>CM077622.1:2555150-5291447 GCA_039566895.2 Turritopsis rubra
CACTAAACCTTTCGGACACTTATGGTAACAGAGCATTCATTTGAAGTTCGAACCCTTATAATTCCAACTCCTTCTTTATTCGATTTGAAAGACTGTCCCTTCACTTATAATTTCTATGGAAATGAACCTCTGTATTTCAAACACTCTATGCATCCAACTATTTTGTATGGTCTCTTTTGGATGTTCGAGTTACTAAAAGGTCTAATTATATACAAAATACAAATCATCGTTTTAACCACAAACAAAACAGACAAAGAAATGATTTGTATTAAAAGAACACAAAAAGAAATGATTTGTATTAAAAAACATGTGGTTGCTCATACCTGAAACAGGACCATACCATTCGTCAAGTCATGATACAGATGATAAACAAATGGGTTGACACCTAAACTGTTCATCCAGTTACGATAAGCTACAAATAAAAAAGAAAGAGTTTGCTGAAAAAGCATTCATAAAACACACACCAATAGCTGTCCAGTGGAGATGTTGCCCTTCCCTTGCCTAAGCAGGAGCCTTACTGATAAAACCATTCTATCAAAAATTGATGAGACTATCCTCAGTAAACATTAAAATAAAGTAACAATGACAAGAACAAAAAAATGATATACTTTTCTCTTCTCGAGATTCTTCGTAATCTTCATATTCAACATCTTCTGCAATGTCAGCCTCATCCAGAGCAGGGAAATTGAATAGATTAGCAACAAAAGCCAAATTCAGTTTCTGGTTGCCACTGCATATGTCCTATTGAAGTGTCAAAATATTGACATCAGAATTTTATAGTCCTTTTGAAGTGTTTTATCAAGAATACTTGACTTGTTTTGATGTATAACTACAGATAAGAGACTTTATAACTTATAATAAAAGTGACTGTTTTGACGGTCCATTTAGGAATAAATCGACAGATGTCACTCTGAATGGAAAGAATGCAGGGAATGGAGTTTTTTATGGAGTCAGTCGTGAAAATAGCGACAGGCCATGCGACCCAATTAACCAATCCCAATTATTCATACACATTCATTCATATTCAAGACTCTAACATCACAGTGATAATTTAGGATTTTAAGACCATGTATTAGTTATCATAACTCACACGAGCTGTTACAAACTTCTTGCAGTTAATTTTATCAGCATTTTTCAAAACCATTTCAGCACGTTTTTGATGATCTCCAACCTAACATTAAAAAAAGACTTCTCAAATAAAAGATGCGCAAGATGTGAACGGCACCTTGTTCAAATTACAGAGAGTCAACTGCATTAGACACAAAGAGGATATGGAAGGCAAGATACAAAACTTACAGATAATATCCTTTCAGGTCGATCAACTTGAAATTCTTGAGGTGAAATTTGATTGAGGAGTATAGCATATGCTTCAGAATCCTAAACAATGAGTAGACAATTGTCATGAAATTTTAATTTCAAAGGAAAAGCTAAAAACAAAAAGAGAAAAAACAACACCTTCCCATCTGCCAAAATCTTCAAAAAGTCTCTATGGAGGAGTGTTTTTCATTGAAACAGCACACACAATTGCTTGTCATTCATGTAGAAAACACTCCTCCTCATAGCCTTTTTGAAGATTTTGCCCATTAGCGTTAAGCAAATCATAAACATAGTCAAATCTAAACCATACCTTTATGTCACCTGAAAAATTGTTGATTCTCTTGTGTGATCCAGCTTTTCGCAAGTGGTAATTTACCCATCTGAGCAGCAGTTCCTCTGGGGAGAGTTTCAGTAAATCCTCTATGGTTTCTCCTTCTTCCAGCAATGCAGCAATATTTGGGTTAGCTTGCAGAGTAATGTTTGCAAATAATCCAATCTAAAGTATTATTAATAAACTTTCAGATTTCTTAATTTATGAAATGCAACTAACTTTTAGCAACAATTTTTATAGAAATATTTAGTTGACAAAGAAAAAATTATTAGTTATGGATTTATCAAATAATAATTTAATCAAGCTACGATTTTTTTCCATCCACTCACCCTAATAATTTGCCATAAAAGACCCAACATTAAGTGAGGTTTTCCTTTAACTATATCTTCAGCATGAACATTTACAACAGTGCAACCAATCGAGCTTGCTGAATTAATCACAAGGATGTTGTTCTCTTGAATCAAGAATGCATTCAATCTACCTTTGTTAATCGCACGTTCGTCTATCGTTTTTGGCGCCGATAAATTGATCATTTTACTACAGATCGGAAAACAAATTATATACTTCAAACCATTAAGCTTTGTATAAAAATTAAAATAGAATACAAACAAACTGGAACCAACATTGGAGTGGAAATCATGCAATAAAACCCAAAAATATTCAGTAACAGTCAGTGCAACAAAAAATAAAACGTCAACACTACAATGCAACAGAACTTCAAGGTGAAAAGAATATTTTACCAAAACAAAATGCCATCCTTCATTTTCTCAAACAAGTCATCACCAGAAATTGGTAAATATTGTTTGCAATCTGGATCATCTTTTAATTGAGAATTTATCCAATCACGGAATGCAACCTGTTCCTGATGCGATGATGTATGAGTGGTGCCCTCTGCAGATGCCTCTGTTGTACCACCTTGTACCTTAATACCTTCCCGACGTGACACTAAAGATGTCCATTGCCCAAAAACACCTTTAGACGTTACTTGACAATACATCTGAAATATAAAACACCAATTATATTGACAATTGCATTTATAACAGTTCTATGGATTTCATTTATTTTCGTCTGTAATAGTATCTAAAAACATGATTTGCACTGACCTCCAAAAATTCATTAAATTCGATGGTTCCATTTTTATCTTTGTCTACCTGCTCTATCATCTCACGAAGCCTATATCCAGGAACATTTTCTCCGAGTGCTGAAAAAACATTTCCAAGTTCTTTTGACGTGATATGTCCATCACCATTTGCATCATACTAAAAAACAAAAGTTGCAAAAAATACTTGCAAACACCTTGTCGCCAAACCGAGAAAATATTATGATAAACAATTGCATGAAATAAATGAAAATTTAAGGCCCTTCCATGCAGAAGGATTTCGTTTAAAACCTTAGACCTTGCATAACCATGGAAAGTATAATAACCTTTAAATATATTTTGAAATAAAATAGACATTGCTGGAAATACTGTAGCTTGCATTTGAAGAGATTTTCATTTCAATGGCAAATCAAATAGCACAAGCAAAGAAAAAAGTGAACGAATTCCATCAGGGTATGAATTAGCAGTTCGCACATCGCAAAATTGGAGGTGTTTCTAAGTTTCTAAGAAACTTGTTTATTTACCTAAACAAGAAATATGCGAAGTTATGATCAACAAAAAAGATGACAACTTTGTGCAATAAATAAAGGATCTTAAAGGATCATGTCACGATTTTAACCAGGGATAGACACAATTCTCTGACACAATAACAAACCTTTTACACTTTGAATATATTATAAAAAAAACACATTTCATACTAGGTTTGGACAGAAAAAGAACAAAGGAAAATACACAGAGATGATTGTAATGAATTTCTTTGCAATGTAGAAATCCAAAATTAATGGATAAATATTACACAATAATTCATGACTGATCAGGCTTTTTTCACAACTGGCATGTAATTAAGTTTCGCTTAACACATCAAATTTCCCCGTCCGAAATTGACAAGCAGCACCTTTCCGAAACATTCATAACCATTTAAATAAACTATCATGTATATATGGGAAACTTCTCTTATTGTTCCTGATCAATTTTTTTGGCCTTATTAATTTATTTATATAATTAACAGTAGACTGTAAAGTTTATATATTTACCAAAACAATTAGTATATGATTGTGATCTGTTGATCTGTTATATATGGTAGTGTAACCTTCTAATCAAGAGATTTAAATATTAGTTAATAATATAAGAAGATTTTGTTTGTTTTTATGGAAACAAAACCAAAACAATCCATCAATCTGTTATTTCACACATCAAAGCTGCTGATAATAAGTGTCAAATCTTTCCTGTTTCACAATAATTTCATTGAATGACACTTGGTTTTAAAGACCAAAGCAAAAAAGTATAATCTTGTTAAAAAATACAAAGGCCTCCAAAAATTTCAAAATATTACAATTAACGCTCCCATATAATGGGGTGGAAATTACAAGAAAATATACAAAAAAATTCTAAAAAAAAATAGTATTTTTAATATTGTATAACGCTTATAGACACTTTTTAACATCAGTGAGGCATTATTATTTGCAGCACATATATATGCCATTATAACATTACCATAGCTACAACAATAAAAATTCAAATTCAAAAAGAAAACTCCTTGAAATACATTTTAGCTACCATATTTATAGCTAGCTATGTAATAATACTGAAAACTAAACTATATAGCTACCTATTAAACTAAAAATTCAATTTCATACTAAAAGCAAAATCCATTTTTTCTCCATAATTGTGTCCAAAACACCTCAACTGAGAAAAGACATAAAAATGTCAGTGTTGTTATAGCTAAAGAGAATGAACTTGAACCATGAAATGAACGTGAGCCTGTTGAGGAGAGATGTGTTATTTAGTTCGGGAAGGAACTTCCCACCGTGCAAAACATAGCTGTGTATATATAAATGTAAAAAATGGCTAATATTTTCTGTCTGAATACTGCATGATACTCATCAAAAAACAATATATATAAACAATGGAAAAATAAATGTGACAACACGGTAATATTATCAAACGTTGTTTACCTCGCTGAACATTTCTTTTATCTCTGTTACGGTATCTTCAGGGAGTTGTTGGCTTGCCATTTTGAAAAACTAAATCTAGATATAATGCTTATAAAAATATGTCGCGATTTGTACAAATTTTCTCAGTTTTATTTATTGAAATTTCTTGATATTTATTAAAAACAAAATTTTGTCGAATCACTTTAGTTTTTATACGGATGTTAACCCTCCTTTTTAAACAATTCTTTAAAATAATAGTGCCATATTTGGGAATTAATTACAAAAAAGACTTTACCACAGTGTTCTTTTAAGTTATATCAAAGATGCAGGTGAAAGCAAATCGTATGATATGTTTTTTTAACTTTTTAGCAACACCTGAATTAGTCATGATGCAGAAATGGCTAAAAAGTTCTGAACCAAGATAAATAAGAAAGCTTTTTTCTATCAAAAGAATAATTGATGCAAACATTATCTCTACGAAGGAGGATAATTACTATACCTCATTTTGACAGCGAAGATGACATATTCGATTCAATTTTTAAACAATGACGTAAGGAGGTTGCAAACTTTGTTTACATACCCTTTGGTTCGTATCGTGTTTGTTTTTAAAACTTTCTGTATCAATTACGAAAGTGAAATTAAGATACTATCATTATCACTCCAAAGATGGAATAGAAGCACGTAATATGATCCTCTTCTAATCTAATATTACTTCATATATCAGCACTTTTTAAAAACTAACAGCGGCTATTAATAATATATAGCCACTGTATTTTTAAAAGAAAAGTATTATTCTATTAAAAATGTCATAAATACCTGAAAATAGGGGCAGGGAGGGTTTTTATTTCACCCACTCTCGCACACCGGTTGCAAAATAGTTTTGTTTAAGCAACTTCGTAGATTAGGTTTTTTTTATTATAAACAAATTTTAATTTTTAGGTTCTTTTATGTGGTCAGTTTTCTATGCTGCATTGTAAAACCTGAATTACCAAATATATTAGTAGTAGTAATAGTAGTAGTGTCTGAACTGAAATAAAAAGCGTGAAATAGAAATATAGTCTAATATGGTCTAATATGGTGGATATAAATATAATATGATATGATGGATAAAACTTTGCACTGATGGAACTCATGCATGTTACCCAACATTCTTTTTTTATATTATAAGAAACTAACGAAGGGGTAGCCCTGATATTTAAAATATTTCTTTGAAACATTACTGAATTCTTCAAATGGAACAAAAAACCCGCAAAATTAAACATCTATATTAAAAGACTAAATTTCATTTCAATTTTGATGCATGATGGCCAAGGCAGCATTCTCAGCAGCACATGAGCGCAATTTGAACATTATATGGACGTCTTATGGGCGTCTGTTTATATGGATGTTGTTCGAACGTTAGAATAACGTTGTTTTATGATGAGGGAGAAAAAGAAGACAAAGGCAAAGAGACAAATCCAGAATAAAAAAATGTGTTTAAAAAAGTGTAAGAGAAACTGTTTACATCTGACAGTTGTTCTTAAAAAAAGATTCTATTTTTATTTTTGTTTTTTTGTTTGTGTTATATTTGTGAATATTGAATTGTTTGTGTTGTGTCAGCAACAGAAACATGTTCACACTTGTGTGCTGTTGTTTTTTTATATCATTATCTGAATGAGGAGGAGTTTGTTCTCAAATACACAAACCGTATAAGAGAGCATTTTATTTTTATACCTTATATGGTTTCTATCTATCTCTGTGTCTATCTCTGTGTCTATCTCTCTTGTTTTCTCTTCGCATACTAGGTACAAGTCCAGTCTTGCATACAACTAACCTATATCATTAGAATTTTATTTCGACAAAAGTGTCGGGAGTAAAAAGTTTGGAGCCAGCAGAGGAGACTGGGTAATAGCGGAATCCAATGCAACCAGGCGAAAAGGAAAGGCGCGTTAGGCGAAAAATGATAGGAGATACAGTGCATCGTGGGATTTTTTTTCAATCTTCAGTGTTGATTAGGTTACTGGAACGTTTTTCTTTTCTACTTTCAATAATTTTCAAAACAAATTTTGCCAAAGCTATAGATCCGCCTTCTGTTATGAAAAAGAAGCAAAATTTTGGAAAATATTTACAGTTTTGGCAGAAAGAACATTAATTATAAAACAATCTCATCCCTTTTGGTTTGTTTTACTAACATACTTTTTAACTTTTTAACAGTGCGGGTTTATCTGTCAATTTGAAACCATCCTGGAAGGAGCGTTTGAAAGAAACGAGAGATTCCGAAAGCAGCGTTTGAAAGAGCGAGAGGCATTAAAAACAAAAGTCCACATTAAATATGAAACTCAAAGTTCGAAGGAAAAGTTATCATTAAATATTATACCCTCTGAAATTATTTTTAGGCCACATGATCCATAAAAAAGCTCTACATTTTCTTGCGTGTTTTCGCGTTTTAAAAGACCCTGAAATTTTAAGCAAAAACGATCCCACGGTTTTACTCTGCAGTTATGGAGTAAAAGGTATTTAATGGTCTTAAGTTAACGTGTTTATCGTGCCCTTTCGATTTTCATCGTTTTAAAATCGATTTTGATACATAATTATCTTTCACAGCGTCTACTAAACGCAATTTGAATTCTCTGAATAAAACAATTATTGTTATGCAAGTTATTGTGGATGTCAATACTGATAGCTTCTTTAGGTCGCTTATCTGAATTCTCCTCCAGATGTGTCAAATCTCCCTAAAGGTAGAAGTCATTTCACACACAAAAGAAAATCCATGTTATGATTTAGTAGTAAGGGAGGAGACCATTCAACAACAACATGTGAATTTAACAGATTGATGCAAAACTAAACAAACACCTTACGTCAGAGAAAATATTTTTGCATTCCGTCATAATATCTTGACGTAAAGTGTTGCCATTTTGAAGTCGATAGCCGCTCTGTAACATACTTTCTTTTCTCGGCTGACACGTTTACCGTCGTTTTGCCAAATCCTTTGTTCGACGGCTGATTGGTCCAACAAAATGTAAATCAAAAATTTCCCAACGTTTCAGCTCTTACACACTTTTATATTTCAAATTAGTTTTCCGTTATTCTTGATACATAATAACGCTATGCCTTCTTAAGATTGCTGTGTTTTTATGCCACTTCTTTTGTGCTTCGTTCTTCTGATGAAGTTGTATGAACATTCAGTGAACACCTACTTTTAATGATATTTGAAAATATAAATTCATGATGGCTCACAAATTGTATTGAATCTGTATTGAATATGCTGAATAAAAATTTATATATCAAATATGCAAAGTGAATGTTAAACAGTCCAGTGAGCAAACGATGTTTAATGAAAAGAACACCTTTCCGTTTGTGGGTGTTTCGGAATAATTTTAAATATTTCGGAATGATAGTCCTCAAAGGATTTGCATATTTGAGCGCCAGATTATCTAAGGTTTTCTCGAATGAATGACAGCAGTAGATTGTGGAGCCGCTCAAAGATTGGAAAAGCATTTCCAACATTTTTTGAGAAAAAAAAAACACGAGGAAAGATTGGTGAAAGAGGTTAAAGAATGATGCAAGGAAGGAGGAAAACTTCACAATTTTCAAGATACAAATTGTTTATCTGGTATCGTGTTTCAGTTTCAGCATAGAGTTTGAATCTCAAAAGTTTTATTTGCCATAAACAATAATATTGGCAAACCAAATAACAAAAAAATAGCCCGATCTTTTATTTGAAACATTTTTTTTTTTGCTTTATATCACTAGCAAGCAGACACCATTTTGATTTCTGACATTACCATACATCTTATCTATCGATTTCTAACCAGCTATGTTAGAAGTGTAAACCTTGTTAAATTTGTCTGGGTAGGTGAGTGTAAGGGTCAAGCTATATGCCTCGTTCTTTCAGACGATTTTAACCAAAAAGTTTAGCTTTTTTTAAAATTTGACCTGGCTGCTTTCCGACCAATTTCATCATGGGGTTACGTAACTTTTCTTGTAACCAAACACAGTCGTTTCAACCGCCATTCGGTTGAAGATCATTCATTGCTTTTACATGTTACCAATTGCAGTTTTTCTTGATAACCACAAGTGAAATAACCTTATCATAACTTTCGACAAGCGATATAAATAATGTATATGTCCCCACCTTCATTGGTCAGATAATTTCCGAGCTACAATGAATACTTATTGTTATGGTAGTTTCTTCGAAAGAAAGATCCAGCGTGAATTCTTCAGAACGAAAAATAGTTTTAAAACATTTTAAGGATAACTTCGAAAAGATTGAATAAGTCGAAGGTTGGGAGCTTGATTAACTTAACTCCTTAGGTGTCCTTCAAATAATACTTTCTATATAATGCTTAAAAGACAATGTGTTGTTATAAATATAGCAACATCTGACATCATGATGATCTCAGCACATGAGCATGAACAATAACAACAGCTTCAATGTTTACAGAGTTACCAAAGTCGTAATATATTACCTACATAATAAAACACAAGAAAGAAAACTAAATACAAACAGTGAGCGTGCTAATGTCTGCTATACGATTATGCAAATATGTTAAGTTCAATGCACTTGTCGTTTAATCTTGCATCGTATAATGCCTCTCGTATCCCCGCTGCCTTCCATCCAGCCTTCATTATTGCTTTTTCCTTTCTCTGAACTCAGGTAATCGTAGATACCGGTCATAACTTTGGCGTGGTAAGGTTTCAAAGTTGAGAGGCGTAAATCCACTTTAATTGTTGTTACATCGCAAGGAGGGTTGTTCTTTAAAGCCTCCATTATACTAGTTGAAAAGTATTCGCTGAAAGCTCGTTTTTCGTACTTTTTAAAATCAGCATTTGTAGTTAGATCTAGCGGTTGAAATAAATGAGTCATATTTTTTGGGACCATAACCGACTTTCTATACCGACTTCCGATAATCTATCCATTACTTTAGCTGTCGATTGGACTTTGAATGCATCCCATATCAAAAGGTTTTTTTTGTGACACTGGCATCCCTTTTCTGTTTTCACCTTCTCAATGTATGGGACCAAAACATTATCGATTAAGCGAATTGTTTCAGTCTCATTACTCCAGTGTTTTTCATTGAATGTTAAACAGAATCCTGACGGGAAATAGACATTTGGGAGGAATATTTTTGTTTTCCCTGTGTAAATAAATTGAAACTGAAGAATCACGCCATCAAAAGGTTAACACAGTGTCACGGTTATAGCTCTTTTATCAGTAGCACCTCGTCGGGAGACATTTTTTACACCTTGAGCAGCCATAGTAATGTTGTTTGTTGCCACAAATTTTGACGGTGTTTGGTCTGCGTTTATGACTAACTCATCAGGGATGTTGTGTTGGAGGGCTTTTTGAGTAATCTCATGATAGAATCGCGATCTTACCTCGACCCACAAAGTCTTGGTAATGATCGGTCGCGATGTTGTAACTGCTCGTCGTGATAACTTTATTTTACATTAAATTGGCTTCAATTTATACAAATTGTTCTTCCGCCTAAACTAAAAAAATTAAAATTAAAATTCATAATGAATAAAATATATCTATTAAAATAATTGCGTTAAAATATTAATAGTAGTAAAATGCAGTTATGATAAAAAAATCCAACAAAACAAAAAAAACAAAAAAACAAAAAAAGAACTAGAGAATCGAGCTGGAGAGGTGCGAAACATAGCATTGCAAAATAGAAAGTAAGAGGTAGTTCAAAACTAGAATTGAGAATAGACTAAGGTAAAAAAAATAAACATCAGAGTGACAGGGCCCGGGCTAAGGCCTTATCAAAATAAAAGTTTTTGGCTTCTGAAGAAAATTTCTCTAAAGTCCTTAAAGATTTAATATTTTCTGGTAGATCATCATACCAACGGGCTTGACTTTGGAATGATCCATCACCAACAACTTTAACCAATGGCTCTTTGGAAGTAGAACGCAGCGTCTTATTTGGATCAAAGAATTCAACATTAAGGTAACTGGGATGGTTTTTATCTCGACGCGATTTGTGGACAATTTTCGCGTTATTAAATTCCATATACTCTTTGACAGGTAGCCATTTTAATTTAATTACGTCATTCAAGTTAGCATAACGAGATATAACATATCCAGCTGCTATATTTTGGATCTTTTGTAGTCGTTGTATTTGATATTTTGGAATTTGAGCAAAAACGACATTGCTGTAGTTAAGCTTGGATAGTATCATTGTTTCAGCCAAGGTTTTTCGAACATGAAACGGGGTAAAGCGACTGAATTTACGGAGAGCACGCAGTGTTCCTTGAGAAGACTTGATGATAGCATTGATATGAGTTGACCATGATAAATTTTGATCAAGGTGAATTCCAAGCAATTTAACATCTGATTTGTGCTCAATCGATTTTCCGGAACATCGGAAAAGTTGACTTTGATTTTTCGGAAAGTTTCTTAGACGTTGCGAATGGAATATAATGAGCTGTAATTTGTCGTTGTTAAATAGAAGATTATTATCCTTTGACCACGACTGAAGATTCTCGACGTCCTTTTCCATCTCTTTAATGGTAAGCTGCAGATCTTTGACTCTGCAGTGTCGGTAGAGGGAGGTGTCATCTGCGTATTGTATACTTGATGATATCACTTGATCTGAAAGTTCAACAACGTAGAGATTAAATAGCACAGGGCCTAATATGCTACCCTGCGGAACTCCGAAGCACATGAGTTTCGTGGAAGAGGTTTTGTCTTCAACTTGTACATACTGTTTCCTATCTTTCAAATAGCTCGACAAAATTTGAAGAGAATCGTAGGAAAAGTTCATATCTCTTAGCTTCAATAGTAGATTCTGGTGGTCTATGGTGTCAAAAGCTTTTGAGTAATCGATCATTATAGCTAGGGTGACTTCACTTTTGTTCATCGCTTTTTTGATGTCATCTCGAATTTTGATGAGTAAGGCAGCGGTGGAATGGCCTTTACGAAAGCCTGATTGTGTTTGATGATAGAGTGCTTTGTCCTCGATGAATTTACAAAGCTGAACCAAGATGACTCTTTCAAAAACTTTCGATAGTACAGGCAGCACCGATATCGGTCGGTAGTCCTTGATTTTTATTGGTGAATCTATTTTTGGTATAGGGCATACGCGAGCAATCTTTCATTGTCGAGGAAAGATTTTCTTGTCAATGCAATTATTGATTATATGCACAAGTGGTGATGTGATGGACTCTGAAATTGGTTTTATGAAGCGTATGGAGATGCTATCAGATCCACAAGAACAGTCATTTTTCAAATTCTTTAGAATCTGATGTACCTCATCATAAGATGTGTGCAAAATTTTGAATGAAGTTTCGTCATTTACTGTGTCGATGTCGTCTGGTAAAGTTGATTCTACGTTAGGTTTACCGGTAAGTTCTGAATAACTTCATTCTGCGATATAATGACCTAACCCAGGATCGGCTCACTTGGAAATCAATAAACTTGCCAATTTTTCGGGATTAGCACGGACCATTCAAAGCACCCCTGACAACATGAACATTTATACCAGCCCCACCTGTTCTAAGGGCTAGAATCATCGTGCGTAACTTGATGTCAAGTTCTTTGTCCAAAAGCAATGGTCTACCTCTCGTATTCCCGATAGTTAGTGTCAAGTCATAAATTTTCTTTGTACTTTTTGACCCAAGGACGTTTTTTCATTCAAGTATGGGAACTTTGACTTGAATTTTCTGACTAATGCTGCGAATCCATGTGTCGACGCATATTTCGCAATTTCCTGCTTGTCCTTCTCTTCATAAACTTAGCGTTTCAACTTTTTTGCAGACGCCACTGATAAACTTTGCTGAAGGGACACTAGTTCTTTATCAGTGATATTTTCAGGCTGGTTGTTCTTCACAGACTTGCACAGTTAAGATAGGTCGGATTCAGGTTTCCTCTTTCTCTGAAAATACTGAAACAGCGACATATCGTAGTAGAACGGAAAACAAGCACAGACAGAAATCCTGAACATTGTTTTCCAGTTTTATTTTTGATTTGTTTTGTTTCTCGAATTCGAATGTATAAATTGAGCACTGTGTTGGTTTCTTCACACATTCGAACGTATAGTGATATACCTACAATTGCGGTAGAGTGACTTCAGAGGATCTGTGTGTGTAGTACTCATTTCGAGTTTTTTACTAGTTTAAAAGGATTTCATGTATATTCCAATACTGTGAATTGGAAACCTTATAAGGGACAGAAGATTACCTTCAAGCGGGAACACAGCAATCCTTACGACAGATTCGCTGTGGTTGGTAAAACTCTGCTAAGGGGAAAAATCGGTCTAATTATTGTTGGTCATGTCCTAAGAGAATTACCTCGCTATATTTGGTACGCCATTCAAGAGGGGCGAAATTCGAAGCTGAGGTGCACGATGTAAAACCCAAATTGTCTCTATTAAAGCAAGGCGGACTGGAAATGGTAATAAAGGTGTTGGCTTCATGGGATTCATTTGAAAATCTCTTGATTTTAATTAACAAAATCAAAGAAGTAGGATACCCAATCACAGGGGACTGTCAACGAATCAAAGAATATTTTACAAGAGCTCGCGGTAGAGGAAGAAGAAGATGATGAAGAATTAGGGCCTACGATGAAGATAACGACGATGTGCGAAT
Source organism: Turritopsis rubra (assembly GCA_039566895.2). Classification (NCBI taxonomy): domain Eukaryota; kingdom Metazoa; phylum Cnidaria; class Hydrozoa; order Anthoathecata; family Oceaniidae; genus Turritopsis; species Turritopsis rubra. Next base: position 2,568,403 of record CM077622.1, read on the forward strand.
GACTCGTTATGTTTTTATTTTTATATATGTTTTATTCCGTAAAATTACTGTCATAAAATGGAAAACCTGTCGTTTTTACTGCATTTCAACAATTTGCTTTCAAAAATTGAAAATTATCACAAAATAACAAGGGATTATATATTGCACGACACATTAATTGATGGGCGGTTAAATTACGCGGGGCACAAATTAACACGGTTTTAATTAACGTGGACTTCGTGTAATAAGGTATGCAAAACCAACAAACAGATGAAAAATCAAAACTAAAATACAATGAAACAGGACTCCTTCAATAGAAAGTTCTTCCCCTTTGGTGCGCACTTTTAACAAAATGGTTTATACCACACACGCTACTTTACTGAACACTAGCCCCTGTTCCAGAACTCCGGCTATAAAGTGAACAGGGAAGAGGAGAGAAGAAGAAAACATCCGTTTAAACATGTAATTTCAACCGACGGGGAAATAATATGAGATTCCAAAAACGTTTATTGTTGTGTCCACGTTTGAAACTCCCGAAAATGTATGTTTTGGATAAGTACAACTAAGTGTCGACTGTATTACGTAAGGATTTCACTTCAACAGCAAAGTGTTTAATTTTTCTTCCATTTTTGCCAATTTACTTTCCAAACTTTTCTTCCATTTTAAATCTTCATCCAACCGTCCTTGCAAGTTACTATTAAGTGCCGAGGATGTGTTTTGAGAACTAAAGAAAAGAATCATGGCATTAACAATAAATTAACGATAAAAAAATGGTAATAATGAATTATCTTCTTTATTTGGAGTAAAGTCGACAACAGTTTTTCTTAAGATGTCACGATTCTTTTTTATCAGGTAAGATCCTTACGTTTCCAAATTTTTTTCAAGCCATTCCCCCTCAACATTTTGTTTCCGAACCAATTCAGCAACACAGTTTATTTCAAAATCGAGCAGTTGATTCCTAATAATTCGTGCTTGTGAACTTTCTAAAAGTTAAGAAATACATGAAGTATTATCATGATAAATGGTCTAGCATTTTTATTTTATTTTTAATTTTGAAGAAAATTAAGACGTGTTACTAAGAGGATCGTTATTGGCTAAATAATTTTTTATCCACTAAGCTTTATCTTAGAAAGAAATCCTTAAAAGAAACAAAGACCAAATCTAGAGCCATTCAAGACAATACAACCAGCATCTGGGGCTTCAGCGCTTAAACCCTATTTCACACTGGGTGTTAATTTTTTTCACGGAATTTAATACCCTCGATCCCTTGATGGAAATTCCGGCCATGTTCTTAAAGTTGAAGTAAGACATGTCACCGAATATAGCAGTGATAAAAAACCCAAAAAAGAAAAGACCTTATCACTAAACATAGAACTTATAGATTGAAATTATAGATAATCAATTCTGAGAACAAAAGAATTACCTGTTTCACCATCTTTTTTGCAAAACTTATATATATTATAAGCTATGCTTGCTATATTTAAGGGCGGCGGATATCTAGATTTTTGTTTGTACTCCATAAACAAACCACACCACTGATATTTCCAAATCTGAGAGGATTTTTCTTTCACTTCAGCGAATGTGTCACTAGCAGTACGAAAATATATAACATTATTAAGGTAAGTAAAAATGTTATCACACAGATTGTGCAATTAATGTATTTTGTGTCCATACCCAAATACTGCGATGAGCAAATTTAACAAGAGAACATTTGCCACTAACAGATAAGCAGCAAATAATGCCCATGCCACCGGTTCACTGTAGCTATTATAAATTGGAGTTCCAAACCGCGTAGTGACACCTAAACAACAACAATTTTGGATCAACAATTTTTAAGACGTCACTATTTTTGTAAATGTTAGAAATAAGAGTTCCACGAAACTACCGCTATCTATCTATGAAAATAACATTACGTTTAAAATAACCTCATCCCCTCAATAATAAGCCCAACAAATTATTTTTACCCCAAATACCCTGCCCTAACCCCGAATGACCGATACTTAGCATTTGAAAAACACTTAGCACTCACTGCATGCACATAGTACATGTTTAAAGACTTGCTTCTGTTATCATAAAATAGCCACTTAGGTTAAAACATTAAAGATTTACTATCTGGTCGATCACGATCAATAAAAAGCTCTCCGTATATGTTGAAGTATGGATGAAAAAAGATGTCGCTGAGCATCGTTGCAATGTTTTGACGACGGTGAAGGATGGCGTTGCTGGTGACTCCATACGCTATCATGAAGACAAACAAGATGACCAAGAAGTACAACATATCTACAAACTAAAAGATTGTCAACATAAGCATAGCAACTTTTCAGTAATCATCTAATACACCATACAACTACCACAATTAGTGCGCACCATAATTAGAACAAAAATATAACTCAAAATAAAACGCACTAAATTAGTGTCTACCGAAATTATTTTCATAGACAGGTGGGCATTCAGTAATTTAGTATTTTAATAATTTAATTTTTAAGAAATTAGAAACATAGATTCCAACGCAACTCGAGTATTTTTTCTTTTTATGTGCGCACTAAATAGGTGCCTTGAAAATTATCTTTCAAAGAGTTTGCGCACTTAATAATTTGATTCAGAAATTATTTCAATTTGGATGCTCACTAAATAAGGGTAAATACGGTAACACATACACACCATTTCATAAATCATAAACAAATAAGGACCAATTATTGAGTGGGCGTGGAATATATGAAGTAGGCGTAAAATCCATAGCCCAGCATTGAGAGCATAAATCAATTCAGCAGCATCATTGGTTGAATCCTCAAAACGCAGGGAGAACGCTATGTAAAATGTTAGAATTGCTGCCAGATCTAATCTATTCCAGTAACTCCTCCACCAAAACTTGAAATTCGCCCTACAATCTTCACCATCACCATAGAAGAACTGGAATGAAAGAGAGAGAGAGAGAGAGACTAAGAGGGAAAGTTAATATATTGGAATCTATATGAAGCATACATGGATTTACAATCAAAACCTCATCGATAAAGTGTCCATAAAGCGGGCAGCTCTATAGAGCGGGTACCTTTTCAATAGTGTCCGTTTTATAGAGTTTCACTGTAGCATAAAGCAATGAAAAGGCCTGTACCTGTTGAATTTCCTCAGCATTATAAGCTAGCACATATATCAGCAACATATACTCTAGAATTCCAGGCTTCTGTTTACTCTTATCCAGTAGAACAATATACGTCAATAACATCAAGAAGACTAAGAAAGTCATCTAAATGAAAACAAGACTAATCGATAGTATTTGTTATCTCGGTCACTTACTTCACTTAAGGAGTGTGGAAACGGTACGATTTGTAGTATACGATTTGTAGCATAACTGCTATTATAAGTCGTACAAATCGCATACGATTTTTCAATGCGCCAAATGGGGATAATTTCTCATGGTTCCAAATTTGTTACAGTACAGTTTTATATCACGGTAAACTTTAACCCCGTTAATTAGAAGCGTATTGTCACGGGGAGTTTGACTTATGAATGGTGCTTCTCATATTTGTGGTAAAAAAACTTGGTTAACTTAGTTATTTTCAAATGGTTTGAATATAATAAAAATTTAATTTTTACACTTTTCTATCAATGCTGTTATAGTTCCAACTGCTAATACCTCCTTTTCGTCATTTGAATTTGAATTTGAATGTACGAGTTATTGTATCTTGTCAACAGAAGTATAGTTTATACAATCGTATACTATAAATCGTACCGTGAAAACAACCCTTTACTTTAAAACCTGACCAACTTTTTCAATTATTTGAAAAGACATTCTGTAGCCAGTCAGTGAAACAAAGTATTGGGAAGGAATGATATTGTGCAATATTAGCGGACTTACTAAATGGCTATAAAATCTGCAAGCCGGCATTCTGTAGAAGTAATAAATTCTTTTGTAGAAAGTCCATATATGATCTGACTGATTGAACAGAACAAAATAATTTCTCCTAAAAAAAGGAACACTATCATATCCAAACAAAACTTCACAGCATCATGAACGTTTTCAGAAAACTTATTTTGAGAATTTTTAGAAAACTTACTTTGAATATCGCGCTTGTCCTTTGACATTCCCATCGTTATCTTCAAAGTTGTTGCCGATGTTAGGATTATCTTCAAATATGTCAACCATATTTTTGACCTGTTTGAGTGGCTTGAAATCAAGTTTTAGTAGAAGATAAGGGTAAATAAAGCTTAAATACATCCAGATGCTAACATTGGCTGATTGCAGTGGTGTCCATAATTCATTCAGCAAATGTTGAATGGCATTATGAGAGATGAAGTCCTTGTGAGAGGTTTGTACGGCCAAATTCAGACGAGTTTGTTTACTATAACTTCGTTTTTTCAGATCTGGCTGGAATTGACAGGAAGCATTGTTGATTAAACGCAATGTCAAATTTTCGTCCTTCTTCCAACACTCATCAATAAGATTAACAGCAAGGTCTTGGAATTTGCTAAAATTCATACATAGACATATATATTATTCATATATAGACATTTAAAAGATACGAAAAAACTGTTATGGATAACCGTTAGTTACTGTTTTCGAACCCAATGTATTTAATTCTATATAAATTAAAGGAAAATTCGTTGACGAATTTAATTGGATACTAACGTGGTTGTCTCTGAAAGACCATTTTTAACATCATCAGACATGGGACTTCCATACTGCTGAATTAACTGCTGGCACAATTCTGCTGCTATAAGTGCTTTCTCCATTCCACCTTCACCAAACTGCCATAAATACAATGACATCCCAGGCATATTATTCAACACTGCCCAATAAAATAACTCTTTATATGGTTCTTCGATGTTTCCTTCGGGCTGAATTTATATGGGAGTATAAATACAATTAGCTACAAATGATTTAATGATTTGCTTTGCCTGTATTTTTAAGGTTTCTCTAAGCGTAGATGGCCGAGTGGGCTAAAGCTTTGCATTTCTTTTTGAGAATAGAGTGGTTCAAATCCGATGACAGGCATCTTTTAATTTTTAGAAAAAGTTACAATAAGTAAATGTAGGTTACAGATATCCTCCTAGGTTACAGTAAACATGATTGGAGACAGATTTAGTCCTAAAAATAAATATATTTGAAATCCGCCATCGGATTTGAACCACTATTGTTTGATGCAATGACATGTTTTCACAATACCTTATACTGCCCCTTTTGGTCAGCCCTTATTAGGCCAAGGCAAAAATCGTAATTTGGTCATTTAGGACCGTATTAAAAAAAGACATTGTTGAGACACACCCAGGTTATATAAAGCTTCTATTTCCTCCGGAGTTAATATTATCATAAACATTGATTAGACGAGTATTCTGGGACATACTGTCAAGGAAAATCTTTTTAATCAACATTGTTGATCTTGATCAAGATATATTAATAATGGTGCATAAAATGTTACCGTCAAGCGGCGAATTTTTCTGTTTCAACTTAAGTGTTAATTAGGTTCTTTGCAACTTTTTCTTTTATACTCTTTATGACCGTGCTCTCCTTCATAAATTTCACCTAAGTTCTAGATCCGCCTTTAAAAGCATTCTTTCTTTGGTAAGAAAGTCTCTTAATTTCGATTTCAAACTTTCTTTTATAGACTGTGAATATAAAGTGTTTCTGAATTGTTAGTTTGACACTCCTATCAACACGAAAACGCTTAGCTGTTTTTGTGGGTCCGTATAATAATATCTGTGCTTGACTAAAAACAAACGACGAATCGTTTTAACCAAATATAAACTAGACCTTACCGCGCTTGCAGTTAGTAATTCTTCATTCTGGAGCATTAATCTCCCACATAGCGATTTTACCAATCCTCTAACACTATCTTTGTATAAGTAGATGTTTTCAAGTTCCAAGTCCTGCCAACTTTTATCACCATCAACATTGCTTGTATTTATAGGTTTTATTAAAATTTTGATTGATTCTGAAATTTTGATTGATTCTGACCTTTGATTGAAATCAACTTTGATTTTTTCTGTAGGCGTTAGGTTTTTCTGTTCTAACACTGCTTTTAGTGGGGATTTCTCCTGATTTGCAGCATAATTATACAATCCTTCCAAAACAGTTGCAGAGAGACATTTATGGATGCTCACGCCATAATCAATAAATATTTTAAATATTTCAACGCGATTCCATGCTAACGACATAACCATTGCCCTCTCGTAGTGTAAACCCTGAGAATAAATCGAAAATATTAAAAATCATTAATATTTATGAATTGGCGTTAAAAGGGCGTTATACCGTGATCATCACAAAAATATCGCTCAGACTGGCGTTGACTAAAGACCAAAAAGATAACGTCCTCCTCACTTGGAATACGGTACTTTAAAATGACCGAAAAAAATCCATTTTACCTCCAAAACACCTGCAGAATCTTTCAGGATTTGTTGAGCTAGGTCCGGTCTGTCCCAAGTAATTGCAAGTTTCAACTGAGAAAATAAACCCTCAGGTTTTTGTTTCATATCTGAAAATATAAAAAAGCAAATAAAAAAGGCGTGTTATAAGACGCGACAACCTTTTTGTTTGTGAATGGTCTGTAAACAAAGTGTGCAAATCAGCCACGGTAAAAATAGGGAGGTTTAAATGTATATCCAATACATACATAGATATAAAAATTTCAATCTACATTAAACCATATAAAATGTTGTAATAAATTGGAATCTCTATAAAGCGGCATAAAACGGTGTCCGCTTTATTGACACTTTAAATCAGAATTTGACTGTAAATTCCATCGGCACATGGAGTATGTGTCCGTTATATACAGAGATGTCCACTTTATGGAGATGATGAAAAATGAGTACGAGCTCCTGTACCTCCTATCATCTCTCCTTTGTTTATTGAAGTAAGCAATGCTTGCAACATTGCTTCATCTACTGCGTTACCAGAATCTAAGTGAAATAAGGTAATCTAGATAGAAGAAGATAAAAAAAAACGTTAATAACATACAATAAAAGACAGCAGGCGATATTGCTTTCCATTCCTATAGAAAACACTCCTCCATAGAACCTTTTTGAAGATTTTACCCACTGACAAGAAAGGATTGTAGATGAAGAAAAAAATAACGGTATTCTACCAGTGATCTTTTCTGAAGACAACAAAGGACATTTTTATATGCATCTAAGCAATTCTTATCAAACTGTTCCTCACTCATCAGTCCTCTGATTACAACACCACTATTCCTCAGATATCTATAGACGTCGTTGTCTGGATTAATTTGATTCATTAACTCTTTTAAATACTCTTTTAAATTTGGTTCGTTGATGTGTTCAAAGGCATAAGCTAATAAGTCTGCTGCACGGCCACTTCCTTTTATTACCACAACAGCCATTGGTGGGGTGGCGTGTAAAGCTTTTTTCACGGTGTCAATAGTACCGATACCACCTTCAACCATTAGAACAAGAGATGGAATTTTCTCTATGATGAAGCAGATTGGAATTATATTTACATTTATGAATGAGATAGTGTAAATTGTCTTCTTTAATGATAACAATAAGAACATATTATACACATGAGTTTTAGGAAATTTTGACCGGACAGTAAAACTAAGAAGTAGAGAAATGAAAGGTGTCGTTTTTTTTGTTTAACATGGCAAGTTCTGTATACGAAAAAATAATTTATACCTGTTTTCATAATTACGTTCTCGAAAGCAGCACGGAAGTCTATTTCAGCACCGTATTTTTCTTTCGTCCCGTTATCAACTAATAAAAAGTGAGTATGATTGTGATCTAAGTACGACCGGTTTTCGGCCATACTGTTGTCAATTTCGTAAGAAAAGTCTCCGCCAAAAAGGAGTTTTTCATTCTTGTTTTCTATTAATTTGTCATTATTTTTGACAATTCCCCAAGTTGCAATGCCGATACAAGCCTTGGTTTCTCCTTTTAAAGCAGCTCCAACATGCTCCATGATTCCCGTGTTTGTTCCCCCAGTTATAACCCAAGCATCTGGAGTTTTGGCAACCTTTAATTATAAAAATGTATGCGTTCATTATGAGAGATTCATTCGAACAATGAAGTGTTGGTTCTATTGAGAATAAACAACAATTTCCAGAGAAATATTTTAAAATTTTTGTTTTCCTTTTTTTTAACAAGAGGCTAAAACAGATATCAAGGGGAAAAGATTTACCTTCAAAAGCCCAGCTGCGAACCGCTTCTTTAGTTTCGGTGGAAGGGAGAGATTTTTGGCTCCTCCAGTAACAGAAACAAGAAATTTTGGCTTCGGTATTTCCCAGTATTCAGTTAGTAGTTGGTATAGAATTTCCGGTTCTGTTTCGTCTGACAATCGTACAAACTAAAACAATTATGGTCAAAACATTACTACAGCAATACACAATTCACCATAATGTTATCTAGTGTTATTGCTGTGGGTAGAAGTTTGTACCTAATAGTTCTTAAAGATATCTAGCAACTTTATTACAAGGTGCGCATTGAACGAAGAGGAAGCCGACAAGCGCTCTCCACTAGTTTACCTTAGTTTAGGATTATGGGATATGAGATTTCCGTATCAGATCTACGGAGATTCCACGAAATAAGATTTATCAATTTTCTAAGGCCGCAATAAAATTAGAATAAAATTAGCAGTAGAATCGAAGAGTATGATTCCACCCACCACATCCTCAAACATAATTTACATAATAAATACTCTCTAGGAAATTTGTTCGTTCGTTCGTTTATTGCTGGTTACCTATCATAACCTAAGGGAAAGCAACACATATCTTGAAACATGTTCATACAACGTTCATCTTAAGGTTTTATGAAATTTTGAAAATAACTACACCATGACAGAAATTAGCCATACCTTTGCTTTTGCTCTTCTTGTTGAACCTTTGAAATGAACCGTTCCATGAGCATTGGTCGGTGTTTTTCCATCTAAGCCATCAAAACCGCCTGTATTCGAGGGATCAGCACCACTTGACTTTATATGAATGTATCTTCGGACAAATTTGTTCGCTCCTTCCTTCATTGCTGGTTATCTATCATAACCTACGGGAAAGCAACACAAATCTTGAAGTAACTCATAAAATGTTCCTTTTACCCTAAACCTATATAACCGATACCTTGATGCTAAAGACTAACAATTAACATAAGTAAACCCTCCTGCGAAGTTAATCTATAGCTTCTTGTTATTTCTTTGCCATTTGGTTCATCTAACTAATGAAATTACTAATGAAACTTACTTATGAACCTAGATGTCAATATTTCTCATACACTTGTTTGCAGATGCTTTAAAGGTGGCTTGCTAATCATGAATACGGCTGTCAAACTGTTCAATGAAATTCTAACAAATATCAATCTACTTGTATTTAAATAGTCTTCCCTAGACAAAGGTTAAGATATATAATTAAGATTATTAAGATTATGATTTTGACATATTATGTGGTTGCATTGTTTCAAAAATGTACAAAAAAATGCTGTCTGCAGCTCATATTTTTCCGGGATGGTTTGAATTTCGAAACCAATTTCAATTTAAGTCCTAAACTGGATTTATACACTTTCGCAATGTTTCCGTGTAAAAGGGATTACAATATGGACGTTTAATACGAGAAGGCATTTCTCTGTCGACATTTCTTTGATATAACGCGCATTTTAGTATGTACATGGTCGGTTTTATACGAAGCATGTACTTTTTAACTGTGCTTGAGGAGTAAAACTACCTTTAAGCTAATTTCAATAAACTGAAACGCGCTTTATCATAGATGTAAGTCTATCCGAATTATTAGCTCTCCCGTATACAGGTCCACCAAAACCTTGATACAAATGTAGCAGCGTAAAAATTAGCAGATCAAGCAAATCTGTGTTTCGATGTGTTACACGACTTTCTTCCCGCGTATACTTTAATCATTATTCTTATTTATAACAAACTTGGTAAATCGGTGGACATATAATACATTTCAAATCCCTGTACTGTAGAATGATTAATAATGTGATTGACATGAACCAAAAATAATGATTATTTATGGCTAAAGATGTATGCTGCCATATTGGATTAATAGCATTTCGTTCCTTTGTACGAGAGATATTCTTAATAACAATATTCTTAATAACTCCCAATAATTAAATAATTCGATTGAAGAGTAAACATCTTAAAGACTAAAGATACTTTTGATTGAGATTTAGTGGTTCTTTTACCAGTATCTTTTTTTATCAGTGTTTTTTGGTGTACAAACCCCTGCTTTAAATTAAATTGATGATCCCTTGTGAAATTGAAATTAACATAGAACCAAAAATCTTTATTAGAAATTAACCTATGTTGCATTTAAGTAATTAAGTAATCGGGAATTTTAAGACCTTTGGGCTTCCATACGTTGTGGTTGCTTATTTTGCCAGCCGACTTGCAACTAGGAAGTTGATTTACTGCTAGAGATAGGTGTAGAATTTCTCTTACTTACCCGAAGGTCCGTGAGCAGTCAGTCAATAACTCTAAATAGGTTAATACGCTGTTGTTAAAGCGCATCAGAGATATCGAGATACGACAGGAATGAGACTTGAACAAGGGCCTCAGGGGTCTCACACGAAAGTACATACCACAACACCATTACCAATTTCCCATCAAAATTAACTTATGTAGATTAAATCGGCGTCAAAAACAAAATTAACTTTAGTTTAATAAACGTGCTCAATTAAAAATGGCTATAATTACGTGTTGAACGATAATTTTCTGTAATGAAGTACAATTAACACAACACAAAATTAACTTATAATGTGATTGACATGAACTAAAAATAAGGATTATATATGGCTAAAGATGTATGCTGCCATATTGGATTAATAGCATTTCGTTCCTTTGTACGAGAGATGTGCAGCTTCTTGTTATATAGGAAATTAACGATTTAATTATTATAATTATTCGATTGAAGAGTAAACATCTTAAAGACTAAAGATACTTTTGATTGAGATTTAGCGGTTCTTTTACCAGTATCTTTTTTTATCAGTGTTTTTTGGTGTACAAACCCCTGCTTTAAATTAAATTGATGATCCCTTGTGAAATTGAAATTAACATAGAACCAAAAATCTTTATTAGAAATTAACCTATGTTGCATTTAAGTAATTAAGTAATCGGGAATTTTAAGACCTTTGGGCTTCCATACGTTGTGGTTGCTTATTTTGCCAGCCGACTTGCAACTAGGAAGTTGATTTACTGCTAGAGATAGGTATAGAATTTCTCTTACTTACCCGAAGGTAACTCTAAATAGGTTAATACGCTGCTGTTAAAGCGATATCGAGATACGACAGGAATGAGACTTGAACACGGGCCTCAGGGGTCTCACACGAAAGTACATACCACAACACCATTACCAATTTCCCATCAAAATTAATTTATGTGGATTAAATCAACGTCAAAAACAAAATTAACTTTAGTTTAATAAACGTGCTCAATTAAAAATGGCTATAATTACGGGTTGAACGATAATTTTCTGTAATGAAGTACAATTAACACAACACATTGCAATTAAATGTCCCAAACGAATAAACAGTTTCAGTACCGCATTCTTTGTAAAGGCTTACGCAAGGGATGGTATTCATTCATTCTCTTACTGTAAAAATTGTATCAATATAACGACACGTGCGTTCTCTATATTGACCAGTTAAAAACAAATACTAGATGCTCTCATGGGAAAAAAGATTTCGGCTTAATAAGTTGATAATAGAGAAAAACAGAAGACCAACCATAACAACATAAATAATATCTTTGAAACAATATGCGAATAAGTTAACAGGGTATTGTAAAGTGTCAAAGTACCCAAGTAAAAACTAAAAATCAAATAACATGCATGAAAATTACTTTTTTTTGGCCATTGAGATTGCAACTCATGTCATAAGAAATGGATTTAATTACATCAACCAAACCGTTGAAAGGATAATTAAAACCCTACCTGCCCAAGTAAATGGTATTCGCAATAAGGAGAGATGTTATGCTATCAACGATGCGTTAAATGTCATGAAAAGTTTTGCGGATGAAAAATATGACCTTCTGTTGGAAGATGCATTAGTATCAACAAAACCAGCTCTATCACAAGATAGTATTTTGGAATTGAGAGATGCGCTACGTTAAATGGCGAATGAATAAGTAAAAGTTGGTATTTACGTCTGTCCACCGTACACATTAACCATTTTATCATGTGAGGATACAATGGCTCTTATTGATACCTATCCTGTTCTACCAAACGTTGGGGGAGAAAATCAGGGAATGAGGATTTTGACACCTAAGTGGAATTCAGAGGAAATGTTGAAATTGATCATTAAGAGAATTGTTGAGGCTGGAATTGGTAGTGAAAATCAAGAACTGTCCTTTATTAACATTTCCAAAGAAAAACAGTAAAAAAACATTTTTCCAATAAATCAACATGTATATACTAATAGCGACTGTGCATCCACTTTTTAGTTCGGTCAGTGTGAATAAAAGGACTGGGAACGAAATGTTCGTACGGAAAATGTTATAATTGACATTTTAGATCGTGCGTAACTGAGTTGTCGAGAAGTCATGAAGCTCTACAATTCAATGGTACCTATTCTTTTGGATTGTGTGATTTTATTTTTCGTCACCTCCATATTGTATGAGAGAGAGAGCAAGCACGGGGATTAGGGGTAGTAACTCATGGGGAAAGTGAACCAGTAAAATGTTTTTACCCGGGATACTATCTATATACTAATAGCGAGTTGTGCATCCACTTTTTAGTTTGGTAAAATATTTTGCGTGTGAGGTTGCCGATTTTTCACGGTCCGTTTCTCACGCGTTTGTCTGGGGAAGTTTGAAACTGCACGAGCAAGTTGGTTTTTGTATCAGTATTAGTAATAGTCCCGACTCCACCTTACGGGCTCTTTTGTGTTTTCCCGTGTTTGAACTCGAAAGAAGACAATGAAAAGTCTCGACGGTGGAGGATGCAATGCAATGGTTTTTCGTTTGAAATATTCTCAACCATCATTTTTGTTTGAACAAGAAGAGCGAAGAACTGATTTTTGTTTTTTGTTGTTTGTTTTTATTTCAAATAGCGAAGAATAATATTGTTGTTTGTTGCGAAAGTATTAGTAAAGTTACTACCAGTCACATGATGATGATGCAAAAAGAAACGAGGGTTTTTAAAAATCTGATTTTGTTTTCGTAAAGATTGATTCGCGAGACGAACGAAGAAAGGAAACGAAGGATATTGTATTATTATTAAACGAATTAACGAGTGGAAGAAACAATGTATGATTTATAAAAGCAGAAACGTGTACTGTACTGAAAGTGAAGAACATCTTACTTATTTATGCTACAGTTATTAAATGGTTGCACAGAAGAAGTTGTCAAATGGTTTTTAATATATTTCTTTTTCTTGGAATTCATCGTTTTTGTAATGATGGAATTAACGAGTGGAAGTGCTTATACATAAAGAAGTGAATGAAAACATGAACATATGTCGTTATTTTTGGTAGTAATGGTGTGCTGGAATATGAAGAAACTGTTAATGGAATTGGAGGATTGTTAACGAAGTGGAATTTACAAATTTAACAGTGATTAAAAATGGTTCCGTCGTTGCAATCATTTCGACCATGTGGGAAACATTACCAACATGTTTTGGAAGAGCTAAATTCTACAGTAAAGTGTTTTGCGTTACGCTGAGATATTATTGCTGCTGTGTTATTGTTGTTGCTGATTTTTCAAGCGAATTTTTGTGTGGCTGTTTTCAAGAAAGTTCATGCTCCCCCTCTCATGATGATGATTGATTATCATCAACTCTCCCCCTCCCCCTCCCCCCTCCTAACCCATTGTAGGTTTTTATATCATACTTAACACATCGAAGTATTTTTAGCCTTTCCATTTTGTTGTTTAAGGTATGTTTTTATTGCTATTTATATTTTAAAGTGTGTTGTTTGTTTTGTTTTTATGGAGTAGGGAGATCACTGAATATCTTTCCTTTTTACTCTTCATTGATTACATCTACCTATTCTATAATGGCCATAGTCATTGCTGCATCTACATCTTACTTCTTTAAATTCATCCTCTGTTGTTTGTTGTTTGTTTAATTTTGTCTGTGGGTGGGGGGAGGGTAGGGTTTGTGTGATGTATGATTTCTTATCAAGTTGCTGTTTTACTGCATCTGTGATTTTTACAGGAGCCTATTAATTATTGTTACTGGCTTTATATATGTCATTTTGGAATCCGCAGCGTGAATTTAAGCCATGGTTCTTATCTTGATCGTATAGTGGAAAAGTTTTGGCACATGATATTTATTTATTAGTGCTATTTTACATTCTGCAACCATTTGTTCTGTTTCTGATGATCATGTACTAGCTTCTGTTATATACGATTTCTTTCTTTTAATATTAGAAAATTTAGTATAAATAAAAACAATAAACGAAGAAGAATGAATTTCCCAATCATGGTTTTAAATCATGGTACAAGCGATTGGGAGAATTCATTTAATGAATTTATTAAAATAATATATTATTGCCTTATTTATGTTGAAACTTTAGAGCGAGATGGTGTGGTTTCAATGATGATTGATTATCCCTGTCCTCTACCCCTACCCACACCACTTACTATACCAAGAGAATTATAACTGACCACAACACATCCCAAGCTTTTTCAGATTTTCTTTTGTCCTTCGAGCAATGATTTTATTGCTATTATTTCTTAAAGTATATGCTGCTGATTTGTTGTTTGTTTTTTCTTTTGTTAGCGTGGGAGGGAGACCATTAAGATCATTCCATTTTGCTGTATCTATATCTTATCATATTTCTTTCAATTTATCCCTGTTTGTGTTTTTGTTTGCTGACTCTACGTATGTCGTTTAGGAATCCCTAGGCTGAATTTAAGCTATGGTGCTTATCTTGGTTCTATAGTGGAAATGACAGGGCACGTAATAATTAGTGACTTAGTGAAATTTTACATTCTAAGAGATTTTTTTCTGTTTCTGATGATCATGTATTTGCTTCTGTTCTATATGATTTTTTTCTTTTTAGATTTAGAAAATTTAATAAAATGGAATATATGACCAAGGAGAATGAATGTGCCAATCATGGTTTAACATCATGGTACAAGCAATTGGGATAAAGCATTTAATGAATTCATGGTGGAATGACTCTTCGGTTGAATCCTGAGCAGGTATAATTTTTTTACGATTCACATTTGATTCAGCTATCCCGGGCAAAGGCATAATTTTACGGTTTCACACAATAGTTGGAAAATGTAACCGAAACATATTTAGTTTGCATTTTTATATTTCTTATCAAGATTCTTGGGAGTGGAACCGTAAAATGTTTTTACCCGGGATACTAGTCTATATACTAATAGCGAGTTGTGCATCCACTTTTTAGTTTGGTAAAATATTTTGCGTGTGAGGTTGCCGATTTTTCACGGTCCGTTTCTCACAGGTTTGTCTGGGGAAGTTTGAAACTGCACGAGCAAGTTGGTTTTTCGTTTGCGTATTAGTAATAGTCCTGACTCCACCTTACGGGCTCTTTTGTGTTTTCCCGTGTCTGTACGCTAAAGAAGACGATGAAAAGTCTCGACGGTGGAGGATGCAATGCAATGGTTTTTCGTTTGAAATATTCTCAACGATCATTTTTGTTTGGTGAACAAGAAGAGCGAAGAACTGTTTTTTGTTTTCTGTTGTTTGTTTTTGTTGTTTATTCTGTTTGTTTTTATTTCAAAAAGCGAAGAATAATGTTGTTGTTTGTTACGAAAGTATTAGTAAAGTTACTACCAGTCGCATGATGATGATGCAGAAAAGAAACGAGGGTTTTTAAAATGTAAACAAATCTGTTTTTGTTTTCGTAAAGATGGATTCGCGAGACGAACAAAGAAATCAAGCGAAGGATTGTATTATTATTAAACGAATTAAAGAGTGGGAGAAAAAATGTAAAGTGTGGTTTATAGTAGAAACGTGTACTGGAAGTGAAGAACATCTTACTTACAGTTATTAAAAATGGTTTTGCACAGAAGAAGTTGTGAAATGATAGCAAATGGTTTTTGATTTATTTCTTTTTCTTGGAACTGATGGTTTCGTAAAGATGGAATTAACGAGTGGAAGTATATACATTAAATTGAATCAAAACACGAAGATAATGTCGTTATTTTTGGTAGTAATGGTGTGCTGGAAAGCAAAGAAACTGTTAATGGAATAAAAGGATTGTTAACGAAGTGGTATTTACATATTGTGATTAAAAATGGTTGCGTCGTTGCAATCATTTCGACCATGTGGGAAACGTTATCAACATATTGTGTGGAAGAGCTACATCGTTATTTCTGATGCTTTTTTGTTGCATGTAAAGCGGTAAAGGGTTTTGTGTTACGCTGAGATATTATTGCTGCTGTGTTATTGTTGTTGTTTATTTTTCAAGCGAATTTTTGTGGCTGTTTTCAAGAAAGTTAAAGCTCCCCTACCCTCATATGATGATTGAACCCTAACCCTTTCCCTATATACAACCCACACCGCCAGCCTAAATTATAGGTTTTTATACTATACGTCACAGATCCTATAGCTATTTCATTTCGTTGTTTAACCTATGTTTTTATATTGCTATATATATTTTTAAGTGTGTTGTTTGTTTTGTTTTTAGTGGAAGAGAGGATCTTAATAGCTTAATATCTTTCCTTTTTACTCTTCATTGATAACATCTACCTATTCCATGATGGCCCACAGTCATATTTCTTTAAATTATCTCTGTTCTATTTTGTTTGTTGTTTGTTTTATTTTGTTTGTGACAGGGGAGAGGGAGTGTGTAATGTGTAATGTATGATTTCTTTTCAAGTGGCTATTTTGCTGCATCATGTACATTTTAGGGGAGCCTCCTTATTATTTGTACTGGCTTTGCGTATGTCGTTTTGGAATTCGCAGTTTGAATTTAAGCCATGGTGCTTATCTTGGTTATTTAATGCTATTTTACATTCTGAATGCATTTTTTTCTTGCTTCTTTTCTATACGACTTCTTTCTTTTTAGATTAAAAATATAGTGTAAATAAAAATTATGAAGAAGAATATTGAATGTGCCAATCATGGTTTTACATAATCACGGTACAAGCAATTTGGATAAAGCATTTAATGAATTCATAGAAGAATGATCCTTTGGTTGTGTATACTGAGGAGGTATAATGTTTTTTTACGATTCACATTTTAATTGATTCAGGTATCCCGGGCAAAGGCATAATTTTAAGGTTTCACTCAATAGCTGGCAAATATATATAATTAAACCATTTTTAGGCTGTATTCTTATATATCTTATGATCCTTGAGAGTGAACCGTAAAATGTTTTTACACGGGATACTAGTCTATACCCGTGCTCTCCTCTTTCAAAATATAGAGGTGACGAAAAATAAAATCATAGAATTGCAAAGAATAAGTATCACTTAGTTGTAGAGCTCGAAAAATTGATCAAGTAAATGTATGGGATCGTCTGCGTACGGCGTGCCGTTACTGAGATATCGTCGATCAAAGATTTTGATGACGTCACACCCGTCCCCAAAAAAGTTTTAGACCCAGTTTTTTTTTGGTCACCCCATCGCCCAATATTGGGGACCCCCAAAACGTCAGTTATCCCCATCGGTTCTCGAGATATTTGCCCCTAAACGTCGCGTTCCGTTGAGATGTCAAAAAATTCACGTCGCGTCATTTGCTACTACTAATATACTAATACTGAAAAAAAACGCTTCTCGCAGCAGCGTGGTTTTACGCGCCCCTCGTGAGAAAATGGCCGTGAAATTTTTCTAAATGTATCACTCTCTAAAATAAAAGTGGTATGCACAGTCGCTATTAGTATATAGACTAGTGTAGCGTGTAAAAACATTTTACAGTTTTCAATAAATTGATTTTTACACGCAATACTGCCATGATAAGTCTGTGTATATACAAAAAGGCTATACAAAAAGGCTACAGTTGAACTGAAAGATTTAGAAAAGAGACAATACAACGTATACCACCTAACCAATGGATAATCCTACCTAACCACGGTTAAACTTCTGACATATAAGAAAATACTTTCAAATTTCCCTATTATCTAATAAAAACAATACCTTCTGAGACGTTTTAATCTTTCAAATCTTTATTCTGCTATGAATTGTGGAAAGTCAAAACCCAAAACTCCACTTGTGCATCATGATACAAAAACCATGTAAATATGTATATAACCATGAGTTAGATATTCCTTCTTGTATAACATTCATCTATACTATTCAATTTTCTAATCTAAAACAAAAAGATATCAATCAAACACTATCACAGCATTATAATAATGATCTCGCTCCCTTCGTTTCCCTAAAGGCGAACCTTAATAATAACAATCCACATACTACAATGAAATACTAAATAAACTGCTAGCTACACATTTCGGCATAGTAGTCAAAACTAACTGATATGAAGAAGCTACATTCAAACACATTAAAAAATACACATCGGTAGAAAATGATGAACTGATAATACGAACACATAACAGGTCTACATCGACTATCTTGTCGGATAGAATAGTTACTGATACTGATCAATGTGGTTATTCTTTATTACTGAACTTAAAGCGTTGAATAAAAAAATTAAAACAAAAACAAATACTTTTACACACATCGTCTTCATTTTTCGTTTAAAGAAATGAACGTTTAAAAAATTTGATGAACTTTCGAACGCAAAAAAACATTGCATTGCGTTCTCCTCTGAGTGGCTTTATGATGTCTTCCTTTAGGCACAACACTCCATGAAGTAATAAAAACCCGTAAGATGGAGCTAGAGATTCCCCTAATGGGAGATTCCCCCATATACTAATACGGAAGCAATAAACATCCATTGACGAACTACCCGAGAAAATTTTCCTAAAGTTCTTTCTTTCAAAGTTAGGTAAGAAAAAAGCAAGATTTAGAATTAGTATAAGACGATAGTATCCCGGGTATAAACATTTTACCAGTTCACTTTCCACATGAGTTACTGACCCCAGCCCCCGTGCTTACCCTCTCTCTTACAATATAGCGATGACGAAAAATAAGATCAAATAATTGATAAGATTAACTATCACTAAGTTGAAGAGCTGAAAAAGCTGATAAAGAAAATGTATGGGATCGCCTGTGTGCGATGTACCGTTAAGGAGATATCGTCGATCAAAGATTCTGATGACGTCACACCCGTACCGAAAGGTTTTAGGCCAAAATTTTTTCGACACCCCATCGCCAATATCGCGCGCCCAAAGTGACGTCAGTTATTCCCATTGGTTCTCGAGATATTTTCCCTTAAATATCGCGTTCTATTTGGGTGCAATGCAATGTGCCCACTGACGTCGCGCTACTCCTATAATACTAATATCGCCTATATCTCGACAACTCAGTTACGCACGATCTAAAATGTCAATTATAACATTTTCCATACGAACATTTCGTTCCCAGTCCTTTTATTCACACTGACCAAACTAAAAAGTGGATGCACAACTCGCTATTAGTATATAGACTAGTATCCCGTGTAAAAACATTTTACGGTTCACTCTCAAGGATTATGATAAGATATATAAGAATACAGCCTAAAAATGGTTTAATTATACATATTTTCCAGCTATTGAGTGAAACCGTAAAATTTTGCCTTTGCCCGGGATACCTGAATCAATTAAAATGTGAATCGTAAAAAAACATTATACCTCCTCAGTATACACAACCAAAGGATCATTCTTCTATGAATTCATTAAATGCAGCAATGACTATGGCCATCATAGAATAGGTAGATGTAATCAATGAAGAGTAAGAAGGAAAGATATTCAGTGATCTCCCTACTCCATAAAAAACAAAACAAACAACACACTTTAAAATATAAATAGCAATAAAAACATACCTTAAACAACAAAATGGATAGGCTAAAAATACTTGGATGTGTTAAGTATAATATAAAAACCTACAATGGGTTGTAGGTTGTATGTTGTAGGGTTGTAGGAGGGGGGATGGGGAGAGTTGATGATAATCAATCATCATCATGAGAGGGGGAGCATGAACTTTCTTGAAATCAGCCACACAAAAATTCGCTTGAAAAATAAGCCACAACAATAACACAGCAGCAATAATATCTCAGCGCAACGCAATACCCTTTACTGTAGAATTTAGCTCTTCCAAAACATGTTGATAATGTTTCCCACATGGTCGAAATGATTACAAAGACGGAACCATTTTTAATCACTGTTAAATTTGTAAATTCCACTTCGTTAACAATCCTCCAATTCCATTAACAGTTTCTTCGCTTTCCAGCACACCATTACTACCAAAAATAACGACATATGTTCGTGTTTTCATTCGCTTCTTTATGTATAAGCACTTCCACTCGTTTATTCCATCATTACGAAAACGATCAATTCCAAGAAAAAGAAATAAATTAAAAACCATTTGACAACTTCTTCTGTGTAACTATTTAATAACTGTAGCATAAATAAGTAAGATGTTCTTCACTTTCAGTACAGTACACGTTTCTGCTTTTATAAACCATATATTTTTTCTTCCACTCGTTAATTCGTTTAATAATAATACAATATCCTTCGTTTCATTTCTTCGTTCGTCTCGCGAATCAATCTTTACGAAAACAAAAACAGATTTGTTTACATTTTAAAAACCCTCGTTTCTTTTCTGCATCATCATCGTGCGACTGGTAGTAACTTTACTAATACTTTCGCAACAAACAACAATATTATTCTTCTTTTTTTGAAATAAAAACAAACAACAAAAAACAAAAAACAGTTCTTCGCTCTTCTTGTTCACCAAACAAAAATGATCGTTGAGAATATAACAAACGAAAAACCATTGCATTGCATCCTCCACCGTCGAGCCTTTTCATTGTCTTCTTTCACGTACAACACGGAAAAACACAAAAGAGCCCGTAAGATGGAGTCGGGACTATTACTCATACGCAAACGAAAAACCAACTTGCTCGTGCCGTTTCAAACTTCCTCAGACAAACCTGTAAGAAACGGACCGTGAAAAATCGTTATTTTAAAATTTGTTATGCACAACTCGCTATTAGTATATAGATAGTATCCCGTGTAAAAACATTTTACGGTTCCGCTCTGAAGAATCATGATAAGAAATATAAAAATGCAACCTAAATATGTTTCTGTTACATTTTCCAAGTATTGAGTGAAACCGTAAAATTGTCTTTGCACGGGATACCTGAATCAAATGTGAATCATAAAAAAACATTATACCTCCTCAGTATACACAACCAAAGGATCATTCGTCTATGAATTCGTTAAATGCTTTATCCAAATTGCTTGTACCGTGATTATGTAAAACCATGATTGGCACATTCAATATTCTTCTTCAAAATTTTTATTTACACTATATTTTTAATCTAAAAAGAAAGAAGTGGTATAGAAAAGAAGCAAGAAAAAAATGCATTCAGAATGTAAAATAGCGCTAAATAACCAAGATAAGCACTATGGCTTAAATTCAAACTGCGAATTCCAAAACGACATACGCAAAGCCAGTACAAATAATAACTAGGCTCCCCTAAAATGTACATGATGCAGCAAAATAGCCACTTGAAAAGAAATCATACATTACACATTACACACTCCCTCTGCCCTGCCGCAGAAAAAATAAAACAAACAACAAACAAAATAGAACAGAGATAATTTAAAGAAATACGACTGTGGCCATCATGGAATAGGTAGATGTTATCAATGAAGAGTATAAAGGAAAGATATTAAGCTAATAAGATCCTCTCCTCCACTAAAATCAAAACAAAAAACACACTTAAAAGTATATATAGCAATATAAAAACATAGGTTAAACAACGAAATGGAATAACTAAAAAAATAGGATCTGTAAAGTATAGATAAAAACCCTATAATTTAGGCTGGCGATGTGGGTTGTATGTAGGGAAAGGGTTAGGGTTCAATCATCTTATGAGGGTAGGGGAGAGAGCTTTAACTTTCTTGAAAACAGCCACAAAAATTCGCTTGAAAAATAAATAATGACAATAACACAGCAGCTATAATATCTCAGCGTAACACACCCTTTACTGCTTCACATGCAACAAAAAAACATCAGAAATAACGATGTAGCTCTTCCACACAATATGTTGATAACGTTTCCCACATGGTCGAAATGATTGCAACGACGCAACCATTTTTAATCACAATATGTAAATACCACTTCGTTAACAATCCTCCAATTCAATTCAGTCTCTTCGCTTTCCAGCACACCATTACTACCCAAAATAACGACATTATCTTCGTGTTTTCATTCACTTTTTTATGTATATACTTCCACTCGTTAATTCCATCATTACAAAACAATCAATTCCAAGAAAAAGAAATAAATTAAAAACCAATTGGTACCATTTGACGACTTCTTCTGTGAAAAACCATTTTTAATAACTGTAAAAGTAAGATGTTCTTCACTTTCCAGTGCACGTTTCTACTACTATTTCTTTCTTCCACTCGTTAATACGTTTAATAATAATAATACAATCCTTCGCTTGATTTCTTCGTTCGTCTCGGGAATCAATCTTTATGAAAACAAAAACTGTAGGACTATTAGCTATTTCTTTATTCTTTATCATTTAGATATTACACATTCTTTTACTAAATAAGAGAAATAAAGTATAAGAAGAACATAATTGTTTATGTGTAATATCTTATCATCATGCCAGCCATTGGATGCCCGTATCCTGACTGTACCTTCATCACAGACGATGTAGATGCTATTGTTGCTGCCGCACTTCTGACAATACACAACAACACTCATGTCAATGCCGGCCATACAGCTGCCCCAGCCGACCCTAGACAGAAGGCCCCGAAAATTGATCGCCCTACTGTCACCCAAGGCTCTACCGAGGAGACCTGGAATGCCTTCCTTGCCAGATGGGACATGTTCAAGAGAGGTACGAGACTGACCGTTGGAGAGACTGTACAACAACTCTTTCAATGCTGCGAGGGAGACCTCGGCGACAATATTTTACGCAGTAACCCAGATGCAACACGCGGAACTGAAGACGAACTGCTTGCTGCCATCAAGCGCCTTGCTGTCACCCCTGTCGCCATAAGTGTCCGCAGATCTGACCTTCTATCAATCAAGGAGGACCATGGGGAAAACGTGCGCGCCTTTTATGCCAGAATTAACGGAAAGGCAGCCACTTGTGCTTACGTAATGAACTGTCCCGGTAATACATGTGGGTTACAGGTTGACTTCACTGACGAGATTGTTAAAGATGTTTTAATATCTGGACTTTCTGACGATGACATTAGAAAAGACGTTCTTGGATGGTCTGACTTGGACACAAAAACAGAGAAAGCCACTGTAACTTTTATTGAGTCGAAAGAGATGGCACGTGATGCCCTCACTACACAGATACAGCACGCAAGTATCGCCCAAAATAAAACGAGCAAGAGAAAGTGCAAGAACTGCAGCACAGAAATTGATAGATTTACTTGGAATAAACGTCAACGTAAAATGATCGAAGTTTCTCTTTGCTTGCCATGCTGGAAACAGGCCAACCCCCGTAAAGGCCAACAAGGGACAATGTCAGACCGAAAGAAAGGTCCAACCAATGAAACAGGTGTCATCACAATTGCAAGTACCTCCCTGGCAGTTACCCCCAATGACCAGTATCGAGACAGAACAATACTTCTCGACCATCACATCTTCACGACTAATGAATGGAGGCGAGCCTCTTCAATGACACACCCTACACTGAAACTTCAGCTCACTGTTGTCAAAGACGATTACGACAAATTTGGGGTCAAATGTCCAAAAATAACTCGTCATCTATCACAGTAGTCACAGACACTGGCGCTCAATCCTGCCTGTGGAGTCAACGAGATTTCTACCGATGCGGCTTTACCGATCAAGATCTCTTCCCTGTACGACGAACCCTATCAACAGCAAACAGGGAGGAGATTAACATCACTGGTGCGATCCTCATACGCCTCACCGGCCAAGATGGCAAGGGTAACTCGTACACTGCCCCTGTCATGGCCTACATCAGCCCTGATGCTGGAAACTTCTACCTGTCCCGCCACGCTTGCGTCCAACTTTGTATCATCCCAGAAGGCTTCCCCAAAATTGGGTCAGCTGCCGTATCCATCATCGAACACGCGAAAAGTCCATGTGGTTGCCCGACACGCACCTTACCGCCGAATCGTCCTGACAAGCTCCCTTTCGAAGCCGTGCCAGAAAACAACGCTAAAATGCGAGAGTGGCTGATTCATCGTTATTCGGCATCCACATTTAACAGGTGCCCCCACCAGCAACTCCCAGGCATGTCAGGCCCTGAAATCAGGTTGCACGTCAATCCCAATGCAACCCCATCTGCAATCCACAAGCCTATCCCAGTATCTTTGCACTGGCAAGCAGAAGTCGAACAACAAATCAAAGACGACGTTGCACTTGGTGTGTTGGAAGAAGTACCTATGGGTGATCCATCAGAATGGTGCCACCGCATGATCCTGGTAAGAAAGCCAGACGGCAAGCCTAGAAGAACGGTCGACCTCTCGCCCCTCAACAAACATTGTCTGCGGGAGACCCACCACGTCCAACCGCCCTTCCAACAAGCCAAATCCATTCCCCCCATGACCTGGAAGACCGTCACTGACGCGTGGAATGGATACCATTCAGTCCCAATCCATCCCGACGACCGTCATCTCACCACCTTCCTCACCCCATGGGGAAGATACAGATACAGGATGGCCCCTCAAGGATTCCTATCCAGTGGCGATGGCTACGCAAGACGATTCGACGAAATCATCAAAGATGTTCCACGTAAAAGAAAGTGCGTCGACGACACAGCCATGTGGGATAACGAACTTTCCGACCACTGGTGGCGAGTCATTGACTTCCTCGAACTCCTTGGTAATAACGGCATTGTCCTGAATGAATCCAAGTTTCAATTCGCAAAGCGAGAAGTCCAATTCGCTGGTTTTGAGGTGACTGAAAGAGAAATTCGACCACTCGAGAAGTTCATCAGAGCCATTCGAGACTTCCCCACCCCCACCAAGCTGAGTGATGTTCGATCATGGTTCGGATTGGTCAACCAAGTCGGTCATTACGCCAAATTGACAGAGGTTATGGCCCCGTTCAAACCGCTTCTGAGCCCAAAGTCAAAGTTTGCTTGGTCGGACGAACTAGAATCAGCCTTCCAATCTTCAAAGAACGTCATCATCGACGCCATCAAGAGAGGAGTGGAAATTTTCGACATGGAGAAACCAACATGCCTCCGCCCTGATTGGTCCAAGACCGGCATCGGCTTCTACTTGTGCCAGAAGCACTGTGACTGTACCTCCATCACCCCCGACTGCTGCAAAGATGGTTGGAAGATTACACTCGCTGGGTCACGATTCCTCAAACCTGCCGAATTTCGTTATGCCCCTGTAGAAGGAGAAGCACTTGCGATAACCTATGCCTTAAAACAAACCAAATTCTTCACGCTTGGTTGCGACGACCTGATTGTTGTTACAGATCACTTACCATTAACCAAAGTCCTTGGTGACCGCACCCTTGACGAGATCTGCAACACAAGACTTCTCAAACTGAAACAACGCACACTCCCTTGGCGATTCACCGTCAAGCATTTACCAGGAAAATCCAATCATTTCGCCAACGCAACATCCAGAAGTCCTGTCGACAACCCAAGGATGATGAGTACAAATTTGACGACGAAGACGACATCGATGCTGAACTTGCTGCCCTGTACATCTCAGAGGTTGCCAACATCCGAGCAATAACTTGGGACGTTGTCAAGATGGAGACTGCTTCAGACGTCGAGATGTCCACCCTCATGCAAACTATCGAGTCCGGATTTCCACCCAAGAAGACTAACCTGGAACCACCCCTTCAGCCATACTGGAATTTTCGCGCCAATCTCTGGACCCTCGACGGTGTCATCATGATGGACAACCGCATCGTCATCCCTCACGGTTTACGACAAGAAGTCCTCGAATCCCTTCACGCGGCCCACCAAGGTACCACCAATATGAACGAAAGAACCAAGTCCGCCATCTTCTGGCCAGGTATCACCAACGATATCACCGAGACAAGGACGAGATGTGGCCCATGCAATAAGATCGCCCCCTCTCAACCCCGTCCACCACCCATAGAACCTTGGATCCATACCACACCATTTGAAGGTATTGCCTGTGATTACTTCCTCTTCTGCGGATGGTACTACTTCGTCGCAGCTGACCGCTTATCAGGCTGGATAGAACAAAGTCGTATGAAAGCAACCGATGGCAACTCTGGATCCAAAGGTCTTTGTAACGCCCTCAGAACACTCTTCGCAACCTTGGTGTACCGATCGAAGTGACCAGTGACGGAGGCCCCGAGTTCACCGCCAAGCAAACAGAAGATTTCTTACAACGTTGGGGAGTCCGTCACAGAATATCATCAGCCTACTTCCCATCGTCCAATGGCAGAGCAGAACTAGCGGTCAAATCAACGAAACGTCTTCTGATGGAGAATGTTGGTCCCGATGGCAACTTGAAGATGACAAAGTTGTCCGCGCCTTGCTCACCCAGAGAAACACCCCAGACCCAATCAGCAAATTGTCCCCAGCTCAAGTACTCTTCGGACGCTCACTCCGTGACACCCTGCCTTACATTGAGAAGAATCTTGTCAGCTTTGAGAACCCACAACTGCAAACCCAGTGGAGAGACCTATGGCAGTCGAAAGAAGAAATGATGCGCCAGCAGTACGACAAGACCCTCATCTCCCTCAGCGAGCACTCACGTCCACTTCCACCCCTCCAGATCAATGACAGAGTAATCGTCCAGAACCAGACTGGGTCAACACCACGCAAATGGGATCGCATTG
Organism: Turritopsis rubra; assembly: GCA_039566895.2. Taxonomy (NCBI): domain Eukaryota; kingdom Metazoa; phylum Cnidaria; class Hydrozoa; order Anthoathecata; family Oceaniidae; genus Turritopsis; species Turritopsis rubra. The sequence goes on from CM077622.1 coordinate 2,595,122, forward strand.
GTGTGGTAATGGAAGTCAAGCCAAATGACCAGTACATCATCAAGATTGCTGGTACTGGCCGAGTGACACTGAGGAACAGGCGCTTCCTTCGCAGGATTAGGGAACCCTCACAACCAACGCGCAATCAACAACCACGCCAACAAGCTCCTTGGCTGCAACGACCACCAATCTCAACACGTGGCCTGGTGTTCAACCAATCAGCAGCATCGGCACCCACCACACCTTCTGTGGGAGTTCAGAACGTAAAGGAGGAAGTGCGTGGCAACGCCTCACTCCCTGAAGAGCCAGCTTCCTCCGTGTCAGATGACATCAACGAATCACCTGACCTACCACCACCCCCACTTCCCTTCGAATCACAACAGACTCCAACATCCAGTCAACCAACACGTCAATCAAATCGCGTTCGTAGACCACGTCTTTTCTACGATCCATCCACAGGTGATTACACCGAACAGAACCCATGAACGTTGACAAGAACATTTTTCGATAGAGACTTGGTTATATTTTGTTGAGGTCTAAGTTCCCCTTTGTTTGGGGAAGATTGCTCATGAACATGAACATGGACTCGAATGGACACGACGCTCCATCGAGGAATTTTATCTGAACGCTTTAGATCGCCCCTCACGTTGTTACGTAACGATCTGGGGGGAGATGTAGGACTATGGATTTACCATGTCACTTAACTTGTATATAGCTATTTCTTTATTCTTTATCATTTAGATATTACACATTCTTTTACTAAATAAGAGAAATAAAGTATAAGAAGAACATAATTGTTTAAAAACAGATTTGTTTACATTTTAAAAACCCTCGTTTCTTTTCTACATCATCATCATGCGACTGGTAGTAACTTTACTAATACTTTCGCAACAAACAACAATATTATTCTTCCCTTTTTGAAATAAAAACAAACAACAAAAAACAAAAAACAGTTCTTCGCTCTTCTTGTTCACCAAACAAAAATGATCGTTGAGAATATAACAAACGAAAAACCATTGCATTGCATCCTCCACCGTCGAGCCTTTTCATTGTCTTCTTTCACGTACAACACGGAAAAACACAAAAGAGCCCGTAAGATGGAGTCGGGACTATTACTAATACGCAAACGAAAAACCAACTTGCTCGTGTCGTTTCAAACTTCCCCAGACAAACCTGTAAGAAACGGACCGTGAAAAATCGGCAACCTCACACGCAAAATATTTTACCAAACTAAATTTGTTATGCACAACACGCTATTAGTATATAGACTAGTATCCCGGGTAAAAACATTTTACCGGTTCATCTTTCCTCAAATGAGTTACCACCATCCCGTGATTTTTCTATCAATATAGGGGTGACCGAAAATAAAATCGCACAATCGAAACGAATAAGTAGTACCACGCTATAGAGCTCAAAAAGCTGATCAAAAAAATGTATGGGATCGTCTGCGTACGACGTGCCGTTTCGAAGATATCGCAGATCAAACATTTTGATGACGTCACACCCGTCCCCAAAAAGTCTTAGGCCCAATTTTTTTTCGTCACCCTTTCGCCAAATTATCGCGGACCCAAAAAAACGTCAGTTATCCCCATCGGTTCTCGAGATATTTGTCCCTAAACGTCGCGTTCCATTGGGGATGCAATGCAATGTTACCCGTGCCAAAAAATTCACGTCGCGTCATTTGCTACTACAAATATACTAATACCGAAAAAACGCTTCTCGCAGCAGTGTGGTTTTACGCGCCCCTCGTGAGAAAATGACCGTGAAATTTTTCTAAATGTATCACTCTCTAAAATAAAAGTGGTATGCACAGTCGCTATTAGTATATAGACTAGTATCCCGGGTAAAAACATTTTACCGGTTCACTTTCCCCATTCAGTTCACCCAACCCGTGCTCTCCTCTTTCAAAATATAGGGGTGACGAAAAATAAAATCATAGAATTGCAAAGAATAAGTATCACTTAGTTGTAGAGATCGAAAAGTTGATCAAGTAAATGTATGGGATCGTCTGCGTACGGCGTGCCGTTACTGAGATATCGTCGATCAAAGATTTTGATGACGTCACACCCGTCCCCAAAAAAGTTTTAGACCCAGTTTTTTTTTGGTCACTCCATCGCCCAATATTGCGGACCCCAAAAACGTCAGTTATCCCCATCGGTTCTCGAGATATTTGCCCCTAAACGTCGCGTTCCATTGAGGATGCAATGCAATGTTACCCGTGCCAAAAAATTCACGTCGCGTCATTTACTACTACTAATATACTAATACTGAAAAAAATCGCTTCTCGCAGCAGCGTGGTTTTACGCGCTCCTCGTGAGAAAATGACCGTGAAATTTTTCTAAATGTATCATTCTCTAAAATAAAAGTGGTATGCACAACTCGCTATTAGTATATAAGACTAGTATCCCGGGTAAAAACATTTTACCGGTTCACTTTCCCCATGAGTTACCGCCATCCCATGATTTTCCTATCAATATATAGGTGACCGAAAATAAAATCACACAATCGAAACGGATAAGTAGTACCACGCTATAGAGCTCGAAAAGCTGATCAAGAAAATATATGGGATCGCCTGTGTACGACTTACGGTTACGGAGATATCGTCGATCAAAGATTTTGATGACGTCACGCTCGTCCCCAAAAAGTTTTAGACCCAATTTTTATATTCGTCACCCAATCGCCCAATATCGCGGATCCCAAAAACGTCAGTTATCACCGTCGGTTCTCGAGATATTTGCCCCTAAACGTTGCGTTCCATTGGGGGTGCAATGCAATGTCCCCCGTGCCAAAAAATTCATGTCGCGTCATTAGCTACTACTATACTAATACTGAAAAAAAAACGCTTCTCGCAGCAGCGTGGTTTTACGCGCTCCTCCTGTGAAAATGACCGTCAAATTTCTTAAAATGTATCACTCTCTAAAATAAAAGTGGTGTGCACAACTCGCTATTAGTATATAGACTAGTATCCCGTGTAAATTTTTTTTACATCTTTCCCAATAAGATGTTTTTACACGCTATACTAACCATTTGATAATAACTCTATGAAATACAAAAACGCAGTCCAAAACGCCGCCCTAAAATCTTTCATTGATTCATGAATTTTTTACCCGCCATACTAAGCATTGATAACGCCGTGTATTGAGGTAAAACTATTAATTTCTCCTTTCTTTGTCGCCAAAAATAGAATTCACAGAACACGGTAGAAGTTTGTTTGTTAAAAATGTTATTACATGTTTACGTCGAATCATATTTAATGTAAAGGTTTACTGAAGAAATCAATTTGAGCTATAACTCAAAGCCAATATGGGCCCCAAACGGCAACAGTTAACGCAATAATTATGCGTTTAATGTCATATATATTAAGCCCAGCGAAAAATTGCACACAAATTCAATTGTGACCGACATGTAGTCGGCAATATATTTTAACGTCATGATAATGACGTCATAGTTCCAAGTCCCTCAAACAACTTGCTACAAAAAATATTAAGAAAATAAGAAAATTTAAATAAAAGGCTGTATTTTTTCGACTTCTGAATCCTAACCAATTCTTAATTCTTTCCACTTTCTAACTTTATTATCAATCAAAAATTCTTTCAGTCTTTGTGGTAAACATATTCATAATTATCAATGCTAAATCTCAGAAAAATTATTCACAAATTGTGAAATATCTCACTCACACACTAAACTACCCACGCGAAATTAACTTTTGGAGTGTATACAGATTTACATATATACGATATAAGGGATTAACTAAATCCTAAAAAGAATCATACCTCCAAATAATGTTTCTTTCTTCAAAGCTGAAGTTTCTTCAAAGTTCTTTCTTTATAAATTCCAGGAACAGATTAATCAAATCTCTAATCTTTTATTCCTTCTTGACTTTCTTCTTTCTAACATTGTACTAAAAAATACCATGCTCAACACAGTTTTTAATAAATTTTCTTTTTTTTCTTTGGAAATCTAAAAAAACAAACCGAGATAGGATAAAATGCCGTTTGATACGTCTTCAACCTTCAACATTACACAACATAAGTCGTAAATGTGTAAAAACTATTCTTCGTAATAAAAACTTGTTTTTTTTATGCATGTTTCTTATTATTACTTTGTCTTAAAAAATGTAAACAAACGCTTCTTTTTTCTTCAAACCACTATTTATCATTCGTTGTCAATAGCTGCTACGTTCGATTGTAATTCGAAGTCTCCGCCTGAGATGCTATATCATGTCTTCCCGAACGTATTTCATATCATAAAACAATTATAAGCACTAAACCGGAGTGCCTTATACTAATACGGAAAAAACATAAACAAATATCCAATGACGAACTTCCCGAGAAAATTTTCCGAAAGCTCTTTCTTTCAAAGTTAGGTAAGAAAAAAGCAAGATTGCGTATTAGTATAAGAAGAGTGAAACTTGTGGTAAGTTTCATGAAACAAATAAAAATGTACAAAAATGTGATAAAAATGTGCTTCGGTATGAATTACGTCCTTGGTGAACTTGCTTGACTCTCAAACAGAATATCCACGAGAAATTCCGAAAGTACTGGAAATGCCCTGGCCGGTGGTTCAAAAGATGATTAGGCGCTATTTCCTTTTCGCCCCCGCCCCTATTTTTTTCACGGCAATCCATCCAAAACGTTACAAGGAACATTCGTATAGAGGAAAAAGTATGGTAACAAGGTATTTCTCGAAATAAAAACAAAGAACGATTATTAAAAATAAAGATTTTAATGTAACAGTTGAGGAAATTGGTGAAAATTCCTTACTACATTTACTTCACGAAACGAATAATCTGCCATATGTTTTAAAGTTAACTCTCCATCGCGGGGGATGGCTAGGAAACAAAAACGACTTTCGGGTATTATAAGTATTTCATAGGAACGACCCGATTTCAATATGCAGACCAAAAACATGCTTTTTAAAGATATGTGGTTTAAAAAAAACCTTTTTCTAAGATAAAGTTTCATCACACCGGATACAAAGTGGCAATTTGATCCCATAGATGGAAGAAACCGTGCTCGCCGAATCGTTGGTTCCACATTAACTCTGATAGATAGTCAGGAACAGCATTTCGGTTTGTCAGACCACGCATTGCTTTGCACTTGGCCTTACTTCTCTGCCACATTGCCTCTACGCGATTCGTAGTTACCATGGTATTTGTGTCAACGAAGTGGTACGTGTGGTTCATTGTGCAGTGTTTTAACCTTGAGCCCGAAGATGTTTGTACGCTGACCACATTTCACTCTATATTTCTGTTCCAGGACGAATCCACTGTTGGATGATAGGGAGAAGGGTAACAGCGTCTCGACGTTGTACAGGGACTAGAAATCACTGCTTTGTTGCTAGTTCATAGCCACCAAAAACCAATTGTTCCGGCACAATCCTTCCACGATTATATTTGCAACGTGCAAACAGCAATTCATCAATTTTCACAATGCATCCTGGGCCACCGATCTGTACGAGATTGTTGGCGACAGTAACATCATGACAGTACTGATTCCAGTCAACAACCGTCTCACAACTGAGTAAACTAACTGACATGTTTTTTTCCCTTTTATATCCCAGCTCGAAAAGACAGCATTCACAAGCGTGTATAGAAAGAAGACAAAAAGAAAAAAACTAAAAGTAAAAATGAATGGAGAAGAAAAATTTACTTTTCTTTTAACATTCATGCCAAATACAAACAAAAAGGAACAAACAAACAAACAAACAAACAAGTGTAACGATCTTCAAATTAAGAAGGTAATAATCAGGGATGGCTGAGTGTTAATTATAGAAAATCGAAAATGCCATATATGAATGATCATCCACGCAGTTGGCGTAATTACATGTAGGCTGATCAAATATGACTAAAGTGAAAAATTGGTCGTGGGTAAAGTGACCAATTTTGGAAGTGACTAAATTTTCCCCGACTAAATTAAACGTGACGTTTTTATCCCCGATAAGGTAAGTTGAGCTTATTAAAACGAAATACCTTATTGGTTCTTTTTACGCCTGCCCTAAATGGCGCTAATTTTCATGACTAGGTATTAAAAGGGCCAGCATTAGATTATCGTTAGAATAATATCAAGTAAGACCCTTGGGCGTAAAAAGGGTGCAAAATAGGCCAATAAGACATGTGAGCATGTTCAGGGATAAAAGAAAATTGAATAAACTTGTACATTTCAAATGTATCTCAAAAAATGAATTCGTGAAAAATGTTTTAACGTAAACTTAACAAACTAACACTTACCAAGGAGGTTAAAAAAAACAAATAAAAAGCAACAACAAATTTTATAAAAAGTCTAGAATAAAAATCTTTTACAATCATTAATTTCCACCACCAATAAATTTACTCAAAGACCTTATTAGCCAATCAGATAAGTAGCTCTAAAATATTAGCCAATCAGATAAGTAGCTCTAAAATATTAGCCAATCAGATTAGTAGCTTTTTAAAAAAATTCTTCCTACAAATACAGTTTAAAAATATTTTCCATTAGACTTTTGTCTTCAATCATCATTTACTTTTGCATCATCTGAATGGACCAGATTAATTATGTGGTGTTTATTTTTTGTTCAGCCATTCATGACGACAATATTTGCTTTGCACAACATTTTCCGCTTGTATCCCACGTCTGGAAAAAGATAACAAGGAATTCAGAATTTGACCTTTTTTTGGTCGTTGCTATAACAACAACCCAGAAAATCAACCACAGGAAGAGACTATTCCTTTTCGATAGGAGTTCTATCAATTAAAAAGTACTTGAACTTCATGGTCAAAACACTGTAAATAAAGTTTGGAATAACGAGACATCTCTACATATTGATCTTCTTTAACCAAACAAAATTAACAGTCTTTTCTACTAAAGGTTTTCAAATTATAAAATGTACGTATAGGTCTGATAAGGTGACGACATAGACGATATTGATATGGGTAACAGCTGCTAGAAACCCGACAGAACACACCTCCAGTAACGATATAAACCCGACAGAAACCCGACAGAACATACCTTAAGTAACGGCATCTGTGTTCCCATATTCTCTTCGTAGCATCAGCAATGTTAACCGTCTCTTTGGAGCTCCACAATCTCTCTCCGACTGATAGACCACGACCCCTAAATTCATCAAAACAATAGTTTGAAATATGAAAACTCTTCCCAAATGAGGCACAGAGTTCAACAAAAATAAGAACAAAAAAAGTTGAACAATTTCTTCTGCATCAAACAGAATGTCCACGTGTCCGCAAAAAATTCCGAAAGTACTGCAAACGCCCTGGAAGTTTTTTCAAATATGTCGTCAATTTTGGGGTTTTCTCTTAGAAACTCTATCTTGTAAAATAAATTTAAAGCAGACATACCATGTTCTAGCGATTAGATTTGTCCCGTCCACCCATTCACCCCACATGCAAGCAGTACCACCAATGACACGATTCTTTTGTTCTTCGGTACCAGTGAAGTCTTGCGGGTCACATTTATAATACTAAACAAAAAAACATAATATTCACAACTAAGTTTTTCCCAAACTAAGTTACCTTATTGGACCCTTTTTCCATGACTTGGCATTAAAAGGCTGGGGTAAGATATTTGTCTGTGAGTTTGACCATGGACTTTCAAAAATAACCCAAAGGTAAACGGGGCCGACTTAACAAGGGCCACAAAGGTACTTTAAGAAAAAAACCCAGAAACAATTAATCCACAAAACGTACTTTAGGCCAATCAGGACCATAGGAGATATAATTCAAATACCAACACGAAGAAAGAATAGCTCGGTAACCAAGAGAGGTAACACGATTCATTTCATTTTGCCAGCCTCCTTTCCAAACATTCACAACAGTATCAGCTTTGACCTGTGATAACGATTTACAAACAGTTTCAGAAACAATTCGAAGACTGGCATCCATGGAAACCATTATCGGATAGTTCATTTTTATCCGTTAATGAGTTCCGATGCATGCCAGTCTCCAATAAATACAACATACATTTGGCCAATCGGGTCCGTATGATATGTAATTTAGGTATCATGGTGACGATAAAATTACGTTATAACCAAGTTCGGTCACAGTCTTCGCTTCTGCTTTCCATTCGTTACCATGTCCTTTCCATATGTTGACAACAGTATTATTTTTTACCTATTGGGGAGTAGGTTGCAAGTGGTAGTAAGTCCATATTATGCTGTTTTAACCGGGAATTTTCGCATGAGGTCATAAATACAAGTCAAGCAGAAACCCAACAGGTCGGTTTATCTCTATCAAACTATAAAAGGTTTGATACCTGCTTTTCATTTTATAAGCTCTGGCCTTACTTGAGTTTACTTTGCTTTCAAAAATATCTGTCTTCAAAACTTTAAAAACCACCTACTATCTATACCTTAACATTAAGAGAGAAGGACATAAAGGCAAAACAAATACTTCTTTGATGACGACATTCATGTAAACGTTATGGACCCTGAATTCCTTTTGAGATAACATTGTTCCGCGTGTGTTTATCATAAGCTAACAAGAGGTTTGTAAGCAGAAAGGATAGCCTACTTTCGTTTTGGTTTCGGTTAATTATTTTCCGATATAAAGGAGCAAAACGCGAAACAAATCTTTCGGTTTCTTCCATAAAATATCACGTACTCTGATTGGTGCAAAAATTTCCTGACGAATGTTTTTTTAACCAATCAGGGTATGACTTCCGTACCTTTACTTGATTGTCAATCACTTCTTGCCAGATTACATAATCTTTACCAAGTTTTGCCACAATATCCAGCAGCCGTTGTTCATAATATTGTTCCAGCATTGAATAATTCTTTCCCATTCCATGCTCGTCCATCCATTTTGAAATCTCAGGATTGCTCTGCCTAGTAATCAAGGGAGAAACAAACATTTATATTATGAATTTCAGTACTTTTCAACAATAACCAAACAAAACATTAATTAGGGAGTTATTGGATTCGACGTTGTTAGTCAGCGACCGTTTACGATACGCTGAGTACCTTGTTGGCCCTTATAACCCCGGCCCTTAATGGCGTTATTTTCGACCGCTTGGCGTAATAAGGGCACTCATTAGATGTTTCTCTGTGAGAGTTTAACCGTGGACTTTTCAAAAATAACGCCAATTAAGACCGACGTAAAAAGGGCCAATAAGGTATTGATTTCCAAAGTTCCATTTCCGACGTTGTCTGTCTTTTATTCACCTTATTTTTCATCTCACATATCTTAAAAACGTATTTGTATGAAGAGTCGTATACTACTGGTTATAAATAATAAGTTAGAAAGTTTCTTTCCGCATGTACTGTATGACGCGATCATCATTTTGGTTGTGAAACCAAATGAACATCAGAGATTTTCCGTCATTCTGATTGAAATTTGATTCTGAAAAAACTACAGTATATACTGTTCAGTCTACTGATCAGTCTTTACATCAAATATGTGTTTCAGTTCAATAAAATCATGTTTCAGTTCAATAAAATCATGTTGAACACAAAGATGTTAATAATGTATCAGCGTGAAAGAAACTTTACAGGTATATCTTATGTGGACATGTAAAGTTTCTTACAGGCTGTCTGGTACTTTATTACCTGGAGGGTATTACGAAAGGAGTTTACGGGAAATAGGCGATTTGATTGGCTGAGTAAGATAATACAGATCGATACTACCCGCTAAAAATGGTAGCTGCAAATGTAAGCAAAACGATAATAAAACTTTCCAAGCACTTTGATGTTCAAACTTCTTTGAAGTAATTTGAACTGTAATTTGAAAATACGTGTATCAATAATTTGCGTCACGTACCAAAACAGAAAGTTGAATTGTATCCAACTTTTTTGTGATACGCGTATCGCTGAAAAAGTAACCAACCAAACTACTCAAATTTTGCAATGTCTGCAGTTTTGTATGAATATTCTGTAAAAACATACTAACACATTTTTGTCGAATGTCGAATTCTTTTTGTTTCCACGCGAATAATGAAATTTATGTATGAACTTGTCGTCAATAAATATTTTTGTTTTCACCAATATATAAATAAAATGATAATAACTTAATATATAAAGGGAATTTGACTCGGACAATGTAAAGGTCTCGCAAGTTCGACTTCCACCATCGACCTCAGGCTTTATTTTTCAGTACAGATGCTCAAAACGGTCAGAGTCCCGTTAGTACGAGTGTATATGTTTTGTACAAAAATTAGAAATAGAAGAATAATAACCATATTATTTTTGGCAATACACCCTTTCGGAAATTCTGAAAAATGTATGCTCCTTCAGTGTTTAAATACAGTGTTGTATGTAGGTTTTCACTGAGAAATGCATTTTTTATTTTTTGAAACTGTTTTGATGTGCAAAACCTTCTCCATTTGACTTATTTTGTGATCAAATTAACTTCTTTAAAAGATTTTCTTATTTCATTTCTATTTCGCAACTTTTTCTAAGAAGTCTATTTTCGTCCCGGTCAAAGCTCTCTTAAAATATTTTTTTTTACCTCCGACCTCTACGACAGCGAGTGTTTACTTTCTCAAAATATGGCGAATTTCCGGTAGGTGTATTCTTGCTGTAGTCTAGGTGACCTTCCCCATTGTTTAATTCTGCAATATTTTGTTAAAATCTTTAATTCGCCTAAGATATGAACTTTACCTTAATTTCTAGACTCGAAGTTGGGACGTACTTGCGGTAAACTGTCGAGCCAATCTAACCAAAATTTATACAGAAGCATACACCTGGAAGATGAAGTTTCCATCACTCTTCCTGATGTCAAAAGTATTTAAGTATATTTCTCTGAAACTGTAGTCGAAATATCTAAAATTAACCGAGTAGTGTTATCATGAAATGGGCCTTCCTACCAGGTTGTACTGTAAGAAAAAGACAAAACCTGCATATCAGTATTATGTAACTGAAAATCATTTGATATATTGTTCTGCCCAGTACTATAGTTAATATTGAAAAACAGGTTACCGATATTTTTTCACTATTTTATTTAAGTGGTTCCTCTGCAAAGTCATTTCCCACTATTTGATATTCTTTGCTCATATTACTTTCCTTCAAAAACTGTTCTGCATATTTAACCTTGTTTTACTTGCAGCTTTTATTGTACAACACAACTGTAAACATATATAATGGTTGATTGAAGATTTTTATATTGTAATCATCTTGACTCTAGTTTGAGCCTGAAGAAGTTCCTTTTTTTTATAAAAACATGAGAGTGTTGTTGTTTTCCCATCAGAAAAACCCTAACCTGTTTCCCGCTGGACTTGGTGCCATGACCTCAAATTTTTGTCTTTCGGGATTTGATAAACTTAATGAAGGAAATGTTTATCATAGAATGGCTTATATTTTATGAATATTGATATGTATTATATGGTGTAACAAGTGTTGCAATCGTGTTCGTGCCATAAGGCTCTTGTGTTTCATATAAACAACTTCATGAATTCCCACGCGGAGTTTACTGCCGTTTACTTTTGTTTTATTTTCAGTTCAAGAAGGTAAATTTCTAATAAACACACTTATTTTTGTTAAAAATTAAAAAAACTATGAGATCAATATTACGCACTGGAGGAAGTCCAATTTAACAAGAGAACAAACGTTAACTGATTGATTGATATTTTGATAATCGAATGTTATATTCAAATTTAAATTCGAACAAAACGTCTTAAATTGTTTTTTTAGCACTTCTTTCTAAAATCATGAAAAAAATCTGCTTGGTTTGTTAAAGTAAAGAAAGCAGTGTACTAGAAATAAAGTTATCTTACCAGCAAGAAAAGCTCACTTCATCACCACCCAGATGAAGATATTGATCAGGAAATACACTAGATATTTCCCCGAAAAACTTCTCCAAGAACGCATAGTTGCTTTCAACTGTAGGATTAACAGGTCCAAAATTTCTAAATAGTTATCAAAAAGTAAACACTCGCATACTTCAACCAATCAACAATCAGTCAAACAGTCAAACCTCTCATACTTCAACTTCACAACAATTAGTCAAACAGTCAAACCTCTCTTTAACAGACTTTCCAAGGGAACTTATAGATTGAAATTACAGATAATCAATTCTGAGAACAAAAGAATTACAGATAATAGACTATTATTATTTCCCTGATAAACCTATAATATAGATAATATAGATGAAGTTTTAGATATATAGGTTATCTTTATCTATAACATAGATTATAGGTAAAAATTATAGGTAATATAGGTATATCTATAAATTCATGTTAGTTTTTTCCCTTGGATAGTCACATATTGTATATCGTTTTCGGGATACTTTTTTTGCCAGGACAAGTGCCTTTTCTCCTTAAAGTTTCCACTAGGCAGAATATTCCGCTTGCAGTCTATCAGATTTTGTTATTTAATAAATCCTGCCAAAAGTGTCTACGAAAAAGTTAGGATCAAGTCCAACTTTTCCACCACAGAATATTCCGCAAACCAACCAAATGGCTCAATTAGGGATCATGTGGAGAAAATAACCACTCCTTGCTGAACATATTGTCTAGGTGGAAAACTGGCTATGTTTTGGTCACAATGGAGAATTTGGACACTTTGGTAAGGTAAAAAAGCATGAAATATCTAACACGAACCCATTTGGTTTTCCCCCTGAGTAACAAGGTGTCAGCAAATTTGGAATGCTGCTCCATGATTGAGTGTGTCCCTAGAACAAAAGATTTATAACAGTTTATGAGTTTACAAGTTTTAGTTCACAATTTAATGGAACACGTTTTTCCAAATGCTATTTTCACTATCAATTCGACTGATTTTTCTCAACTGATTATTTTCAATACAAAATTCAAAATTCGACGGAAGAAAGTAATGGAGAAAATACAAAAGATTTAAACAAGACTCAAAGAAGATTTCCTCCATAACAACAGAATACTCTCGATGCCGGAATAATAGAGGTGGGTGGATTTCTTGCTCAAAATTTTCAAAACTTGACGCACTCTTTAACACTACATTCCAGTATTACAGATTGTTTTTTTTCTCAGAAAAGCGTCCCTAATAAAAGGAAAATGTTTCAAATTTAAATGATAGGGGTGGGTAAAATAAACATGTCTTGGGTGGAATTTTTTCCTCGGCTCGATTATTCTGGACTGGACAGGAGGAATCAAAATTATATATAAGCCTACTGGTGTATCAAATTCCGGAATGACACGTATTCCACGAAAACGTGCATAGCTGATGACGTTTTGAACATCAGTTGGTGTGTAAATATGCGTCTCATTATTCCAAGCTCCCTAAATATATAAAAACAAACATACTATGAATTTGTGAAAGTTGAAAGATATTTCTGCTCCAATAATACAACTAAGCTGTAAAAATAACAGGCTATGAATTAGCTGTTCAAAATGTGAAGTTTGTTGTTGTCAAAAAAGATGATAACACATGAAATAAACACTTATTTCCTAAATTGTATCCTGAATAGGAAGTATTAGAAATAGACTCCCTCTAATTAGTACATCCAAGGGACCTTTCAAAATGGCTCCATCTACGGAGTGTTTCAATGTTATGCTTTCATATCAACCATAGGTTCTAACAAGGGAGAAATTAAATATCTGGATTATATTTTTCATGAAAAAATAGAAATCTAATTTTAATGACCATTATTTTTTCTGAGAATGAATGAACAAATAAGAGAATGAACGTGAACGTATCACAAACCTTTCCATGCAAAGAAGGAAAATCTTCACTGACAAAAGGGAATGATTGGTCGTCAACAATATGCCAATGAAGAACATTGTATTTGCTGTATGCAAGAGCATCCTAAAAGAGAATTCTGACATTTAAAAAAAGACTTATCTTCAGTGCAGTCTTCTTCACATGAAGTTCACATGAAGTTGGTCACACAAGTACATCTTCCACACACAAAAGAAGCTTGAAAACGTATCCTGAAACCATACATGTGGAAGTATCATAAAGAGTGGGTCAAACTTACAGTATAAAAAAACATATACATATACAGTTTGTCAAACATTTTAGGGACCAAAGACTTTATACAAATTCTCCCACAGTGATTAACAGTAAAGCAAAAATTGAAACTTATATAATTACTGTGGCAACAAATGAAATGCATCAAAACGAGGCTTGCTGTTTCAACTGAAGTTCAGAAAAGGTGTTTTCTCCTGTGCCGTAAGAAAGGAGAAAACTTACTTTTGGGCTGTGATACTTTTTACAGGAACCCCTCAATTTTTCGGGACTCTTGGGTTTCCATGACAACTGCTTTCAGTTTTGCTATTAATGCCGTTATTCTTAATAACTTAATAGCAAAACTAAAAGCAATTGCCAGAAACCATTCCATAAAAATATTGAAGAGCTACTGTTACTGAAGAATTACATCCATAAAGAGGAAAAAAATAATAATGATAGAACAAAGTAATAATAATAATATTTATAATAATAATAACAGGATAGTGAGAGAACATACAATGAACTGAAAGATAACATCCATGGCCACATAATGTCTGGACGTATCAATCAAAAATCCTCGATGATGAAATCTTGGAAAGTCCACAATCTTGTTCTTTTGTGCATAGTACTATAAATAAATAAATAAAGAAAGAAAGAAATTTTTTTTATTGGCAATGAAGAGATAATCAAGTTCATAAAACCATACTACTTTATCAGAAAAAAAAGGCGGGGGAAAAAGGCGAGGGAAAACTTGGTCACTTTTCCCCAACTAAAGTTTCTTAAGCCCACAGTAAAGTTTGTAAAGATATTGTGTAAAAAGAATTGGGGGAATATTTTAGTCACTTGCAATAATATTAGTCACCTTTTCCCCGATTTTTCCCCAATAAAGAATTATGCTTAGAAGAATGTCGCTGTTTCTTTTTTATTTTCAAACAAGAAAATTTTTGCAGTTTGTAAAGAAATTCATCTGTACAACAAACACCACAGAATACTGTGAAATGTTCATAGAAAAGTTATTACTCACAAAGCCAGCCTCATTTTGATACACAACTTGACTGAAAGTTTCCAATCCTAAAAGACAAAGATTCAAACTTCAATCCAATGTTTACAACTGCCAATAAAGACAACAAATCTAATTAAATTATATATAATACCTCTCAGAGCTCCCCATGGGGTGTTGGCTGATAAACTTGAAGTTGGAGCATTAACAACAAGGGTATCTAAAGAAAGGAGTAACCCTAAAACTTATCCTGCATAATAGTTTGAAGGTGTCGATTCTGATTAGTTACAACAATTATCACTAATCAATATCTGTGAATTTTATGAAAACCTCAAAATGATTTTCCTAACGTCAACTTCAAATTTTCATCCATGAATAAACCTTCCTCGAATTTCTATTAATACACTGTTGCCACGGCATAGTTATTATATACACTATATTATATTATATTATATACAACTGGAATTGGAATAAATAGAGACCATTACTAATAAGTAAAGTTAAAGAATAAACAATAAATTATCTATTATATATTAATGAATTATAATTATGAATCGATTAGGCAATAGTACAGTGGTTTTTCTTAATGACAAAAATTTGAGAATGGTCTAAAATATTCATTTCGGCATGACAACTTTCGGACAAATTTTTGTCAATATCTGTCCATCTATTTTTGCACTTTTTCTTATTTTTGGCAGGTGTGATTAAATCAATATTCTTTAAGTATACTTGGACGGAATTGACTTATGTTAAAATTTTGAAGAATTCTCTTTTCATGATGTTTGCAAACTGAAGTGTGTCATGATAATTTGTGGGAAAATTAATTCTTGCTAAATTTAACTTTATTTGTTTCTTCAGTTTGTTTCTTACTGATTCCAATCCGTGATTCAAAATCAAAATAAGATTTTCCCACAGGACAATAACCTCCTTTTATATATTATATCAAAGTTGTCTGAAAATTTATCCTCAGAATTTTTACTTTACTTTATTTTCCAAAACTTTTTGTTCTTAAATCAAATAAAAATATTTTTAACCTGAAATTTTAGAGGAATAAATATTCTATCCAAAAAACTAAACATTGTGAATCAAATCTATTTATAATGATCATATAATTCGGTATGATCTGCATATATATTTGCAATTCATTACGTTTTACTTTCAATCTGAATATCCGGAATGCTTCAATCGATTCCTTTGTTCACACAATTCCACATTCAAGAATTATGCAACAAGCCTGACTCGAAAGAAAAAATCTTTGAAAATGGTTTTTCTCAGGAATATTTTTTCTGGAGGTAAGACATCTATCTTCAACTCCAGTCTCAAAAGTTGAAATAACCAGTAGAGGAGATCCATACCATCATACTCACCATGAAATGGACTTCAAAACAGTCTTAAGGTTTGTTTTTTAATTGTTTCTTTCAGAAGTTTTATAGTTTTTTTATTGATGTATATAAAGTTTTCAAAAAAGCCGAAAAGTTTTATAAAATAAAACTATATCAATCTTAAACAGCATTTTATTTGCTATTAGATGACTATATCATACAATAGTTGTTTTTTTGGAAAAAATAAAAATTATAGCTGTAATACGCAATTTAAAAAGTTATGCTCAAAAGACGTCACACACACCTTAATGTACCTTTTTCTCAACACAAGTCTGAGAAACGTATTATGAACAGAATGTTACTTACAAGATTCATCCATTTCTAAATCCATAGGCTGTATTTCATCCTTAACATTGATTTCAAGGCTAGTGAGTAATGCAAGATTAAGATCAGCATGGGCATGAGCATCTGGAAATGTTAGCTTTTTATAACGAACTAATGCTTCTTTAAGAACATCAGATGATTGACCTGTGATGTCAAATCTAAAAAAAGAAAAAATATTTCAAGCCATTATAGACTAAATGTGTAGTTCATGGTTAAACACATTTTTTAAACACAGACATATTTGTTGGATATATACAATCATTTAGTATAGCCCGAGAGAAACCCTAAGTGTTTGCGTAAATGATCCTTCTTATCATCCTTATCCTTCACTTTAAAGGCGTGCAAACATGAACCTTTTTTCCACAAAATTAACATTTTTTACTAAAACTTTGAAATTCTGCAACATTGAAACAAAAAAAAGTTTAAAAAATTAAAAAAAACATTACTAAATAATACAGCCATTTTTTGTGAAAAAAGTGAAAAAAGTTTTAAACACAATTTTTTTTTACGACTTCATGCAAAACAGACGAAATAAAAATCTTTTTAATGTTTTCATTTTGAAAATCCATCCCTTTGTGAACGCATAAAGTAGTTAGTGCCTCACAGGTTGTACTGTACAAACACTGACCATTGTAAATTTTATTTCAAACAACCAATGTTTTGTTTGTTTACTAATATGCGTGTACGCATCCACTTTTTAGTTTGGTTAAATATTTTGCGTGTGAGGTTGGCGATTTTTTACAGTCTGTTTCTCATAAGTTTGTCTGGGGAAGTTTGAAACAGCACGAGCAAGTTGGGTTTTTTTTTCATATTAGTAATAGCCCTAACTCCAGAGAATGCATGTTCATAATGTTTGTTATGAAAAAGTTCTCTGTTGTTGTCGATAATGCATTTGTATCAGGTTTTTTGGATTAGTTGAAATTAGTCTTGGATTGCCTTTGTGTATGTGATTTCATGAAGAAGTTGCCAAGATAGCTATGACAAAATTAAATGAAGGCTGTCCTCGTGTTTTGATTTGATCAGTTTTAAAGGGGACCTGACCGTGTAAAAAAAATAATTCTTAATTTTGGTTCTTTGGACGACATAATAATGAGAGGTTTCCAAGAAGTATAAATGTTTATTTTTTGCATTGTTAGTTTTTTTCTATACAAACAATTTTTGTAAGACATTGTGGAGGAGAATGGAGTGTTTTGTGACTGAATTTCGAGAAGAGGTCATGCAACAGCTTATCACGAATTAATTAGCTTCGACATAATTATGTTGTGATGTTTAGAGAATAAAAGAAAAGATTGTGGAACGAAATGTAAGCTGCTGTCAAATGTTTATCACAACTTGAGCTGTATATATATGACCAATGAATACATATTATTAGTAGTTTATTACTCACTTAAACATTTTAAACTTTAAACTTACTGGAAGTTACTTGGATCCAATGAGAAGAAAACATTTTCTCTTGCTTCTTGTTGGGGCTTTGGCCAAACTGTACCAGACACATAATCTTCACCTGTTCCGAATTTAAATGGTGCATCCTCGTATAACCCAAGTGGATCAGAAAGTGAAGGAGTTCCAGATAATACTGATACGATGGAGCACAAAAAGCAAGATAACATAAGAATCATCTTGAACTTGTCTAAAAATGTTAATTCCAAATTAATCAACTATTTTTCACAAATTTATTCAATTCCATACAGAACAGCTTGAAAGAAAAAGTCAAATCCTGCCAGTGAAAGAATATGAATGCATGTAAGAATTTATGATAGGTGTTAGAAACATGTGTGTCTTTAAAAGTTATACAACAGTCTTTTTCACGTTCAGTTCAATGGCATGCTTAAAAAAATTAGATTGAACACAAAAGATGTGTGGGGAACCACAGCTAAAATAATTGCAATAAATTTTGTTCCTAAAATGTTCTCTTAGTGACCTAAACTGAGAGGACGAGAAAGAAAAACTGTGTGTGTGTTGTTGTAAATGATGTTCAGTCATTCAAATTTTAGTGAGAAAATGAAAATGTAAACAACACTATTCAAAAGTGTTTTCCACTTTCTTTTAGTATAGTGTAGCGTGTAAAAACATTTTACAGTTTTTCTCCATAAATTGTTTTTTACACACAATACTGCCATGATAAGTGTGTATATATACAAAAAATTTTGTGTTTCTCCATGTTGGAATTATATCATATTTAACACAAATATTTTGGATCGATCATTCAAAGAATGCTATTATCCCTATTTTTCAGTGCTATTTGGCCTATTTAGAGATTTCTAAAGTTGTACAGTTAAATTAAAAGCTAAAATTCCAATGTTCAGAGATTTAGAAGAGACAATACAACGTATACTCCTACCTAACCAATGGATACTCCTACCTAACCAATGGATACTCCTACCTAACCAATGGATACTCCTACCTAACCACGATAAACTTCTGATATATAAATACCTTCAAATTTCCCTATTAACTAAAGCTAACAAAATACCTTCTCAGACGTTTTTATCTTTCAATTCTTTATTCTGCTATGAATTGTGGAAATATCAAAACCCAAAACTCCACTTGTGCATCATGATACAAAAACCATGTAAATATGTATGTAATCACTCTCTTCTTGCATTACAATCATCTATACTATTCAATTTTATAATCTAAAAAAGGTATCATTCAAATACTATCAAAACAATATGATAATGATCTTGCTACCTTCGTTTACCTAAATAATAACAATCCACACACTACAATGAAATACCAAATAAACTGCTAGCTACACATTTCGGCATAGTAGTCAAAACTAACTGATACGAAAAAGATACGTTCAAACACATTAAAAAATAGACATCGGTAGAAAATGATAAACTGATAACACATAATAACAGGTCTATATCGTCTATCTCGTCGGATAGAATAGTTACTGATACCGATCAATGTTGTTATTCTTTATTACTGAACTTTAAGCGTTGAATAAAAAAATTAAAAACAAAAACAAAAAAATTAACATGCAGCGTCTTCATTTTTCTTTAAAGAAATGAACGTTGAGAAAATTTGATAAGTTTCGAACGCAAAAAACATTGCATTGCATTCTCCTCCGGGCGGCTTTATGATGTCTTCCTTAAGGTACAACACTCCATGAAGTAATAAAACCCCGTAAGATGGAGCTGGAGATTCTCCTAATGGGAGATTCTCCTTATACTAATATAGAAAAACAAACATCCATTGACGAACTTCCCGAGAAATTTTACCTTACGTTCTTTCTTTAACAGTTAGGTAAGAAAAAAGAAAGATTGCGTATTAGTATAAGAAGATATAAGTTTGATACATTTTCTAATGTTCTTTTTTTTGAAAGTAATAATTATTTCTAAAATTTAACATTCAATTTGTCCATGAAATTGATTTAATCATAGTCAAAAGAAAACAATACGATTTTTACTATGATTTAGTACGTTCAAAACAACAACGGAGTATTTTCATCATGGTTATGATGAATCATTAACAGTAGTAAAACCTTAGCACACAGCGATATACCGGGGTTCGTCGTAAGTATGTGATCCCATACATTTTTGTGATCAGCTTTTTAGCTCTATCACATAGTACTCTACTTTCATTTCATTATTCTGTAATTTTTATTTTTGTGAGTATTAAGCACGAGTGATTTGTTACTCAGCAGTGAGAAAATACAGTTCCATTTCAACCATTTCATTGTTTCTCTATGCTTTGAATATTTGGCTTGCCAACTTAGCAAGTAGCTCTTGCTTACATTTACACTGATCTGAAAATAAAAACGTCCCAGAATTTTCAGAATCTCCTGGTGTGTTCCATATCATTTTCCTGTTTACATGACAAAGAATAAAAGATTATGACTTTCGCCATAACGCCCACCCCTCCTCTAGTGTAAGAAGACTTAGAATGGGATGGGATGCGATAGAATATGTACAAGGTACAGCTCACCACAGCTGCAAAAAGCATCTCATGTCGTATCAAGAAGAAACCGACTTTCAATTTCAAACAGCACTGGAAACTTTTTCTCGATTATTCCAAACAAACTTTGCTCGCCACCCTTCTTGTAACAAATGCCCACTATTAAGTCAGAAATACGCCCATGGCGCAGAAATATCAATTTATCAAGAAAGTTAGACTTCGTTTACACGAGAGCCGAAGTGAACTCAAACGGTTTGAAATCCCAAACCGGAGATTTCAAACTGGTTTGATTTGAGTTCACTTCGGCTCTCATGTAAACGGCCTCTTAGTAATAGTGGATCTGCAATAGTGGATCACTAAGTGAATCCAGCGTTTCTTTCTCCTTCTTCTCCGTTCAATTTTACAGCCGGAGTTCCGCAATAGAGCTTGTCCGTCATCAAAGCTTAGAGGTTGGAACAGAGACTGGTGTTCAGTGAAGTAGCGTGTGTTGGTATACACCATTTTGTATAACCTTTTTGTTGAGTGTTGTTTTTTTTATCTTTTGTCGAACTGTTTATCAGTTAGCTAAGAGCTATTATTATACACACACCACACAACATTGGATGGATTAGATGTTTTCATTTCTAAAAAAAATTATTTGACCTAAATGTTGTGTTAAGGCTGTAGAGTTTACTTTTATAACGATTTATTTTGTTTTTTTTGTGTCGCAATTAAAACAAGAAAAGATATAATAAAGCCAAGTGGACATTGTGTGGAAACGATACGATACGAAACGATACGATACTATCTCTAGCTACCCCGGCAATAATAAATAATAACTGAAGTGACAACTCATAACATTAAAGTTCTTGATGCCATTTATACTTTTGCAAAAAGTGTAAAGAAATATAAAACGAGACTGTTACTAGCAACTGTGACTGTAAAACAACTTGTTCTGAAATAATGTGTCCCATGGTGAATGAAGAACTTGTAACAGTTTTTGTTTAATCACTCCAGTTTGAGGACTGCCGTATTTCCTGGAATAGACGCCCTCAGCATTTATTTTATAATTTAGAAATTTACGTTTATTCAAGACCGGTGTTTATTGGACGTCCGCGTTTCGAAAATAGTAACGGTCTTCCTGTCAAGAAAAAGCGACTGTTTCTATTTCAGGATTTCAGTAAGCCAAGCAAGCCAATCAAATGGCTCAATTAGTGATCATATGGGGAAAACAATAGCCGCTCCGCACTGAATATTCCGTCTAGTAAAAAAACAGCTTTAGAATCATTGGCATACTTAAAATAATATAGTTTTCTATCGAAATTAAATTGTATTCATATCCATGGGGTTAGTTCATCTTTCTACTAAATAATTATGTATTGTTTTACCGATTACACTACTTCTTGTAATTCCTGACAAAACTTCCTAAATTCTATGTTCGAAATAATTAAATATCGCTACTTTGGCTGTTATGAATGGTTCCAAATATCCTGTTGCTATGACTTCTGAATTACCCTTTCGCACAATATTAGTTTTGTTAGCCTCAAGGTGATCGTGGTTCACAAAATGCACACAATAAATAAAACAAAGCTTGTATGTTTTACAGCTATTGATTATCCTCTAGATGGTTCCAGTCATTAAAAGTTGTGACGAAACGCCGGAACCAAAATAGGCCGTATGGTTTATTCATACCAGTTTATTATTCTGAACAACAAAATGATATAATAGAGAGAGAGGAGCGGTGTAAACATGAAATCACTGAGACAAGAGATTATCAAGTTATATGTATAGAATGTGGAGAAATTTTACAAGAGCATATTCTCACGTTTGAATATAATAAGCGATACAGTAGACAGTCTCGTAGTTGTACTCCACATTGTACAAAAAGTATTTTATAAAATTGCTAAATAAGCTTCCTAAAGGTCCGCAGGAGCTTCCTAGCCTTAAAGAAGATTATTGGGTTCTCATATCCGATTTTGAAGAACAAGAAACTGTTTTAAAGGAGGTTTTGGTAAATGAGAATCGAAAAAATAGTCTAAGCGTCCACTACCAACTTTATAAACTTTTACAACGGTATGACAAAATCCACCTCGATATAAGCGAGTTCAGCCGAGCGTCCGAGGCCGCTACGAGTTCCCTAAAATTACCAAAATGTCATAAAACAATAACGGAACACGATCGAATCATAAAAGAAGTTTGGAGTAGATTACACTGGGATTGGATAGCAACAAGTTCATGAAGGAATGACGTCAATCACGCGTCAATCAAGTTTTAAGACCAAAAGAAAACAATAGCATTCCTTGCATACCAAATCTCCTTAGCAACGAGCACTTTCGATTTTCGATTAAAAACTTGCCACGTAATCAAAATAAAAAAGAGTTTTTATTGTTTATATAAAAATGACTCACGAATCACATTACAACTCAATGAATGTTAGAACATTAAGAAAACTATGCGCATCTCGTAAGATTAAATATTGCTATCAGATGAGTAAAACTAAAATGCTTGAGATGCTTGAAAAGAACGATAAAGACCCATTCTTTATTGATGACCGCGACACGATGACCTCGACCCCGAAACAGATATGTAACAAATATCATTTAAAATGGGTCGAGAAAAATAGAGAAAAATATCTCGATTATAACAAACGCTATAATGCGATGAGAAAAACGTAAACTGATTTTTTAACCTACTTTTGGTTACAAAGTCAAAAAAATTGAATTGACTTAAGAAAATTATATCTACGTATAAAAAAAGATGAGTTTTAACAATTTAAAAGTTGTAGAATTAAAATCTCTTGCAAAAGAGAGAGGTTTAAAAGGCTACTCGAAATTGAGAAGGGCCGAATTAATCCAATTATTAGATACATCAGCTGTATCGAGACCTGTTCCTGCATCAAGACCTGTTCCTGCTCCGAGACCTGTCCCCGCACCAAGACCTGTTAAGATTATTCCTAGTCCACAAGACATGGATTTATTGGAACAGCAAGAAATGGTTAAAAGTAGACCTCAGGTAAAGAGTAAATTGAATGAATGGATGGACTGGTTAGTAAACCATATACCTAAAACTACCAAAGACAAAGCGAGTAAATCTTTTACGAACTTTAAAGATAAGGTCATGGGGTTGTATAAAAGGGTTAGAGGAGGGGAGGAGGTAGAGAAAGAAAAAGAGGAGGAGGAAGAAGCGTTTACTCCTATTGAAACGGCTTTTGATAATGCTTATTAAGGTATAAGCTTAATGGAGTGAGAGAATCAAGCACTTTAAAAGAAAAAATAGATGTTGATACATTTTTCAAAAAGGTACGACAAAACCTAATTGATTTGATAAAAAGACAGCTTCAAGATTTAGGTTCAACAAAGATACAAACAACCACCTGAATAAGATGGAGAAAAGAGGAACCTTCAATAATAGATGAGTTTTTGGGTTTAGATGATGAACAATCTAACGTAATCCTTATTGATAAGGCGTTCAATAGCAATACGAAGACCGTCTATAGAGAAACAAACCTAAATGAACTATTAGATAAGATGTTTGCAAAAATTAAAGAACAAATTGAAAACCCAAAGCTACCTGCATCTGGATTCACGATAGAACGGATATTACATTTAGATATTGATTTCCACAAATTGAAGCTTACACGAGGCAGCTCATACATCCCCTTACCTAAAAACTTTAGCGGAAAACGCTCCGTCATCAATCCACATAATGAAGATGATGAAGAATGCTTCAAATGGGCTGTTACCGCTGCACTACACCATAGTGAGATTAAAAACCATCCTGAGAGATTATCAAACCTCAAAAAATGGGAAAAGAGGGGATTAGAATTCCCGATGACTTTAAATAAGATTGAAAATTTCGAGAGACGAAATCCTACTATCGCAGTCAATGTTTTAACAAAAGACTCTGGAGAAGGCCTTTACGTTTGTCGAAAGTCAAAGCATCTAGATAGAAAACACAATGTATATTTATTCCTGTTATGTGAAGGAGAAAGAAAACATTATATAGCTATCAAGAACCTAAGTGGTGCATTGAGAAAATTAAATAGCAAACACAAAGAGAAAGAACACTATTGCTTAAATTGCCTTTAAGGATTTACCTCTCGCAAAACCAGAGATGAACACTTTCAATATTGTAGAAATAACGACGCTGCAAAAGTTGAAATGCCCAAGGAAGGTAGCAAAGTTAAATACCATGATGGAGAATACCAATTTAAGGTGCTGTTTATGATGTACGCTGATTTCGAGTCTGTCCTCAAAAGCACGCAGGAGAGATATAAAGACAAACTAAAATCACTAGGTGATCAGCGAAAAGGGAAACCTTCTTTTACTAGAAAAATCAACAGCCACGTGCCTTCAGGATTTTGCTGCTACTCAAAATATGCCTACGGTAAAGTACAAGATCCTCTAAAACTCTATCACGGTGAAGATTGTGTTGAAGTCTTTGTCAATCATGTAGTAGAAGAGTCAAAGCGATTATATAACATGTTCCCTAAGAAAAGGATGGCTCTTCTATCGTTAGAAGAGTTGACCACATTTTCAAATGCTAATAAATGTCACATATGTATGGAAGATTTTAATAAAGAGGAAGATGGAGAAAATATCAAAGTTAGAGATCACTGTCACTACACAGGAAAATATCGAGGACCTGCTCATAAAAATTGCAACCTTCGTTTCAAGACTCCATCATACATTCCAATCGCCTTTCACAATTAAGCGGTTACGATGCTCACTTGTTTATAAAAGAAATAGCAAAACAATATGGTCATGAGTCCCTAAGAGCTATCGCTGAAAACAAGGAAAAATATATCAGCTTCAACCTAGACATAAAGTTTGGTGAATACACTGATAAGAATGGAGAAGTTAAAGATAAAAAGATACAGTTGAGATTCATCGATTCAGTTAGATTTATGGCAAGTAGTTTAGACAGTCTAAGTGCAAATCTAGTTGTTTTTAATGAGATGGAGTGCGATGATAAAGACTGTAAATCAAAATGCGAATTCTCACACCTAGATGAAGATTACGTTGCTCATGGAAAATGCAACAAATGTAACGTTGGATGTAAGAGACAACTTAATAAACAGACCCTGCTTGAAAACTTTGGTAATATGTATGAGAGGAATGATGAACAATTTAGATTATTATTGAGAAAGGGAGTATATCCCTACGAATACATGGATTCCTTTGAAAAATTTAAGAAAACAAAACTACCACCAAAAGAAGCCTTTTATAGCAAACTTAATCTCAGCAAAATTAGCGATGACGATTACAAACATGCTCAAAAAGTTTGTAAAGCCTTCAAGATAAGAAATATAGGTGAATATCACGATCTATATCTAAAAACCGATGTGCTATTGCTAGACAACGTTTTTGAGACTTTTAGAGAAACTTGTCTAAAACATTATCAATTAGATCCTGCTCACTTTTATACCGCTTTATATTTATATTTTAGGTTGGCAAGCATGCTTCAAAAAGACTGAGATAGAATTAGATTTGTTGAGTGATATGGACATGTTCATCTTCATGGAACAAGGTATTAGAGGTGGTCTCACACAGGCTGTTCATAGATATGCAAAAGCTAACAATAAATACATAGGAGAAGACAAATTCGATAAAACTATTGACAGCCGTTTCCTGTAATACCTTGACGCAAACAACCTTTATGGATGGGCTATGATTCAAAAGCTGCCAACAGGTAATTTCAAATGGAGTGAACCTAACATCTTTACAGCTGAAAAGATTAATGAGCTTGCTAGTAAAATTGGTGACAAAGGATACATTCTTGAAGTTGATGTTAGTTACCCTAAAGAGCTTCATGATGCACACAACGATCTCCCCTTTATGCATGAACGGAAGAAGATAAACGGAGTTGAAAAGCTTATTCCATGTCTATCAGATAAGAAAAATTACATCATCCACATCAGAGCTCTTGATCAAGCTTTAAAACATGGGCTAATTCTAGAAAGAGTCCACAGAGTAGTAGAATTCGATCAAAGCGCTTGGTTAAAACAATAAATTGACTTTAACACACAATTAAGAACGCAAGCTAAAAACGACTTTGGAAAAGACTTTTTCAAGCTAATGAACAATTCCGTCTTTGGAAAGACCATGGAAAATATCAGGAAACATAAGGACATTAAGTTGGCTACAAATCAACAACAATATGAAAAATTAGTTATGAAACCAAACTTTAAATCTGCATCCTAATTTAGTGAAACAATGATGGGGGTTGAAATGCAAAAAATTAAGGTTGTCTTGAACAAGCCAATTTATCTAGGACCTTTAATCCTCAACCTAAGTAAGATAGTAATGTATGAATTCCACTACGACTATATGAAACCAAAATATAAGGCTAATGTTAAGCTGTGTTATATGGACACGGACTCGTTCGTCTATCATATTAAAACAGATGATTTTTATAAAGACATTGCCGATGACATTGCAGATAGATTTGACACCTCAGCATACTCTAAGAAAGATGCTAGACCTCTTCCCATTGGATTAAACAAGAAAGTTATAGGATTGATGAAAGACGAGCTCGGTGAAAAGATTATGACTGAGTTTGTTACTATTAGAGCTAAAACATATGCTTACAAACAACTTGAAGGAAAAGAAGATAAGAAGTGCAAAGGTGTAAAAAAGTGTGTGGTTAAAAAGACAAAGGGATTTGATTGACTGCAAAAGATGCCTATTTGAAGGTAAGAACGTTTACAGGGAACAAATGGCTTTTAGGATAAGCAAACATGATATCTATACTATTAATCAAAACAAGCTAGCCTTGAACAGAGACGACGATAAAAGAATTATTTTAGCTGATGGAATTAATACTCTTGCTAGAGGTCACTTTAGAGACACACAATGAAATGCCTGAGAGATACCTAAGAGATGCCTAAGAGAAGGTCACTTCGTTCCAAGATACACATGCTATTTGAACCTTATGAGTGATGTTAATTATAAGATTCATGCAAATAGAAGATGTCCCCCCACCACCATTCATTTAATACTTCCACTGGCAATATTTTAAACAAAGGGTGAATTGTAGGTGAAGTAAGTTCTTACGCGTTTTAAGAGATGAAATGTAGATATCTTAAGAAAACTCAAAAACTCGTTTTTTCATGAGTTTTTTGAGTTTTTGAGGTTTTTTTCGCATTTTTGAGTTTTTTTGCATTTTTTTGCATTTTTTGCGATTTTTTGCATTCTGTCCTATAATCCCCATTTCCCTATCTCTCCAGTGAGTATAGAACGGAGTAACGCCACATTTAAGCGTAATTAACCAATACGATCGCGCGAATTTTTTGTATCGAATACTGGAAACACCACTTCGTCCGTGTCAGTGGTACTTCACAAGAGCCAAGATCAGCGACGAATCAGGCGAATACATATTTAGACCAATGACAATACTTGAGTCGAGAAATGATTACAAACTTCGAAGGTGCGAAAATCAAATATCTTATACGAGTATGAGAGAACATGTCCTGAAAGCAGTAAAACATATGGATTAAACGAGAAGGACTTTGGTACGCACAGTTTGAGATCCGGAGGTGCAACTGGCATGGAAACATTTTCGTATTCATTGCTTCAAAAGTGCTCTGGTGTGCGCAATCAGTAAAACTAGGAAATATTATTTCAAAAAATCCATGATGAATCTTGAAATAGAAACAGAAAAGCGAAAACAGGAAGGTTAATTTCGGGCAACCACTTCGTGCATATCACATCAGCAGAAAAAGTATTAAATCTAATCTAAAGAGATTTCTCAGATATTAAACAATAAATATTTTTAATTCTATTGAATAAAATAAAGTAGATGACTGTGAATATTTCGGTTTCGCAAAGGTTTCGATACTAAAAGTGATATACTGAAAGAACATTGAAACAGTATAAATTACAGCCCTCCAAACAAGCTCGGATCAGTCAAGACATCGAAAATGAAGTTGCTTATCTTCATCGAATGTAAGTAATTTATATTATGTATTTTTGCATTTACATCATCTTAAAGTCCCTGTTACTTACTTACTTGCTTGTAACTGTCATGAGTATGTTTGTTTAACAAAATGCGATCATAAAACGTTTTGCTTGAACGTGTTTTATTTATGTATTACGCAACAATGTCTCCTTGACTCGGATAATATTAACTAAGTTTGCACTGTAAACAAGTGATACAAAGACTCCGTCAAAATTTGTGGAGCAGAGTTTAATCATTTGAAGTAGAAAAGCAAAACGTGCAAGTAACCTAATCGACGCTTAAGGCTGAAGAGAAATGTCATAACGTTGAACTTCTCCACTTTTTTGACTGAGCCTGTATACGCAATCGTCAATTTGGAAAAATATTTATTAAATAAGTTCGTTCCATCATATCTTTCATGTTCTCAATATGTTCTTAATTTATACATTATTGAATATCTAAACTTCGAAATTCAACGAACTTGGTTGTCATTTCCCATTTTAATGGAGTTCAGTTGATACTGTTGTAAGAACATGCTTATAATATACTTGTGTTTGACTATTAAAATGACGTTTCCTTTTAAATATAATAATATTTTCTTATGAACAAATGTTCCTTAAACCTCGAATGTTGTTATCATGTTCTTAACTTTTAGACCTTCGAAGCCCTATGTTCTTATATCCTTTATTCTTATATAACAAATCTGTAATCAGCAACAAAATATTTTGTCCACGATTTGTCATTGAAGCCCAATAAAAGATTTATATGGTCTCCATTCGACTTATACCTTTAGGTTTGCTATTGTGGCCAACAGTAACTGCAGATGATGGTTCCGACGAATTTTTGGCGAATGAAGGCCAAGTAATTAACGGAGATTGTAAGGACATTTACGGAAGAGTTTCCAATACAGTTTGTTAACAATAATACAGATATTCAAGGATCCAAAAAACAAGAAGGCATGAAAAAACGAAAAATCATGAATAAGTCCCAGAAACACAGAAAGGCAAAAATTTTTACATTTCTGAATTACAAAATGAAAATAAATTTTGATTGATGAATTCTAATAGGTTTCATAAAGTTGGGTATAATCACAGCTAAATATATAAAACTCATATGTTTAGAATTGTGTTTTGTGTTTTAATATTAATTTGATTCCTTATGAATAGTTTTATTTTTATCATACTGTTCAGCTAAAACGATGCTAAATAGCAATTGATATTATGGGACTCTGCAGAAATATCACACCTTGGTATATTTTTGTTCTTCAAATTTCAGACCAAGGAGATCATGTTGATCATGGTGATATCATGTTTCGAAAAGGAGAGGAAGAAGCTGTGTTTGGTGCTGGAGCACACGATAACCCACTAACGGACGTGATGAAAGATGCAATAAGAAATGAAGCTAAACGATGGAAACTGCCGGTGCCGTATGTTATTGAGTCAAGTTTAGGTAAATATTCTTAAAAAAGCCAATTACTCTTATAGGTCGACCTGAATAAATGAAAAAAAAAAAAAACAATTGTGAAAAATATAGTAAAATCAATATATAGAATATAATACAATGATATAATAATAGAATGTTAATTGACTAAAAAAGTAGTTCTTTTCAAAAATTTAAATTGAATTTCGGATTTTACTTTCCTACAATAAATTCAAAAGATTTAAAATAACTGAGTGTGCGAAAAAGATCTAATATCGCGCATCAGGGTGAGCTACAATTCAAAGTGACCGAAATTGAATAAATAGACATTTTAAGAGAAAAGCTGTTCTAAAAGGTAATTATATTTACTTTGGTTTGGTTAATTAATTAATTAATGGATTAATTAATGGACTATTTTGACTGATCTTATTATTATTATTATTATTATTATTATTATTATTATTATTATTATTATTATTACTAGTGTAGCATGTAAAAACATTTTACAGTTTTTCTCCATAAATTGTTTTTTACACGCAATACTGCCATGATAAGTCTGTGTATATACAAAAATTGTTGTGGAGAACATGTTGGAATTATATCATATTTAACACAAATATTTTGGATCGATTATTCAAAGAATGCTATCATCCCTATTTTTCAGCGCTATTTGGCCTATTTAGAGATTTCTAAAGTTGTACAGTTAAACTAAAAGCTAAAAATTCCAATGTTCAGAGATTTAGAAAAGAGACAATACAACGTATACTCTTACCTAACCAATGTATACTCCTACCTAACCACGATAAAACTTCTGATATATAAGAAAATACTTTCAAATTTCCCTATTAACTAAAGCTAACAAAAACAATACCTTCTCATACGTTTTTATCTTTCAATTCTTTATTCTACTATGAATTGTGGAAATGTCAAAACCCAAAACTCATGTAAATACAAAAAGCATGTAAATATGTATGTAATAACTCTCTTCTTGCATTATAATCATTTATACTATTCAATTTTATAATCTAAAAAAGGTATCAAATACTATCAAAACAATATGATAATGATCTTGCTACCTTCGTTTACCTTAATAATAACAATCCACACACTACAATGAAATACCAATTAACCTCATTGCTACACATTTCGGCATAGTAGTCAAAACTAACTGATACGAAAAAGCTACGTTCAAACACATCAAAAAAATAGACATCGATAGAAAATGATGAACTGATAACACGAACACATAACAGGTCTACATCGACTATCTCGTCGGATAGAATAGTTACTGATACCGATCAATATTGTTATTCTTTTTTACTGAACTTAAAGCGTAAAAATATTAAATAAAAAATTAAAACAACAACAAAAAATTAACACATAGCGTCTTCATTTCTCTTTAAAGAAATTAACGTTGAGAAAATTTGAAATTTCGAATGCAAAAAACATTGCCTTGCGTTCTCCTCCGGGCAGCTTTATAATGTTTTCCTTAAGGTAATATGCTCCATGAAGTAATAAAAAAATGTAAGATGGAGATTCTCCTTATACTAATACGGAAAAACAAACATCCATTGGCGAACTTCCCGAGAAATTTTACCTAACGTTCTTTTTTTAAAAGTTAGGTAAGAAAAAAGTAAGATTGCGTATTAGTATAAGAAGATATTATTATTATTATTAATGTTTACCCAGGATACCCTCTTCAGTTCTGATAGAACTGTTATTAATGAGGGCCCTGCATAGGAGGTTCCAGAAGACGCAAGCATGCTTCAACCGCTCAACCAGACGACCCCCTTAGATATCAATCCCGCTCTCAAGCTGCTTGCTTAGCAGAGTGGCTCGATTCGCACTGTTATAGTCGCTGGCATAACTCAGCCAAGATTTGAATCCTGACCCCCGCACTGGAAGCGAGCACTCTACCACAAGGCCACCAGTCGGCTTGTTTAAAACATTTGCGTAACTGTAAAAATGTATTAAATTTAAAAAATTAAAGGGGTATTTCAAGTACCACTAACAAAGACAAAGAAAATTGACAAATTTTGTTGCTTATTTACAGCTTCAACAGGTAGGAAAGCAGTAATGGATGCTATCGAAGAATACAAGAGGAAGACCTGCATCACTTTCCGACCGAGACGTATTTCAGATCGGGATTATATCTCTATACAGCAGGGATCAGGGTATGTTAAGACTTCTTTCGTGTATTTCTTGGAAAATCTGGCGCTATATTTCCTAAGATTGGTTCCATTAGAAAACGATTTTATTAAAAAACCTTTCCAGAACATGTAACCTCGTTATGAACACGTAACCTCATTATGAATATTATTGGACTAATAGAGAATATTAATAAGTAAAAGCATGGACGTATAACAAGGGAAGGACTTACAACGTATGTTCACTTATAACAAGAGAAGGACTTACAACATATGTTCACTTAGCGTATTTTTTTAAATTCCTTAGCGCAATGGTAATGAATTTAAACAAATTTTTACCCTTGTTCAAAAGATATTTCAGAGTAATATAATATGCATTCGTAACATTTAAGGAAAAATGAAGAAGAGAAGAAGAAAAATGAAGAAGCAAAAAATGAGCTTTTTTCTACTATCCGATTAAGCTTATTTTTGGTATGCTAAAACTTCTATCTTTTCTGATTACAGATATATATAAATATTTATAAATTTTTACGGAGTTTTAACGTCGTAAACTTTCAAAAAGGCCTTCGTAAGAACGGCTAAAAACAGTGATGTTTCTAAAAAACGTCGAACGTGAGCAGGTATCCGAATGTTTATATTTCACACATTGTGGAAAATTAAAGAAATTCGAAGAAATTTGAAAATTAAATCTACTACTTTCATCAGTCCTTCAAAACTATTACTTAATATTTTCAAGATGTTTGATGGGCGCTAATATAGAATTTTAACCTGTTATGGGCGCTAACATAGTAGTTTAACCTGTTATATAGTACTCATGAATACAAAAATCTACAGGAAGAAGAATATCTTGTTCCTCAATTTTAAAGGTGTCGGGGGTGAGGCTGTATGTACTTTTAGCAGTGCTTGAGGGATTTTTAAATCTGCCCCAATTTTAATAAACTGAGTTCTTCTGATATTATACGCCCATGGTAAAAGTAATGAATTCAATACAACACTAAATTGCCTAAAAACGATGTTAGATGTGATAACGCAGCCATATTACAGTGTTTAAACAGAGAATTTCTATTGGCGTCATCTAACTTATATTTCAGGCAGCTTTTCCTTATCAATTATTGATATTTTTCAGCCAGTACAGTCTTGCCTATATTTCCCGCAGACATTTTCTACTGGTGGAAATCTGTCTTATGTACACAATGGTGGATCGGGTTTTTTTATGTTTTATTAGATGTTGGAGCTATGTTGGAAGAAGTGGTGGAAAGCAATCACTCTCCCTTGGCAAAGGTTGCCACTATCGAAAAACCGCCGTACATGAAGTAAATGAATTCAGATACTGACAACTTCAGTTAGAAACGCTTACTGCTTTTATCAAATGTCTAACTAACATCGTTCGACCTAACACAACTTCTGTCACTTCCATATCATGACTACTATTACTATAATTTAGCTTATGCATGCATTGGGTTTTTGGCATGAACAGTCCAGACCTGATAGAGATGGTTACGTAAGAATTAATGTTGCAAATGTCAAACCTGGTATGTACATGTCTTCTTCAAGGAATTTGTGATATTGTAACTCGAATTTCTTGATTTTGTTCTCAAGTGATACTATTTTGAGAAACGGAAGATACTTTTTAGTCTACCCAAAATATTATTATAATATTCCATCTCTAATACTATCGTTTTTATCAGCAATGCTTCATAATTTTAACAAGAAAAAAGCAAGTGAAGTGACAGATTTCGGCCATCCTTACGACTACAGATCTGTCATGCATTACAGCAAGTAGGTGTATCTTTCGTATATAAAACATATTCAACATTTAGGATAACAAAAAACGTTTTACAATTGCAAGTTGAATCTAGTCACAATACCATATATTTCAATTTCATCCATTAACAATAATGATCGAAATTATGTTAAATGTAGATGCATTAAATCTGATTCGATTTTAGATACCTCCAGACCAAAGAAATATTAAGACACTTAGAAAGAATAGAGCAGATGCGCTTTTAATTATAGTCTTTTTTCCATTCAAAACCTTTTTTCATTGTTATATTCAGGAAAGCCTTCACAGCAAATGGCAGAGATACCATAACAGTTATTGGCAATCCCAACCAACAACTGGGACAACCATTTATTGGTGGGGGTTTATCTTTAATTGACGCAAAACAATTGAATGCAATGTACTGTGGCGCTACTCGTAAGTATTACTAAATCAAAACATTACATTTCACTTTCTATAGGGTTATTGCTGGATTCTGAAAACATCATCAAGACATCATCATGTTAATACTTATTAGTGATTGCGTAAAATCACTTTATTGGTCCTTCAATAATTTTTAAATGATCAAGATGTCCTTGCAGGCAGACGGATTTCCGGATGGATATCTGAAAAAAAGGCTCTTTATTTATGCTATTTTATTAAATCATTGATATTTGTAACAAACGCCGCAAAATATACCGTTGAAGAAAAGACTTTTACCTATTATTGAGATGAAAGCAAGGCCTATGCTACAGCTTGGTCTTGATTTTATCACGCACTAGAATGGAAGAGTGAGGGTCCCCGTTTTCATGGGTTCCATGGACGGGTCTAGTAAGTAAAAGAAGCCATTTTGAACGTATTAAAACCAATTTCATGAGCAAATCGAATGTTTAACATTCGAAATAATTATTATTTTCCAAAAAAAATAACATTCGAAATATTACTTACTAAAAAAGAAAGTTTTTAACAGTGTTGTTTACATTTTCATTTTCTCACTAAAATTTGAATGTCTAAACAAGGCAAGAAATACGTTTGTTTCTTTACCCAATTATTGTCACAAAGTGTGAAAAAATAAGTAATACAATAGTCGCTTGATATTTGTGTTTTAGCAAGACCTCCTACCAGATCCACAACTACCAGATCCACAACAACAAGACCCACAGTAACAAGAAGAAGAGTTCCGATCTCGAGACGGAGGGTACCAATATCCAGAAGAAGAGTTCCGATCTCGAGACGCAGGATTCCAATTTCCAGAAGAAGAGTTCCGATCTCGAGACGAAGAATACCAATTTCCAGAAGGAGAGTTCCGATCTCGAGACGAAGGGTTCCAATTTCCAGAAGGAGAGTTCCGATCTCGAGACGAAGAATACCAATTTCCAGAAGAAGAGTTCCGATCTCCAGACGAAGGGTTCCAATTTCCAGAAGAAGAGTTCCTATCTCGAGACGAAGAATACCAATTTCCAGAAGAAGAGTTCCGATCTCGAGACGAAGAATACCAATTTCCAGAAGAAGAGTTCCGATCTCCAGACGAAGGGTTCCAATTTCCAGAAGAAGAGTTCCGATCTCGAGACGAAGAATACCAATTTCCAGAAGAAGAGTTCCGATCTCGAGACGAAGAATACCAATTTCCAGAAGAAGAGTTCCGATCTCGAGACGAAGAATACCAATTTCCAGAAGAAGAGTTCCGATCTCCAGACGAAGGGTTCCAATTTCCAGAAGAAGGTCGATAAGAAGAAGAAGAATCGGACGTGATACAACTGTGGCTGATACTACAAGTGTAAAAGAAAAAGTTGATATGCTGAAAGGGGATGAGGAAACACAGAAAGTTCCAAATGATAAACAAAAACTAATTGAAATTAAAAGTGAGAAGAAAGAGATTGACAACAGTTTTCCTGATACTAAAGTGAATGAAAATGTTGTTAATGGAGACAAAGATGTTGACAACCACCTGTCCGATAGTGACGAGGGAAACGAGGAAAACTTAGACGATAGTGACGAAGAAATTGACGAAAACCTGGACGGCAGTGACGAAGAAATCGATGAAAATTCAGAGGACATGGAAGAAGACATCGAGGAACACTTAGACGATACTGACGAAGAAAATGATGAAGACTTTGACGACATTGAAAAAGAAGTTGACAAAAACTCAGGCGACCCTGACGAAGATACCGATGAAACTTTAGATGACACAGACGAAGAAGTTGACAAAAACTCAGACGACCCTGAAGAAGAAAATTATGAAGACGTTGACGACACTGACGAGGAAGTTGATGAAAACTCAGACGACCCTGACGAAGATACCGATGAAACTTTAGATGACACAGACGAAGAAGTTGAAAAAAATGCTGAAGAAGAAGACGGCGAAAAGGATAAAGAAATTAATCACAATACCATTCCCGGTGGCACAGAAACGGATGAAAAACTAGATAACGGCAAAAACAAAGTTAACGAGAAAAAGAAAGATGACTCAAGTGTTGGTAAAAATGATCTGCTTAACAACATATAACACTCGGTAATTGGATATGGATGCTGGTGGCATAATTAAAATGGAGTTGTCAATTACAACAAACTAATTGATGTGAAAGGGCAGAAATATGTTTGTTTTATCGTAATTACAAATCAATTTTTTTGGACACACTATATTGTATTTGTCATAAGTCTACTTTTTGAAGATTGAATTAAATCCTTTGCACCATTTTGCCAAATCTTCGCGTGCTCCTGTAAAACGTTTCAATTTGAGAATTTTTCTCCCTTCATAAAACTAACGTATGTAAAATCTTCTATTTGTACTTTCTTTTAGTCACTTCATCTAGGTCAAGGTCACATTGCACACACGTAGTATTAGTGAGATAAAAATTTGAAGAAACTTGTCGTGGTTTTTATTATTTTACCCACTTAAAGAAGTTGTATTTCAATGGGTTGACCCACTCTGCATGTGCCAAATTATTTATTTTGTGGAATGTATAACTCATCCAGATCAGCTTCAGTCAGACGCTGATTAAGACGCTATTAAGTCTCGATTCATATTTTATAATTCTCATTTTGTCATTCAAGAAATACAGTGAAATAAGATTTTAGGTACATTTCTTTTAAATGACGCTTTGCAAATACTTTCCGTAGAGCTTGCTTATAACCAGAAGTGTTGCCAAACACTTACTCCGGAGTTGATAACAACCAAGTCAGTCAAAGGAAAGACAACCCCTTACCAACCACCAAAAACTGAAACCATTTTCTTCTTTATACACTGCAATTCTCTTTTCCCATTGTGTTTACATTAAAAATATTGCGTTTACTATATATTTCCCCATAATAGGGCGAAATTTATGTTAAAACCAGCGTTTTCCTTCTCCTCCTCTTCTTCCTTCTTATCCGTTCACTTTTTTAGCCGGAGTTCCGCAATAGAGGTTGGAACAGGGGCTAATGTTCAGTGAAGTAGCATGTAGTGTAGTTGGAATACTACCATTTTGTAAAACTTTTCTGTTGGAAGGGCCCTGTTTTACAGAATTTAGTTTTGATTTTTCATCTGTTTACTGGTTTTGCATAAAGATACTAGCAACAGATGCTTGCCAACAAAGCAGTGCAAGATTTTGAAAGTGTTGTTTTTTTATCTTGTCCAACTGTTTACCTGTTTTAGATAAGAGCTATGTTATTTACACACACAACAAAACCTGGATGAACGGAACGTTAAAATATTTTCATTAATAAAAAAACTATTTTAAGACCAAATTGTTGAGTTGAGGCTGCAGAGTTTACTTTCATAACGATTTATTTTTGATTTTTGTGTCGCAATTAAAAGAAGAAAATATATATAGCTAAAGCCAAGTGGACATCATGTGGTAACGATGGCAACGACGACAATAAATAATGCCTGAGCAAGCGTATAACTGAAGTAATAACTCATAACATTAAGTTCTTGATGCCATTTTTACTTTTGCAAAAAGTGTAAAGAAATATTGAGACTATTAGCAACTGTGACTGTAAAACAAATTGGTTTTTGTTTAATCACCCCAGTTTAAGGACTACCATATTACCTGGAATAGATGCCCCAGCATTTATTGTATAATTTAGAAATTTTACCTTTATATTCGACGCTGGTGTTTATTTGACGTCCGCGTTCATTCAAGTAGTAACGGTCTTTATGTCAAGAAGAAGCGACTGTTTCTATTTCAGGATTGCAGCACAAAAGTGATTATTGATTTTAGTTACTGCAACTCATTGTTCTATGCTGATAGTAGATATTAATAAGTCACGACATCAAATTCCATAGGGTTAGTTTGAAATTCAAATATTAAATAATTATGTATTGTTTTACCAATTTCACTACTTATTCTTGCAATTCCCATGGTGAAGTAGTTAAAATTATTTATAAAATAATGAAAACAAAAGAAAACTTCCTAAATAAGCCATATGGTTTATTAATGCCAGTTTATTGAGTAAGTATGGGGTCTTTATTTATCAAGCAAAGATAATGTCATTGTCGGTACGGTCATAGTTTCTGCTGTTCAGATGTTTCGAAAAAAAAGAGGATAAAAATGGGGAAATATAGTCGCATCTTATGCGAATCTTGTTATGATTAATATCATTATTAGTACTTTCTCCGGATTATTACTGTTCCTTTAAGAAACTTTTACCAATGATGTGGAGCATTAAAAGCCCCATTTGTGATACCATAGTTTATATATAATTACATATAAACTATGGTGATACGGACCCTGTACCCAAAGTCACCGCTCAACTAGTCAATCATCCTAGAATCCAGCATGTCTACTTTTTTGACTGAGTGCTTATCAGCTAACATACTTCTCATCAGTTATTTTGTGATGTTAACCCGACGTACAACCATTCGACACAAATCACGTTACTGTTTCTTCCATCAGTAAAAAGAGCTGAAATTTCAGCACTTCATGAAAAAGATTCTAAAGTCCGTGTCAATGATATTTGCACTACATAAATGAATGTCATTTCTGATCTATTTATCGAATTTTAGCGAATGAGGTATCCATCGAAGCGAATGTGAATTACTTAGAGAACCCTTTAAGAATAAACATGATTTAAATCCCGAATATTTGAGAGATATAAAACACTTTAACACTTGACCGAAGTTGCACTTTTTCACACTGTATCCCGCAAAAGTTTATTCTCTTCAGGTATACCTAGGATGTGGTTATCAAAGTTTTCTTGTGACAAGTTTTGATGGTTACCCGGGCTATTCAATAGATATTAGAAGCAAATATGTTCACCATAAGATGATAACCTTCCAATGCAGATAAAACTTAATGAAAAGGTTTTTTAACTGAACAACGCTTTTGAATGTTTGCTTTGATTCTCTTTTTAAGATCTGGTACATCTCTTTTGAATGAAGACTTGTCAGGGTCTGCAGCAATCACTTTTAAGTCTTATTTCCTTTTGGCAGATTTAAGTTCTGGTTCTGGTTCAATGGAATCATGGAAATAGAACCTCTGCTTCTTCTAAGCCATTTCTGTAACTGTTGTGTACAAGCTAAAAGCAATTTAACAATACAATAACAACGCCAAAATGTGACAGGATACACCACTTACATCAACTGGACATAAACAATTGCTTTTGTTGGATACCCTTGCTCAAAAGGAATTGTTGCTGGTGTGGAATCGTGTCCGTAAGACTTTTTAATAATTCCTTTATAACGAACAACGTATCCCTGTTAGTATTCAACATTTTTACAGACGTATTTTTCGATTTTGCAACATTTTGAATGCTTAATCCTATTACTCCATGATACCTTGTTTCTTTGCTGAACAATATACCATAAAAATTAGTTAATCAATTTAAGAAGAAAAGTAGTGTCAGGTGATCAATTTGCAGAGATTGGAGGTATTAACAGTGGCTCTAAACTCGTTTAAAATGTAAGGTTTCCCCTAGTTCTAGAACGTATTTTTTTTAACAAGTTTTGGATAACGTGCATACCTTTTTATTTTATTTATTAACTCTTCCCCGTGTTCCAGTTACTGAGACACCTAGATTTAAAAGCCATTTCGCTGCTTCTGCTTTAGATAAACCAAGTGACATCCATAACGATTTTACATGTTTGTTTATATAAAACGCTATATTGATACAGATATGAAAGGGAAAGTCTTACCAATTTTAAATATAAATGCCTACAGCCATGAAAACGGCTTATGTCGGGAAAGTTTATTTAATCGATTTCGAATTGACTTTTTGAGCTGCCAGAAAATGCAAAAAATTAAAAGGTGCTCCATTAAAAGGTGCTCCATTTAAGTGCTAAACTACACTGGTCTAGACATTTCATATACATTGAAACTCTAGTAGTGCGCAAGTTAATGCGTAAAAAAAACTACATTGAGATCCACAACGACTGACCTGTTGAATATTGAAATTTGTTCCGGTAGTTCATCTAATGCTAAATAATCCTGCCTTCCAAATTTTTGATACTGCGCATTTCCTAACTCAAGAATAGTATCCAAATCCCAAGTTTTCCCAATTGAAACACGCTTGATTTTTGCCCAACACACCACCAATACTGCATTGCATGTCCTTGCCTGAAGGAACCAAATATTTTCTTTGTGAAACTAACTGGCCCTGGGTTTGCCTCTACATCATTATCTAGCATTAACATTTCTAAATACCAAAATGCTGTCGCGGTTACAACAATAACTAGATTCGCTTAAAAGGATGGGGAAACAATATGGGAACTGTAACTTTCTGTAAAATGTAATTTTATTGTATACAACAATTATCTTCGACAGCAGCTTTTGTTTGTACCAATCTACACACTACAGCTATTTTATTACAGATTACAGCAACTACAATGTTTTCAGTATCAAGTGTACGGCGTAATTACAATTCTGCTGTGCACTGAAAGCTAGTGTTACAGCCCTCCCTCCGAAGGGAGTATCAATAATAATGATCGGAGGACAGTTGCACCTAAAAGGGAAAACATATCATTTACTAGCATTGAAAATATGAAGCCAAATGAAATGAAATGTGAAGCCAACAGTAAATACAAAGGAAGACATTAAATCCTTTGAAATTTAATAAAATTGTCCATCAAGAAATGATTGACTCTTAAAGTCTGACTTTTTACATGGGAACCAAATATCTTTTGTTGTTATTTTCACAGAATAGAAATATAAAAGAGTAAGTAGGTCAACTGTCTGCTTACTATTCTCCGATTAGCAAAATTCAATAGAAATTACATGGCAGTGTCATGATTTTTGCGAGAGTGAGTGGATGCATTTTGTTTTCAATAAATAACGATAGATAATCGATTTAGGAAAGATGGATGAATTTTTACAAAATTCTACAAAATGAAGGTTTCGATTTTTCAAAAAATCTTATTTAATCCTATGAAATTCTGTAAATTTTTTCACTGAGGACAACAAACGATGATTGAACGAAAAAAAGCCAATCGGTTAATATTATGAAAGTTTAGATACCGTAAATGATCTGAACTTGTATTATACTGCTACAACCGCAGACAAAGACTCATAAACATTAAGAAATAAAGTGAAGGAAAAAAACCCCCACAAGCATCCACATTTTGAAATTGAACAAAAAACTTTAATAAGGAGAGAAATTATTTCCTGGACAAATAAAACTTGGGGGATTTTATAAATGAGGCATGTAATTCTCGAGTTATTTTTCTCGAGTTATTTTCTCGAGTTATTTAAAGTTGGAGTTAAGACGTCATACTCACGTCATTATCACGTCATGACAAAAAATGTGAACTCGAGATTTTATTTAAAGTTAAAATCTCGAGTTATAAACTCGGGATTTCAATATTTATTAGATTCGCCAGTTATTTTGTAATAATCCTATAGTATATTTTCTTGAGCACTCACATTTTGATATGCCACCTGTAGTAATTTCTAATCCAGAGGATCTGTTCAAAGTAGTTGAAATTATATTTCACGTTTGATAATAAAGCGTTGAAATATTTGAGATGTAAAAGAAACAAAGAACCTTACGGCTTGAAGGTCAGCGCTCACTTAGACTTTGTCCATGCATGATTTGAAATTGGAGAAACCTTCACACTGAGGACATGTTTTTGTGGTAACATAAATTAGCAATGCTTTCATAGACTCGTGGCACAACAGTTCTAAACATGTACCAAATAGATTTTTGGGCACAATTTTTTTCCAAATACACTTTACAGAGAACTATACAGGGAACGATGGATGTTTTCAGTAATATTAGTATTGCTATTTACTTTTTGAATTCTGTTAACTCTATTTTTCCTTTAAACCACCCAGGTGCTTATTCATTTTTGCAACTTGGATGGGCAGTTTATAAGAGGAGGACATTTATCAACAATTTGGAGAATAATTTGAATAAAACATTTGCGTGTGGTTAATATTTTTTTTTCTTCTACATTCTCTCGCATTTCTGTCATACTTATGTGTATATTCATCATTATTATTATCAAAGAAATTTTAATAACCACCCGGGTGTTCTTTTACTATTTGAAAACATTCTGTATCTAAAATTATCTACATATTTTATCATCGTCACCATACTCTCTTTAGCATCCCTTTCTATTGTTTCTTGGCTATGTCAACATCCACAGCTGTGTCTATTGTTTTCATTTTTTATATGCACGTCAGTTGACTTTTTCTTCTTATTTTTTAAAGAATGATGAAATGCACGAAAAACTGCTTGGCATGGGTTTTCCTAATTTCAAATCAACCTGAATATTAGTTCCAGACATCTAAAATTGTTCGGCGTAAAAAGAGTATTTGTCCGACAAAAG
The DNA here is from genome assembly GCA_039566895.2 of Turritopsis rubra. Lineage (NCBI taxonomy): Eukaryota > Metazoa > Cnidaria > Hydrozoa > Anthoathecata > Oceaniidae > Turritopsis > Turritopsis rubra. The sequence continues at coordinate 2,637,543 of CM077622.1, forward strand.
AACCTAATCAACGGACATATTTCTTTGTCGAGAAATATCAAGTGTGGTGGAACGTAAATAAAATACCAAAGGCAATCAGTATCCTTATGTTTAGGGTTCACAGTTTTATTTGTCCCTCCACTTCACTGTTCTTTCCGCGTCGTATATATACAGAGAAAACACTGTGATGATGTTAAAGTCTGGACCGGGTTTACAGTTCTACCGGTGGACATCTTGTCTGACATGGAAAAAAATAATCTTCAGGCCTGCACCACCATATCATTCCACGAAGTTAAATCAATTCACATATACTTTAAGTATAAAGTTCCTAAGATTAAGAGTTTTGATGCATGAATCAATTATATATAGTATTATAGTAGTACTGCTATTATACGCATGCGTACCTGAATTTAATCCATAACATAAAGGTCAGTGGCGGATCAAGATGGTAGTCGAAATTTGTGGAGGAGAATGTTACCTATTAAAGTATGAAAGAAAAGCATGCAAAGTGCATTGGTGATACAGACTGAAAACAGAAATTATGTTAATGCGCTCCTCCACAAATTTCGACTACCCTCTAGATCCGCCGAAGAAGGCAGTATATATGAGATGCCTGTCTGCATGACCGGCAGTTTATTTTATTTTCTTAACCTTAAATGACTGGCAGTTAACTTGCTTTTTGCTATGATTGCATATCTATATATACATTGTGTACACTGGAATGCCTTGTGGCTGTGCTGTCAGCTACAAAAGTCTACCAGCCATGCAGAAGCCTAAAAACAAACCGAAACTGCAGTCAGAAAATTGTTGAGCTATTTGGAATAAGTAAATAAATAAAGTTTTAAAAATTGGAGCTGGTAGTGGTGAAGAAGCTGTGCTACACTATCACTTTAATACATCTATCCCCATCATCATTACAAAGTATACACACAACTTTGTTCTGTAATGTATTAAAAACTGTATTGACTGACTGACTGACTGACTGACTGACACAGGGAAATGAAAGATCAGCTATGACATAATTTTACGTAGTCATCTGTGTGTGTATTTTACAGACTACAAAAGATACCTTTTTATCTCTACACACCAGCCAGAGTAAAAAAATCCTATTGGAGATGCAGATCGGGTTAATCTAAAACCAAACAAACAAATCTAAAGCACAAGTTAATTTCTTGTAGGTAAAAAGTCAGATGTCAAACTCCTTTACATTAATCAAGTTGTTTGTCAAAAATTCCTGAACATTAATCGGTAGGTATAAAATAAAGAGTCTATAGAAGATGAGAGTAACTTTCATGAAGTCTTTTATATAGCCTTGGCATAACGGTTGAAAATCACTTGTAGTTCAGTAAACCTCTCAGTTTTTTACCTGAAAATTTAGAGAAAGTCATTAATCTACTTAATCTGACCGTTCTTTTGAGGCTGATTAGATAGTAGCAATTCAAACCGAAGATTTAAAAAACAGAAATGACATGCCTCTTTGAACAACAAAACATCGTATAGACACAAATTAGCATCGTCCACATCCATTATATGTTATTAAACGGTTCCACACACACTTGCATGTGATGACATGATGACATGATGACATGATCACAAGTTTAAGTTCATTTTAGTTCATTAAGTTCATCTTTTTAAACAAACATATAAAATTTTGCAATATCTTTTCTTTTAAAGCTATCGTGTTACTATAAGATTTTAACTACTTTGAACAAGGTCTATTGGTAAAAATTATTACAGGTGGTATATTATAACTTATCAAAGGAAATCATTATTGTAAGGCGTGAGCGAGATGACATGGAACACTAAAAGGTTGGTGAATTATTACAAATTAAGGGTAGGGAGGGGGGTGGCTTATTTGCCAAAATTAGTTTTAGGGGAAGGGGCTTAACCCTATTAATACCGGGCCCTTTAGGTGCTCCTTAGTACCGATACCCCTACCAGTACCCCCTCCGTAACTTTCACAAATCTTATGCTTTTACCATGAAACTTACCACAATTGTTAACGAAGACTTAATAAACAACTTGCTAGAAAAAAATGTGCTGCCGTCATCATTTTAGCCTGTGACGTCATCAAAACCGGACTAAGGTGAAAACTACGGACAATAAAACAAAAGAAGAAATAATTGATTTATCATTGCTTAGTATTGAAATAATACTTATAAAAAGAGATTGGAAATTTTATATAATAACAATAAGCAATATTTAACTGTTAAAAACTCTTAACAAATAAAAATTTTAATACATTTTTTTTTTTTGTGTGTGTGTGTTTTATTTTTACCTATGAAATAAACATGGCTGCACTTTTTAACACTTAGCAATGCTTTCTACTAAAAACAAATTCAGAATTTTTCACCCCAACAAGAAAAATTGGCAACACTTTGCCATATTTAACTCTAACTATAAATACTTAAAAAGTTATGGAAAAAAAACGAGAGGTATGAATAGCCCCGGTATGAATAGGGTTAAACGGGAGAGGGGGTTATTCGAGAGGAGGGGGTTAATAGACGATTAGATATCTCGCATTTCATGAGAAAGTAACCGTAACATTCTCTTTCATAGAGTTTCGGATGTATATGAAATATATTTTTTAGAATTAAGTTAAAAAATTAGAACAAAATAAGAAAATCTTTTTATAGAATTGGCTGAATCAGAAAATAAAGCAAATGAAAAAAACTTTTGCACATCGAAACAGCTTTTCCCGAAAAAAACATTTTTACACTGAAAATTCTTAATGAAACATACATTTTTTATCATTAACACCATATAAAGGAGAGTATATATCTTTCTGAGATATCCTCCTACTCGTGTATTTTTGTTAGAAACGGAAATGAACACCTTCTCTCAAGATACTTTTTAAACTTTATAAGCCTTTTTTTCACTTACTTTGTCCCTTTTTTTTTGCATTCTTTTCATTGAGGAAGTGAAATACAAAATTGTTGCTTTGCAAAGTTTCTGCAGTTCAAGTTTTAATTGCGTAAGCAAAAACAGCGAGCGTAAGTGAGGTGCTTTGCAACTGGAGCTCATTTGGCAAGCTAATGGACAGTCAAAATTTGTGGAGGAGAGTTTAGTCATTTAAAGAAGAAAAGGGAAACGTGCAAGTAACCTAACCGACTCCTGGCGTACGGGAAAAGTGGGACCCGGGACGACCCATGTGATAGGTGGGACCCGGGATTCAGATCCTTCCACTTATTGGGGGAAATTTCGAACTTGGATACTATTATTATTATTATAGTTGATGTTACGAATTGGTGTTTTGAAATATTCGAGAAGTGTGAATTCAATTTTGAAATAAATAAAGTTGTTTTAAATTATAAGTGTAGTGTTTATATTTTCTTCATATTATAGTGAAGAAAATATACGACGAAAAATGTAAACACTGTTAAAAATATTTTTTTAAACTTTTTACTGAACATTTTCGAATTTTCTTTTTCATTATTTCGAATAATAGTCATTCGATTCAAAAGCTGTATTTAGGCGTAGCTAGAGGACAGTCAAAATTTGTGGAGGAGAGCTTAGTCATTTAAAGTAGAAAAGGAAAAACATGCAAGTAACATAATCGACCCTTAAGACTGAAACGAAATATCATAATGTTGGAATCCTCCACTTTTTTTTGACGGACCCTGAATACACCTACGCGATTTGTTCATTCATAAGAGTCATAGTGCAAATTCGTACTGATCTTTGACCCCTAAGTAACATGAACGAATTTTTTTATAATACCAAGAAAAGAACCCCAGAGGAATAGTGTTTTCGTTTTAAGATGAGTTGTTTCATTTTTTGAACAGCATTTCGAACTCGTTATTTTTTTAGTTCTAACTTTTGTGAATATAAAAGCACAGGCGATTCACTCTCAGAGAAATGTAGTTCCGTTTCATCCTCATTCTTTCTCCTGCTTCCACTCTCTCCAACTTATTTGGTTGGCTTTTAAAATACTGACATAAATTCTATGTGATGAGAACTTAAAACACTGCCTTCATATCAAAAGTCTTGAGCAATGTTAATTATTATTATTCTTTTGTATAACACGGGCTTTAATAAGGACGGTGCTAACAAATTTATAATTAAAATAATATTCAACTCCATTAAGTATTTCGGCTCTTGAAGTTCCACTTTGGTTTTCAATCCGAAAATCCGGACTTTCCGAAAAATTAAAAAAGAAGTGACATATATATACAGATACGCGTGTATTTGTAACAATTTTTCCTCCATACCCTTTCGGCAATTGAATGAGCAAAGTCATTTGTCCGGACATGCGCACACAATCGTGTAGGGAAATTAATGCTCTTTATACACATTTTACGTTTTATTTGGTTCCCTGGAGGGCTCATAACGAAAAATCGTAAGCTTTCTTATAGCCCTTTCTGTGTAATTCCATGCATGTTATTTGATTTTTGGTCAGCGCCGTTAGGCATCTGACCTTTCATTTGCCCTTTCGGTTCTGTGTGTCTGTAATGTTGCAGTTCTCTGCGCCTGTTCGTAAAACCCTTCTAAATATCGGTTCTAAATATCGATTCTTTCTTTGCCATTTCCTCAACGCCTTCCCATAAATTTGATCTGTAATTGGTTTGCTCAAGAAAGCAGGTTTTAAAAATGGCGTGAAAGTTTCGTTTTTTGGATAACGTTTTTAAACGTGGAGTGGCAGTGAAGTGAAGAAGACAGAATTTTACTTGAAGGTAATAAAATGCTTTGATTTAATTTATTTGAAAGTATTATGATAGTGTTTGAGTACAGTTTTTAATGCATTATATATTTTGTGTAAACTTTATGATGATGATGGATTGTCGATAAATAAAAAAGTGAAGGGAGCACAGTTTCGCCACTAGAAGAGAAGAGCAGGGTATATATAATGGTTTGCTTTTGATGTGTTGATGTGTGTTTTATTTTCATTTCAACATAATTTAGTTTGTTTAAATTATAGAGGGGAACTTGCATTTTTAAATTCATTCTACTGTGCCCGAACCACCAGAAATTTTAGCATCATTTTAATTTGTGGATATTTTTTGTTCTGAAGCCTTTCATTTTGCATTTTTAGTGAAATATGATCATTTCAAGATTCTAAATGTGCAGTACACAGTGAGTTTGTTGTAAGTTTGAATATTTCCATGAAAAAAGAAGACTAAACTCCCTTAAAATAATAATTTTCGTGAACATTTATTTTGCGAGTCCAAAACTACAAACTGTATTTGTTTCCATTTTCCTGATAATTTTTGTGACATTAATTTTCGGCAATCAAGTTTTTTCAAAAGTTTTGTAAACTTTTTTTTTTCTCATAAAAATTTTGCAGCACTTTCATTTCGCAGATTATAGATCTCCATCAAATTATGAAAATTTCATGCCATGAAAATTTCTTGCCTTAAAGTAGGCTTGTAAATATTTTGTCTAATTTTTCAATAATTTAGGATGGATTCTGTGATTTTTTTTAATTAGTTTTAACTTATGTTTATAACTAATAACAGTTTCATAAAGTGGGTTAAAAGAGTTAATTACCTACTTAATTGAAGTAACGTAAAGTTGTGTCAAATGGTAGTCTTATACAATGATGAAAAATAAATACTGCTGTTAAATATTCACTTTTCCCAAATGAAAAATTTCTCTCGTTTTAAAGCGTAATTTCCCATTAATTAATTTATTTATTCATTAATTCATTAATTTGGTAAAGAAGGTCAGTTTTACAGGCAGTGCTAAACAATGATGTGGACCTACTGTAGGACCTACATGGACTTTTATAGATGACCAGCTTACACAAGGAAATATGGTATAATGGAAAATGCATTTTCATTGATTTGTTTTTGTTTCATTTAATATCTGCACGAAAATATAGAATTGATATCTCAGAATACTGTTATTTCCTATTTTAGCACTTTTTAGTACCTCTTTAACCACATCCCATAATGTATTCCTGTTCTCCTTCGGCATCATCGACTTACCGGATCTGGAGGTGTGGACCTTTGGACCCTCGAAATACCAAACCCTGATAAAATTGGATCTTGGAAATTCTCGAATAATAAGCCAGAAAAAACTGAAAATACTAATAAGTTCAATTTATATCTTCTTAATAAAACACAATAAAACACAAGATGTCATGTACGTACTGCAAATGACCTTATTACTTCATTTATCACTTTAAATTCATAAGAAGCGATTCTTCTGACCCGTTGAATCACTTTTCTTATGAACATTTGAATGTTCTTCATGTGAGCCACTCCTTCAATGGACTCGTTGAAAAATTGCTCTTAGAAATTCAATTTATCCTAATATTTGTAAAGGCGAGACTGCAAGACTAACAAAAATATCTTAGACAATATTTTCTTAGTTATTTTTCTTTGTCTTGCAGCTCTGTTCTCATTTTAACTATTTTTCCTTATTCCTCTACAGTTAACTTGTTAAAAAAATAACACAAGAATTGACAAAATGTAGCATTTTTTACCAGGATTTTTTATCCATGATAGTAGCGTTGCAAATTATGTTAACACAAAGATCCTTCTCAGTGTGAGCACAGGACCTATTTCCAAAAATGAACTAGGTCTAAGTTAGCGCTGGCCTTCAAGCCTTAAGTCTCTTGTTAGTTTTCACAGGAAGTGAGCTTGGAATTGGTCTTAGGTACTTTGACACTTTACAATACCCTGTTAACTTATTCGCATATTGTTTCACAGAACAGAGCATGTCTTCATTCATTTTCATTTAAAGGATTCGGAATTTGAAAGGAACCTGGTTTATTAAGCTTTAATGAGAAATTCACAAAGTCGTTCACGTAAATTAAAAACAGTAATATTAAGCTCTCGGTACACCACAGATTATGTTTATAGAGAGACTTTTGTTAGGATAAGTTACATGCTGTTTTCGGTTAGATTATTTATAATCCCATAATGCTTAAGTTTTCAAGGCAATATCTGAGGATCAAACAGTGTCGGAATTCTATCATCTTTGAAATATTCTATACAATGGTATTTTTATTACGACTTTGTAATCTCATCAATTCCAACCGCATTATTCCTGCTTACTCTGCTAAGGTTATTGAATGCAACTTTTTCATGAAATATAACTTCGTCATCTCTTAGTATTGAGTGATTTCCCTTCAAGTATTCTTCAAAGTTGTGTTTGTTTTGGCAATTTTAATCTGCTAGATTATGACCTACATTAGTATAGCAAGTATTAAATTCTTCTGCCTTTGTTATATCACATCATACAAAAGTATCCCGGGTTAAAGTATTTTACCGGTTCACTTTCCCCTCTAGTTAATGACCCCAAACCCGTGGTTTTCCTCTCAATATGGGGGTGATATAGGGGTGACCGAAAATAAAATCACACAATCCAAAAGGATAAGTATCACTAAATTGTAGAGCTCGAAAAGCTGATCAAAAAAATGTATGGGATCGTCTCTGTACGACGTGCCGTTTCAGAGATATTGCAGATCAAGCATTTTGATGACATCACACCCGTCCCAAAAAAAATTTAGACCCAATTTTTTTTCGTCACCCTTTCGCCAAATTATCGCGGACCCCAAAAACGTCAGTTATCCCCATCTGTTCTCAGGATATTTGCCCCTAAACGTCGCGTTCCATTGGGGATGCAATGCAATGTTACCCGCGCCAAAAAATTCATGTCGCGTCATTTGCTACTACAAATATACCAATACTGAAAAAAACGCTTCTCGCAGCATCGTGGTTTTACGCGCTCTTCGTGAGAAAATGACCGTGAAATGTTTCTAAAAGTATCACTCTCTAAAAAAAAGTGGTATGCACAACTCGCTATTAGTATATAAGACTAGTATCCCGGGTAAAAACATTTTACTGCTTGGTTTTTCCCATGAGTTACTACCCCCAACCCCCGTGCTTGCCCTCTCTCATACAATATGGAGGTGACGAAAAATAAAATCATAGAAAGATGAAGAATAAGTATCATTAAGTTGTAGAGCTCGAAAAGTTGATCAAGAAAATGTATGGGATCGTCTGTGTACGACTTACCGTTACGGAGATATCGTCGATCAAAAATTCTGATGACGCCACACCTGTCCCCAAAAAGTTTTAGACCCAAATTTTTTCGACACCCCATCGCCAATATCGCGTGCCCAAAGTGACGTCAGTTATTCCCATTGGTTCTCGAGATATTTTCCCTTAAATAGCACGTTCTATTTTGGGTGCAATGCAATGTACCCACTGACGTCGCGCTACTCCTATAATACTAATATCGCCTGTATCTCGACAACTCAGTTACGCACGACCTAAAATGTCACTATGTCACAGTCCATGCGAACATTTCGTTCCCAGTCTTTTTATTCACACTGACCGAACTAAATTTGTTATGCACAGTCGCTATTAGTATATAGACTAGTATCCCGGGTAAAAACATTTTACCGGTTCACTTTCCCCATGAGTTATTTTTTTTTTTTTTTTTTGAATTTCCCAATTTATTTAATGTTGGTTTTACGTAGTTTACAAGATACATGATAAATATAAAATGAACTAATCAATACCAACTCGTCAAGCTAAAATTTATCACAAAACCCTACAAAGTTTGCAATTGCATTGCTTGATTAAGTTAATGGATTTAAGAGAGAGTTTAAAAGCATCTAATGAAGGTTTAGACTTGACACTATCTGGTAAGGCGTTCCACGAAAGACTTCCTCTAAATAAAAAAGACTGATTGCCAAAGCGACTTGAACTTGATGGAGGAAGAGAGAGAAGATTTGAGTTTCGCAGACCGTAACAGATGTTTTTGACCATGAATAGTGTCTTCATAAAAGAGGGATTCAGCCCATGGAGGGTTTTGTATATCTCGCATAAAAGGTAGCGTAAATGGATCTCATGTATACGCTTAAACCCAGACAATTGTAATAGTTCTTCATAGCTTTTAGAGAAATCTTGATAAACCGCTCTAAGTGCGCGTTTATGGATACTGTCAAGTTTACTGCATGAAGATCTGCCACAAAACATCCATATAATAGGTGAATAATTAAATATAGACAAAATAAAGGAGTTAAATAAAAGTTTTAACTGGTCCTCTTGGAGAAAAAATCTAATCCTGTTGAGAGTTTTGATTCTATAACTAGCTTTATGACAGAGTGAGGAAATATGACCAGAAAAAGTTAGTTTGTTATCGATAGAAATACCAAGAAGCTCAACAGTTTCAACAGAGGTAATTAAAACATTATCTGCATATAGACTAACTGGTAAATTGTACTTAGGCTCCCCTAAGACTAACATCTGGAATTTTGACGGATTCGCGGCTAGCTGATTTGCTTTAAACCAGGACAGAACAGCTGAGAGGTCGTATTTTAGATTTGATATAACATCCGCTAGAGAGTTGGCACAAGAATAGACGGTATTATCATCCGCAAAATTACAAATGCCAGTCTTAGTTACAAAAGATAATAGATCATTAATAAAAATATTGAATAATAAGGGCCCGAGTATGGATCCTTGAGGTATCCCTCTCAATATTAGCAGCCAAGAACTGAAAGATGAACCAACTTTGGTTCGTTGAAAACGATTACTCAGGTAGCATTTAGAAAGTTTGAGACTTTGGTGATCAAGTCCATACGCAGCAAGTTTAGCAATCAAAAGCTCATGGTCAATACAATCAAATGCTTTGGACAAATCCATTAAGATTGCTCCAACTTTACCAGACCTGTCCAAACATTTATGCCATTGACCAATCATTTGGAGTAAAGCGTGTTGAGTGTTATGCTTAGCTCTGAAGCCGCAGAGCTGCGAATGTAAGATGCCATCAAAGTATTCAGCTAGCTGATTAAAAATAATTCTTTCAAATATTTTAGAAAAAGATGACAAAATACTAATAGGTCTATAATTTTCCTTGAGAAACCTGTCCCCTTTTTTGAAAATTGGAGTAACATCAGCAAGTTTCATGGTTTGAGGAAACTTACCCAAATTTAGAGAGGCATTTAGACATAGAGCAATTGGCTCAGAGATGATATCAGCAACCATACGAAGGACTTTTGAAGGAAAAGGTCCACTTACACTTTTCCTAGGATTAAGATCTCGAATTACCCGATTGACTTGATCTGAGGTCACATTTGAGAAAGAAAAAGATTTCCCTCTATTTGAGCTAACGATGGATTTAATGCTCGGGTGGTTGCGATATTTTCTCACAATCGAATCAATCGAATCAATGCTTGAATCGGCGTCTTGAACTTTATTTGGACAAGGTTCCCAAGGAGTTATATTCAGACTGTCCACTATATTTACAAAAAAAGAATTGAAGATTTTAGAGATATGCTCTTCATCTTTAACAATATCACCGTCGTCACGCAAAAGAATGCTTTCATGAACATGAGAACCTTTGGTGAAGAGGAGTTTAGTCGATTTCCAAAAGTCTTCAGAGGTTCCAAGATTCAGAAATTTGGATTTTTTTGCTTGACGGTTCAAGTGTACAACATAATTACGTTGTTTTTTATATAGATTAGAAAAATAAACATCACCAGTCTTATTCGCTTTGTTCTTCAAAGAAGAGCGCAACATAATGGCCTTACGTAGGGATTTAGTCAAATGAGGCTTATGGTTTCCCCTGACTGTGCGTTTCTTCTTTGGAGCATGAGCGTCTAAGACAGATTCAAAGATTAAGCTGAAAGAGTCAAAATCCCCAGGTGCACTGTTAGTAAGAGCATTTACAAGGTCATTGCGAAACCTGTCAAGAGAGAAGTTTCGGAAGGTTCGATAATGCACAATCTGTGGAGGTGACTTTTCATACGTCAGCCTAAACATAGTGTAAATCAGATGATGGTGGTCGCTAATTCCAGTTTCGAAGGAGTTACTTTTCTGAAAGCTCCTATTTTTATTGGTAAGTATAAGATCAATGCATCTACCATCACTAGATTTATAGCATGTTGGTTGTTTTATAAGATTAAATAATTTGAAATTAGACAAGAAATCGGAGAGATCAATTTGGACGACTTCTTCATTAAAATCGCCCATTATAATGAGGTTTTCATATTCTTTAGAATAAAAATCAAGAATATTTGTAATCTCATCTAAAAAGTACTTGATCTTCTGTTTAGGGTTGCGATAGATTGAGAGCACTAGCCATTTTTGCTTGCGCAAATTGAGTTCAGACACTATACACTGGATGTCATTTTTTACTACAGGACAGTCTAGTTTTCGATAAGGAAGTTTATCTCTTACAAATAAGAGGAGACCACCACTTTTGTCTGAGACGTCTAGCCGTAAAGGCTGCTTAAACCCATGTACAAAGAACTGTCCGGCAGGGAAAGATGAATCCAGTTTACTCTCGGCAACACAGAGAATATCAACATTTTGCAAAATTGTATCGGAAACAGCATCGAATTTATTTCGAATCGAATTAACATTAAGATATGAGATAACAACGCTGTTTCTACAACGGGAAGAAGACTTTAATGATTTCAGAGGGTTAATAGGTTCATAGGTTAATAGGTTAATAGGTTAATAGGTACATTGCTATCACTGTGCAGACACTCGTGTATCCCCAACCCCCCGCAGGCCAGTCAACTCTCAATATAAACACGGAAATTCTCCTTTAGCATTTTTGATCCTTTCCAATTGAGGTGTAATCGACTTTTGTTTAAGTGCGCCAGTTTATCAATGTTTGAGTTATCTAAGAATCCAATGTTACGATCATTACACGAGGCTCTTAATATTCGGTTAACTTCATCTCCCTTTTCACTGTAACGGTCATTTCGCGGAGTAATAGAAGATATTACTACATCTGTATCACTACTCTTACTAACGATATCATTCGCAAGACTTGTTATTTTATTTGCAATTTCCTCTGACGTTTCGTTTGACCTGAGATCATTAGTTCCACAGTGTATTATTAACAGATCTGGCTTTAATTGAACTGTTGGTACGATGTAATGCCTCATACAATCACTTTTTGCGCCCGGAAATGATTTAACATACACTTTGTTGGAGTCGGTGCTCAAATCATATCCCTTCAATCCTTTCACTATTGAATCACCAAGAATAGAAATTATCCTTTTTTTAGTCCTCTGGTTTTTGTTTTCAACATCCATAGTTTTCACATTGTCATTATTAATATTTAACTTACTGTCTTTGGTATTCATTACACCATCTTTAACATTTGACTTTTTTATATTCTTTCGCGAACGCTTTCTCCTGGTTGTAACGTTGTCATGGTTTCCATTATTATTATCAGGCTCAATTTCATTGCTACATTTATCGTCATTAACATATAACGAGTTATATTTATTATTCGTTAAAAAGTTTTGTGTAACAATCTTTTTACCATTTGCACTAACAGTACGCTTGGGAGTGACGTAATTTTCGTCTTGCAAAGTCTCTCTAATTTTATGTTCGGAGGTTACCATGGCAACGGTCTCTGTTGTAAGAGACTGAGTGCTTTTTCTGAGCGAACTTATGTCATCAAGTAAAATGTTGATGATGCTGTTTTTATTTACCAATTCATCCCGCAAAAAAGCAATTTCCTTCTCTAAATGTTTTATATATTTAATGTGGCACTGTTCCCTCTCTAGCTCACCCATAATCTCAGTCATTATGGTCTTTTTTAAGTTGTTTAGTTCAACCTCTTTACACTTCTCATCGATATATCTTTCGTTCTGGACCAAAGTCGGAGAAAAGAGCATACCGTTATCATTTTTATCCTTTTTTTCCTCCAAGATGTTAGCTGGTATTGTACGGTCCAAATTTTCTAGCAAAACCTTCTGGACATCATTTTTCATTGCAAAAACACTATCGCGATTGTAAGCATCCTCGACACGTCCGTCCGCCATCATAGTTAACTCAAATGCTTCCATCACGTGCTCTTCCTCTTTCAATATATAGTATATGACGAAAAATAAAATCACACAATCCGAAAGAATAGGGACCACTGAGTTGTAGAGCTCGAAAAGCTGATCAAGAAAATGTATGGGATCGTCTGCGTACGACGGGCCGTTACTGAGATATCGTCGATCAAAAATTGTGATGACGTCACACCCGTCCCCAAAAAGTTATAGACCCAAATCTTTTCGACACCCAATCGCCAATATCGCACGCCCAAAGTGACGTCAGTTATTCCCATTGGTTTTCGAGATATTTGACCCTAAAAATCGCGTTCCATTTAGGGTGCAATGCAATGTGCCCACTGACGTCGCGGTATTCCTATATTACTAATATCGCCTATATCTCGACAACTCAGTTATGTGCGATCTAAAATTTCAATTATAACATTTTCTATACGAACATTTCGTTCCCAGTCCTTTTATTCACACTGACCATACTAAATTTGTTATGCACAGTCGCTATTAGTATATAGACTAGTATCCCGGGTAAAACATTTAACGGTTCCACACCCAAGAATCATGATAAGAAATATAAAAATGCAACCTAAATATGTTTCGGTTACATTTTCCAACGATTGAGTGAAACCGTAAAATTGTCTTCGCACGGGATACCTGAATCAAATGTGAATCATAAAAAAAAAATTTTTTTTCGTCACCCTTTTGCCAAATTATCGCGGACCCCAAAAACGTCAGTTATCCCCATTGGTACTCGAGATATTTTACCCTAAACGTCGCGTTCCTTTGGGGGTGCAATGCAATGTTCCCCGTGCCAAAAATTTCATGTCGCGTCATTTGCCACTACAAATATACTAATACCGAAAAAACTTACCCTCTCTCTTACAATATGGCGGTGATGAAAAATAAAATCATAGAAAGGGGAAGAATAAGTATCACTAAGTTGTAGAGCTCAAAAACCTGATCAAGAAAATGTATGGGATCGCCTATGTACGACTAACCGTTACGGAGATATCGATGATCAAAGATCCTAATGACGTCACACCCGTCCCCAAAAAGTTTTAGACCCAAATTTTTCGACACCCCACCGCCAATATCGCGCACCCAAGGTGACGTCAGTTATTCTCATTGGTTCTCGAGATATTTGCCTTTAAATATCGCGTTCTATTTAGGGTGCAATGCAATGTGCCCACTGACGTCGCGCTACTCCTATAATACTAATATCGCCTATATCTCGACAACTCAGTTACGCACGATCTAAAATTTAATCATAACATTTTCCATACGAACATTTCGTTCCCAGTCCTTTTATACACACTGACCGAACTAAATTTGTTATGCACAGTCGCTATTAGTATATAAGACTAGTATCCCGGGTAAAACATTTTACGGTTCCACACCCAAGAATCATGATAAGAAATATAAAAATGCAACCTAAATATGTTTCGGTTACATTTTCCAACGATTGAGTGAAACCGTAAAATTGTCTTCGCACGGGATACCTGAATCAAATGTGAATCATAAAAAAATTATACCTGCTTAACCATTAAATGATTTATCCCCATTTATTCCTTATACCCATTAAATGATTTATCCCAATCGCTTGTACCATGATGTTAAACCATGATTGGCACATTCATTCTCCTTGGTCATATATTCCGTTTTATTAAATTTTCTAAATCTAAAAAGAAAGAAATCGTATAGAACAGAAGCAAATACATGATCATCAGAAACAGAAAAAAATCTCTGAGAATGTAAAATAGAACTACGTAAATAAATACCACGTGCCCTATCATTTCCACTATAGAACCAAGATAAGCACCATAACTTAATTTCAGTCTGGGGATTCCTAAACGACATACGTAAAGTCAGCAAACAAAAACACAAACAGCGATAAATTGAAAGAAATATGATAAGATATTGAGCAATGATCAATGTAGCTAAAGAGTAAAATGGAATGGTCTTAAATGGAGACCATTCTCCCTCCCACGGTAACAAAAGAAAAAACAAACAACAAATTAGCAGCATATACTGTAAGGAATAATAGCAATAAAATCATTGCTCGAAGGACAAAAGAAAATCTGAAAAAGCTTGGGATGTGTTGTGGTCAGTTATAATTCTCTTGGTATAGTAAATGGTGTGGGTAGGGGTAGAGGACAGGGATAATCAATCATCATTGAAACCACACCATCTCGCTCCAAAGTTTCAACATAAATATGACAATAATATATTGTCAGCCACGATAATTCTTCAAGCAACAAACTCTAATATTACACTGTCGTTAGAAATAACTTTCCACATTCTTGTGACTATTGTGCATACCCTATTATAAAAAAAGGAAAACAAACCGAAATAATAGATATATGATATGAGTATTATTGTTACAGCTCAGAACCAAACACAAATCTATTATATATTTCATTTCTGATAGAGAAATTCATAAGCAGTAACACAGAGTCAAAATAAGATGCTGGTGGTGGGTAGAATAATTTAAATAAAGCAGACACGATGATGGGGAAGGGAGAGCTCTAACTTTCTTGAAAACAGCCACAAAAATTCGCTTGAAAAATTACAACAATGACACAGCAACAATAATCTCTCAGCGTAGCATAACACTCTTTACTACGGTTTCACACGCAAAAAAAACACACAGAAATAATGATTTTGCCCTTTATCCTACCATAAATATCAACATTATCTGTTGATAATGTTTCCCACATGGTCGAAATGATTGCAATGGCGCAACCATTTTTAATAACTGCAAAGAGAAAATAAATGCCACTTCGTTAACAATCCTCTCCAATTCAATTAACAGTTTCTTCGCTTTCCAGCACACGTTAGTACCAAAAACAACAACATATGTTCTTGTTTTCATTCACATTTTTATGTATATGCACTTCCACTCGTTGATTCCATCTTTACAAAACGATTAATTCCACCAAAGAAAAATAAATTAAAAACCATTAGCTACCATTTGACAACTTCTTCTGTGCAACTATTTAATAACTGTAACATAAATAAGTAAGACGTTCTTCAGTTTCCAATACAGTACACGTTTCTGCTATTATAAACCATACATTTTTTCTTCCACCCGTTAATTCACGTTTAATAATAATACAATATCCTTCGTTTCATTTCTTCGTTCGTTTGGCGAAGCAATCTTTACGAAAACAAAATCAGATTTGTTTACATTTTAAAAGCCCTCGTTTCTTTTCTGCATCATACCACTGGTAGTAAACATACTAATACTTTCTCAACAACAATACTATTCTTCGCTTTTGAAATAAAAACAAACAAAACAAACAACAAAAACAAACAAAAACTACAAAAAACGCTTCTTCATTCTTTTTGTTCAAAGAAATGATTGTTGAGAATATTTTAAACGAAAACCATTGCATTGCATCCTCCTCCGTGGAGATCTTTCGTTGTCTTATATACCCTATAACACCCTTCGACATGAAAAAACCCGTAAGATGGAGTTGGGCCATTACTAATACGCAAATGAAAATGCCGAAAAAACGCTTGTCGCAGCAGCGTGGTTTTACGCGCCCCTCGTGAGAAAATGACCGTGAAATTTTTCTAAATGTATCACTCTCTAAAATAAAAGTGGTATGCACACTCGCTATTAGTATATAGATAGTATCCCGGGTAAAAACATTTTACCGGTTCACTTTCCCCATGAGTTACTACCCCTAATCCCCGTGCTTGCTCTCTCTCTCATACAATATGGAGGTGACGAAAAATAAAATCACACAATCCAAAAGAATAGGTACCACTGAGTTGTAGAGCTTCATGACTTCTCGACAACTCAGTTACGCACGATCTAAAATGTCAATTATAACATTTTCCGTACGAACATTTCGTTCCCAGTCCTTTTATTCACACTGACCGAACTAAAAAGTGGATGCACAGTCGCTATTAGTATATAGATGTTGATTTATTGGAAAAATGTTTTTTTACTGTTTTTCTTAGGAAATGTTAATAAAGGACAGTTCTTGATTTTCACTACCAATTCCAGCCTCAACAATTCTCTTAATGATCAATTTCAACATTTCCTCTGAATTCCACTTAGGTGTCAAAATCCTCATTCCCTGATTTTCTCCCCCAACGTTTGGTAGAACAGGATAGGTATCAATAAGAGCCATTGTATCCTCACATGATAAAATGGTTAATGTGTACGGTGGACAGACGTAAATACCAACTTTTACTTATTCATTCGCCATTTAACGTAGTGCATCTCTCAATTCCAAAATACTATCTTGTGATAGAGCTGGTTTTGTTGATACTAATGCATCTTCCAACAGAAGGTCATATTTTTCATCCGCAAAACTTTTCATGACATTTAACGCATCGTTGATAGCAAACATCTCTCCTTATTGCGAATACCATTTACTTGGGCAGGTAGGGTTTTAATTATCCTTTCAACGGTTTGGTTGATGTAATTAAATCCATTTCTTATGACATGAGTTGCAATCTCAATGGCCAAAAAAAGAACAGCAATTTGTTCCATCATTTTCAGGAATATTGAACGAACTGGGCGTTACTTCAAAATTTGGTATTTTGTAATACACAAATTGTAGATTGCCAAAAGAGATATATATTTATCAATATATTTCGAGTATTTACGTGTATAAAATGCTTCTTAATAAGACCCCACTTACACTAACTAATCATGTTAAACATATTTATCGTTTCCGCAATTTTTTGGTCTTGCTCCTTGACTTTAAGTAGACTATGCTTTCTAAAGTATTTGTGTACCAAGTGAAGTATGCCTGCTTATACCGTTTATATATATATATATATTTAAGAATCTTCTTAATATTTATTACATTTATTTTACTGTTTTTTATAAATATGTCAGATGAAGAGCCATGTAGTGTGGATGAGCTGAATATATTTCTTAATAACAATAATAATAATTTATTCACATAAGCAACGATAGTGAAAGGATTAACAGTTTATAATTAACTGTAAATAATTGATAACGATGGAAAATGCCGACATCATCACCGTTTTCAAAAGATCAATTGCGCACCTATTAACTCTAGAAGCAATTCAATCCATAAAACCTAATCTTAATCCACAAGACGAATACCGAAATCAAAAGCTAACAATTAAGTTGAAACCCTTAATGAACGAATATAATTTTCTTATTACTAGTATAGTGAGTTTTGAATTTTGTTTTAATCGCCATTCTTACTTTGTAAATTGCTGTGTTTAGTGTGTTATAGGTGTACATATTTTTTAAACTTGTTTGTACGTTTTACCATTGTAGCTGAAGATGATTACTAGATAATCGAAATATGAATACTGACCTAAATTCTATGTGACGAGAACTTAAAACACTGGCTTCATATCAAAAGTCTTGAGCAATGTTAATTATTATTTTGTATTATTAATAAGAACGGTGTTAACGAATTCATAATTGAAATAATGTGTAACTCAATTAAGTATTTTGGATCTTCAAGTTTCCACTTTGGTTTTCAATCCAAAACTCCGGACTTAATTAAAAAAACTGCGACATTAATAGGCAGATACGTGTGTATTTGCAGCAATTTTTCCTCCATACGCTTTAGGAAATTGAATGAGCAAAATCATTTGTCCGGACATGCGCACATAATTGTGCAGGAAATTTAATGCCCTTTATACACTTAAAACATTTTATGTTTTATTTGGTTCCCTGGAGGACCCATAATGACAAAACTTAAACTTCCTTTCAATAAAAATTATAGCCCTTTCTGTGTAATTTTCATGCATGTTATTTGATTTTTAGTTTTTACAGGGAATAAGCTTGGAATTGGTCTTGGGTACTTTGACACTTTACAATACCCTGTTACCTTATTCGCATATTGTTTCAAAGATATTATTTATGTTGTTATGGTTGGTCTTCTGTTATTCTCTATTATCAGCTTATTAAGCAGAAATTCTTTTGCACACGAGGGCTTCTAGTATTTGTTTATGAAGAAGAAGAAAGTTGTTAACTGCTCAAGATAGAAAACGCACGTGTCGTTATATTGTTACAATTTTTACAGTAAGAGAATGAATGAATACTATCCCTTTCGTAAGCCTCAACAAACAATATGCACATGTGAATGCGGTACTGAAACTGTTTATTCGTTTGGGACATTTAATTGCAATGTGTTGTGTTAATTGTACTTCATTACAGAAAATTATCGTTCAACACGTAATTATAGCCATTTTTGATTTAGCACGTTTATTAAACTAAAGTTAATTTTGTTTTTGACGTTGATTTAATCCACATAAGTTAATTTTGATGGGAATTTGGCAATGATATAGTGGTAAGTACCTTTGTGTGAGACCCCTGAGGCCCGTGTTCAAGTCTCATTCCTGTCGTATCTCGATATCTCTGATGCGCTTTTAATAATAATGTTAATAATTCAGATAGGCTTACGGAGTATTACGTCTATGATAAAGCGCGTTTCAGTTTATTGAAATTACTTTAAAGGTAGTTTTATTCCTCAAGCACAGTTAAAAAGTACATGCTTTGTATAAACCCGACCATGTAGTACTAAAATGCGCTTTATATCAAAGAAACGCCGACAAAGAAATGCCTTCTCATATTAAACGTCCATATTTTAATCCCTTTTACACGGAAACATTGCGAAAGTGTATAAATCCAGTTTAAGATTTAAATTGAAATTGGTTTCGAAATTCGAACCATCCCGGAAAAATATGAGATGCAGACAGCATTTTTTTGTACATTTTTTGAAACAATGCAACCACTAATATGTCAAAATTATACCCTCAATCATATTAATTATATATCTTAACCTTTGTCTAGGGAAGACTATTTAAATACAAGTGAATTGATATTTTTTAGAATTTCACTGAACAGTTTGACAGCCGTATTCATGATTAGCAAGCCACCTTTAAAGCATCTGCAAACAAGTGTATGAGAAATATTGACATCTAGGTTCATAAGTAAGTTTCATTAGTAATTTCATTAGTTAGATGAACCAAATGGCAAAGAAATAACAAGAAGCTATAGATTAACTTCGCAGGAGGGTTTACTTATGTTAATTGTTAGTGTTTAGCATCAAGGTATCGGTTATATAGGTTTAGGAACATTTTATGACTTGTTTCAAGATTTGTGTTGCTTTCCCGTAGGTTATAATTGATAACCAGCAATGAATGAAGGAGCGAACAAATTTGTCCGAAGATACATTCATATAAAGTCAAGTGGTGCTGATCCCTCGAATACAGGCGGTTTTGATGGCTTAGATGGAAAAACACCGACCAATGCTCATGGAACGGTTCATTTCAAAGGTTCAACAAGAAGAGCAAAAGCAAAGGTATGGCTAATTTCTGTCATGGTGTAGTTATTTTCAAAATTTCATAAAACCTTAAGATGAACGTTGTATGAACATGTTTCAAGATATGTGTTGCTTTCCCTTAGGTTATGATAGGTAACCAGCAATAAACGAACGAACGAACAAATTTCCTAGAGAGTATTTATTATGTAAATTATGTTTGAGGATGTGGTGGGTGGAATCGTACACTTCAATTCTACTCATAAAATCACAATTTTATTGCGGCCTTAGAAATTTGATAAATCTTATTTCGTGGAATCTCCGTAGATCTGATACAGAAATCTCATATCCCATAATCCTAAACTAAGGTAAACTAGTGGAGAGCGCTTGTCGGCTTCCTCTTCGTTCAAAGCGCACCTTGTAATAAAGTTGTTAGATATCTATAAGAACTATTAGGTACAAACTTATGATACTGTCTTTGCCTGAGTTATAAACAGCTTCTAATATTACTACCCACAGCAATAACACTAGATAACATTATGGTGAATTGTGTATTGCTGTAGTAATGGGTTGACCATAATTGTTTTAGTTTGTACGATTGTCAGACGAAACAGAACCGAAAATTCTATACCAACTACTAACTGAATACTGGGAAATACCGAAGCCAAAAATTCTTGTTTCTGTTACTGGAGGAGCCAAAAATCTCTCCCTTCCACCGAAACTAAAGAAGCAGTTCGCAGCTGGGCTTTTGAAGGTAAATCTTTCCCCCTTTGAAATCTGTTTTAGCCTCTTTTTAAAATATTTCTCTGGAAATTGTTGTTTATTCTCAATAGAAGCAACACTTCATTGTTCGAATGAATCTCTGATAATGAACGTATACATTTTTATAATTAAAGGTTGCCAAAACTCCAGATGCTTGGGTTATAACTGGCGGAACAAACACGGGAATCATGGAGCATGTTGGAGCTGCTTTAAAAGGAGCAACCAAGGCTTGTATCGGCATTGCAACTTGGGGAATTGTCAAAAATAATGACAAATTAATAGAAAACAAGGATGAAAAACTCCTTTTTGGCGGAGACTTTTCTTACGAAATTGACAACAGTATGGTCGAAAACCGGTCGTACTTAGATCACAATCATACTCACTTTTTATTAGTTGATAACGGGACGAAAGAAAAGTACGGTGCTGAAATACCGTACCGTGCTGCTTTTGAGAATGTAATTATGAAAACAGGTAAAGATTATTTTTTCGTAAAACTACAGAGCTTGCAATATTAAACAAAAAACCCACATCTTTCGTTTCTCTACTTCTTAGTTTTACTTTCCGGTCAAAAATTCCTTAAACTCATGTGTATAATATTGTTGTTATTATCATCATTGAAGAAGACAATTTAAACTATCTCATTCAAAAATGTAAATAAAATTCCAATCTGCTTCATCATAGAGAAAATACCATCTGTTGTTCTAATGGTTGAAGGTGGTATCGGTACTATTAAAACCGTGAAAGAAGCTTTAAACGCCACCCCACCAATGGCTGTTGTGGTAATAAAAGGAAGTGGCCGTGCAGCAGACGTATTAGCTTATGCCTTTGAACACATCAACGAACCAAATTTAAAAGACAACAACGTGTATAGATATTTGAGGAATAGTGGTGTTGTAATCAGAGGACTGATGACTGAGGAACAGTTTGATAAGAATTGCTTAGATGCATACAAAAATGTCCTTTGTTGTCTTCAGAAAAGATCGCTGGTAGAATACCGTTATTTTTTTCTTCATCTACAATCCTTTCTTGTCAGTGGACAAAATCTTCAAAAAAGTCTTTATGGAGGAGTGTTTTCTATAGGAATGGAAAGCAACATCGCCTGCTGTTTCTATAAAAAACACTCCACCACAGAGACTTTTGAAGATTTTGCCCACTGGGTTGTCTTTTATTGTATGTTATTAATGTTTGTTTTTTTATATTCCTTTATCTAGATTACCATATTTCAGTTAGATTCTGGTAACGCAGTAGATGAAGCAATATTGCAAGCATTGCTTACTTCAATAAACAAAGGAGAGATCATAGGAGGTACAGGAGCACGTACTCATTTTTCATCAGCTCTATAAAGTGGACATCTCTGTATATAACGGAAACATACTCTATGTGCGGATGGAATTTACAGTCAAATTCTCATTTAAAGTGTCAATAAAGCGGACACCTTTCTATGCCGCTTTAGAGAGATTCCAATTTATTACAACATTTTATATGGTTTAATGTAGATTGAAATTTTTATATCTATGTATGTATTGGATATACATTTAAACCTCCCTATTTTTATCGTGGCTGATTTGGACACTTTGTTTACAGACCATTCACAAACAAAAGCGTGGTCGCGTCTTATAACACGCCTTTTTTACTTGTTCTTTATATTTTCAGATAAGAACCAAAAATCTGAGGGTTTATTTTCTCAGTTGAAACTTACAATTACTTGGGACAGACCGGAACTAGCTCAACAAGTTCTGAAAGATTCTGCAGGTGTTTTGGAGGTAAAATGGAATTTTTTCGGTTATTTTAAAGTACCATATTCCAAGTGAGGAGGATATTATCTTTTGGGTCTTTAGTCAACGCCAGTCTTGGCGCCATTTTTAGATGATCACGGTATAACGGCCTTTTAACGCCAATTCATAAATATTAACGCCATTAAGGACAAGCGTAATAACGAACAACAACTACTAGATAAATATGTCTAACAACTAAGAATAAATAATTATGATTTTTCATATTTTCGATTTATTCTCAGTATTTACACTACGAGAGGGCAATGGTTATGTCGTTAGCATGGAATCGCGTTGAAATATTTAAAATATTTATTGATTATGGCGTGAGCATCCATAAATGTCTCTCTGTAACTGTTTTGGAAGGGTTGTATACTTTTGCTGCAAATAAAGAAGAATCCCCACTAAAAGCAGCGTTAAAACAGAAAAACCTAACGCCTACAGAAAAAATCAAAGTTGATTTCAATCAAAGTTTGCAGGACTTGGAACTTAAAGAGTCTAAAAGATACAGAGATAATGTTAGAAAATTGGTAAAATTGCTATGTGGGCAGTTAATGCTCCAGAATGAAGAATTACTAACTGCAAGCACGGTAAGGTCTAGTTTATATTTGGTTAAAACAATTCGTCGTTTGTTTTTAGCCAAGCACAGATATTATTATACGGACCCACAAAAACAGCTAAGCGTTTTCGTGTTGATAGGAGTGTCAAACTAACAATTCAGAAGCACTTTATATTCACAGTCTATAAAAGAAAGTTTGAAATCGAAATTAAGAGACTTTCTTACCAAAGAAAGAGTGCTTTTAAAGGCGGATCTAGAACTTAGGTGAAATTTATGAAGGAGAGCACGGTCATAAAGAGTATAAAAGAAAAAGTTGCAAAGAACCTAATTAACACTTAAGTTGAAACAGAAAAATTCGCCGCTTGACGGTAACATTTTATGCACCAATATATTCATTGATATATCTTGATCAAGATCAACAATGTTGATTATAAAGTTTTTTTTTGTTTTAGACAGTGTGTCCCAGAATACTCGTCTAATCAATGTTTATGATAATATTAACTCCGCAGGAAATAGAAGCTTTATATAACCTGGGTGTGTCTCAACAATGTCTTTTTTTAATACGGTCCTAAATGACCAAATTACGATTTTTGCCTTGGCCTAATAAGGGCTGACCAAAAGGGGCAGTATAAGGTATTTTGAAAACATGTCATTGTATCAATCAATAATTGTTCAAATCCGATGGCGAATTATTTCAAATATATTTAGCGTTTAGCACTAAATCTGTCTCCGATCATGTTTACTGTAACCTAGGAGGATAGCTGTAACTTGCATTTACTTATTGTAACTTATTCTAAAATAAAAATAAAAACCACTCCTTAAGATTTCACTCCTTGCATTTCATTTTAAGAACCAAACCGTTCTTAAAATGAAATGCAAAGCTTTAGGCCACTCGGCCATCTACGCTTAGGGAAATCTTAAAAATACAGGTAAAGCAAATCATTAAATCATTTGTAGCTAATTGTATTTATACTCCCATATAAATTCAGCCCGAGGGAAACATCGAAGAACCATATAAAGAGTTATTTTATTGGGCAGTGTTGAATAATATGCCTGGGATGTCATTCTGTTTATGGCAGTTTGGTGACGGTGGAATGGAGAAAGCACTTATAGCAGCAGAATTGTGCCAGCGGTTAGTTCAGGAGTTTGGAAGTTATGAACTCAGTTATGATGATGTTATAAATGGTCTTTTAGAGACAACCACGTTAGTATCCAATTAAATTCGCCAACGAATTTTCCTTTAATTTATATGGAATTAAATACATTTGGTTCAAAAACAGTAACTAACGGTTACCCATTACAGTTTTTCGTAACTTTTAAATTTCTTCATAACGTATTTGAATTTTAGCAAATTCAAAGACCTTGCTGTTAATCTTATTGATGAGTGTTGGAAGAAGAACGAAGACTTGACATGGCGTTTAATCGACATTGCTTCCTGTCAATTCCAGTCAGATCTGAAAATACACAGTTATAGTAAACAAACTCGTCTGAAGTTGGCCGTAGAAACCTCTCACAAGGACTTCATCTCTCATAATGCCATTCAACATTTGCTGAATGAATTATGGACAAATCCACTGCAATCAGCCAATGATAGCATCTGGTACATATTTTTAACCATCATTTGCCCTTTTTATGTAGTAAAACTTAATTTCAAACCACTCAAACAGGTCAAAAATATGGTTGACATAACAAATATGGTTAATAATGATGCTAACATCGGCAGTGAGATGGATGAAAACTCTGATGATACCGACTACTTAAAATATAACGATGATAATGTCATATTAGAGCTATGTCCAAAGAAAATCTCAAAGTAAGTTTTCTGAAACTGTTCACGATGCTGTAAAGTTTTGTTTGGATATAATAGTGTTCCTATTTTTAGGGGAAACTTAAAACATTATGGATCAGTTATGATGGATCGGTCAGTTTCTGTAAGCTTTCCGAAAGCTTCTGAATGGAAATTCTCCGATAGAATATATTACTTCTACAATATGCCGATGCATAAATTTTATAGCCATTCAGTAAGTTCGCTAATATTGTACAATATCATTCCTTCCCAATACTTTGTTTCACTGACTGGCTACAGAATGTATTTTCAAATAATTGAAAAAGTTGGTCAGGTTTTAAAGTAAAGGGTGGTTTACACGGTACAATTTATAGTATACGATTGTATAAACTATATTTCTGTTGACAAGATACAACAACTTTATATGCAAGATCAAATGACGAAAAGGAGGTATTAGCAGTTGGAACTATAACAGCATTGATAGGAAAGTGTAAAAATTAAAGGGGAAAACATGAATATAATAAAAAGTGGTTACTTAGGCTGGATTGTAGAGGTCTTGATATACATCTGGTGCAAAAAATCCGTTTAGAATATTAGATTATATTCAAACTATTTGAAAATAACCTAGGAAAATATTTTTTACCACAAATATGAGAAGCACCTATTCATAAGTCAAACTCGCCGTTACAATACGCTTTTAATTAACGGGATTAAAGTTTACCGTGATATAAAAGTGTACTGTAACATACTATCGATTAGTCTTGTTTTCATTTAGATGACTTTCTTAGTCTTCTTGATGTTATTGACGTATAATGTTCTACTGGATAAGAGTAAACAGAAGCCTGGAATTCTAGAGTATATGTTGCTGATATATGTGCTAGCATATACTGCTGAGGAAATTCAACAGGTACAGGCCTTTTCATTGCTTTATGCTACAGTGGAATCTCTATAAAAGCGGACATTATTGAAAAGATATCTGCTCTATAGAGATGTCCGCTTTATGGACACTTTATCGATGAAATTTTGATTGTAAATCCATCTATCCTTACATGGAGTAAGTATCCGTTATCTACTTCTATTTCCACTTAATTGGGTGTATGATTCATAAAGATTTTTCCCCTTAGTCTCTCTCTCTCTCTTCCATTTCAGTTCTGCTATGGTGATGGCAAAGATTATAGGGCGAAATTGGAGTTATGGTGGTTGAGTAAATGGAATAGATTAGATCTTGTAGCAATTCTAACATTTTACATAGCGTTCTCCCTGCGTTTCGAGGATTCAACCAATAATGCTGCTGAATTGATTTATGCTCTAAATTCTGGGCTTTGGATTTTACGCCTACTTCATATATTTTACGCCCACCCAAAAATTGGTCCTTATGTGTTTACGATTTACGAAATGGTGTGTATGCGTTACCGTATTTACCCTTATTTAGCACCTAAATTAAAATAATTTCTGAATCAAATTATTAAGGGCGCAAACTCTTTGAAAGATAATTTTCAAGGCACCTATTTAGTGCGCACATAAAAAGAACAAAAATATTCGAGTTGAGTTAGAATCTATTTTTCTTATTTCTTAACAATTAAATTATAAAACTAAATTACTGGAAAGTTTAAAGTTATATTTTCATTACATTATTTTATTATTTACTTCCAAATGTTCAAGTGTGTGAGGATATGATATGATATAGAATCTTTACTTAAGATTTGACTGTAAAAAACAATGCAGGTGCCAGTACTCTCTAACTTGTTACAATTACGTTTTATAAGATGCTATAAGAAGCTATTTTCAGCTTACATAAATACTTGACGAGTCCCAAATGGCAGATTTCCCAAAACTTGGTACTCATGCAGAAGATCGCTTTTGTTTGAATAACACAATTTTCCAGGTAAACGCTACAAAAGCGGAACGTGAAATGAACCACTAAAGATTGATCAAAATATGCGTCCTAATGTAAACACAGTAATAAAAAATTACGCCCAAAGCCCAAAGAGGGTAATTGCATTGCATTGTGGTAATTGTATGGTGTATTAGATAGATTACTGAATTGTCAATTATATAAAAGTTGCTATGCTTATGTTGACAATCTTTCAGTTTAAAGATATGTTATACTTCTTGGTCATCGTGTTTGTCATCATGATAGCGTATGGAGTCACCAGCAACGCTATCCTTCACCGTCGTCGAAGCATTGCAACAATGCTCAGAGACATCTCTTTTCATCCATACTTCAACATATATGGAGAGCCTTTTGTTGATCGAGATCGACCAGATAGTATGTACTTAATTTATGTCGAAAAAGAACCTCAAATAATTATAGTCCATACGTAGAATGGAATCTTTAAGGTTTTAACCTAACTGCTAAGTGTTTAGGCATGTTAGGCATCGGCCATTCGGGGTTAGGGTGGGGTATTTTGGGTAAAAATAATTTGTTGGGGTTATTATTGAGGGGATGAGGTTCTTTTAAACGTTAAGTTTTTTTCATAGATAGATATAGCGATAGTTTCGTGGAACACTTATTTCTAAAATTTACAGAAAAAGCGACGTCTAAAAAATTGTTGGTCCAAAATTGTTGTTGTTTAGATGTCACTACGCGGTTTGGAACTCCAATTTATAATAGCTACAGTGAACCGTTGGCATGGGCATTATTTGCTGTTTATCTGTTAGTGGCAAATGTTCTCTTGTTAAATTTGCTCATCGCACTATTTAGGTATGGACACAAAATACATTAATTGGACAATCTGTGTGATAACATTTTGACTTACCTTAGTAATGTTATATATTTTCGTACTGCTAGTGACACATTCGCTGAAGTGAAAGCAAAATCCTCTCAGATTTGGAAATATCAGTGGTATGATTTGTTTATGGAGTACAAACAAACAAAATCTGCACTTGCGCCGCCCTTAAATATAGCATGCATAGCTTATAAATTATATAAGTTTTGCAAAAAAGATGGTGAAATGGTAAAACCAGGTAATTCTTTTGTTCTCAGAATTGATTATCTATAATTTCAATCTATAAGTTCTATGTTTAGTGATAAGGTCTTTTCTTTTTTGTTTTTTTTATCACTGCTATATTCGGTGACATGTTTTACTTCAATTTTAAGAACATGGCCGGAATTTCCATCAAGGGATCGAGGGTATTAAATTCCGTCAAAAAAAATAACACCCAGTGTGAAATAGTGTTTAAGCACCAAAGCCCCAGAAGCTGGTTCTATTGTCTTGAATGGCTCTAGATTTGGTCTTTGTTTCTTTTAAGGATTTCTTTCTATGATAAAGCTTAGTGGATAAAAATTTATTTAGCCAATAACGATCCTCTTAGTAACACGTCTTAATTTTCTTCAAAATTAAAAATAAAATAAAAATGCTAGACCATTTATCATGATAATACTTCATGTATTTCTTAAATTTTAGAAAGTTCACAAGCACGAATTATTAGGAATCAACTGCTCGAATTTGAAATGAACTGTGTTGCTGAATTGGTTCGGAAACAAAATGTTGAGAAGGAATTGCTTGAGGGGGTTTTGGAAACGTAAGGATCTTACCTGATAAAAAAGAATCGTGACATCTAAGAAAAGCTCTTGTCAACTTTACTCCGAATAAAGAAGATAAAATTCATTATTACCAATTTTTTTATCGTTAATTTATCGATTTTTTTCTTTAGTTCTCAAGACACATCCACGACACTGAAAAACTTGCAAGGACTGCTCGATTTTGAAAGGAACTGTGTTGCTGAATTAGTTCAGAAACAAAATGCTGATGGGGAATTGCTTAGAAAAATTTTGAAAACGTAAGAATCTTACCTGATAAAAAAGAATCATGACATCTAAGAAAAGCTGTTGTCGACTTTACTCCGAATGAAGAAGATAAAATTCATTATTACTAATTTTCTTTTATCGTTAATTTATCGTTAATGCTATGATTCTTTTCGTTAGTTCTCAAGACATGAAGGATGAAGATTTGAAATGGAAGAAAGGTTTGGAAAGTAAATTGGAAAAACGGGAAGAAGAGAATAGAAGCATTGAAGAAAAATTAAATATTTTGCTGTCGAAGTGAAATCCTTACAGAATACAGTCGATACTTAATTGTACTTATCCAAAACATACATTTTATATTTTAGGGAGTTTCAAACGTGGACACAAAAATAAACGTTTTTGGAATCTCATTATATTATTTCTCCGTCGGTTGAAATTACATGTTCAAACGGATGTTTTCTTCTTCTCTCCTTTTCTCCGTTCACTTTTATAGCCAGAGTTCTGGAACAGGGACTATTGTTCAGTGAAGTAGTGTGTGTGGTATACACCATTTTGTTAAGAGTGCGCACGTAAAGGGAAAACCTTTGGTATAACAAAAAGCTTGTTATAAGATTTATTTTAATACTGTTGAAGAGGCGATTTTATCCACAGGAAGTTGAGTTTAAAAGTTGATATCTTGTGCTAGTTCTATTTTAGTCAGCTTTTTTTATATGATATTATTTATATACTTCCATTTCTTTTAAATTAGAAAATTTTGTGTCAATCAAAAAATAGGTAGTTTCCGTATCATACGGGCAATACACAAGTTGATTTTCAGATTTCAAACATTTCGTTTTGTTAAGGGGAGGTAGATATAATAATATTAAAATTTCCTGTTAATTTCTGACACTGAAATTGACATTCGATATTACTGTATCTTTCCCTGACAAGTTTTGTTAAGTCGATGTTGACATCCGTGTTTGCATAGTTGATGTGTGTTATTGCCAGGGGTTTTGTTTGTTGTTGTAATGTGTCTCCTTCAATGCTTGTTATTATTCAACTTTGAATCTAACGGTTTCAAATAAGTTCAACCAAGATTTCGGTGTTATTATAATAATGCAAACACAAACACCTTATTTTCTCAATATTTTTCTATCTTTGGTACAGGGTTTATTTCGTGGATATTTTTAGGTTTTGTAACACTAAGCCAATTTTATTTAATTGTCTAGAATTATTGCCATATTTAAAATATAGTTTTTATTGAACTAAAATTCTATTTCTCTCTTTTTATTATCTCTGTTGCAATCTCAGATTCCCTGAACTTTCATGGGGTTAGTTCCGAATTTAACCACTGAATAACAAGTCGTCGAGTCGCTTTAGATGTTGACTCGTGACGTCATTAATCGTTTTAGAAGTTAACGCGGTTCTTAATTAGTCGACATTCAAGTCGTCAAGTCCATTTAGATGAATACTCGTTTATCAAGTGAAGGCGTTTTAAAAGTTGGGTCGTTATAGATGATGAAGCGTTCTTCAAAATTTGTCGGTCTTCAAATCAAATGCTATTAAAATTTCGTGAACTGTGTATTCCGAATCACATTATTCATGGGTCGCTTACTTCAATTCAGGGTAAATAAACCAACCTCGATCCCAGGGCTTCTTCTAAAGAAAGAAGGCCCTTGCATCGGCTGCTTAAAATCCCTCAAAAATGAGGGGATTTTAAAATCGGCCCGACAAGCGGTCTTACCTCGATAGTTTTACTTTAGTGAAAGCTCTACCGAAACTAATCGAGACAGAGTAGCAAAGTTTGTTCATAAACGGCGAGTAACATTTTCAAAACAAATGTGAAGAAAGAAAGAAAGCAAAGGATAGCGCAGCTAGCTATAGCTTTCTGGAAAATATTACTTTTTGCATTTTCAATGATTCTTTACAGTTTTTTAGTTTTGATTGAAAGCGATAGTAATTCAAGTTCGTTTTTTGAAATTATATATAATTGAATCTGTAGTGAAGTTGTTCAAGAGGATACAGCATGCGATTGACAAAGGAAACGTTAGTTATGCTATTACGTTAAAGCCCAAGCAAGTCCAGTGCTTTGAAAGTTTGTTAAATGGCGATGATGTTCTTGCTGTCCTACCAACTGGTTTTGGAAAATCTTTAATTTACCAGCTACTACCATACTTGTTGTCCACCAAAACCGAAAAAAATATAGTAATTGTAGTTTCACCACTGAACTCGATCATAGAAGATCAAATGAAAGTTTTAGAATACAGGGGTATATCAACTGCAATGTTGCAGTGTGAAGTTAAACCTGGGCATACAGTGGAACAGCTATTCATTGAGTCAGAAAAATTAGTAGCGGATGTTAAAATTTCTGATCAAATTACTAATGCAGATCTTGACATTTTATTTTCACACCCAGAAGCTTTGCTGAGTAGTCGGGGAAGAAAATTATTAAAATCTGATGTGTATCAAACAAGTGTTGTTGCTTGTGTAATAGATGAAGCCCATTGCATGGAAATGTGGTATGTATTTTTAACTACATGTAACTCAAAATAGGCTTTTTATAATATGAGATTGTATTTTTATGGTATATTTTTACACATTACATATTAAACCAACTGTTGTATCATCTGTAAATACTAAATGAAAACTAAACACTACTCTGAAAAGTTTAAGCTGATCTTTCACCTTGTCACGAGAAATATGTGAATGTTTGTTGCTTCTTTCAAGGTATATTGGGATGTTGAAAACCTTGGAAGAAAATATATAATAAATATATATGAACGGCTATTTCTCTTGGCAAGATCGGTCTGTCATGTAGTATATGTATAGAATATATATAATAATCATAAACTCAGGCATTGTCATACTTATAATATAAATCATACATTTTTAGGGGTGAAGAATTCAGGATAGCCTACAAGGAACTTGCTTCTCTGAAGGCCTTTTTCCCTTCCTCTGTTACACTGGCTCTTACTGCAACTGCTGCAAAGTCATCAATAAAACAAATTATGCAAGATTTGTGTATGAAATCACCTCAAATAGTTACAGCTTCTCCAAATAGAAGAAATGTATTTCTGTGTGTAAAGAAAAGAATGGCTAGTTGTTATGGTATTGACAGTTACGAAAACATTTTAAGACCTATAGCAGAGGAACTAAATATTTTAAGAGAAACATACCCTATGACAATTATATATATGGGGCTTAAATATTGTGGATATGCTTTTCAGCTTTTCAGCATGATAATTGAAAGTCATTTTGTTGGACCAAAATACAATGCTGCCTCACGTCTCTTTACACAGTTTCATGCTCCAACTATAAACAGAGAGAAAGAACAAATATTAGGTGAGATACATTATAATGCTCAAATAAAAATGGCTAAGTGATTTGTCTTAACAATACTTTTTTTATTATTATTAATTTATAGGTGAGATTAAGAAACCAAATTCCAAAATTAGAGTAATATTTGCGACTGCTGCCCTTGGTATGGGTGTCAATGCACCTAATATAACAAACGTAATACATATTGGGCCTCCTGGAAACTTAGAAAGCTATGTACAGGAAATTGGAAGAGCTGGTAGAAATGGTATGCCATCCTTTGCAACATTATATTTTAACAACTCAGATATTGGAGTAAATCGAGAAAAGATTCATGAGAGCATGAAAAGGTATTGTGTAGAGACTGGGTGTTTAAGAAAATATTTGTTAAACTACTTTGGATTTTTTAATGAAGTTCAATTGGTTTGCTGTTCTAACTGTACATCAGCTGAAGAAAAAAGTGATCAGATGAACAAACAAAGAAATGTGAGACCATTTGCTGAAGATATTAATATTAATGACCTAAAAAAAGAATTGGAAATTCGTGCATCAGCTAGTGAAGGTCAAGATTATAACTTTTATTACCCATGTAGCCTAACTTCTGAAGTGATTGGAAAAATTATTAGCAACGTTCATTTGATTAGTAATGAGAAGGATCTCTTAAATGATTTTGGAATCTGGGAAGAAGACCTTTCTTCTGCCATGATGGTCCTCATTCAAGCATTTGCTCCAAAGTATAATATAAAGTAATGATTTATATATGATTATTTTCTTACCATACTTGTAATATCTTGAATTCAAATCAATATCATAGCTTTGTGTTTATCCAGCCACTGGTGAAACTCAGAAATCTTGAGATAAAGTAGTGGGGTTCTTTTTATGTCTGGAAAACTGAGATGGCTTCTTCCTGATTTGTCTTTAAAAGGCTGAAGTACCATTATATCTTTAATCATCTCAAGTTCATCATTCAATGATTCTTTTGTAGCATGTTGAGTAGATGTTTTATGAATGTTATATTCCTTGTCTACATTTTCTACAACTTCTTTGATACCATTAGCAGCTTTACAAATTTTACTTATTGAGGCAATTGTCTTGTTGGGTCCCATTCGATGAACAATATTTTTGCTGATTTTATTTGTTATCTCTTGAGCCAGGTCTTCTTCCATGTTCTTTCCAAGTCCTCCTCTCCAATTGACAAAATACCCCCACTTGAATTGCTCTGACAGCCGTGGGGTCAATAGACTTTCAACTTGTGTGATGCATAAAAACATTTCAACAGCATATTTACTGTAAGCCCCTAATGACTTGAAAATACTTAACAGGAGTTTTTGATTAATGAGATTTCACTCTCCATCTCCTTCTTTGGCTGTGTCTTTCATTTGTAGGATTAATAGTGTAAGAAACATGGTACATAAAGCATAATTCTTAACATAGTCATCTGATGCACCACCACCTCTTTGAATGATGTAGGTATCAACAAATTCACCCAAGACTTGATCGAAATAACTTTGCTTTTCAACTAAGGGTTTATGCACTAGATTATCTGGAAATTTATGTTTTGATGGTTTATCTGTCAGATTTTTCATTCCAAAAAAGTTTAAAGCAGCTACAACGAAATAAGACTTTCCCATGCTTATAAAGAGTTCTTCGCTTCCTTCATACGAATCTAACACTTTTGTAGGGGTACAATGTTTTCTGTTGAATTTTTCTCTACAGTATTTCAGAGTCCCTATTTGGTCAACAGATTCAGATTTATACAAAAGATGATAACTTTATTGAAGAAGAGAAGCTTTTGTGTGCCACATTACCATTTTAAATGGAGAACAATGTTCAAAACGATCCGTTGGAGTAGTTGCAGCAGCCATAATATCTTTAGCTCCAGCAAACCTTACTCTTGTCAGTTGATCTCCAGAAAAGGGAATTTTCATATCTTTTAGGATCACCATCTGTGAAGTTGATATTTGATAATTTCTGACCCCGGGTAGCTGGTCCCAGTGAAACAACGGAATTATCTTGCCTTGGTATATTTGGCAATAGCCCTGCTTTATAGTAGATTTCTGAAATCCAGTGCTCATATGTTCGAAGAATGTGAACGCAATCATTGTAATTATTTTCGTTAGCATTTATTATTGGAATTGAAATTATATGGGATTTTTGTGACATCTGCTCACTATATTTGTGCATGATGTGCATAGGGAGACACTTCTTTAAAAATCTGAATTCTGGAAGAAAATCTGTGTCCAATCAGAATTTTTGAAGAACATATGTACTTTTTCCACTCATCTACATTGAGGGAATATACACTTCTTGGCAAAAGTGCAACTTCACATTTGGGTTTGTCATTGGGCAAATGATTAAAGCTAATCCGATTTTCAATCAGATTTGATGCAAATAAATGCAAATCATCATTTTGGATTTCTTTCCTCATATGACTTTTCAAAATACGTATATCCCAGTTGTCTCCAGTGCCTCGAAATTGTGAGCCATTTTTTATCTGAGTCACAGCCTTGTCGAGGAAATGGCCACCAATAAGATCCAACAGAACAGGTTTTCTTCCATGTGAAAGACAAACCCCCAGCTTGTTGAATCGTGTTTGAAGCTAAAGTAGTAAAATACAAAAATCTGTTTAATGGAGCTACTATTTATACTATCCTTTAGATATGTAAAGTACATTAAATCATTGTGTCATACCAACCTAGTGCTTTACTTTTACATCTTCACTCAATATATGCTATTATGTTTATAAATTATGTTTGTGTTTTCAGTCATTAGAAAATGACCTAGTCTGGCCAATAAAACTTATTGCCATCTTTTCTTTGATCTAGCCAACTTTTTTGTGTCCTTTTTTGATCACATGAAAAATTAAGTTCCAGAACAGTGAATTTTCTAATGATTATATTATTATATTATACCATTGTATTACATATATTATAATAATGTATACCTGCTTACTACATCCACTTTCAATCAACTGCACTGTATTAAGACGCTGTACCAAACTCAGCTCATGCCAACGAGTGTTCATTAGAACAGAATATATGAAGCAGTATTTGATTTGCAGATCTTTAGGTGTCTCTTTTGAATCATATTTTTTTCCACAAGCAGCATTTAAAACACCCACAAAAAATGGATGTCTTTCATAAAGTTCCTTCCAAAGTTTTTCATAAGAAAACTGAGATAATGCATCATATGAGTTATCAAGGAGTAGTGATTTGTCACCTTTTCTTTTGCATAGATTTCCACATGACTCATTCCGTTCTTTCAATATTAATTTCTTGTTTACTTCCATAGCAGATTTCTGTTGTTCAAACAATTTTTTACGAGGTGTTAGCATATTTTCATTTGACTCATTATTTTTATGGAGTTTTCTTGATTTATTGTTTGGGGATGTATGAAGTCGTTTTACTGAAACCATTTGTCGTAGCTTATTTGTGTTTGTTGAGATGTATGTTGAAATATGTACATCTTGTTCAAAAAGGTTTCACAAGGTAGGCAAATAACATTTGGTAAAGGGTCATCTTCTTCCACTTGCAAACCACAGCAATGAGAAATTTTCTCAGATAGGTGCTTTTCTTTTCCTTTTTTGTTAAAAATATTACTAAGGCGTTTTAGCTCTTTCAACTCACTGCATAATCTACAATGTTGATAAACCCCAAGATTTTTCAAATATACCTTCTTAGGAGTCGAATTTGTTGGATTCTCCTTTTCTAAAAGCAAAATTAAACTTATTTCAAAAAAATGTAATTACAATAGCTATTTTTAGCTTACAGAGAGATCAAGAAGAATAGAAATCACAAATAATTTTTCATTACCTTTCTGTTTATTCCCTTCTGTGTTCATTTTTACTCATCAACATTTATATTTACAATAAAACATTTCTATATAATTAGCTATATTTTCTTCCTTTTTCCCTATACTAACTAGTGGATAGTGTGTGTGGTGCGCACCACGTGGTGTGGTGGGGGAGTATAACTAATTTCAATCGATATTTCCCAATCGATCATATTATTTCTATGTATGGTAATATCTATATATAAGTTTAAGTTAGTACATAGTAGCCGAGATAATATCTTTTAAACAGATATGTATTGTAAGCATCTTTTCTCTTTATTGTTGTTGATAAATTTTCAAATACTTGCTCTTCGTCACTTCGTTGTTACCATTTTTTGTTTATATTCGCACTCGCTTTTGCACTCGCGCTATACTCGCCAGATTTGAAGCGGCCCTCAAAAACATCTGATTTTTCGGGAACCAATCAGAATCCAGAAATTGACCAGCCGATGCCAGGGCCTTCTTTCTTTAGAAGAAGCCCTGGGATCGAGGTTGGGTAAATAAACAACATGGATTTATATCTTTAAACAGAGTAGGGCATAGTGTTAAGCTGGTTTTCCACTTAAGCTTTCGCCTGCCGCCGGCGAACATTTTTCGCGGAGAAAAATTATCGCTCAGAGAAAATTCAATTTCCACTAAAACTACCGCTAGCGCTACATTTCATCTCTATGTTACGTAATGCAATGGCATCAAAACATAAACAAAAAAAAAATCACGAAAAATATCGGGATACATTATCAGATTTATTATACTTGCAAATATTGCAATTTTTTTAATGATTTTTTTGTTTAATGTTTTGGATGCCATTGCATTGCGTAACATAGAAACATAGAAACGACGTGGTTTATTCGTAACGTTTTTTGTTAGAAATTCTCAATATTTTTAGAATGGAAAATCTTAAGCTTCCTCTAATTCGTGTAGTTTCAAAATTTACGGATCCGAGAATTAAATTTGGCTTACGTTTGAGACGTGGAAACCGATCGATTAACGGAAAGATCTCCAAGAGAGAAAATTTGGCCAAGATAGTTGAACAAAGTTGAACTCCTTCGGCGAAGAAAATTTAAGCCGCTGTCAATCAATCAAAAACTTGAAATGACGCCACTCAACGAAAAATGTTCGCGGCAGGCGAAAAGTAAGTTGAAACCCAGCTTGAGTGTGAGGCCTATATTATTATGTAAAGATGGATGTCTTTTTAATCGATTTCTTAGAAACGATGAAATAATATATAACTTAAATAGGAAGGGAAGTTCCTCTCTTTTCCTTCTGCCTCTTCTGCAACCACTTGAAAACACTAGGAGGTAAACTTATGTGACCCAAACATCTGTTTCCGTGTATGAACTAGCATCGAAATTAGAGAGATTGGTAACTAGGTTAGAGCGCCTCATCTTCTAAACCGACTAAACATCTAATTATACTATGACATGACAAAAGAGTATTATGCGAATCTTGTTTACATTGGCGAATCTTGTTTACATTTGCGAATCTTGTTTACATTTGCGAATCTTGTTTACATTTGTTTACTTTTGGAGGCAATTTTTGTTTTATGCATTTTATAACTTTAGTAGAAAATATCAACAATTTAAAAACACTCTTAAAAACATTTATTATATTTATACGAAGCTTTTCGTAATCTAGTTACATTATCAAGTATAAAGTTTGTTTTCAAAGGCTGAAGATTCAAACAATTTATTAGAAAAGATATTCAGTTAGCGTATACGTGCAGATATAAATCTCACCATCCCTTTTTAACATCTGGTGACAAGAAAAAATGGCAAAAAGTCTAACAACTAACAACAACTAACTATTAGAAAGATAATTTTACATACTTGACGACCATATAAGTTAAAACTTTTGCCCCAGGGCTTCTTGACTTTTCGACATACTGGATGGCTGCGAAGAAAATCCAGTATGTCGTCAATTCGTAAAGTTCCGTAAAATTATCTTTGGAATAGTTAGTTGTTAGTTGGATGGAGTAAGCGTCTTTTTTCGACTGATACCAAGCATCCTTCCTCTTACGCTCACCATTACGCTAAACAGACACGTTTCGGGTTTGAAGACAAACGAATGCCGCACTATGTCCCTATCTACGACAAACAAAAAATAGATAGATTGGGTTTACGGACAAGCGAATGACTTTCAAAGCTTTGGAAATCTTCAACTTTGATCCCCCTTTCTGAGCTCGAAATAATCATGCTTGAGTATCTGCCACCAACAAAATGTATTCCCGCAGCATAATAACTGCAGGCAATTGACAAAACCTGCATAAAGATTGAATATATTTATATTGTTTGTCAGTCTAGT
Organism: Turritopsis rubra; assembly: GCA_039566895.2. Lineage (NCBI taxonomy): Eukaryota > Metazoa > Cnidaria > Hydrozoa > Anthoathecata > Oceaniidae > Turritopsis > Turritopsis rubra. The sequence continues at coordinate 2,675,597 of CM077622.1, forward strand.
ATTCATAATATATAATTAGAGTTTATCCATGTCATAGACCGGTTGTTTTTGTTTGCGTCGTTTCGACAGTTACTACTGTCATCATCGGGCGTTTGTAAATGAATGTTGTAAAGTTTATATATGTTTTCAGTAGGATCGAAATTAGGATCGAAATTATTTCTGACCTGGAAGGAAGCAATGTCAATATTTCGGACCTGGAAGGAAGCAATGTCAATATTTTTTTTTGCGTAGAACTGGAAACCATATCGCAGGAACATAGTACATCGTATAATGTTCCTGAATCCTACTGAAAACATATATAAACTTTACATCATTCATTTACAAACGCCCGATGGAGACAGTAGTAACTGCATAAAGATGTTTGTTGAAAAAGAAAATTTGCTCATTCAATATTATCTTAAAGGGGCTACGGCACGGATCACCTGATATCATGAATTATGGTGCCGCACCTTAAAAATAATCATACACATTATGAAAAAAAATATGAAAAATGTCCTCTTTTCTTTCAATTTGTCAATCATCATCATTTTATCTAAAGGTTGGAATACACGATCATCTTAAAATTGTCATTTTCAAATGATCATTTAAAAATGATCGTGTCAACTCGGAAAACTTATGAAAAATATCCGTCATTTCAACGATCATTTGAAAATGATAATTTAAACATGTTTGACATTTACAAATGAAGAGTTTAAATTCTTAATTTCTTTTGTTCTACTCACTTTTTTACAGTCACGTGATGCGTTTTTGAACTATTTAACTATGTTGTTATCGTTTACACGAGGCTTAATCTTTTTTTAAATGACGAGAAAAAATGACCTGTTGCAACCTTGTTCCCAAACTGTCACGAAATTTATAAAAACTGGAATTTGAGCACCGGATTTTGCAGAACGGATCAACATCCGTTAAATGACCCGGCTTCTACAAAGCCTTTGTTAAAGTGACTTGAATTTCGACTCTTTTCGAGCCCCAGGTTTAATTTTGATTCTGCAACACCAGTTAGCAAAAGTGACGTCATGAGTGAAGATCTAGAGCACTTAGTAAAAACCAGCTGTATTGCTTACCCAAAAAGAATACGATGTTTAAAGAGCAAACATTTCAATAACTAAAAGCAAACGGACGTCATTTGCTTGGGATTCAAATTTAACACGAGACATGCGGAAAATTTTAGCGACTTTTTGGAACTGTGACGACGCCAGTCAAACCTGTGATCACCGATATATTTTTCCATCAGCTTTTCGGTACTTATTATGGAATGATAAAACATGTGTGTGATAAAAAACAACATATAATCAGAATGGACGCTAAATTAATCATGTGTAACGGAAACAGTGTGATGCAGTGTGACGCAATATTGTTAACTTTATTCAGGTCCAATTGAGCATGTTCCCCTGCCCTTTTCTCCCTTTTTTCCCTTTTCTCTACTGTGATATAGGATCTGTAGCTATGTCGGTGGGGCAATCGCCCACCAAGCATAAGCAAAAGGTCGTGGATTCAATTCTCACTCGATTCGTTCGTCGTTAGCATATGCTCCCATACATTCTATTGATAAGCTTTTCGCTCTATAACACGGTACCAATTTCAGTTCATCATTTTATGATTTTAGTTTTCGTCAGTATAAACCTCATCTGCTTGTCATGTTCTGTAGATTCCGCTAGTGACCTTGTCTTCTAAACTTTTATTTGCTTGCGAACATAGTGGCCAACATTTTGAACATCAGGGCTTTATAGCTGCGCAACCTTTATATATATGTTTCGCTCCAAATGTTTCTTCAAGAAAGAGATCAAATGAGAAACGTTACCAGCGAAAGTAGGTTGACTCACTTCGCCAAGTTTTTCGGGTTTTTTATACACGCTTTTTTATAAGGAACAACGAGGTTTAAATCTGTCAAAAAAAAAACGAAGCAACTGCTAAACAACTGCTAAGCAACAACAAAAAAACAACAACAACTAATGACGGAGAACAAAACCAAAAACTGAAATACAAAAAGGAAAAAGGAGCCTACATTTTTTGCTTGACGATGAAACTTGTTTTAAATATTTGATTGACTTAAAGAAACCAACTCTACCTGAGTTTGTTCTTCTCACGTAGCTAGACAACAAGCAACAAAGTAAGCAACTAAACAATTCTAAAGCATTTAGTCCAGTACCACATATTACCCCAACGGTAACGTCATTATAGGATTGTTTTAAAAAGTTAAGTTTCATATTTTAGCAAACTTGTTAGTCATCACAATCATTAGGAAAAACTTCCTGGTCTGCTGGCCTATTGTCAGGTATAAACGAATTACCCAGGGTCTTTTTTAATTTAGTGGGTCCCAAGAAATTCCAAAGTTAAGCGAGAGAATACAAACAGAAAGTACTTACCCGTTTTCACCATAAATTTAGTATTTAAGTGTAAATTTTCTTCTAAAACAGCACAATAATGTTTATACTATACAATAAAGCCTATTATGGCTAACCATTTAGCAGAAAAATATGGTTTTCAAGAGATAATTCTGGTAAAAGTTTACCATAGTGTCTGTGAAGAAAAGTTGCTCAAAAAAAGATAGAGAAGCTTTGAAGAATTGCATATAACATAACTATGTGCATCGAATATTGCCAACAAAAGTTGATCGTGATTCTTGCTTTGAAAACGAGGAAGAAATGTCGGAATAATATACAGACCAGGTAACTTTCCATAGTTAGTAAATTAATGGAGGCGCAAGTAATAAATATTATATGTTTAAAATAATAATAATAAAAAGATTATTTCTGGTCCGCATAATTCAAAAGCATGTAATACGCGGTCGGTGACTTGCCCAGAGTCTTCCATCTCAAAATAAGTGCTACCTTGGGTAGTTCGGTATGCCTTTAAACTGTTGGTTTTGCATTCACGTGGTAAAGAATAGTTACTTTGCATTGGTCATCTCTTTTGGACCACTTCTTGCCAAGGTGGATTGGACCGAGACAGTTTTATAGCGTATTTGTAAATGAACGTTGTATATATAATTTAAGTCTTCTAGATCGGTTGTATCCCAACCTCAAAAGCAGGGCCTGAGACAAGAGAGCCTAGGTTCGAGGTTGGGTTGAATGTTCCCATCATGCTTCTCGCGACACTGCCTCTCTAATACTGTCGAACTATCCCACCTAAAGTTTTAAGGTTGAATTAATGAATTCCACTGGGCGGTACTATTAGAGAGAATAGGGCGGTATGAGATTCACTGTAATGAACATTTCTTCTTCTCACTCTCTTTCTCGACATCTGGGACTAAATGCGTAGCCATCAGCCCAACAGCGTGTTCAAATAGTTCTTGTACATTGTGTCCAGTCTTCGATGACGTCAGAAATTGACGAGGTTGAGCTTCGAACTCGTCAAAATATTCCCTGGGAATTTCGTAGTCACCATTGAAACCAGCTTCGTCAAATTTATCGTGTTTCGTGCCGGCGACCACTATGGGAATGTTCTTGTCGCCAACGCATTCTTTGACGACTTTACAATAATGTTTAACCGACTTGATGGATTTTTCGTCACCGATTTCATAGACAAACATGACGACGTCGGACTTTTTTATGTTTAGTTGATCCATCGCAGGAAATTGGCTTGAGCCGGCGATTTCAACAAGTCCTACGTTAACTTTTCTATCCATCCACACAAGTGTCTTATAGAAGAATTCGTCACCGTTCGGTTCATACCCTTCCTGGAACCTGCCGTGTAACCATCTATTGACAAGTCCGGTTTTGCCGACTCTTTTGTCACCTAGCAACATAATGTTGACAGTGTCTTTACGCTTTAATGGGTCAGCCATCATTTAGATCTCTAGAAGAAAGAACTATTATGTGTTCATCAGAAGGCAATCGAAAGATCAATGGATTGAAGCATCGGATGTCAAAAAAGCTCCAGGAGGGAGGGAGTTCAGCTCTCCTTAAAAAAGCCTATGTGATGCTCCACCTAGGCTCACTCAAAGGTTCCTTTTTATGCATCGACATCAGAATAAATATGTCCCAGTCGGCACTCTAACGTTAATTCAACAGTAAGATTCAACGTTAGGGTAAGGTAACATAACATTACAGCAACGTCGGTTGAACGTAAAAGTAACGTTGCATTTACAATAATACTGACCCTAAGTTGGTCATGTGATGCCTCGTTCTTTCAAACACTGTTATAAGAGTTTACACCGAGCAGTTTGATGGTCTGAAATTGTTCAATAAATACACTCCTAGGTATGTCCATCATTGGAATGGACATACCTAGTCTTTTGAATTTCTTCTTTTACTCAGTGGCCCAGAAGCGCAGCGCATGTTTTATGAAAACTACGATTCTATTACATACTGCGATTCTCTTATGAAATACTGCGATTTGTTGGAGCGCGCGTAAGCGAGCCCATTAAATAGATACGCGTAGAATCTCTATACGCTGGGGCTACATATAGGGCTGCCATATTGAAAACACCTTGTGCCTATTTTGAAATTTCAACTTGATTTACCAAATAAGTTGGGATATTTGGGCAATCGCTATGAATACAAATATCATGATGAACATCTGACGTATCACAAAGTGAAAATATTGAATTGGGTACCCAAAAGAACGTGACGTTTAGAGCCAAATATCTCGATAGCAGTAACTGACGTAATTATGAATCCGAATTGGACACGAGGCATGTGGTAAAAGTTTGGTGACTTGTGGAACGGTGACGCCACATCATGACGTCTGCAAATATCTCGATAACGGTTGGTCATAGGTATGCGACGAGCATTTGTTTGATCACCTCTTGGAGATCTATAGCATGGCACCATTCTTCCATGTATTCTTTCATTTTAATTTATTATATTTTATTTTAATTTATCTTATTTTAACTTAATTTCAGCCTGCTGATTGTTCTGCCTTCCTCCTTTGTATATTTGGCTTACCAACTAGCAACTGGCTTTTGCTTACTCAAACCTAAATATAGTGATTTTTAGAAAAAATATTTGCAGTACTTTTAGCAGAGGCGTAGCTAGAGCTCAGTCAAAATTTGTGGAGGAGAGTTTAGTCATTTAAAGTAGAAAAGGAAAACGTGCAAGTAACCTAATCGACACTTAAGACTGAAAAGAAGTATCATAACGTTGGACTCCTCCACTTTTTTTGACTGACCCTGAATACGCTTATGTTTGGTATTTCGTAAATGATACGCAGTGTTTCATTAAAGAATTGCAGTATTTCATAAAAACATTTACAGTATTTCGTAAAAGAATCACATTGCTTAATAAAAGATATGCTCTAAGCTTCTGGCCCACCGTACTTTCAAAAACAAGGATTACAAAGAACATCTGATTCTTGCTATTAATACCAAGTCATAAATATTTATAACTTTATAAGCTCTGATATAAATGAGAAAGTTACCATCAAAAATTTCATCACAGACAGAAACAAAAACAACCATAATAAATTTATCTTTATAACTGATGACAGTAATAGATGAATGAATGAACGCGTTTTGTTGACAATTTCCATCTCCTTTTCACGACAGTGTTATTGTTGGATAATAAAATATTTATAATCAAAGCAATTTTCTAATTAATGCTCTTTACACACGTCAAAAGTTTTCTGTTGATTTGGTCCTCTGAGGAATCATAATGACATTAAAATAAGATTTTTCTCAATACACATTAGTGCTTTAATGGATGTTCATTTCTTTTGTTTTATTTGTAAGTGTGCGTTCATTTATTAAAAGCGTAAAAATAAATTAATCCTCCACAGAGGTGTTTTGAAGTGGCAAATAAACATCTTGAAATTAACCTAAAAATTTTAAACACAGTTAAGTTTCTACCATGAATAAAAACAACACAATGGATCCCGAATTTTAAATAAACATTTGCGGTTTCTACGCTCGCATTTTCCTTTCCCTCTTTCCCATGTAATATAACGTTAGATAGATAACTTTGTATAAATTTAAAGACCTAACATTAAATTTGACTTTTTAAGTAACATTATTTTAACGTTGCCATAATGTTGTGAATTTAACATTTAACGTTAATAAGTTACGTTAATTTAACGTTAAAACGTTAAAATAACGTTGGATATCGTTAAATACAACATCAGTCTAACGTAAATCCAACGTTGGGTGCCGCCTGGGAACACGGTAATAAATTGTTTGTGAAGAAAGATCTGCTTTTCACTCATGAGGTCTTTATGTATATGTTTTCGTGGGAGCCGGTCGATGTTTCAGCAGAATCACCATGAAACATCGATTTCACAAGATTCTAGCATCAGTAAAATTTCATCAAAAGTTGATAGCAATTAAATAATTACAACGTTACCTTTTATGTATTCGATTGTTATCCTTTCACATCTAATATCTCTTGTTTTATATGTTATTATTGTAAATGTTTATATAAAAATATGTTCTTGTAGTAGTGTGAAAAAAACTTAATAGATCAAACAATCAAACTTGATTTGATTTATTGATTTTACTTTTACTTTTGCTTCTCTTATTCTATCAATTTTTGCTTATTTTAATTCAGACAGGACTCGTTTGGAAAGCAGTAGCTTTGACATTGTAAAATGTGTATACTGAAACGACTATCCTGTATAAAAATTTTAAAAATAAATAAATAAATAAATAAATGTAAAATTAACGTTAATAAGTTACGTTAATTTAATGTTAGAATAATGTTGCGTAACATTGAACCCATACAACGCAAGTCTAATGTTAATCTGGTGCCGGCTGGGGAATGTGTTAATCATAACGTCGGAGAAAGTTTTACCTTCATAAACTATCGCGAATGATCTGATAAGTGTCTTTATGTGTGTGGAAATTAACGCCGAGGTTTTCCACAATAGACCTTTTGATAAATTACGTCACATTTATCACCTCGTTCCTGACCATAATAATCACTCTGTACTTCAGCGTAATAATTAATGAGGAACATGAAACATTTTTCACTGAGGTATCGTTACTCTTTGTAAACCACCAAAGCGTTGTTAATGTTCAGGACGAAAACGAAGTTATAGTTGTAACGACCTAATTTATGAAAAGGTCTACTGCATGTAGCGAGCGGCAGAAGATGCTGGGGGAAAAGTAACTAAAATGGAAGATTGGCTGGGGAATAATTTTTGAAAAGTGACTAAATGTTTGCCCAACTTTATTTTTCCCCGACTAAATTTAAACCCAACTTTTTATCCCCGATAAAGTATGTCACTAAGAAGTTGTTTCTCCTCATTCATCAGAACAAACAAGTGACGTAATTTATGAAAAGATCTATAACGCGAACTGCGTGGATTATTCTTATATGACATATGGCATTTTCAGTTTTCTAATAATGCACTATTGGCATCCCTGATTGTATGATTTAAAGATAGTTATACTTAATACTTAATTCAATTGTTCTCTTATATATATATCCTACTTTTAATGATCTTGAGCTAGAAAGACAAGTGTAAACAGCAACATTAAAAAGTGCTTGCAAAAGAAGAGCTGAGAATGCGTCAAAGATAATTAACACACCAATGACAGCTGGCGAAACACAACTATGCAATAAACAGCGGCGGATCTAGGGTATGTCAAAAATTGTGGAAGAGCACATTAACACAAAATCTGTTTTCAGTCCGTACCACCAATGGGTTACTTGCACGTTTTTCTTTTATGGTTTAATATCTAACATTCTCCTCCACAAATTTCGACATACCCTAAACCCCAGTTGTAGATTCTCCTCCACAAAGAACCAATTAAACTTATTTTATCGTTCTTCGTCTTGATTAACCAGATTCTTTGGATGTGAAACCTCATCGTTTACCTTCATTTTTTTGTTCCTTTTTGTTTTCAAAATTTGAATTCAATTTGGAGTCTCTTCACTATTTTCGTTTACTATAGTACACATAGTATGTACGTACTGATGGCGACAAAGATTTTATTAAATGCATGTTTTTTTTTCAATACACCTTTCCCGAATTCATGTTTATAGGTCGCATCCTTACTCGTTTGTCCATACAACTTTCCCGATTAATAATTTATTTATTTTCCATCGTTAACGGTAATAAAATATTTTTAAATTAAGGGGCTGTTTTTATGGAAAACAATTTCCTCCAGAGGCGTAGCTAGAGGTCAGTCAAAATTGGTGGAGGAGAGTTTAGTCATTTAAAGTAAGAAAGGAAAACGTGCAAGTAACCTAATCGACACTTAAGACTGAAGAGAAGTATCATAATGTTGGATTCCTCCACTTTTTTTGACTGACCCTGAATATGCCTATGTCCTCGGTAAGCGAGGAAATGACCTGCACGTGCACGACGTAACGGTATATGATCAAAAGAATCAACTCAAACTTTTGCTAACTTTGCCTAAAATTGTGTTCATATGAGAAAATATTATCCCACCTACCGGGGAAACGTTTTTCTCATATGAACCCAATGTGATTTTTTAGCATTTCTCAAGAGAGGAGTAAAAAAGTTATTCCGCTTACCGAGGTAATTTTTATCCATCTAAACAACCCCTTAGTCGTTTCATACATGCAGACATAAATATATACTGAAAATAAAAACTGGTTTTGATTCCGATTTTTCCCCCGATTAAGGTAAGAAACATTTATAGTTTAAATTTCACCTTTATTCGAGAAATACGCATGTCGACATAAAACCATAATACAGCGTTTACATGTCTTTTCTAAGTCTCTCTCTCTAATTACAAATGTGAACCATAATACCTATGATCGGGGAAAAAATCCGGCGAAAAAACGTCAATGAAAAATTAAAACGGGGAAACTTCTTTATCACTTTTTCCCGATTTTCCCTCAGAAAAGCTTAACAGAAGAGGAAATAGCTACTTATAAGAACTTTGACATTTTCTACGTTAAGGCTTATAGCTATACGTTTGTGGTTTCCTGGCCATTTTCTAGAATTCTAATTTGGTTATTTTTCGGACAAATTTTAAAGTTTTTTTCCACAGAAATATGGTAGATGTTGCTAAAAATTGCTTAAAATAAAATGAGAATGGCTAAAATCGAAGAATACGGTAACGCACGATAATTTGAATTTTAAAGGCTAATTTCTCGATAACTAACTGCTGGACATTTTTGAGACAATTTATTTCCAAGAAAGGGCATGTAAATGCAAAACATCAACAAAGAAATTCACGAAACTTTAGATGCCCAATTGCTTATACTGATTAAGTAATTTCACACATTCACTATGCCCACCATAAGATGCACAAGTAAGAGCCGTGTCTCCATTTTTATTCTTCATATCGATTTCACAATTGTGTTCAAGTAGTACTTTCACACATTCACTATGCCCACCACGAGATGCTAAAATAAGAGCCGTGTTTCCATCCTTATTCTTCATATCGATTTCACAATTGTGCTCAAGTAGTACTTTCACACATTCACTATGCCCACCATAAGATGCAAAAATAAGAGCCGTGTTTCCAATGTTATCCTTCATATCGATTTCACAATTGTGCTCAAGTAGTACTTTCACACATTCACTATGCCCACCATAAGATGCAAAAATAAGAGCCGTGTTTCCATACTTATCCTTCATATCGATTTCACAATTGTGCTCAAGTAGTACTTTCACACATTCACTATGACCAACAATAGATGCATAAATAAGAGCCGTGAGTCCATACTTATCCTTCATATCGATTTCACAATTGTGTTCAAGTAGTACTTTCACACATTCACTATGCCCACCATGAGATGCACCAATAAGAGCCGTGCGTCCATACTTATCCTTCATATCGATTTCACAATTGTGTTCAAGCAATACTTTCACACATTCACTGTTCCCAGCCCGTGCAGCAATTATCAATGCTGTCACACCATTAAACTTGGTATCAATATCAAAATTTTTACATTCAAGAATTACTTTCAAGATCTTCCAACGGTTTTCTTCAACTACAACTTTAAGAAAGTTTGATTCCTTACTGAACTGCGGTTCAAATGCCATAGCCAATTTCAAGTTTACTTCTTTCCCATCCTTTATAATCGCATAGATATCTGTTTGAAAGTAAACAAATAGGCGAATACAACAGTGAATACAACAGTAAACAAACTATAAGAGAATGATCACCGTCATTATTGTATTGATTTGAAACGAGGAGAGTGAGGTAATTTATGAACATAGATAACATTCAACATAGGTATAGATAGATAAGAATGCACACCTATATATATATATACTACCTTTTGAAGTGAATTTTTGACGCTTTTTCATGATTTCATCTTGAAAATTCTGTGCATTCCTAAAAAAAAATTCTAAGTTTTAATTGAGTTTCATTGTACATATTTCACACACATGAACAACAGGAACGAATTGGTTGAATGGAAACCACGAAGCTTCCATAATGATAACTATTCACTATAAATTTGTGTATACGCACAGCAAATAAATAAAGTTCTGTAGAAAAGAAGAAATGGTATTGTCATTTAGCTACTTTACTTAAATAAGAAAAAGGAATTTTTTCAGGTATTGCGTCTTTTTTAGGCGTGATACCTACAATACTTGAACAGGTCAGCTGTATATGAGATGTGTAATTTTTGACATTTTTTATTGTGTTGCATGTCTTAGACGGTTCTTGGATAGTATCCCAACCGGAAATTATACGGTTTCAGATTAATTCAGATTAATTCAGAAAAATGACATACTTGAGGTCAGTTGAAAGAACCATTTCTAAAGATGTAAAGACATTGACAATAAACTGGGCAATAAAAGGGGATGATATAAAAATTATTTGAAAAGTTCTTTTTGGGAATTAATGTTATTGTTCAACGATTAAAGCAATGTAAGATAAAACAGAGGAAAAACAAAAAGAAAAATCAAATATTAACCTACTATTTGCATTGTCCTTCATAATTTTGCTATCTTTGTAGTCAAAGGAAATTATTTCATTTTCTAGACCAACTTGTAGTTCTCCTAAATGGTTATCATTTGTTAAATCAGATAAAACAACTTTTAAGGAAAGCTGTTTAATTATGTCTTGTAATTTTTCCAGCAGAATCTCTTGTTCTGATAGCATGACAAGGTTGTGAAGGCTATTTTGATCATCCAGTAGGTTTTTTATGTCACCAACTGATTGCACCTTAGATATTCTTTGTGTGATAAAGGAATCTACATGATCATCAAACTGCTTTACTATTTTTGATTCTTCTTCATTCACTTGAGCAATATATCTGTTTACCCTGATTATCTTTCTAACATGAAGTTCTTCGCAAAGTGTCTCTCTGAATTCCTGAAAATGCTTCATCACATTTTCATTTGACGGTACAACCTTCTTCCAAGTTTCATACTCTAATATTAAACCCCTTTTTATTTCTTTTACATGGGATTCCAGATCAAGAATGTCGTGATCTTTATGCGTCCTGTTCTTGCAGTATACACAAATAAGTTGATCATTACATTCCCTGCAGATGTGTCTTGAAAATGACTTGTGTTGTTCGCATATAGGTCCAAATGACTTCTTCTGATGATCATATGAAATGTGGATGTGATTATCTCCTTCACATTCGTGTTCGTCAAAACATGATTTGCATGATGTCTTGCGACAAGTCTTGCAGTAACGGGAAGATGGGACATTATACTCATGTTCTTCTTGACAATTTGCGTTTCTCCTAAAACATGTAACAAAGGTGTGCGAAAACATAGATATAGATAAAAGTAAAGTACCTTTCTAAAATTATGTTATCCATCTAAACAGCCCCTTAGTCTTAGGTATCTTACTCAATGCCGACAAAATTCCACTAATCACCAGAAAGACTCGAGTATGTAATTTTCAAACATACTCGTAAATTGGTGGCCTCGTGGTAGAGTGCTCGCCTTCACTGCAGGAAGTCAGGGTTCAAACCATTGCCGAGTCATGCCAGCGACTATAACAGCGTGAATCAATCCACTCAGCTAAGCACTCAGCTCGAGAGCTGGATTGATGTCTAAGGGGTTGTCTAGTTGAACGGTTGACATGCGGCTTCCGTAGCCCAAATGGGGGCTTTAAAGGCTCTAGGACCTCCTACGCAGGACCCTCATTGATAACAGTTCTATCAAAAACTGAAGAGTCTATCCTGGGTAAACATAAATAAATAGAACGTCTTATTTAAATGTCTTGTTTATGAATGGGGGAAAAATTTAATCGAATTGTCTTTCAAAATGGACAAAAGTTTAATCAGTGTGAAGCCATAAAAGTTCAACAGGGAACCATAAAGCTGTTTAAAGATGAATTTTAAAAGCCCTGTGTGAATGTCAGCTCACTGTCGGTTAACAAACAAAATATTCTATCGTTTCTGCATTCGTGATCTATCCTACAGAGATTTCATTGTTCATAATATGTTGCTACTTACGGTTCTGATCGACTCCTGATCTTATTGACAAAAGATTCAACAGAAAATATTTTTTGTAGAACATCATCCAAGGTCTGATCTGTCTGAATGTTTGTGACTGGTGAGCATTTCTTCGGACATTCCAATATGGCACTTCCATCATCTTTAAACTGTAGAAGGACTTCTTTACATTCGTTGCAGAAAAAGTGACCACATGGCAATACTTGAGGATTGACCAATGCATCCATACAAATGGAACATTCAAATTCCTCTACCATATTCAAAAGTTCTTCCATAGATACGAAGAGATAGTGACGCAACAGTCAATATGGAATTAAATTGACCAACAACTTATCTATTGAAGAAAAAATGATTTAAGTTTATTTTGCAATAAATATGTAATTACAAATGCGTGCTTGACAATATTTTGAATTTTTTGGGAACCTCAAAAGAGTTGGCAATTATAATAAAATTATTTTTAAAATCAGTATAAATGACACACTGGAAAAAATAAAGCGATTGGATCGAATAAAGCTTTCTATTTTCTGTTTTTTTTCTGTTTCTATTTTCTTCTTCTTTTTTTTGTACAAAGAACACAGCATCAAGCATTATAATAATGCACTGTTTCCTTTCAGCACTTGACTTTTGATATCGTAAATAGTTCTCTAATCGCGACATAGAGAGTCATCATAATTTTATCAAAATAACTGTTATTGTCATAGAGAGTCATCATAGTTTAATCAAAATAACTGTTACCGCGAATGTTTCTGTTGACAAAATTGTTTAACATTATAAGTTACAGGCGAAAAGTCCATTAAAGAATACTTTCTTTATTATAGTGAATTAATCAAACAACATGATGTGTGACACATAATTTATAAGGCCTGGCCTTTAATTTTATTTACATATATAACAACATAGATTTATTGGTCAGCGCAGAAAGCAGCTGATCTTTCATTAGCGTTTGTACGTCCGTCCGTACGTCCGTACGTAATTCCAAGATTTTTTGTCCACAGTTGTAGGCTGATTCTGCAAAGCATTGGAATAGAGGCTATCCACAAACCGTGGTTAACGTCTGAATGGTAAACTACAACTTATATAAAGTAATTTAATTATTGTGAGTGCGGCCTAAAATACAGAAAACACAGAAAAAATACAGAAAACGTTTAATACTCTTGCTAAAGAGTAATACACCTTTCCCGAGTTTCTGTTTAAACACCATGTTTTGACCATGTTTATTAATATTGTTTCGATAGTTTTAACTTTATTACTGAGTAATTATCTCTATTACTAAAACTTCCAGTAGAATGATTAGAGACAATTTTGTTATCTAAAACGTTTCGGTTTAAACAGAAATTCGGGAAAGGTGTATTAAACTCATATGTAAAAAATGTATTTTCTTCAAATAAGTCTCTTACCGTTGAGTCTCTTAACTTTTTTTCTTGTTATATAATAACACACTGACGAGGCCTTCAAGAATCACTAAATCATTTAAAGTTGAATCTCCTGTCTCTTAAAATTCTCTCAAAAAGGCTTTTATTCTGGTAAACAGTTCACTTTGTTTTACTCACATGACTGAAAAGATCTGTTACTATGCAGTGCGTAATTTCATTGGTTAGTTATTTTAAGATAATGAATTTCATTGGTTAGTTATTTTAAGATAATGAATTTCATTGATTAGGTTTCATAAAAATTGATATATGATCTTTTTCAAACAAATACCATCAAATCCGTTTGTCTAACAAGACTCGATCATCACTAGTTTGCGGTCAAAAGTTTGTGTTAACGAGAACATTGTTGCATAATGCCTCGTTCTTTCAAACGAAAACAAGAGGCTTTTCACCGAAAAGTTTAATAATCACATCTTGTTAGACATAGCACTCACATCGTTTCTATGTTTCACATTATTTTATGTTTCTATGTTAAACAATGTTCACATTCCGAATAGATTTTCATATTGTTTTATCACTTATTAAAGTTTGCGTGAGACTAGCCAGGAATCTCTACTATTCGTAATTTTTTTTTACTCACTCTAGCAATTAGAAGGTGAATAGATGGGTTCAACCTCTTAGTCAGATTTTAGTTAAATGATTGGATAATGATTGTTTACATAATTTGCTTTGAATGTCTTCTGTCCAGACCTCCCAATTTTTGTCCCAAATTTTCCCAATTTTTGTCCCGACTGTCACAGGTTGAATCCAGCTACTCACGCCTTAGACAGAGTAGCTGAGACTTCCTGGCTACGTAAGACTGTATATAAAAAAATCTGAAAAATAGGAGAAGTAACGAGGAGAAAACGGTCTCCTCGACATTTCACTGGATGGTTGTATGGGGATATACAACCTGTGTTCGAGAAGGGTTGGAACAGCTTGAAAGTAATTTGGTTAGACGACAAATTTCAAAGCAGACGTAAATATATTTTCTAATCAATACTTCCTGATTGTACTTTCATAAGATAGATAAGATAAAATAAGGATTTATTTCCAGTATTTCCAAATAAATACATTTGGCTCTTCACCCAGAAATGCGAATGATATAAGTATTTGCATCGCGTCAACATAAAAAATTAAAGTAGTATAAACGTATTCATTATTGCTCAGTCATGGATTCCAGCTTACGAATTGAGTGTAGGTTGAAATTGGACAAACAAGCTAAATCAAATAAAGGCTAGATTGACAAAGTATTAGGGCTGTAAGTTGTATTTGAACAAAAAAATATAATGAAAAAAAATAAAGAAAAAGGAAACAGACAAATATAGAAGTTTATATGAAACAACAAATTTATTCTAAATTTGAAAGAATACGTGCGGTGGCTTTATCAAAAAAGTAACTTTTTGTAGCCGTCGTGAAGCTTGAGTAACTGTCTGCATTTCGGCATATTAATGGTTATTAGTTGAAAATTTTTGATGCCTCATATTCGAAATGTTCATAAACATTAGTATGAAACATCTGAAAACTATCATAATTTATATTGAATGTACTTTTTTTTCTTGAATTAACAGATTTACAGAAAATTGGAAATGTTTTCTCACTTTTATGTTATTTCGTGATAGTGATTCCTTTGTATAAGCGTTCAATTGGAACTTGAAGATTACCCATCCCTTGCATTACCCTACGTAGCAATCTTTCTCACTTAAGCGGCTGATACATGATCAGATTTATCGACTCAAATTTGTCAAAATCGACAAGTTTGATCCTGTAACAACAGATTTTCGATTCAATTTATTGGATTCGACATCGATTCAACATTTAAAAAGTTGGACATGTTCAACGTTTTCATTACATCGAAAGTAATTTCGACCAATCAGCTTCTTTATAAATGTCGCGAAATGAGTTTAACCAATGACATTATGTTATATATATGTTTTGGGAAAAAATGAGCGATTCTATTTCGGCAAATTGAAAGGGGGTATCACTAAATTTTCAAATTCGAAATATTTCATCGTGTATCTCACCCTTAACATTAGTTACAAACGACTGTAAAATTTAATAGATTGATAATTATAAAAATCGAAAAATATAAAAAAAGAACAATTACAAAACAACCCACAATGGACCTACCAGTCTCAAACCAGCAAAGTTATAAAAAGTCTAAAACTCTAAATTTG
Organism: Turritopsis rubra; assembly: GCA_039566895.2. NCBI lineage: Eukaryota > Metazoa > Cnidaria > Hydrozoa > Anthoathecata > Oceaniidae > Turritopsis > Turritopsis rubra. Next base: position 2,691,464 of record CM077622.1, read on the forward strand.
TTTGGGTCATCAAGGCAGGATCAGATGATGCTTCCTTGTGGACAAAATTTTCAAAAAGTCTCTGTGGAGGAGTGCTTTTTTATTGAAACAACAGGCGATATTGCTTGCCATTCCTATAGAAAACACTCCTCCACAGAGACTTTTTGAAGATTTTGCCCACTGGGCGTGTATGCTCTAGTATCAGTCCCCCATATCTATATCAACCTCAAAAACCAACACAAGTTGCTTATGGCGATGATCTCATCTCAACTGGCAAACTCAAGGGCCTCTTAGTATGGTGGCAAGGTTTTGTCAAATTTGGTCCCAACGCAGGTAATTTCCTCAAGGCAAGCATATCTTGGTTAATAACAAAGCTAGAGCTCGCGAAATTAATTTTCAATGACAATGGTATCAATATCACTATCGACACGGCAGCCGACATTTTTCATTCCATTGGGAGAGATGAGATATGTTATTTTATTAAATATTTGGTATTTAAGAAACGGCAAAATGACCTTGTAGAAATGACGTTTACCTCTTATTCGGGTGAAAACCAAGCCTATGTTACAGTTTGGACTTGGTTTAACACGCACTAGAACGGAACAGAAGTTTTCATGGGTCCCACGGACGGGTCCGGGTCCGGTAAGTAAAGGATGTAATTCAATTCATAAAGTAGTCCCGCCATATATAAAGATATAAAGATATTGATTTTACCTCGACCATTTTCTCACGAACAGAAATATACCATATTTTGATTTTAATCAAATCCTCACAACAGTTTAAAGTTCTGCTTGTTTGTGAAAACAAATATTTTCAACGAAAAGCCAATAATCTCAATAACTCATTTTACCGAATTCATGTTTATATGTCGTGTTTTGGCTTGGTTGTCATTAGAGAGAGACTTTAACGTTTGGACGCGTTAAATTATTTCTTGGTACTTCAATCAATTGCTTTAACTGCAATCACAACATCTAAACACAAAATCGAAAGGTTTAAAAGTCTTTTAATCTATCAGTCTAGATATAGTTGTCATTGTTTACTGACATATTGTTGATTCTTTTTAAATCATTAAGCTGGGTTTCCACTGCGCGTTTGTTACTTGATATTTGTTACTTGATATTTGTTTTTTGATATTTGTTATCTGTTATTTGTTATCTGTTATTTGATATTTGATATTTGATAGTTTCGATATGTGTTATATCTTAAACATGCTTTAGGTACCCAGGTGTAATTTTGAATTTGGGTACACAAATATAGATTAACTAGACGCCAAGGCAGTGTCGCTCGCCGCCCATATTCAGCCTGTATCCTCTCCGGAAACTAAATTAAGTAACTTTTCCCAACAACTTTTTGTTCCTTCTCACCTGAAGAAACAAGTTGAAGAGAGATCTGTATGAAGCTAATTACCTTCATGGAATCATGAGAAAATATGCAGGTCTAATCTGATGTTTAAGAATAGCTATTTAGAATGAACGAATAAAAATCTTGATTGCGTAGATTCATAGTAAATGCCCCTAACAGGATTAATAATCCGATAAATAAATAAATTACAAGCTTGTTTCTGAAGGAATTTTAAGCCTATTATTGCTATCACATGGAGCAACGACAATCGACCAGAAGTCATAAATAAACATGATTTTCAGTTCATGTCAATCATATTCAAGGTACAGGAATAGACCATCCCACGAATTACGTCACGAGACAGCCGTGCCTTCGTTCTTAAGATGAATGATTATGACATTTGTGTCGTTTACAAATATAAACGATACCTCAGGAAAAGATTTTTTGCGATGTTCTTTTATCACGCTTAATTACTTAATGAAATCGCCAAGGCGGCGTCGCTCGCCGCCCATATTCAGCCTGTGTCCTCTCAGCCACATTGAGAATTCATGAAAAATTAAATCAACGAATTAGTAACGTATTACCATCTTGTAGAACTTTAAATTCTGATCAAGAAATTGTATAGGATCATATGTCTACGACGAACCGTTACAGAGATATCCTTGATCAAAATTTTAATGACGTCTACTTCCCTAGAAGTCCTCGAGATAATTTTCCCTAAATCTCGCGTTCGATTTATGGTCGCAATGCATCGCTTTCACATTGACGTCCACAAGAAAAAATAATTTATGTGTAATCTTACGTTGCTGACTCCCCGATCTCTCTCACTACTCGCGTCTAACATTTTGCGTGATAGACAAACAGACAGACAAACAGACAAAGAATCGGGTACTAATATATAGGATACTATGATTTGTGTCCTGTCCTATATTGAGTAAGCAAAAAAAAAAAAAAAAACGTAGCGAGATTGCAAGATTTCTATTATACCCAGGGCATTTTATTTTATATGAATCGTTTTTGTACCAAAATTTGCAATGCAAACATGCTCCAAACATGTGCCTCTTTGATTGCCTAATTCCTTCGGTTATTTCAGACGCAATTCTCCATTTTTCTTGTCTTATTTGTTTATTCGCATCAACGATAATTTCTGTTTTCAGTCTGTATCGCCAATGCTTTTGCTTTAATATCTAAAAATTTTCTTCACAAATATGGACATACTCTATAGACCCGCATATTGCAGATAGTGGGAAATACACCGTGCGGCTTCTCTGAAGTTAATTCGGCGCCAAAAAGTCGTCGTGTCGTTTTAAATATTTTTATTGGAGATCCAAATATAGGCGTTAGAACAAATATCTCGTGGATGTTTATTCGTTAGATGAGAATAGTCGTTTAAGATGTTAAGTGTATAATATTTTAGTGTATAATTTATCGTAGGATATTTCGCACAATGTCGTATTGTAACTCGAGACGCTAGAAACATTAACTGTTTTGGATGTTTATGCGGTACGGAAGATGAGCCGTTTGGAACATTATTACCAGACTGTGTAAGAAGTTCCTTGTTACACTAAAACAGAATTTTGTTTTGCATTAACGTGGTACCACGCCCAGCGGCGGATCTAGGGTTAGAGAAAAAATGTGTAGGAGCACAGTGCCATTTTCACATTTTCTTTTGTACTCTTAATAACCTACTCTCCTCCACTGAGTTGATTACATTTTGTTTTCATATTTTCTATCTGTTTTTCCTTTGTGTTGCCAAAACTAAACCGTTTTGTGCATGATGTCATGATGGTAAAAAGCTGGACCTCGTGTATAGGGGAGAGTGTTTTCAGCAAAAAAACTATTCGACACTATGTATAAGCGTTTGGGAATCACTCTAAACTTATGGACTTAAAAGCAAGTATTTTTGAAATTTCAAAAAGTCAAAAACTGGAGAGAAAATGGACTTGAAGGTCCTGGATTGTATAACGCAAACGACGTGTATCACGTGTATCACGTCACAGAAAATGGACATTCGTTAATTTAAGACTATTTAAGACGGAATACCTGTTTATAAAATAAATTTGTAAATTTGACTGAAATGCTTCACCTACAGTGGTATAATATTTCCCTAAATGTTTTTTTTTCCTAAACATTTTACCTATTGCTGTACATCACTAAGAGTTGGTTTAGCAAGAGCTTGTTGCTAGTTGGCAAGCCAAATACTTAAAGCCTTGAGAAGCAGGAAAAACAACCGAATGAATCACCCATCCCAGTGGGCAAAATCTTCAAAAAGCCTCTGTGGATGAGTGTTTTTTTATTGAAACAGCAGGCGATATTGCTTGCCATTCCTGTAGAAAACACTCCTCCACAGAGACTTTTTGACGATTTTGCCCACTGGGATGGTTATACTCAAGAGAATTACCATAACACAGTAACGAACTGAAAATACTGCCTTGTTAAAGATCTTTGTTAAAGATTCAAAGGGACAATTCTCTGTGCACAAAGTTGTGTACGTATAGAAAGTTGTGTACGTATAGAAGGAAACGAAATCTGATCAAAAACAATAAAAGTGCCATTGTTTTTATAAAACAAGAAACAATTTCTAAAAAATGTAATATTGAAATATTGATATACAATAAAGAAATATTGATATACATCATTTTCGTCACCTCAACGTTTTCCGATTCAAATAAAAAATACTCAAACTTAAGAAATACAATTGAACCTCAGTTACCGGGGAATTCGGATAACCCGGTTATCAGGTTCAATTGTATTACCATCATAAAAATAACAAATAATCAAAAAGAATGATCCAAAATATGTCTAAATTTCTTGAAGAGTAGCTGGTTAGGTGGATGCTGCAATATGATATGCAATAAAGAAATATTGATATACAAATGCAATATACACCAGCAAACGATTGGTTGGCAGAGAACAAAAGTTTCACCATTATATAAACAAATGTTGTTCCCAGGAACAAGAAAAAAAACGTTCTCTGCCATAATTGTAGACATTCTACTACTAACTAATTCATACGGACAATTTCTTTAAACATGAAAGTCATGTATTCAATGGAAAGAATTGAGAAAAGAACCCATTTTTGACAAGTCAGCGGCGAATCTAAGGCTAGGCAAAAAATGTGGTGGAGTAGTGTCATGAATTTTCTGTTAAAACTTAATTGTTAATAAGGTTATTTGCACGTTTTTCTTTCATACTCTTAGTGACCGTGCTCTCCTCCACAAATTTGGCCTAGGTTCTAGATCCGCCTCTGCAACTGTTAACATAAATTCTAAGAAAATGTAAAATTGATGCTCAGAACGCTTAAGGATAAACGCTTAAACAAACATACGAGTTGGAATGCCCTTCTGCCACACAAGGACGTTTAAACATCCGAACAACATTCAGACGTTGTAAAGACGTCCATTTAACGACGTCCATATAACGTTGAAACGATGTCGTGTGCCTCCTGGCTGACTAACTAAAGGTTAATGCAGATCGCGAACCCTTTTGATTCGAACTTTCTGAAGCCTCGTCCTGTTTTACTTTTATACTGGTGGTGGTGGTGGTGCCGTAAGCGTTGATCTGCGGCGCACTCTATATGATGCTTTATACACTTTTGAAATGACTTTATCATAGGGCTCTAAAGAACGGCAAATCTGTGGAGCCCAATCCCAAGATCGAAGCTGCTTTGGTAGAACTTCTTTCTTCATGCTTTGTAACAGGTTAATGACACCAATGAAGAGAATAACCGCAGCAACGGGTACCATGATACCTATAAATATTTTCCATCCGGCAATTGAAAGAGCAAATATGATTCCTGGTATTAAAAAGAATACAACGATCAAATACATTACGGCAAACCAACGGTACTCTGCTGTCGTATTTCCGAGATATTTGGCTAACTTGATCGGTATGCTGCGCATAAACGGAACAGGATACCAAATTAGAATACCGGAAATGTTGAAAAATAAATGACACAGTGCTATTTGAAGCGCAGGTCCTAATTTATCACTCGAAGAAGCCAGTGCAGCTAATATTCCGGTAGCCGTTGTTCCAATATTTGCACCCAGTGTCAATGGAAATACTTTCTCTAGTGACACCAAACCGAGGCCAACCAATGGTGTCAGAGCTGAAGTGAAAATTGAACTCGATTGAACTAAAATGGTCAAACCAGCTCCAACTAAGATGGCGACATATCCAGTAAGAAAACCAAATGGCTTCGGAAAATTAGAATTGAAAGTTTTCTTTATAGCAAGGGCAATCTGACCACGGAGAAGCGAATGGAGCAGTTTGACGATCGAAACAAGACATACGCAGAGTACAACGAGAGCAATAACAAGCATGATTCCTCCTACAGTGCCATCAGACAGACCTGCATTGTGGAAAAGAAACTCGCACGGTTTCGAATGCTTCGTGACGGTACTGTTTACTAATTCAGTGACATTCTTCAAGACAAAAATTTGGTTCGAGTTTGTTTCCATGGTTACGTTTTGGAGACTGGTCTTGTTTTGGGTTATGATAATTTTCTCGCCTTTATCGCACCAGTATTTTATGAGGCTTTTGTCGACAGCAGTTTCATCTCCGTTTGCGATTTTTTGAATGACTTTTTTGTCCAGTTGTAAAATTAAGTTGGTGAATGGTTTGGTGATTTTTTTCAAAAGCTCTTTTTTGTAAGACGAATCGCCTTTGCTCAAATTCATCGAATTAATGATGACTCGAGTCAAATGGAAAAGGTAATGAGAAACAACTTCCAAAGGCAGCAGAATAACGACACAAAGAACGTTAAACATGTCGTGTACAGTTGCACCGGCAAATGCACGTCGGAATTGATCCCTGTCGGCAATTTGTCCGATAGCGACGATGGTGTTTGTGACGCTTGTTCCGATATTTGCACCCATGATAATTGGAATAGCTGGGCTTACTTGGAGAACTAAAACGGAGCAAAAGAGAAAGTGTCATGGCTCATATGATTAATAAGTAATTACAGATTTCTACCATACGTCTCCATGCAACACAAATCAACACATAAAAATAAAAATGACATCACATTTTCTCTTCTTTGCGCTTTCTCTATTTAACACCCTCTCCAATAAAAACAATTTCCACCACCCCGTCTAAGCGCATGGGCCCCTTTACATATTACAAATTACATAAGCAGACACTCTTATTAATGCCTGCAATTGTGAATCGACAAAATTTAAAATTCAAAAATTCAAAAACAACTTAAGGGTGGAAATTTAGCGCTTTTACTAAGAAAATGTGAAAAATAATGTGATATAATAATTTTTAATATATTTTAATTTGTTTTAATTTTTTAACAGGAAATATCTACTTACTTCCTGACGAGACCATGGCAACAACAATGGATGTGGTTGTGGAAGAGCTTTGCAACAGTACGGTTGCTAGGACACCAATCATTAGGCCAGCCACCGGGTTGGTGATAAGGTTTTTAGAAGAAAATGCTTTTCCTAAAATTAAACAATTTTTGAGACTCTATGTAAAACATATTGGTGTGGTCTTTATATATCTTATTTATCTTGATTATTAAATTCATCGACAAGGATTGCTTTATAAAAACGAAGACTTAATCAAGGCAATGATGCAACAGGTAATGTTATTTAAGAATGCTGCTCAGTTAAGGTAAAATACGCCTTAAGAAATAATAAAATATTTTCTCGCATTGGTTAAAAAATCAACCAATTCAGTTATTCAAAATAAATGGAAAAGATTTGTCAAACCTGCTGCCTTTCCTCCAAGCAATCTGAATGCGGAGCTCAAAAAACTTAAAGAACATATGAAGAAATACAAGAAGCCAATCAGAAGAAGGATTTTCAGAAGGACGATGATGAAACGCTTACACTTTTGCTTTGCATTCAAATCTAAAAGAACAATAAATGAAATTAAAGATTGAAGATATTATTTTATGCTCTTATTTACGTATTTCCCAATCTCGAAACTACTATCTCTTGCCTTTCTTAGGTTCAGAGGCGGATCAAGAATTTTGAGACACCTAGTCAAAAAATTTCGGAACATATCTGGTTCCCGATTAATAACCGGATTTAAAAAATACTGTAGTAATTTTAACAACGCGGTTATTAAATTCTGTCAATGGTGAATGTGACAAATCCTTCTCACCAAAGTTTGTGGTCTAAACCTTACAGATTTTATTATTGAACATTTTTCAACTATTCACGCTGGCTAAGTTGACTAACTCTCGGTCCGCCTCTGAGGTTCCGAGGTTGTTAGTTTTCGTAGGTTAATTTTCTTCATTCTTAAGTTTCGCCTATATGTGCGCCAAAATCGTACACATTTCTTTTTATTTTACATGATCGTTGATTTCGCCAATCAACTTCGTACCCAGGACTGTTTGTCTCTTTTTGATTGTCCTCATATATCTACATAGTAGTTCTAACAATTTGAAAGCGGAGTCTCGTTTATAAGGATTTGACCGTGAATGGAGCAATGTAGTTTCACCTTATTAGAATGCATTCGTATAAAGATGATTGTTCGTTTTCCTTCTACATATCAGTATCATAAAATGGGAACTTAATTAACCAATAGAAAACACTCTTCCTCATAGGCTTTTTGAAGATAAAATGCTTTTAAATTGTTACTTTGGCACACTCGTATAAGATTGTTCAGTTTCTATTCCTGCAGTTGGTATCGCTCCGGCTTTTACTGAAGGGAATATCTCAAGTAAATACGGGAACTTACTTGACCAAGGCTCTCCTGCCGCCTTGAAATCATCAACAGCATTGAATGGATCTTGAACCTCCTCCTTGGTTTCATCTAATGGAGTTTTGGCTTCCACTAACATAAGGCTTTGCTCCGTCACCTGAACGGCCATGGTGTTTTATTTTGAAAACTAAACAACAAAACATCAAATCTTCATTTCCCTGTTCAAAATTTAACCTTAATTCAAGCAAAACTCAAGTACACGGCTTATCTAACGAGCGTTAAATTTATGAAGTTAATTCGTTACCAATATTCGGTTTATGGATAGTTTAAGAATTCTGCAAAATGGTCTTACTCATTCCTCATTTTACCTCAGTTTCATGAAAATTGGACATGTTTCTATTATATTATAGTCTCAAGAAAGGTGTGATTATCTTGTGCGATTATGACTATACAAGTCAAACAGACAGGTCCAAAATTATACATTTTACATTTTATAGATACTGAAAAGGGAAAAAGAATGTAGTCGGACTTCTTATGATTTCCAATTTTGACAACTTGCAACATAAGCGGCCAACAAGAAGAAGGTTTCATATAAAATCTACACGAATTCCTACAAAAAACACACGGAGTACGGGAACTTCGACAACTTCTGAAACCATTCGAAAACTTGACATGAATTGCGCGCCTGTCTAAAATCATTCAATTTGTAAAGCAGATATTAGCAAAGAATAATAATTATAATAATGATAATAATTAATAATAATAATTATCGTATTATTAATAATAATAGTAATAATTAAAAATAAGAATTATAATGATGATATCTTTCTTCTTTTTGATTTGTCTTGATAATTCAGATTTTAAACAATCACCCATTTATCTATCTGATGAGGGAATTAAGATAATCTGCCATTTTTCCTGTCGTTTTTATTGGTCTAACCACACTTGAGCTAATCTATGATGATTGCTTTTTTGAGGTCATTGAAATTAATACTGACAATAACATATAGTGTAAAGAGAGCATAAGCGTTTTTACATTTTCTATAATCCATTCTTTAGGCTAAAACACACAATCAATAAATAAAAATTTACAACTGAAGGTTTCTGTTTTTGTTTTTTATTTCACAACCATCCACGCATTGTTCCTAGATCTCTTTATTGCCTTAAACAATCTAACCAATCAACAACATCGTAACAGAACTATCCAACCAATCAGTAGCATCCAAAATCACGTGCAAAATAAAAAAACATGAAAAATAACAACATTCTTAATTCATATCATACTAATTTTAATCGAACTATTCTTTGTTTGGTATTCACGTGTTGATCACATGGTAGAAAATAATTTAAAATATCAATTCGGGCAAATAATTTAATGAGAAAAGGAATAATAATGGCATGTGAGGTCGAATATATAGGTTTTAAAAAACCATGAAGCTTCTTCTTATCCTTTTGTTTAGAAAATAATTACATTGCATTGCTTGTAATATACCATGTGATCAAAGTGAGTGCACGATAAAAGTTGCCTTCAGAAATAATCAATGAAATATTTGACAAAAATTCACCAAGGTATAATAGGCCTTCAGACCAGGAAATTTTCAAATAATCTATAATGGAAACAAAAGATATGATTTTCAAATCTACCTCAATTCCGAGATTCATTTCCGTTACCGAAGTCACCCTTCACGTGTACCGACTAAAAGCTATATTATCAAAATTAGCCTAACAAATTGATCTATATTTTTTACACTAGACTGTAAAATACTGATAATAACTACATCAATGGCCATTAATCTAATCATAGAGAGGAATGTTGACGTGTTAACATGTTTCTGGTCAAAACTGGTTGATAATTATTATTATTTTTTTTACCTCGTAAGCCACAACATTTTAGTTTCGACTGATACAATATTACTCATCACTGATACGCGTACTCACTTAGGTGAAAGCCAAGGAACGAAAAAAGACAATGTTTCAACAGAAGAGCTTAGGTCCTAGGTTGTACATCTCAAAACAGATATTCACACATATACGCACGATTCACGTCTGTTGATGATAAAAATGTCTTAAATTTTATAAAAATAACCAACCTCGATCTTCTTAAAAGACAATTTCGAAACCAGGATCACTTGTCTTTTCGATAAACAGTTTGTGGCAAATATCGAAAATGCAAAAGACCCTGGGCTTGAGGTTGATTAAACTAAGCCTTTGATTTCCTTGGTAGCAATTAAGTTAATGCAATAAAGTACCACAAACGTTAAGTTGATTTGAAATCGGTCGAAGCGCCTCATTATATATGCTAGGAGGGTGTAATGCGTAAAAGATCCCTTCCACGCAAAGTTCTTAAAGCGTGTATATTTGTCCCCAAATTTGGTTTGTTTTTACACGAAAACCATTTCACGTTTTTTAGAAATATTGAAGTGATATTTTTCAGTTACAGCAAAGTTAGTGGCATAAACTTATTTAAAACGGTTTTGCCTCATCGAGGTTCGAATCATTCGAATGCTTCGTTCTGCTTGAATGCTTTTATTTTATTAGGGTTTTCTGCGAAGAAGTTAGCCGGTTATGACGAAAGGAAAGACAATACAAAGCAAACCAAAAGTTTAGAAAGAAAGAAATATAAAAATCATAACTTACCATGCAAAAAAAAAACTTATTAAAGAGAATACTTTTTATTATAGAAAGTTTTGTTCAGTTGTCTGTTGACCATCATCGAGAGATAACAAAGAATATCTATCATCAGGTTAAACATATGTACTAGTGGGTGGTGCCATTCTTTTATTTATATTTTTCTACCAATCACCAAGCATTTCTTTCGTTTGTTTTTATGAATTGACCAATCAGATTTAAGAATGATTTGATTCACGTTTTCCGAGGATGCAACTAAATTATTAACAAGCCGTTGTTGTATTTTACTATTTTGCGATGAAAAATGAAGATGCTCTCCTTCATAGATGTTTACAATCAAGAAAGAGAGAGAGAGAGAGAGAGAGAGAGAGAGAGAGAGAGAGAGAGAGTTCTATTACAAAGTGTACGTGTTGAAATATGCTAGTACCATCAATTCTATTTTGAAATGCTTTCACATTTATTTGAAGGATTGATTTCTCCCACGTGTAAAACCAATTAACTGGAATTCATTCTAAAAACGATCTCACAGTCTGGCCAAAAAAGACAATAATGTATTCATTCGGCTAAGTGAGGCAACCTCAAAAGCCATCGAGTTTCACACCACTTAATTAAATGTCGACTGAGAACAACGTTAGTTTGTAAAGACGCTATTTTATTTTCGTCATCCGAGGGTTAATGTAAAGTGGATTAATATAACCAGGAATTGACAGTAATTAAGAACAAAGGCTTCAAAGTTGAACTTTTTTTCCCCTCTATTGCTTTCCCGACAAATATTTCCACCCGATTTTTCCCCAACAAATATTTTCGATTTTCACGCCAGAAAATAATTCCAAATTTACCTTAACTGTAATTGGAAAGTTTTATGATTATTTTTCTGCTTACAATATATGCAGTGTATCATAATATGTAAGACATTATTCGGGGAAACTTTTTGGTATTTTCTTGCTGACATGAATACGTTGAGTAGCGCCTTTAAAAAATCATTATCGCTCCATAAGTAACTATACCTATTTGGTGGTGGAGTTTAAAATCAGGACACACTCCTACACAGATTATTAAAAACTTTCTAATAATGTTAGTTGTCAGAAATGATTAACTAACCCTCACAAATTAATCTATTTTATACAAAGGTATTCGTTGACGAGGTTGCTAATGGATTGAACCAATCCACAAGTAGTTCCAGTAATCTAAGTTCGACATTGAAGACAACCCTATTGCCACCCACTGTGTATAGCATAGGAAGACCTAAACGTTGCAGACAGTTTGGTTCTCTAGAGAATGTCGTCAGATCAATGGTGACCAAGTCTGACTGTATTGGTTCAGAAGTAGAAAAGCATAAAGTACCACAACGAAGACCTGAACCACGGTTTCATTTGGGTCCATATGATAGGACAATATTTCCGTCACCGAAAATTGCACATAGAGTAGAATCACCGGGTTTACCGGCAAGCTGTGTGTCATCTTACGTTGACTTTTCCTCGATAGAAGTTGACAGCCTTCCCTTTGTCCCAGAACCCTTACAATTGCCGAAAATCTTTGGCTTTGATCAGTATGGTCGAGAGATAAAAGAAGATCGGCTACCGGAGATTCAGTATGCTTTTGGAATGAACACAGACGATGCATGTGCGCACAAGACGCTTCAAATTGAAAATTATTTCGACAAAATAAACAAGATTGATCCATTCGGGGAGGCCAAAATATATGCCGAGTATAATTTGCCAGTGAATCCGACAGAAGCCATCGAAGAGCGTGAAACAGCCGAAGATTTCATACGAAGTATGTACAAATATAAGCGTCAAGAAAGTGATGAGGATAATGAAGATGTTTTGAAATCCAAACAAAAAGGTGTTTTTTGATACCGAAGAAAAATTACCGAAGGAAGTTATCCAAACACATCGGTTCAAGAATATGAATTGCCTCGATTACTCAGGTTTGTTGCGATCATTTACCTTTTTCTGTGAAAATCTTTCAATAAATTTCATATGACATACTTGTCTTAATGTCTTGTACTTTTCATTACTTCTATATATCTCCATACCTTACTTCTTATCTCCATACCTTACTTCTTATCTTCATACTTTAGTTTTTATCTCCATACTTTACTTCTTATCTCTATACTTTACTTCTTATCTCCATACTTTACTTTTTATCTCCACCACGTTGATTTTTTCATTTTTCAAGGTACACCTGGAAGGGAAAATTACAGAAACTTTTAAAATATCTTGAAGTAAAGACTTCGCATTCAAAGATTAACAGACACGATGAGCATGGAAGGTAACCGCCCTATCATTTGACAATCAGAAACGCCCACTTCACTGCCCCGCCCTCAAACAACCTCACGCCCTTTTTTTCATTGTATGTCACTTTATTCTAAAATTAATTTTGATTTTGATGCTAATGATTTCATTTGATAATGTACCAGTCCTTCCTTTTGATCTGCTTTGCATTCGATCTGGATACGAGGATGATTTATTGCAGGAATGTATTTATTTTTGACCGATTTTAGAACTGCATTACATTTTGCTGCATCTTGGGGATGCGTTAGAACTATGAAACTATTGCTCGATGTACCAGGCATTGATTTGAATGCGCGTGATGAGCAAGGCAAAACAGCGTTATACAAGATTCGTATAATTGTTGATGACAACTGAGAGGTTATTGTTGATGACAACTGAGAGATTATTGTGTTGAGACTTGCTTTTTCATTCTTTGATAGCTTCTTGATTATTTTGGAATTATAACAGTTCGTTAGGACGAAAGAATAGTAAAAATTAACTTGTTATAATTGGCTGCTTTATATATGTTATTCCTTTGTCGCCAATTTATCCGCTTGTAGGAAGATTTTCCAGTTGCACTGTCAGAAATAGCAAGATCTTATGAACCAGAATAACTTAATAGTATGTTACCAGTATTAAATTGTTTATTTAATTTTGGGGAGATGTTGGGTCCAGTTATCTTGTTACCTTTCTTAAAGTCAAACTTTAGACGAAAATCTTACAACGTATTTCAAGTCTCCCAGCCCCTGCCTCATTTTCATATAAATCATAGGTTCACTGATTTTATGAATTTATAATTCTGGCCATTATTTTCATTTACTTTTTCGAGTCTTGCAAAGTCTCACAGCTCATATAAGTGACTAATCAACAAGATTGGTTCTTTTAACGCCCTAGTTATGGCTTAACGATTGTATTTATTGGTTAACTTTGTAAATATGTGTTGTTGATATTATTCAGGCTGTTGAAATCAGTGAATTAGAAGCGGTTAAACTTCTAGTCAAAGCTGGAACGGATATAAACATCAAGGTGCTAGATGGGCGCGACGTCTTTGAATACGCCCTTCAAGACTTAGGCGATAGTTCTTTAGACGTGATCAAATATTTATATCATGAGGGTGGAATGAAAAAGAAAAGAAAGGAAAACGCCCGAATGACGTATTTACACATGATATGTTTTTGTAAAAGAAATGGCAAGGTATCAAACGTCATAGAAGAGCTGATCAGAAGTGGTGACTTTATCAATGCAACAGAAGGAAGCGGAAAGTAAGAAGAAGTTCTTGATTAATAATCCACTACGGTCCTTTATTTTGTTTTTCGTGATGTTCTTGCACGAGTTATTATGTCAGTTGTGAGGATATACTTCAAGTTGCCTTGCTTGTTAGCAGGTCCTTGGTCCTAGAGCGTCTAAATAAATAAATTGTTTACAACTTTTCATTTGTTTTTCTTTAAGTAAGAACTTTGTTTACATGGCTTAGTATACACCTTGAAAATTTGCTTGTGTTTGGTTGTCCAATAAAATAGACGCCATCTTTGTGTTTCAGAACACCCCTTATCTTGGCCATCCAAATGAACAGACCACAAATCTTGACACTGTTGCTTGAAAACGCTGCCGATCCAAGACATGTTGACTTGAATGCTAAATCTACTTTACAATATGCAAAACCAAACACAGAGTATGTAATATCTTTACCAATATTCAATTTAGAGTTTATCAGGATGCAACATTGTCAAAAATGTATTAAGCTCTGGCGTGAGGTATTATTCGTAAGTTTTACCATCTTTTGTTTAGATGTTACAAAGAGGTTAGAACAGCACTGTTGAGTTGAGAAATAATAACACCCGTTTCTTCTTATAATTGGGTGCTACAGTTTTTATAACGCCATCATAATTGGATTTCTTTTGCTACCTTTAGGTAAACATAAAAGGAGGAAAATCAGACGAAAAATGGAAAATAGTAATAAATATAATATATAAATATAAATAGTAATGGATAGACCTGAATTCTCGGGAAAATCCCAAAAAAATTAAATATTTATTTATTTTATTTATTTATTAGTTATTTATTAGTTATTTATTTTTTTATTATATATATATATCTATTTTGAAACTTGTGTTTTTTATCTAAAATACAGCTTATGAAAACCGATTCCCACATATAATGGCTGAATTCTTTTAAGAACCCTCAAACGTATCTCTTATCTTGTTTAATATTTCTGACTTTATTGTAAAGAAAATAACACACCCGGGAGCTGACTCTTCAAACTCATGGGCGTAAGAGTGGGCGCAGTCCTTAACTCGAAGGTTTTCTTTTCTGTTGTCGTTGTTTGTTCAGATAGAATCTAAATTTTTGTATAACCATCCAAACCTGCACAATAAAAGGATTATTCTATAATCGAATATAATTATCGGTATTTTTCAGAAGAAAAAATCAAGATTTTTAACGTATATTTTGCAGAGTCTGCATGGGCAGAATTCAAAACGGCAGGAGCGAATAGCTAGTCAAAAAGACGCTAGTGATTTTATCTGTTTTAGATTCTCAGGGAGTACTTGCCAGATCTGAGCTGCTTTTATTGATACATACCTTACCGTTCGTGGATTATGTGAATTTAACACTCTAGCGTTTTGTAGATGGTATCCTATAGTTCTGGTGCCAAATATATCACTCATAATGAGAACGACCATTTAAATATTAACAAACTCCAATCATCAGAGTTTGAAAATTCCCTACATGACATGTATCATTAGAAATATTCAAGAGTTCTTTAAATCAAGTATGGTAGTTGTTGTGTATAGGTCGTAGAGATCGTTTGTGAATCTTCTTCATTTTATTATTGGATGTCCAAGAGCAGAACATCCAAGAGAGCTGGCTATAGGTGAACTGTGAGCGAATAAAAGCATGGAGTTTGTTTGTGTTTTGAGTCAATCCAAGAGGATATTCTTGCAAGTACGTTTCGCTTTTGAGCTGCGTCTTTACAGATTTGATATGGCAATCGAAAGTTAGTTTTCGGTCAATTGTTAACACTAAGAGTTTTTGCTTTTCTACTCCATTTAGTGTTCTGTTTCTAAAGTTAAAGTTTTCATCATTCATTTAAAACCATAATAATTTTCAAAGAACCATCCAGTAAGCCCTTGAAAATCATTTGACAAGTTGCTTTTGACAACACTAAAGTCGCATATCTATTGCATATAGAGAGTCATCGTCAACGTAATTGCAGATATCACATTCAGTAGTAAACCAAAATATGTCGTTTCTGAATATTTTAAATAAAAGTGATCCTAATATAATTATGGAGCCTTGTGGTACACCAGTGTTGATCTTTTGCCAACTACTGAAGGAATTGTTGACGTTTGTTCGCCTATACCGATCTGATAAATAGTTTTTAAGGCAAATCCATATGAATGAAGTTTTGTTATTAATAGATTGTGATTCAGCGTATCAAAGGCTTTATAGAAATCCACGAAGATTGTCCCAATCTTTTCCCCTTCATCTAACGCTTTTTCCCATTTTTCGAGCATTTCTAGTAGAGCATGTTTTTTTATGATGGTTTTCTCTAAAGCCCGAGAGAAGTTTTGAGAAATTGTCTCTAAAAAATTTGAAAAAATTTGTTTTATTTTTTCAAAAAGAATTCTTTCAAAGATTTTAGAGGTGTGTGCCATTGTACTTATAGGCCTATAATTTTCTTTATTAAAAGAAGATCATTTTTTTTAAATGCTGGCGTTATTTCAGTAAGTTTCAGATCGTTAGGGAAGATCCATTTATGATTGAATAATTTATCATTGCAGTAAGCTTTTTAACAACAACGAAAGAGAGCAAGAATTACACATCATAGAAAATTATAATCGAAATATGTTGTACGAAATCGTCTGAAATCCTGATTAATATTTATAAATTAAGAATTATCATGATTTTAGCACGTGTTCAACGTATGCCAATTCTTTAGTTCATCTTTACTCTTTTAAATAAAATTTCATAAATATATTCATAATTTTTTTTATGGATTTGATTTAGGGCTGATTTACACGGTGTAAATTATGAGGTAACTTTCGAAGCTTCACTCAAGAACATTTATGCTGTCATTTTATCGAGAGGAAAATGAGAATTCAGTTAATAGTCTATATACTTGGGCTTTCCCCTTAGTTTGACCTTTTGACTTTCTGACTTTGAACTTTCGAAGCTTCACTCAAGAACATTTATGCTGTCATTTTATCGAGAGGAAAATGAGAATTCAGTTAATAGTCTATATACTTGGGCTTTCTCCTTAGTTTGACCTTTTGACTTCTATATGCACGTATATATGTTCACAAGGGACAAAATGTTCCGGTGAGACTAATATAAATTCCTGCCCAACGATTCACTACAGAACGAAAAAGTTCGCATATAAATCCTTCACTAAAGAACGAAAAAGTTCGCATATAAATCCTTTTAAAATACGTGGAATCTCTATAAAGCGTGCCTCCTTTAAAAGCGGACAGCTCCGTATAACGGACACATACTCCATGTACAGATGGATGGATTTACAGTCAAAGAGGTAAAGTCTCTATAAAGCGGTTCATCTCTATAAAGCGCCCGCGCCCTTTTTTATGCACCAATAGCGTCCGCTTCATAGATATTCCATTCTAATATTTCTCGTTCTCTTACTCACGTATAATACTTTACATGGCAGCATTATTGAACACAAAAGCATAATAATAAAAGCATATGTAAGTTAGTAACGGGAAGTTTTACGTCCTTGGGGCATATCCATTTATCTCAATGGCTCTTCATCATCCTCCGACAGTCATCCTGTTAGTTAACTCACCGCTAGAGATACGTTAAGCATTGCTCTAACTCGGGCACTGGCCATTTTATGTGAAAATGCATAATGTGAAAAGGTGTCCTTTGTCTGCGTTTCCCTCCATAGGCGTATTCAGGGTGAGTCAAAACAAGTGGAGGAGTCCAACGTTATGATATTTCTTTTCAGTCTTAAGTGTCGATTAGGTTACTTACACGATTTCATTTTCTACTTTAAATGACTAAACTCTCCTCCACAATTTTTGACCGAGCTCTAGCTACGCCTCTGATCATTTCCATTTAAATCAAGAGGATAAATTCAAAATGGACGGTTACAAGGAAGGAAATACCATGAACAGGGAGATCAAACACTGTACAGACGCCCACACTACGTCCAAACGACATCGTTGGCCTGTTGGGGAAACTGCTAAGAAATGACTACATGAGATGGCAACAAATGAAACGAGCAGATGTCTCCTATAAATTTCCACTTACGTCTGTATCTATAACGTCTTTCCTTCAGTTGTCTACTGTTCAAACATCAGGCGTTTAGCAAGCCATTCATGTGTTGCTGTTGCTGACGGTAAGGCATAAAGGAGTGACGTCACCGTGCCTTCAACATTTAAAGATAAAAACATATTAGCGCTTGTGTCTTATAGAGATTTACAAGTATAATATTAGCTTATTCTGTTGAAAACTTATATAAACATGATTAATAGCTCGCTGTAATCCTTCTAAAAATATTTTCGAATGGACTGATTTTAGTTGATCTTCAGCAGTGATGCTTTAACATTAGGGTATATATTTTACTGACAATTTCTCTTCACTGTATTTAAATTTACGGTGAAAAGTCTTATAAAAATGTTTGATAGAACGAAGCATAACTTGTCTTTATAAGGTGATGAGAAACTGTCAGTTGAACATTTTATGTTATACAAATTGAATAATGATCAAACTCGTCCCCAGGGGCTCTTGCCTTGACCGGCTGCACCAGGGTGTTCTTCGCTGTCGTCTAGTGTAGATCGAAAAAGCGAGAAGCCCTGAGGACGAGGTTGTTCAATTATTTCTCATTTCGTTCCATAAATTCAATTTTGCTGTTTTTTAAACAATACATTCGTTACTTCTGTATAAATATTTATTTTTTGTCAAATTTTACAAGACTTCACAAGACTTCAACCATTTCGAGTCTGATCGATCCTTGTTAAAAAAACCCTCCAGGTTGTGATTTGCCTGTCGATGTTTATATAAATGTTACAGTGGAATCTCTATAATAAAACGGACGTTCGTATAACGTATAACGGATAACGGGTTAGATTTACACTCAAATAGACCTTTCCCGAATTTCTGTTTTAACGCTTGTGTGAGCGTCTGTACAGTGTTTGAACGTTGTATGAGGCGTTAAAACGACATTGTGGACCTGCTAAGCAATGGTGTCTGCTGTGTAAAGATTCCACTTTAATAAAAAAGAACAACGTGTAAATTTTCCGTTTCTAAGCGACTTGTGATTTACTGTATAAGTTGTAATATAAATGTTCTACTTTAGAAATGAATTCTTTTGTGTTTTGATGGGAAGAAAAATACACACACGTGTTCATTTTCGTTTAAAAAGAAAATCATCCTTATGAACAAAACTTGAGCAAAAAATTCTGAGAAACTTTTTTCAAAATGTCTCGTAAAGGAAGATGTTTGTTATTCAGTTTATTTTGTTTTTCTTCTGTTTTACTTTTCAAGCAGTTGTGGAATAATGGTCATATCTTCGAAGAAATAATTCGTGTGTTTGAGAGGAATAACTTTATGAAAAGCTTAAGCAGAATTGAGAGGCGTCAAAGTCATGATAGGGGAAGCTTGTCTGACATACAGTTCTCAGAAACAAAAATGATCTCTTATTCAAACAGTGCTAAAAGACATAAAAAATGCATAAATGAACCACAAAAATCGATTTTCTACATCAAAATACATAAAACTGGTTCAACCACATTGCGAAGCACACTACTTCTTTATGGTATCAAATACAATTTGACAATTTGCATGGATGCTACAAATCTATGGGGATTGAATTGGCCATATCGAATCGATGAACTGAGGCTGACCAAACTCATAACAGAAAAATGTGATCTGGTTGCTGAAGAGTTGATCTATAACCAGCAGATAGGTATGTATTTATATCGTCTATTTTAGTGGTAGTTGATCCATTGTAACGGTTTGGGTACAAGGTTGCATTAGATGCTATCAACAAGGAATTATTCTCTGGTATCATTTCTACAATCAGTGACAAAAAATATTTGTAAAACCTCAAAGATATAAGACATTTCCTTCCCCTCCTACCTATCAGTATGATGTAGGACGATAATTATAAACACCTTTATTCAGTTTTTTGAATTTTGAATTTGATTTACCAAATAATTTGGGACATTTGTCCAATCGCTATGGATACAAATATCATGTGAAAAATCTGACGTGAGTCGGCACCACAAAGTGAAAACATTGCATTCCATACCCAAAAGAACGCTGCGTATCTCGATTAATGGCAATAAGTGTGGTTCGAATTAGTTACGAGGCATGTGGCAAAAGTTTGGGGACATTCGGAAATGTGACGTCACATCACGAAGTCAACAGATCTTTGTTTCGTTAATGCTTCATTTTAAATGTGACCCCATCCAATTTTTTGATCAGCTTTTCGTGCTCTATAACATGGTACCACTCTCAGTTCGTTATTCTATAATTTTAATTTTCATGAGTAATAAGCACTTCTAGGTTTTTAAAACTTTCGCTTGTGAACATAGTGGCCCTTAGCTCACGGCTGCGTAACCCATATTGATATATTTTTTTGCTGATTTCGTCAAAAATTAAAAAAGATGACCAAACAAAACAAACAAGAAGATTTTCTTCTTAGCAGGATCTATAGCTACTGAAATTTCTTTCATCTTATTGCTAGCTACATTTTTCGACACATGACAATCAATTCTACAAGTTTAATCTCCATCTCCAGCGCATCGTCTCTTTCTCTTATAAGGATGTAGGAGGGATATAAGAAGTTCTGGGATCGAAGTTGCTGCATGTCCGAATATTGAATTTCTTGTTATCAGTACCTTTAAATTAAGTTAACAAGATATTCACTAGTCTGCGGTGGAAAGTTTGTTATTTCGGTCTGGTTAAACGAGGTCTTGGTTATGTCGTTCTTTTAAACAAAAAGGTTTTACGATTGCGTTTTAGTAGCTTCATAATACTCAAGCTGTTAAGATAATTAGTTTTGGACAATTTGTTAGTTCTTGCCAATGAAAATGTAGACAGGCTCTCCCAACATTTCTGTCCAAATTATCAAATCGTCTTTTCCATTAGGTTATAAATAAAGATTTTGTTTCGTAGTGCGACAATTAATGGGTAAAGAAGTGCTTACAATCACGTCCGTTCGCCATCCTGTCCAACATTTTTTGTCACTCTTCAAATACTCCGGTATACGAAAAGCTGTCGAGAAGTTAGTAAAACAACCGGTTGACGAATGGGAAAGCATGAGAATATTTTTAAGGAACCCTTCTTTAGTACAAAATGTTTACGCTACATTTACTGAAGACGAAGTCCGCGATAAGCTCCAAATCAATATGGTGCGACGTAACCTTCAACTATACAGTCTTGGTTTGGAGTCTAGTGAACTTGGTAAAATAGAACGACTTACCGAAGGGCTAGATTTTATTGTGGTAGCCGAAAAGTTTGACGAATCTATGGTGGTACTAAAAGAAAAGCTTTGCTGCTCATTGGCCGACGTCGTTTATCGGAAACAAAATGTACGTCGGACAAACAGCAAGTTAGTGAATATCCCTGAAGACATCAAGGATGCAATACTGAATTTCAACGGCGGTGATTTACTGTTATACGGCATAGCACAGAGGCGACTTTACAACGACATAATCGGTCAAGAAAATTTTTCGGAATCTTTAAAACGTTATAAAATAGAAGTTGAGCAATATGAAAAACGATGTAGTACTGAAGAAGACATTAATGATGCTCGAAAAAGTTTGTGTCCACCAATACCTAGCGGTCAAACAGGTGTTTATGTTGAAAGTATTCGAAGTCACCAAAGAGAGAAACTTATCAGAAAACTTCAAAACGCATATTTAGCAAGTTGAAAATGATCAACGAATTTGTACGTAAAACCATCGTCATTAGGAAATTTTAGACAAGATCTGGACACTGGATTTTTATGTTTACTTTGCATTGGTTGTAATAAGTCTTGTGAAAACAACATGTAGTTAAAATCTTGAATGAAGCCTTTGTGTGGAAGAACTGTTAGGCTATTACTACTAATTCAAATCGATTGCTCATTACAAAATTCGCGTATATCGTTTAAGCTTCCACTTAAAAACCACACCTCTATATCATCGTAAAACATAAATTATTTTTTGTCTACACACGTGATAAAATCACGTGATATAAACACGTGTTTATGATATACACACGTGCTCGATCTCCACAAAAAGTTAGCAACACTCATTTTATCATTGTCGTCGCACATCATACTGAAAGGTGGCGCTATTTCCTTTTCGCTATTTTCCTATCAAAACAGGTTAATAATTTCTGATACAATAAAATAGATTTAAACGATCATATTTTCATTTAAATAATGGCTGGACACCAATATAACATGCAGAAATGATGAGAGAATTCGATTGGTTCAGACTGTTCAGATTACATCATTTATGTCTGCCAACGTTGAGCTGCCGCTTGGTAGTAGAATTCTGGTCTACTGCCAAGTGCGAAATTGTATGCCTAACAAGTGTACTGAACTAACCCTATACCAACGGAGAACATTGACAGAGTAAAACCTCGCACCAAGAGAAATTTGACAGAAAAGCATCGTATTCAAATTACCAACATAAATGACAAATCGCTCACAGATATGGGAAATAGTTACAGCATCAGTCCTAGTAAACTGATACTAATCATGTCTCAATCTTGATATCAAATTTTCAACATTCCAAAGTTAGATTTTATTTCGCCACCGTAATGCAAAAATTCACCATTTCTAAATTTAAATTCATAATACTAAAAAATGTGTAGACAGAGGCAAATATAGAAATTTAAAATTGGGAAGGGCGCCATCAGTTGCAGATACGTGTCTCAGAATAACAAACATTCGAAAAAAGTCTTGTAACCAAACAAGCAAACAAACAACAGCAATAACTGATTCATAAACACTATGAAAAAGTCATAAATGTCAATAGACTGATATGTGAATTGAAAGTGGAGATGTCAAAAATAATGGAATCGAATATCACGAAATCAAAACATTCATTTTCTATTTGCAACTAAAGAGGTGTATAAGATGTTTTTAACAATGTTGGTTTTAAGGACATGTACTCACTGAATTTGTTTTCAACATTGTTTTCAGGGGGTAAAAGACTATTTGCAAGGCTACCCCACTATTTCGTCTCCCCTATTTTATGGGCTGTTCATATGGAGAACACTTCGAGAAAAATACACATGTCGACATAAAGCCATAATACAGCGTTTAAAAGTCCCTCTCTAATTACAAATGTGAACCATAATACCTATGATCGGGGAAAAAATCCGGCGAAAAAAAGTCAATTAAAAATTAAATCGGGGAAACTTCTTTGTCACTTTTCCCCGATTTTCCCTCCGATAAGGTAGCAAACAGGTGATTTATAAACATGTTACCCTGGCTACGACTGCTGATATCGAAACTCGTTTTTGTCAACACCGTATTTAATGTTCTACCTACGTGGGTACAATTTGTACATACAATTTGTCAATTTGTACAATAATTCTTTATTTTCAGTTGACATAATGTAATATATATACACAAAAAAACACATAAAAGAATGGTATAGCTTTTGCTAAGTCAACTTCAAGTCATCTCAGGTTAAAATTGAAAAATTATCAAAGTAAAAGTAAACTAAATGTATAAAATGTGTACCTTACCGTTCATTTGTTTCTGTGCATTTTTCACATCATGTAAACTTGCTGGACAGTGCAGGAGCAAATGAATGGTTAGTTACAGTTCAGATGTGTAGTTCAGATTCAAAGGGGAAAGGGGCGTAGTTCAAATGTAACCAAGAATTTGTTTTTACATAGACGGCAAGGACAATTATCAGGTTTCCACTTTTTAATGCTGATTTTAAAGGACGAAAGAGTTTCGACTTCTTTTATTTCAGACGGCAAAGTATTTCATAGTTTTGCGCCAATATATCTCCAACTTTCCGTTCCAAAATTTGTGGTCCTAACTTTAGGCGTCAAAAAATCATCGTTTGTTCTAAGACTATAAGAACACTCAAGTTTTCTTCTCATGGAGCAGAAAGTATATCAAAGCAAGGCTTGAAATGCGACGTAACAGTTTGCTAAAGAAATTTGCATTTCAATAATATAATTTTTTTCGCAGAAAAGATGAAATAACGCTATTTCATCAGTTCTTGCATCAGACACAGGGTCAGCCGCTAACGATTTGAAAAATTTATTAAAATTTATAAAATTTATAAAATTTATGAAATTTATTAAAATAATAAAAGGGCCAATAGATCATTAAAATATCATGATGATGCTTCACCTTTTGGTTGAAAGTTGAGAATATTTCATCTTCTTTCAGGACCTAAAACGTTGTTACTACTAGATTTGGATTTTTCAAAGTGTCAGATTGTTGCACTGCATTGTTCATGATCAACAGCTGTAGTTTGTGTTTTTTGTGTAGCTTAGCTACCATTTTTCTTGTCATGGTAACTGAGAGGCCCGTTATTTGTTTCTATATTGGTCTTTGTTCTGTTCCTTCTTTTAGTTTATGCTTTAATTATGATACTTTATGTTAATTTATCATTTTATGTTCAGGTTAAACATTGTTTTAAGTTATATATGATTAGTTATTTTTTCATTAGGGACCTGTGTTTATTTGTTCTATAATTACACGTGTTTTTAGTTAACTTGTTTGTCAATTGTAAAAACAACTCACTTACATAGATGCTGGCACACAACACACCACATCTTCATGTAGGTGAATTGTTTCAAGTGTAGTGTAGTGACTACACTATTTAGTATTTAATTTCAAGTTTATTTGTGTTACTTGGACAAGCTGGTATGTTACGCTTTATTTTTCAAGTTCTTCATATGCTTCAGGTTTTATTTTGTTTTTCATATTTGCTTTTTTGCCACCTCACCACTTCTGTATTTGCAGTTTTTGTCCAGCAGTCATGTTAAGTTTTGTATATTTATATTCCAATTTCAAAATTTAGTTGTTTTCATAGGCGTCAGTAAAACAACTGGAGGAGTCCAACGTTATGATCTTTCTTTTCAGTTTTAAGTGTTGTTAAGGTTACTTGGACGCTTTCCTGTTCTACTTTAAATGACTAAACTCTCCTCCACAAATTTTGACTTAGCTCTAGCTACGCCTCTGGTTTTCATGATCTGTTTATTATATTAATTTGTCAAATTTTGTATTTATTTAGTTTGAACATAGTCATTAGAATATTCCCTGCTCTAGTAGTCTACTATAACAACTTCTTGCTCATTCTTTCTTTGATCTTTTCAATAGGCAAATTAAATCATGCACTCAACCAATGCACAGTAATTATTTTCTATCGTGTGATCAAAGTGTATGGAAAAGAACTTTCACCCCGGGAGGAGATAAGCATGATTTTCACATGTAACGTCAAAAATTAAAATATGTCCGAAAGTATTGGTTTTCTTGACAACTCATACGTTAGCATGTATAATTTAAAAGTAATTTATTCTTTTCTCTTGAAAATTTATATTTCTACCCCAGGGTGAAAAATTCATACTTTCGCCACAGCGGTGTGAAGTACATGTATAACCTAAAAAAAATTCAACACGGGATGAAATTTCACCCCTTCGTGAAACTTACTTGGCTTCGTGTAACCGACCCCTTAGATAGTTTAAGTTAATAATACCGACCGTAGAACTTAACAATAGACTTCCAGACCAGGGAATTTTCTAATGACCACGTTTGAACTTACATCAATATATGTTCCAAACTTACCCAAATAAACCCACACAGATGAACTATTATGGAGTATGTTGTCCGTTCAACTATTTACAATTTTATTATTCAAGACGAGGTTAACTTTGAAACTGAGTCTTTGGGACTATTTTACAGATATTTTGTCGACAGTTGAATTACGTAAAAAGTAATTTTACAAGGGTCAACTAGTGTTAACTTGGGCATGACTAACAAAATGGAGTTTCTAGTATTAGTTTAATTTTAGTGTTCGCATAACAATAATTTTTTGAAAGAATATATATTGATTCCAGTTGGGTTCAAATTACATTTAAGAATGTGTTTATATGAGAAACTAGAGTGTATATGTTAAGTGTGAGATACGAACAACGACGGATGAGGAAGAAGAATTATAGCGAAGGATTGTGTCGAAGCAAAGGTATTTCTATGTATTATATAATCATCAAGACATTCTGATTAACATACACTTAATTTTGCATTTCCAGTTAACTTGGTGCTGTAAACCTAATAAAATTTGTTTGGGTAATCGAGTGAGAACAGTCAGTAAAGCACTTTTATAAGAGTTTCCACTTGAGAAGTTAATTACGTCTGAAAATTGTAACGTAACGTAACGTAATTGTAAGTATATGTATCTAGTTTTTGAATGGACATCCTGTCGAAATATTCGTTTTAAATAAATAAATAAATCTGAACGTGGTCTTGCCAATTTGGTAGATGCTTCTGCTGATAAACAATCATCAAGGTAACGTAACGTAACGTAACGTAAAAATTTAAATACCAACAATCATCAACGTAAACGTTCTTACTGATGATGTTTTGTCGAAATATCAATAACCTGTTGTCGTTGGCAAAGATGAAAACATCAGAAAAAGTTGTCTTTACATATCGAAATCATAACGAAAGTACGAAAGTACAAATCGAAAAACGTTCAGATCTACGTAAAATACACTAGGCTCAGAATTGGCAAAATTTAAGCATATTTAAAGCATCACATCGAGACACATATTGAACAACAAGCGTCACCGAGGTTCAAAAATGCTTTAATTTTTGGAAATTTGAGAAGGAGCACAAAAGAAAATAACAAAAATATCAAATTCTCACAAAATAGCATGCATTGCAAAATTTAAAAATAAATGTTTGATGGAAGCATCACTTAAGGTTACTGTAAGGTTCAATCATGAAAAGAAACAAAAATTTTGATTTTTGGATATGATATTAGATTACCTTTTATCATTTATATGCAATAATAACTTTTTTGAAGTGAAACCTGAAAAAAAAAATCCTTTACTCACAATAGGTGAGATCATTTCTATGAGAAATGCTTCAAACATCTGTTATCTTCTGATTTTCTATATTATAGAATTCCTTCGGAAAAAAGTGTCCTGTGACGCAAATCGTCATGGTTACGGAAATTAAATTATGCAGTCGTGTTCCTTTAATGTTAAACTCAAAAACTGTCTGCGTTTGGCGAATAATTATGCAGATTTTAAATAATGAGCCAACGGTTTAAAGGTTTGATTTTTTACTTTTTAATTTATGAAATTCGAAATGAAATACTTATAAAATTTGATTGACATAAAATAAAAAGTTCGCAGACACAGTTCGCAGCAATATTTTTGAAAATGCATATTAGTATAAGCGAAACAATGTAAAATGTGTATTGCATCTGTTACCAATTTAAAATTCGAATGTCATGTTTAAATTTATATTTATATTGACATCAACATTTTTGTACACATAAACAAATTTAAATACGTTTTGTTTATGTTCAATGCACTGTTCTTTGCCTCTATTATTCCAATGTTTTACCTTTACGTTGCCATGGTATTTGTTTTTGCTGCATTTTTTATATTCATTACGGAGTAATTGTGTAGTTGTGATTTCTCTTTCTTTTCTTTCTGTGATTTCTCTTTCTTTTCTTTCTGTTATTTCTATGGCTTACACCAGTTAAAAATAACTGGTGTAACCAATTTGGAGGAGAACTTTCTTAAAAAGAATTGGCAATTAAATTGAAATCATCCTTTTGAAAACACTCTTCTCCATAATTTTTACACCGGTAAAATTGCTTCTCGATCTGCCGCTGTCATTCACCTATTTTCTTACGTGTTATATATAATTATATATAATTATCAAATTCCCTTCACAGTTTTTACCACACAGGGCTTTAATCTCACATATACAGCAAGCTGGTGAGTGTTCTTCTTCTATGCGTCATTTATGTATACAGGTTTGTCTTTCGTGTTTCTATTTGCTTCTTTGGTGTAGTGTTCAATATTTGTATTTGTTTATTCGTCATTGTATTTCTTATTTGTTTTAACCATAATTGTTACACACGCGTGGTGTTACCCTGTTCGGTTTTGGGTTTTGACGAACACGTTAGATAAATAAAAGATTGTTAACTTCTCAAAAACGAGTCTTCTCGACTCTCGTGAGAGCTGATTATCTTATGTGGACAGTAAAGCTTCATAATGTTTCGCTGGCGATCGGGCACTCAAAAATCGTTAAATGGAGATCCGGCTTAAGTTTTTATAGGATGTGCACTGAAAAGATTGTCTCGATTTATTGCTTAACGACATAACGTAATAATTAACATTACGTAATAATTATCAAGATACGCGTAACACAGCGACCACTGTGTGTGGCTTATTTTCTGAAACTGTCTATTTTCTGAATATTTCGGACTAAATCTTAGGAACCATTAAAAACAATTATGTTACATGGAAAAAGGTTTACATCATAGCTAAGGTCCAATGTAGTTTGTGTTGATATCTCAGACGAAGTAATGAATCCCCTTAAGGCTCGTTTCCATTTAACTACATTTTCCGCTGTAGCGCAAGAAGCTCAAGAGAACTTTCCTCTATACCTCAATTAAATTTCCATTGAACATCAATTTTTCTTTGTGATCAAAGTATGTAAATACAACAAAAACACTGCACGTGCCTTCGTAATCCATTTAGGAATGTCTTCGATGTTCTTTCCGATAAATATTGCTTACTGTTTATAAAATGCTCAAATGTCTATTTCTAACAAGTGAGAAAAAGAACGCAGTGAAAAGTACAATGAATTCAACGTTGCTGCTAAACTCAAGGGCAATCTTGGAGGGCATAAATTCTCCCAGTCGGCGGTACAGAGGCGTAGCTAGAGCTCAGTCAAAGTTTGTGGAGGAGAGTTTAGTCGTTAAAAGTAGAAATGGAAAACTTGCAAGTAACCTAATCGACACTTAAGACTGAAAAGAAAGATCATAACGTTTGACTCCTCCACATTTTTCTACAGACTTTACACAAATAATAACAAGCTAAGATGAAAGTTGGACTCCACTTTTTTTTTGACTGACTCTGAATACGCCTATGGGGTACACATGCGCTATTACAGTATTCTTGAGCTTTTTTCACTATAGTTTCACTATATGCAGCCAAATGGAAACGAGCCCTTTAAATGTAAGTTGTGGTTTAAGTTAGTATAATTCAAGAAATTATTGCGGACGTAATGACAATTTGAATGGAGTATGTTTCAAAACGCACTGCTCTAGAAATTATTTACGATAAACAGTCAAGCATGTAACATTTTATCTCAACACACAATCTGCATGATTTTCCGGTCATTTGTTTGTTCGTATAATTATACGGTAGATTGGTTCATTAATACTGGAGATAATATCCGTTTCTACTTAAACGATACTCAACATTTAATTACGGTTATTGACATCACATGACCAAGGTTTATTAAAATGCAAAATCTTGGTGGGCAGGAATATAAAAGGGATTGGAAACTAAATTAAAATTACAATTCCACGATTCTGGCATGATTTTAGCATGCTTTTATCTTCATAGAAAGCAATAACTACTTCCTGATCACATGATAAATCACGTGACTGCCGCAATAAAAAGAAGGCTGACGTGTACTTTCCATCAAAATTGAAGAAAATGGCGAAAGACAATGGTCACCTGAACCAAGGATATCAACCAGAAGTAAGCACAATTTATACTTTTAGTAAGTGTGAACAGTCAATGACAAGTTCCACCTCTCCCTAATTCGAAATAATTTGAAAGGTCTCTTCATCTATGAATTCAACGTAAGTGACCCTTCTAAATTCAAACACTCAGAACTCTAACCAATACGTACGCAGTGAAGGATCCAGAGGTATGTCAAAAATGGTCGAGGAGCTTTAATAGCTAACATTTCTTCTCCACAAATTATCGACCACGATAAATGTCGACCGCGAGTACGGTCTCTTGGTTGTAGTTAAAAAGAAATGAGGTACCCCTGGTCACTCTCACAAGAGTTTTTTTTAAAAATATAGATTGCTAAATAACTGCAGAAATCTTCAAAGACTTGTCATTTTAAACTTTCTTATTTTTCAAACTCTGTCAAGAGCCACTTAACACCTCAAAAGCACTTTTTAAAATCTTTAATGCATTCTTCAAACAAATAAATTGGCGCTTAGCTGCGGTACAAAAATAAGTGGAAACAAAAAAAGATTTTTTTTTGAACTTCATTATAATTATTTCGGAAAACGTCCGTCATCGGGATGCTTTATTTGCCTTTCTAAACAGGCGAAAATTAATTTTTATGTTAATTTTTAACGGCTTTGATTTTGAAAAGGCACACATTTCACACCGGCCCTTTTAACACCAAGTCATGAAAATGTACGCCATTAAGAGTCAGCGTTTCAATATCAGGAAATCTTTCTCGAACTTCACATCTGCAATTAAGTTCCTAAGTTTGAATTTTATAATACAGTGAAACCTCCCTATAGCAGACACTATCGGGACCAAAAAATGTGTCCGCTATAAGGAAGTGTCCGTTAAGTACCAGGTACAGACTTCAAGGAGAGAAGTGTCTGCTATATGAGATGTCTGCTATAGAAACGTTTCACTGCATAACTAACTAATCCAGTTAAGTAATAGAAAAATGGAACGCTTAGAAACGAGACTCTGTGTTGTGTTGTTTGTCCTTTATTTACCGGGTATATTTACTGGGTTTATTTACTGGGTTTATTTACCGGTTTATTTACCCGTTTCAGATAACAAAACCATGGTATTTATGAACTTGTAAAAAAATTTAAATTCGCCTGGAATCATGAGTACCAATGCTGTGCGCAAAATTTAGAATGGCACGAAGTTGCGTGTAAATACGTGTTTCTACTGATTTCGGGAGATACCTTATCGGGGACAAAAAGGTAAAAAAAGTCTGGGGAAAATTGCAAAACTATTAGTCACTTTTCCCCGATTTTTCCCCTGTAAGCTATATCAGATGGGACGAGCGTTTCTGATTATATATTCACATTCAGTTTACAGGTGGTAATCAGGTGTAAAGCCAGAGTGAATTATTGACATCTACTGCACCCTTTGTATTTCAACACTGAGCCTTTAACAACTTATTTAACGCACTTATTTTGGCTTGTGTTAACTTGTATATCCAGGTTGATATTGAACTAAACTCTATCGGAGTCAAGAACGAAAAACAGGATTCGCAAAATGATTCGAAAGCGGACCCTTTCGACGCTGTTGATGATTTCAGGCCGAGTGGAGAGCCATGGTCAGGTAAAGTCTCATGATAATAAAAGGATACCTTTGTATACTACCATCATCAGGATTCCCATTGGCGGAATACAACGTTACGCTACGTTACGTTACGTTACGTTACGTTACGGAATACTTTTAATTGTGAAGCCTTGATTACTCTACTTGTACGCTTTTCTTTTCTACTGTAAATAAGTCCATAACTTTTCATAACCTAAATATGGACCAATTTGAGATCCGTTTTTATATTTTTATATTTACAATAAATAGAAATATCCTGATGATAGTGATTATGTTAGAGGGTGGAAAAGTTGCTTGTGGGCGTCAATTGGAAGATGGGTGCGTAAAAGTGGGCGGGGTGGCTGCAGTACGAAAAATAATAATCTGATGTTTTCCCAAAATATATTACCAGGATTGTAGAAGTTCAGAAGTAAAATTGTGACCTCCATTTCATTTTAATCAATTACGTGAATCAAAGATTGACCCAAGTTAAAAAACTAGACCCATTTTGACGCATGTAAAGTGTGCTTTGGACCCACGTAACTCACGCAATCAACATAAAATACGCAAGCCACTTAATTTAGACCAGGTTGGGTTATACAACGTAGAGTTATATAATAAGAAGAAACCTTCCTTTTTCATTACAGGCTTGGATGGAAAGGCAAAACTGAAGCGTGTTTTATTTACCACGACCAAAGTGGTTTTGTTAATTGGCATGCTGTACCTGTTCATTTGCTCGCTCAGTTTCTTGGGATCTGCCTTCCAACTGCTAGGAGGAAAAGCAGCAGGTAAATTAGTAAACTGTTTTATTCATTTTACCTATTAACCTTCACATAAATTAACCTTCACATAAATTAACCTTCACATAAATTAACCTTCACATGAATTAACCTTCACATGAATTAACCTTCACATGAATTAACCTTCACATGAATTAACCTTCACATAAATTAACCTTCACATGAGTTAACCTTCACATGAATTAACCTTCACATGAATTAACCTTCACATAAATTAACCTTCACATGAATTAACCTTCACATGAATTAACCTTCACATAAATTAACCTTCACATGAATTAACCTTCACATAAATTAACCTTCACATAAATTAACCTTCACATGAATTAACCTTCACATGAATTAACCTTCACATGAATTAACCTTCACATAAATTAACCTTCACATGAATTAACCTTCACATGAATTAACCTTCACATAAATTAACCTTCACATAAATTCAAGCTAAGGGGGTGATGACTTAAGAAAATTAACTCCGGTAAAAAGAGATTCAAGTTGGGGCATTAATTATGGTTTTGAGGAACCTGAACATCAAGAAGGGTCTCTGTAATAGGACACGCTTGGCTGGAATTTTCACGTAACCGAGATCTCGCTATCATTAAAAAACTCTTATAAATTTAGATGATCACATGAGAAAATTTCAGCCCGATTTGCTGAGATCCCGCCTTGTTTAAACGGCATTTCGGTAAAGCGAGCTGAAATTTCCACATGTGATCGCTCAAACGGGCCGTTAACTGGTGGTTGCCTTTTTGTATTTGAATGGAAAATAACAATGTAAATTTTGACATATGTCACACAAAATTTGAAAATTGACGCTATATGTCACAAAATGAAATCTTGAAAATAATGAAAATGCAGACCTGATTTGACACAAAAATCTTACACTGAAGTTTCCCATTTCGATCTATGAAAAAAAAACAAAGTTCGTATCTATAATAATATTTAAAGTGGTGAGTAAGGAATCAGTCGAATAAAACTTACATTAACTGAAATTGTATCATATGATTCATAAAATCCTTCACTTTCCTCAAAACTATGCAGAAATTCATCAAATTCTTGTTGAAGATATTATCTTTCAGTAGTTTGTGTGTTCGCTTTCGTTTATGGCCATTTTAAAACCGTAGGCAGGGTCAGGATCAGGAACAGCACATTTCAACATCAAAATCAAAATTCATCAAATTTTTTCGCTCATTTTCAATGAAATTGAACAAAAACTGATCTAATAAATGATCTCATTTAGTGTAGATTATATAGGTTATTTGCACATTTTTCTTTTATACTTTTAATGACATTACTCTCCTTCATATATGTTGCCTAAGTTCTAGATCCGCCTCTGATTAGTTTGCCAAGTGAAAAACAGACCTTTCCGGAATTTCTGTTTGAACCTTTTGTATTCAGCTTGCCCGATTTGTTTTCAATATCGGAATTAACGCTAATTAAGTAAGTGCCATAAAATCATTAAACGCATCCAAACGAGGATAGTTTGACGTAATATACACATAATGACATAATATCGGTATTTAAACATATATTTTGCCTAGGTTCTAGATCTGCCTCTACTTAGGTATTTACTTTACGAATAGGCTCATAAAAAAACAAACAGATTTGTAGAGACACTAATATCCATTGTAAAAAAATCGTCTTTTTCTGTCTTTTTCCGTCATTTTTTTCATGTTTGGAGGAAAAATTATGTTTTGAGAAGCAAACTTTAACAGGTCCCGGAACATTTGCAGAATTTAAAAACAAATGACATGTTTTGAAATAAAATATAGCGAATAACAAAGTTTTCTATCTCTTGGGCTGCTATCCGCAGTGGTTGGCTATTCTGCCCGCTGACTTGCAACTGGGAAGTTGACTTACCGCCAGAGATACATATAGCATTTCTCTAACTTGTCCGGAAGCTCTAAATGAGCTAATACGCTGCTTCTAAAGCGCATCAGAGTGGAGCATAGAAATGTGACATGACTGAGACTCGAACACGGGCTTCAGCAGTCGCAACCGAAGGTACTATCCACTGCACCATCGCTGCATCGGCAGTATATGCTTTTATCAACACTTACTCTGATTTCTTGATATATCAAAAATAAAGCACCACTTAAACACCAAAGTTTGGTCTATTTTTACTGGTGCCTATTAAAATATAGCGTGTACTTTCAAACGTTCGAATACTAAAAAACACCTACCCATTTTGTAAGGTCCGGTCCCTCTGTATGGCATAAAGTCTACTGTATTTATTTATTCTATAGTTCTTTCAACTATTATGCTCTTTACAGGTGAAGCTTTTTCCTCCAAGAACTTAATATCAAATCCAATTGCCGGCCTAATGATTGGCGTCTTAGCAACAGTTATTTTGCAAAGTTCGTCAACAACTACATCGATCGTTGTTGCCATGGTTTCATCGGAAAGTTAGTATATGCCTTAATTTATTAATGAATATGCATGGGTTCTTTCACCGCCCTTAATTCTGATTTTAATCTACTGATTTTAGTTTTGAAAGTGGAGCCTGCAATCTATATAATAATGGGAGCAAACATCGGAACAAGCGTGACTAACACGATTGTAGCAATCGGACAAATCAACGACAAAAATCAATTTCGACGGGCATTTGCTGCGGCAACGGTTCACGACATGTTCAACATACTTTGCGTCGTCGTTTTATTGCCAATAGAAGTGATTTCTGGATACCTTTTCCATTTAACCAAAAAAATAATGGAATCGATGAATCTCAAATCTGGTGACAGTTCATATAAAAAAGAGTTGTTGAAGAAGGTTACGAAGCCATTTACAAATTTAATCATACAGCTTGATAAGAAAATTCTTACTAAACTCGCTACCGGTGATAAATCTGCGGATGGAAAATCTTTGATTAAATTCTGGTGTGATAAAGGGAAAGATGTTTTAAAATCAGAATTAGTTACGAAAGAGGTAAATGCTAGCGTCACCGTGAACACCACTGGAATTACTCAATACGTCATTAGAAATATGACAGTTTGGGAAAATGTAACGGTAACCGAACATACGGAGAAATGCAAGTTT
This sequence comes from Turritopsis rubra, assembly GCA_039566895.2. Classification (NCBI taxonomy): domain Eukaryota; kingdom Metazoa; phylum Cnidaria; class Hydrozoa; order Anthoathecata; family Oceaniidae; genus Turritopsis; species Turritopsis rubra. The sequence goes on from CM077622.1 coordinate 2,726,451, forward strand.
TTACTTCATGATACTGGCTTGTCTGACGCCGCAGTTGGCGCCATTATGTTAATCATTGCTTTGGCGATACTTTGTACCTGTCTTGTATTGATCGTGAAGACGTTACATTCTTTATTGCGCGGACAAGTTGCTACAGTAATAAAGAAAACATTCAATTCGAATTTCCCAAAGCCATTTGGCTTTCTTACTGGTTATGTGGCAATTCTAGTTGGAGCTGGAATGACCATCTTAGTTCAGTCAAGTTCCATATTCACATCCGCACTGACTCCATTAGTTGGGCTGGGTGTAATGTCATTGCAGAAGATTTTCCCGTTAACACTTGGCGCAAATATTGGTACAACTTGCACCGGAATATTGGCAGCACTTGCATCATCAAAGCTTCACCTATCTCTGCAAATTGCATTTTGCCATTTGTTTTTTAATATTACGGGGATTATCATTTGGTATCCAATCCCTTTTATGCGAAATATACCTATCAATCTTGCAAAAAAACTGGGTAACACAACAGCTGAATATCGTTGGTTTGCGGTGTTGTATCTCATTACGGTCTTCTTCTTGTTACCTGGTACAATATTTGCATTATCGTTAGCTGGGTGGAAGGTGTTTGCAGGAGTTTTAATACCCATCGTTGTTCTTTTAATCTTCATAATCATTGTTAATATATTACAATCAAGGCAATCAAGACTTCTTCCAAATAAACTTCAAACATGGGAATTTTTACCAATGCCGCTTCACTCTTTAGAACCATATGATAAATTCGTATCTTCAGTATACAAAAAAGTGAAAAAAAGAGATAATGCCACCATTAGTGAGTAACAGACATTGTACACGATTGTACACGATATGACAAATCCCAAGATTTGTCCTCTCGGAATATAAAGTAAGAAACAATGTTGAAAGTGAACCAAATTTTCTTATATAAATGAAATTAAATGAAATGTAAAATATTTTCATGACTGTTAAAGCAGCATTACTCACTGTTCCAATTCAACATGGTGGTGAATGTACTGCGAGTTATTTTCTTTTTAAAACTTTACTAGAACCTTTTAAACAGTTTTTTGAATGGGTCGATGGCGGAGTATTTACAGAACAACAAAGGTGCAACCCGCCGTGTTTAAAATCGACCTGAAAAATTAGCCAAACATACAAATCTGTGTTTTAATTTTTTATGAGATGGGAAATAGTTTTAATGTAATAGTTACAGTGTATTATTGTATTACGGATTTGTATTATTATGATAAGAAAGTGAACTTTAGATAATTTTATGTATTCCTGTAACATAGAAAGATTAATATATCCGTAAGCAAAAGTAGTAAGTTAAGCGAGATGCTTTGCAGCTGGAGTTTATTTGATAAGATCAAATACGCATCTCATTCCGCCGAGATCTCTCCTCCTGATGAGTGTGAGCATGAGCAATGAGTTTCACTACGACATTTTTTTCAGAAGAAAAGTTAATTTTGTGCTGCTTCAATGCTCCATGAATGAACGGACATTGGGAATTCACGGAGAGGTAGTTTTATGTAATTTGTGTAGTTATGTGCCGTTTTTGAGAATTCGAAGTCATTTAAATTTTTCATGTCGTGCTTGGTGCAATCAATCTTTTTAAAAGTGTCACTTTTTGATTAAAAAAATGTACCTTCCGTTATTAAGCTTGGGGGACACGGAAACAAATTCCATGCGATTGCAACAAAAAACAAAATTTGTTGCAATCGCATGAAAATGTTTAGATGTGTCCCCATGTTAAATTTCATGCGATCGCAACATTTTTGGCCAAATGATTTTGTTTCAGAAACAAAACAAAAATTCAAATCGATTTGAATTTTTTATTTGTTTCCGCAACAAATTTTTCATGTTGCAAATGAGGCTCATGAAAAAACCTCGTGTCCCCGCACCTTGAGTAGAATTTTTGCAACACCATTCTTTTTAACCAATCAAATTCTTCTACACAACTCAAAAAAAATCAAAACAAACATCTCACTTTCGTCTCTTTCGTCTCGTGGCTACATACAAAATCAAAATGGCAGAGAATCAACAAATGCAGCCGAAACTGAAACTTTCTGACGAGGAAAAGTCAAAGCTTATTTGTTTTTACAAAGATCACAAAGAACTCTGGTCTTCTTCTATAAACTTTCGAAGTAAAGAAGAGAAGTCAGAGCTTAAAGAAGAATTGATTAATCTATTTGAGGGTTCATTTACGGAAGATTTTCTTGATAAAAATTTTCATGCCCTTCGCACAGCGTTTAATAGAGAGTCAAAGAAGTACAAAGACAAAGAACCCAAAAAGAAGTGGAAGTTCTTTGACCAACTGTCATTTCTTGCGGAAGAAACAGAGAGGGTAGAGAAGAAAACGCCATTTGAGCTGGAAGAGAAAGAAACCCTGATTGACTTTTTCAGTGCAAACCCAGCACTATGGAATCACCATCTCAATGAGTATCGGGATCGCAACTTAAGGGATTCCCTATTTGAAAGACTCGTTGAACAGTTTGAGGGAAAGTTCACCAAAGATGACTTAAAGCGAGAGTGGCACAATTTGCAGACCATGTACAAGAGAGAAAGGGCAAGAGAAGAAGGATCTAAATCTTCAGGGTCAGGTTCTTTTGAAGTATACGTCTCTTCGTGGGAACTTTTTGGCCAGATGGAGTTTCTTGATGTCACCGGGGATGTAGATGTGTCTTATACATCTCTAGACGGGGAAGGAGCATCCCAACCTCCAAAAAAAAGGCAGAAGAAAACAAGGCAAACCATAGAGGATGATTCTAAGGCCGAGTTGTGGAAATCATTGGCTGCTTCTCTGAAACCCCAAGAAACAGAAACATCAAAAGATGAGATATCAGAACGGGCGAGTTTATTTGGGAAGGTTGTCGCCGATTCTCTCGCGCAGTACGACACTTCGGAGTGGTCTTATCTTAAGAAGAAAGTCATGGACGTTTTCTTCGATTTTGATCAACAAAAGTCTAACAATAGCCGCCTAAATATTCAAAGTCCAACGTTTCAGCAGAATCAATTTCAAGGACGTCAGCAGTTTGTACCGGGACAATACCTAAACATGGTCAATAATCCCCTGGCTAACTTTGATGCCTTTTCTCCTGCTTCGACATCATCCCAAGGTTCATTGAAATCAGATTTTTAAATTTTGTTTTAAGTGGTAAAGTTTATTTAGTCAATAAGACCCTGTTATAAATCTAAATATAAAAATCTAAAAAATCTAAACTAAGAGAGTCAGTTTTTCTTGTTTTTCCCTCAGATATCAAGCCGAGCACAACGCCATTGCCACTGAACACATCCCTCATTGTAAAAATATTCTTTGAACTCCTCTCTAATTGCTTTTGCCTCATAAGTAGCATTGCTAGCCTTGTTTAGGGACAAAGAATACCATGATTCAGTTGGCGGGTCTTCTCTCCAGGATCCATCAACTATTTTCCCTGTTTCCACATCTTCATTGTCTATCAAATCCTTCGGCACATAAACCTTACCGTAAATGGAATCTTTACGTAACCAATTATGAAGTGTTATCGTAGCAATAGTAATTATCTTAACCTTTTCTGGCTCCAGTGAAAATGGGCGTCTAAATACTCTCCAACGATTGGCTAAAATACCAAATCCATTTTCAGAAATACGCCGCATTCTCGAAAGTCGATAATTAAACACTCGCGGCTCGGGTGTCAAACTCTTTTGGGGGTATGGCTTCATCATAAATCTAGAAAGAGGGAAAGCATCATCACCTGTACATACATACGGAACCGTATTCTGACGGCTTGGAAGTGGTTTAGGATCTGGTATATTAAGTGCGCCGGACTCTAGAGCGAGTTTCAAGGGGCTTTGGGACCAGTTGCCACCATCTGAATTTCTTCCATTCATTCCAACATCAGCAAAAAGGAACTCGTACTCTGGTCCAATCATACCCATTAAAATGATACTATCACTTCCTTTATAGTTTCTGTAATGAGAACCAGAGTTCTTAGGTTGTTGAAGCACAATGTGCTTTCCGTCAACAGCACCTAATCCGTTAGGAAAATTCCACCGCCGATGAAATTTTTCCCCAATTTCCATCCATTCCTCTTTCGAATTTGGTGTCTTAAAACTTTCTTTTCCCAATGTCTCAAAGATAGCACGACAAACTTCTTGAACTATATAAGAAATTGCTTTCTTGCTGATGCGGAATTGATACTCTAAAGATCTGAACGATTCGCCACTTGCAAGGTATCTTAATGTAATGCAGCACATTTCCTCGGGCTTTATACATTCTCTCATATTTGTATCTTTCCTTTGCAGCAATGGAGATAAAAGAATGACTAGTTCATCGAAATGAGGAACGTCCATTCTGACATATCGTTTGAAGCCTTCGAAATCTCCTTCTTTCAGTTCTTTGAACAGTGTATGAAAGGCTCCATCGGTCTTTCTACGTAGAAGCCATGGTCTTGTCCAAATTGATCGTGTTGAAGGTTCTTTATCATGCACACGTTGTTGTTCTTCTTCGTCGAGAAGAAGTGCTATAGATGCTATAATCACGTTTTTCTTACTTGTTGCAACCGCCATCTTGTTAAATAATAATGAACTGTGTTTTGCGAACACTTGCATTATTTTGTTTCTACAAATTTTGTTTCCTGAGCTGGAACCCATGCGACACGGAAACAAATTTTCGTGCGATTGAAACATTTTACTTTTGTTGCCATCGCATGGAATTTGTTTCCGTGTCCCCCAAGCTTTAGTACTAGTAATAACATGACCTTGAGGGCAATTTGGAAATAATAGCCAGACTATTATTTTGACGGTTTTCAAAATAGTCCAAACACAGAGTTGCATGCTATTACTGGTTAATCACGTGATTATCTTTTGTTATGATGCTTATCTTATCGGGGATAAAAAAAGAGTCTGGTTTTAATGACCAAATTTTTCCCCGACAATTTTTAAACCCGATATTTTTCCCCGCAAGATATTTTTGATTTTTGGCTGACGCGAGAAAATACTTCCCGATCTTACCGTATACTAGACTATATATTAATATTAGTTAAAAGTTGTTAAAATAAAAGAGTGGTGTGTCATAGAGATAGACAAGGAGATATGATTTTAGTTTTGCTTCAGTTTTATAATTAAAGATTGTCTTTATGATACAGAAAAATATGTTTATTCCAGAAGAACCACAAAAGATTTTCGTGCACAGATATATGTTATATGAAGTCATTATTAAAAATCTTTTGTATTCTACGCAGTTTTTTTGACATGCAATTAAACTGGACATGAAGATAACCCTTTCTATCCTTCGTGAAAGCTAGTTATCTTATGTAGTCCGACTTGACTGTAACTTGGCTGTTTTGTTCTTACACCCATGTCTTAAATACAAATGAAAAGGAACAACGATTCAAACAAGTATTACTTTCGATGCCATGGTGCTAATTTTAGAAATCCGAAAATGCCATATGCCATATAGGAATAATCCACACTGCACATCATATGCATTAACTAGTTTTTCTTGCTTTTTTGTTTTGAGAACTGGTTTTTCTTTGAGTATATAAGCAGGGGATTTGATATTTTGGGACAGTTGTAAAAATTCATTTGAAGTGAAACATATGAAACATTTGGCTTTCTTGTGTGGATTTATACTTTTCCACATAACCGTTATTTCTTCGTGGATTATTCGCAATTCATTAGTTGGGAAAAAGTGACTAAAATGAAAAATTGGTAGGAGTAAAACTACACTGCTTTGTAATCAACCATATGATTCAGCGGAGGTTCGAGACGCAATTTTACTGGTGAAAAAAGTATGAAAAACAGTGTTTTAAAAACACTTAATTGCAATTTAATTGGTAATTCTATTTTAGAAAGTTCTCCTCCAAATTGACTTACAGCAGTTAAATTTCTGCTAGATCCACCACTCGGTTACCAAGGTTACTTAAGTTACGTAAGTTACTAGGAATAACATTTGATGCAAAATGGAGCCCATTGGCAGATACGCGGAAAAATTTATATTTGTTGATGGAAAAATGTGTCTACCATCTTGTCTACTCCTTGACTCATAAGTTTTAACTGGATGAGCCAATAATTGGGGGTATCAGGCAAAACTCGTTATGGATAAAATATCGTTATAATGTCGAAGTTCAATGCGACTTCAGTTGTTACAAGATGAAAACTAGATAACCATGCAATAACCAAATATCTCGATAACCAATTGCAATAACTGACGTCACTTGGGGTCCATATTGGCCATCTGATATGTGTCAAAATTCTGGGGACATTTTGAAATAGGGGTCACATCATGACGTTTGATCAACGATTTACGGTTCGTAACATGTGTTTCCTTCGATGATGTCTCAAAAAGTGTGGCGTCAAAAAGTTTGGAGTCTCCCATACCATTTGCTACGATCTTCGAAACTTTAAAGTCACTTCTATGACATTTTGAGACACGATTATACATACCTGAGAATGTTTACACAGGCGACGTTAATGGGCGCAAAGTTTGGCGCAATACCATAAATTACGGTGTGTTAAATGACTGGCACCCACTTCCTTTAAAATGTTCGAATAAATGCCCAGGGTTTGTTAATGCCAATTCACTGCGATGCTCAACCATGTCCCACCGAAAAATCGTTGATGGTGTTGTGTTTGAAAATTTATAAACGCCCATGGGCGCTTAGTTGAAATTAGAGAAAATCGCTGTTATGTAAGTTATAAGTTAGTTAAGTAAGAATTGGCCGATAGTTGTCATGGTGACTGATACTGTCACAAGTGTCGGCCGATGGTTTTGCAACTCCTACAAATGTCAGAGGCGGATCTAGAGGGTATGTCGAAATTTGTGGAGGGGGATGTTCGATATTAAACCATAAAAGAAAAACGTGCAAGTAATCCTATTGGTGATACAAACTGAAAACAGAAATGAGGTTAATGTGCTCCTCCACAATTTTTGACATACCCTAGATCCGCCGCTGAATGAAATAGGAATAAGTACCAAATCAGCCACGATACAATAGAATTATTTCATTAATGTTTTCCCAAACACAAAAAAACCCAAACAAATCGAAAACAGTTATTTAAACGAACAGCTTAATTTAATCTTCAACCAGTAGTAACCCAGGGTATTTTTTAAAAAACTCATTAGATGAAAGTTATAAATAGTATTTTTGGCTGTAGGTATTTCAAAAGATTTGTGCAAGCGAATAGCACTACTTTTTTGGTGCTAAGGGGGTAGCAATAGAGAACTTCATGAAAAAGAAAGTCATGGATAAGTTAATTCAAATTTTTCATTACTTTTTAATATAAATATGTTATCAATAAGTATACCTTGAGATTGTTTCTTAAGATATTGTTGCTCAAATGAATTAATCTACAAAAAGGAATGTCTTGCAACCCCCGGACGAAACTTGCTTCATATTCGATAGGGGAAGAGTTATTGTCAATTTCACTATTGTATTTCAATTTTGCACGCTTTTGTTATGCTAACCTGGTTTTTATTAATTAAAAATGTTTTCCTTACTTTTGATAAAGAAAAAACGTGAAATGATAAGAACCACTAAAAAGTTTGCTGTTTGAATCATTTGGGTGAAAATTGAAGTGATCTGAAGTCATGAACACCTGGTGTAAAAACAATCTAAAAGTCGATACATGTTTCAAAATAAATATTTTCATAAAATAAAATATAAAGGATACAAAGACAGAGAAAACGTTATTTTCTCGAACAGAATTGACTAAATCTCAAAGAGAGATCGCGAAAGCAATGTTAGTTGGGCATTGACGAAATCTGAAAGAAAGATCGCAAAAATACTGTGTTTTGTAACAAAAGGATGGATCAAAGGGACGATGGAGATGGATTTAAAGACCTTAATTGACGATGTGGAATCTTGGTAAATATCTTACCTTTTAATTTTTATATAGAATCACCAAATAAGTATTCCATGAATCAGAGGCGTAGCCAGAGCTCAGTCAAAATTGGTGGGGAACAGTTTAGTCATTTAAAGTAGAAAAGGAAAACGTGCAAGTAACCTATCGACACTTAAGACTGAAAAGAAATGTCATAACGTTGGACTCCTCCACATTTGTTTGACTGACCTTGAATACGCCTATGTGAATAACTTGTAAAACTAACATACAGTATGAAAGTATATTCAATGCATACAATATTTGGTAGAATCTTTAATGTAAACTTTTGAAAGAATTACACATACGCAAAAAGCTAAAAATTTGAGGCAACCTAAACACATTTCAAATTGTTTCCAAAAATCTCAGAATGCTAACAAAAGTGGTTAGTCTTCGAGTGCGACCACGGAAGCCCGTGTTATGCAAGGAACGAGTCGGAACGTAATGAATCGTTCTTTGAAATCATGTTTATTGAACGGGTCGGTAGTAATGGGACTCAACTGCAACTAAGTCAACTTTTCTACTATCGAATCGTATGTTCTTAATTGTTTGGCTGTTATGTTGTTATGTTCCACCCTCGATATAAAACTGTACCGTACTTTCCGTATCGTATTTTCTCTAATAAACGCCACTCTCCATTAAAGGCCTCCTATAAAGTTAAAAAAAACAAATAAACGCCCATCTATACAATAAACGTCCACCAATTTGACATGGGGCGTTTAAAAGTAATAGTTTCAAAAATGTATTTACCACTACAAAGAATCCATTAATATGGTCTAAAAGATATGTGCGTTTATATTTTCAAAAATACCTCCAATGTTCTTTTTCTTGGCGCATCATCCCGAAACAAGATGCATATAACAAATTTCTATTTTTTGAAATAAACACCCGTCTATAATAATTGCCTCTCTAGTTACGTCGATTTACGGTAACCGAAAGCGGATGTCCTTGGTAATATTATTCTCTCGTGTATCTGATCTTGCTAAAAAAGCTTCTAACACTTCGTAAAATGATTAGTTCTTTTCCGCTAGTAATATTCCTTGAAATGTTGTCACTTTTCTCGAAATTTATTAGGATTTTGGAAATTGGGTAAAAAAGTTTCATTGCAACAGGTACTTCCGGCGGAACCAAAACTTTGACCAAAACTTGACCGTTTTGTAAGGAACAAATACTTCTACCTGACTGGTTCAAATTATTCTTTTGTTGCGTTTTCCCGTTCCTGTTAGATAAGATAGGGAAAGTTGAATGTTTTCGGACAGGACTGGACTGGAACAGGAAGGAAGAAATAGGCCAATCAGGTTTCAGCATTTTTAATGTTTTTTGTTCTGTTCTGTTGCATACTGCTAAATACAGGACAAGTGTTAACCCTATAGGGGAAGGGACTTTAAGGGCTGTTCAGGACTAGACTGGGCACGATTCCTTTCTTCTTCTTGGAAAGAAATGTGTTAATCATGGTTTTATATCATGGTATACAAAATTAATATAGAAATTCTGCTTGTTTATGGATAAAACGATGTTCTTCACCAACAACCTTTTTAGATATTTAAAATATTGGCAACTTTAAAAACTTACATATTTGTATCATCCATTGAACGTTTTTGTATCATTCAAAACTGTCCTCCAGACAAAATATTTTGTTGAACTTGTAAACAATTCAATGAGGAAATAACGGTTGAAATAAGAGAGACAAAGTTAAATTTTCGACTCGAGTGCTAAAGAATCGATAATCGCTCGCTGCGACATTTTCTGCCCAGTGGAGATTCGGCTTAAGACTTGTTTTCGAAGCGCTAAATTGTAAATCTATATATAAAGATTGCCCAGCCATGACCTAAACGTCCACTCTAATTGCAAGCGAGTAGGCAACTGGAAGTAACTTAATTTTCATGACCACTGCTTATAGCATTGCTCTGAGTTTCTCAACGTGGTTATGGGCTAAAACACTGCGTCATTACCAGATTATCGGAAAGGGGATAGTCCTGTTCTAACCTTTTTGACACAGGTAATTTGAAAGTTTGATCTCTAGTGGGCACAATGCTCAAAAGTGGATCTGACAACTTTTCAAGCGATCTTTATCAAAAAATAAATTGTCGGCAATTTTCAACATTTGACTCCTAGAACCTTTGCCTCGTTGCCCTGACAATTGACATCAAATATTCGTCATCAAATTCTTTAACAATGTTAATCCTAACAGAGTTATATCAGCCTTTTTTCCTTAAAATCTGTTCAAGGCGATCCTAATTTATCCTGGAACTCTACTCATTATTAATTAGCAATTGACAATTGCTCTATTACCTTCAGCAATTACCATTCCACAATTTTACTTCGTTATTTATTCAAGGTGGCTTTCCGTCTTGCGAATTTGGTCGCTTGGAAAGATTATGTTCTATATACGTAGAAAGCTTTTCGGATTACAGCTTTTCATATCTTTCAGATCGTTCAAAATGTCAGATGTCGATTACGGTAAAGAAGACGTTATGAAGAACATATTTCAGAAAAGTTGCACGTGACGATTGATGTACCCAATCACGAAGATGAAGACTGTATGTTATTTGTTCAATTGTCGGCGCTTAAGGGACTAACCATTTTCGTAATCATTAAAATTAAATGTATTGATAATTTATAGATGAGATCCACAGGTTTTTTCTGCGAATGCGCCTTTTATTTTATTTTAGCGGAACCTGGCTGCAAAGTGGCTAGTTACACAGGTTATCGTAACAGTGGAAGTTGGTTGATGGCATCATATGCATCTTCTTGACTTCTCATACAATGATGCCTTGCGTTGCGCATCCGCAGGAGTGGTGGTCTAATTGTGGTCTTACTGTGGTCTTACTGTGGTCTTGAGGTCCTATAAGTAGGGTTAAGGAGGTATCGTTTTATGAGAAGGGAAGTTGTATGCAACTCCCTTTTTTACATAAGGTTTGTTTGATGGTACAGAAACTTATATGAAGTAACTTCCAATGAATTTTTTTTTTCTTCTTTGAGTCTTTTTCTGTTACTGTCAAATAAAGCTTGTAGCAACTGAGAATCCCTATCCCTTTGTGACTTTATACTCGGTCGCAAAAACTAGCGCATAAGGTAGGTCCTAGGTTAGGCAGGATAGGTAGGATGTTTCAAACATTCCGATTATAAAGTCATAATCTTCTTCCCAGAGCTCTTTTTCATGAGTCTGTGTAGAAGATTTGGTTTACTACTTATTTCTGCATGAAGACATCTCAGTTGCTTTTGGATAACGTGCATAACACACCGCATTCAATTATTCTGCTATTTACGATGCTGGATGCTGGACAAAAAGAAGAAGACGGAAAAGGAAGGAAAGCTTGTGATGATATGTTCGTCTACCAATTTGAGTTCACTTCATCTTATAAAAACGTTTGAAAGAACGAGACATGACATCCTTCTGCTCACTGACCCAAACAAAGTTAACAAGGTTTTCACCATGAAGTTTTGATGAATTCAAATTGGCAGATGAACTGTATGGTATTTATAAAATTACGTATACTGCAATAGTGGAGTAGTTGTCATATAAAAAGAAGAAATTAATGATCGAACTTACATTTGGTTTATTAAATAAAATGGTTAAATTATTTACATATGGTTTATTAAATAGAATGGTTAAATTATTTACATTTGGTTTATTAAATAGTATGGTTTGGTTGGTTAATCGTTAAGGTACATTTTGTCTTTTGTTTCTGGCGCGTTTATCTGCGATGTTTGGACTCCCTCCCCTTCTTCTACAGGAATGTTTGAGTTTAATTAAGGTTTCCCTATATGATGCTTGATATCAACATACCACTCCAGTTCCTCTTGAGTTCCCCCAACCCAAATACATAAACAACATCGTTCTTTTGGTTTTCAGATCACCGGTCATCTCTTATTCTCAGCATTTGCTATTAGAGATGATCTCCCTTCAATATTTCCATTTTGTATATTATGTTAAATAAATAGTCTTGTATTGCCTTGTCTTGTCTTTTTTACCCCTCCCTTAGAAACCTGTTAAAGTAATTATTAAATTATTCTTTAAAGTAATCAATAGACTTGTGTTTAAAATGACCAATAACATCGCTGTTTATTTTTCACCCCAGGTTTTAGCACAGGGGGAAGTTAACACGTCTCCCTTGTGCAGAATTCTAGAGGAACAATGGTGATTAACCATTTCTAAGTAAGGATATCGCTTGTGTAAACTGACATTTAAACAATTAAATCTAGTTTTGTGTTGTGTTGCTTATTTTGATTATTTCAGCATGATACTGATATGGTAAGTAAATATGTCTGCTTAGGTAAGTGTGAAATTAAAAAGAATGATATGATGTCATATGAAAAAATCGTTGAAGGATTAAAGAAAAACACCTGTTTTATCTGTTGTAAGTAAAGGTGGAAAGCACATAGAGGATAAATAACAGCAGCAAAACATAAATTTTGTATTATTTCAACTAATAAGAACAGTTTATATTTTAAGGAGTTGCTGAAAAAGAATTGGATGGATTTAATAAACCCGTTTCCAAACACTTTAAATTATATCAGGTAAAATTGATGTGTATAACAATCTGTTTCTAATGAGCTTCTTCATAGGTATAAGGTACTCCCATCAAATAACTGAGGTAGGTATAAAAAATATCACTGGCGTTATACTAACTTTTTAATATCAGAAACTTTATAGGAAAAAAGAAGCAAGTCACAACATACTTGAACTGACTGGTATGGATATGCGAAAGCGATGGTAAACGGGCATGATAGATAAGTGTGATGGATACCTATTTTAAGTTGCCAAAAACTTCAAAAGGTATAAAGTAAATGAGTGAAGATAAAAGATTTGGGTCACTGGGCGGGCTAATAAGTTTTTCAAGTTTAGTGGATAACAAGAGACTGATCATTCTTATTTAGTGGATATTCAGTGGTTTTAGTGATAGTTATGTTATAAGTTAGATCCCAGTGGGCAAAATCTTTAAAAAGTCTCTGTGAAAGTGTTTTTATTATTGAAACAGCAGGCTAGCCATTCCTATAGAAAACACTCCTCCACAGAGACATTTTGAAGATTTTGCCCACTGGGATAGTTTAATCTATAATATTTCTCTTTAATAACATCGCAAATTACCACAGGAAAGAAACAGTACAACTCATAGACTGATCAATTAAATTTTACCGTGGAATGCTTGTTAAGTGATTTCATCAAATTGTATCAACAGACACTTGCATCTTTCCTTTGACGTCTTAATAAATGTAACAGAAGCAACACAACGAAACGAGCTTATATCGAAACAAAACGTATCACTTCTACTGTAAGGAGTTCTGAAACACAATCCTATCCAGGTTCAAAAGAATTTCAATTGATCAGAAAGATCACTGGCAGACCAACCCCAACCTTTTTTTCATTGATTCTTTGCCGAGTTGGGACCTAGTGGTAGAATCGAAGAAGCTTGGGTGGACAATAAACAATAATAAATAATAATATTGGACAATAATAATACATGACAGCACTCATTCATTCCTTTAAAACATACCTAAGCAGAATGTGCAATGGACTCAGTTCTCTGCCAAGTATCTATCAAAAAAAATTAACCGATTTATTATCGTCACAAAGCAATTAATCAAAACTCCTTCTCTGATTAGTGGAAATTCATACGTCTTCAAAAAACATTGGCAATTTCATCAGAATTAACTAATTACCAATTTATAACTTTTATCTGTTTCTCCAAAGTGTTTGACAAGGTAAGAAGTAGATGCTGAAGTTTATCAATGAATGTGCTATTTACAAACCGACAAAAACTGGTTCATAACAAAGGCCTTGGTGAAATCAAAAGGTATCGATAAAACGTAATACAGAAACGAAAAAGAAGTTATTTAAAAAGGCATTACTCTAAAGAACTTTGAAACACAATCTATTGTACTTTTCTATCTATTGTATATTGTATTTTTAAAAGAATTTCAATCTATCGATATAAAAATCCTGGTCAACCAATCACAAGCAATTATTAATGGATCGGAATATGACAGCATTCGTGCATTCATTTAAACATAAAACGGATTTTTCAACGGAATCAATGACAAATATCCCGATTTATTATCATCACATTTAACACATATCCCCAGCATTGCAATTCATCAAAACGAACACATAAGCACTTCCATAATAATGTTGCAGTAACAAGCATTCTTGAAGAAAGTTGTATTATCTAATTTTTTAATAAGAGTTTATACGTTTATTTATATATATATATCTATATGACGATAGCTATACTTATCTATACTTTTTATTTATTTTTTATTTTCTTTATTTTATTCAACTCTTTATTTATCGTTAATTTGTTGGTTTATTTATTTATTATTTTTTTATTTAGCAAATCAAAAAGTACAATAAAAAGGAAACAAAAAAAAAAATAAACAAAAAAATTTACAGACTATTAAGACTGCGCTCCTGCAAGTCACTAAGGCAGATGTGATATCGCTGGAAGCACAGTCTCTAAAAAAAACTTATATAAACAATGAAAATAATCAAACTTAATCAACATAATTATTCGAAAAGTCAAGCACTGAATTTAGTAGAAATAATTAATTTAATGACGGCATTATGAATTCCACGGTTCATATCATTTGAAAGAGCAGGATTACCAAACAAGAGTATCCTGCATGTATTAAGTGGAAACATGTATGGGAAACAGAAACGACGTATCTAAATGGTATTCTGACACAGACGAAGATGCCTCCGACGAACAGGCGTGTCTTTGAAAGGTGATTCCGACATAGGAGATTTTGACACAAAAGATTTCTTGGACATACAAGTGTCACAGCAACAGAAAAAGATTCTAACAAAGAAGAATGTCCTGGACTGTCATGTCTAAGACAGATTCTTTCTTCCGGACATTTATACTCTTCCAAGTATTAGCTACTATTAGGTATTACCTACACCACCCTATTATATTTTCTTCCCAGTCTTACTGGTCACCCGTTTATATTATCTTCCTAGTATTATCTACCGCCCGTTCATATATTTTCTCCTTTTTTTCTTTTTTCTTTTTCTTTCCTATCTTTATCCCCGCGCGTTTATAATTCTTCCATGTCTTATATACCACCCGTTTTTCTTCCTGGTATACCACCCCTTATATTTTCTCCCTTTTATTATATACCGCCCATTTATATTTTCTTCCACGTCTTATATACCGCCCATTTATATTTTCTCCTTATAAATACCTACCGCCCGTTCATATTATCATTCTAGCATTATCTACCGCCCGTTCATATTATCTTCCTAGTATTATCTACCGCGCGTTCATATATTTTTTCCTATTTTTATCCCCGCGCGTTTATATTTTCTTCCACGTCTTATATACCGCCCATTTATATTTCACCCTATTAATACCTACCACCCGTTTATATTATTTTCTTAGTATTATCTACCGCCCGTTCATATATGTTTTCCTATTTTTATCCCCGCGCGTTTATATTTTCTCCCTTTTATTATATACCGCCCATTTATATTTTCTCCTTATAAATACCTACCGCCCGTTCATATTATCTTTCTAGCATTATCTACCGCCCGTTCATATTATCTTCCTAGTATTATCTACCGCGCGTTCATATATTTTTTCCTATTTTTATCCCCGCGCGTTTATATTTTCTTCCACGTCTTATATATCGCCCGTTTATATTTTCTTCCTGGTATACCACCCCTTAATATTATCTCTCATTTATTATATACCGCCCATTTATATTTCACCCTATTAATACCTACCACCCGTTTATATTATTTTCTTAGTATTATCTACCGCCCGTTCATATATGTTTTCCTATTTTTATCCCCGCGCGTTTATATTTTCTTCCATGTCTTATATACCGCCCGTTTTTTTTCCTGGTATAACACCCCTTATATTTTCTCCCTTTTATTATATACCGCCCATTTATATTTTCTTTCACGTCTTATATACCACCCCTTATATTTTCTCCCTTTTATTATATACCGCCCATTTATATTTTCTTCCACGTCTTATATACCACCCCTTAATATTATCTCTCATTTATTATATACCGCCCATTTATATTTTCACCCTATTAATACCTACCACCCGTTTATATTATTTTCTTAGTATTATCTACCGCCCGTTCATATATGTTTTCCTATTTTTATCCCCGCGCGTTTATATTTTCTTCCACGTCTTATATGCCGCCCGTTTATATTTTCTATTATTGACCCCCTTAATGTTTCACTTTCTTTCTGAGTTTCTTATACAGCGACTTTAATTTCAATTTATGTTACTTTAACAATAGGTACCGGGGTGGAGAGAGGAGAGAGGAGAGAAAGGGTGTCGGGAAGATAGGTTGTTAGTTGTGTGGTATTTGGATAGATATAACGCTGTTCATTGTAGTTAGATGGACCGTTGACAACAGCAGCACCTGACAGCATCTATAACAATGTCATTCAGTATCAGGGGGTATTGTCATTTTCACTATAGTATGATGTATAATGCGAAGAATCTTTACTCTCTCTCAATTTCATTTAAATTTATTCATACGTAACTTCCTTAATTATTTGATTTGTTTCAATACAGAATGATGACGATGGTATTTCATTGCAAGAAGGAAGATCATCAGCTAACTTAAAAGATCACTTCAACCAATCACATGTTATGAAAAGATCACTTCAACCAATCACATGATATGAAAAGATCACTTCAACCAATCACATGATATGAAAAATGAACGCTTTTAATTTAGGTATAACATAGATATTTTCACATTCATTTCTACTTATATTCTTGCCTTATATCCTTCGCCCATTCATTTTGTTGCCCTCTCTTAATTTCAATACTTCTTCTAAAATTTTATCAGTTTGTTAATATCAAGTGGTGGAATATTCCGATTTCGGATTTCCAGTTTTAGAATAAACTTCCTAAATGGATTGCTTTGTTTCAAGACAGAATGACATTGACACTACCATGACATGGGGAAGAGCATCTGTTCAATCAAACATAATATCAAAAATGAAGGTTTTGGGTTAAGGTATGCCAGCTATATTCTTCCATTTATTTCTTCCGATTACTTCATCCGATTACTTCATAACATATGAATACTTTTTGATATTTTAGGTGAATGAGTGAAGGAGTTCCGAAGCTGATGCTCAGAATTATTTCTTTGTTCATTATCGTAAGAACTCAAATAATTATTAATTCATTATCACTTGTGGTGTTTCTGCTATGGTTTAATTTGATATCCTTTTATGCTGATTTCTTCATAGAATTGCTTCCATAGTAGCTTCTTGGTTGATCAATATTTTCATGACATTTGAACTGCAGTTACAGATTGGATACAAAAGTAAACGGGAAATTGCCGAGGTAATCATACGTATGACAGTGCATTTTGTTGCTATAACTACATATAAACATGCACCGGTACAATAAATTGGTGTGGGAGCACATTAGCATAACTTCTGTTTCCAATCTGTATAACAAATGAACTTATTTGCACGTTTTTCTTTAATGCTTTAATAGCTAACATACAAATTTTGACATACCCTATAGGTCCGCCGCTGGTTTTTGATAAATGTGTGGATCCACCGGAGAGGAAATTGTCATACTATTTGTAAGCGTCATTCTCTAAAAAAACAAAGCATTACTTCGAATCAGGAGGTATCCCACAATAAGTAAAACCTGTAGGTAAGGTATATAATTTATTTATAATAGTTGATCACCAACGAAAGAGGATGATCGGGAAAATATGGCGATCTTTGGATATACAGTTGCATAGCAACGGGTAAATATAACTACAGGCGAATCTCTGTCAAAGCGGATCTCTATAAAGCGCTTACAAAGATGTCCACTTTATAGAGACTCAACCTAAGAAAATTTAGCTGTACATGGGGTATGTGCCCGTCATGCGGATATGTCAGGTTTGTAAAGGTGTACGCTTTATAGAGATTCTACTGTATTTTATTTCTTTTTTCCATACACTGACATACATGTCTTTCTTTTTTCGATACACTGACATACATGCCTTAGTCATGTTGTTTGATATACAAAATTCAAAATTGTATATATTATGTATATATTATGTGTATATTATGTATATATTATGTGTATTATGTGTATGTATATATTCAGACTTTCATTTAAACTCTTTTTATTATTCGTGGGACCATCCAGTATATCTTTTTTATGATATTATCGATCTTCGTTTTCCATAATAATGCATTTGCTTTAGTCTGATTTCTATTTCGCGCACAGATGTTTATATTTTTCTTATAATCAACACAATGAACCATTCCCAGTGGGTAAAATCGCCAAAAAGTCTCTGTGGAGGAGTGTTTTTTATTGAAACTGTAGGCGATATTGCTTGCTATTCCTATAGAAAACACTCCTCCTCATAGACTTTTTGAAGATTTTGCCCACTGGGTTATGATTGTTATTTTTTGTACACCTTCGCCGTGTTTGAACAAATTATACAAACGTATCTTTCCTCGCTCGCTCGCTTGCTCAGTTTTTGTGAAATGGAAATCAGCCTAATGTGAGACAAGAAGCTTACAGGGAATGAAATAGCAGTTATATTTGTTTTAGTCAAAGATCAAGTGGTACTACGAACATGGGTGTTGTTCACATCAGCTATACTGGAAACGTTTGTGTTGGTTGGATCATGGCATCAGGGCCGAGGATAAAAAGTGCGAAAGATGTTGCTCCTGTAGAGAGGAATTGGATTGGAGATATCAATTATATTCAGTTATAAGATATGGTGAGTTTGCTTTGATAGAGGTCGAGTTTTGTTACCATCCTATTCGCATGACGTCGTTTTAACGTCTGTTTTGAAGACGTCCATATAACGTTCAGCTGACGTCGTGTACCTGCTTGGATTGATTTGTATTTGTTATCATTATGGAGTTTACACAACAAACGTTGTCATGTTGTTTTTATTTTGTTTTCGTTTTGCTTTTACATTCCATGGAAACAGGCGAGTCAGCCCTTTATGACATCTTTATGTATGGAAAGTTTAAAGCAATAATTTAATTTCAATGATGAACCCCATAGTACACAAACAATTTGCAGTCATCTAATTCTCCAGAAGATGTCCACCTCAGATCACGTGTTTAGCTGCAACATTATTAGCGGAAATGTTGGCAACGTACGTGTGCACTGTTTGATATGCCTGTTTTGACGTTATCACAATGTAAGAGAATAAAAATACCTTACGTGGATTTATTTTCGCGTGGACATATTTTCGCGGACACCCCTTTTGACCTAATTTCGCGTGGATTAATTTTCGCGGATGGTTTAAAAATGGGATATTTCCTCCAGCACTGAGCCAGCACGGGGGAATATGGCTCTAAAAACTCCTCTAAGGAGTGCGTAAATCTGCACGATGCGGTGTGATGCGATTCCTTCTAGGTGTCAAGACTAAAAAACGACTAAAGCAGGTGTCATGAACGAGCGGTGTTCATACAAAATGGTAAAAGCCACCTGCTTTTTGACAGGTTAACTTTTGTGTTCAAAAAGATGTCTAGACAGCTTGTGTCTTGTCAGCATGTGCTCTAGACTGTTCTAGCCTGTTCCAGACTATTCTAGCTTGTTCAGCCTGTTCCCCCTTTTAGTACGTACGTAAATATTTCACGTGGGTTAACTTTCGCAGAAAAAAAAGTGTGTGGATTAATTTTCGCGGATGGAAAAAATGAAAAATTTCGCGTGGATTAATTTTCGCGGATGGTGTCATTTTTGAATATTTCGCGTGGATTAATTTTCGCGGATTTTTCGAAAATCCGCGAAATCCGCGAAAATTAATCCACGCGAAAATTAATCCACGTAAGGTACATTGGTGACACATCTGAACAGATCCATCAATATTGGCTTATAGTATCATCATGTTGTTGCAGTTTGACTGCCTCTCCAACATTTCTGCCAATATTTTTTTTATTAAACGGGATTTTCGAATGTTTGTTTGTTTGTTTTGATAGCTGTTTTGATATCAATGTAGACAATATTTTGACTCATATCAAACTCACGTTGCCTTGAGTTGGTCAATTTGTTGGCCAGCATGTTTCCAAAGTTTATTCCTACCATTTATGTCCCATGAAATGATGACGTCCAATTAACATGTTATGCAAACGATCACGTGATCTGAAAGCGGACATAACAAAGTCTGTGGCTAATCAGGTTTGATTTGTTTTTAGATCTCCCAACAAACGAACTCGTAAAAAAATGGACTTTTATATTCCTTGTTAAATTTGTATATATAGATTTAATTAGATTTTATAACACATTATGATCACATACCGGATTTCCTCTTTTAGCACCTTCCCTCCATCCATGTACTCATTTTTTAATCACCCCTTCTAAGAAGCCTTTTCAGAGTAACTAAAAACAAGAAGTTTTCTTATTAGTTAATAAAATCAGAAATTCTTTGACAGAAAAAAACCCACGGAATATGATTATTTTTATCGAATCATTTTCCTTAGTTTTTTGCAAATATTCAAAATAATTTTATAAACGTCCTTCTTTTAGATGCCCCTCCGGTTAAAAGAGGAACTACGGTAATTTCACAACTAGTTAAGCAACAGAAATGCGGTGTATTGAAAATAAAAGATTGTTGAATTTACAAATCGATAAATGCATATATCTTGAGATCTCGTCCGCTATTTTGCTATCCCTTATAAGCCAATGTGTCTTATCCCCACATTTACATATATTCACGTTTTTTTTATAATCATCACATTATTGTGGCTGAGGCTTAATATCGGTTAACAGGCTGGTCTACGTGAGAGGATCAAAATTGCGTTTCTTCAAATCAATGGAACTTTCGTAACATGTTTGTGATCAACAAGCAAAAAATATTTTTCTTAGGCAAGTAAAGTCGAGCGTGAACCGCAGTTGCTTCGTTTTGAGCCTCGTGCATATAGTGTTGCATATAAAAACAGCGTGCACCTTGTCCCAACCTACTATTTTTATTTCCAAACAATGTCGAGATGTCAAGATCTATATAACGTTAATATTTATGTTAAATCTTAAGAAATTGTTTAACATTTATTAAAACAAACATGCTAAGTTAATTGAAAATTTCTGCATAAAATATCCCTAATTTCCATTACCTCATCCAGATTATTCATCGATTCTTTTGATTTCAATTATCTCAAAATTCATCGTAATACATCGTATCGCATCGTATCGCATCGTATCGTATCCCATCGCATCGTATCCCATCGCATCGTATCCCATCGCATCGTATCCCATCGCATCGTATCCCATCGCATCGTATCCCATCGCATTTTATCGCATGGTGTCGTATCATTACATCGTAACACGCTTCTCATCGTATCACAGCATTATCTCGAAGGTTGCAGTGATGGCATCCTTGTTGTGTCGCACCATATTCTTCTATTCACCTAGCTCTCTCTTAGTTTCCATTATCTAACTAAATAACTAACTAAATAAGTAAATATAAATATATAAAAAATATTTAAATTATAACATTAAAACACCTATTAAGGAATTTCATTGCAAAATTAAATTTGACATTACGATAGCATTCTGTCACGCGCACTAGTTGTGAATATAGTTCTGATCATACATTAAATACGCTTTTCCTAATACATTTTCCCTAATACATTTTCCCTCATTTTCCCTTTTTTGTTTTGATTGGCCTAACTTATGCGTTGAAAATTGTTACAAATTTTACCGTTAAAAAAAATCATAAAATCATTGAACAAAAAATTCGGGAAAAGCGTATCGATATTTTAGAGAAAGCATCCACACACGCACACACACATACACACACACACACACACACACACACACACACACAGACTTAAATACAGTTTGCTATATACGCTGATGTAATTTATGGTTTGATGGTATAACATGCAACTTTGGAGGACAAGTAACTACTACTACTAGGGTCCAAGAAAACTGTTTTCGTATCCGTAGTTCCTAAAATGTTTATTTCCTTTTGAAAAACTCACAAGTGCCCTGAACTATACAAAGTAATGATATTTCGCTGAATGCATGTTTTATGCAATTTAATTTCATCTGTTTTGGTAAATCAGGTCAACAAATATTTCTATCCGAACATGTTCGTTGAAAGGAAATGAAAAAAAAGAGTACTTTAATGTTTTGAATTGACCGAAACGAAAGATTTCGCGAGAATTATTTTCGCGAGAAATATTTTCGCGAATGAACAAAATCAAGAATTTTCCGTGATTGATGAAATGTGAAACAATTTTTGTGCAATTATTTTTTTATTTTTTGGAGTTGACCTGTATGATGTGGTCATGTGAATGGTTGCCGAACAGGAAAGAAATCGCACCTTGTAAAGTGAGGGACATGAATTTAAATCGAGACAATTTTTCAAAATGTGGGAAAAAAACCAAAAAGTTGATGAGTACACCAAAGAAAAACTATAACCCTTTAATGAGAAGTAGTTTAAAACCCTTTGAGTTTCATAAAAATGGTTGAAACACTTGACGATGTTTTGAAAGGCACTACTTAGGAAACAGTTATTCCAAAGCCTGAAATTGATTTTGCTAGGGAGGTTATTGATATACCAGAAGCACAGACAAAGATCATTCCAAGTGTTGATGATATAGTCTTAATGTCTTGCATTAAAATCATGCATAGAAATAAAATGTCCATATTCTGTTAGCCACCTATCTCCAATGGATGATAATGTTAAACTGGACTATTTAGAAAATGACAATGGTACAATTCAACTGAAAAAAACACATCAATATTATAGTCAGTGTCAGTTACAGATTGGAACTACTAGACTAAAAAAGTGTATGTTTTTTGTATATACAGCTCATGGTACATTAATTGATGAACTCTTATTTGATAAAGAGTTTTTTGATGAGTTAGTGAAGATGTGTAGTAAATTTTACAGAGAATTTTACTTAAAATCTGTGTACGATTAGTATATATATTTTGTAAAACGTATTTATTCATTTGGATGTATTAAAAAAAACCCTTGTGTTCTTAAAAGAATGTCCTTTTTTTCAAACAAAATTTTAATAATTATCTCTTTGTTTTGTTGTTACTGATGATACCAAAATAAGTTTTGCCCCTTTTGTGTGACCTAAATTAAGCGTGCAAGCTTAGAATTATTATTTTTTTTTGTTTTTTTTCATAAAGTTTTTCTAATTCAAAAAAACTTCCAATATTGCAGGATTTCTTTCCAGATTTTCTATTAAAAAAAAGATAATTTCATGAAAAGATGTTTCCCGCCTTTTGTCAAATCAATACAAAAATTGTTAACGGAGACTTTCTGTTTACATTTTTCTTGATCATTCCGATGTAATTCCCTGAAGTGTGATCAGAAATTATCAAAGAGATTGGGAACGCGAGACGAACTGAAATAAAAATGGCCGAAACTTAAGCCGGGTGATAACTTTTCATCGGTACTTTGTTTGAAAGATGAGGAAAATAATTCGGCTTTCTTTGCGTCAATATTTATAGAGTATCATAAAAAAACCCTGGGAAAATGAAGGAAATTTCACAAAATTCCAAGACCAAGTTATCCTTGATTTTGTATTAACATATACTTTCAAATAAATTACACATTTGTTTTTGATACTTCATCTTCAGATAAAACTAATAACATAAAAGCATAACAGATCTACAATTTTTTTTTTAAAATGTTTGGCAGATTGATATACTAATAAAGCTACCATTAAATGCCAATTAACTAAAAATCTTGAAGTTCTTCATCATTAACACAGAAAACTGGAAACAAACAACTGAACAAAAAATTTTCTGTAACAATTCATTTTCCAAAACACAAAAAGATAAAAAAAACAGGTCATAAAAATATATACCTATCATACATAAAAAATATATACAATATATACGTAACAGGCAGTGACAAACACTGATGTGGACCTACTGTTGAAAGCAAACTAAAAATTAAAAACAGTTTCAAAAAAGGACAATAATGGGAAGCAAAAATTCAAGAAACTAAAGAAATTTAAGATTTGATTTGTTAATAAATATAATCAGTATTATGAAGTGCTCTACCAGTAGGTTAAAACTAATTTTATCAAGAATATCTGATTTTCTTGAGGTGGTTTTGAAACAATCATGCGATATCTTCCGAATTTTGGAGTGAATAAACTACTGACACCTCATAATCAGTAGGTAATCAGCATTTTTAAGTCACTAAATTGTTAACAAAATATATATAAATGTCACTTGAGTCATATATCAATCGCATTACACAATTATACAGTCTTTGTGGATTCCTTATAAAGCAATGGCTTTAAGTTACAAAGGGCTGAACAAGTTACAATAATATCATCACAATGATGCAACATAGTAATAGGCAAAACCGACTGTCATGGGTAATAAGTTACAAAAAAGTATTATATATTTCCCTATAGGGGGGAGGGGGGATATATGTTAAAACCAGCGTTTTCCTTCTCCTCCTCTTCCTCTTCCATCTCTGTTCACTTTGATAGCCGGAGTTCCACAATAGAACTTGTCCATTAAAGCTTAGAGTTTGGAACAGGGACTAGTGTTCAATGAAGTAGCGTGTGTGGTATGTATAGCTACACCAATTTGTAAACCTTTCTGTTGATATCTTATGTTTTTACTGCAATTTAGTTTTGATTTTTCATCTGTTTACTGGTTTTGCTTAAAGGTACTACTGCCAACAGATATCTTGTGTTAAACCCAATGCTTGCCATCAGAATGATTCATTTTGAATTATTTGTGTTGCCATTTTAAAAGAAGGGCCAAGTGGCAGTGGCGGATCTAGCATGGCGGATCTAGCAGAAATTTGACTGGTGTTAGCCAATTTGGAGGAGAACTTTCTAAAAAAGAATTGGCAATGAAATTTCAATTATTCTTTTGAAAACACTCATATCCATAATTTTTACACCAGTAAAGTTGATTCTCGATCCGCTGCTGAGTGGACCCTGGTTAAAATCCACAAACACTAATCTTGTTCGTTTTAGCAAAATGATCCAAAAAATAAAAAGTTTTAATGGTTTTGTATCTCCTCCGTGCAGATTCCCGTCTTCTTCTATGCAAGACTGATAAAAGTGAAACAAAAGAACAAGTGGAGGAGTGTTATAAAATATTTCACTTTTGAAAATGATGATTTATGTAGGCGTAAAGGCTAAGAGTGGGTTTACACGAGAGCCGTAGTGAACTGAAACCGGTTTGAGATCTCAGTAGGTTAGTTGTTAACGTGAAATGAATATATTTTTATTTCCACGTATGTGTATGCGAAATTTAATTAATATGCGCATATTTAATAACACATTTTTTCATGAAACAATGTGAAAGTTTTCACATCTTTTCAAATCGTACTGAGATTTCAAACCTACTTGAGAATTAGGTTCCATACGATTAAAAATTTCAGTACGGTTGATACATGTAGAGAGGAATATAAAAAAAATACGTATGATTTCTCTACCCGAACTGAAAAGTTCAGTACGGCTTTCATGTAAACGCACTCTAACTGATGTCTAATTATACCTATTTCATTTTCCTCTACAGCTGATATAAGAGCGCAGCTCTCTAAAAAAAACAAGAAAGTGTAAAATGGGCATAACCACAAATTAGAAACTGGCTCCATTGAGAGTGATTTAAAAAAACTACTCTTACTGAAACATGAAGAAAAAACATTCGTAAGTAAAAATATTTTGAAATTGGAATTTATACTTTAAAATTCTCCTTCATATTATTATCATTACACTTTCCAGATTTTTTCTCAAAAGTTGACCAGAATATTCAAAAATCTCTCATCTCTTGTTTGTCCAGACAGAAATCACAAGTTTCAATCACAAAGCCTTAATTCCATAACCATCTAAGTGAAACTTGTTATATGTTAGGACACGATTTAACTCACAATTTCAGAACATCCACGAATCCATTATGTAGTAAACGTTTTAATATTTGGTGAAGTTGGTGTTGATTTTTTAATAATTTTTCTAATGGAGAAGTTTGATGATTGGACGTAATTCAATGCACACATCCTGTAAGTTATAAAAGCAACAATGCAATGAAACGGACAAAAACGAGGCTCAAGTCATTAGTTATCCTCAAGTTATGAAGTGTTTGAGTTATCTGGACTGTAATAATGAGAGAAAATTAAAATGGTTCAGGTTTCCATAGCAACAATTGGTCATATCACAGGAGGTCACCACGTCACATATTTTTTCCGCTCCGCTAAATAAGACTTCATTTTTCTGCTACATTCCCCGACAGACAAATTTTAGCTTATTTTTGTTTAGGGTTTTGTTCCATACCATACATTTGGTTTTTCCTTGTTTGACGAATCCAGTGAGCTGTCACTTAGCAGTTGCTTCCTGTTTTGACAGATTCGGGTCTCATGTTGCTTATAAAGAAAACGTGTATTTGACGACCAGGTATGAGGCATTATGAATTGTGAACAAAAGTACTCATTTATACATTAATTTTACTCTTTTTGTAAAAGAAATGATAAAAATTCGCATTCCGGTTTTTCATCACTGTCCGGCAACAATTTCAGGCGAAAGCTAAATGAAAAGTTAAACCCACTGGAGGGTAACTGCCTCTCGGTGACACATTGCAGTAATTCACATTACATATGTTGATATAAGAAAAAACTGTTCTTTCGATTTTCGCGCATGTCGCATTGATTGTTTGTTACTTTAGACTTTAATTACAAAATGCAACGTCAGCAATGTATTTTTCAAAGCGACAACTGTCTTGTGCTTTGATTGGTTGTTTGTTACATTTAACTTATATGACGGATTTCTATTAAAAACAAATTTCTTCGTTCGAGTAACTGACCTGAGGCTGATTGACTTTTCGCGGACGAAATCAGGATAAGTTATGACTCCATCATGCGTTTGAAGAAAAGTTCGTATAATAACAGTGGAACAAAAAGATGCATAGCTACTGATTTTAATGTTTCATAAATCATTGTAATTTCAGACGGCGAGATATAAGACAAAAGGCGAAGAACAATTGCAATGTCATCAAAATAATTTCGGTGACGTAAACATGGACTTAATCATGACGCGCCGTTTCATTTGTTATGATGCGAAGGAAGGAAACAGACATGCAGATGAAGGTGAGGGGGAAAATCTGTTGTCTGGCGTTTGACGTTATAAAAGTTACCGAATGAATTTTCCATTGACTTACGGATTAATGTTAAAGTTGTCGTTTCATATCCAAAGTGATGATGAAACTTTTATAACATTTTGACGATGCTCAGACTTAGCAGATAGATTTCACTCGTAAATCTTTTTTTTTATCATGGATGGGTGAGCATTCACACTATTTACCAATATCATCTGTTTAAAATTTCGGATTGATTACACTTAGTAAAAGTGTTACTTAGGAGTGTTACTTAGGAGTTGAAAATGATTCTGCTCCGTTAACATCCCGATTCAGTGTGGACAATCTTACCCAAACAAAATTTCGAAACCTTTTCTTTATTATTCTCTTGATTATCACCTCGAGTAAATTGAATCAAATTCTTCCGCAGAACTGGCTCGTCGAGATTTTTAAAACAATCGTATCATGTAAACACTCGAAATATTTACGATCTATTCCGATTAAGTCATCGTACTTCCATCCTCTTTACTTCCGAAGTGATACCTATCCGCAAGATCTGAACAATAGACTTTATTAAATGGTTATTTTGAGTTCACATTCATCCAAATATCGTAATCATATATGTTCTAAAACTTTTTCCTGCATGAAAATACTCTTAGAGTTAATTAAGATATTTACCGATAATGTTTGTAGCTTCAAAGTTTATAAATGCAGGCAGTGATTTTATAGAAAATTCAACTTGTAACAATATTTTTCTTCCATCAATATAGGGCATCACCATGGTGATAGTGGACGACCAACGAAGGAACGGATCAACGAAAGAAATACATAGGACAGGTTTAGTTATTTTCTTGTTATCCACTCGCATGAATCCACTTGTTCTGCTTTTGTTGTCATTTTGATTCAAAGATTCGTAGAAATTCTTTACTATTCTTTACAGGTCTTTACTGCGTATGTCAATATTGAACTATCGGAACAATCGGAATTGGGCTGGTGGAATTCTCAGGCTGTGCATTGGTAAAACGAACATATCAACGTCATTTGAAGAAACTTATTGCATATGCTAGAATATTCTTTGTGAAAAAATGGTAATGCAATTCTTATTGCCTGCTGATACTTGCAAAACATTTGCATCGAACTTCACTGTAGAGGAATAGTTCTGTCAAGAGGAATGGGTGTGTGCTTTGGTTGGGACTTGATAAACGTTACAACCTGATGTGAGTACCACTGTTAAGAAGGGACGTTAGAAAGTTAGGTTGCTGAACCCCCCGCAGTGTATGTGTTAGCATGTGAGGGGGAGATAATGAAATGCTAAAAACGGTCAGTCTTTTGTCATTAAGTCATGTCTGCGCGTCGTAGACCAAACGCGTTTGAGGACTGTTTAAATGTGATATGATGAAGTTAAATCATAGAAAAGGACAACTATGTATATTTCAAAATCGTTCAAAATACGTTAATTTTGGCAGAAATTATTCTGTCATCTATTCCGCTCTGATTAGAGTAGATTTTACCAATGTAATGTCGGAAAAATTGCAAATCAATGCAAGTGTTGTGTGGGCCTAAAACCACCTTTTGAAATTTAATTCGTTGACTTTACAAATTCTGATCTGTATTTTATATTATTTAAGCTATTAAGGTAAGATCTCGTATCAGTAAAGTTCATGGTGAAAACCATGTAGAATTTGTTTGGGTAATGGAGTTTAAAAACAACTTTTGTCTTGTTCTATCAAACACTTTTATGAGAGTTCTCACCGAAAAGTTTGTGATACAAGAGACTCTTAAACACCCTCTTTCTATTTTTACTCTCCTTAATGTAAAGACCAAGTGCTGATTTCCTAGTTTTTGCCAGCTTATCAAAAATATCAAAAATTTGTAGGGATGGATAAAAGAGAGATTTGACAATATACGGAACTAAGAGTTTCGATAAAAGATAGTAGCGAGGAAAGAAAAAGTGAAAAATATTTACCACAGGATATATTGAAATTACTATTTTTCTACTCAAGCATTCTATTAGGAAAGAAAATATTTTTTGATTTTTCAGATGTCGTAGCTTAAAGTCTCTAATGTTCCTTCCGGACCAATTGCCCTTTAAAGAGTATCAGAATATCGAAGTAATCCTTCTGATAGGAGAATCAAAGAGGAATTAAAAAGAGGAATTAAAAATCGGTCTAAGATTATGATTCTACATTAAATTTTGAGAATAGTTTAGCACCTTTAACTGGAAGCATTAGCTTAATGACGTAGTTTAACCAACTCCAAATCGAAAAAGTAAACCGAACACTGTATTTTACAAGAACTCTTATTATGGAGCCGTGTATTTTAATAACCAGAAGTGTGGCGGAAACTCCAGGTAACATGAATAACACAATAAATGACTAATAACAACCATTCTAACTACATTAATGCATCACGAAATAACTAATTAAAAATATCTTAATTGAATGGTAAAAGTAACTCACTAAAATTAAAAACCCTTCACTAACAGAACTGATATTCTGACTGCAATTTCAGGACATGGTTACACAAATCGCAATGACAGCATTGCATTGTGGTAGTATTAAATCTATAAATTTTTCCCATATAAAAATAATTGTTAATAGATAAGATATATACATATAGGTTATGAATATAAAATACCTTACCTGAAATTTTAAATTTTTACAAAACCCTTTTTTAGAGGAAATCTAAAAACAAGCTGCAACCAATGTTTGGAAAACCTGGAAAATCTTGCTCTATAAATAAAAAATAGTACAGATCAGAACTTTCAATTGGAATAGATCATACGATTCACTTACAATAAATTGCCCAATATCCGCCCTCCATTTTTTAAGGCCCTCTTCCAGAAAACGCCCAAACCATTTATGAGTTGATTTACCGTAATTCCAAAATAAAAACTAATTCAATAATGAAAACAAAAAAGACAAAATATTGTTCATTTCTGATTTGAACTTCATCATTGTGTGATTGTGTGTAGACTGTTTTTGATGCTGGTCACCATTTTTTCTGCGGACTGTGACATTAAGACGACCCACATACACTTCAGCAACCTAATTTTTTTCGGTTTCTTCTACGTTGCGAAAAATGGATGTAACGTTTCCTAAAACTATTTCCGTGAAATTCCCTTGATGGAATCCTTGAGCTCTGAATTATACAAGTTTTGCAAGTAAATTTTCAGGCATTAGCTGTTGCATTGCCATTTTTCAACAAGCGGATGAGTACTTTTGGAAGTTTTTGCAATTTCTATCATATCATGGTCACTTAATAACTACTGATTTTAATATGCCCGTGCTAAGAATGTTAGCCGCGGTTAAATAATTTCACTAGTTATTTAATGAGCATGGTAAGTTAGAAATGGCAAGAACTTGCAGAAGTAATCATCCGCTTGCTGAGAAAATCTTTGTAATTTAAAAAAAAAATTTTTCCCAAAAAATATTCAAAAATTCCAGAAGATCCCCTGTTTTTTATTTCACATTTTTGCAGATCATCCTTCTGTATGAGGGATTTCGGACGAACTCGCATCTCTGGATCGATCACCTCTTCACTTGAGCTGGTCACCTCATACGACGACAACCATGCATATCGACTCCATGCGACCAGGGTACACTACTTACTCTGTATGGAACTATTCGTCTTTCGCATTTTCTTTCTTCTGTTCACCTTTCTTGCAAACAGCCGGAACGGGTATTGAACCACTGGCAATACTCACCTGTTAGAATGGCAGATCATTACATGTACCACTGCGCCACTGAAGGATATCATGTTAATGGAAAGACATTGATATCAATTCACTACTAGTAATTTACCATCTAAATGAAAGATTTGCTCCTTTGATATTGCTAGTGTATCTTTCACCGGATGAGTTAGCAATGGTTTCGAACCACTGACATATGTGCATTAAGAGTAGCACACCGACACACCTACCAGTGCGCCACTAATGGATACTATCTTCATGGAAAGATTTTGAAATCAAGTCACCACTATTAAGTAAGTAACTAAAGATTTACTCCTTTCATATTGCTAGTTTATCTTTCACAGGACAAGTTCGCAATGGTTTCGAACCACTGACATATCCGCATTAAGAGTAGCACACCGCACACCTACCAGTGCGCCACTGATGGATACCATCTTCATGGAAAGATTTTGATATCAAGTCACCACTTTTATGTAAGTAACTAAAGATTTGCTCCTTTGATATGGCTAGTGTATCTTTCACAGGACAAGTTCGCAATGGTTTCGAACCACTGACATATGCGCATTTTGAGTCGCAAACCGACACACCTACCAGAGCGCCACGGAGGGATAAAATATTTTGGGAAAGATTTTTTTATCAATTCACAACTATTAAGTAAGTAACTAAATGGAGGTTGTATTTCTTCCTTAGGAACAATCCGGCTTGGTTTCGAACCACTGACAAACTCGCTTATGGAATCGTAGATCACCACATCTACCAGCGCTCTACTAATACATACATCTTGACGGAAGGATTTTGATGTCAATTGACGACTAGTGAATTACGAACTAAATGAAGGCTTTGATTCTTTTTATGTTAGAAGTCGCATCTTTCTTAGGAACAGGCCGACTTGGTTTCGAACCACTAACATTCACCCACCGAGTCGCAGACAATCAGATCTATAAAAGGTAAAGAAAAGGAAAATGGGAACGTTGTCCTGGTTCTTGTCAGTTACACTTTGCCACATACTGATAAACCATCATACTGATAAACTTACTTAGGGAGGCACGTTCGTTGGGTAGTTTGAACTATATCATATGCCATGGCAGTATGTGACAAAGTGTAACTGACAAGAACCATGACAACGTTCCCATTTTCCTTTTCTTTACCTTTTCCCACGTGACCAGTATCAGTACCGGTACCATGTCAGTTATAAGTACTATCAAAATTTTCGAGTTTTTGACAAAATTTATAGTTTCAAGGTGCTGCCACATAAATATGTTTTTATTCATAAGTTATAAATCCACATTTTATAGAGCTATATAGCCTCACTTAACCCAGTATGATATTCATGATGTGAAGGGAAAGTTACTTATTTGGTGAAGAGACTAATAGTAATAAAAAATAGATGCATCCGAATGCTAGTCAAAGAAATGAAGTTTTCAAAGGACTGTCAGGTTTTTGTTGTTAGTACTTTCTGATTGATTTCATCTGTTATTTAAATAAATCCCGTTCAAAAATAATGAAAAAAGGATAAAAAAAGGAAAAGGAAACAGACAAATGTAGAAGTTACTATGATACAACAAATTTATTCTAAATTTGAGAGAATACGTGCTGTGGCTTTATCAAAAAAGTAACTTTTTGTAGCAGTCGTGAAGCTTGAGTAACTGTCTGCAGTTCGGCATATTAATGGTAATTCGTTGAAAAATTTTGATGCCTTATATTCGAATATTGACCTTGGGGCGTTGGTATTACATGTGATGGTATCTAGATCGTGGGTGTTACATCGTAGTTGTTGTGTTGGAGGATCACGTCTTCTTCGCAGTTCTAATGGTCCATTTATGACACCCTTATAAAAATCGGTATTCTACATTGTTAATTGTTCGATATTTTATGTGAACAACCCAAGAAATCCGTTTGGTTTGGATACTATTGTCTATCGCTCCAATCAACTCTGGCAATTTCTTCCCGATGAGATAAAGTAATTAAATTCATTAACTATTTTTGATAACAAGATCAAGAAGTGGAAATGTGAGAAAGGCGGATGTCAATTCATCCCAATCTAAGGTTTTATTTAATATATAGAAAATTGAAATATGAAATAAAAAAAATAAATAAATTTACAAGACAAACCAGGCTCTTGTTTTGCATAACCTGCAAGAGTGAGATTAAGCTTTTCTTTTCCATCCAAGAATCCACTCTCTTTAGAGGTACAACAAATTCATGAACATTTACAAAATTGAAAGTTTTAAATTTAAAGAAATACATTTTAAAAGGAACAAGAAGGAGAAGGGGCAGGTGGTGATGGTTACGTAACCATTATACCATTGTTTTATAATAAATGTTCTTTCTGATAAAACTGTAGTATCCTCAATTTACAGGGTACAGGCTAACGTTGACTAAATCACATAAAAATACGACGAAAATAATTTGACACATTGCTGAAATATAAATTATGATTTTACATAATAAGTTATTAAAATTCCAATGAAAACTTTCTAAATGGATTGTTTGTAGTATTTGAACAGTAGTACTTTCCAAATTCTGTTTCTTCATCGAATCTAGAGCTTCGGCAAAAGTCATGGAGGAGAGTTTAGTTAAAAGTGGAAAAGGAAAACGTGCAAGTAACCTAAACTAACAATTAAGATTGAAAAGAAACTTCACGACTCTATACTACTCCACTTTTTTGCTGAAGGCCGCCGCTGAAAAATGATCTGAAATACGAAAACTAGGTGATTATCAAACCATTCCACCATCACATCAATAATCCTATTGAAGGTATTTAGGTACAAGGCAAGGTACAATTCAATTAAAGGATGATACTGTGATATTAAAATAAAATATCCGGAAAATAATCGTTATATTAGTGGTGGAAAAGTTAAAAGGATCAGATATGTTTGAATATCTAACAAATTTAAAGACTCTCTATTTATATTTGCCTTTTGAAAAATTTGCTAACGGAACGATTCAAGGACTACCCTTTATTCAAACGGTCAGTATAAATGCAGATAATCTAAAAAGAATTTATGATTCCTCATTGTCAAATGAAAATCTCCAAACACTACAAATCCAAAGATACCAGGAAGAGGAACTGTTTATTTTTAAAGATGTGCCAAAATTAAAACGTCTTCAAATATTTAACAGTCAGATTAAGAAGTTTCACATTGATCCACCTAAATTTTTGGATTCCTTGACATCATTTACGTTGATACACACTACAGTTACTCCTGATTGGTCATTTCGACTTTACTTTAAAAGCCTTGAATCATTAGATTTGTCTTACAGTAATTTAAGAGGTAACTTAACATTTTACAAAATGTTACAAAAATTTCATTATCCTTAAGTACGTTTAAATTCTTCTTAAATGAAAGATTTTTGTTACCTTGGCAAGTGTAACCATTACCAGAATATCAGGAAGAGGAATATTTTAGAATATTATGAAGAATATTATTCCGGATATTTTACATTGACAAAAATGGGTCACACATTTAAAGGTTTTACAAAACTTTCTTCTTTAAATTTATACGGGAATGATTTGACAAGAGTAAGTAATGTTAACTTCCCAAATTCAATTCGAAGGCTTGATTTACGACAAACAAAAATCACAAAGGATTTTTTTCGGTACAAAATATAGATCTATTGACATGAGCTACAATGACTTATCAAATTGTAAATGAGATGAGTTCAACAGAGTTTTGAACGTACAATCAATAAACTTTGAATTATGCAAATTTGAAACGCCTGTACTTGGGTTAACTAACCAAATTAAATTTATTAGATCTGAATGACAATCAATATCTTCAATAACATCTAAGTTTGATTTTGGAAACAATAGATGCTGTGCCGTCTTTAAGTAGACTTTTTATAGCCTACAACAATATTCAAGTCCTCAGAAATTAAACAATGACAGGTTACAAAGTTGACAAGCCTTCAGTTACAAAATAACAAGATCCATACTATAGAAGATCACGCGTTCTTTAATTTGACACGTTTATCATATATACATCTTCCTGGAAACGCATTAACCAACAGTTTGAATCCAGATATTGATCGAAAATATTCTGGATTATCTAAAGCTCCGTTTAGGTGGATCAAATTTCCTCTCACATTGAACATCAATTATAATGATCTTGAATATATTAATGATGACATTATCCCAGATATGTGTATCACGTTTTATTTATTTAACAATCGTCTTAAATCCATCAGTCTAAAACAAAAATATAGCCGCTTGCAATACTTAAATGCAGATTACAACACTCACCTGAATCAAGTTGATCTATCTGTGGTTACTGCATCAACTTTAAGAACATCGTCATTTCGTGATAGTCAGGTACACTTCAAGTGTTCTGTAAAAGCATTATCAATGAGGAAAAACCTTATAATGATAGGAGTATGCCATGAACCACATTGGTAACATGGTATTACATTGACTGATCTTGAGAAAAATAATCCCTGCAGAAGCAATGGTACAAAAACAGTTACAGCAACTGTACTGCTGGTTATCATGGAAAATATTGCGAAATTAAAATTACGCCATGCTTTCCTGATTCATGCATCAATGGATTTTGTAAACTAAGGAATGGAACGTTTGTGTGTCGTTGTGATGACAACTTTGTTGAAACCTTCTGTGACGTTAAGAAACTATGCACGTCAAATCTTGCTTCAACAATGCTACGTGTATCGAATGGAATAATTCCTTTTCATGTCATTGCAAGTTAGGCTTCGCTGGAAAGAGATGCGAAAATGAAATCAAGTTTGCTTATAATGAAAAAGCAACTTTAGATAAAGAAATCATCTACATTGGATTACAGATGCTGGCGTTGGCTTTGTAGTTCTTCTCCTGATCATGATCATTTTCTTCTTGATTTGGTGTAATGTAAGGTAAGGAAGGATCATTCAGAAATAAGGTCATGTAACAATAGTAAAATTCGTTGAGAAACGTGAGTTGTAGACAGTTGTTAATCATAATTTCGAAAACATAAATACATCTTTATTTACTTTTGAAAATCTAAAATCTAAATAGAAAATAATTCCATTTTAGAAGTCACCAAAGCATGCTGACAAACACATTGATGTAAACAAACTACATATACAGATATTTCAAGATCTTTTTACCTGTGTAAAATACAGATAACAGATGACTTCTGTTACAATATGGCCCCAGATTCAGGGGCGGACGCAAGATTTTCTTCAGGTATGTCGAATTTATTGCGGAGCGCAGCGAAGTAAAAAAATAGGTTTTTTTTCTGTGAACCAGTGACCAGGTCTTATAGTCGGAGGTTTGCAGTGTCTCATGTTGAAACCATTCATGTTTATACATTTTAAAAGTTCTGCTCACCAACCTCAGAGCTTCTTTGCATTTTTGACATACAAAATGGCAACGAAATGTTTTTGGGGGGACAAACTCTGCTCGCGTTCGTCAAGGTAATATTACGTTCACTGCCAAGGACGAGTATTTTATTTCATGTAATTAACGTAGCAACTACATTATAGTTTTTATTTCCTTCATCCTAGCCCCGATTGGTAGCAGGACGCAGTGGTCGGGGATACACTCCCCCAACTTCACATGCAGCCACAACAGACCCCACCCCCTAAATTAACGCCCGCTTTAATTTCATGAAACAAGGTATACTCGTTATGACTGACCATTTAAGACGAATTGAATTTGTCGGTGTATATCTCGAAATGTGTTATTTTGGTCGCTATGCAACCAGTAAATTTTGAAATTTCCGTCAGCAGTGAATGTGTTAACGACTATTCTGAAAATTATTCAATTAGCTGATATCAGGCCCGAACAATAATAATGTGTCATTATAATTGGAGCGTTTGGAAGTAGCACAATTTACTGAAGTTATTTTTTGTAGGCTCTCATTAATCACTGCTGGAACAAATCAGAGAATAGCAGATCAGTGAAAATGTTTTATTATATACTAAAATGTATTTTCCAACATTCCTTTATACTGTTGAAGAGTGGATAAGAAAACATTGACTTGAAAGAATGTCCCAGTCGATCCAACTTCGTAAATATCAAAATTTTCGACATACACTGGATCTGCCGCTGATCAACCTCGTGCCTAGGCCTTCTTGCCTTTTCGATATACTCTAAATTTAGACTCAGACTCAAGAGAATAAATATTACTGACTGAACCAGATATTTTGCAAGCTCAATCGTTCCATAGTGATAAAGTTCCTACTAAACAAAGTTAAAATTAAAATGTGTTTTATAATAATATTCGAGTATATTCTGTCTCCTTCGAGCATCGAAGGAAACTAAAAAATGGTTCGATTGATGAAATGTTCGATTTGCAGTTCTTTTTCACAGTAACTCTGATCTGACTGAATTAACGTTTCTGTATCGACATCCGGAGGGTGAATCAATCAACAGTGGAAATTCTCTTTTTCTCTATTAGCCCTGGATATTCATTCTCCTGCAAGAGTCTAGTCCAACTGACAATATCGCCTTCCGGGTAATTTCCATCATAAACCACGCCAACATCATCGCTGGACAGCTCCATATTCCATATATTCACCTGTGATATATATCCTCGCCAAGTCTGACTTGCATCACTAACCGTACACACTCCTTTTACGCTATCAAGATCTTGTCCAACCACAACAGTATTTGGATGAAACGTAGCACCAGTATTAATTGGATGACTGCTTACTTCTACACCATTGATAAAGAACTTGACGTTTCTATCAGAATTAACTGTTAAGCAGAGGTGGTACCATTTTGATCTTTCAATATAATATTCTGCTTTAAAATCTCCAAAAAGGGAAGATAATTTTATGTTTCCTCCGTAAACAATACGTATTAAAAATGCATCACACTGACCACCTTGAATTTGTAGAAATAGTGATACTAAATGCGCTGCTTCTCCCAAATCACTGTTAAACCATGTGCAAACAGATATTGTTTTGGTCGCGTCTTTCAGATCAACTGGAACCAGCTCGTGCTTTTTACTTGCAGTTACAAAATGAAGGGCAGTAGAACCAATTGGTGATTTCGAAATGCACTCCTTGCCAAAACAAAGACACTTATAAGAACCATCGCAAAGTGTTGTGCATTTTCCATCATTGACGCAAAAGCCACAAGTTGAAACATTGTATTGTTTGTTTTTGCACTTGCACTGATACCATGGTGGCTGACAAGTTGACAGACAGTAGGAGGTTTCTGGGCACGGTTTGTGTTTCAGACAGTATTGACCTTGATATTTGCCAAACTGGTTAACTTCAAAGTATGTCCAGTCTGGTGCAATTTCAGTCACACTTGATTCTTGGTTATCTGCACTTAGTTGACACTCGTTTGTTAAGTCATTGTAGTTGATAGACTTGCATTTACCATAATACCAGCAGTTGAGTTGACATCTACTCACAGACACGCCCTTAATAACTTTGAAATAACTGGATAACTTCTTTCTCTTTATTGGATCGAATTGTTTGCCTGTCAAACATTCATCATTTCTATTCAAATGAACAAAACCCCATATTGCAATGAAACAAATCGGCGTCAGAATTTTCTGAAGCATCGTTAAATTTCTCAGTGCTGAAATGTAATACAGTAAAACTCGGATAAAATGAACTCAGAAGGCGCCTAAGAAAATACTTCGATAAACCGAGGCATAATTTTAAACAATCAAAACATGAAAACCAATATTACAGAACTGTCAAAGTTTTGGGAAACAAATTTTTACAAATTTATGACTTCAAAATGCCGTGTTGCGTCTTTTCTCGTCCCCTTTACTTGTTTTGATATATTTCGACCAGATAAAAATGTCTACAAAACATTTCATCGGGGTTTACGAGAACCAGCCTAAGAACGATCAAAAAGGTCTCTTTAACTTACCCTTAGTAGAAATTTAGTCTTGTGTTCTAAAAGCTTTAGCGTCACTTAAAGTCAGAATTTTTAAAACTGCTTTAAATAGTTATATCAATATCCACTTACGCAACCTCGATCCCAGGGCTTCTTATCGGACATTTACGGAGAGAGAGAAAGTAGAGACAGAAGAGGCTCTGCGATCGGGGTTGACGTCAAGACACCTTACATTCAACATTCACGTTACCGAGCTATTGACATACTAACCACTTGAGATAATATTGTTTCTGATGTCATAGCATTCATATATACAGGATAATGTGTACATGAATACATCAAATACTCTCGAAATAAGAATTTTTAATAAATATGTTTCCTAAATATCATGTAAGATTTGAAATTGGATAAATATTCACACAATGAGGACAAATGTTCGGTAACACAATTCGCATAGATGTGTTATGAACGTTTATTAATCTTTATCCAGATTAAAATCAGATAAAAGTTTTCGGAATAAACATGAATTATAATGACCTTACCAAACTGAAACTCGAATTTGTTCCTCATACTCTATTTTATAGTTTCACTCACACAAATTAGACACTAAAATGGAGTTTCTATTGAATTACATCATATAGTGAATCGGAGAATAGTGTAGGGTGAAAGGAGAGTTAGAAAAGATGAATTGACAAATGGATTTTAAAAAAAATCTATGCAAAGATCTGCTTTTCTCCTATACATTTTCTCCTATAATCTCTATATACTTTTCACCTTTCATGTTAAAAACAACGATGGAGAGCAACAAAGCGAATCGGTTAATACTTCACACAAAAAGTAATGTAGTCTGCAAACCCATAGCACGACGGGTCTGAATATGTACCGGATAGATTTCCACTTTTAACGACAAACTTTCATCTTGCTGTTGGGTATTCGGGGATTTAAATAAGAATTGAATTCCCAAGATACGATATATTTATTTGATTCCGTCAAAAACTAAATTTTCAAATCGATAGGGTAATGTGGACACAATACAAGGAACTAGGACTTGAGAAACAATTGTAGGTTTCAGTAATATTGCTACAGCAGAATCTCGATATTACGAACCTCGATATAACGAACCTGGTTCGCTGTTCCCTCACATAACCCTATTCATACCAAGAGGGGGCTGTTAACGAACTGATTTCAAGTTCCCGTCATGATTCGTTATATGGAGATACTACTGCATTTACTTGTTGACTTCTTTGAACTCTATTTCCCTTTCAACAGGCGGTTTCTAATTTTTGCAACTTGAATGGGGTGTTCGTTATAAGGGAAGGGCGCTTACTTATATTTTGCAGAATGATTTGAAGAAAACATTTTTGGGTGTGTTTATATTGGGGTTTTTTCTATCCTAAATTCTTTCCCATTCTGTTATACTTGTTATACTTATGTGTATTTCCAACCTTTTCCAACCTGACTTGAAAACCATTTTCTCTTAACTAATCATTGACATTTGATGAGAAAAATTAAACGCATGTTAAAGATAATGTAAATTTTGGGCAGATTTGACGTCCCACCGAGGCCTGCGTTATCGAGTCTAACAACATCATTCACCTCATTTCTTAGCGGCAACTGCTAAAAACATTTCTGCAAAGGTGCAACTAAATTGCATTGATATTACATGAGATATCTTAGCCAGGTATTTAGAAATACAACTTCTGAGAAATTTCAGTTTTAAAAAAATATCAGAAATTTCGAGAGCTTTTCGGGTTTTCTACCCGTCCACGACTTCTGAAACGAAAACCGATTTGGTGCGACGTATTGCACCCAAAGACACCCCTACGCCAAAGAGGACAAAGGGTGCCGATCGACGCGTATAGAAAGACTCCTTAATAATTATGTTTATTTGCTTTTGGAACGCTTGTGGCGAACAGAGGGTCAGCACGACATAAAAATCATCTGGAAAACTTCTTTCAAAACTTTGTAGTTTCTTCTAAACGAAAATGCTCACATCTCATATTTTGACATTTTTGAGGGGGTTTCTACCTTAATGATGTGTTACATAGAAGTAACTGCATTGGTAAAGGTCTGCATTGGTAATGATTATATCAGCACGAGGTGGTACCTCCTGCGGTATTTATATTGTCTTGAAGAATGTTGTTGTAGCAAAATTGAAATTGAAAAAAAAGACCTCGAAGAATTTCAAAAAAATTATCAAAAGTCAATTTTGCCTAACTTTTTTAAAAAAAATCTAAATTCCTGATGTTTCCCTTAAATCTTTGACCAAATTATTTTCCACTGGCTTCCCCTGGCTTTAAACACATTTTTTTCCATAGAGCGTGTCCTAGTTTTGGCTGTATTTTGCGGGTTTTCCGTTGAAGAAAGATCATAAATACACTTTAATAAATTATTCAAATTAATAATTATTAATCATTAATGAATAACAAATTATTGAGAAAGCTTCCTACTGATGATCATTTTCCAAATTTTGTAAATACACCAAATATCAATAATATACATTAACATCCCGGATTAAAACTTTTTACACTTATTTTTTCTTTGAAATTTATATATATTTCACTCAACCGAAAGTGACGAAAAATAAAAATCACAAAACATCGATAAGGAAAGAATACTTTATAGAAGATGATGATGTGTATCCATAGAAATAAAGCGTAAATACACCGCACATCACCTTTGAATTCTTTTGCTTATTAGTTATTTTTAGTGGATCAATATTTCACTTATATATGTTTACCTAAATTCTGTTGTGGTTGTTGTTGTTGTTGTTGTTCTTCTTCTCTTTGAGAACAGAACCCCCGGCTACTGCTTATGAAATACTGGTTTAACTGTTGTACTATTATTGCCTAGCTGCTTTGGCACGATGAATCCGTTATTTCGAATTCTTCTTATTTCGTACATTCGCTATTCCGAACTAAAATTTTTACCTTAAGGGAATTAATTAATGCGGAATAAATTAGTGCGGAATTAATTTTTGCGGATTCGAAATATAAAAGATTTTTTTATGCTTTACATATCATCTTTTCAAACATAAAACTAACGTAAAGCCTTCGTTAGCCAAGACATTGCAGGGCTTAGAAATTGGCATTCCCTCATTTTTCTGTAATTTCATGCGGAATTTATTTTTGCGTTTCGGGGACAAATCCACAATAATTAATTTCGCAATAATTTATTCCGCACGGATTTATTCCGCATTAATTAATTCCCTTAAGGTAGTCCCTAGAGTTTGCCTTAAAAAATTCTTATAAGATACGCCTACTGTATTAAAGGCATATCGAACTACACAGGATCTATTTCTATTTTAGTAGGTCCCACGAAATTAAAATTAAAGCGAGAGAATATATAAACAGAAAGTAGTAACCTGTTTTACCATAATTATTTATTTTTATGATTTGCAGAATATTTATATGGGTGCAAAACACTTCAGCGTCTAAAATATATACAATACATACATATCGGCTGTTATCAATGTTAGACCTGTTAAGCAAAAGTGAAAAATAAATTGGTGAACATAAAATTTATAAGATTGATCAAATAGAGCTTTAAAAGAACCTAAATAGGGTTTTTATTCACATATAATACAGAAATCTAATTAAAATATTCATTGATTTTGTTTCTAAAAACAGTCCCCGTTTGGCTTTTTCTTGTTGCTAAAGGTAGGCCATTGTAGAGTTTCGCCCCTGCATAACGAAAATAAATTTTCCCAAGTTCTAGTCTCATTTTAGGCACTTTCAAGAGATAACCAGAGTTCCCCGTATTCTGGCTGTGATCATTTATTATAAAGTATCTGTCAAAATTTGAGCAGCAATCATGTTCCAGGCATTTTCGTACCAGACTGCATGCTTCTTTATTAATAGCATTGGGCACAGATGGTATTTTACAACCAACTATCTGAGAAGTCTCAACAGACTTCAGCATTTTCATCTGTCCGTAAACGTTAATTTAACAGTACTTTGATGTGTAAGCAGCGGAAAGATCATCATTGTAAAAACACAATATGCGGAGTCGAGTGTTAAACACTCCGTAAACACTTTAATAATCTTTTCAAAATTGGTGTTGAAATTCAAGTGACTGTCAACGATGTTTCCCAAGTATTTATATTCGTTGACATTATTGATTGGCTGTCCTCGATAGTTCACTTCGAGAACTTTGTTTGTCGTTGATAACCTTTTTCCAGTTCCGAATACCATCGCCTTGGTCTTTCCTTTCTTTAAATTAATGATCAGTTCATTATCATCAAAATACTTTCCGATATTCTGAAGATCTTCATCTAGCAGGTTTTCAATTTTCGCTTTACTTTTATCTGTAACATAGATAACTGTGTCATCAGCATACATGGTAATATTACAATGATGTAGGTATTGCGGAAAATTGTTGAAGAACATGACGAAAAGTAAAGGCCCAAGAATGGAACCTTGTGGTACACCGGATCGCAAGCGATGGGTTTCAGAGGAGTGGCCATTCAAGGAAACAAATTGCTCATGGTTGAACAAATAGTTTGTAATCCACTCATGTGCTTTACCTTCAATACCGAACTCCGACAATTTGTTTAACAGCACAGCATACCTAACGGTATCAAAGGCTTTCGTTAGATCTATATACACTACTCCTACTAGGTTTCCGTCGTCGATTTGTTTTCTGATGTTGTCAAGTAAAAGGGTAGACGCAAGTATGGTCGAACGATTTTGCCGGTAGCCGAATTGAGTATATGTTAGGAGATTGTTCGTCTCTACATACTCGGACAATTGGGAATGTACTGCTCTTTCAATGATTTTGAAAAAAATGGCAGTATGGATATCGGTCTGAAGTTCTCAGTTTT
The DNA here is from genome assembly GCA_039566895.2 of Turritopsis rubra. Classification (NCBI taxonomy): domain Eukaryota; kingdom Metazoa; phylum Cnidaria; class Hydrozoa; order Anthoathecata; family Oceaniidae; genus Turritopsis; species Turritopsis rubra. The sequence continues at coordinate 2,769,614 of CM077622.1, forward strand.
ACTAGTGTCTCCACGTTTATCGGATTGATTTTAGCTTTCTTCCAAATTGACGGTACGGTACCGGAATTCAACGAAATGTTTATTATGTGCGCCAGAGGCTTAGATATTTCCTTTCTACAGTCTTTTATCATGCCAGGCGGTAGGTCATCGGCTCCTGTCGATTTCTTTCTTTTTAAGGAGCGTAGTTGATTTTCTACGAAAACAACCGAGACGTACGAAAACTTGAAAACATTCTCAGTTCTTCTCATTTTCGGTTTGTGTGTTCTCCATACATGGTTCGTGAGAGATGTGATGCCGGCTGTGAGCTTGGTCACAATTGTTCCGTAATATTCTGCAAAAACATTTGCTTTATCTTTTATATCTTGCAGTGAAGGTAACGAGATTTTCAACTTTGATGGGTAGATTGCTTTTACAGCTTCCCAAAACTTGCGCGAATTGTTTTTATTCTCATTTATTCAGCTTTGATGGTAATTTCGTTTATGCTTCCTTAACCTTTGTATTACAGTGATTTCTAGCATGCTTATAGGCTTTCCAATCTGCTGGATATTTTGTTGTCCTTGCTTTTCGTAGTAGCTGGTTTTTACTGTCTAAAAGTTTTTTCAAAGTTCCTTTCATCCATCGTGCGGGGTTTCCTTTGATTGACCTGGACCTAATTGGAAGAATTCTTCCGTCAAATTAACATGTTGCCATAATTTAGCTTGATCTTGTTTATCGGGTGCATACATCAGTATGTTGGCAATTTCGACGCGGGGGACCGCCTTCCTTTTTTCTTTGTAGTTGTCAAGTAGATATCCCCTGAAAGATTAAGAGGCATTCAAAATATATGTAAATTTTCCCACGAATTAGGGGGTGATCTCAGATATTAGAAATTGTCAAAGTTACATAAGCATACAAAATTAGAAACACAAACATTAAAATTACTCATTTTCAAGAAAAATTAAGAATTCAATTAAGAAACCTTTAGAAATGTCACCCTTAAAGTACTTGAGGGGTTTTTTCAACTCCCATAAACAAAAAAAAAAAAACTTTACTAACCATATTCTATGGTTTTCCATATTGATTCTTGCTGCAAAATAAAATAAAAACAAAACGAAAGTAACCCCCAAAACAAGTAAGGCTTGTTACACACAGAAACTCATTTACTTTTGCAGAAAATCTTACATTGTAAAATAGATTTGTTTCAGAGGCGTGGAGTTACCTGCAATAACGTTGTAGCAATGTCAAAATTGAGATAGTTTGTTTTATCGTCCTCAATATAATGACAGATACACTTCATATACTCTACATTGCAGCAACATCATAAAATTAAGTTTTGGTAACTTTGATATTAAATGTTGGTTTGGGTTTTTTTTATCTGACGTTATATAAACGCTATATGGAGGTTAGTTGCTCCAACGTTACATGTTCTACACCGCCGCTACAGCGTTGTGTTCGCGTCAGTTAGAATAACGTTGGCATAAATACCTTCGCACAATGTTGAACATAAGTCGCCGACATGGCGACGCAAATACAACTAATATTCAACGTTGTTGTTGACTAAAGATTGTCTTTAGACTCTATGCACATTGCAATCTTTGGTTGGTATTCTCAAGTGTAAAATATAATATGATTTTATTTGCAATTTACCTCACATAATTAATGAACATAAAATGGTTGAAGTTTGTGCATTAAAAGAGACAGGCAAAATGAAAAACAGATTGTCTCTATTATTAAATGTGCAGATGGGTCACTATTGAAAATCTGGTTCAAGGAGGTAATTGAAAATAAACACGCCATAATGAAACTTGTCTATATAGCAGATAATTATGAGATTATTAAGATTATTAAGTACAGGGAGAAATCTTATTTATTAAGGTTTTCTGTCTATCAACTAAGAGTTGCGCTGCAACCGTTTTTCTGCCAATTCGGAATTGGTTATCAGTTTTTAAATGGCGGAAGTCCGTGTCCAGAAGCGTAATTTTTTCCAATAATGTTTTTTTAGATCCATGGTTTCGATGATGATGTATAAAATTAATTCAAATTTTAAAAAACTTAAAGTCTGTACATTTGATATGGAGCAGTTGGTAGTCTTCCAAAAGCTTTTGAATTGTTTATCTTTTATTACGGTAGCAGCGAAAGCGAATACCATATTAAAACACCCTTGGAATACTACTACTACTACTACTACTACTACTACTACTACTACTACAGTTACTTTAACTAGAAATATCACTTGAACATTTGAAATAAAGCCATGATTTTGCTGTTGGTATTGTCTCGTGCTTCCATAGTCTGTAGAAGTCCATCAACAAGCAGTTAGTAAGAAATTTCATCAGTTTTCAACTTAACTCTTTCAAACCTTCTATTACCTTTCTCGTTTGTTATTTACAGGTTTTGTTTACTTGAATTTGTAAAGATCTAGTTTAAAAGGCAGTATTTCATAAAGCAGTCGTTCCATTTTTCGTATATGAAATCATTATATTTTTTCGAAAAAACGCGTGTTTTTCCCCTACGAATATTTTTTTTTCGATTTAAAATAAATCTTTTATGTATATCTAATGGTTACAGCTCATGCATGTATATTCAAATCTAATGATAGGCGTTTTTTGTTTTTTTATTAGAATAAGTCGTAATAAATAAATGTAGCTTTCAGCTATCCTCCTACAGTAAAATGTTTAAATGACATGATTTGGACATTTAGGACCGTATTTAAAAAATACATTATTGGGACACCCAGGCTATATAAAGCTTCTATTTCCTGTGGAGTTAATATTATCATAGACATTTATAAAACGTGTATTCTGGGACACACTGTCTACGGAAATCTTTTTAATCAACAATGTTGATCTTGTTTTCATTTTCATTTGCAAATTGTATACAATGGAGTTGTAGATAATTAGATTTCCCTACAACCAATAAGGAATATCATAACGCCAAAAGCTTTCAAATAAATTCATTAGAAACCATGATACATTCGTAAATAGAAAATCTAAATAAAAATACTTACAGATATATAAGAATTGTTTTCAAGATCTTTAAGTTCTTTCGTGTTTACGTTTGCTATTATTACTGATTTATTTTCTGTTGCACGCAATGAAATCTTACTAAAATACTCTCTGGAGACTCTCCTACTTGGGATTTTTTATTACAACCAATGGTCCTTTTATGATGGAAGAAAATTTGTTGTAGTTTATTAAGCAGGTTTTCCACTAGGTGGAATATTCCGCTTGTAGTCCAGCAGCTTTTGTTATTTAATAAATTCCGCAAAAGCATCGCAGAAAAGTAGGATCAACTTCAACTTTTCCTCCGCGTACTATCGCAAGCTTATCAAATGGGTCCATTAGTGATCACGTGGAGAAAACAATATCCGCTCCGCGCTGAATATTAAGTCTAATCGAAAACCGGCTTTAGACACCATCTACACTGCATATAGTTTAGTGTAAACACCACTTTCGTGGTAAAGTAGATAAATCTAGGTTAAAGAAATATGTTTTCCTAAAACAAAAACATGCATATACTTATCGAAATAAACAAAATCAAATCAGAACATCAGAAGATCCACATGCGCAAAACCAATAGAGCAAAACCTAAACCGGCCTTCTGATTCTGACTGTTAAGATATTAGGTTAATAATAGAAGAAAAACAATTTAAGCCAAGCCACTTGAAAATCTCTCCAGCAATAAGAAGCAGGCACAACTCAACTGGCATATTTTTATTGGAATCAATTACGAAAAGTTGGTTTCAACGCATGTGGAGAATGTAAGCAACAAAACTTGCTGATATATGCAGCTTTTACGTAGCGTGTATGTTTCGTGTCGTTTTCTATCTTGAAAAACCTAGTTGATGGAGAAACATAAAATCGGACAACAACACCACCACCAACAAATAAATTGGTAAGTTTATATTTCCTTCAACAAAATAACAAGCGAAGTGGATGTTGCTCGAATTTGTTGCTTTCACAGGAAGAATTACCAATGGTAAAAATGACAAAAAGAGACTACTAACACTTTATAAGCTGTCCATTTATTGAATTGCCATTTGCTTTCTGTTGTACATTTACAATTTATCTAAGTTCTTTTCTTTCAAACAGGATTCGTTTCGTTTTTACAACGAGTTTCCAGCAAAACGATCCAGCAAAATGGTCATTAACATATTACTGTCTTTCACAAAATATTATTCCTTTTACGGTAAGCTAATGCAACTAAAACGTTTGTGCAATAAGCAAAAATAGAGCAAGAATAGAGTTCATAGTTGTAGTTCTGTTGGGTTGTGAATATCAATCTTCAATCTTTTTATCCTCCACCAGGCCATTTAAATTTTGAAAATTCAGACAGGCAAAAACAAAACAAAAATCAAACTAAAAAATCTCTAATTTAATAATATAATAATAGAGTCTAGTCCAACTGACAATATCGTCTTCGGTGTAATTTCCATCATAAACCACGCCAACATCATCGCTGGACAGCTCCATCTCCCATATGTTCAGCTGTGATATATATCCTCGCCAAGTCTGACTTGCATCACTAACCGTACACACTCCATTTACGCTATCAAGATCTTGTCCAACCACAACAGTATTTGGATGAAACGTAGCACCAGTATTAATTGGATGACTGCTTACTTCTACACCATTGATAAAGAACTTGACGTTTCTATCAGAATTAACTGTTAAGCAGAGGTGGTACCATTTTGATCTTACAATTTTATATTCTGCTTTAAAATCTCTAAAAAGGGAAGATAATTTTATGTTTCCTCCGTAACCAGTACGTATTAAAAATGCATCACACAGACCACCTTAAATTTGTAGAAATAGTGATACTAAATGCGCTGCTTCTCCGAAATCACTGTTAAACCATGTGCAAACAGATATTGTTTTGGTCGCGTCTTTCAGATCAACTGGAACCAGCTCGTGCTTTTTACTTGCAGTTACAAAATGAAGGGCAGTAGAACCAATTGGTGATTTCGAAATGCACTCCTTGCCAAAAAAAAGACACTTATAAGAACCATCGCAAAGTGTTGTGCATTTTCCATCATTGACGCAAAAGCCACAAGTTGAAACATTGTATTGTTTGTTTTTGCACTTGCACTGATACCATGGTGGCTGACAAGTTGACAGACAGTAGGAGGTTTCTGGGCACGGTTTGTGTTTCAGACAGTATTGACCTTGATATTTGCCAAACTGGTTAACTTCAAAGTATGTCCAGTCTGGTGCAATTTCAGTCACACTTGATTCTCGGTTATCTGCGCTTAGTTGACACTAGTTTTTTAAGTCATTGTAGTTGATAGACTTGCATTTACCATAATACTAGCAGTTGAGTTGACATCTACTCACAGACACGCCATTAATAACTTTGAAATAACTGGATAACTTCTTTCTCTTTATGAGATTGAATTGTTTGCTTTCCAAACATTCATCATTTCTATTCAAATGAACAAAACCCCATATTGCAATTAAACAAAACGGCGTCAGACTTTTCTGCAACATCGTTGATTTTGTAGCGCTTTAAAGAAATAGATATTAATTTTCAGTTCGTTTTCTATTTCTAGGACTACGATGAAATACATTTCAAGGGTCAATATGCTCAGAATCCCTAATGAATTTTACTTAGCCATACATTAACGGTTCTATGTTCCCATTAAATACCCATTTCTTTTCTTAGGCGCAGTCAGGGTCAGTTTAAAAAAGTGGAGGAGTCCAACGTTATGATAATTCTTTTCAGTATTAAGTGTCGATTAGGTAACTTGCAGGGTTTTTTTTTCTACTTTAAATGACTAAACTCTCCTCCACAGATTTTGACTGAGCTCTAGCTGCGCCTCCGCTTTTTAAAGAAATCTAAAAAAAACTTTCTGAGAACAATTTATTTTCTTAGTAGGATTAATATAGCTGTAAAGACGTCTCTTAAATCAACCTTACCAATTTCGCATAAATTTATTTTTTTCTTCTCGAGAGCTTAAACTCCAACTACTTTGTGGACTGCTTAGAAAGGAAGAAATCTATTCAAAGCAGATTGGTCACATGAAAAACCACCTGTGATTTTGAAATCTTTTAATAAGAAGTTTGAACGTTTCAATATGATATGTCATTTTAGATTCAGTATTCAGTTGAGCTGTGTTCTTTCCGTTCTTGGAAGTCAGATGTCATACAATAAGACTTTTTTTTGATTGTATTGTCATAACATTTCATGTCATACCGAGTAACTTGTACAAATCCATTTAATTCAAGACTTGAGAGAATTAAATTCATAATTAAAATATTTCCTGAATATTTTTTTTCTCTATTAATGGCCGATTCTCTCTCTGTCTGTTTGCCTGTTACAAAAAATGGTAGACCAAATAGTGAACCGTGGGTTCACGCGCTAAAATTAACAAATGACTGTTCTTTAAAAACATTTTGAGTAACTATGACACTTCATCATAATGATCAGACAATCTGGATTTTACTTACTTAATTAAAAAAACACAATAAAATCATTTCTTTGACATTTGAATGAGCAAATGTTTCCGTAGCATATCCGATTTTAATCGTTTTGAAAAGGTTGAGTTCACGCGTAAAAACACTTGGGTTATACTATTTTTTATTTATATACGGTGATAAAATGATTTCTTAGATGCAAGAGATGTTGATTTTCAACGGGAAGAAGAAATATGTGTCTAAAATTGTTTCTTCTGGAGATTCAGAATAACAGTTATTTTGGTTACGAGGACATATTATTCTGGTGTTTCTGTTAATAAGGGAATGATATTTTTTGGAGCAAAATAGTGTGGTTATTTAAATAAGTGGATATGAGCTCCCTCTCCCCTCCCCTCCACAACCAACCTGTCTGAATTATGATTAAACTGAGCATACATACAACATGTGTATGTCTCTGTAGTTATGTTTCTTTGTTACCTTGAGTAATGAAGTTTGTTTTGTTGTTGTTTTTGTTTGGGGAAAGCGGTTACCACAGCGCATTGTACTGTTTTAGACAACAACAACAACAACAACAACAACAACAACAACAACAACGACAACAACAATAACAACAACAAGTTTTAAGAGAACCGTCAGTTTTTCAGTCAACCATACCATGCTGCTACTTGGCATCAAAGACGCAATGAGAAAATAAAAACATTCTATATGGAAAGGAGGGGGATATAGTATCGTCAGCCAACTTGGTAAAGATATATGAAACGTTGACCGTTTGTAAGTGAGGCAGAAGATAGAAAAGACATTATTATTATTTAGTTTACAATCGAGAACATTTTTGCGATAACTCTCCACTTCCTTTCTATATGATTCCCCTTCATTTTTTAGATTAGAAAATTGGATTAAATATAAATAAAGATAATGTTTGTAAAAGTTTTTAATACAACTGTAAGCGAAGGAAAGTTTTTAATTCGTGCATGTATATTTAGTTGCGGTAAGTGTCTCATTTTTATTTCCATATATTTAATCACATTACATATTAATGTTGATGGGTTCACTACAAGTGTTAACCTTCTAGAACTTCACACGTGTGAAGCTACATTAGTAGTGGATTTTCCATTTTCACGTATGAAATTTAATTCCAATTTACCTCATCAGAACCCATGTCTGCTATATATTAATGGATTTACTGTTGCGATATTTCAGACACAGTTTCAATCACAAAAATGAATAATAGATTTTTCTTGAATGAAAGACAAGCTAGCTTATGCAAAAAATCTTCTTGCAGCTTACATTATTTCAACTAGGATGTTTATAGAGATCTAACAGCAAAGAAGATGAACTTACACTAAGTAGAATTTTTGTTGGATCCTTACTGTTTAGACAAACTTCAGAGTTTTCACAAGATTTTTCGGTAATCAGATTCAGTAATACATATAAAGTCTTTCTTGAACGTTTTGTTATGTTGGCAGAGTGACGATCTGGTTGAGATTGTTCTCCATTGAATTTCGAATTTTAGATATTCAATAGCGTATAACTTTAAGAACATATTAAGGACATTTTTAGGCTTTAAAGTCCAAAAGTTAAGAACATTTGAAGGCTTCATCAAAGTTTCTCTATTTGAATGCCTTAATGAAAAGTATGTTATTAAAATGAACTAAAATGTTATTCGGTTTTGATTTTTTCTGAACAATGACTTCTATATGGAAAAGTGTTTTTCAGATTTTCGACTGGAGTGAGTTTTGTAAAATCATATTTGTTTATTCGCATTATTATCAGTTTGTTTCTCTCGTTTCATAGCTGGTATATATATTGTACCGAAATTTATGGAACTTAAGTCCATCGCTAGGGTTCTTAATAATAAAAACAACATGATATGATTTAATCTTAACATTTGCTCATAGAGTGTTCCTTTTTTAAAGGGATACTGAACCGAGAATGCAAAAAGAAGTTGCCCTTAACAGATTGACATTTAGCTATGGACGTTTGAGCTATGCACGAGCAAAGAAGATTCGCTGTGTTACATAAGGGGGACTGTAAGCAGTTAAAACTCTCTAACTGATAATATGACATGTGATTATGTTGTGATCATTTTTTATCACAACATAAAGACATCGTGTAATTCTGCCTTATTGTAATCTTGTAATTAAGTTTGCTTTCACTTCCTTCTTTAAAGGGATTTTCCCGATATGCAAGTTATTTCCCTCCATGTCAATTTATTTGTAAACAATTCATCAGCTTTACATTTAAGAATTGGTAGAAAAACAAACAAAGAAAATAAGAGATAAGAAAATCTTCCTGGAAATAAAAAAATTGGTTAAAAAGCAATATCAAAAGAATACTTTAAGGTAAGAAATTTAAGTCACTAAAATCGATATATAGCTATATAGCAACAAATAGGGAACAGGATTTAAGAGTATATATATTTCTGTTTTCTTGGAATATCAAATTAGCATCTGATAGAAAAAAGCCAAAGCTCTTTAATTTAAATCATAAACTGTTACACTCTCCCTATATCGAGTTAATATGAAAGATCTCTTCCCTTTCTTCCTTACGTAAATAAACGTCTTACATTTGAACTTTGTAGATAAAGACCTTACTTTACAGAACATTTAAGACCAGAATGTCATCAGCTTCAAAGAAAGCCAAAGTTTCACTAGATCATTACGACGAGAAATGGGACGGAAGTGATGCCATATTAGTGGTAGAGGGAAACAACCTTCACGTTCATTCCTTCATGTTGAGTCAAGTATCACCAGTTTTTAAAGCAATGTTTTCATCTGATTTCAAAGAAAGTAAAAGTAAAGTTGTGGATTTGCCTGGAAAATCGAAAGATGTTTTGATTGCTGTTCTGGATCTTATTTATCAACGGAGTGATGCAATCCCAGGTAAAACATTATGTTATAGTTTTAGTTAATTTCATCAGACATTTTCTTCCCACTGAGAAATGCCGTATAAAAATGTTTGTAAGATACACTGATTCTAAATTTGCTAATATATACCAAATTTGATTACCGTATTTCCTCTAATAAACGCCGCGGCGTTTATTACAAATTGCAGAGTTTGGATGCGGCGTTTGATAGAGGGCGGCGTTTATCAGAGGGCGGCGTTTATTACAAAATGAAAAATCAAAGAAAAACAGACTTTAAACAACAATGTTTTCTCTTCCTAAAAAACTGTCTAAGCTAATAGCATTTTACATTGAAATTGACAGTAATCACGTGCACGCAATCGTAAATGGTAAAAAAAAGTACGAGAAAAACAATATTCGTTTTTATCTTTAGTTGTGGAAGAATTTGTTGATAGAAAACAAGTCCAACTCGTGTAAACTATTTTTTGTTGCTTGTTTAGTCTGTTTTCTAATAAACGCCGCTTTTCAAGATGCGGCGTTTATTAGAAGGCGGCGTTTATTAGAGGGCGGCGTTTATTACAAATGCTTGGCTATAAGTACGGCGTTTAATAGAGGGAGGCGTTTATCAGAGGGCGGCGTTTATTAGAGGAAATACGGTATACATTTCTACGATAGGCTTAGATTTTAAGAAATAGATCCTTTGCATTTCCGTGATGTCCTTAATAAAAATTACAGACTTAAAAATCTCTTACATTTTGCGTCACAGTTAAACATCAACTCTCAATTCATAAATACAGAATAAAAATTAGTGAAATCTCTTACCTCCTTTTCGTTTTTCCGAAAGATAATCTGAAGATTTCCTGAAGATTAACTTTTATTCCGGCAGGGCCTTTCTCTACATTCCCGTCTAACAAATACACTATTTTTTTAGAAGCACAGTAGCTTTTGGGTTCAGTTTCAGTATGCTCTGACACATATGATCTGTAACAAGCACTTAAATGATGATCCTTTTGTGACCTTTTTCAAGAACACTGTACACAAACATCACTTCTAGCATGAATATTGCAACACATACCTTTTTTTCTATTGCAAAGATTTTATCCACATGATTTTATCCATTATCCACTCAAGCTCATGCTTACATCATGCTTTTTACATTATGCTTAATTGTTCAGTTTTTTTCAGCCTGTATGCTTATAAAATTTATAGTTAAAAAATACGTAGAGAAATATGGTGGTAATGAATTTAGAGAGAAAAAAAGCGAAAATGAGATAATGTGATTTTTGTGGGTATTTTTTACTCCTTACAGTCTGGCGTAACATTATCGCATCCCTCGCCCCTAATCGCATTTTGGTCGTAACATCACGTGATTCGTGTGATACCCCCAGTACAAGTATAATATTTATGTAACCTTCAGATGAATTGAAATTGCAAACTCACTCGCATTATTTGTGGCGTACGAATGTAGCTATATCCATGACTCCAACAGGAACCGTCTTTTGTTATTTTTGTTGCTTTTATGTGTCATTTCATTTCTTTACCTTTTCTGTACCTTTTCTGTATGTATGTATACCAATCACAATCCGAATCATGGATTCGAATCATGATTCATATAATCATCACGTTCAAATTTTAAATTTTCGAATCTTAAAGGTTTGTTTATATTTTGACTTTGCAATACAACAAGGCCGATAATTGCTAATAGGGCTGATTACAGCTATGCAGGCTGATAACTTATTAGTTGTGGTCATGACTATTTGACACTGCTCTGTAATCAATTAAAACGGAAATATTGGTGACTTACCAGGTAGTGGTCTAGTCTATTTGGCTTCCATTTCCGACTGAATCATGTTAGCAAATGTAATAAGAGCACATACATAAAACACTCAATAACATATCAGAAAATCGCAGAATACCCCGATTTCATTTGTAGCGCAGATAAAAAAATGTCTTAATAAATTAACATAAACAAATAAGGTAATTGTAAACTAATAGTTAAATTAACGCTGATAGGGACTTAATGCATAGTTTACGCGGACACAAATTTAACGTGGTGAAAACGCGGACGTAAGGCTATCTCTGCGCTACTTGATTTGTTAATTGGTTAATTTGTTAATTTGAAAGGTTTCTTTCAAATATCTGTCAAAAAATACTTAAATAATACTAGTTATTATATATACCCAATTATCAACTCCTCATTTCTCTAGGAGGTTGTTGATCTAATTCAAAAATGTCCACAAAAATATCGTCCGCTAAGATTTCTTCCTTTATGGTAACCTCATCGTTGAGCATAGCTTATACAGCTAACAAAATTATAGGCTTACACAAAACGTTTTATCATTTACAGAGGCGCAACATTATAGATCCATCTTGGAGGTGGCACAAGAGTACAACATGGAATGTATTAAAGAAAACATGGATTACTACGTATGCCAAAAACCAGTTTCTCCAGATAATGTTGCCATGGCTGAAGAGTATAAACTGGCAAGAAGTATCAATTGCTTCCGGAATAATTTAAGTGAAACTGGAGATTCTTCTAATTTTAAAAGTTTAGCTGCCAATCTTTCCATTGAATCACTGGGATGGATCCTATGCAAAGTGATAAAAGAGTCTACTGAGAATAGCTGCGACTGCCAAGAAACTGGTAATCATCAGCATTGCGATGTAGACGGATTACGCAAACACATAGAGTACACACACATTCGATTGAGTTTATCACACTGACACATATCAATAAAGAGTCAGTCAATCACCTTTTCCTTTGAATTTAGGAAGAAGCATAATGTTTGAAACATTTTTTCTCCTGATGTTCTGAATATATATCGCTGTGATAATCCTACAGATATGTGCTTGTAAAATTTTGATTTGGTGAGAAACTTCAAATATACGTTTGTTAGTACAGTAACAGCACGATAACTCGAAATCTCAGTAACTGCTCTCCTTAAACTAATATCCTCTAAGACTAAGACTCTCAATAACTCGAACATTTGGTAACTCGAACAATGTTTATCGGTCCAATTGAGGTTCGAGTTATCGGGAGTCTATAGTATCAACTTAAAGTTGTCTTACCTTATGTAGTTATTGGATTTTTGCGTAAGCTAAGAAATCCATTACAAAAGTCAGTGTTCTTCGTTTTCCCCCAAACTCTCTAAACCTAGCATGAAACGAGGATCTGCCAAATAGGCTAAGTATATCTTTATCTGTCAATATCGGTTTAATGGCTGTAAGATAAATTTCAAACAAGAGCCTTGCGGCTTGAAGGTCAGCGCTTACTTGTTCATGAAGGATTTTAAATTAGATAGGCCTGGATATTTGTGTGATCATAATTGAAAACACTACTATCACATACTCATGACATAACTCCTTAGAGGAACAGCAGTAATACATTATTTTATCATTTAATTGGGATGTTATTAGATCTTATCAAGAAGTGCTAAGAAGAGAGAGTGGTTCTAAAAAGGAAATAACAGTATTTCTGGATATCAATTCTATATTTTCCTTTGGAAATTAAACAAAAACCAATCAAAGAAAATGCATTTTCCATAATACTGTGCTTTAAAGCGAGAAAAAGTTTTCATTCGGGAAAACGAATATGTTACAGTAGTATTGTGAAATCTTTTTCATTTTTCATCGCTGGTAATTTTGGGCAATAATAATAATAATATAATAATATACGGGAACGTTTTTCACATAAAAAATGTATTTAATTGCCCTTTGACACAACTTTACGTGATTTCTATTTAAGTAGGTAAATAACCGTTTCCACCCACTTGATAAAACTGTAATAAAAAAGAATAAAAGAATAAAACCTTTGTTAGTTATAAGCGTTAAATTAAAACTGAGTAAAAAAAATAAAAACATCACCATTATCAACATCATCATCATCATCATACCTGCCTTAACGTCCATTTCCCATTTGTTTGTATGCGTTGGATACCGTTACTGTACAGATTGTAAACTATTTGCGCGGGATATTTAGTGAATCAAATCACACACAAAATTAGAATGAAGCTTTACTAATCTACTATAAGGCAAGACATTTCCATGGCATGGAATTTTAACAATCATCCATAATGTATTTATAATTTATAATTACTACGAAGCGTATGGAAAATGAAAGCATGATATTGTTGCTAACTGTTCGCGATCCCTGCCAGTGGCTGCTGAGTCAGCAGAGTACTGGCAGTCTCTGCTTATATACTCATTAATTGCCTTTAATAATTATTCCATTTAATTGTTACAGCTGACGATGATGAGAAATTAACCGCAATTCTAACGGTAATTGAAGAGTATGATATGACGCAAATCAAACGGAAAATCGACCAGTATCTTATGGCTCAAACGTTTTCTGTTGAAAAGCTATGCATCGCAGAAACGTTTAAACTTCAATCAAGTATTGATCAGTATGCAGCTACCTTAATCCAATGGACTCAGTGGCCTTATCCAAATATTTCTGACGAAAGAGTTAAAACAGATACCTTGGTGAAAATTTTGATGGGGCAGACGGAAAAAATATTATCTGCAAGAAATTGTGACTGTAAAGATGACAGTCATTACCACCTTCACGATGAATGGAAGATAAAAATATTGATAAAAATTTACAAGCAAAAAAATCAAAATTGAACGCTCATATGAAGTAGTTACTAGGCGCGATGTATCGATCATCAATATTATGTTTAAACGGTATATGTATACAAGAGAAGGAGCAAATGTGATCAATTTTATTTATAATGTCCCTTAGAAATACCCATAAGCACCATGTCACTTCCCAGTGGGTAAAATCTTCAAAAAGTCTGTGAGGATGAGTTTTTTCTATAGTAATTGCAAGTAATATTGCCTGCGGTTTCAATATAAAAACTCTCCTCCACAGAGACTTTTTGAAGATTTTGCCCACTGGGTTTGAAACATTTCAATAACTAAATTTGAATTACCTATTTAGGAAACATTTTGAAATTTCGCAGCAAGAAACAACATGTGACCTGTATCATCATCTTTTTGGTTAGCGCGGAAAGCAGCTGATCTTTCTTTAGCGCTTAGCGTCCGTACGTAATTCCAAGATTTTTTGTCCACAGTTGTAGCCTCAGTCTTGATAGGATGGATCCGAGGCTATTCATCAACGGTGGTTAATGGATGGATGGTATACTACAAAATATTTTAAGCAAACTAATTATTGTGGGTGAGGCCTTGAATCCAGTAAAATGTGACATCTTCGTTCTGTTTCCCAGATGTAACCATTGACATTGATAACAATACCAATACGTGCAATAATTACCGCAAGAATTATAAATACCATTAGATTTCGGGTATCCAATTTTCCTTTTCTTAGTGTCTCCACTTCTTAGCATCAAAAAGCAAAAATTAAAGAAACTATGTATATATTTTCATGGTTGAAAAGACATAGAAAAAAACGTGTAGAAATACAAGAAAAAATGTTTATTTAATACTATAATTTGTTTAAAGTTTGTCATTCTGAGTTATCGAAAGTTTCTAATCATTGATAGCTGCACATCAAGAACGCACAGAACAGGACATTTTGAAGTTCAAAAATCAGCAATATTTGTAACCGTCAATCACTATTGATCACTATTATTCATTGCATGGAATTGAATGATCGATATATCACTACACAGTCTTGATAAAGTTTATGAATGATATATCAATAGAATGGTATATCGGAAAAAAATTGTCAACTGTGACATCTTCTGCCTAGTGAATATTAGGCTTGATAATCTTCTAGGATGAAATGTTTCTTGCTGGTTTCCAGTAATCTTTACATGGTCTTGATGTTTAGCTAAGCATTTCTATGAAAACTTCCTGTGTTTTGGAAGCTTTTTCTTACTGGGCTGATCAATAACAATGGATATAATAAGCACTGCTTTATATTTTGATACAACTACTAATCAATGGACAAAATTATATGATAAAAGTTGTTTTTTTCTGAATAACTGAGAACATGCTAGAAGGGCCATGATCGATTTGAAAAGTCATCCGTTAAATTAATTTAATTATTCCTTTATTTTAATTTTGTAAAATTCCTACGTCCTATTTGCAAAGCCCTGGAAACAAGGTTGTTGTTTCCGTGAATATATTAATTCAAATTTAACCACCATCATACCTTTGCTGTTGGTGTGGGTAATTAAAATAAAGATGGCCAACAACCGACTGGTTTCTCACCGAATTATTTCAGCTGGATTTATTGTTTGAATCACGTGTGATAACTACAAAATTTTATTATTGCGATCAGATTGATCAATCGATCAGGTCGATCATGTCAGGGGTGATTGTTGTATCAAGAAAGTATAAGTGATCTTACCCCACCTCCTCCCACCAATAGAGTTGAATGACACTAAGAAAAGGAGAAATCGATATGTGAGTAGCCCCTTAATCACATGTCAATGAAATTGTACCTTTAATGCTAGTTTACAGTTCTTGCAATTAGAATGGGCAAATATAGAGACTGTATTTGGAATGTGGTGAATTTACAGCTTGCAGTTTGCCTGAACAATGCCAATTTTTGTGTTTTATTGATTTGAATTTCTGTGTTAACAGGCGAAAGGCAAAGAACCAGGAAAAACTTTCTAATTTTAAAAGTTTTGCACATGCGTAAAAGTGTATTCCTTTGTGATTGCGATCCATTCCCAAGAACTGTAAACCCACCTTCATGGTAATCATTGCATATTTTATTTCACATTTTACAGGAATTAATTTTTGCTGATGATCTAATATTGCACAGAATATTAGTATGTGACCCACATAATATATTTCTCCTCAAACCTTAAAAGTCGTACCAAACAAATTGTAAGTTTTTCCATTGCCTCTTTTCTAAAAAAGATTAGAAAAGAGGCAATGGATGTGACTAATTTATGAAAAGGTCTATTTTTTTTTAATCTTTTTCACAGGGATTTATGAGTTTTGAAATTTCTATTTAACCATTTATTGATACCTATAATTGAATTATTATATATTATATTTTGGGTGAATTGTTGGAGGTGCCACATCAGGTATCATAAAGATCCAAATAGTTTTCCGATAGACGAGATAGTTGTCCGATAGACGAGATTTACCAGACTTACCAGACTTATCAGACTTATCAGACATCTGAGACTTTATCAAACCTTATCAAACCTTGTCAAACCTATTATACCTTGTTAGAACTAATCGGAACTTATAATAACTTATCAGAACTTATAAGCTTCATAATCAACTTTCGTTAAGACATTTAGGCCTCAAAAAATGATTTCCATTGCTCAATTTTGCATAGCTATCGGAAACTTTTACAGATCGGGTCAGCTGAGACTGCGATGTATTTATAGAAATATAGTCATAGGTTCTCAGTTGCATAGTAACGGTATATCCCGGTTGATAAAACCAGCACGTTTTTACATAGTTTGTCTTTAAATGTACAAAGAAAATGATCGCGTGAGAAAATCTGCTTTTCGTGCGAATCTTACGGAATATAAAAAAAAGTTACTAGAGCGAAGGAATGTGTAACATTGAGTGCCTCTCGTTCAATCTTTAAAAGAATCGAGACTTTCAGACCCGGAAGTGCGGAATGGCCCGTATTATATATGCGTTATTTATAATAGAAGCTTATATCATTCTTCCGTGCAATTATTAGATGAATTAAAATACAACAATATCAACGAAGCAATCTTTTCACCACTCGCTTCAAGCTATGATAACCAAGAATACATATACACTTTCAAAAAATAGAATTCCCTGCCAAGCAGTTAGTAACGATTTAAAAATTTATGAACTACCCGATAGACTTTCAGATATTCGGAAATTAGAAAAGGTTATCATTTCTAAACGGATATTGTTCAAAAGGGTGACAATAATGAGTAAAGGTCAGGCGCCGAAAATGAAAGGTGCGATCTGTAATGTGTCCATAAATGATGTTGATATATGTAATATTTTGCCTCCAGGAATGGATAACAATGGTGTAGTAAGAGTTGCTTTAAAAAGAAAATGAGTTGTAAATCTAATGTTTACTTTGAGCCTGTTCGCCCCAATTTTGTTAATGAGGTACTAATGTACTTGAAAACCTTCAACCCCTTATATGCTAATATTCAAATCAATATCGAAAACATACCGAAATTTTGGATTAATACTATTAACAATAGTAAAGAAGATGATGAAGATTACAATGAGATACATTTTGTAAATGAAGGAGAAATCTGTGAAGTTAAAGAAGAACTCGAAGAAGAAGATTGTAATCCGTTGGATGACTTTCGTGTAGGGGCCTATGAAACAGCATATGTCCCCGAGTTACATTTTGATATAGTTGACAATTCTAATGTAACAATTGCTCCTGGTGAAAATAGAGAACCTTTAACCGTGATTTGTGATGAAAATTGTGAAATGCTTCCTCATCCTTATTTGTTTCCTACCGGTGAATTTGGATGTACACATGACAGAAGTGTTAAATTAAGTCCTTGTAAATATTTCAACCAGAGACTTCTCAACTATACACAGAAGTTTGCATCCGACCCGAATTATATTTTTTATGCTCAGTCATTTACTCAATGTTTAAATCTTAATAGCTGTATAAAAACTGCACTGAAAAAAATCAAAACAGAAGGTTTAAGAACAGGTCAACTTTCACAAAATTTTAAGGAAATTATAAGCGGCCTGATCGCAACTGACGATGCTTTTAATTTCATGAATACCTTGAAAGGGACTCCAGCATATTGGAAAAAATTTCTTTTTGAGGTTCTGGCAATGATTATACAATTTGGTTTACCAACCTACTTCATGACGCTCTCGTGTGCCGATTTGCGTTGGAATGGATCAGTTGAGATAATTCAAACACTTAAATGCAAAAAAGTAACAAAAGAAGAATTAGGAAATCTGAACTATATAGAGAGAACGAAAATTCTTCAATCCAATCCTATTTTGTTAGCAAGGCAATTTCAGAATCGCGTAGAAATTTTTTTTAAGTATAATGTCAATAACGGTACTCTAGGTAAAGTGATACATTGTGCAATAAGAGTAGAATTCCAAGTACGTGGTAATCCCCATATTCACTCCTTACTCTGGGTTGAGAATGCACCAAAACTTTCTCCGGATACAAAGAAAGATTATGTTACATTTGTAGATAATGCTGTAAACTGTGAACTCTCTGACAAAGAAAATGACGAATTACATGACTTAGTTAAAAACTTTCAGACACATCATCATTCCAAATGGTGTCGAAAACACAAAAATATTGATTGTAGATATTCTTTTGGTAAATTCTTTTGTGAAAGATCAGTTATTGCTGAATCTTTAGGAGACATTTTACAAGAAGAAAAAACTAAAATTTTAATGGAAAGGAAAGACCTTCGAGGTAAGGTAAAGCAATATATTGATAATTACCTAGATCCCAAACATAATAATATCAATGATCCAACAAAAGAGGATTATCAAGAACCAAATCGATTGATGCTATCTTAACTGAATTCAGAATTGTCAAAGAATTGTATTACGAGTCTCTCTCGATATCATCAGATAACAGCTATCAAATTCATTTCAAACGTTCACCAAAGCCATGTTTTACTAATAATTACTTTGAAGAGGAATTGCTTGCTTAAGAAGCTAATTTAGATATTCAACCTGTGTTTGATTACTATAAGGCAGTGGCTTATATCATCAGAAGCCATGTAACAAGCAGCTAAAGAAGCTTATAAATCCAGAAAGACCGCTCAAGAAAGTATGAAATCCATTTCTAAAGCATATCGAACTCACAGAGAAATGCCTATTCAAGAAGCAGTTTTCATCGTACTTCCAGAAATTTGGTTACGGAAAACATCCCCTGGAGTAATCTTTGCTAATAGTCACCTGCCTGAAAATCGTTACCGCGTTTGTAAAACAGAGGAGGAAATTATGAATATGGCAGCGGAGGAGACAAATATTTTCAAAAAGAATATGTTAGATCGCTATCTGGACCGTCCAAATCAAACTTACAAAAAATGGAAATACGCTGCACTAAATTCTTTATGTTATGCTTAATTTCTATCAAACCATTATTTTGATTCTAAAAGGAAAGATAATGAAGAGAATGATTCTCAACCAGAAATCCTTGAGGAACTTTTTTCAGCAGATTATAATTCTACACTACCTAAGTTAGTTCCCCTGATTTCCGGCAAGGAGTATGTTAAGTTGAAGAAAACAAACTGTGTTTTACCATACCATATCCCAAACAAAATGAGAAAGCCTGAAGATATGAAGAAGGACTGAAAAGCACGTCATCGGGAACATACTCAGAGAAATTATTGGAACCAGGTGTGCTGGAAATTGTCAATAACAATAAAAAAAATTGTATGCCATTTGGCAATGTCGTTGACGAAGCATTTGTTCAATTTAACGAAAATGCAAGTGGTCTTGATCCTTCTGGAGAACAAGAAAACGATGAAGTTCGGGAAAGAAATACCGAAAACGAACGAAGTGAGGACGATGAAGAGGATAATGAAAATTAATAATATGGTGGACCTACAACTCAAACTCTAACAGCTATGATATCAGATGATGATTTAAATGAACGATATCGCTATTTAAATGAAAAGCAAAGATATATTTTTAATTTCATTTTAAAATGGACTCGTAATACAATTCAATTTTCAAAAACAGATCCATCATCTAAGCCAGACCCATTCCATATATTCCTTACTGGAAGTGCGGGATGCGGGAAATCTCATTTACTGACTACAATGAAATATTTTCTACAAAAATCACTAACATATGGAATAAGAGATGCAAATAAAGAGAGAATGCTTATGCTTGCGCCAATAGGAGTGGCAGCAGTTGTTGTTGACGGTTCGACGATTCATTCTACTTTAGGTATACTACCAGATTGTTCATCTGGAAAATGCGTATCTAAACTTAGTGGTAAAAAGCAAAGTTCACTCAGGCAAAGATTTTCTGAGCTTATGATTATTATAATAGATGAAATATCAATGGTTTCCAATAAACTGTTGCTTTACATCCACCATAGGCTATGTGAAATATTTGGAAGTGCTGATGATGTTCTATTTGCTGGTATATCCATTATTGCTTGTGGTGATTTTTAATGGATGTAACGTTTCCTAAAACTTTTTCCGTGAAATTCCCTTGATGGAATCCTTGAGCTCTGAATTATACAAGTTTTGCAAGTAAATTTTCAGGCATTAGCTGTTGCATTGCCATTTTTCAACAAGCGGATGAGTACTTTTGGAAGTTTTTGCAATTTCTATCATATCATGGTCACTTAATAACTACTGATTTTAATATGCCCGTGCTAAGAATGTTAGCCGCGGTTAAATAATTTCACTAGTTATTTAATGAGCATGGTAAGTTAGAAATGGCAAGAACTTGCAGAAGTAATCATCCGCTTGCTGAGAAAATCTTTGTAATTTAAAAAAAAATTTTTCCCAAAAAATATTCAAAAATTCCAGAAGATCCCCTGTTTTTTATTTCACATTTTTGCAGATCATCCTTCTGTATGAGGGATTTCGGACGAACTCGCATCTCTGGATCGATCACCTCTTCACTTGAGCTGGTCACCTCATACGACGACAACCATGCATATCGACTCCATGCGACCAGGGTACACTACTTACTCTGTATGGAACTATTCGTCTTTCGCATTTTCTTTCTTCTGTTCACTTTTCTTGCAAACAGCCGGAACGGGTATTGAACCACTGGCAATACTCACCTGTTAGAATGGCAGATCATCACATGTACCACTGCGCCACTGAAGGATATCATGTTAATGGAAAGACATTGATATCAATTCACTACTAGTAATTTACCATCTAAATGAAAGATTTGCTCCTTTGATATTGCTAGTGTATCTTTCACCGGATAAGTTAGCAATGGTTTCGAACCACTGACATATGTGCATTAAGAGTAGCACACCGACACACCTACCAGTGCGCCACTAATGGATACTATCTTCATGGAAAGATTTTGAAATCAAGTCACCACTATTAAGTAAGTAACTAAAGATTTACTCCTTTCATATTGCTAGTTTATCTTTCACAGGACAAGTTCGCAATGGTTTCGAACCACTGACATATCCGCATTAAGAGTAGCACACCGCACACCTACCAGTGCGCCACTGATGGATACCATCTTCATGGAAAGATTTTGATATCAAGCCACCACTTTTATGTAAGTAACTAAAGATTTGCTCCTTTGATATGGCTAGTGTATCTTTCACAGGACAAGTTCGCAATGGTTTCGAACCACTGACATATGCGCATTTTGAGTCGCAAACCGACACACCTACCAGAGCGCCACGGAGGGATAAAATATTTTGGGAAAGATTTTTTTATCAATTCACAACTATTAAGTAAGTAACTAAATGGAGGTTGTATTTCTTCCTTAGGAACAATCCGGCTTGGTTTCGAACCACTGACAAACTCGCTTATGGAATCGTAGATCACCACATCTACCAGCGCTCTACTAATACATACATCTTGACGGAAGGATTTTGATGTCAATTGACGACTAGTGAATTACGATCTAAATGAAAGCTTTGATTCTTTTTATGTTAGAAGTCGCATCCTTCTTAGGAACAGGCCGACTTGGTTTCGAACCACTAACATTCACCCACCGAGTCGCAGACAATCAGATCTATAAAAGGTAAAGAAAAGGAAAATGGGAACGTTGTCCTGGTTCTTGTCAGTTACACTTTGCCACATACTGATAAACCATCACACTGATAAACTTACTTAGGGAGGCACGTTCGTTGGGTAGTTTGAACTATATCATATGCCATGGCAGTATGTGACAAAGTGTAACTGACAAGAACCATGACAACGTTCCCATTTTCCTTTTCTTTACCTTTTCCCACGTGACCAGTATCAGTACCGGTACCATGTCAGTTATAAGTACTATCAAAATTTTCGAGTTTTTGACAAAATTTATAGTTTCAAGGTGCTGCCACATAAATATGTTTTTATTCATAAGTTATAAATCCACATTTTATAGAGCTATATAGCCTCACTTAACCCAGTATGATATTCATGATGTGAAGGGAAAGTTACTTATTTGGTGAACAGACTAATAGTAATAAAAAATAGATGCATCCGAATGCTAGTCAAAGAAATGAAGTTTTCAAAGGACTGTCAGGTTTTTGTTGTTAGTACTTTCTGATTGATTTCATCTTTTATTTAAATAAATCCCGTTCAAAAATAATGAAAAAAGGATAAAAAAAAAGGAAAAGGAAACAGACTAATGTAGAAGTTACTATGATACAACAAATTTATTCTAAATTTGAGAGAATACGTGCTGTGGCTTTATCAAAAAAGTAACTTTTTGTAGCAGTCGTGAAGCTTGAGTAACTGTCTGCAGTTCGGCATATTAATGGTAATTCGTTGAAAATTTTTGATGCCTTATATTCGAATATTGACCTTGGGGCGTTGGTATTACATGTGATGGTATCTAGATCGTGGGTGTTACATCGTAGTTGTCGTGTTGGAGGATCACGTCTTCTTCGCAGTTCTAATGGTCCATTTATGACACCCTTATAAAAATCGGTATTCTACATTGTTAATTGTTCGATATTTTATGTGAACAACCCAAGAAATCCGTTTGGTTTGGATACTATTGTCTATCGCTCCCATCAACTCTGGCAATTTCTTCCCGATGAGATAAAGTAATTAAATTCATTAACTATTTTTGATAACAAGATCAAGAAGTGGAAATGCGAGAAAGGCGGATGTCAATTCCTCCCAAACTAAGGTTTTATTTAATATATTGAAAATTGAAATATGAAATAATAAAAAAAAAGAATTTACAAGACAAACCAGGCTCTTGTTTTGCATAACCTGCAAGAGTGAGATTAAGCTTTTCTTTTCCATCCAAGAATCCACTCTCTTTAGAGGTAAAACAAATTCATGAACATTTACAAAATTGAAAGTTTTAAATTTAAAGAAATACATTTTAAAAGGAACAAGAAGGAGAAGGGCAAGTGGTGATGGTTGCGTAACCATTATACCATTGTTTTATAATAAATGTTCTTTCTGATAAAACTGTAGTATCCTCAATTTACAGGGTACAGGCTAACGTTGACTAAATCACATAAAAATACGACGAAAATAATTTGACACATTGCTGAAATATAAATTATGATTTTACATAATAAGTTATTAAAATTCCAATGAAAACTTTCTAAATGGATTGTTTGTAGTATTTGAACAGTAGTACTTTCCAAATTCTGTTTCTTCATCGAATCTAGAGCTTCGGCAAAAGTCATGGAGGAGAGTTTAGTTAAAAGTGGAAAAGGAAAACGTGCAAGTGACCTAAACTAACAATTAAGATTGAAAAGAAACTTCACGACTCTATACTACTCCAATTTTTTGCTGAAGGCCGCCGCTGAAAAATAATCTGAAATACGAAAGCTAGGTGATTATCAAACCATTCAACCATCACATCAATAATCCTATTGAAGGTATTTAGGTACAAGGCAAGGTACAATTCAATTAAAGGATGATACTGTGATATTAAAATAAAATATCCGGAAAATAATCGTTATATTAGTGGTGGAAAAGTTAAAAGGATCAGATATGTTTGAATATCTAACAAATTTAAAGACTCTCTATTTATATTTGCCTTTTGAAAAATTTGCTAACGGAACGATTCAAGGACTACCCTTTATTCAAACGGTCAGTATAAATGCAGATAATCTAAAAAGAATTTATGATTCCTCATTGTCAAATGAAAATCTCCAAACACTACAAATCCAAAGATACCAGGAAGAGCAACTGTTTATTTTTAAAGATGTGCCAAAATTAAAACGTCTTCAAATATTTAACAGTCAGATTAAGAAGTTTCACATTGATCCACCTAAATTTTTGGATTCCTTGACATCATTTACGTTGATACACACTACAGTTACTCCTGATTGGTCATTTCGACTTTACTTTAAAAGCCTTGAATCATTAGATTTGTCTAACAGTAATTTAAGAGGTAACTTAACATTTTACAAAATGTTACAAAAATTTCTTTATCCTTAAGTACGTTTAAATTCTTCTTAAATGAAAGATTTTTGTTACCTTGGCAAGTGTAACCATTACCAGAATATCCTGGCTGACATTGACAAACATGGGTCACACATTTAAAGGTTTTACAAAACTTTCTTCTTTAAATTTATACGGGAATGATTTGACCAGAGTAAGTAATGTTAACTTCCCAAATTCAATTCGAAGGCTTGATTTACGACAAACAAAAATCACAAAGGATTTTTTTCGGTACAAAATATAGATCTATTGACATGAGCTACAATGACTTATCAAATTGTAAAGATGAGTTCAACAGAGTTTTGAACGTACAATCAATAAACTTTGAATTATGCAAATTTGAAACGCCTGTACTTGGGTTAACTAACCAAATTAAATTTATTAGATCTGACTGACAATCAATATCTTCCAGAACATCTAAGTTTGATTTTGGAAACAATAGATGCTGTGCCGTCTTTAAGTAGACTTTTTATAGCCTACAACAATATTCAAGTCCTCAGAAATTAAACAATGTTGACAAACCTTCGGTTACAAAATAACAAGATCCATACTATAGAAGATCACGCGTTCTTTAATTTGACACGTTTATCATATATACATCTTCCTGGAAACGCATTAACCAACAGTTTGAATCCAGATATTGATCGAAAATATTCTGGATTATCTAAAGCTCCGTTTAGGTGGATCAAATTTCCTCTCACATTGAACATCAATTATAATGATCTTGAATATATTAATGATGGCATTATCCCAGATATGTGTATCACGTTTTATTTATCTAACAATCGTCTTAAATCCATCAGTCTAAAACAAAAATATAACCGCTTGCAATACTTAAATGCAGATTACAACACTCACCTGAATCAAGTTGATCTATCTGTGGTTACTGCATCAACTTTCAGAACATCGTCATTTCGTGATAGTCAGGTACACTTCAAGTGTTCTGTAAAGGCATTATTAATGAGGAAAAACCTTATAATGATAGGAGTATGCCATGAACCACATTGGTAACATGGTATTACATTGACTGATCTTGAGAAAAATAATCCCTGCAGAAGCAATGGTACTTGTGCATCTACCAACAAAAACAGTTACAGCAACTGTACTGCTGATTATCACGGAAAATATTGCGAAATTAAAACTACGCCATGCTTTCCTGATTCATGCATTAATGGATTTTGTAAACTAAGGATTGAAACGTTTGTGTGTCGTTGTGATGACAACTTTGTTGAAACCTTCTGTGACATTAAGAAATTATGCACGTCAAATCTTGCTTCAACAATGCTACGTGCATCGAATGGAATAATTCCATTTCATGTCATTGCAAGTTAGGCTTCGCTGGAAAGAGATGCGAAAATGAAATCAAGTTTGCTTATAATGAAAAAGCAACTTTAGATAAAGAAATCATCTACATTGGATCCTGCTGGCTTTGGTTTTGTAGTTCTTCTCCTGATCATGATCACTTTCTTCTTGATTTGGTGTAAGGTAAGGAAGGATCATTCAGAAATAAGGTCATGTAACAATAGTAAAATTCGTTGAGAAACCTGAGTTGTAGACAGTTGTTAATCATAATTTTTTTTTGGGGACAAACTCTGCTCGCGTTCGTGAAGGTAATATTACGTTCACTGCCAAGGACGAGTATTTTATTTCATGTAATTAACGTGGCAACTATATTATAGTTTTTATTTCCTTCATCCTAGCCCCGATTGGTAGCAGGACGCGGTGGTTGGGGATACACTCCCCCAACTTCACATGCAGCCACAACAGCCCCCACCCCCTAAATTAATGCCCGCTTTAATTTCATGAAACAAGGTATACTCCTTATGACTGACCATTTAAGACGAATTGAATTTGTCGGTGTATATCTCGAAATGTGTTATTTTGGTCGCTATGCAACCAGTAAATTTTGAAATTTCCGTCAGTAGTGAATGTGTTAACGACTATTCTGAAAATTATTCAATTAGCTGATATCAGGCCCGAACAATAATAATGTGTCATTATAATTGGAGCGTTTAGAAGTAGCACAATTTACTGAAGTTATTTTTTGTAGGCTTTCATTAATCACTGCTGGAACAAATCAGAGAATAGCAGATCAGTGAACATTTTTTATTATATACTAAAATGTATTTTCTAACATTCCTTTATACTGTTGAAGAGTGGATAAGAAAACATTGACTTGAAAGAATGTACCAGTCGATCCAACTTCGTAAATATCAAAATTTTCGACATACACTGGATCTGCCGCTGATCAACTTCGTGCCCAGGCCTTCTTGCCTTTTCGATATACTCTAAATTTAGACTCAGACTCAAGAGAATAAATATTACTGACTGAACCAGATATTTTGCAAACTCAATCTTTCCATAGTGATAAAGTTCCTACTAAACAAAGTTAAAATTAAAATGTGTTTTATAATAATATTCGAGTATATTCTGTCTCCTTCGAGCATCGAAGAAAACTAAAAAATGGTTCGATTGATGAAATGTTCGATTTGCAGTTGTTTTTCACAGTAACTCTGATCTGACTGAAATAACTTTTCTGTTTCGACATCCGGAGGGTGAATCAATCAACAGTGGAAATTCTCTTTTTCTCTATCAGCCCTGGATATTCATTCACCTGCAAGAGTCTAGTCCAACTGACAATATCGCCTTCCGGGTAATTTCCATCATAAACCACGCCAACATCAACGCTGGACAGCTCCATATTCCATATATTCACCTGTGATATATATCCTCGCCAAGTCTGACTTGCATCACTAACCGTACACACTCCATTTACACTATCAAGATCTTGTCCAACCACAACAGAATTTGGATGAAACGTAGCACTAGTATTAATTGGATGACTGCTTACTTCTACACCATTGATAAAGAACTTGACGTTTCTATCAGAATTAACTGTTAAGCAGAGGTGGTACCATTTTGATCTTTCAATATAATATTCTGCTTTAAAAACTCCAAAAAGGGAAGATAATTTTATGTTTCATGCGTTACCAATACGTATTAAAAATGCATCACACTGACCACCTTGAATTTGTAGAAATAGTGATACTAAATGCGCTGTTTCTTCCAAATCACTGTTAAACCATGTGCAAACAGATATTGTTTTGGTCGCGTCTCTCAGATCAACTGGAAACAGCTCGTGCTTTTTACTTGCAGTTATAAAATGAAGGGCAGTAGAACCAATTGGTGATTTCGAAATGCACTCCTTGCCAAAACAAAGACACTTATAAGAACCATCGCAAAGTGTTGTGCATTTTCCATCATTGACGCAAAAGCCACAAGTTGAAACATTGTATTGTTTGCTTTTGCACTTGCACTGATACCATGGTGGCTGACAAGTTGACAGACAGTAGGAGGTTTCTGGGCACGGTTTGTGTTTCAGACAGTATTGACCTTGATATTTGCCAAACTGGTTAACTTCAAAGTATGTCCAGTCTGGTACAATTTCAGTCACACTTGATTCTCGGTTATCTGCGCTTAGTTGACACTCGTTTGTTAAGTGATTGTAGTTGATAGACTTGCATTTACCATAATACCAGCAGTTGAGTTGACATCTACTCACAGACACGCCCTGAATAACTTTGAAATAACTGGATAACTTCTTTTTCTTTATTGGATCGAATTGTTTGCCTGTCAAACATTCATCATTTCTATTCAAATGAACAAAACCCCATATTGCAATGAAACAAATCGGCGTCAGAATTTTCTGCAGCATCGTTAAATTTCTCAGTGCTGAAATGTAATACAGTAAAACTCGGATAAAATGAACTCAGAAGGCGCCGAAGAAAATACTTCGATAAACCGAGGCATAATTTTAAACAGTCAAAACATGAAAACCAATATTACAGAACTGTCAATGTTTTGGGAAACAAATTTTTACAAATTTATGACTTTAAAATGCCGTGTTGCGTCTTTTCTCGTCCCCTTTACTGGTTTTGATATATTTCGACCAGATAAATATGTCTACAAAACATTTCATCGGGGTTTACGAGAACCAGCCTAAGAACGATCAAAAAGGTCTCTTTAACTTACCCTTAGTAGAAATTTAGTCTTGTCTTCTAAAAGCTTTAGCGTCACTTAAAGTCAGAATTTTTAAAACTGCTTTAAATAGTTATATCAATAACCACTTACGCAACCTCGATCCCAGGGCTTCTTAACGGACATTTACGGAGAGAGAGAAAGTAGAGACAGAAGAGGATCTGCGGTCGGGGTTGACGTCAAGACACCTTACATTCAACATTCACGTTACCGAGCTATTCACATACTAACCACTTGAGATAATATTGTTTCTGATGTCATAGCATTCATATATACAGGATAATGTGTACATGAATACATCAAATACTCTCGAAATAAGAATTTTTAATAAATATGTTTCCTAAATATCATGTAAGATTTGAAATTGGATAAATATTCACACAATGAGGACAAATGTTCGGTAACACAATTCGCATCGATGTGTTATGAATGTTTATTAATCTTTATCCAGATTAAAATCAGATAAAAAGTTTTCGGAATAAACATGAATTATAATGACCAAACTAAAACTCGAATTTGTTCCTCATACTCTATTTTAAAGTTTCACTCACACAAATTAGACACTAAAATGGAGTTTCTATTGAATTACATCATATAGTGAATCGGAGAATAGTGTAGGGTGAAAGGAGAGTTAGAAAAGATGAATTGACAAATGTATTTAAAAAAAATCTATGCAAAGATCTGCCTTTCTCCTATACATTTTCTCCTATAAACTCTATATATTTTTCAACTTTCATGTTAAAAACAATGACGGAGAGCAACAAAGCGAATTGGTTAATACTTCACACAAAAAGTAATGTAGTCTGCAAACCCATAGCACGACGGGTCTGAATATGTACCGGTTAGATTTCCACTTTTAAAGACAAACTTTCATCTTGCTGTTGGGTATACGGGGATTTGAATAAGAATTGAATTCCCTTGATACGATATATTTATTTGATTCCGTCAAAAACTAAATTTTCAAATCGATAGGGTAAAGTGGACACCATACAAGGAACTAGGACTTGAGAAACAATTGTAGGTTTCAGTAATATTGCTACAGCAGAATCTCGATATTACGAACATCGATATAACGAACCTGGTTCGCTGTTCCCTCACATAACCCTATTCATACCAAGAGGGGGCTGTTAACGAACTGATTTCAAGTTCCCGTCATGATTCGTTATATGGAGATACTACTGCATTTACTTGTTGACTTCTTTGAACTCTATTTCCTTTCAACAGGCGGTTTCTAATTTTTGCAACTTGAATGGGGTGTTCGTTATAAGGGAAGAGCGCTTATTTAGATTTTGCAGAATGATTTGAATAAAACATTTTTGGGTGTGTTTATATTGGGGTTTTTTCTATCCTAAATTCTTTCCCATTCTGTTATACTTGTTATACTTATGTGTATTTCCAACCTTTTCCAACCTGATTTGAAAACCATTTTCTCTTAACTAATCATTGACATTTGATGAGAAAAATATAACGCATGTTAAAAATAATGTCAATTTTGGGCAGATTTGACGTCCCACCCAGGGCTGCGTTATCGAGTCTAACAAAATCATTCACCTCATTTCATAGCGGCAACTGCTAAAAACATTTCTGCAAAGGTGCAACTAAATTGCATTGATATTACATGAGATATCTTAGCCAGGTATTCAGAAATACAACTTCTGAGAAATTTCAGTTTTAAAAAAATATCAGAAATTTCGAGAGCTTGTCGAGTTTTCTACCCTGTCCACGACTTCTGAAACGAAAACCGATTTGGTGCGACGTATTGCACCCAAAGACACCCCTACGCCAAAGAGGACAAAGGGTGCCGATCGACGCGTATAGAAAGACTCCTTAATAATTATGTTTATTTGCTTTTGGAACGCTTGTGGCGAACAGAGGGTCAGCACGACATAAAAATCATCTGGAAAACTTCTTTCAAAACTTTGTAGTGTTTTCTAAACGAAAATGCTCACATCTCATCTTTTGACAATTTTGAGGGGGTTTCTACCTTAATGATGTGTTACATAGAAGTAACTGAAAGGTCTGCATTGGTAATTATTATATTAGCACGAGGTGGTACCTCCTGCGGTATTTATATTGTCTTGAAGAATGTTGTTGTAGCAAAATTGAAATTGAAAAAAAAGACCTCGAAGAATTTCAAAAAAATGATCAAAAGTCAATTTTCCCTAACTTTTTTTAAAAAAAAATCTAAATTCCTGAAGTTTCCCTTAAATCTTTGACCAAATTATTTTCCACTGGCTTCCCCTGATTTTCTGTATAGGTAAATATGTAACCATGGTCTCTTTATAATCTGTTTATAGCTATAAACATAATTAATAACTCAGTTAAAGTAAAAAAAAAAATGGAATATTGAAAAATGTCATCACCAAGTAAACATTCATCTTTACTAGAGCTGGAGGCGGATCTAGAACCTAGTTGAAATTTATGGAGGAGACACGGTCATTAAGTGTGTAAAAGAAAAACCTGCAAATAACCTAATCAACACTTATGTTTTTTCAGAAAATTAATGATACTGTACTCCTCCACTTTCTTTGACTAACCCTAGATCCGCCGCGGAATGCTTATAGGTCATTTAAGCTTTCCTACACATACTTATAGATGATTTTATTGTTGAATAGATTGCTTTCTGGAGGATTTTCACTTAGGCTGTTACCTCGTATGGATAAATTTACCTCAGTATTTTGCAACTGTCTACTTGATGAGATCTCGCCTCTCTTAAGAAATGTTCACATGAGAATGAGCATTTGGTAGATTAATTTCAGTTTTATGCATTATTAGTTCGAAATAGCGGAGGTGGCTGTGCTGCGTATTTAGAATGTCATAAAGATCACATGTCTGTTGAACAACAAAATTTAATTGGGCAAAATATTGAATTTTTGATATATATATATATATATATATATATATATAACTGTGAAATTAAAATTGCCAAAACAGGACAACTGCAAAAATCTTTTCCATTGCAAACCACATGATGAAGGAGTTAATAACATATATACACATTCCACTCCACTTATTTTGATTTCAAACAAACACGATAACTCGAGAAAAATAATTTAAAACTTTATTTCCAAGTTGGTAACTCTAATCTTTTAAAGCAATATAATATTCTTGAGTTAGCAACTCGACTTTATTTATTTGAAAAAGTAATTACGAGTTAGTAACTCGAAATCAAAATTTAACTTTTTTATTTTCGAGTTTGTAACTGGAAGTGATATCGAAAATTAAAAATTTCAAGTTAATAACTCGAATTATGACGTCATAATCCATAACTCGACTTTATAACTCGATTTTGTAACTTGGGTTTTCCGAGCCTCCGTTTAAAGAATGACAAAATGCACAAAAAACTGCCTGGCATGTGTTTTCATAATCTCAAATCTCAAATTGAACAATATTGATTGGTGCCAAACATCTGAAATGTTCCGGCTGAAAAAGAGTATTTGTGATAAATATCAAGTGCGGCAGTCCAACGGAAATAAAAATGCAAACAGTATCATATCCTAAGTTAAATCCACACAAAACTTAATTCAAAAATGAACTATGCAAATTACTCTTTTATTTTTATTCTAAAGAACAACAAAAATGAATAAATGGTGTAACACTGATCCACTGTGCTGCCAGCCACAAACCTCTGCCAGTCATGCAGAAGCTGGAAAACAAACAGAAAATGTTGCCAGAAAAATTGTATTTTGGGTATCAAAACCATCCTATTTCATCTATAAGTTCATTTTTTGCATATTTTGTTCTGGAAATTATGACGTTATCGCAAATACTTAATACCTGATAATTCGTGAAATATTGATTTTCTGGAATGGGTGTTTTTGATGCTCTTTCGAACGATATGGATCTTTTCTTGATTTTGGAGAATTTTATTTTTTACTGGGTCGTAAATATGTTACGTCATTAACACGTGATAACCAGGACCAAATTTTTTTGGACCCAGGTGGAAAATGAAACCTGACCATACAAGAACTTTATGTCAAGGGAACAAATTTCGGTTACCCTCTCCGCCAGTTTCTTCTAAAATTATCGCTGTCTAAAATGAGATAGTTCCATGTTCGACTAAATGATGTACATTAGACAGCAACTTTTAAAGCATGTGAATGTTGTGCAGAGAGATTCTTACTCTCTCCGTTTTGCTAGAAGTATAGTCGTGTGTCTCACAAACTTTGGATTCAATAAAAATGAGTCTAGGGTCAAAATTTTAGTTTAAACACATTTTTTTCCATAGAGCGTGTCCTAGTTTTGGCTGTATTTTGCGGGTTTTCCGTTGAAGAAAGATCATAAATACACTTTAATAAATTATTCAAATTAATAATTATTAATTATTAATGAATAACAAATTATTGAGAAAGCTTCCTTCTGATGATCATTTTCCAAATTTTGTAAATACACCAAATATCAATAACATACATTAACATCCCGGATTAAAACTTTTTACACCTATTTTTTCTTTGAAATTTATATATATTTCACTCAACCGAAAGTGACGAAAAATAAAAATCACAAAACATCGATAAGGAAAGAATACTTTATAGAAGATGATGATGTGTATCAATAGAAATATAGCGTAAAAACACCGCACATCACCTTTGAATTCTTTTGCTTATTAGTTATTTTTAGTGGATCAATATTTCACTTATATATGTTTACCTAAATTCTGTTGTTGTTGTTGTTGTTGTTGTTGTTGTTCTTCCTTTTCAGAACAGAACCCCGGCTACTGCTTATGAAATACTGGTTTACGTGTTGTACTATTATTGCCTAGCTGCTTTGGCACGATGAATCCGTTATTTCAAATGATGCTTATTTTGTACATTCGCTATTCCGAACTAAAATTTTTACCTTAAGGGAATTAATTAATGCGGAATAAATTAGTGCGGAATTAATTTTTGCGGATTCGAAATATAAAAGATTTTTTCATGCTTTACATATCATCTTTTCAAACATAAAACTAACGTAAAGCCTTCGTTAGCCAAGACATTGCAGGGCTTAGAAATTGGCATTCCCTCATTTTTCTGTAATTTCATGCGGAATTTATTTTTGCGTTTCGGGGACAAATCCACAATAATTAATTTCGCAATAATTTATTCCGCACGGATTTATTCCGCATTAATTAATTCCCTTAAGGTAGTCCCTAGAGTTTGCCTTAAAAAATTCTTATAAGATACGCCTACTGTATTAAAGGCATACCGAACTACCCAGGGTCTATTTCTAATTTAGTAGGTCCCACGAAATTAAAATTAAAGCGAGAGAATATATAAACAGAAAGTACTAATCTGTTTTACCATAATTATTTATTTTTATTATTTGCAGAATATTTATATGGGTGCAAAACACTTCGGCGTCTAAAATATATACAATATATACATATCGGCTGTTATCAATGTTAGACCTGTTAAACAAAAATGAAAAATAAATTGCTAAATATAAAATTTATAAGATTGATCAAATAGAGCTTTATAAGAACCTAAATATGGTTTTTATTCACATATAATACAGAAATCTAATTAAAATATTCATTGATCTTGTTTCTAAAAACAGTCCTCGTTTGGCTTTTTCTTGTTGCTAAAGGTAGGTCATTGTAGAGTTTCGCCCCTGCATAACGAAAATAAATTTTCCCAAGTTCTAGTCTCATTTTAGGCACTTTCAAGAGATAACCAGAGTTCCCCGTATTCTGGCTGTGATCATTTATTGTAAAGTATCTGTCAAAGTTTGAGCAGCAATCATGTTCCAGGCATTTTCGTACCAGACAGCATGCTTCTTTATTAATAACATTGGGCACAGATGGTATTTTACAACCAACTATCTGAGAAGTCTCAACAGACTTCAGCATTTTCTTCTGTCCATCCGTAAACGTTAATTTAACAGTACTTTGATGTGTAAGCAGCGGTAAGATCATCATTGTGAAAACACAATATGCGGAGTCGAGTGTTAAACACTCCGTAAACACTTTAATAATCTTAACCGTCCACAGGCTTTTTTGTAGAACTTTTCAAAATTGGTGTTGAAATTCAAGTGACTGTCAACGATGTTTCCCAAGTATTTATATTCGTTGACATTATTGATTGGCTGTCCTCGATAGTTCAATTCGAGAACTTTGTTTGTCGTTGATAACCTTTTTCCAGTTCCGAATACCATCGCCTCGGTCTTTCCTTTCTTTAAATTAATGATCAGTTCATTATCATCAAAATACTTTCCGATATTCTGAAGATCTTCATCTAGCAGCTTTTGAATTTTCGCTTTACTTTTATCTGCAACATAGATAACTGTGTCATCAGCATACATGGTAATGACGAACAGTAAAGGCCCAAGAATGGAATCTTGTGGTACACCGGATAGCAAGCGATGGGTTTCAAAGGAGTGGCCATTCAAGGAAACAAATTGCTTATGGTTGAACAAATAGTTTGTAATCCACTCATGTGCTTTACCTTCAATACCGAACTCCGACAATTTGTTTAACAGCACAGCATGCCTAACGGTATCAAAGGCTTTCGTTAGATCTATATACACTACTCCTACTAGGTTTCCGTCGTCGATTTGTTTTCTGATGTTGTCAAGTAAAAGGGTAGACGCAAGTTTGGTCGAACGATTTCGCCGGTAGCCGAATTGAGTATTTGTTAGGAGATTGTTCGTCTCTACATACTCGGACAATTTGGAATGTACTGCTCTTTCAATGATTTTGGAAAAGATGGCAGTATGGATATCGGTCTGAAGTTCACAGTTTTACTAGTGTCTCCACGTGTATCGGATTGATTTTAGCTTTCTTCCAAATTGACGGTACGGTACCGGAATTCGACGAAATGTTTATTATGTGCGCCAGAGGCTTAGATATTTCCATTCAACAGTCTTTTATCATGCCAGGCGGTAGGTCATCGGCTGCTGTCGATTTCTTTCTTTTTAAGGAGCGTAGTTGATTTTCTACGAAAACAACCGAGACGTACGAAAACTTGAAAACGTTCTCAGTTCTTCTCATTTTCGGTTTGTGTGTTCTCCATACATGGTTCGTGAGAGATGTGATGCCGGGTTTGAGATTGGTCACAATTGTTCCGTAATATTCTGCAAAAACAATTGCTTTATCTTTTATATCTTGCAGTGAAGATAACGAGGTTTTCAACTTTGATGGGTAGATTGCTTTTACAGCTTCCCAAAACTTGCGCGAATTGTTTTTATTTTCACTTATCCAGTTTTGATGGTAATTTCGTTTATGCCTCCTTAACCTTGTTATTACAGTGATTTCTAGCATGCTTATAGGCTTTCCAGTCTGCTTGATCTTTTGTTGTCCCTGCTTTTCGTAGTAGCTGGTCTTTACTGTCTAAATGTTTTTTCAAAGTTCCTTTCATCCATCGTGCGGGGTTTCCTTTGATTGACCTGGACCTAATTGGAGCATTGGAAAAGTAGAATTGCTTCCCTGTCGTTTTCATGACAACATTGTTGAAATGTTATCACAATGGCAATAAAGAAAAAGGGGTCCAAGTATCTGAAGAATTCTTCCGTCAAATTAACATGTTGCCATAATTTAACTGGATCTTGTTTATCGGGTGCATACATCAGTATGTTGGCAATTTCGACGCGGGAGACCGCCTTCTTTTTTCTTTGTAGTTGTCAAGTAGATCCCCTGAAAGATTAAGAGGTATTCAAAATATATGTAAATTTTCCCACGAATTAGGGGGTTATCTCAGATATCAGAAATTGTCAAAGTTACATAAGCATACAAAATTAGAAACACAAACATTAAAATTACTCATTTTCAAGAAAAATTTAGAATTCAATTAAGAAACCTTTAGAACAGTCACCCTTAAAGTACTTGGGGTTTTTTTCAACTCCCATAAACAAAAAAACAACAACTTTACTAACATATTCTATGGTTTTCCATAGTGATTCTTGCTGCAAAATAAAACACAAACAAAACGAAAGAAACCCCCAAAACAAGTAAGGCTTGTTACACACAGAAACTCATTTACTTTTGCAGAAAAACTTACATTGTAAAACAGATTTTTTTCAGAGGCGTGGAGTTACCTGCAATAACGTTGTAGCAATGTCAAAATTGAGATTGTTTTATCGTCGTCAATATAATGACAGATACACTTCATATACTCTACATTGCAGCAACATCATAAAATTACGTTTTGGTAACATTGCTATTAGATGTGGTTTTGGCGTTTTTTATCTGACGTTATATAAACGCTATATGGAGGTTAGTTGCTCCAACGTTACATGTTTTACGCCGCCGCTACAGCGTTGTGCTCGCGTCAGTTAGAATAACGTTGGCAAAAATACCTTCGCACAATGTTGAACATAAGTCGCCGAAGTGGCGACGCAAATACAACTGATATTCAACGTTGTTGTTGACTAAAGATTGTCTTTAGACTCTATGCACATTGCAATCTTTGATTGGTATTCTCAAGTGTCAAATATAATATGATTTTATTTGCAATTTACCTCACAAAATTAATGAACATAAAATGGCTGGAGTTTGTGCATTAAAAGAGACAGGCAAAATGAAACACAGATTGTCTCTATTATTAAATGTGCAAATGGGTCACTATTGAAAATCTGGTTCAAGGAGGTAATTGAAAATAAACACGCCATAATGAAACTTGTCTATATAGCAGATAATTATGAGATTATTAAGATTATTAAGATTATTAAGTACAGGGAGAAATCTTATTAATTTAGGTTTTCTGTCTATCAACTAAGAGTTGCGCTGCAACCGTTTTTCTGCCAATTCGGAATTGGTTTTTCTGCCAATTCGGAACAGTTTTTAAATGGCGGAAGTCCGTGTCCAGAAGCGTAATTTTTTCCAATAATGTTTTTTTAGATCCATGGTTTCGATGATGATGTATAAAATTAATTCAAATTTTAAAAAAGCTTTCAGTCTGTACATTTGATATGGAGCAGTTGGTCGTCTTCCAAAAGCTTTTGAATTGTTTATCTTTTATTACGGTAGCAGCGAAAGCGAATACCATATTAAAACACCCTTGGAATACTACTACTACTACTACTACTACTACTACTACTACTACTACTACTACAGTTACTTTAACTAGAAATATCACTTGAACATTTGAAATAAAGCCATGATTTTGCTGTTGGTATTGTCTCGTGCTGCCATAGTCTGTAGAAGTCCATCAACAAGCAGTTAGTAAGAAATTTCAACTTAACTCTTTCAAACCTTCTTATTGCCTTTCTCGTTTGTTATTTACACGTTTCGTTTACTTGTATTTGTAAAGATCTAGTTTAAAATGCAGTATTTCATAAAGTAGTCGTTCCATTTTTCGTATATGAAATCACTATTTTTTTTTGAAGAAGACGCCTGTTTTTCTTCTACGAATATTTTTTTTTCGATTTAAAAAAAATATTTTATGTATATCTAATGGTTACCGCTCATGTATATATATTCAAATCTGATGATAGGCATTTTTCGTTTTTTTATAAGAATAAGTCATAATAAATAAATGTAGCTTTCAGCTATCCTCCTACAGTAAAATGTTTACAGGCTGATTTAGTGTTAAACGATTATAATTGAAATAATCCGCCATCGGATTTGAACCACTATATTGATTGATACAATGACACGTTTTCACAATACCTTATATTGGCCCTTTTGACCGGTCCTTACTAGGCCAAGGCAAAAATCATGATTTGGCCATTTAGGACCGTATTTAAAAAATATATTATTGGGACACTCAGGCTATATAAAGCTTTTATTTCCTGTGGAGTTAATATTATCATAGACATTTATAAAACGAGTATTCTGGGACACACTGTTTAGGGAAATCTTTTTAGTCAACAATGTTGATCTTGTTTTCATTTTCATTCGCAAATTGTACACAATGGAGTTGTAGATAATTAGATTTCCCTACAACCAATAAGGAATATCATAACCCAAAAAGCTTGCTAATAATTTCATGAGAAACCATGATACATTCGTAAATAGAAAATCTAAATAAAAATACTTACAGATATATAAGAATTGTTTTCAAGATCTTTAAGTTAC
This sequence comes from Turritopsis rubra, assembly GCA_039566895.2. Lineage (NCBI taxonomy): Eukaryota > Metazoa > Cnidaria > Hydrozoa > Anthoathecata > Oceaniidae > Turritopsis > Turritopsis rubra. Next base: position 2,807,864 of record CM077622.1, read on the forward strand.
TTCGTGTTTACATTTGCTATTATTACTGATTTATTTTCTGTTACACGCAATGAAATCTTACCAAAATACTTTCTAGAGACTCTCCTACTTGGGATTTTTTATTACAACCAATGGTCCTTTTATGATGGAAGAAAATTTGTTGTAGTTTATTAAGCAGGTTTTCCACTAGGTGGAGTATTCCGCTTGTAGTGCAGCAGCTTTTGTTATTTAATAAATTCCGCAAAAGCGTCGCAGAAATGTAGGATACACTTCAACTTTTCCTCCCCGTAGTATTGGCAAGCTTATCAAATGGGTCAATTAGTGATCACGTGGAGAAAACAATATCCGCTCCGCGCTGAATATTAAGTCTAATCGAAAACCGGCTTTAGACACCATCTACACTGCATATAGTTTAGTGTAAGCACCACTTTCGTGGAAATTAGGAATAACATTCACTTTAATTTTTGTTTTGACATTATAGTTTTCATGTTTATTTAACTGTTCCATGTATTTGTTCGTTTGTTCGGTTGTTATATAGTCATTAGGAATTTTTTTAACACAGATACGAATAAACACTCGAGCCTCAAGACAAAATATTGAGAGATTTCTCAATAAAAATGAATTTCAAATTTAATTTTTCAATAAGCATGAGTTTTAAAGCCCCCTGGTGTTTCTAAATTTGGCAGTAGCTCCACTGACAAACTCCATTCACACCAACATTGATATCAGGTGGAAAGAAGATTTGTCTCCCAATTTTTTTGGAAGCTTGTCTGAAAGTGTTTTTAAAATGGCTAGAAAATGATCAGAACACTGCAATAGTAAAAATTAACATACATTTAATTAAGTTGACTGGTTCAAAATGGTGGAATACAAGAAAAACACATCAAATCTCATTGACAGATATGGAGTCAATGTCAACTTTTCAAATGCTCACAACAATTACAAATCGGAATACAAACATGCACGTAAAGTAGATAAATCTAGGTTAAAGAAATATGTTTTCCTAAAACAAAAACATGCATATACTTATCGAAATAAACAAAACCAAATCAGAACATCAGAAGATCCACATGCGCAAATCCAATAGAGCAAAACATCAACCGGCCTTCTGATTCTGACTGTTAAGATATTAGGTTAATAATAGAAGAAAAACAATTGAAGCAAAGCCACTTGAAAATCTCTCCAGCAATAAGAAGCAGGCACAACTCAACTGGCATATTTTTATTGGAATCAATTACGAAAAGTTGGTTTCAACGCATGTGGAGAATGTAAGCAACAACACTTGCTCATATATGTAGCTTGTACGTAGCGTGTATGTTTCGTGTCGTTTTTTATCTTGAAAAACCTAGTTGATGGAAAAACATAAAATCGGACAACAACACCACCACCAACAAATAAATTGGTAAGTTTATATTTCCTGCAACAAAATAACAAGCGAAGTGGATGTTGCTCGAATTTGTTGCTTTCACAGCAAGAATTACCAATGGTAAAAATGACAAAAAGAGACTACTAACACTTTATAAGCTGTCCATTTATTGAATTGCCATTTGCTTTCTGTTGTACATTTACAATTTATTTACATTTACAAGTTCTTTTCCTTTAAACAGGACTCATTTCCTTTTTACAACGAGTTTCCAGCAAAACGATCCACCAAAATGGTCATTAACATATTGCTGTCTTTCACAAAATATTATTACTTTTACGGTAAGCTAATGCAACTAAAACGTTTGTGCAATAAGCAAGAATAGAGCAAGAATAGAGTTCATAGTTGTAGTTCTGTTGTGTTGTTAAAATCAATCTTCAATCTTTTTATCCTCCACCAGGCCATTTTTTTTTGAAAATTCAGACAGGCAAAAACAAAACAAAAATCAAACAAAAAAATCTCCAGTGGTGTTAAAAATGGTGGCTATATAATTTAGTAATTATTATATTCTGCATTTCTACTATTTTAATTTTTTTAAATTTTTTTAATCACTTTTATTCGTGCATCATTACCTATGGAGTGGATTTGACTTTCAGACTGTCCAGCAAGATATTTTGCAACTCAATCGTTCTGTAGTGTTGAACTTTCTACTACACAAAATTAAATTGAAACAAAGTTTTGTGTAGACCTGGTCGCATTGTATTTCTTGAATCAATTAACAGTTGAAATCTTCTTCTTCTCTATAAGCCCTGGATAGTCGTTCACCTGCAAGAGTCTAGTCCAACTGACAATATCGCCTTCCGGGTAATTTCCATCATAAACCACGCCAACATCATCGCTGGACAGCTCCGTATTCCATATATTCAGCTGTGATATATATCCTCGCCAAGTCTGACTTGCATCATTAACTGTACAAACGCCATTTATTTCATCAAGATCTTGTCCAACCACAACAGTATTTGGATGAAACGAAGCACCAGTATTAATTGGATGACTGCTTACTTCTACACCATTGATAAAGACCTTGACGTTTCTATCGGAATTAACTGTTAAGCAGAGGTGGTACCATTTTGATCTTTCAATATAATATTCTGCTTTAAATACTCCAAAAAGGGAATATAATATTATGTTTCCTGTTTTATCATTACCTATTATAAATGCATTACAAAAATCACCTGGAATTTGTGGAAATAGGGATACTAAATGCGGTGCTTCTCCAAAATCACTGTTAAACCATGTGCAAACTGATATTGTTTTGGTCGCGTCTTTCAGATCAACTGGAACCAGCTCGTGCTTTTGACTTGCAGTTACAAAATGAAGGGCAGTAGAACCAATTGGTGATTTCGAAATGCACTCCTTGCCAAAACAAAGACACTTATAGGAACCATCGCAAAGTGTTGTGCATTTTCCACCATTGACGCAAAAGCCACAAGTTGAATCATTGTATTGTTTGTTTTTGCACTTGCACTGATACCATGGTGGCTGACAAATTGACAGACAGTAGGAGGTTTCTGGGCACGGTTTGTGTTTCAGACAGTATTGACCTTGATATATTCCAAACTGGTTAACTTCAAAGTATGTCCAGTCTGGTACAATTTCAGTCACACTTGATTCTCGGTTATCTGCACTTAGTTGACACTCGTTTGTTAAGTCATTGTAGTTGATAGACTTGCATTTACCATAATACCAGCAGTTGAGTTGACATCTACTCACAGACACGCCATTAATAACTTTGAAATAACTGGATAACTTCTTTCTCTTTATTGGATCGAATTGTTTGCCTGTCAAACATTCATCATTTCTATTCAAATGAACGAAACCCCATATTGCAATGAAACAAATCGGCGTAAGAATTTTCTGCAACATCGTTGATTTTGTAGCGCTTTAAAGAAATACATATTAATTTTCAGTTCGTTTTCTATTTCTAGGACTACGATGAAATACATTTCAAGGGTCAATATGCTCAGAATCCCTAATGAATTTTACTTAGCCTCGCTAATAACGGTTCTATGTTCCCATTAAATACTTATTTCTTTTCATAGGCGCAGTCAGGGTGAGTCTAAAAAAGTGGAGGAGTCCAACGTTATGATAATTCTTTTCAGTATTAAGTGTCGATTAGGTAACTTTCAGGGGTTTTTTTTCTACTTTAAATGACTAAACTCTCCTCCACAGATTTTGACTGAGCTCTAGCTGCGCCTCCGCTTTTTAAAGAAATCTAAAAAAAGCTTTCTGAGAACAATTTATTTTCTTAGTAGGATTAATATAGCTGTTAAGACGTCTCTTAAATCAACCTTACCAATTTCGCATAAATTTATTTTTTTCTTCTCGAGAGCTTAAACTCCAACTACTTTGTGGACTGCTTAGAAAGGAAGAAATCTATTCAAAGCAGATTGGTCACATGAAAAACCACCTGTGATTTTGAAATCTTTTAATAAGGAGTTTGAACGTTTCAATATGATATGTCATTTTAGATTCAATATTCAGTTGAGCTGTGTTCTTTCCGTTCATGGAAGTCGGATGTCATACAATGTCATACAATACCGAATAACTTTCCATAAACCAAATATTTCCTGAATATTTGTTTTCTCTATTAATGGCCGATTCTCTGTCTGTTTGCCTGTTACAAAAAATGGTAGACCAAGTAGTGAACCGTGGGTTCACGCGCTAAAATTAACAAATGACTGTTCTTTAGAAAAATTTTGAGTAACTATGACACTTCATCATAGTGATCAGTCAATCTGGATTTTACTTACTCAATTAAAAAAACACAATAAAATCATTTCTTCCACATTTGAATGAGAGAATATTTCCGTAGCATATCCGATTTTAATCGTTTTGAAAAGGTTGAGTTCACGCGTAAAAACACTTGGGTTATACTATTTTTTATTTATATACGGTGATAAAATGGTTTCTTAGATGCAAGAAATGCTGATTTTCAACGGGAAGAAGAAATATATGTCTAAAATTGTTTCTTCTGGAGATTCAGAATAAGAGTTATTTTGATTACGAGGACATATTATTCTCATGTTTCTGTTAATAAGAGAATGATATTTTTTGGAGCAAAATGGTGTGGTTTTTTAAATAAGTGGATGTGAGCTCCCTCTCCCCTCCCCTCCACAACCAACCTGTCTGAATTATGATTAAAATGGGCATACATACAACATGTGTATGTTTCTGTAGCTATGTTTCTTTGTTACCTTGAGTAATGCAGTTTGTTTTGTTGTTGTTTTTGTTTGGGGAAAGAGGTTACCACAGCACATTGTACTGTTTTAGACAATAACAACAACAACAACAACAACAACAACAACAACAACAACAACAACAACAACAACAACAACAACAACAACAACAACAACAACAACAACAACAACAACAACAACAACAACAACAACAACAACAACAACAACAACAACAACAACAACAACAACAACAACAACAACAACAGCAAGTTTTAAGAGAACCGTCAGTTTTTCAGTCAACCATAGCATGCTGCTACTTGGCATGCAAATTAACTTGGATAACGATCGATGTAAAAATCATTAAAAGAAAAGACATTATTATTATTTATTTTACAATCGAGAATATTTTTGCTAACTTTCCACTTCCTTTCTATATGATTCCCCTTCATTTTTTAGATTAGAAAATTGGATTAAATATAAATAAAGATAACGTTTGTAAAAGTTTTTAATACAACTGTAAGCGAAGGAAAGTTTTTAATTCGTGCATGTATATTTAGTTGGGGTAAGTGTCTCATTTGCATTTCCATATATTTAATCACATTACATATTAATGTTAATGGGTTCACTACAAGCGTTAACCTTCTAGAACTTCACATGTGTGAAGCTACATTAGTAGTGGATTTTCCATTTTCACGTATGCAATTTAATTCCAATTTACCTCATCAGAACCCATGTCTACTATATATTACTGGATATACTGTTGCGATATTTCAGACACAATTTTTCAAACTGACTACCAAAAAGCAAACGTAAATGATAAATAATCATATACGAACAGAAACAAAAACATAATGTATACAATTTCAATTTCAAAACAATTTCCACGCGAGTTTCAGTAAAAAAGATATTATCATTTATTTTACATTCGGGAAAATTTCTGCTGTTACCGCACGATAACTTCTTTTCTATATGATTTCCTTTTTTTAGATTATAAAATTGGATTTAGTATAAATAAAAATAACGATGAAAAGGAATGTGTTTAATCATGGTTTAATATCATGGTATACAATTGAAGAACTATGAACAGAAGAATGAGCATACATTTTTGAACAGTACTTCTAGCTCTATAACATGGTACCACTTCCGTTTCGCCACCATTTCGAGAGAGAGAGAGAACGGGACCGTAACACTTACTAAAAAATTAATCAGTACCAATTTTGCAAAAATGAGCGTGAGAATATCTGCCATTCGTTCGAATTTGACGGAAGACGAAAGTGAAATTTACAAAGAAAATGATCGCGTGAGAAAATCTGCTATTCGTTCGAATCTGACGGAAGAGGAAAGATAAATTTTCAAAGAAAATGAGCGTATGAGAATATGTGCCTTTCGTTCGAATCTGACGGAAGACGAAAGAGAAATTTTCAAGGAAAATGATCGCGTGAGAAAATCTGTCATTCGTTCGAATTTGACGGAAGACAAAAGTGAAATTTACAAAGAAAATGATCGCGTGAGAAAATCTGCCATTCGTTCGAATCTGACGGAAGGCGAAAGAGAAATTTACAAAGAAAATGATCGCGTGAGAAAATCTGCCATTCGTTGGAATTTGGCGGAAGACGAAAGAGAAATTTTCAAGGAAAATGATCGCGTTAGAAAATCTGCCATTCGTTCGAATCTGACGGAAGATAAAAAAATTACTAGAACGAAGGAATGTATAAGATTGAGTGCCTCTCGTTCAAACTTTAAAAGAATCGAGACTTTCAAGACCCAAGTGCGGAATGGCCCGTATTATATATGCGTTATTTGCAATAGAAGCCTGTATCACTCTTCCGTTCAACTATTAGATGAATTAAAATACAACAATATCAATGAAGCAATCTTTTCATTACGCGCTCCAAGCTATGATAACCAAGAATACATATGCAAAACATGTCACTCTAAACTTTCAAAAAATAGAATACCCTGCCAAGCAGTAAGTAACGATTTAAAAATTTATGAATTATCCGTTAGACTTTCAGATATTCGGAAATTAGAAAAGGTTATCATTTCTTAACGGATATTGTTCAAAAGGGTGACAATAATGAGTAAAGGTCAGGCGCCGAAAATGAAAGGTGCGATTTGTAATGTGCCCATAAATGCTGATGATATATGTAATATTTTGCCTCGAGGAATGGATAACAACGGTGTAGTAAGAGTTGCTTTAAAAAAGAAAATGAGTTTTAAATCTAATGTTTACTTTGAGCCTGTTCGCCCCAATTTTATTAATGAGGTGCTAATGTACTTGAAAATTATCAACCCTTTATATGCTAACATTCAAATCAATATCGAGAACGTACCGAAATTTTGGATTAATACTATTAACAATAGTAAAGAAGACGATTCAGATTACAATGAGATCCATTTTGTAAATGAAGGAGAAATCTGTGAAGTTAAAGAAGGACTCGAAGAAGAAGATTCTAATCCGTTGGATGACTTTCGTGTAGGAGCCTATGAAACAGCATATGTCCCCGAGTTACCTTTTGATATAGTTGACAATTCTAATGTAACAATTGCTCCTGTTGAAAATAGAGAACCTTTACCCGTGATTTGTGATGAAAATTGTTAAATGCTTGCTCATCCTTATTTGTTTCCTACAGATAAATTTGGATATACACATGATAGAAGTGTTAAATAAGTCCTTGTAAATATTTCAACCAGAGACTTCTCAACTATTCACAGAAGTTTGCATCCGACCCGAATGATATTTTTTATGCTCAGTCAGTCACGCAACATTTAAATCTTAATAGCTGTATAAAAACTACACTGAAAAAAATCAAAACAGAAAGTTTAAGAGCAGGTCAACTTTCACAAAATTTTAAGAAAACTATAAGCAGCCTGATCGCAACTGACGATGCTTTTAATTTCATGAATACCTTGAAAGGGACTCCAGCATATTGGAAAAGATTTCTTTTTGAGGTTCTGGTAATGGTTAAACAACTTAAGTTACCAACCTACTTCATGACGCTCTTGTGTGCTGATTTGCGTTGGAATGAATTAGTTGAGATAATTCAAAAACTTAAAGGCAAAAAAGTAACAAAAGAAGAATTAAAAAACCTGAACTATATGGAGAGAACGAAAATTCTTTAATCCAATCCTGTTTTGTTAGAAAGGCATTTTCAGTATCGCGTAGAAAATTTTTTCAAGTATATTGTCAATAACGGTACTCTAGGTAAAGTGATACATTATGCAATAATAGTAGAATTCCAAGTACGTAGTAGCCCCCATATTCACTCCTTACTCTGGGTTGAAAATGCACCAAAACTTTCTCCGGATACAAAGAAAGATTATGTTACATTTGTAGATAATGCTGTAAAATGTGAACTCCCTGACAAAGAAAATGACAAATTATATGACTTAGTTAAAACTTTTCAGACACTTCATCATTCCAAATCGTGTCGAAAATACAAAAATATTGATCTATTCAAGAGGCAGTTTCCATCGTATTACCAGAAATTTGGTTGCGGAAAACATCCCCTGGAGTAATCTTCGCTAATAGTAACCTGCCTGAAAATTTGAAAATTGTTACCGCGTTTGTAAAACAGAGGAGGTAATTATGAATATGGCAGCAGAGGAGACAAATATTTTCAAAAAGAATATGTTAGATCGCTATATGGACCGTCCAAGTCAGGCTTACAAAAAAGGGAAATATGCTGCACTGGATTCTTTATGTTATGCTCAATTTCTATCAAACTATTATCTTGATTCTAAAAGGAGAGATAATGAAGAAAATGATTCTCAACCAGAAATCCTTGAGGAACTTCTTTCAGCAGATGATAATTCTACACTACCGAAGTCAGTTCCCCTGATGTCCGGCAAGGAGTTTGTTAAGTTGAGGAAAACAAAATGTGTTTTACGATACCATGTCCCAAACAATATGAGAAAGCCTGAAGCTTATGCTCACCATATACTATTTATGTTTTATCCATTTCGAAATGAAGAAGAACTGAAAAGCACATCATCGGGAACATACTGCTGGAAATTGTCAATAACAATAAAATAATTTGTGAGCCATTTGGCGAGGTCGTTGACGAAGCATTTGTTCGATTTAACGAAAATGCAAGTGGTCTAGATCCTTCTGGGGAACAAGAAGACGATGAAGTTCGAGAAAGAAATGCCGAAAACGAACAAAGTGAGGATGATGAAGAGGATAATGAAAATGAATATCTTGGAGGAGGTACAACTCAAACTCTAACAGCTATGATATCAGATGATGATCTAAATGAACGAATTCGCTCTTTAAATGAAAAGCAAAGACACATTTTCAATTTCATTTTAAAATGGCCTCGTAATACAATTCAATTTTCAAAAACAGATCCATCATCTAAGCCAGACCCATTCCATATATTCCTTACTGGAAGTGCGGGATGCGGGAAATCTCATTTACTGACTACAATAAAATATTTTCTACAAAAATCACTAACATATGGAATAAGGAATTCAAATAAAGAAAGAATGCTTATGCTTGCGCCAACAGGAGTGGCAGCAGTTAACGTTGACGGTTCGACGATTCATTCTACTTTAGGTATACTACCAGTTCATCTGGAAAATGTGTATCTAAACTTAGTGATAAAAAACGAAGTTCACTCAGGCAAAGATTTTCTGAGCTTATGATTATTATAATAGATGAAATATCAATGGTTTCCAATAAACTTTTGCTTTACATCCACCAAAGGCTATGTGAAATATTTGGAAGTGCTGATGATGTTCTATTTGCTGGTATATCCATTATTGCTTGTGGTGATTTTTATCAATTGCCTCCAATACAACAGCGACCTGTTCACGCCGAATTTAGCGATCAAATGTTAAATATAGCACATTGTTGGAGATATTTTAAAATTGCGGAGCTAACTGAAGTAATGAGACAAAAAGGCGATCAATTATTTATTTCTCTGCTGAATAACATAACGATCGGTGAACTATCGCATAATGATTTAAAGAGAAAATTCATAAATATTAACGACCCAAATTATCCACATGACGCCATTCATATATGGGCAGAACATATCAAATATGATCAAGGAGGGGTAGTTAAAAAAATATACTAACAGATGGAAGACGAAGGCGTTGGTTTAAAAGTGATGCACTTAGACAGCTATAGTCGTGCATGTAAAGTAGTACTAATTGAAAGAGTGGAAAAGGAAATAAAAATATGAAAGAATAGATCTTCCTCACCCAGTATCAAACGACTGCAGTTTCCTTTAATTCTTTCATGGCATGTACAGTTCACAAAGTACAAGGAAAGACCTTTCCAAAAATTGTCTTTAGTTTTAATCTTCTGAAGCAGAAGCGATTCAACAACGGTCAGGTATATGTTGCTTTAAGTCGTGTTACTTCATTGGATGGACTTTATCTCACTAGAACGCTTCTGTGAGATTTGATCAGCGGGCCTCTGATGAATACGATTGTATGAGGGAAAATGCAGTATTAAAATCTGTTTCAGAGAATATGTTAGAAGATTTATCGTTGAATTTTTGTCTTCTGAATGCACGATCTCTTCCAAAACACGGAGTGGATATAAAACATGATAGAGTTTTGATGGAAAGCAGTTTGTTGTTTTTGACAGAAACGCAGTTAACCTTAAATTCAGACACATCATCTGTCAAAGAAACACTTTACCCATTTTATCTTATTACTAATTCATCAAGCTCTCATAAATATTCAAACATAGCAATAGCACATCGAGATGACAACTTAATCGAAAACACACATACCATTCCTGGAGGTTCATTATTTACGTTATCAAGGTCTTGCATTTTCGATATGCCCCTAAATTTCATCCTGTTGTATCGACAAAACCAACTGCTGCGTAATAACTTTTTGTATATGATAAAACATATATGTATATGCTATATGTACAAAGTAAGGTTGATTTAATCCATATCATCCTAGGTAATTTCAATATTGATTTTTATAAGGATGAATGTATTTTTTTGCGTCAGTTTCTTGCTGATTATGAAATGGTAGTCGATGCTTTCACATATATCTCTGGTTCCTTGATTGATCACATTTACGTTCATAGAAGTTTAATCAACAGAAAGAATATCAGCGTTTTACGGCATTGTCTTTACTTCTATGATCATGAACCAATAAAAGTCAAGTTAGTCACCATTCATTAAATTGTCTTCATCTTAATGTCAAATTTGTTCTTATTTTGAACGAATGCCTTTACTTAAATCCGTAGTAATTGACCTTCTCATAAATTACGTCACTTGTGGCAATGGCAGCTATTTGCCTTGTTTTAAATAGGAATAATTATTGGGTTCTTTTGCAGTCATTCTGCGTTCTTTTTAAAACTTTATGACCCTCGAGATAATATGAAAACGTCATTATTATTCCTAATCGATGGTAATTGTGGTAATAGCATAAACTATAGCCCAAACGTCACATTGAAATTAGGTAAAGTTACACATAGGGATTTTTTCGATTTTTGCAAAAATATTATTTATATAAATACTTATCGGAAAGAGTAAAAAAACTCTTCTATATCACCGAATAAAAAAAAATCGAAATAAAATCGAAAAAAAACCCTATAAATAACCTTAACTAATATCTGAACTAACATCAGTGCGATTTGGACTAATATCTCGTGCTATTTGTTTCCGATATGCCTACAATACACTTAATATCATGCAATGTTTATTAAACATATTTCTTATGGCTTAATTTTTGGTGATATCACATTACTGCAATGTGTTTCCAAGTAACGTATTTTTTAAGCAATAGAATATCGCTACAATATGTGTCTCGCTCCTTTTAAATGACCCGTTTTGTTATTAAATGGGAAAAACTGACGTGGGTTGTGGAACAGCGTTGACTGATTATATAGAAAAAACTGTCACTGGTTGAATAGCTGATCCGGTCTGTAAAAGTGCATTGACTCGGCAAACTAAGTTGATCCAGGATAGGTTTTCTCATACAATCACAATTCAGCAACCCTCCACTCTAACCCAGGTCAACCCGCTTCATATAATCATGCTCTAAATCAGAAATAGTAGGCAGATGGCTGGACAATTTAGATAAATAGTAGTATTTTAGCATGTTGAAGGTCACAGTAGGAGTATAGCAGATATATTTTAAGGAATAGTAGCTGTGTATCAGGCCTTTAAATATTATGTTTTATTATCCACAGGGAAATTTTAAGCATCAAACAATTAACGCGATACTGCTCCAGTAAAAGTAATGTCACAAACTAAGAGGGCTGTCATAATGATGACTCATTGCTCACAAATCTGAATGACAGACTCAACTTATATAACCTCTTTTTACAGCCTAATTTGTTGAAAAAATAAGGTTATGTGGAAATTAAGATAATTTAAAGGAACACTAATTACATTTTGTTGGTTTTTTTCTTCTTAAAAATAAACACTAGTGAGTTTAGTGAACATTAGCAATATAAAACTTAAGAGGCTTTGGAATAGTTAAGAAAAAACAAAACAAAATGTTAGCATAACTAGGAATACAGAACGGAAATCTTTATTGTGTCCAAACATACTCCTCACACTCATAACATACACAAGTTAAGTAAATGTTTCAAAACTTCAATCAAACAAAAACTCTTGCATACACAGAATCCAGCATCTTTTATTAAACAAATAAAACCGACTATTTACTTTTAGGCTAAACTCTAAAGTGTACAAGGTAACAAAATATATAGTATAAAATGGATAGCAGATCTAGAAAATGTCAACAAAAGAAAAATATCAACACTGATAGTTATGAACTTTATTCTTGAGCTTTTGCAGCAGCAGCTGAAGTAAATTTTATATGTTCCACCACTGCATATATCGCTATATTTTATATGTTTCACCACTGCATATATCGCTATATATGGAATCCTTGTCCAGAAGTCAAATATCTAAAATGTTCACCACCGCCCTCTCATTTTTATCGAAGAACAAAAAGCAAAATGGTAGAAAAAAATAAATTTGTCGGTTTGATGTTTGATAGAGCACGTGCCGACAATTGTAAATGTAAAATGTAAATAATATTTAAATGACTGAAATTCCCGGTTCCCCTCTTTCGCCAAAACCGCAATGCATTTGGTAGTTGTATTCAACGCAACGAGAGAAATCATAACATTAATGAGTGAAGCAGTACAAACAATTATGTTAAATTCAACTATAAACAACAGCTTTTTTGAAAGCTCTATTAATACTACTTAATATTTCACTTCTGATTTACAAGTCACTCCTCACGAAGAAGATATTTCAAACCTGGCGTCAAATGGCTCGAATAGCAGAGGAGGTGGGATAACATGCTGTGTTCCCCACTGCTACAACAACTCCAAACGAAATCCCGACCTTAGTTATTATGTATAAACAAAAGATATAGAACATCGCAAGAAGTGGTTATATAAAAACCCAAGCCCAACAAAAAATAGCTCTGGACTTAGAATAGCTCTTTTTTCTCCTGTAAGACGTACTACAGAACAAATCGAGAAACAGCTCTCACACGAGGATGAGCTTAAAATTCAAGTAGAAAACTTAACAATGGAAATAACAAACTTAAAAATCAAAAGTGGAGAAGTTGGAAGAGCAACTATTAAAAACAATTAATAAGTTAGCATGTGAACTCCAAACTAACTAATTTACATTGGATAGATTCAAACACAATACGACACACTTTAAATTTTAGTAATAGCCATCACTCCTTGGTATTGAAAATAATGCGGATGTTTTTCTTTTAATTTCGGACAGTTATTATCAAATGACAAAAACAAATTCTTATCAGAACACGCTTTTTCTATCTTCATGTCCTTTTTAGAATATGGACATTTAATTTCAATGGCCACTAATAATGAATCCACATTGAATTTTTTTTCATGTTATTCAATAGCGACTTTTTCGTTTCGCCTCCCCCATTCACATAAAGCAGATTTAAATTCCTTTACTTGAAAAATATTTTGAAGTATAGACTTTGGGGAAAAGTGTTTGTCGTCGGTTTAAAACCAACCCAAAATTTGATGCTGTAAGTCGTTTCTTGCATTCTTCAAACCAAACTGAAGAGGCAGCCTGGTTCTTTGTTTTACCTTCAACAGAAAGGATTTCTTGTGACGTTATCTTTAAATGCAAATTAACAAAGTCTATTTCAGTTCCACACAATTTGGTATGGTTGACATGCTCAGGTGACGTCAAATTTTCCAATAGCTTGTGAAAGGTTGTAATCAATCTTTCAGTTCTTTCTTCACATATTTTCCTTTGTTTATATTGTGTTATTGATGTATTGTAAAAGTCAAAAGGTTCATAGTTATTATCTTTCAAAAGTTCGGCAAATACAACTCCTTTTCCCATGATCAGTAAATCATCACTCAACTTTTTGATTTTATTGGGGTCAACTTTGTGGGCGAAAACTGGGCTTGCACAAAACTCTTGATCTCCAGGTCCGCCTTAGCAAATGTGAGCTCTGAAAACTTCATTGGAGCATTATTAGTAACGTCACCTGGGACATGCCACTTTTGTAACAAATCTGTCATGTCTTATCATCAGGCACAAATTTAATATCCATTTCTTTAAACTCCACAAGTTAGTATAAAGCTGCATGTTTGCAGTACCCTCCTTTACAAGTACACTTGGCATAAAAGGCATCACCAGTTTTTTGGCACAGGTGTATATAAACAGTGTATTTGTCTTATTTCATGGAAGCTGCAACAAAAAACTTTATTAAAAAATATAAGTTTTCAGCGTGTACATTGGGTTTCACCCTCAACTTTTCCACATAGTTCTCTTTAAATAATTGTTTGTGCGATCCTCGTTGTTTGTTACCGAAACTTTGGCTAAGTATCATGTATGAATGTATTCGTTCATGAGTTATTTTCGGCAAGCAAGACAAATCTGTTGTCCATTCAACAATATTCTGTACAACAGTTTCTTCATTCATTTTGGACGACTCTTCATTTGAAATCTCCCTGAAAACAGGCTCTGGACCTACGCTAGAGCTTTGAAAAAAGCTTGAGTCCATGTTTTCAGTTGTTAAAGTAAGATCAATGCTTTATCAAAATCAATAATATTGCTCATTTCAAACATTTCGCTTGTTTATACCAAAAGCTTAGTGATTTATAACGGAGATAATCAAAATAATGATGGAGATGCGAAACTTTTATTCCAATAACGCGCTAAAAGCAGTTACCTCCATCAATCAATACCACCGCGTATTTCACGAGATTTTCTGTCTGGAGAAACTACTATTCAGAGCATTGTGGGCGAATATTGTTGAATACAAATACCAGAATGCATCACGGTTTTCGAGAAAGAGGGGAACCGGGAATTGAAAACGTTGCAATCAGTTTCGATCTTAATATTGCAAGCACAACACTCTATATCCCTTACGAGTTTGTGTTCGCGAAAACGTTGTGAAAACGCTTTCAGTTTACGAGATACAAAAGCAAATGTCAGGAAATATAAAGTCAAAAACCAAAAATATACTTTTTAAAACAACGAACAAACAAGACATTGGATTCGGTTGCGATTTTTTTTAAAAAAGAACTTTTTGATAAGGAGATTATCCTTATAGGGAAAACCTATTATCTTATAAGGATAATGGCATTAAACATACTCGTTTTTGAATTAAAATTGTCGGGTTTTTTTCGTCGATTTACCGAGTAGTTCAAATATCATAATTATTCCATAATTATTCCATAAAAGAGAAACGAGTCAACGTGCATCAGCTGCATTGTTTCTATCTCTTTTCATATTTCTATGATGGGTAGTATACACTTTTGGTGATTAAAGTTTATCATGATAAGCCGCAACGTAGAAAAATCTCACCCTTCTACACCAATATGTTTTCTGCGTATCACGGATAGTGAAAATTGGGAATATTGTGCAGAGGAGTTGTAAAAACATCTAGCGCTGTCCTTCAGCCCTCAGGGCTCTTATTTTCGTTCATTTCGATAAGCATATGCATGTTTTTGTTTTAGGAAAGCATATTTCTTTAATAATTGTGTAGCTAGTATCACCTAGCTTTATCTAGTACACGTGCATATTTGTATTCCAATTTGTAATTGTTGTGAGCATTTGATAATTTGACATTGACCCCATATCTGTCAATGAGATTTAATGTTGTTTTTTTGTATTCCACCATTTTGAACCAGTCAATTTAATTAAATGTATGTTAGTGTTTACTATTGCAGTGTTCTGATCACTTTCAGACAAGCCTCCACAAAAATTAGGAGACAAATCTTCCTTCCCCCTGTTATCAATGTTGGTGTGAATGGAGTTTGTCAATGGAGCTTCTACTATGAAGGAAACCACTGTTGAATGTAGAAACAACATTGTATATGGGGGAAGGGGCTTTACAATCAATGTTTCTTGAAAAATTAGATTTGAAATGCATTTTAATTGAAAAATGAGCTTGTCTCTGAATATTTTGTGGAGGCTTGAGTTTTTATTCGTATCTGTAAAATTCCTAATCACTACAAAGACATGAAAACTATAATATCAAACAAAACAAAAAAAATAATTATTCTAGATTACTCCCCCGAACTGGAAGGAGAATAATCCGCCTAGTGGAAAACCGGCTTTAACAACTACTTTTGATTTTTTTCCATCATAAAGGGAACATTGGTTGTAATAAAGAATTCAAAGTAGAAGAATCTCCAGAGAGTGTTTTGATAAGATTTCATGGCGTGCAACAGAAAATAAAGCAGCAAACATGTAAACATGAAAGATCTAAAGATCATGAAAACAATTCTTATATATCTGTAAGTATTTTTATTTAGATCTTTTATTTACGAATGTATCATGGTTTCTCATGAATTTATTAGCAAGCTTCTCAATTTATGATATTCATTATTGCTTGTAGGGAAATCAGCTTCTCTAATTATCTAAAACTCCATTGTATACAATTTGCAAATGCAAATGAAAATAATCTCATAACTATCTGCTATATATACAAGTTCCATGATGGCGTGTTTATTTTCAATGACCTCCTTGAACCAGATTTTCAATAGTAACCCATCTGCACATTTAATAAATGAATTGAGACGATCTGCTTTTCATTTTGCCTATCTCTTTTAATGCACAAACTTCAGTCATTTTATGTTAATTAACGTTTTGAGGTAATTTAAAAAATAAACATAACAAGCCATGTATACTACAACGTTTTAACAACGTTATTACGCCAACGTCGTCCCAATGACGTAGACGCAACTTTTACTTGTCTAACGTCTTTAATAATGTTGTTACAACATAACAATCGACGATGTAACAATGTCTTTAGCGACGTGTATGTGCCCACTGGTTATGAAATAGCAAAATGTGAGAAGAAATGTCAAACTCAAAATCATGATTTTTTTCCAAAATAACCTTGACGAATATTTGACCTATTAAATAATAGCGCACTTTTATTTATTAATTGACCAGGGCTCGAGGCTAGTCTATTTGCTCTATCGCCCAAACCTTTTCATTATTTCACCAAAAAGGTAAAACACCCTTAGTAGGAAGTTGTACCCTATGCTTTATAAATTCTGATGAATGATGTTAATCACATTAATGTTTTAGGAACCGCTAATCAAAGAGACTCTTAGTAGAAAGTTGGGAAATGTAGAATGCTCTATTATTTGTACCACAGGAACTGTTATGAAGTTTTTACATAAACTACTCATTTGTCTAATCAGACAACAATTCTTCCAATATTTCTCTAAACAAGCAACATCTTCCAATTCGATCCATTTTTATTAGAGAAAGTTTAAAAAAGCAGATATTAAAATTCATAAAGCAAAACGTGACTTGGACTTCTTCGACATGCGAACGCTATGGGATCCTACGGTCACTTTTGTTAGCAAATAAAGCCTCCACTTCATCGTCTATATGTCGGGCCTGTCAAAATCGATCGCTCAAAGACGAAATTCAAAGTCTAATTGGGAAAAAAGTTGGAAATTGTTAAATTTTCATTGAAAGGTATATTTTCACGTATTGATTTTATTCATGTATTTATTTCTTGGGCAAAGTGACAAGCAGCTTAATCATCATAATGAAATACAACGTAAGAAATTGGTTGATGTTGCCTTGGAAACCGTTGAATTGTCTAACGATCCCGATAATTTAGAAAAACACATTTCAATGCATTTTGAAATCTATTCATTTGTAGATCAATAACTGACAAGTAACTGGCCTTGACACTCGTTGAGACTGTATTATTTTCTTCAGCTGTCCATCTCTGTTTTTTACGTATTTCGACATTAAACGAAACTCTATTAACTTTTTTGGCATGAGTTAGAAAATTGGTAAGTTAATTTTTTGTAAACGAGTGTCAAGGTCAGTTACTTGTCAGTTATTGATCTACAAATGAATAGATTAAATATAAATGTTTTGGCAGGAAGTTATGAAACTACTAGCTGACATCCGCAGAAAGCCTTTATCCCTGTTAATGCTCTACTTACGATTACGTTTATACTTATTTGTAACCATATATTAGTTAGTTATATAAGTGGTTTTTATTGTTAATAAATTATATATGGATATTATTCATACCATTACCTACCATTAAAAACGACATAAACTTTGTCGGGCAAAAGTGACGAATTTTCCTGAGATGACGAACATTTTGAGTTACGAAAAATGTTGTTTGACGTAAAATTTTGTTCAAATAGAAAATTTCAAATTGAAACTGTTTTTTATATATTTTATTTTCTATAGAAAATGATATGCGTTGGCGGTTTCTGTACTTTCAACGACGTATCGTCTTTCCCCTTTTTCAACTGAGTGACCCGAAATCCTTCTTATTCTTAACTAAAAGGTACACGTTACGTAACACCTATCAAAATAAAAGATTTTGTAACGTTGCCTACGCTACGAGTACGAACTAACACAAACACAGCAACACCATTAGGCGATGAAGATGAAATTCATCTTATCATTGAGGAAAGTCGTCATGACTGAACTTCCGGTAATCGATGAAATGTCAGTGCGGGAGTCAGAGTTATTTATGAATCTCTTAAAAACATTGATGCAAATGACTTTGGAAAAACAGATTCAATGTTTTATTTGAAATATCGTTTTAAATATCTTAAAAACAATATTTGTTATTATGCTATAAGTTTCAAAATGCCTTGGAATGTGTTTTTCTAAATTATATGAAATTTGGGAAAAGCACAAAATGTTTCGCCGGAAAAAAGAGACAACTTTCCTGGAGGTGATGTAAATTTTCTCCGACGAAAATTATGTATGACAAGCTTTTGTCCGATAAAGTATTAGAATTAAAAATATTGTTTACAAGCGACTCTAATGAGTTTCGGTTAATTAAAGTGTAATTACAAAGATGTTTTACAAGCAAGATTAAAGGTCCTGTGAGACGGTAAACTATTAGCGAAATTATGCTCAAAGTAGAAACCATTTTCATAAGATACGCTTCGGTAAGATACACGATCAACTATTCTTTCAACTGATCTATTTGAAGTAACGTTAACGTTATAACGTTATTAAATTAATTAATCTAAAAATTTACCGTTTAACAGGGCTAAGAACAGAATATCTTCAAAAATGAAAAATTAAGAATGAAAAATGTTGTATTCAGGCTATAGTAATACAACTTTGTTCAACAATATAAATCTGCAACCAGTGCGACTGTTATTACTGTTATGACAGTTATGTGCGATTGTTATGTACCGTTATTGTTGACAGTGAGAGTCATCCCCTTTCCTTACATCATTGATGTAGAAGTTGCAATAGGAATCAATCTCACAATTAATGCAGCAATCATCAAAGGGAACAACATCAGCTTTATAGTGATCATACACATTCCATATGCTACCATATTGCTTGTCTGATGTTCCTGCTCCTCTTGTCCCTGCTGGTAACAGTTTTCCAGTTGCTCCATAACAGCATTGCTGCCCAGCATCATCGACAGTATGTCCCACAGAACGAAGACAACCATGTGAACCAGGATGATACTCGCTACAGCCATCAGATTTAGCGTTGGTGCATGATGGGTCTGGCTTCCATGCTACATTTGATGGATTGTCGACTTCCTTCATTTCATTGTCGACCAGTTTTGCTCGGCAGGGACATTTGAACTCCTTATTTAATTTATTCAACCAGTTGGTGTCCTTTTTTTCCTCCTTATACCAGGATAGACATTTTGGACATATACATTCTTCTTTAAAGAATTTTGTAATGAAATTTATAGTAACACAAGATTTGATATTTGTTTTCCATCCACACTTTGTTGTCTTGTGACATTCGCTGCATGTTTTGTAACTGGAACAATCTCCTGGTTTTAATACATTGTTACTTGTTATAATCAATGTGGCTGTCTTACCAAGAGTAAAGTCATAATAACTTTCACTATGTCGGCCTAAAATACCTTTTGGATCGTTTATTTGGACAATTGCTGAGCCAGATTGCTCTTCAACAAGAGCGGTGTAATCATAGTCGGGATTTTGTAGGTTAGAATCAATGTGGTGAATAGTGATCTTGTACGATCCAGGAAGAAATTTATACACACCACTTCCTATTTTTCCATAATCTGGGGATTGGTGCTTAAAACCCCCAACATTCATAAAATATCGCTCTGAATGACTACCACTGTGATCTCCGATTGTTAGCTTTACCATTGAAAACGAATCCTTAGGTGATGATTGTCCTTGATCACTTGGGTCTCTGGGGTCGGCATTGTTGGCAACTTCAGTACCATCACTAATACCATCACCATCTGTGTCTTCATTCAATGGATTAGTTTCACGTATCTGCTCTTCAAGATTTGTCATACCATCTGAATCATTGTCAGCATTACTGTCATCAGCTTTAGTTGCTGACATTCCATTCCAATATTCGAATCCATCAAGAAGTAAATCACCATCACTGTCAGGATTGGTTGGATCACTTCCAATGTTGACAATATCAGGCAATGATCTTTTTTCTCTTCTCCCTCTGTTTGGTTTGTTAAAAAAATCAACCTCTCCATAATATTCAATGAAGTTGACCAATCCGTCGTTGTCACTATCCCGAAGTAAAAATCTTTCTGTTGATACGTTTGTTTTGAAATGATATTGAACCTAATCGTCCCATCTTTCTGGTTTTTTCAATGTGCAGAATTTTCCAGTAAACAATGCCTCGTTATTTGCAGGAAAGGTACTGTAAACAGATCCCAATGACAACAAACATTTGGTAGGGAAACATTTTTCATGATTCACGCAAATACTATTTACATATTCGATAGGAACTTTTAGATTGACTGAAGACACATTACAGTCATATTTTTGTATGGAACTGTAAGCAAAGTTGATAATGGAAAGGATAACTAAGAAAAGAACAGCACAACGACTTTGACTAGGAAAAAAAAATAATGTCATGGTTGCAGCAATTGATAATGCTAAACCGAAAAAGCCTGGAGTATTTCCCACAGCACTGTTTCCGTCACCAAAATCCTGAACAGTAAGCTTTAAAGTACCAGGTAAAGTGTTGGTATTGATTTCGATATCGTTAGTGTGAGCAATGGTTATATTGGTGCTGCCTTTCGTCCAATCCCATGTGAATTTGACTTTCGAGGGTTTCTCCAGGTAAACCTTCTTAATGAACTGCCCGTAGAATTCTTTTTCTTCAAACGTACAGATAGTCAATGCGTATACTTTCATTACCACATTGACCAACATGAAAATGAACAACCTAGAAGATGAAATATGTACCGTATTTACTCTAATGATAGCCCGGGGAGCTAGGATTTTGAGATGTTGAGGAGCCTTCGTGGGAAGCGCTCTTTTGAGGAAGCTCCCATTAAATATATAAGAAACACGTTAAATTAACTTTAACTTGTGTCCCCAATAAACTTCAGTTGAAAAAGAGATGTAAATGAAATTGGTAGAGGAATAGAACATTTTTCGTTTTTCCCGTTAGGTACATTACGCAGAATGAAAATCTGCGCCACTATTTAGAAAATAATCATCATAATACGAGCTAATTTGGTTGTAATTTAAAATTACTGTATAATTCCCAAATTATCGCCTCGTCCGAGCGCTATTGCTGAAACGCTGATGCCTCGCGTATTTTCACTTCTACAATTTACACCAAACTGTTCATAATACTATGCTTGAGGGTTTTTTGTTTTGTTTTTTGTCATTAATGGAATATAATTGATCAAAATTGTGTTTACCATAACTTACCAAATAAATTAGGTAATAGAAAATCCCAAATACTTTTTAACTGAAAATATTTTACTGAACTAATAAATTATTGAGAGTTTTACGAATGGAAGTGTAAATAGAATTTTGTTAGCAGTGGTCTTATTTACTTAAAGGTATCTCAAAAGTATGGTTTCTTAAATTTCTCAGAGTTGTCTTGACTTTCGCCCTTATTCGAATGATATTTCAGAGTGGAATAATATGCTTTAGAAGAAGAAAAAAATGATATTTTTTACGCAACCCATGTTGCTACAGTTCCTATCCTTTCTGCTAACGAATACATAAAAATGTTTCTAATTTTAAAATTGGCCCGCGGCATTTTTGAATCTAAATAACTTTTTAACGCTTTAACCGAATTCGCTGAAATTTTGTGACTTTTCCTAACTTTTATTAAGGGTTCTGAAAATTAAAAAAAAAACAGGTGACCACGCCTTTTTTTCCGGGGTGGCTGTTTTGGCAAACATGGATGGTTCTTTTTTAAATTAGCCTTTTGTTTTCCTGATTGGAATGTACTCAATCAACTACATTTTGTAATGAATTGAACTTTTGTGATTACCAGTTGAACTTTGGAGTATAATAATTTACAGACCAGATTTGACAATTTACAGATCAGATTTTTTATTTACAAAGCTGATATTTCAACTACTTTGGGAAGCTGTTTTTGAAGGTTGTTCTATTCATTGCATTATCTCTTACTTATTTTTGTGTAGGAGACCCCCTTTTATCTTATTTCAATCAGTTGTAGCAACATGTAGCCAGATTACCGAAACTATATTTCTCAAAAAAGTTTCACTAAATTAAAAAGTTTCATTAAAACAATTTTTACAATGACCGAAATTTGGGCATCTTGTTGTATTTAGATACAGAATAGTGTAAAATTTTGCCAAAAAAGTTAATTTTACCTATAATTTATTCTTTTCATAAACTTACGTAAATTTTAAAATTATTCACAAAGTAGACAAATTGATGACGTCATAACAAAAAGTGCAATTATTCTTGTAGCGAATAGGTTACTTAAAGTCTGTACTAAGTTTAATGTCATAGGCATCAATGGTTTAGCGGATATAAGACATAATCTAGGCGCGGGCCAAATACAAAGGACAAAAAAGCTTGGTAGGAATAGGGTTCCTGCTATGGTAAACTTATAGTATATATCTCATTGAATCATTTTCTTGATTGTATTTAAATACACCTTTATACCAATGTGCATCATTGCAGTTTTTATTAGCTTGTTCATCTTCTTTTACTAATACTAAATCTTGCTTTTTTCTTACCTAACTTTTAAAGAAAGACCTTTAGGAAAAATTTCTCGGGAAGTTCGTCAATGGATGTTTATTGTTTCCGTATTAGTATAGGGAGAATCTCGCATTAGGAGAATCACTAGCTCCATCTTATGGGTTTTTATTACTTCATGGAGTGTTGATGGAGACCTTAAGGAAGACATCATAAAGCCTCCCGGAGGAGAAGGCAATGCAATGTTTTTGCGTTCGAAAGTTCATCAAATTTTCTCAACATTCATTTCTTTAAACAAGAAATGAAGACGCTGTGTGTAACATTTTTTTTTTTTTATTCAACGCTTTAAGTTCAGTAATAAAGAGTAGCAACCTTGATAGGTATCAGTTACTATGAGAGATAGTCGATGTAGACCTATTATGTGTTCGTGTTATCAGTTCATCATTTTCTACCGATGTCTATTTTTTTAATGTGTTTGAACATAGCTTTTTCGTATCAGTTAGTTTTGACTACTATTCCGAAATGTGTAGCTAGCAGTTTATTTGGTATTTCATTGTAGTGTGTGGATTGTTATTATTAAGGTTCGCCTTTAGGGAAACGAAGGTAGCAAGATCATTATTATATTGTTTTGATATTATTTGATTGATATCTTTTTGTTTTAGATTAGAAAATTCAGTAGTATAGCTGAATGTAATACAAGAAGAGATACATGGTTTTTGTATCATGATGCACGAGTGGAGTTTTGGGTTTTAACATTTCCACAATTCATAGCAGAATAAAAATTTGAAAGATAAAAACATTGCAGAATAAGATTTGAAAGATGAAATAGTCTAACACCTTCGTGTTGTTCTTGGTAGCTTTAATTAATAGGGAAATTTGAAGGTATTTTCTTATATATCAGATGTTTAATCGTGGTTAGGTAGGAGTATACATTGGTTAGGTAGGAGTATACGTTGTATTGTCTCTTTTCTTAATAACATTGGAATTTTAGCTTTTATTTTAACTGTACAACTTTAGAAATCTCTAAATAGGCCAAATAGCACAAAAATTGTCCGCGTTCTTTTGATTTCCGCGAAGCAAGGAATACCCTTACAATTGGTTATGTTCTTTTAATTTCCGCGAAGCAAGGAATCACCTTTTTAATTATGCAGACAACTTGTGTGTTATTAATAGCAGTCAAACATTATTAATTTTAATATATACGAATTTCCCCATTTGTTGTTATTAAGTAAAGCTAAAGACTTTTATTTAAAGACATGCAGTTTAAACAAAAGACTTTTAACTGGTAACTGTCTGTTTCGGATCATGCAATTGTCAGTGACATCGAAAAGGCATTTTTACAGATCGAACTACATCCAGATGATCGTAATTTGTGCGCTTTTTATGGTTTAGCGACGCCAACAATATAAAATTTACAGATTTCGAAAAGAATAATTTGACAGAGTATAGTTTATGCAGAGTCCTATTCGTTGTTGCATCATCACCATTTTTACTCACTGCAACATTCTCGGCGACGTTAAGGCTGGGTCTGTAAATTGTACCATTTTCTCGCAACTAAAAATAAAATAAAATTATAATAAAAAAATAATAACGCTTCCTTCTTTTTTTTTGCTGAGCAAGGAAATCCATTACCAACGTTACAGGAGCTTATTTTCTATATACTAATACGCGTGCAGATAAAAAAAACCTTGTCACATTTAAATCCTAAACAAACTTGATGTTTTTGGACTAATGATAAATCAGTTATCGCACAGTTCCTCGCGCAATATGGCATATTTTTCTCGTTTCTTATATTTTAACTGTTATTTCATAAATACAGTATAAGTAAGTATTGATAAAAGCAATAATCGAAAGTAAATAATAATATATAACATAACAAAATAATAACTTTTTTCTTTTCTTTTTTTGTGAGTTTTCATATTTTATGATTCAATAAGATATCCTCCGGTTCGAAGTTGAAAACAAGAAACATGGTAGCATCATTTCTAAGGCACAATACAAAGAAATAGATACAAACTTATTAAATTAATTGTATAGACTAAATTGCCCGACACGGACAATAATTCTGATAAATTGTCTTCCACATACCTACCCATCTTTGATTTTTTCGGAATTAGCGTTTTCCAATCTTTAGATTTTTGATTACCTCATCATAAAATCAAGTTTCTCATGAAACTCAAACGGAGGCTGAGATATTTGCGTTTTAAATTTTGAAAATTCAGACAAGCAGAAACAAAACAAAAATCAAACAAAAAAATCTCCAGTGATGTTAAAGATGGTTGCTATGGTTATCACTACATTTATTTATTTATTCTACTATTTTAGATATTTTTTAATTTTTAATTTTTTTAACTTTTGTTCGTGCACCATCAACTATGGAGTAGATTTGACTTTTAGACTGCTCAGCGAGATATTTAAAACTTCCTGGTGAACTTCCTACTACACAAAATTAAATTGAAACAAAATTTTTCATACTATTCGAATAGATTCTATATATAACCATCAAAAGATTCGATTAGTGGAATGTTGGAATTACGAAAGTTCAAATGGGAACGTTCGGATTACAGATGCTTGAACTACATCAGTTTCATTGTAACTATGCATCCTGTGTGGACCTGATCGCATTGTATTTTCTGTATCGACATCCTGAGGGTAAATCAATCAACAGTGGAAATCGTCTTCTTCTCTTTAAGCCCTGGATGTTCTTTAATATCTAAGAGTTTGTTCCAACCGACAATATCGCCTTCCTAATATTTTCCATTGACTGGATTACATTTTCTGTATCGACATCGTGAGGGTTTTTTAAATCAAACAGTGGAAATTCTCTTCTTATCTATAAACCCTGGATATTCTTTCACCTGCAAGAGTCTAGTACAACTGACAATATCGCCTTCCTGGTAATTTCCATCGTAAACCACGCCAACATCATGGCTGGACAGCTCCTTATTCCAAATACTTAGTTGCGATATATATCCTCTCCAAGTTTGACCTGCCTCATTAACCGTACACACGCCATTAATGCTATCAAGATCTTGTTCAACAGTTTTTGGATGAAACGAAGCACCAGTATTAACTTGATGCCTGCTTACTTCTTCTATTCAAAATTAACTGTTAAGCAGAGGTTATATCATTTTAATCTTTCGATATAATATTCTGCTTGCAAATTTCCCAAAAAGGATGACAATTTAATTACACTTAGCTTGACCTTAAAATAGTGATACTAAATACGAACTCCGGAAATTCTTCATACAATTTCAATTTTATTAAAAACTTTCCTTACGATGACTAAAAAAGCATGTTATAATCGTTTCGCCCTCCATAATCTGATTTTGAAATATCAAGATAAAGAAAAACAATAAATAATATGCTGAAAGAAACTGAACTCCCTCACAGATCATGGAATGCAAATTTTCAGCTCACAATATGCCCCCAAAAAGGGAAGCTCCAAAGATGAGCACAAAAATTCATTCTCACAGTAGCCCAACAAACCAGAAAAAAGTACCGAAAATGAGTGCCAAAATAAGCAAGGTGAAAGAAAACCCCGTTACGAGAGGTGGAGGAAACCGGTACTCGCGCCAACCTCCTGGAATTGTGATGATGTAATCAATGGTACATATCATCGTTACTTAAACAAATACTTTAAACTTTTTGCTCGAATGTCCGCCAGGGGTGCTTGTTTAATTTTGGGACCTTGAGGAGAGGCGCTCATATTGAGGTGGGTGGGATTGGGGTTGGGGCTCATTAAATATATTTAAAAAAAACTGTTGTCTCTTAAATAAATTTCAGTTGAAAAGGTTGAGATGGTGGCGCTAAAAAAGTTAAAAATCTACGCCACTATTTACAAAATGTTGTATTTTAAACTGCCTGTCCATCTGTCACGAAATTTTTCAAACAACTCCTCAAAAATGCTATCCTGGAGAAAAAACAAGTTTCAAAATAAGCCACTCCTCATCGTTTTTATCAAGTTTAGATATAAAATGTTATAATTTGAAAGGTTCTACAATTTTTTCTGTAGTTTTTTTTCATCCGGATGATAGCCTATGTCGTAATATATCCTGTTGTACAATTCCAAAATGAGAGCCTTGTCCGAGAACCATTTTTCCAATGGAGTTTAAACAAGTTAAAAACGCCCCTTTTGAGGGGGCGCTCATTCGAGAGTTCATTACCTGGAACGACCATGCGTTGAAGAATATAATATTAAAAGCGGTCTCAATTTCTTCATCTTCCGTGAATTTTAAGACAGATATTTTTGGTTTTTATACATAGTAAATTTGGTTATTTTCAGTACATTTCTTCATACAAAACTATATTCGTCATTATGCCTAACTTGAAGTATACTTTCTTATGACATCACAGTCCTCTGAAAATCTGGAGCGAGCAATACAAACCACTATAGCTACCATTCATTAGGGGATGGTGAGTCAATATTTGATAGTGGTAATAGAGTTGTAGTTTGTCTCCCCAAAAAGGTGCCTGCTTGAACTTTATCCAAATTGTGAGAAATTGATGGGTAACGTGAACGTCTGTCTGTTTGCTCCACGACGAAGATGAAAAAGAAAGAAACGAAAGAATGATTCTAATCTAATCTCGGCTGATGCAGTTTCACTCGAGGATAGCTCACCTATCTTTTGCGTATTTAGTTATGTATTTCATGCCAACGCAGTTATGGTGAAAGTAAATTGAGGTTAAACGATAGTTACTAAGTACTAAATACAATCTCAGTCCTTTTTTTTATTCAACCCAAAACGTTTTCAATTGGAAAGGGTAGTTTCTAGGTTTTGCTTTATAACACACGTTAACACACACGCATAGTTCACGTGTTTATTTAAATTGACTTAATAAATGATTGGCTATTCTCATTGGCTACAGAATTCAATATCATTAAAGAAATAAAATATGCAGCACCCAGCCTAATTCGAATTCTAAAGGTCATTCATTTTTATTTTATTTAATTCCTTTTGTTTGAGTTAATATATTACTGGTAACACACGTGAAATAAATGAAATCTGTAAAAGTTCAGAAAAATAACATCGACAACGTTGGTAAATCGGTGTCAGGACAATCCCCTTATCTGATTACCCGATAAGTTTCAAAGCAAGACAAAGCATTAAATTTATCAAATTTTATCAAGATATAACTAGGCAAGGCCACGATCGCTCATGACTTTCATTTTTTTGTGGTAAATATTTACGTCGTTTTTCCTTTGGCTATATCTTTTACGTTTTGTTTTGATCTATGTATCTTCTATGTTAATTTGTAGTCGTTGGTCAGGTATAGGCTCATTATCCAATGTTAATCAAAGCAATTCACAACAACCTTAGGCGTAATTACAAGTGTGCACCACTAGTCAAATAAATCCAGGTAAGGGATATCAATGCTAATCTTTGTGTTATTACGGTATATAAGGACTCAACGCTTGGATAATATCGCAAAATGGTAAGTAATGACCTTTAACATTTCCCGTAACTTATGAAGATAGCGGTTAATCGATTGTCAAGGAAAGGCTGCTTCTTGCATTAAGTTAAGCAACTTTTGAAAATTTGACATTAACACAACAATATTATTATCATTTTTCATTCTCTTTCCTCTTTAAGTTTCCAGCTGGTGGCAATATGAATTGCATAAATGTCCAGCAGGTGGCAATATGAATTGCATAAATTACTCCTGATTATACTACTGACGGAAAATATTTTTGTAAAATTTCCAATGGTCAAATAATGGATGCATAGGTAAAGTTACACTTACACGTGACACTTCTGTATATTTCAGCTGATTTTGCAGAAATCCTTCTGCCTGTAAGGCCATCTTGTTCTTTATATTTCGACTTTTAAGGGCAACTTCTTTTTGCATTCTTGGTTCAGTATCCCTTCAAAAAAGGAACACTTTATGAGCAAATGTTCAGATTAAATCATATCATGTTGTTTTTATTATTAAGAACCCTAGCGATGGACTTAAGTTCCATAAATTTCGGTAGAATATATATATACCAGCTATGAATCGAGAGAAACAAACTGATAATAATGCGAATAAACAAATATGATTTTACAAAACTCACTCCAGTCGAAAATCTGAAAAACACTTTTCCATATAGAAGTCATTGTTCAGAAACAATCAAAGCCGAATAACATTTTAATTCATTTTAATGGCATACTTTTCATTAAGGCATTCAAATAGAGAAACTTTGATGAAGCCTTCAAATGTTCTTAACTTTTGAACTTCAAAGCCTAAAAATGTCTTTAATATGTTCATAAAGTTATACGCTATTGAATATCTAAAATTCGAAATTCAATGGAGAACAATCTCAACCAATGAGATTGTAAATAACATGATAATAATATTCTTGTTTAATTATTGTATTGGCGTTTTCTTGTAAAACATAAAATTATTTTCTTAAGAACAAACGTTCCTAAGCCTCGAACGTTCTTAGCTTGTTCGCAACTTTGAAGCCTTGTGTTCTAATATCCTTTGTTCTTATAAAAAACGACTATATGACATTTAAATTATGCGTTTGAACGTCATCATCGTCTTAATTATCTGAAGAAATAAAATCACGTCACCTAGAATACAAATATGCCTTATTCACCTCTGGTCAGCTTAATATAAGATAATTGTAAAAATCTCTGGTCAGCTTTACTAGGATAATGGGTTACAAAGCATTTCATTAATTTGTACGTATGTAAGATTTAGTAATCTAACACAGGAAGCAGTTATCTGATTGCTGAGTAATGAGATTTCTGTTGAGCAACAAAAATGTAAATGGCTGCTAATTAACAGTTAATTTGGAAACATTTATTTAATGAGTGATAGAAGGAAAACAGATGAATTAAATGCAATAAAATGGACACAATTTATAAATTTTATTACCATTTTTCATTATGCAATGTTCAGTACGTAGTATTGAAAATGGAATTCCTATTATCCAAAAACCATGGCTTTGAATAACATCAGAGGGTGAAGCCTGTTTAAATCCAATTTTAATAGCATTATGCATAATAGCAACCGATTCCTCCGTGTCCAGTTTTTTGTCACATAGTATATGACCCGTGCCAAAATATGGAGCCCCAAATTCCGTTATTCATTATAACAGCGTTGGATAAAATTCAAGTTGAGAAAAAACTGCTTTTCCAATTACCAACGTTATTTTGGAAGCAGTTACCGATTTAGAGATTTTATCCGGGCTAAGTTTTATGACATTTTCTGAAAATTAAAAACCAGGCCAGTGATTTCGGTAACATGTCATTCCAGACACGCACTTTCAAGAGCGGAATTTTCCATCTCATTTGCATTATGAATACTTTTCAAAGTTAGTTAGAAATCTGGAAAACATTTTAGAATGACAATCGATTGCCAGTCAATGTTCAAGAATGTGTTATAATAATTTATGATTTATTATTATTATTTATTATTATTATTATTCTAATTCATTCTTCAAACGAAAATAACTACATATTTACATATTCTACTGTACGGAGGATAAGTCAGGAAAGTGATAGTGTGCAAGAACAACGTAATTGTATAATGCAGTTACTAATGTTTGGGTGAGTTGGTTTTAGTCACTAGAGTTTACTACCGACGTGTAAGTAAGTAAAAAATGTATGTAACGTAGTTTTAGTTTATGTTAGTAACTTATGGGACGAAAATAAATCTTATCAATCTACAATCATAAAAATTATTAGGACAAGCCGTTTATTGTAAAAAAAAACAACAACTTGAAAACAACCTTCTTTCCCAATTTTCAATGTTTCTTTTCAATGCTAGTAGTTTCATTATGAAATCGGACTTAGAAAAATTTCAAAGAGGAAATAGGGGAAGCGCTAATTAAACAGCTGATGAGCAATAGCAATTCCGGTCCTTTAATTAATTATTTAATAATATTAAATAATATTATATATTAAATATTATATATATCTTCGAAAAGGGAATTTGGTGAAGAACACCATTATATCATAAAATTTGAGTCGTTTACAAGAAAATAGGATAATTAACTGACTAATCGAACTCAACGTTTTATTCATAGTAGTTAATTTATGACGTAGTTAATATCATCATGAAATTGATGGCGTCAGCACATATATTTTTGTTCCATTCCATTTGTTACGAAGTATGTATCACTGTGGCAAATTTTATGTCATACCAAAGATTAGTTTAAAGTTAATACATAATACCTTGGACCTAATAGAGTTAATATCCTGTAATATGGCATCTTTATTGAGTGTAGCCGTTTTAAATCCAATGGCATTCGTGGCGTTATGAAATTTGAAAGAAAAATTGAGTTGAGAAAGTCTTCATTCCCTCCTTTAAATACAAAGATTATTTGTGAAGGAGTGTCCTTTTCTTTAAATACTTTTTAAACGTTTTTAGCATAAGGAAATGCCTTGTTAAAAAAACTCACCATTGAATCTACTATCCCACAAATTCAGCATTGCAACTCGAAAATAACCCCTTACCCAGTAGGGGAAATCGGACCTAGAACATTGAAGAGGGGCAATGAGGGAAATCCCCTCGTATTTAATGTGAAGTTTTTTAAATGATCACGTCTAAAGAAATTCTCCATTACATGATATTCTAATACTCTCAGAAAGGTAAAAATAAAAATTATCCCATGAACTGATAAAATATATGAATTAGACACAGGATGTGAAAACAAAGTTTCGACACATGCAATAATTAAACAAGTTGGTTAACCACAAAAATGCTGATCCTTGCTGAAAATGTAATTCCAGCTATCAAATCACAGATGGATTATATAAAGATCAATCAGAAATCTCCTTACGTAATGGTTAACGCAAATTTAAGCATTACAATGCAATTATCTAAAATTGAAAACAATGACTAATGTTCATCAGCAAAACACTAATATAAATAGGGATATTAAAAAGAACATTTCAAAAAGAAATTAACACATATACAACAACAAAGGAGCAACTGGAACAACAGGAGAATGAATCCATCGTTTCTATTGAAATATATTTTCACCTTGCTACTCCGACATTATAATGAGAACTTCGGCACCATTCCAACGACACCATCTATACCGACAAATAGTAACTTACAAGTCGTCAGAACTGGGTGTGGAGAAGTTGAAGGAATAAAACGTGAAGTCTTTACTGATGCAGGGTATACGAAAACAATGTACGAGTTTAACAACATACCATATGCTGTACCCCCGGTTGAAAAACTACGATGGCGACCACCGCAAAAGATGAGCAAGAGAACTTCAACATGTTGGAAGGGTGTTTTAAAGTATACGAACAACACAGTTCGATGTACACAGTTAGTTCGTGGAGTTGGTAATGTTTTAGGTCAAGAAGATTGCCTGCTGCTTGACATACGTACACCGTCCTTGAACCGAAAAGCTAAGCGGCCTGTACTGGTGTGGATTCATGGTGGCGCTATGTTATGGGGGTACAAATCATTAAAAGGATATTCAATAGATAGTCAATTGGCAGCATCACTAGACGTGGTAGCAGTGAATATCAATTACAGGCTAAATGTTTTTGGGTTCCTCTCACTGGAAGAGTTATGGATAAAATCTGGTCGAATGGAATCGTACGGAAACTATGGCATTATGGATCAAATTATGGCCTTGAAATGGATAAGGGATAATATCAAGAACTTTGGAGGTGATCCAAACCAAGTGACAATTTTCGGACAGTCTGGCGGTGCTACTGGAGTTAACGCTCTATTGTCCTCAACACCAGCGCAAGGATTATTTCGAAAAGCTATTTCAGCTAGTGGTGTACCCAATATTCGCGTCACCCATACGAAAGCTAACACATTGTTTCGATCATTTGTAAAAAATACCAATTGTACACGAAACACACGTGACAAAGTTCGAAAATGCTTACAATCACTTCCAGATGATGTTGTTGTAAGAAAGGCACCTTGGTTTCAACCAATCATTCCTGGTATACCTCCAGTGGCGGTTAATTTACTATCCTACAAAGTTTACTTCCCATCAAATCAACCTGTTTTTGGTTTTCCTATTGAAATTATTGACCCTGTGGTGGTGCAAAGATCACCCGATGAAATTATGTCTTGCAAAAACAATCGTGTGGACGTGGCTATAAGTAGCACAGCGCAAGAAATATCAGTATTACCACCAGTTGTTTTAACAGATGACTTAAGTTCACTTAGAGCAGTACTTGAGCCAAAAATTCGCTCTTTTAATAATGCGTCGTTTGATGAAATTGTGGGAATATATAAACGAGATGATGTGGAAAACCAAAAAGTTCGACCGGCAGTTTTGACACCCTCATATTTATACACTGTCATGGCTACAGACGTTTTACTATCATGTGCTGCTAACGATTTAGTTGATCATTTATCTTCAGTACGAGGTTACAATGCTTACCGATTCGTGGTTAGCCAACCACCAAGTCCAATTAATGGGATGGTACAAGACGCTGCTCATGAGTGGGACGTGCGAGCTCTTTTCGGATTTCAACAGACAGATACCTTTGGGCTTGCTCATATGCCAACTGCTAATGACATTGCATTGAAATTTAACATTCGAAAATATTACAAACACTTTATCCATTCTGACTGGAAATTTAAGCGAGTACATCAAGCCAAAACAGCTGTATTCTGGGAAAACGATGTACGTTTTTTCCCTAACGACTACCATCACAAAGAATGTCAGTTCTGGAGAAAAAATGGCTTTCTAAAACAAAGCTTCGGAAACTTGGGTGTGTAATAAAATTATTTTTTCATACAAAGATAATTGTAACATGTGCAAAGATAATGGTTCATTTATCATGGTCCTATTTCCTTCCAAATTGTTTGATAATAGATGCAAATTCCACTTGTTTTGAGTGTTTGATGAGAATAATATTGTTTACCTACATTATAAGTTTTTAGGACCAGCATTACAATAAGGTACCGCAAAGATAATGGGCCTTCTGTTATACAGTTCTCTTGTATACCTTTACCAATTTCGTCAAACTATCCTACCCTGGCTCGTTTTGATCCCCTGTATTGTTTCACTGTAATTACTTGATTATATATTTTGCTTAACTGCAAATTGATGTGGGACAATTAGTAATAATAAGTATTAATACTGCATATCCGTAAAAGATTGATAATGAAGAAATTTGATGTAAAAAAATTGTGGGAGTAATGTTAATTAAGAAGCGTCAAAATTCTACGTCACATCCATATTTCTTTTAACGTTTTGCTCAGTTTGTGAGCATCATCAGAATAATTACAAGATAAGTGGAATACATAATTAAGTTACAACAGAATAATTAAGTTACAACAAAGAATAAAGACATTAGAATTTTATTATAAATATCAATTGTTAAATATATTTTCAGGTACCAAATTATTAAGTTTAGGTTCGTCTATGGAGATGAGCTTTCTTTTTAATTTCTAAAAGATAATTATTAGTGACTGAATCTATAATGTTAAAATCCTAAAAATATGGTAGATGGTCAGATTCCAAAATATGAGCGGAAACTGCAGTATATTGGCGAAGTTTTTCCATTCAAAAAAGAAATTTCTTAGTGTTTGCAGATGTTAAAATTATTTCTATATTCGTTTTGGTTATAAAATTAATATGCCTTACCTGAGACCGTTAAGTTTCTGAGCAAACACTTGTTCCTTTCTACAGTGTATTGGTTTTTCAGCAAATGAAATGGCAGGGGGAGCGCAAAAACAACTTTCACCTTCGACAAACGCAATATTTGGTATCATATGATCGTACCATTTAAATGTTTTCTCCAAAAACTGGAAGAACATCGGTTTAAAAAGATTTTTCCATTTCATATTCTGCTCTACTATAAATCTATTTAGCTTGGGATTTGCTTTGATGGCTTTATCTAAGAGTATCAGTGTTTTGCTTATGTCATGGTTATTGAATACACGTAGAACTTTCCGTTTGTCTGCGATATTGGGTCCAAAAGCAACCTGTAAATCAGACGGTTTGTTGTACTCTTTTCCAACGGTGAAAAATTCTCTTTGGAATGGAACAAAGTAGCAGTTATGAATGAAATACCCAAATAATCGACCATCATTTGTTGTAATTTCACCAAAAATATTGTTTTGTGTCGAAACGTGTGAAATCTCCATTGAAACTAAAAATTATATAAAATATAAAACATAAAATATTAAAATTACCGACCACTTTTCCGGAATAACTATCAATATACTTCTCGCCATATGTTTCAGTGTGCCTTCTCCCAGCGATGAGAAAAAATCGAATTTTAGAAGAGCTATTTAGATATTCTTTTTTCGTGTTATCGTTATGCAATGAACGATCGGAATAAAAAAAAACTTTAAAGCAGTACGACACAACACGAATCACTTGTTATTACAACTATAATTGACACACAAAAGAGCCGATCGTTCAGATGCTCGTCTTCTTGTAGCTCGTCATACTTAGGTTAGGGAAATTCAATGGAATGATCTTTAATGATCTGACAAGTTTACTTACTTCCCAATAAAATTACAAAAATCATGATGTACAACAGCTTTGATTGACATATGCCTTTTGACTTCCTTTTGTACCATGAAGAATTGAATTTGAAAGAAATTTTCGATTCTGTCTTTTTATAGTGTTGCTCATTATATAAGTTCGATTTAATTGATCTTGCAACCTCAGCGTGCTATGTTCATTACGAAATTATTGGTAATACTGGTTATACATTTTCTTTCCAATAACCTCATTTAATCAAATGGAAACCTTTCACACTAACCTCTTCAACTTATAATCGTGTTTTATCGACCTTTACCTTGATTGCTTTACCAACAGCACTCATTATAATGCATAATGGCCATTCTTAATAACGAATATAAAGTGATTTGTAATTGTTAGCATGACATGGCTCTTTTACTTATCAATATTTTTTCTAAATATAGTTTTTAAATATTTAAAATTCTTCCACGATTTTTCTATGATTGTGTGGCTACACAGACTACTTGTCGTAGAATTTTTAGAAAAGGACATTGTACAACCCTATACAGGTTGTTAGATCCGTTTCCAACGCAATATAAAACTATGTACATGTAATTAACTTAGTAGGTATGTGCACATATTAAATAGTTACATGGACTCTGTCTGTTAATTTGATGACATTCCACCGATTTTCAGGATTCTGATTCTGACTAGCATGCTATGAGCAGGCTTACCCTCGTCCATTGTCAACTAGGGTAATGGAACATCTGAATAGGGAAGTTAGTAGAGCAATTGAGTTCATGGATTAATACTCACGCCATACCTTTGTGGGCTTTAAAAATTGCATTGTGGGTTACCTGATATTTATACGATAGTAACACATTCAGTTATAATTTTTGTGAATAACCAAGTATTAATGTTTTTTAAACGGCTTAATCAGCAATACGGTCAGCTTGCATTTGATATATTTCCGCTTCAGTCATGGAGAAAAATCAATCAAGCTCAAACAACTATGTTTCTTTGATCTCTTACAGAAGCACTAATCAAATCAACATGGTGCTTGTTGACAAGGCCTTAACACAAGTTTAACCGGAAATACGAGAATGGTCCATCCATCCATCCATGGCATTTGACCTAAAACATCAATTGCCTTGTAATGATATTAATATATTGTTTACTCATAAATGAAATCATAAAAGAAAGGCCAACCATTCAAGTTATTATGCTTTTTGACGTCATGGGTGGGTGTTTCAATAGTAGTATTAACGTATTCTGAGTTATTTAAGTTTATTATTTGTTTATAGTAGTTATTTCTTTCGTATATCTACTTCGAATCCGTAACGATATTACGAAGTCACTTAATTAGAAAATCCAATCGCTCCTGCTGTCTTGTTGAGTTTTAGGCAAGGAGAGAGTTAATTCACAGCGGAGCAGGTATGTAAGTGTCGAGGAGATTTAACG
Organism: Turritopsis rubra; assembly: GCA_039566895.2. Classification (NCBI taxonomy): domain Eukaryota; kingdom Metazoa; phylum Cnidaria; class Hydrozoa; order Anthoathecata; family Oceaniidae; genus Turritopsis; species Turritopsis rubra. Next base: position 2,844,682 of record CM077622.1, read on the forward strand.
CAATGGCTAGTAAATACAGAACTGTCTGCAAGCTACTGAAGCTATGATTATAGCAGTAATACGCAAAGTATTTATCAAATTCAGCTACTACTTTCAATCTGTTTTTATTTTTTGTTTTAAAAGTCCAATTTGAGCATGCAGAAAAATTTTGACAACAAAACCGTTTGGACTTTCAACGAAAGCATTTGACGTTTTTGGATTAATTTAGTATTTTCGCATTGAAATTGTTCGCGCTCGCGAAGTGTGGTCCCCTAACGTTATTTACAAATTGCTTCAATTTTCTGTTATCTGTAGGTATTCATTGTAAATGTTCGAAGGTACGTTAATTGAAAGGAATAACATCAATATGAGTTGTTTTGGTAAACATAACAAAAACAGCAACACATATAATGTCAAAGTACGATTATACGTTGCAGCGAAACCACGACCACGGCCACGATAGCCTCTTCCTCTCATCTCGTAATCTCTACCTTGAGATACATAAGAAGAATATAATGTTATTAGTAAGTTATGGCACAGTTACAGCAGGCGGGAACGTTTAAGCTTTATTTACAAAATCACAATTTCTATGCGGACCTACTTACAAAATTGCTGGACGTTTTCACGGTTGCAACATAGTGGAAATCTGTGTTTAAAATAGACGTTCTCCGACTACTCCTGTGCTAAGCGCGAATTTCGCCCATTTACATTAAAAAGAAATGGTTATAATTTTAATAATATATAGTTGGATGTGATAGATTGTACTGCTTTAATCAATTTGCAGTGCTTTGATATTTTATTGATAAAAAAACAAAAACACAAAGCAAACTGCGACACCTATTCTCGGATGAAATAAGCAACAAATAACAAATATTAATTTCTATTGCTTTGTTCATTTCTTGCGTCATTTCTTGTGTCATACATGTGGCAATATTTGGTGTTCTAACAGAAAAAACTTTAGGTGCACATAAATTATACAATGGCCACAGACTGGCTATTGCAAAGATCCTCTCGGCTCTTGTTTTGATTTTATCTCAAATTTCATTTTTCTTTAACTCTTCTGTTTAAATTGTTTTCCATAACTGCATTTTAAAATCTCCAGGCACCTTAATCAATGAATTTGTGTTTTTTGGCAAGCAGACTTACCTGATCAGTTGCCTTTATCTATAATATCCAAGGATATGCCGCTACTTTTAGCCTAACTTCCTGATGCCGACCTTGTTGAGTGTATTTTAAATAATTCTGTATCAATTTTGTGTCTATTCTTTAGAAATTCCTTTACCTAGCTTGATAAAGTACATTTAGCCACTTCTGAGTGCGGTTTGTTATCAGTCTTCCGTCATTTCTCAATACTGATTAGGAATTTTCCCGACACAAAGTAATGAAGGTGATGCATTTCCCCGATGCCACTTTTTCAGTTCTGACCATGTATTTTGTGTCTAAAGGTCTATATCAGAACATCGAAATGTTGTTGTAAGTGGTAATAATTTAACTAATTTTTGTGTAATTGACAAATGTTCATTATTGGGCAAACTGTCAATGTATGGAGGAACCCTGTCAACCTCCCATATGAAGGTATATCGGGATTTAGGTGATTGTAAGTTAAACACCCATTTCATAGATAAGCAGACTGGCGGGTGTTGTCCCACTGGTTGCCCCTGAACATGATTGTGATCAGCAGAGGTTGCTTAGTGCCGGAACTACAAGGGGGCTGGGGGCACGTATCCCCAGAATTATTGCCAATTATGAGTCATCCTAAATTGCATGAAATATCTTATGAACACAAATAAATGCAACCAATCCCCTCCCCTTTCTTAAATTTCTTGTCTTGTAAAAATATAGCTATCTCTGAAACAAAGATAATGTCCGTTTATATACGTTTTCTTAAAAAAAACAATGCTTTTTCTGGAGATAGAATCAAAAGTTTCCGCTCCTAAGGGACAACCACAGGATTACGGCTAAAATTTAAAAAAGACTTGAGTGAATCACAAAAAACGTCAATTTTTGTCCCTGTGATATTGTTTAAATGTGAAATAAGTAGGTTGAAAATTGAACATTTTCTTCGTCCCCAGGGAAATTCTTTCAACTACTTTTGATCCCCCACATTAAATTTGCTGCCGCTGTCCCTGAACCATGGTGGCCCATGGGATAACTCTAATCATAATCCAAATATTTGTTTTAAATAACAATGACATGTCCTAGACCTTGCAGAAATAACTCCGCTAAAACGTTAATTAACAAAACAAAAATTACATCACATCCATGGGGATCAAATTGTTTTCTACTACATCAGCTAGCTAACTTACGCTAGCCCGATTCGTAACGGGTTGGCGTACCCGTTCTACTGGAACTTTACATAAGCATTGCATAAACATGTATGATATCATGTCCTAGAAGCAAACAGAGCCATGTCTGGCATCCCCAAGAGCTGGGTTATTTCTTAAAATACCTCTAGGTATGATGTTCAACTAACTAGACAGCCTTTCAGAAGGAATCATGAACTGATGTGAGATTAATTCACAAAGTTGTTAGGAGAGGTTTGCTCTGAAGCCTGCCTTTTATGCTAAAGCTGTTGTGTTGTCGATCTGAAAGTACATTGATCACACTTGCTTGCTTGCAAGTGCCAGATTTTGACCCTTCTGTCTGGATCATTTGATGGTCGACCATTGTAAAGGTGAAAGTTTTCTTTCCACTACTTTAATTCCTAGAGAGACCTGTGGTTTAAATTAACATTGTATGACTGATTTTTCCTAATTTCCCTCTAAGATGCTGAATCTGAAGGTAGCTATAGTACAACCTCCCGAGACAGCTGCTTCGGCTACGAATGACAGTTTTCCAATGAATTTGGCCAAACTGAAAGTTGTAACATGATTATGTGTCAAATATTGAGTGCACAACCTTAAAATCTGTGATGTTTTCCCTGGGGAGCTATCGATAGACATGGACACACTAGAGTTTAGAAGAAAAATCGTTTGCTTACAAAATAGACGTTCTCTTAAATTTCACGTCACAGCAACAGCCAATTTCTAATTTATGACTACCCAGTGGTAACAAGTCTCTGTGGAGGAATGTTTTTTTATTGAAACAGCAGGCGATATTGCTTGCAATTCCTATAGAAAACACTCCTCATCAGACTTTTTGAAGCTATCGATAGTTTGAGTATTGAACTTCTTTTGATTGATCACTAGAACCAGGTTTCACAAAATGAAAAGTTTCCCTATCTTGGATCAGCTCCTGATGACTCCTGACCAATTGAACATATCGCTTAGATATATTATCACGCGAAATGTGAATTTTTAATAGTTTTGTTAACACATGACAACAAGGATAAACAACATTTTTAGTCAGCGCAGACAGCAGCTGATCTTTCATTAGCGTTTGTACGTCCGTGTGTAATTCCAAGATTTTTTGTCCTGTGTTGTTGTCTGATTCCGCATTAATCTGGAATAGAGGCTGCTTTTCAACCGTGGTTGATTTATGGATGGTGAACTACTTGATAGTTAAAACAGTTTAATTATTGTGAGTGCGGCTTGTAATTCAACACTTTGAAAGTAACCAAAGATTTTATACGTTGACCTTTACATACGCATGCATTTCTTCTAAAGACAGTATCGAATAATGGTTGTTGTATCTCCAACACTAAGATAAGGAAGTTTTTTATTATGAAAACTCGATCCAAAGACAATACCAGCGACTCTGTCGAATGACTGAGGAGTTGCCGACAGCATGGAAAAAAAATAAAGTGATGTGTTTTTTGCGGAATGATGGCATTCAATATAAAGTCTTTTAGCAGTGCACCTTCCCTCTTCTTACTATTTAGTGGCATCAATCATGCATATGACCCCACCACCCCTCAGCTTCTCTTTACGAGTACATATTCCATTCATCCAATTTCATAATTCATTTAGGTTTAGGAAGAAGGAGGAAGTCATAATATATATATCCATCTCCTCACCGTATATATAATAAAAAGTGGTCTTCGCTCTTTGGGGCTGGTGAACCGTTCAAACATTTTTGTGGTTCTTTAAAGTAAGAATAAGCAAGTCAACTGCCAGTCATAATTCTAGGAAAATAAAATAAAATAAATTCTCATTGTCATATTCTCAGTAATAGAACTAAGTACTCAGTAGCTTCGTTGATTTTTTTCCCGATCCAGTGCCGTTCATTGGGAGAATTCGCCAGTTCAGGAGGTTTTTTTCTCCTAATTGATTACTATTCCTTCGATTGGGGGAGGGAAAAACCTTACTTATGTCTATTTTTGTGCAATTATGGACCGTTTGTGCTTTTCATTTTTTTGTCTTCATGGAAATCACATTCAGTAATTTTATAGTTACAACTTACAAAATGGTAAAATGAAGATGTGAATCAATCCATCCTGTTCCTCCTTTTTTCACTAAAAACAGCAACGTTGTGTCTTTTCAAACCCGTTTTTTCTCCTTACATCATTAATACCTGTAGTGGATCAGCGGAGTGTATGTCCAAATTTGAATGTCCAAATAATCTTTTTGGTACTAATGTGTAACTATAAAATCCTTTTGGTGATAGACTGGAAACTAGAAGTTATATTATAGTAGAGTGCGTTTACATGATGGGTGCCATGAAATGAATGCGGTATGGAATAGTGTTCTGTTTACATGTAATTACATGTCCCTTCAAGACTTCATGTCCGGGTGGCCGCATAGATGACGGCCGACAGAAATCCTTTCTTCTGTAATTGTGAGCATGCGTAGTTGAACATTATTTAATTAAATTTCATGTCTGTTGCGTTTACATGAAAATTTGACACCCGACATGAGATTTCATATCGCCTCATTCAGGTAAACAACATAAAGGTTTTAACAAGGAACCGACATTTAAACAGCCTTTTAATGTGCCCTCCACAATTTCGACATACCCAGCGTCTGCTGCTGAATGCTGTTTTTCTTTTTCTCACAAATAACAGTATACTTTTTTAATAAGAACGAGGAAATTGGGTTCATTTCTTGTATTATATTCTACTGATTTGTGTTTAGCGAGTTTCCAAATCAAAACAATGTTTTTACATTGCCAGAAAAATACTAAAGAAATACAGTCAATGGATTATGGTGGATTAGTCAATAATTTCCATCAATCTCACTTTTACCCCAACATTAGGTGACATTTCTGAAGCTGAAGAACTGTTTTTATAGCTTATAGCAATTTTTCATGTAAAAACATGAGTTATTCTTCACCTGAATGTAGAAATACATTCGATGTCTCTATTATGAATTAATCAGTACGATTTTAAGTAATTTTAATTTTTTCTCTTTTCTATGTACTAATTATATATTTACATTTTTCAGGTCAATGGTTGGTTTATCAAGTATTCGATACCTGGATATTGGCTACTTTATCAGAACTTCATCGGTTTTATTGAATATAACAGAATTTGTCCGTATTAGGATCTTGACCATTATATACTTGACCATTATTATGAGTTTTGTTATTAGATTTGTAAAATGTTTGAATGATTTCTAATTTCTGTTCTATCACAAATATTTAAGGATCGCCAAAGCTCAGCTGAGACTGCGATCTACGTGTCCCGTTTGTTAAGCATGGTTTTGTTAATTTTGTGGTTATTTCTGAAACATAAATTTGAACTCCGTTGATATATTGGAACTAATCCCGACCTATTTAATAAATTTTATAAAAATTATTCTTGGAGATTCACCATGAAAACACGATATAAAATTTCGCGGAGTGGCAAAAATTAATCTAGAGGGGCTTTTATATTAACTTTCAAGAGTGAGCGATTAGATCGCTATTTCCTTTATTCTTTTTTCATCTGTTTCTCCTGTTCATGGCAGACATTCTATCTTCACTATTATGTCAAAACGCGTTAACCTCTTGTTTACTTTCATTTGTGTGTCTGATTCTTCAGTCGAGGTACTAGTTTCCTTTCGCTTGTCTTTTCAACAGTCACAACTGTCGCAATATCGTTTATCATACGAGCGAAGTAAATAAGATATATCGGAGTGCTTTCTCTTATGTTATTCAGCATGTAAGCTATCAAAAACTCTTAAACTTATCCAAATGCAAGTGCGACAAAAGTTATTTAATTTATTCAGAGGTTATCGGAATTATCATTGCGGAAATTAAATAATATCAAATCACATAAAATCTTTGTTTACATTTGACATTAAACGAATGACGCATATCCTGTCAAATTGAACATCCAGAATGATCGGTTGTTATGTCAGTAAAATGATATGAAACCATTCGTAATAATTTCTATCGAAATATCACATCAAATCGAGGCAGGGTTGACATATTGTGCTGAAATATCGGCCAATAAAAAGTCCACCAACATTTTTAGTGAAACAGTGTTATGCATAAAAACGAAGATTTCATATTTTGAGTAAATATCGGTGGTTCAACTGAAATTACGTTAAAACGACGTAGAGGGCTCGACGTTCTCCTGCATCAGTTTCAATATGACGTTCAATCTGTCTCTAAAGCACAACTGCTTGGAAGAGTATATAGGTATATGATAAAAAGAAATGAAAATTGTAAGGAGAGAATAACAGTGCCTTCTCAATACTACCTTATCTTCTCGAAGTCATGGAATTACTGTAACGGTTAATTAATGATTTTTTGATGACAAGTTTAAATTTGGATATGAAGCTTCATTCAGAACTAGAGTGATGAACGCTATCTAAATGTCATTTATCTGAAAATCATTTTTTTAATATCAAAATACTGCACTATTTCTGAACTTTTTTTCTTCAAGAAATCGTGGAAAACATTACAAAAAATTATAAAAGCAAAGACCAAAACACTTCTTCGCTACGTAACTAAATCCATTGGTAGTAAAACTGTCTTTTCTCAACATAAGCTCTTGTTCCCTGCGGTGGGAGCATTAACAGACAGCTTACCCCATCAAATGAACCAGTGAGACACTGTGGAGGAAGAGTATGTACCCAATACTCTCCGTCTGTTTTATTTACAGACAATGCAAATGTGCCAAGTGGACTACTACGTAGATAACATTTATCAAACCAAACATAGGTCCCCTCTCTGCATTGCGAAAACTCATCAGGACGAACATAGTAATCATATGATGTGGTATTCAATTGTACAAATCCATCGTCAGGCTTTTTCATCCATGTACAATATTTTCCTGTCAACACAAATGGTGGTTCACATAGGGGTCTTACCATAGCCGTAATGTAATCTATAATTGTATATATGAATTTCATTAAAACGCATCCGTAGTGTGAATAAAATATGCCAGCATTGAGGCACGATAGCTTGCAGTATAAAATGCTCACATTTGAAATAGTTGGCGCCATGAAAACACATTTTATATCACTTTCAGTAACTTAGCGTCATGGGTCAAATAGTGGTGAGAAATGGAACTGCAAAAGAATTACTCATTGTGAAAAGAAAGCCTGTCCATTCTTATAATAATAATAGTAATAATACTAATAATAGTAATAATAATAGTAAGTAAACAATTACAGTTTTTCTACCTCCTAGTATCCAAAGACTCGTTCCAGTTGGCGCTCTATCAATGACACATTCTCCATTGATCAGTGTTCCACGAGAGCAAAATGATCCTTGGTCTGGTTTCCTGTATAATGTGTTGTTTCGTATGTAGTCACCTTGGACATGTTTCTTTATATGGCAATTACACAGATTGAAAGGCGTGAAATCACTGGCACATACTTTTGGATATATCGGATTTGAATGAAATTGGTTCTTATATATCCGTGGCGAAATACATGCTAAAATACAAGGAAATTGTAGATATTAGACCATTTTGGAAAAAGTCATGGAGGTAGGGAAGGAGCTGGAGAGGATTGGACCATTTCCAACAGCCCTCCTCCGCCATTCCTTTTCGTTTGATAATTTATAAGTCTTACCTGGGGATGTTACCTTACTCAGCAAACACCTATTACCCTCCCTTGTTGGATGTATTTGTTTGCCATCAAATGAGATGGCAGGAACAGCGCAAAAACAACTTTCACCTTCGGCGAATGCAATGTTGGGTATCATATGGTCGTACCATTGAGATGTGTCATCGACCATCCGGGAGACAATCCATCTGATTACCGTGTGATTTGCCATGACGGCTTTATCTAACAGTATCATTGTTTGTCTTATGTCACGGTTATTGAATACACGTAGAACTGTGCGTCTGTGAGCAATTTTGAATATATAAAAAACCTCTAAATCAGACGGTTTGTTGTACTCTTTTCCAACGGTGAAAAGTTTTCTTTCGATTGGTACAAAATAGCAGTTATGAATGAACATACCAAAAATATGACCATCGTTTGTTATGGTATTGCCCAAAAGGATGTTATATTCTGCTGAAATGTGTGTAATTTTCATCGCAACTAAAATTGTATAAATATAAAATATTCCAAATGCAACCATTATTTTCAACATTTTAATACGATCTAACTTTCCAGAATAACTTTGAATATATGTTTTAAACTTGGTTCTGCGATGAAAGGTATAACAAATAGTACTACAGCGATTTGTAGTTCAGCAATATATATGGTAAATATATATCGCGACACAATCAAACGCATCAAATCAAGGATTATTAAGAGTGAATTATCGTCACTTGGGTGTTTTCGAGTTATCTTTATGCTATGATCGTTCTGAACAAAAAAATACTTGAAGGGGTACGAACATGATTCACTTGTTATTATAACTATTTATGCTACACCAAAAAGACGACTTCTTGTAGCTCCTTGTACACATCTTAAGAAAATTATTTTTTATATGTAGTTACATTTCAGTTTACTTACTTCCCAATAAAATTACAAAAATCATGGTGCAATCTTTGATTGATATATCTTGTGCCTTTCTTCTTTACAACGAGACTCTGAATTCGATAAAAAAGTGTTGCTCATTTTATAAGTTTTAATGGATCTTGCAACCTCCGCATGTCATGCTCATTAAGAAATTATTGGTAGTTTTATTTCTAAAATTCCTTTCCATCAACCTCATTTAATTGAAATGGAAACCTTTCACATTAACATATATGACCCTATAATTTTTTGGTCTAGAACTTTGACCCGATTGTTTCACCGATAACAATCCTTATTCTAACTTGTATTGACATAAAAGGATTTCAAGTGCTTTTCAATGCAAATTTTTTCAAGTGCTTCTCAATTGCTAGTTTGATACGCTTGTTATCCTTTACCCTTTTTTACTATATTTTTCAAGAAATTTTGGAATTACTTCCATGTTCTCTTAATTTTTGATTTTTAAAACTCTTAAAAATTTATTTTATAGGTATGCGAACTATGGGTTAAAATGTTAAAGAGCTGGATGGTAGCTGCATTTAATCAACCTAACTGTCAAGTGCCACTTCAATTGCTTTCTGAAACCTTGACAGACAGTACCAATCCACAGTTAGGGGTTGGTCAGGAAGTTGTATACCTTTGACTTCTTCTATGACTACTTGGAATAGTACGAAGTTTATAGCAGTGTTACATGAAGTCTTAACAAGTTTGAGCGAGGCTTTCTGTCATAATGTTAATTAAGAAGCGTCAAAATTCTACGTCACATCCATATTTCTTTTAACGTTTTGCTGAGTTTGTGAGCATCATCAGAATAATTACAAGATATGTGGAATACATAATTAAGTTACAACAGAATAAAGACATTAGAATTTTATTATAAATATCAATTGTTAAATATATTTTCAGGTACCAAATTATTAAGTTTAGGTTCGTCCATGGAGATGAGCTTTCTTTTTAATTTCTAAAATTTCTGTCATAAAAGGATTTTATCGATACGCGCAGGTTTCTGTTTTAAACCAATTACAGGTACCATAAAAAGAAACAAATCATTATCTATCGAAAGTAAGAAGTTGCAGATAAGATTCAAGTATTATAAGACCAGTTAACATTTAACTCTATTTTGAACATCAGACCATTAAATACTTCGGTTTTAGTATTCAATTTGTGAAAGTAAGCTTATCTTATTGAAATTATCTGTATTTCAAAAATTCGAAACGATTATCTGAATTTGAATTTAATACACCTAACTTTCTTTGGTTCTCTATTATTCAGTATAAATATCTACTATACAATAAGGTTATTTAAAAGTATTGTTTTTGATGCATACATATATTATTAAAGAACTTTGTTATAAACCATGAGATGGAGAGCCGGGAAGGCACTACGAAGGAGTACTTTTTTGGTTAGCGCATGTGCACGTAAAATCGGCGGGCTTTCTGAACGAACGTTGAAAGAAGAAAATCTTCAAAAAGTGCTGTCAAGTTTCCTTTCCTTTCCCCAGCATTTTCAAGACTGACAGTGTTCTTATATTTATTTGCGTTGAATTATCTTGCGAATAAAATTTATTTCTATTTTATTCACTACGTGGTGTATTACGAGAGTAATTACCAACTTTGTTGATTAGTTTTAAAGGCAAGAGTAATTGAACGCAACACCATAATACAATGTTCTTCTGAGTTAATCCCTATTAACGAAGAATTGTCTGTAAGGTTTCAAAAACTCTGGAATGTTGTAATGTGTAATTCTATTTCTATTGTTCTATTCCAAATGCCCATCAACATTGTAAACATAAAATTCGAATTTTTCTGTCAAGCTCTATTTAGGAAAATAATTATGCCGAGGGTAAACTCCATCAACTTCGCTACCACGATATGTACCTTTAAATAGTTAGTATTAGTCAGATTTAAACAGATAGAAATAATATGTTTTTAAAAATGAAGCATTTGTTACAAAGTACAGTAGCAATTTCCGCGCGGACTTTTTTAAGTTGATCAAGTGAAACGACCTTGTGTAAGCTGCTCACCCAGATATCCGATAATTGAATTTCATATTTACTTTTTTCTTACAATTTTCTGTTTTATTATTATATGAATGAACGTTTTTAACACATTTTTATCAGTTGGTGGAAATTAGTACATACGTGGTTGTGCTTATGGCAGACCTTGTGGTAGAGTGCTCGTCTCCAGTGCGGGAGGTCAGGGTTCAAATCCTGACCGAGTCATGCAATCGACTATAACAGTGTGAATCGATCCACTCAGTTTAGCACTCAGCTTGAGAGCAGGATTGATATCTAAGGCGGTTGAAGCATAGTTCCGGCTTCCATAGCCCAAATGGGGGCTTTAAATGCTCTAGGACTTCTTTCGCAGGACCCTCGTTGATAACAGTTCTATCAGAACCGAAAAGGCTATTAATAATAATAATAAAAATAAGTATATTATTGTATATATTCTAACTATGTAAAACCAATTTTAAACTAGCAAGTAGCTCTCGCTATGAATGACCCCGCAATAGACTGAGCAGAGACAGGCTATAGAAAAGATAGGGTCCAAATAAAAAGAAATATAAAAGTCTTGAAAAGATTCGAAGGCACGGACACCCCTTCAGGTATGCAAGAAGTTGATTGGGAAAATGTTTATATAATTGTTTTTATAAGCTGTCAGTCCCACTTGGATCGCCAATATCCATATATAATAGAAATTTTAGGTAGTCCCATTTGAGGCTGACCGCAAAAATAGTTTAGTGCATTTGCATACAGCAGTAAGAATGCGTAACATTGACCGTGCGGGCATTGCTGTTGAGAAGAAATGATTTACAGTTTTATGGGTGGGAGGACTCTTGTCAATTATAACTCAAGTCAATTATGGATTGACCTAATTTTGGTCAACAGCGGAAAATGCTAAGATGACACTTCTACTTAAAGATGATCTGTTTTTTTAAATGAGGTTATTTTCGTTTGAGCGAAACGAATTAGAGAATAATTGAATTTGTTTACTAGAACTCGTGCCTCTGTTTCTTAAATTCTTAATTAAATGCAAGGTGTCCTTTAAGTATAAAAGCCAATTTTGCTTGAAAACAGTCACGTGTCAATTAGCTTTCTAACCGTCAGTATAACAATCGTCTTTTTCAGATCAGATTATAACTTTTATAAAGATTTATTAATTGCTGTTATAATTTTTAACAATAGCTAATTTATTACTCGTGACATTAGCGTGTTTGTATGGTCCTAAGTATACGTTTTATCCCAAGTGTTTTTATTTAAGTGTTTTTTATTTAAGTGTTTTTATTTAAGTGTTTTTTATTTTATTTTTTTATTTTTTTTATGTAACGGCATAGTTACCTTTGTTGTTAGAAATGGTTTATAAAGTTGTTGTATTTGAGACAAATCAGAATGTTGGAATATTGATTGTGAATATGCAAACGATCTCCACGGTTCACTTTACTAATTAAAGATGATCTTTTTCTTCTATTCTTTGCGTTGTAACAAATAATTTTCATTTGAGCAAAATGAATTAGAAAATAATTAATATTCTTTTAATGGATAACATCAATAATATGATCTTCAGTTCGTTGTTTAAACTAATATGTCAATTTCCTTGTAATGATATTAAATCATTGTTTGTTACTCATAAATGAAGTCATAAGAAAAACTAACCATTTAAAGGAATATGCTTATTGATGCCATGGGTGGGTGTTTAAAGATTGTTTTCACGCATTCTATTTTGGTATCATATTTATTTGTCCAGTATAGCTACTTCGCTTCCTGGATGATCCTACGCAGTCAAACTGCATTTAATTAACCTAACTGCCAAGTGCCGATTAATTAAAAAAATCAATCGCTCCAGGTTCCTTGCTGAATCCTTGGGTCGGGAAGATTGAAAGCCAATGACTTCTTGTATGACTTATTGATATAGAAAGATCTGAAAGCTAATAAAGCTGAATAAAGTTATGTTTATTGCAGTGATACACGAAGTATTAATCAGTTTGAACAACCAAGAGATTTCTAGTCATCATAAGCATTTTATTGATACGCGTGGGTTTGTTGTATAAGACAGCATCAAAAAAAGCAAAACTTAAATGTTGAAGATTTCTGTCGGTATAGTTGAACCCTGGGTTTACTGGGAAAAGGAATTAAAAATTGATACAACTTTGTGACGAAAGTCGGTGTCAACAATATTTGAATCCGAATTGAAGAAAAATAAATATACCATTATCGTGATAGGGTTGGGTTTTCTCTCATGCAAAAATGGATAATTTCATGGTTTCTCTGTAAAAGCTCAACAATTTTGACTACAAATTAATTTGCGAAATTAAGCGATACAGACTTTAATTTAAGGCGTCTTATACAAAAATTTATTACTCTAAATCCTCCATTGCGTTTATAATAAAAACATTGATTTTCTGCAATTATTCTAATCAGTCTATCAAAGGTTTTCTGAAATTAAGTTGAGGTAAGTCTACGCGTATAAGTGTAAGTAGAGTTTTTAATAGACTTTAATATATATATAATGATATTATAAAATAAAAATAATAATAATATAATATAAAATAATGTAAAATATAATATAAAAACATCTCTAAAAGAAAGGACGAATATTCTTGAAATATGAAACTTGCTAAGAAGATAAAAAAAGAAAAGAAAATCAATTTATACAGAATAGTCACTCTCGAAAGAAAAAAGTTTTTTTTAAAAAAATCCTATATATATATTATTTTAGTAAAAAATAAATAAAATGAAACAAATAAAAAAAAGTAAACATAAAAAAGTAAAGTCCTTAAAATTATTAGCTGAAATTTTAATGTCACAGTCAATATAATAGACCTTTGTGTATTTGGATATCTACGTATAAAAGTAAGTAAGATCAGTAACTTGTTGTTTTTTAAGTCCTTGGTCATCCATCTGTAACGATTAGTGCTTCGGCCTGCAAAGTTTTAACATATTTAGAAAGTAAGGCCAAACACTAAGTCGAAGTTTTGAGTCATTGGGCTTCCATTGCAACTGGAAAGTTGACTTACCTCTATTAATGCATATAGCATTACTCTAACTTGCCCGAAGGTCAGAGTGCATTTACCCAATGGCTCCAAATGCACAACCGCTAGATTTAGAGTATACTTGACTAAAACTCGAACAAGGACGTCCGCAGTCGCACACGAGTGTATTAACCACTACACCATTGCTACACGACGATATCTTGTGAAATGTTACGTATATTTCAAATTTCTGAAAGGGTATATAAGTAAGCCATTCAATTCATATTCTTTGCAATTTCCTTACAGCAACTTCGCCTGTTTCGATACAACCTTTTCATTAGTTCGGCCTCTGATTGGCTGAACAAATTAGACAATATCGAACAATAATTTTTAGTTCTTTTGAACTACAAATACATACAGGTAACATATTAAACACACCACTACAAATGTATTTTGGATAAAAAATGATGGTGGTGTATAAATATTATCTTACAATATAATATACGAAGCACAATATAAGGTCAACAAAGATATTTCAGGTAAGTCCGAATATTTGTCCGAAAGTCATATAATATGAAAATCTACCTAATGAATTTGGTCTCTGTATTTGCTGGGAAATAAACACCAAGGTCAAACATTCGAAAACAATTCTGGTGATCCAAAGGGCAGTAGAAAGGACTACTGGAAATAAACCTTAAAAAAATCGTATGATTACGAAAACTGCCAGTGGTGCTACTGCATTTTTTATAAGGCATTCCAAAAATAAGCAAATATTTCCATTTATCATCATGTTATCCATGATGATATCCCGATTGTAAACGTTTTAAATTGGGATGTCCCGTTCACTCCGAGTTAATCGTAGCCTTTCGAACTGAGATGGACCGTTTAAAATGGAGAGAAGCGTTTCAAACCGAGATGAACCGTTTAAAAAACTTGTCGCGTCGGGATACAACAGCTATTTCCAGTTAACTTCTCAGATTATAGGGTTCAAAATGTCTTATGTGTTCGACAATATCCAGTGTTTACATTATTCGATTTATTGAAACAATTTTCTGAGACAAACTTAGTGTACAAATGAAAGAATAACTGTATAACACTTGTTCAAATTTTTCAATTCTCGATCTTTGACAATAAAATGTAAAACAATACTGCTAAACATCCATCAACATATCAACATAAATGTATAACTGATACGAATGTAGAACGTTGTTGAACGCACACAGGGTAAACTACTGGTGAGGTATAGGTTTCTTGTCCATTTTTTCGTCGTCATGTTGGATTGGAATGGGATAGAGGAGTCTACATTATTTCTTTTCAAACTGGGCGGCAAGAAGAGAAAACATCCTTATAAAGCTTGTATGTGAACTGCTAAACTAAAAAATTATTCAAATCACTAACTGGTTGTATAAACAAAAATAAGAAGGCTTCAGCAACCTCTACGCTTTTATAGATGGCTATGGTGATTAATTCCTAAACTTTTTAAGGACAGCGCTTGGAAAAGGTTTAAACAGAAGAACTTCAAATTAACTTTCAGGACATTCAACAGCTGCAATATTTAAACTAGAACCTAGCTCTCGCTATGAATGTCAACCCCCAATTGTTGCTTAAAAAAATTTTCTTTATTTGCCAAATAAAGAAATAAAAACAATTAAAAAAATTTAAAAATAGAATATATAACAATGAAATAAATAATTCATAATACAAGGTAACAACAGGAAAGATATGCCGAAAATGCTCACTCAGAAACACTTTTAACAATTCTATTATACTACGTTCGGTTAAAATTTTATTAAAATTTCATTACAATGTTTATAAGAACGTCTTTACAACGTTATATGGACGTCTTTACAGCGTTATATGGACGTCTTTAAAGCGTTATATGGACGTCTTTACAGCATTATATGGACATCTGAACGTTTATATGGACGTTTTCGCACAGACGTTAAAATGACGTAATGTGCGTACTGGGACATTCCCTTGCATGAATTTCAACATGCCTTTCAATACGCATCAAAGGTACAACTCCGTGAAAATAATACATAAATATAAGACTTGTCATTGAAACATAATTGTCATTGAAACATAATGATAAATTATCACATCTATCAAAAAAGCAAGAGAAACCACTTTCCAATATCCAGAATACCGTTATCTATTAAAATCTAGACAAAATGCCTCCAAAATATGTACTAGAAGCGTTGTCACTCGGTCCGAGAAATCCTACAATGGAAAAATTTGACCAAAGCGATGTTTTAGCATATGATATGAATATGATGGTCTGATGGAGTTTTGCAGGGATAAGAAAGTTGATGAAGAGATAATTACTGACATAAACGTCAAAACACTATCTTATATCAAAAACTGTAGAAAACAAACATCACCCAGAAATTAAATGTTGACTCGACGCTTTCTCAAAGAAATCGGATTACTAGCTGTTCTATTCGACAAAGGCATTGGCATTTGTTTAATGTCAAAAGAAACTTACGATGAAAAGATCAAGGAGATGACGAATCTACCTCAACTCCAAAAGATTGTACCCAATAGGAAAAACGAGAAAAATCCAATACTGAAAGAACAAGAATGAGTGATTTCCATCCTGAAAGATATGAATAGTCGAAAGAAGATAAGTGATGACCTATTGAAAAAGGTACAACCGTCCGGAAGCCAACCTGCATGGTTATATGGCCTTGCAAAAGTTCACAAGAACATGGTACCGCTTCGTCCAGTCTTATCTATGCCAGGTTCACCATAGAATAGCACTTCAAGTTTCAGAATGGTTATCAGTAGTTGACGAATGTAAGATTAACTCGTCCAGTAAAGAAATTTCTGATTCTCTAAAAAACACTCACCTTCAAGACGACCATGTTATAGCCAGCTTTGATTTAACATCTTTGTATACCAATGTGCCAGTGTTAGAAGCTATAGAGAATTGTACAAACCTTCTTTATTCCGGAAAATACAATTAACCACCTGTTGAACGTGAGACATCCAAAGAACTCCTAATTGTATGCAGTTTCAATGTCGTTATGCAAACAAATGAAGGTTGTTTTCTCCAAACAGACGGCCTTATAATGAGGAGTCCACCAGCTCCACACATTGCGAATGGTTGGATGAGCAAATTCGACCCCACAATTAGAGGTAATGCGATCTTGTACTCTCGTTACATGGATGATATTTTTCGAGATATCAACAAAAACAACTTGAATGACAAACTTACCGAAATCAACAATATCCACCCATCTTTGAAATTTACGATCGAAGAAGAAAATAACAATTCCATTACCTTTTTGGACATGAAAATTACCCGCCACAAGAATTCGTTAAATTTAACATGGTACAGAAAGAAAACTGACACAGGACTGACCGTGAACTTTCACACATATGTACCTCTAAAATATAAAAGATCTGTCGTTTTTGGATTAGTCCACCGAATTGTTAGGGCGTGTAGCAATTGGAAAAACGTCCACGAAAGTTTATCTGAAGCTAAGATCATAATAAGAGTAACCAGTATTCACCATCATTCTTTGAACCAATAATCAAGAAAACGATTCATTCCATTATGGTGAATTTGGAGAAAGAGAAAACTGAGGATGACGATGATAAAAAAGAAAAGAAAATGGTTTTCGTGCAATACAGTGGAAAGGTTTCCGAAAAATTCGAAAATGCACTAAAGAAACTGGAGGCCCCTTGTAAAGTAATTTTCACGCTGGGAAAATTGAAAACGTCACAAACATCACTGAAACCACGCGTCGATGGATTACTGAGAAGCAAAATCGTATAACAAAAATTACATGTCCATGCTGTGACGCATGCTATGTCGGACAGACAAGCCGACATTTACTTTGCAGAATAAGAGAACATAGACGTAGGGATAGTCCAATGGGAAGTCACTTTTCATCATGCAACGTAGAATTAACAATGAATGACGTCACTGTTATTCCTAGCACGTTCAGATCTATTACGTATATAATGACATTTGAAGCGCGACTAATTAATAACATAAAACCAACACAAACACAAAAGATGAATATCGCTCACGGGTCTTAGTTATTAAATTATAATTTCTCTTGAGATTGTCAAGCGTTTTATGTTTTTCTTTTACGTTATTCTATTTAACTTAGCTCATTTGTTGATGGGCATTAGACGTGTATGTATGATATGTTGTATGATAGACGTGTATGTATGATATGTTGTATGATAGACGTGTAGGTATGATATGTTGTATGATACACGTGTATGTATGATATGTTGTATGATAGAATTATTTTTTTTAACTGTTTTTAACTTGTTTTTTTTGTATGTTTTTTAGCCTGAAGATGATATAAATAATATCGAAATATATTGCTAACATAAATTATTGCTGGTCACATTGATTCCAATATTTTGCAATGCTGCAATGTTTTGCCTCAAAAATATAAGATGACCACAGAATGTTCATCCAAAAGTCCAGAAAGTCATAATGAGAGTACAACAGTGCATTCTCCACCCTACCTAACTCCGGAAAGTAATGGAAGTATTATGGAATGATTTTTGTATAAAAACTGGATAAAAAGCTTAATTTAATACTAAAGAGAATGAAACAAAGTCACTAATTAGGGATCATTTTTAAATATCAAAATAATGTGCTATTTCAGAACTTTATTTCTTCAAAAAATCGTGGAAAACAATACAAAAATTTAGAAAAACAAACACCAAAACACTTCCTCGCTTCGTTTAACTAAATCCATCTGTAGTAAAACTTCCTTTTCTCACCTTCAGCTCTTGCCCCCGGAGGTGGGTGTATTAACAGACAGCTTCCCCCATCAAATGAACCAGTGAGACACTGTGGAGGAAGAGTATGTACCCAATACTCTCCGTCTGTTTTGTTTACAGACAATGCCAATGTGCCAAGTGGACTACTACGTAGATAACATTTTCTTAACCAAAGATAGGTCCCCTCTCTGCATTGCGAAAATTCATCAGGACGAACGAAGTAATCATATGAAAGTGTAGTGGTAAAATTCATTTGTACAAAACCATCGTCAGGCTTTTTCATCCATGTACAATATTTTCCTGTCAACACAAATGGTGGTTCACATAGAGGCCTTACCATAGCCGTGATGTAATCTAAAATTATATATATTAATCTCATCAGAAAACATGCGTACTGTGATCAAAATATACCAGGATTGAGGCACGATACCTAGTGGTAAAATGCACATATTTGAAAAAGTGAGCCCTACGGGAATACATTTTGTATTATTTTCAGAAACGGTCATGGATCGAATATGGAAGGAAATGGTACTGCAGAAATAGCAGTAAGTGGAAACAAAAGGTCTACCTATTTTTAAGTAATGGTATCATTAAACTGGTATAACCTCTAAGTTTCATCAGATTAAAAATTCGTCTAATCCAGTAATATTCAAATCAGATATGTTTTTAATCTGATGAAATGATATTTTAATGAAATTTAATGATACCGTTACTTTTATTTTATCAGACCTACTTATGTATAATCATACTTATAAAAGTGATGAGTACAGTTTTTCTACCTCCTAATATCCAAAGACTCGTTCCAGTTGGCGCTCTATCAATAATACATTCTCCATTGGTCAGTGTTCCACGAGAGCAAAGTGATCCTTGATATGGTTTGCTGTATAATGTGTTGTTTCGTATGTAGTCACCTTGGACATGTTTTTTTATATGGCAATTACACAGATTGAAAGGCGTGAAATCACTGGCACACACTTTCGGATATATCGGATTTGA
Source organism: Turritopsis rubra (assembly GCA_039566895.2). NCBI lineage: Eukaryota > Metazoa > Cnidaria > Hydrozoa > Anthoathecata > Oceaniidae > Turritopsis > Turritopsis rubra. The sequence goes on from CM077622.1 coordinate 2,864,154, forward strand.
AACAAATTGGTTTTTATATATCAGTGGCCAAAAACAAGCTAAAATATAAGGATAATTTAGATATTATAAGATGTTAGAATAAAAGTCATGGAGATGGGGGAAGAGTTGAAGAGGACGGGATGACTTCTTGAAGTACAGATATTTACAAAAGGGCTCCTCCCTTCATTATACCTTTTCGTTTCATAATTAATTACCTGGTTCTGTTAACGTTTTCACCAAACACCTATTACCCTCTACTGTTGGATGTATTTGTTTACCATCAAATGAGATGGCAGGTGTAGCGCAAAAACAACTGTCACCTTCGGCAAACGCAATATTGGGTATCATACGGTCGTACCATTTAAATGTTTCCTCCAAGAACTGGAAGAAAAACGGATTAAAAAGATTGTTCGCTTTCATACCCTGCTCTACAACCAATCTGTTTATCTTGGGATTTGCTTTGATGGCTTTATCTAAGAGTATCAGTGTTTTTCTTATGTCAGGGTTATTGAATACACGTAGAACTTTGCGTTTGTCCGCGAAATTGGAGCCAATAGCAACTTGTAAATCAGACGGTTTGTTGTACTCTTTTCCAACAGTGAAAATTTCTCTTTGGATTGGTACAAAATAACAGTTATGAATGAAAGCACCAATTAATCGACCATCTTTCGTTGTGATTTCTCCAAAAATATTGCTTTGTGCTGAAATGTGTGTAATCTTCATTGCAACTAAAATTAAACAAACATACAACCATTAATTTCTACTTTTCAATACGATCCACTTTTTCATGGTAACTATTAATATATGGTGTAAACTTGGTTCTGCGTTGAAAGCTATACTAAATAGTACTACAGCGATTTCATTTCAGCAATATATATGGTAAATATATATCGCAAAACAAGCAAAAACATCAAATCAAGGAGAGGTTTGGTAAATTATCGTCGCTTAAACAGATATTTTGGAAAGATGTTTTCGATTTATCTGTATGCTACGAACGTTCTTAATAAAAAGCACTTATAAGGGGTACGAACACGAATCACTTGTTATTACAACCAAAATGACAATCGTTCATATGCTCGTCTTCTCAATGCTCCTTTAAAATTCCTTTTACACATCTTAGGAAAATTCAACGAAATGGTTTTCAGTTGCAGTTACATTTCAGCTGATACGTTTACTTACTTCCCAATAAAATTGCAACAATCATGATGTACAATAGTCTTTGATTGATATATATCTTTTGATTTTCTTCTATACAATGAGCCAATGAGTTTGATGAAAGAAATTTTCGATTCAGTCTTTTTATAGTGTTGCTCATTTGATAAGTTCGATTTAATTGATATTGCCACCTCCGCATGTCATGCTCATTAAGAAATTATTGGTAGTTTTGTTTCTATAATTCCTTTCCATCAACCTCATTTAATCCAAATGGAAACCTTTCACATTAACCTATATGACTCTATAATTCTTTGGTCTAGAACTTTGCCCCGATTGTTTCACCGATAACAATCTTCATTGTAATGAATATGGATATATACCCAGTGGGCAAAATCTTCAAAAAGTCTCTGTGGAGGAATGTCTGTTATAGGAATGGCACTTCTTCACGGAGACATTTTGAAGATTTTGCCCACTGGGTAAGGAACTTAATGTTTTCGAATTCACGTTTTCTAAAGATTTGAGCAAACATAGACATAATATTTGCAAGCAATATTTCGCCTGCTGTTTCAATAGAAAACACTCCTCCACAGAGTCACAATATTTGCATTTTCGAGTAGATCATTTATTACGATAGCAGCGAAAGCGTATACCGTATTAAAACACCCTTGGACTACTACTACTACTATTATTACTACTACTACTACTACTACTACTACTACTACTACTACTACTACTACGGCCGAAATGTCATTTAGCCCATGCTTTAGACTCTGCGAAATTTCCTTTACGAAACTATATAAATTGTATGAACGAACGCAGGCTAGGAATTTTCAAAAGCTTATCAAAACATTCAGTAAGTATTTTGGTATTTACGAGTTATTCACGAAAAAATGGATCTTATTCCCATGAAATACAAAAAGGAAGATTTCAGTTATTTCTAATGCGAAGTATGTCACTTGAAATTAAATATTATTTTGTTGCCGAGGCATTCATTCGGCTCACCTACAGTTCATAATGAGAAGCTTCATAAGAAGCAGTTCTTACTTCATTAAACGACCTTCTTATAACTATTCTTGTTTGTTATTTGAACGTTTTTGTTTACAAAATTTAAAACCCAGTATTTCGGATGGATTATTCGTTTTTAGTTATTAATAATATTTTTTTCGATGAAGACGGTTTTTTTTGTTTTGTTTTTTTTGGGGTTTTTTCGCTATTATAATTTTTTTTTTTTTAAATATATTTTAAGATAAAATAAGTATCCATGGTTACAGCTCGCACATGTATATTTCTTTTGTATTAAACAAACTGTTTCTTTATTAAACCTTGTTTACACTTACCAAAGTTTAAACTCGGATTAATTTATTTGTATCTATTTTGTTCGTATTACGACTTAGTTTTGAGATTCTGCTACCGTTTTGCACCATATGGTTCTTCTTCTTCTTAGAAAACGATTGCAGGTCGAGATTTGATTCCAAATCGTTTCCGCGCTGTGAAGTCTATTGTACAGCCCTATGGCATCAGTTGTAGGTAAAGGGTTATGTTCATAATGACATTCAACCTGCATCAGAAAATTCTTTGATCCGTTTCGAAAACGATATGAAATTATGTACAACATAAAAATTAACTTTATAGTTATTTGCACTTTGGTTTACAATGTTAAAGAGTTGGATGATGCATAAATTCGATTTACAGGATTCAGGTCCTGAATACTACGTATTGAGCAAGCATTACTCTCTGTGGGGGAGTGTTTATTTTATTGAAACAACAGGCGATATTGCTTGTCATTTCTATAGGAAACACTCCTCCTCATAGACTTTTTGAAGATTTTGCCCACTGGGTTTATATGATGAGCAATCGAAGGTCATGGGTTCAATTTTCACTCAAGCCATGACTTTGTGAGCATTACAAATTGGATTATGTGTTAACTGAATAACTAAGTATAATATTCATTTAACGGAAACCATCAGTAATACGATCTTCAGTTTGACGTTTGACCTAATTTGTAAAGTATTGTTTGTTACTCATAAGTGAAATCAATGTGAAAGGCCAACCATTCAAATGAGTATGCTTATTGATGTCATTGGTGGGTGTTTAATGATTGTTTTCACGCATTCTATTTTTCTATCATATTTATTTGTGCAGTATAGCTCCTTCGCTTCCTAGATGATCCTACGCAGGCAAATTGCATTAATTAACTTATACTGTCAAGTAACACTTAATTAGAAAATTCAATCGATCCAGGTCCCTTGCTGAATCCTTGACAGAGAGTATTGTTTGGTTGGGGAGATTCAAAGCAATGACTTCTTGTATGACTAGTTGTAATTGAACGGCCTAATAAAGCTAATAAAGCTATGTTTATTGCAGTGATACACAAAGTAATAACCAGTTTGAACTTCCAAGAGGTTTCTAGTCATCATAAGTATTTTATTGACACGCGTGGGTTTGTTGTGTAAGATAACATCAAAAGCAATAAAACAAGATCCATCGACCTAATGAAGTAGAAGAAATGATCCAAGTATTTTAGGAGCATTTAACATTAAACTCTATTTTGAACATCAGATCATAAACTACTTCGGTTTTAGTACTCAATTTGTGTTTTGAAGCGTTTTCAATCCGGATGGCCTGTTTGTAAAAAGAACAGAGTTTTCCATAGCATTTCGAACTTGGATGGACCGTTTCAAATCGGACGAAGCGTTTCAAATCGGAATGAACCATTTATAAACATGTAGCGTTTTTAATCGGGATGGAACAGCCATTACAAGTTGACTTGTCAGATTAGAGGGTTCAAAGTGTCTTATGTATTCGACAATGTATTATCCAATTATCCGGTGTTTACATTATTTCATTAATTGAAACGATTTTCTGAGACAAACATATAGCTTGTAAAAAACGATGATGAAATAATATGTAAAACAAACCTGCTAAAAACCCATCAACATTATCAACATAAATGCAACTATACTAACGCAGAACTTATATACTAATAGCGAGCTGTGCATCCCACTTTTAGTTTGGTAAAATATTTTGCGTGCGAGGTTGCCGATTTATCACGGTCCGTTTCTCACGCGTTTGTCTGGGGAAGTTTGAAACAGCACGAGCAAGTTGGTTTTTCGTTTGCGTATTAGTAATAGTCCTGACTCCATCCTACTGGCTCTTTTATGTTTTCCCGTGTTTGTACGCGAAAGAAGACAATGAAAAGACTCGACGGTGGAGGATGCAATGCAATGGTTTTTCGTTTGAAATATTCTCAACGATATGATATGGTAAACTGTTAGTAGTTATACTTTACTGGAGATTGTTGTGCTTTTCTTCGTCGTCATGGTGGAATGGGGGAGTCTGCATTGTTTCCTTTCAAACTGGGCTGCAATAAGGATTTTTCTCTATGAGCTTGTATGTGCAATTGCTAAACTAAAAGCCTTCTTCAAATCACTAACTGGTTGTATCAACAAAAATGAACTGATTTAAAGAAATATCAGAAAACTAAACAAATAGACGGGTTGAAAATGACACCTTTGAACAGCAACAAACAAACAATCTGTTCACCGTAAAAACGGGTCAAATTCGCCTAAAAGCCATACTTTAAAAAATTCTTTCCTTGATCAGATCTGGTGTAAGTGAGCCAAATCACATTTTGTGAACCGAAAACATTTCCTTGGTAGTAAATTTTGATCTCTTCTGTATCTGATCTTGCCAAAATAGCTTCTCTACACTCCGCAAACAGTTTTTTAAGAGGTGCTTTAACTTATTTTGTGGTATCAAAATAAACGTTTTGTCGAGCTCTTGGTTTACTGTTTAGCATCCTCCAGAGGTGGGTATTCGAATATGAATTCGAAACGTTTTACATTGCTTGCCCATGTATACAATAACTCAGCAGGTTGAAATATCATTTCTTCCGCATGACGTTCGTTCTTTAGATTTGCATGGATCGTTTTAACGGAAGGGAGTTAGAATAATAATTAAGCATTCCACATTTTTAACCTTTATTTTAAACGATCATACCACAAAATAATACCCCCTTTACTATATAATAATAAAAATAATATACCAAATAATAAAACAAAATAAAATAAAATAAAATAAAAAACAAAAACCATGTAAATGAAGATATATATCGATTATGATTATGAATAAGAAGTAATGATTGCCCCTTTACCATATATAGATGATATCATATCTCGGATTACAGTTGAACCTCAGTTATCCGAACTCTCACTGATTGGAGCTAATTAATTCGAATAACTGGAGTTTCGAATATGTCAGGGGGTAAACTATAAGAGTTCCTTAAGCGAGGTTGAAGAGACTGAGTTCGAATAAGCGGAGAATTCGAACCCGATGTTCAACTGTATATGATTCTACTTTCTATTAAATTGGACGACTTTGGGAGTGTCCTTTACGATTTTCTAAGATTTCCTTCATTCAAGAGTTTTGACCTATAACCAGTTCAAAACCCCACAACCCAGTGCGCAAAATCTTCAAAAAGTGTTTTATGTGTTTTCAATAGGAATGGAAAGCAATATCGCCTACTGTTTTAATAAAAAAACACCCCACCACAGAGACATTTTGAAGATATTGCCCACTGGGAAGTGACAATACGTCCCTTATCATTTTGACCAATTATTTTAGGGCGAAAAAAACGAAAAACGAAAAATGAAAATGTTTCGAAACTTTTCAGGAGACTTGGTCTACACACCACTGTCTGCATCGCTTACGTCTGCAAACAGTTTAGCGTGTCTATCCCAACACATCCACTTGTCATCGCATTTAAAGTAGGAGTAGGTTTTCTTATTTCCATCGTAACGTATGTGAAGAGTGTGTTGATGACCATTCGCAAGTGACGATTCTTTCACTAATTCTCGACCACCTTTTAATTGTATGACTTCAGAGGATGTGAGTTCAATTCGATGAGTATGTAGTGTGGTAGCAGCAGTGTTTGAAGCACCCATATCAAGCTCAATCACATCGGTTTTGCCTTTTATTATATCATCTTCTTTCCATTTCATGCTTTCCAAATCATTCATGTAAATGTCCTGAGTGAAATTTTGATAATAGTGTGAACAAAGAGTAGTAAGTAACGGGGAGTTTCCGTAAGGGTTAGCTATTTTACCCGCTGATATTCAAATATAAAAATACTCAAATTGCTCCAATGAGCTGAATATACCAGAGACTCATTTATATAGAAGTCATAGGTGAACGGACGAGGTTACCTATGACTGATCAACTGCATTGTCTGATCTACCGCTTTCAAAACCATTTTATAGACCATGAAATTAGCGAAAGGGCCTTTCTTTAAGATAACGATCAATCTTTTTGAGTAAATATCTCACCTTTAAAGCATTAAGCTCTTTCCATACAGACGATCCCTCCCCATGTACGGGAAATATCGGATATCGTTGTCTCAACACGCCAACATCCTGTATACTCGGTAAAAAGACATGTGTACCAGCAGCGCGAACTTTTCTTGAAACGCCTATGGGTAAACAAAATTTTGTGTAAAGTTACACGGATTGCTTAATGCAATTAAAGTAAATTTTCATCAATCAGAATTCACAGATATAGTTTGTTCTTGAATATTCTTTATCCTATTGAAAATTGTAATGAATTGTTTGGTTAATTTCATTTTTATTTTGTATCTAAAGCTTTCATATTGTCATTAGCCTTTCTAGCTAAAACTTGGAGTTGACTTGGACATAGTTTAGTTCTAATGACCAACAGAAGTATTTGATTTAAAATCTTTTACATTGTTTTTGTGTGTATTGACACACCACCATCAATTGAAATGTGACATATTTAAAGTAAAAACTTGCTTCTGTTTATCTGTGTAATAAAAGATGCACTAGAACACAAAAACACAAAAACAAATAAAAGATTTGTACCATTTTGATCCAACACGCAGGTAACACCTCTTACAGTGTCTGCACTAGTTCTTCCAACGATGTTTCCACTGTAAAATTCACTGGGAGTGATGTAATACAATTTGGATGTTGTTCCATTTAATTCTTTTTTTTGGGTTGGGTTGCATTCACCATAGCGTTTGTCTTTCTGAGCTATCTTGTATCCATTTTTATGTTCACCATGGTACTTCAGTTTATATGGATTCCATTTAGATAGTGGTGTCAAAAAGATTATTTCCAGTGGGATTGCATATGACCATTTCTGTTCCAAATTATAGCAAGTGTCCTTTTGCCACCTCTTGGCACATTTTTCTATGGAGATGCCAGCAATTTTGGGTTGCTTATTCATTGCAGCGAATAAAAAGTCGTCCAAGTATCCGCGGTGAAGTTTTGCGACACCCATTGCATCTTTCCCTTCAAGTTTGTACCATCGATGATAACGAGATACATCTTTTTTCGTCATGTCATCGTTTAAGACCTGGGAATCAAGGCCTTCATCAAAGTGTTTTCCTGGAAGTAAGGAAACAGCAATATAATATAGCAAACAGCAACATTATCTGTTTCCAGTGTTGGAACTTCTTCTTGTGGAAGGGCATTCTTGTATCACGTACAACAGATGGAAGTTCTTTGTAATTTTATTTTTTATTTTAAATTTTAAATTTAAATATATTTAAATGAAAATTTTAATTTTAATTTTAAAATTCTTTGCTCATAATCAACTTATTAGTTACCTGGGTAGTTGTCTTTTCCTGGAATCTGTTCCATTATCTCATCAAGTAGACCACGGTCTGACCTGGGACGATCAGTGAATTTGTCCTCGTCCAAACCATTCAATTGAAATCTTGCTGCGCGTGAATGAATATGGCGGTAAATATTCTTTTTTGTCATCATTCGAGAACTGAGGTCGTCAACAACATGTAATCTATTCAATGGGATGTCTTTGTTAATCGGATGACACAGAATACGGTAATTCCATTGTGCAAATATCGGCAATGTTCCATTTTGTAAGCCAATGATTTTTGTTGGCAAGTAAGATAGATTTTCTTGGCGACTTTTTGTACCCGTATATGCGACAAATCTGGCTTTCTCGTGAAGCTCCATCCATGTGGAAGCATCAACAAAATGCCTGTCACTTGAAAATGGTTCGTCTATGTTTTTACCAGAAGTGGTCCAAGCACCTTCCAGATAACATAGATTTGGTTTAAAATACTTGCGGTAATCTCTTTTTGAATGATCTTGATCTCTCCATGCTTTAAACCACTTCCGCATTTCATCAACCTGTTCTTGTACTGTTCCTTTTTTTAACACTTGCGGTGGAACATCTGGAAATGGTAATTCTTCCGTATTGTGATAAATACCACTAGTTCGATGCGGCATTCTTAAACTGTAATCATTATGTCTGGTTTTAAATTCTATACCGTTTAGAACGGCTGTGAATTCACCCAAACCAACGGTACGTATGTTATTGGCATGGTCGTGTATGGCACCAGCTGCATAACCCGAGTGTGTTTCAGTATAATAATTTTTTGTACCAGCTCGTCTTTGACGTACTATCTTTAGACCACTCTGCCCCTCGCTACGAACACGCTGTTCGGTGAAAAATTGTTGAAGCATAGTTTGACGTGTCAATGCTGTTAAATGATTATGCAAATATTTGATAGCATCATCTGCTGCTGAAAAAGGATGATCCGGTAAAGCGGAAGACAAGAATATCATACCAAAAACGGAAGCTATCAAGTGCGATAGTTTGAAGATATTCATCTAGAAAATAAAAGGAAATAGCAGAAATGCTTTAAAATTGCTGATAACATTGCCTTTAAAGAACTCTAAAGATTATTTCAAAATGTTAGTTTTGCTGTGTGGAGGATATTATGAGTGGTTACTCATCTATTGTTAAATAGCGCTTATACCACATGAACATCCTTGTAGCTGGTTTTTATATTCACTGGAGAGCTAAGTAAACCTTATAGTACACAAAAATAAATTCCTCTCTATTAAAAACATTTTCAGTTTATCCGAGTTACAGTATACTCTCTGTTATTCGAACCTTCAAGGAGTCGAGAAAATGGTTCGATTTATGGGGAGTTCGAATTACGGAGGTTCATTTACGAAGAAATCATAACTAAAGGGACCTTGAAATTAATTCGAATTACAGAGAGAGTTCGAATTATGAAACTAAGTAGTTTCAATATTAATTCCTAACCGTTTCCGCTTATTTGTCACATTTTACTCGGTGGTCTGGCAATTGCATTTAGAATTGATGAAGCAAATTTTATCATTCCAAAACCTAATACAACAATGGTGGAATAAAAACAAGACTGAAATGGAGCTAATCAATTGCAATCTTAAGATTAAGGGTAATTTGAAAAGAATTTTTCGAAAATATCGGGAGTAACCGTCGATCGTTCAATCAAACATTATCATATAAATTCATTACCCAAATTGATCTATTTTCTTAAATCAAGCAAGAAGGGAATACATGTTTTTCTTCATTGTTTTTGTGTGCTAAATGTTTTAAAAGTAAATGGAAATTATCTAATTTGGGACCAAGTATTTTTCTTTATTATTTATTATCCGAAAATATCGGGAGCTTGGATTTTTTTGGGTTAGTTATATTCATATTTTATAACAAGCGGAAAAAAGTCTTTTCAATTTCAAATTACTAGTTGATAAAGACTATATAGGCGATACACATTCGCAAAAAATGAGAGCGCGATTAAGTCTAGTCTGTGTATTAATGAGAAAATTAGTGTCATCGTTTAGCACAAGTTACATGTATTTTTCACTCAGTGGCTTTAGGATTTCGTCGGCGTCCATGTTTTTTTTATTATTATTATAGTTATCATTTTATTTAAAGGAAACGTCATTTGATAATCTTGTTTAAATCAAAAGGTTACGCATATAGGATGTATTTGGATATTGAAATAGTACGTTACACTTCGAGTCATAAGATTAAAATAAAAAAGGCCGCTGAGTCGCTGCCGTAATCGGCTGCCTTTTTTGTTAATTAAATCAAGCGTTATTTTTATTCTCAACCTTTACAGGCGCCACAATGGATGTCTTAGCCATAACTTCCAACAGGTAATATAATGAATGTCTTTATAATTTGATGAGAATAGCATTTTATACACCGTAGCACAGTGGGCAAAATCTTCAAAAAATCTCGGAGTGTTTTCTATATCAATGGGAAGCAATATCGACTACTGTTTCAATAAAAATACACTCCTCCACAGAGACTTTTTGAAGATTGGACGGTTGTAGGGTTAAAGGGTCTACGACATGAATTACGTGATTAATTTGTGTTTGTTTACTTTTTTACCGTCAGCAATAATATTATCGCATCTCTCTCCTCAAATTGATTTTTGGCGCTGCACCACAACTCTTAAAATTACGTGTGATTGCGATAGAACCTTACTATTCTACGATATGTACGATTTGTACAGAGAGGAAGAATCTGCAATGAGTGATCTGTCATTTATGTATTTCAAGTAAAATTAAGCGTTTTCTACCGAATTGCGGGAAATTTCTTTGCGACATAGAATAGCATTATTGGATGACTTTTGTTAGGAATTCTTTTGCAAAAAATATTCAATTGGATCGACACATGTGGTGTCGGAGATGGAGTGTGATTACAGAAAATATAAAAGGTCAGAAGGTCGAAATTCATTAGAAATAAATAAATAAATTTATTTCTAATGAAAAGGGAATTTTAATTAATGATATATTTACCATTTAAATGACGTCACATCTATATGATAAAGTTGCTGATAGCCGAATCGTCTTACGGAGTCAGTGGAAACGAAATGATAAACATTTATTAGATTAATTAAAAAAATATCAGTTTATCCGTCTGCGAATTTGATATCATGTGTGTGTACTGTGCTGTCAATCTTTTTTCCTGTTGCTTCCAGCAGAATAATCCTTTCATTTGAGCAATTGAACATGAATGAGAAATGACAGCGATGGCGTTCCATAGACGTAGCTAGAGCACAGTTAAAATTTATGGAGGAGAATTTAGTCATTTAAAGTAGAAAAGCAAAACGTACAAGTAACCTTTTTTATTAAGATTGAATTGAAAGATCATAAAGATGGACTCCTCCACTTTTTTGACTGACCCTGATTACACCTATGCGTTCACAAGGTTTATTCCTTGTAGTTAAGGTGTCCATAAGGTTATGCTTTGATCTGTTATGAAACCTTTGCTCGGAGCTTTCAAATGAGAAAATGACATGAAAAATGAAGGTGAAAAAAATACAACATCGTTCTTCAAATTTAAAATAAGGTTTCTTCTTCAATATTACTTAAACATTCAATATCATTTATGCCGAAACAAGGTGAATTTTCTGTTAAAATGAATGTCAAAACATTTCCCTTGAAATCTGTAAAGGACAATTTCCGTTCAAAAGTTTTGTCCGCGCGGACAATGTAATTCTCGATACACAAGTTTCCAATTACTATTTTTAGAACTTGGTCGAACTTGGTTTTCGTGTTTACTTTACACAAATTGTCCGTGATAATATCATTAGTGTAATCCTCTAAAGAAATCGTCTTTGTTTCTACCAAGGTTCTGTAAATTTTTGTCTTATCTCTTGAGAGATAATGAATGTTGGTCGAACTTTTTGTTGCGTAAAGTGGAAAATGGTGTAATATGATTGGTCACTAACGTCAGCCGACGAAAACAGTTGAAAATTTTCAACTTTCACGATCGTAATTTTCCGCTCATGTCTGAATCAACCAATAAGAATTCAGAATTCAGCCCACGTGGACAGTTTCAATGGAAATTGACCTTAAGTGGAACTCATGTATAAATAAACCTAAAGTATGTTAGTAGGTAGAGGGAAGTTTAAACGCCCTTGTAACGTCCTTGTAACGTCCTTGTAACGTCCTTGGGGCGTATCCATTTATATCAATGGCTCTTCATCATCCCTTCCGACAGTCAACTTATTAGTTAACTCACCGCTAGAGATACGTAAAGCATTGTTTTAATTTGCGCACTAGTCAGCATGCGGGTAAAGAAGTGAAATTCTGCTTAAAATTTCTGTTAACTGATTGACTAAAGCAAATATGTGTAGAAAGAAAATGAAAGAAAATATGCGTGGTCGGTCTCGTTCCTTCATCGCCTTTATGAAGTCAATGCTGGCCCCGTTTATGCCGGCCTTTATTGGCGTTATTTTTAAAAAGGCCTCGGTTAAACTTTCATAGAAAAAAACGGCCTTTTTAACGTCATAAATAGCCGGTCAAGAAGGTATATCGGTCTAGTACAGTTTTTTCTACTATTGTATTACTTTTTAAAGATACAAATTTTGATAGCACGAAATATGATATAAGGGACACGTAATCAAGCAAATTAAGATTTAACAATGTCGCGTCGTCTAGCCACAACTTTGGTCACAACTTTGAAATAGGAAATCAAGATAGGATGAAATATTAGGAACTTCGAGGAAAGAATATTCACTCACCATGAACTTTGACGTTTTCACTGCAAACTCGTGAAATGTTCGCAAATTGCACTTTTTATTTCCAAGAGTTCAGATGACGTGTTCCTGACTAAAGCAAACAAGGAAGCCTTTTCTTTGTGTGGGAGTCTAATATTGGCCTGCAGAAAATTACATATGAAACTATTTATTGAAACTATAGCAACCATCGACGTTCGATCAATATTCTTCAATATATTTACTCAGTGGCCGGCTGGATAAACCCCTGCATTTGTTGTTTTTATCGTTGAGGTTTTTTCGCCGACTAGTGTCCTCACGCTTCCAAGCTATACAACTTGCAGTAGTACAAAATGGTACATGAAACTATATATTGAAACTATAGCAACCATCGACGTTCGATCAATATTCTTCAATATATTTACTCAGTGGCCGGCTGGATAAACCCCTGCATTTGTTGTTTTTATCGTCGAGGTTTTTTCGCCGACTAGTGTCCTCACGCTTCCAAGCTATACAACTTGCAGTAGTACAAAATGGTACATCTTTCGGTGCTACTACAGTACGTTATTGAATTGAAATTGAAAACGGTTTGATATATTATTTCTATTAGTTAATGGCGTTTTCCAAAACAACATTTTAATTTTTAATGACTCTCCAGTGTTTTATTTTAAGTTTAGAACGAAACAGAAGACGTTTTTTCGATGATTCTCTACTACAATAGCTTTGTTTGTTCAAAAAATGATCTAATGTCCTTTGTTGAGAGAACAAGAGAACAGGCAAGTTTTACCTACTGCATACACATATGGTTTCTTATAAAATCCATGCGAAATAAAATATAAACAGTGGATATCCACTGGTAAGAGCAGTCCTTCTATATTCTTTTACTCCACTCATACGTCACACGGTGCGTGGGGACTGGACGGTGCGTGGCTGTAATGGCGGCTGTATTCTGCGAACGTTTTTGCAGTTTTGCACAGCAGTGATTTATATCTGTCAAAAAAGTCAGATGACAATCTTGTTTTTTCCTGGTTTATAAACAAATTACAAATTTTCATTTTAGATGGTAGGATCCTTTTAACAGCCAAATTAGGATGCTGCGAAATCGAAATATTGCTGTTACAGGACTAATTTAGACCAACACAATTTTTCAAACAAAAGTTTGTTTATCTAGGAAATATCTCCTAATCTACCAAAAAACATCACTTTACCTCTTCGGATCTAATCCGATCCTTAACGACGGATTGTTAGACCTTTTAGTACTGGATAAAATTAAATTTCATGTGGTATTTTGTATATAGCTGGGACATGGATCTTAAGGAGGAAGTATTTGTCACTTTTCTGATGCAAAATCAGCTAAAAAAGGAGATTCACGTTCATCAAGAAGTTTTCCTGTCTAAATATCGTAAAATAAAGACATTTATCGGGTATCGGATTTTCAAAACGACCATGAAAAATAAGGCAACAAAAACTATGTTCTTGTAAATCAAAAACTCATTTCTAACCACTGAGAGTTCGAATTACTTAACATGCTTTCCCAATCCCCAACGAGACGTCAAACCACGCTGACAACAGAGCAAAGGTCGGGTTGTATTATTTGCGGAAACAAACTAGTAATTTTCATTAAAATTGCAAGAAAAATTTGTATCAATTGCAGTAAAACGTTTAACCAATCATAATTTCAACATAAGCAAAGCAATTGTTTCATTTTGTACCGACGTCGTGCAACCACAGGTCCCTTCACTTTATAAAAGTTTCGTCTAACGGAAAAAAAGGTTTAGTGACTCATAATAATTCAAATCTCAGAAATCTCTTGGAAAGAAGCGCCGATTATCAATTTAAATGTCAAAGAATTATAAACGTGAAAGTGCAGTGACATGGGGTAAGACCCAGTATCTTTTCTTTTCTATGAATGCCATCAAATTAAATAAAAAAGAACTTAAAGAAAAAAGTACAACGACGACAACGGACGTTAGAGAAACAAGGGATTTGTTTTCCTTGTGGATTTCGTTTCAATAGCCCTGTCCTGTTTCAATAGCCACTTCTTTCTGTCTTAATTCTTAAACAAATCTTTAAACTTGAGAATATTCATCCATTACTCTCAAGTCACCGTCCTCGTAGCCTTCACATTTGTCTCAGGTCTTATTAACCGGACTGAACGCGATAAAAGGTGTCACTACGCTTTTGTCTTGATGATGTTACATGAATAAAAAATATCCCAGGTAAGAGGGGATTTTGACTTTCCAAAGACCTTAAGAATGCTAAAGGAACCTATTGAATTTCCGAATTTAATCAGCCATATAAACACAAGGGTCTAAATTACTTATTTAGCTACAGCTTATTATAACCCACGTGGCGTGGCCTTGATAGATATAGAAAATTCGCGCTTAAATGTGACATCACTCCGGTCTTTACTCCGGTCTTTACTCCGACCTGTACCGGTATAGCCCGTACGAAATACGAGACATGCATGTAAACACAGAGTAGGGACAAAGAGTAAGTGAAATAATTAAGGGAACACAATGCATTGCATCAATTTTTGTCCTCAAAAAATGAAAAGTTGATAAAGAAAAGTTTGTTTAGAATTTTGATAATCTTTTTCCTTTTTCCATATAATTGAACATATTTTTGATTTTTTTTTAAATTTTTGAAGAATTTGATAATTCACTGAATCAAATATCAAAATTCTTAAAGGCTTGTTCCCACTATTTTAAATGCAAACTATGTATGAACATTTCTTCAATAAATATTTTCGAAACCCCTGGGAGAGTTGTATATATATATATATATATATACTCCATAATATATATACTCCATAATATATATGGCCTCTAATATCGAACTCAGGCTTTTTATTTCTCCGTACAAACGCACAAAACAGTCAGTAGATCGTCATTGCAGCTACTGAATACCATAATACAAATGCATTGCAGGTATTAGTGTAGTAGAATGATTTATCAAATTTTCTAACTTTCTAATCAGGATCCGAAGAAATGGAATCCATCTAACCTTAGCCAGAACAAAGTTTCACAAAACATCTTTCGGTAATTGAATGGCTTATTTGAGAATTTTTGATGAGAAGGAGTGGAATGGCTCCAACCGAATAAAAATTGTTTTATTAATTGATATTTCGAATTAGCAGGGAACACATAATAATTAATTGCTTACGTAAAACCTCAAATGATGTGTTTTTAACTAACGTTTTTGTTTATTAATTTCTATGAAAGCAATCTCATTGATAAATCATAAACTGATTCCCTAAGAATATGAAGATATTGATCGATCTTGTTAACTGCAGCCCAGAGATATTTTAATCTCAAAAATAAGTCTAAAAGCCATTTTAAACAATACATTAATTTATTGTTTAACAAGGTCCAAATTACCTCTACTATTTTTGTTTAATTAGACTATTGGTTTTGATAAACAGAGAATACCGCCCATAGCTGCGACTACAAGACTCAACTTTGGATTAATATTGATAAGATTAATTAGCCGATAAAAATACTGGAGTATCATTCAGAAACACTCTTAATTAACACGATTCCGCTTATAACGGGCGCAATTCGTATTTCATAATTAAGTTAATCGGATAAAATTTAAAATACTATACGTTGATAGCGAATCAATCATTTTTCATTAAAAGAATTTTGATGAACGTAAAGGTTTTTTGAATAAACTCTTTCTATACTTTTCCATCTCTTTGTTTCTTCTAACACAAATTCTCATAATCAAAATAGAACATTCGCGCAATCCGAATTCTCACCAGACCAGGAATTCATTGAATTCATTCGTTGTAAAAACGTCCATACAACGTTCGAACGACGTCGCGTGCCTGCTTGGTATGTATGGAAGCTGAAGAGTTTGTTCTGTTTACATGGTTCTTACCTGATTTACTATAAAGTCTGTGTTTGGCCTAAATAATGTTAAACTGTTTCTGCATTCCTTCAGTTACAATTTCTCAGACTGTTTTTGAATAAACATTAATGCATGCTTAATGTTTATACGATGAGTTGGTCAAAAACCTAGACAGACCTTAAACATACAAATATTATCTGTCTTCATGGATATACCTTTTCCGACGCTGTTATATATTTACTTGTTAAGGTAACCAATACATTTTAAACATAGTGATATATGCAACGATTCAAAGTATTTGCCATATATTTACACATTTACTCTGAATGGCTAATACATTTCTCACTCTAATAATACATTTGACTACTCCTAATGTTATGAATTCTAAAGTATTGATTGCGTTCGCATCATGATGTTTACGATGTTCTCAAGCCGATTAACATAGGGAAATAAAGCTTATCGATCACAGTGAGCAATATATTGATTAGTCATCTGTCTTGTAGAAATACTGATAATCTGGCATTATTTCTGCGCCATTTGCATGATAAATCTTGATATCCCTTTCATCTATAGAAAAGAGGAGGGAAATATTTGTAAGAAAGCCTGAATGCACTGTTTTCAATATTCATAATTGATTGGTTTAGACCAGGCCACGTGATATGTGGTTAGTAGCAACCACATGTGGTTGGTGATAGCATAAATAATTCTTGTTATTTTTCAGTAAAATTATGTATGAATCATTTTTCAACGAAAAACAATATGGAATATATAACAAAATACCTTTTAATAATTTTTAAGAGTTTGTGACATATCAAGCCTGTCATCCAATTGTAGAGGGATTACGGAATATCGGAAATGTCTGACAGGAGTTGATGAAATCCGTTTCATTCCTTACTTTTGTGTCTTTTGTATGATTATGAAAGACAAAAATCTTTCGAGCTTCCTCCATAGACTTAAAATCTAACTGTTGAATTTGAATTTGATAAATGTCAAATGAGAAGAAAACGTTTCTGATTTCCAATCATTCACAAACTTTCTTCGGGGAATAAAACAACCTTTTGCTTCTGACTGTGTAAAACAGTTTATATTTAAGTCTTAGATACAGATTGTTATTCGAAGGAGTAGGTCTAGTTTGCATAAGGTGATCTTTTCAGGTTTCATTGAAAATATAACATTAAAACTGTATTCTTTATTAACAATAAAAACCACTTAAAAATTAAAATATAAATATAGTAACAAATACGATAATAAACTTATAATCATAATAAACCGATTACAGGACGCCGTGCCTGGTCGAACAGCTTCACTGAGTGGCAAATAAGCCTCAAATCATCTGTAATATTTGCACTTGCACTTGTTTTCAACGAGCGGTTTCCTCTAACAAACATAATAATGAATCTCAATAAAAGGTATGGAGAGCTTGCATCTGATAATAGAGAGTACTTTTTCGTATCGATCACTAGTTTCGTTTGCAATCGTTTTAGTGACATATTTGTGGAACACTTTGAATTCTTTACCCATACCCCCCTCCGTTAACTGAGAAAATCAATGGAAAATAAATTTTTATGTGAAAATTATTCGTCTAGTGGAATTCCGGCTTTAATCAGGGACATTTAATCGTTCTTTAGTTCAGAACGCAAAGAAAATATAATTATTTAGTTTTCCCTTCCATCAAACTATGCATCTTCGTCATGTAAATCGGTGCAAATGTTATTCCTACGTATGGCTTAATTGACAATTTCTTATTACTTACGTTTATGGTACAAACCCCTATAAATGTTCTCTCATTCTCGCATGTAGTCAGTTTCGACCACTTACAGAAAACAACTATATGGAAATTGTCTTTATAGTTCAGCTTTCACTCAATTAAGTTTATGGTGCAAACCTTATAAATTTTGTCTGGGTTAGTGAGGTTAGAGTCAGGTTATGCCTCGTTTTTTCAAATGTTTTTATAAGACTTGTTATAGTAAATTTAAATCCAGTGGGTAAAATCTTCAAAAAGTCTCTGTGGAGGAGTGTTTTTTATTGAAATATCAGACGATATTGCTAGCCATTCCTATAGAAAATACTCTTCCTTATAGGCTTTTTGAAGATTTTGCCCACTGGGTAGTGAAGAGAAATTGTCATTAGGACATACATACTCCTGACTACGTCATCATTATCATTATCTGTTTTTTATCGCAGTCTAAAATGTAATAAACAGTGGTCTGTTTTTATTATTAATAAAAATTATTTCCACAATGTAATATATCTTTTGCATATTTATTTATATTTATATTTATATATATTTTTATACTTTTATATGTATATTTATATTTCTTAATTGTAATTGGTTGAATCTTGAAGAGAGTGTAACGGGAGTATTAACAGTTCAAGAGTAAACAAACGTTGTCATGGTTATAATTTATTTGTTTATTTCATAATTCATCTCTCCTTTGTAAAAAAAGTAAAAAAAAGTAAAGAAATATACAGTCTTTTTATATATATGATAGCGTATAAATATCTATGGTGGAGGCTTTAAAGAGAGTGAATGTTAAGCTATATATTCTCACGAATACTGTTATTGTTCAAGACGCCTTATAAAAATGGCCTATTCTCCTTTATACAAATCAAACTATACAAATCGGTGCTTATAATTTATTTTTTGTACTAACAGACGGACACCACACGTTTTTTTTTTATTATTTGTCAACAGATAAATACAAGAATTAAAGAGAATATCAGAAGAAAGATAGATAAATATATCGTCTTTGCGTCAGACGTTCTGTTAATTGTTAGTTTTTCTAAAAGACGCCAGTCATCTGCTATGCTGTTTTTTGTTTTTGATTTATTATTCGAATGAGTTTGTCTTATAATATAACGTCCGTTTTTTGAAATAACTACAATGCTATTACGTGGTTCTGCTTTTTTCCATTTTTCCTTGTACCACCTCTTTCGTTGCAATGTTTTCTGTGGCCATTTTGTATTTAATTTTGTTTTGTAGTCTGTCTTTTCAGAACGTATGAAATCTCGCATACGATCGTCTTGACTGTCACTAGTAGGTGAAGCTTTAGGTTTTCTCAAGGCTTTCTTAAGAGCACAAAACGTACTTCTTGTTTTGATTTGTCCATAAGTGAAACCTTTCAAAAGTTGTGATAATGTTTTGGTGCGTAAGCACTTGCGTGAATATGTAGTCCTTGATTTCATTAGATCGTTACATTGTATTTTATTGTTTTTCATGCGACGAAATTTTTTCAGAATCCTTTTAACTCGATTTGATATAGTTCGTTTACAAGGTAATTCAACTGCCGCAGGTTGTAATCCAATCTCGTCAACAAAATATTTCCCATACTCACTCAATCGTAACAAAAACACATATGTACCATACAGTTCCACGTTAGTATCAACACAATCCACATGTGTTTCCGTATGAAATGATTTCAAACCATAACCTTCCGTATTACTCCCGAAACCACTCACCGTAATGATATCATTTACTTTAGGTCCTTTCAATTTCATATGTACGGCAATGTTTACGATGATTGAGCGACGATAACGGTCTTCGTAACGCTGAATGACTGTACCAATAACTATAATGTGCGCTTCATCCGCTCGTTTTAATAATGACATAGGTTGAACTGAATGTTCTCCATTTTTTGATCTTGGAGGTGAACAAGACTGACACATACGTGATAAATATATTGTCAAAGCAAATAAGATCCGAATTCTCCAGTAATAATAAACCATTGCTTTCCACATCAGAAATTTCCTCTTGTTTTCATTCTTCGAATTTACACGATTATTTCTCAAACTAAATTCCTCTTTGTTTTTCTAGTGTCTTCTTAACACGTTTCTCAGTAACGTCTTTTCACCATTAACAACAGCACTGGACTATTTATTGAATATTAATATGAATCTCGTTTGCGTCGCTACAAATAAAGAAAACATTATTATTAATTTATAAGCAAGCTAGACCATGTTTTTTTTCTCGAAGACAGAAGAATGGCCAGCTGTGGTACCATGCACAACTGTTCCAACCTCAACGGAACAGGCAACTTGTACAGTGCAACCATTAACACTATGTCAAATAATTAACAAATCAAAAAAAGAATTTTTCAAAAACATGATAATGATAAAAAGAAAATATCAGAAATAATAAGAATCACAAAAAAAAAAAAGAAATTAGAAGATTTTTATTTTTTTAAAAACAAATTTGCTTTATGTTCAGTTAATTTGTAAAGCTCTGCAAGGTGATTATGTATAATATTTATACAAAAAAGACATTATTAAATAAGGGAATGTTGAAATAGAAAAGTCCAAGGATCATAGGGTTGCCGCTTGTAACATCTTAACATGAGACAAATAGACCGTAAGCATTTAAAGAATGGCTTTAATAGTCTATATTACAGTAGAACAAAAGGAATTAAAGAGCAATGCTCTGAAACAATATCATCAGAAACATAATGAAATAAACGGTAAACAATAGATGTGATGTCAATAAGAAAGCAGCCCTAATTTCCGCAAGAATGCAAATATGATGATATTTGTATCAAACAAAAAAATAAATTATTTAATAAACATATTGGCTGATGTATGCAAAAATATAAACACACACTACTGATTCCTCTTTCAAGAATTTGATTGAATGTATGTATGACATATTTTCGTCTGTAGAATCTGCTAACAGGAGTAGTCTCCAATGTTTTGAACATAAAAAACATAGCATTTTATTGTACAGTGAAACAATTAGTCGGTTGCCTTTGACAGTTCATTTAAATGTAATTTAAAATAAATTCGCGCCAGTTTAAAGAGAGTTTCGTTTTGCAAAGGTCATTAATGTCACACATTATACATTTCAAATTATTTCATCGCATACGATCATATTTCCTCCATTTGGCGACAACCTTTATTTATTTATTTATTTATTTATTTATTTATTTATTTATTTTATTATTGTTTGTTTATCGTAATTGTTATTATTCATTTCTGTTTTTGATTTTTCGTGTTTATACTTAACTCTTTGAACCTGTTAATTTGGGAAATTTCTGAGACCACGAATCTTGAAATTCTATCGTGTCTGATAAATATCGTACATTCATTCTGTAAACAGAAAAAAACATTCATATTTTATGGAGTGTTTATTGTACACACACTTTCTGGTCTGTCACGCTACTTGATCGACGTATCGAATGATTAACAAAGTTTTCGCTTTTAATTGTGATATAACATTTAGATCAACTGACAATTGCTCCTCACCTGAGTTTATGGTGAAAACCTTATTAATTTTGTCTGGGTTAGTGAGGTTAGAGTTATGCCTCGTTCTTTCAAACGTTTTTATAAGACTTGTCACTTCATATTTATAGTGAAGATAAATTGTCAGTACACGTTTTTTCCCATAAGAACAAAGGATATAAGAACATAAGGCTTCGCAGGCCTAAACGTTAACAACATGATAACAACATTCGAGGCTTAAGAACGTTTGTTCTTAAGGAAAGATTTTACATTTTACAAGAACATGTCGTTATAATAGTTAAAGGCAAGAATATTATCATCATGTTACTTACAAAAGTATTGACTCAACTCCATTAGAAGATGAATTTTGAATCTTAGATATTCAATAGTGTATAACGTAAGAACATATTAGGAACTTTTTAAGGCTTAAAAGTTGAAAAGTTAAGAACATTCGATGTGAGTGTTCTTATATAAAAAAACGTGTAAAGCATACTCATACCTGTGTTAAATGACTTTTCATTGTTTTTCACAAATGTTTTACGTTGCAAAAGATCGAGTATTCACTTCTTAAAACGGTGTAACTTATTTGAGGCATCATAAGAAAACGGTTAAAACGGTTTATAAGTTCATGGGGTAAACCTTATAAAATATGTTTGGATTCAGTACATAGCTATTAATATCGGGTTATGCCACGATTTCACAAGACTTTTTATCGGGGAAACTTGATGACCTGAAATTATTAGATAAACTTACTCTGAGAAAGTCGGAAAATTCGGATTTATATCGGAAAATATGGAAATAGAGTTATTATACCTTTCAAACTCTTTTTAAATAAAGTTAGAACTCCGCCTTTTAAAAACGTTAATGTTTGCTGAATTTGAAATATCAGCATATCATTTAGCAATCACTTGAAAATTGATGTCCTTTGTTGTTACTTGTGTTTTTGTCTGTGCTATTTGTCATATCCTAAAACAACATCATGCACCCAATAAAAACATGATATCTGAACAGGTTAATTTGGTAAATTTCAAATTCGGACGTTGTTCGGGTCAAAACAAGATGATGAGCTTCTGAGTATTTTATTGTCAAAAGATTGACCGAATGTCACGCATGCTCAATTTCAACTCTTTAAACTTCCAAACATAGCATTAGAGCTGAAGAACATCAATTTTGTTAAAAATAAAATATTAAAAAAAGACATCCCATGACGTCATCAATACTGAAACTTAAAAGAATTGTTTGTTTTAGAACGCACCTCCACGTTTGAGTTCACCAATTTTTTCACCAAGAAATATTAATTCTTGCAATCAAAAAAACATATATATACCTGTGCTCTTCATGCAGTTTTGTCCAGACGAAAAAGGATCATCTCTGTATAATTTTAGTAAATTTAAGGCTTACGAAATTCATGATTTTATTTGTTTTTTAATATTTTAATCGTCATGAACATTATAGAAGCTAATCCATTATTTACTGTCGCTTTGACGAGAATTTTCATAAAGATTTTCATGTATACATAGCACCGTTACATATAACTAACCGACACGGCTATTTGTTGATGCTTTCACTTAGCACCTAGTCTAAATTTAGAAACAAATTTATTTCTTCTTTTTTTCATCCTCTTCTGTCCAAGTCTGTAGATGTTGACATAACCATGCAAACATACATTAAGCTAACAAGACGCGATCATCACTAATTAGCGATGAAAACATTGTTATTTTTGCATGGACTGACGGGTTATGGTTGGCGTCATTCTTTAGAACTGAGAATTTTAAGCGTTTAACGAGGAAACATAAAATCATTTAGTAGGTATATAAATATTAAACCTATTTCCCTCTGATACATGCTTCTTAAATCTTCCAGTATCCATTTTTATTGTCTGTATATATTCAAAGGTTAAAAAATCTATTTGCATAAAAGTATCCGTTATTAGGAGTAGCCCATTATGTATGCCTGAACGTTGTAAAGACGTCCATGTAACGACGTCGCGTATCTGCTGGGTGAGACGTCCGCTATAGAGAGGTTTGACTGTCCTCGAAAGCTTTTAATTTCATGTTAGTTGATCTTATTATGTCATAGATTGAATTCTTTTCATTCAGTAGATACTTCTCCATAATTTTGGCTAAACCCTTGATCCGTCCGTCCTTGCGTTTTTCATAAAATATTCCTTCGAAATTTGATTATATAAGTATAACCACGTAAGAAAAAAATATTTGAACAATTCTGCAATATTTTGCTTCTTTTGAATATTCAATATATTCTTTCCATAACTCCCTCCCTCACACATCCCTGATATATCCAAAGAAATTTGTTGAATTGTGAAATAACTGAATCCGTGTCGGTGTGTTAGATTTCCTTTTAGCCTTGGCGTCTAATCTCGCTGGCTCCAATTTGATTTTATAGGTAAGATGGAAGAGAAATGTTGACCTCCTTATATAAACTCATTTTTCTCAACAACAAAAAAAATTACCACTATCCAAATTGCGTTGAATTCTTAAATTTTATTTCAGCGCGAGAAAGTCTTTGAGGAATTCTTAGTTCCAAACGCATACCTAAAGGTTTCTGATAATGTCATTTAATGTCAACAAACTTTGTCGTTAAAAGGGCGGCATTAAGTGTTTATTTGTGAAAGTTTGATTGTGAACCTTTCAAAAATAACGCCAACAAAAATTTAGGCCGACGTAAAAAGGGCCAGTAAGTTATTCCAATATTGAGACCATTAGGTTCCTGTTGTCTAATAGTAATTTAATGTTGTCTAATCATTCTCTGATCTCTCTTTCCTCGCCTCCAAACGACTTTTAGTGTTGTACAATAAAGTTATAAAATCCATGATCTGGTGATTAGAAAGTTTTGATAAATTATTTATGTTCTGTTTATTTACACAAAAATAATTTGATCACAATGTTTGAAGTTAATTTTTATTGATTTTTTTTCAAGTAAATATTATCTTTAAGATGTAGCTACAGATTTGCAAATGGAGTATTTATGTTTATGTGCATAGGATAGCAATGCAGAAATCCAAAAAATTAAAAAACACAAGCCTTAAGGCGTGCTTCCACTCACCATGTTTCGCTTGAAGACAGTTCGATCAATTTATTTCATGGGAAAATATTTCGTGAGAACGATTTCCACTAAGAAGTTTTAAGTCAAATTCAAAACAAACAAACAAATTAACGTAGATGCGAATACAAATGGTTGTTGAAACTTACAGCTTTGTGATTGGTTGATTTGTAGTAGCGACATATTGTCGCTGGAAACGAAAGCAATGGCTCACGCATGCAAACGGAAAATAAAACATACTTCAAGCAAATTCGTTTTCGCATTTCGCTTGATAACTGTAAGAGGAAATCGCGGTTAAGTGTATAAAAGTGAAAGAAAGTGTTAATATCAAAGCGTGAGATCAACATTGGCTGTCACAATTTGGCGCGGTTCGATCCCAAGTTAGCCTGTCATGCGTCAATTTCTGGCAACCACACAACAGATGATAATGTCAAAAGGATTTGAACTCAAATAGAAGTATGTTATAGATACACATACATACATAGAAACGCAAGAAAACAAAAGAAAAAGAACGCAGTGTTCACTATGCATATGCATTCAATAATAATAGTAAATTGTTATAATTGGTTGCACGAATTGTTACTTGCTACAGAATTAATTGTTAGAACATTGGATTTTCTATGTACAATTGAATTACGTAAACTGTGCCATACATTTACATATTGGACTGGCCATTTACGGTCAATCAAAGTTGAGCAAGAAATAAAAAACGATTATCACATGCCTGCTGAAAACGTTGTATATTATAAACCTTACCGAGTATAATTTTCTTCTGTGTTTTTACTTCTTCCCTTAACAGTGTGACCGATTTATATTGAATAAGACCTTTACTGAAAATCATATCTATATCTCCTCCTACCAACACGCGTCGGTTCCGGTTATTTCACTGATAAATCTAAATAACACTTCAGTGGATATTACGTCATGTGACGTCATAATACACTGTAGTAACTTAATAGATATCGTTAAGCATTTAAATAGTAGAAGGATTACTCCATAACATCCGCCATATTGAATTCAGTTACTATATCCGCCTTAAAAAGAGATTTAGCTACAACGTCTGCCATGTTTGATTTGTATCACGATATCCGCAATATTGTTGCTTGGAACTTTGGTTCAAAACAAAATGCAAGAAATTTTCTCTGGTAGTTTCCTGTGCTTTAACTGATTGCTGAATATTTCGAATACCGTAATTTTTGTTTATTTACTAATGAGCGTTACTTTATCTCCTCATTTAAAAGCCATTAAATGTTTTTGATAAGATTTTTTGTTCTCTTAAAGTCAAGTCAAAAAGTCTTGCTTCCATGTCAATGTTTTACAGGAACTTTGCAGGAAATCTATTATCACATTTTTGAAAGATGTTATTTCACAAAATTCATGTCATAAGATAAAATAGGATGAATTTTTAAATTGCTTTGATGGTGAATTCAATAGAATGTACATGGTGACGTATATGAAATTCAGAACGAGGCTGTTTCATAAGCTTCATTGATGTATGGCGGAAAGTAGATGGAAAGGAAAATACGAACGATATATTTTTTGATGTTCTTACTTCACTGCCTTATTGGCGTAAGATGTTTGTCAGTGAGAGTTTGACCGCGGATTTTTCAAAAATCTTCTTATACTAATACTAAATCTTGCTTTTTTCTTACCTAACTTTTAAAGAAAGAACGTTAAGTAAAAATTTTCGGGAAGTTCGTCAATGGATGTTTGTTTTTTCCGTATTAGTATAGGGAGAATATCACATTAGGAGAATCTCTAGCTCCATCTTACGGGTTCTTATTACTTCATGGAGTGTTGTGCCTAAAGGAAGACATCATAAAGTCGCCTGGAGGAGAACGCAATGCAATGTTTTTTTGCGTTCGAATGTTCATCAAATTTTCTCAACGTTCATTTCTTTAAAGAGAAATGAAGACGCTGCGTGTAACATTTTTTGTTTTTGTTTTAAATATTTTTTTATTCAACGCTTTAAGTTCAGTAATAAAGAAAAACAACATTGATCGGTATCAGTAACTATTCTATCCAACGAGATAGTCGATGTAGACCTGTTATGTGTTATCAGTGTAGCATTTTCTACCGATGTCTATTTTTTTAATGTGTTTGAACGTAGCTTTTTCGTATCAGTTAGTTTTGACTACTATGCCGAAATGTGTAGCTAGCAGTTTATTGGGTATTTCATTATAGTATGTGGATTGTTATTATTAAGGTATTAGGAAAACGAAGGTAGCAAGATCATTGTTATATTGTTTTGATAGTGTTTGATTGATATCTTTTTGTTTTAGATAAGAAAATTGAATAGTATAGATGAATGTTAAAATCTTGGTTATATACATATATACATGGTTTTTGTATCATGATGCACAAATGGAGTTTTGGGTTTTGACATATCCACAATTCATAGGAGAATAAAGATTTGAAAGATAAAAACGTCTGAGAAGGTATTGTTTTTGTTAGCTTTAGTTAATAGGGAAATGTGAAGGTATTTTCTTATATTTCAGAAGTTTAATCGTGGTTAGATAAGAGTATACATTGTTAGGTAGGAGTATACTGTCTATTGTCTCTAAAAATAGCATTCTTAGGATTTATGGTGCCACACCAAAAATCAATTTGAGGCTAGAGGCTAATAATATTATGGCTGATCGTAAAAAAAGTAAACAAAACACAACAATCACGTGATTCATGTCGTAGCCCCTTTAAATGATCGATCCAAAATATTTATACAACAATTTTGTGTTAAATATGATATAATTCCTACTATTTTTGTAAATACACAGACTTATCATGGCAGTATTGCGTGTAAAAACAATTTATGGAGAAAAACTGTAAAATGTTTTTACACGTTACACTAGTATCTTACTATTATGACATGGAAAATAAGAATTTTACATACCCTGTTAATTTAAAAACACCCAGAAGTCTTTTAATTCTTATGTAACTCAGGTATGACCTAAATTAGCTGCAATTGTTAAATGTTAATTTACTGCTTATCGTTTTTACGTTTAAAGAAAATATGAAAAACCAAACAATGTCTTGAAAAAAAAACTTCTGACAGTTAAAGGGTTTACACGTTTGTTTGTTGGGTTTTTTTATTAAAACCTCGTTTATAAGAACGTTGAGGCTGATATTTATCCTTATAGAAGAAAAGAGTAGTTTTGTCGGAGTAGCTTATCGCTTCATCTGCCATCGTATAATAAATGTGCAGCTCTCCATGTGAGTAATAAAACCGATACTGTTGTTTTTCTTCTTCCCTTTTACGAATACAAGAAACTTCCATTACGCAAACAAGCAAACAAACAGTGTTTCGCACATTTCTAATAAGTGTTTTGCACTTTTCTTGAAAAGAACGCAAATAAGAACATTCGAGGCTGAAAAAGTATGAAAAAAAACCACCTCCAGCCTTAAGACGTTCTTTTAAAACAACAACGTGTACTTACATTTTTGCGCCCTTGATTAACCTATTGCGCCCTGGGCACATAATAAGAAAAGAACTGAAGGCGTATGATGTTGAGGTTTCCTTCTCGTATTTGTCATTTAATTACTAATCAAGCGCTTAATTGCGAAAAATATTCAAAAACAGTCAAAGGAACATGTAGTATCCTTTTCCTTTAGTATTACACTTATCGCACGTTTTCTTGTTTATTTTCTAGAAGGTTTTATTGTTTACCATTCGTAATGTTTGGTTACACTGCCCACCAACTTGCAACTAGGAAGTTGCGTATACAGCATTGTTTTAACTTGCACGAAGGCCAGTGTGCCTTCATTTATTTATTTAAAACGAAATTTTCTGCGGATGACTATTCAAAAACTAAATACCTTTTTTTATAAGAACGAAGGACATAAGGCTTCGAAGGTCTAAAAGTTGCGAAAAATATTCAAAAACCGTCAAAGGAACGAGAAGTATCCTCTTTCTTTAGAATTGCAGTAATCGCACGTTTTCTTATTTTTTTTTAAAGGAACGAAGGACATAAGGCTTCGAGGTCAAAAAGTTAAGAAGATGCTAAGAACATTCGAGGCTTAGGAACATTTTACTAGGAAACATCATTATAATAGTCAAACACAAGAATATTATGTTCATGTTGCTTACAACAGTATCAGCTGAACTCCGTTAAAATGGGAAAATTAGAATTTCGAATTTTAGATATTCAATAGTGTATGAATTAAGAACATAATAGAGAATATTTTTAGGCTTCAAAGAACGTTTGAAAGCTTCATCAAAGATGAATGTTCTTATAAAAAACATGTATTCTTCCATGGTTCTTGTTTACTGGTTACCAAGATACAGATTGTCGAAAATATGTTCTGCTCAATTTTCCAGATTGTTAATCCGTAGAATATTTTTGAAGGATTTCAAGTCAGAATCGACCAGTATCGACCTCTTTGGAATTACGTGGGTTGTTACACGGCGGTCTTTCATGACTCTGTACTCCTCCACTTTCTTTGATTAACCCTAGATCCGCCACTGGTACTGATCGAATACATAACTAATAACTAATAACCAATATAAATAATAAATAATAAATAATAAATAATAAATAATAAATAATAAATAATAAATAATAAATAATAAATAATAAATAATAAATAATAAATATAACTAATAACTAATAACTAATATAACTAATATAAATAATAAAATAATAAAATAATAAAAGTTTAAATAATAATAATAAAAATAATATTAAAAAATAATAATAATAATAATATTTCTCTACGCATATTACATTGATTTTCCACAAGTGCAAATCACTTCTGATTTTGCAATGATGATACGATGATTTTGCAATGATGACGGATACTTTTAATATCGTTGAATGCAATGAGAAACAAAACAGTCTTACAGCTGTTAACTCAGCGGCTTTTGATATCGTAAATTGTCACCATAATTGAATTTCTGTTAAAACACCGTGTTCTGGCTTAGTTAACTAGTATGGCCTCGTTTTTAAGATCTTAATCGGGTTTTTTTATTATTCTACCGGGGAATTGGAATACTAAGTGACTACTGCTTGGTTATAACGCTATTAAATTACTAAAACAATAAAACCCATAGAAAGAGGCGAAGTTTGATAGCTAAGCATTAACAATGTGTTTAAACAGAAATCCGGGGGTGTATAAATCAAAATACACTTTCCAGGAGATTTATTATAGTGAATTAATCAAAGAAAAGAAATATTAAATTGTGGAGGAGCACATTAACATAATTTCTGTTTTCAATCTGTATCACCAATAAGGATCGTGCACGTTTTTCTTTTATGCTTTAATAGCTAACACTCTTCTCCACAAATTTCGACTACCCTCTAGATCCGCCGCTGAAGACCCGTTACTTTTAATACTCATCGTGCTTAAGCCGCTGAGTAATAATGAGAAGTTTCAATACTGGCCCAATATTGTTTTCGGTCAAACCATTCTTTTAATAATTTGGGCGTGGCTTTAAAGTATCAAAAGTTTGGATATCGACCCAGTCAGTTCACCCTTATCCATATTTCTTCGGATCTCATCTAAGAGCTGCTTCCATTTCTGTCTTTCTGTTTTTCTGTTTTTTACAGTAACCGAACTGAGTGCATGACAGCTATTCATGTTCCTCTTAAAATGTAAAAAGTTGATTGCAAATAGTATTTTGGAAAAGTTAAAACTGTCATTGGTCGATAATTTGTTTATGTTTGTAATCACTCATCCTTTAACTTTGGCCCCAGGCTGCTTCCCATAAAACAAAATTCATTCCTAGTCTCCTGAACTTTCTTAGAATCAGTGACTTTGATTTCAAAAAACGTTTATAGCAATCGTTTTAGGATTGGTTAGTATCACGTTATCTAGCATTGGTTAGTATCACGTTATCTATCAGGAATGTGTTCAGAAACCAGACCTAGAGCTCAACCAAAATTTTTGGAGGATAGTTAAGTCATTTCAAGTAGAAATGAAAACGTGCAAATAATCTAATCGACAGTTAAGACTGAAAAAAGGTCATAACGTTGGATTCCTCCCCCTTTTACTGACCCTGAATGCGCCTATTTTTTACAGCTTTCCAAAATCGATTTGCCTTGTTGGCTGGCGTATTGTTTTTTAGCTTTCTAAGGACATTGCCTTGTTTCTTTGGGTTTTGAACGCGTGTTGCTGATTTAGACTTTAGACGAGACTTTATTGTTTAAGCAACACCGTGGTTTACTTTCCTTTTGATTTTTAGCATCAACCACGGAGATCGTTTATCTTTTACTTGTTTCTAGATGGCTGGGGTACGATGGTCGATATTTCTGTTTGGTATTTTGTTCGTCGAGGATCAGGCATTATTGGGGTTACGGTCGGAATATTCTTTCATCTTTGTTACATCTTTCTTTCTGTAGGTCGTTACAAAAATCAGTTGGTTTTTAATTAGCGCAATTTCTACATTGAATGGTTTTATACGGCAATTCATTGTTACTTTATTTTTTAACAAATCCTATGGTATGATGATCATTCATCGCTGTTGGAACAATTTTAATGAAAGATAGATTATCTGGCTTTGTGATAGTACAATGTCGATTAAAGAAGCTCTCATATCAGTCACGTGCATAGGTTCCTCGATACATTGTTTAAAGCCATTTAATGGCAACAGTTTTATTATCTGTTTGTCACTTGATTATTTGAAATAATTACAGGTAAAATTGCCGATAATTATATCGTCATAGTTCTCAGTGGAAAGCCTTCAAAAAAGGTTTTAGGGCCGGGATAAAGGCCTTAATTTTATGGAAAAGATTTTGAGGTCCAAAAAGACGAAAGCGATTTTTTAATTTAATGAAAAAAAAAACATGTTTGAATACCATAACTTTAGTATCCCAAGTACTGAAACTGATTTTTCAACTTCAACAGGTCTGCCTTGTGAGATTCTAGCTCCTTGAACAGCGTTTTTTTTTCTTTTGGTAATTTTGTATGCATGAAATCTCGAAGCTTATTGGTGGATTCCCTTTCATAATCGGTCAATTTGAAATGTCTTTTATCGTAAGGGGCAACTATTTCTATTATTAAAAAATAACTGATTGGAAGACCACCACTTTCATTTAGGGAAAAATCTCAATTACAAATCTATGGTCGATATGTCGCTTCAACATAAAGGATCCGAAAGAAGAGACACATTAATTTTTGTGGGTTTTTTAGCTGTTCATCAAGTATGCATTTGTGGAAATACAATTATGTGCTTAGTGTTTGCTTTTTCACATGCTTGCCGTGTTTGTGGTTGCGTTACATAGTTTGTGGGTGAATCCATGTGTAGAATGTGTAGAATCCAACCATTCCAAATAACCACATAAACATTTTTAAATGATTTTGTCAAATTACATGTGAAAGCGCATAACGCTTTTCTCGAATAAAAACAGTGCTGCTTTTTGAAGAAAAAATCTTAGAGAATCTGTGTTGCGATCATGGGCAAAAATTCCCCTCTTCCTCCATTCCCCTCCTCCAAACTTTGACACTGAAGCCCACAATGTAGAACTGGTTAAACAAACCTCAATAACATCAGTTGGTTTTCCCTTCTTTGCAACAGGTAGGCATTGACGGAAATCTCCACCCCACAAAAATACCTTGCCACCAAAAGACACATTATCGTCGCAAATATCTAGAAATAACCTATCAACACCATGGAAAATGCTGAAAATGTTGAAAATGTCTTCTAAACTGTTCCAAATGTTTCTATTTGGCAGGGCGTTAATCCTATGTTTCTTACATATTTTTGGCAACATATCATTTGTACCAGGTACTCAGCATTTATTAAAGAGCGCTAACGTTCGCTTGCAAGGAAAAAAATAATATTGCAAAACCATTAGAAACATGTTGATTAATTGCAATAGAAGAAGGTTGGCTCAAGGTAAATGTAGTATTAACTCCGGATGTAAAAGTGAGGGTGCACACAATAGGAACACGTTTTAAATATGGTAAGTCAATAGATTTTGACGTAGTCATACCGTTAATTTTCAATGGCTTTGTTTTCACACAATTTACATTTTCTATATCATATTTATATCGTGTTTGATAATTGGATGCATGCTTGAAATTTCGCTGAAAAGGTACTTCTCTTTTCAATTACTTCTTCTACTCTTATTGATGAAGTTTCATAAAGGAGATGGTTCCGTTTTAATCACTTTTTATTATACAACTGTTAACAAACTGTTAGAACAATAAATCATAAATGACAGTTGTGTTACACCTACAAGATAGATATTCAATAAATACGTGATCTTTAAATGAAAATTAAATTCACCATTGTTATGGTCTGTGAGGAGGAGTGTTTTCTATAGGAATGTCAAGCAATATCGCCTGCTGTTTCAATAAAAAAACACTCCTCCACAGAGACTTTTGAAGATTTTTCCTACCGGGCTGTTGAAATCCATATATACCTGTTTCATTTTTATGACTTATCGCCCCTTGGATAAAGGCTACAGCAAAGTTTTTAACAGGCCCGCCGGCAACACGTAAATGCTAGTGTGGTGGCAGGTGGTAGAAAAATTGGTGTCCACCAATCTTTGTAAATACAAGGCCTTAAAACAACCTCAGACGCCCATTTTAGACTTCATTATGGATAAATTAACAAAGGAAAATTATTCAGTTAGCCAGTGTCGTCAGCCCTGTAGTTAATTATACATTTGTTCGAACAGAGCATGTCATTACATGAAGTTGAACTTTTTCATTATAGTAGGAAATCACGACAACATAAGTTTATTGCGCAATGAGATGACCAAAAAATAGATTTAAAGGAGATTTGGGAAAATCTAATTCTCACAAATATTTGAAATAAAAATCAGGCGTAAAGATAAAGAAATATAACAGAACCAGCCTCGGTATGGTGGAATTCAATCGACGCTGGAACTTTGGTTTCAATTGCAATATATGTTTTTATTAGTATTCCACTACGGTGTACCAACAATAAATCATGAAAATAAATAAATAAATAAATAATATTATGTTTATTCCAAAAATATAACACTAACCTACAAAAATCTCCTTTGTCCTTTCCTCGATTCACCACAACTAAAGAACAAAGTCAAAATAGCAGCTTTTTATACTCGCAAAAATAAAAAGCAAGAAAAAATGAAGAGAATTAATTACCGCCATAAATCTAATTATATTCTAATTAAAGAGATATGAAAAATGTGGAAGGAAAACAGTTAAGAATCTGTTGTTTTACTTGTTTATTCAAAACAATTTGTCAATATCCGCTTCTAATTTACGACTTTGTCATTTATTTCTGAATCATGAAATGTGTGAAAAAGGAAGTGGAAACTACTTTATACCTAATATTAATCGAGACAATTACATAGCAGAAATAGCAGAAACAAGATTTCAATTATAAACACACTATAACAATCATTACGTAAGAGATAAGTTAAGAGATGTTCTAACATCCTTCGGCATATTCAGTTATTCCAATGTTTAAGGTCAGAGAGCGTTGATCATGAGGTCGCGTCTTGGATCGTCGATTGCGTTTCAGAGGTCACACTGCCTTAGATAATAACTGATACATTAATCCATAATTTTCCAAGACAAGTGTGTAAGGTCTGATATTCACTATAAAAATAATTTTGTCTGAAATTTTAATTTTTTAATACACAAAAAATACTTTATGTATTTTGACATATTTTTGCATCAAAAGTATTTGGGCTCTTCTAACCCCTCTGGCAGAGTACTATTACTTTGGTAACGTATCAATAAGAGAAGAGCTAAGCTTGCATAAACTTGCCCACAAGCCAGAAAGCGGGCAGCCGATGGCTCCAACACATAGGCTGAGTACACTTCTCCTTTCATCAAAGTGCAATAAGAATTCCAGTTTCTGAAGCAGGGGCTTCGTTCACATTTGGAAAAACTAGAAGAAGTTCCACTACATCATCGCTGCGTTTAGTTAACGGAAAGTATTGGTTAACATTGTGTGCGTATCACAGTATGTACACTTTTGTTGGTAATAGAAAGTCGTGTTCCAGGTCTTTATGGGCCCAATTAGCGAGTTGATGAAATATAAGTTTACGTGAATTTCATTCAAGTAGAAAATTGTCACTACACAGATAAAGAAAAGGAAGTTTAAAATGTACGCATTATTGGTAGTATCACAAAATATTCAACTTTTTTCACTTTTAGACTACCTTTGTTGATGTTTTCCCTGTGTAAAACATATGACTTGTATTGTAAGTTTTATACATTGGCAGATTTTGTTTGTCGGACCAGTATTGTTCATACCAAAGTTCATAATAAGTGAAGAGATTTATCATGCCGTGAACCTCATGATTTACGTTGGGCTACATTTCGAGAGAACCTTCTCTCACCATAAAAGAAATGTTGAAATAGCAGACATTCCGCCCTGACCCAGTTAACATACGTGTTTCAGGTTGTAGACACGGAGATCTGGGTTTGTTTTTACTGCAGTGGTAATCCGATTGTGGTGGAAGCCCGCAATCGGGAATTATAAAGAAATTAGAAATATTCCTTGGTAAAATTTAATGAGTTTATAACAACAATCCCAAGTTTTAATAACTATAGAACGACGTCTTTATATATTGATGTCACTTGGCAATGCAGTTATATGCCTTTGAGTTATGGACCGCAACATTTGTTTATACATATTTGAACGAACGAGTCATGATATGTAAATGTCGCGCCAAGTGTGGTAAATGTTCTTTAAAAAATGTTTTATGAGCGGTTTCTAGAGATGGATCGTTTAATAAAAGTACATAAACAATCATATTGACACTCGCCTACGGTGTTTGATTATATAATAACAGGGTGTGACAAATGTATTGAAATTAAAGACAGCACGGGAAATTTAGGTCACTGTAACTACTCTTTTGTGTCTATGAATACTTTTGAAATGTTTACGTTAAAAGCAGTTTACAATCACTTTTTTAACTACCGTTAAGAGAGGACACGCCTCAAAAATGCCGAACAAACGAGATTTTATGTTTAAATGGGATTACAAGTTTTTGAAATAAATTTCCACATGATTTTTATGTGCTGCTAGCCGTCTATTGACCACAAGCGTTACAAAAGTTAGTCGTTACTCGTGCACATAAGGATAAATATGACTAGGGTTGATTTCAAACGTGTTGATCGCGTGCATTGATCGGCGACCTTTGCCCTTGCGCACTACCGAAAAAGAAGGACAATTAGAAAGTGGTCATAAAATGGTAGACGTTTGATGCGAACAAAATAAAATGGTAGACGTTTGATGCGAACAAAATAAATGCGGTCTTATATAAAAATCTTTTGAGTTATAAATAAACAATGGTAGAGTTCTGACTTGCTTCAGTACTTTTTTCAGATACATGGGGCAAACATTTCTCAAATAAACATCTGCAATTTAATTGGATCGTCATAACGTATATATACACACTGAAATAGCAGACACCCAACAATTTTAGTTATATTATCTTATTATTTTAGTTTATATTATCATTAAATTAAAATAGAAATAATTATGAAAAGATTCCAATTCATTATGACAAAATATTTTTCATAATTTTGTGTTTCACATTCGGATGGTAATTTTTAACTGAAAAAATTGAAAGTTCTGTTACCTTCAGACAGTACAGTTACCTCATTATTATCATTCCAATCAATTATTTAAACACTGTATTCTGGTCTAGTAGAAATAAGCGAAATAATATAATATAATACATCTGCATCCTATATATAGCTATATATAAGTTTTTTCACTTTGATATTTGTAAAGAACTTACACAACAAGATTGTATTACTCAGGTTCTGTAGAATAAATCTTCTGATTTTATTTTTCAAATCTCCTAAAACTTTTAGGCCATTTAGGGCAAAATCATTGAAAAGTCCCTAAAATCACCTTAAACCTCCTCATTTTTCATATTTCATTTTGTGTGTAACTTCTGTCAGAAATTCAGGAGTAGTCCATATAGCCGTTATATTGGTCATGCAGGAAAGAGGGACCCTTTTTGTTTTTTTAGTTTTGTGTTTAGTGTAAACTCATTAGAAATGATCTCTTTAACAATCGACACATAGTGACTTCTTTAACCTATCTTATGGAGGGTTTATAAGCTTTCAGTTGTTTAAGAACAAAACTGAGTCACCAATCTGTGAGTCACGTGAACTCTTAACTTTCATCCCACTACGTTTTATTTTAACATTGATTTACGTCATTAAGTATCTGCAGATCTGCTTATGTCATCCCATCACCAAGGTGGCTAAAAACAGTTAACGCGTATGAGGCTTACGTGGGCGATTCTATTTTATTATTTTTTTCATTTCAAAAACAAATCTCACGTCAGAAAACAAAAAAAGAATAAAATCTTTAATTATTAAAAAAAAATCCATCTGCCATACTTACAAAGAATAACGTAGTACTTTTTGCGTTCTCCAGCGTAGAGCTCCAAAAGACTACATAGTTTTACAATAATAACTAAATCCTCAAAACACTTTTTATCTTCCTTTCAGTGTTCTTACATGTATACACATTAAAAAGCTACACGTTAAAAGCTGTTTAAGCAACGTCAGAACAGATTCTTATAGCTGACAGCATCTTTAATAGTGCTAGCGTGGACATGTCATAACATGAACTTGTACATAATTTGATCAAGAAAAAATTCTATCGTTGCAGCGAATGTTCATCAAATAGTAGAAGAATAGAATGTTTTCTCTCCTCTCTAGAAAATCTAAGTATCCAGAGGTTAAATTACCAAATGAAATAATAGGAATTGTATACAGTAAACTCCCGATAACTTGAACCTCCATGGGACCGATGAACATTGTTCGAGATACCGAATGTTCGAGTGAACGAGAGTCTTTAATGAGAGAGTATTACATCAAGGAGATCACTAAAGAAGTTTAAGTTATTGAAAGTTCGAGCTATGGAGGGTTCGAGTCATGACAACAATTTTTTTTAATTTTTCCCTTCCTCCCCAGTTTTGGTAGAGGATTAATTTTTGAAGACTTTTTCCATTTAGCTTGCTTTTGTTATCCTCTTTCTCTCTTGTTCGTTTCATTTCAATCGGGATTATTGTGAACTAGAAGCCAACCAATCACAATTTACCAACAAATTAGTTGGTCTCAGTTCATTCAGTTTGAAACCTGTTACATCCCACCATTATTTTTTTCTCAGAAAAACATAACGCGCAACCGTTACTGATGACTCATGACGCTTCAATGTTTACACCTGCGACAGAGATTTCCCACGAACATATTTTCATCTTTCTTTTTCTATAAAAGACAGAATAGAAAAGAAAAAAAAGAAAACCATCTAATATAATATCTGAACTAATGATTTTTAATCCAAATAACGAAGGTGCTTCTTGAAAACTAAAAATCATATTACTTAAAGAACGAAGAAGGTAAGTGTCAGTAACTATAAAAATGTTTTTTAACTCAACCTAGAAAAGTGGAATTGAATAGTAACGAAGCTATTTTTATTTAATCAAAGAAAGTGGTTCAGTTATGATTTGCTACTATTTCTAACGCTTGAAAGATCTGAAACTTTGACAAAATATCAACTGACGAAATGACAATTTCAGTATTGTTTAACATCAACGTTATTAATTTTATATTAATTATTTCTTTTCTACTCTATTTTTTATTGTTCCACCTATATTAATATAAATATATATATATATATATATATATATATATTTCTCTAAAATTACTTACAAATGCTTACGAAGTAAAAAACATATTAAAATTGACCATATTTCTTGGCCGGACGTTACAGCGACATTGTGTGTGACATTACAACGATGTCGTGTGTCTACTCGGCAGTTAATTCCATTTTAATAGTTCTACTATAGAACTCATGTATAACTCAATTCATTACCTCTGACACTAAAGTCCAATAATTGTGTTTTGTGTGGGTACACTTGATCCAGTCGACCGTAGCATTCTTCGCCTCAAATATGTAGTGGTGTTAGACCACGGACTTTAGCAGTATATTTATGTTCGTACTGAATAGACGTTAAAAAGGAAAGAATCGTATTCCTTATGCATTCCTAGTGACTCACGACGTTATAGAATACACCATTTTCCATTTAAAGATTTCGTGTAACATTATTACACGAACAATTCGACCAACATTTCTCAACTCTCAAAAATTTACAGAACATTGGTGGAAACAAAGACAATTTCTTTAGATAACTACACTAATGATATTTTCAAGGACATTTTATGTAAAGTAATCACGAAAATTTGGACCAAGTTGTAAAAATAGTAACTGGAAACTCGTGTATTGACTTTTGGGAGGATCACGTGATTCTTGCCGTAGCCCCTTTAAAAATTACCAACAGGAGATTTACCGCATTTAAACTTTTGATTTCTTAGGTGTCATTTCCTTTGATTGACGCCTATACCATTGCGCCCTTCCCCATGAATTAGGAATTGTTGTATTGATTGGTGTATCGTAAAAGTAGCTCGTGAATTATCGTCGGTCATAAAGATAAGCTACTATTTTTGTTGCTTTTAATGATGACTTTCATAGAAGTAACTGAAAGCTCTGCATCGGTAATGTCGATGTCAGCACGAAGTGGTACCTCCAGCGGTATTTATAACAGTACCCAGTGTGCAAAATCTTCAAAATGTCTCTGTGGAGGAGTGTTTTTATTGAAACAACAGGCGATATTGCTTGCTATTCCTATAGAAAACACTCCCTCACAGAGACATTTTGCACACTGGGCACATTGTCTTTACCATTGATTAATTTGGTTAATTTTTACTTTAACATTCCATAAACCAAGCATAGTTTATCTAATAGTTTACCGTCTACTTTAAACACATGAAATGAAAACGAAACTTTTCCTTCTCATTGTTTTATCGCTAAAAAATTTCTGTTTGTTTGAGTTTAATTTTCCTATTCATTGAATTCATCCGATCTTTATTTATTCATTTATTTTTTGCTTCCAACCAGTGAGATGGCAATGGAAACAGCTGCCATACAAGATGGAGAATCCTATGAACCGAATGGACCAATTCTTGATGGTAAAGGGTATATACCCGCTCAAACTATTCGTAAAGCTTACTATGAACTTGATGAAACTCCACAAACAAAATCTGTATGTATCCGATCGTTTCGACTTCTTATCGAAGAGAATCAAGAGCAAAATAATTTTGACGAACATACTGACGCTTTCCTACTCAAATTTCTCCGACATCGGAAGTTTGACGTTGAAGACTCTTATCGCTTGTTGGAGAGTTATTATAGCAATAGAGAAAATACTCCCGATATCTTTCGGAATCTCACACGTAAAAATGTGAAAAAAACATTGGAGCAAGGTATTGTGGGTGTGATGCCACAACGAGACAACAAAGGTCGTGTTGTAGTCGTATTCAACTTTTCTAAGTGGAATATGAGTATACCATTTCATTTTGCAAAACTTGTTCGTGTGTGGGTGTATACACTAGAAAAACTATATGAATCTGATGAAACACAAATAAACGGGATTGTAATAGTCTGTGATTTGAATCAACTAAGTGTATTGCAGACTAAAAGTTTGAGGACTTCTATGATTACAAAAGCTGTTGCAGTTTGTCAGGTAAGAGTTTGATACCTTTTTTTTTACAGAGCCTGATTCAATGTATGTCAAATAAGTGTGGATAGTGTTAAAAGAATTGCTTAGCGTCATGGGTAATAAGGAAACCGAAACGCGGAACTGACACCCAGAACACCAGAAATTCAATAACAGTATTCGGAACTATTATAACGGGGTTTATGTTACAGACTTATTGAAAAAAAAATCGGTTTCAGTTCCGGATTCTGGACATCGGTTTACTAGTAACCCTGTAGACTGATTTTCTTTTTCAGGATAATTTCCCATTTCGATTGAGCGAAATACATTTGTTAAATCCAAGTTGGCACTTCAAACTGCTTTGGAAAGTGACAAATGCTTCAACACTGGTCAAACAGAAACTAGCAGAGAGGGTACATATTCATGAAGGTGATCTCTCAAAATTCTACCAAAGTTTACCTCAGAAATATCTCCCTTCAGAGCTTGGTGGTGCAGTTCAATACGACAATAAAGTCTGGGTAAACGAGCTTTTAGAACCAGAACAAATTGAGCAAGAGACTAAATTGCAGACATCAGCTCACATACAATATTTGAGTTCACGACAACAACATAAATCTAACTATAATTTGTGATTGTTCTACTTAATATGGTATCTTATCATTATATCAGAATAAATATATTGAACTATCTGTGTAGTTAATTTCAAAGTTGCATCGTTTACACAGGGCAAACAAATGTTGACCCAAACAGAGAGAAAGTCATTGATTAAGGCCTATAAGTACACACTTCTTTGATTAAGGCCTTGACATACTGTGAGTCTGCAATTGCAAATGATAATCAAGTTGTTGCTGACCACGAGGGGAGGAGAGTGTTAGCTATTGAAAAATAAAAGAAAGCGTGCAAATAATCCCATTGATGATACAGACTGAAAACAGAAATTATGTTAATGTGCTCCTCCACAATTTTCGACATACCCTGGATCCTTCACTGGTATTAATGATCTTTTGTGTTATTGTACTTTTTGATTTGCTATATACATAAAAACGAGATTACAGCGGCGGATCTAGAGTTAGTCAAAAAAAAGTGGAGGAGTACAGTGTCATAAATTTGCTGTTAAAACTTAAGTGTTGATCAGGTCATTTGCACGTTTTTCTTTTATAGTCTTAATGACCTTACTTTCCTTTCAACAAGGTTGTAGATCCACCTCTGGTATGAATTACAGAAGCTCAAACTACTAAATTCAAACAAAAAATCATCCCACATGGTTATTAATGAAATTGAATGAGGCCACGCTTTCCGTGGCTTTTATATGAGGACACGCTTTCCGTGGCTTTTATATGTTATAAACCTTAAGCAGGGAAAAAAATGTGCCAACAGGCCAAGATTTTTGAACATGTTCATTAATTTTCGACCAACATTTGAATAAAAACTTTGTGACATATTTTGTTCTCCGTATTCCGCGGTGAACATATAGTGTGGATAAGTGCTTAATGTTTTGCCATTTTGAGCCTACTTTCTACCAACCAATCAGAATTATATCCCCTCAAAACTTACTCATAGGCGGTTGTAGGGTCAGTCAAAAAATTTGGAGGATTCCAATGTTACGATATTTCTTTTCAGTCTTAAGTGTCGATTA
Source organism: Turritopsis rubra (assembly GCA_039566895.2). Taxonomy (NCBI): domain Eukaryota; kingdom Metazoa; phylum Cnidaria; class Hydrozoa; order Anthoathecata; family Oceaniidae; genus Turritopsis; species Turritopsis rubra. The sequence continues at coordinate 2,905,831 of CM077622.1, forward strand.
AGTTACTTACACGTTTTCCTTTCTGCTTAAATTGACTAAACTCTCCTCCACAAATTTTGACTGAGCTATAGCTACGCCTCTGCTACTACCTATACGTTTACTGCCGAGAGAAGAACTAACGGTCTCTTGGTTCTAGAAAAAGAATCAAGAACAAGGAAAATGGTTTTTCGTCGCTATGACTTTGAAGGCGGATAAGTGATGCTTAGATGCTATAGTGAATACACTTTTCCCGAGTTTCTGTTTAAAGACCATGTTTTGACCTAGTTACTGCACCCAACCTCTTTTTAATTAAACTTATTGTTTCAATAATGTTTTCACTTTATTACTTAGTAATTATCTCTATTACTAAAACTCCCAGTAGAATGATTAGAAGCAATTTTGATATCTAAAACGAAGTCGGGTGTACTAACTAAAAAAAAAAAACACGGCGTTTAAACAGAATGGTGGTAGCTTATGACAGCAACATTCCATTATATAACACATAAAGTAGATGAACGTAATGTAGATTGATTGAAAGCCAGTATTTTTTTATTCCGTTCCTTTCACAAATTTGAAACATTAGCCGAAGTCACTCTAAGATTAGTTCAGATTAGCTAAGGTTATTCATAGGTCTTTTTTCGGTTTTATTTCTGAATATTTTATTCGGTAATATAGAAGAATTTTTTTTACTCTTTCCAAAAAGTATTTATGTAAACAATATTTCGGTGAAAATCGAAAAAAAAGCCCTATGAAAAAATTAAAATTAAATTTCGCATGAATTGAGGATTTTTTGTACGGATATTTTTATGATTTTTTATCGGCGCACTATTTGTGGAGAAGGAGGTTCACTTAAACACTTTGGGAATTTAAAATACACAATAATAATAACAATTAATTGGAGGGAATAAAGAACAATATAATTTAAAAAGTCACAAACATCTATGCCACAGGAAAACATGAGTAAGTAACTATGTATATCTTCACTAAGCGACACCAGAAAACCGCATTTTTTGATGAATCAACGTCTGCGTAAGGACTATATCGCCGAAGCAGTTTATTCTGAAGAAATTCTACAGGAAAGAGGACTCCAATGCGTACATAGTTATTCGTTCATCGTAATTATTGATACTTTAATTCGGCTACCGTACAAACTAACTGCCGGATAAAATTCACCGGAAACATTACTGAATGTGGGTGAACCAACTGCATTTATGTCACGTCTCATCTGACTTCCTAAAAGAGAAACAGACAAACCCAATACTAGCTACATTTCACCACCTAGACTGTTTCAATAGAAGCTTTCTTTCAAAGTTGTTTTTTCAAAGCAGAGTTCTAATGACATCATTTACATCATTAACTGTGATACCTCCAGGTGGAAAATATTAACTGTGATACCTCCAGGTGGAAAATATTATCATTTACAAAAATACACAGCAGATCGTATCCTATGATGTTATTCCAAAATTTCTGTAAATCCTTAGCCATTGTTTTGTCTCATTTTCGTGTTGATTAATATATTCCCACTATTATTTCCTGTTATTGCCAGTATAAACAAATGATGTGCCTGTTAATGGGAAAGTTAATAGGTAAGATAGTGCTCAAAAAGTTGTTTAGCAATTCTTGTTTTCAGTTTTCTTCTCATTTTATATTTGGATTATGCAAAGCATAGATGTTCATAATGATAGTTGCTCGCATCAAACTTCATACATAAAATTTATAGTCTCCGCAGAGGAGTGTTTTCTATAGGAATGGCAAGCAATATCGCCTACTGTTTCAATTAAAAAAACACTCCTCCACAAAGACTTTTATAAGAGTCTTAAACGCATTATAAAACTTACCATTTACAAAAATGTTTAACCAATGCTCGTCTAAATTTATTTCTGTTACGACAGTAGTTCCGACAGCTTTCAATGACGGCATTTGTAGTTGATAACGATGATCTGTGTGACGTATGTTTACTTTCGGGTGTTCAATAATTTGGACGGCATAAGTAGTCGTGTCTTCTCCAAGTATCGGATCATTGAGTGCAGTCGTAGCAACACCAATTCCTGTAAACAGCGAGACATAAAAATGGACCATATATACATCACTATTGTGTTTTGATCACACTATAGTCAGGTAATGTTTCTACAGAAAAGTTTGTACGTTTAGAAAGATAGATAGAAATTATATTTTGTAGAGATACACACGTTTTTCATAAATTTGCATTAGAAAAACCACAACGTATCACAAATTTATTGGGTAAACGTTGTAAAATTTGTGCGACTATAATATGTACCCATCGATCAAAATCTTTAAAAAGTCTCTGTGGTGGAGTGTTTTTTTATTGAAACAACAGGCGATATTGCTTGCCATTCCTTTAGAAAACACTCCTCCTCATAGACTTTTGAAGATTTAGCCCACTGGGTAATGACTTACCAATAACGCTCATCTTGTTATGCTCGCTAAATTCTTCAATTTTGATTGTCCAAGAATGGAAACCTTTGGTTAATACTCGATTACCCAACACATATGAATGTATTGGACCAGATAACTGTGCCGTTTGTGATTCATTTGAAAGAATGATCGAGTCCGATTTCTTTGTTTGATCAAATTCAAAAAAGAACCCTAAAATAAAAGTTACTGTTATTTGCTATTGTGTATTTTTCTGTTTGGTGCAAATCTTATAAATTTTGTCTGCGTAAGTGAGGCTAGAGCTAGATTATGCCTCGTTCTTTCAAACATTTCTGTAAGACTTTTCAATGTAATTATATATTGTATTGTGCAGCACACTTGGTTAGAACTACATCCGTGAAGTGGTTCAAATATCTGTACGGGGTGACGCACTTATCGTATTGTCCGGGGTGACGCACTTATCGTATTGGTGGGTGGGTCAAATCCTTTGACGCTAATTTTTAAAGCACTTTCTATCGATTTTTAGAAAACAGAAGAAACACTCCGTGCGTGAATACTTGGTGACTTCTTGTTCCTCTAATAACGCATCAAATAGGCGCCGCTCCTTGATGAATGATGAAATAAACGCCGCAGCAAAAAATCGGCTCTTTCTTAAAAATATTAAATACAGTTTAATTTTAGAAAGTTTCTTAGGATAGGTTATATAGTGAGGAGTTAGTAGAGAGATCAAAAACAGAATTTCAATTCCACAATTGAAAATACAATACAATCGCCATCTGTGTAAAATTTCTTCATGTTACCTGAAACTTCAGAGGCGCTGCTTATAAGAGAAAAACGATAACGCGACGTAATAGACTGTATCTATTCTTGATAAGACGTAAGTTGTTTTCTTACCCTTTGCTGTAAACAGTACGATTCTTTCCGAATCCTCACTCTCTCCAACACTATTCACAGCTGTCAGAACAGCAATAACCTTACTGTGATATGGTAGCTGTTTTAAAACATGAGTTTTTGAAGGACCTCTGTATACTTCTTGGAATTTATCCAACTTTTGATGTTTGCTATGTTTTCCTATTCTTACTGTCATCACTTTTAATACGCAATAGTTTGTATACGATCCAGGAGCATCAGATATAAACCAGTTGAAAGAGCATGTTATGTTATCACAGTAACATTCTCCAAATGAGGGAGCACCTAGAATGAAAATACAACAAGATGAAAACATGCAAACTACTATATATAAACGAAAATGGTGACAATTTGAATGACCTGAGCGAAGTTATAAGTTACTATATAATGTTGGTATGTTAGTTGTTGGAAGGAAATAAAGATCTTTAAACTCCCTCCTGGTAGTTAAAGTCAAATCTTATCACTTTAGGATGATCTAGTGAAAAATCTAACAATTATGTTATTGCAACAACATTATTTTACGATCATCAGTTACATGAGTTACATGAGTAAACGTGAAAACACTTATTCTTCGATAAGAAGTTCTCTTTTAATTTTGTTAAGTTAAAAGAAAGTAAGTTTAAAGAGATGTCTAGTTCTCTCAAACTTTATTAAAAATAGGGTTTTGACTGTGAAATTTAACCTCTTACAAATACACACTTCTCGACTTCCTTACGGTAGACATTCCCCAATTTCAGTTTAAATACCGATATTATGTCATTATTTGTATATTATGTCAAACTATTCTCGTTTGGATGCGTTTAATGATTTTATGGCACTTGCTTAATTAGCGTTAATTCCGATATTGAAAACAAATCGGGCAAGCTGAATACAAAAGGTTCAAACAGAAATTCCGGGAAGGTCTGTTTTTCACTTGGCAAACTAATCAGAGGCGGATCTAGCACCTAGGGAAATTTATGGAGGAGAGTAATGTCATTAAGAGTATAAAAGAAAAATGTGCAAATAACCTAATCTACACTTAGGTTTTAACAGAAAATTCATGACACTGTAATTTTTTTGCGTAACCCTAGATCTGCTGCCGCTTATAACAAAAAAATATTTTTGAATCCTGGCTCGACTAACATCTCAGTGAATCACATGTGTGATCACATGTCAGTGAATAGAAACGAAGGTTATAGTCACTTTATTACATTTTTAATTTTTCCTTATACATCTATTTCCTTATTCTTTTTTTCGGTATATTCACGATCTCGTTGTATTCCTTGTCGCTTTTTTTACCAGACCTCATAAATTCTGATTATATTGATGGCTATTAGCACTGGTACTTAGGTTTAACTTCTTCGTCAAATTTTAACTCAACACTCAATTCGTTAGCTGGGAATAACGTATGTAAGTTTTATACTGTTTTAAACTTTTATGTTGACATAATGCAAACACTACATCATATACACGTTTCTAGGTGAAGAACCAAATGCATTGATTTGAATATACTGGAAATAAATCCTTATTTATCTTTAAAAACAATACGAATACCTTACTTGGTTTTGATGTTAATGATTGGTTACAGAACACTGCGAATTTCATGTTTCCTTCACATCTGACGGCAGGATACAAATCACATTGGATATTATTGAAAGACCAAAGAAATCTTGGAATGTTGATTAAATCATCTGTTGACTTGGTAACCAAGCTACCATTTTCATAACAGTAGAACCTCCTTCAAAAATAATCCATTTGCTTTAAGTCTCAAAAATTCATACTTGCTTACTTACCAACCTATAACTCAGTTCTCTCTGTAACACCACATACAACAACCGCAATGCAATGCTGTAATGTTTATTATTATTAATGTTAACCCAGGATAGCCTCTTCAGTTCTGATAGAATTGTTATCAATGAGGGTCCTGCGTAGGAGGTCCTAGAGCATTTAAAGCCCCCATTTGGGCTACGGAAGCCGCAAGTATGCTTCAACCGCTCAACCAGACAACCCCCTTAGATTTCAATTCCGCTCTCAAGCTGAGTGCTAAGCTGAGTGGATCGATTCACACTGTTATAGTCGCTGGCATGACTCGGCCAAGAATTGAACCCTGACCTGCCGCACTGGAGGCGAGCAGTCTACCACAAGGCCACCAGTCGCTTTGAGGTTTATCGATGTACTTAAACAGCAATAAGGAACATTAGTTTTGTTAGCGAAATTTCTTTTATTAATCAATTGAGGCATTTTAAATGTATTTTCGCTATGAATTGTGGTAGCTGTATGATGTGTTACAGAGAGAACCGAGTTATGGGAATCTTCAATTCTGATTATTGGGTGTTCTTGAATTAGCGTTTGTTATAGAAAGATTGAACAAATTTTTGTGATTGCAATTTAACGAACATACCTCCGTTCAAAGTCAACCAGAAAAGCAAACTCAGTTTGCAAGATCTTCTTTTTTCGCTTAACAACGCTAATGGTGAATCGCGGTAAGTCTGTCGGTTCTTTTGTTGTTATGGTGACAGCGTAAGAGTCACGTAATCCGAATGCTTCAATGTTGATTTCAGGCCTTGATAACCCAACAGCTGGAAACATGAAATTACTTCTTTGTATTATTTAGAATAGAGAGAAAACTAATATATTTTTTTCTAAATCGCTTACGCCCTAATTTTATAACCACCACCTTAATAAACACTAGAGGTTCAAATCCACTATTAAGATTTCACCTTTTCACCTGTCCCTATGCTTTCTTTGATTCAAAGAGACAATTACTCGTTTAGTCTCGTTTAGTAACGGTGGCAGGTGGTTTTGGAACATGGTGTCAGGGCATATTTCGATTTTCTCGGGATATCAAATCAGCGCCAATCAGGCTCAAAATAAAAAAGGCTCAAAATAGGCAACAAATTTTGATTTTTGTTATAGTACATATTAAATGAAAAGGGTTCAAATTAGTAATATTATAAGTAATGCCAGCAACTATAACAGTGCGAATCAATCCACTCAGCTTAGCACTTAGCTTGAGAACAGGATTGATGTCTATGGGGGTTGTCTGATTGAGCAGTTAAAGCAGACTTGCAGACCAAATGGGGGCTTTAATGCTCTAGGACCTCTTGCGAAGGACTCTCATTGGTAACAATTTAAACTGAACAGACTATCCTGGGGAAATATTATTAAATAAAAAATAATAATAAACAAATCAAGAATAACTTACATAATTTTGTTGTTTTTCCATGAAATTGTTCGATTACCAGCTTCCAGAAATGTACTCCTTTCGAAAGAACTCTATCACCACACAACATTATTGGACTGGTGTTGGAGTATTTTACAGAACGATTCAAGGACCATAATTGAAGATACGGATTTTTGTGCTCTTTAAATGAAAAATTCAAGCCTGTTCCAGATGAAAGAAAGTAAGCGAAGTTGTGAGAAACGTTTTTCTTTCAACCTCGAACCCAGGGTCTCTTGCCTTTTTGATATATGGATGTTCATCAAAAAGACAAGAAAACCCTGGGTTCGAGGGGGTTAAACTTTACGTGAATTACGTTCAATGACATGATTGCCTAGTATAGAGGATAAATGCAATATTACAGTGTTGATTACTAAGATTCAGTAAAGGTGAATTTGTTGTCGAAAAATTGAATATGCTTTTTCATCTCTGTCACGAAACTCACTTCCAAATATTCACCAAATCATATATTTAGGACTAAGTATGAAGTATGTTGTATTTCATAAGGTAAAGTCATCATAAATTTAGTTCCCATACCTTTATCTGTTTCCACGCATATTATGTCACTAAACTCCCCTACTCCATGAATATTAACAGCATATACTCTCGCATATATTTGCTTCCTATATTCTCCGATATCATATGTATATGTTGTTCTGTTTCCTTGGTAAAGTATTCGACCATTATGTGAAGCTTCAAGATCTTCGAAAACCTCTAATTTGTATGCATCTGCTGATGGAATGATGTCCAACCAAGAGAAAGTGACTTTAGTGTTGTTTGCCTTACAATTTTCCGTTTGAAACTTCATTTTAACTAAAATAACCAATTAACCGATGTGCCCTTATTTACGGTTGCCCTTAATGGCATTAACATTCATAACTTGCCGTTTAAAAGGGCCCTCATTAGATAACCTGTGAGAGTTTGACCCTGGACTTTTCAAAAATAACGCCAATAAAGGCCAACGTATACGGGACCGGCCATAAATTTTGGGCCGATGAAAAAAGGCCAACGGTATTGCAGTGATGAAATTTGGACCGAAAAACATCACAAAATCAGAATTTTAAGAAACAGAATTTAAAACTAAAAACTAAAAATTCATTAAATTACAAATATGACTTTTTATGGGAAGATGCAAACGACGTCGTTTTAACGTTTGGAAAACATTCACACATTATAAAGAGACGTCCATACGACGTTCATACCACATCGTGCACCTGCTGTGGAAGTCAATATAGATTATAAAGACAATGACTTCTGGTTTCAGATGCACATGCCACTTCAACAGGTGAAGATTTTTGTATTCAATCTATTAGGTATTATGGTTTGTGGTTACTTACATGGAGGTCTCTCTGGCCTCGGTAATCCCGTAATAAATTTTATCTGCGATTTGATTTTCTTGAATATCACACACGGGTGAAATAAACTTGGCGCTAAATTGGTAAATGTATGTTTAGCTAATGGTTTGTCCATAATCAACACACCATTAACGTAAATATCGAGATATTGGTCTTCGATATTCAAATCGAATGTTATAACTTGTTCGATTATCTCCTCCGCAGAGCAATTTACTCTGATATATCTTCCACATAAGTCTTTCACGTTTGGTTGTGAACAAAGCATGATGCAATACTGTGGAGGAACTGAAATATAGAAGGACGTCATTTAAATATAATGTTTTTCTTTTTCTCATCAAAGCTACCATTCGGCGTCTTCTTCTTCAATAGAAATTAGAAATTAGAAATTAGTTTTTTAAAATATCAGAAATACGTCAGCAAATAAGTTTTTTTTGTCTAGAAAGTTCTACTAGAATACAAACCAAATGTATGAAAGATGTTACCATAGTTACTTATGTTGTTCTTGGTGGTACTCACAGCCGTTATACCACACAAAATAAATCCATCCATTAATTTATCATCCGCAACAAATTTACTGATTTTCAATTTCCAATAATGCTGCCCGTGCGAAATGATGACGTCACCATAAGCTGTTTGCTTGTCATCTTTAATTTCACATCTGGCACTAGTATGATCACGTGACAGCTTAATGTCTTCGTCTGTTTTAACGGTATCGATTTTGAAGTCTAAACCTATGTAAATGTAACAATAGTCATATAGTACTTCGTTATCCTTTTAACTTATCTGTCATATTTATTTGAATACACCTTTTCTGTTTGTCAATTAAATCTCCGATATTTTGTCAAACTATCCAACACCGCCTCGTTTTAATGCGTTATATTGTTTCATGACAATTTATTTTCGTCATGATATCTCATCATAACGAGATATAGTTAAGATAATTTAGCAAAACTTTGGCACAATATTGACGTTTTGACGAAGGAAGAATTTCTATTGAAAATATGGACCTTTCCATAAATTATATCATAGCATATACAGCCTCACTTTGAAGCTAAACAACAATAGATTTGCGTCATTTACAAAAATAAATGATACGGCAGGGAAAGATTTTTTTTACGATGTTCTGTTATCATGCTTTATTAACATCATTGAAAACGAGGCAAAGGATGTCGTGACGTAATTTATAAAAAGTTCTATTGGTTACTTACTGGCAGCAGTAGATATTTTCATGGTTTTGCTGTATTCTCCCTTTCCAGAGCTGTTTTTTGCACAGACACGCACAAATATTGTTTCATTATAATCTGCTTCCATGATAATGTCTTGATAATCTGGGCCTTGATATACCAGCTCAAAATCATTATTTTTTCTTTTCCATTCAAGATGATACGAGTCAACACGACCTTTTGGTGGAATCCAACATAAAGAAAGTTTGTTGTTACTCGTTTGGCACGCCTTCATCTCAAAAACTGGTGCTTCTATAAAAACACGTGCAGGTAAATAAGCAAATCAAAATCGGTTTTACACTAGGCGGAATATTCCGCATACTCCGTGGCTTTTGTTTTTTAATAAATTCCGCCAAAAGCGTCCTCAGAAAAGTAGGATTCAACTTTTCCATCACAAATTATTCCGCAAACCAATCCAATGGCTTCCCAGAAAACACAAAATGTCTCTAAGACGTCTTTTGAGGTCCAGTCAATACATCTTTAAGACGTCCTCTACTGGTTTTCGGGTGTTACACCAAAAGACGACTTTTTGAGACGAGAAAAAGACGTCTTTAAAAATCGTCTTGTGCACGTCTGTAAGAAATGTTCTTGTGACGTCTTTCTCCTGTCTCCTGTTTCGCAAATGGAAATTCGTTAATCCAATGGATTTAAAACGCATTTCGTCAGGTCAGTCTGGTTATATGGAAAAACTTTTTGTTTGTTGTATTAGGAAATAAAGTTTTTATGAATAGAGAAAATTAGAGACAATTTTGAAATGTTGATGTCATTGATCTCATACCAACCTCATACTTAGGCCCCTCCTCCTTGTACTTTTTTCTCTTTGTCAGTTCTTTACAAAAAAAGATAGAGGCCCGGGGAATACCTCGGGGAAACTTGTAGCCACTTTTCACCGATTTTTAACCTCGATGACGTATGTCATATGAAACTACTTTCAAAACAAATGACGTAATAGATTACTTACTGGGTGGTTTCAGCCACGAGATGTTGTTTAATTCTTCCTTCAGTGGATTGATATCTAATACCATTCCACTGTATGCAAGTTTATTTAGATTGTTGTTGGTTTCTACTAGATGCATGTCACATTTGTTCGAAAACGTGATAATTCTATAACAACAAATTTTGACTAGACTGATCTCTTTTGTAAAAACTAGAAAAGACGTCTGACATTCCATGCAACTGATCGTTTCCATATTAAAAAAGTTGCAAATAGATAATAAATATCTTCCTTCTCTCCGAATTTAAAATATAGGTAGGTAAGTGGTGTTGGAAGTTTTGACGCCATATATTTCTGTAAACCTTGTTATATATCAAATATGCACCAGTTATAATAATATATGATAATATAATAATGACATTATATTTCAATTCCAATATATAGAAAAACATATTCCTGGTTATAATCTTCAGAAAAAATACGTATGCCAAGTGCTCCGAGTTTTGCAGATAGGGAGATGGGTTCACGTTTGATGAGCATTTGTGGCCACCATAAATTGGTAGGAATTTGTTGTGAACTGCCTCATCTACTTATGCGAGTTGATTTGCAATACCAGGAATCGTTCTCATAATGCATGTTAATTTCGATTATATATACCGGTTATATAACATGAATAAGCATGGTTATTGTGGTTCGTGTCTAGCAATATTGCTTGGCTCTTACATTGAAATAGCGTACGGTAGTGTAGATTTAGATGTGGTTGTATAAAAGTAGTTTTAAAAAACAAACAAACAATTAAGCCATTAAATAAACGGCTATAAGAAACTGCTGAGTTGAGGGAAGTTGAACAGGTTGTTGAACAGCAGAAAACAAATTAGAAATAAATACCAGAGAGATTTGACTAGTTCAGCACCAAGACGAAAAAAAATGCTCAAAATGAAAAAAACAAAACAAATAGTACAAATGAGCCTGATCGATTTTTACTATAGCCTATAAATAAAGACCGTCGCTAACTAGCTATGGTCCTTCTATACACTTTGGTCGAATATTTCAAGTGTATAGCCCATAGCGAGTTAGCGATGGTCTATATTCATAGGCTATTTCTACTAGTGCTTCTCCAAAAAACGTGTACAGACGGCATAGTACCAATGTAAGCCGAAAGAATTAAGTTTAGTCCATGCCTTTATCATTTTTCTCTTGATGATAAAAGATGTTATTTTTTCATACAGCAGAGGCGTAGCTAGAGCTCAGTCAAAATTCTTGGAGGAGAGTTTAGTCATTTAAAGCAGAAAAGGAAAACGTGCAAGTAACCTAATCGACACTGAAAAGAAGTATCATAACGTTGGACTCCTCCACTTTTTCTGAATGACCCTGGATATGTAAAGTTTGTCCTTATTAGGTTATGTATGTATTACGTGGTAATAAAAGCTCTTTTATGAATTACGGTCAAACTTGTAAAAACATTCGCTTGATAATGTCGCACAAAACCTGAAACGTTTTTCTTGTTTTCACTGTCACCTTTCCGAATGATGTTAAATTATCTCACCATTCAGTTATCTCGGTAATGCAACCTCCACAATGCATCGTTATTAATGAAATTACATTAAAAATGTCCAAATTAAATAAGATACCGACTGGTGGCCTTGTGGTAGAGTGCTCGCCTTTAGTGCGGGAGGTCAGGGTTCAAATCCTGGCCGAGTCATGCCAGCGACTATAACAGTGTGAATCGATCCACTCAGCTTAGCACTCAGCTTGAGAGCGGGATTGATATCTAAGGGGGTTGTCTGGTTGAGCGGTTGAAGCATACTTGCGGCTTCCGTAGCCCAAATGGGGGCTTTAAATGCTCTGGGACCTCCTTCGCAGGATCCTCATTGATAACAGTTCTATCAGAACTGAAGAGGCTATCCTGGGTAAACATTAATAATAATAATAATAATAATAATAAAAGATAACACTAACAATATTTTCACTTGTATTGCGGGGGTTATAGGATGTATTACTCCAGATAACTGAGAATTGTTCAAGATAACATTTTGCCTCAATTATTGTTGACTTACTTATCCGAACGCTTTCGTTCGATAATGCATCAATCAAGGATTCCATGATCTCATATTTCATAATATCACTGAACGACACAAGACGTCACATTAGCAACACGTAACATTCACATGATTATGAAGTCTAACATAATTTTAAACGTCACGGGATTATATAATTTCAAATTGTATTACGTACCTTTTTTTTAAAGGTTCCACAGACTAAAAAGAAAAAAATCAATATGTTTTTATTTTGTTAAAAGCATGATCAAACCTAAGCGTGTATAATTGGTAGTGAGCATTGATTGGCAGGTGTGAGCTATTTTTCACAAACTAGGCGCCAAGGTGTTACAGAGGCGTAGGATTTTATGAGGGCTGTGAATTCAAGCTAGTCAAACTATGTTCATTTGAGATGTACAAATGTCATTTAAACAAAAGTGAATAGCAGCATATTAACAATTGTTGACCATAAACCCCCCCCAAAAAAACGGTTAGTAAATCATATAAGTAAATTATATAAGACTATGCGTTCGTTAATGAGTAGTGTTTCTTTTGAGAAGAAACTAAGAGAACGAAAAAACGAAAACTAAACAACAACAACAACAAAAATATAAAAACAACAAAATATGATAATGTACTTCTATGTTACTGATAGCATCCTTCTCGTTTGACGCAGTCCCAATAACTTCTTGTAATGCACGCACGAAATGCTGGTCTTCCTTTAAACATTGTAAGTCACTAGCTGTGGTCTCGATTAACTTGTCAAACTCACTTGATATTTCAGTTAAAAACATTTCCTTTTTTGCCTCGATTATCCTGATTAATTGGTCACATTCTCTTATGACATGGCTTTCACTTTCGAGACCAGCTTGCTATTCAGAATAGAAGAATGTTTGGAATACAAAATTGAACCCAAAGTGCAATGCTTTCCAACAAAAACATTATTGCTGTTATTTAAGTAGATTACCTTTAGATACAATGAGTAATCGTCACACTTTCCAATTGCCTCTGTTAGTGTTTGATCACGTGTTCTAAGCTCTTCACCAATCCCTTTTAGATTGACCTATGCAAACAACACATGAATTTCAGCTGAAACATTTGGATTTTGGGAAGAAAAGTAATAATTAAATTGTAAATTTTTTCAAAATGTTAGCCTCCAAAAAAATCACCTTTTCTCTTTCAAACAGTGTTGTTGCCAACTGTGTTTTATGCTGACTATGCTTTCCTATCTCTTTACACAGAAAACAGATGCATAAATTGCAGTCATGACAATAAAGATTTTTCTTTTCTGAGGGATGAAGCATGCAAACATGGTAGCTCTTGCTGTTTAACGATGGTTCAATAATTTTATGGTTCGCGAATGGACCTTTTTGTATGTGCGCTAAATCGAAACATACGCCACAATAGTTGAATTTACATTCTGAACATTTCATTGTTGCTTTCTGCGGCTCGTAATCTTCACAAAAATCGCAATCTAATAAAAGAAGGGAGACCACATTTCCCAGTGGGTAAAATCTTCAAAAAGTCTATGTGGAGAAGTGTTTTTTTATCGACACAACAGGCGATATTGCTTGCCATTCTTATAAAAGACACTCCTCCACAGAGATTTTTGAAGATTTTGCCCACTGGGTTCATACATCTTCCTTCCGAAGGCTATAAAGGATACGCGTGTTATGTATAAATTAGATGTGGATGTGCTACTTAATTCTTCCTACCCCGGGTTGAGTTTCACACCGGGTAACTTTCGTAGTATAACTTCGGTAAAGGGATACACGTTGAATCTTTCAAGCCGGGGTGATTTCAACCCGTTTTTTCCCCGGAGTGAAATTTCACCCTGTTAAAATTTGTGGAGGAGAGTTTAGTCATTTAAAGTAGAAAAGGAAAACGTCCAAGTAACCTAATCGACGCTTAAGACTGAAAAGGAAGATCATAATGTTGGACTTCTCCACTTTTTTAGACTGACCCTGAATATGCCTATGGTGAAGTACACATGTAACCCAGAAAAAATCAACCCGGCATAACATTTCTCCCCGGGGTGAAACTTACCCCGGCTACGTGTAACCGGTTACACCGGACCCTAATCCAACTCCCACAATGCATAGCGAAAATAATAAATTTTCCAATTGTGTATTGTGGAAGTTGTAGGATGTATTTCTGAGAACTATGAGAAATTATGGGAACAGCCAATTGTTGAAGACATAACATTTTGCCTCAATTATTGTTGACTCACTTATCCGAATGCTTTCGTTCGATAATGCATCAATTACTGGTTCCATGATCTTATACTTCGGCAAGGTAGAAACACCATCTGTCGGTAATATTATAGTTTGACGGCAGATTGGACATGTACATTTCCGCTTCATGTCTTGATCATCGAAAATATTTATCCTCGACTTTTGCATCGAATTCTCCCGTAATTCCAAGGTCGATACTAAACAACCTGAGCATGCATAATCATTACATGGCAACACAACAGGATCATTTAGAATATTCGTGCATATATCACACGATATTAATTCTTCCATATTTCTTTATTGAATTACTTTATACTGATAATAAGTGACGTCACGTCATGAGTTCGCCACAAACAACGTCTGACGGATATATTCCCACAGACCAAATGTGACTCTTCAGATTTAGAAAAGTGCGCTCTGCTACTGACAGTGTTTTCGTTCAAATATGATCATCTCTTTCGTACTGGTAACCATAGTAATTATTAAACAATAAGGAACCTCTTATGTTCACTGTTATAAATATTTCAGAGATATTCCTTCTTAGTTTTCCAATGAAAATAATGAATATTATACATTATATAGAATTGAATTCATATGGAGTACTTGTAATAACTTCTTTTATACGCTCTTTCTATATAAAGAACCATATCTTTGGAATCGAAGGTTTTCAATCTTTTCGTGAATGCGAGGCTAACAAAAAGCCTCATATCTATTTTCTCATTGGATGGGTTAGCGTTTGATGAACTTGTTCCCAGGCCTTTAAATACTCTTCTACAGTATGTTGTTATTGGTTGTACATTCATAAATATTATTTTCATATTTTTATATTTTTCCTTGCTAACCTTATTTATCATTTTTTAACCTCTTCATTCTTATTATTTATTTATACTTTATTATACTCTATTCTTTTTTGGGACCAAAATAGATATGTCCACTATAAGGAGGTCTGTTAAATAGAAGTTTAGAATCTGTTTAGAATCTATTCCTGGAAAACGTGTCCGTTGTATAAAGGTTTTTGCTAAGAGGGATTTCGCTGTGTTCATTTTTACCGTTACCCTATTGTATTGCCACTATTTGTCGCATATAACACTATCACTAAATATATATATATATATATATATATATATATCCAATGTATTTGTAGGCTCATTTGTTTATTTGAGAGTTGATAAAGGGCTGTGATGTCACCAATGACGTCATGTTTTTACACTGATGACGTCATGTGCTGTTAGAACGTTAGCTTCGATTATAACTTTAATTTCACATGCGTAAATTTTGGCAAGGGAAAATATACTCAACATAACTCAAGATATTTTCCTGAATACAAATAACAGGTTAAAGGCTCTTTTAACAAAAGAATCATCTGTACCACATATTCTAAAATTCGCGATTATATAGTGGTATTGTGTTTGAAGAATGAGAAAAACATGGCAAGGTTAACGATTTTTATCGTGTTATTAATCTAAATTAGGTACGTTTGAATCATACTTCTGAGATTGTGTTTTGCTTAAAGGTTCGGTAAAAATGTCCTATTTAATATCAAAGTTTTTTTATTAAAAATGAAATCAGCGTATTTTGATTACTCAAAAAATATATTTTCTTTTTTGAGAATTGTTTTCATTGTTTACAGAAAGCCCCTTCTTTTTAAACTGATTTAATATTCGTGACGTCACTTCGGCAGATGGCTATCTAACAATAGAAATTTTCAAACAAAAATCAGCGAAGAGAGAGGAGAGGTAAAGAAACGTATATTTATAAAGTGAATATTTTTTTATGAGAAGTTCTATCGTTTACAATTTTTTGAATGAAAATGCCCTGGTGTATAGCAGTTAATTGTAATAGTAACACTTTTACGGGATAGGTATTTCTTATATTCCAGAGAACGCATGAAGGGATAACTCTTCTATTTCCTTTCCCCAAACTTTTGAAATTGGTTATAAGAATTGGTTATAAGAAGCATATCTCAACGAACGATTTGTGCATTGATTGTCCAAATAGTCCCCTGCTAACATGCAGTCCTGTTAAAACGTTTTTAAACACTGATTCGTTCAAACAAAGTGTTGCAAATTCAGGTAAAGAAACGATACAATTAATTTCCTCAGTGTCAAATTTAGAATTTAATGCAGCTAGTTCTTGGCAACACAAACAATCGATTTCCCTCTTCTCCTCCTTACATTTGTGGCACTTACACCATTCAAGATTTCCAATTCTGCTAGTTAAAGCATCTTCAGAATAATAAGATTCTGAAGAAGCTGATTCGTCCGATGAGCTCGTACTTGAAACTTCTTTTTCAGGTTCATACATATATGGATGAAAATGTTTCATTTTTTCGATCATTTCGTCTATATCTTTTCGACTTAAAGCTTCTTCACCTTCCGAATTTGCTTCATTCCCACTGCTTACATATTCACTACTTGTATAAATACTGCTCTCAGAATCAGATTGCATTTTTAAAAACTTTCTAAATAAAATTTCGACTCGATTCGTATGTATGTTTCAACTTTTAATCTTTTAACAACTAAAACTACTTTCCTGTTTTCACATCTGCCGAAGTGACGTAAGCAAAAAGTTCGTTTTAAAGGACTGGTATCATGAAATTTTCAAAATTTCATTTTTGTCGTTTTCTTGTAGTTTTAAGGTAGAAAAATTAATCATGATCAGATTTTGTAGCAAAAAGTGTTTTTGTCCCCTGTATATTCCAAGCTAAAAAACAAATAATTTATTCCTCATAATTAAGTGACGTCATTGGAGAAGTTTGCTTCTAAATAGAGTTTTCGTTATAGCAAGTCAACCGTGCTTGTTAAGAAACATATTATTGAAATATATATTAAATTAGTTATTTTATTATTATGGTTATTTGTGCTGCTGTTGGTTATGACAGTGATTCAACCAAAAATCAGAAAGTAAGTCTTTTTCGTCTTCCAAAAGATTAAAAAGAACAAACTTTCCTGCTGATAAAAATATTCGTGTCTGCCATAAACACTTTGAGGATTCTTGTTTTGAGAGAGATTTGAAGGTAAGTTATAATATATTCATATTAATTGTTATTTTAGGTATGAATTTAAAACAACACTTGCCCTTCATTTTTTTTATTCTCCCAGTTTTGTAAATATTTTCTTAGCGTAGTAACTTTGTGTACAAATTTTTTCCTTTCAAGAAATATGTATGATCTTTTACCAGCACGCGCAACGCATAATAAGTTTCCCCGATTATGCTCCAAATAAAACGTACAACTTACAATTTTTTATTTAGAATGAGTTGGTAAATCTGCCAACGGGAAGGATTCTAAAACCTGATGCTATACCAACAATATTTTCACACTCAAACATCGTTAAAAAAGGTTATCTAGTTGTCATAGAGAAGAGTCTTCTGCCAAGAGACAGGTGGTTTGGCTTCACCTTGATAAATAAATATGAACTTGCAAAATCATCGTTATATTGAGACTATATTTTACATTTCAGATTGTTGAAAATGCGTGTGAAATCCATTCCAAACAAATTCTCGAAAATCAAGAAAAAAACACGATCGCTGTTCAATATGAGCCTGTTGACGTACAAAGTACATCTACTCAAACTGAAACAGTAGCTCAATGTGACAAAGAAACACCAGCAGACTTTGAAATCCTGGATCACAATGTTTCGTTTTCAGACACATCATCGTCGTCAAATGAAGAACTAGATACTAGCTTTCATATTTCTGATACAGAAACAGATGATAGCGAAAGACAAAAACAAGAATATCATCAGCTTTCATTATCTATTGGACATCATTGCTACTTTTATTGAGGCAATGCTTAACTTGTGGACACAACGCTCACGTTCTAAATGTAGTAACCCGTGGTACAACAATTACAGTTAATTTGCTTTCCATTTTTGGTCATGCAAATGTCTGGAGATCTCAACCAGTTAGTCGATCGAACTGCACTGGAAATGTAGTTGTTTCAGCAGGAGTGCTTTTTAGTTCGAATACATTTGAGAAAATACGAAGACTTTTTGAAATAATTGAAATCCCTTTTGTATCAAAATCAACCTTTTACAGGATACAAAGCAAATATCTTTTCGGAGTGGCTAATGAGGCTTGGTTGGATAAACAGAGTAGCATCATTAGCAAAAATGAGTAGGCAGGAAAAATGTCTGTTCGCCGGGGATGGACGATGTGATAGCCCAGGTCATAGTGCCAAATATTTGACATATTCTTTTCTTGACCAAAAAACCAACAAAATTTCTACCATGGTCATAACACAGTGTACGGAATCAGGTTATTCAAGTCGCATGGAAAAATTTGCATTCGAAAAAGTTTTGAATGAACTGAAATCAAAAGGTATCACCATTGACCAGATAACAACTGATCGTCATATCCATATAAAAAAATACATGAGGGAATCTCAACAGGATATTGATCATCAATTTGACATATGGCATGTCTGCAAAAATATAAAGAAAAAACTGGTGGCAGCAGCTAAGAAAAAATCAAATATAGCACTAAACAATTGGATAAAATCTATTTGTAACCATTTCTGGTGGTCGTGTGGAACATGTTATAACGATGAACAGTTGCTAAAAGAAAAGTGGATAAGCATTCTATTTCACATTCAAAACAAGCATCAATGGACAGGAAACACTATGTTTCACGTATGTTCCCATGGTAAACTTTCCCAAAACAAAGAATGGTTACCACCTGATTCTGATGCTTTCCGTTCTCTTCAAACTATCGTGCTTGATAAGTCTCTTTTGTCCGACATGAAGCATTTTACAAAATTTTCACATACTGGAAATTTGGAAGTTTACCACGCCCTTTATAATAAGTGGGTGCCAAAAAGCAGTCATTTTTCTTATCATGGGATGATCGCTCGTAGTCAATTAGCTGCTATCGATTTAAATAGTGGAAGTGACTTAAACCAGGCACAGACGTTGGAAGGTGAGAAACGATTTAATATAAGTTTTTCAAAAGTGACACGTAACTGGTCTGCCAAACCGATAAAAGAACAAAAAGATCGCACAGTTTTTAAAGATATGGTTGCCCGAGCCAAAGACGTTCTGGAGAAACATATTGAACTTCCCCGAGTATTGCCTAACCTTCCTGAACGCATAGCACCTGTAGACAAACCAGACAAAGTTGATACTATTAAAAAACATTAGTCAACATTTATAGTCATATAGAACAGCTGATATTGTTATACATCTCTTTCCCTTTCTTGATATCCCACGTAAACACCGTATTTCTCTGGAAAAGTCTCTCTTATTTTCGAAATTACACAAGATGGTATCACTCTCCGATTGCCTTTTCTCAAATGTTGAAAAATCCACCATATAAGCTGTTTGTAGGCTGCATATCGATAAGATTTATTTGAAGTTTATTTTTCAATATGATCTCCTCTTATCTCATGAAAACTAACTAGCACATTTTGAAGAACAGTCTTGTTTAAGCATAGAAATCTGAATTCCTGTGACATTGTAACGCAAGTTTGATCTAAGATATAAAAAAATCGGGAAAACGTAAGTGAGTGAACGATGAATGATCAATGCTGTTTTTCAAAGACAAAAGTTAAAATGAAAAAAATGAAAAATAAAAATTATTCATACTTTCAAATTTTTCATCATCTATTCCTTGAACTTCTTTACAACATAAACAATCAATTTCCCTAGACTCTACCACACATCTCCTACATTCACACCAACTTAAGCTTCCAACTCTATTTGGTTTTGTGTGAGACACATCGGACAACGCTGATGATAATGTTGACATTTGTGTTTATCGCTGCTCCTTGGCTTCTGGCTCAAACTTATATGCCCCTAAGCCAGCAAAAACTTTCAAGCACTCCTCAACAAGAGCTTCATCACTAGAAATCTCATCATCATTTCTACTTGAACTTAAGTTATCGGCCATACCGATGAAGAAAGCGAATTAAACAAGCACTTGTTCAGTAAATGATATTAGTGAAACTTCTCCAATGACGTCACACGCATTTCTGAGTTAATCTAGACGGTTTTTAAAAAAAACCTGAATAACTAAATATCTTTGAAACTACACCTTCATCTTTGAAAATTCCAATGCAGAATTGTTACATATTTTTACAACTTTAATACTATATAACATTTGTATAGACGATACCAGTCCTTTAAAAAGCCATACACAAGAGAGCAAGTTCTGAACGTTATGAATAATTTATTATGTTAAATGTATATATCATTAGGTTTGTTTTTTGAAGGAGAATTTTATTAGACTCTTTTTAAAAAAATCATTTTTTAACCGAACCAATCCTTGACAATTTTACCCAGAAATCAAATTGAACAAATTACAATTAAGGCCATAAAAATTGGAATTTAAAGAATTTTCTTATCTTCATTTTTTTATTTAAAGAATATAAGAAATTTCATATTTTCGTACTTTTTTTTCTGAAGAATAGAAAAGATCATCTTCGTAGCCTACCATCTTCGTAGATGACATTCGTAGAGAAATGGACAATGGAAAGCTTACCGGCGCTGTTTTTTTGGACCTAACAAAGGCGTTTGACACCATTAGCCACTCTGTGTTAATTGAGAAAATCCGATCTTATGGAGTATATGACAAAGAACTATTCTGGTTTGCAGACTATCTGTTTCAAAGGTCTCAATGCGTCCTTATAAAGAACAGCTCTTCAGACCAGAAGCCTATTTTCAATGGAGTACCACAGGGGTCCATCATGGGACCTTTATTGTTTATATTGTTTTTTAATGACTTCCCTGATATTCTGCGGAAATGTAGCATCATACAATATGCTGACGATACTGTAATATACTTTGCACACCCAGATAAGTCAACGATCATGAAAATCCTGACAGAAGAACTCGCCAACATTGCTACGTATCTAGATGAGATTGAGCTCATAATAAATCTCAAGAAAGGAAAAACTGAGGTGCTGGTTTTGGGAACGGCAAAGCGACTGGGGCGGGATGATGGTGATGAGGATAATGTAAAGTACAGAGACACGAACGTAACTAGAGTATCCTGCTACAAGTACCTTGGATTATTGATTGATAGTACATTAACTTTTCAAGAGCATTTTCAAAAATCTTACAAAAGAGCAAGCACAAGACTTAGATTATTGGAACGTATTCGTTTAAGTCTAACTCCATCTGCACGTCGTATGATCTACCAAATGATGATACTGCCACTTTTCACATACAGCTCATTCGTAAACCTGGAAATTACTGCTACCAACATCAACCTACTATGCTCAATTGCCAAAAGAGCTGAAAACATCATCAGCGATGGAAAGCCAGTGAATAGCACACAGAATGAAATCCGGACACAATCCTGCAAGTATGTGAGAAAGTGTCTTGATGGGACAGCTTGCAGTAATTTTGATAATTACTTTGAACTAATTAATCATAATATGAACACAAGAAATAACACTACATCAATTAAATTGCCAAAAGTCAAGCTGTATTGTGCAAAGAAAGCATTTTATTTTACTGGAGCTAACATTTATAACAGCTTACCTATTGAGATTCGTAGGGAAGAAAATTTTACTACGTATATAAAAATGTTGAAGAATCACTTTTCTGATTAGTGGGTTTTATTTTTAGCGATTTCGTTTTTCTTCAGCATGAATCTTATTAGTCCTCATCTGATTTTGAGCTTTTATTTTTATTTTCTACTTATACGTGATACTGTTGGTATTCTAGATCCTAATTCTCTTGAAACTCAGAGTTTGAGACTTTGCAATCTGTAATTAATATACTCTTGAAATTCTTGAAATTCTAGATTTTCAAATTTTGTCGCGGTCCTATGTTTCTGACACGATTTTATCAATCTTTTATTATTTATTCTAATATTTTACTAACACTCCATGCACATACACTAACACAGGACAAACATTTATAGCAGTTTTTAACTGAAGTTTTTATCCTGTATAAACATTTTTAATAATAATAATAATAATGTTATATTTTCGTTTATCTTTTTTCTAGAAAATATCAACATTTTCCTTGGTATATGTTAGTAGAAATTGAAAAATATTTTTTTTATTAATAAAAATAAACTATCTTATCTTATCTTATTAGAAAATACGCTTACACTTCCAAATCGTTTATTTTATTAGAACTTATAAGACCGCGTTAATTTTTTCACTTATACACGTATTTCTATGCTTACACTGGATGTTTTAAAAATCACAAATTAAGTGGATTTTTTATTTTCTTCACCAACACTGGTTTTGTTTATTTTTTAAAATACATAATGTACCAACACTGAGGTCGACTTTTTTAATGTGACATAGAGGTTTTGTTATTTGGTTTATTGTAAACAGTGCAACTAGCACTCCAAACGTTCGTTTTGCAGCAGAAGTTGGTTAAAAAGTAACTTATATACCAGTTAAGTTAATTGTTTTTTTGTTAGGTGTCAAGACTGTTGGGATCAAGAAATGAAGATATATGAAAGCATATACTATCTGTGGTTATTCAACAAAAAGGGTTAGAGTTATTTTTGGCCTAATTTTTAAGTGATTTTTTAAGGCCAGAAATTTTTATATGGTAGAACTGGGGTGTTTTTCACTACAACAGTGAGGAATATAAATTAAATGATATCTGATGTAAAAGTTTATACTTCAACATGTGAAAGTTTTTCCTCGCAAATCTACGAGATCGACATATTTCAATACAGACGTATTAGGGAAAACTTTGTTTCAATCTGTATGATGTAACCATGATAACGGTCACCATAAATAGTAAGCGATCAATATATTTCTTTCTAATTATTTGCATATTCTTTGTTCCTGATTAAATACTGAAAATACTGATTCACCACACACTCCGGTATTGTGGAGCCCCCAAAAGGCCCGGTATTAATAGGGTTTATTGCAGCACAGTTTCAACAAGTTCGATAAATTCTGAGTGATTATCGCTCTTCAGGATTATTATTAGGCACACTAGCAGAAGTTGATGGTTGTGTAGTTGCTCTCGAAAATTTATTATAAAGTTCTTCAGACATCGCGAGTTCAGAATGGTTTCGTTTAGAATTTACATATAAACAACATGGAAAACAACATCTTATTTATTGGCCACTTTTTAACATAGACGGCTTTGTCTTTCACTAAGCCACTTTCGGAGGACGTACTGTATGTTAAAACAACGAAACAACACAAACCAGAGGTGGCGTGATCGAAACTCTAGCAAATCAAGCAAATATGAAATCACTATCTATTCACTAGCATTGAAATATACTCTTAACCTGATGACCGATGTCCACCAGCTCGAAGACCGTTTACTTTTTTGCATTAAAACTGATTGCATTGCTTTAAACTACAATTTATAAAAAAACTGATAATTAATTTCTTCTAAAAAAATAAGGAAAATAGAAAATGTTGATATTTTATAGAAAAAGATTACAGAATGGTAAGATTTCATATATTCTTCACATAAAAGGTGGAGAATCAGAAACTTCTAAAAATTTCAATTTTGATGGCCCTAATGCGCTTCCATATAATGACATCATCTTTAACCCGGGCTTTTTGGTTTCCCTAAACGAAACTTGTAGGAAGGAATGTAGCTCAACCTTGTCTGCATCAATATCGATAATAATTGTTACCATGGTTACCATTAAATTTTGTTGTCATCAGCACATTTGTAAGTGGGTACCCAAATTTTCAAGAATTTTTCATGATTTATGATATACCTTAAATTTTGCAGATTATTATGATTTGAACTTAGTTTCCTTATTTTTGTGTTTGTAAGTAATATATTCAGTCTTTTTGGGCCAAAGCAGATAGCATTATGCTGACGTCAGCACTTTATTGATAATGGAATTTCTATCAAATTTGAACGATTCTTACCTCAACAGATGAACGAAATAATACCTACCTTTTCATTTGAAAACAAAATACATCTAATAATATAGAACCTAAATACAAACAAACCTTATGGCTTGAAGGTCAGCGCTTACTATGACTTTGTTCATGCATGATTTAAAATTGGATAAATCTTCACACTGATTTTTGTGGTAACAGATGGTAACATGGCACAACAGTTCTAAACATGTACCAAATAGTTTTTTGGGCATAATTTTTTCCCTGATGCACTTTACAGGGAACAATACGACAAAAGAACCTAATCAACGGCAAATTTGTCCGGCGACAAATATCAAGTGTCGTAAATAACATATCAAAGGCAATCGGTATCTTATGTTTGGGGTTCATAGGTTAAATCGTCCTCCATACTTTACTGTTCTTTTCGCTTCGTATTTATACAGAGAAAACACTGTGATGATGTGAATGTCTAGACCGGGTTTACAGTTCTACCGGCGGACATCTTGTCCGACATGAAAAAAAAAAAATAATCTTCAGGCCTGCACAATATCATCCCACAACGTGAAATCCACACAACAATTAATTCACATATACTTTAAGTATAAAGTATGCAAATTCCTAAGAGTTTTGATGCATGCTGTGTACGGATTGATGCATGAATCAATTATAGTATAGTAGGATATTAAATATGAATATATATATATATATATATATATAAATTAAATCAATTTTCCTATTCAACCTATTCAATTCGTAATTCGGGATAAAGGAGTTATTTTGATGAGCATCATTATATTTATAAGAATATGGTATGTTGTAATTAATGTTTGGCTAGTTCTCTTTTATTTTTTAAGCGACTAGAAAGCTAATCTTAATTATTACGTAGTTAACCACCATAACAGAATTTTGTGAGACATCTTTGCCAGAGGTATTGCGAAACTATTAACGTATGAATTAATCAGAATGCAGTGCTAGAAGATAACATTTTACAATGGATTTGTGGCTAAAGGGAAAATTGAACGAAACATAGTTTTGTGATTTCCAGGAAAATTGAAAGAAACATATTTGGTGGTTTCAGGGAAAATTGAAATGACAACAACTTATAAACAACTAAATGTTCTTTATTCATCCTTCGCTCAGTCCAAGGTGTAGGTAGTTTCTTAACAAAACAAAATATAAGGTATAGCATTGACAATCAAAACGTTGTTTTTTTAGCATAATTTGGACTATATCGCCATATGGTCATGGCTTCTAATTATTTGGAACAGGAAAACAATGGTTTTGGACCTATCGGTAGCAAAAGAAAGCAACGTTCACATTATGCTGCTCTGACTTCTACTCTCGGTAGTCTTGGTGTAGCGTTAGCTTTTAGTTTTTACATTGATGGATCTTCACTCCATACATCAGAATCAAGAATTCTGGGCACATTTATGGGAGCCTTATCATCACTTACATCTGGTGAAATAGTTCGACGAATGTTTTTATATGTTGAGGAGCGATATCATGTAAATCAAAGATATTTTGGTTCTAGAAGAGCAGCATTTACAAGCTGCATATCATTTTCTGGGAACAATGTAAGACATACTTATTTTCATTCCAAACTACAAACAATTTTACATTCATCTCGTGGACTGAATATTCCTGATGTCTGACTTCTTCCAGACCAGCGAATTTTCTAATGACTATAATAAATGACAATATGTAAGATTAAAATGTTCTGTATCATTGATAATTCATGATTTGTTTTGCACACTTTTTGATCACATGACGAAATCTAATCCACATTAGTGGACGTTGAAATATTGTCTTATTATCGTATTGTTATAATTGGATTCCTTCGTTTTAATTTTTATCTTACTGTCCAAACCTTGGATGGAATGCGGAATTGTTAATCATTGTAATCATGTAAGTTATGGCACTTCCACAGTCATTGACTTGAAGGAAGATGGTGGACATGGTGAAACGCTATGTTTTTCTTTCAACCAGTTTTTGTATCTTTCAATATCTTCTTAATCATTTTAGTATGAAATTTCAAAATTTAAAAGATTATTTCAGTTTAAACATATATTTGCAGATTTTCTTAAAAGATTACGTCATGTTTTTTTCTCAAAATTTTAAGAAACATTCAAGAAACACTAAAGAAATATTTTCGAATTGTAGATCAGCCAATGATACAGAAATCCTTCTGTCTGCAAGGGTATTTCATATTACAATCTTACATTTTATTACAATGCCCAATAAAATAACCACAAAATAGCCCAAGCTATAAAATGAGCCTCTGCTATATATATAGTATATAACGTTATAGATTCTTGCTTTCCATTAACTTATTTTAATTCTAATGTAATTGAAATTTTTTTAGTTGGTCATGCCATGTAAACAATTTCGAGGAATTGAAGCTCACGCTTTCCAGATGCATAAGAATCATTATTTAATGGAAGTAAAATATATGATTAAAAAAATAAAAATAAAAAATAAAAGATGAAACAATCGGAAGTGATCTTAACACATCACACAGAATGGAAGTTTAACTTTCAAAACCGGGGCTCTGCTTGATGTGTTACGACTGCTTATTCACATAGCTTTACCATGGTCACAAAGTTAGCAATGGTCATAAAGTTAGCAATGGTCACAAAGTTAGCAATGGTCACAAATTGTTTAAAGCTCCGTCTGTGCATCAATTCAATGAAATGCGGCGCACCCCTCGTCTGCTAGCGCAATCAAATCCGACGGTAACGCAGTTGGTAGAGCAATTGCGCGGCAAGCGAGAGGTCGTGGGTTTAATTCCTACTTGAGCCGTCCTACCTTTGCAGTAATGGGAAAGTACATTCACTGGTTTCATTTGTTATATATTTTTTCAACCATGGAATTCCTCAAAATATTTCAACATAAAATATGCTTTCAGCAGCTTATTAAGTATTATTGCGTGTGTTTAATATTCATGTTCATTAGAGTTTATTTTACTTTCAGGCGTTTATGTTCGTTTTCTGGCTATTTTCAACCTCAGTTTGGTTAAGTTCCGAAGCTCACAACCTATCGATCACTGAATACTTATTCTTTGTGCTGGCTTTCACATTTTGTCTGTTTACAATGGACTATCTGGGTGTTAAAATATCAGATGTTGAAATTTCTACTTTATGTGAGACACAGATTAAAAATGTAGCTACGGGACTCGCATGGAATTATTATTATGGCTACCTTAATCTGATTTTGCCACGTTTAGATCGTATGATAAGCACGGCAGTTCAACCCGATTTTCATATTGGGGGTATGGACATGAAAGATAAGCTTTCTAGTAAAAAGCTATTTGTTGTTATACCAAAGAATTGTTACTGCTACAAAACATTTGAGCAGGCTGACAACAGAATCTCTGTGTATTCACCTATGCCTATCCAATATATCACCCGTGGGAGCGTACAGGAACGACCGTATAAAACAATGCTATATTGTGTCCAAGCAGATGAAGAACCTTTGTATGTCATCATGGAATATCCTACTAATCTGTTTTCGATCTATGAAATGGCAAAGGATTCACTAGCTAATTTCACCGAAGAGGATTTAAATAAACAGGTGATTGACTATTACAAGACCTTGAAAATGATCTTGGAGAGCAATCCACTATGTTATGGTAAATACGAATTAGTGCTGGTTTCCAAATTGCATAACAATCTGGCAGAAGTCATTAAAGATAAAATAAAGAAACAAATTTGATGTCAATGCAAAGCAAAAAAATAAAATTTTAAGTTATAAATTGTTCTCTTTCTTGCAGTTTAAACTATATAAAGCATATGTGCCAGTTTGGTATTGTTGCACCAATAAATATCACGATCGACAATATATATTGAAATTTGTAAATAAACAGAATGGACCAATCCAGGTGCTCCTGAACCGTATGAAAACTGAAAAAGGGAGACGAAAATCAAGCTTCTTCAAAACAGCAATTCAATAAAGGAAAAAAAAACTCAGGAAGTAATGAAAATACATTTTCTTATATAATGTAACTTCTCTTTATATTAAATCTGTGCAATTGAAAAGAAACTGAATTCTGGTGTATTACCCTGACTTGTATCGGCTCGTAAATCGCTGTCTTCCATCTTTTATGTACACACAGACCTCCTTTCTACCTTTTTTAACCGGACCAAATTTAACACTGGCCCTGTTTCACACCGCTCTTAAACAGCGATCTTTTTGAAAACTTCACGGTCAAACCTTCATAAACAAACATCTTACGTCGGCCCTTGTAACGCCAAGTCATGAAAATAAACGCCATTAAGGGCTAGCGTAAAAAAGGGCGATCTACGATTAAGTGCTCATGTGTAATTTATTGAATTTTGAATACAATGTATTTAAAAACAATGGAATAATGCGTTCAGATTTAGAAAAATGTATGGAGAACAATAGAATTTTGTTCTACTGAGACCAGCTTAGTTAAAGTTGTTGATAATTTTATTTTTTTGCAAATTACAAATTTAAAGGCTGAACTTAAAACTTCAAATTTAATAAATGACTATGGTATCTGTAACTATGGTATCTGTAACTATGGTATCTGATATTTCTTTACTTTAGTTTATTTTATTGTTCGAAATTATAACTATATTTAATTTTATTTTTTCAATATGTGATTAACCTTTTAACTATTACCTCCGCGCTTAGACGCTTAGTTTTTGGATTCGACGTTGTTTGTCTTTAGCGTAAGTTTGACGATTCTCCATCATATATTTTCATCTCCCTAATATTAACAACGTACAGTAGACTCTCTCTATCTCGAACTTTCAAGGGTCCGGGAGATTTGTTCTAGATAGAGAAAGTTCTAGATATAGAAAATCTTACAAAATGAGCACTTTTTAGAAGATTTAACTCAATATAGTATTCTCAACACCTGGAAAGTATTTAAATGACTCTATTTTACTGAATATACCCATTATGACTAAAAAGAAACAATGGGGAGGAGTTAGAAATTAACAGAGACATTACATAAGTTTTTTACAGTTTTTACAGCTTCTTTAAAAAACATGTCATTGTCATACCTTTCTCTATGTGTGACATAATGATACACTTTTCCTTCAAAGTTTTCGTATTCAACTGACGTTTGACAGACATTTTTGTTTTGACGACACTGAGAACAAAAAAAATATTTTTTTTATTTACGGTCGAAATTTTTGAAAATGAAATTCGAATATGTAAATGTTCGAGATAGAGAGAGAAAATGGTTCAAGGGACCGGAAAATTTGTTCGATATCGGGAAAAGTTCGAGATAGAGAAGTTCGAAATAGAGGCTATGCAATAAAAGCTATGCAATGTTCTTGGGGAAAATTTCAAGGGATCGAACATTTGATTTGAAGTTTGTTTGAAGAGACATATTGTTATACTGCTAGTTATATTCTATAATGCCAGCCTGTTACAAATTTACGTCTGTAAGTTGCAAATTCAATTCTTACTTCTGTTTTCATATAAACAACTTCATGAATTTCCACACGCAGTTTACTACCGTTTACGTCTGTTTTATTATAAACTTACTAGTATCCCGTGTAAAAATTTTTTACAGTTCACTCAGTAGGTAGAAGAAAACAAAAAAAGATGGTGTTTCAGGAAACATGTAACAGCTTCTCTGGACAAACCATAGAATATTTTTACACACAGGGAGTCTAATCCTTGCCATACAAATTGTAGATAATCTCACATGGAACTGACACTTTCAGAAAAAAACTAATCAGTTTCGCTATGATACAATCCAATAGAAACTCCATCGCAGTGTTATTTATTATGAATGAAACTTTATAAAAGGAGCATTTTGGGAACAAATTTGTGTTTTTAATAGGTGGATGATAGAGAGTCGATTTAAGAAATGGTATAAATTCGATGAGTTTAGATATTTCAAAAAATCTGCTTTTCGCTTTTTCCTTATATTTTTCACGCTCTTGGGATTTAAACAACGGTGGAGAGCAATAAAGCGAATCGGTGAATAAGAGCATAACCCTCGCATTCTGTATGTTTTCCCCAATGAGTGAAACCGCGATGTATCTATACAGATTACCTTAAGCCCTTATAGATGAGTCGAAAAAAGATCTTGCCTATTCAGGTAAGTTAAGGATTACGATAAGGGTAAGGATTGATTAGCAAGAGACAGAATATAAATATATAGGGCAATGTTTCGATTTTTTAAACTATTTTTTCATTACATATTCATTCGTTACATATATACTTTCCAGCGGAGATTTACCGGACACATAAAAAGGCCAAACTATATAATTTTCGACCATAAACAGGACCAATGATTATAAAGTCCTGGATAGTTTCACCAGCGATTGTTGCACGTAACTACAAAAGAGTTCATCCATTGTTAACCATAACAATCTAAAAGAGTTCATCCATTGTTAACCATAACAATCAAAAAAAGCGTTTTTAGTTTTTACTTTCAAACATGCTCTTCCAATGCTCACATTTCTGAATTAACTGTCATGGGCTTCTTTTAATCCAATCATTTTAGCTTTTTTTGTTTCTTGTTTGTAAAATGATTACGTACCATGTTCAGCGATTGTATGAAGAATGTTTCTTCCTGCATCATCGCTTACTTCTGCATATTCCAAAGAAAATAAGAGCTGAATAAAAGAAAACAAATTTGATCTAAAAATGAATATGTTGTTGAGAGAATATAAGCCTTCTTGCATGCCTAACCGCCATTATGTCAATGAAGTATAGCGTGTTAAAATCTTTTTACAGTTTCATTTTCTCCATGAGTACTGCACCCATCACCCTGCTTTTCATCTTTCAAAATATGAAATTGAAAAAAATCAACTAACCTGTTAAGGTCTATAAATAATCATTGCTCACAATTTCCAATAGGCGTGTTTGAAAACTAAAATAAAAGAACTTGATGGTTTCACCTAAAATAAATGAAAATACTCGATTAACCAACATGATCAATACATCCTAAATAACCTGTAAGCTCAATGTCCATAAGGTGCCGATTTAAGTCTGAAATAGAATCACTGCTCGCTTACATAGATTGAATGTTATCAAAGTTCATAGAATGTTTTTGTTCATATTGCAGTGCACATCATCAGCTGATTCTTTTGAAACGAAGATATAAATGTGTCATAATTGCATCAATAAATAATAAATGACGTTCACGTGACAATACTGGTGCACAAAGTTGTGAAAAAGGCTGAAACGTCTACACGCCTTTCTTATGTTGTTGCCTAACTAGTCATCTATTCTATGAACTTTGATGGGATATAATAACAGTTATTTGATAGGTAAATCACAGAATTAGCTTATTTCCTAATTTACGAAACTTTAAACAATTCCTGAGAACAGACTGACTACGAAACGTTTGTGAAACTACGAAACTAAAGTAACTATGGAAAGGAAAGTGTGGAGATTATGATAATAGAAATATAACTTTTATTCTAAAACAATAAATAAACTATAAAAATAAACTATAAAAACTATAAACTAAAAAAACTATAAACTAATCTGAAACTGCCATGCATTAGTTAATGTTAATCTAAGCAATAAAAGGTAAGTTTCAATTGTATGATAGAATAATGGTAATGCTAAATAGGATGGGAATTTTAACAATTTTAAGTAGATTTTAAGGCATAGCAGTTTCATGAAGACCTCGGTTTTCACTCGTAAGCAGTGAAAACCGAGATTTTTGTGTTATAAGTACAACTAATTTTTGTAACTCGTTTCCGTTCCTTTCGTTTCCATGTAAACCCATCCCGGTCACGCCCTCCATTGCGCTTCCAGGCTCTGTATGCATTTACAGATTTGGGACCGGGATGGGTCCTGCGATAACGCAGGAAATCGTCAACAGTATCTACAACATTGAAGGAGATCATTTAATATCTTCTTATGCTAACTGAAAACATATCAATGATATTCACAAAAATAATATTACCTTGTTCTCCAACACGTGGCACTAAAATGGAAAAAAATACAATTAGGAGTTGTGGCAGAGAAAATGGAAGCTGTTATCTAATATTCCCATTTTAAACCATATTACTGATTCAAGGAGTTTATGAATTAAAGTTACTTACAACGTTGCGATTGATTGGGAGGTACTAAAACATGCAGAAAAAAATAAAATTAGAAGACGTGACAGAGTGCATTGCTGAAATACAATTACAGATTCATTCAGTCATAGTTAAAGTTACTTACATCTTTCTACATCATTTCGTGGCACTAAAAAATGCAGGAAAAAAAAATACAATTAGAAAACGTGATAGAGAGAATAGAAGCTGTTTCTATGCACAAACCCTATTACAGATTCATTTAGTCATATTTAAATTAACTTACATCTTATTTCATCATTTCGTGGCACTAAAAAATGCAGAAGAAAGTATAATTAGAAAACGTGAAAGGAATAGAAGCTGCTATCCCATAATCCCATACAAAAAACCTACTACAGATTCATTCTGTTAAAGTCAATGTTACTTACCTATCGCTAAATCATTTCGCGGCACTAAAAAATGCAGAAAAAAAATTAATTACAAGTTGTTATCTCATAGTCTCCAAGAAAAATGTAAAAATGTAATGATCTGATCAATATCACAGTATTATCACTGTTATCATTCTACTGCACAAACTGCAAATGAAACTGTAACCAAACCATTTACATAAGTGATGCAGTGTTCTTACCAACGACTTCAACTGCATCTATAAAGTAAAATGTAGATTCAAAATATCCTTTTCTTATATATGTCATGTAACAAATTATAATATATGTCAAAAACTAACCTTCCTCTAAAATTAATCTTTCAAATTCTAAAACGCAACAGAAACAATATTAATTTTTTATTTCCTTTTGAAATGAACAAAGTAGATAAAGTTACTGTCTTACCATCTTACCATCATCGGCTCTCCAGTAATTTATTTATATTTTATTATAATTTCACTAAAATAAAACATTGCAAACAAATGTTAGATTTCTACATTGATAACATGTTGAATGCCCTGACTTTTGGTTCATGAATTGCTTATGAAAGGTTTACGTCATAGGCAATTCATGGTAACGGAGTACAAGGCGAGAACGTAAGTCAATGGGACTTGTACTCCACCTAAAAAAAACAGTCTACAAAAATGAAGCTGTTGTTTAGGTAAAAATAACAGGTGTTATTTAATGCATAAATAGAAATTATAAGAAAGCTTCCAATTGAAACACACAGAAAACAGAACTGATAACAATTGAGCCAGACAATCTCAACAGTACGAAATTGAGCTACAGGTTAGAAGGTACAACAATCTCAACAGTACCGAATTGTAGACAGCTATCAACTGTAAAGTTAATAGTGGAGCTACTGACACAACAATATCAACAGTGCCCAAATGTAGCATATTAGCCCAACTGTTCTTCCAGCAATGTTTTAAATAATGTTTCAAATAAAATTCGGATTTCCAGAGAGTTTGCATTACAAAATTTACAAAAACACAACAGTGCATACATTTTACTGTAACACTTGTGGAAAGACAACATTCTGAGTATAACACTTACCATTTATATACTTCTGTTTGCTAGTTTCTGCTATTTTGATTTTGACATTTGCGAACGATTTTGCCCTGGAACAGGCAACATATAGCTGACCATGTGAAAAACATGGCCTCTGAAGGTATAAACCTATCTTGTCAAATGTTTGACCTTGACTTTTGTTAATTGTAAAAGAGTACGCTAATCGAAGTGGCAATTGTCTACGTTTCAGAACAAATGGCATACCTGTATCAGATGGAGATAACTGAACTCTCGGAATAAAAATTGTTTCTCCAATTGCTGAGCCTGTCAGAACTTCAGCTTTCACAAAATTTTGAGAAAGTTGCTGAACAATAAGACGGGTTCCATTACAGAGACCTTTTTTAATATTCAAATTTCTTAAAAGCATAACAATAGCACCAACTTTCAACCGCAAACAATGGGGAGGCATTCCTGATGGTGTGATACTATGTAAAAAGTCCATGGGATAATTTGCTTGCTCTTCCTCATTATCACATACAACTTCATCTGCACTGAAGTAACTCACTGCTTCTCCATCCAACCTGTCTAACACCTCGTTGTTAATGATAAGAGACTGATCATTTGTTGGTGTTAAAATGGCTGTTGTGGCATACTGGTCAGGATCTAATTCATCATACATTGCTGAAATCAGTGAAGCATTTTGTGCAATGACGCAGCAGGCAGGAACTTCAACCGCATCTTTAGCTGTGTCTTCCTGTTTGGTTGGTAGCTCACCATTACCAAGTTGTAGCAGCCACTCACAAAATTGTTGTTCTTCTGGTCTTGCTCGCATATTTTGTGTTAATGAGAACTTTGACACAGATACCCAAAGTGGAGAACTGGTCAAACAGACTTCAATAATATCTGTAGGTTTGGCTTTCTTCACGACGGGCAAACATTGACGAAAATCTCCACCCCATAAAAGGATTTTACCACCAAAGGGTGCTTGATTGTTGCATATGTCTTGAAGCAATCTATCTACTGCATGAAAGATATGTGTTGAAACCATTGTTGCCTCATCTATGAGGAAAAGGTCAACTTTTTTGTACAATTTCCATCGTCATCCATGCAAACAGCATTTGCATTATAGTTACCACAGGGTCCATGTATCATGCAGGTTTTGATGATATTAAACAACTCAGGTTCCAATTCTTGATCTGGAATTTCTGCACAAATTAAGTCATCTACATCGTGTGCATTCTGTAGTTTGTCTTCCTGGGCTAAATGAATCAAAATATGTGCATGAGGTAAAGACCTTTTTTGAAATTCAATCACATACAAATGGGAAATTGTTTTCCCCAAAACACCATGTTTATTGATATCAATTAAAAGGGCTTTCAATTTTAAATTAAAAACACGGGCAACCAAATCAGGTCGAAAATGTGCGGGCTCATTATCTAAATTTTCAGTTATTTCCTTCCACTTTGGATTACAAGTGACGGTGCAATATAAATCTGGTTTCCCCATCTTGGTCACCACAGCCATTGCATCTTGATAATTTTGTTGCATGGCACGGGGACTACCCTGAAAAGAAGATGGTAATATCACAGGTCTACCAGCATTAAGCCCTTCATTTTCAGCAACATTAGCCAGGTGATCAATCAATCCACGATACTGTTCCACGCGCAGAGCTGATTGATTGTGACGAATATAACTCAAACGATCTGCTTCAACTCTACAGTAATAATCAACAGCAAACTGTTGAAATAACTTCTTACCTTTCAAGATAGGGTTGAAAACATTTCTGAAAGCAAACCTATACGTATAATACTGCAACATGGTTAAGCGGCTTCTAGTGGCAGTTGCATGCTCAGCAACATGGTTCATGTCAATTGCCCAACCACTTTCCCCTCTTGGAAAAAAAACAGGATAAACCATAGGATCCACATGTGGTGAGTTTGATCGATCGCATGTCCTGTAATGGCTGATCTCGAGGATAAATAACTATATCTCTGGCCAAAGGTGGTGCACCGTCATCACCAACAAAGATAGCTGCATTTTCTTCATGGAGAGGCAAATTATATCGCCGTCGATCGCCACCAACTCTCAGATGCATTTTGACCTATGAAAATATATACACATTGTATGTCTTGACATATTTAAATGTATCAAACACAAAAATCTGAATTTTATTATAAACCTGTGAGGGTAGACGATTTTCAAGTTCGGCTAGTTGTTGCTCTTCAGCTTCAACCTCTCCCATGTATTTATAGGCTGCAGTATAAGGACTCTCCCTGATAATTATATTTTGTAATGTTTCCATTACTTCGGGCAAACAATCTTAGTTAGCATCATTATTAATATCATGATGGCGCGCGTCAGCAACATCTTCATGTTCAAATCTACGCTGAAGAACAGACCGCGCCTGCTGCTGAATTTGTGGCTGTAAAACAAATTGACCACCTCTAAAAACTGCATGAAATGCTGAAAACATAATATTTAGGTACCTCAAAAATGCTCCGAAACTGTGTTAGATAAGGTTGAAACCTGTAAAAAAAAATGAACGGTATGATATCCCCAAAATATCTATAGCTATATATGCTCTTAAAATAAAATAAATTATAAACCTACTGTTTAAACCTTTTACTATCGTCTTATACTAAGGTCTCCCGTCGCACTTCTCATGTCTATGGAAGGTAAAAAAAGTAAATAAACGCTATGTAGCCTAGCCTATATATATATAGCTATGATATTCATCGGTGGTGTTGGCTATATTCATATTCCAGCTATTACTAAAATCTGATATTACAAACCTTTATTAAACTTTTCTTTTTGTAATTCTCTTCTTATCTCTTTGTGTACTCTACCACTTCTAAATAATAATTGGAAAAACCATGTTTTGAAAACTGCAGGCGTTTTATCGTACACCGTTTTACTACCATTGTTTACATCCAAGTGATCAAGTCAAGATCTTTCGCTTTCGATTGCCTCAATAAAAACTTACTTTTCTAAAACTTTTTACTTCGCTCGTAAACACCAGGTTCGCTGTTGTTTTCTTCGTGAACTGAATTTCTTTTTGTTTAAATTTTTTTGTCAAAAGAGTCGACGTTCGAATGTCGTTCGAAATTCCATATATGGAAACAAAAACAATGGGAATGAGTTTCATATGCTAATACGGAAAAAACAAATATATCCATTGACGAACTTCCCGAGACAGGTAAGAGTTAGGTAAGAAAAAAGCAAGATTTAGTATTAGTATAAGAAGATATTAAACACCATTTTAACTACATAACAAGAGCCCATGTGGGCTGAAGGTCAGCCCAGTTATCAAACTTGATTGGATGTGTGCGTGGTTATCGACAACGAAATTTCGTGAATTTTTGAAAGAAAGTGAATTTGAGAAGCACCAAATCAA
This sequence comes from Turritopsis rubra, assembly GCA_039566895.2. Lineage (NCBI taxonomy): Eukaryota > Metazoa > Cnidaria > Hydrozoa > Anthoathecata > Oceaniidae > Turritopsis > Turritopsis rubra. Next base: position 2,942,723 of record CM077622.1, read on the forward strand.
AATGTTATATGAAATTTGGAATGTGAATAAGTATAAAGAAAGAAAGTGCAATTAAAAATGTCAAAAATAAATAAGGTTCCTCCTACCTATAGCGCTATTATATAAATAAAAAGTTGTTTTTTGCTGGGTTTTTTTTTTGTATACAAAAAAACAAAGTAATTATTCATTTATTTATTCCGTCACGGTGTAGTCTTCAAATTTGGAATCCCTTTGGAATCTAATTTGTGTTAGTTCATCATCAAAATATGGTACCGCTCGGTTGGGTGTATTACTTGACTGTGTTATATTTATGATTTTTCGGACGGCGTAGTAAACCTCATAGCCTACTAACTGATTGTAATGTTGCTATGCAAGCTAAAGAACCTTATATGGATTTTTTTCCCCGCAGTTTTCATAAACAAATTGACAACGCATGTGCAGATTCAGCCCATGTGAAGGTGAAAGGTGAAGTGGAAAGCATTCACGATGGAAGGGAAATCAAACAAACGAAGTAAGCAATTCACTTTCTTACAGTCCTCTAGTTATAAAAAGATTTGAAACAAAATTCTCTTATTCATCTTTAAACTGAATTGATTAGTAAAGAAAATCGATGTTGCGCCGGAATAAAAAATTTATACTTAGCTAGCCTATACCTACCATCTTTGTAACTGTTTTGAAATTTTGAATGAAGCATCACGATATGCTCAGCTACAATTAATTTTTAACTGAATTTAATTTTTAAAATCACGTTTCTTTTTTGCCAAAACTTGTTTCATGCCGAACTGACCTACAATTATGTAAAATGATGTTATGTTTTAGCTGGACTCTCAGACCACTCAGACTAACTGCTGATTATATTATGCTTCACAAAAAAGGAGATATTAAAAAAACAAGTTGAGATTAATTTTTTAGTTGTATTATTAATAATATATATAAGTGTCCTTGATTATGATAATAATTCTGTTACACTCTCGTACTTTTTGGAAACTGCAAAGTAACTGTCCACTTCCACTTTGTTCCAACACAGCTAAAGTACACTTACAAGTTATGGTTTCATTGCAGCTGTTAAGGGGAGAAATTTGTGTCTTGACTGAAAAATTGATTGTTAAAAATGTATTTTCACTAATTTATGTTTTCTTCTTTGTTCAGAAACATTTAGAACAATTTTTTGAGCCTAGTAAACGTTTTTGAGGTATTTGCTTTTGCAATTAAGCTTTTAAGAGATATTCCATGGAATTTAATTTTGCGAATTAGGAACAAATTTTGAAAATTTCTTCTTGCAAAAATCTCTTCTCACACAAATTTCTTCTCTTAAGATACGGATAACCAAAAAATTTATTTCTTACTAGAATTGGATGAGAATGTTGTGGATGGTTATGTTCTTGCTATAAGCCCGCTGAAAGTGAGTAAGAATGTTAAACAATATTTTAATATGGATTTGGCCACACAGCATGAAATAAAGAATGTGGTTTGCTTTTCACCTGGGAAAAGAAAATTGTTTTCTGAATTAAGTGGGAGTGACAAGGATGTCAAATAAATAATGCTCGTGTTTCAGATGATAAAAAAAACATATTTATTTCTAACTACACGACTATAAAAACTAAGGACTTGGGCTATAGTCGCACAACTTCTTATCAATTTGCCACGGTTGACACTGTTATAAATGAGATACCTATTAATGCAACGTGTTCTCCATTTATATGAAGCAAGAATGATCAATGTCAATGGTGATAGTGTTCCAATTAGAGAAGGATTCATTTCAGATTCCGCTGGCTGTATTAAGATTACACTGTGGCGTGAATACACTAAAATGGTGACAGGGATGACATATGATCTTGTGCGTTTAACGAAAATGAAACATGGGAACACTGAACGGCTTCAAACATCACACAATACAGGTTTCCATATCAGTGATGAACAACTAGAGAACTATGTTCAGCCAGAAATTGAAATGCCATCTGTGCTCAATAACTGTGTGGTTCTGGGAGTTGATCAAAATACTGCCCTTGCATGTACAGTTTGTCACAAATCAGCCAACATTGAGACGACATCTACGCTTTTCACATGCACTCATTGTAGAAAAGTAATGTTGACTAAAACCTTAGCCAAGAAATTTTCAAGAAAAGCGTTATTTCGTAGCATTGATAAAATTAAACAAGAAATCACTTGTTCCTTGGAAGTTTTGTCAGCATGCTTTCCTGGTAAAGACATCGCATCAATGGATGATCAACAAATCTCTTTGTTGCTTTTGACACATAGTTTTGACGTCCAGTTTCATTCACAATCAAATGTTGCAGTCCGACTCACCGTGCTCTGATTTCATTTAAATTATTTCTGACTCTTCTGTTGGTTTCACTTGGTCTAGATGTTTTATCCTGAGCATGTCCTTCATTGCTTTTTTACTTTTTTGTCAAGAAATGTATATATCAGCTTGTAAATTTTGCTGAACCTTTTGAGATAACAGCTTCTTGCAGTTCTGTTGAGATGTGAATTGTAACTGATAACTTAATTCTGATCTAATTATATAATTTCATCGAACCATAATTTGTTCTATAATAAAAACCAAGCCTCCCTTTCTTGTTTATTATATTTATATTGATCTTTGTTAACCATACGATCTTTAACTGTTGTATTCATTATATAAAAAAATATTTTACTTCGTTTACGTTCCTATATTACTCATCCATTCCACATACCGTATTTCCTTGAAGCGCCCTTCCTCGAATAAGCGCCCCCTCCTGCGTATATTATTAAATTTTTGCAATGACAGTGTATTTACTTCCTGTTTTTTAATTTTCTAAGTACCCCTCTATTAGGCCTCGGGTGTACTGTACGGCATTTGGTTCTGTTTCTGTGGTGTTAGATATTACAGGGTGTCTAGTATAACTGGAAAATAAGTCTTTTTCAGACATTTGGCTGGAAAAAGTTCTCTTTTTATACGCCCCTGGGTGTGAGGTTGAAAGTGCTTATGCTTTTTGCAATTTTCGCTTATCTTATCGCCACTGGAGAAAATGTTTTTATTTTAAAGGTTTATAAACTAATCAGACCACGCAATTTTCTATTATAAAGGTAGTGTTTTTCTGTTCAACCTTTCTACGTTTTTTTTTTTTTTTTTGCATTTCATTTCAGATGAATGATTATCATATTTTTGAGTCGTACAGATTTTTCACGAGGCAATTCTCAGACTTCAGTAAAGGGCAGTACTTTGATTTCAGCTACGTTGTTAAGAATAAAAATTTCAGATAATCCTGTTGTAATGTGTTATTCACAATGTTTTGAGACTATTTTCACTTTTATTGCTTCATGATCAGAAAAGTAAACAGTGTGAATCGCTAGGTTGACATCGAACTTGTCTATAATAGTTTTGTTGATATATATGTGATCAATAAGGGAACCGGAAATATGAGTTGGAGCATTTACTACCATATCAAAATCCGCTAGGAATTCTCGAAGAAAAGAACAATCATCCTTATTATAAAAATTTATGTTAAAATTGCCTAATATTACATGGACTACATCAACCTGGCTTTTTAGATGTTCAATCATGTATAGGAAGTTATTCCTTGTAACTCGTTGTTGACGATATAATAGGATGATATTAATAGGGGTATTTAAAAAGCAAGGTATTGATAAGATAAATAATGAGCCGCCTGGAATCATGCATGTGTTTATGATTTGGACATCATCTCGATGCCCCAACGCGATACTGGAAAACCTATGGTTATCCGATGAATTTGTTACAATAACAAACGGGTTTAATGTTTCTTCAATAGATGTGATATTAGACGATGTAGTTAATTGTGTTTCCGTCATTAATAGTAAGCTACTCTGCATAAGCGATTTATCCTCCCTTATATCAATTGCATGCTTCAAGAGCGATCTTACGTTAAGAAGACAAAAAGTCATAGATTGATTTTCCACTGGATCAACTATTTTAACAGGTTCCAATGATAAATTCTCTCTCATATACTCGTATTCGTCTGTAGCTCGCTGATCAAACCGCACAAAATTTGTTTTAAAAGTCCCTGTAAGATAAAGTCCTTGCAATGAAGTAACACGACTTAAAGCAACATATACCTGACCGCTGTTGAAGCGTTTCTGTTTTAAAAGATTAAAACTGAATACAATTTTTGGAAAGGTCTTTCCTTGTACTTTGTGAATTGTACATGCCCATGAAAGAACTAAAGGAAACAGCAGTCGTTTGATACTGGGTGAGGAAGGTCTATTCTTCTTTTTTTTTTATTTCCTTTTCCACTCTTTCAATCGGTACTAAATTATGCGTGCGACTAAAGCTGTCTGAGTTCATTGCTTTTAAGCCAACGCCTCCCTCTTCCATCTGTAAGTATATTTTTTTAACAACCCCTCTTTGGTCATATTTGATATGGTGTATGGTGCCGATTTGTCCATTACATAACTTAACTTCTACATCTATGTTGGTAGTTAACATTACTTTTGCATTTAATTTGATAATCAGTTTATAGGCTAGTCCACCAGTATCCGTTTGATTTCGTTGATATATTCTTTCTAAGATGACGTCCGTTATATTTGCGGGTAACTTATCATGAGCTTCTATTTCTATTTCGTTACCAGGAAGTTCTTCCAACTTACGCTTGTTATGGTCATTTACTAAAGAATTTTCTGCCCATATATGAATAGCATCATGTGGATAATCTGGGTCGTCAATATTAATGAACCTTGTCTTTAAAATTTCTGCATCATTATGCGATAGTTCACCGATCCTTATGTTATTCAGCAGAGAAATAAATAATTGATCCCCTTTTTGTCTCATTACTTCAGTTAGTTCCGCAATTTTAAAATATCTCCAACAATGTGCTATATTTAACATTTGATCGCTAAATTCAGCGTAAACAGGTCTCTGTTGAATTGGAGGCAATTGATAAAAATCACCACAAGCAATAATGGATATACCAGCAAATGGAACATCATCAGCACTTCCAAATATTTCACATAGCCTTTGGTGGATGTAAAGCAAAAGTTTATTGGAAACCATTGATATTTCATCTATTATAATAATCATAAGCTCAGAAAATCTTTGCCTGAGTGAACTTCGTTTTTTATCACTAAGTTTAGATACACATTTTCCAGATGAACTAGTAGTATACCTAAAGTAGAATGAATCGTCGAACCGTCAACGTTAACTGCTGCCACTCCTGTTGGCGCAAGCATAAGCATTCTTTCTTTATTTGAATTCCTTATTCCATATGTTAGTGATTTTTGTAGAAAATATTTTATTGTAGTCAGTAAATGAGATTTCCCGCATCCCGCACTTCCAGTAAGGAATATATGGAATGGGTCTGGCTTAGATGATGGATCTGTTTTTGAAAATTGAATTGTATTACGAGGCCATTTTAAAATGAAATTGAAAATGTGTCTTTGCTTTTCATTTAAAGAGCGAATTCGTTCATTTAGATCATCATCTGATATCGTAGCTGTTAGAGTTTGAGTTGTACCTCCTCCAAGATATTCATTTTCATTATCCTCTTCATCATCCTCACTTTGTTCGTTTTCGGCATTTCTTTCTCGAACTTCATCGTCTTCTTGTTCTCCAGAAGGATCTAGACCACTTGCATTTTCGTTAAATCGAACAAATGCTTCGTCAACGACCTCGCCAAATGGCTCACAATTTTTTTTATTGTTATTGACAATTTCCAGCACACCTGGTTCCAATAATTTCTCTGAGTATGTTCCCGATGACGTGCTTTTCAGTCCTTCTTCATATCTTCAGGCTTTCTCATTTTGTTTGGGACATGGTATCGTAAAACACAGTTTGTTTTCTTCAACTTAACATACTCCTTGCCGGAAATCAGGGGAACTGACTTAGGTAGTGTAGAATTATAATCTGCTGAAAAAAGTTCCTCAAGGATTTCTGGTTGAGAATCATTCTCTTCATTATCTTTCCTTTTAGAATCAAGATAATGGTTTGATAGAAATTGAGCATAACATAAAGAATTTAGTGCAGTGTATTTCCATTTTTTGTAAGTTTGATTTGGACGGTCCAGATAGCGATCTAACATATTCTTTTTGAAAATATTTGTCTCCTCTGCTGCCATATTCATAATTTCCTCCTCTGTTTTACAAACGCGGTAACGATTTTCAGGCAGGTGACTATTAGCAAAGATTACTCCAGGGGATGTTTTCCGTAACCAAATTTCTGGAAGTACGATGAAAACTGCTTCTTGAATAGGCATTTCTCTGTGAGTTCGATATGCTTTAGAAATGGATTTTATTCTTTCTTGAGCGGTCTTTCTGGATTTATAAGCTTCTTTAGCTGCTTGTTTCATGGCTTCTGATGATATAAGCCACTGCCTTATAGTAATCAAACACAGGTTGAATATCTAAATTAGCTTCTCAAGCAAGCAATTCCTCTTCAAAGTAATTATTAGTAAAACATGGCTTTGGTGAACGTTTGAAATGAATTTGATAGCTGTTATCTGATGATATCGAGAGAGACTCGTAATACAATTCTTTGACAATTCTGAATTCAGTTAAGATAGCATCAATCGATTTGGTTCTTGATAATCCTCTTTTGTTGGATCATTGATATTATTATGTTTGGGATCTAGGTTATTATCAATATATTGCTTTACCTTACCTCGAAGGTCTTTCCTTTCCATTAAAATTTTAGTTTTTTCTTCTTGTAAAATGTCTCCTAAAGATTCAGCAATAACTGATCTTTCACAAAAGAATTTACCAAAAGAATATCTACAATCAATATTTTTGTGTTTTCGACACCATTTGGAATGATGATGTGTCTGAAAGTTTTTAACTAAGTCATGTAATTCGTCATTTTCTTTGTCAGAGAGTTCACAGTTTACAGCATTATCTACAAATGTAACATAATCTTTCTTTGTATCCGGAGAAAGTTTTGGTGCATTCTCAACCCAGAGTAAGGAGTGAATATGGGAATTACCACGTACTTGGAATTCTACTCTTATTGCACAATGTATCACTTTACCTAGAGTACCGTTATTGACATTATACTTAAAAAAAATTTCTACGCGATTCTGAAATTGCCTTGCTAACAAAACAGGATTAGATTGAAGAATTTTCGTTCTCTCCATATAGTTCAGGTTTCCTAATTCTTCTTTTGTTACTTTTTTGCATTTAAGTGTTTGAATTATCTCAACTGATCCATTCCAACGCAAATCGGCACACGAGAGCGTCATGAAGTAGGTTGGTAAACCAAGTTGTATAATCATTGCCAGAACCTCAAAAAGAAATTTTTTCCAATATGCTGGAGTTCCTTTCAAGTTATTCATGAAATTAAAAGCATCGTCAGTTGCGATCAGGCTGCTTATAGTTTCCTTAAAATTTTGTGAAAGTTGACCTGTTCTTAAACCTTCTGTTTTGATTTTTTTCAGTGCAGTTTTTATACAGCTATTAAGATTTAAACATTGAGTAAATGACTGAGCATAAAAAATATAATTCGAGTCGGATGCAAACTTCTGTGTATAGTTGAGAAGTCTCTGGTTGAAATATTTACAAGGACTTAATTTAACACTTCTGTCATGTGTACATCCAAATTCACCGGGAGGAAACAAATAAGGATGAGGAAGCATTTCACAATTTTCATCACAAATCACGGTTAAAGGTTCTCTATTTTCACCAGGAGCAATTGTTACATTAGAATTGTCAACTATATCAAAAGGTAACTCGGGGACATATGCTGTTTCATAGGCCCCTACACGAAAGTCATCCAACGGATTAGAATCTTCTTCTTCGAGTCCTTCTTTAACTTCACAGACTTCTCCTTCATTTACAAAATGTATCTCATAGTAATCTTCATCATCTTCTTTACTATTGTTAATAGTATTAATCCAAAATTTCGGTATGTTTTCGATATTGATTTGAATATTAGCATATAAGGGGTTGAAGGTTTTCAAGTACATTAGTACCTCATTAACAAAATTGGGGCGAACAGGCTCAAAGTAAACATTAGATTTAAAACTCATTTTCTTTTTAAAGCAACTCTTACTACACCATTGTTATCCATATTAATATAAAATAAAATATTACATATATCAACATCATTTATGGGCACATTACAGATCGCACCTTTCATTTTCGGCGCCTGACCTTTACTCATTATTGTCACCTTTTTGAACAATATCCGTTTAGAAATGATAACCTTTTCTAATTTCCGAATATCTGAAAGTCTATCGGGTAGTTCATAAATTTTTAAATCGTTACTAACTGCTTGGCAGGGAATTCTATTTTTTGAAAGTGTATATGTATTCTTGGTTATCATAGCTTGAAGCGAGTGGTGAAAAGATTGCTTCGTTGATATTGTTGTATTTTAATTCATCTAATAGTTGCACGGAAGAATGATATAAGCTTCTATTATAAATAACGCATATATAATACGGGCCATTCCGCACTTCCGGGTCTGAAAGTCTCGATTCTTTTAAAGATTGAACGAGAGGCACTCAATCTTACACATTCCTTCGCTCTAGTAACTTTTTTTATATTCCGTAAGATTCGCACGAAAAGCAGATTTTCTCACGCGATCATTTTCTTTGTACATTTAAAGACAAACTATGTAAAAACGTGCTGGTTTTATCAACCGGGATATACCGTTACTATGCAACTGAGAACCTATGACTATATTTCTATAAATACATCGCAGTCTCAGCTGACCCGATCCGTAAAAGTTTCCGATAGCTATGCGAAATTGAGCAATGGAAATCATTTTTTGAGGCCTAAATGTCTTAACGAAAGTTGATTATGAAGCTTATAAGTTCTGATAAGTTATTATAAGTTCCGATTAGTTCTAACAAGGTATAATAGGTTTGATAAGGTTTGATAAGGTTTGATAAGGTTTGATAAAGTCTCAGATGTCTGATAAGTCTGATAAGTCTGGTAAGTCTGGTAAATCTCGTCTATCGGACAACTATCTCGTCTATCGGAAAACTATTGGGATCTTTATGATACCTGATGTGGCACCTCCAACAATTCACCCAAAAAATAATATATAATAATTCAATTATAGGTATCAATAAATGGTTAAATAGAAATTTCAAAACTCATAAATCCCTGTGAAAAAGATTAAAAAAAAATAGACCTTTTCATAAATTAGTCACATCCATTGCCTCTTTTCTAATCTTTTTTAGAAAAGAGGCAATGGAAAAACTTACAATTTGTTTGGTACGACTTTTAAGGTTTGAGGAGAAATATATTATGTGGGTCACATACTAATATTCTGTGCAATATTAGATCATCAGCAAAAATAAATTCCTGTAAAATGTGAAATAAAATATGCAATGATTACCATGAAGGTGGGTTTACAGTTCTTGGGAATGGATCGCAATCACAAAGGAATACACTTTTACGCATGTGCAAAACTTTTAAAATTAGAAAGTTTTTCCTGGTTCTTTGCCTTTCGCCTGTTAACACAGAAATTCAAATCAATAAAACACAAAAATTGGCATTGTTCAGGCAAACTGCAAGCTGTAAATTCACCACATTCCAAATACAGTCTCTGTATTTGCCCATTCTAATTGCAAGAACTGTAAACTAGCATTAAAGGTACAATTTCATTGACATGTGATTAAGGGGCTACTCACATATCGATTTCTCCTTTTCTTAGTGTCATTCAACTCTATTGGTGGGAGGAGGTGGGGTAAGATCACTTATACTTTCTTGATACAACAATCACCCTTGACATGATCGACCTGATCGATTGATCAATCTGATCGCAATAATAAAATTTTGTAGTTATCACACGTGATTCAAACAATAAATCCAGCTGAAATAATTCGGTGAGAAACCAGTCGGTTGTTGGCCATCTTTATTTTAATTACCCACACCAACAGCAAAGGTATGATGGTGGTTAAATTTGAATTAATATATTCACGGAAACAACAACCTTGTTCCCAGGGCTTTGCAAATAGGACGTAGGAATTTTACAAAATTAAAATAAAGGAATAATTAAATTAATTTAACGGATGACTTTTCAAATCGATCATGGCCCTTCTAGCATGTTCTCAGTTATTCAGAAAAAAACAACTTATATCATATAATTTTGTCCATTGATTAGTAGTTGTATCAAAATATAAAGCAGTGCTTATTATATCCATTGTTATTGATCAGCCCAGTAAGAAAAAGCTTCCAAAACACAGGAAGTTTTCATAGAAATGCTTAGCTAAACATCAAGACCATGTAAAGATTACTGGAAACCAGCAAGAGACATTTTATCCTAGAAGATTATCAAGCCTAATATTCACTAGGCAGAAGATGTCACAGTTGACAATTTTTTTCCGATATACCATTCTATTGATATATCATTCATAAACTTTATCAAGACTGTGTAGTGATATATCGATCATTCAATTCCATGCAATGAATAATAGTGATCAATAGTGATTGACGGTTACAAATATTGCTGATTTTTGAACTTCAAAATGTCCTGTTCTGTGCGTTCTTGATGTGCAGCTATCAATGATTAGAAACTTTCGATAACTCAGAATGACAAACTTTAAACAAATTATAGTATTAAATAAACATTTTTTCTTGTATTTCTACACGTTTTTTTCTATGTCTTTTCAACCATGGAAATATATACATAGTTTCTTTATTTTTTGCTTTTTGATGCTAAGAAGTGGAGACACTAAGAAAAGGAAAATTGGATACCCGAAATCTAATGGTATTTATAATTCTTGCGGTAATTATTGCACGTATTGGTATTGTTATCAATGTCAATGGTTACATCTGGGAAACAGAACGAAGATGTCACGTTTTACTGGATTCAAGGCCTCACCCACAATAATTAGTTTGCTTAAAATATTTTGTAGTATACCATCCATCCATTAACCACCGTTGATGAATAGCCTCGGATCCATCCTATCAAGACTGAGGCTACAACTGTGGACAAAAAATCTTGGAATTACGTACGGACGTACAAGCGCTAAAGAAAGATCAGCTGCTTTCCGCGCTAACCAAAAAGATGATGATACAGGTCACATGTTGTTTCTTGCTGCGAAATTTTAAAAATGTTTCCTAAATAGGTAATTCAAATTTAGTTATTGAAATGTTTCAAACCCAGTGGGCAAAATCTTCAAAAAGTCTCTATGGAGGAGAGTTTTTATATTGAAACCGCAGGCAATATTACTTGCAATTACTATAGAAAAAACTCATCCTCACAGACTTTTTGAAGATTTTACCCACTGGGAAGTGACATGGTGCTTATGGGTATTTCTAAGGGACATTATAAATAAAATTGATCACATTTGCTCCTTCTCTTGTATACATATACCGTTTAAACATAATATTGATGATCGATACATCGCGCCTAGTAACTACTTCATATGAGCGTTCAATTTTGATTTTTTTGCTTGTAAATTTTTATCAATATTTTTATCTTCCATTCATCGTCAAGGTGGTAATGACCGTTATCTTTACAGTCACAATTTCTTGTAGATAATATTTTTTCCGTCTGCCCCATCAAAATTTTCACCAAGGTATCTGTTTTAACTCTTTCGTCAGAAATATTTGGATAAGACCACCGAGTCCATTGGATTAAGGTAGCTGCATACTGATCAATACTTGATTGAAGTTTAAACGTTTCTGCGATGCATAGCTTTTGAACAGAAAACGTTTGAGCCATAAGATACTGGTCGATTTTCCGTTTGATTTGCGTCATATCATACTCTTCAATTACCGTTAGAATTGCGGTTAATTTCTCATCATCGTCAGCTGTAACAATTAAATGGAATAATTATTAAAGGCAATTAATGAGTATATAAGCAGAGACTGCCAGTACTCTGCTGACTCAGCAGCCACTGGCAGGGATCGCGAACAGTTAGCAACAATATCATCCTTTCATTTTCCATACGCTTCGTAGTAATTATAAATTATAAATACATTATGGATGATTGTTAAAATTCCATGCCATGGAAATGTCTTGCCTTATAGTAGATTAGTAAAGCTTCATTCTAATTTTGTGTGTGATTTGATTCACTAAATATCCCGCGCAAATAGTTTACAATCTGTACAGTAACGGTATCCAACGCATACAAACAAATGGGAAATGGACGTTAAGGCAGGTATGATGATGATGATGATGTTGATAATGGTGATGTTTTTATTTTTTTACTCAGTTTTAATTTAACGCTTATAACTAACAAAGCTTTTATTCTTTTATTCTTTTTTATTACAGTTTTATCAAGTGGGTGGAAACGGTTATTTACCTACTTAAATAGAAATCACGTAAAGTTGTGTCAAAGGGCAATTAAATACATTTTTTATGTGAAAAACGTTCCCGTATATTATTATATTATTATTATTATTGCCCAAAATTACCAGCGATGAAAAATGAAAAAGATTTCACAATACTACTGTAACATATTCGTTTTCCCGAATGAAAACTTTTTCTCGCTTTAAAGCACAGTATTATGGAAAATGCATTTTCTTTGATTGGTTTTTGTTTAATTTCCAAAGGAAAATATAGAATTGATATCCAGAAATACTGTTATTTCCTTTTTAGAACCACTCTCTCTTCTTAGCACTTCTTGATAAGATCTAATACCATCCCAATTAAATGATAAAATAATGTATTACTGCTGTTCCTCTAAGGAGTTATGTCATGAGTATGTGATAGTAGTGTTTTCAATTATGATCACACAAATATCCAGGCCTATCTAATTTAAAATCCTTCATGAACAAGTAAGCGCTGACCTTCAAGCCGGAAGGCTCTTGTTTGAAATTTATCTTACAGCCATTAAACCGATATTGACAGATAAAGATATACTTAGCCTATTTGGCAGATCCTCGTTTCATGCTAGAGTTTGGGGGAAAACGAAGAACACTGACTTTTGTAATGGATTTCTTAGCTTACGCAAAAATCCAATAACTACATAAGGTAAGACAACTTTAAGTTGATACTATAGACTCCCGATAACTCGAACCTCAATTGGACCGATAAACATTGTTCGAGTTACCAAATGTTCGAGTTATTGAGAGTCTTAGTCTTAGAGGATATTAGTTTAAGGAGAGCAGTTACTGAGATTTCGAGTTATCGTGCTGTTACTGTACTAACAAACGTATATTTGAAGTTTCTCACCAAATCAAAATTTTACAAGCACATATCTGTAGGATTATCACAACGATATATATTCAGAACATCAGGAGAAAAAATGTTTCAAACATTATGCTTCTTCCTAAATTCAAAGGAAAAGGTGATTGACTGACTCTTTATTGATATGTGTCAGTGTGATAACTCAATCGAATGTGTGTGTACTCTATGTGTTTGCGTAATCCGCCTACATCGCAATGCTGATGATTACGAGTTTTTTCGCAGTAGCACCTATTCTCAGTAGACTCTTTTATCACTTTGCATAGGATCCATCCCAGTGATTCAATGGAAAGATTGGCAGCTAAACTTTTAAAATTAGAAGAATCTTCAGTTTCACTTAAATTCTTCCGGAAGCGATTGATACTTCTTGCCAGTTTATACTCTTCAGCCATGGCAACATTATCTGGAGAAACTGGTTTTTGGCATACGTAGTAATCCATGTTTTCTTTAATACATTCCATGTTGTACTCTTGTGCCACCTCCAAGATGGATCTATAATGTTGCGCCTCTGTAAATGATAAAACGTTTTGTGTAAGCCTATAATTTTGTTAGCTGTATAAGCTATGCTCAACGATGAGGTTACCATAAAGGAAGAAATCTTAGCGGACGATATTTTTGTGGACATTTTTGAATTAGATCAACAACCTCCTAGAGAAATGAGGAGTTGATAATTGGGTATATATAATAACTAGTATTATTTAAGTATTTTTTGACAGATATTTGAAAGAAACCTTTCAAATTAACAAATTAACCAATTAACAAATCAAGTAGCGCAGAGATAGCCTTACGTCCGCGTTTTCACCACGTTAAATTTGTGTCCGCGTAAACTATGCATTAAGTCCCTATCAGCGTTAATTTAACTATTAGTTTACAATTACCTTATTTGTTTATGTCAATTTATTAAGACATTTTTTTATCTGCGCTACAAATGAAATCGGGGTATTCTGCGATTTTCTGATATGTTATTGAGTGTTTTATGTATGTGCTCTTATTACATTTGCTAACATGATTCAGTCGGAAATGGAAGCCAAATAGACTAGACCACTACCTGGTAAGTCACCAATATTTCCGTTTTAATTGATTACAGAGCAGTGTCAAATAGTCATGACCACAACTAATAAGTTATCAGCCTGCATAGCTGTAATCAGCCCTATTAGCAATTATCGGCCTTGTTGTATTGCAAAGTCAAAATATAAACAAACCTTTAAGATTCGAAAATTTAAAATTCGAACGTGATGATTATATGAATCATGATTCGAATCCATGATTCGGATTGTGATTGGTATACATACATACAGAAAAGGTACAGAAAAGGTAAAGAAATGAAATGACACATAAAAGCAACAAAAATAACAAAAGACGGTTCCTGTTGGAGTCATGGATATAGCTACTTTCGTACGCCACAAATAATGCGAGTGAGGTTGCAATTTGAATTCATCTGAAGGTTACATAAATATTATACTTGTACTGGGGGTATCACACGAATCACGTGATGTTACGACCAAAATGCGATTAGGGGCGAGGGATGCGATAATGTTACGCCAGACTGTAAGGAGTAAAAAATACCCACAAAAATCACATTATCTCATTTTCGCTTTTTTTCTCTCTAAATTCATTACCACCATATTTCTCTACGTATTTTTTAACTATAAATTTTATAAGCATACAGGCTGAAAAAAACTGAACAATTAAGCATAATGTAAAAAGCATGATGTAAGCATGAGCTTGAGTGGATAATGGATAAAATCATGTGGATAAAATCTTTGCAATAGAAAAAAAGGTATGTGTTGCAATATTCATGCTAGAAGTGATGTTTGTGTACAGTGTTCTTGAAAAAGGTCACAAAAGGATCATCATTTAAGTGCTTGTTACAGATCATATGTGTCAGAGCATACTGAAACTGAACCCAAAAGCTACTGTGCTTCTAAAAAATAGTGTATTTGTTAGACGGGAATGTAGAGAAAGGCCCTGCCGGAATAAAAGTTAATCTTCAGGAAATCTTCAGATTATCTTTCGGAAAAACGAAAAGGAGGTAAGAGATTTCACTAATTTTTCTTCTGTATTTATGAATTGAGAGTTGATGTTTAACTGTGACGCAAAATGTAAGAGATTTTTAAGTCTGTAATTTTTATTAAGGACATCACGGAAATGCAAAGGATCTATTTCTTAAAATCTAAGCCTATCGTAAAAATGTATACCAAATTTGGTATATATTAGCAAATTTAGAATCAGTGTATCTTACAAACATTTTTATACGGCATTTCTCAGTGGGAAGAAAATGTCTGATGAAATTAACTAAAACTATAACATAATGTTTTACCTGGGATTGCATCACTCCGTTGATAAATAAGATCCAGAACAGCAATCAAAACATCTTTCGATTTTCCAGGCAAATCCACAACTTTACTTTTACTTTCTTTGAAATCAGATGAAAACATTGCTTTAAAAAATGGTGATACTTGACTCAACATGAAGGAATGAACGTGAAGGTTGTTTCCCTCTACCACTAATATGGCATCACTTCCGTCCCATTTCTCGTCGTAATGATCTAGTGAAACTTTGGCTTTCTTTGAAGCTGATGACATTCTGGTCTTAAATGTTCTGTAAAGTAAGGTCTTTATCTACAAAGTTCAAATGTAAGACGTTTATTTACGTAAGGAAGAAAGGGAAGAGATCTTTCATATTAACTCGATATAGGGAGAGTGTAACAGTTTATGATTTAAATTAAAGAGCTTTGGCTTTTTTCTATCAGATGCTAATTTGATATTCCAAGAAAACAGAAATATATATACTCTTAAATCCTGTTCCCTATTTGTTGCTATATAGCTATATATCGATTTTAGTGACTTAAATTTCTTACCTTAAAGTATTCTTTTGATATTGCTTTTTAACCAATTTTTTTATTTCCAGGAAGATTTTCTTATCTCTTATTTTCTTTGTTTGTTTTTCTACCAATTCTTAAATGTAAAGCTGATGAATTGTTTACAAATAAATTGACATGGAGGGAAATAACTTGCATATCGGGAAAATCCCTTTAAAGAAGGAAGTGAAAGCAAACTTAATTACAAGATTACAATAAGGCAGAATTACACGATGTCTTTATGTTGTGATAAAAAATGATCACAACATAATCACATGTCATATTATCAGTTAGAGAGTTTTAACTGCTTACAGTCCCCCTTATGTAACACAACGAATCTTCTTTGCTCGTGGATAGCTCAAACGTCCATAGCTAAATGTCAATCTGTTAAGGGCAACTTCTTTTTGCATTCTCGGTTCAGTATCCCTTTAAAAAAGGAACACTCTATGAGCAAATGTTAAGATTAAATCATATCATGTTGTTTTTATTATTAAGAACCCTAGCGATGGACTTAAGTTCCATAAATTTCGGTACAATATATATACCAGCTATGAAACGAGAGAAACAAACTGATAATAATGCGAATAAACAAATATGATTTTACAAAACTCACTCCAGTCGAAAATCTGAAAAACACTTTTCCATATAGAAGTCATTGTTCAGAAAAAATCAAAACCGAATAACATTTTAGTTCATTTTAATAACATACTTTTCATTAAGGCATTCAAATAGAGAAACTTTGATGAAGCCTAAAAATGTCCTTAATATGTTCTTAAAGTTATACGCTATTGAATATCTAAAATTCGAAATTCAATGGAGAACAATCTCAACCAGATCGTCACTCTGCCAACATAACAAAACGTTCAAGAAAGACTTTATATGTATTACTGAATCTGATTACCGAAAAATCTTGTGAAAACTCTGAAGTTTGTCTAAACAGTAAGGATCCAACAAAAATTCTACTTAGTGTAAGTTCATCTTCTTTGCTGTTAGATCTCTATAAACATCCTAGTTGAAATAATGTAAGCTGCAAGAAGATTTTTTGCATAAGCTAGCTTGTCTTTCATTCAAGAAAAATCTATTATTCATTTTTGTGATTGAAACTGTGTCTGAAATATCGCAACAGTAAATCCATTAATATATAGCAGACATGGGTTCTGATGAGGTAAATTGGAATTAAATTTCATACGTGAAAATGGAAAATCCACTACTAATGTAGCTTCACACGTGTGAAGTTCTAGAAGGTTAACACTTGTAGTGAACCCATCAACATTAATATGTAATGTGATTAAATATATGGAAATAAAAATGAGACACTTACCCCAACTAAATATACATGCACGAATTAAAAACTTTCCTTCGCTTACAGTTGTATTAAAAACTTTTACAAACATTATCTTTATTTATATTTAATCCAATTTTCTAATCTAAAAAATGAAGGGGAATCATATAGAAAGGAAGTGGAGAGTTATCGCAAAAATGTTCTCGATTGTAAAATAAATAATAATAATGTCTTTTCTATCTTCTGCCTCACTTACAAACGGTCAACGTTTCATATATCTTTACCAAGTTGGCTGACGATACTATATCCCCCTCCTTTCCATATAGAATGTTTTTATTTTCTCATTGCGTCTTTGATGCCAAGTAGC
The DNA here is from genome assembly GCA_039566895.2 of Turritopsis rubra. Lineage (NCBI taxonomy): Eukaryota > Metazoa > Cnidaria > Hydrozoa > Anthoathecata > Oceaniidae > Turritopsis > Turritopsis rubra. The sequence continues at coordinate 2,960,301 of CM077622.1, forward strand.
AGCATGCTATGGTTGACTGAAAAACTGACGGCTCTCTTAAAACTTGTTGTTGTTATTGTTGTTGTCGTTGTTGTTGTTGTTGTTGTTGTTGTTGTTGTTGTTGTCTAAAACAGTACAATGCGCTGTGGTAACCGCTTTCCCCAAACAAAAACAACAACAAAACAAACTTCATTACTCAAGGTAACAAAGAAACATAGCTACAGAGACATACACATGTTGTATGTATGCTCAGTTTAATCATAATTCAGACAGGTTGGTTGTGGAGGGGAGGGGAGAGGGAGCTCATATCCACTTATTTAAATAACCACACTATTTTGCTCCAAAAAATATCATTCCCTTATTAACAGAAACACGAGAATAATATGTCCTCGTAATCAAAATAACTGTTATTCTGAATCTCCAGAAGAAACAATTTTAGACACATATTTCTTCTTCCCGTTGAAAATCAACATCTCTTGCATCTAAGAAACCATTTTATCACCGTATATAAATAAAAAATAGTATAACCCAAGTGTTTCTACGCGTGAACTCAACCTTTTCAAAACGATTAAAATCGGATATGCTACGGAAACATTCGCTCATTCAAATGTCAAAGAAATGATTTTATTGTGTTTTTTTAATTAAGTAAGTAAAATCCAAATTGTCTGATCATTATGATGAAGTGTCATAGTTACTCAAAATGTTTTTAAAGAACAGTCATTTGTTAATTTTAGCGCGTGAACCCACGGTTCACTATTTGGTCTACCATTTTTTGTAACAGGCAAACAGACAGAGAGAGAATCGGCCATTAATAGAGAAAAAAAATATTCAGGAAATATTTTAATTATGAATTTAATTCTCTCAAGTCTTGAATTAAATGGATTTGTACAAGTTATTCGGTATGACATGAAATGTTATGACAATACAATCAAAAAAAAGTCTTATTGTATGACATCTGACGTCCATGAACGGAAAGAACACAGCTCAACTGAATACTGAATCTAAAATGACATATCATATTGAAACGTTCAAACTCCTTATTAAAGATTTCAAAATCACAGGTGGTTTTTCATGTGACCAATCTGCTTTGAATAGATTTCTTCCTTTCAAAGCAGTCCACAAAGTAGTTGGAGTTTAAGCTCTCGAGAAGAAAAAAATAAATTTATGCGAAATTGGTAAGGTTGATTTAAGAGACGTCTTTACAGCTATATTAATCCTACTAAGAAAATAAATTGTTCTCAGAAAGTTTTTTTTAGATTTCTTTAAAAAGCGGAGGCGCAGCTAGAGCTCAGTCAAAATCTGTGGAGGAGAGTTTAGTCATTTAAAGTAGAAAAAAAAACCCTGCAAGTTACCTAATCGACACTTAATACTGAAAAGAATTATCATAACGTTGGACGCCTCCACTTTTTTAGACTGACCCTGACTGCGCCTATGAAAAGAAATAAGTATTTAATGGGAACATAGAACCGTTATTAGTGAGGCTAAGTAAAATTCATTAGGGATTCTGAGCATATTGACCCTTGAAATGTATTTCATCGTAGTCCTAGAAATAGAAAACGAACTGAAAATTAATATCTATTTCTTTAAAGCGCTACAAAATCAACGATGTTGCAGAAAATTCTGACGCCGATTTGTTTCATTGCAATATGGGGTTTTGTTCATTTGAATAGAAATGATGAATGTTTGACAGGCAAACAATTCGATCCAATAAAGAAAAAGAAGTTATCCAGTTATTTCAAAGTTATTAATGGCGTGTCTGTGAGTAGATGTCAACTCAACTGCTGGTATTATGGTAAATGCAAGTCTATCAACTACAATGACTTTACAAACGAGTGTCAACTAAGCGCAGATAACCGAGAATCAAGTGTGACTGAAATTGTACCAGACTGGACATACTTTGAAGTTAACCAGTTTGGCAAATATCAAGGTCAATACTGTCTGAAACACAAACCGTGCCCAGAAACCTCCTACTGTCTGTCAACTTGTCAGCCACCATGGTATCAGTGCAAGTGCAAAAACAAACAATACAATGTTTCAACTTGTGGCTTTTGCGTCAATGATGGAAAATGCACAACACTTTGCGATGGTTCTTATAAGTGTCTTTGTTTTGGCAAGGAGTGCATTTCGAAATCACCAATTGGTTCTACTGCCCTTCATTTTATAACTGCAAGTAAAAAGCACGAGCTGTTTCCAGTTGATCTGAAAGACGCGACCAAAACAATATCTGTTTGCACATGGTTTAACAGTGATTTGGAAGAAGCATCGCATTTAGTATCACTATTTCTACAAATTCAAGGTGGTCTGTGTAATGCATTTTTAATACGTATTGGTAACGCAGGAAACATAAAATTATCTTCCCTTTTTGGATATTTTAAAGCAGAATATTATATTGAAAGATCAAAATGGTACCACCTCTGCTTAACAGTTAATTCTGATAGAAACGTCAAGTTCTTTATCAATGGTGTAGAAGTAAGCAGTCATCCAATTAATACTGGTGCTACGTTTCATCCAAATACTGTTGTGGTTGGACAAGATCTTGATAGCGTAAATGGCGTGTGTACGGTTAATGTTGCAAGTCAGACTTGGCGAGGATATATTTCACAGCTGAATATATGGAATATGGAGCTGTCCAGCGATGATGTTGGCATGGTTTATGATGGAAATTACCCGGAAGGCGATATTGTCAGTTGGACTAGACTCTTGCAGGTGAACGACTATCCAGGGCTTATAGAGAAGAAGAAGATTTCGACTGTTGATTGATTCAAGAAATACAATGCGACCAGGTCTACACAAAACTTTGTTTCAATTTAATTTTGTGTAGTAGGAAGTTCACCACTACAGAACAATTGAGTTGCAAAATATCTTGCTGGACACTCTGAAAGTCAAATCCACTCCATAGTTAATGATGCATGAATAAAAGTGATAAAAAAAATTTAAAAAAATAAAAATAGTAGAAATGCAGAATATAATAATTACTAAATTATATAGAAACCATCTTTAACACCACTGGAGATTTTTTTGTTTGATTTTTGTTTTGTTTTTGCCTGTCTGAATTTTCAAAATTTAAATGGCCTGGTGGAGGATAAAAAGATTGAAGATTGATATTCACAACACAACAGAACTACAACTATGAACTCTATTCTTGCTCTATTCTTGCTTATTGCACAAACGTTTTAGTTGCATTAGTTTACCGTAAAAGTAATAATATTTTGTGAAAGACAGCAATATGTTAATGACCATTTCGCTGGATCGTTTTGCTGGAAACTCGTTGTAAAAAGGAAATGAGTCCTGTTTAAAGGAAAAGAACTTGTAAATGTAAATAAATTGTAAATGTACAACAGAAAGCAAATGGCAATTCAATAAATGGACAGCTTATAAAGTGTTAGTAGTCTCTTTTTGTCATTTTTACCATTGGTAATTCTTGCTGTGAAAGCAACAAATTCGAGCAACATCCACTTCGCTTGTTATTTTGTTGCAGGAAATATAAACTTACCAATTTATTTGTTGGTGGTGGTGTTGTTGTCCGATTTTATGTTTTTCCATCAACTAGGTTTTTAAAGATAAAAAACGACACGAAACATACACGCTACGTACAAGCTACATATATGAGCAAGTGTTGTTGCTTACATTCTCCACATGCGTTGAAACCAACTTTTCGTAATTGATTCCAATAAAAATATGCCAGTTGAGTTGTGCCTGCTGGAGAGATTTTCAAGTGGCTTGGCTACAATTGTTTTTCTTCTATTATTAACGTAATATCTTAACAGTCAGAATCAGAAGGCCGGTTGATGTTTTGCTCTATTGGATTTGCGCATGTGGATCTTCTGATGTTCTGATTTGGTTTTGTTTATTTCGATAAGTATATGCATGTTTTTGTTTTAGGAAAACATATTTCTTTAACCTAGATTTATCTACTTTACGTGCATGTTTGTATTCCGATTTGTAATTGTTGTGAACATTTGAAAAGTTGACATTGACTCCATATCTGTCAATGAGATTTGATGTGTTTTTCTTGTATTCCACCATTTTGAACCAGTCAACTTAATTAAATGTATGTTAATTTTTACCATTGCAGTGTTCTGATCATTTTCTAGCCATTTTAAAAACACTTTCAGACAAGCTTCCAAAAAAATTGGGAGACAAATCTTCTTTCCACCTGATATCAATGTTGGTGTGAATGGAGTTTGTCAGTGGAGCTACTGCCAAATTTAGAAACACCAGGGGGCTTTAAAACTCATGCTTATTGAAAAATTAAATTTGAAATGCATTTTTATTGAGAAATGAGCTTGTCTCTCAATATTTTGTCTTGAGGCTCGAGTGTTTATTCGTATCTGTGTTAAAAAAATTCCTAATGACTATATAACAACCGAACAAACGAACAAATACATCGAACAGTTAAATAAACATGAAAACTATAATGTCAAAAAAACAAATTAAAGTAAATGTTTTTCCTAATTTGCACGAAAGTGGTGTTTACACTAAACTATATGCAGTGTAGATGGTGTCTAAAGCCGGTTTTCGATTAGACTTAATATTCAGCGCGGAGCGGATATTGTTTTATCCACGTGATCACTAATTGACCCATTTGATAAGCTTGCGAATACTACGGGGAGGAAAAGTTGAAGTTTATCCTACTGTATCCATAATGTATCATGGTTTCTCATGAAATTATTAGCAAGCTTTTTGCGTTATGATATTCCTTATTGGTTGTAGGGAAATCTAATTATCTACAACTCCATTGTGTACAATTTGCGAATGGAAATGAAAACAAGATCAACATTGTTGACTAAAAAGATTTCCCTAAACAGTGTGTCCCAGAATACTCGTTTTATAAATGTCTATGATAATATTAACTCCACAGGAAATAAAAGCTTTATATAGCCTGAGTGTCCCAATAATATATTTTTTAAATACGGTCCTAAATTGCCAAATCATGATTTTTGCCTTGGCCTAGTAAGGACCGGTCAAAAGGGCCAATATAAGGTATTGTGAAAACGTGTCATTGTATCAATCAATATAGTGGTTCAAATCCGATGGCGGATTATTTCAATTATAATCGTTTAACACTAAATCAGCCTGTAAACATTTTACTGTAGGAGGATAGCTGAAAGCTACATTTATTTATTATGACTTATTCTTATAAAAAATCGAAAAACGCCTATCATCAGATTTGAATATACATACATGAGCGGTAACCATTAGATATACATAAAATATTTTTTTTAAATCGAAAAAAAAATATTCGTAGAAGAAAAACAGGTGTCTTCTTCAAAAAAAAATAGTGATTTCATATACGAAAAATGGAACGACTGCTTTATGAAATACTGCATTTTAAACTAGATCTTTACAAATACAAGTAAACGAAACGTGTAAATAACAAACGAGAAAGGTAATAAGAAGGTTTGAAAGAGATAAGTTGAAATTTCTTACTAACTGCTTGTTGATGGACTTCTACAGACTATGGCAGCACGGGACAATACCAACAGCAAAATCATGGCTTTATTTCAAATGTTCAAGTGATATTTCTAGTTAAAGTAACTGTAGTAGTAGTAGTAGTAGTAGTAGTAGTAGTATTCCAAGGGTGTTTTAATATGGTATTCGCTTTCGCTGCTACCGTAATAAAAGATAAACAATTCAAAAGCTTTTGGAAGACGACCAACTGCTCCATATCAAATGTACAGACTGAAAGCTTTTTTAAAATTTGAATTAATTTTATACATCATCATCGAAACCATGGATCTAAAAAACATTATTGGAAAAAATTACGCTTCTGGACACGGACTTCCGCCATTTAAAAACTGATAACCAATTCCGAATTGGCAGAAAAACGGTTGCAGCGCAACACTTAGTTGATAGACAGAAAATCTAAGTTAATAAGATTTCTCCCTGTACTTAATAATCTTAATAATCTTAATAATCTCATAATTATCTGCTATATAGACAAGTTTCATTATGGCGTGTTTATTTTCAATTACCTCCTTGAACCAGATTTTCAATAGTGACCCATTTGCACATTTAATAATAGAGACAATCTGTGTTTCATTTTGCCTGTCTCTTTTAATGCAGAAACTCCAGCCATTTTATGTTCATTAATTTTGTGAAGTAAATTGCAAATAAAATCATATTATATTTGACACTTGAGAATACCAATCAAAGATTGCAATGTGCATAGAGTCTAAAGACAATCTTTAGTCAACAACAACGTTGAATATTAGTTGTATTTGCGTCGCCACTTCGGCGACTTATGTTCAACATTGTGCGAAGGTATTTTTGCCAACGTTATTCTAACTGACGCGAGCACAACGCTGTAGCGGCGGCGTAAAACATGTAACGTTGGAGCAACTAACCTCCATATAGCGTTTATATAACGTCAGATAAAAAACGCCAAAACCACATCTAATAGCAATGTTACCAAAACGTAATTTTATGATGTTGCTGCAATGTAGAGTATATGAAGTGTATCTGTCATTATATTGACGACGATAAAACAATCTCAATTTTGACATTGCTACAACGTTATTGCAGGTAACTCCACGCCTCTGAAAAAAATCTGTTTTACAATGTAAGTTTTTCTGCAAAAGTAAATGAGTTTCTGTGTGTAACAAGCCTTACTTGTTTTGGGGGTTTCTTTCGTTTTGTTTGTGTTTTATTTTGCAGCAAGAATCACTATGGAAAACCATAGAATATGGTTAGTAAAGTTGTTGTTTTTTTGTTTATGGGAGTGGAAAAAAAAACCAAGTACTTTAAGGGTGACTGTTCTAAAGGTTTCTTAATTGAATTCTAAATTTTTCTTGAAAATGAGTAATTTTAATGTTTGTGTTTCTAATTTTGTATGCTTTATGTAACTTTGACAATTTCTAATATCTGAGATAACCCCCTAATTCGTGGGAAAATTTACATATATTTTGAATACCTCTTAATCTTTCAGGGGATCTACTTGACAACTACAAAGAAAAAAGGCGGTCTCCCGCATCGAAATTGCCAACATACTGATGTATGCACCCGATAAACAAGATCCAGTTAAATTATGGCAACATGTTAATTTGACGGAAGAATTCTTCAGATACTTGGACCCCTTTTTCTTTATTGCCATTGTGATAACATTTCAACAATGTTGTCATGAAAACGACAGGGAAGCAATTCTACTTTTCCAATGCTCCAATTAGGTCCAGGTCAATCAAAGGAAACCCCGCACGATGGATGAAAGGATCTTTGAAAAAACATTTAGACAGTAAAGACCAGCTACTACGAAAAGTAGGGACAACAAAAGATCAAGCAGACTGGAAAGCCTATAAGCATGCTAGAAATCACTGTAATAACAAGGTTAAGGAGGCATAAACGAAATTACCATCAAAACTGGATAAGTGAAAATAAAAACAATTCGCGCAAGTTTTGGGAAGCTGTAAAAGCAATCTACCCATCAAAGTTGAAAACCTCGTTATCTTCACTGCAAGATATAAAAGATAAAGCAATTGTTTTTGCAGAATATTACGGAACAATTGTGACCAAGCTCAAAGCCGGCATCACATCTCTCACGAACCATGTATGGAGAACACACAAACCGAAAATGAGAAGAACTGAGAACGTTTTCAAGTTTTCGTACGTCTCGGTTGTTTTCGTAGAAAATCAACTACGCTCCTTAAAAAGAAAGAAATCGACAGCAGCCGATGACCTACCGCCTGGCATGATAAAAGACTGTTGAATGGAAATATCTAAGCCTCTGGCGCATATAATAAACATTTCGTTGAATTCCGGTACCGTACCGTCAATTTGGAAGAAAGCTAAAATCAATCCGATACACGTGGAGACACTAGTAAAACTGTGAACTTCAGACCGATATCCATACTGCCATCTTTTCCAAAATCATTGAAAAAGCAGTACATTCCCAACTGTCCGAGTATGTAGAGACGAACAATCTCCTAACAAATACTCAATTCGGCTACCGGCGAAATCGTTCGACCAAACTTGCGTCTATCCTTTTACTTGACAACATCAGAAAACAAATCGACGACGGAAACCTAGTAGGAGTAGTGTATATAGATCTAACGAAAGCCTTTGATACCGTTAGGCATGCTGTGCTGTTAAACAAATTGTCGGAGTTCGGTATTGAAGGTAAAGCACATGAGTGGATTACAAACTATTTGTTCAACCATGAGCAATTTGTTTCCTTGAATGGCCACTCCTTTGAAACCCATCGCTTGCTATCCGGTGTACCACAAGATTCCATTCTTGGGCCTTTACTGTTCGTCATTACCATGTGTGCTGATGACACAGATGTTGCAGATAAAAGTAAAGCGAAAATTCAAAAGCTGCTAGATGAAGATCTTCAGAATATCGGAAAGTATTTTGATGATAATGAACTGATCATTAATTTAAAGAAAGGAAAGACCGAGGCGATGGTATTCGGAACTGGAAAAAGGTTATCAACGACAAACAAAGTTCTCGAATTGAACTATCGAGGACAGCCAATCAATAATGTCAACGAATATAAATACTTGGGAAACATCGTTGACAGTCACTTGAATTTCAACACCAATTTTGAAAAGTTCTACAAAAAAGCCTGTGGACGGTTAAGATTATTAAAGTGTTTACGGAGTGTTTAACACTCGACTCCGCATATTGTGTTTTCACAATGATGATCTTACCGCTGCTTACACATCAAAGTACTGTTAAATTAACGTTTACGGATGGACAGAAGAAAATGCTGAAGTCTGTTGAGACTTCTCAGATAGTTGGTTGTAAAATACCATCTGCGCCCAATGTTATTAATAAAGAAGCATGCTGTCTGGTACGAAAATGCCTGGAACATGATTGCTGCTCAAACTTTGACAGATACTTTACAATAAATGATCACAGCCAGAATACGGGGAACTCTGGTTATCTCTTGAAAGTGCCTAAAATGAGACTAGAACTTGGGAAAATTTATTTTCGTTATGCAGGGGCGAAACTCTACAATGACCTACCTTTAGCAACAAGAAAAAGCCAAACAAGGACTGTTTTTAGAAACAAGATCAATGAATATTTTAATTAGATTTCTGTATTATATGTGAATAAAAACCCTATTTAGGTTCTTATAAAGCTCTATTTGATCAATCTTATCAATTTTATATTTACCACTTTATTTTTCATTTTTGTTTAACAGGTCTAACATTGATAATAGCCGATATGTATATATTGTATATATTTTAGACGCTGAAGTGTTTTGCACCCTTATAAATATTCTGCAAATAATAAAAATAAATAATTATGGTAAAACAGATTAGTACTTTCTGTTTATATATTCTCTCGCTTTAATTTTAATTTCGTGGGACCTACTAAATTAGAAATAGACCCTGGGTAGTTCGGTATGCCTTTAATACAGTAGGCGTATCTTATAAGAATTTTTTAAGGCAAACTCTAGGGACTACCTTAAGGGAATTAATTAATGCGGAATAAATCCGTGCGGAATAAATTATTGCGAAATTAATTATTGTGGATTTGTCCCCGAAACGCAAAAATAAATTCCGCATGAAATTACAGAAAAATGAGGGAATGCCAATTTCTAAGCCCTGCAATGTCTTGGCTAACGAAGGCTTTACGTTAGTTTTATGTTATAAAAGGTGATATGTAAAGCATGAAAAAATCTTTTATATTTCGAATCCGCAAAAATTTATTCCGCACTAATTTATTCCGCATTAATTAATTCCCTTAAGGTAAAAATTTTAGTTCGGAATAACGAATGTACGAAATAAGCAGCATTCGAAATAACGGATTCATCGTGCCAAAGCAGCTAAGCAATAATAGTACAACACGTAAACCAGTATTTCATAAGCAGTAGCCGGGGTTCTGTTCTGAAAAGGAAGAACAACAACAACAACAACAACAACAACAACAACAGAATTTAGGTAAACATATATAAGTGAAATATTGATCCACTAAAAATAACTAATAAGCAAAAGAATTCAAAGGTGATGTGCGGTGTTTTTACGCTATATTTCTAAGGATACACATCATCATCTTCTATAAAGTATTCTTTCCTTATCGATGTTTTGTGATTTTTATTTTTCGTCACTTCGGTTGAGTGAAATATATATAAATTTCAAAGAAAAAATAGGTGTAAAAAGTTTTAATCCGGGATGTTAATGTATATTATTGATATTTGGTGTATTTACAAAATTTGGAAAATGATCATCAGAAGGAAGCTTTCTCAATAATTTGTTATTCATTAATGATTAATAATTATTAATTTGAATAATTTATTAAAGTGTATTTATGATCTTTCTTCAACGGAAAACCCGCAAAATACAGCCAAAACTAGGACACGCTCTATGGAAAAAAATGTGTTTAAACTAAAATTTTGACACTACACTCATTTTTATTGAATCCAAAGTTTGTGAGACACACGACTATACTTCTAGCAAAACGGAGAGAGTAAGAATCTCTCTGCACAACATTCACATGCTTTAAAAGTTGCTGTCTAATGTACATCATTTAGTCGAACATGGAACTATCTCATTTTAGACAGCGATAATTTTAGAAGAAATTGGCGGAGAGGGTAACCGAAATTTGTTCCCTTGATATAAAGTTCTTGTATGGTCAGTTTTAATTTTCCACCTGGGTCCAAAAAAATTTTGTCCTGGTTATCACGTGTTAATGACGTAACATATTTACCGCCAGTAAAAAATAAAATTCTTCAAAATCAAGAAAACATCCATATCGTTCGAAAGAGCATTAAAAACACCCATTTCAGAAAATCAATATTTCACGAATTATCAGGTATTAAGTATTTGCGATAACGTCATAATTTCCAGAACAAAATATGCAAAAAATGAACTTATAGATGAAATAGGATGGTTTTGATACCCAAAATACAATTTTTCTGGCAACATTTTCTGTTTGTTTTCCAGCTTCTGCATGACTGGCAGAGGTTTGTGGCTGGCAGCACAGTGGACCAGTGTTACCAGCGTTTATTCATTTTTGTTGTTCTTTTGAATAAAAATAAAAGAGTAATTTGCATAGTTCATTTTTGAATTAAGTTTTCTGTGGATTTAACTTAGGATATGATACTGTTTGCAATTTTATTTCCGTTGGACTGCCGCACTTGATATTTATCACAAATACTCTTTTTCAGCCGGAACATTTCAGATGTTTGGCACCAATCAATATTGTTCAATTTGAGATTTGAGATTATGAAAACACATGCCAGGCAGTTTTTTGTGCATTTTGTCATTCTTTAAACGGAGGCTCGGAAAACCCAAGTTATGACGTCATAATTCGAGTTATTAACTTGAAATTTTTAATTTTCGATATCACTTCCAGTTACAAACTCGAAAATAAAAAAGCTAAATTTTGATTTCGAGTTACTAACTCGTAATTACTTTTTCAAATAACTCGAGAACTCGAGAATATTATATTGCTTTAAAAGATTAGAGTTACCAACTTGGAAATAAAGTTTTAAATTATTTTTCTCGAGTTATCGTGTTTGTTCGAAATCAAAATAAGTGGAGTGGAATGTGTATATATGTTATTAATTCCTTCATCATGTGGTTTGCAATGGAAAAGATTTTTGCAGTTGTCCTGTTTTGGCAATTTTAATTTCACAGTTATATATATATATATATATATATATATATATATATATATATATATATATATATATATATATCAAACTTTAATATTTTACCCAATTAAATTTTGTTGTTCAACAAACATGTGATCTTTATGACATTCTAAATACGCAGCACAGCCACCTCCGCTATTTCGAACTAATAATGCATAAAACTGAAATTAATCTACCAAATGCTCAATGGACCAAGATTTTTGTTTCAGATAACGGATGAGTTGACTGCAGTATTGTAGTGATGAAAAATGTAGACTTATGTGAGTTTGTAATAATTTAGGAATTTTAATGAAGACACAAGACCAAAAATACAAGTTTTTTGTTAAACAATTTAATTTCCGAACTTCACGGCGAAATCGCAACAATTTCATGCCACGAAAATTTATTGCCATACAATAACAACTACTATGCCAAAGTTTGTTTAGTTTTGCTAATTTAATCGTGAGAGGGTTATGGATGTGTTGCTTAGAAAAGAATACAAATTTTACTGACTAAACGTAAAATTTCCCCGCTTACCGAGGAAATTGTGTTCATATGAGAAAAATATTTTCCTGCCCACCGAGGTATTTCCTATCATATCAACAGGCGAGATCCCGCTTACCAGGAGTAATTTTCATTCTCATGTGAACATTTCTTAAGAGAGGCGAGATCTCATCAAGTAGACAGTTGCAAAATACAGAGGTAAATTCATCCATACGAGTTAACAGCCTAAGTGAAAATCCTCCAGAAAGCAATCTATTCAACAATAAAATCATCTATAAGTATGTATAGGAAAGCTTAAATGACCTATAAGCTTTCCGCGGCGGATCTAGGGTTAGTCAAAGAAAGTGGAGGAGTACAGTATCATTAATTTTCTGAAAAAAAATAAGTGTTGATTAGGTTATTTGCAGGTTTTTCTTTTACACACTTAATGACCGTGCTCTCCTCCATAAATTTCAACTAGGTTCTAGATCCGCCTCCAGCTCTAGTAAAGATGAATATTTACTTGGTGATGACATTTTTCAATATTCCATTTTTTTTTTTACTTTAACTGAGTTATTAATTATGTTTATAGCTAAAAACAGATTATAAAGAGATTATGGTTACATATTTACCTATACAGAAAATCAGGGGAAGCGAGTGGAAAATAATTTGGTCAAAGATTTAAGGGAAACGTCAGGAATTTAGATTTTTTTTTAAAAAAAGTTAAGGAAAATTGACTTTTGATAATTTTTTTGAAATTCTTCGAGGTCTTTTTTTTCAATTTCAATTTTGCTACAACAACATTCTTCAAGACAATATAAATACCGCAGGAGGTACCACCTCGTGCTAATATAATAATTACCAATGCAGACCTTTCAGTTACTTCTATGTAACACATCATTAAGGTAGAAACCCCCTCAAAAATGTCAAAATATGAGATGTGAGCATTTTCGTTTAGAAGACACTACAAAGATTTGAAAGAAGTTGTCCAGATGATTTTTATGTCGTGCTGACCCTCTGTTCGCCACAAGCGTTCCAAAAGCAAATAAACATAATTATTAAGGAGTCTTTCTATACGCTTCGATCGGCACCCTTTGTTCTCTTTGGCGTAGGGGTATCTTTGGGTGCAATACGTCGCACCAAATCGGTTTTCGTTTCAGAAGTCGTGGACGGGGTAGAAAACCCGAAAAGCTCTCGAAATTTCTGATATTTTTTTAAAACTGAAATTTCTCAGAAGTTGTATTTCTGAATACCTGGCTAAGATATCTCATGTAATATCAATGCAATTTAGTTGCACCTTTACAGAAATGTTTTTAGCAGTTGCCGCTAAGAAATGAGGTGGATGATGTTGTTAGACTCGATAACGCAGGCCTGGGTGGGACGTCAAATCTGCCCAAAATTGACATTATTTTTAACATGCGTTAAATTTTTCTCATCAAATGTCAATGATTAGTTAAGAGAAAATGGTTTTCAAATCAGGTTGGAAAAGGTTGGAAATACACATAAGTATAACAAGTATAACAGAATGGGAAAGAATTTAGGATAGAAAAAAACCCAATATAAACACACCCAAAAATGTTTTATTCAAATCATTCTGCAAAATCTAAGTAAGCGCTCTTCCCTTATAACGAACACCCCATTCAAGTTGCAAAAATTAGAAACCGCCTGTTGAAAGGAAATAGAGTTCAAAGAAGTCAACAAGTAAATGCAGTAGTATCTCCATATAACGAATCATGACGGGAACTTGAAATCAGTTCGTTAACAGCCCCCTCTTGGTATGAATAGGGTTATGTGAGGGAACAGCGAACCAGGTTCGTTATATCGAGGTTCGTAATATCGAGATTCTGCTGTAGCAATATTACTGAAACCTACAATTGTTTCTCAAGTCCTAGTTCCTTGTATGGTGTCCACTTTACCCTATCGATTTGAAAATTTAGTTTTTGACGGAATCAAATAAATATATCGTATCATGGGAATTCAATTCTTATTCAAATCCCCGTATACCCAACAGCAAGATGAAAGTTTGTATTTAAAAGGGGAAATCTATCCGGTACATATTCAGACCCGTCGTGCTATGGGTTTGCAGACTACATTACTTTTTGTGTGAAGTATTAACCGATTCGCTTTGTTGCTCTCCATCGTTGTTTTTAACATGAAAGGTGAAAAGTATATAGAGTTTATAGGAGAAAATGTATAGGAGAAAAGCAGATGTTTGCATAGATTTTTTTTAAAATCCATTTGTCAATTCATTTTTTTTAACTCTCCTTTCACCCTACACTATTCTCCGATTCACTATATGATGTAATTCAATACAAACTCCATTTTAGTGTCTAATTTGTGTGAGTGAAACTATAAAATAGAGTATGAGGAACAAATTCGAGTTTCAGTTTGGTAAGGTCATTATAATTCATGTTTATTCCGAAAACTTTTATCTGATTTTAATCTGGATAAAGATTAATAAACGTTCATAACACATCTATGCCTATTGTGTTACCGAACATTTGTCCTCATTGTGTGAATATTTATCCAATTTCAAATCTTACATGATAATTAGAAAACATATTTATTAAAAATTCTTATTTCGAGAGTATTTGATGTATTCATGCACACATTATCCTGTATATATGAATGCTATGACATCAGAAACAATATTATCTCAAGTGGTTAGTATGTGAATAGCTCGGTAACGTGAATGTTGAATGTAAGGTGTCTTGACGACAACCCCGATCGCAGATCCTCTTCTGTCTCTACTTTCTCTCTCTCCGTAAATGTCCGTTAAGAAGCCCTGGGATCGAGGTTGCGTAAGTGGTTATTGATATAACTATTTAAAGCAGTTTTAAAAATTCTGACTTTAAGTGACGCTAAAGCTTTTAGAAGACAAGACTAAATTTCTACTAAGGGTAAGTTAAAGAGACCTTTTTGATCGTTCTTAGGCTGGTTCTCGTAAACCCCGATGAAATGTTTTGTAGACATTTTTATCTGGTCGAAATATATCAAAACCAGTAAAGGGGACGAGAAAAGACGCAACACGGCATTTTAAAGTCATAAATTTGTTAAAATTTGTTTCCCAAAACATTGACAGTTCTGTAATATTTGTTTTCATGTTTTGATTGTTTAAAATTATGCCTCGGTTTATCGAAGTATTTTCTTCGACGCCTTCTGAGTTGATTTTATCCGAGTTTTACTGTATTACATTTCAGCACTGAGAAATTTAACGATGCTGCAGAAAATTCTGACGCCGATTTGTTTCATTGCAATATGGGGTTTTGTTCATTTGAATAGAAATGATGAATGTTTGACAGGCAAACAATTCGATCCAATAAAGAAAAAGAAGTTATCAAGTTATTTCAAAGTTATTAAGGGCGTGTCTGTGAGTAGATGTCAACTCAACTGCTGGTATTATGGTAAATGCAAGTCTATCAACTACAATCACTTAACAAACGAGTGTCAACTAAGCGCAGATAACCGAGAATCAAGTGTGACTGAAATTGTACCAGACTGGACATACTTTGAAGTTAACCAGTTTGGCAAATATCAAGGTCAATACTGTCTGAAACACAAACCGTGCCCAGAAACCTCCTACTGTCTGTCAACTTGTCAGCCACCATGGTATCAGTGCAAGTGCAAAAACAAACAATACAATGTTTCAACTTGTGGCTTTTGCGTCAATGATGGAAAATGCACAACACTTTGCGATGGTTCTTATAAGTGTCTTTGTTTTGGCAAGGAGTGCATTTCGAAATCACCAATTGGTTCTACTGCCCTTCATTTTATAACTGCAAGTAAAAAGCACGAGCTGTTTCCAGTTGATCTGAAAGATGCGACCAAAACAATATCTGTTTGCACATGGTTTAACAGTGATTTGGAAGAAACAGCGCATTTAGTATCACTATTTCTACAAATTCAAGGTGGTCTGTGTGATGCATTTTTAATACGTATTGGTATCGCAGGAAACATAAAATTATATTCCTTTTTTGGAGATTTTCAAGCAGAATATTATATTGAAAGATCAAAATGGTACCACCTCTGCTTAACAGTTAATTCTGATGGAAACGTCAAGTTCTTTATCAATGGTGTAGAAGTAAGCAGTCATCCAATTAATACTGGTGCTAAGTTTCATCCAAATACTGTTGTGGTTGGACAAGATCTTGATAGCGTAAATGGAGTGTGTACGGTTAATGAGGCAAGTCAGACTTGGCGAGGATATATTTCACAGCTGAATATATGGAATATGGAGTTGTCCAGCGATGATGTTGTCATGGTTTATGATGGAAATTACCCGGAAGGCGATATTGTCAGTTGGACTAGACTCTTGCAGGTGAACGACTATCCAGGGCTTATAGAGAAGAAGAAGATTTCGACTGTTGATTGATTCATGAAATACAATGCGACAAGGTCTACACAAAACTTTGTTTCAATTTAATTTTGTGTAGTAGGAAGTTCACCACTACAGAACAATTGAGTTGCAAAATATCTTGCTGGACACTCTGAAAGTCAAATCCACTCCATAGTTAATAATGCACGAATAAAAGTGATAAAAAAAATTTTAAAAAATAAAAATAGTAGAAATGCAGAATATAATAATTACTAAATTATATAGAAACCATCTTTAACACCACTGGAGATTTTTTTGTTTGATTTTTGTTTTGTTTTTGCCTGTCTGAATTTTTAAAATTTACATGGCCTGGTGGAGGATAAAAAGATTGAAGATTGATATTCACAACACAACAGAACTACAACTATGAACTCTATTCTTGCTCTACCCTTGCTTATTGCACAAACGTTTTAGTTGCATTAGCTTACCGTAAAAGGAATGATATTTTGTGAAAGACAGCAATATGTTAATGACCATTTTGACGGATCGTTTTGCTGGAAACTCGTTGTAAAAACGAAACGAATCCTATTTGAAAGAAAAGAACTTAGATAAATTGTAAATGTACAACAGAAAGCAAATGGCAATTCAATGAATGGAAAGCTTATAAAGTGTTAGTAATCTCTTTTTGTCATTTTTACCATTGCTAATTCTTGCTGTGAAAGCAACAAGTTCGAGCAACATCCACTTCGCTTCTTATTTTGTTGCAGGAAATATAAACTTACCCATTTATTTGTTGGTGGTGGTGTTGTTGTCCGATTTTATGTTTTTCCATCAACTAGGTTTTTCAAGATAAAAAACGACACGAAACATACACGCTAGGTAAAAGCTACATATATAAGCAAGTTTTGTTGCTTACATTCTCCACATGCGTTGAAACCAACTTTTCGTAATTGATTCCAATAAAAATATGGCAGTTGAGTTGTGGCTGCTTCTTATTGCTGGAGAGATTTTCAAGTGGCTTGGCTTCAATTGTTTTTCTTCTATTATTCACGTAATATCTTAACAGTCAGAATAAGAAGGCCGGTTGATGTTTTGCTCTATTGGATTTGCGCATGTGGATTTTCTGATGTTCTGATGTTCTGATTTGCTTTTGTTTATTTCGATAAGTATATGCATGTTTTTGTTTTAGGAAAACATATTTCTTTAACCTGGATTTATCTACTTTACGTGCATGTTTGTATTCCGCTTTGTAATTGTTGTGAGCATTTGAAAAGTTGACATTGACTCCATATCTGTCAATGAGATTTAATGTGTTTTTCTTGTATTCCACCATTTTGAACCAGTCAACTTAATTAAATGTATGTTAATTTTTACTATTGCAGTGTTCTGATCATTTTCTAGCCATTATTAAAAACACTTTCAGACGAGCTTCCAAAAAAATTAGGAGACAAATCTTCCTTCCCCCTGATATCAATGTTGGTGTGAATGGAGTTTATCAGTGGAGCTACTGCCAAATTTAGAAACACCAGGGGGCTTTAAAACTCATGCTTATTGAAAAATTAAATTTGAAATCCATTTTTATTGAGAAATGAGCTTGTCTCTCAATATTTTGTCTTGAGGCTCGAGTGTTTATTCGTATCTGTGTTAAAAAAAATCCTAATGACTATATAACAACCGAACAAACGAACAAATACATCGAATAGTTAAATAAACATTAAAACTATAATGTCAAAAAAACAAATTAAAGTGAATGTTTTTCCTAATTTGCACGAAAGTGGTGTTTACACTAAACTATATGCAGTGTAGATGGTGTCTAAAGCCGGTTTTCGATTAGACTTAATATTCAGCGCGGAGCGGATATTGTTTTCTCCACGTGATCACTAATTGACCCATTTGATAAGCTTGCGAATACTACGGGGAGGAAAAGTTGAAGTTTATCCTACATTTCTGCGACGCTTTTGCGGAATTTATTAAATAACAAAAACTGCTGGACTACAAGCGGAATATTCCACCTAGTGGAAAACCTGCTTAATAAACTACAACAACTTTTCTTCCATCATAAAAGGACCATTGGTTGTAATAAAAAATCCCAAGTAGGAGAGTCTCCAGAGAATATTTTGGTAAGATTTCATTGCGTGCAACAGAAAATAAATCAGTAATAATAGCAAATGTAAACACGAAGTAACTTAAAGATCTTGAAAACAATTCTTATATATCTGTAAGTATTTTTATTTAGATTTTCTATTTACGAATGTATCATGGTTTCTCATGAAATTATTAGCAACCATTTTGCGTTATGATATTCCTTATTGGTTGTAGGGAAATCTAATTATCTACAACTCCATTGTGCACAATTTGCGAATGAAAATGAAAACAAGATCAACATTGTTGACTAAAAAGATTTCCCTAAACAGTATGTCCCAGAATACTCGTTTTATAAATGTCTATGATAATATTAACCGGAAATAAAAGCTTTATATACCCTCAGTGTCCCAATAATGTATTTTTTAAATACGGTCCTAAATGGCCAAATCATGATTTTTGCCTTGGCCTAATAAGGACCGGTCAAAAGGGCCAATATAAGGTATTGTGAAAACGTGTCATTGTATCAATCAATATAATGGTTCAAATCCGATGGCGGATTATTTCAATTATAATCGTTTAACACTAAATCAGCCTGTAAACATTTTACTGTAGGAGGATTGCTGAAAGCTACATTTATTTATTATGACTTATTCTTATAAAAAAACGAAAAACGCCTATCATCAGATTTGAATATACATACATGAGCGGTAACCATTAGATATACATAAAATATTTTTTTTAAATCGAAAAAAAAATATTCGTAGAAGAAAAACAGGCGTCTTCTTCGAAAAAAAATAGTGATTTCATATACGAAAAATGGAACGACTGCTTTATGAAATACTGCATTTTAAACTAGATCTTTACAAATACAAGTAAACGAAACGTGTAAATAACAAACGAGAAAGGTAATAAGAAGGTTTGAAAGAGTTAAGTTGAAATTTCTTACTAACTGCTTGTTGATGGACTTCTACAGACTATGGCAGCACGAGACAATACCAACAGCAAAATCATGGCTTTATTTCAAATGTTCAAGTGATGTTTCTAGTTAAAGTAACTGTAGTAGTAGTAGTAGTAGTAGTAGTTGTAGTAGTAGTAGTTGTAGTAGTAGTAGTAGTATTCCAAGGGTGTTTTAATATATTCGATTTCGCTGCTACCGTAATAAAAGATAAACAATTCAAAAGCTTTTGGAAGACGACCAACTGCTCCATATCAAATGTACAGACTGAAAGCTTTTTTAAAATTTGAATTAATTTTATACATCATCATCGAAACCATGGATCTAAAAAACATTATTGGAAAACATTACGCTTCTGGACACGGACTTCCGCCATTTAAAAACTGATAACCAATTCGGAATTGGCAGAAAAACGGTTGCAGCGCAACACTTAGTTGATAGACAGAAAACCTAAATAAATAAGATTTCTACCTGTACTTAATAATCTTAATAATCTTAATAATCTCATAATTATCTGCTATATAGACAAGTTTCATTATGACGTGTTTATTTTCAATTACCTCCTTGAACCAGATTTTCAATAGTGACCCATCTGCACATTTAATAATAGAGACAATCTGTTTTTCATTTTGCCTGTCTCTTTTAATGCACAAACTCCAGCCATTTTATGTTCATTAACTTTGTGAGGTAAATTGCAAATAAAATCATATTATATTTGACACTTGAGAATACCAATCAAAGATTGCAATGTGCATAGAGTCTAAAGACAATTTTTAGCCAACAACAACGTTGAATATCAGTTGTATTTGCGTCGCCACTTCGGCGACTTATGTTCAACATTGTGCGAAGGTATTTTTGCCAACGTTATTCTAACTGACGCGAGCACAACGCTGTAGCGGCGGCGTAAAACATGTAACGTTGGAGCAACTAACCTCCATATAGCGTTTATATAACGTCAGATAAAAAACGCCAAAACCACATCTAATAGCAATGTTACCAAAACGTAATTTTATGATGTTGCTGCAATGTAGAGTATATGAAGTGTATCTGTCATTATATTGACGACGATAAAACAATCTCAATTTTGTCATTGCTACAACGTTATTGCAGGTAACTCCACGCCTCTGAAAAAATTCTGTTTTACAATGTAAGTTTTTCTGCAAAAGTAAATGAGTTTCTATGTGTAACAAGCCTTACTTGTTTTGGGGGTTTCTTTCGTTTTGTTTGTGTTTTATTTTGCAGCAAGAATCACTATGGAAAACCATAGAATATGGTTAGTAAAGTTGTTGTTTTTTTGTTTATGGGAGTGGAAAAAAAAACCAAGTACTTTAAGGGTGACTGTTCTAAAGGTTTCTTAATTGAATTCTAAATTTTTCTTGAAAATGAGTAATTTTAATGTTTGTGTTTCTAATTTTGTATGCTTTATGTAACTTTGACAATTTCTAATATCTGAGATAACCCCCTAATTCGTGGGAAAATTTACATATATTTTGAATACCTCTTAATCTTTCAGGGGATCTACTTGACAACTACAAAGAAAAAAGGAAGGCGGTCTCCCGCGTCGAAATTGCCAACATACTGATGTATGCACCCGATAAACAAGATCCAGTTAAATTATGGCAACATGTTAATTTGACGGAAGAATTCTTCAGATACTTGGACCCGTTTTTCTTTATTGCCATTGTGATAACATTTCAACAATGTTGTCATGAAAACGACAGGGAAGCAATTCTACTTTTCCAATGCTCCAATTAAGTCCAGGTCAATCAAAGGAAACCCCGCACGATGGATGAAAGGAACTTTGAAAAAACATTTAGACAGTAAAGATCAGCTACTACGAAAAGCAGGGACAACAAAAGATCAAGCAGACTGGAAAGCCTATAAGCATGCTAGAAATCACTGTAATAACAAGGTTAAGGAGGCATAAACAAAATTACCATCAAAACTGGATAAGTGAAAATAAAAACAATTCGCGCAAGTTTTGGGAAGCTGTAAAAGCAATCTACCCATCAAAGTTGAAAACCTCGTTATCTTCACTGCAAGATATAAAAGATAAAGCAATTGTTTTTGAAGAATATTACGGAACAATTGTGACCAAGCTCAAAGCCGGCATCACATCTCTCACGAACCATGTATGGAGAACACACAAACCGAAAATGAGAAGAACTGAGAACGTTTTCAAGTTTTCGTACGTCTCGGTTGTTTTCGTAGAAAATCAACTACGCTCCTTAAAAAGAAAGAAATCAACAGCAGCCGATGACCTACCGCCTGGCATGATAAAAGACTGTTGAATGGAAATATCTAAGCCTCTGGCGCATATAATAAACATTTCGTTGAATTCCGGTACCGTACCGTCAATTTGGAAGAAAGCTAAAATCAATCCGATACACGTGGAGACACTAGTAAAACTGTGAACTTCAGACCGATATCCATACTGCCATCTTTTCCAAAATCATTGAAAGAGCAGTACATTCCCAATTGTCCGAGTATGTAGAGACGAACAATCTCCTAACAAATACTCAATTCGGCTACCGGCGAAATCGTTCGACCAAACTTGCGTCTATCCTTTTACTTGACAACATCAGAAAACAAATCGACGACGGAAACCTAGTAGGAGTAGTGTATATAGATCTAACGAAAGCCTTTGATACCGTTAGGCATGCTGTGCTGTTAAACAAATTGTCGGAGTTCGGTATTGAAGGTAAAGCACATGAGTGGATTACAAACTATTTCTTCAACCATGAGCAATTTGTTTCCTTGAATGGCCACTCCTTTGATACCCATCGCTTGCTATCCGGTGTACCACAAGATTCCATTCTTGGGCCTTTACTGTTCGTCATTACCATGTGTGCTGATGACACAGTTATCTATGTTGCAGATAAAAGTAAAGCGAAAATTCAAAAGCTGCTAGATGAAGATCTTCAGAATATCGTAAAGTATTTTGATGATAATGAACTGATCATTAATTTAAAGAAAGGAAAGACCGAGGCGATGGTATTTGGAACTGGAAAAAGGTTATCAACGACAAACAAAGTTCTCGAATTGAACTATCGAGGACAGCCAATCAATAATGTCAACGAATATAAATACTTGGGAATCATCGTTGACAGTCACTTGAATTTCAACACCAATTTTGAAAAGTTCTACAAAAAAGCCTGTGGACTGTTAAGATTATTAAAGTGTTTACGGAGTGTTTAACACTCGACTCCGCATATTGTGTTTTCACAATGATGATCTTACCGCTGCTTACACATCAAAGTACTGTTAAATTAACGTTTATGGATGGACAGAAGAAAATGCTGAAGTCTGTTGAGACTTCTCAGATAGTTGGTTGTAAAATACCATCTGTGCCCAATGTTATTACTAAAGAAGCATGCTGTCTGGTACAAAAATGCCTGGAACATGATTGCTGCTCAAACTTTGACAGATACTTTACAATAAATGATCACAGCCAGAATACGGGGAACTCTGGTTATCTCTTGAAAGTGCCTAAAATGAGACTAGAACTTGGGAAAATTTATTTTCGTTATGCAGGGGCGAAACTTTACAATGACCTACCTTTAGCAACAAGAAAAATCTAAACGAGGACTGTTTTTAGAAACAAGATCAATGAATATTTTAATTAGATTTCTGTATTATATGTGAATAAAAACCATATTTAGGTTCTTATAAAGCTGTATTTGATCAATCTTATAAATTTTATATTTAGCAATTTATTTTTCATTTTTTTTTAACAGGTCTAACATTGATAACAGCCGATATGTATATATTGTATATATTTTAGACGCTGAAGTGTTTTGCACCCATATAAATATTCTGCAAATAATAAAAATAAATAATTATGGTAAAACAGATTAGTACTTTCTGTTTATATATTCTCTCGCTTTAATTTTAATTTCGTGGGACCTACTAAATTAGAAATAGACCCTAGGTAGTTCGGTATGCCTTTAATACAGTAGGCTTATCTTATAAGAATTTTTTAAGGCAAACTCTAGGGACTACCTTAAGGGAATTAATTAATGCTGAATAAATCCGTGCGGAATAAATTATTGCGAAATTAATTATTGTGGATTTGTCCCCGAAACGCAAAAATAAATTCCGCATGAAATTACAGAAAAATGAGGGAATGCCAATTTCTAAGCCCTGCAATGTCTTGGCTAACGAAGGCTTTACTTTAGTTTTATGTTTGAAAAGATGATATGTAAAGCATGAAAAAATCTTTTATATTTTGAATCTGCAAAAATTAATTCCGCACTAATTTATTCCGCATTAATTAATTCCCTTAAGGTAAAAATTTTAGTTCGGAATAACGAATGTACGAAATAAGCAGCATTCGAAATAACGGATTCATCGTGCCAAAGCAGCTAGGCAATAATAATACAACACGTAAACCAGTATTTCATAAGCAGTAGCCGGGGGTTCTGTTCTGAAAAGGAAGAAGAACAACAACAACAACAGCAACAACAACAACAGAATTTAGGTAAACATATATAAGTGAAATATTGATCCAATAAAAATAACTAATAAGCAAAAGAATTCAAAGGTGATGTATCTATGGATACACATCATCATCTTCTATAAAGTATTCTTTCCTTATCGATGTTTTGTGATTTTTATTTTTCGTCACTTTCGGTTGAGTGAAATATATATAAATTTCAAAGAAAAAATAGGTGTAAAATGTTTTAATCCGGGATGTTAATGTATATTATTAATATTTGGTGTATTTACAAAAATTGGAAAATGATCATCAGAAGGAAGCTTTCTCAATAATTTGTTATTCATTAATAATTAATAATTATTAATTTGAATAATTTATTAAAGTGTATTTATGATCTTTCTTCAACGGAAAACCCGCAAAATACAGCCAAAACTAGGACATGCTCTATGGAAAAAAATGTGTTTAAACTAAAATTTTGACCCTACACTCATTTTTATTGAATCCAAAATTTGTGAGACACACGACTATACTTTTAGCAAAACGGAGAGAGTAAGAATCTCTCTGCACAACATTCACATGCTTTAAAAGTTGCTGTCTAATGTACATCATTTAGTCGAACATGGAACTATCTCATTTTAGACAGCGATAATTTTAGAAGAAACTGGCGGAGAGGGTAACCGAAATTTGTTCCCTTGATATAAAGTTCTTGTATGGTCAGGTTTCATTTTCCACCTGGGTCCAAAAAAATTTGGTCCTGGTTATCACGTGTTAATGACGTAACATATTTACGACCCAGTAAAAAATAAAATTCTTCAAAATCAAGAAAAGATCCATATCGTTCGAAAGAGCATCAAAAACACCCATTTCAGAAAATCCAGAAAATATTTCACGAATTATCAGGTATTAAGAATTTGCGATAACGTCATATTTTCCAGAACAAAATATGCAAAAAATGAACTTATAGATGAAATAGGATGGTTTTGATACCCAAAATACAATTTTTCTGGCAACATTTTCTGTTTGTTTTCCAGCTTCTGCATGACTGGCAGAGGTTTGTGGCTGGCTGCACAGTGGACCAGTGTTACACCGTTTATTCATTTTTGTTGTTCTTTAGAATAAAAATAAAAGAGTAATTTGCATAGTTCATTTTTGAATTAAGTTTTGTGTGGATTTAACTTAGGATATGATACTGTTTGCATTTTTATTTCCGTTGGACTGCCGCACTTGATATTTATCACAAATACTCTTTTTCAGCCGGAACATTTCAGATGTTTGGCACCAATCAATATTGTTCAATTTGAGATTTGAGATTATGAAAACACATGCCAGGCAGTTTTTTGTGCATTTTGTCATTCTTTAAACGGAGGCTCGGAAAACCCAAGTTACAAAATCGAGTTATAAAGTCGAGTTATGGATTATGACGTCATAATTCGAGTTATTAACTTGAAATTTTTAATTTTCGATATCACTTCCAGTTACAAACTCGAAAATAAAAAAGTTAAATTTTGATTTCGAGTTACTAACTCGTAATTACTTTTTCAAATAAATAAAGTCGAGTTGCTAACTCAAGAATATTATATTGCTTTAAAAGATTAGAGTTACCAACTTGGAAATAAAGTTTTAAATTATTTTTCTCGAGTTATCGTGTTTGTTTGAAATCAAAATAAGTGGAGTGGAATGTGTATATATGTTATTAATTCCTTCATCATGTGGTTTGCAATGGAAAAGATTTTTGCAGTTGTCCTGTTTTGGCAATTTTAATTTTAACAGTTATATATATATCAAAAATTCAATATTTTGCCCAATTAAATTTTGTTGTTCAACAGACATGTGATCTTTATGACATTCTAAATACGCAGCACAGCCACCTCCGCTATTTCGAACTAATAATGCATAAAACTGAAATTAATCTACCAAATGCTCATTCTCATGTGAACATTTCTTAAGAGAGGCGAGATCTCATCAAGTAGACAGTTGCAAAATACTGAGGTAAATTTATCCATACGAGGTAACAGCCTAAGTGAAAATCCTCCAGAAAGCAATCTATTCAACAATAAAATCATCTATAAGTATGTATAGGTAAGCTTAAATGACCTATAAGCTTTCCGCGGCGGATCTAGGGTTAGTCAAAAAAAGTGGAGGAGTACAGTATCATTAATTTTCTGAAAAAAGATAAGTGTTGATTAGGTTATTTGCAGGTTTTTCTTTTACACACTTAATGACCGTGCTCTCCTCCATAAATTTCAACTAGGTTCTAGATCCGCCTCCAGCTCTAGTAAAGATGAATGTTTACTTGGTGATTACATTTTTCAATATTCCACTTTTTTTTTTACTTTAACTGATTTATTAATTATGTTTATAGCTAAAAACAGATTATAAAGAGATTATGGTTACATATTTACCTATACAGAAAATCAGGGGAAGCGAGTGGAAAATAATTTGGTCAAAGATTTAAGGGAAACGTCAGGAATTTAGATTTTTTTTTAAAAAAGTTAAGGAAAATTGACTTTTGATAATTTTTTTGAAATTCTTGGAGGTCTTTTTTTTCAATTTCAATTTTTGCTACAACAACATTCTTCAAGACAATATAAATACCGCAGGAGGTACCACCTCGTGCTAATATAATAATTACCAATGCAGACCTTTCAGTTACTTCTATGTAACACATCATTAAGGTAGAAACCCCCTCAAAAATGTCAAAATATGAGATGTGAGCATTTTCGTTTAGAAGACACTACAAAGTTTTGAAAGAAGTTGTCCAGATGATTTTTATGTCGTGCTGACCCTCTGTTCGCCACAAGCGTTCCAAAAGCAAATAAACATAATTATTAAGGAGTCTTTCTATGCGCGTCGATCGGCACCCTTTGTCCTCTTTGGCGTAGGAGTGTCTTTGGGTGCAATACGTCGCACCAAATCGGTTTTCGTTTCAGAAGTCGTGGACGAGGTAGAAAACTCGACAAGCTCTCGAAATTTCTGATATTTTTTTAAAACTGAAATTTCTCAGAAGTTGTATTTCTGAATACCTGGCTAAGATATCTCATGTAATATCAATGCAATTTAGTTGCACCTTTGCAGAAATGTTTTTAGCAGTTGCCGCTATGAAATGAGGTGAATGATTTTGTTAGACTCGATAACGCAGCCCTGGGTGGGACGTCAAATCTGCCCAAAATTGACATTATTTTTAACATGCGTTAAATTTTTCTCATCAAATGTCAATGATTAGTTAAGAGAAAATGGTTTTCAAATCAGGTTGGAAAAGGTTGGAAATACACATAAGTATAACAAGTATAACAGAATGGGAAAGAATTTAGGATAGAAACAAACCCAATATAAACACACCCAAAAATGTTTTATTCAAATCATTCTGCAAAATCTAAGTAAGCGCTCTTCCCTTATAACGAACACCCCATTCAAGTTGCAAAAATTAGAAACCGCCTGTTGAAAGGAAATAGAGTTCAAAGAAGTCAACAAGTAAATGCAGTAGTATCTCCATATAACGAATCATGACGGGAACTTGAAATCAGTTCGTTAACAGCCCCCTCTTGGTATGAATAGGGTTATGTGAGGGAACAGCGAACCAGGTTCGTTATATCGAGGTTCATAATATCGAGATTCTGCTGTAGCAATATTACTGAAACCTACAATTGTTTCTCAAGTCCTAGTTCCTTGTATGGTGTCCACTTTACCCTATCGATTTGAAAATTTAGTTTTTGACGGAATCAAATAAATATATCGTATCATGGGAATTCAATTCTTATTCAAATCCCCGTATACCCAACAGCAAGATGAAAGTTTGTCTTTAAAAGTGGAAATCTATCCGGTACATATTCAGATCCGTCTTGCTATGGGTTTGCAGACTATGTAAGAAAAAAAAGAAAAAGAGAAAATGTATAGGAGAAAGGCAGACCTTCGCATAGATTTTTTTTAAAATCCTTTTGTCAATTCATCTTTTCTAACTCTCCTTTCACCCTACACTATTCTCCGATTCACTATATGATGTAATTCAATACAAACTCCATTTTAGTGTCTAATTTGTGTGAGTGAAACTTTAAAATAGAGTATGAGGAACAAATTCGAGTTTTAGTTTGGTAAGGTCATTATAATTCATGTTTATTCCGAAAACTTTTTATCTGATTTTAATCTGGATAAAGATTAATAAACATTCATAACACATCGATGCGAATTGTGTTACCGAACATTTGTCCTCATTGTGTGAATATTTATCCAATTTCAAATCTTACATGATATTTAGAAAACATATTTATTAAAAATTCTTATTTCGAGAGTATTTGATGTATTCATGTACACATTATCCTGTATATATGAATGCTATGACATCAGAAACAATATTATCTCAAGTGGTTAGTATGTGAATAGCTCGGTAACGTAAATGTTGAATGTAAGGTGTCTTGACGTCAACCTCGATCGCAGATCCTCTTCTGTCTCTACTTTCTCTCTCTCCGTAAATGTCCGTTAAGAAGCCCTGGGATCGAGGTTGCGTAAGTGGTTATTGATATAACTATTTAAAGCAGTTTTAAAAATTCTGACTTTAAGTGACGCTAAAGCTTTTAGAAGACAAGACTAAATTTCTACTAAGGGTAAGTTAAAGAGACCTTTTTGATCGTTCTTAGGCTGGTTCTCGTAAACCCCGATGAAATGTTTTGTAGACATTTTTATCTGGTCGAAATATATCAAAACCAGTAAAGGGGACGAGAAAAGACGCAACACGGCATTTTAAAGTCATAAATTTGTAAAAATTTGTTTCCCAAAACATTGACAGTTTTGTAATATTGGTTTTCATGTTTTGATTGTTTAAAATTATGCCTCGGTTCATCGAAGTATTTTCTTCGGCGCCTTCTGAGTTCATTTTATCCGAGGTTTACTGTATTACATTTCAGCACTGAGAAATTTAACGATGCTGCAGAAAATTCTGACGCCGATTTGTTTCATTGCAATATGGGGTTTTGTTCATTTGAATAGAAATGATGAATGTTTGACAGGCAAACAATTCGATCCAATAAAGAAAAAGAAGTTATCCAGTTATTTCAAAGTTATTCAGGGCGTGTCTGTGAGTAAATGTCAACTCAACTGCTGGTATTATGGTAAATGCAAGTCTATCAACTACAATCACTTAACAAACGAGTGTCAACTAAGCGCAGATAACCGAGAATCAAGTGTGACTGAAATTGTACCAGACTGGACATACTTTGAAGTTAACCAGTTTGGCAAATATCAAGGTCAATACTGTCTGAAACACAAATCGTGCCCAGAAACCTCCTACTGTCTGTCAACTTGTCAGCCACCATGGTATCAGTGCAAGTGCAAAAACAAACAATACAATGTTTCAACTTGTGGCTTTTGCGTCAATGATGGAAAATGCACAACACTTTGCGATGGTTCTTATAAGTGTCTTTGTTTTGGCAAGGAGTGCATTTCGAAATCACCAATTGGTTCTACTGCCCTTCATTTTATAACTGCAAGTAAAAAGCACGAGCTGTTTCCAGTTGATCTGAAAGACGCGACCAAAACAATATCTGTTTGCACATGGTTTAACAGTGATTTGGAAGAAACAGCCCATTTAGTATCACTATTTCTACAAATTCAAGGTGGTCTGTGTGATGCATTTTTAATACGTATTGGTAACACAGGAAACATAAAATTATATTCCCTTTTTGGATATTTTAAAGCAGAATATTATATTGAAAGATCAAAATGGTACCACCTCTGCTTAACAGTTAATTCTGATGGAAACGTCAAGTTCTTTATCAATGGTGTAGAAGTAAGCAGTCATCCAATTAATACTGGTGCTACGTTTCATCCAAATACTGTTGTGGTTGGACAAGATCTTGATAGTGTAAATGGAGTTTGTACGGTTAGTGATGCAAGTCAGACTTGGCGAGGATATATATCACAGCTGAATATATGGAATATGGAGCTGTCCAGCGATGATGTTGGCATGGTTTATGATGGAAATTACCCGGAAGGCGATATTGTCAGCTGGACTAGACTCTTGCAGGTGAATGAATATCCAGGGCTGATAGAGAAAAAGAGAATTTCCACTGTTGATTGATTCACCCTCCGGA
This sequence comes from Turritopsis rubra, assembly GCA_039566895.2. NCBI lineage: Eukaryota > Metazoa > Cnidaria > Hydrozoa > Anthoathecata > Oceaniidae > Turritopsis > Turritopsis rubra. Next base: position 2,990,217 of record CM077622.1, read on the forward strand.
TGTCGATACAGAAAAGTTATTTCAGTCAGATCAGAGTTACTGTGAAAAACAACTGCAAATCGAACATTTCATCAATCGAACCATTTTTTAGTTTTCTTCGATGCTCGAAGGAGACAGAATATACTCGAATATTATTATAAAACACATTTTAATTTTAACTTTGTTTAGTAGGAACTTTATCACTATGGAACGATTGAGTTTGCAAATTATCTGGTTCAGTCAGTAATATTTATTCTCTTGAGTCTGAGTCTAAATTTAGAGTATATCGAAAAGGCAAGAAGGCCTGGGCACGAGGTTGATCAGCGGCAGATCCAGTGTATGTCGAAAATTTTGATATTTACGAAGTTGGATCGACTGGTACATTCTTTCAAGTCAATGTTTTCTTATCCACTCTTCAACAGTATAAAGGAATGTTAGAAAATACATTTTAGTATATAATAAAAAATGTTCACTGATCTGCTATTCTCTGATTTGTTCCAGCAGTGATTAATGAGAGCCTACAAAAAATAACTTCAGTAAATTGTGCTACTTCCAAACGCTCCAATTATAATGACACATTATTATTGTTCGGGCCTGATATCAGCTAATTGAATAATTTTCAGAATAGTCGTTAACACATTCACTACTGACGGAAATTTCAAAATTTACTGGTTGCATAGCGACCAAAATAACACATTTCGAGATATACACCGACAAATTCAATTCGTCTTAAATGGTCAGTCATAAGAAGTATACCTTGTTTCATGAAATTAAAGCGGGCATTAATTTAGGGGGTGGGGGCTGTTGTGGCTGCATGTGAAGTTGGGGGAGTCTATCCCCGACCACCGCGTCCTGCTACCAATCGGGGCTAGGATGAAGGAAATAAAAACTATAATATAGTTGCCACGTTAATTACATGAAATAAAATACTCGTCCTTGGCAGTGAACGTAATATTACCTTCACGAACGCGAGCAGAGTTTGTCCCCAAAAAAAAATTATGATTAACAACTGTCTACAACTCAGGTTTCTCAACGAATTTTACTATTGTTACATGACCTTATTTCTGAATGATCCTTCCTTACCTTACACCAAATCAAGAAGAAAGTGATCATGATCAGGAGAAGAACTACAAAGCCAAAGCCAGCAGATTCAATGTAGATGATTTCTTTATCTAAAGTTGCTTTTTCATTATAAGCAAACTTGATTTCATTTCCGCATCTCTTTCCAGCGAAGCCTAACTTGCAATGACATGAAATGGAATTATTCCATTCGATACACGTAGCATTGTTGAAGCAAGATTTGACGTGCATAATTTCTTAATGTCACAGAAGGTTTCAACAAAGTTGTCATCACAACGACACACAAACGTTTCATTCCTTAGTTTACAAAATCCATTAATGCATGAATCAGGAAAGCATGGCGTAGTTTTAATTTCGCAATATTTTCCATGATAACCAGCAGTACAGTTGCTGTAACTGTTTTTGTTGGTAGATGCACAAGTACCATTGATCCTGCAGGGATTATTTTTCTCAAGATCAGTCAATGTAATACCATGTTACCAATGTGGTTCATGGCATACTCCTATCATTATAAGGTTTTTCCTCATTAATAATGCCTTTACAGAACACTTGAAGTGTACCTGACTATCACGAAATGACGATGTTCTTAAAGTTGATGCAGTAACCACAGATAGATCAACTTGATTCAGGTGAGTGTTGTAATCTGCATTTAAGTATTGCAAGCGGCTATATTTTTGTTTTAGACTGATGGATTTAAGACGATTGTTAGATAAATAAAACGTGATACACATATCTGGGATAATGTCATCATTAATATATTCAAGATCATCCACCTAAACGGAGCTTTAGATAATTTAGAATATTTTCGATCAATATCTGGATTCAAACTGTTGGTTAATGCGTTTCCAAGAAGATGTATATATGATAAACGTGTCAAATTAAAGAACGCGTGATCTTCTATATTATGGATCTTGTTATTTTGTAACTGAAGGCTTGTCAACTTTTTAACCTGTCATTGTTTAATTTCTGAGGACTTGAATATTGTTGTAGGCTATAAAAAGTCTACTTAAAGACGGCACAGCATCTATTGTTTCCAAAATCAAACTTAGATGTTCTGGAAGATATTGATTGTCATTCAGATCTAATAAATTTAATTTGGTTAGTTAACCCAAGTACAGGCGTTTCAAATTTGCATAATTCAAAGTTTATTGATTGTACGTTCAAAACTCTGTTGAACTCATCTTTACAATTTGATAAGTCATTGTAGCTCATGTCAATAGATCTATATTTTGTACCGAAACAAATCCTTTGTGATTTTTGTTTGTCGTAAATCAAGCCTTCGAATTGAATTTGGGAAGTTAACATTACTTACTCTGGTCAAATCATTCCCGTATAAATTTAAAGAAGAAAGTTTTGTAAAACCTTTAAATGTGTGACCCATGTTTGTCAATGTCAGCCAGGATATTCTGGTAATGGTTACACTTGCCAAGGTAACAAAAATCTTTCATTTAAGAAGAATTTAAACGTACTTAAGGATAAAGAAATTTTTGTAACATTTTGTAAAATGTTAAGTTACCTCTTAAATTACTGTTAGACAAATCTAATGATTCAAGGCTTTTAAAGTAAAGTCGAAATGACCAATCAGGAGTAACTGTAGAGTGTATCAACGTAAATGATGTCAAGGAATCCAAAAATTTAGGTGGATCAATGTGAAACTTCTTAATCTGACTGTTAAATATTTGAAGACGTTTTAATTTTGGCACATCTTTAAAAATAAACAGTTCCTCTTCCTGGTATCTTTGGATTTGTAGTGTTTGGAGATTTTCATTTGACAATGAGGAATCATAAATTCTTTTTAGATTATCTGCATTTATACTGACCGTTTGAATAAAGGGTAGTCCTTGAATCGTTCCGTTAGCAAATTTTTCAAAAGGCATATATAAATAGAGAGTCTTTAAATTTGTTAGATATTCAAACATATCTGATCCTTTTAACTTTTCCACCACTAATATAACGATTATTTTCCGGATATTTTATTTAAATATCACATCCTTTAATTGAATTGTACCTTGCCTTGTACCTAAATACCTTCAATAGGATTATTGATGTGATGGTGGAATGGTTTGATAATCACCTAGTTTTCGTATTTCAGATCATTTTTCAGCGGCGGCCTTCAGCAAAAATGTGGAGTAGTATAGAGTCGTGAAGTTTCTTTTCAATCTTAATTGTTAGTTTAGGTTACTTGCACGTTTTCCTTTTCCACTTTTAACTAAACTCTCCTCCATGACTTTTGCCGAAGCTCTAGATTCGATGAAGAAACAGAATTTGGAAAGTACTACTGTTCAAATACTACAAACAATCCATTTAGAAAGTTTTCATTGGAATTTTAATAACTTATTATGTAAAATCATAATTTATATTTCAGCAATGTGTCAAATTATTTTCGTCGTATTTTTATGTGATTTAGTCAACGTTAGCCTGTACCCTGTAAATTGAGGATACTACAGTTTTATCAGAAAGAACATTTATTATAAAACAATGGTATAATGGTTACGCAACCATCACCACCTGCCCCTTCTCCTTCTTGTTCCTTTTAAAATGTATTTCTTTAAATTTAAAACTTTCAATTTTGTAAATGTTCATGAATTTGTTGTACCTCTAAAGAGAGTGGATTCTTGGATGGAAAATAAAAGCTTAATCTCACTCTTGCAGGTTATGCAAAACAAGAGCCTGGTTTGTCTTGTAAATTCTTTTTTTTTTTTTTATTTCATATTTCAATTTTCAATATATTAAATAAAACCTTAGATTGGGATGAATTGACATCCGCCTTTCTCACATTTCCACTTCTTGATCTTGTTATCAAAAATAGTTAATGAATTTAATTACTTTATCTCATCGGGAAGAAATTGCCAGAGTTGATTGGAGCGATAGACAATAGTATTCAAACCAAACGGATTTCTTGGGTTGTTCACATAAAATATCGAACAATTAACAATGTAGAATACCGATTTTTATAAGGGTGTCATAAATGGACCATTAGAACTGCGAAGAAGACGTGATCCTCCAACACAACAACTACGATGTAACACCCACGATCTAGATACCATCACATGTAATACCAACGCCCCAAGGTCAATATTCGAATATAAGGCATCAAAATTTTTCAACGAATTACCATTAATATGCCGAACTGCAGACAGTTACCCAAGCTTCACGACTGCTACAAAAAGTTACTTTTTTGATAAAGCCACAGCACGTATTCTCTCAAATTTAGAATAAATTTGTTGTATCATAGTAACTTCTACATTTGTCTGTTTCCTTTTCCTTTTTTTTTATCCTTTTTTCATTATTTTTGAACGGGATTTATTTAAATAACAGATGAAATCAATCAGAAAGTACTAACAACAAAAACCTGACAGTCCTTTGAAAACTTCATTTCTTTGACTAGCATTCGGATGCATCTATTTTTTATTACTATTAGTCTGTTCACCAAATAAGTAACTTTCCCTTCACATCATGAATATCATACTGGGTTAAGTGAGGCTATATAGCTCTATAAAATGTGGATTTATAACTTATGAATAAAAACATATTTATGTGGCAGCACCTTGAAACTATAAATTTTGTCAAAAACTCGAAAATTTTGATAGTACTTATAACTGACATGGTACCGGTACTGATACTGGTCACGTGGGAAAAGGTAAAGAAAAGGAAAATGGGAACGTTGTCATGGTTCTTGTCAGTTACACTTTGTCACATACTGCCATGGCATATGATATAGTTCAAACTACCCAACGAACGTGCCTCCCTAAGTAAGTTTATCAGTGTGATGGTTTATCAGTATGTGGCAAAGTGTAACTGACAAGAACCAGGACAACGTTCCCATTTTCCTTTTCTTTACCTTTTATAGATCTGATTGTCTGCGACTCGGTGGGTGAATGTTAGTGGTTCGAAACCAAGTCGGCCTGTTCCTAAGAAAGATGCGACTTCTAACATAAAAAAAATCAAAGCCTTCATTTAGTTCGTAATTCACTAGTCGTCAATTGACATCAAAATCCTTCCGTCAAGATGTATGTATTAGTAGAGCGCTGGTAGATGTGGTGATCTACGATTCCATAAGCGAGTTTGTCAGTGGTTCGAAACCAAGCCGGATTGTTCCTAAGGAAGAAATACAACCTCCATTTAGTTACTTACTTAATAGTTGTGAATTGATAAAAAAATCTTTCCCAAAATATTTTATCCCTCCGTGGCGCTCTGGTAGGTGTGTCGGTTTGCGACTCAAAATGCGCATATGTCAGTGGTTCGAAACCATTGCGAACTTGTCCTGTGAAAGATACACTAGCCATATCAAAGGAGCAAATCTTTAGTTACTTACATAAAAGTGGTGACTTGATATCAAAATCTTTCCATGAAGATGGTATCCATCAGTGGCGCACTGGTAGGTGTGCGGTGTGCTACTCTTAATGCGGATATGTCAGTGGTTCGAAACCATGGCGAACTTGTCCTGTGAAAGATAAACTAGCAATATGAAAGGAGTAAATCTTTAGTTACTTACTTAATAGTGGTGACTTGATTTCAAAATCTTTCCATGAAGATAGTATCCATTAGTGGCGCACTGGTAGGTGTGTCGGTGTGCTACTCTTAATGCACATATGTCAGTGGTTCGAAACCATTGCTAACTCATCCGGTGAAAGATACACTAGCAATATCAAAGGAGCAAATCTTTCATTTAGATGGTAAATTACTAGTAGTGAATTGATATCAATGTCTTTCCATTAACATGATATCCTTCAGTGGCGCAGTGGTACATGTAATGATCTGCCATTCTAACAGTTGGGTATTGCCAGTGGTTCAATACCCGTTCCGGCTGTTTGCAAGAAAGGTGAACAGAAGAAAGAAAACGCGAAAGACGAATAGTTCCATACAGAGTAAGTAGTGTATCCTGGTCGCATGGAGTCGATATGCATGGTTGTCGTCGTACGAGGTGACCAGCTCAAGTGAAGAGGTGATCGATCCAGAGATGCGAGTTCGTCCGAAATCCCTCATACAGAAGGAAGATCTGCAAAATGTGAAATAAAAAACAGGGGATCTTCTGGAATTTTTGAATATTTTTTGGGAAAAATTTTTTTTTTAAATTACAAAGATTTTCTCAGCAAGCGGATGATTACTTCTGCAAGTTCTTGCCATTTCTAACTTACCATGCTCATTAAATAACTAGTGAAATTATTTAACCGCGGCTAACATTCTTAGCACGGGCATATTAAAATCAGTAGTTATTAAGTGACCATGATATGTTAGAAATTGCAAAAACTTCCAAAAGTACTCATCCGCTTGTTGAAAAATGGCGATGCAACAGTTAATGCCTGAAAATTTACTTGCAAAACTTGTATAATTCAGAGCTCAAGGATTCCATCAAGGGAATTTCACGGAAATAGTTTTAGGAAACGTTACATCCATTTTTCGCAACGTAGAAGAAACCGAAAAAAATTAGGTTGCTGAAGTGTATGTGGGTCGTCTTAATGTCACAGTCCGCAGAAAAAATGGTGACCAGCATCAAAAACAGTCTACACACAATCACACAATGATGAAGTTCAAATCAGAAATGAACAATATTTTGTCTTTTTTGTTTTCATTATTGAATTAGTTTTTATTTTGGAATTACGGTAAATCAACTCATAAATGGTTTGGGCGTTTTCTGGAAGAGGGCCTTAAAAAAATGGAGGGCGGATATTGGGCAATTTATTGTAAGTGAATCGTATGATTTATTCCAATTGAAAGTTCTGATCTGTACTATTTTTTATTTATAGAGCAAGATTTTCCAGGTTTTCCAAACATTGGTTGCAGCTTGTTTTTAGATTTCCTCTAAAAAAGGGTTTTGTAAAAATTTAAAATTTCAGGTAAGGTATTATATATTCATAACCTATATGTATATATCTTATTTATTAACAATTATTTTTATATGGGAAAAATTTATAGATTTAATACTACCACAATGCAATGCTGTCATTGCGATTTGTGTAACCATGTCCTGAAATCGCAGTCAGAATATCAGTTCTGTTAGTGAAGGGTTTTTAATTTTAGTGAGTTACTTTTACCATTCAATTAAGATATTTTTAATTAGTTATTTCGTGATGCATTAATGTAGTTAAAATGGTTGTTATTAGTCATTTATTGTGTTATTCATGTTACCTGGAGTTTCCGCCACACTTCTGGTTATTAAAATACACGGCTCCAAAATAAGAGTTTTTGTAAAATACAGTGTTCGGTTTACTTGTTCGATTTGGAGTTGGTTAAACTACGTCATTAAGCGAATGCTTCCAGTTAAAGGTGCTAAACTATTCTCAAAATTTAATGTAGAATCATAATCTTAGACCGATTTTTAATTCCTCTTTTTAATTCCTCTTTGATTCTCCTATCAGAAGGATTACTTCGATATTCTGATACTCTTTAAAGGGCAATTGGTCCGGAAGGAACATTAGAGACTTTAAGCTACGACATGTGAAAAATCAAAAAATATTTTCTTTCCTAATAGAATGCTTGAGTAGAAAAATAGTAATTTCAATATATCCTGTGGTAAATATTTTTCACGTTTCTTTCCTCGCTACTATCTTTTATCGAAACTCTTAGTTCCGTATATTGTCAAATCTCTCTTTTATCCATCCCTACAAATTTTTGATATTTTTGATAAGCTGGCAAAAACTATGAAATCAGCACTTGGTCTTTACATTAAGGAGAGTAAAAATAGAAAGAGGGTGTTTAAGAGTCTCTCGTATCACAAACTTTTCGGTGAGAACTCTCATAAAAGCGTTTGATAGAACAAGACAAAAGTTGTTTTTAAACTCAATCACCCAAACAAATTCTACATGGTTTTCACCATGAACTTTACTTATACGATATCTTACCTTCACAGCTTAAATAATATAAAATACAGATCAGAATTTCCTTGGGTAAAGTCAACGAATTGAATTTCAAAAGGTGGTTTTAGGCCCACACAACACTTGCATTGATTTGCAATTTTTCCGACATTACATATGTAAAATCTACTCTAATCAGACTGGAATAGATGACAGAATAATTTCTGCCAAAATTAACGTATTTTGAACGATTTTGAAATATACATAGTTGTCCTTTTCTATGATTTAACTTCATCATATCACATTTAAACAGTCCTCAAACGCGTTTGGTCTACGACGCGCAGACATGACTTACATGACAAAAGACTGACCGTTTTTAGCATTTCATTATCTCCCCCTCACATGCTAACACATACACTGCGGGGGGTTCAGCAACCTAACTTTCTAACGTCCCTTCTTAACAGTGGTACTCACATCAGGTTGTAACGTTTATCAAGTCCCAACCAAAGCACACACCCATTCCTCTTGACAGAACTATTCCTCTACAGTGAAGTTCGATGCAAATGTTTTGCAAGTATCAGCAGGCAATAAGAATTGCATTACCATTTTTTCACAAAGAATATTCTAGCATATGCAATAAGTTTCTTCAAATGACGTTGATATGTTCGTTTTACCAATGCACAGCCTGAGAATTCCACCAGCCCAATTCCGATTGTTCCGATAGTTCAATATTGACATACGCAGTAAAGACCTGTAAAGAATAGTAAAGAATTTCTACGAATCTTTGAATCAAAATGACAACAAAAGCAGAACAAGTGGATTCATGCGAGTGGATAACAAGAAAATAACTAAACCTGTCCTATGTATTTCTTTCGTTGATCCGTTCCTTCGTTGGTCGTCCACTATCACCATGGTGATGCCCTATATTGATGGAAGAAAAATATTGTTACAAGTTGAATTTTCTATAAAATCACTGCCTGCATTTATAAACTTTGAAGCTACGAACATTATCGGTAAATATCTTAATTAACTCTAAGAGTATTTTCATGCAGAAAAAAGTTTTAGAACATATATGATTACGATATTTGGATGAATGTGAACTCAAAATAACCATTTAATAAAGTCTATTGTTCAGATCTTGCGGATAGGTATCACTTCGGAAGTAAAGAGGATGGAAGTACGATGACTTAATCGGAATAGATCGTAAATATTTCGAGTGTTTACATGATACGATTGTTTTAAAAATCTCGACGAGCCAGTTCTGCGGAAGAATTTGATTCAATTTACTCGAGGTGATAATCAAGAGAATAATAAAGAAAAGGTTTCGAAATTTTGTTTAGGTAAGATTGTCCACACTGAATCGGGATGTTAACGGAGCAGAATCATTTTCAACTCCTAAGTAACACTCCTAAGTAACACTTTTACTAAGTGTAATCAGTCCGAAATTTTAAACAGATGATATTGGTAAATAGTGTGAATGCTCACCCATCCATGATAAAAAAAAAGATTTACGAGTGAAATCTATCTGCTAAGTCTGAGCATCGTCAAAATGTTATAAAAGTTTCATCATCACTTTGGATATGAAACGACAACTTTAACATTAATCCGTAAGTCAATGGAAAATTCATTCGGTAACTTTTATAACGTCAAACGCCAGACAACAGATTTTCCCCCTCACCTTCATCTGCATGTCTGTTTCCTTCCTTCGCATCATAACAAATGAAACGGCGCGTCATGATTAAGTCCATGTTTACGTCACCGAAATTATTTTGATGACATTGCAATTGTTCTTCGCCTTTTGTCTTATATCTCGCCGTCTGAAATTACAATGATTTATGAAACATTAAAATCAGTAGCTATGCATCTTTTTGTTCCACTGTTATTATACGAACTTTTCTTCAAACGCATGATGGAGTCATAACTTATCCTGATTTCGTCCGCGAAAAGTCAATCAGCCTCAGGTCAGTTACTCGAACGAAGAAATTTGTTTTTAATAGAAATCCGTCATATAAGTTAAATGTAACAAACAACCAATCAAAGCACAAGACAGTTGTCGCTTTGAAAAATACATTGCTGACGTTGCATTTTGTAATTAAAGTCTAAAGTAACAAACAATCAATGCGACATGCGCGAAAATCGAAAGAACAGTTTTTTGTTATATCAACATATGTAATGTGAATTACTGCAATGTGTCACCGAGAGGCAGTTACCCTCCAGTGGGTTTAACTTTTCATTTAGCTTTCGCCTGAAATTGTTGCCGGACAGTGATGAAAAACCGGAATGCGAATTTTTATCATTTCTTTTACAAAAAGAGTAAAATTAATGTATAAATGAGTACTTTTGTTCACAATTCATAATGCCTCATACCTGGTCGTCAAATACACGTTTTCTTTATAAGCAACATGAGACCCGAATCTGTCAAAACAGGAAGCAACTGCTAAGTGACAGCTCACTGGATTCGTCAAACAAGGAAAAAACAAATGTATGGTATGGAACAAAACCCTAAACAAAAATAAGCTAAAATTTGTCTGTCGGGGAATGTAGCAGAAAAATGAAGTCTTATTTAGCGGAGCGGAAAAAATATGTGACGTGGTGACCTCCTGTGATATGACCAATTGTTGCTATGGAAACCTGAACCATTTTATTTTTCTCTCATTATTACAGTCCAGATAACTCAAACACTTTATAACTTGAGGATAACTAATGACTTGAGCCTCGTTTTTGTCCGTTTCATTGCATTGTTGCTTTTATAACTTACAGGATGTGTGCATTGAATTACGTCCAATCATCAAACTTCTCCATTAAAAAAATTATTAAAAAATCAACACCAACTTCACCAAATATTAATACGTTTACTACATAATGGATTCGTGGATGTTCTGAAATTGTGAGTTAAATCGTGTCCTAACATATAACAAGTTTCACTTAGATGGTTATGGAATTAAGGCTTTGTGATTGAAACTTGTGATTTCTGTCTGGACAAACAAGAGATGAGAGATTTTTGAATATTCTGGTCAACTTTTGAGAAGAAATCTGGAAAGTGTAATGACAATAATATGAAGGAGAATTTTAAAGTATAAATTCCAATTTCAAAATATTTTTACTTACGAATGTTTTTTCTTCATGTTTCAGTAAGAGTAGTTTTTTTAAATCACTCTCAATGGAGCCAGTTTCTAATTTGTGGTTATGCCCATTTTACACTTTCTTGTTTTTTTTAGAGAGCTGCGCTCTTATATCAGCTGTAGAGGAAAATGAAATAGGTATAATTAGACATCAGTTAGAGTGCGTTTACATGAAAGCCGTACTGAACATTTCAGTTCGGGTAGAGAAATCATACGTAATTTTTTTATATTCCCCTCTACATGTATCAACCGTACTGAAATTTTTAATCGTATGGAACCTAATTCTCAAGTAGGTTTGAAATCTCAGTACGATTTGAAAAGATGTGAAAACTTTCACATTGTTTCATGAAAAAATGTGTTATTAAATATGCGCATATTAATTAAATTTCGCATACACATACGTGGAAATAAAAATATATTCATTTCACGTAAACAACTAACCTACTGAGATCTCAAACCGGTTTCAGTTCACTACGGCTCTCGTGTAAACCCACTCTTAGCCTTTACGCCTACATAAATCATCATTTTCAAAAGTGAAATATTTTATAACACTCCTCCACTTGTTCTTTTGTTTCACTTTTATCAGTCTTGCATAGAAGAAGACGGGAATCTGCACGGAGGAGATACAAAACCATTAAAACTTTTTATTTTTTGGATCATTTTGCTAAAACGAACAAGATTAGTGTTTGTGGATTTTAACCAGGGTCCACTCAGCAGCGGATCGAGAATCAACTTTACTGGTGTAAAAATTATGGATATGAGTGTTTTCAAAAGAATAATTGAAATTTCATTGCCAATTCTTTTTTAGAAAGTTCTCCTCCAAATTGGCTAACACCAGTCAAATTTCTGCTAGATCTGCCATTGCCACTTGGTCCTTCTTTTAAAATGGCAACACAAATAATTCAAAATAAATTATTCTGATGGCAAGCATTGGGTTTAACACAAGATATCTGTTGGCAGTAGTACCTTTAAGCAAAACCAGTAAACAGATGAAAAATCAAAACTAAATTGCAGTAAAAACATAAGATATCAACAGAAAGGTTTACAAATTGGTGTAGCTATACATACCACACACGCTACTTCATTGAACACTAGTCCCTGTTCCAACCTCTAAGCTTTAATGGACAAGTTCTATTGTGGAACTCCGGCTATCAAAGTGAACAGAGATGGAAGAGGAAGAAGAGGTGTTCGCGGGTATGAAGTCAACGCCTTTAAAGCCATTCGGCTATTTAAGCTTTACAGTCGATCACAGTTCGAAAGGCATTGAAACAGACACATCTACTCCAAATCAAATATACACACTTAAACAATTAATATAAAAATGAACTTTCTCCAGACCATTTTTTGTTGTTGTAACCTTTTGAAGTCTCGATGGACCTTGATGCACGTGAATTATACATTCATTTCTTAGATGAGCAAAACGCCTAGAGGGGTTTTTTGTTTTACCTGCAGCGGAAGTGTCTTCCCCAGGAGCCAAACGGGGCGAGCGTATAGTTGATGTTCTGAGCCGAGCGCCATGGCATAAGACATCAACTTACTCACCGCTACAATTTATCATATACAAGCTTTTGCAGCGCTATACCCAACTCATCTACGTATTTGATTCTACTCGTGGCATACTACGGCTTCTACTCATGTATATATATGCAGGCATACTTTATTTTTACCACATTTTCACTTTTCTTTCAATTTTTAAAAATTTGTTTCTTTTTTCTTTCTTTCCTGCGTGGATTCGTTGATGAATTATTGAACAGAACATAAAAAATGATTCAGGGAACCCCCCTAAATGATCAGTTGTTAAGCCGCTCCGCACACGGTACAGCATATCTACACTTAACTCAAATGGTCTCCGAGAACTGAAGACATCTGATTGCGCCAGAAGATAATACGCATTTCAAGATATTGTATAGAACTGTAACTTGTCCCATGTTTTGTTTACAAACGCCTCCCCAAAAAGTAAAAAAATGAAATGTACGAAGCTTTGAACCATTTCCTGTGACGTTCGCAAAAACAATGGAAACATTCTTAGGACGGCAAAAGGGACATTTTCGTGGGGAAACTTTAATGAAAGGAAATACTGGTTTAAATAAAATGGAAAATATACTAAGGAAAGAAGTTAATACAAAAATATTAAAAATATAAAATATATAAAAAAACTGTTATATTTTTAATGAAACCCGTGCGCAATTTAAAAAGAAATATCTGAAGAAGAGAAATTATTTGCTGCTCAAAATTTTAGCGATTTTCAGCCAAATTTGCGAAATTAAATCGTCGCCAAAAATTTCCCGAAATTGGATTCGCGAAAATAAATCCTTGCAAAAGTTTTTCTCTTCTCAATACGGGCTACTTTCGGACGCCTTATATTTCATTTGAAATGTTTGGATTGGCTCATCATTATTCTTGCCACATATAACACCCGAAACATGGAATCTACTCAAAAATTAGAGGGTGTTTCTCGTTTATATGGGTGGTAATTCGGGATAGATACATTTTATTACAACTTTTCAAGAAAAACAGGAACCTCTTTTTCCAATTTCGCTCAAATTAAAATATTTTGGGCACAATCATGCATGGAATTAGGTCCAATTCCCCCGCCATTTATTTTCATTCAGTTACCCTGCTTCAATTAAAGGGACGTGAAATTCATAGAATTAAAAAAAAGGCAGCAAGAACTTCCCCTGTCTGTCGCATTTTTTAAATTCTCTAACGTCTTTAAGGTATCTGGGTGTACCGTTTCTTGTGATTTCAAAACCTCCTTGTACATTGCAATTGCCTCGTCATATCTGCCTTTTTTCTTTAACGAAGATGCAAGGTTATGCTTTGTGATCAACGTATCAGGGTGCTCGGGGCCGAGTGCCGTTTCTTTAGATTTCAACACCTTCCTGTACATTGCGATTGCCTGGTTGTATTTGCCTTTCGAATCTAACGAAGAGGCGATGTTATGCTTCGTGATCAACGTATCAGGGTGCTCGGGGCCGACTGCTGTTTCTTGTGATTTCGAAACCTCCCTGTACATTGGAATTGCCTCGTCGTATTTGCCTTTTTTCTTTAACGAAGATGCGATGTTCTGCTTCGTGGTCAACGTTGACCGGTGTTCGGGGCCGAGTGCCGTTTCTTCTGATTTCAATACCTCCCTGTACATTGCGATTGCTTAGTCGTATTTTCCTTTCGAATCTAACGAAGATGCGATGTTATGCTTCGTGATCAACGTATCAGGGTGCTCAGGGCCGAGTGCAGTTTCTTGTGATTTCAACACCTCCCTGTACATTGCGATTGCCTCGTTGTATTCGCCTTTTGAGTGTAACGACAATGCGACTTTATTCTTCGTGATCAACGTATGTGGGTGCTCGGGGCCGAGTGCCATTTCTTGTGATTTCAACACCTCAATGTACATTGGGATTGCCTCGTCATATTTGCCTTTCAACTCTAACGAAGATGCGATGTTATGGGGAGGTTACTTACAACAAGCGAGTTAAGAAGTTTCGCTTGTCCTGAAACAATAGATCATCTTGTGGTGCTTTAAACGGAGTTTACATTATTCGATTAATTAAAGCGATTTTTTATTAGTGCTGGTAATAGCCTGATCTTGAAGGATTAATAGCCTGCGTTTTATTTTGATGGTTTTCAAAATAACCCGATAATCTTTTGTTGTGCTTACATTTTGTTGATGGCGTTTTTCTGGTTTTTCCTTTTTCATCGCATCATTTGTTTTTTATTGAACGACTTTTTTAAACCATTCGAATAAACTTTCTTTAAACTAATCACAATTCGAATCAAGGAGATCACGTTCGAATTTAAAAACTTCGAATCTTAAATCTTTGTTTAGATTTTGACTTTGCAATATAATACAGGACAGATTCCAGCTGAGAGGGCTGATTTCATCCTAGTCGGGCCGATTACGGATTCGTGTGGTCACGGCAATTTTACCTTACTCTCTAATCAACCATACGATTACAAATGGAATAGTGTAAACAGAGCATTCAATCGATTTTTCTTTGTTTTCACAATTTGATTTGTCGTAGAAATCAAAATCGTGTTAATTAATCCAATAATGAAACCCCGCTTTTTAATTGGTGGCAAAATTACGGATTCTTGAGTGATAAAGTGAACATGATTCATGTGATTCAAACTACTGTAATAATGTGGGGGACTACCGTTTTAAACCTCCTGCAAATCTTCCGGGGAATTTAGAATCAATTTTTTACCTCCACGCATGTACATTTTTTTTTCAAAGAAGCGAGATTAAGCTTTATTTCCATTAGAGCTGCATTTCCGCTGTAGCTGAAAATGCTTGTGACCAATTTTATTGTGCACATGAACGTAGTAAAAATGCCACTGTACAAGAGCACAGCAATCCTCATGAGCAGTCAGTCTCATCAATTTGTAATAATTACGTAATCTGTTTTGTTATTTTGCTGCGGTCATCAAAATTTGAAAACATTTTAGAGAGAACAAAATGGCGGCAACACATGACGAATATGATTATGAGAAAGTAGAAATAGAATCGAATTTAAACACTCTGCAACGATTTCTTAATCAAAGACGAATTGAAAGAAATGAACACATTGTTAACTAGCGATACTAATGCCATTCGTGAAGAACAAGTATCAACTCCATCAGTGTATGATGTTGAGATTTTCATATATGAAATGAAAGGGTATCAATGCTTGCGGAACCCATTAACGAGGTCTCACCATGACGAGGTTTAACCATGACGGATGGTACTTGATTTTATGATAAAAGGAGCAACCCAAGATAAAAGTTATTTTCTCTTTTTGGTGACATCTTAAATGCTTTGAAGAAGTACTCCAAGTAAAAATGATCGAAATCGTTTTCAAAATCTTCAAAAATTCTCTGTGGAGGGGAATTTTCGATAGGAATGGCAAGCAGTATCACCTGCTGTTTCAATAAAAAACACACTCCTCCACAGAGACTTTTTGAAGAGTTTGCCCACTGGGAACGCATCTAATGCAACGATGAAACTTTTTATGCAGTAACATTAACACGTTTACGGGGGTAAGTGGCTAGTCAGACCTCTTGCAAAGGTGACATTTATTTTAACCTGTGCAATTGTTTTCTATTCTACTCAATAATTGCAATCCAGTTATATTTATCTCCACTTCAGAGCAACTTCCCTCAACTCAGCAGTTTCCTATAGCCGTTTATTTCATCATTTAGATTACCTTTTTTAAAGAATTTTTATACAACCACATCTACATATACACTACCGTACGCTGTTGAGAGCCAGGTAATATTTTAGAATCGAAATAATATAATGCCATTGTTATTATTATATATATAAATATGATTTTTTATCCCATCAATTTCACGCATGAAATTTTTTAAGAAAGTTTTCTCATCGATTTTAATCACTGATTGCAACTTTGGTTAATTTTCACCAATCATGATGGCTTCTATTTATTAAAGTTTTTTTAACAATCTATATTTTTTCCAATTCCCTACTTCATTCTTAGTATATACAACTATTTCTCAGACAATATACGACATTTATTACGTAATATATAACAATGGCGAGAATAATTTTACATCAATTTGTTTTTGATTTCCAAGAATTTTAATGACAATGATCTAATATTTATAACTTTGATTGAATTCTAAGAAAATTGTCTTCATTATTCAATTCTCGAAAATCAAGATCAAATGACGTCTTGAAATAGCTATTTTATTGAATAATTCATAAACGATTGGTTACAACTTCATATCGTAATTTAGATGAAATTTCGCATTTACATTTTTTTTCAATTTTTGTATTTGTTATATTTTTGTAAATTTTTGTAACATTTTTATTTCAGGCAAAACCATCGTAGCAACAAGAACATTCGCGAAAATCAAAATGAGCGGAAAGGTATCTTCACATTTTTTGAATTTTTCTGAGAGTTTTCAACTTTTCGGTAAGGAATGGGAATTCGTTTAAGTGTTTTTTGCAAATCAAACATCATCTAAACGAAAGTATGTTATTATCCAGATAATGTTTTAACATTTTTTTTGGACTTGAAATATTGCTGTTATTCTCGTGTGTCATTCGCATAATTATTATGAAACTATCGTCAAAGAATAATCAAAAGTGAAGTTATAGTCTCTGTGGAGGAGTGTTTTTTATAGGAATGGCAAGCAATATCACTTATTTTTTCAATAAAAAAAACACTCCTCCACAGAAACTTTTGAAGATTTTGACCACTGGCAATCGTCCTAGCAGGTATACGACGTCGTTTTAACGTGCGCAAACGTTGAGACGTTGTATAGAAGTCCATATAACGTTCAGACGTTGTAGAGACGTCCTTATAACGTTCAAACGACGTCGTGTGTTTAGTTTCTTTTGTTTGATTAAAAACTTTTTTTTTTGTATCTAATGTTTTGTTCTGTCAAACTTTATTTATAGAGATTTGACGTGAATTTAGAGCTTTTGCAAATGGTTTTGTTTCACACTCTCGTAAATAAGTTGAATATCTGAGTTAAGGTAATCGGTAATCCTTGAGGAGAATCCAAGGATAATTGAAAATTCCTTCTTAAGTGGAAGTCCAAGTTATCTACTTTAAGGGATTGACATTCTAAACTTGGGAATGGGAATTCAACTCTTGGTTTGTAATTCTCACTAAAACAGTGAAAATGTTGATCAGTAAAAATTTCTTTTTCATGGTCATCAGTGAGAATTTTAAAATTCGCATAAGAAATTCAGTGAGAATTTGTAATATTCACTGGTGTAAACCAAGCTTTACGGCGTGTGTCTCACTACAGGATAGGACAGGTTTTTCATGTACTGTTCTGCGTTGTATAAAGGACAAGTAGAAACATGCCATAACGTCAATAAGATGTAACCTTCATTATACGAGGGTGTTTTCTTTTTGTAGCAAACACCTTACCAAGGGAAACGAAGATGTTTTGGTGAATACACTTGCTCATCTTGTGATCGAACTTGGATGAGTGGTAATTCATGGGCAAACACAGGGCAACAGTGTTCAGATTGCAATATACTTGTTTATCCGCACAAACAGCGTCCTCTCGAGAAACCAGACAATCTCGATGTCTCAGATGTAAGCAAACCACATCCGCAACATCTTTGTGAGAAATGTAAAAGACTGGGTCGATTTTGTGGAAATTCTTACCGTTAATATTTGATTTTGAAATGTTATCAACATAAACAGTACAATTTATGTGTGGATGTATTGGTGCACCTTCTTTAATGTTATATTTAACCGGCAGAAATATACTTGTCGGATTTTAATGATTTTTTGGATAGATTCTTTGCGATTTCTTTTGCAATATCACATTTTATTGCTAACTTTACTTTTGTTTCAGTCCCAAAATGTCTATCCAACTACTCGTGTTTCAAGTGATTGAAATAAAACAATGAATTGCAAAAGGTTCCGCGTGCGACGTTCACATAACGTTCAAAAAATATCGTTGCCTGCTGGGGCAATACGTAGTCTTCTTTCAACGAATAATTGGAATTGGTTAATTTATTAAACCTGCAAACGGAAAGGTGAATATTTTGGTTTAAGCATACTTTACTTTTTTATACAACTATAGTAGATGCGCATTTTAAGATTAACAATAAATATTGCACTCGAGTCCTTTTTTAGTTTTATTGCTGATACAAATAACCACACTTCACAGTGAACATTCCTTGCCATTGATCCAAGTTGGCAATGAAATATAATGTAAACATTATTAAAGTTAGACTACAGGTAATGTGAGAGTTTGTACAAGGAGATTTCCTGATATCAGTGGTTTCAGTGGTGACCTACCCACTGAGAAAAAATCTTCCAAAGGTCTCTCTGGAGTAGTATTTTTCATGAAACAGCAGGCGATATTGCTTGCCATTCCTATAGAAAAAACTCCTCCTCATAGACATTTTGAAGATTTTGAGGATAATTTCAGCAATTTCTATATGAAAGTAAATTCAACTAAAATATCGCGTATTTAAACAGATATCGTGGAAGGTGTATTGTGGTGGTTTGTAAATTGTTTACTGAAGGCTCAGTTTGCTGAATTCTTGTTGCACTGAGAGTTTTAATTGAGTCAAAATGACAAACAGTAGTCAATCTACAGTCCTTATCTGAGTCAATAGGTAGTCGTGACTTCACAGCTAGCAATAAAAACAAAAACATATCTAACACAGAGAAGTTTTATTTTTCAAGGGTAATAATTTCATTGGAAACTACAGAATTGTGTATTGAAACCGATTAGATATGACTATTTTAAATTTCTCGATGTGAACGTTTCTTTTTTTTTGCGTAATGCTCACACCATTGACCCAAGACCGAAGCCACAACATTGGAATGGGCTTGTCAATTTTACCAGATGTTATCTCACAATGAACCTGCCCATATCCAGCACTATGACTTTGAAACATGATCGAAGCCACTTCACAGAGGAACTTGCCAGACCAGTGTGTTGACAGTGAAATGAATCAAATGAGGTTTCGCAAAATCATTCAACTTGTACATATCTCTGAATCATGAGTTAACGATTTTTTCATGGAGACCTTCGTGAGACAGAAAATCATAATTATGGTGTATTTATCAGTAGGGGCAGTGGTGTAAACACAGGTGTGTATAGCACAGGTGGGAAGACGATCAATTTGTAATCAATTGGTATAGTGGTACATATCTTCTGCACTGTAGAAAGTTTGATAATGTGACTGACATGTACAGTGGACTCTCTCGAACTCGAACTCATAAGGGACCAAGGAATTTGTTTGAGATGAGAGTTTGAGATATAGGATGTTCGAGACAGAGAGACACCACTGGAACTAAATATATTGATTATTTTTGGCAACACATTATATTTCATATTGTGTATCAAAATTTTCGTTGATTCATGTGAAAGTCACATGGCTTCATGTTCTATATGGCTGATGTAACAAGATGCGGTCATCACTAGTTTGCGGTGAAAATCTTGCTATTTCTGTCTGGTTTAAACGAGGTATTCTCGTTTTTTCAAATTAAAATGAGAGACTCTCAAACCATAAGTTTACCGATTGCATCTTATTAGTTTAACACACTCTCTGTTTCTGTAGACTTTAAGTGTTTAGTAAGAGCTTCAGAGGCGTAGCTAGCAAGATTTGTGGAGGAGAGTTTAGTCATTTAAAGTAGAAAAAGAAAACGTGAAAAGTAATTTAATCGACACTTAAGACTGAAAAGAAAGATCATTATGTTGGAATCCACTTTTTTACTGACCTTAAATTTGCTTTCTGTTTGTATCGTATTTTTAACGATTTATGGACTGGAATGATATCTGTAAGTGTTGGTAAGAAAATCATAAGATTTGTGGTCAAAAGACTTCATAAAATGTCATCATGAAGACCACAAATTTCTTCCAGTATTTTTATTCAGAAGGTCACAACTTTTTGGACTTTGTTAAAACGTGTTACCTTTTAATCTTACCAATGGAGGGAGATTCAGATAGGTGTGATAAAAATATTGAACGTTAAGAAATGGGGATTCTTCCATTTTTATTTATTAACGTGTACCCAGGATAACCTTTTCATTCATTAAAGAACTGTTATCTATCAGGGTCCAGAGGTCCTAGAGCATTTAAGGTCTCCTTTTGGGTTACGGGAGCCAAACGTTTGCTTCAACTGACATCAATCCTTCTCTCAAACTGAGTGGATCTATTCGCACCGTTACGCTGGGATAACTCGGCTAGGATTTAAAAGTGACATTATTTACTGGTTATTCTCTCAGTTACTCGCTTTCTCTCAGTTTCTGGTTATCTGTTTCTTTACTTGACTGATTGACAGTAAGTACGAAATACAAATACAAATTTGCCAATAGCAGTAAGGAAGGAACCAATGCTCCCTATTTCCTTCTTAATTAAGTATGATGACAATCCTTCCCTCTGTATTCAACGGTAGTTAGTAGACTTACCAAGTAGTGTTTGTAACTTAAAGAAAGGTGACACTTCAAACATGGCAAACACTGGATTTTGGAGAAGAGGATTTTGTTACACAGAGGCTTGTGGAATTTATTGATCTTTGCTGTGTTCGTGGTTTTTCGTCTCCTTTTGACCAAGTTATCAGTACAAACCTCATTTCTCGTTTCTCGTTTCTGTGCAGGTTGGATAATTTAGTTGCGATAACGTTGATTGCAAATGGAACTGGTTGGGAATTTCATTATCAACCTTGTCTGTCAATGGGCGGCGCCACGGGAGGTGGCGTGTGGGGGTTGATGGCTAGTGGTAAAAGTGACCGACAAAGTTTGGCCTGATTGATGCTTTTACTTTTCTTACGAATTACCTTGATGGATAAATTTAAATGATATGTCCTTATGTACATACTTAATAGAAATTTCTATCAGAAACCGAGGTAGTCTCTGGAAGAGGATGAGAATAGTCATTATTAACTAATCGATAGGAAAATGAGAAAATAAGAAACGAAACGAAACGAAACGTGGTGAACGTACGCAGAGACAGCAACTGCAACTAACTTCAGGTAAATATTTAAGTTGCCTGATGAAATATATAAGTGACACGGAAGCGTAGATAGAGCACAGTCAAAATGGAAACTTTAAAGTAGAGATTTTAGTCATTTAAAGTAGAAACGTACAAGTAACCTAATCGACACTTAAGAATGAAAAGAAAGAAACCTTCTCCACTTTTTTTAACTGACACTAAATACGCCTATGTGACAGATTAAGAATGTCGGGATTGAATTGCATAGTTGTGCAGCTATGTAGAGACAATTAACAGTCCATGTTTTGTGGAGGGAGCATGTTGTCTCTTAATAACGTATTCCCACTCTAAAGGTTATAACGATCATCTTTTCTGAAACTAAACACATGATTCGTGTAAGAAGCGCTAATATTTGTCTTAAAATTATCCCTTAAAAGCATGTGTTGTATAAACAGCGTATCCATTAGTGCGTCTAACATACATGGGAGACGCTGAAATATACATATTATTTTAGTGTCTCCTTACCCAGTGGGCAAAATCTTCAAAATGTCTCTGTGGAGGAGTGTTTTTTAACAGTAAAAGTAGGCGAATTTGCTTGCCCTTCCTTTAGAAAACACTCCTCCACAGAGACATTTTGAAGCTTTTGCCCACTGGGTAGTGTTTCTTAGTATATTTCTTTCTTTGTCATATTCTGTTGTATGTTGTTCCTTTCTAATTTGAACAAGCCAAACAATCTTCAAACCATCGCAACTTAAGTTACTGTAAAAACCACGTGACATATTCAAAATAAAATATCTTCAAATCCAATGACCGCTCCTTTGAAGATGGCGAAAACATGATGACAAATCCACACCTACAAACACGGGCGAAAAGTTAGTAAGTAAGTAACGGGAACTTGTAACGCCCTTGGGGCGTATCTCAATGGCTCTTCATCCCTTCTGACAGTCAACTTGTTAGTTAACTCTCCGTTAAAGATACGTTAAGCATTACTCTAACTTGCCCACTGGCCAGCATGCGGTCAGTCGATGGCTTCTAATGGGCTGAATACGCTGTTTTCAAAGCGCATCGGAGTAGACTATCGATTCCAGATCTGCAGGAGGAATTGAACCCTAACCGTACTGGTGAAAACTGCTATCAGAAAACCAATGAGAACGCCCGTTTTTGGAAACCCCCAAGCATTGCCAGTGTTTTGCTAGGCTTGAAAGACCAAACAAATGAGCAATATTTGGTTTGACACTGTATGAAGAAATATGCGTTTATCCTGTGTTATTTTGTGATACTCTTTAAAGCATTCAACTTGGAGTAGGATACACAGACGTTCTACAAGAGGATTAAACCAAAGCTGGTTTTTTTTTCAATCTGAATGCCAAGAAGAGTAACCAACTGTGATATTCAGACAAGATATTTCTATTAACTGTAATATAGACTTCACCTATCCTGCAATCTCGTTTTCCAAAACCGGTAAGTTGACACTTATCTGCATTGAGCTGTAGAAAGTTTTCGGAGAACCATACTGCACTTTCAATCCTGGCGCTTTCTTATTTCTCGCATAAGTCTTTGTATAAATAGTGTTGCCATCTGCGTAATTGCAAATGTCAAAAACACACCTGATTCCAGCCAAAGCATCAAGGTCATTTAGAAAAATGTTAAAAAGAACATTTCAAAAAAATACGAAGAGGGAGCACATAAAAATCAGCTGTATTAAAAAACTTGATTTCTTCCTCGATGAGAATAAAATATCCGCTTGGTTACGTACTACTTATTTCAAACAAGCATTACCTTATCAGATATGTTGAGTGTATTTTATTACCTTCCCTTTATTTCCGTGACAAGATTCAAGAGGAATTACAAACAATTAGTTTACCAGTTTGATATGGGTCATATACTTAACCTTATTCAGTGTTTTTTTTTTTTACATTTTCTTTCAACGTTATGGTACAGTTGTGAAATTGAACGTACCTACCAAAACACGTCCAAAATGTGTGGAATTGAAAGGTTTCGAAACATCGCTGTTTTTAGTCGATTTCATAGGCGTATTTAAGGTCAGTCAAAAAAAGTGGAGTAGTCCAACATTATGATCTTTCTTTTCAGTCTTAAGTGTCGATTAGGTTACTTGCACGTTTTCCTTTTCTACTTAAAATGACTAAACTCTCCTCCACACCAGTGGAATTTACATAGGTGTTTCTAAGCCCTTATAACTTTAAAACTCAAGAAAAATATTGTTTCCACTCTGAAATTTCTTTTGAACAAGGGTAAATTTTGGGGGCAAATAAAAGGATAACTCTATAAAGATTAATAAAAGAGTAAGCAAGTCAACTGCCGGACAGTTGAGAAAACATGACAGTTATATTTTAACACAAGAAACTCCTGTCTTTTTTAGAAACATCGCTGTTTTCAGTCGTTTTTACGTAGGCCTTTTAGAGCCCTTATGAGTTTAAAACTTCGCAACTTCCTTTTTGTTCTTCTATTTTACCATTTTTCCTTAAATTTTACGAGAGCACAATATTCCACTCTGAAATATCTTTCGAACAATCATTCAGCGTAAATTTGTTGTAATTCATCAAGACAGCGCTGAGAAATTTTGAAAAAAAATATACCATGTGCACAAACTTTTGAGACAGCCTTTACTTCGGCTAACATCTCAAACAACCACGAACAACAACAAAAAAGGAATCTTTATCTTGGTTTTTTTCAATTTTTCGAGATATTTTTTTGTTCCTATCAATTGTTACATAAGTACTATAGAAGAAAAAAAAATATAGGAAACAAAAAGAAAATCTACAAATACATCTCCACTATTTCAGACAAAAAATAATAACATGATTTGCTCCATGATATATATATATATATAATTCGCAACGAAAAATAAACATTTCTTCATCATAATTATAATTTTATCTCCAACATAAATCTCCAACATAAATCAAATATAATCTACAAACAAACAAATAAGTCGATTTTCTGTGAAATACTGAAACCTCAAGTCAAACTGTTTGATCAAATACGATAATAAAATCTTTTAGTTTTATTTGAATAAACAAGACATAATGTATCAATTACTTCGATTACCCAGACAGAAATAATAAAGTTTTCACAACAAATATTGGATCTTCCGAGCCTGATGCACTGAAGGGATTAATCAAACCCTTATCAATTAAGTTTGACTAAGTGAGGTTAGAACAATCTAAACTTCTTCATTAAATTTTCATACATGAAAAATTACGTCATTTCTAAAAATAGAAATTATTTATAACTTACAAAAGTATATAATTTAGAAAAAATGCCTTCCAAACCCTTCATATATAATTTTCAAAGACGCGTTCAATTTTAGCGGTCTGGAAACGAAGTATATAAATTAAGTAGTTATCATACAAATATCGATAAAATAATAATGTAACCGTGGTCTAACAACCCTCAGGAAAATAAGTACCACAAGAATATTGAGGAAAACCAGGTACGTAAAATTGTTTGCTGAGAAGACCCTTTTTTTCCTTATTTTTTTTTTTCAAATTTCAAAATATCAGCATGTTTAAGGCTGGTCTCCATTAAGCAGAAAATTCTGAAATTTCTTTCGTTTCAATCTGCGTGGACAGAAATAAAGTTGAATAGTATTTTACGTTTTCAGCTCGACTTTAACCAACAGCCAACCAAAATGAATAGATTTCACGCTCTTTTACAGATATCTAACATTTGTACGATCGAAGCAGCCAATAGGATTCATAAATATTTTTTCCTGAACCAATAGAATTCTCAAAGAAATATAAAACTTTTTTTTTTAAATAAGAGAAAAAAATAACTATAGGCTATCTATGGAAATCATTATCAATCTGGACACACCGCACTGGAAGAAATCGTGTAATTGAAATGATGCAGGTCTTACATAGCGTATGTGACCAGGTTAAAAATGATTTCGAAAAAATTGAATTAATTTGTTACTATTATTTTCTTAGGAAATTTTTAATGAAATAATATTTAGTCTCGATTTGAAATAAATTCATGAAAACGAGGCTGCGCCTATTATATAAAAAATGGCATCCATTATTTATTTGTTACATTATTATTATAAACAACTTGTTGTTTTTTTAAATTTCTTTACAAACTGAACATTTAAAAAAAAATAAGTGTGACCAGAACTTCCTTCGACCATTCTGACAAAATTTCAACAACAAAAAAACATAGTCAGCGAATTATATGTTGTATGCTATATAATGCCTTAGTTACTCAGAGTAAAAATAATGTCGATGCCTTGATGTCCACAACATAAAAGGCCGTTATACAAAAAGCAGCGTAATCCCTTTATATAATACACACTAGCAAAACAAAGACTTTCTTAACTGGAGGCCCTCCGGCAGTAATACCCTAGTACTTTGCATTTCTCACACAATGTCTGTGGATGCTCCTTCGTTTGATCTGAAACATCGAGACCATCGGGTTTATCAAGTGGTCTTTGCTTGTGTGGATAAACGAGAATGGAACATTTGATACACATTTGACCCATGTTTGACCACGAATTCCCACTCATCCACTTTCGTTTGCACGAGGGACATTTGTACTCTCCGAAGCATCGTTTTTTGCCCTGATATGGAGTTAGCCCCTCACCTTTTGGTCTAGCCTAAGAAAAATAGAAGCAAGCAATGGTCAGACTAATCTGAATAAACTGTAGAGTTTATTTCAAAATTACGAAATTACTAAAACAAAATCGTCTCAAAGATTCTGCAGGAGTTTTCAGGATTTGGGATGTTCTGTCAGGTTTTTTCAAACAAATGATTTTTTTCGATAGACTTCAAGGCAATATATCTACATCAGTAATAAACTTAAAATAGTATCAAAAGAAACAAGATCAATGAATAACATATCTTAAAATGACTTACCTCAGGGCAATCTTTGATATAGTGGCCTTTACAAAAGCAAAGATGGCAGAGATAACCCTCTGGTGGTTTTCGGATTCTCTTTTGACGTTGCAACAACGTCTGTTGAAGGTTAAACTCGAAATCAAAATTGTCGGGACTCAGTGATCCGGAATAATCCGATCGGGAACTATAACCGTCGTAACTTGAAGAGGAACGAACAGAGGAATCATAATCTTTCAATAGATCCATTGTCTCAAAAGATTCCGGACTTGATCTGTAGTTGTCATACATAGCTTTAAAGCCATCGCCTAAACCCCTGTTGGATGTTACTGCTGTAAAGTTATTACGCAAGTCTTGGTGCACACGTTCGTTGTATAAGATATCGTGAAGGTCTTTGCTTGTCCTGAAAGCTCCATTACGCGAGGCATAAGTTTCGTCCAATGTTCTCAGTAAATCGGTTGAAAAGGCGGTATACAGATCATTTTGGGACGGGGTGGTGGGTGCAATCTAAAGGAGAAACAGAAAATGAGCACTTAGTCTTTTCGTATGTGGGAATGAGGTCACTGGTGTTTATTTTTCTGTCAAATATTTCCAGGCCTTTTTAAGTGGAATTTACATAATTCGATTATTTAAACCGATCGGATTTTGAAAACTATTATACTATTCAATTTGCAGTAAAAAAAATTAAATCGATTCAATTAATCGAACAATGTAAACACCGCTTTAGTTAGAGTTTTTTAGGGTTTTTTATTCATAAACATTTCTCTTTTTTCATCCGTGCCAATTTATATCTTTCTTTGAGGAAGTAACTAAAGTATGAAATGAGCGATTTTGTGATGAGAACTTCATGAGTCGATGAAATACAAACTGCTGAACAGAACCACATTTCAACTATAATCTCATTAAGTCAAATTTATATTGGTGTCAAGCTGAAGAACAATATCATAACAATCGAGTAAAGCTACCCAACACAGATTATGAACTTATATTCGGGCACATCTGCCTGTCATTTTTCCACCTATGTTTGTCTAAACACCATTAATGGAAACCTCTCATCAGGTAGACCGCTGTTGAATTTTCTGTCTTCAAAACATTTGACCAAATGAACAGTGAAGGTCAATATTTACATACGGTTGTTCGTGTTTTTTTTACTAAAAAAATGCAGCGTTATGGAAATAATTTATGGTGCAAAAATATTTAATGTTTCTTATTTTTTCAATGAGTGATTTTAAAACTGTCGCTTCTTGTTTTGTAAGAGGAAACACAGTTGTGATATCGTTTGTTCTGTCATTAAGGTTAACAAAATGCTTTTAAGATGATGTAAAACATTTGAAACTCATATCGATTTAAAATACATTTTTTTTTGTTTTCTTTATAAGAAATTTGAATACGAGAAACGCCTTCTCGTGGAATATCTCTTCCTGACAAGTAAATACAAGTAAATACATGATAACTGAATAAAGTTTAAATAATGTAATAAAGTTGGAGGCAAAATCGTCAAAATATCTATGAGGAGGAGTGTTTTCTATAGGAATGGCAAGCAATATCACCTCCTGTTTCAATAAAAAAACACTCCTCCACAGAGACTTTTGAAGATTTTGCCCACTGGGTAGGTGGTTTTGAAATACTATTTAAGTACCAAAAAAGGGCTCAAAATGGCAAAAAAATAAACACCAATCACATTTGTCGATTCTTAGTGGTGCTTATAAAAAAAGCGTGCCTCACTGATTCAACTCGAAATGTTCGATATCACTGTTGTGGTGGTATGTATAATCAAGTTTATTGTTGATTACTACTTGCGTCATATATCATAACATTTACTCATAAAAGGGAAGGGCCATGTAGGATATGTTAAAGAATATCTTTTCCTCATGTTACATCCATTGCTACAATTCTTATCGAGATGATTTCAATAATTTTGTGCACGTCTGCCAAATATGGTTTCCTTATGAACAGCACAGTCAACAAAGGAGCAACCGTGTTTATTTATTTTGTTTATTCATTGAAAATATTTTGTTTATTTTGGTTGTTTTGATCTGTTTGTTGTTCTATGTAAGTACATGGTTGAGTAAATCACACAATTTTTGTAAGTTCAAATATTGAAAACTCAAACGAACTAGTCTCGGTTTACTCTGGAGTTGTTGTAATAATCCGAAAAACAAAGTTCTTCATAGCTACTACTTATATTTTAGGAACAATTCCATTGGAACGATCTCTTTTGATATTGCCACATAAAATACATTTTGATCAGCTCTGAAACATTTTAGGTATCTTAAAAGAGAGAGGTAACAAATTCATTATTTTGTAGGAAAGTGTCTTATTTGCATTGGGTTAAATCAAGTAAGACCTTTGGCAGAGAGAAGGAAAGACAAATAAACAACCAGTGTACACTAAATGTTTGTCTAACAAGACTCGATCATCAATAGTTTGCTGACAAAACTTTGTTATTTCTGTCTGGGTTAATCAGAGCATTGATGCGTAATGCCTCGTTTTTTCAAACGAAAATGGGAGGACTTCTCGATCAAAACGTTTTAGCATCTTATTAGATAAACACACTCCACAATATTTAAAAAAACAACTTTTGTGGAAGATCAATAAAAAGAACAGAACTTCACGACAACTGTTATGAAAATAAAACGAATCGGCATTTTGTCTCGGGGGAAGTAAAAAAACAAACAAACATGCTTTTGTGGTTCAAATGAAATTCATCTTCTATTACGTCTGAATGCGGCTAACACAGATGAGCTGTGGTTATTTTACGAAGAGCGATAACTCAAGTGGCGGGAGCGCCGCCACACAAACGTTTATACCCTTAAGATCATGACAGCATATTATATGTTAATAATGTCAAGTGCTCACTCGAAAAGTTTAAGCCTATAGTGGGCAATTATACTTTTGTCGGTTCCTTTGTAGAAAGTAGTAGTGTGATCCATGTCCAAAATAAATCTTCAAATCTTTTGCCCACTGGGTACTACCTACTCTTTTTCTCCAGGGAGAAGAAATACCTGTGTCCTTGAAGCAGAGAAAGCGTAAGGGACAGAGAACATTTCTTTTCTACGGTATGATTTTGAGCGTAGGGCGGTGCTTTGGTGGTGCTTATCTTTGTAGTGAATATGAAGGGTGTGTGGCGTTATAAAGGAGGCGTTTATAAAAAAGGGCGTCTTCTTGATTAGATGCTTGATAAGTCATGTTTCTTTTTCAACTTCTACTGAGTGAAAAATCAAGTCCAAGATTCAACTCACAGCATGTTTTGTCAAGATAATTTGAAAATACCTTAATGATTTACTCAGAGCTAATATTGACTAAGCTGAGGCGGGACATTAGGAAGGCGTTTTGACAAACTCAGGAAATGCCGCGACGGTGCCGTCATAAAATACGTCTACCAGACGTTAAGATTTTTTTCGTGTAAAACAGGTATTAAACAGGTTTTTAAAAAAAATTAGAAGCCTGCGTTACATTTTGAGACCACGTCTTAATCGAAGGTCATGGCGTTTTTTTGTTGACACATATTATATTGTAAGCAAAACCTGATGCGAATTAAATATTTGACAGCTTCTGTAAGTTTAATGAGGTTAAATAAGGTCACAAAATACGTTTACACACTTTCTAAAATGAGTTGATGAAGTGTGCATAATAATTCCAAGTGTTGAGCGTGTAGCTAGTTCAATTATATATATTATAAAACTGTCGCCTCTGTCACAAATCTTTGACGCAGAAATCTTTTAGTAAAAATATGATACTGCCTTTTCGTATTCGGCTCGAATCATGGCTACATTACTCAACATGAGAATCAATATTCACATTCTTTTAATTTTCGGCGAGTGTGACTCACGATAACTATTAACGAAAGAATATTTTTTTTCGAAAGTAAAGCAACCAAAAATGACATAAAACTGAACTGATCTCATGAGTTTCCGTGCATCACTTACATGAAATATAATTACACAAATATGTTAATGTAACTGTTGACGAAAGAAATCTTTTCTCGAAATTGAAAGAGCAAAAATTACAAATTCATTTGGTGGAATTTTGGTTACCATAAACGGGCATTCTTATAAATTTTTGTCCATCTGATACTGTTCCACGGTTAAAAGCCTTTTAAGAATTGCGTGGAAAAACAAGAATTTGATTCCTAAGTTTCATTCATTCAAACGCATCTCATAATGAAAAAACATAAACGTTCTAATTTACGTGTCTCAATAAACATTGCCTCGTGTAAAACAGACCTAATGGTTTCTACAATGACATCCGACTATTTACATCCAAGGCACTTAATTATTCTCTACTTCCGTTGGCTGACAAAATAAGGTGTAATTTGTAATGAATGTTGACAAGAAAAAACTATAATTTCCTTTTTCTATGAAAAAAAAATTCCTAGCAGTGAATGACCGGTTCGTCATAGGAAGCTATTGATTATAACAACATTTTGCTATGACAATTGTAACCGCAGTTATCGAGTAAAAAGCCTGATTAGAAATGTATGAAATTGGAGGACGAAAAACCGTCTGTTGAATCGATTGGAAGAAAAACATATATGCTTTAATTTCAACAAAGAAATATGATTTCAACAAGTCGTTGTATCATTTAATTTTTCGGATTCTCTTGAAACTTCTAATGGATTCATATGGATTGCTTTTAGTTGACGACACAAAGGGAACAGGGCCTTAATAATCACGTTTTTGATGATATGATAAAATTAAAACAGTAACTCCGGCTTTAGTTGAGATTAATTAATAAAAGATCGAAAATTTATGAATCCGAACTCCATTTTAAAATGGCCAATTTATGTCATAATAATGTGGTAAAAGGGACATCTGCCAGATCATATGAAATTTCAACCAAATAAAATGAAAAAAAAAATAATCCTATTTCAGACAAACGACAACAAGAAACGAAAAAAACAACAAACAAACAAACAAACAAACAAATAATTACGCTCTTACCTTTTTCTCATTATGCTTCGTTGTACTGAACAAAAACTTGTTTAGGTGGCCGGGTGTTAAATTTAGCCAACTATTATTTTGTAAAACGCTTGACGTCATTTTCCACAATCTTTCCTTTTTGCAACAGTATCACACACAGAATGACGATTAACAAAAATGAACAAGCTTTAAATGAACTGTCGATCAAGCGAAAGTATATAATGTAATATGTTTTTCTATAACTTTCTTTTCCGTTTTATTGACAGTTTATGAATAAAATCCGTTCAAGATGTCCAACTCGAATATATTCTATAAAACTTCTGGAGTGAACAACCAACTTTTCTGATCTCGATTTTATTTTTTTGTTGTATAAATGACCACTTGTCAATATAATATCAGGTTTATTTCACGAAAACAAAAAAACCTCGAATATCACTCGAAACTCAATATAACTCGAGTAAATGTTTGGTTTAACTCGACACTGTTTGAATCATCCACAATTGTCAACTATCAAACGTCCCCTATATACCATATGATGTGTCTCGTATACGTACACCTTGGATATGCGATGATGAGTCTCAGATGGCAATGACTTCTCGCTGATACTTAGACTATTTATATCCTTCTAAAAACGAGTTATTAATGATAATAAT
This sequence comes from Turritopsis rubra, assembly GCA_039566895.2. Classification (NCBI taxonomy): domain Eukaryota; kingdom Metazoa; phylum Cnidaria; class Hydrozoa; order Anthoathecata; family Oceaniidae; genus Turritopsis; species Turritopsis rubra. Next base: position 3,022,030 of record CM077622.1, read on the forward strand.
CAAACCAAAATGTAAACAAAAGAATTCGACTTCCTTTTCAGCTCGAATTGAACATGTCATCCAAAGCTGTGTTTATTAGATTAGCTCGTATTCTAAAGCGACCAAAATTCAACATGGTACACAACATGAAATTATTTGCTTTACTTACAATCCACACTCGAAGTTAATGACAACGAACAATAACATTTATCATCTCGCCATACTGTGACTTCAAACGATAATTTCATGATTTGTTGACACAGGATTATTAGATCATGCAGCTTGAATTTAGGAGGGTATGAAAGAAAAATCAGGGGGTTGATCCGAAAGAACAAATATTATGATGACAATATATTTTCATAATGGGAGGGGGGTGTTGATTTATGACTTTTTCCTTTTAAGAGAGTTTTTTGTCTCTCATTCATGTTTTTCAACCAATGTTTTTCCACTTGAAATGTTGATGACGACAGAGAGCATCCCCTTTTGAAGTTTGTCTTAAATGTAAGCATCATTGTGTGCGTAACCGATCGGCACCGCTTTAAAGTGGTCACACGTACTCAGAACTAAAATGTAAACAACAAAATGTGAAATGCACAAAAAACTTTGTTTCTTTTCAACACAAGTAAATTTTGAAAATGATTATTTTTTTTCTCTCTTCTGATTCTGTTTAATTCCATTGTTCATAACCGCAGACATGTAATACAATTTGTTTGACAATTTCCTCTGTAATTCACTTAATACGTATCATATAGAACATTTGGTAAACAGAATGCGTTCAAAAACAACCTCTCTTTCATGTCTTCCAAAACTGATGAACATGGAATATTATATAGCGATTTCTCACCAGTTAAGTACGTGGTGTAAACCTTGTTAAATTTGTCTGGGTCAGCGAGCGTAAGAGTCATGCCTCGTTCTTTCACCCGATTTTAAGACGCTTTTAACCAAGACATTTAGCTGGTTAGAAATTGGTAGATGTATATTCTCATTTAAAATATAATTAACCTCGTTTTCATGTGTCATTATAACGAGGCTTCATAGTCCAGTCCTTCTATCCAGAGCGGAAACTTTACCCCGTGAAAATAATCCCTCAATGAACATCCAATAAAAAAAGAGATGTGCTTTGTTTGTTTTCCTGAATTTCCATCCGACATCTTTCTCTTCCTTTCCCCCCTGCAGCATATAAAACAAAACATTGAACATTCCCTAATATCTACTTATCAACAAATAAACACTGTCGTAATGATCTTATCAAGGTTCTTGTAAAAATGGCTGGAGATCTATCAACTACTAATTATAGAAGCAAAAATGTTCATAAAAATGCAGACCAGATCACATCAGATATTTTATGAAGGAGGGAATTGAGATGTGAATACTACATTATAATTCATCTGACAATTCTCCTCACCTAACTTTATGGTCAAAACTTTATGAATTATGTCTGGGAAAGTGAGGTTAAAGTCAAATTATGCCTCGTTCTTTCAATTCATAGTGAGTAGAAATTGTCAGATGAACATATTCTAATGTTGCAGGGGCGTTAAAGTGAGTTCCTTGACTGTCTGATTGGACGTTAAAAGCGCTAACATTAACGCCAACAACGCCATTAGCACGTCATCATCTTCCTAAACGATCTTGCCAAATTCTAGATCATCAAAACGCCTTGAGAAAAATTGTCAGGAGAGAAAAATTGTATTGACAGAGTTCATAAAAAGTGGGTGGGAAGTATGCAGCTGTGATTAGGTTAATTCTTGATCCGTTTCAATAATTTTTTTATAAAATCAGGAAACGTTTTCAAACAGTGTTAATCGCATTTAGCTGTGAAGAAGCCATGTTTGTTTATCAAGATCTTATTATGTCCAAACTGTGCTTGTTTACTAACATGAACTGAATAATGAGCCTTCCACAAAATTGTCTTCTTTGTTACTGATGTTAATCGACATGAAAAAAAGAATATGTAATAATACAATAATGCTTTTCCGTGCTATATATCACCATTTCTAAATACAAATCGATTTTGTTTTGTATTTTATTTCCTAGGATCAACATCATCTTTCCTGGGCATCAGAAAAACATATTTGTACATATTTGATTTTGCTTACGTTCTTTTAAAGATCTGTGTTTTTTTGGGGGAGTTATTTGCTCAAGAAAGAAGTGATTTACAAAGAAAACCGTGATTCTCTGTTTCTTTTATAAAAGTGGCTTCACATTTCAAGGTTTAAGCCCACTTCAGGACACTGCAGCCAGTCTCTTCCTCTGTGAAGGCACTTCCTCTAAGTCGTGTTTCCGGTCATAGAAGTGAATGGGCGATTCATGAGTATTAACACCTATAAAAACAAGCCCACTCAACTGTAGTGCTTTCGACCTTGGATTGTGCAAAAGTTCCTTAATTCTTCTACAATGTCCTTTCTAGGTCAATTTATGACTAGAAATCACAGACTGCGAAGCTGTATGTGGAGGTAGGCCAATAGGTTAAGTTTAGTGTCCTCATCGCTCAAAGGCCGCGAGTCCACTACTTGTAACGGGACGTGACCATGGTGACAGTCTCCTTGGTCACGAGACTTGGTAACGAAGAAACGTGGCCATGCCTAAATTTATATTTTCGTGTTCTTTTTATGTTTCTTCCAAAACAAAACAAGAAAAGCCATTGGTTGACGTTTTTCAGGAATTACAGATCTGTACTTTATACATTACAAATGATGTCTGGATGATGAGTCCTTATCATCTGTTCGTTGATGGGAAGCAAATGGATACTAATTAACACCAACGTTAATGAACCACTAGAAACATTAAAGCAGATGGCCAAATTAATACATTAATAAGCGCTCGTCTAGATGAAATATCAACTCCATTATAGTCAAGATGTTTTCCTTCGTAGAGCCAAACATAAAGTTGTATGAGTGAGTCTTCTATTTGCATATATAATCAACTGAAGCCATAGTAAAGCTGTGTAAATTATTATCAGGAAAATATTACTAGTCACCAGACTCCTTTAATGAACAGAGGAGGACGTTTATCTTACATAACTTAACATTCTAAGTATGTAGTCATGACAATAGTGATATCGAACGATCATTACTATTAATGGTTATCATTGGTTATCTTTTCCCGTGTATGGTTATGATATTAGAACTTCTCTTTTAACACCCTCTTGCATTATAGATTTTGTAAACAAGACAGTAAACCTAATCATTTGAAACAACATGGAAGGGAATTATAACTAATTTATTAATTTATTTGTTTAATTATGTTCATTTTGTTTTAATTATAAAGAAGATAAAAAAAATGGAAAAGGTGAAATAAGAGAACCTTTGAGATCATTACAGCCCACAAGTTTAGACAAATTTCATATAATACCAACCTCGAACCCAGGGTCTCTTTCGATATACGGACGGCGGCTTATATCGAAAAGGCAAGAGACCCTGAGTTCGAGGTTGATATAATACATACGCGCTTTTATTTGTATAAGCACCAGTCAAAATCGACCAGGATCATTGGTGTTCGTTTATTAGCCATTTTGTTTTGACATTTTGAGCTTACTTTTGTCGCTTATTTAAAAAATCAAGAAATCAGAGTATGGGAACTACGATTAAACCATCTCTGGTAACTATGATCAAGGCATACCTAATCCGCCCTTTATACAGCGGCCTTTAATTGCGTTAATTTGTATGACTTGGAGTTAAAAGGGTCGGCGCTAGATGTTTATCTATGAGAGTTTGACCGTGGGCATTTCAAAAATAACGCCAGTAAAGACCGGTATAAAAGGGTAGGCGCAACATTTAGGCAGGCGTTAAAAGGGCCAATAAGGAACAATATGAACTGTGTTGTTGCTTCGAAATTGTAAGATGAATTTGTTGATCCAGACGTCTCCTAGAAGTGGCCAAATTTCCAATATGCTATCAGAGAATTCCACGCTTGTCGTCAGTAGTCGAATAGTTACTCGTTTATTTGGGGCATTTTATTCAGCATATTATTTACATTATTTCCTTTATTCTTATATTATCTTTATTCTTATATTATCTTTATTCTTATATTATCTTTATTCTTATATTACCTTTATTTTTATATTATTTTTATTCTTATATTATTTTTATTCTTATATTATCTTTATTCTTATATTATTTTATTTTTCTTTCCATTATATTTAGTACATCAATACTTTTAAGAAGAAGTTTGTTGGCCTATCCAAAAGCTGCACTTTGAAATTACGGCGGAATATGGCAATAATGTCTGTCTGTCTGCCCTATTCCATCCCTGTTGTGTAAAATCTTAATTATAACGTAGTTTACGACGATAAAAGATTTTGTGAACTTTTGTAATTATTACAGTACATATATCCGCTAATTCGAACGCGAAAGACAGTTTGTTAATCAATCACAATAGTCGCGTACAAAATAAAACATGGGATAGTACAAATATATGATAGTAGAATAATAGATTTATAAGATATGGTTGTAGAAATATATAGTAAAAGGGTGTGATAAATATTTATAGACTTTATAGACTGCCGCGCGTGTGCGTATTATGTGTGGCGCTCACCCCATGAAAAATCTGGAGTTGACCAGAATTTTGACTCCGTTGCTCAAATGTTAGTGTGTCGATGTCCTAAAATATCCTGGTTAAACATACCTGCTTATAAAATAACTTTTTGACCGCTAAATTACAGATGCAATGTCTGCAAGAAGAATATTCTCGTGGAATTTTAAGAAAATATTTCTAATTCGAAATTTTCCCATGCACGCGTGACTTTTGTCCAGGTGGTTGTAGGTAAGTAATTTCCATTATGCAGAGAAATAATATTGTTTATCAGAATTTTGAAGTTTAAGGCTACACTTTATGAATGCAGTGAAACATATTCCTGGAAAGTATTCTTGTGTAATTGATTGTTTTCTAGAATTTTGGGTTAGGGTTTTAGGACGATTGCCATCAATTTCTTGTGGTGGCAATGAACTTTTAGACAGATTGGCTATTTTTATGAAGCAGTTATATATGCCAAGGTCTCTTGACAGTGGTTCTGTGAATTCATTTAGTTTGGTTTCCATACGAGAAGTGGCATGGTCTTATTTACGTGACATTTGCCCTTCACTAGGACCCATGGATTGTAATGCACAATTTTCTGAAATATTTACTCAAAGCGTTTTTGGATTTCTATCAGAAGTACAAAAACAGATCTTGGTTAGCCAGGTTAAATTAATTGGTACGTGTGAAAAATGCCGCAGAAATACTGAAATTAATACAGAGGTCTTTGTATTTTATATAACAGAAGTAATCTTAAGAAATCATCAAAATGAACAATGGGAGCAGATTTTAATGAATTGTAGTTCAATCATTGGTTCAGCCTGTAAGTCAAGATCTTGTGTAAATTTCTTTCAATTTTACTTCACTAGTGTATTATTTATAGAATTTAGCACTGGATTAATTAGAAACATTCTGTTGCACGAACAAGTCTATTTGGATAATAGAACTTTTAGTAATGCTCATTTTACATGTTGTCAGTTTCCATTCAGCAGTTTGCCCGCCCACTCGGTGTAAACAATGCTAGTGATGTCAGTGCATGCACAATGGAAATGAAATTATGTTCGAACCGGCGGACGCAGACGGAGAAATCAACGCTCGTGCACATCTTAAATTTTTAATCTCGTTTTTTCCGCTAGTCAATGTCAACCAATGAAACTATAGAAAACTCATTAATATCAACCAATCAAATTATAGAAAACTCATTAATAATTAGTTTTTTTCTGACCAACAACAACTTCTTTTTGTTTTGTCTTAGACACAAGAGAAAAGATTTTTGAAAAGGCATTGAAAGATATTTTTAATTCACGCGCTTTTAACATTGAATGGAAATTAAAATGAACGCTCGGTTGTTTTACGATCATTGACATGACAGTCGCTCGCTCGGACGACATCAGTGAATGGAAACTGACCTTTATAAAATCCAAACAATAATTTATAAGTTGCATATTTCTCGTTTCAATGTTCTAAAAATCCTGACAATAGAGACCGTTGACCGAATAAATATCTAAAGCTTAAAATGTTGATAAACAGTAATACCAAGAACTATATTCCAAAGGTAACGGAAAATAAAAATTTGAATGCTTTTAATAGGTGTATATCCAAGGATGTACGTATGCGTTTACCTTGAAAACATGTAACCTTGGAAACATACTAAAACTTATTTTAGGCTTAATAGTTTTATTTGTATACATTCGAAAAATGACAGAAAAACAAAAGATAAAATGTCGCATAGACTGGCCGAAAGATTCTGTATTCCCAGCTTAAAATGATGACAAAATAATCTGCAAGAAATATTTTGCCAAAAGTAAAGAATAAAGAAACAAATTCAAACTCAGTTGAAAAACATAAACAATAACAAAAAATAACCAGCCTAGGTAACCAGCCTAGTTCTAGAGTGGTTGGTGCGGTATGCATACCAGAAAGCTGTGCATCAAATATGTTACACCAAACACTACCACGTACTATAATAATTCACGATAAAACCACTTATTAAACTATATGAAATGAAAGGAATTACCTTTTCAAAAGCTTTTTCTTTCAAGTTTCAGTGTACAACACTGACTTCTTTCAATATGATGGTGGGGGGGGAGCAGTTTCTTTCGTTCCCAATATTAAATTTTTTTACAACATATCAAGCAGTTAGTAATTAAATGTAAAGAAGTTAAAAAGTTTCCAGGGCAGAGATTCTTCTATATTTAACGTTCTTGTAAGAATAATCTGTTTATCTAAAAGCCGTTTTCAAACGCTATCCAAGTATTACAGTATTACAAAGTTTGAGCGTAACTTGTGTGCCGGTTTTAAATACGTCATCAGTTTTTCCAAAATGCGATACAGTTACGTAACTTTAAAGTTATTTCCTAGCTACTAAACAGTAAGAAGATGAAAAAAAAAACCGAAAAAAAGGATTGGCGATCGTAATGGATTCCTATGCTTACACAGAAATACAAATCCAATTATGCAGTCGTGTTCCTTTAATGTTCAACTCAAAAACCTTGTCTGCGTTTGCCAAATAATTATGCAGATTTTAAATAATGAGCCAATCGATTCAAAGGTTTGAATTTTTACTTGAATTTTTTATGATTTATTAAATTCGAAATGAAATGCTTATAAAATTTGGTTGACGTATAAATAAAAGAATTCGCAGACACGATTTTTAAATACAATGCAAGAGGAACATTATGCAATATTTTTGAAAATGTAAATAATAACTGTTGGGTCACAGGACACTTTTTAATAAGTACGGGGCAATTTAACTTTTGAGGTCAGATTTCCAAAAACAAAAACTTTTTGGAAATTTTGATTTAACCCCTTAATTTAGAGCAGGCTTAGAGCTTTTCAAAAATATATACTTTCATTACATAATTATGTTTAGTTAAAATATTAAGCATCTAAGAAAAATTGTGCTAACCCTTTACAGTAAATTTAACAAAACAGTTCATATTAATAGCTTATTAACCGATACGGGAAAATATTGACCGACCATACGATCGACCGAGGAACCTGGCAACATAATTAAGAGAAGAATTTGCTAAAATGTTTTTGTTCTAATTAAATAAAAATTATTGAAAAGAACAACATATTCTTCTTCTGTTTTCTTAAATTTTCTGGGGCTCCAATGTAGAGTCTTCCTCATCATTATATTTCTTTGTTTAATTTTTTTATGAATCCGGTCAATACGGGAAAATATTGACCGGCCACGTGACGTCAAATAACCAATCATAATGATCTATTGCAAGAAGTCTCTTCACTGCCTGGTACAAAATTGTACTTATAAAAACAAAACTACACCGGCGAATAATGCCCGTCATTTAGATCGTTTAAGCCAATCAGAAAACGTTATTTTCCGTATTGCTCTATAGACATCGCCAAAGGGTTTACAACGCATAATATAAATCAGTAATGCATATGAAAAACAAAAGAAAACAAAAACAGAACTTTGGGGAACACCATATTTGATTAAACTAAGAACAGATATTTTACCTGAAACAGAAGCAAATTTTTAATGTTTTTGAGAAATACTTAGCAGAAAATGGGAGTATGGGTTAAAAGGAGGAGAGATACTATTCAAATTTATCTATACATTAGGCACCAACGCTGTTATTCATTAAAGCACCAACGCTGTTATTCATTAAATATAAAGCTCTTATACATTAATCACGAACGGTGTTATACCTTATGAAAGATAAGGAAAGAAATGCTGATTCTTTTAATGAAATAAACACAATATTTTTAATGTAAGCACAATGGACAATAAGAATTGCAGTGCGTAAAGAAAAAAATGGTTTCAGAGAACGTCCTGAGGTTGGTCAGAGGTTGTCTTCCCCTTGACTTACTTAGTTGTTATCAATTCCAGAGTAAGTGTTCGGCAACACTTCTGGTTATCAGCATGCTCTACGGAAAGTGTTCCTGCAAAGCGTGATTTAAAAGAAATTTACCTAAAATCTTATTTCGCTGCATTTCTTGAATGACAAAATGAGAATCATAACATATGAATCGAGACTTAATAACGTTTTAACGAGCGTCTGACTGAAGCTGATTCAGATGAATTATACATTCCACAAAATAAATAATTTTGCACATGAAGAGTAGGACAACTCATTAAAATACAACGTCTTTAAGTTGGGTAAAATAATAAAAACCACGACAAGTTTTTTCAAAATTCTATGTCACTAATACTACGTTTGTATAATATGATCTAGACCTGGAAGAATTTAAAAAGACCAAAGAAGAATAGAAGGACGTACTGGCGTTAGTTTTATGTAAGAAACAAAATCCCAAAATGGCTGGCAAATAAATCTTACCCTAACCCTAACCCTAACTGGCAAATAAAATATACTGTGTCTAAAGAAAAATTTATAAACATTTTGTAACTACGATAAAACAAACATATTTCTGTCCTTTCACATCAGTTAGTTTGTTGCAATTGACAACTCCATTTTAATTATGCGATCCAGCATCCATATCCAATTACTGAGTGTTATAAACTTCTTCGTCTGTGTCGTCTAAAGTTTCATCGGTATCTTCGTCAGGGTCGTCTGAGTTTTCGTCAATTTCTTCGTCAGTTTCATCAAAGTCTTCATAACTTTCTTCGTCAGGGTCGTCTGAGTTTTCGTCAACTTCTTCGTCTGTGTCGCCTAAAGTTTCATCGGTATCTTCTTCAGGGTCGTCTGAGTTTTCGTCAATTTCTTCGTCAGTGTCATCTGAATTTCCATCGATTTGTTCGCCACTATCGTCTAGGTTTTCGTTAATTCCTTCGTAACTATCGCGTAAGTCATCCTCATTTCCCTCGTCACTTTCGAGCAGGCCGTTTTCAACATCTTTTTCTCCATCAACAACATTTTCAATCACTTTAGTATCAGGAAAACTGTTGTCAATCTTTTTCTTCTCACTTTTACTTTCAAGGAAGGTTTGTTTATCATTTGGACTATTCTGTGTTTCCTCATCCTCTTTCACCATTTTTTCTTTTACACTTGCAGTATCAATCACAGTTGTATCACGTCCGATTCTTCTTCTTCCTATCCACCTTCTTCTGTAAATCGGTACTCTTCTTCTGAAGATCGGAACTCTTCTTCTGTAAATCGGTACTCTTCTTCTGAAGATCGGAACTCTTCTTCTGTAAATCGGTAATCTTCTTTTGAAGATCGGTACTCTTCTTCTGAAGATCGGTACTCTTCTTCTGAAGATCGGTACTCTTCTTCTGAAGATCGGTACTCTTCTTCTGAAGATCGGAACTCTTCTTCTGTAAATCGGTACTCTTCTTCTGTAAATCGGTACTCTTCTTCTGTAAATCGGTACTCTTCTTCTGTAAATCGGTACTCTTCTTCTGTAAATCGGTACTCTTCTTCTGTAAATCGGTACTCTTCTTCTGTATATCGGTACTCTTCTTCTGAAGATCGGGACTCTTCTTCTGTAAATCGGTACTCTTCTTCTGTAAATCGGTACTCTTCTTCTGTAAATTGGTACTCTTCTTCTGTAAATTGGTACTCTTCTTCTGAAGATCGGAACTCTTCTTCTTTTCCTTGTTGTGGATCCGGCAGGAGGCCTTGCTAAAACACACATATCAAGCGTCTATTGTATTGCTTATTTTTGCACACTTTGTAACAATAATTGCGTAAACAAGCAAACGTATTTCTTGTCCTGTTTAGACATTCAAATTTTAGTGAGAAATTTTAATTTTGTTTCATTTATTCTGGTCGACCTATAAGAGTAATTTGCTTTTTAAGAATATTTACCTAAACTTGACTCAAAAACATACGGCACCGGAAGTTTCCATCGTTTAGCTTCATTTCTTATTGCATCTTTCATCACGTCCGTTAGTGGGTTATCGTGTGCTCCTGTACCAAACACAGCTTCTTCCTCTCCTTTTCGAAACATGATATCACCATGATCAACATGATCTCCTTGGTCTGAAATTTGAAGAACAAAAATATACCAAGGTGTGTTATTTCTGCAGAATCCCATAATATCAGTTGCTATTTAGCATCGTTTTAGCTGAACAGTATGATAAAAATAAAACTATTCATAAGGAATCAAATTAATATTAAAACACAAAACACAATTCTAAACATATGAGTTTTATATATTTAGCTGTGATTATACCCAACTTTATGAAACCTATTAGAATTCATCAATCAAAATTTATTTTCATTTTGTTATTCAGAAATCTAAAATTTTTTGCTATTCTGTGTTTCTGGGACTTATTCATGATTTTTCGTTTTTTCATGCCTTCTTGTTTTTTGGATCCTTGAATATCTGTATTATTGTTAACAAACTGTATTGGAAACTCTTCCGTAAATGTCCTTACAATCTCCGTTAATTACTTGGCCTTCATTCGCCAAAAATTCGTCGGAACCATCATCTGCAGTTACTGTTGGCCACAATAGCAAACCTAAAGGTATAAGGCGAATGGAGACCATATAAATCTTTTATTGGGCTTCAATGACAAATCGTGGACAAAATATTTTGTTGCTGATTACAGATTTGTTATATAAGAATAAAGGATATAAGAACATAGGGCTTCGAAGGTCTAAAAGTTAAGAACATGATAACAACATTCGAGGTTTAAGGAACATTTGTTCATAAGAAAATATTATTATATTTAAAAGGAAACGTCATTTTAATAGTCAAACACAAGTATATTATAAGCATGTTCTTACAACAGTATCAACTGAACTCCATTAAAATTGGAAATGACAACCAAGTTGGTTGAATTTCGAAGTTTAGATATTCAAAAATGTATAAATTAAGAACATATTAAGAACATTTTAAGGCTTCAAAGTTGAAAAGTTAAGAACGTTTGAAGGCTTCATCAAAGTTGAGTGTTCTTATAAAAAAACATGTTAACATATAAACTAATAAAGAAATATTCATATATCTACAGGTGTAAAGGTTTCCCTTTGAGAGATATGATGGAACGAACTTATTTAATGAATATTTTTCCAAATTGACGATTGCATATACAGGCTCAGTCAAAAAAGTGGAGAAGTTCAACGTTATGATATTTCTCTTCAGTCTTAAGTGTCGAATAGGTTACTTGCACGTTTTGCTTTTCTACTTTAAATGATTAAACTCTCCTCCACAAATTTTGACAGAGCTCTTGCCACGCTCTTGCATCACTTGTTTACAGTGGAAACTCTATAATTCTATCTGGGTCAAGGAGAGCATTGTTGCGTAATACATAAATAAAAGACTTTCAAGCAAAACGTTATATGATCGCATCTTGTTAAACAAACATACTACCCAGTGGGCAAAATCTTCAAAATGTCTACGAGGAGGAGTGTTTTCTATAGGAATGGCAAGCAATATTACTTGCTGTTTCAATAAAAAAACACTCCTCCACAGAGACTTTTTGAAGATTTTGCCCCTTTGGATAATGACAGTAAGAAGTAAGTGAGTAAGTAACGGGAAGTTTAAGATCATTTAAATGGAAAAAAACTTCTTATTCTTCTTGTGTAAATTACTTACATGGAATAAAGATAAGCAGCTTCATTTTCGATGTCTTGACTGATCCGAGCTTGTTTGGAGGGCCTCTATTTATACTGTTTCAATGTTCTTTTACCTGATTACTTTTAGTCTCGAAGCCCGCAGAGATCTTTTTATTCCAATGAATTAAAAAGATTTATTCATTGATATCTGAGAAGAAAATCATGATTACATACATATTCACATGGTTTTTGTATCATGATGCACAAGTGGAGTTTTAGGTTTTGACATTTCCACAATTCATAGCAGAATAAAGAACTGAAAGATAAAAACGTCTGAGAAGGTATTCTTTTTGTTAGCTTTAGTTAATAGGGAAATTTGAAGGTATTTTCTTATATATCAGACGTTTTATCGTGGTTAGGTAGGAGTATCCATTGGTTAGGTAGGACTACTATGTATTGTCTCTTTTCTAAATCTTTTAGTTCAACTGTACAACTTTAGAAATCTCTAAACAGCCCAAATAATAGCACTGAAAAATAGGGATAATAGCATTCTTTGAATGATCGATCCAAAATATTTGTGTTAAATATGATATAATTCCAACATGGAGAAACACAACAATTTTTGTATATACACAGACTTATCATGGCAGTATTGCGTGTAAAAATCAATTTATGGAAAACTGTAAAATGTTTTTACACGCTGCACTAGTCTATATACTAATAGCGACTGTGCATCCACTTTTTAGTTCGGTCAGTGTGAATAAAAGGACTGGGAACGAAATGTTCGTATGGACTGTGATATAGTGACATTTTAGGTCGTGCGTAACTGAGTTGTCGAGATATCTTCTTATACTAATACTAAATCTTGCTTTTTTCTTACCTAACTTTGAAAGAAAGAACTTTAGGAATATTTTCTTGGGAAGTTCGTCAATGGATGTTTATTTTTTCCATATTAGTATAGGGGGAATCTCCCATTAGGGGAATCTCTAGCTCCATCTTACGGGTTTTTATTACTTCATGGAGTGTTGTGCCTAAAGGAAGACATCATAAAGCCACCCAGAGGATAACGCAATGCAATGTTTTTTTACGTTCGAAAGTTCATCAAATTTTTTCAACGTTCATTTCTTATTGAGAATGAATACGCTGTGTGTAAAATTTTTTGTTTTTGTTTTAATTTTTTTATTTAAGGCTTTAAGTTCAGTAATAAAGAATAACCACATTGATAAGTATCAGTAACTATTCTATCCGACAAGATAGTCAATGTAGACCTGTTATGTGTTCGTGTTATCAGTTCATCATTTTCTACCGATATCTATTTTTAAATGTGTTTGAATGTAGCTTTTTCGTGTCAGTTAATTAGATTAGAAAATTGAATAGTATAGATGAATGTAATACAAGAAGAGAATGTGAAAATCATGGTTATATACAAATATACATGGTTTTTGTATCATGATGCACAAGTGGAGATTTGGGTTTTGATATTTCCACAATTCATAGCAGAATAAAGAATTGAAAGATAAAAACGTCTGAGAAGGTATTGTTTTTGTTAGCTTTAGTTAATAGGGAAATGTGAAGGTATTTTCTTATATTTCAGAAGTTTAATCGTGGTTAGGTAGGAGTATGCGTTATATTGTCTCTTTTCTAAATCTCTAAACATTGGAATTTTAGCTTTTAGTTTAACTGCACAACTTCAGAAATCTCTAAATTTTTGTATATACACAGACTTATCATTGCAGTATTGCATGTAAAAACAATTTATGACTGTAAAATGTTTCTACACGCTACACTAGTCTATATACTAATAGCGAGTTGTGCATCCACTTTTTAGTTCGGTCAGTGTGAATAAAAAGACTGGGAACGAAATGTTCGTATGGAAAATGTTATAATTGAAATTTTAGATCGTGCGTAACTGAGTTGTGACTTTAATGGCGATTAGAATTATAGGTGTAGCACGACGTCAGTGGGCACATTGCAGTGCCCCCTAAATAGAACCCGGTTTTCAGGGGCAAATATCTCGAGAACCAATGGGAATAATTGACGACATTTTGGGCGCGTGATATTGGCGATGGGGTGTCGAAAAATTTGGGCCTAAATCTTTTTGGGGACGGATGTGACGTCATCAGAATCTTTGATCGACGATATCTCCGTAATGGTAAGTCGTGCACAGGCAATCCCATACATTTTCTTGATCAGCTTTTCGAGCTCTACAACTTAGTGGTACTTATTCTTTTGGATTGTGTGATTTTATTTTCTGCATATTTTTTTAATATGCCTGATGATGATAGCGGAGGCCGTTCAAAATGTAGTGCTGCGTTATTCCTGAAAAAACAAAAATAAATCGAAATGTAATTTTTCTATTATTTCTATTGTTTCCACGTAAAAGCTGATGAGATTAAAAGAAATCAGACAATAAAATTAAATATTAAACTTGACACAACTGCGATTGTAATTAAAATGAGATGCTGAAAGTGTGAAACATGGATTGAATCTTGAAAATCTATTAAGGTATTGTATAAAAAAACGAGACAATAGATCGGAATTTATTACTTACATTCGCATACCTATTTTTTTGTCTGATTTATTAATCTCTTTTGTCGACTTGAGGACCCCTCGCTATCATCACCAATGCGTCTGTTTCAAATGAAATATAAGTTTTATGATTAATCTATCTATCTACATATATTTTTATAAAAACTCAATAGATAAATATAATCTTTAACAATTAAGGACAAAAAACAACCTTTCATATTGTTCTATTTTTTTTATGTAATAACTTTGATCTGCATTTTGAGTTCTATAGGGTGGTACTACTTATCCTTTTGGATTGCGTGATTTTATTTTTCGTCACAACTATATTAAGAACAAGAACATGGGATATAAACCATGGGGAAAGTAAACATGTAAAAACATTTTACAAGCTATATTATATATACACCCCGAAATTATGAAAGAGGAAGAGCACGGGCGGTGGGGAGCGGCAAATAATGCTAAAAATTAACCTGTAAAATGTTTTTACCCGGAATACTAGCATGTATCATTTATGTATGTATGAAAAACATTTTACCGGTTCACTTTCCCCATGAGTTACTGACCCCAACCCCTGTGCTTACCCTCTCTCTTACAATATGGCGGTGACCACGGAGCTTTACAACTTAGTGATACTTAACCTTTTGGATTGTGTAATTTTATTTTCGGTCACCCCTATATTGATAGAAAAATCACGGGATGGTGATAACTCATGGGGAAAGTGAACCGGTAAAATGTTTTTACCCGGGATACTAGTCTTCTTATACTATTACTAAATCTTGCTTTTTTCTTACCGAACTTTGAAAGAAAGAACTTTAGGAAAAATATCTCGGGAAGTTCGTCAATAGATGTT
Source organism: Turritopsis rubra (assembly GCA_039566895.2). Classification (NCBI taxonomy): domain Eukaryota; kingdom Metazoa; phylum Cnidaria; class Hydrozoa; order Anthoathecata; family Oceaniidae; genus Turritopsis; species Turritopsis rubra. The sequence goes on from CM077622.1 coordinate 3,037,324, forward strand.
TATTTTTTCCGTATTAGTATATGGAGAATCTTCCATTAGGAGAATCTCTAGCTCCATCTTACGGGGTTTTATTACTTCGTGGAGTTTTTGTACCCTAAGGAAGACATCATAAAGCCGCCCAGAGGAGAAGGCAATGCAATGTTTTTTGCGTTCGAAAGTTCATCAAATTTTTTAAACGTTCATTTCTTTAAACGAAAAATGAAGACGATGTGTGTAAAAGTATTTGTTTTTGTTTTCATTTTTTTATTCAACGCTTTAAGTTCAGTAATAAAGAATAACCACATTGATCAGTATCAGTAACTATTCTATCCGACAAGATAGTCGATGTAGACCTGTTATGTGTTCGTATTATCAGTTCATCATTTTCTACCGATGTGTATTTTTTAATGTGCTTGAATGTAGCTTTTTCATATCAGTTAGTTTTGACTACTATGCCGAAATGTGTAGCTAGCAGTTTATTTGGTATTTCATTGTAGTATGTGGATTGTTATTATTAAGGTTCGCCTTTAGGGAAACGAAGGGAGCGAGATCATTATTATATTGTTTTGATAGTGTTTGATTGATATCTTTTTGTTTTAGATTAGAAAATTGAATAGTATAGATGAATGTTATACAAGAAGGAATATGTAAATCATGGTTATATACATATTTACATGGTTTTTGTATCATGATGCACAAGTGGAGTTTTGGGTTTTGACTTTCCACAATTGATAGCAGAATAAAGATTTGAAAGATTAAAACGTCTCAGAAGGTATTGTTTTTATTAGATAATAGGGAAATTTGAAAGTTTTTTCTTATATGTCAGAAGTTTAACCGTGGTAAGGTAGGAGTATACGTATTGTCTCTTTTCTAAATCTCTGAACATTTTAGTTTTAGCTTTTAGATTAACTGTACAACTTTAGAAATCTCTAAATAGGCCAAATAACACTAAAAAATAGGGATAATAGCATTCTTTGAATGATCGATCCAAAATATTTGTGTTAAATATGATATAATTCCAACATGGAGAAACACAACAATTTTTGTATATACACAGACTTATCATGGCAGTATTGCGTGTAAAAATCAATTTATGGAGAACTGTAAAATGTTTTTACACGCTGCACTAGTTTTGTAATATTTTTAATTCATTGTTATCTTTTTATTGACAAGTTTCCATGATAATATTCCGCATAATTATTTTTCTGTATTCAGTTTTCAGATAAAAATTATATCTTTGAAAAGAGGAGGAAATGGTCTTTTGAACGATATAAAAATTGCATATATCAGAAAAATATGTAAAGAAAATTTATTGTTTGAAACTTCGAAACTCTTTGCTTTTGTGACACACTGTAGTTGAAGAAATTTATGCAAGTAAAGAAAAAAGAATATATCTTTTGAACGCGATTTTAAGTATCAAATAGATTAGCGGTTGTGTGACAGGAACTCGTTGAGTGAAAATGGTAAATTGAGCTCAATTTTCCAAAATATGTTTTAGATGAAAAGATACATAGGCAAATTCAAGGTCAGTCAAAAAAGTGGAGGAGTCCAACATTATAGTATTTCTTTTTAGACTTAATTGTCGATTAGGTCACTTAAACGTTTTTCTTTTCTATGACAAAACTCTATATATTCCATCATTTAGAGTAAGAAAAAAGCTTTCAAAAAATATATACTTTTATATATTTATTTCAAAAATATAATAAAATGTTGAGTGTAGAGAAAAACACTGTTTCTACTTTACAGTAACCTTAAGTTTTAACAGAAAATTCATGACTGCTATAAGCCAATTTGGAAGAGAACTTTCTAAAAAAGAATTGGCAATTAAATTGCAATTATTCTTTTGAAAACACTCTTGAGCTACATCCCTACTAAGTTTCATTGCCCTAGCATCAGTAGAATAGAATTTATAGGGGGAGGGCCTAGTAGACGCCGAAAAAAGAAAGGAGTACAACGTCACGAATTTTGCCGAAGTTCTAGATCCGCCTATGGTCAAGTGTCTCTTCTAAAACATATTTGTTTGGTTTAAATATTGTTTATGTCCATTTTTCATAATGACATTACCTTGCTTCATATACGTGTGATGTATTAGGTTATCTGTTATTCCGTTTTCATGAACATGCTTGGCAGTTCACCTCCTAATGGATATTTTCTTTGTTTAGTTCCAGGCGCTTCCCAGTGGACAAATTCTTCAAAAAGTATGTGAGGAGTGTTTTCGGTAGGGGAATGGCAAGCAATATTGTCTGCTGTTTCAATAAAAAACACTCCTCCGCAGATTTTTTTGAAGACTTTGCACACTGGTTTATAGCTGTTGATACCAACTAAAAGTTGCAAAATGATTTTTAATAAAGCACCATATATTTTAGGCTAAAATCAGATAATTTTAGTGAAAATTCGTTCATTGAAGAAAGATTGTTTGGCCATCAGTATCGATAAACACACGAAATTCTTCAAGGTTCACTCAAAATGATGCACACCGTCATGTTTATGAGTTTCTGCGTAGTTCATTTTAGTGTACTAGCTAAGCATGCAACTCATAGAATTAAAGGACCAAAATCATTTAAAGATAAAGTTGCTATAGTTGGGGCAGGACCTTCCGGTGTTCACATGGCATATCTATTAAAGAAAAAAGGGTTTCAAAATCTACACATTCTAGAGAAATCTTCACGTATTGGAGGTAAATCTCACACAGTCCACCATCGGAGTATGGTAGTTGACATAGGTACGCAAATAATAACGGGACCAAATCTAACAACTCTTGCTAAGGAATTCCTTCGAAGTGAAGATATTGACGAAAGAGATTCAGCAATGACGTATTGGACAAACGCATCACCACATCAAACTACGGATGAAAGTTATGAAACAGGATTTGTCCGCAATACATTAGGACCTGATTACCACAATGCTTCAGCAAGCATATTGAATGAAAAAGTGGTGGAAGCTATGACTACCTTTGAACAGATACGTGAAAAGATTTTTGGATCATTTGCAGAGGGAGATATTCCTCCAAAACCATCCGCAGAGGTAAAGAAAGGGTTAATGCATTTCTGGTGGTACTTTTGCTAAATTTAATTTGAGAATTTTATCGCTTTTTAACATAACCTATGTGCTTTTGTAGGAAAAAGAACTATTAAACGACACGGAACCCATATTATCAGTTTATAAAAAAGTAATAATTATGTCTTTAGAAATTATGGCTGGCTCGAGGATCAATACACAACTTTTTGATTCGAAATAACCTAACAATACTTCTACCTAAATTTTGGAATGGCATTTGTACAAATGGATATGGGCATTTAAAAGAGATTCCTGCTATTTACTCCCTCCTGCAGTTTAGACAATACAAAGGTGTGCTGTTCAATGTTTTAATAAACTGTTGTTTTTTTCATAAAAACATACCGAAAAACAAAATATGTCCGGGATGATTGGGTTTAGAGTCAGATTTTGCCTTGTTCTTATAAACACTTATAAGAAGTGGACAACTGATCGCCAACCCCTATTACGCCCGTCTTTATTGGTATTATCTTTGGAAAAACAAACATCTAACACTAACCCTTTTAATGCCAAGGGATTTAAATTAACGCCATTGTACCGGTGTGAAAAGCACCGATACACCAAACCGTAACAAATTTTTTATGACTTTCAGACTATCAATCTGTGTAACCTATAGGACAAAAAAGGTACTAACGTATGGAAATAATTATACTTTAGAATCGTTTTTAAAAAATGGGTTTCAAAATCTATGGGAGACGATTATACAAAAAGAAAGTCTTCAAGTCACGTTCAACGTAGATATCTTATCTGTCGATCGACATTTTGATACGGACAATGAAGGGGTGTGGTTGCATATGAAAAAAGGAAACCAGAAACCAAGATGGGAACGATATGACTTTTTGATCTGGAGTCCTGAAATGAAAACCAGCATGAAACTTTGGGAGAACTACATTCCCATCGAAAGGGAATTGTTCAGCGGTACAAATGCTAGAAGTTTAACTGTGTCTCTTGTAGACAGTCAAAATGAAAGAAAGAGTGTGTATGACTCCATCGTTTGGATTGACAACATAATTAAAAAACGACAGAATGTTGTACCTTATGCATCTCGCGAAGGAAATTATCATGTTAGTAAGCCGTACCTTAGTAATGCAACTGTCTCTGTGGGTCCTGTAAATAGATGGACAACGTACCGTGTAGATCAACCTAGCCTTTACAAAGCACCAAAACGTTACCTTCAAAATATATTAGCCAATCAATTTCGTCATCTTGGAGCATCAGGAATTAAAATTGTGATGACGAAAAGGTGGAGGTATTTTCCTCGATACACTTCATCTCAATTATTAGATGGTTGTCTTTGGAAGATTTTAGAGATACAAGGAAAATTCGGTATGTGGTATATTGGATCATCAGTATGGTTTGAAAGTGTTCCTGGAGTAATGGCATACAACAGTTATCTTGTAAACAACATGGAAATACAATGAATATGCTATAATTGTATTAACAACATCTGTTTCGCTAAGATCGCACTGAATTTCCTTTTCATGTGAACATGAAAAAGATTCAAAATAATTTTTTTAGTGAATTTCTTGCAATAAAATTAGTGAATACATTGGTTTAGGAAATCTAATCATGTTCGTGCCAGTAGGAAATTTAAAATGATTTAAAATGATTTCAACTATCTCAGGTAGAAATATTTCTTATTGAGAAATTTCCTCACCCAGTGAGAAGTTCAATTTTTTCACTGAAAACTGGAAACTAAGCTTAATAGCCATAGAAAATATCAAATATTTAAGATAATGACTTGTTCGTCACTTCAAGTCGAGTAGTTTGAATAAGTTTCTGCAGCAGAACCGGCGAGTCGATATTTACAATGCAGTAGTATATTATGGTATATTGGTATAATTACGGGTTAGTATATTTTGATTTGATTTTGATTTGATTTGTATTTTTGTTCCGTATTCATATCTATTCGTAACGTCTGAACATAGTCATAAAAATGAAACCAAATCGACACATGGCATAGCAAACTAATCAATCTTGAAAATACAATTAATTTCTTGTTTTTATAGCTACGCTAAACCTTTATTTACCTTTCCCGAATTTCAGTTTAAACGCCAATGTTTTGTCAAACTATCCTCCTCTATTGATGTATTGATGCCTTCTTTTGTTTCACGGTAATTACTTGATTATGTATTTTAATTAACTGCAAGTCATGCATTTCAAATCACTATTTCCAGCATACCCTTTCTAGTCCTAGATTGCGGATCATAAGTACGATATTATATTGCATACTTATTCATATTTTCATATTTACCTCGGTGCGCTTTTTTTGGTGTTTGTATTCCGGACATTTGAGCTTCATTACATCAAATGTGTTTTTCTTGATTTCACGATTATTATGTATTTTAACTTGTGTATGTTCATTTCAACTTTTGTATGTTGCTTTTTTAAAGCATTACACGTTTTTTCTCATAAGCAACACAAAATGTTAGCTGAGGTTTAATAAGTTGCTGATTTGTTGCTTACTTGTTGCTTGTTGAGGGCGTGCGTGAAAAGACAAAATATCAGTTTTGGTCTATTCACGCAAACCCAGTATGAGTTTTTCTTATACCAATTGAACTTATATTAAAAATTTCTAACCAGCAATCAAAAACTGTCTTTTTATGATTTTATTTTTATTTTGGTGTTAGGTTTTGTTGCTAGCTTCTTTATTGTTTTCCTTGTTGTGCAAATCCAGTCTGGGCGGTTATTTCGTTTCATGACAGAATTGAGCCTCGTGTAGCTTATAAAGTGTTGCTTATAAAAATGCGTTTGTAATTGATCCTAACTTCCCACCGTATCTAGTATTTCCCTATTTAACCATTATCAACAAAAAAACATTGATTATTATAGTGTTAATATCTCAGAAACAAATGTTGAACTTAATTACCCAAAATATCCTCACTAACCAACTTTTCAAACCGGTTGGAGTTTACTTCGGGTCTCATGTAAACGGCCTCTTAAATGAAAACATAATTGAAATAATTGAATCTGTTTCTTAACAGTAATACTACACTATGACAAGTAGATGAAATTCTCCTTTTTGTTTCCTTTCCTTGAACAATTTTCGAACACAAAATCTTTTCTTGTATCTAGATAACTGTTTTGTTCTCTGCTTGAGCCTCCATATTAATAAAAACAGCAAAATTTTCCGTGCACGACGAGCTCAAATGTTGACAGCCGCCATATTTGCTTACAAAAAAACTTTACGCGCCAAATTTAAGTGGAAATCAAACTTAGCGGATCTGATTGGATTTTCTGATCTGATCCAGTCTGATCCATAGAAGTGGAAACCAGCTTAAAGCGTGGGTTAAATGCCATTTCGGCCGAAGGAGTAGTAGTAGTTTGAGTCCAAATTTAAATCACCAATTAGAAATAGGAAATAGGATAAACGCACTTGAGCCCTAATGGAGACAAGGCGTAATCGTTGTTAGATTTAGGGCATAGTAAAATTTCTGGTCAACTGGTCGAAAAGAAATTGGTGAGAAAGAAACTGAAGAAGAGATTATTAGATTTCTGCGTAGCTAAGAAATCCATTACAACCGTCCGTATTCTTTTTCTTCGTTTTTTATCTTTCCAAACCTAGCATGAAACGCGGAACCGCCAATAAAGTCAATTGTGACACCTCGTAGAAATAGTCTTAAAGAAAATGGCGGACATATGGCGAATTATTTTTCTTCTAACAAGTTTCTATATCAGTTAATATCTTTTGAATCGTTTTAAAATAACATTACATAATTTAAAGAAATGTTTAAAAGATGAACAAAATGATTATTTTAAACATTTTTGTGTGTGATAAAACATCGTGGTTGTTTCAAATTCAAATCAATGACCAACAATGTACTTTTTTATTTATCATTAAGAATATATTTCGATTCTATTGTAATTGTTTTATGTGCTTTTAAACGTTTTAAACGATTGCGTCTTCTTAAAATTTACGCAAACATGCCAATATACCAGGGAGAGTTTTCATCAGAGGTGAGTGCTCTTATAAAAGAATTCAAATACGTAGCAAAGAACCTCCACTTCCTTTGAGGGAGGGCCACTTATTTTGTGGAAACTAAAGTTCACTGAGGTGAACAGCAAAGCTCAGTTCAAACTCGTAACACATAGCTCAAAACTCGTAACTGAAAGCTCAAAGCTCGGAACATAGATAAATAGTGTGATCAAAGATATTAAGTAAACGATGAACGGTCAGTTGTTTTTATTGTCTCCTTGTTGTCTCCCTCCTAGTAATGAATGATCTCCATTGAACCATATTGAACCATTGAAACACAAATTGGTAGTTATTATGCTACTAAAATCTCCCAGGTTTCTAATACAAAGTTTTTAGTAATAATGCTCAAGGATGACTCTAAGTAGTATTCCAATATTTTTTACTTTACTTCATTGTGTCAGTATTTTGATTATAGCCTACGATATTGAATTGAATCCCAGTCCTTTTTTTCTGACAAAATAGTTTGCGCATCATTTTGTCAAGGCGTTTTGATGAATCTGCTGGGAAACAGTGCACATGCAATGCATTATGTTCCATTTGCTATTCCGTTATAAAGAATTTGCTTTTTTGGTCGCAATGGGATTTAGACTGCATATTTACACTGGTGTAAGAACGAAAATAATTCCAAAAACTTTAATGACATAAAATAGCGGTACCGCCACGAAATATGCAGATTTAAATAATTATTTCATTCCGTTCCCTCATTCACTTCAACCATCTGTTTTTGATACCTTAATGTACAGGCGAGGGCATTTCATCCTCAAAACATCTGCAAGTCCTGTATGAGTAAAGTTTCGAAACCAGCGGTTTTTAGTTTTATTTCGTACAGCTAAACTAATAACAACACATGGAAAAAGTAATCTTTTATTCCAAAAATTACGTACATCAACAATTTATAGTACTATTTTATGAATCCGTTATATTATGCATTACATAATTTGGGTGTCGTTAACACAGGGTGGCCACCGGTTTGATCAGCTTTTCGACCTTTACAACTTAATGATACTTATTCTTCACCTTTCTATGATTTTATTTTTCGTCACCGCCATATTGTAAGAGAGAGGGTAAGCACGGGGGTTGTGGTCAGTAACTCATGGGGAAAGTGAACCGGTAAAATGTTTTTACCCGGGATACTAGTCTATATACTAATAGCGACTGTGCATCCACTTTTTAATTTGGTCAATGTGAATAAAAGGACTGGGAACGAAATGTTCGTATGGACTGTGATATAGTGACATTTTAGGTCGTGCGTAACTGAGTTGTCGAGATGTAGGCGATATTAGTATTATGGGAGTTGCGCAACGTCAGTGGGCACATTGCATTGCACCCTAAATAGAATGTGATTTTTAGGGATAAATATCTCGAGAACCAATGGGAATAATTGACGTCACCTTGGGCGTGCGATATATCTAGTTTTCATGTAAACGGAAATTATTTCTACCCGGTTGTGATCTCAAACCAGTTTCAGTTCAGTACGTCTCTCATGAAAACGCACTCTTACTGAATATATTTCATTTCATGTGGTAAAGCAACTGTTTTTCTAGATTTTTCTTAAAAACTGTATTTTAAAAATTATTTATCAATATTCGGCATAATAATAAGACATGGAAAGTGTCATTTAATTGAATTGAGTTGTTGAAATTCATGCCCTAAAATTTCTTTTAACACTGCACTGGACGATGCAACTACTTTTTATTGAAAATATGTCGACTTAATGACGTCATAACCACATTACTTTCATTTCATCGCTTCCTTGTTGTGTAACAAACCAACTCCCTTCGTACTAGTTGGTCGAGAGAAACTTTCAGTGACAGTAAAGCCAATATTACTTGCTGGACGAGAAAGATTTTATGTTTCTATCTGATTCCAGTTATATTATATAAAATATGTTATACTTATCAGGGTGAACAAATGGTGTAAAAGGACTATAGTGAAAATCTCATAGTCATGGGAAAATATTTGGTCAATTCTCATTAGTTACATTCTCCAGAAGAAATTAGGGTCTTGGAGAGCAACTTGTGTATTGGAAAATTATTAGTCGGGTTAATTAAATTCTGGGGAAGCTACCAGTTTAGTGAAAGTTTGTTTAAAAAGGGAATCTACATTTGGTGAGCAGTGAAGCGAAGTAATATAACAAACGTATGCAACAGAAAGATATGATCGAGACAATCTGTGATAAAATTGATAGAAGCTTAGCATGTACCATTAAAAGCTGGACACGTGATCTTCATGGAATGTTACCACATGTCTATGTCTATTAACAAACAAATCGATTTTATCAACTCTATATTTGTGGGAGATGATTCAAATATCTGATGATGTACGAAAAAGCACGAAAAAGCTTTTTCGTGGATTTTGCATACTTTTTTAATTTGATGATCCTGTATGACATACTAGTCAAATATGACAAACATGAACTAGGTCGCTTAACCGTAAGAATGTTACGAGATCAGGGAACGAATTGCTAATTCCTGAAGTAATGAAGAATGAATAAGGCAATAGTTTCTGGAATCCTTGTATCTTCTACAAGAAAAAAAATTCTAAAAGATTCTAAAGTCCTAATGAAGGATGGCTTCGATAACGCGAAAGATTCCAAATTTTCCTGTTTAATGGAAACCAGCCTTTACACTATAATGTCCTAGTTACACTGTTAAATTCTGAAGCCAGTATCAACAGTGATGCATTTAATTTTTTTCAGGTGGCACGTATTTCGCAAGAAAATGCAACTGCAAAATTTTTAACTGTTGCTCAGCACGCGCCATTTTGATAATACCGTCCGGACCATCAATGTTGATCAGAACCCCGGTATCATCCTTATCGTCACCAGAAATGAATTTTACCTAGACAAGAAAAAAAAATCTTATTAGAAGTTATTCCAATTTGATTTCCAAAATCGTTGGAGTAAATTCTGACGGGATCACTTAATTTCCCGTACCGATAAATCAGCTATACAAAAACTTTTTATAAAGATAATTTTAGAAATATAACTGAATTGAATAAACTTATAACATTTATTACTAAGGAGATGATTCAACTAGAAGAACGCCTAACAAGCCTCGATCATCACTAGTTTAGGGAAAACTTTGTTACTTCTGTCTGGGTTAATGCTTAATGTCATTTGTTTGAACCTTTCCCTCACGGACTCTGTGCAACCCTGTGCAAAATAAAATGCTTTTGACACTCTACATGAAACAGGTAATAACACGATGTTTAAACAGAAATTCGGGGAAACTTATTTTCATTTTAATCAACAGATAACAACAACAACAATAACAACAACAACAACAACAACAACAGATTTTCTGCCTACCAAGTCCTTTTTAGCAGGAGTGACAATCTCCACCGCAGATGTTGGAAGGTTGATGCTTTCGTTACCAGTATACATAACAACAAGCAAGTTATCTTCTTCGACCGAACGAATAACGCCCTTTTGATTGGCGTAACGTTGATCCTGCCAATTTCAAATACGTAAAAATAAGCAACTATCAGTTGATGAACGCCTCGGGCGCTACAACGAGTAAATACGGTATACGGGATACCAAGGGCAATATCTTCAAAAAGCCTCTGTGGAGGAGTGTTTTTTATTATTGAAACAGCAGGAGATATTGCTTGCCATTCCTATAGAAAACACTCCTCTTCATTTTGCACATTTGGCAGTGTTCGTACAGGTTTCCAGAATTTTTTCTGACTTTGGCTTGAATTACATATTTTTTTCCCTGATTCAGTGGGGTAAAAGTCTATGATTTTCCCTAAGTAATTGAGAAAAGCTATATTATTTTCCTTACTACAAAATTAGCTATTGGATTTCTGTGTCGACAACGGGGTATTTTTGCATTTCATCTAAGCAAGAGACTTCGAAAGTGCAAGACTGACCATTAACAAGGACATCACATATGCACTCTAACAATGACTTGCTATTATCGAAAGTGCAAGACTGACCATTAACAAGGACATCACATATGCACTCTAACAATGACTTGCTATTAAACAAAAGTATCAAAGGTCATGTACAAACGTAGAGGTTGGGGTTTATTCTGGAAACCACATCTTACCCCAGACTACAGAAATGTTCCCCGATTTTCCCTGACTGTACGAACCCTGCCTGGGAATTACCGCATTGAAAAAATACAGAATTGTTTCCCAAACAAAATATCTTAAGGGCCGACTTACATGATAGTCATTTACAACTTTAATTTCAATATCTGTCGTCAAACATGAAGATAAATCAGGCTCTAAATGAAAATATTTAAAAGTTCACAATGTGAAACGGATTCTTATTAAAAAAATATTGTAACAAAAACAGATATTGATAGTTACCGTCATCAAACTGCGTCATCGGTGTTGCTGGCGTATATGCCGGCGACATAGGTCCTAAGCCAGCGCCTGGGGTCAGAGGATTTCCATGCATAGGTGACGGAGTATGCAAAGGACTGTACGTGGAATCATTACTAAACACATTGGACATTGGAGTCCCTGGTGTATAAGGCCCAGGATAACCATGCGAAGGTGTTTGTGGACTCGGTGTTGAACCAAATCCCTAGAAGAAGAGTTTAGGTTATGCTTAGCAAGGTAGATGTAAGACGCAGGTAACCAGAGAATTTCCGACCAAATCATAGAAACAAGAACAGATCCATTCAGACAGAGGACTAGCCTATATAAACAGACGGTTGCTCTCGCTATGGTTCATATGACCGCACTAAAGAAAGAGATTGGGAACCATATAAACAAGATGATAATACTGTTCAAATGTGTGATCAGATCCTGCAACAAACCAGTATGAATCGATCAAAGTGTATAGATTACAGCGAGTTGGCGGCGGTCTATATTTATAGGCTAACAGAAGTCAGACGTTCACTCTCGTAAGTAATAAAATGAAAGTTCGAGACAATTGCACGAATAATAAAAATACGTACGGGGGAGGGTCCCGCACCATCATAGCCATAATTATCAAATTCGTCGTTAGATCTGGCGGGAGTATTCGGCTGTGTAGGGTCCCACGCTCCTCCATGGCCTGCATTTGATGGTGTTCTTGATGGATCATGTGAAGGAGTGCGAGAAGGATCATGCGATGGAGTGCGAGATCCATAATTTGGTGTACGACTCCCTAAAAATATTTTAACAAATATTAAAATTTATTTCCTTTCTTCCGAACGAAAAAAACAACAAACTTTTCTGTGTTTAGGAAGTAAGCTCTAACAATCAAAACGGAATTTTCAATATGACTAACCATCATGCATGGGCGTTTGGTTTCCATACATAGGTGTTCTCGAACCATGCATGGGCGTTTGATTACCATACATGGGCGTTTGTCCAGACGCGTACATTGGTGTATGACCGTATGCTGTGAAACCACCACCTTATTTTGACCACTAAAAAAAGAGAAAACTTAATACAGTGAGACCGTCGGGAATAAGTAAACAAACACAGAAATCACTGGATTGCCGTGTCGTAAGACCCTGATTCGAACTAATTTGAATGGTCCCTTCGGAGTAAATGAATCCCTTAAATCATAGTCATTCGAAAATTCCTGCTCCAGAAGCCTATTATAACAACTTGTTCATTTTTTCAAATTACAACAAATCACAACCAATGCACAGTAATTATTTTTTATCAAGTGATCAAAGTGAATGCAAAACAAACTACAGTTAGATAGTCTTTTTGTTAAAAATACAATAGAATACTATGGAATACAATAGAACTTAACAAAAGACTTCCAGAGCAGGGAATTTTCGAATGGCTATCTTTAAAGCGAACTACTCAATGTTATGTCACTTGTTTGTCTTTTCATAATAGAAATATCAAAATGGTTTGATTTCATTCCACGCTAAAAAGCTTCATTAATGCCAATTGATTAATTTTGTGAATGAATCTTAAATTAGTTTTGAGCATAGTTTATTTAATAGTTTACCGTCTAACAGCACCTAAAAACTAAACCTTCAAATGATAGTTGTGATAACTTACGCAATGAGAGCTAAACGCGATCGATCCACAGATATGGTCTTGCAGTTGGTATGCAACTCAACACGTGCTAATGTTTCTGTCGCATCTTTGATAATACCAATATAACCTAGGAGTTATATATGTTATACACGTTGTAGTGGATATTCTCAGTAATTTTCTGTCTTACACAACATTGTATAGAGGGGGCGTTACCTTTGAATGGACCTTGCGCAATACGAACAGTCTGACCAATAAGTGATGTGTCTCTTCCACCTCTACCTCGTCCTCTACCGCCGCCGCCACCACGACCACCACCACCTCCACGTCCTCTTCCACCGCCACCGCCACCACCGCCACCGCCACCTAAAATGCAGTAATCACTCAGTTTCAGGATATTTTCAGAGGACCTTATAAGCGAATGTTTTCGCACACAATTTGTGCATCATTTGCCATCCCCTTTATAACGAACATTGTAAATGAGACATACCAGGTCCATCACGAGCTGGACTAGATATCCTAGGTGACATAGGTGCAAACCCTCCAGTACCAAAACCAGAAGACATGTTCGACACAGCCTAGATGATATAGAAAATGCACTGAAAAAGTCCTCCTCACACATTTTGCCCGCTGGGTAATAATGGTGTTTGCTGCATTACTTTTCGGCATAATTTTAGGGCTGAAAAAAATTGCGGTCATTAATTAAACTTTGGTGAACACCTACTAATTCACTACTTCACTAATTCACTACTTCTTAATACAGCAGGATGAACTTCAAATCGCGTTTAAAAAAAATACTTTTCAAATACTTTTTTCTCACTCAATAACTTTTTTTTTATTCCACTGTGTTACCTTTCCACCACCAGCCAAGACTAATGCTCGACTTCTGACAACAAATATGCCTCCATTTTCAAGCACCATCTTCGATTGTATGAACGCATGTCCGCGATACAGATGTTTGATTTCACCCTGTTGGCCCTGAAAGTAAAAATAAAAACAACCCGGAAATACCATGAACTCCTCTTAACGAATACTTAACGATAAAAAAATTCAGGTGGAGGGATGATAAGATGTAGAAAGGCCCTTAACAAAATGTTCAGGTGTAGAAAAGCCTTTACCTCAAACTGTCCATCTACCACTTTAGCGATATCTTTCACTTGAATTTGATTCTTAAACAGAAACGTTATTATTAGTTGATACGAATAAAGGATGACCGCAAAACGACGAAAAAGTTTTTGGTAAACAGTACAGTGAGTGTTGCAAACATATATCTCCATCGCAGAGGTTTCAATTCAGGCATTAAATTGTCAACAATATAGATTATGATATTTTTTAGGCTATTTATCCGAAAGAGGGAAATGATCTCGGTCAACATTATGACGTTGTCATGACGTAAGTATTACGTCATTCCGTATACAGACACATGAAGCATTCTTCTAACCGACAGTGCAGTTCGCAGTTTTAAAATATTCCACAACGGAATGACATTATTGTAAATGATTTACCTGCTCTGAATCAAGTGCGACAGCATTTCGATCCTTTTTCTTTGAAACTGCTTGTGGCTTCACTTGTACTACCTATGATACAACTTAGTAAATAGTAATACTGCCCCCTTTTAAAGTTCCTTCAGGAGATTAGAACCATACGAACATAGGAAATATAACTTTCAGGTTCAAAATGTCCATCATCACCTGTACTTTTAAGATGAGACTAAACTCGTTCAGTTAGCAAACTTTATGAACACCAAAAGTTTTCTTTCAGAGAACTTTTACATGGCCATCGGGACATAAATTTCACCAAAACAAATTCATGAACTTCTCACATTTAGCAAAGCGTGATCGGAACGTATAATCAAGAAAGGGTAGTGTAAACCAACCTTTCCATGTTGATTGAGCACAGAAATCGTCTCTCTTTCAAGTCGCACAATGACACCAACCGTTTGGGGACTACAAAATGGAAACATGAGTGAGTACTTACAGAACCTTTAAAAAAAAACAGACACAAAATCAATATAAAACAAAGAAGTAAATTTCTCCTTACTCGAGCGACACAAGATCGCCCCACTGATGTTGTCCAAGAGAATCTACTCCTGTACTCATTTCCGTACAGAGCTGTAAATCATCAGGCTTTACCTTCATCTACAAAATAATAACATCTACCCTTATCAAAGACTTATTTCCAGATTAGGGACTAAGAGATGTTATTTCCCCCGTCTTACCTCCCCATAGATACACTAATGTCATAATCTTGATACTGAGTTATTGGCCTATATTATTACAATCATCCCCCAACCAGCCCTATAAACCATGAAACACGACCGAAGTCACCTCAGAGAAGTAGGCTGGGTTCAATATTTAAGGGACGTGGCTCGCTTGTACATTTGTACTGCTAAGCTTTTCTTATTTCAAGTATTTTTTGACTAACTTACTTATTTAAAATCTTCCTGTTTCAAACAAATAAAACCTATTTCAAGATTTTCGAAAATCTTTAATCTTTAATTGTTTTTTTGGTTTTTTTTGCTCAAAATAAGAATTGCAATTTTTGTTGTGTATGACCTATGATTTGTTCAACCAGACACATACGCACCAAGATATATAGAAAGCTAACCTGTGTAAAAAATACCTGCAAATAAACAAAACAAATTAAAGTTCACCTCATGAAAAGTGAGATCTGAAAACAGGACAATGACATTCTCTTCGACACGGACAATCAGCCCAGTATCACCTTCGTAATTACCACGCAACACCTTCACATGATCACCAACTTTGAAATACTTTTCCAATTCATGGGCAGGAAATTCCAGGGCTTCCTAACAAACAGAAAACTTTGGTGAAAAAAATATACCAGACTACTAATGAGAAAATAGCTGGAGAATTCAAAACAATCGTTTTTTAAATAATGGACACCACCAAGTGTCAAAAGAAATCGTACAAAAGTTTTGGTATTCTGAAAGGAAAACATTTTTTCAGTGAAAATATTTCGATTACCAAAAATGATGAATTTTAAACAGCCTGATAAAATTAAAAGTCCTAAATCAAAAAATACAAAAAAATATAAAAATTTATAAAAATTAATCCATAATCGTTGCTTACTTTTCAAATTTTGATTCTCACTCTAACCAAAATTCTTTCTTACTAGAACATCTTGTGGCTTTTAACATACCTTCAAATCGTCGTGTTTCGGCATGATAGTAATGATGTTTCCATCAACACTTATAATTTTGCCTTTTAAATGAATCAACTCTCCTTCGGAAACACGAACCATATCACCAGCCACAAATGAATGATCAATCTCATCTTTAGCTTTACTTCGACCAACTAAACAGCAGCATGGTCAAGGAACCATACATATAAACATATAGATAGATCACAATATTTAACGATTAAAGATCTGTTTTAGTTTGTGGGAGATATTGAGAACATGTGTTTCCACTTTTCCGTTTTGTAACAATATTTTTGTAAAATATTTTGGGTCACGGTCTTTATATTTTTCACCTTAAGTTAACGAAAGTCAATCTATCAATATCAAATACCTACTACTTTAAAGGAAGATTTTCGGGATCTCTCGATTTTTCCTACAATCGCGAAAGTTTGGCAAATTATCTTAAAAGCGAAAACTTATTCTCGGGAAATGTATTAAAATAGGTTATTCCCAAAAGATTACTGTTTTACCCTCGAAATTTCTTAAGTGGGATAAATAAAAGTTACTTTTCAGATTTTATTTCAAATAAAGCTTCTGAAAACTCATCAGCAATTTCTAATACCTTATAGCACTTTTTTTTTAAAAGGGTCGATTTTAGATGCTTGTCATGAGAATTTGACCATGGACTTTTCAAGAATAACGTTATTAATAACAAGAAATATAAATAAAATAAAAAAATAACATAACAATAACAATAATTTTTATGAGATAAAACATTATTTTAAGAAATGATACGTTCCAGATCTGCGTCATCCATTGATGCAGTGAACCTCTCCAATTCACCTAAGGTTGGTTTTACGCCTTCACTTAATACACCCGACATCACCATGGTCTTATACAAAAAACCACTTCGATAACGATTGTTTTCAAATATGTAAAAATCACCATCTTGGCCAATATCACCTCCAATGTTTCTAAGGAGATAGGTATAGCAAGGAATACAGATAAGTTGTTTAAATTGCTTTCAAAGCTTTTTTGTAAAAGCCATCTTATGAAACATCTAGTGTGAGTTATTGGAAGGCAACCTTCTTTAATGATGATGTTCCAGGGTAAAATTAATAATATTTCAGCACTTTGTTATTGCATCACTATAGCCACATGATACTAACAAAAATCTATATAATGTAGATATTTATATATAGACATTTCCCTTCTGAAACACCCTGAATGAGCATGTACTTGAAACATACTGTATTGATATGTATTGTTATGAAAATACTTGATTTGTAAACAGAAAAATTGTTTGGAGTTTGCATGTTCGCATGTTTACATTATGTTACTTTTGAGCAGTGTCGAAACTTGATGTTGTTTTTCCTTTTGTTTATAGATTGGCTTTCTTTCATTTTAAACATAAACGAGCAAAACTGCGTTCGAAGCGATCTCTCCATAAACACACAAACATACTTACCAAAGAAAATTTCATCACCATATCATTGTATCACTATAGCAATATGATACTAGCAAAAATCTATATTTCTGCTTCAAAGAACGTAACTGGTACTAAGATATAATATAGATATTTTCCCCCTGAAACACCCTGAAGGAGCATGTACTTGAAACATACTGTATTGATTCTTTGTCAAACATTCTTTGGGGTGGACGACGTTTTCTCTTTCTTTTTTCAGCTTCATCCTGAAAAATTAAATCACAACTAGAAAAAATCCAAAGATCCAAATTCCATGTAAAGATTTCAAAAACAATAACTTATGAATGACCTGTAAGACGGTATACCATTAATATAGATTTCTATTCTGAAATCTATATTCTGTAATTTATAACTTATAATTTATCTAATAGTTTTCCAGTTTTACCATTTATTAAACTATGCGCAAAACTACTAAAATAAATTTGTTTTGGGAATAGTTTATTGCATATCTTACCTGAATAAATTTTAAAAATTAATCAATTGGAGTCAACGAAGAAATTATTATCAATTTCTATTCTGAAAAACGTTTCTGTAATTTATAACTTATAATTTATCTAATAGGTTTCCAGTGGGCAAAATCTTCCAAATGTCTACGAGGAGTGTTTTCTATAGGAATGGCAAGCAATATCACCTGCTATTTCAATAAAAAAACACTCCTCCACAGAGAAGATTTTGCCATTTTTATCTTTTTTTATCTTCTTTCGTTTTTCTTAAAAATTTGTATAAATTTCTAGTGTAGAGATCATTTAAAATAGCTGGTCCCCTGGGGACATTGTGATTATATATTTTTCATTGTTAATTGTGTAGCAGTTTTTTTAAGGTTTCAGTCTAAAAGGTGAAAAGACAAATTAGAAATTAGGATTTTCTATTTTGACTTCGGAAAAGCCATTCAATGGTCCCCCCAGCAACACTGGTTAAGACCCTGTTTACCGCCTAAGAGGACTTTAAAAATGGAGTAAAAGAAATATGGAGTTGAGTCTTACAGAAGCAGACATCAGCACACCCCTCATTTGATTATAATCAATACGTGGAATGATCTTTAAAGTCACTTGATTTCGTGCAGTGTTTACATAATCCACCTACAAGGGAAAGACTACATTTTGATGCAATTCAGTAAATCAGAGAGCCAAAAATGTGTGATAAAAATCAAAAGTTGAACCAACCTGAGCAATATCATCTTTATATAAACCTCGTTTAATGCGAACCCATGATTTGGGTTTTATCTGGACAAGATCTTTCACGACTTTCATGACATCCGTCATCTCATTGATCGGCACCATCTGTTGACTCCAAATTCCCATACGTAGAGCCCCAAAACCATCAATAGCCTGGGAAAAATTTTGGTATTACTTTTGAAGATGTCATTAATTACTTGAAGTTGCTTTTCCACTTGATGGAATATTCAGCAAGGAGTGTCTTTTGTTTTTTCCATGTGATGACTAATGGAGGTATTTGACAGAACAAAAACCAGGAGACTGCAAGCCGAATTTTGAGCCTAATGGAAAACCGGCTCTGCAAGTAGAGATATTATAAGTGGAAAAAGTATAAAAAAGTCAATCTTACAGCTTTGACATGACTCTGCTTGAAAGCTTCAACATATATGTAACCTTTCAACCCTTCTACAGCAACAGCAGACTTGATTTGCAAGGGCTATAAGTTATTAGTGGAGACATCATAATGGCGATACATAATACAATTTTGATAAAACAACATTCCACTATTATGGTAATTTGATGGGTAAAATTTTTTTTCTTGCTTGTTCCGACTTCCAGACAAAACAAGACACAGACTACAAAAATGTCTTACTGTTTCAGAGTTTTCTAGCAGTATAGCTTTTCTCATCAGAGCAAATACCACCTGCTTTTCTTCACCCATGCGACATCTCACCATCCATAAATTTGGATCCCTATTAAATAAACATGTACGCAAGGTGATGAAGGGTGATTTTCATTAACATTTGATAAAAGCATTTGTAAGATAAAAGCATTTGTAAAATGACTGAAGTTTCATATTTATCATTAAAATCTTATATTACTGACATTATCGAGAATATCCAAGTCATAATCAATGTTGAAACTACTTAAACAGTTCATATCATTTCTCATTTTAGGAATACCAAACTTCTTAAGCGTATAGGTTGTAAAATTGTTTGGGTCAGCGAAAGTCAGGCTATGCCTCGTTCTTTCAAACACTTTTATAAGCATTTCCACCGGAGGAGTTAGTTGGTCTAAAAATGATACAAAAAAAGCTAACGTAACATTACAAAAATAGACACCTACTTGACATCTGGCAGCAAACTTCGTTGTTCAATATCCGCAGGAGTGTGTTGGATGTCGTCATCATATTTGTCTCTATGATACAAATTTAAAGAAATTTTGGAATCATGGAAGGTTAAATATTCGAGGGGTATTAATTTTTTCCGGAAAAAAATGTGAAATATAATAAATTTTGAAATTAAAAGGTCGGAAAGAAATGATGGCGGTAGATGTGTGGGGTTACCTTAAGTGACAGAGTATCTCTTTCGGAGTAGAGAAACAGATAGCAATAGCTTACGAGAATATGTGCAACATAGGAGGTTGCAATGATTTGGCCTAGTAAATGCAGGGATATTCTGGTTGGGGGCAGAATTGGCCGGAGTCGGTCTCGGAAATGAAGTAGTAAGGCAAGACTTTAAGAGATAAAAAAGTCAGTAAAAGATGTAGCAAAGGAGGTAGCAATCCGTCCAACAGAACACATGCACATATGGAAAACAGACGTAATACTGGGTATGATGATAATAAGAGTATGAACTTTTCACCTTTCGGAATCTGCATATTTCCGTTTGTAATATTCAGCTATGTCTTCAGCTGTCTCATTTCTAAACAGAGAAGTATGAATCATCAAAAATGTAGACCTTCTTATGTCAATAATTCGGAAAAAAGATTAGCACTTACCCCCATATATTATGAAGATTTCGTGACCTCTAAAATAAAATTGCTTGGTACATAGATAGTCTCTCCTTACGCTGCCTGAAAGCATATATCTGTATACCTATAAGTCTTGTTGGGCAAAATATCGCTACACACTTTTAAATAGAAACTTATTTGTATTATCTTATTATACTTGAGAGTTGTGTAACACTCGAGACGCTACTGTTTCAATGCCATTAACACATCAAGTAAAAACAAAACCCCAGTCAAACAAACTAGCAAGGGGTTCAACAAAACAATTTGTGACGGTTTTGTGGATTTAAAAAACAATCTATAGTGTTTGATGCTATAGCAAGATTAAGATAAATTAAGCACTATAAAGATTCTAGTTATCATTATCTAGAGTCTATAATGACCATTATAAAGCTTATTATGGATTATTGTATAAAAATTTTCATTTTTATTGCTGACGATAGATAGTTTCACTGAAACTTTAAACACTTCACACTTGCCAAGTAAAAACCACTAATTCATACCTTCAAAAGAAACGATTTGCTAGGAAATTAGAAAAACAAAATGATTCATCAACTAAAAACTGAACCAAAAACAAATGCTTGCCAAATGCTTGCCAAAAGCCAAGAAGGTAGAACTCTTGGTTCGTGTAGGCACCATTCTGTAATTTACAAGAAGTGCTTAAAGATCGTCTCCCTCAGTGCTACACGAACAGGTACTCATGTTTTTCCGAAAATGAAAGTGGTCTATCAAAAAATAGGAGAAAGCAATTTTTAAGACAGCAGCATCAATCATAAATTTCTATCTTGAAAGAGAGGAATGGAACAAATTTCTTAAAATAAACAATTTTTCACAGGAACATTAAGATTTCAGGCATTGCTATCAACACAAGAAATTATTATAAGGAAAGGTCAAAGGGGCTGACTTGCTCGATTTGTTATTTGCCGAATAGATTCCGTAAGTTAAGTTGGCTCCACCATGCAAAAAAAATTTTCCAAAAACTTTTTTTGGTTCATTCTTTATTTGAGAAATAAGTGAATATTTTTTTGTGAAAAAAATATAGTGTTTTTTACAATGAAATTCCTTGTACGAATTGGAATTAATTTATGCGTCCCATTTGATTTAATCTGTCAATCAAAATATGTAAACATGTCCTATTAAACTCATCTGTGCCAATCATGTAGTTTCAAAACAAAATGTGATTTAAAATGTCTACGAACCATTTGTTCACATTTACCCACAATCCTGAATTATCTAAGACTGAAAATCGCTGATGTTGATTTCATTTGACAACCGAATGATCATTCTCATATTACGAAAAAATGACTGGAATCCTGGAATAACCGAATAAGTCTTTCCAGCAACTTTCTTTAGTATGTTCGATAAAAAGCATTCCAATATGCCTTTTAAGCCAAAAACAAAAATGAAGTCAGACTCAAAGTAAGTCAAAAGTAGCAAGTTCTATTCTTTTGATGAATCTCACACAAAGTTTTTGTGATACCCACTAAAACAATAAAAGTATATTATCTAAAATTTAAGTTTGCTTTTTCTTTCATCTGTACCGATAATTATTTAGATTGAGCTGCACTGCTGGCAAATGTTGCTTCCAATCATCCTCATCTGCATCAAACCTCAAAAAAATTTGAGTTTTAACCAATTTTTAAAGTATCCAGTTGTGCAATACCTCTTTTTCCAGAGATGGTTGCATCTTGTAACTCCTCATCTGTAAAAACATGCTTCATAACATTAAAAGCAAATTCTGCAAAGGAGTCAGGTGTCAAAGAAATTTCCCCCATTTGGAGGGGATTCAACCCCTACTGTGAAAAATTAACTAAGCCACCTTCTGGTACAGTATCTTGTGATAGAGCTTCTGGTGGAAGAACAACATCAATTGAAGCATTACTAAGCCTCATCAAGGATCTAATTCTGGCCCGATAATGTTTTAGCTTCAGTTGTATTGCTGGCAAATGTTGCTTCCAAACATCCTCATCTGCATCGAATCTCGTATAAACTTGGGTTTTAACCAACTTCATTTTGAGAGGGTTCAGTTGTGCACATCCTCTCTTTCCAGAGATGGTTGCGTCTTGCAACTCCTCATCTGTAAAAACATGCTTCATAACATTAAAAGCAAATTCTGCAAAGGAGTCAGGTGTCAAACAAACTTCCCCCATTTGGAGGGGCTTTAACTCCTTCTGTGAAGAATTAACTAAGCCACCTCCTGGTACAGTATCTTGTGATGGAGCTTCTGGTGGAGCAACAATATCAATTGAGCCGACACTAAGCCTCATGAAGGACCTAATTCTGGCTCGATAATTTTTTAGTTTTAGCTGTAGTGCTGACAAATGTTGCATCCAGATATCCTTGTCTGCATCGAACCTCATACAAACTTGAGTTTTAACCAATTTCATTTTTAAAGGATCCAGTTGTGCACATCCTCTCTTTCCAGAGATGGTTGCATCTTGCAACTCCTCATCTGTAAAAACATGCTTCATAACATTAAAAGCAAATTCTGCAAAAGAGTCAGGTGTCAAACAAACTTCCCCTATTGTGTACAACCTCTTTTTCCAGAGATGGTTGCATCTTGCAACTCCTCCTTTGTAAAGACATGCTTTATAACATTAAAAGCAAATTCTACAAAGCTATCAGGTGCTAAAGAGTCTTCGTCCCCATTTTCGCCCATTCTGTCATTTGTGGGGGGTTTAACTCCTTGTGCAAAGAATTAACTGAAACAATTTGTGATCATGGTTGTCACAGGAACCATCTATAATATGAAAAACAGACAGAACTGACTACTTTAAATGAAAAATGGACTTACATGATCTATAATTTTTATTTGCCTAAGAGTAAGGTATGTACACAGTGAATATCTAAAAGATTGTTTTCTTCACACACATTAAAAAGAAAAAGTTTAGTTTTTAGTTGTGCCTATGTGATTTTATATTAGTAGAAACATACAGATAATAGTTATTGTATTCTTAATGCCCTGTTCCTTCAAAACATAAATTCAACAGACAGACAGTGTCCAAATTGATTGGTTAATTTTGAAGTGATATTTCAACTCAGTCTGGTTGAAACGAGGTGACGAGGTGACGTGACGTGACGAGATGACGTTAGTCCGACTTTGCTGTTAAGGTAGAGCAGTAAGGAAAGTCAACTAGAACTCTCTAGCATGATAATGTTGGGAAAGGAGTGACTCTGCTGTTGATTCTAGCGTAGACTTAATTGTCCAAAGCCGTTATGGATCATGGTAGAGAATATTTTCTTAAGGTGCCAATCCCACGTAAGAGTCTCAAGGTTTTGTCAACTAATTCCAAGAAGAAATTTTTGATATTAAGAGTTGGTTTTATCGTTCAGTTTTAATAGCCTTTGTGATCCAATGAAAGATCTTTGTATTCTCAGGAAGTGATATAACCATACACATGGGAGTAAAAACTTCATGTTTTGAGACTGATTAAAACGATATAAAAAATCACGCACCTTCATAATTTGAGGTGCATAATAGCAGCGCACCTATGATATTTTAAAAGGCCAGGCCAGAGCTTCAATGCATTGCGCAACAGATTGAAGAAGCTTGACGTAAACAAAACTATTCAAAATCATTTGAGCAGTTGAAAAGTGGAAAATTGGAAGTTGAAATCTTGTATTCCTAACACAAATGCATTTTTTTGTGTTATACGAACTTAATTTAGGCGAGCCATGTATCGCTCTCCTCTAGGAATTTTTAATTAAAGCAAGTGAAAAAAACTCTTCAAGAGCTTTTTAGGCAAGAGTGGGGCGTGTGTGAGTGATCGCACACAATATATCACTAACCCTGAATGAGATACAGATTGTCTTTTATATGAAACCTCAACCTTTTTCAAAGGTTTTCATGGTTTGGTATCCTGGTATCCTTGTTTGACCGGGAAAAGCTCTTAAGAAATTCTTTGTTTTCATAGTTTAGTTTTGGTATTAAAACAATGAAGATGTCATTGACCAGAATTTTTTTCATCAAAACCTTTTCTTTTTTTCTTGTTTCTCCCACAAATTCAAATTTAATTGTGAAATAAAGTCCTACATTGGCAGTTTCTTAGCATTGGAAATTATATCAGCCTGTTTTCTTAAGATTAGACTGTTTTTTATAAAAATGAATGTACATGTATTTAAGTGAGTTCATTTACACAATAGAAATCTGCTCTTTACCTTTATTATATTATGGATAGATCCTAAATATAGGTCACACTGTGCATTGATTTGAAACTATTTGGACTAAATTATAAATTTCTAAATAATAAATTTCTGTTACTTATGTTGGTAATGAAATATTGTAGCAGTTGGTGTAACCATTGATTCGTTTAAAAATTGAAGACAACAAATTCTTTTAAAAATAACATTCTCTTACCTTTTCAAACAAGTAAAAATAAGGCATGTTCACACGTTGTGGATAGATTTCATTCCCGAATGGTTTCATTTTGGAACGTGCTCTTCGCATATGCTGTCTGTTGCATCAGATTGTATTGTACAAACGTATTCGAAATCTATTTTGCCCTTGACTTGCTAACTCAAAACAAAGACAAATATTATTCTGTGATTTATGTTTGGATTATTTCAATGAACGCCACCATTTTGTGAACTTTAAAAGATTCATCTGTTCACATGTTGTGGATAGGACAATCGGAATGAAATAAAAAAAAAAACATTCCAAAATAAAAGCTATCCGCAACGTGTGAACATGGTCTAACTAGTATAAAGTTTTGACGTATTATGAACCAGAATTACAAGAATTTGGAAAGATAGATTCCACCTAACACCAGTTCATACCTTTAATAATCTTGAATCTTAAATATCGTGAAAACAGTGGCCTACAAACTTATGAAATGCACGCTGATTTGGTAATGAAATGTTTCACCCATATTGTTGCAGCAAAGCATGTTTTAATGGCTTAACCCTTACAAAGATTCTGGAAATCTTTATAAGAACTATATATTGAGACTTATCGCTAACACTATTATAACTTTGTCATCCTTCAATTAAATAACAAGTCTCAAATCGACATTGATTAGGGCATTATCAATAAATATCCTTATATAGCTTGTCATTTATATAAATCCCCAAAACCGTCACATTTCAACAATATGATGCAGATAAAAAAAAACATCTTCAGAAGTACAAAACTATTATTCTTAAATGATAAATCCAGATATTTCAATTGAAAATTTGGATGATACACAATTATACTAACATACCGAGACGTCTTCACTTAGAATACTTTCCTCATCATGCTGACCTAAAGAATAAATTTACTACTTTTCTTTATCCAATATCAATTTAAGCTTCAGAATTTCATGGCAATGCTCATTCCATTACCATTAGTTCAAACAAATGTAAAAAGTTAATTTAGGAAAATAGAAGTTCTCAACTGCCTAAAAGTTTCTTCTCTCTTTTTCCTTTAGTATCTTAATCAAGAGCACAGGAAATGGATAAAAACAAAACTGGGCTTGGTTAATGTAGATTACTGAAATCTTGAGGCAAGTAATAACATTATAATATATACTTAATATAATATAATAATATAGTTATTTAAAAAATAACTTCATTATTTTCACTGCAAATGGATTCTGATTCTATATCAAGATGTGCAACAGATTCAACAGGTTGTTACATTTTCGTAAAGAAGGATTAAGCTTTATGATTACGAAGTGTCTAAATGCCTGGCAGTTTTTCTTCATACACTGGACTGCACTATTCAAACATTTGGGTTGTTCTTTAAAAGGAATGTAAAAGAGCAATCAAGACAACTGATGTGCATGTAATGAAAAGAAAACAATAGCAAAACTGCCATGCTTACAGATACATCCTTATGATTAAATCATTTTCAATGGCATCTTTCAAATTTCATTTCAAGACGTTTATATAAACATGTGATTGTGTGAGATGTCTTCCTTAATTTAAAACTGTAAACACTGTAACTTTTTTAAAATTAAACAAGTTAGGATTTTTTTTGCTCTTGATGATGTAAATTTCAGAATGGCATTTGATCTCCTGTAAAACGGAAAATGAGTAAACACAAAAATGAAATTAATACACAAACTATTGTTTATATGGTTAAATGTTCAAATAAAATTGAATGTGTGTGTAATAAACTACCTCATATTTGCTCCATATTTGATTATTTTTCAGTCAGTTTTTTTCTTGTTTATGTAGAATGCATGTGGCGCACCATTGTTTTTAGATATGTTATGAATAGTGAATCAAAACAAGACACCCGCTACTAGAAATTGATCTTGTGTCTGGTTTAAATACTAACTGATAGACGCTTCAAAAATAAAATAATTTTTCAGCCTTGATTTTAATTTTTGCAATGTTATTTTGTGATTCTAAAAATTATAGACTTCCTCAAAACTTAACATTTGATAAAGTTTTTACTGCTCATGTGATCTCATTTATACTACATTGTTTCCTCTTTTCTGCTTCATCAAAAAATTAGCAAGTTTATGTTTGTAATAATAAATGGACATTGTAGTTTATTTGATTCATTGATTTGTAGAATAGATTAAAGGGATCCTACCATCTTAAACAATATTTGGTAAAATACTTCCTCAGACCATAGATAAAACATCCCCATATAATAAACGCTAGAGTCGATAATCAGCCAACAGTACATTTTAATATTGTACTGTCTTTCCGAAGGCAAACTTCAAAGTCGCCCCTAGTCCTGCACAGTTTGCAAATCAGTTGGTCTATTATACTGAATAGCTCAGCTTTGGTGTGAATAAATATAGACAAGTACACTGAGCACTTCCAGGCTGTCTGAATCGTAATCTTCTTCATCCCTTCAAACAAATCGATGAACTTTAAAAATGAGTTTGTATTGCTAATTAAGGTTGAATTTTTAAATTTGCATTGTAAAGAATGTAAAGAATGACATTATTAATGAATTTTTGGACCAAAGGAGCGAAGTGAAAGGCGGCTGTATTCTGTAAACAAATTTGCAGTGTTGCATAACAGTGATCCATATCTGTCAATAAGTCAGACGGCAATCTTGTTTTTTCCTGGTTTATAAACAAATAACAAATTTTTATTTTAGATGGTAGGATCCTGATTCAAATGAATCTAACTGGCATTACCCTTTTCCCTAAAATCGTCACATATTATTAAAGACACTCTTCACCTAATTAAAGACCTAATTGGATTAAAGAAAAACATTATTACAGTACAAATCCGTTCACTCACTCATGAAATATAATAATTTTAAACATTGTAGTCCTGAGGAAATTGTATACACCATATTAGATATAGGCATGCATGTTAATGATTTGACATACCAATTGGTTCCACAAAGCCAGCTTCTGCTTCTACATCATCATCGTCGTAGTCATCATCGACATCTTAAAAACACAATGAATAATGAAAAATTCTCCATATTGCTGGTTAAACCATAGATGTTACACTAACAATGTTAATTATGCTAGAAATAACTAATAATGATCAGGAAGAATTAGATTCAAGTAGTTGTCATATCACTGTCGTTGAGTTTCAATTTAAAGTTATGTTGTTTGTGTCCTTGGAAAACCTCTATTTAGCTACTTTTTCTTTCACGGAAATCAACTATGCCTTTTTCATCTAAGTATATTAATCAACATTGTACCGGCTTCATCAATAATGAATCCCCCATGAGCAGGAGTCTTCTTTTTTCTTTTTTTGGCTTTCGGTTCTTCTTCATACTCATCCTCGTCATCATACTCTTCTTCTCCATCGTCATCATCATCAATCTCTTCACTGCTTTCATCACCCTATGGAGGAATTCATTCTTCACTGGATAAAAACTTTAAGAATTCCTGAATTTTATCTTTAAATTGAAGCAAAATTTGTTCAGAAAAGTCCTTTTGTAAATATTACCAATGGAATTCATGCTGAAATGCTATATTTTATTTTGAAATGACATCTTAGTACACGTCTATGGAAAAAAAATCGTTTCTGATTGACACTCTATTGTGAACATGCAGATTTCAATAGAATTTGACACTTTAGCTCGTAAAAATATGCGTGAATCTAAAGGGGACAGTCAATTTATTGTAGGCATACGTTTTGTGTTCGTTAAGTTTTGGATTTAGTTTGATTGACATGCAGTATGCATTATTATTGATGTGGTTTGTATTTTATTAACTGTACTTTTTTGCATTCGGAATTAGGAAGGCTGTTCGGAATTAGGTGGTCTGACGGTATACACCCGCAGGCCCTTACCACAATTGGGCGTAAGAAAGGGAAAAATGGCATGTACTATTCTCTTCTAATTTCGTGAGGATGCATGTAATTTTGTGAAAGCATGAAAAATGTGCTTCTATGCTTGTAGTTTTAAAGAAAATACCTATAGAGAGTTTCTGTGTGAATTCCATTTATTGTTATTGATTTTGCCCAATCAGATCACAGGTCTTCATGATAGATATGGAATGCGAAAAAATGATTGCCTATTTACTAACAAAACATTTAAGAGAGAGTTAATGTAAATGATTAGTCACCTTTTTGTCATCTTCACCAGCATAAAAGTCATCATCTTCACTGTCAGACATTTTTAATCTCTAAAAAACATTACGTAATTTAAAATATGAACATCCTCTTTCTAGCTACACCAACACACTGGAATCCAAAAGAATCAAATTCATGCAATCCGCGATAATCAAATAGAAAATGTAGTGAAAGTAAAGTGACCTGTCTCTGAAAAGACCATAAATATGAAATTCTGGGAATTGATGGAATAAGTGGATTTTGCAGAATGATGAGCGAATGAGATGTTTGCTAAATACATATATTTTAATTTTAGGAATAATAATCTATTTATTTGATATTTTCACTTAAAAGTAGGTGTGTGTAGGGTAAATGAAGATCATATAAATGCCACTATTAAAATAATGTTTATAACTTAGTGTTACAAAAGTTGCACAAGGATGCATAGATGATATTATCCTCGATCATTTTCAAAACAACAAAGATGGCTTCCGCACCTGAAAGTTCTGCAGATTCTAGTAGCGGAATTCTTGTATCAGAAACAGTTAGATCTAATAGCTTTTCTTCTAATTCTCAAAGTGTATTGGAAAAGAAATGGAAGACTGAAAGAACAAATTTACTAAACATTGCCAAAATATGCATAAAGACATTGATTGATGTATCATTAAGTGCTGGTACTGGTCGCGTTTTGACTGAAGATTTTCGAATATTGGAACAATTTTTCGTTTTATTTGAGCATGTTTTGCGACATGGTCTAAAGAGTATGTCTGCTACTTATTGATATTTTTATCTTCTTTTACGGAACAATTACTTGCATGTTTTAAGTTTGTTTTATAAAAGTCAAAATTTAAGTTGTTGTGTTGTCTGTCTCTAGCTATATTTTAGCTTGCAGCTAGAGAAAAGAAAATAGACAATTTCAGCAGCAGAGATCCTGCAGCAAAGCCATTCTGATTCTATTGTGATAATGATTCAGTGGGGCAAGTTGAAAACCGGCTTCACCTGAAAGCATAAGAAAAATAAGAAAATTCATTAATAAATGCAGAAAATTGTCCTAAGTAAGAAGTCCAGAAGAAAATAACAAGAAGAAGAAAATCAGCAATCAAGACATCGCATGACATGCCTTAATCCTGCTGGAAATAAGTCGGTCAAAGGACACACATGTGATACACAATATGGCACATTCTTATTATTACTTAAATTCTCGGACATATTCATTAACTAAATGTTCTACTTCTTCATTATCTATTCCCCAATGAAATGTCTGATGCCTATAACCACTCACACATCGAAACTACTCATCTAAATGAATCTGGCCTTTTAAAACTCCTCCTTGTCAATACAACTAGTTTGGGCAAAAATAATAGTGAATACCAAAACTTTTTTCCATGTATCTATACTCACGGTTTTGGAATAATTTTCTGTTCTTATCTTTCTCCTGAACCACTCACTATTTTTCTCATAATCATTAAATTAGTGACTCTTCTTATCACACATTACCACTATGTACCTACCTTTTGCATTTAAATGACTGTCCCTGGTCAATGTTCTATATCACCACCATGTCTACCAGAGAGTTTGAACTTGCTCTTCTTAGATTTGTATAGTCGGGCAGCTGAGGCTCATCTGGAATTTTGTGCAAGAATCTGTCAAGTTCCTTCTTGAATACTTTTACTTAGATTCCTTATTCTTTTTGGCATAATGTTGAACAACTGTACACCATGTGTTGTAATTATGTTGTCTTCTATAAGTATGAAGTCTTGTTTTGAGGTTGAGGCTGAGAAAAGCTTAAAATTAATTCAAAAGTTCTCACAAAAAATAAAACATTCATTTTAATAAAGTCTTCTCAACCTATGGCACAACAAAATAAAGACAAAAACCAGCGAAGCAGCCTTTAGGCTAAAACATCCTCATTAGAACACTAATTATATTAAATAGTACAATGTGAATGTGATTTTTCAATAAGATTTAATCTTATCTTTTCTTTCTATTTTTAGCAAAACGGACACTGCTGGGTAGTCGAAAAGAATTCATGGCAATTTTAGAAGCGTTAGAAGATAAAATTCCTTCATTACCAAATATATTAACAAATATTCGTAACCTCACAAATATTAGGTATATAAAATGTTTTTGCTGATCTTTTGACTGAAGACCACTTTTCAGTAAAAGCATTTATATATATACATATCTATGTCTCTATATAAATTGTATGTCATTTTCTTACTAAAGTAACCTTATTACATACTTTTTCATTTTTGGGGATACTAACTATTATAATAAAGAATCTTACAATTAGCCAGCCACAGTAGGAATAAAACTAGGTTGTTTGCAGTCCATGAAAACCTATGATATGTATTAATTCATTTATTTTTGACATCAAAAGAGGAGAAAAATTTAAGAACTTTCATAGGAGAAAAACAGATTTTTTTTTTAATGTCTAACCTTTGAAAAGTGGAAAGGAGGGAAAAAGAACAGTTGATATGCAAATATGTCCCTAAAAGGTAAAAAGGTAAAAACACAAACATGAACTGGTAGAGTTTCTATTGAATTTCGTCAGAGCGAAATGTAGAATAACATCCTAGATTCTTGTTTGTGTCTTTCGTTGATTGGTGCATACAGCCCTTTGTCATGTATTCTCATTTCTATAGAACAAATACTGGTCGTATGAGAGCATGGTTAAGATTTGCACTGATGCAGAAAGTATTGGCAGAACAAATGCTCATCATCATAGAGGAAAAAGAAATTTTAGTGTTAGTAGTTCTTTGTATTTGTTCATATTCATATTATTTATTCAACACATTTTATTAAGACACTTTTCTGGTGACATTTTACTCTAGAGTCTTGCCTATCAAGAGTGAAACTTGCTGCATGACAGGTGCCAACTCTTTTTAGACAAGTGTTCATGCATAAAATAAGAGATTTCCTCAAAAGATTGCAGCATTTTTAAATGGTTTTAGGTACAGTGTTTATTGGTGTATGGCATTTAAAAGACTTTAAGGCTTGTATATTTTAAGCATGGATTGATTTGTTGTAATGGACTTATTTCATTAAAAGCCACATTTAGATGCAGTGTTTATCAAGAGGAGGTGTTTATTAGGAGAAGGGTGTTTAGGAGTGAGCATTGGTTTCAATACCGAATTTCCTTTAATAATCATCTTCTCTCGAATAAGAGAAAATAAGCGCTCTTTGGGCGAATAAGGAACTATGGCATCCAAGAAACTCTACATTCAAATGATTTATTTCTATTTTGCAGAGACTGGTATGAAAACTATAGTATCATGTTATGTGAGGAAGGATCTGTTATCGCAGGAATGTTAGTTGGAATTAATGTGATTGACTGTAATTTTGATATAAAGGGACAAGACCTTGACATCCAGGTATATTGAATAATATTACATATATCATAATGCTTTTATCATTTTTGTATTCCATTATGCATTATGATGATGATAGTACTATTTTCTTTTGTCTGGTTATATTCATCATAACGTGTGACTCTGTAATGTGTGACTCCGTAATGTGTGACTCCGTAATGTGTGACTCCGTAATGTGTGATTCCGTAATGTGTGATTCTGTAATGTGTGACTCCGTAATGTGTGATTCCGTAATGTGTGACTCCGTAATGTGTGATTCCGTAATGTGTGACTCCGTAATGTGTGACTCCGTAATGTGTGACTCCGTAATGTGTGACTCCGTAATGTGTGATTCCGTAATGTGTGACTCCGTAATGTGTGACTCCGTAATGTGTGACTCCGTAATGTGTGATTCTGTAATGTGTGATTCCGTAATGTGTGACTCCGTAATGTGTGACTCCGTAATGTGTGACTCCGTAATGTGTGATTCTGTAATGTGTGACTCTGTAATGTGTGATTCTGTAATGTGTCACTCTGTAAAAGGCTTGATGATGTTGATGTTATTCTTTTATGCTTTTTCACCCTTATCCCCATATCCAGTGTTCCAGCTAGGATTTCAAGAAGGCCTAGCAGCCAAGTTCGCATCAAATATGCCCCTAACCAGGTCAAGGCAGATTGTTGTTGTTTTGTTTTCTGAAAGGGTTGTAAAGCTATACATTAACATCAACATAGTTTTCTTGCCAGAAACAATTGCATGGACTTTACTTTATGGAAAATAAGAAAATATATGTCAATGATCACCACAACTGTTGTGTGGCACATGAATTGCACATACAAACTGATTTTGAAATGAAGCGACATTGAAGCAAGATTTTCAAAAATGGCAGTGTGATGACAAGAGCAATTAAATAACATTAAATTATCATAGCTGCCTCCACGCTAAAATGTCCCAGCTAGCACACTCATATCACCATATTTTTACCTACTTTATATCAGTAGAACTTAAAAGGACTCTGTGAATGACAGTTTTGAATGATCTTCAATATTATGACAGTATTAACAGACAGCTTTGACAAATATAAATTTCCAAAAAAATTCATAAAAGTCAAACACGACCGTAAAGTTTTCCTTGTTTTATAGAATGGTATTATCGATATCAGCATGTATCTACGTGATGGCAACTATCTAGAGAAAACAGTCGATGAAAAAATGTTAGAATGAAACTGTCTTGGTTTTTCTCTTGAAAAGCAGAATTTATTAAGCAGATAATACTTCGTCATTGATAATGGGGAGAGCATTCTCTAGAATATTATTTTATTATTATGGTGAACTTTATTAATTATATCGATTGAGAATATTTCTTGTTTAGTGTCGTTGACCAACCTGATGGACAAAAACTTGAGATAATTCTTGATCAAAAGGCATACTTAGAACAACTCAACCAAACTTTGAGGTGGGTGCTTTATTCAACTTCAGTTAATAATCTCTGCTAATCTGACACCTGTAAATTGTAGTGGCTCAGTGATTAGGGAGGCGAATTGTGAAACCGGAGATCACTGGTTCAAACCCACCTCAGGACCAAATGGAAGAACCACGTCCCTTGTTACATTGTAGCCAGTCTATTCCTCTGTGAAGTGCCTTTCGTCATGTTTCAGACTCCTAGAGTTGAATGGGGGATTCATTGTTAAATAAAATCTGTTCATAACCCATTCAACTGTAGTATCTACAGTGGAAACCTTTTTTATTTTTTTATTATTATTTATTATTATTATTTATTATTATTATTGTTATTATTATTATTATTATTATTATTTTTATAAACATGTGACTGATTGAATGCTAAATGCTAAATATAAGCAAGGATTATTTTCTTGCATGTTTTAGTGAGTCTGTGGTAAGATTGAAACAAGAAATTAAAGGAAATCAAGAACTGAAAGAGAACCAAATGAACGAGGTAGTAAAAAATGTCATTTTTAAAATCATGCAGATCGTAAGGCTAACATATACATCACTTTTATTTAGTTGGGTTTCTACTTAGTAAAGAAATTCATTAGTGGATCCGAAAGTTGTTGCTGTTTTGTTTTGATTTCAATAATAATGTTGTTTCGTGACTTTTGTTTGTAATTTTTTTCATATGAGAGATCATTTTTTTTCCTTTAGAGAAAAGTAAATTTTATTTTGTCTCGTGCATAGGTTGATGAACTTCGCAATCGTTTAGTATCTGTCATCGCTGAGCGAGGAAATTATAAAAAGGATTATGATCAGTTACTTGAAGAACACACCAGGAGAATGCAGGTAATCCAGCTAACGTTGAAGTGGACAGGTACTTTTTACTGATCACGTTGGATTGCTTACAATTCAACAGAATATGCGGCTATTTTTATCTCCATGTGATCACTAATTAAGCCTTTTGATTGGTTTGCAGAATATTCCCAGTGGAAAACTTGAACTTGATCCTACTTTTCCGAGGATGCCAAAAGCCGATAGACAGCAAGGGGAATATTACACCTAGTAGAAAACCATTTTGATGTCTGATTTGAGAATGCCATTAAATAAACAGTCATAATAAAAGTCTTTTATTTGATAAAATAATGTCTCTATGTTTTCTTTACTTCAGCATGTGAATAATGACTTAACTGTTGAACGAGAAACATATCAACAATCACGGGTTGGTTTAAATGAATTATACCTGGAAGCAAAGAAGGAGCTGGATAAAGAAAGGCAGGAGAAAAAGGTCAGCCAAGTCATCAAATTTTTAGATGCTAGCAGTCATATACATTACTAAGTCGAAGAGCATTTAATTGACTCACCTCAACGTTTGTTGAATGCATTGGGAATCCAAAAGCGCATTTGTTCATCAGGCATTGATGATGAATGCTTATTTTTGATAAAAATTTCCAAGTGTTTTAAAAGCATGGATCATCAACGCTGATTAATGTGTATAAACGCTATTCAATAAACGATCAATGTTCAAGCTTAAACAATTAAATGATTTTCGACTCTAGTGGTGATAGTTTACAATACAACAGATTGATGTAACAAATTTTCTTTTATTACAGTGCAGCCCGAAGGAAACTATATTTTTGGTATCTTTCGAAGAACAGTCTTTTGTTTATTTAATGTGAGATTTCATATCCAGTTCAGAAATCAAATCAGTATTCAAAAATCATCTGCGTTTTAATATTATATCCTTTTATTCGCAAACTTGTAAGGTCCTGTAACAAATTGTTATATTCACATCCTTAAATTTTTACATAATTTTGAACTTTCTTTTAGGAGTTGGCCATTATGAACGAGGAATACAAAGCTATGAACGAAGAAAAGGAGGTTTGTATTTAACAATGACTTAAGAACAAAATTTATATCTCCAATTAGATGATATCTTGTTTGTATGCTTTTCCTTTCATTTCAGGTTGCCATGCGTTTACTAGAGAAGGATATTCACGACAAGCAAGATACTTTGATCTCAATACGGCGGCAACTAGAAGACATCAAGCGAATCAACATCGAATTGCATAACAAATGGCAGGTAAAGATGATTAGTTCATTCAAAAGTAATGGAGTCAAAAAGTTCTGTCTTCATTTTCATCTGCATACGTTTTGTTTTTGTTAGGGTAGTGAAACCTCTCTGAAGAAACATGAATCAGAATGGCATTCAATGGAACAGAAATGTTCAAGAATGATCACACAAACCAAGGAAATGGAGAAAAGGTATGTTTGGCATTGCAAATTCCCTTTAACTCATACCTGCAATACCTGTGTCTGTGTCACTACCACCCACCACCCCACCCATGGAGTTTACCAACATATCCCTTACTCATAACAGCATTGAATATATTCATATCTGTTTTTGAAAACATAAAAATCTATCATCCACACCTCTCTCATTTACTCTACATGAGAGCCGTACTGAACTCAAACCGGGTTGAGATTTCAGTACGGTCTGAAATCTTTTCTGTTCACATGAGATAAGTTTAGGTCAGGCTAATTAAAACAAGGTGACAAGAAATAATACTTTGCATGCCCAAATTGAACATCGGCCTGTACTGAAATTTCGGTCCTATACTAAAGACAGGCTGTTTACATGAAAGCTGTACTTCACTCAGACCGTTCTGAAATTTCAGTACGGTGTCACCATGTTAATAGAAATTGAATACCGCTGATAGGAACGAATTTGTAACCCATACTGAAATCTCAACCCGGTCTGAGTTAAGTACAGCTTTCATGTAAACAGCCTCTTAGTTTCAAAAAACAATTTTAATGGTGATTTATGGTGCCACCACATGATTTATGTCGTACCATCTTTCTGATAGCTTTCTAATGTTTCACATCATCCTTTGTTCTATAGCTTATCGAACGCAGAGAAAGCACGAAAAGAGGCGGAGGAAACAGCTCATCAAATTGGTGCAAAGTTAGCACAAGTCCAAGCTGAAAAGTAAGAAAGTATTGTTTATTATATACAGTCTTGAACAACGAAGGGAAATGGGAAACAAAAGTTTGCTGCATATAAAAAACAACGACTTTAAATATTGACGTTTTTTA
This sequence comes from Turritopsis rubra, assembly GCA_039566895.2. Lineage (NCBI taxonomy): Eukaryota > Metazoa > Cnidaria > Hydrozoa > Anthoathecata > Oceaniidae > Turritopsis > Turritopsis rubra. Next base: position 3,074,191 of record CM077622.1, read on the forward strand.
GACATTCACTAGAAACAGACATGAAGGTGGAGCGTGAATGGAGAGTTGGTTTACAGACGGAGATAAATGAAGAAAAGGAGAAGAATGAAAAGTTTTATAAACAATTAAAAGATTCATCTGTTATGATGAAAGTAAGTCCACATTTAGTTTTCTGTACATAAACAGGAAGACCATGTTCCCATAAAAGATGGATTTACTCCTTTGAAGTCCCTTAGTAGGAGTGTTTTCTATAGGAATTTCAAGCAGTATCGTCTGCTGTTTCAATAAAAAAACACTCCTCCACAGAGATCATTTTCAGACATAACTATCGCCAGTGATAACTTGCAAAAGAGTTTGAAAGAATGAGGCATACAAATGATACATAACAGGTCGTGACCGAGCGAGATAGAATGTCTGACTGTCATGGGATATCGTTGACTACGTATGGTCGGTGGACTTTTCATACTAGCTCAAAGAATTTATTACCAAAACAACATTTTTCTGAAAACTTTTGTATCATTCTGTTCAGAATCTTGCTAGATCTCATTCTGAATGTTAAATGCCTAAACACACTTCCCCGTTGTAGATATCTGGAAGCTGAGCAAATGGGAGAACAAAGAAACAAGATATAGTTTCACTCTCAGGAGGAGTTCCAAACATTGCAAATCTGTCTAATATATAGAATTTAATTTATAGAAATTTATAATAATGCTTCAAAAATCATGAAAGGGATGTGAACTGTGAAGTTTGTTTTCCACATGAGTAAGTTGTTTGAAAACATTTTCCATAGGAGAATGACGAGCTAAAAAAACGACTTGAGGAATCCCAGAAACGATGCAAGGAACAAGAATTGGTGAGTTCACTTATCTTGTCCTGCTATGATATACAAATAATGGAATTTTAAGCCAGATTTTTTCTTAAGCGTGTGTTAAACTTTCAATTTTCAAAAAGCACTTCAATTACGGTGTAAGTCAATATTTGATGTCTCCTAAATAAGCCTCTTTAACCCAGCGAAGTCAAAAATTTGTGTTAGAAAGAACGAGTGCTTTCCAAATTGTTTAGTTTTACTAACAGCTACATTTTTGTTCATCAAATGTTGACAAAATGTAACTTAATGCTACTAGACTACTTCATATTTCAATAAGATCTGATAAGATCTAGTAATGCTGCTACAATAGATGAGAGCGAAAACTTCACTCTTACTGACTCGATACTTCTGTTGTTACGAGATTTAGTTTTCAGTTACGATACTTAGTTCTGCTGTTACGAGATTTAGTTCTGTTGTTACGATATTTATTTTAGGCATTATTCGAAATGGGAAAGAAACTGAATGTGTAAGCAAAAATTATTCGTTCAATCTGTCAAACCTCTTTCCTCACAGTAAGTTTCAGTCCCACACCTCCACAGGATGTGGTTCTAGAACAAAACAAAAACAAAAACTCTTAGTTGCAGGAGGCCGTTATAATTTTTATTTTAACAGTAAAATTCTAATTTCGTTTAGTTTTCTGTTTGTTTGTTTGTTTGTTTGTTGTTCTTATGTTGTTTGTCTTGATCATATTATTTGAGCTCGTGTATAAACAAATGCAGGAGTTGTGTAAACATCTCACTCAAATTCTCAAATTCTCAACTCAAATTCTAACTACAGTAGGATTAATGAGTCCATCTCAGTTTAAAATCACAATTAGTCAATAATCTCGTTTTTTACTGACAATTTCTCTTCATTACAAATTTAAAGTGAAAAGTCTTATAAAAATGTTTGAAAGAGCGAGGCATAAATTGACTCCCCACTTACCCAGACAACGTTTATAAGGTTTACACCATTAACTTAGGTGAGGAGAAATCGTCAGTTTATCAAAATGATGATGTCATTATAATATTTGTCTGTGAATATCATTATAATATTTTTCTGGTTCATTTTTGCTAAGCTAGACAATCGCCACAAAGTTAACTGGTTGGATGGTAGTTGAGCTCTGTCTGTGCATCAATTCGATGACATTTTACTGGTTCGCAGGATTCAGGTCCTGGACTGGAAGCATTGAACATAAGCTCCCCTCGTCTACTGTGAACTAGGGCAATGATGTCGGATCGGTAGTACAGACGGAAGACCAAACGCCTGCCAAGCGAGAGGTCGTGGATTCAATTCCTACTCGATCCATTACCTATGCGGAGATTGTAATTGTGTGTAAAACTGATTATAATATTTCATTTTTGATTTCAGTTCTCACACACAGGTAGATGAAATGAAAGAAATGCATGCTGCTCTGAAGGTTTGTTCTTTATGAAATACCTTGACCAATATGTATGCAATACCAGATCTGAACAATAGCAACATTCTTTACTCAAGGATGTGTAGACATTATGACCGAAATCCGTTCCTCTCTGCATTTTGTCATTTTCCACGCATATAAAGGTGCTTTTCTAATGTAGCGGATATAGCTACAAATTATTATAAGGTTTTAATACAACTTTTTTTGGTTAGGATAAAACTTGGCAGGACGACAAAGAAGTAACTGATTGTCAGTTATGTGATCAACCATTCTCATTATCAAGACGAAAGGTAACCATAATTATCTTTAACACGATCACCTTCGTCAACGATTGTACAGTTAAAGCTTTTCGGTAGTTAGCGAATGTATTTACAAAAATTGTCTTCGTTACCTTTTTTCCCTTCCACGAAAGTAAAGCGGACGGACGGATTGTTTTCGCTGAAATATGATTTCATCTCCACTAAACTAAGGCGAGCACTCACTATTATATTTTTCTCATGGTCAGCATACTCTGATTGATGTTTTTGTCCACCTGTTTTCGTTTGGTTTGAGCTAAATTTAGAAAGTTTTGACATCACATCGTATCTTTCGTCCGACCGCTCAGTTTTTGTGGCATGGAAATCAGCCGTTAAGCCTACACGTTAAAGGGGCTACGACACGAATCACAACAATCACATGATTCATGTCATAGCTCCTTAAAAGCAGTAAGGTGGCCGGTGACATTTTGCTCAACTGAATTTCCTTCATTGCAGCTTCTCATCATTGCTTTTGATTTTTTTGTTCCAGCATCATTGTCGCAACTGTGGAGGAGTGTTTTGTAATTCTTGTTCAGATAACACGATGCCACTCCCTTCTTCAGCAAAACCTGTTCGTGTTTGTGATACATGTCAACAAACATTACTCGCCAGATACACTGCAATAACCAAATAAAGACTGCAATGGTTCAGAGTTGATGTACACTATACATCGTTCTGTGCCCCAGACGTATATTCAATTACACAGTACTGACGTGACGTTGGCAAGATTCAAGCATGTTTTGCTGTGATGGGGTGATACCTCAAACATGACGGGCAGTTGTTGCTGGCGTAATACAAAAAAGAAAACGCCTTTACTACTGGACTTGTTTTTTTACATCACGGTTCTTCAGCCGCGCACCACGTGCTCACCACGTGCTCAGCATCTCATGTTATCTCAACCATTCTTTGAACTTTCAATTTACGATCAAACTAGATTTTCTCCTTCTCTCCAATTTTCTATAATAACTATTTGATTTTACAGTGAAATCTCGATATATCGAATCCGGTTCTTTTTCCCCTCGAGCTTTGAATCCTTCTTCAAATCTCTCGTAATAACGAACTCTCGAAATAACGAACTGATTTCAATTTCCCTTAAGGATTCGTTATATCGAGTTACTAGCATATAATTCGTCTAACAAATCGTTACCATCGTTACCATCAGACTTCTACAGTGTAACCCTTGTCAAATGTGTCTGGGTAAGTGAGGGTAAGGGTCAGGCTTTGCCTTATTCATTCAAATATTTTTATAAGTGTTTTCACCGTATTAATGCAATGGTAACGATTTGTCAGATAAATATACTCTAAGTGCATATAAAAAAATATCCGGGAAATGATTTGGAAGTTATTTTTTTTTAGACATTCGATAATTATAATGTTTTACTTTTGTTTTGTTTTTTCAAACCTTATTTTTATTCGGTAGTGAAGATACAGTAATGATGCGCCTGATGCTTTGAAAGCTGCCCTGGGAACGAGATTGGCCTTTCACTTAAAGCCGATTTTCCACTAGGCAGAATATTCCGCTGGCAGTCTATCGTTTTTTGTTTTTAACTAAATTCCACCAAAAAGCGTCCACGGAAAAGTAAGACCAAGAAATACTGTGACTGCAAACATGTTCCCCCTCATCGTAAAAGCCTATCTACACTACGAAAGAAGGAAAACTGCAAATTTACAAAAGGATAACCGTGGAAAAAAAACTTTCTCGTGTACACTACCTTTGAAGCCACGCATAAGCTAAAAGTCATAAGTAACGCTACCGAAAAAGTGAGTACGTGTACGTACGCACGCACGTCGACAGCAAACTGTTTTTCAGATTAAAATTCTATGAGGAGGAGGGTTTTCTATAGGAATATCGCTTGCTGTTTCAATAAAAAACACTCCTCCGTGGAGACTTATTGAAGATTTTGCCCACTGAGAGAATGATAGAATTATAGTGATACGGGAAGTATCAATATATAAGGGTTGCGCAGTGGGTCCGTGAATCACCCAGTTTACCAGCGAAAATCAAGAATGCGTCAAAATTGATGAAATTCGAAATACCTTAAGGACAGAAATTTTCGTCGTTGGAAGGTAAAAAAAACCTGCGAATTGCGCAGAATTGTTATTGATAACTAAATGATACACGTAAAATGTACATCTTTCGGCAAGAATCTAAAAAATTCGCACTTCTTACTTAATTATCAGTTCTTTTGATGCTAATCTTGTAATTCGATTCACGCAGAACTTAATCAATCGAAAATTGCGATAAAAAAATTAATGAATTAAGATTAATGAATTCAAAGTGTGAAAGGGAGAGATGGAAGAAAAGCAAATTAGACTACCGAACAATAATTTTTAGATCTTTTACAATACAAATATATGCAGATAACTGCAAAAGTATTCTGGATAAAAGTCGTCCAAATATCTTGGGGATGGTATCATATATTTACATAAACTAATGAAATCTAATATGTATATACAAATATATTTCCCAACATCTTTAAGTACAATAGGGTCAAAAATATTTCAAGTAATGTAAGTCAGAAAGTCATATGACTTGACATTCTACCCAATGAATTATATCTATAGAAGAAAATACAATATAATATGAATGCTTCAACAATACTCGAAAGGAAAATTTATCAAAAAATAAAGAAAGTTCATTGTTCACCTAATGAATATCGTTGTTACAACAGACAAAATTATAAGACTTACAAAATATATATTTATAGAAAAATTAGTCCAACGGTCCTCCTCATTTAATCAAAATTTGTAGATTAAACTATCTATGGATTAAAATCATCAATGGTGTTCTCATTGAGTAAAGTGCTCGATTTGCAATGAAAGAGCAGTATTGTTATGTAATTGTCTTCTTCATGATGTGACGTCAACCGTCCAAAGCGCGAATATACGCTGGTGACGGAATTTCGCAACATTTCTATATATTTAGCTGGTGATTGTCGAACGACATGAAACTGGGAGTACTTAATTAAATTCATAATTTCTTTCTCTATTTATGGAGAAAAGTCTATATATATATATATATATATATATATATATATACAGTATAACCCCGTTAAGTCGGACTCTCAGGGGACCGAAATAATCGGTCTGACTTATCGGGAGTCCGACCTATCCGAACTTCGTCTTAAGTCAGACTCTACTTATTTAGATCCAAGGGGGACAAGGTTTTAGTCCGACTTAAAGAAAAGTCTGACTTAAACCGTGTCCGACTTAACGGGGTTATACTGTATATATATTCTTGTGAATTAGGAAGTGGTAAATAATTAAATTCATTAGCCGAAAATATACCATATTTGTTTATAAATCGAAACCATTTGTGAATATTCGTAAATTGCTAATCAAAAGATAGCAAAAACCTGTCTCATTAATATGGCCTTATTTTAATTAGCAGTTTCGTCAGTAATTAGTAAGTTAATTTTATCATTTACGTCAATTAAGGATCAACTTTGTTACCAGGTTTCATAAGGATTAATAATATAAGTTGAACAGGAAACTGGTAACTAAGTACGATTTTTCTTTCTTTCTAACATTGAGATCAACTCATTCGATTTGTAGGATTATTATGCAGCACGCATCCAAATATGTGAATGAGTTCTGTTGTGACGATAATGTCTCGATGATTAAGATAATAAATATTTGATTTTCACTCAGATGTTTTTAGTTATCAAGTCAAATTTTTATCACAATTTGTCACAGTGCCAAAACTTAATGTGGTCCGTTGCTAGATATAACATCAATTTATTGGTGAATTTAGAAAGCATCGTTCGAAGTATTATCAATGAGCACATGTTTAAAACCATGAGTTTTTAATATTTGGAATGAAAGTTATTTCAGGGAGGGCGTGGACTTTCCAAGGAGGGCGTATAATTTCCAGGGAAGGCGTGGAATGTCATAATGACATGAAGAGGTGGTGGTCTTCACATGAATCTTCTAGAATCTATCTACCCATAGGTTTGTCTAACAAGACTCGATGATATCTATAGTTTGCGGTCAAAACTTTGTTATTTCTGTCTAGGTTAACGAGAACATCGCTGCGTATTGCCTTGTTCTTTCAAACGAAAATAAAAGACTTTCAACCAAAAAGGTGTTATTTTCGCATCTTGTTAGACACTCGAGACACTCAAATATAATTGGGTGCGTTGGGGAGAATCGAGAAATTCAAAGATTCGATGGGCGGTGGGGGAGGGGTAATTATAAGCAAACAACTGGCAATAAGGAGTTCTGCAATCTTATGTAATCGTTATATTTTGAGGGTCTCATATTAAGGAGGGTCCCAAGGGACACTCCTCCTGTGTTACGTGTTATTAAATTTCCCTTTTATAGTTTAGGTTAATTGTTCCCTTAATGATAAATTCTGTAGAATTGAATCGATAATTGGCAAGAAAACTGGCGAAACTAATTTCCTTTTGACGTCCATAATGAATCTGCTAATTACAGAACATCAAAGGTCTGTTTCAAACACCTTTCATTAATGTTACGCATATTGAGGACAATTAACCAATCAAAAAGGATTTATGAATACTAAATGGACAATCAACAATATACCAATCGTGTATATAAATAATGTTGTTAGATAAACACGTCGTTAGAAATCCAGTCGCGTTTAATGTCGATATTTCTTGTGGTTTGAAAGAATGGATTGACAACGAGTCAAAACCGCGGTTATGTTTTACTGGTAGTTCAGTGTGTTTTGGATAATCTAGGCATTTTTTGGAAATGAATCTCGTTTGTTCATTGCTACAGTGAATTCTTGAAACTCTTGAAAATTTTATCGAGTAATGAGTTTCGATTGTGGCTTTGATAAAGAGTCTTTATGATTTATAAAACCATCGATGATTTCTTGTTGCTCATCACGTGTTAAGAACAAAATTTGCACCTCTTATCACCATGGTTACCATAATGTTTTCAACGACAAATATTCTGCAGGTGCCATATTGGAAAATGCCAAACACGAAAGAGATGAAGAAAACAAGAAACGAAATATAATATTGTTTATTTTCTTTTATCAACTTTATTATGTTTTAGATAAAAACTAAAACTATAAAATATCGAATTTTAACAACATGGGGAACGGTTGCGAGAGAGCTTGCTATTGTATCATTTGGTTTCTAATGACAACGGGAACTATTTTGTTTGTCGCGGCCATGGCCACATCACACTGGCGTGGAAAAGGAGATTTTCATGAAGGAATATTTGAAAGATGTGAACCAGAGTGTGAACTTCGAAGATTTTTTCACGAGGAAGAAACAGGTGAGTGCAGACGAGTTCTTCTTTAGACCAAATGCCGCCATTTATCTGTAACTCTTTTACTCGCCGAGAAGTCCGTCGGGAGTCGGGAGTCGGGAGTGTTTGTCGTTATAAGAACTAAGAACAGTTAGACCGTGAGACGACAATTTTCAGAAAGAATACTGAAGTCTTATACCAGCGCAAAATTACCAAAATTCCACCGATGATACTAACTCCAAATTTTTGTTTGTTTTTGCAAAAACGTCATATTCTTCAAGAGAATTGAAGCGAGTCTCCTTGTTAAGATGTTCTACGACGCTATATAGTTAAGGATTGAAAGCTGTGAAGGACAATCCGTACATTGTGTATCAAAAAAACTTATTCTTTCTTCTGGTAGAGTTCGAAGTTTCCCGTCTGTTGATGATCGGTGGCGTGGCAATCGTTATCATCGCTATGCTGCTCAGTATCATTTCACCGTGTATTGAAAAAAGTGTCTTTTTTGCTTTAGTGGTACTAGACACCATAGCCTGTGAGTATACATTGTTTTTAGTGATTTTGTAGGAGCATCGTTAACATCGTAAGCCAAACCACTAATTATAATTTATAATTTTTATTAATTGATATAATAGACTTTCCTCCCACTTTCAGTTCATGTCAAACATTTTGGCTCAGTTTCTAAGTTTAACCTCGTTTTCAATATCAAAATGACGAATCAGTCATCATCCAAAATAAGCAAAAGTATTCATCAGAATGAGGCTAAACTTTGATTATTTAGGAAATCAGGGGACGGTTGATTTGGGTTGGCTAAAGCATTTTTGAACAAGTCAGTCGAACAAACAATTGAAAAGCATCTTTACAGTCAAAATTCTATAAATTAGATAAACGTCCCTTCTTTCCTACCAAAGAACGATTGCTTACAAATTGTTAGGTTTACCTCAACTAAGAGGTCATTATGTGTATCATTTCCAGACCAACTAACTTATAAGGTCAAAACTCTTATAAAAGTGTTTAAAAGAATGCAGGAGAGCCTGACCCTTACCCTCACTCACCCAATCAAAGTTTATAAGGTTCACACCACGAAATTAAAAAACTAAAGGCGTAGAAAGACAATGACGTCATCAAAAATCTGAGAATGTTTTTTACTGACAACTTCTCCTCACTACGAGTTCAAATGAGGCATGACTCTAACCTCAATAACCCAGACAAAATTTATGAGGTTTAGACCACGAACTTTGGTCTGCAAAGGAGACATTCAGTGGTGGATCTAGAGTTAGTCAAGGAAAGTGGAAGAGTACAGAGTCATGAATAAGTGTTGATTAGGTTATTTGCACGTTTTTCTTTTAAACGCTTAATGACCGTGCTTTCCTCCATAAATTTCGACTAGGTTCCTAGATCCGCCTCTGACATTATGTGAAACATAAATTTCACCATTCATTTGGCGAAACTTTTTGAATGCCCATCATTATTTTTTAAATTTTATTGATTTTAGTTCTTGCAATAACAGCTGGGATAAGTCTATATACATACCATATCCAAACGACATATGATAATAACACAAACTGGAAATGGAGCTTTATGATTGGCTGGACGGGATGTGGTTTGTTTGCGTTAGGTCTTCTATTCTTTTTGGTTGCAAGTTGTATGGACACTGAAAAGAAATAAAAACGGATCCCTAGATAAAGGTGGCGAAACGAAAAACAAACAACGTAGGACGTTGTTCAAGACCATGAAGTTATTAGAGCTTCGGAAAGGATAGCGGTCACGCAAGCTACTGAGGAAGAAAACACCAAAGTCACGTGACGAAAGTATAATGGCACAAAATTGAATTTTTTTTGGATCGATATTGGTTTGATGAAAGTAATAACCCGATATTGGAAACGAGGCTATTCCGATTACTTGTTCATGGAGAGCTTGGTATGGAAGGAACACCTTCCCTGTTGTACATATACATTCACAAATAAATATTATTCTCACATCTATTTGCATATTTTTTAGTTTATAAAATTATTTATTTTTTTATCAATTTCTATTTTAGTTTTATAATAATGTTTTATAAATTCAACATGTCAGAAAGTGTTGGCTTGTTCAGGTTTAGAAGCACAATTTTTAAAATTTAGAAATTTTATTTAATCAAGATTTTGAGAAGATTTATTTTGTCAACCTCGTCTCAAGGGCTTCTTGCCTTTTCAATATAGGATGCAGCTGTATATCGAAAAAGTAAAAGACCCTGGCTTCGAGGTTGTTATTTTATTAAAATAATGTCGAAGGAATTATCTCCTCTTCTATAAATGTATTATTATCTCGTTGTACATTGCAGTCACCCAAGATGGCGGCTTATCTCAACCTCTTCCCCAGGGCTTCTTGTCTTTTTGATATACACTGGATGATCTAGTATATCGAAAAAGCAAGAAGCTTTGGGCACGAGGTTGAACTTATCTTGGTATGTTTGTACTTATCAAATGATACAATTGAATACCGCCATACCGTCAGGTCATACCCTCGTCAAGTCGGACCTTCGGCAAGTCCGACTTTCGTCAAGTCCGTTTATTTTGCCTTTCGCGAAAGTTTTTTCACATGAAATGTGACCTTGAAAAATGATCCCGTATATCAGCACACGAATCTATAACTTTTTTATTAACTAAAATCATCAATAATAGTGAATGAAAACCCGGGTTTTAATTAGCTTCACCTTCCTTTTATTTCACTTTACTCGGACATTCGTTAACTCGGAACAGTTTTGTATCCCCTTTAAAGTACGGCTGAACAGGATTGCAATGTAATTTCATTTTATCAAAAGTAGCAAGAACATTGAGTTCGCATATTGATTTCATCTGTATAACACGCATGCACTATATTGAAAAGCATCTTTACATAGTTGTCATAACAACAGAATGGCAATATTTCACACCAGCATAAAGAACGTTTGAAAATAAAACAAAATGTTAAAAACCACAAAATAACAATTTTTTTGTTTGAATAGAATGCTTGGTAAAATTATATTTTTCAGATCAAGGGGAAGGTTGTTTTTAATAATTTTGATAAACTTTGTCACACGAACTGCAGCTGGACAATAATTGTGGAGATTGGAAAATTACTCTAGACTGGACAGTTCTAAGTACATCATCAGCGGCGGATCTAGGGTTAGTCAAAAAAAGTGGAGGAGTCCAACTTTATGATCCGTCTTTTCAGTCTTAAGAGTCGATTAGGTTACTTGCACGACAGATCATCTATCCAACCCAGGGCACACAAGATGTATTTACGACGTTTCTGAAATAGTCTGAAAGTGGAACTCCAAAATATCGTCTTAAAAGGACGTTTTAAAGCCCTAGGTACGAGGTTGAGCTTATCTTGGGCACTTACACTGGACCATCCAATATGTCGAAAAGACCCTGGGGACGAGGTTGAGATAAGCCACAAAACGTATTGAACAGGTAATACAAAATGGTTAAACTTTCGAAGGAGTTTTTTTTACTCAGTGAGAAAATTTATCTCATACTATTGATATGTATGTTATGTTCAATTGGTCTTATCAAACGTCTATTTTCATGTCACCTGCTTTTGCTGTGCAATATTTCCTATTCGCTATTAAATGTCGTGTATTGTCATGGTTGACGTCTAATCAATGTGTTGAAACAATCGTCCACGTGAAAACAAAGACTGCGTACAAATTCAAACTCAGGGTCTCTCGCTTTTTCGATATATGGGCGGCGGTGAAGAAGATCCTGTGTTTGAAGTTGGATTAGGTGAAGAAACTCTTTGAGCTAAAATTGTTTAAAAGTTTGACTAAGGCTTGGATCTAGGGCTGCGCAACAAGAAAAGTGGTGGAGTACAGTGTCATGAAATTTCTGTTAAAACTTAAGTGTTGATTAGGTTAATCGCACGTCTTTTCTTATATACTCTTAAACAATTTTTTTCCGTGGATTGTAGATCTAGTAAATAAGAAACCTAGGACAAAGTTAGTAGTCTAAATCTCTTCGTAAACATGGTTAATGAGAACGAGGCTGTGAATTTAGCAAAAAATCGGACTTATTGTTTTGCTTGGATGATGAATCTGATTGGTTCCATTCTCTTAGTCACGTGTTTAGTGACGTCATATTGGATTGGTGTTGAGAAAAAGCATGAAGGTTTATTTCAGCGATGTTTTGAAGATAAATGCAGCGAAATTAAATATTTCACTGGAACAGGTATGGGGAGCTTTAGGGAATTTTTGTTTCTATCCCGCACGGTTAAAGCCTCGGGCACATGAGACAATATTTTCAGGCGATGTTTATTAATTACTATCGCCTGAAACCCATATTTACACGTGTCACCAGTGTTGTTTTTCGTTACTACAACATTTCTTTTTGCTGTTAGTAACATCATTTTGTTCTTACAGTGAAACTTCTCTTCCATCAAACTTTGTATCATCGCCAATGTTGCTTCGTATATCGGTATAAATGTTCTTCCAACGTATAGTTTAGCTGACAATCTTTCTTCACCACAATGGTGAAAACCTGGTCTGTGAAATTGAGGCTATAGTCAAGATATGCCTCGTTCTTTCAAACATTTTTATAAGACTTTTCACCGTAAATTCATAGTGAGGAGAGATTGTCAGATTAACATATTCTTTAGTATTCGTTTCATATTATGATGATTTCTGTTTTAGATCAAGAACACGATCTAGTGCGTGTCATCATTCTGATTGGTGCAGGATATGTTGTCATAGCAATGGTGTTTACCATCTTTCCTTTTCCAATGGATTTGTTACTTATCATGAGGATGTTAGCATGTTAGTGATTTTTGATAACAATACTTCATATAAATGGTTTGGGTTAACGAGACCTGTTGAAAAGCAATGTCACGTTCATTTTCAAACGGTTTCATATTGGACTTCATTGAACTTTACTCAAATAGTTACTCAAATAGACATTTTCATAAATTACTTTCGCATCGCCTCGTTTTCAAAATAAATAATAATGGCGCTTGCGTTTACAAAAAGAGACCATTTTTCAGGGAAAATTTCCTTTCACAAAGTACTTTATAACGTTTTAAGATTATAAACGAGGCGATGGATGTCGTGTGGACCATTACATTTTTCATATCAAGGTATTGTAAGTTCTTAAGCAGGGTTTGAAAATAAGTCTTGATTTGATTCTGATGATGTATTGCGCCCGATCCAATATTACGCCCCAGATTTGATTATTGCGCCCTTACGCCCTCTGTTTTGGATGTGCTGCGCCCCAACTGTTCTCATTTTATCATTCTAGTTGTGCATTACAGCGTTGCTTTGGCGTTATACACATATTTCTTTCGTTCGGAACACTTTCAATGGAGTTTTTATTGTGGATGGATTGGTGACGCCACCTTTTTGATAGCATTGATAACGTTGATGAAAGTTCGTTTTACTGTAATGAAAAAGTGAAAATGGATTATGTGAGAAAACCAACAGAATTCCACGTGGCTGTGTGTTTTGACTTGTTCCATTACACTATTATATAAAAAATGGCGTTAGAAGACATTGTGTTTATAGCCTCTTATTGGACGGAAATAAAAGAACCAAGTCATTAAGCAACACAAAAACTTTCCGATCTTCTCTCGCGAGAAATATCCACTACACAGATTGTTGTCCCGAACCTACTTAACATAATGTCATACGATTTTTCCCTGAAACTGTCCTTGTTTCCAGTTTCGGACCATTAAATATATCTAACTATAAACATGGTTGACATAGTTTAGAACTTCGCCTTCATGAATTTTCAGAACTTCGAACCCAGGATCCCACCCTTTGGAATTTTAATATAGTCGGAAATTGTCCGCGACCATTGAACGTTTTTACCTTTTTCTATTTTCGCATGATTTTTAAAATAGAATTTACTTTATGGATTTTGTATTGAAGAAGTTAATTGCTTACAGAAACCTATCCTTGATTTAAAAAAGATTAAAACAATTGAGTGACACCACTTTTAAGGAAATATTAAAATTCACATTCACAAACCCAGCAGGAACACGGCGTCTAAAGAATAATGTGCCTGCTGGATGTCTAAAAGAAAGAAAGATTGTATTCTCAGAAAGTGCGACCAGTTTTAAAGATCTCTCGGCGGCGAGTGTAACGTTTGTTCCGTTATCAGAGGCGAACGGTAACAACTTGTTGGCAAATACTTTAACAATACTCTTCGCAAAGCGTTCATAAATTGTTCTATCGAACGAATAAAAATGATTCAAGTCAAAAGAAGTAAATTGCTTACAAATTAGATTGTTAAACCTTGAGTCAATTTGAAAAGGGAGGTATTGGGTTTGAATGATATCACTTGTAAGGGGATATTATCATTCACTTTCCTGAATAATGTCTACAAGAAAGAAACAATTTTATTCACAGAAGATGTGACCATTTTTTTCTTGCGTATAATACATATAATATCATTAATAAAACTTGCTAATTGTTACATTTGATTAATTCCTAACCATTTGATCAGCAGTACTCCCAGTCCTGGTGCTCTTTCGGTCTGCATTCAACAGGGCATTTCTCCATGTTTTTCCAACTACACACGTGACCAGGACAGCCTACAAACTCCATATTATCTTTTCGTTTGGTTGGGAATGGTATGGTATCTTTGTAAAAATCACAATGAAAGCTACCATGTTGCATGACGTTACTTTTGTCAATGTTATCCCAGATCACTTTATTTAGCAGTGGTTGGTCGGTCCGTAATTTATACGTTTTAGCTTCTTCTAGTAGCGTAGCAACAAATTCCCTTCCCATTGCTCGATTTAACTTTGGACGAAAACACCACATACCAGCCAACATCCCCACTTGGTGTTGAGGGAAATCACGCATTGTATGCATGATTTTGTCACTTTTTAGCCAATCACGTACCGCGTCTTCTTCACGTGACAGCAACGCTGAATCAAGATCGCGGGAACAAAATATATCAACAGTTTGATCGGCGATTGGTAGGTTTCTCCAAAACTTTCCTAAAATATTCGTTTGGTCGCCGTACTTGGGTAGTTTTCTGGCGTCACAGAAGTGAAGATTCGGATAATCCTTGTAACTTGCAATAATCTCAGGTGTAACCAATGCATCATGGTACACCCTGATATTCCAATCGTGATACAAGGTGCTGGCAATGGTTTCACGCAAAACAACGGGTATCCCCTCATAATAAATCTTTCTCGTTCCAAACACTGAATACCCGATTACCTTTTGGCCAGGTGGCAAATTTTTATCGGAACTGCACAAATTGGTCGGATATTTTGGCTCATCGTGATACCCGTCCGAAATTAATTTTTTGACAACTTGAGTAAAGTTTGCCTTGAGCATCCTACGTAGAGTTCTGGTAATATTTTTTTGAATATAATCTCGTAGCATGTACTTGAATTCTAGTTTTATCGAGTTATCTTGTCTTTGGTCTGGTAGGAAGGCTTCTTTCAGATCGGATATAAGCTCACCAACTACCTCAGACTTTAACTCGCTCACTGATTCTTTCTTGACTTTCTCTTTGACTCTTGGAATCGAATCATCGAGCATGTCTTTAATCTCCAACCTTATTTCTTGTAATAATTGCGAATGAAATTCTTTGAATATGGTCACGTGATAAAAACAGAAAAGCGTGACAAGAAACAACAGGGCGGATACCGTCAGCGTAAATCGGTTGATTTTTTCATTCATCTACAACAAAAACAAAGTGCATGAAACACGAAAAACATTTTCTTCCCTCACAACAGGTTACAAGTTAGCAGTCAAAACTTTGTTCTTTTTGTCTGGTTTTAACGAGATTTTTGTGTATGGCCTCGTTCTTCCAAACGAAAAAAAGAGGCTTTTAACCTGAAAGTTTTTCGAAGGCATCTTGTTAGACAATAAATAACACTTATATGACAGAACAAACATAACAACTAAATTTCGCGCTTAAAAAAATTAAATGGGGAGGAGGGTGTAAGTAATTCGATTAAACTGTTGAAATTCAGAAGCAACTCCGGAGAAGTGCTAGCAATTCGTTTGAAACAGCAACTTCTTAAGCACACAAACAAACTAGCACAGCTAAATTATACAAACAAAATCACAATAAAAACTTCATAATTTATTATTCCAAAAAACAATAATTCTAAACTACCATATATATATACTGTCTGACAATGTGTTTGGATAAGGGAGAGAAACAATCTAAGCCTCGTTTATTTAAACGATTCATAAGATGTTTTCACCGGTAAGTTGCGGTACTCTTTCAGATGCAGGAAGATCGTTGAAGCAATTCTTTCTAGCAATATTTCCAAGTCTTTCCATATTTCGGTCGGCAAAATTCTGGACAAGGCTTTAAAATTTCCGCGCATTCGTGTACAGGACATCCTATATATACGTTGTCGTGTTTTCGTTTTGTAGGGAAGGGTTTGCTTCCCTTATAGAACTTGCAGTTATATGAATCGTGTTGTAAGATCAAGTCGTACAGATGATGTTTGGAAATGTGATCCCATATAACTTTGTTAAGTAACGGCTGATCAGTTCGTAGTGTATACGTTTTAGCCTTCTCAATCAAACGATCGAAATAAAATCTACCCAGGGTTCGATTTATTCGATTGTTCCAACACCACATTCCCGCCATCATGCCGACCTAAAAATAATATAATTAATGGCGAATACTGTAAAGTAATACTGTAATACTGTAAGGAGGAAATGGTAATCAGATCATAAAAGAAATATACCTCGTGTTGTCTGTGATCGCGCATGGTATGTAAAACCATGCCGCTGTTCAACCACTCTTTAACAGCATCTTCCTCGCGCGTGATAATTTTCGAATCGAGATCACGTGAACATGATATATCGACGGACGGATCTGAAATAGGTGCGACACGCCAAAACTTTCCTAGAATGTGCGACAAACTTCCGTAACGTGGGAGTTTTCTGGCATCACAGAACACGATGTTGTTATCTTTCTTCAGGAACTCTTTAATCTTGCTGTCCGATACTGCTTCGTCATGGTAAACGCGAATCTGCCAATCCTTATACAAAGAAATATTTCGCGCATTCTTCATCACAATTTCGATACCATCATAATAAATCTGTCGTTTACCGTACACACAGAATGACAAGACTCTTTGATGGTGTTTCATTGTATTACCTTGACAAATATTGTTGACGTCAGCAGATATGATTTCCGGTTCGGGAGGCATTACGAACGGTGGTTTATCGATATCATCGAAGACAGGAACGACTTTTTAATGGTTTCTTAGGAAGCTTATATCTTGGATTGTCTTTCGCAAATAACCGAACATCGTCCTTTAATCCCTCTCTTAAATCCCGTGCAATTTTCCATTTTAAGTCCCTGTATAAAATGTAAACCATGTCTTTAGAATAGCGTTTCCTCACTTCCTCAATTAAATCCTGTGAATACTTTGCTAATATTTCTTCCTCCAGGTCGTACTGCAAATCAACAACCGTTTGTGTGATTAAGTCTTCGATTATTTGTTTTGTCATACCTGTTCTTATTTTGGGCAGGTTTTGCTTGATTTCTCGATGTACCAGATTCAGCATTACCTTCTGTTTTAATTCATTGTTTAACATATGAATCACCATGGCAACAAGCCCAACCATGAGAATGAAAAAAAAGACATTTTGTTTGGGAATCATTTCTTCTTCCTTTTTCCTGTTAACCTGAAAAAGAAGAACGAAAATACAAAGAAACGGAAACGCGAAAATGAGTCTGTAGCTCAACCATGTTTTGTTCCTAGAAGTAAAAATCGACCAGACTCATTGGTACTTAGTTTTTGGCATTTTGGGCCTACTGTGGTACTAGAAATCAGAGTATATAATCCTCAAAACTTCCAAAACCACCTACTACCTATACCTTAACTTAAGAGAGAACGACTACCTGACTCTTTGATGCAGAGAAAGTGTAAGGAACAGAGAAAAGTTTTTACTTCGGTATGATTTTGAGCCTAGGTTGTTGGTGCTTAGATGGTGATTATCTTTTTAGTGAATAAGAGCCTCTGGCGTTCATTTTATTACTTGGCGTTAAACGAGCCAGCGTTACAATGCTTGCCTGTGAAGGTTTAACCATTACCAAAAATAACGCCAATAAGGACAGGCGTAATTCGGATGAGAAGGTCATTACGCCCTTCAGATATCAGATCTTACATTAAGCCACACAATTCATAAAAGGGCGTAAAGTTTCCTTTTTTTTCACAAGAAATTCTTACATTTAAATACCCTCCCGTAAAAAAATGATGATTCAGCCAAAAGTTAAAACCAGACACAGGGTTTTACCATAATGTTCGGTTTATTACTTCTGCGTTAACATTATTCGGATGTGGAAATACGAATAAATATACGAATATAAATATAAATATAAATAAATATAAATATACGAATAAATAGTCTGCTATCACAAATGTCACAACATAATCTCATAGATGAATTCTGTGTTCCGACTTACGTCACTTATTATTTTGAAATAATTAAATCTCGCTACTTTGGCTGTCATGATGGCTCCAAATATCCTGTTGCTATGACTTCTGTATTCCCCTTTCGCACACTGTTTGTTTTGTTAGCCTCGAGGTTCACACAATGCACATAATAAATAAAACCAAATTAGTATAAAGTTGTGACGAAACACCGGAACACAGAATATCATGTTCACATTTGATTTTAAACCCCTTTTAACCTATCAAATTCTTGCTTACGTTCCCTTGGAGATTCTCCTGTTTTGAATTCTTTATTAAAACTAATGGCCGTATTCTTCTCGTATTTCTATGATTGATTCTAATGGAAAAAACTTGTGTGTGGTGTAACCATACTTTACGCTGGCAGGAAAGCGTGCAGAACAACTTAGTCTTGATGATACAATACTTTAAAAGGAAACATTACATATTTGACAACTAATCATCGAGCCATCTCAAAACAATTACGTCATAATTGAATTCATCTATGAAACATAATCTCATGTAAATACATAAATAACAAACTATAATTGATTATGGTTTCCTCTTTAATCGTTGCAGGAAGAAGTAGCCGACGTCCTTTTCAATTAAAGTTTTCACTTCGCCTTCAATTTGAGGCTTGACGGCGTTTAGCATGCTTTTTTGAAATTCTTCTTTCAACGCCAACTCTACTGCGTATCTCAACGGTGGTTTAATATTTTCCAGAACTAAGGTTTTAAATTGTGTAAGGTTTGCACGAATCTTGGCTAGTATTTCTTCCTTCAATTCCTGCTTCCAACCGTACTCGTCGTTCCGTACATTCTCTTTCAAGTTGATACTGAGTTTCGCTACCATCATTAAATGACGTTGCTGCTCAGACAGAATGTAGTACATAATTCCAGTAATCGTTAAAGTCAGGAAAAGTAAAATTAGCGAATATTTTGTAGGATGCATCGTAGGGAACAAATAAATAAAGTATTTTACGTGACTATAAATATCTTCTTAAATTCCCTACAATATGTCTTCAATAGTTTGAACTAAAATATCTCTATGAATTGCATTCCACTTTAATATGCCACGTCATATCTCCCCAGTGTAACAGAACGAGTTTTTTTTTTTCAACACGCAGTTTTGCTACGTTCGTGTTACAAAAGAAATATTAAATTTAAAAGAAACGATTATCTTATAAAAGATAAGTTAATAAAAAGTTTTGCAAAAAATACAGATTTACCATTTGTTATTAACAATGTTATTGTACTTGATTGATAAGGAGGAACACATTTCGGCTAACGTTAATTTTGAATGCAATCAGCAAAAAATGTCTCCAAAATTAATACATCATAGAGTGTATATATGTATCGATTTCTAACCAGCTTAACTTCTTGGTTAAAAGCTTCTTAAATTCGTCTGAAAGAACGATGCATGACCCTTACACTCGGTCACCCAGACAGATTTAACAACGTTTACACTACTAACTTCTTAGCTGGAATGTATGCATTTTAAATAGAGATGTTTTGGAAACCTATCCAAGCCCGCCTCGTTTTCGTACGATATTTTGATTAAAGATAATGAGCTGATAAACTGGAAGGAGCAACTGATCCATTTTTTATTTTATTTTATTTTTTTATTTTATTGTTCAAATGAGGAATTCCAACTGCTGACATCAGCATACTGCAATCCTCTTCTTATAGAGGGTTGCAATTCTACTTATAACAGTTCATTATTTATGCCACTTCTTGAGTTATATGGCAATAATTGCCAATTTTAGCCATAGTACATGTTTAAATAACTAAAAGACTATTAACTTCTAAAAACACTGGCTCTTCGTACATGAAAGCTGGACACAAAGTTTCTTTTGGGGCGTGAAGTCGTTGCTTTTGAATGTTGCAAATACTGTGTTTTGGGGGCCATGTCAAAATCAACTTCACAAAGCTTTAACATAGTTGATTTTGACCCTGTCCTTTGATGGCTCAGTAAGGGGTTGAATGGTGATTAAGTTTAGCATCATGTTGGAGCTAACTTTATATATAACCTTCCCGCCATCCCCAAGTTAGCAAGTATAGCAAAAAAAAATTATGTTAAAAATACAGTGCATTATCAGTAACAGTTCTTTTAAAATTATTATAAATCGTCCCACAGCGATTTGCAGTAAAACAAAATGCATAGATTTCAGTAATAACCGTGAGATATAACAATAGAGACCTTACGCATCTGACGGCGACGTGACAGTAATCCATGAATATTAGGAAAACAATGAATCACAAAGCAATGAAAGTTGTGGTCAGTTAATACTAATAGTTTGAACAATGGACTAAGAACGAAAGAAATGTTAATGTTAAAGGATAAAAGCAGTACAAGATATAAACATCCTCATAGGCGTATTCAAGATCAGTCAAACAAATGTGGAGGAGTCCAACGTTATGATATTTCTTTTCAGTCTTAGGTGTCGATTAGGTCACTTGCACGTTTTTCTTTTCTACTTCAAATAACTAAACTCTCCTCCACAAATTTTGACGGAGCTCTGGCTACGCCTCTGATCCTTGGGTCTTTGTTTCCAGTGCGACTTCAAAACACATGCGTAGAACGTCAAAATGTGCTAATGATGTAACTAACTGACAAAATTTCCCCAATTTTGCCCACTGGGAAGGTATAGGATGAAATAGACTTTCTTTCTAAACGAAATCCACAGGGGAAAACGAATTCGTTGTTTCATTCACGTCGGCATCCTCGCTGTCGTCCCTATTGCATCAAAACGAGACAAGACTGAGTTTGGCAAAATATTGGCTTTTACAGGGGAACTGCCTAGTGCGCAAAATCTTCAAAAAGTGTATGAGGAGGTATGTTTTCTATAGGAATGGCCAGCTTATTGAGGTTTTAAAAAAATTTCTATAATTTGCAAAATTCTGATTGGAAGTTACCAGAAAGTATAAAATTTTATTTTCTGCGTTTTTTGTTTATAACCATTTTTGTAAAAAACAACAACATTGTGGCACAGGTGTGACGTCATCGATGCGACCTTTTTAGGTTTTTTAGATTTTTTAGATTTTTACAAATGGTCTCAGCTCGTCTCTTGGTGGTTTCAGTTAGTCAGTACCATAAGAGGAAAACTATTATTTTTTTATTATAAATGTTGATGTTTAAATTCGGGAAAAGATGTATTTCTTAAGAAGTGACTTTACCCTGGTCTACTGTGATATCTCTCAATAGATATTTGGTTACACTCTCTTTTTTAACCTGTGGGAGAATTGTGCAGCGATGGTATAGTGGATGTTACCTTTGAGTGTGACCGCTGAAGCCCATGTTCGTGTCTAGGTCATGTTGCATTTCGATACTTCACTCCGATGCGTTTTAAAAGCAGCGTATCAGCCCTTTTGGTGCCATCGACTGGCTACACACTGGCCTTTGGGCAAATTAGAGCAATGGTATACGTATCTCTGGCGGTATGTAAACTTCCTAGTTGCAAGTCGGCGGGCAGAATAGCCAACCACTACGGATGGAAAGCCAAGGACTTAAAACTCCCCATTACTTACTTACTTAATTAATTCCTTATTGACCTTTTTTGTGCCGGCACTTAATAGCATTAATTTTGGCGTTAAAAGATCCAGCGTAAGATGTTTGTTTGTGAAGATTTGAACTTTCAAAAATAACGTCAAAAAAGACTGGCGTAGAAGAAGCAGGCGTAAAATTTGGGCCGGGCGTAAAAAGTGTCGACAAGGTAGGTTTGATTAACAAAAGCAAGGAAATGAATGTCTAACACCCCAACAAACAAAGCCAACAAAAAAGAAAACTTCGTGTTATGGACAGCGTTTCCACGCCCGCAATATTTATTTCGCAATAAAATAAGAAATTAAACACGATAATCTCTTATCCCTTATTCTCGTTCTTAAGTATATATTATCTGAGTAAACCTTTCACACGAAGTAATACATTGAGATCCTTATTGACAAAAATTTTTAAAATGGCATGGACAAAGTTTTTTTCGCAATTTTGAGAAAAATAAGGAAAACCTCTTGAGGGTTTTTAAGAGAATCCAGAATCATTTTTCATTTTTTTACTTTTTGTTTTTGTTTGTTTGTTTTGTTTGTTTTTGAGAGTTTTTTGGGTTTTTTATGGGGGGGAGAAAAAGACACTAGTTTAGAAATAGATATATAGATATATGTATCATAAAAAAATAAAAAAATATAAAAATATAAAAATAATAAAAATAAATAAAAAATAAATAACTAATAAATAACTAATAAATAAATAAAATAAATAAATATTTAATTTTTTTTGGGTTTTCCCGAGAATTCGGGTCTATCCATTACTATTTTCCATTTTTCGTCTGATTGTCCTCCTTTTATGTTTACCTAAAGGTAGCAAAAGAAATCCAATTATGATGGCGTTATAAAAACTGTAGCACCCAATTATAAGAAGAAACGGGTGTTATTATTTCTCACCTCAACAGCACGTCTGTTTCTCTGAGCAATACGTGCAAGTGCTGTTCTAACCTCTTTGTAACATCTAAACAAAAGATGGTAAAACTTACGAATAATACCTCACGCAAAGCTTAATACATTTTTGGCCATGTTGCATCTTGATAAACTCTGAATTTAATTTTGGTAAAGATATTACATACTCTGTGTTTGGTTTTGCATATTGTAAAGCAGATTTAGCATTCAAGTCAACATGTCTTGGATCGGCAGCGTTTTCAAGCAACAGTGTCACGATTTGTGGTCTGTTCATTTGGATAGCCAAGATAAGGGGTGTTCTGAAACACAAAGATGGCGTCTATTTTATTGGACAACCAAACACAAGCAAATTTTCAAGGTGTATACTAAGCCATGTAAACAAAGGTCTTACTTAAAGAAAAACAAATGAAAAGTTGTAAACAATTCATTTATTTAGACGCCCTAGGACCAAGGACCTGCTAACAAGCAAGGCAACTTGAAGTATATCCTCACAACTGACATAATAACTCGTGCAAAAACATCACGAAAAACAAAATAAAGGACCGTAGTGGATTATTAATCAAGAACTTATTCTTACTTTCCGCTCCCTTCTGTTGCATTGATAAATTCACCACTTCTGATCAGCTCTTCTATGACGTTTGATACCATGACATTTCTTTTACAAAAACATATCATGTGTAAATACGTCATTCGGGCGTTTTCCTTTCTTTTCTTTTTCATTCCACCCTCATGATATAAATATTTGATCACGTCTAAAGAACTATCGCCTAAGTCTTGAAGGGCGTATTCAAAGACGTCGCGCCCATCTAGCGCCTTGATGTTTATATCCGTTCCAGCTTTGACTAGAAGTTTAACCGCTTCTAATTCACCGATTTCAACAGCCTGAATAATATCAACAACACATATTTACAAAGTTAACCAATAAATACAATCGTTACGCCATAACTAGGACGCCAAAAGAACTTATTAAAACTTAAAAGAATCTATTTGAACATCATCAACAATTTCTTTTATTATACGAACCTTGTATAACGGTGTTTTGCCTTGCTCATCACGAGCATTCAAATCAATGCCTGGTACCTCGAGCAACAGCTTCATAGTTCTAACGCATCCCCAAGATGCAGCAAAATGTAATGCAGTTCTAAAATCGGTCAAAAATAAATACATTCCTGCAATAAATCAACCTCGTATCCAGATCGAATGCAAAGCATATCAAAAGGAAGGACTGGTACATTATCAAATGAAATCATTAGCATCAAAATCAAAATTAATTTTAGAATAAAGAGACATAAAAGAAAAAAAGGGCGTGAGGTTGTTTGAAGGCGGGCCAATGAAGTGGGCGTTTCTGATTGTCAAATGATAGGGCGGTTACCTTCCATGCTCATCGTGTCTGTTAATCTTTGAATGCGAAGTCTTTTCTTCAAGATATTTTGAAAGTTTCTGTAATTTTCCTTTCCAGGTGTACCTACATGTTTGAAAAATGAAAAAATCAACGTGGTGGAGATAAGAAGTAAAGTATGGAGATAAGGAGTAAAGTATGGAGATAAGGAGTATAGAAAATGAAAAGTAGAAGGCATTATATTAGTTAGAGTTTCTTGCAGTTATTTATTTATTTATTTATTTAGTATCACTAGTTAGGAACATTAAAAAATCATGTTTGATCAAGTATGCCATATGAAATTTATTGAAAGATTTTCACAGAAAAAGGTAAATGATCGCAACAAACCTGAGTAATCGAGGTAATTCATTTTCTTGAACCGATGTGTTTGGATAACTTCCTTCGGTAATTTTTCTTCGGTATCGAAAAACATCTTTTTGTTTGGATTTCAAAACATCATCATTATCCTCATCACTTTCTTGACGCTTAAATTTGTACATACTTCGTATGAAATCTTCGGCCGTTTCACGCTCTTCGATGGCTTCTGTCGGATTCACTGGCAAATTATGCTCGGCATATATCTTGGCCTCCCCGAATGGATCAATCTTGTTTATTTTGTCGAAATAATCTTCAAGTTGACGCGTCTTGTGCGCACATGCATCGTCTGTGTTCATTCCGAAAGCATACTGAATCTCTGGTAGCCGATCTTCTTTTATCTCTCGACCATACTGATCAAAGCCAAAGATTTTCGGCAATTGTAAGGGTTCTGGAACAAAAGGAAGGCTGTCAACTTCTATCGAGGAAAAGTCAACGTATGATGACACACGGCTTGCCGGTAAACCCGGTGATTCTACTCTATGTGCAATTTTCGGTAACGGAAATATTGTCCTATCATATGGACCCAAATGAAACCGTGGTTCAGGTCTTCGTTGTGGTACTTTATGCTTTTCTACTTCTGAACCAATACAGTCAGACTTGGTCACCATTGATCTGACGACATTCTCTAGAGAACCAAACTGTCTGCAACGTTTAGGTCTTCCTATGCTATACACAGTGGGTGGCAATAGGGTTGTCTTCAATGTCGAACTTAGATTACTGGAACTACTTGTGGATTGGTTCAATCCATTAGCAACCTCGTCAACGAATACCTTTGTATAAAATAGATTAATTTGTGAGGGTTAGTTTATTATTTCTGACAACTAACATTATTAGGAGTGCGTCATGATTTTAAACTCCACCACCAAATAGGTATAGCTACTTATGGAGCGATAATGATTTTTTTTAAAAAGGCGCTACTCAACGTATTCATGTCAGCAAGAAAATACCAAAACGTTTCCCCGAATAATGTCTTACATATTATGATACACTGCATATATTGTAAGCAGTAAAATAATCATAAAACTTTACAATCACAGTTAAGGTAAATTTGGTCCAAAGTCATTGTATATGTTACTTACAGATTCAAGTGTGTATAAATTCAACAAAGAATCTTGGCTTGGTGATTTTGAAGACGGTATATAAACATTAGCCTTCTTCTTCTTCTTCTTCTTCACATTCTTGTTAGATGTTTTCAATGTGAAAAGTGAGATTAGAGTCATATTAAACGTTTGTTTCAGTTAAATTCGTTTTTTCATAAATGTTTCCAAAAAGAGAAACATGCATGAACTAACTTCCAACTTTAACAATATAAAATGACGTCAAATACATGTTCATACTATATTTGACGTCATAAATTTAAACAGAGTATTCCAATTAACTCTAAAACCCAGGGTTTGTTTTCGTTTCAATTGACCGTTCCCCTTATTTAGTTATTTCCTTAATAAATCATACAACTTTCACAATGCACCACACTGCAATGCTCTAATTATTCGCTTTATGGGTTGTTTAAGCATGTCCCTGAATGACAGTGAGTATATCAGTTATGTTCATGAAAACCCATTAAGACATTTTTAGTGGTTTTTTTTGCATTTTATTGTGGTAGTTGTATTATGTATTGAAAAGATAACTGAATAAGGGGAACGGCCAATTACCGCCATCAACCAAAAGATGCATTTTTATAAGCGCTGGTAATTACGCCGCATTCAATAAAGGCTATTTCATTGCTGTGAGGTTTTATCGCATACGTGTGCTATTTTCGTGTAGTAAGGTATTGTTGTATAATTTTAGGACTCTGTGGTTTTTAAAACAGTGATTGGAATGAAGCCTGGTTTCTATACTACGTTGATATTGACTATCACAGACTAAAATTGAAGACATATTGAAATAATACATCTTCCCTCAAAGATCATCATTGGAATCCAAAAATACTTCATATGTATCCCAGGCTTAAAATCTTTTTATTTTGTTTTGCGTCAACCATTGTTTACTAAGTAAATAACTTATTGCGTGTAAACCAGGTCATAATTGGAAAAATTCGAAAAACATTATTGGCAACAGAGTTAAAGATTTGCAATATTTTCAGATGTAAACAAAGGAAGAGACATTAACAGCAAAGGTTGTGTGAGCAATTTTTTTTTTAACAGTATCTGTATTCAAACTTGTTTTTTGCGGGGTTTTTTGCGATTATAACTACATATTCTTATGTTACTTCCAGACACTTTCTCTTACTCGAACGACGAATTTAAGATTAACATAATAGCAATGGGTGGCTGAATTTCAGCTGTGCTATTATAATGACATAGGCGTATTCAAAAAAAAAATGGAGGAGTCCAACATTATGATATTTCTTTTTAGTTTTAAGTGTCGATTAGGTTACTTGCACGATTTCCTTTTCTACTTTAAATGACTAAACTCTCCTCCAAAAATTTTAACTGACCTCTAGCTACGCCTCTGGATGAGATAAAAGTATAGAACATGTGTGTAAAAGCCGATAAAAATTGTCTTATCTATAGAAAAGTCATTTATGAATTTGGTGAAAAGTTTTTAGGTGAAAACAAACCTCATGGTTAAATGATCTAACAAAATTTTCTATGCAACTGTTCTAAAACATATCAAGTGACTCCTCCCAGGATGTCCCACTAAAGACGCCATATTAAAATGACTGAGAATTGTTAACCCAGTGGGCAAAATCTTCTCTCTGTGGAGGAGATGGTCATCAACTACTCTTTTTGTCTATACAGTAAAAAAAACGCCTTAGAAAATTACCAAAACAAAGTTATTTATTTATAAAAATCATAATGACGAAAGACTACATGTAACATTTAGTTTATCCGTTTAGAGATCCGATTTTAAGAGGGTTGTCATGGTGGATAATAACGGAACTTGCAATACCGGTAACACTTTTCGTTATTCTGAAAATAGAAATTAAAAATAAAACGATTTATTTTATTTGTATATAAACTTTTTTCTTCTTCAGGGAAGGAAGAAGTTAGGCCAAAATCCGTTCCGCAACTTATTACTCCCACTAAAAGCCATATTCACAAATCCCGTTTATTTCCCGATGCTCCACCGCCTTCACCATGCGTTAATGGGTTCAACAACCCATTTCCCAATTTCATATTATCGGAAAAGCTAAACGAGTCATTGCGCACTCTCAAACTGGATAGAACGAACGAACTCCCACAATTCACTGCTGAGAGACTAGATCGAACTCATTATATCAGTACAACAGGGACGACCTCAAAAACAATTGATGTGGATGAAAATGCAAATAATGAAATCAGGGAAGAAAGACCAGGCAGTTTTAACACACCATGATGGAGAAATCAACACGAAGGAGTACCAGTTCTTTCACACGTACTTTCACTAGCAATGACCGTTGCATTTCTCCTGTGCTGTTTTGTTGGATAATTGAAAGGGACAGTAGCACTAACTATTGGAATTATATTTTAAGGTTCTGTTAGGCGGTAAGCTATTAGACAAACTATTCTCAAAACTAAATTAGTTTACGGAATAGTTTATGAAGTATCTTTACATAAATCATTCAAAAAATTAACCAATTGACGCCAATGAAGAAAAACGAAAGATTTCTATTAAGAAGAAAGTTTCAATTGAGCATAATTTATCTAAATAGTTAACCGTCTAACATGACTTTTTAGTATCAAGGTTAAAATGTAATCATTAATTTCATTTTATAAAAGTTCCCTTGTTCTCATTCATTGGAACTATAGAATATACTTCCCCCTGTCGGATTCTTAAGGAGATAGAAATATAATGTTCCGGCTTTCAGAGGTGAATCTAGAACTAAGGCAACATCAATGGAGGAGAGCAGAAGGTTATTAAGAATAGAAAAAAAAAACACACTGTTGAAAAGATTCAAAAGGTACTTTTTATGACATAGTATGTGATCCTCTATTTTTTGCCGAACCCTAGATCTGTGTTTCTGGAGTCCTAACGACATATTTATTTGATGAAAGTCCGGCTTGGCGTTCAGATTATTACAGGTTATTAGCTGACGTCACAATTTAACGAAGCACAGTGTAACACAGTGTAAGATTAATTCAGTTTAGATTAGATAAACTTGAATGAACCTATTCTGATTTATCTAATTGAGTTAAACAATTGAGTTACGTTTAGTTAAATATATCTAACTATCCTGAATATGAGATTATTCCGGAGATTTGTTAAAAACAACAGGTGTATTTAACTAACAACCTGTGATAGGATTAAAGGTATTTTATCACGCATTTAACTAAAGTCACAGTAATATCGCCTACTGTTTCAATAAAAAACACTACTCCACATTGAATTTTTGATTGCCCACTGTGTGTGGATGCATAACATGGCATAAATATTCCGGCAATAAAATCGTTATTAGTTAGTGAGTAACCCAGAGTTTTGAGTCCTTGGGCTTCCATTCATATCGGTTGGTTCTTCCACCCGCCGACTGGGAAGATGACTTAACGCCAGAGATACGTATAGCATTACTCTAACTTGCACGAAGGCCAGAGTGCAGTCAATCGATGGCTGCAAATGGACTGACGCTACTTTTAAAACACATCGGAATATGAAGTTTTGAGACTCGAACACGGGACTTTCGTAGCGTTCGTACTTTAACTAAGCTATAATAACGCATGTAACTTAAGTTACAGTAGTGAATACACCTTCCCGAATTCATGTTTATATGTCGCATCCTGAATCAGTTGTCCATAAGAGCCTCGTTTTGATACTTTACATTGTATTCGGTAACCCGTTATCAACATCCCATAATCATGTTTATATGTCACATTCAATCTCGTTTCTGTGTTGAAACTCTCGAAAATTATATTCAAGGACCTTTCCCGTATTTCTGTTTAAAGACCGTATTATTGCTTAATCAACATGTTCCGCCTCGATTTGATGCAATTCATTGTTTTACTGATTTTACAACTTAACACCTTAGTAATGGTCTCAATTATTCCGATTCCTCGTAGTGCAGTTAAAAGCAATTTTGATATTGAAAACGAGTCGGAACATAGTCACTAGGCAAAAGTACGGTGTTAAAACAGAAAATTCGAGAAAATCCGAGTCTGTAAAAGACCGCGGGTTACATTTTTTCACCGTAATGATTTTGTTAAGCATTTTCTTTAACTGAAAATGGCTGTAGCACAATTTTAAGTAACTTTCAACACAGGACCGGAGGTCTGTAGAACAACGTTTCAGGAGGAGAGCCGAAAACTTCAACTTTCTTCTTGTGATTTAAGTGAAGTGTTCATCTAACATGATGCAAAATTTTTGGTTCAAAGTCTCTCTTTTTTGTTTAAAAGAACGGCATTACATAATCATTACCTCGTTTAACCCAGACAGAAATAACAAGGTTCTCATCGCAAACTAGTGATACTAATATCTTGTTACCATAGTGATGATCACCTTATTAGTTTTACCTAGTGAAGGTTTAAAAAAATATTTTTTCTCTTTAAGCAGTTAAAAAATGGGAAAACGTGATCAAAAATGTTCAGATTCTATTACAAGGAACGAGACGAAGATTTAAAAATAGTTTGAAGTATGCAACAGGAAAGAAATGAGTGGATCTCATTATAAATAGTTCTTACAACAACCAATAAAAACCGGAAGTCATAATATAGAATTACGCGTTCACGATATCAGTTGGACACTGAAGTCAATTATAAGTTCTTTCTACGACTTTTGAAAACCTTACTTTCCATTACATTAAAAGAATACACCTTCCCCGAATTTCTGTTGTAACGCCATTGTAATGGCCTTGTCAACATCTCTAACCTCGTTTTCAATAGCAAAATTGTTTTTTAACCGATCATTGGATAATTAGTAATAATAAAATTTCGAAATCAGTAAAACAATGATTTGCATTGAAACGAGGTTAGACATGTTAACTCGGACATAATACTGTGTATAAACAAAATGCAGGGAAAAGTGTATTGTTTTAAAACACGAATCTAGAGCGTAGCCAAAATTTATGGAGGAGGGTTAAGTTATTTCGAGTAGGACATAAAAACGTGCAAGAAATTTCACGAAGCTGTACTCCTCCACTTTTTTTGCCTAACGCTAAATCCGCCGCTGTATAACAAGTGATCAGCAAATCATATCATTCTTCTCTCGCTTCTAACGTTTTCTTTGCCATTTCAAGGACTCCGTCGTAAGTTTTGTTACCACCGATAAAACCGTTAGCATGTACAAATATGCAATCCCGTACTCCGACGATCGTGGACAGAGGTTCGTCTCGTAAGCCACACCAACTGCTGCACAAACTCAACCTGAAAGTGATCAATAAAATTAAACATAAGCTCAGTCAAAATTTGTGGAGGAGAGTTTAGTCATTTAAAGTAGAACAGGAAAACGTGCAAGTCACCTAATCGACACTTAAGACAGAAAAGACATATCCTCACGTTGGACTCCTCCACTTTATTTGACTGGCCTGAATGCGCCTATGAATACTAACATGAACAGCAAAACCTCTTTATAGCGGACATGCCATATATAATAGCGAATATCTCGTTATAGTATTATTTCTACAGGAATGGATGCCTGTTCTCCCAGGAGTAAAGGTTTTGCCTTTACTTAAAAACCTTTTAAATAGGACAAAAAAACCGATCTTGATTTTTATTGTTAACTTCCCCATCAAAGGGAATCCTTCCTTTAAGCGGACATTTTGTTTTGTGCTGATGGTGTCTGCCATTGATAGGTTTGACTGTTTTTACTTATTAACAATTTTAACATCATTTCTACATTGATCTACGTCGCTTCCCGAGGAGCGCATTTTCATTTTGGTCCTTCAAAATTGTTAGAAGTTTATCAATTTCAAGTGAAAGGAATAACAACATCAGTTAAAATATACAAGGCAAGTGTAAACAAGTGTTAAACTTCTCATATTGAGAACAGAACAGACGGAAATATAAGATGTGTTCCCTTATTCAGTTATCTCTTCGATAAATTATAATACAACTACCACAATGCAATGCTATAATTACTCTGAGAATCAGTTTTATTCATGAGAACGTTTTCACTATTCCATTGAAATATGTGTAAGTTATTTTTGCATTGCATTGTTGTACTTGTATTATAATTATTGAAAAGACAACTGAATAAGGGGAACAGGCAATTTCCCAAAATCATGGGAAAGAAGCTATTATTTTCATCAGATTGAAAATAATAATTAAAAAAAAAAAAAAAAAAAAAATGATTACCGGTTTTCAAAAGATCCAAGTCTTTTTGGAACACACTAAAACATTAATACAAGCAAATGTCCATTATCCAGTTTTTAAAATGTGATTTGTTATTTCCAGCATGCAAGGTTCTAGGAGACGGGACAATAGCTTAATGGGCACTTCTCTGAGGACAAAACTGTCACAAAAATATTAACCAGACCAGCAGTGAATCCAGGGGACATTGAAAATTGTGGAGGAGAACAACAACATTCATTTCTGTTTTAAGTCTGTATCACCAATGGGATTATTTGCATGTTTTTCTTTTATGTTTTAATAGCTAACATTCTCCTCCACAAATTTCGACATCAACCACTAAAAATCGCTTTTCAAATTTTGTAAAGTATCCAGAGCTACATATTAGCGACATACATTTCTTAACCCAGACCAGTAACCGATTGGACATTAGATCAACTTTTTCAGGTGGACAGTACTGTCCAAATACCAAAAAATTCCTGGAAAACACTTGAGTAAACACCAATAAAATGTTCTTCAACAAGATAAATAGAACAAAGGTTATGTTTTTACTTGAACCCTCCAATTCAGATTTTGATCTTGATACAGGATAAACTTGATGGTTGTTTTTAGATGTTTTTCTTCTTCGATATCAAATAAGTGCTCCTTCCATGGACAA
This sequence comes from Turritopsis rubra, assembly GCA_039566895.2. Lineage (NCBI taxonomy): Eukaryota > Metazoa > Cnidaria > Hydrozoa > Anthoathecata > Oceaniidae > Turritopsis > Turritopsis rubra. The sequence goes on from CM077622.1 coordinate 3,106,406, forward strand.
CCAGAATGTTTCAAAGCAATTATTTCCCCACTTCCATGTACCTGCAGCAAATAACAAAGCATCAAAAGAATTATGATTAATAATCACAGTTTAATCTTTTTTTAGTTCCAAACAGTAGTCATTTCTATTGAGGAAAATAATGGCTAAAAATGACTATTTGACTATTTGCTTCCTGACTTAATTTTTTCTATGATGTTTTTCTTGATTGCTACTGTTGTTGTTTTGTTTCGTATAATGATCTTCACTGTCACATTCTCCAAAAACATAAATCACAACTCACACGCATACAAGCATTTTGTATGCAATTGTCCTGAATCAACTCAAATTTTGGATGTATTAAATTTGACCTTACATCATGTCTTTGATTCACTGCTTCTTCAACCAACTTACGTGCGGGCAACCATGAGTTTTTGTAATAATTTATTCTGTCCATGAACTCTAAACCACACGCCACCATAGCCTTCTGAAAAGATGCCTGTTTAAGAAAAAATTAGAAAATGAAATTATCATTTATTTATTCATTTCATGCCTTTATAAATTATTTCCAGTAATAAATTAAGTTTTTTATGACTTATCGATCATGTAGGTAACATGTACTTAAAAATACTTGGACTTCTGCCTAAGAGGTCGCTTACACGTAACTGAAGTGAAATTTAGTTGAAAATGAACGTGTAAACAACCTCTTACTCATGAAATATTCTTAAATAAAATATATACATCAGGGTCAGGATTGCTGTCATTCCAAGCAGGATTTAAGCCACTTATTCGTGATGAGAGATCTGTTGTAATTTGGTATCTAAAATTATAAAGAACTTAAAAATTTAGATAAAAAGATTTTTAACCGCATTAAAAATCTATCTATTATCGTAATACCTTGCTTCTCCATCATATTGGTCGATACCATTATCAATGCCATCAATTCCTTCAATAAATTTTTCATAAACTTTTCCATATAACTTACTGACAATCAAATCATGAACAGGTACGTCTATAAGCTGTGAAATAACTTCCTTTCCGAAGTGAAGATAAATAAGCCCAGCACTGCTTAGTTTTGTGTCCCATTTCATATTACCAAGACTTTTCATTGTTCCATTGAATGATCTGAAGACAATATAGTTGAATGAAGGTATATGGTAGATAGGTAATTCTAAGATACAGTACAGCCGAAAGAAACATACATTATGCATAAGTTAATTAGCTTTCATAAAGAGATAGTGTCTTTAGAAGTCTTTTGTTTATGTGGTTTCATGTTCAGTTGACTCATGTGTCTTAACAAATCGATTTGCGCATAAAAGATTTTAATAATTACTTTGTATAAAAGATAAACTGTGCACGAAAATTGTTGTGTTTTCAAATAAAAATTCAGTATTATAATACTGGTAGGGGTTTCTATTAGAACCGATGTTTTCATAATTGATTTGTAAAACTGTTCCACTAACCAATCTATGAGTTATATACCTTTGATGATGATCAAAACGTAATTCATCTGCATTATACACGCCACCGACATCAACCACTATATCACACTGACTCAGTTTGTGATTATCACGTGTGCGAAGTATCTCTGCATCTTTATACTTTGGTAACTGTTTTAACATCCAGCAAGCTGTAACTTCATCACAGTGAAAATGTCCATTATGCGTACCAATTACAAGACAACGTTTCTTTGGTGAAGAACTCATTTTCACAATATTTTTGGAAACAAGTGACAAATCCAATTTTGTACAAATGGCTCGTAACATGTACCACTAGTCAAAGCTATATTTTTTTCTAAATAGAAAAAAAAGACAATGCATGTACCATTGGGAAACAAATAAAATGATATACCAATTTATCTATGCATTTTTTTCTCCAAAAAACAAACTTTGACATTCTTTAGGAATGTAGGAGTAATCACCTCAACTGTAAGGACAAGAAAACAGTAAATAGAAACTGTGACATGCATTCACACATGTTGCTGTGTTTATAGTGTCTGGCAGTTCCTCTAGTTTTCTTAATCTGTCCAGGGTGAATTGACTTTTTCCTTTAAATACAACAAAAACCTTTGGATGTTACACTGTCGAACTTGAAAAACTGCAGGGCATAATATTCGAAAAAACAGGAAAATACAAAATAGATGACTTTCCAAGTGACGTATCGTTAATAAACATTAGTGTTCTTTGCTCAGTAATTTACTGAATGTTTCAATATGGAATATTAATGATCAAGTCAGCATTGTTTACAAACATGTGTGCATGCGTTTCGGTAGGTTAGTTTAGGGGGGCTCTTTAGGGGTGACTCACTAATCATTTTCTCCACGGTTAGCGTCAAGTTGACACTAATTTAAAACTTACCTACCTACCTTTGTTAGTGTCAATTACAAAAACCTCTGTCAATAGTTATAATCTCGTGAAAACCATTCCTGGCATGTCTCATTTGCCTTGGCCAGTCTTTTCTTTGGTTGCTGTAACATGCATATTATTAGTGCATAAAATTGTACTTTGGAGCAATTGCCTTGGAACAATTTGACGCTAGAAGTGAATGATAAGTGAGTCGCCCTTTTAATATTATATACACTATACATAAACTTTTCGTTTATTTGGTTCTCTGCGGGGTCATGAAAAAAATAGGGTTGTTTTCAATAGACATTATCACTTTATCTGTATTTTCATAAATTTTGTTTGATTTAAAGGGTATAAGCTTGTTACGAACACTTTGTAAGTGTCATCTATCATCAGTCAGGGACAACATTAAATTAGGGTTCAAGCCAAATTAAACTTACCATCTAATTAAGCTGATTTTAATGCCACGTTGAAATTGTGTGTAACCTAGGAAATATTGAGGTAATTACACTTTCACACCAAAATAAAACTATATACGCCTAATTTAGGATTTGTGTTACAAAAAAATACAAAACATCACATCTTGTCTTGAGCTGCATAAGCCAAATAAAGAATAAGAGCATGTCTCTTAATTAGGTGTACTAATAATAGGTCGAATTACACTAAATTAGGCGGAAAACAACAATTTTGTGTATATAACTTGTTTTTGTATAATATATATACATGATGATGGGAATATAACGGAAAAATCGCGCTATAGTAAAGCTCACTTTCAGTGTGCTGTGAAAATAAAACTTGCGACCAATAATGGCATCGAACGTGTAGTAAAGAAACTTGTTTTGACTGAAGCCTAATTAGGAGTATGTGTTCTAAATTTGGATTTTTCCCCATTATATAAATAGAGAAAAATTGTTTATAAATTCCTCATTTTATTTTTCCAGAGAAAGAGCTTTAGTTTAATGCTCGATGTACTCACTAAGGAAGTCTCATAAAGAAAATTTTTTTCTGTGAATCCTAGCTAAGCTAGGTAAAAACTAACTCCATAAATTTATTATGTTGAAAACTAGTTTCACAAAAGAACCACATACCATGTGCGTGCCTGTAACACATTACATTACACGCCATTATTGTTTACGCTTATTTTTCTCGCTTATCTTAAGTCTATTGCAAAGTTGACAAAATGGACAAAGAAAACAATTTATTTTTCATGATTTATATGATTAGAAACTCTAATAATTAAACAAAACATATAATGAAGGTAAAATAATGTATTGGTGTTGGTTTAACCATTATGATGTTCAAAAAGGTAATATTAGTTATTAAGAGCAGCTTTATTGCTTTGTTGTATTCTGTGATTTAGTAAAGACACGTGTTTTGATAAGTGCTAAATATTAGAAGGCACACGTCGACCTTCTTCTTTTCATACGCATAATTGTCTTTTTATAAGAAAGCTGTGCACTAAGTTACATGAATAGCACTAAAAATAATGTTCTTCTAAAGTTTCCTTCACACAGTCCTTTTAAATGACCATAATGGCGGCTTGGGGACGTTGAGGAAGAGAAAAAAAGCACGGGAAAAAGCGCAAAAAAATTGAGGAAGGCCCATTTCAGACATCATGACTATGCTTGTTGCACCACATTGTGTGCAGCCAGAAAATGGGTAAGTTAATTCAAACTTTTTGTATTACTTGTGGGTCTCTACAGTTCGCTCATTCATTCGAATATTCAATCCCCACCCAACCACGTGCGCGCATCATTTTATTTCTACGTTTCTCAATTTCATTGAACATTTTCTTTGCAATTTCATTGCCGCCATAGTCATCAAAATCATAATTGTTCCTTAAAAACACAATGTTATTCCGAGAATGTCATTTTTAAATGTCGTATTTTATGTAAAAGCTAAAAACCATTCGTATCGTCTTACTGACTGGTCAGGGAAAATGGCAAATTAGGCTGCAATAGATTAATTTGGATGTACAGCCTAATTGGGAGAAAAATGTGAACAATGAGAAATCTAATATACATCTAAGTTGAGCCATATTTTTCTCCTAATTAGGCTCAAAGTTAAATAGTCAGAAACAACCGCTGACGACAAGACCACACAAGGTAATTTGATCTATGTTCGACCCAAAACGTTATTTAATTTAATCTAATTTACGTTCAAAAGGATGTAAGATATGAAATACACAATATCAAAAGAACATTAGTAATAAAAATATAAAACCATTTCTTTCCTTTGAAGATTAGAGAAACGGAGGAGATGTTCACCATACCAATTTTTTCGCCATGCAAAATTTATGAACTTACCTTTCCGTAATTACTGGAGTTTTTCATTTTAAGGTTTTGCGGTGAACGCACTTGCCCTGCAAGAACTTAAGATCTTGTCAAAGTTCAAAAGTTAACGCAGAGAAGTGTGACCCTTACGCAAAGACCTTTGACAAATCAGCATTATTCTACGCTAAGTGAAACAAAATGGTGACTTCAGAATGTGGAGATGGATTCGAACAAGACAACATTCCTCTTCGAACAAGAAAACAATTCGGATCTGTCTTTTTCTTCGAAATTATTTAAATCAAAGTGACAACAAATATCGTTCCCAAATAACTATCCTGTAATTAATGTATGCGAAGAAATCCCATTATCCTGGACATTCCTTAATTACGACATGCTTTCTCTCTATCCGGTAATTACGTGTTTTGTTGTTACCAGTTGTTCCTGACTGTCAAAGGTCTCACTCAGCAAAAATTAAAGGAAAATTAAAACATTTGTTCTTTTAGCAAAGAAGGCTTTGTATTGATACGACTGTTATGTAGGGCAGTTTTATCAGAATTATAAGATTAGACAAATGGAATCTATATTCAAGTTTGTTTCCGCCAACCGACCATAAAACTAATTTGTGAGATTAGGCCACATTATCTAGCCTTTTGCAAATAAACTTAAGAAAAATATTTATACCCAATCACCTAATGCAAGACAGACATTGCTGTTGCTGACAACTACCTTAAGGACAGAAATTTTTGCAGGCAGACATTTCCACAGATCAAATGATTGCGATCACGTATTGACACAGAATTGCCTTTTGATATTGATTTTTTATTTTAACTTTATAGTTTTTAAATTTCAGAATGTTTTTTATTGGCCAAATAAAAGAAGTTTGATGTTGATGTTAATTTGAATAATTTCAATGCCAAAATCTCAATTTGTTCCACAAATATTTATGTCCCCACAAATTAATGTCCGTATATTGAGGAGGGAAATCGGGAACATGGGAATGCAATTTTGCAAGGGGCTCAGCCAAAGATTGATATGAGCATTGAGTCAAGAAAACATTGCTACCCAGACTTTGATGAGACAAGAAGGGAAAATAAATAAATAAATAGGGCTTTAAGTTCTGTTACATTTAGAAACACCATTGTTAAAGGTTTTCTGCATATTTGTCTGTTGTTTGTATTAAGACCTTACTGTGGAAAACATGCTTTTGTAAAAATCTGAATATTTCTGAAAAATAGAGTTGTTCAAGTGTGCCCATTTCCAAAATGTTGCAAATAATTTTAGTAAAACAACTTACTAGCAACTAGGATGAAAATTTAGGGCATTTTTTATGAAAATAATGTTTTCTCTACAAAATCTAATAATCACCATTGTGTATTCTTCCAACCTAAAGTTGAAAGTGTCACTGAAACTTTCTTCTAAAAACTTTACATTTCTCTTAGTGACTTCTTCTCAAACACCCTCAACAACCAAATGCCACCAAAGTGATTAAAAGATTTTGACTAGACGTTGAGTTCACTTGTTAGTTGTGTCCAGTTTACTACTAAAATTACAATAATGTGTTTGAACGATGACTTTTATTAACAAAATTATTAAAAGTTATCCATCCTTCGAAACCACCGTATTAGTGAAATAATAATTTGAAGAAGTCAACTGGTGGAAATAATGTATTGGAATAGTATAAACTGAAAATACCTTTTATGCATTTAAAATGTACACCACCAGTGCTTTTGCTCATGTTATGTTACTATTTGCTCAATATGATATAAGGACGAGAATAAAGGAATAATAAAGAAAAGGAAATTTAAGAACATACAAAGCAGATGTGCCAGAAAGTTCCTTTTAATATGTTAATATAGTATTAAATCATCAATGAATAGACAAAACCAGAATCGTTTTTCAAAAATAATGAGATTCTAAACAACATTAGTTTCAAACCTGATTGTGACAATCCTTGTATATAGAAACTATTTTTTGACACTATTACTTGATAGCTTATTCAGCAGTATATTACAGATATTTTCTATTTAAGACAACATCAACGTCACACTTTTTTATTTTTTAGAACACATGTAAATCTTGAGGATGATTATATGAATTTTTTTGAAGATCTTCGACCTGGAAATGTGCTGTAAGTTGTTTTGGTTTCATTCAGCAATTTGCATGATGGCCCTTCAATTAGAAACATTTCGTTCCCTTTGAAGCGAGTGATGCACAGTTAAATTTGTTGAATTGGAAATTTCAGTTATACAGTTTCAGTTAAAAATGTTGACAATTTTGCTTCACAATTGTTTTTAAAAAGTCTCCTTGCAGATGAAATCATAACATTTCTTTTCTATTGAAAATCATAACAAATATTGGTCAGGTGTCGAATTCAGCATGAACTCTTATCAAAAATAAAAAGCTCTATTGATCCAAAAAATTGTTTATAATCAAGTGTTAAAAATGAAAGTGTTTGTAAATTAAGTTGTAAATGGAGTAGGTTCGAAATGCTTCACGGTAGGCCTTCCTGAATTCCTGTCTAAATTTGAAGGTTTGACCAGTCGACACAAGACGCAAAATTTTGGAAATTTTTTATGGTTTTATTTTTAAGCCAACAAGTTTCACCTCATTTTCAATTTCACTTATCATTTGCTCTTTCGCTTTGCTTCTTGGAATAGTAGTTGTTATTGTGAACGAGGAATTTCAAGTGATTTATTGTGCTTATTTTCTTTACTTCTTATTCTTGAACTTTTTTTAGATACACTGATGTGAAGGTGTTCAATTCATTCTTGGAAGAGAGAAATGAAATTTGTAATTCAGTTTCTTCTTCCACGTGCCCGTCACCGTCATCTGATATCTCGTCAAGTTTTGATATGGCGCTTGACATGTTACACGATGATGTACTATTTGAACGCACAGCGGAACTGAGTATGTTTTGATTTTAATGTAATATTTGTAATGTAATAAGGCATTTTACTTCTTTTACTTATAAATGAACAGATTACGACTCTAAACATCTTAATTTTCATGTTATTTCCTGTTTCAATGATTTCACTGGGGAATTTGAAATAAGTGTGCAGGTTTGTAGTATTTGTATCCAGCGACCTATCCAGAGTGTATTTGCTACCGGTTGACCGTTATGGGATCCCAAATTCTCATCCCAAAAAAACAAAAAGTTTGCAAGAACGTTTATTAGTTGGTTCACATTTCCGACATGATGAAAACAAGTTATTTCTTTGATTTTAATTCTGCGATAGCATGAAATCACAATCAATTCCCCGATTTTGCTCCAATATTGGTTCTCCAAACCTCCAAATGAGGTTGATCAGTAAATGTATTTTGTGTTCTTTCACATGAATCCAATAAATCGGCTTCAAAGCGTGAAAGTTTGTCTACTTGTTTTATTTGTTTTTGGTTTGTTACCTGTGTGAATGGCTGGAAATGCATTTTAGAGTGATCTAGAGACTGAAGGATGCAAATTTTCCCCTTGGTGCCAACCTGCATCAGAACACAAATCTAAGCAAACCCAGTATTTTTTTTTTGAAGATCTTGCCCACTGGGAATGGTTAAGTAAGCAAACAGTATCTCCAAAAAATATCTGGATACCTCACTGGTATCTTCAACATAAATAATGAGTATTGCCTTAAAATTCTTCAATTATTGCTAATTTTTTCCACTAATACTGTTCAATTATTGCTAATTTTTTCCACTTAATACAGTTCAATTCTTGCTAATTTTTTCCACTAATACTTTTGTTCAATTTGCTTTTGTAAAACCTGTAATTATGTTTATTTGTTTTATTTAGCTCCTCTCTCACCATTGCATACCCCACATAAATCATGTCAAGAGCTACGAAAGATTAAAAGTAACACCATAAAGAAGTTGTCTTTTAGTGATATAAGAAAAAATAAATGGTTAGTAGATGAAGTATCTCTTATAAAAAAAAATCTCCTTCCCTAGACACATTGATCTCTCCCAACAAGAAATTTTCCACGAAGTTCACAGAAAATCACTGGAGCAATGAAGAAAAAAGCATACAACGTCCACATTATTGTTTCATTCCTTATTCATAGAGTTATGTCACTTTAAATCTTTCATGAAAAAGCTTCTAAAAATGTAAAGCTTTGGTAGATCATTTTGAAGCCTTCAATATCTCAAGATGCAATATATGAAGTCCTTTTGCCATACTTAATTACACATTATTTAGCTGAAGGGTATTATGCAAAGAGTTCTTACATGAAATGGGCAGATTTGACCGGCTCACTAACCAGTTATTGCAAATCAATGCTGCCCAGTAAAAATGGTAGCTTCCAATGTAAACGAAACAATAATAACTTGTTGTGTTTGCGTACATTTTCCAATGTATTCTTTTAACACAAACTTCTATTTATTTATTTAGGAGCAGTTTTTCATCATCTCAACAAATTAAAGCTCTCGAGAATCTCATGGAAACTGTATCTCATCAACTTGGTCTACGCGAACAACTGGAAATCATAAAAATCATTAACCCAGATGCACAACTGCTACCTACTGACACAGAGTTCTTCATTGGTATGTTTGTACTTTAAAAGATAGATAGAAAAACAATCTTTCTATTTTCCTGTCCATTACAGAATTTTATTACCTAGAGGGTATTTTGAAAGGAGTTATTATGAGAAATGGGAAAATTTGATTGGCTCAGTAATCAGTTATTACAGATCGATACTGCCTGCTAAAAATGGTAGCTTCAAATGTAAACAAAACAATAACTTTCCAAGCACTCAAAGACCATCATTGCATCATTGCATGATTCTGAGTTATTTCCAGAATTTTTAGGTTTTTCTGAAACCCTGTAATAACTTTATAGTTCCAGACCTTCTCAAATAATTATGTCGCTCTTGATTAAGCAGACATTGCCTCGTTTCTAAAGATGATAGAGATCATAAAATTTTATCACCCACAAAATATTGTGAATATCATTATTATTGTAATGAGACGTGCCATTGCCAACTTAAATCACAGAAACGTAATTAATGAGAAAAGGCTTCACTTCAAACTTATACTAAGGAAACATAATAATCATTATCTTTTTTGCAAAAAACAAAATCCAATTTTTGAAGAATTCGATAATTAAATGAATCAAATGTCGAATTCTTAACGTGTTGTTTCCACCATTTGCAATATTTGAAATTAAATTTATGTGTGCACATGTCGTCAATAAATATTGAAATAATGAAAGCCTAATAATCTTGTGGCTGCTACCTACTTACAAAGATAATGTTTTTGGACCTGCTAAAAAGCCCTCAGTCAAGGTCAATATCTTCCTCGGGCATTATTTTTCCGTACAAATGCACAAAACGAAATATAAATATTTCGGTATTTAGAAGTTAGTATTTTAATTCCACTGTTTCGCAAGACCCAGGTCATGGAATGGAATCAGTAAAACAACCGCCTGATATTCATTTCAATATATTATATATTATTAAAATATTATAATATTTGTTATTATTTTGTTTTTATCAGATTTCGACTTAATGGACGATGAAAAATTTGATTCTGTCCGGTTATATGTCGATAAAGAACTGAGAAGACAGAAACGTGAGTGTCCTTATTTCAGTAACAAAAGCAACTCTAGAAAAGACAGTTTCATTGGTTATGAGATGAAACTCAAACACATAAGGAGAATTACACTCACACCTTAATGTCTACTTCAAAAAAGGTCCTTTCACCTATCATTTATGTATTATCTTCAGTGTCCTCCCTTTTTTATATTCTATAGTTTATTTATTTATTTATTTATTTATTTATTTATTTATTTATTTATTTATTTATTTATTTATTTATTTATTATAGATATATTATAGGTAAACTTATAGGTAATTCTCTTGTTCTCAAAATTGATTATCTATAATTTCAATATATATATATTCCATGTTAGTTTCCCTGGGACAATCACAAATACAGACCTAATCACTAAGATAATTTTCATATCCATTTTCACAAAAATAACAAATGAACGTTTTAGACGATGCCCAGTGGGTAATATGTCTCTGTGGAGGAGTGTTATTTTATTGAAACAGCAGGTAGATATTGCTTGCCATTCCTATAGAAAACACACCTCATAGGCTTTTTTAAGATTTTGCCCATGAAATGATAGCAATAGAGTGATAAAGCTATTTGGTGGACACAAGACTTTACGACACTATTCATCGAAAACGTTTCTCTACCTTAAAAGTTTAAGTTTCGTTCTTGAATCTTTTTCGTTCTCTATACTTTACCCCTTTGGACCTAGGTAAGTAATTTAGTTTGAAGTTTCGTTCTTGAAATGTATGTATTTCATTTATAGAAAGACTTAATGAACAGAGTGCAAAGAAAAACACAGATCTGGTAAGATAAAATGTTCTATTCTCCTTTGAGATTGTTTTAATAAGGTAAACATAGCATGTATGTCTTAAGTAAAGGTGAACAAGTGTTTAGGTTAGATCTTTCAGTTTACGTGAGTTTCTTGACCATAGATTTGTAGTGATTCAATACATCTTTTTCCAAATTTCTGTTTAAACACCATGCTTTGGCTAAAGCGGGCGATGCACTATCAAATTAAGTTTAGTGATACATATCAAATCAGATAAATTGAATTGAAAATCAAGTTCAGTCTGATCAGTCAACTTCGTTTTACTGATTCATTGACCGTTTTATAGAATGATCAGAAGCAATTTTGACATGAAAATGAGGTTAAATGTTAGGCCATAGTGAAAGATGTGTAGACTCGTTCCAAATTAATGATTTATGATGGTTGTACCATACTAGAAAATTCCCTGCTCTGTAAGTCTATTGTGAAGCTCTATTGTCGATATTTTCAACTAACTGTAAATACCTGGTGTGGATTGGGTGGAATGTGAATGTGATTAAAAAGTGTGCAAAACAAAGTTTGCCTATAGCAAGATCAAAAATGAAATAAGGAAATTTTCTAGTGACTACGGTTGTACAGCACATTACTACCCGTGTAGCAGGGCTGTATTCGATACAATAAAAATCGCGCGATCCTATTGGTCAATTAAACTTAAATGTGACGTCGCTCGATCTATACTCACCGGTTCAGACCACTGAAGTGGCATAGCAACAATATTTTTATAAAATAAGAGGCATGAATATAAATAAACAAATTGCATTGCTGTTTATTTCGGGTATTACCTTCGCATGTTGACTTACGTCACGTACTGCACTCGCAAGCTCGGGCTTTACTTTGACGTCAGCCAATATTCGAAGGTAATGCCCTCATATCCAGTTAGTTTAGGATTAGGCAAACATGGACTCTCTGGGTAGATAACAATTGATGACTGCTTTTGGTTAAATAGGTTGTCAAAAGTCCAAAGCAAGACAAAAACTACAGACCGAAACGATGTAAACATAAACACGAAAAGATCAAAAGAACAAAACAGTTACGTAAAGAAAAACGCAGTGGTTTATTTTCACATGAACAGGTATAATTTGTAAAAACAGTCATCAGAATTTCCCTGGTCTGGAAGCCCCCTGTCAAGCTCTATTGTTAACTGAAATTATCTAACTGTAGTTTGTTTTACATTTACTTGTCTGTAACGTGTTATGTGAACTAAGTGAGTGCTGTGTCAAAGTCATAACTAACAGAATGGCCTACGGACGTTTCTAGATAGACAGGGACATCAACAGAATGGCCAACGGACGTCGGGGAACACAAATTAGGCGCCTAATTTGCATGTTGTTCTTCTTAACTAAATATATGTTAGCCGAACTCTAAATATACAACCGTGAGTGCTCATTGAGAGAAAAAAAATTGTTTATAGAAGGCTTCCAGAGCATATGATTTTCTTATGACTGGTTATAATTAAGCTTTGAGTTGTGTTTGCGTGGTTTAAGATGTCACAACCTTTTTTTATTTTTCCGCATTACCCGCGTAGCAAGGCTGTATTCGATACAAAACATTCGCACGATCCTATTGGTCAATTAAGCTTAAATGTGCGGGACTCCGGTCTATACTCGTACAGCCCGCTGAAGTGTCATGGCAACAATATTTTTTTATAAAATCAGAGGCATGAATGTAAACAAACACAGCAAAGACATTAGATAGAAAAAACATTTAAGGGACAAAAAATAACAAATAAAGTCAAACAGGGGAACTCATTGCATTGCATTTTTTCTATTTTTAATAACAAATGAAATGTCACACAAAAATGAGAAAAAAAGTTTGTTTAAAAATTTTGTATACGACCCAATGGGCACCGGGGCGCTCAGTTAGGTGGTCCCGGAGACGACCTGGGGACGTCGAAAGTGAAGTCTAATCCGTCCGCCCGAACATGACAACAAAAGGGACTTGAAGAGGACGGACGCGTGTCCATTGGGGAAGCGAAGTAATTTTGAAGAATCAAACTCGCATGCTCGGACTTTACTTACGGACGTCAGTCAATATTCTCCTGTAATGCCTTCATAACCAGTTAGTATAGGGTTATGACTGTTCGGATAAACTGTTAAGATACCATAAACATGATGTAGAATTGTCTAATGATCACGGAAAGTCTTAGTAACCCAGTGGTTTCTTTTTATATTCCAGGTCATCGCTGTGGAAACATCGAGTCCAGGAGAGGACGTGTGCGAAGAAGAAATAGATATTCTAACGTGACGAAGAAAACCCACTACACATTTTTTGTAAATTGGAAATAAAAGCTGTTTCAAAAATAAACGCTGTCGTGTTTTGATACTTTGTGATATTATTAATCTGTCCTTTTGGTCTGAAAACTCCAGTCACTGTTTTTCACTACTACAATACCGTAAGAAAAACCCGTGATGTTATTTATTGGCTTACTTGTGTAAGCTTTCTGTCCGTTTTTCCCTCTAGGACATATTGGATATAAACTAGGTTAGTGCTATATGTAAATGTAACAAGATGATCATCACTTAATTTGCGGGGGAAATCTTGTTATTCTGTCTGGGTTGAACGAGGTAATGATTATGTAATGCCTCGTTCTTTTAAACAAAAAAAGAGACTTTTAACCAAAAACTTCTGGCATACAGAGACGTAACTGCTACATAAAGCTATTTTGTGGGAAACTGATGTTTGCACTTTTTTATTATTATTTTATTTGATTCGTAGGTTGAAAAGTCAGTTTCATTCTGGTGTGGACCTACGACATAAAATTCGTTTAAGATAAAAGCATTATTCCCAGTCGGAGGAGCACACGGAGAATAGATGCGGCGATGTAATAATGAGTGCGTGTATAATACGTTAAATATAAAATGGAAGTTAACAAATCAATTAGTAGACAGGCAATAGAAATACTCAGATAATATACAAACAAAAAACAGCATAAGATCTAAGTTGGAAGTAATGCTGAGATAAAATAGTACAATGACGTGATGTTACCCAGTACGGAACAGCACAATGTCACTCAAACAGCTATGGCAACACAAACTTGGTATACCCACTAACGAAAGGAAATCATCAAAAATTAAAATATTCAAAATTCAGAAGTAAATATAGTTAGCATCAATATTATTTCTGGTGTTTGAGCCAGGATCAAGAGAGTGTTTGATTACTGTCTTTTGAAAGCTTCAACTTCCTTCATATAGTTTGGTAGAATGTTCCACATGTTTGAGCCACGATAAGGAAAACTATTTCGAATATTGTTGGACGAGCACCTTGGAATTATGAAATTATTCTTACTACGTAACTGATGGGATGACGTAACTGATGGGATGACGAATGGATTTAAAAGCGATTGTAAAGTCTGTACGGAACTTGCTTCATGAAGATTTTAAACATAAGCACAAGTACAGCTTTCTTGTAAAAGTACGAGATAGGTTTCCATCCAACTTTATCCAAGAGACTTCTGTTTTCAATGTTATCGTTGTAATTAAAAATTATCTTTTCTGCTCCGGCATAAATGTTACATGTTTGCTCCATGTGAGGTTATTATCGATCTCTATACCCAGACACTTCGTATTGGTTACAATCGTAGCAGGCTGTTTCCCCACTATTATCGAGGGGAACGGTCCGTACATAGTCCTCATGATAACAGTTTTTTTGGGGTGTATCTTCAATGAATTGCTATCACTCCAAGTTTTCAGCTCTTTTATATTTTGTTGGTTGTCAAGAAAAAATTCATGTAGGGTATCACTGATGCACGTTTTTGACAGAATCAGGAAGGTCATTTGAATATGCTTTGTACGCTTTTGGGCCAAAGAGAGAACCCTGAGTAACACCTGCTTGACCCATTGTTTGCTGGATTTTACTTCTCCAATGCTAACATATTGCATACGGTCAGAAACATAACTTTCTAACTGTTCGTATAAGTCACAAGAGATAGCAATAGCTTAAAGTGTTTTAAGTATGGTATAATGACAAACGCTATCAAAAGCTTTTTTGAAATCAAGAAATATTACACCGATGAACTTTTCTTTCTCAAGGTAATCCCTCCATGTTTCTGTCATGTTAAAAGGTGCATTTCTGAAGACACTCCTTTCTGGAAACCCTATTGGCCTTCCGAGATCAGATTATGTGAAGTTAAATGTCGATCTACAGTGTCACAAATGATAAATTCGAACATTCTACTCGGAATGTTAAGAAGAGAGATCGGGCGATAAATTTCAATGTCCAGTTTGCTTCCTTCTTTGAAGATGCACTTAGTATTAGCTAGCTTCTAATTTGTAGGGTATGTGCGAACAGCAATACTCTTTCTGTACGCGACTTCAAGTCCCCTCATGATGCCTTTTCCTACCAGTTTGACTTCATTGGAGGTAATGCCATCAGGTCCAGCAGCTTTCCCTTTCGAACGCAAAAAAACATTGCATTGCCTTCTCCTCCGTGCGGCTTTATGATTTCTTCCTTTAGGCACAACACTCCCTGAAGTAATAAAAACCCATAAGATGGAGCTAGAGATTCTCCTAATGGGAGATTCTCCCTATACTAATACGGAAAAACATAAATCCATTGACGAACTTCCCGAGAAATTCTACCTAACGTTCTTTCTTTAAAAGTTAGATAAGAAAAAAGCAAGATTGCGTATTAGTATAAGAAGACTAGTATCCCGGGTAAAAACATTTTGCTGGTTCATCATTCCCATGAGTTGCCGCCCCCACTACCCGTGCTCTTCCTCTCAATAATATTAGGGTGGCAAAACATTTTACCGGTTCACTTTCCCCATGAGTTACCACCATCCCGTGATTTTTCTATCAATATAGGGGTGACCGAAAATAAAATCACACAATCCAAAAGGATAAGTAGTACCACGCTATAGAGCTCGAAAAGCTAATCAAGAAAATGTATGGGATCGTCTGTGTACGACTTGCCGTTACAGAAATTTTTCGTCATCCCATCGCCAATATCGCAGACCCCAAATACGTCAGTTATCCTCATTGGTTCTCGAGATATTTGACCCTGAAAATCGCGTTCCATTGAGGATGCAACGCAGTGTTACCCGTGCCAAAAAAGTCATGTCGCGTCATTTGCTACTACAAATATACTAATACTGAAATTCATTTTTGAAAACAGATTATCTCTATCTGTTTAAATCTGACTAATACTAACTAGGTACTAGGTACATATCGTGGTAGTGGAGATGCAGAATTGATGGAGTTTACACTACGCACTAGAACTAGACCATTTTTTCCTTTTCCCTTTCAGTGACTCCTCACCCATTTTCATAGCAACACTTAGCCATTCATTTTCACCAAAAATGTCATTAGTTTTTCCCGAGAAAAAAAATGAACGCAACATGAAATTGGTAAAAAAAATACGAAATTTTAGCAAGGTAATCAATTTTCTTCAGTGGAAAAACTCCAGATGCTACCAAATCAGTAACAACTTCTCAGTTACTTTTTCTGGTGAGTAAAAGTACATGGCACTCAAATGTGTAGTATAAAATGACGGCCCCACATTTTAAATGTTTTTATTTGTATAAGGTACTGTCCTAATTCTACTGAATTTTAATTATTGTAAGGATATACTCTTAACCGTTCCAATTGTAAGAGATGCTTACTGTTAGGTGATTTTGATGACCATATTTATTAGAACCTATGTGACCTCGTACCAGTCTCCTCTCATTACGGTTAGTGTCGGATATACGGGATTACGTTTATTATAAGTAATAACACAAAATATTTGAGGCTTAAAATCGCTCTCTCTAGTTCGACTTCTTGCTTGTTGACTTATCTACGTGAGATGATTAAATTCTCATGTTTGTCTACCCAGGTAGGCCAGTGCAAGTTAAACCAATCAAACTTTTATGACGCATCTCATCAGCAAGCAGAAAAATATTTTGTCCCTTTTTACCATAGCTTTCGATTTTTCACTTTGTTGTGCAAATCCACGTTATAGACTGAACTGTTGTTTCGTTTATTAACAACTTCGAGCCTGTTTTGCTCATAGAAAAAGGGTGTATGAAGTGCCAGACAAATTATGTCCCAAACAGACAGCCCAAAACAGTTAAAAAAAAAACGTTTATAACCGTGCTAATACCTATTGTTCTACTCATAATTAAGGACTCAAAGTGACTCTCTTTCTGTTTAATATTCATTCCCAATTTTATATCTCTAATGCAATATAGGGCCTCTTTCAATGTGTTTACATTTTGTTATTAAGCCGCTTTCTGCAAGAGAATAGGGACCTTACGCAAAAACGATGGCGAGGAAGACGGCAAAGTGAGTGAAACAAAGGACTCCTTTTCCTTGAGGCTTTCGTTTATAAATATGGTCTATTTTTTTACCATACCGTTGGGAAAGTTTAATTACTTCATTAGCATATTTTGACGTTCTACACACAACATAAAAAGTTATGTTTAAAGTTGCATTGAAAACAAAGGCGCAAGAACAGTAGCCAGTGGGCAAAAACCGCTCCTCCACAGAGTAATCTTAGGTTTAGAAGGAGGAAAGGTAACCGTTTCCTGAAAAAGGTGTCCGCAATAGGGGGGGTGTGTCCACTTTACGAGATGTAGAGAGGCTTCACGGTAAAACCGACCAAATCTTCAGCCACTTAATGATTCATTTTTCCCACGAATATTCATGGATTACTCTCACGTCGCCGTCTTCAATGCCGTCACAGCAGCGAAAAGTCCCAAATATCGATCGGTAACGTTCCTAGTATACGTCACAAAAGTTATTGAGACACCCTATTTTAAGGCATTCTGAAAACCCTCTTTCCCATAAATTCAATGTTGGAGAGTGTTTTACAATGTTAGTGGATAGTCCCAAAAGGCCATCCAAATTTCATACCACGCACCAACATTGATTTTAGACAAGAGGAAAGACTGTCTCATAGTTTTTGTAAAGGATTGTAGATTGCAATGCTGCTTAAAAATAAAGTAAAATACGCTAAATAAAATATATTCTAAATGTAATATTTTCATACAATATAAGTTGTTATAAATTCTTATCACATCATTATTATTGCCTAAATAAAGATAATGAAATAATTTTCAAAATATTTTCAAAATATTTTCAAAACATTTAATATCACTGTTTTATTTTTGAATAAAGATATTTTAACACACAAATGACTATAATATTTTATAATTCGTAAATCATATTTGTTTCCATTTGATTCACATTTTTATATCATTATACCTAATATATTATTTTTAATTAATTAGTAGAACGAAACGAAATGTTAAAGAACGAAATAAAATAAAGAAACCCTCATTCAACGCATGCGTGCTTGTTAGGAATTCCTGAAGAAGTTAGTGATTATCCATAAGGCAGATGTTAATAACAGATACTTAAAAATATTTTAATAAAAATGATGATTTCATAATTCTCATTCAGCATTTTTAAGTAATTAAACCTTCTATATTTTATACAGGGGCAAGGTGTTAGATTTCACAACAAAAGGAGGTCGTGGTAGTGAGGCTAAATTTGACTGGAAGGGTCATATGATGAAAACAGGTACGCGTAAACTGTGGCGTATTATTTCCCTATTGAGGGGATACTTAATACAGGTGATCTGAACAACCCTTCTTGTCAATGTTTTCTCGACTTTCTAATTCTTGTTGATAAAGAGAGACTTTAGGGGAAAAGGGACACTGTTAAGAAAAAGGTTTTCTTTATACACCCAATCATTCCTGTTACATAAACTGAACAAATAAATACATTCTGATACAAATAAATACATACAAAGAAGTGATACATATAAGAAGAATGATTTGAATAAAATATGTCTGACAAATATGTTACAAGAACACTACAAATGATCAGATTTTTAGAATTTATTCACTTTAATGGTTCATTGTTGTTATGATAAATATCTGGGTAACATCGGAACACTCGCCATTTCATAATTTAATTGTTTTTCCATTTTCAAAGATACTGAAGAAACAATGAAAACGACAAGTTGTGGTTATTCATATACATGACGTTGTAAATAGTTATGGAAAAAAAACATTTTGGCAACAACAAAACGATAATGGATATTATATCTCGTTGAAGATGAAGATTGTCCACACGCCCATGCACCACATTACAGTCAGAAATGAAAAATTCTTTAAGTAAAAAGCAATGGGAGGGGACTTGAGTGTGTCGACCGAAACGATTTCAAAACCGCCTTCAGAACAGCAGTTAGTAAGTTTGGAATTTCAAAATACAAAGTCTGGAGAATGTGGAGATGGAGACGATGAATCCTTCCATGGACATTGTAACGTTGCCATACGCAGTACAAAGAAGGGAAACGAATCGTTGATTGAAGAGTCCTCAACAGGTACAGGTACTAATTATGGGAAACAAAGAATGTCCAGGATGTGCAGAAATCGTATGATCGTCCTTGACGCAATTGCTGCAATTATAGTGGAAAGCAGAAAGATATTAACTCCAGAATCCACTCTGATCGAACAATTGGATACATTGAAAGACGTGACGGCGGAGAGCAAGGCAGAAATATGGATTTGGAACGAGCTCAAAAACGCACTTGTTTGGAAATCCAACTCACAGACAAGGAGAGAGAAAGGTGTAACGAGTGTTGCGAAAAGACAGTTTTCATGGGATTGCTCGAACCCGATGGAGAATCCAAAGGAGAAGATGAAAACAACTTGTCGTTTGGAAGTGCAGACGATGACGAATGTCAACCAATCCCAAGAAATGGAAGATTGCGAAAAAGAGTTAACTGCGAGTGACGAAAAAACCGACGTAATGGATAAGATATTAGAAGAAAAGAAGAGCATTGAGGAATATATGGAACGTGAAGCTGAAAACTATTTGGATGTATTTGCAACATTGGGAGAAGATACAACCCCTTGGGCAAAATCATCAAAAAGTATATGCGGAGGAGTGTTTTCTATAAGAATTGCAAGCAGCATAGCCTGCTGTTTCAATAAAAAATCACTCTTCCATAGAGGCTTTTTGAAGATTTTGCACACTGGGAAGAGAAACAAGTATCGACGATACTGATGGTAAGGTATGTAATTTTTCTGAACGTGCTAACCTGTAATGGATATCTATTTATTTAATCACGATCTGTGCATACTACTTTTATTTTAGGGAGTAATACATTTTCAAAAATTTCATGGCCATTTTCTCATGAGGAACAAATAAGACCACGATGCTGCGAGAAGCGTTTTTCAGTATTAGTATGTTAGTAATAACATATGACGCGAAGTCATTTTTTTTTCACGGGGGATATTATATTGCGTCCCCAATGGAACGAGACGGTATGAGATGATCTCACACGTCACTGTTACTTTTGACAACATGCGATCTCATACATATTTTTATCAGTTTTTCGAGCTCTACAACATAGCACTATTTATGTTTCCCAATTTTGTGATTTTATTTTTCGTCATCCGTCTTTGCGAGATGATAATCACGGGTGGGAATTGGGTGGGAATATAAAAAACAAAAAACGTCAAATTTTTTTAAGAGACAAGTGTGTCAACAGTTTTTTATCCGTATATGGATATAGGGGGAAACCATTGCATTGGATCAATTGTGGCGTACTTCGACGTCAAGGTTTTCAACCCGACTGCTAAGAACTTTATGGCCTAGTCTCTGACTGCTGCTCATTGCACAAACGAACAAGCGAAGAAAAGAAGCTACAACAAAAGCGTTAATCGCGTTGATCAAGGGACACTGACTCCCCTTGTATTCACTTGTTTTGGTTGGATGTCCGGAGAGTGCATGACCTTTTATAACAGACTGGCTGAAATGATCGCCGAAAAACAAAACGAAAAAATTGATCTCATAAAAAACTGGATACGATGTCGAATAAACTCCAGCTTGCACTGAAGCCAAGTGCTTTGCTTGAGAGGATCGAAATCTTCGAAAAACGTGTTTGCAGCTGTGAATGACGATATAAGCCTTATAACATTGGAAGGCCGAATTAACCAAAACCATTAGAGACAATAAAAATAAAATAAAAAATAAAATAAAATAAAATAAAACGAATAACTAACTAACTAACTAACTAACTAACAAACAAACAAACAAACAAACAAACAAACAAACAAACAAACAAACAAACAAACAAACAAACAAACAAACAAACAAACAAACAAACAAACAAACAAACAAACAAACAAACAAACAAACAAACAAACAAACAAACAAACAAACAAACAAACAAACAAACAAACAAACAAACAAACAAACAAACAAACAAACAAACAAACAAACAAACAAACAAACAAACAAACAAACAAACAAACAAACAAACAAACAAACAAACAAACAAACAAACAAACAAACAAACAAACAAACAAACAAACAAACAAATAAATAAATAAATAAATAAATAAATAAATAAATAAATAAATAAATAAATAAATAAATAAATAAATAAATAAATAAATAAATAAATAAATAAATAAATAAATAAATAATAGCCATACCCACGTGATCATCTAACATAGCTTAACAATCACGTGCCAGCGTTTTTAAAACAATTGTTCAGTTCAAAAATTATTTTGCAATTAAGCACAATACTTGTAATTACTTAATTGGTAATATTTTTAATTTATTGTTATTTTTTTATTGACAAGTTTCCATGATATTCCGCATAATTATTTTTCTGTATTCAGTTTTCAGATAAAAATTATATCTTTGAAAAGAGGAGAAAATGGTCTTTCGAACGATATAAAAATCGCATAAATCAGAAAAATATGTAAAGAAAAATTATTGTTTGAAACTTCGAAACTCTTTGTTTTTGTGACACACTGTAGTTGAAGAAATTTATGCAAGTAAAGAAAAATGAATATATCATTTGAACGACGGTATCATTTTAAAAACGGTGACACACGCGATTTTAAGTATCAAAAAGATTAGTGGTTGTGTGACAGGAACTCGTTGAGTGAAAATGGTAAATTGAGCTCAATTTTCCAAAAAATGTTTTCTTTTAGATGAAAAGATACATAGGCGAATTCAAGGTCAGTCAAAAAAAGTGGAGGAGTCCAACGTTATGATGTTACTTTGTAGTCTTGATTGTCGATTAGGTCACTTGCACGATTTTCTTTTCTATGACTAAACTCTTATCCACAAATTTTGACTGAGATCTATTCCATCATTTAGAGTAAGAAAAAAGCTTTCCAAAAATATATACTTTTATATATTTATTTCAAAAATTTAATGAAATGTTGAGTGTAGAGAAAAACAATGTTTCTTCTTTACAGTAACCTTAAGCTTTAACAGAAAATTGATGACTGGTATAAGCCAATTTGGAGGAGAACTTTCTAAAAAAGAATTGGCAATTAAATTGCAATTATACCTTTTAAAACACTCTTCTCCATAATATTTATAATATTTAATATTTATAATTGCTCCTTAATCCGCCGCAATTTTTAAATAATTCCGTCGTTCAAAAAATATATTCATTTTTCTTTTACCTGCATTAATTTCCCGAATTTCTGTTGAAACACCGATTGCTTAGCTATCAAGTTTCCCCTCGTTTTTTTCCATTTTATTATTTTACTAATTTAATAGTCATTTCAATAGTCACTAATTATTCCAATTCCCCATTAGAATAATTAAAAGTGATTTTGAAAAGACATCGAAAGATTCTTTGATGGGAACACAATTTACGATCGGTTATAAACGGTTGCTCGATCGGACAACATCAAAACTGACTTTTAAAATTTCTTCTGAGGAATGGAGTTTTGGAAATGAAAGTGGACTTTTAAAGAAGACATCGTTTTATGAATTCAGCGATCTTGTAAAGGTACTCAGGTTTTGCAACCATTATATTTGAAGTTTTGTCTGCATGTATCACAATCATATCTGCAAAGTGTATTATTTCATGTTTTCAATAGATGAATATCTGCTTTTAAACCCCTTTAACCATCACATTCTTGCTTACGTTGTCTTGAAGATGTTTATACACTTTGAAAAACTTCCTGTTTTGTCTCTCTTGATGGGTCGTAAATGAAAATAAAATAAATTTTTTTTCAAGGGACATTCCATAGGCAGATCTTGATTCAGAAAATTCATGACACTGCACTCCTCCACATTTTGAGATCGTCCGTGTTTTTCACGTGTTCATTACTTATAATATGTAATAAACGAACGCCGGCAAGGAGTATTTTTATTCGTATTTTACCAATTATTCACGAAAAAATGGATATTTTCATGTTTTTCAAATTGAATTTAATAGAGTTTGAATTTGTTCTTTATTCTTTACTTTTGGGAAAATACTTTTTGTATATAATTTTTTCACCATTTTAAGCTGGGATTATAGTCAAGTATAAGAATTTTAGCTCTTCTGATATTTTCGAATGTATACAAATGAAATTATTAAGCCTTAAATAATTTTTAATGTTTTCCAGGTTTACCTGTTATTTTTACGATAAACGTTACGCCATCCTTATACGTATCATCATATACATATATACATATCCTTGGAAATACACTTTTTAAACCCATTTAAATTTTATTTTCTGTTATCTTTGGAATATACGTCATGGCTTTAATATTTAAACCGTCATAAAAATATTAATGTTTCACAACATTTCAAGCTTCAAATATTTATTCAGTCATCAGTCATTCTCCAGTTGTCTGGATTTTTAGATTTAATTGTTATGTTTGACAAGCCCTTTGTTTTTTATTTTTTCATTATTATATTAAGAAGAACTTTTGGCTTTTAGTTAATGACAATTTTTATCAATTTCAACTGTTTTGCAGATATCCTTCTGCCTGTAAAGGCATCTTGTCTTCCGTTACTTTTGACTTTTGACTTTTTAAAGAAAATACCTATAATAGTTTCTCATATAAAGATAAAGATATAGATTTAACCCAGTGGACAAAATCTTTAAAAGGTCTTTGTGGAGGAGTGTTATTTTATTGAAACAGCATGTTTGCTTCCCATTGCTTGCCATTCTTATAGAAAACACCTCCTCATAGACTTTTTGAACATTTTGCCCACTGGGAAGTGATGTTAACATTTCTCATATCAAATGCCTAGTCAATATTCATATAGAAAAATCCCTAGTATATCAAATGATATACTAATATCTAGTGTCCACAATCAAATGTGAGCAAACAAACGTGTTTTAAACCCGTACAAAATAGATGTGACCAATTCCCTGACGGGTGAGAACATAAATAAAGGCTGTAGCATAGGGTTGCTTTCATGGGTCCCACAGACGGGTCTTGGTCTGGTAAGTAAAGGAAGCCTAAAATAGTTAAGGGTTATTAAAGAATGAAAATCTTAATTTATTTGATGACAATGGCAATTCTTAACAAAGGATCCTTTTAATGTAACTAACTTACAGCTAACTGGTTATTGTCATACTAGCATGAGAATATCAATCACAAAAAAGTATATCCAATACTCTGTTACTTATATCTACCCCATATATTACACTTATAATAAATGTTCCTGTTGAATATACTGCCATAATCTCCTATCAGTTCATGCATATGAACAATTATGCACGAAAAATGTACTTTATTATTGAAAATATGATGCTCAAACCGAATAGTTCGATTTGATTTCATGTCGTTATCATTGCTTTTAAACCTTAAATCGTTGCAATTAAAACATAAAGAATAAAGAAGAATTTATTGAACTTAAACCTTTTATTTTACAGTGGACATCATGCCTTTCTTTTTGGCTCCTATCTGAATGAAGCCATCCTATCAAAATCTTATTCTAGACATGTCAAGCAATATTTTCTGTAACTATGACATCCCTACTAAGTTTTATTGCCCTAGCATGAGTAGAATAGATTTTATAGGGGGAGGGCCTAGTAGACGCCGAAAAAGGAAAGCAGTACAACGTCACGAATTTTGCCGAAGCTCAAGATCCGCCTATGGTCAAGTGTCTCTCCTATAATATATTTGTTTGGTTTAAATATTGTTTAAGTCCATTTTTCATAATGATATTACCTTGCTTCATTTACGTGTGATGTATTAGGTTCTCTGTTAATCCATTTTCATGTACATGCTTGGCAGTTCACCTCCTCATAGAGATTTGTTTTTGTTTAGTTCCAGGCGCTTCCTAGTGGACAAAATCTTCAAAAAGCATGTGAGGAGTGTTTTCGGTAGGGGAATGAAAAGCAATATTGCCTGCTGTTTCAATAAAAAAACACTCCTCCGCAGATTTTTTTGAAGACTGCCCACTGGCTTATAGCTGTTGATACCAACTAAAAGTTGCAAAATGATTTTTAATAAAGCAACTTATATTTTAGGCTAAAAATCAGATAATTTTAGTGAAAAGTCGTTCATTGAAGAAAGATTGTTTGGGCATCAATATCGATAAACACACGAAATTCTTCAAGGTTCACTCAAAATGATGCACACCGTCATGTTTATGAGTTTCTGCGTAGTTCATTTTAGTGTACTAGCTAAGCATGCAACTGATAGAATTAAAGGACCAAAATCATTTAAAGATAAAGTTGCTATAGTTGGGGCAGGACCTTCCGGTGTTCACATGGCATATCTATTAAAGAAAAAAGGGTTTCAAAATCTACACATTCTAGAGAAATCTTCACGAATTGGAGGTAAATCTCACACAGTCCACCATCGGAATATGGTAGTTGACATAGGTGCGGAATCAATAACGGGACCAAATCTAACAACTCTTGCTAAGGAATTCCTTCCAAGTGAAGATTTTCGCCCTGCAGATTCAGCAGCGACGTATTGGACAAACGCATCACCACATCAAACTACGGATAAAAGTTATGAAACTGGATTTGTCCGCAATACATTAGGACCTGATTACTACAATGCTTCAGCAAGCATATTGAATGAAAAAGTGGTGGAAGCTATGACTACCTTTGAACAGATACGTGAAAAGATTTTTGGATCATATGCAGAGGGAGATATTCCTCCAAAACCATCCGCAGAGGTACAGAAAGTGTTAATGCTTTTCTGGTGGTACTTTTGCTAAATTTAATTTGAGAATTTTATCGCTTTTTAACATAACCTATGTGCTTTTGTAGGAAAAAGAACCATTAAACGACACGGAACCCATATTATCAGTTTATAAAAAAGTAATAATTATGTCTTTAGAAATTATGGCTGGCTCGAGGATCAATACACAACTTTTTGATTCGAAATAACCTAACAATACTTCTACCTAAATTTTGGAATGGCATTTGTACAAATGGATATGGGCATTTAAAAGAGATTCCTGCTATTTACGCCCTCCTGCATTTTAGACAAACCGAAGGTGTGCTGTTCAATGTTGTAATAAACTGTTGTTTTTTTTATAAAAACATACCGAAAAACAAAATATGTCCGGGATGATTGGGTTTAGAGTCAGATTTTGCCTTGTTCTTATAAACACCTAAGAAGTGGACAACTGATCGCCAACCCCTATTACGCCCGTCTTTATTGGCGTTATCTTTGGAAAAACAAACATCTAACACTAACCCTTTTAACGCCAAGGCATTTAAATTAACGCCATTGTACCGGTGTGAAAAGCACCATGGGTACCTACCGATACACCAAACCGTAACAAATTTTTTATGACTTTCAGACTATCAATCTGTGTAACCTATAGGACAAAAAAGTTACTAACGTATGGACATAATTATACTTTAGATTCGGACTTAAAAAATGGGTTTCAAAATCTATGGGAGACGATTGTACAAAAAGAAAGTCTTCAAGTCACGTTCAACGTAGATATCTTATCTGTCGATCGACATTTTGAAACTGACAATGAAGGGGTATGGTTGCATATGAAAAAAGGAAACGAGAAACCAAGATGGGAACGATATGACTTTTTGATCTGGAGTCCTGAAATGAAAACCAGCATGAAACTTTGGGAGAACTACATTCCCATCGAAAGGGAATTGTTCAGCGGTACAAATGCTAGAAGTTTAACTACGTCTCTTGTTGACAGTCAAAATGAAAGAAAGAGTGTGTATGACTCCATCGTTTGGATTGACAACATAATTAAAAAACGACAGAATGTTGTAACTTATGCAGGAAAGTATCATGTTAGTAAGCCGTACCTTAGTAATGCAACTGTCTCTGTGGGTCCTGAAAACAGATGGACAACGTACCGTGTAGATCAACCTAGCCTTTACAAAGCACCAAAACGTTACCTTCAAAATATATTAGCCAATCAATTTCGTCATTTTGGAGCATCGGGAATTAAAATTGTGATGACGAAAAGATGGAGGTATTTTCCTCGATACACTTCATCTCAATTATTAGATGGTTGTCTTTGGAAGATTGTAGAGATACAAGGAAAATTCGGTATGTGGTATATTGGATCATCAGTATGGTTTGAAAGTGTTCCTGGAGTAATGGCATACAACAGTTATCTTGTAAACAACATGGAAATATAATGGAATATGCTATAATTGTATTAACAACATCTGTTTTGCTAAGATCGCACTGAATTTCCTTTTCATGTGAACATGAAAAAGATTCAAAATAATTTTCTTAGTGAATTTCTTGCAATAAAATTAGTGAATACATTGGTTTAGGAAATTTAATCATGTTCGTACCAGTAGGAAATTTAAAATGATTTAAAATGATTACAACTATCTCAGGTAGAAATATTTCTTATTGAGAAATTTCCTCACCCAGTGAGAAGTTCAATTTTCTCACTGAAAACTGGAAACTGAGCTTAATAGCCATAGAAAATATCAAATTTCTAAAATAATGACTCGTTTTTGTTTTTTTTGTTTTTCTTTTTTTATTTAATTTATTTAGAGTTGACAAACAGATTCAATCACACTCAAAGATTGACACACTCATTTAAACTGATGATCACTTTCTTGGTTTGTTTTTGTTTTTGTTTTTTATTCAATTTATTTAGAGTTGACAAACAGATTCAATCACACTCAAACATTGACACACTCATTCAAACTGATGATCACTTTCTCGACTCAAACTGATTCTAGTTGAATCATTTAAAACACCTATCATTACATGCATAGGAGAAACGTCAAGAGAATTAACTATCAAGAGTTACACTCAACTGGACGAGTAACTTTGTTAGACGAAAACTTAGCATCCCAGCTGTCAAATCTCTCTCTTGACGACACAGCAATGGCAACCGATGAGGATGCTACAGTTGAGCTTTCCGTCATCATGGAAGAAATCATTGACATTATTGATGAAAGTCCAATCAATGGAAGTGTCCCAGCTGAACTTGACACAACCATGGCCAAGCTGGAGTCGTATCGCACAGATCATCGTCGAAAAAGTCTTGCCTTTAAGTTAGACAATGGCCAACTTATGGAGAAACTCCAACAAACAATGGCAGCCATCAAAGACTACATCAAATCAGCCAAGGACTACAAGTTGAAGCTGAGCCTTGCCCACACAAAAGAAGTCACAAATGCAGCCATTATCAAGAAGAGGTCCACTGTTTTGTCCTTGAAGATATCAATCAAAACCTTGACGAAGTTGAGAAATGTATTTCTCAAGATCTACAAAACGTAGACGATAAGACCCTCCTTCAAATCAAGTCGGACTCACCAAAGCTGCCAGAACGGCTTGAAAAGATCTCTAAGAAGTACGAAAGACTTCTTCAACAACCAATCACTGAAGGGGAAACACTTCATGCAATTAAAAGCGTTGGTGAAAAGTATATGAAGCTCAATGCACAGAAGATGAAGTTCCTGGACGATGTCAATGAAGAATAGCTTTCACGAGAGCTGGATAAAGACCAAAGCACCAAACACATCAACATCAAGCTTGACAAATTCTATGGTTATGAATCTTCACTCGACTTCTATTCATTCCGATCAAATTTTGAGAAACTACATCTCAAGACCACTCCTTCACGTTACCTGCCTGACCTTCTGAAGAATAACTACCTGGGTGAACCTGCATTAACTCTTGTCAGAAGTTTCACTAACATTGATGAAATCTGGGCAAGATTGAAGAAGGCTTTTGGAAATACCAAAACTATACTCTCCAAAAAGTTACAAACTCTATCAAAGTCAGACCTCAGCAAAAGTCGTGATCCTGAAAAACTTGTTTATGCAATTAGCAAGTTCTCCAACATCATACGTGAAGTAATGCTGCTTGCACGTCAACATGGCATTGAAGATAACCTCTATTACGGTGATTCTCTTCCCAAGATCTACCAACAACTCGGGGATGGAAGACTCTCAAGCATTGCTGATGAAGAGCCAACGGAGAGGAAGACTTGGGAAAAGTTGCTAACCTTCCTTGAGAAGGAAGAGAAGCTCAATCAACAGAAGATTGTCATTCACGGCCATCAAAGTGACAAGAAGGAGCCATCCAATCACCCATCCAACCAAGGAAGGAGTCAGCCATCAAGGAGATTCAACTCGCATTACGCCCAATCAGCCAACACTGAAGAACCATGCTGTCAACTGTGTGGTGACCCTTCAACATCAGCTGAACATTTGTCGTCCAATGGTCCCGGTGGCATGAAGATTGTTCAGTATTACACCTGCAAAAGCTTTGCTGAGAAAACACCTGCAGCTCGACTTGCTGTCTTAAAAGAAAAAGGATTCTGCTTCCAATGTCTATTACCTGGTGCTGATGCATCTCGTGGGAAGCACCTTGATGGGAAATGTCAACGCGACTTTGCATGCCCACACCCGGCCCATCAGAAGTATCCGGTGAAGAAACATGTGTTAGTTTGTGAAGAACACAAGGATCATCAGGACAATCAAGAGGTCCTCGCCAAGTTCAAAGCAAGATGTATGAGAAGCTCCAACCTTCCAAGTTTTGCAAAGCAGATCCAACTAACATTGCATGCAGATTGCTACTCATCCCATCCAGTGTCATCAACAAAGGATTCAATTGCCGATAAAGGTGTCTATCTGCTTCAAACTATAACAGTCAATGGCAACAGATTGAACATATTCTACGACAATGGTTGCAGTGATGTTGTCATCTCCACTAAAGCAGTCAAGATGCTTGGACGAATGGCAACTCAATTCAACAGCGAATCCGTCAATCTCAGAGGTGTTGGAAAGTCTGTAACCAAGTCCACCGGAAGTTATCATGTAACTTTGCCCCTCCACGATGGTAATAATGTTACAATGTCCGGTATCTGTCTTGATCAAATCACATCAGACTTCCCAATTTACCCTTTGGGAGAAGTTGAAAAGGATGTCGTCAATGATTACCAATCAAGTGGAGGAACACAGCCACTTCCTCAGCTTCCACCTAGTGTTGGCGGCGAAATCCATCTGATGATAGGGATCAAATACCTACGCTACCATCCAAAGCTCATTCATCAACTACCAACAGGGCTCTCTATTTACAAATCCTCGTTCTTTAACTCGGATGGGGGGAGAGGAGTCATCGGTGGACCACACAAGATCTTCACAGATATTCATAACAACTTCTTCAACTCCTCCAACGTGCTGATGTATCATCTGAGACAAGACCAGGATCGGCTGGAAGAAGTACCTCTTCTTGGCTACCAGCAATGTGAACACCAACTTGAAGTTCCCTCACCACAAGTCAACGTCTCAACCCAACAGCGATTGTTTGAAAAGGTTGAAGCAACTGGTTGTGAGATCACATATCGATGTCCAACATGCAGACTCTGCAAAGAATGTAAACATCACAACGAATATGAAGCTGTCAGCATGAAGGAAGAAGTTGAGCAGTCTCTGATTAACTCCTCCGTCACCGTCAATTTAGAAGAATCATCTATATCTGCATCACTTCCATTCATAGCAGACCCAAAACAACGTCTTACCAAAAACAAAGACAAAGCAATGAAGGTGTTCAACTAACAGCTTCGAAAGCTGAACTTACCTACCAATGCTAAAGATAAAGACGACATCATTGAATCAGAGAAGAAGCTACAACTGCTTGGATACGTAGATTATCTCAGCAATCTACCTCTTGACGTTCAAAACACCCTCAATAACCACTACATCCAGTATCATATTCCATGGCGAGCCGTATGGAAAGGAAATTCTGTAAGTACTCCTTGCAGGATTGTCTTCGACGCATCACAAGCCACCTCAATTGTAGCTGCGATGAAAATGGACCTCCAGGAATTGGTCTACAGAAAGTTGGACTGGGATGACAAGATTCCAGATTATCTACGTACTCTATGGGAATCTCATTTTGACATGATACAAGAAATAAACAGCTTGAGATTTCGACGTGCAATCATTCCTGAAGATGCAATCAAATTAGATGTCCAAACAATAGACTTTGGTGATGCCAGCCAGACAATGAAAAGGTATTAAAACGAGGACTTATTTGTGTTTTAATAATTAAAGTGAGGACCTCTATGAAAGTGAGGACCCAAACACAGGTCCTCGGAATCTTTTAGGGTTATTTCTGTATTTAGAGGACTTAGTTCAAAGCTATTAAGACAAAAACCCATGAAAAAAAAATATGTACCGAGTCCTCTGATTCCTGATTCTCACACACGAAGTGTTTTCTCCTTATATTTTGAAAATCTGTAAAACATGTTCTGTGCATCAACGAAGTACTCTTCAATATGCCCTTGTAATGGAGAAATGCTACTTCGAACTAGAAAGATTTTTATGGCGCTGTAAAATTTGTTCAACTTGTGTGTATTGCCTGTTCGAGGACGTGGTTAGTTAGTATTCTATCACCCATTCCTGGGCTACGAAAAGTGTATGTATTGACTGAAGATTTGATAAAATGTCACCGACTGGTGCTACAATTATCGTTTTGAACATCTAAAACGAGGATTTGTGCCAAAGATCACAGGCGTCTTAATAATGGGGATTATCTCTAAAATTAGAAGTAGGACACATGACACAAGACATCGCCAACCTTCTTCCCTTGGGGAATTTTTCCGAGATCGGAAAAAACAAAACAAAAAAACGTATAACGTTTAATAGAGAATATATTTTTACTCCAATATACTATGGTTATACAACAAAAAATGCAAATAGAAGATGCAGCCGACCATTTCAGGAAGAGATAATTATTTTGTTCTCTGTTTCCTTACGTTTTCTGCGGAACCAAAGAGTAATCAGCGATATGTTATAAAAAAAAAAAATTTTTTTTTTTTTTATTTTAAAATCCAAACCATACAAAAATAAAACGTAAACTAGCAACAGCTATAAGACAGCAGCACATAAAAGATGATTCCTAAGGAAGTGAGGTAAAAAAACTGCATCGTTCATCTGAAATACAATTTTAAATGGACTGGCTTGAAATGAACATACACTTTCACGTACAAACTTAACTTTCACGAAGCCGGAAATTAAAGCTTTCACAACGAAATATTTTTAAGAAAAACGTTTTTCTAAAAAATTCACTCGCTACGATACTAAATAACTAGGTAAGGGAACAAGTCGGGAGTTAACAGAAATTAGGCGAATTTACGGCACCTCCCAACGGTTCTAGAAAATTAACAGTAACGGAATAAAGGATAGGTAATAAGAAGATAGGTAATAAGAAAATAGCCATACTATTAACTGAAACTAAGCCAACCATATTATTATCTAAATTCTGAACGTTTTAATGACTGAAATTTTTTGTAATCTTCCTCACTTTTTGCTTTTGGCTTTTCTTTTCTGCGCCTGGTGGTAGTTATTGACATAATACTTAATATCTCTCCAGTTTCTCCCTTGGAAATTCTTAGGATGATTTTCCATCATTTTTAAAATTTCTTCCGAACCAGGGCATTTGCCATTTCTGAAATATTTATCCAGATCATTTCTGATTATTTCTTTATCAGACTCTGGTCATGTCTTTTTCCCTAGTGAAAAATAATAAATCTTAATATGCAGCAGAATCATTTCGCAATGGGCAACCCCCTAACGAACGGGGGACGGACTTGAAAGGACTTAGGTTTTACGGGATTGGAAACGACGGATTGTTTTGTTTTTAGAAAATTTAAAATACATAAATGTACACATCCTTATTGTTGCACAATTGAACTTTACTTGAGCTGAGCATTACTAAAATCCAACATTTACCTTGATTTTTCGTGGGTTTACTGTTAAATCTGCCGCTCGCTGTCTTTCTGCGATTTACGGCAGATTGTTCTTTCAAATCACTTCCACTGCTATTATCTGAAAAAGCAATATTTTTCCATTTTCATTGACCACTTCAACCAATATTGGGATTAACAGGACTTAAACGATAAATTTCAGGCCGTTTGACCTAAATTTTGCTAAACGCATTTCATGTTTGATTTAGCTTAGACTTCGCTAAGAAGGGTTAAATATATCACTTCCTATAGTATCATCATATTTTTGGTATCGCAAAAATTTGAAGATATCATTGAAAGAAATTAAGCCAAAATTAAATCAGTATATCCCGAATTTTTCCAGCTCCGCGACACCTAAAACTGAGGATCGCAAATTAAGTGCGAAAAGCTTGAAAAATCCTGGAATCTATTACCTTTTGACAAACATACAGTCTATTTCGCAATTTCTGTTCACCAAACTTTATGGTGTAAACCTTGTTAAATTTTTCTGGGTCAGTGAGGGTAAGGGTCAGGCTTTGCCTCGTTCTTTCAAATGCTTTTGTTGGAGTTGTCACCGGAAAAGTTGTGTGAACAGAAATAGCGATTTAGACATACTCCAAAAATGAACCACTGGAATCAAATATAAAAGGCATCCTCGTAAAAGTTACGATTTCATAATAATTTCATAAACTTTACTCTGTTTTCGTCACAAACGGATTTAATTGGAATTAAAGGAACTTCCTCAAACATACTTACTTCATCATAAGAACTGTAAAACCAGGAAATTTAACAGCCAAAATAATTTAGCACAGTTTTTCAAGTCAAACTTGTTCAATAAAGAAGAAACATGAAAAAATGGCAAAACATTAGGATTGCTCACCTGATTCATCTTCTACCGCAGGCACATTGTTAGAAACAGCAGTAAATACTTTTTCACTTGGTTCCTCATCTGGAACAAACTCTAAAATAGCAACAATTTTAATGATAGATCCATTAATTATCACGTTTTTAGTTTCCTAATTTGGGAAAAATGGTAACAACCACTATCAGCGTAATCACTAGTTCCCCTAAGGTAGTATAAAAACAGTGATTATGATTCTGACATTCCAGATTTCGTCGGCATATATCATAAACTACACTTTGCTTCAAATATCAATTTTTGGTTTAACGAATAAGGCGTTAGAATTCTGTAAAAAACGACCAAGGAAATCAATATAAGAAACAAGTGGGCACATTGGAAGAAAATTTTTTACCATCGAAATTAACTTCAACTTCATCCAAGGTCTTTCCGTGTTTCTTTCCAACCCCAACGGACTCCATCAACATCAATAGCTTACTTACTTTTGCAACTTGAAGGGTGTCTTCAGGCAAGCGATAATATTGTCTATGAATGTTAATATCATGTCCCAAAAAATTTGCCAGAAGCTCTAATTCATTGTTTTCTAGACTTACGAGTTGACTCATTGTTGCAACATGTTTTCTGAGGTTCGTGGAAGAAACAGCTTCAGGGTGTTGCAGGTTGCACATTCTGACGTGCTTTCGGACAGCATCAGGACCTCTAACATTCTTGACTGATCTGTTACCAATAACTGGAAAAACGAAAGGGTTTTCTGGATTAGTGCCAACGTCCGCTCGTAAATTGATAAGAAGATGGATTCCCTTCTCCATCTCTTTAGTAAGGAGCAAAGGAACTTTTCTTCCTCGTTTTCCCCGAAGTTCGATTCTCTTGAATGAGGAACACAACCGTTGTTCAAACTCGGTAAGACTTTGTTTAATCTCGTCATTAATGGTGCTTTCATTAGTTAACTTCTCTTTAAAATCGTTTATTTTGAGTAAGGAAGGTTCTCCAGCTCTTCGCCGATTGAACAAAATAATCGTAGTCAAAACTGCAGTACAAGATTCTGGTATTCCACTGTGTTAGTGTTGTCTTTTCCCAACGCTAAGATCGATGACGAAATCACATTTTTGAGATGGTTTCTAAGGCTTTGCAGGTCTGATGTCAGAGGAAGTAGCTTAGGTGCATTCCACTTTCTCTGCTCCAATTCAGTTCTAGCAACTCTACTTATCTCATCGTTCCACGAGTGTTCAACCAACGTAGTGAAGTCATCAGCTTGGCTTTTTAGTGTTTGCGAGCAGTTGTGAATACCTTCACCCTTCAAGAATTTTGCACATTTCTTTAAAGAATGACCCAATTTTATTCCGATTGAAGGAGTTGCCATGGTTGCGTCTTCATCATTCCATCCTGCTAATTCTGTTGCAGCTTCGACAACAAAACCAAAGTTTTTCGGATCAAGGCAATCCCGCAACGAGTTTACATCAGCACAGCAATTTCTTGTCTCCAAAACGAGTCTTGCTAATTCTCTCATCTTATTGCTTACATGGTATTGTTGGTCTCCATCTTTACGAAGTCTTAGGCACATCTTATTACCATACTGGATAATAAGGGAATCGGATTTTACGCATAGTGACACATCATCAACTTTCATCTTACTGATTATACTGGTTAGATAAGGTAAGGAAGTTTCAGACGTGTAGAGAAGCATGCTGGCAGATGACTGGATATTTCTTTTATTGATATTTGCATTCAGAGATTTCTCAGCGCATCTTTTAAGATGGATCCTCAAATTCCTCTTGTAGTAAAAACCGAGACAATATTCACATGGAAGGAAGTTTGTATAAGGTGTCTCACTTCCAGGTCGTTTTTCAACAAGTACAAATCCCTTTTTCTCCTTTAATACGTCCATATTATGGTTAAAATTACCTCTTTTCCTCAGTTTGTTAAACAGCCTGCGTCGCTCAGATTTCTTTCGTCTTGCTACGGTAATTGCATCTGATGAATTCTTTTCAATTGCCAAGATCTCAGCTACTTCTATTTCATTTTTATGCATATCTGTATAGTGTCTTGCAATCTTAGAAACTTTAGAGGAACAAAACATGCACACTTGAATTTTGTCCCAACGCCTTTTTTGTTTGGTGTTGCTGTTTGTCGCCACAACAACTTCCTTTAACTCAGAGCTTTCCTGACGTGGCACAATTTTCTTTTCAGACATGGTTACTTCAGGTTTCAGTTTATTTTCTTGAATTATGTTCTCACGTGATACATCTACTTTGGAGACAACTTCCTCAGGTTCCGATTCAGTCATTTCAGATTCAGATACAAGTGGTATGTAGGTGGCATCCTCATCATCACTAACATCTTCTTTACTGTCCTGTAAGAAATGGGCCCAAGGTATAAATGGGAAACTCATGATTGTGAGAACATAATGGTGATACTTCGCAGACTAAAGGGAAACAAGCGAAATAACACAAAAGATAAAAAACATTGGAAAAATCTTTATCTTTGAATTCAATAACTTCACTCATCAAGTCCTAACACCAAAACATTTTCATTAAATCATGATCATTTAAACTTCTACTAGTTTCTACTAGTGTGATGTTTCCTATTGCAGCTTCTGTTGATTTGTTTGTGTTTGGAGCCGCGAAATCTATCGAACTTTTATCGGGACGGTTGTGGTGGGTTGGAGATAAATTCAACCCTTTCCAAACTATGTTAAGCACATTTTTAGCATATGGCTTGAAAAAACGTTGCGCGAAGAAATACCTGTAGTTGTTTCAGGGACAAACAAGTCTGATTTAATAAAAAATGAAACCATAGCTGAAGCTGTAAACTCTTACCCTCATGATTTACATGACAAAAACATTTCAGGTTTCCTTCCTAAAATTCTTTAACCCATTACAAGGGAACAACTTATCCATCTTTAAACATTTGAACAAGAAAACCAGAATTGTACTGTATTTTGGTTGTTTTATTTTTTTGGTATGCTATCGCACTGAAACACATTTCAACCACTCTGACGTATTGAGGTTTTGTCTTAATAATCACATAATAAGAGTGAACGGAGTGGCAGAAACCAAACTTTAGAAACCGACAGTGTCATTATTTCTTTGCTTAAACTAGAGCTTTAATAAGTCGTATTTCCCTTATCTTCTCCTGAAATATTAGTGCGCTTCCATACCTTTTGACAATAATCTCAAAAGTTAGTTATTATCATTTCAAGTAAACTTACAGAAAAGGTGGGGATACATTGCTCTTCATCAGTGTCGATCACATCTGGCAAATCCCCACACAAACCAGAATCGTTATGCAATGAAACGTTGAAGTAACTCTGCAAAGAGAGCCAAAGAAAAGTTTATTAGATTAACAAATTTTGCTTCGAAATCTCTTGAATTTCAGGGCTGTTTCCTGGGACATGGGCACTCTCGAATCCATGTTATTAAGAAATGGCATATTTTTTCATATTCCTGGCCTCTCAATAAACCAAACACATGCATTAGAAAGAGATTTGATATTAATTGCGTTATGAAAAGGCATCACGTAAAGCTTTAATAGTTTCAATTT
Source organism: Turritopsis rubra (assembly GCA_039566895.2). Taxonomy (NCBI): domain Eukaryota; kingdom Metazoa; phylum Cnidaria; class Hydrozoa; order Anthoathecata; family Oceaniidae; genus Turritopsis; species Turritopsis rubra. The sequence goes on from CM077622.1 coordinate 3,143,654, forward strand.
CACAATATTTGACTTGTTTACAATGCGGGCAATAGGAAGCATCAAGATTGGCTTCATCTAAAATATCTCACGTTCTTCAAGAAGATATGAAAACCATCCCCAATCAGTATTTTTTGGTTTCAACCAGACAGGACTTTATCCATGGACTGAAGTCAGGAAAGTCAGGACGAACATAATTGTCAAATAAAAAACCCCTGGTAACAGAAGAATGAGTGAACTTGCACTTGAACCGTCCCTGTCAACACTTCAGCCTTTTGATCTAGCTCCTATTTTATTAAGCACACGATTGGGTCAGCGAACCATGCAAACTATGTAAATTTACCTCATCCTCAGGATCTATGTTAACTACATTTATGCCATTGTCTTGAGTTATTATTTCTGTTTTTTGAAAATCAATTTGTACCTAAAGAATAATGAATAACATATATACGGTATTATATACGGTAAAATTTTTTTACAACAATCCCGCTTGCACACAACGTTATTTTGACGGTAAAACAACGTCGAAGCGATGTCATAACATTGTTATGATGTTGTTTTAACATCCATCTGACATTGCCGACTGGGATAGCTCTAATTTTCTTTAAGAAAAGAATAGCAAACCTCCTGTGACGGGCATATAACATTGGCAAGAAAAGGATTAACGGCATCATTGCCATCAATATCTGACTCATTCACAATTTCTATTTCGTCTAGCTAGAAAATAACAGAAATTGTATAAATAACGATTTACAATCATAATCTAAATATATAAGGGTTAAGTCCAATCAAATACAGGGCTCAAAATAAGATAATATCTCTTCGCGTACAAAATGAACGGTGTTCCCTGCATCTGGCCGTTCAAACTCTGTCAGTGAGCGTTAAGAATTCTCTACAGCGAGCCCTGGAAATAATTTTTTACATCTTATTTTACTTGCAGTTTTAAATTTCTAAGAGTCACGAAAAAAAAAATTAAATAAAAAATAAATTCGATGCATCGATTATTAATTTTTCTTCTTCTCACATCTATCCCAAGAAGAACTTTATGACTCCTCGTCATACAAAAAAAATAATTATTTCGTTCGATTTATTATAACAAGGGAATCCCGTCAAACATAATATTCCGTGATCAAAGTCTTGTAAAATATTTTACGCCAAGACTTTTTACGCTTTTTACGGGAAGTTAAACCAACGACATAAAACATGATTTTTATTATTTAGTGAAGTTTTAAATGGCAAATAGCAACGGGAAACGTCAAGACAACAGTAGATGAAGTGCCACGATAGACCAAGTCCTCACTTGCACATGACCTACACACAAGTTACAAATTAAAGTTTAACCTTTCCTCACATGACAATGATAATGAAATTATGTCTAGCAAAAATTTGAGAAAACTCTGCATCACATAACAAACCGAAAACAGCTAATTATGATATAGTTTCAAATAGGTTCTCGATTTTGTGATAGTAAGTTTGAATCTATATACTAATAGCGAGTTGTGCATCCACTTTTTAGTTCGATCAGTGTGAATAAAAGGACTGGGAACGAAATGTTCGTTCTATAGTTCTATAGTGGAAATGACAGGGTGCGTGATATTTAGTGACTTAGTGCTATTTTACATTCTAACAGATTTTTTTCTGTTTCTGATGATCATGTTTTGCTTCTGTTCTATACAATTTCTTTCTTTTTAGATTTAGAAAATTTAATAAAACGGAATATATGACCAAGGAGAATGAATGTGCCAATCATGGTTTAACATCATGGTACAGGCGATTTTGATAAATTATTTAATGAATTCATTGTGGAAAGACCCTTCGCTTGAAACCTGAGCAGGTATAATTTTTTTTATGATTCACATTTGATTCAGGTATCCCGTGCAAAGACAATTTTACGGTTTTACTCAATAGTTGGAAAATGTAACAAAAACATATTTAGGTTGCATTTTTATATTTCTTATCATGGTGCGGTGAACTCATGGGGAAAGTGAACCGTAAAATGTTTTTACACGGGATAAATTTTAGGTCGTGCGTAACTGAGTTGTCGAGATATAGGCGATATTAGTATTATAGGAGTAGCGCGACGTCAGTGGGCACATTGCATTGCGCCCTAAATAAAACACGATTTTTAGGTTCAAATATCTCGAGAACCAATGGGAATAACTGACGTCACTTTGGGCGTGCGATATTGGCGATGGCGTGTCGAAAAAATTGGGTCTAAATCTATTTGGGGACGGGTGTGACGTCATCAAAATCTTTGATCATCGATATCTCCGTAACGGTAAGTCGTACACAGGCGATCCCATACATTTTCTTGATCAGGTTTTCGAGCTGTACAACTCAGTGGTACCTATTCTTTTGGATTGTGTGATTTTATTTTTTATCGTCCCTATAATTCGAAAGAACACGGGTGAAGGTGGGGGTGTAACTCATGTAACTCATTGGGGACGGGTGTGACGTCATCTAAAAGTGAACCGGTAAAATGTTTTTACCCGGGATACTAGTCTTATATACTAATAGCGAGTGTGCATACCACTTTTTAGTTTGGTAAAATATTTTGCGTGTGAGGTTGCCGATTTTTCACGGTCCGTTTCTCACAGGTTTGTCTGGGGAAGTTTGAAACTGCACGAGCAAGTTGGTTTTTCGTTTGCGTATTAGTAATAGTCCCGACTCCACCTTACGGGCTCTTTTGTGTTTTTCTGTGTTGTACGTGAAAGAAGACAATGAAAAGTCTCGACGGTGGAGGATGCAATGCGATGGTTTTTCGTTTGAAATATTCTCAACGATCATTTTTGTTTGGTGAACAAGAAGAGCGAAGAACTGATTTTTGTTTTTTGTTGTTTGTTTTTATTTCAAAAAGCGAAGAATAATATTGTTGTTTGTTGCGAAAGTATTAGTAAAGTTACTACCAGTCACATGATGATGATGCAAAAAGAAACGAGGGTTTTTAAAAATCTGATTTTGTTTTCGTAAAGATTGATTCGCGAGACGAACGAAGAAAGGAAACGAAGGATATTGTATTATTATTAAACGAATTAACGAGTGGAAGAAACAATGTATGGTTTATAAAAGCAGAAACGTGTACTGTACTGAAAGTGAAGAACATCTTACTTATTTATGCTACAGTTATTAAATGGTTGCACAGAAGAAGTTGTCAAATGGTTTTTAATATATTTCTTTTTCTTGGAATTGATCGTTTTTGTAATGATGGAATTAACGAGTGGAAGTGCTTATACATAAAGAAGTGAATGAAAACATGAACATATGTCGTTGTTTTTGGTAGTAATGGTGTGCTGGAAAGTGAAGAAACTGTTAATGGAATTGGAGGATTGTTAACGAAGTGGAATTTACAAATTTAACAGTGATTAAAAATGGTTCCGTCGTTGCAATCATTTCGACCATGTGGGAAACATTACCAACATGTTTTGGAAGAGCTAAATTCTACAGTAAAGGGTTTTGCGTTACGCTGAGATATTATTGCTGCTGTGTTATTGTTGTTGCTTATTTTTCAAGTGAATTTTTGTGTGGCTGTTTTCAAGAAAGTTCATGCTCCCCCTCTCATGATGATGATTGATTATCATCAACTCTCCCCCTCCCCCCCCCCCCCCCCCCCCTCCCTCCTAACCCATTGTAGGTTTTTATATTATACTTAACACATCGAAGTATTTTTAGCCTATCCATTTTGTTGTTTAAGGTATGTTTTTATTGCTATTTATATTTTAAAGTGTGTTGTTTGTTTTGTTTTTAATGGAGTAGGGAGATCACTGAATATCTTTCCTTTTTACTCTTCATTGATTACATCTACCTATTCTATAATGGCCATAGTCATTGCTGCATCTACATCTTTCTTCTTTAAATTCATCCTCTGTTGTTTGTTGTTTGTTTAATTTTGTCTGTGGGTGGGGGGAGGGTAGGGTTTGTGTGATGTATGATTTCTTTTATCAAGTTGCTGTTTTACTGCATCTGTGATTTTTACGGGAGCCTATTAATTATTGTTACTGGCTTTATATATGTCATTTTGGAATCCGCAGCGTGAATTTAAGCCATGGTTCTTATCTTGATCGTATAGTGGAAAAGTTTTGGCACATGATATTTATTTATCAGTGCTATTTTACATTCTGCAACCATTTGTTCTGTTTCTGATGATCATGTACTAGCTTCTGTTATATACGATTTCTTTCTTTTAATATTAGAAAATTTAGTATAAATAAAAACAATAAACGAAGAAGAATGAATTTCCCAATCATGGTTTTAAATCATGGTACAAGCGATTGGGAGAATTCATTTAATGAATTTATTAAAATAATATAATATTGCCTTATTTATGTTGAAACTTTAGAGCGAGATGGTGTGGTTTCAATGATGATTGATTATCCCTGTCCTCTACCCCTACCCACACCACTTACTATACCAAGAGAATTATAACTGACCACAACACATCCCAAGCTTTTTCAGATTTTCTTTTGTCCTTCGAGCAATGATTTTATTGCTATTATTTCTTAAAGTATATGCTGCTGATTTGTTGTTTGTTTTTTCTTTTGTTAGCGTGGGAGGGAGACCATTAAGATCATTCCATTTTGCTGTATCTATATCTTATCATATTTCTTTCAATTTATCCCTGTTTGTGTTTTTGTTTGCTGACTCTACGTATGTCGTTTAGGAATCCCCAGGCTGAATTTAAGCTATGGTGCTTATCTTGGTTCTATAGTGGAAATGACAGGGCACGTAATAATTAGTGACTTAGTGAAATTTTACATTCTAAGAGATTTTTTTCTGTTTCTGATGATCATGTATTTGCTTCTGTTCTATATGATTTTTTTCTTTTTAGATTTAGAAAATTTAATAAAATGGAATATATGACCAAGGAGAATGAATGTGCCAATCATGGTTTAACATCATGGTACAAGCAATTGGGATAAAGCATTTAATGAATTCATGGTGGAATGACTCTTCGGTTGAATCCTGAGCAGGTATAATTTTTTTTACGATTCACATTTGATTCAGGTATCCCGGGCAAAGGCATAATTTTACGGTTTCACACAATAGTTGGAAAATGTAACCGAAACATATTTAGGTTGCATTTTTATATTTCTTATCAAGATTCTTGGGAGTGGAACCGTAAAATGTTTTTACACGGGATACTAGTCTATATACTAATAGCGAGTTGTGCATCCACTTTTTAGTTTGGTAAAATATTTTGCGTGTGAGGTTGCCGATTTTTCACGGTCCGTTTCTCACGCGTTTGTCTGGGGAAGTTTGAAACTGCACGAGCAAGTTGGTTTTTCGTTTGCGTATTAGTAATAGTCCCGACTCCACCTTACGGGCTCTTTTGTGTTTTTCCGTGTTTGTACGTGAAAGAAGACAATGAAAAGTCTCGACGGTGGAGGATGCAATGCAATGGTTTTTCGTTTGAAATATTCTCTACGATCATTTTTGTTTGGTGAACAAGAAGAGCGAAGAACTGATTTATGTTTTTTGTTGTTTGTTTTTGTTGTTTATTCTGTTTGTTTTTATTTCAAAAAGCGAAGAATAATTTTGTTGTTTGTTACGAAAGTATTAGTAAAGTTACTACCAGTCGCATGATGATGATGCAGAAAAGAAACGAGGGTTTTTAAAATGTAAACAAATCTGTTTTTGTTTTCGTAAAGATGGATTGGCGAGACGAACGAAGAAATCAAGCGAAGGATTGTATTATTATTAAACGAATTAAAGAATGGGAGAAAAAATGTAAAGTGTGGTTTATAGTAGAAACGTGTACTGGAAGTGAAGAACACCTTACTTACAGTTATTAAAAATGGTTTTGCACAGAAGAAGTTGTCAAATGATAGCAAATGGTTTTTGATTTATTTCTTTTTCTTATAACTGATGGTTTCGTAAAGATGGAATTAACGAGTGGAAGTATATACATTAATATATAATTAGAGTTTATCATGTCATAGACCGGTTGTTTTTGTTTGCGACGTTTCGACAGTTACTACTGTCATCATCGGGCGTTTGTAAATGAATGATGTAAAGTTTATATATGTTTTCAGTAGGATCGAAATTAGGATCGAAATTATTTCGGACCTGGAAGGAAGCAATGTCAATATTTCGGACCTGGAAGGAAGCAATGTCAATAATTTGTTTTGCGTAGAGCTGGAAACCATATCGCAGGAACATTATACGATGTACTATTAATACTGGAATTGTTTTTGACACTGTATATAGTCTCTTTGACTTTTCGAGCAGTCCATCCTTTTTCCTTGTCAAGGATCTTTCTATTCTCCCAATCAAACTTGTGGTCATTAGTCCAACAGTGGTCAGCAATTTCGTTTTTGGTTACATCGCCATTCCGTACGGCTCGCATATGTTCTTTGATGCGTTGCTCAAATGTTCTTTTTGTTTCTCCTATATAAACTGATTCACAATCACTACATGGAATTTGGTATATCACGTTATTTGTGTCGTTCATTGAGATCTTGTCTTTCGGATCAGATAATATGTTACGAAGAGTTTCCGTTGATCGAAATCTGCATTTGATGTTGTGTGCACGGAATATTCTTTGTAAAGCATTACTGATACCAGATACATAAGGAATACTAATAGTGGTCACCGGTTCTTGTTCTGTTGATTCTTCGGTGTTTGAAGTTCGAGTATTGTTTATTCTATTTTCAACTCTTCTAACAATCGTCCTGTCATATCCATTTGCTTGGAGAACCGATTTGATATGTTTCATTTCTTCAACACGATCATCGTCATTACTAACAATATCTTTCGCCCGATTTATTAACGATGCAACAACACTTTCTTTGCAACTTTGTTGATGGTTTGAGTTACAGTTTAGATATTGGTCTGTATGTGTTGGTTTACGATATACTTTCACCGAAATGCTTCCGTCTTGATTTCTTTTTACAAGAGTATCCAAGAATGGGATGCAATTATTCGATTCCTGCTCGATTGTAAATTTTATTTTCGGGTGCAATCCATTTAGATGTTGATGAAAATTATTCAATGAATCTCGTGTCACTATAGCGTAAACATCGTCAACAAAACGTTTCCATACTTTTGGGGGTTTGTCAGCGGTTGTTGTGGCTGTGGACTCAAACGCTTGCATGAAGATTTCAGCAACTACAGAAGATGCCGGACCTCCCATTGCAACTCCATCTGTTTGAGTGTAATAAGTTTCATCGAATAGAAACCACGTTTTTGTTAATACAAGCGTTATCAATTCCAAAAATTCTGTTGGTGGAATTTTCGTTTTGGATGAAAAGTTTGAGTCATTAGAGATTAAATCTCTAATTATATTGATCGTGTCATTTATCGGTACATTTGTGTAAAGTGATGTAACATCGAATGATACCATTTCTTCATCAACATTGACAGTTTTTGTTCTAACAAAGTCGGAAAACTCTTTTGAATTCTTGCATCGGTTAGTCTGTGTATAAGTCGTACAACGGCGTACCGGTGCATGAGACTATTGGTCGTATAGGTATTCCAGTTTTGTGTATCTTCGGCAGACCATAGAATCGAGGTGGTGGAGAATCGCTTGGTTTTAATCTGAAATATGTTTGTTGATCGATAAAACCATTGTCATGTAGTTTCTGAAGTTTTTGTCGTACTTCTTTTTTGATTGTTTCAAGTACGACAAGTATGACTTCCAGACTATCAATCTATTTAACCTATAGGACAAAAAAGTTACTAACGTATGGACATAATTATACTTTAGATTCGTTATTAAAAAATGGGTTTCAAAATCTTTGGGAGACGATTGTACAAAATGAAAGTCTTCAAGTCACATTCAACGTAGATATTTTATCTGTCGATCGACATTTTGAAACGGACAATGAAGGGGTATGGTTGCATATGAAAAAAGGAAACGAGAAACCAAGATGGGAACGATATGACTTTTTGATCTGGAGTCATTGTTATGAAAATTTTCAATGTTGGAACGTTGCGCCAAATTCATCTAATCAACATTCATCTATTCAACATTCATCTATTCAACATTAGGGACCTTAAGTTGTACAACCTAGAACGGCGACGGGAACGCAAGGGAATCACCTTACTGCTATTGTGCATGCGTTAACAAAAATTTACGTTCTACAAGTCTAGTCCCGACGTTAATTTGATAGATTTCACGTTGTCTGGAAACGTAAAATAGCAGAAGAAAATCAGTACGTAAACTAATTTATTTTTATGTGTTTGAAGAAAAATCACAGAACAGTATTATCTACTAACACATACATATGTTTTGCTTGCAGGCAAAGAATGAAATGGGACGAAGCACATGATATTCTTCTTCTCAGAGAAATTCTTCTCTTTGAACCTTTTTCTTACAAATATGGAAGTGATGAGAGAGGAAAGTGCTGGGAACACATTGCCAAGTCCTTAAATGGCTTAAAAACAGAAAATATTTTTTTAAAAGTAAATCAAAGATCTGTACGTGATCGGTATAATGCCTTGGAGAAAAAACATAAAAAGAAAAAATATAACGAGGAGACCCAAAGTGGAATTAACCCTGAGCACTCAGAAATCGACTTAGCCTTAAATGATATCATTGACAGATTTCGTGAAAGCATAATGAAATTCAAAGAAGCTACTGTTGAAAAAACTAAAACAAACGAAAGAGAGTTGTCACAAGCTAAAGGGATGAGGGATCAATCATTAGAGACATTCAACGAGACAAGAAAGAGAAATGCAATTAAGGGTGAGTTACCAACTACTTCAAAACGTTCTAGAAACACAGGATCAGATACTTTTTGTTTCCTTAAAGAAAAATGTAAGACTGATAAGGAGATGAAGGAGCTGGAATTAAATCTTAAAAGGGAAGAATTTGTGGAGAAAACACTTTTAGAAGAAATGAGAAACAAGACCGAACGAGAAAGAATTGCCCTACAACAGCAGCAATTTGAGCAGCAACGTAAACTCACTTTGGCTTTATTGCAGCAACAGCAACAACAAAACATGCAAATGCTCACAGCAGTGCTCGAACTTTTTTAAAAATAAGTTATAATTTATATACTTATTTCTTATTTTGTCGTTTTGTTATATATTTTGTTTTATTATGTTGGCAGAGTCACATTCAAATTATTTTTATATACCCTACCATTCATCCATTTCAGAGTGTCAATGAGGGGATGCATGGATATTTGTTTTATTTTGTTGGGTTTTTGGCCATTTTCAAGATTTTCTGTGCAGTTAACTGACAGTAGTGTTTTTTCTTTGCTGAGTACATAGTCACTACAGAGAAATAGGGACCGCCCACGTGATTTCAACTAACCAATCATAATGATTTATTGCGAGAAGATTCTACACTGCCAGGTACTAATCCCCGGTAATGCCCTAATAACCAGTTAGTATAGGGTTATTGTTATTCCTGCAATATAGAATCTCCTTTATTTAATAATTGAAATAATTAAAATTGACGTAACATGCCCAGTCGCTATTTGCTCACGCGTTCGCGGTCGGGGCAAAAAAGACAAAAGAGAACCTATAAGAAACCCACTGTTATTCAACGAAATAATATTTAGACAATGTGTCATCATTGATAGCTAGGATACCACGGCCGAATCTTTGTTGTTACAAATTTTCCGACTTAACGTTCAAAAATTGCAAAAAATGACAGAACATGAGACGGTCGGACGAATCTAACACCATTTATTTGTGATATTTATTGGTCAGCACGGAAAGCAGCTGGTCTTTCATTAGCGTTTGTACGTCCGTCCGTCTGTACGTCCGTACGTAATTCCAAGATTTTATGTCCACGAAACAGCACTCAAGGTTAGAAAATTCTTACTGCTTTTTTTTATAATGACATTGATTTTGTGAGAAACTGTTCGATCCCAATTTCGATTTTTATTCCCTCCTCTTCTATCCCTCCTCTCCCCTTTTTGTGGCCTTTTAAGTGTGTGACACACTTAAAATTTCACAAATTCCCTGTTGATAAAAATACAAAAATACACAAAATATTTCCTGGGTGTCTAAAAACAGGTAGCTGTATAGCGTTCTCTTAGCTATATAAATTCACTTCACACCCACACCGCACACATAGTATGGAGTAGATAGAGACCCTGGTTGAAGTGGCAGTTTCTGTACTTTAAAAAATTGTTGGGTATGATATGGGTGTCCCCCTAATTTTATTTCAAAAACAAAAAAAACATGAATGAAAATTTAGATAGTGGATAATGATGGTTGTTGGGGGATGACAAAAATTAAACTTAAATAGCAGCGCCCCTATACACAATTTGGACTAATATTAACTGTCAATAAATGAAATTGGGGACGGGTGTGACGTCATTAGAATCTATGATCGACGATATCTCAGTAACGGCACGAAGTACACAGACGATCCCATAAATATTTTTGATCACCATTTCGAGCTCTATGGCGTGATACGACTTATCTTTTTGGATTGCGTGATTTTTATTTTTCACCATATTAAGAGGAAGAACACGGGATAGCGGTAACCCATGGGGAGAGTGAACCTATAAAAAATTTTACACACTATACTAAATCTTGCTTTTTTCTTACCTAACTTTGAAAAAAAGAACTTTTGGAAATTTTTTTCGGGAAGTTCGTCAATGGATGTTTATTTTTTCCGTATTAGTATAGGGGGAATCTCCCATTAGGGTAATCTCTAGCTCCATCTTACGGGTTTTTATTACTTCGTGGAGCGTTGTGCCTTAAGGAAGAAAAGCCGCCCGGAGGAAAACGCAATGCAATTTTTTTCCATTGCGTTTTTCTCAACGTTCTCAAATTTTCTCAAAGTTCATTTCCTAATGAGAATGAAGACGCTGTGTGTAATATTTTTGGCTTTTGTTTTTAATATTTTTTTTATTCAACGCTTTAAGTTCACTAATAAAGAATAACAACATTGACAGTATCAGTAACTATTCTATCCAACGAGATAGTCGATGTAGGCCTGTTATGTGTTCGTGTTATCAGTTCATCATTTTCTACCAATGTCTATTTTTTAATGTGTTTGAATGTAGCGTTTTCGTATCAATTAATTTTGACTACTATGCCGAAAAATTATGCGCCCAGTAATAACCCTATACTTACAAATTTTGCTCAATGCAATGGCATCAGTAGAAATCATAAGTTTTTGTTTACATTAGAAGTTACCATTTTGCGTTTCCAAGAAAAACGAAACCACATTGGCGAAAAATGCCCGTCGTTTAGTTCATTTAAGCTAATCAGAAAACGTTGTTTTCCATATTGCACTAAAGACATTGCTAAAGGGTTAACGATCGAAGGTAATGCCCGAAATAAACAGTTATTATATGTTTTTTTGGCAAAAATATTTTTTTGGTCATCTGCCAAATTAAATTATTTTCTTTCCACCAAAATTTCTTTCTTCACTCAAGGTAAAGAAATTGGCCGGAAATGGCCAAATTATAAAATCAGAATGTATGAAATATTTATAAAAAGTGAAATTATCAACATTAGCAGAAATCCTTTTGCTCACTTGGACATCTAATTGGCTATATTCCTGAAATACAAGAAAATATTCAATAAAAAAAATAAGGTCTTTACATATTGGTGCACACATTCTATACTTGATGATAAAGTGTATTGAAATTATTATATCTATCATTCAGCTAGAAAACCCAAAACAGCACCTGCAGCTGCTCCTAACACACCAATCCATCCGAGTATGTAAGACCAACCTGCGTCGTAGAGTTTAAAATTATCTGTTTTATCTGTGTACGTAGCAAGTGCTATTACCATGCATACAGTAGCAAAGATTAAACACATCGATGCGAATAAACCTTTCACCTTGCCCGTAACTAACAACAGGATGGCAAAAACTAATCCACCGACAGCTCCCAGCACTGAAAGTATGGCAAATGCTCTACATAATTTCAACCAGGTTTGAACATAATCGCTATCAAAAGAAACGCATATTGATAATTCACAATGTTTCCATAAACCAAGCTGAAATTCTCCAGATATTGTACTCCAAGAATGGCCACCACAGCTAGCTCCAAGAAATATACACGCATTAATACTTGCAACAACCAATAAGATTTGCATCACCTTTGCCATCTTTAATTTTACTATAAGAAAATAATCAATGTTTTCATTACATCTATTTCCTCATGCTGCCGAAATAATATACTTTACAGAACCACTGTTTTGGTGATTTATAAATGTAACGAAAGAGAAACAAAATCATGAAATATATTATTTTATTGTGGCCGCAATTTTGTTTTCATAATTCCTACCTAAGTATATATTTCTAAATTATTACAACAATTGCTCCGAACATTTCAAAAGAAGGAGGTTAAATTCCATATTCATTCATCAAAACAATAGGATTAAAACTAGCCTAGCGTGTAAAAACATTTTACCGTTTTTCTCCATAAATAGTTTTTACACGCAATAAGTCTGTGTATATACAAACATTGTTGTGTTTCGCCATGTTAGAATTATATCATATTTATACGTTTTCTTATAAAGCTTTTTACTAACAAATAGCGTGTTATGTTTATATATTACCATTGCAACTAATTACAGAAATAAAATGATACAAAAGCATATAACAGTTTGTATAATAGAAAATGAAAAATAGTGAAAATTAGCCTACTATTTAAAATGAGCCTACTATTCTAATTAGCCTACTATCTACTAAAGCTTTATAAGAAAACTTTGTACGTTTTTATCTTTCAAATCTTTATTCTGCCATGAATTGTGGAAATGTCAAAACCCAAAACTCCACTTGTGCATCATGACACAAACACCATGCATATATGTATATAACCAAGATTTTCACATTCTCTTCTTGTATTACACCCATCTATACTATTCAATTTTCTAATCTAAAACAAAAAGATATCAATCAAACACTATCTAAACAATATAATAATGATCTTGCTACCTTCGTTTCCCTGATCGCATAATAATAACAATCCACATACTACAATGAAATACCAAATAAAATACTAGCTACACATTTCGGCATAGTAGTCAAAACTAACTGATACGAAGAAGCTACATTCAAACACATTAAAAAATAGACATTGGTTGAAAATGATGAACTGATAACACGAACACATAACAAGTCTACATCGTCGGATAGAATAGTTACTGATACCGTCAATGTTGTTAGTGAGCGCGGAGAGCAGCTGATCTTTCATTAGCGTCTGTATGTCCGCACATACGTACGTACGTAATTCCAAGATTTTTTTTCCACAGTTCTTGGCTGATTCCGCAAAACATGGGAATAGAGGCTGTCCACAAACCGTGGTTAATGTATGAATGGTACAGATCAAGTTATTTAAAGTAATTTAATTATTGTGAGTGTGGCCTAAAATGCAGAAAAACGTTCAATCTTAATTTGTTAAAGTTAAAGCAGTTAAAGCATTCTTTAACTTTATTCTTTAACATTCTTTAAAGTTTTTTCTTTTAAGTTTTTAACCTTATACTCCACTATTATTTCAGAAAACTGAAATATTACCAGCCGCTTAATCTCCAGCACCCAAGGTAAGAAAATTCTTACTGATTTTTATAATGACATTGATTTTTGTGAGAAACCACGTTCGATCCCACTTTCGATTTATTCCCTCCCCTCCCCTATCCTTCTTCTATATCACTATATTGGATTAGTTTATGCACTAAAAATTCAAAAATTCAATTTTTCCTAATATGTTATATATACTAATATAAATTTCACCCACAAAAATATGACACTGTGATGGAGTTTCTATAGAACTTCCCCATAACCAATCGGAGAATAAAAGACTTTTTATCATTTTATTTTGATAAAAATAGTCCAATGGTCCAAACAGTACAGTACAGTGCTTCAAATAAACGCCCAGGGCGTTTATAAAATTTATCGATTTTCAGAGGGGGCGTCTATTCGCGAGGAGCGTTTAAAAGAGGGAGGCATTTATTCAATTTTTACAGTATGGTCTTTCTCATGAAAAATCATTTTTAATAACATTTTACACTTGATTACATAATATCTAACTCGATGTCATCATCCTCATCTTCTTCAATTACATTAAAAGAAGGAGCAGCTGCGGCCATATCTTCTTCCGATATTTCAAATTAATTTTTGTGTAGATTTTTATCATTTAAGTCTAACATTTGTGTTTTTAATAAAGCTTAGCTTATCCTACTGCACATTTTTATTTTCCTTAAAACAGGAAATCAAGTCATCTTGTGTACGATCAACTGCTAATGCAGAAATTCACTTTTTAGAATTTTGGAGGCATTTTACGTTTTGTTTCGAACAATCGCCTCTCTAGAGGGGAGCGTCTATTCTAGAGGCATTTATTGAAAAAATCATTAAAAAAAGGGGGTATTCGGGGGGGGGGGGGGGTGTTTAAAAGAAGGGGGCATTTATTCGAAGCAAACGGTATATAATATTCTCCAAATTAAATTCTTGTGAAAAACAGATTTTACTGAATTCATTTGAAGGAATACTTGTTTCCTCAGTCTTTCAACGTATGGATGGTAATATTTAATTTAAAAATAAATAAAGACTAATTATTTGCGCAATTCAAGAAATTAAATTCCTGGAGAAAGCTTGTTTTATCTCAATTCGCAAAATTAAATTTGCAAGAAAACTGTTACTATGGATCAGAATCTTTCGGGCATCGATCTTTCAGGAGAATAAATATCTTTCGTGAATAAATTTATAGCAATTTATGGAACTTAACAACCTTGCACCCAACACTTTCTTTAGTTTTAAGACATCACATATCAAAACAGACACGAGACCTCAAAAATTAGGATGTTAATCTTTAAAGTTTCTTCATGAATATAAACTTTCGCAAGTTAACCAAAAGGTTTTTTAAAAATCAGCTTATGGTATGCACTTTCTGATCCTGAAATAGTGGTTAGAGACTATTAGGCTTAGTTGCAGTTCACTGCAGGAACTATCAACCTGTTTCATAAACCTATTATAGTTTCCATTCCTCAATTTTGCATAGCTATCTTCGTCACGTGAGAAGTATCATATATATTCTTCAGTTTTTATTTTGACATAGTTTTGTTACATTGTACTATTATTAACACTTTTACAATAGATTGAGTTCAGAATACACATTAATAAAAATCGTTCAATACTTCAAGACTTATGTCCTCAACCCACTGAGATATTACAAACGTACGCAAGTATTTTTCTAAAGAGTGTGTCCAACAGACAGACAGACGTAACAAGCGAAAAACGACTTCTGAATGTGACCTATTTTTCGAACAGTCAGTTGATGAATAAGATACCGAGTACAATGAGACACATGGCTGCCGTGGTTGTATGTACCGTGACATTTGAAACAATACAGCCGTTGACGTTCAGATTTAAAACAGCTGTTTTATTATTGACATCTTCACAAAGATGGTTACCGGTCGAAAAGATTGCCGGTGTTTCAACTGTTTTCTCGACAGTGATTGTTGATTTCACAATGCTCTTGTGCAGATCATTAAAGCATAAATCTTTAACCTCAAGCTGGAAACCACTGATTTTGAAATGGAAATGACAATTATAAAGGATACCCAAATTTTCTTTCTAAAATGTACTTCTTGTCGCCGCTGGAGAAAGGCTGTGAAATTTAGTATATACATGCAGAATGTTATCTGAATTGTTGTAGGTAAGGGTTCTTCGTATTGTGTACCACTTTTCTGGTATAACCAACCGCGCTGACCTTCAGGTCACATGGCCTCTTGTTTTTCTTTAGATAGAAATGTTCTATGTGAGGAAAAAAAACTTCAACATTAATTTCTCTACATCAATATATTAATGTGAAGAAACCAAAAATTCGTTTCACTTTTTTGGTCACATAAAATTATGTAAAAGAAATCAATTGTTTATTGTTTCACCACCTGAAATTTTTTATGTGAAGGAATTAAAAAACTCGATTTCCTTGTGCTTGGTTGAATTTCTCTTGGCTTGACGTGATGTGTCACAGAGTGTGTGGTAAAAACCTGATGTGCGTATTTGTTTTCAATCATGGCGACTATCAATCCACGCGGTAAGGGTTTTTTGTTTAGAATTAGTCAGGACTTTCTGACGGTCCAACTGGAATCAAGCACCAGACCAGAATATGTAGCTAGCTGGTTTTGGCATTATGCAATATAATACGTTCGCAAACCTGTTATTAATTTGAACATCACATTAAGTTGTTTTTTTCGTTATATACTTGTAATCATACATCAATCTTCTGAATATTCGGTCCTTAACTGAATTTTTTATGTGACGAAACTAACAAAACTAAAAAAACTCTTTAAATATAATTTTTTATGTGGCGAAACTAACGAAACTAGCAGCACACGAAACTCACTAATTATCGAATTAAAGCCTCTGCATAAGGAGAAATGCATTTATGTACTTGTATCTTTCTAGTTTTTGTCTAAAATGTTTGAAGTTACCAAAAAGTTATCACATTATACGGGCTTATTATCGGGAGGAACTAGCCGCCAAGGCGCCGTCGCTCGCCGCCCATATTCAGCCTGCATCCTCTCAGCCACACTGAGAATTCACGAAAAATTAAATCAACGAATTAGTAACGCATTACCATCTTGAAGAGCTCTAAATTCTGATCAAGAAAATGTATAGGATCATATGTCTACGACGAACCGTTACAGAGATATCGTTGATCAAAGATTTAAATATTTTTTAAATTTTTTTAAAGATGTTTTCACAGCACCCCGTACTTAAATTTTGCCCTATTGGTTCTTGAGATAACTTTCCCTAAATCTCGCGTTCGATTTGGTTTGCAATGCATCGGTTTCACATTGATGTCTCAAAAGAAAAAATAATTTATGTGTGATCTTACGTTGCTGACCCCCGATCTCTCTTACTACTCCCGTCAGACAGACAGACAGACAGACAGAGAATCGCGTATTAATATATAGGATTTTTTGTTTCAAATTTGATAATAGTGGCATCTTAGTTTAACAAGGTATGTATGGCCAGGTCTTGTAGCAGAGCGGATCGTGTGGAACCTTTGTGGCAATTGACATATTGTTTGTAGACAGTTTTTCCAGTATATTATAATCGTAATCCATATAATCCTTGTAAACCTGTTTGAATATATTTCAAAAATGTTGAAGTATTTTTACATCTTTCTTCGTATACAATAAAAAGAGCTGTCTGTTGTATTATATGAACCTGGTTGTCTGTTGTATTATATGAAGCTGGTTGCACTTCAAGCATGATGTGGATGTGGATGTCAATAAGATCGTATCATCGAAACCATAATTAACCATAATTGTGACTTCATAATTTGATTGGATAAGCTGTTATCGTTTTATTTTTGTACGCTTCTGATAACAATACATGCTATGATTTCGTGATTATCACCTCCATAACATAACTTGATCGTACTACAGGATCAGCAACTACAAATTTAGACGACATGTGAATTTACGCAACAACAAGTCCGTTTTTTTCTGGGGTCTAACATTTTTGTTGAATCTAAACTCTGTGTCCGTGTATACAGTATTCAAGCATTAAATTTTATTGATTTATTGATTTTATTCACGATTTTATTGATTATATATTTATATATTTTTTATTTTATTTTTTTTAATCTTTTCAATTGGCTATTTTAATCGGGTATTTACATTGATCACGTGACAAATTACAACCAATAGTTCAACTATTTTAAAGTGAGTACACAACAAACTACAGTTACACAGTTCATGTTCAAAATACAGACCATAGAACTTGACAACAGGCTTCCAGACCAGGGAATTTTCTAATGACTACGAACGCAATTTATGATTGATCTGACCATTCATAAATTGTGTAAAAAGTCGAAAACTCAAGTACCGTAATGCATCGAATAAACGCCCGGGGCGTTTATTAAATTTTTGAAAAATTTGAGGGGGCGTTTATTCAAGGGGGCGTTAAAAAGAGTGGTAAAAGACACAGAGAAGTTGGTTTAGTCGTTCCTGCGAAACTCAGTTTCGAAACTCAACAAAAGTCCTGTGCGGAAGTGTTTTTAGGAGGGGCGTTCATTCGAGGGGGCGTTTATTAAATAATTTCAGTTTTTTAGGGGGCGTTTAAAAGAAGCGGGGCGTTTATTCGATGCATTACGGTATTTCAAATGAATATTTTAGTCCCCTAACAGTTCCATATACATGAATTCTACCATTTTACTGAACTACGAAAATTCTTTTTAAGTTTCAGCGCGTAACGTTAGAAAACTATTTAAAATGGACTTGCCATCTCTATAAGTATTGGTTTTGAATTTTTGAAGTTCGTTAACCCGAGGTCCATCATAAATAAAACACGTACCGAGGGAAGTAACTTGAAATTTTATGATGACCAATGATATGACGTCACAATTTGGGTAAATTCAACCATATTTGGAAAGTGCTCTAATTTTCATCCAAATTGGCACGAAGAACAATTCAATAGCGTGGATTTTAAATTTGAGTAATTAGTTTGAATATTTTGGGCTAAAAAAGGCAATTTTGGTAACAGAAGGGCAATTTAGGCAGATTTAAAAAATTTGAAAAAATTCACTGACTTTTCCTATCGGGTCATGTCCTAGATCTCCAAAAGCATATTTAAACTAAATATGGAAAGCATATTTGCTTATCACGTACGTTCACCCTCATTCATCTTTATTGTTAATAATCTGTTGTTGAAGGCAAATTCACTAATGACTCATACTGTTAAAGAGTAAAGGCATCTAGTTAGTAATTGTAATTGCATGGAAAATTGAGCTGATTAAAATCCAAATATATAAAATTTAAAATTATTACCCAAATTTAGGAGTGTATGGAATTAATAGCTAATAGGAAACCTATACGTCTTTCTGAAATCAAAACGGTTACGAAAAACAACAAAATATAAACTTTCCTTAATAGTTTTTGGAAGCAGCAAGAATAAAAATAAACCCAAATAAAAGTTAGTTGTTTGTTGTTTTAACAAATGTTCCTTCAATTATAGATAGATTGCTATCCAAATTTCCAGAAGTTCCAAAAGTTTCGTTCTGTTTCTGAGTTGTGATACGTGTAAATTATTCAGAATTGCCAGATCTTTTTAGTATGGTGAAAAAAGAACAACTTACACGCCTCTTTATCTGCCATGGAACTATTGACGATGACAAGTTAGAGATTCTGCTGTGGCTATAAGAAATTGTAGTGAGTAATTTGTAACAACTGTCAGTTAGCTTCCACGGAAAAGCTGTTATCGCACAAGCACGTAATCTCAGGGGCGGATCTAAGGTATGTCGAACTGTGCGAACGACATACCAAAAAAGCGTCAAGTTACGAAAATAATAATTATATCTATTACTTATTTTTTCAATCAATCCCCGTATGTGACGTACTCGTTATTTGTTTATTTATTGTGTACGCGTAAACCTGTATATCTCAAATAATGTCTTTCAGAATTGTGCGAGCGATTTCACGTTTGTGCGAATTTTATAGCCTATATCCCTGAGTAGGCAGAATTAAGCTCAAAATATGCTGCAAATACTGAGTGAATGACACAGGCTAGGTCATGGTAGGTCGACAAATCTATCAGTCATGCATCGCATCCTCCTACTTTTCAGTGACCATAGATTTCTGCCTCAAAATGTGACGTCAAAATTGAACATGGTATCAATTTCCACAGTCACCTATGGGGAAGAATTCTAGTCCGTATTTAGTTGGATAAAATAACAGATAAAGTATGGTCCAAAACCACAAATGTGCGAATGTGTGCGTATGTAAATGCAATGCAAATTTAAAACAGTTACACAGTTATTAATTATCTGAAAATCTCGAAGAAATTTTGAAAATAAAACAACAGTTTTTATCAAAACTACTCGAGCAAAAGTACTTAAATATTTTCGATTTAAGTGATTTACTTGCTAAGAGAGTCCTGTTTTGGAAAATGTGAATGCTAATATTTACATTCCTTGGGGATGCAAAGAAGGAAGGCTCAAAGATTGCTTTGAGGTAGGTAATTATTTTATAATTCGTTTGTGTAATTATGAAAGCAATTTTGATATGCATCTCTTGTGACCTGTTATTAAAATAAAAAAATATTAAAATAATTACGTAATACAAAAATAATGTTTTATATTTTTGTGTTTTTGTGCTTTGGTAATAAACAAGATCCCCATAAGATGCGACTATATATTTCTCCATTTTTATCCTCTTTTTTCGAAAAATCTGAACTGTAGAAAAATGGCAATGACCGTACTGATATCTTACTTGATAAACTGAGACGACATACTTTCTCTATACACTGGCATGAATAAATCATCATAATTACTTTTAACTTCACCGGGGAATTGCAAGAGTAAGTGTTGAAATCGGTAAAAACAAATACATAATTATTCAGTAGTTGAATTCCAAACTAACCCTACAGGGAATCTGAGATAGCAATGGAGATAATAAAGAGATAGAAATACAATTTAATTTCGATAAAAAAAATATATTTTCACTATGGCAGTGATTCTAAATTCTGCACAATTACATAATATTGGCTAAGGGCAGTTCTTCAAGCACTTTTTACAAAACCTTACAATGTCCACAGAATAAACTGAAAGATAGAAATAATTGAAAAATAAGGTGTTTGTATGATTGGATGAGTAGTTTTTACATTCACTTGTAGTTAGATCAACACCAAATTAGAGGCTGTTTCATATGGAAAATGGGCCGAGACATTGACAGGACAGGATGAAAATCAATATGATTGTATCTCTCCTTTACATGAAAAATACAGCCGGCTTGGGACACCATTTTTTAAACTTTTAATTTTTAAAAAAAATTCAATGGTTTGCAGCTGTTTCAATTTTTTTTTTAGAAATCGTCCCGATTTATATGAGAAAAACAACAATAACAGCTGAAAAGAAGGTAGGAAATCGTCCCGTGACAGAAATTCTTCATTATAAACACAGCAGTAATTTTTAGGGAAATGTTAAGTGAAGCCGGATCTCATATTTTGTACCATCCCGGCAATCATCCCCGCAATTTGTCTCACACCGTTTTGTTCAATAACATGTTCCACAAAAATAAATCCGTAGAATAAAATACGAGAAACTCTGAATCACTGCTGAAGTGATGTTACCAGCACATAACATCAAAGCTGGTGGTTCAATTTTTGTATGGAATTGATTTCGTGAACTACTAGTAACCTATATACACTATATACATCATAGACTTATGAGTTGCAGTATTATATAACTGAAATCAATAATCACTTTTGTGTTTCAATCCTGACCAAAAAAACAGTCGCTTCTTGACATGAAGCATATACCCATCTCCTTGAATAAACACGAACCTCTAATAAACCATGGTCTTGAATAAACGCAGGGCAAAATTTCCAAATTAGGAAATAAATGCATGGGTGTTTATTCCTGGAAATAAGGTAGTCTTCATGCTTCAGTGATTGACCAAAAACCGATACAAGTTCTTCATTCATGGACATCTTCTTTTATTTCAGTACAATTTGTTTTACCGTTTGCTAATACTCTTGCATATTTCTTTACACTTTTGCAAAAGTATAAGTGGCATCAAGAACTTGACTGTTATGAGTTGTCACTTCAGTTGTATACCCTAAGGCATTACTTTGTTATCGTCGTCGTGTTGAAAACATCATTCACATGTACCCACTTGGCTTCTATCTTTTCTTCTTTTAATTTAATGGCAACACAAAATAAATCAAAACATATCATTGTGAAAGTAAACTCTGTAGCCTCAACATTTTGATCTTAAAATACATGTTTTATTAATGAAAACATTTTAACGTTCCATCCATCCATCCACAGTGTGGTGTGGTGTGTATAATTTGCAATAAGCTTGTTATGATAAACAGTTCGACAAGATAAAAAAACAACACTTTCAAAATCCTGCTCTGCTTTGTTGGCAAGCATTGGGTTTAATACAAGCTATCTGTTGCCAGTACCTTTAAGCAAAACCAGTAAACAGATGAAAAATCACAACAAATCGGGGCTTTTTCAATAGAAATAGTTGACAAAATGGTGTATACCACACACGCTACTTCACTGAACGCTAGCCCCTGTTCCAACCTCTATGCTTTAATAGACAAGTTCTATTGCGGAACTCCGGCTATAAAAGTGAACGGAGAAGGAGGAGAAGAAGAAGAAGAAGAAGGAGAAGGAAATTTTTGCCTACCGTTTTTTGAAAAACAAAAATTCAACTTAAACTATCTAACTGTAGTTTGTTTTGCATTCACTTTGATCACATGATAGAAAATCATTACTGTGATTGGTTGCAATATGCCGCAAATGTTTGCCCTATGGGGAAATATATAATAAGTAATCACATAGCTATGTAATTCATCTTGTCTCCATTACTGTCGGCTTGTTATTATATTTAATCAAATTATTCTGTTTGAATAAATGAGACCAGAAAATATAGTGGATTTGTTATGATGGGTTATTCTGTGAACTGAACCTGTATTTTTTTAGATCGAAATCCACTGGTGACTGTTTTTGTATAGCTCTGTGTCACTGGTATTATTTGGTAATAACTCAATGGTGGATGTTCTGAGGATGTTAACAAGTATTGACCTTTTTTTGAATCTGTCCTTTTATGCCAAACATCCGTGTTTTTCTTTAACTTTTGAGAAACATAAGGATTTATTTCGAATGAAAAATAACATTTTTCCATTACCACTTTTGAATACTGTTACGAATCAAAATTTATCCTCCCCTGAAGAATATGTAAAAGCTGAAGCAGTTAATAATAGTTGCTGCCATAACTGGTCCTCTCTAATGAGTATTATGGCATTGTCTACTGTTATTTCTAAAAGTATTAAATTGTTTTATCCGCAATTTGGTGCTGTAAAGTTTTGTTTAACCAACTTATTAAGCCTATAGTTCCTGTCATTACTGGAGATCACATAGAAATCCTTTTTCTTTGTGAGGTTCATTCAATCTAAGTCAATTGTAACTCTTCCTAATCATTTTGTTCCTCTAATTCCTTATTATAAAACTAACAAAGGGTCACTAAACCTTCCTGTAATTAGCAGTAAAAAGCTACAACATTCATCTAATCATTCCAGTCAATTGACAATAAGTTTTCCTCGTATGACATCAAAAACTCAACCTGCTTTAAGCAAAAATGATGGTACTGATAAAGTTATTAAAACTGTTCATGTTGTCACTTCTAGTAGCAAAGTAACATCAGATAAACATTCCACTACTCTTACTCAGTCATGCTCTGTTTCTTCTACAAATAATTCAGTTGTGAAAAGTGATAGTAACACAAAGACTGTGACCTCGTTGCATTCTTCTTCTTTTTCTGTCATGAATGATTTTTCCACTTTGGAGAAATCATATGATATTGCTAATTATGTGAATAGAGACCCTAAAATGTCTCAATCTCAACTGTTAGCGCTAATAAAGAAATGTTTATTCGCCGGATGAAAAGTTTTGTTTACCGAAAAATCCTCCAGATTCTAAAAGTGCAAGAAAATTTGTTTTTCAATGGCTGAAGGATTTTCCATGGCTTAGATATTCACCAAGCACTGATGGCGCATATTGTCTTCATTGCATTCTGTTTGGGAATGTATTGTATTTTCGTGTATTGTGAAAGGGTGGAAACATGTCTGTCCATGTCCGGCCATCGTTCAGTTAGATGTACCTAGGCATGGCACATCTAACTGACGCCTTGATATCAGGCGAAACAGACGCCAATAATATTCCTTTCCATCGAATAATTATGTTACATCAATAGTGGATTTTAATGGCTTTAGCGACCTTAAAATACTCAAATTGCGACAGCCCAGCTTCCCATCCAGGGTGTTCACAGAACCCCCCAAAGCCCCTATTTTTTTACTTCGCTGCGCTCCGCAATAAATTTTGGAAGCTGCGCTTCGACATACCTGAAGAAAATCCTGCGTCCGCTCCTGAATCTGGGGCCATATTGTAACGGAAGTCATCTGTTATCTGTATTGTACACAGGTAAAAAGATCTTGAAATACCTGTATATGTTGTTTGTTTACATCAATGTGTTTGTCAGCATGCTTTGGTGACTTCTAAAATGGAATTATTTTCTATTTAGATTTTAGATTTTCAAAAGTAAATAAAGATGTATTTATGTTTTCGAAATTATGATTAACAACTGTCTACAACTCACGTTTCTCAACGAATTTTACTATTATTACATGACCTTATTTCTGAATGATCTTACCTTACCTTACACCAAATCAAGAAGAAAGTGATCATGATCAGGAGAAGAACTACAAAGCCAACGCCAGCAGGATCTCTTTATCTTTATCATGATTTCTTTATCTAAAGTCGCTTTTTCATTATAAGCAAACTTGATTTCATTTTCGCATCTCTTTCCAGCGCAGCCTAACTTGCAATGACATGAAATGGAATTATTCCTTTCGATACACGTAGCATTGTTGAAGCAAGATTTGACGTGCATAGTTTCTTAACGTCACAGAAGGTTTCAACAAAGTTGTCATCACAACGACACACAAACGTTCCATTCATTAGTTTACAAAATCCATTGATGCATGAATCAGGGAAGCATGACGTAGTTTTAATTTCGCAATATTTTCCATGATAACCAGCAGTACAGTTGCTGTAACTGTTTTTGTTGGTAGATGCACAAGTACCATTGTTTCTGCAGGGATTATTTTTCTCAAGATCAGTCAATGTTATACCATGTTACCAATGTGGTTCATGGCATACTCCTATCATTATAAGGTTTTTCCTCATTGATAATGCTTTTACAGAACACTTGCAGTGTACCTGACTATCACGAAATGACGATGTTCTTAAAGTTGATGCAGTAACCACAGATAGATCAACTTGATTCAGGTGAGTGTTGTAATCTGCATTTAAGTATTGCAAGCGGCTATAGTTTTGTTTTAGACTGATGGATTTAAGACGATTGTTAGATAAATAAAACGTGATACACATATCTGGGATAATGTCATCATTAATATATTCAAGATCATTATAATTGATGTTCAATGTGAGAGGTAATTTGATCCACCTAAACGGAGCTTTAGATAATCCAGAAAGTTTTCGATCAATATCTGAATTCAAACTGTTGGTTAATGCGTTTCCAGGAAGATGTATATATATGATAAACGTGTCAAATTAAAGAACGCGTGATCTTCTATAGTATGGATCTTGTTATTTTGTAACTGAAGGCTTGTCAACTTTGTAAACCTGTCATTGTTTAATTTCTGAGGACTTGAATTTTGTTGTAGGCTATAAAAAGTCTACTTAAAGACGGCACAGCATCTATTATTTCCAAAATCAAACTTAGATTTTCTGGAAGATATTGATTGTCATTCAGATCTAATGAATTTAATTTGGTTAGTTAACGCAAGTACAGGCGTTTCAAATTTGCATAATTCAAGTTTATTGATTGTACGTTCAAAACTCTGTTGAACTCGTCTCATTTACAATTTGATAAGTCATTGTAGCTCATGTCAATAGATCTAAATTTTGTACCGAAAAAAATCCTTTGTGATTTTTGTTTGTCGTAAATCAAGCCTTCGAATTGAATTTGGGAAGTTAACATTACTCACTCTGGTCAAATCATTCCCGTATAAATTTAAAGAAGAAAGTTTTGTAAAACCTTTAAATGTGTGACCCATGTTTGTCAATGTCAGCCAGGATATTCTGGTAATGGTTACACTTGCCAAGGTAACAAAAATCTTTCATTTAAGAAGAACGTATTTAAGCATAATGAAATTTTTGTAACATTTTGTAAAATGTTAAGTTACCTCTTAAATTACTGTTAGACAAATATAATGATTCAAGGCTTTTAAAGTAAAGTCGAAATGACCAATCAGGAGTAACTGTAGTGTGTATCAACGTAAATGATGTCAAGGAATCCAAAAATTTAGGTGGATCAATGTGAAACTTCTTAATCTGACTGTTAAATATTTGAAGACGTTTTAATTTTGGCACATCTTTAAAAATAAACAGTTCCTCTTCCTGGTATCTTTGGATTCGTAGTGTTTGGAGATTTTGATTTGACAATGAGGAATCATAAATTCGTTTTAGATTATCTGCATTTATATTGACCGTTTGAATAAAGGGTAGTCCTTGAATCGTTCCGTTAGCAAATTTTTCAAAAGGCAAATATAAATAGAGAGTCCTTAAATTTGTTAGATATTCAAACATATCTGATCCTTTTAACTTTTCCACCACTAATATAACGATTATTTTCCGGATATCTTCTTATACTAATACTAAATCTTGCTTTTTTCTTACCTAACTTTGAAAGAAAGAACTTTAGAAAAAATATCTCGGGAAGTTCGTCAATGGATGTTTATTTTTTCCGTATTAGTATAGGGAGAACTCCCATTAGGAGAATCTCTAGCTCCATCTTACGGGGTTTTATTACTTCGTGGAGTTTTTGTACCATAAAGAAGACATCGTAAAGCCGCACGGAGAAGAAGGCAATGCAATGGTTTTTGCGTTCAAAAGTTCATCAAATTTTTTAAACGTTCATTTCTTTAAACGAAAAATGAAGACGATGTGTGTAAAAGTATTTGTTTTTGTTTTTATTTTTTTATCCAACGCTTTCAGTTTAGTAATAAAGAATAACAACATTGATCGGTGTCAGTAACTATTCTATCCGAGAGATAATAGATGTAGACCTGTTATGTGTTCGTATTACCAGTTCATCATTTTCTACCGATATGTATTTTTTAATGTGTTTGAATGTAGCTTTTTCGTATCAGTTAGTTTTGACTACTATGCCGAAATGTGTAGCTAGCAGTTTATTTGGTATTTCATTGTAGTATGTGGATTGTTATTATTAAGGTTCGCCTTTAGGGAAACGAAGGTAGCGAGATCATTATTATATTGTTTTGATAGTGTTTGATTGATATCTTTTTGTTTTAGATTAGAAAATTGAATAGTATAGATGAATGTTATACAAGAAGGAATGTGTAAATCATGGTTATATACATATTTACATGGTTTTTGTATCATGATGCACAAGTGGAGTTTTGGGTTTTGACTTTCCACAATTCATAGCAGAATAAAGATTTGAAAGATTAAAACGTCTCAGAAGGTATTGTTTTTATTAGATAATAGGGAAATTTGAAAGTATTTTCTTATATGTCAGAAGTTTAACTGTGGTAAGGTAGGAGTATACATTGGTTAGGTAGGAGTATACGTCGTATTGTCTCTTTTCTAAATCTCTGAACATTGGAATTTTAGCTTTTAGTTTAACTGTACAACTTTAGAAATCTCTAAATAGGCCAAATAGCACTAAAAAATAGGGATAATAGCATTCTTTGAATGATCGATCCAAAATATTTGTGTTAAATATGATATAATTCCAACATGGAGAAACACAACAATTTTTGTATATACACAGATTTATCATGGCAGTATTGCGTGTAAAAACAATTTATGGAGAAAAACTGTAAAATGTTTTTACACGCTACACTAGTTTTATTTTAATATCACATCCTTTAATTGAATTGTACCTTGCCTTGTACCTAAATACCTTCAATAGGATTATTGATGTGATGGTTGAATGGTTTGATAACCACCTAGCTTTCGTATTTCAGATCATTTTTCAGCGGCGGCCTTCAGCAAAAATGTGGAGTAGTACAGAGTCGTGAAGTTTCTTTTCAATCTTAATTGTTAGTTTAGGTTACTTGCACGTTTTTCTTTTCCACTTTTAACTAAACTCTCCTCCTTAACTTTTGCCGAAGCTCTAGATCCGATGAAGAAGCAGAATTTGGAAAGTACTACTGTTCAAATACTACCATCAATGCATTTAGAAATTTTTCATTGTAATTTTAATAACTTATTATGTAAAATCATAATTTATATTTCAGCAATGTGTAAAATTATTTTCGTCGTATTTTTATGTGATTTAGTCAACGTTAGCCTGTACCCTGTAAATTGAGGATACTACAGTTTTATCAGAAAGAACATTTATTATAAAACAATGGTATAATGGTTACGCAACCATCACCACCTGCTCCTTCTCCTTCTTGTTCCTTTTAAAATGTATTTCTTTAAATTTAAAACTTTTAATTTTGTGAATGTTCATGAATTTGTTGTACCTCTAAAGAGAGTGGATTGTTGGATGGAAAAGAAAAACTTAATCTCACTCTTGCAGGTTATGCAAAACAAGAGCCTGGTTAGTCTTGTAAATTCTTTTTTTTGTTATTTCATATTTCAATTTTCAACATATTAAATAAAACCTTAGTTTGGGATGAGTTGACATGCGTATTTCTCACATTTCCACTTCTTGATCTTGTTATCGAAAATAGTTAATGAATTTAATTACTTTATCTCATCAGGAAGAAATTGCCAGAGTTGATTGGAGCGATAGACAATAGTATCCAAACCAAACGGATTTCTTGGGTTGCTCACATAGAATATCGAACAATTTCTGAGCTGATATTGATATGTTGTAGGAGTAAATACCTCATTAATTTTTCCAGCAGATGAGTGATTAATAAACTTATAAACTTCCTTGAATAGATTGAACCGATTGTCGGTTCATTTGGAAAGGTGCTTCAAGTTTTCTTGATAATTAAGCGACTGGAGCAACTTCGACCAATCAAATACCGTATTGATGGGTAAAGCGTGTAAAAACGGGCGTGTAGAATACCGATTTTTATAAGGGTGTCATAAATGGACGCTTAGAACTGCGAAGAAGACGTGATCCTCCAACACGACAACTACGATGTAACACCCACGATCTAGATACCATCACATGTAATACCAACGCCCCAAGGTCAACATTCGAATATGAGGCATCAAAAATTTTCAACTAATAACCATTAATATGCCGAAATGCAGACAGTTACTCAAGCTTCACGACGGCTACAAAAAGTTACTTTTTTGATAAAGCCACAGCACGTATTCTCTCAAATTTAGAATAAATTTGTTGTATCGTATTAACTTCTACATTTGTCTGTTTCCTTTTTTTTTTTTTTTTTTCATTTTTTCATTATTTTTTAACGAAATTTATTTAAATAACAGATGAAATCAGTCAGGAAGTACTAACAACAAAAACCCGACAGTCCTTTGAAAACTTCATTTCTTTGACTAGCATTCGGATGCATCTATTTTTTATTACTATTAGTCTGTTCACCAAATAAGTAACTTTCCCTTCACATCATGAATATCATACTGGGTTAAGTGAGGCTCTATAGCTCTATAAGATGTGGATTTATAACTTATGAATAAAAACATATTAGGTGGCAGCACCTTGAAACTATCAATTTTGTCAAAAACTCGAAGATTTTGATAGTACTTATAACTGACATGGTACCGGTACTGATACTGGTCACGTGGGAAAAGGTAAAGAAAAGGAAAATGGGAACGTTGTCATGGTTCTTGTCAGTTACACTTTGTCACATACTGCCATGGCATATGATATAGTTCAAACTACCCAACGAACGTGCCTCCCTAAGTAAGTTTATCAGTGTGATGGTTTATCAGTATGTGACAAAGTGTAACTGACATTTTCCTTTTCTTTACCTTTTATAGATCTGATTGTCTGCGACTCGGTGGGTGAATGTTAGTGGTTCGAAACCAAGTCGGCCTGTTCCTAAGAAGGATACGACTTCTAACATAAAAAGAATCAAAGCCTCATTTAGTTCGTAATTCACTGGTCGTCAATTGACATCAAAATCCTTCCGTTAAGATGTATGTATCAGTAGAGCGCTGGTAGATGTGGTGATCTACGATTCCATAAGCGAGTTTGTCAGTGGTTCGAAACCAAGCCGGATTGTTCCTAAGGAAGAAATACAACCTCCATTTAGTTACTTACTTAATAGTTGTGAATTGATAAAAAAATCTTTCCCAAAATATTTTATCCCTCCGTGGCGCTCTGGTAGGTGTGTCGGTTTGCGACTCAAAATGCGCATATGTCAGTGATTCGAAACCATTGCGAACTTGTCCTGTGACAAATACACTAGCGATATCAAAGGAGAAAATCTTTAGTTACTTACTTAATAGTGGTGACTTGATATCAAAATCTTTCCATAAAGATGGTATCCATCAGTGGCGCACTGGTAGGTGTGTCGGTGTGCTACTCTTAATACGCATATGTCAGTGGTTCGAAACCATTACGAACTTGTCCTGTGACAAATACACTAGCGATGTCAAAGGAGCAAATCTTTAGTTACTTACTTAATAGTGGTGACTTGATATCAAAATCTTTCCATAAAGATGGTATCCATCAGTGGCGCACTGGTAGGTGTGTCGGTGTGCTACTCTTAATACGCATATGTCAGTGGTTCGAAACCATTACGAACTTGTCCTGTGACAAATACACTAGCGATATCAAAGGAGCAAATCTTTAGTTACTTACTTAATAGTGGTGACTTGATATCAAGATCTTTCCATGAAGATGGTATCCATCAGTGGCGCACTGGAAGGAGTGTTGGTATGCGACTCATAATGTAAGTATATCAGTGGTTCGAAACCATTGCGGACTTGTCCTGTGAAAGCCACACTAGCGATATCAAAGGAGTAAATCTTTCATTTAGTTGGTAAATTACTAGTAGTGAATTGATATCACTGTCTTTCCATTAACATGATATCCTTCAGTGGCGCAGTGGTACATGTGATGATCTGCCATTCTAACAGGTGAATGTTGCCAGTGGTTCAATACCCGTTCCGGCTGTTTGCAAGAAAGGTGAACAGAAGAAAGAAAACGTGAAAGACGAATAGTTCCATACAGAGTAAGTAGTGTACCCTGGTCGCATGGAGTCGAGATTCATGGTTGTCGTCGTATGAGGTGATCAGCTCAAGTGAAGAGGTGATCGATCCAGAGATGCGAGTTCGTCCGAAATCCCTCAACAGAAGGAGGTTCTGCAAAATGTGAAATAAAAAACAGGGGATCTTCTTGAATTTTTGAATATTTTTGGGGAAAAAATTTTTTTTTTAAATTACAAAGATTTTCTCAACAAGCGGATGATTACTTCTGCAAGTTCTTGCAATTTCTAACTTACCATGCTCATTAAATAACTAGTGAAATTAATTTAACCGCGCCTAACATTCTTAGCACGGGCATATTAAAATCAGTAGTTATTAAGTGACCATGATAAGTTAGAAATTGCAAGAACTTGCAAAAGTACTCATCCGCTTGTTGAAAAATGGCAATGCAACAGCTAATGCCTGAAAATTTACTTGCAAAACTTGTATAATTCAGAGCTCAAGGATTCCATCAAGGGAATTTCACGGAAATAGTTTTAGGAAACGTTACATCCATTTTTCGCAACGTAGAAGAAACCGAAGAAAATTAGGTTGCTGAAGTGTATGTGGGTCGTCTTAATGTCACAGTCCGCAGAAAAAATGGTGACCAACATCAAAAACAGTCTACACACAATCACACAATGATGAAGTTCAAATCAGAAATGAACAATATTTTGTCTTTTTTGTTTTCATTATTGAATTAGTTTTTATTTTGGAATTACGGTAAATCAACTCATAAATGGTTTGGGCGTTTTCTGGAAGAGGGCCTTAAAAAAATGGAGGGCGGATATTGGGCAATTTATTGTATGTGAATCGTATGATCTATTCCAATTGAAAGTTCTGATCTGTACTGTTTTTTATTTATAGAGCAAGATTTTCCAGGCTTTCCAAACGTTGGTTGCAGCCTGTTTTTAGATTTCCTCTAAAAAAGGGTTTTGTAAAAATTTAAAATTTCAGGTAAGGTATTATATATTCATAACCTATATGTATTTATCTTATCTATTAACAATTATTTTTATATGGGAAAAATTTATACAGTATAACCCCGTTAAGTCGGACACGGTTTAAGTCAGACTTTTCTTTAAGTCGGACTAAAACCTTGTCCCCCTTGGATCTAAATAAGTAGAGTCTGACTTAAGACGAAGTTCGGATAGGTCGGACTCCCGATAAGTCAGACCGATTATTTCGGTCCCCTGAGAGTCCGACTTAACGGGGTTATACTGTACTGTAGATTTAATACTACCACAATGCAATGCTGTCATTGCGATTTGTGTAACCATGTCCTGAAATCGCAGTTAGAATATCAGTTCTGTTAGTGAAGGGTTTTTAATTTTAGTGAGTTACTTTACCATTCAATTAAGATATTTTTAATTAGTTATTTCGTGATGCATTAACGTAGTTAAAATGGTTGTTATTAGTCATTTATTGTGTTATTCATGTTACCTGGAGTTTCCGCCACACTTCTGGTTATTAAAATACACGGCTCCAAAATAGTTTTTGTAAATACAGTGTTCGATTTACTTGTTCGATTTGGAGTTGGTTAAACTACGTCATTAAGCGAATGCTTCCAGTTAAAGGTGCTAAACTTATCTCAAAATTTAATGTAGAATCATAATCTTAGACCGATTTTTAATTCCTCTTTTTAATTCCTCTTTGATTCTCCTATCAGAAGGATTACTTCGATATTCTGATACTCTTTAAAGGGCAATTGGTCCGGAGGAACATTAGAGACTTTAAGCTACGACATGTGAAAAATCAAAAAATATTTTCTTTCCTAATAGAATGCTTGAGTAGAAAAATAGTAATTTCAATATATCCTGTGGTAAATATTTTTCACGTTTCTTTCCTCGCTACTATCTTTTATCGAAACTTTTAGTTCCGTATATTGTCAAATCTCTCTTTTATCCATCCCTACAAATTTTTGATATTTTTGATAAGCTGGCAAAAACTATGAAATCAGCACTTGGTCTTTACATTAAGGAGAGTAAAAATAGAAAGAGGGTGTTTAAGAGTCTCTCGTATCACAAACCTTTCGGTGAGAACTCTCATAAAAGCGTTGGATAGACAAGACAAAAGTTGTTTTTAAAGTCAATCACCCAAACAAATTCTACATGGTTTTCACCATGAACTTTGCTGATACGAGATTTTACCTTAATAGCTTAAATAATATAAAATACAGATCAGAATTTTCTTGGGTAAAGTCAACGAAGTGAATTTCAAAAGATGGTTTTAGGCCCACACAACACTTGCATTGATTTGCAATTTTTCCGACATTACATTTGTAAAATCTACTCTAATCAGAGCGGAATAGATGACAGAATAATTTCTGCCAAAATTAACGTATTTTGAACGATTTTGAAATATGCATAGTTGTCCTTTTCTATGATTTAACTTCATCATATCACATTTAAACAGTCCTCAAAAGCGTTTGGTCTACGACGCGCAGACATGACTTACATGACAAAAGACTGACCGTCTTTAGCATTTCATTATCTCCCCCTCACATGCTAACACATACACTGCGGGGGGTTCAGCAACCTAACTTTCTAACGTCCCTTCTTAACAGTGGTACTCACATCAGGTTGTAACGTTTATCAAGTCCCAACCCAAACACACCCCCATTCCTCTTGATAGAACTATTCCTGTACAGTGAAGTTCGATACAACATGTTTTGCAAGTAACAACAGGCAAAAAGAATTGCATTACCATTTTTTCACAAAGAATATTCTAGCATATGCGATAAGTTTCTTCAAATGACGTTGATTAGTTCGTTTGACCACAATGCACAGCCTGAGAATTCGACCAACCCAGTTCCGATAGTTCAGGATTTTGTTCGATGACTTCCAGGTCTCACCAAGAATGACATGTGTAGTAAATACCTGTAAAGAATGATAAATAATTTCTACGAATCTTTGAATCAAAACGACAACAGAAGCAAAACAAGTCGATTCATGACAGTGATAACAAGAAAATAACTGAACCTGTCTTATGTATTTCCTGCGTTGATCGTCCACTATTTGGAAGTAATGCCTATGCCCTAAATTCATAAAAGAAAAACGTGATTTACAAGTTGAATGAACATTTTCTATAAAGCATTACCTGCATTTATAAACTTTGAAGCTATGAACATTATATGTATGTCTTTATAAAATCGAAGAGCATTGGGAATGCAGGAAACAGTTTTAGAATATATGTGATTACGATATTCGTGGAAAATACATAACCATTTATTAATTATGTATTATGTATATATTATGTATTTATTAATACATAAACATCTATTGTTCAGACTTTGCGGATAGATATCACTCCGGAAGTAAAGAAAATGGAAGTACATTGCGATGACTTAAGCGGAATTTCCACTTCAAAAAATAATACGCGTATCAGCACGTACCGTATCAATGAGCATGCACATTGATTGTAATTTGGAAATACGCGTATCAATAATTCTCTTTGCGTACCAAAAAATAT
Organism: Turritopsis rubra; assembly: GCA_039566895.2. NCBI lineage: Eukaryota > Metazoa > Cnidaria > Hydrozoa > Anthoathecata > Oceaniidae > Turritopsis > Turritopsis rubra. The sequence goes on from CM077622.1 coordinate 3,177,706, forward strand.
AGTTGAATTGGATTCAACTTTCTTTTGCAATACGCGTATCACTGGAAAGGTAACTAACCAAACTACTAAAATTTTGCAACGTCTGCAGTTTTGCATGAATATTCTGTAAAGAAATACGAACACATTTTTTGAATGGATATTAATACGCGTATTGCATCGAACGTATTGTACAGTATTTTGTGCTGGTACGCGTATCAAAAAAGTGAAGTGGAAATCCCGCTTTAATCGGAATAGAAGACCGTGAATATTTTGAGTGTTTACATGATACCATTGTTTTAAAAATGTTGACGCGCCACTTCTGCTAAAGAACTTGATTCAATTGTTAGCACACCAAAAAAGTATTGAAATTTTGTTTGGGTAAGACTGTCCACAATGAATCGGGGTGCTAACGGAGCAGAATCAGTTCACTTTTTAATCCGGAATGAAATCAATCCGAAATTTTTAACGGATGACATTGGTAATGTGCATGAATGATAAGCCATCCACGATAAAAACCATTTAAGAGTGAAGCTATTTGCTAAGTCTAAGCATAGTCAAAATGTTTTAAAAGTTTCATCATCACTTTGGATATGAAAGGACAATCTTAACATTAATCCGTAAGGCAATGAAAAATTCATTCGGTTACTTTTATAACGTCAAACGCTAGACGACAGATCTTTCCTCTTACCTTTACCTGCATGTCTGTCTCCTTTCTTTGCATCATAACAAATGAAACGGCGCGTCATGATAAAGTCCATGTTTACGGCACCGAAATTATTTTGATGACTTGTATCTCACCGTCTGAAATTACAATGTTTTATGAAACCTTAATGTAAAAATGCACACATCTCTATGCTACACAATTATCAGACGAACCTTTTTACAAACGCATGAAGTCATAACTTATCTTGATTTCATTCGCGAAAAGTCAATCACAAAAAGCACTTGCTAAAGGAAAGGCTTAGGCCAGTTACTGGAATGAAGAAATTTGTTTTTAATAGAAATCCGATTAAATGAACACACAAACAAACAAACAAACAAACAAACAAACACACGACGGTCGTTGCATAAAAAAATAGATTGCTGATGTTGCATTTTGTAATAAAGGTTTAAAATAATGCGCGAAAAATCGAAACAACAGTTTTTTCTTTTATATGTAATGTGAATCGCTGCGAAGTGTGTCCAGTGGCTTTAACTTTACATTTAGTTATCGCATGAAATCGTCGCTGGACAGTGATGAAAAACCGGAATGCAAATTTTTATCATTTCTGTTATAAAAAGAGTAAAATTAATGTATAAATGAGTACTTTTGTTCACAATTCATGATGCCTCATACCTGGTCGTCAAATACACGTTTTCTTTATAAGCAACACGAGGCTCAAATCTGTCAAAACACGAAGCAACTGCTAAGCAACAGCTCACTGGATTCGTCAAACAAGGAAAAACCAAATGTATGGTATGGAACAAAACTCTAAACAATAAATGGTTTAAACTTTTCATTTAGTGAGAAAAAGGCTTACCCGAAAAACCCAAAGATTCATAAAATGTTATTATAGTATATTACACTAATACACAATACTATTACAATAATACACTGATACCAAATTTTGTCCAAATTGCCCTCCTTTGACCAAAATGTCAAAAATGATCTACAACATCGAGGCATCAACACCATCGATTGGGTTTTAGTGCAAAATCGCCAGTTTTTCGCCCAAAATATCAAATATGATTCCCAAATTCGAATACAGCACCTTTGAATAGTTCTACAAGCAAACTTTCATGAAAATTGAAGCGCATTCGAAATTTGACACTATTATTCGTAGAAGAGATAAACAGATATGAGAGACAATTAGACTGAAACCGGCGATGGTTCCGCAGAAACATAGGTAACAATACTAATAATAGCGTATAGTGTATAGTGGAACGTCGACTAGTCAGCATTTACATTTACACCAAAAAAATCCAACTCTACCACAACTAAAACATAACATTCTGTAGACTCTGTCAAACCTTATTTAAGAAACTATTAAATAATTTGAAGATTCATGTTCTTCAAATAACTATATATAATTATATATAAAGATCATTAGGAGGACCAAGAATCTAATAAATGGCGTGCCATATGTACTATATATAACGTGCCAACGTGCCATAAGTGTCAAACATTTTGACGTGCCAACGTCCTTTTACCTGCCAGAAAAAAAGATAGAATTATCAAGTATTTTTTGTGAGAGGGACACGCTCGGTTTAAGGAAAATTTTATAAACTCATTTGGGAAATAACTACATAACTTTTAGTGACTAGCATTAGAAGAGAGAGTAGGAATGTGACTGCGCAACATCTCATGTGTACTTCATTTTGTCGAATCTAGATCCCCGGCTCTGAGCCAGATAGAAGTCACAAATTTTTCAATGCACACAAATGAGATGTGCAAAGATTAACGCTTCAATTACATAATCATCTCAGTAAAACTTGTTATATATGTTAGGATACGATTTATGTTTACATAAACAAAAGTCAGAATGCTCTATTAAGAAAGAAAGATCGTTAACTTTTGAAGATGGCGACTCTTCATGAAAGCTAATTTTATCTTACTTTAATTATTGCGGAATTTATTTTTACAGTTCGAGAGGGCGATGAAATCGCTACAGTACAGCCCAAAAGAAACTTCACATTTTCGTGTAAGATATAATTTATATTTTTCGTAATCCTTATCATACCTTCCTACTTACTTTATTTTTTAATGAACGGATGTGAGGGAGGGTTAATAATTATCAAATAATGGAGGAGTGACCATAGATCTTTTAGTACAACTCATATTTTTTTTATCACGAGGACATAAGCTTTTCAAAAATGTCTAGTTTTGCCATTCCTCTTTCGGGTTAAGCAACCATAGGCGTATTCAAGGTCAGTCAAAAAAAAGTGGAGGAGTCCAACGTTATGACATTTCTTTTCAGTCTTAAGTGTCGATTAGGTTACTTGCATGTTTTTCTTTTCTACTTTAAATGACTACACTCTCCTCCACAAATTTTGACTGAGCACTGACAACGCCTCTGAGCAACGCTGCTTCTTTAGTTAGATATGAGATTCTGCTTCCTGACTTGAGGATAAAAATAACATAGTAATAGCAACTCCAATACTCGAGTGACTCCTTTTATTCCTATCTGTATTTAAGAGCATTTCTTTATGAAATTGGGAATTCTTGTTTTCCGGTTAAAAATTGGTCTGTTGGAACATAGTTTATATATAATAAATTATTTTATTATTATTATATATAAATATAAATATTATATATAAACTATGGTTGGAAAGATTAAGTCTTATTTAGCGGAGCGGAAAAATATGTAACGTGACCTCCTGTGTCTTGACCAATTGTTGCTATGCAAACCAGAACCATTTTAATTTTCTCTTGTCATGATTTCTATCAACAGCATGTTATAGATATTACAGTCCAGATAACTCAAACACTTGATAACTTGAGGATAACAACTTGAGCCTCGTTTTTGTCCATTTTATTGCATTAGTGCTTTTATAACTTACAGGATGTGTGCATTGATTCACTTCCAATCATCACAAACTTCCCTGTTGGAAAAAGAAAAAGAACAGCTTCGTATAATGCAAGTAAATATGCATCATTAATAAACAAACAAACAAAGGAGAATACAAGTCACAATGATGAGCTGGTCATTACAAAATTAAAAGAATGGAGTTTTTATCATTCTTAGTTTTTTATTTGAAATATAATCAGTATTAACCACTTTCTACTTGTTTCTCTCACCGCCCAATCTCTCACCAATTTCATAAAGAAAAATTATGAAAAAAGATCAACACTAACAAAAATCGTATCCGTAATCGTAATCGTATTGAAGCACCATTGAAACTAATTGTGTGATGATTAAACTAAGTTTTGTTTGGTGAAAATGAACGCATTTAAATATGTAAATATTATGTTAAATGTAAATATGTATGAATAAACGGATCTTTTAATTGTCTTAACGAAATATATGCACGAAAAGCAAACCATTAATGAAAACCAAAACTTTTATAGCTAAGTAAAATACTATTGTTAAATATATATTTAAAGTAACAGTTATAAAATGGTATAGTTTTACTTAGATGATTATGTAATTGAAGCGTTAATCTGTGCACATCTCATTTGTGTGCGTTGAAAAATTTGTGACTTCTCTCTGGATAAACAAGGTCAAGGTTGTACTTTATAAGAGACTATAAGAGACTTTTGGCCGATGGGTTTTATGATCGCGTTTTGTTGGCTTAACACATGCAATGCAACGCTATTAAATATTCTGGTCAACTTTTGAGAAAAAATCTAGAAAATCTAATGATGATAATAAAGGAGAAATTTTTAAAAAGTATAAATTTCAATTGCAAAATATTTTTACTTACGAATTTTTTTTTTTTTTTTTTTGATGTTACAGTAAGAGCAGAATTTTTGAATCACTCTCAATGGACCCAGTTTCATCAACAGATTTTAATTTGTGGTAATGTCCATTTTACACTTGGTAATTCGCTTTATTAGTTTCTTAGGAAGCTGCGCTATGTATATCAGCCGTGGAGGAAAATGAAATAGGTATAATAGACATCCGTTAGTGTAGTTAGACCTTTGCAGATACATATCATAATTTTCAAAAGAGAAATACTTTATAACACTCCTCCATTTGTTCTTTTCTTCACTTTTTCAGTCTTGCATAGAAGAAGACAAGGATCTGCACAGAAGAGACAAAGGCCTTGAAGATTGGTTGAATGGCTTTTTTGTTTTTGTAGTTTTATTTGGATCAATTTTTTTCATTTCCATGGATACCAAAATAATAACGAACAAGCGTGTACTTCTACTATCCAGGTCATGTTTCGTTTTTTATTATCTTATTATTTTTATTATTTTATTATTTTTATTATTTTATTATTTTATTATTTTATTATTTTTATTATTTCATTATTTTTATTATTTTATTATTTCATTATTTTATTATTTTTATTATTTTATTATTTCTATTATTTATTTACGTCATGTTTTTATATATATTATTTTTGATGAAGCCAGGTATGTATCAGTGGCGCACTGGTAGATCTTTTTAAGAAGATTTTATCCATCAGTCGCGCACTAGTAGGTATGTTGGTATGCGCATATGTCAGTGTACAGAAACAATTGCGGAGCAGTCCTGCGAAAGCTACACCAGCAATATCAAAGGTGCTGAACCTTTCATTTAGTTGGTAAATTACTAGTAGTGAATTGATATCAATGTCTTTCCATTAACATGATATCCTTCAGTCGCGCAGTGGTGCATGTGATGATTTGCTAGTCTAACAGGTGAGTATTGCCAGTGGTTCAAAACCCGTTCCGGCAGTTTGCAAGAAAGGTGAACAGAAGAAATGCAACGCCAAAGACGAATAGTTCCATACAGAGTAAGTATCCTGGTCGCATGAAGGTTGAGATGCATGGTTGTCGTCGTATGAGGTGAAAAGTTGAAGTGAAGAGGTGATTGATCCAGAGATCTCTCATACAGAAGAAAATGCTACAAAATGTGAAATAAAAACAAGGCGATCTTCTTGAATTTTTTAATATTCTTTGGAAAAAAAATTTAATAAAAAAATTGCAAAGATTTTCTCAACAATCAGTTCTCCATTTCTTACTTCTCCTGTGTCAGTTCTACGACAATTTCATCGTGCATACATCAGCTTGCATTGGCAAGCGTGGCATCAGTGGCTATCCTTGTACCTGCTCGTGCAAATCTTTTCGTCTTATTATATTCCTTCTTCCAAATTCCACTGCGTTGTTTTATATCAACTTTTTTGCAATACCACCTTAATGATCTTCTAGATAACCCCGACAATCTTGGATCATTTCCTTGTAGAATATACGCCATTTCTTCATAAGTTTTCACTTTGAGTAACTCTACTATTTCCTTTCTTTAACAGAGTCTTTCAAGCGTGGACGCCATTTTAATCTGTCACGTGTGCGTGAAGGGACTGAGAACAAATAGGAACGGCACTAGGTTGGTGGTTTGATCGGTCCTGGAATTATTCATAGTTCATGCTATGAACAATATTTCTTAAATCTTTTAGATAAATGGAATTTTTGGAAACTAAACCTTTAAAATGAAACTTTAAAGATTTACACTGTTGATTTAATAATCAAAATTGATTTTCATTGTGATTTTAAAATACAATTTTCATTAATAGTGAAAATTGAAATTTGAAAATTGAATTTTGAATTTTGAAATAATCATTCAATTTTTATTTTCTAAAGCTGAAGCAAGCATTAAATAATATTTCCATTCGATGCACCGACCCATAACGCTGTTGATCATGGTCATTAGTATATTGATTTAATACAACTTTGTACTTTTCAAAACAGTAACGGAGTATTAACTTAGCATAGGGAATAACCCTTGCATTCCTTCAAATGTAAACATAAACGAGATATACTCTACTTGTTTAACCAATCAGATTGTGTCCGTGTACGAAAGTGCCAAATTCATTTTTCACTGTCAAAATGAAAAATAAAAAATTGAAAATGGAAATTTTTAGCCAATTCCATCTTTTGAGTACAAAATGAAAAATGGAAAACAAATTATTAGTCAGATTTCATTGGTTTTATCAACTAAAAATGGACAACATTGTTCTTATCACGTGACATCACGTGGTTCATCCTATGACGTCACAACAACAAATCAGCGCAAAATAAAATTATTGGCTTACATGCCAAGCGAGTGTTGATTCTTTTGTATTATCAACATGGCCAGTATCGCGAAGAAAGTAACAGTCCGAGAAGTGAAAGATTTGCTTACATCTACTTACTCTTGATGAAGCTAATGCAGTCCTAAGGTCAAAGTATGGTGATAAAGGTTTTTCCTTGAGAAGTCTGAAAAAATTTTGTAAAGAAAATGGCATTGTAAGATGCAACACTCAAAACAAAGAAGAAATAAAAAACGAAGTAGATAATAGACGACAGAGGTAAGTGAATTATCATAGTTATCAAAACTTATTGTCTCCTTTATTGAGCTTTTTATTGTTTTCAGGCGGGAAAAATGTACGGAAGAAAGATGTTGACGGGTCGTTTGAAAGCAAAAGGGTTGAATGTATCAGAGTATAAAGTTGGAAAGGCCTTGAAAACTGTTTGTAGTGGCTCACTTAATGAAAGGCGGATGTCTATGAAACGTGCTCTAAACCCACGAGTTTACAATGCTGACTACTTTGGTCACAAACTCCATATCGACCAAAATGAAAAGCTAGTGATGTACGGAGTCACCCATGTCTGTTCAAGAGATGGGTTTTCTGGATTCATTACAGTATTTACCACAATGCCCATAAAGAACAATGGAAAGATTTATGATGAATCTATATGAATCTATACGAATCAATTGGTAAGACAAAATATGTCACAACCAATAAAAAGCAGTAGCGACATTTAGACTTCCGTCGGAAGGATTATAAGAATGTGTAGTTAAAAATGCGTTATTTTCCAATGAAACTCTAGAATTTCTACATGTTTTTTGGTTACGTCACTACTGTAGACGAACCTTCATTTTTATGTAGTGTTATCCATTTATAGACGTGTTTAAGTTATAAAGCGACTGTCAGTAAGTATGGTATTTGGGACCAGTTACGTATTGACGGAGGAAATGAGTTTGTTTTAACATGTTACGTGCAAGAAATGCTACGAGACTCAAGAACAAATACCCATCGTGTGCCAGTGAGACGGATGCCATCTGTTCAAGTAAGTACATTCAATTTATAATTAAAAAACTATATTACTTCAAGTTTGAAATTGTTTACTTTGAAGACTGTTTCTTCAGGTAATATTCTTGTCTCTAAAATTATTAACACTCAAACCCTTAGAACAACATCATTGAACGAATTTGGGTCGAAGTTAACCATCGGGTAAATTATCCTATTAAGAGCGTTATGAACCGTTTGGTTGCTCGCGAAATAGTGGACATGGCATGTGATATTGCTAGATTCAGCGTTTCATGGATTTTGATTCGTATTCGATTCGGTTGGCACAGATTTATTTGTAAAAGCATGGAACATGCATAGAATTCCAGGTATATACCACCCACAAAGATTATTTGAGAATGGGAACATTAACAAAGGCTCCAAACGGCAGATCTAGAGGGTAGTCGCAATATGCGTAGGAGAGTGTTAGAAATTTAACCATAAAAGAAAAAGGTTCAGATAATCTCATTGGTAATATAGCCTGAATTCATAAATTATGTTAATGCACCTCTCCACAAGTTGCGACTACCCTTTAGATCCGCCCCTGGCCTCCAAATTTTCAGGATTTGTAAAACTTCTGAAAATCAAAAATCGGCTAAAGTTTTTCAAAGCTTTTAACTCAATTCATGAAAAATGAGTAACACCTGTAATCTATGGAAATTCTATGTCACTAATTTTTAGGAAAAGGAGTTCCAGATATTTTACGTTAACAAAACAACAATACTGGCAATGTTCATCCTTACACCTGCGTCAAAGGAAGGTTAAAAGAAGAAAAAGCATTCGGCAAAGACCCGCTAGAATTAAATTTACAAAAAGTGCAAAAGCGCGAGGAAGTTTTTTTGCAATATTTCAACTTTTTTGAAGCTGTGTTGCGGGATAGTGAAGATTTATAAAATACTTTATTGAACTAACACATTTTTACTACTCCCTTCTTTAAAAACAAAATATATATAAATTACTTCACAAAAAGTCTATTTTATTCTTTTCAATAAGTGTTATTTCCATCATTGTGATATATTTACAATATCGTTCAGTTCAAATCAAATGGTTCAGTATCATTGTTATATATCATTGTTTATGTCATTATGGTTGTTAGATTGGTCAACAAGTAACATTCGTGCTTGATCAAATAAAGCATCCAAGCCTTTTAAAACCAATGTATTTGAGAGACTTCTTTCGCAACGATACTTTGGACACAATTTCTCCAATCCATTTTCACCACCATACCACTGGTTAACGGACGTTTGACATCCGACTATATTGCCACAACTTTTGCAATCAATAACTAGCAAACTGCATGACAATTCTCTGCAAATCGAGGATATCAGATTCTCTTCTTAGGCCTTTAGAAATCCAACACTTATTTTGCTCCGCAAACACAAATTTTTGATTTCGGCTAACTCCTCTTTCATGCCAGACACCTCATGGATAAGATTTTCCATGAAACTTTCTTGACCATCTTCAGCATAATGTTCTACATATGATCGACGTTTCTTTCGCTAACTGCTTACAATGCAATCGCTTGATTGTGACATTCGCCTTTCTTCAAGCGCTGCTGTACTAACAGCGTAGACCTTGTTGGATGTAACTTTCCAAAAAATTAGAGCCTAAAATTAATAAAAGATTATAACAAAACTGTCAGTCTCCGTCAGACCCTATGTACTCTGTATGTTTACTATCTGCATCCTGCCGAAGTTTACTCCCATTGAAATGAGAACGCCTAAGCTAAAAACAAATTCTCACCTCGAGTCCCGTCTTCATCGTAGAATACCAATCCAGAGACATTAACTTACTGTAATTCTTCAGTTTAACAATTGGAGCTCTTGAGATACTTTGTTTTGGATGTAATGAACTAGCGTCGTTTTCGTTGTATACGTTAACGTGAACGGATCTATTATGCAACGAATTAGATGGCTTCCCAAACGTATCAACATCAGCTCACACAACTTTCACTGTGCATAATGGTTTGGCTCCACTGATTGATCTGGTAGCTACAGGTGTGCTGTTGCGCGATGAACCCAGTAAACTGCCAAAGTTAGGTGCTGGAGGGAATGGAGGATTAGTGATTGCGGTCCTTCTTTCCTCTACATCATCTCCAATAACGAGAAAACGGGGCATACTTCATTATAATAAATATTTTACTAAATACGCAGACAGGCGTTTCGTCTCTAATATTAATGACTTTTGCTTCTTTTGAGGTCATCAATCTAACCTCCAGAAAACCATCAGACCCTGAAACATAGTCTAGATCACTACCACATTTCCAGGACTGGTTTCCGCGCTGTGACGTCATTCTTAAAACCAGCTCAATTGATACTTATGATATCATTGCAAGTTAAAGTAAAAATGTTAAAAATGGAATTTGTTAAAAATTTCCATTTTCTATTTTTTATTTTTCATTTTGACAGTGAAAAATGCATTTGGTACCTTCGTACACGGACAAGATTGCTGATGTTTTTTGGCCTAATAATAAAGTCCCAGCATCAAATGAATGATGAAATAACGTTTTCCTAACAAGTCTTTACTTTTCTTTCATTATTTTTTAAAAATTTGTTTCAATTTTCTTTCTTTCCTGAGTGGATTCGTTGATGAATTATTGAACAGAACACGATTTAGTCCCTCCTAAATCATTCAATCGTAACAACATGCTCAGTTGAAGCGGCTTCGCACACGGTACAGCACATCTCTCTTGCCTAAGATTGGAAGAAAAACACAGTTTCTGTTTGAAATGTTTGGCTAGCATGAACAATGGTAATGGAAGATGTATGTATGTTACTTGATGGATTGCATGTCTATACTTCCTTTACAACCACATTTGATAAAAGCATAATAATACCGATCTTGATTACCTTGATGGAGTGCAGCTTCATGGAGTGCAGCTTGATGGATTGCAGCTTGACAGTGAGCTTGATCGAATGTTTTCAACATGGAAAAAACGCAAGGTCAGCTGATTGATGTAAACCGCGCAAAGCATTACGGAAGTTGAATGACGAACAAAATCGAAAACTGACTTTCCCTATATCTTACTAACTACCATGCATCCTCGCTTGCTTACGCTCGCTGCGGGGGCAATAATACAAATACAGTTATTATTATATTCGATATATTTTTTTAATTGTTTATTTATTTTTGTTTCTTAATCTTTAAATTTCTTAATTTTATTTGTGCGCTATGAACTTTGAAGTAGGTTTAGACAGAAAGCGAATAACGAACGAGATCATACCAATCCTTCCAAAAAAAGCTCAATCCTTCCATAGTAGTACTGTCCTAATTTAGTGTGCACCCTCTCTGAAAGATAATTTTGAAGGCACCTAATTTAGTGCCCATTTTTCCTGAAATTTGGAGGAAGAAAAAGTACTCGAATTGCGTTAGAATTTATTTTTCTTATTTCTTCAATGCGTTACATATGCCAACAAACATCCATTTTCTAAGCAACACATCCATAACCCTCTCACGATTAAATTAGCAAAATTAAACAAATTTTGGCATAGTAGTTGTAATTTTATGGCAATAAATTTTCGTGGCATGAAATTTTTGCGATTTCGCCGTGGAGTTCGAAAATTAAATTGTTTAACAAAAAACTTGTATTTTTGGTCTTGTGTTTTCATTAAAATTCCTAAATTATTACAAACTCACACAAGTCTACATTTTTCATCACTACAATACTGCAGTCAACTCATCCGTTATCTGAAACGAAAATCTCGGTCCCTTGAGCGTTTGGTAGATTAATTTCAGTTTTATGCATTATTAGTTCGAAATAGCGGAGTTGGCTGTGCTATTATTATTATTATTATTGAATATTTACCCAGGATAAAAACTTCAGTAATATGTACAATCTTTACAATATATACAAAATACTGTTATCAATGTTTGTCCTGCATAGTATTCAAAACAAAAACTAGATGTAATATATATAAAAGGTGGAATATGTTTATTTGTTTAAAAGAATAGTAAAGATAAAAAGAATTAGTAAAGATAAAAAGAATTTATAGCATTACATACGAAATAGAGCCTGCAGGAAAGCCAGAGATAGGGTGGGCGCTATTTTTATGCAATACTTTAAAATTGGTTAATATAATCGGACTAACGAGTCACTACGATCACATAGTGACTTAAACTTCTTAATATCGTGCTCTTTTCTGAAATTTAACGGCAGCTCATTATAAATTTTAGCTCCTAGAAAATAAAATGATTTCCGAGCAGCTTCAAGTCTTACTTTTGGTAAACGTAATAAAATACCAGAGTTTCGAGTTGTGCGATTTGATTCAAACAGTTCAAAATAATTTCTGAAATTTTCATTTACGTCATCATGAATGCACCGATGGACAAATACCGCTGTCATTTTCAACTTCAGTGTTTCGATGGGAGTGGGAGCAACATGGGTAGTACGTGTGGAGATTATTCTGCACGCTCTTTCGTCTATTGAAGTCAATTTACGTTTTTGAGTGTCAGTGAACGAAAAACAGATCGAAGGGCAGTATGTTAATATCGGTACCACCAGAGATACATACAACGTCAACGCTGCCTTGGTGGTAAGGAGTGGTCGAAATCTTGACATGAGTCTCAGTCGTCTGGATGCTTTTTTGTATGTTTTTTCAAAGTGACTTGTTAGTAGCAGAGTCTGGTCCAGTACAATACCCAGGTATTTGTACTCTTTGGTTTCAGTGACTTTTTTGTTGTGGAAGGATACATTGAGATTGTTGTTTTTCAGTTTTTGACGTGTCCCAAACAACATACATTCTGTTTTCCCCTTTTTGACATTTGGGATTAATTGGTTTCGATTTAGCCAACTGGAGATGTAGGAAAGATCTTCATTCAGGTACTGCTCGATTTGTTCTTTTTGCTTTGATGAGACAAATATCACTGTGTCGTCAGCGTATGTTAGTATTTTACAGTTCTTAACACATTCGTGGATTCCATTAAAATGAATCAGGAACAAAAGGGGACCCAGCAGGGAACCCTGAGGTACGCCACAGTACACAGGCTCAGGATGGGAAAGTTCATTGTCAAATTTTACGCACTGCATTCTCCCAAACAGGTAATTGGTAAACCATTATATTTAGAATGCATATTTAGAATGTCAGAAAGATCACATGTCTGTTGAACCACAAAATTAAATTGGGCAAAATATTGAATTTTTGATATATATATAACTGTGAAATTAAAATGGCCAAAACAAGACAACTGCAAAAATCTTTTCCCTTGCAAACCACATGATGGAGGAATTAATAACATTCCCCTCCACTTATTTTGATTTCGAACAAACACGATAACTCGAGAAAATAATTTAAACCTTTATTTCCAAGTTGGTAACTCTAATCTTTTAAAGCAATATAATATTCTCGAGTTAGTAACTCGACTTTATTTATTTGAAAAAGTAATTACGAGTTAGTAACTTGAAATCAAAATTTAGCTTTTTTATTTTCGAGTTAATAACTGGAAGTGATATCGAAAATTAAAAATTTCAAGGTAATAACTCGAATTATGACGTCATAATCCATAACTCGACTTTATAACTCGATTTTGTAACTTGGGTTTTCCGGGCCTCCTTTTAAAGAATGACAAAATGCACAAAAAACTGCCTGGCATGTGTTTTCATAATCTCAAATCTCAAATTGAATAACAATATTGGGTCCAAACATCTGAAATGTTCCGGCTGAAAAAGAGTATTTGTGATAAATATCACATAAATATCATAAATATCAAGTATCAAGCATCAATAAAAATTAAAATTAAAATACAAAGGCAAACAGTACATAACTGTATTTTTAATGGATTAATATTTCAATATTTCAATATTCATAATAATCAATATTTCACGAATTATCAGGTATTAAGTATTTGCGATAACGTCATAATTTCCACAACAAAATATTTTACTTATGTTTACCAACATTCTGTTGTTGTTGTAGTTCTTCTTCTTCTTTTTCAGAACACAACCCCGGCTACTGCTTATGAAATACTGGTTTACGTGTTGTACTATTATTGCCTAGCTGCTTTGGCACGATGAATCCGTTATTTCGAATGCTGCTTATTTCGTACATTCGCTATTCCGAACTAAAATTTTTACCTTAAGGGAATTAATTAATGCGGAATAAATTAGTGCGGAATTAATTTTTGCGGATTCGAAATATAAAAGATTTTTTCATGCTTTACATATCATCTTTTCAAACATAAAACTAACGTAAAGCCTTCGTTAGCCAAGACATTGCAGGGCTTAGAAATTGGCATTCCCTCATTTTTCTGTAATTTCATGCGGAATTTATTTTTGCGTTTCGGGGACAAATCCATAATAATTAATTTCGCAATAATTTATTCCGCACGGATTTATTCCGCATTAATTAATTCCCTTAAGGTAGTCCCCAGAGTTTGCCTTAAAAAATTCTTATAAGATACGCCTACTGTATTAAAGGCATACCGAACTACCCAGGGTCAATTTCTAATTTAGTAGGTCCCACGAAATTAAAATTAAAGCGAGAGAATATATAAACAGAAAGTACTAATCTGTTTTACCATAATTATTTATTTTTATTATTTGCAGAATATTTATATGGGTGCAAAACACTTCAGCGTCTAAAATATATACAATATATACATATCGGCTGTTATCAATGTTAGACCTGTTAAACAAAAGTGAAAAATAAATTGGTAGATATAAAATTGATAAGATTGATCAAATAGAGCTTTAAAAGAACCTAAATAGGGTTTATATTCACATATAATACAGAAACCTAATTAAAATATTCATTGATCTTGTTTCTAATAACAGTCCTCGTTTGGCGTTTTCTTGTTGCTAAAGGTAGGTCATTGTAGAGTTTCGCCCCTGCATAACGAAAATAAATTTTCCCAAGTTCTAGTCTCATTTTAGGCACTTTCAAGAGATAACCAGAGTTCCCCGTATTCTGGCTGTGATCATTTATTGTAAAGTATCTGTCAAAGTTTGAGCAGCAATCATGTTCCAGGCATTTTCGTACCAGACAGCATGCTTCTTTGTTAATAACATTGGTCACAGATGGTACTTTACAACCAACTACTTGAGATGCCCTTCGCTCAAAAGACTTCAGCCCTTTCTTCTGCCCATCCGTAAACGTTAATTTAACAGTACTTTGATGTGTAAGCAGCGGTAACATCATCATTGTGAAAACACAATATGTGGAGTCGAGTGTTAAACACTCCGTAAACACTTTAATAATCTTAACCGTCCACAGGCTTTTTTGTAGATCTTTTCAAAATTGGTGTTGAAATTCAGGTGACTGTCAACGATGTTTCCCAAGTATCTATATTCGTTGACATTATTGATTGGCTGTCCTCGATAGTTTATTTCGAGAACTTTGTTTGTCGTTGATAACCTTTTTCCAGTTCCGAATACCATCGCCTCGGTCTTTTCTTTCTTTAAATTAATGATCAAGTTCATTATCATCAAAATACTTTCCGATACTCTGAAGATCTTCATCTAGCAGCTCTTCAATTTTCGCTTTACTTTTATCTGCAACATAGATAACTGTGTCATCAGCATAGATGGTAATATTAAAATGATGTAGGTATTGCGGAAAATCGTTGAAGAACATGACGAACAGTAAAGGCCCAAGAATGGAACCTTGTGGTACACCGGATAGGAAGCGATGGGTTTCAGAGGAGTCGCCATTCAAGGAAACAAATTGCTCACGGTTGAACAAATAGTTTGTAATCCACTTATGTGCTTTACCTTCAATACCGAACTCCGACAATTTGTTTAACAGCACAGCATGCCTAACGGTATCAAAGGCTTTCGTTAGATCTATATACACTACTCCTACTATGGTTTCCGTCGTCGATTTGTTTTCTGATGTTGTCACGTAAAAGGGTAGACGCCAGTTTGGTCGAACGATTTCGCCGGTAGCCGAATTGAGTATTTGTTAGGAGATTGTTCGTCTCTACATAGTCGGACAATTGGGAATGTACTGCTCTTTCAATGATTTTGAAAAAAATTGGCAGCATGGATATTGGTCTGAAGTTCTCAGTTTCACCAGTGTCTCCACTTTTGTGTATCGGAATGATTTTAGCCTTTTTCCAAATTGACGCTACGGTACCGGAATTCAACGAAATGTTTATTATGTGGGCCAGAAGCTTAGATATTTCCTTTCTACAGTCTTTTATCATGCCAGGCGGTAGGTCATCGGCTCCTGTCGATTTCTTTCCTTTTAAGGAGCGTAGTTGTTTTTCTACGAAAACAGCCGAGACGTACGAAAACTTGAAAACGTTCTCCGTTCTTCTCATTTTCGGTTTGTGTGTTCTCCATACATGGTTCGTGAGAGATGTGATGCCGGCTTTGAGCTTGGTCACAATTGTTCCGTAATATTCTGCAAAAACAATTGCTTTATCTTTTATATCTTGCAGTGAAGATAACGAGGTTTTCAACTTTGATGGGTAGATTGCTTTTACAGCTTCCCAAAACTTGCGCGGATTGTTTTTGTTCTGACTTATCCAGTTTTGATGGTAATTTCGTTTATGCCTCGTTTACCTTTATATTACAGCGATTTCTAGCATGCTTATAGGCTTTCCAGTCTGCTTGATCTTTTGTTGTCCTTGCTTTTCGTAGTAGCTGTTTTTTACTCTCTTTAAGTTTTTTCAAAGTTCCTTTCATCCATCGTGCGGGGTTTCCTTTGATTGACCTGGACCTAAATGGAGCATTGGAAAAGTAGAATTGCTTCCCTGTCGTTTTCATGACAACATTGTTGAAATGTTATCAGAATGGCAATAAAGAAAAAGGGGTCCAAGTATCTGAAGAATTCTTCCGTCAAATTAACATGTTGCCATAATTTAACTGGATCTTGTTTATCGGGTGTATACATCAATATGTTGGCAATTTTCACGCGGGAGACCACCTTCCTTTTTTCTTTGTTGTTGTCAAGTACATCCCTGAAAGATTAGGAGGCATTCAAAATATATGTAAATTTTCCCACACCCTAAGGGTTATCTCAGATATTAGAAATTGTCAAAGTTACATAAGCATAAAAAATTAGAAACACAAACATTAAAATTACTCATTCTCAAGAAAAATTAAGAATTCAATTAAGAAACCTTTAGAACAGCCACCCTTAAAGTACTTGGGTTTTTTTTCAACTCTCATAAACAAAAAACAACTTTATTAACCATATTCTATGGTTTTCCATATTGATTCTTGCTGCAAAATAAAATACAAACAAAACGAAAGAAACCCCCAAAACAAGTAAGGCTTGTTACACACAGAAACTCATTTACTTTTGCAGAAAAACTTACATTGTAAAATAGATTTTTTCAGAGGCGTGGAGTTACCTGCAATAACGTTGTAGAAATGTCAAAATTGAGATAGTTTGTTTTATCGTCGTCAGTATAATGACAGATACACTTCATGTACTCTACATTGCAGCAACATCATAAAATTACGTTTTGGTAACGTTGCTATTAGATGTTGTTTTGGCGTTTTTTATCTGACGTTATATAAACGCTATATGGAGGTTAGTTGCTCCAACGTTACATGTTTTACGCCGCCGCTACAGCGTTGTGCTCGCGTCAGTTGGGATAACATTGGCAAAAATACCTTCGCACAACGGTATGTTTAAATAAGTCGCCGACGTGGCGACGCAAATACAACTGATATTCAACGTTGTTGTTGACTAAAAATTGTCTTTAAACTCTATGCACATTGCAATCTTTGATTGGTATTCTCAAGTGTCAAATATAATATGATTTTATTTGCAATTTACTTCACAAAATTAATGAGCATAAAATGGCTGGAGTTTGTGCATTAAAAGAGACAGGCAAAATGAAACACAGATTGTCTCTATTATTAAATGTGCAAATGGGTCACTATTGAAAATCTAGTTCAAGGAGGTAATTGAAAATAAACACGTCATAATGAAACTTGTCTATATAGCAGATAATTATGAGATTATTAAGATTATTAAGATTATTAAGTACAGGGAGAAATCTTATTAATTTAGATTTTCTGTCTATCAACTAAGTGTTGCGCTGCAACCGTTTTTCTGCCAATTCCGAATCGGTTATCAGTTTTTAAATGGCGGAAGTCCGTGTCCAGAAGCGTATTTTTTTCCAATAATGTTTTTTTATATCCATGGTTTCGATGATGATGTATAAAATTAATTCAAATTTTAAAAAACTTAAAGTCTGTACATTTGATATGGAGCAGTTGGTAGTCTTCCAAAAGCTTTTGAATTGTTTATCTTTTATTACGGTAGCAGCGAAAGCGAATACCATATTAAAACACCCTTGGAATACTACTACTACTACTACTACTACTACTACTACTACTACTACTACTACTACTACTACTACTACTACTACTACTACTACTACTACTACTACTACTACTACTACTACTACTACAGTTACTTTAACTAGAAATATCACTTGAACATTTGAAATAAAGCCATGAATTTGCTGTTGGTATTGTCTCGTGCTTCCATAGTCTGTAGGAGTCCATCAACAAGCAGTTAGTAAGAAATTTCATCAGTTTTCAACTTAACTCTTTCAAACCTTCTATTACCTTTCTCGTTTGTTATTTACAGGTTTTGTTTACTTGTATTTGTAAAGATCTAGTTTAAAAGGCAGTATTTCATAAAGCAGTCGTTCTATTTTTCGTATATGAAATCACTATTTTTTTTCGAAGAAGACGCGCGTTTTTCTCCTACGAATATTTTTTTTTTCGATTTAAAAAAAATATTTTATGTATATCTAATGGTTACAGCTCATGCATGTATATTCAAATCTGATCCTAGGCGTTTTTCGTTTTTTTTATTAGAATAAGTCATAATAAATAAATGTAGCTTTCAGCTATCCTCCTGCAGTAAAATGTTTATAGGCAGATTTAGTGTTAAACGATAATAATTGAAATAATCCGCCATCGGATTTGAACCGCTATATTAATTGATACAATGATATGTTTTCACAATACCTTATATTGGCCCTTTGGACCGGTCCTTATTAGGCCAAGGCAAAAATCATGATTTGGCCATTTAGGACCGTATTTAAGAAATACATTATTGGGACACCCAGGCTATATAAAGCTTCCATTTCCTGTGGAGTTAATATTATCATAGACATTTATAAAACGAGTATTCTGGGACACACTGTCTAGGGAAATCTTTTGAATCAACAATGTTGATCGTGTTTTCATTTTCATTTGCAAATTGTATACAATAGAGTTGTAGATAATTAGATTTCCCTACAACCAATAAGGAATATCATAACGCCAGAAGCTTGCTAATAAATTCATGAGAAACCATGATACATTCGTAAATAGAAAATCTAAATAAAAATACTTACAGATATATAGAATTGTTTTCAAGATCTTTAAGTTATTTCGTGTTTACATTTGCTATTATTACTGATTTATTTTCTGTTGCACGCAATGAAATCTTACCAAAATACTTTCTGGAGACTCTCCTACTTGGGATTTTTTATTACAACCAATGGTCCTTTTATGATGGAAGAAAATTTGTTGTAGTTTATTAAGCAGGTTTTCCACTAGGTGGAATATTCCGCTTGTAGTCCAGCAGCTTTTGTTATTTAATAAATTCCGCAAAAGCATCGCAGAAAAGTAGGATCAACTTCAATTTTTCTTCCGCGTTATATTGGCAACCCAATCAAATGGGTCAATTAGTGATCACGTGGAGAAAACAATATCCGCTCCGCGCTGAATATTAAGTCTAATCGAAAACCAGCTTTAGACACCATCTACACTGCATATAGTTTAGTGTAAACACCACTTTCGTGGAAATTAGGAAAAACATTCACTTTAATTTGTTTTTTTGACATTATAGTTTTCATATTTATTTAACTGTTCGATGTATTTGTTCGTTTGTTCGGTTGCTATATAGTCATTAGGAATTTTCTTAACACAGATACGAATAAACACTCGAGCCTCAAGACAAAATATTGAGAGACAAGCTCATTTTTCAATAAAAATGCATTTCAAATTTAATTTTTCAATAAACATGAGTTTTAAAGTCCCCTGGTGTTTCTAAATTTCGCAGTAGCTCCACTGACAAACTCCATTCACACCAACATTGATATCAGGTGGAAGGAAGATTTGTCTCCCAATTTTTTTGGAAGCTTGTCTGAAAGTGTTTTTAAAATGGCTAGAAAATGATCAGAACGCTGCAATAGTAAAAATTGACATACATTTAATTAAGTTGACTGGTTCAAAATGGTGGAATACAAGAAAAACACATCAAATCTCATTGACAGATATGGAGTCAATGTCAACTTTTCAAATGCTCACAACAATTACAAATCGGAATAAAATATGCACATAAAGTAGATAAATCTATGTTAAAGAAGTATGTTTTCCTAAAACAAAAACATGCATATACTTATCGAAATAAACAAAATCAAATCAGAACATCAGAAGATTCACATGCGCAAAACCAATAGAAAACCTAAACCGGCCTTCTGATTCTGACTGTTAAGATATTACGTTAATAATAAATAAAAAACAATTGAAAATCTTGAAAATCTCTCCAGCAATAAAAAGGAGCCACAACTCAACTGGCATATTTTTATTTATTATTTATTTAATTAGGAAAAGTTGGTTTCAACGCATGAGGAGAATGTAAGCAACAAAACTTGCTCATATATGTAGCTTGTATACGTATACACGCTACGGCGTATATGTTTCGTGTCGTTTTTTATCTTGAAAAACCTAGTTGATGGAGAAACATAAAATCGGACAACAACACCATCACCAACAAATAAATTGGTAAGTTTATATTTCCTGCAACAAAATAACAAGCGAAGTGGATGTTGCTCGAATTTGTTGCTTTCACAGGAAGAATTACCAATGGTAAAAATGACAAAAAGAGACTACTAACACTTTATAAGCTGTCCATTTATTGAATTGCCATTTGCTTTCTGTTGTATATTTACAATTTATTTACATTTACAAGTTCTTTTCCTTCAAACAGGATTCATTTCCTTTTTACAACGAGTTTCCAGCAAAACGATCCAGCAAAATGGTCATTAACATATTGCTGTCTTTCACAAAATATTATTCCTTTTACGGTAAACTAATGCAACTAAAACGTTTGTGCAATAAGCAAGAATAGAGCAAGAATAGAGTTCATAGTTGTAGTTCTGTTGTGTTGTGAATATCAATCTTCAATCTTTTTATCCTCCACCAGGCCATTTAAATTTTGAAAATTCAGACAGGCAAAAACAAAACAAAAATCAATCCATAAAATCTCCAGTGGTGTTAAAGATGTTTGCTATATAATTTAGTAATTATTATATTCTGCATTTCTACAATTTTAATTTTTTTTAAGGTTTTTATCACTTTTATTCGTGCATCATTAACTATGGAGTAGATTTGACTTTCAGACTGTCCAGCGAGATATTTTGCAACTCAATCGTTCTGTGGTGGTGAACTTCCTACTACACAAAATTAAATTGAAACAAAGTTTTGTGTAGACCTGGTCGCATTGTATTTCTTGAATCAATCAACAGTCGAAATGTTCTTCTTTTCTATAAGCCCTGGATAGTCGTTCACCTGCAAGAGTCTAGTCCAACTGACAATATCGCCTTCCGGGTAATTTCCATCATAAACCACGCCAACATCATCGCTGGACAGCTCCATCTTCCATATATTCAGCTGTGATATATATCCTCGCCAAGACTGACTTGCATCATTAACTGTACAAACGTCATTTCTTTCATCAAGATCTTGTCCAACCACAACAGTATTTGGATGAAACAAAGCACCAGTATTAATTGGATGACTGCTTACTTCTACACCATTGATAAAGAACTTGACGTTTCTATCAGAATTAACTGTTAAGCAGAGGTGGTACCATTTTGATCTTTCAATATAATATTCTGCTTCAAAAACTCCAAAAAGGGAATATAATATTATGTTTCCTGTTTTATCATTACCTATTATAAATGCATTACAAAAATCACCTGGAATTTGTGGAAATAGTGATACTAAATGCGGTGCTTCTCCAAAATCACTGTTAAACCATGTGCAAACAGATATTGTTTTGGTCGCGTCTTTCAGATCAACTGGAACCAGCTCGTGCTTTTTACTTGCAGTTATAAAATGAAGGGCAGTAGAACCAATTGGTGATTTCGAAATGCACTCCTTGCCAAAACAAAGACACTTATAGGAACCATCGCAAAGTGTTGTGCATTTTCCACCATTCACGCAAAAGCCACAAGTTGAATCATTGTATTGTTTGTTTTTGCACTTGCACTGATACCATGGTGGCTGACAAATTGACAGACAGTAGGAGGTTTCTGGGCACGGTTTGTGTTTCAGACAGTATTGACCTTGATATTTGCCAAACTGGTTAACTTCAAAGTATGTCCAGTCTGGTGCAATTTCAGTCACGCTTGATTGTTGGTTATCTGCGCTTAGTTGACACTCGTTTGTTAAGTGATTGTAGTTGATAGACTTGCATTTACCATAATACCAGCAGTTGAGTTGACATCTACTCACAGACACGCCCTTAATAACTTTGAAATAACTGGATAACTTCTTTCTCTTTATTGGATCGAATTGTTTGCCTGTCAAACATTCATCATTTCTATTCAAATGAACAAAACCCCATATTGCAATGAAACAAAACGGCGTCAGAATTTTCAGCAGCATCGTTAAATTTCTCAGTGCTGAAATGTAATACAGTAGAACTCGGATAAAATGAACTCAGAAGGCGCCGAAGAAAATACTTCGATAAACCGAGGCATAATTTTAAACAATCAAAACATGAAAACCAATATTACAGAACTGTCAAAGTTTTGGGAAACAAATTGTTACAAATTGATGACTTTAAAATGCCGTGCTGCGTCTTTTCTCGTCCCCTTTACTGGATTTGATATATTTCGACCAGATAAAAATGTCTACAAAACATTTCATCGGGGATTTACGAGAACCAGCCTAAGAACGATCAAAATGGTCTCTTTAACTTATCCTTAGTAGAAATTTAGTCTTGTCTTCTAAAAGCTTTAGCGTCACTTAAAGTCAGAATTTTTAAAACTGCTTTAAATAGTTATATCAATAACCACTTACGCAACCTCGATCCCAGGGCTTCTTATCGGACATTTACGGAGAGAGAGAAAGTAGAGACAGAAGAGGATCTGCGATCGGGGTTGACGTCAAGACACCTTACATTCAACATTCACTTTACCGAGCTATTGAGATACTAACCACTTGAGATAATATTGTTTCTGATGTCATAGCATTCATATATACAGGATAATGTGTACATGAATACATCAAATGCTCTCGAAATAAGAATTTAATTATTAATAAATATGTTTCCTAAATATCATGTAAGATTTGAAATTGGATAAATATTCACACAATGAGGACAAATGTTCGGTAACACAATTCGCATCGATGTGTTATGAACGTTTATTAATCTTTATCCAGATTAAAATCAGATAAAAGTTTTCGGAATAAACATGAATTATAATGACCTTACCAAACTGAAACTCGAATTTGTTCCTCATACTCTATTTTAAAGTTTCACTCACACAAATTAGACACTAAAATGGAGTTTCTATTGAATTACATCATATAGTGAATCGGAGAATAGTGTAGGGTGAAAGGAGAGTTAGAAAAGATGAATTGACAAATGGATTTTAAAAAAAATCTATGCAAAGATCTGCTTTTCTCCTATACATTTTCTCCTATAAACTCTATATACTTTTCACCTTTCATGTTAAAAACAACGATGGAGAGCAACAAAGCGAATCGGTTAATACTTCACACAAAAAGTAATGTAGTCTGCAAACCCATAGCACGACGGGTCTGAATATGTACCGGATAGATTTCCACTTTTAACGACAAACTTTCATCTTGCTGTTGGGTATTCGGGGATTTAAATAAGAATTGAATTCCCAAGATACGATACATTTATTTGATTCCGTCAAAAACTAAATTTTCAAATCGATAGGGTAATGTGGACACAATAAAAGGAACTAGGACTTGAGAAACAATTGTAGGTTTCAGTAATATTGCTACAGCAGAATCTCGATATTACGAACCTCGATATAACGAACCTGGTTCGCTGTTCCCTCACATAACCCTATTCATACCAAGAGGGGGCTGTTAACGAACTGATTTCAAGTTCCCGTCATGATTCGTTATATGGAGATACTACTGCATTTACTTGTTGACTTCTTTGAACTCTATTTTCCTTTCAACAGGCGGTTTCTAATTTTTGCAACTTGAATGGGGTGTTCGTTATAAGGGAAGGGCGCTTACTTAGATTTTGCAGAATGATTTGAATAAAACATTTTTGGGTGTGTTTATATTGGGGTTTTTTCTATCCTAAATTCTTTCCCATTCTGTTATACTTGTTATACTTATGTGTATTTCCAACCTTTTCCAACCTGATTTGAAAACCATTTTCTCTTAACTAATCATTGACATTTGATGAGAAAAATTTAACGCATGTTAAAAATAATGTCAATTTTGGGCAGATTTGACGTCCCACCGAGGGCTGCGTTATCGAGTCTAACAAAATCATTCACCTCATTTCATAGCGGCAACTGCTGAAAACATTTCTGCAAAGGTGCAACTAAATTGCATTGATATTACATGAGATATCTTAGCCAGGTATTCAGAAATACAACTTCTGAGATATTTCAGTTTTAAAAAAATATCAGAAATTTCGAGAGCTTTTCGGGTTTTCTACCCCGTCCACGACTTCTGAAACGAAAACCGATTTGGTGCGACGTATTGCACCCAAAGACACCTTAATAATTATGTTTATTTGCTTTTGGAACGCTTGTGGCGAACAGAGGGTCAGCACGACATAAAAATCATCTGGAAAACTTCTTTCAAAACTTTGTAGTGTCTTCTAAACGAAAATGCTCACATCTCATATTTTGACATTTTTGAGGGGGTTTCTACCTTAATGATGTGTTACATAGAAGTAACTGAAAGGTCTGCATTGGTAATGATTATATCAGCACGAGGTGGTACCTCCTGCGGTATTTATATTGTCTTGAAGAATGTTGTTGTAGCAAAATTGAAATTGAAAAAAAAGACCTCGAAGAATTTCAAAAAAATTATTAAAAGTCAATTTTCCCTAACTTTTTAAAAAAAAATCTAAATTCCTGATGTTTCCCTTAAATCTTTGACCAAATTATTTTCCACTGGCTTCCCCTGATTTTCTGTATAGGTAAATATGTAACCATGGTCTCTTTATAATCTGTTTATAGCTATAAACATAATTAATAACTCAGTTAAAGTAAAAAAAAAATGGAATATTGAAAAATGTCATCACCAAGTAAACATTCATCTTTACTAGAGCTAGAGGCGGATCTAGAACCTAGTTGAAATTTATGGAGGAGAGCACGGTCATTAAGTGTGTAAAAGAAAAACCTGCAAATAACCTAATCAACACTTATGTTTTTTCAGAAAATTAATGATACTGTACTCCTCCACTTTCTTTGACTAACCCTAGATCCGCCGCTGAAAGCTTATAGGTCATTTAAGCTTTCCTATACATACTTATAGATGATTTTATTGTTGAATAGATTGCTTTCTGGAGGATTTTCACTTAGGCTGTTAACTCGTATGGATAAATTTACCTCAGTATTTTGCAACTGTCTACTTGATGCGATCTCGCCTCTCTTAAGAAATGTTCACATGAGAATGAAAATTACCCCTGGTAAGCGGGATCACGCCTATTGATATGATAGGAAATACCTCGGTGGGCAGGAAAATATTTTTCTCATATGAACACAATTTCCTCGGTAAGCGGGGAAATTTTACGTTTAGTCAGTAAAATTTGTATTCTTTTCTAAGCAACACATCCATAACCCTCTCACGATTAAATTAGCAAAACTAAACAAACTTTGGCATAGTAGTTGTTATTGTATGGCAATAAATTTTCGTGGCATGAAATTGTTGCGATTTCGCCGTGGAGTTCAAAAATTAAATTGTTTAACAAAAAACTTGTATTTTTGGTCTCGTGTCTTCATTAAAATTCCTAAATTATTACAAACTCACACAAGTCTACATTTTTCATCACTACAATACTGCAGTCAACTCATCCGTTATCTGTAACAAAAATCTTGGTCCCTTGAGCATTTGGTAGATTAATTTCAGTTTTATGCATTATTAGTTCGAAATAGCGGAGGTGGCTGTGCTGCGTATTTAGAATGTCATAAAGATCACATGTCTGTTGAACCACAAAATTTAATTGGGCAAAATATTGAATTTTTGATATATATATATATATATATATATATAACTGTGAAATTAAAATTGCCAAAACAGGACAACTGCAAAAATCTTTTCCATTGCAAACCACATGATGAAGGAATTAATAACATATATACACATTCCACTCCACTTATTTTGATTTCGAACAAACACGATAACTCGAGAAAAATAATTTAAAACTTTATTTCCAAGTTGGTAACTCTAATCTTTTAAAGCAATATAATATTCTCGAGTTAGCAACTCGACTTTATTTATTTGAAAAAGTAATTACGAGTTAGTAACTCGAAATCAAAATTTAGCTTTTTTATTTTCGAGTTTGTAACTGGAAGTGATATCGAAAATTAAAAATTTCAAGTTAATAACTCGAATTATGACGTCATAATCCATAACTCGACTTTATAACTCGATTTTGTAACTTGGGTTTTCCGAGTCTCCGTTTAAAGAATGACAAAATGCACAAAAAACTGCCTGGCATGTGTTTTCATAATCTCAAATCTCAAATTGAACAATATTGATTGGTGCCAAACATCTGAAATGTTCCGGCTGAAAAAGAGTATTTGTGATAAATATCAAGTGCGGCAGTCCAACGGAAATAAAAATGCAAACAGTATCATATCCTAAGTTAAATCCACACAAAACTTAATTCAAAAATGAACTATGCAAATTACTCTTTTATTTTTATTCTAAAGAACAACAAAAATGAATAAACGGTGTAACACTGGTCCACTGTGCTGCCAGCCACAAACCTCTGCCAGTCATGCAGAAGCTGGAAAACAAACAGAAAATGTTGCCAGAAAAATTGTATTTTGGGTATCAAAACCATCCTATTTCATCTATAAGTTCATTTTTTGCATATTTTGTTCTGGAAATTATGACGTTATCGCAAATACTTAATACCTCATAATTTGTGAAATATTGATTTTCTGAAATGGGTGTTTTTGATGCTCTTTCGAACGATATGGATCTTTTCTTGATTTTGAAGAATTTTATTTTTTACTGGCCGTAAATATGTTACGTCATTAACACGTGATAACCAGGACCAAATTTTTTTGGACCCAGGTGGAAAATGAAACCTGACCATACAAGAACTTTATATCAAGGGAACAAATTTCGGTTACCCTCTCCGCCAGTTTCTTCTAAAATTATCGCTGTCTAAAATGAGATAGTTCCATGTTCGACTAAATGATGTACATTAGACAGCAACTTTTAAAGCATGTGAATGTTGTGCAGAGAGATTCTTACTCTCTCCGTTTTGCTAGAAGTATAGTCGTGTGTCTCACAAACTTTGGATTCAATAAAAATGAGTGTAGGGTCAAAATTTTAGTTTAAACACATTTTTTTCCATAGAGCGTGTCCTAGTTTTGGCTGTATTTTGCGGGTTTTCCGTTGAAGAAAGATCATAAATACACTTTAATAAATTATTCAAATTAATAATTATTAATTATTAATGAATAACAAATTATTGAGAAAGCTTCCTTCTGATGATCATTTTCCAAATTTTGTAAATACACCAAATATCAATAATATACATTAACATCCCGGATTAAAACTTTTTACACCTATTTTTTCTTTGAAATTTATATATATTTCACTGAACCGAAAGTGACGAAAAATAAAAATCACAAAACATCGATAAGGAAAGAATACTTTATAGAAGATGATGATGTGTATCCATAGAAATATAGCGTAAAAACACCGCACATCACCTTTGAATTCTTTTGCTTATTAGTTATTTTTAGTGGATTAATATTTCAATACTTCAATATTTATAATAATCAATATTTCACGAATTATCAGGTATTAAGTATTTGCGATAACGTCATAATTTCCACAACAAAATATTTTACTTATGTTTACCAAAATTCTGTTGTTGTTGTTGTTGTTGTTGTTCTTCTTCTTCCTTTTCAGAACAGAACCCCGGCTACTGCTTATGAAATACTGGTTTACGTGTTGTACTATTATTGCCTAGCTGCTTTGGCACGATGAGTCCGTTATTTCGAATGCTGCTTATTTCGTACATTCGCTATTCCGAACTAAAATTTTTATCTTAAGGGAATTAATTAATGTGGAATAAATTAGTGCGGAATTAATTTTTGCGGATGAAGGGTCAAAATATGCCTTATTTTGCAGAATTAATTTTTGCGGATTCGAAATATAAAAATTTTTTTCATGCTTTACATATCATCTTTTCAAACATAAAACTAACGTAAAGGCTTCGTTAGCCAAGACATTGCAGGGCTTAGAAATTGGCATTTCCTCACTTTTCTGTAATTTCCTGCGGAATTTATTTTTGCGTTTAGGGGGCAAATCCACAATAATTAATTTCGCAATAATTTATTCCGCACGGATTTATTCCGCATTAATTAATTCCCTTAAGGTAGTCCCTAGAGTTTGCCTTAAAAAATTCTTATACGATACGCCTACTGTATTAAAGGCATACCGAACTACCCAGGGTCTATTTCTAATTTAGTAGGTCCCACGAAATTAAAATTTAAGCGAGAGAATATACAAACAGAAAGTACTAACCTGTTTTACCATAAATTTAGTATTTAAGTGTAAATTTTAATAATGTTTATACTATACAATAAAGGATGTTATGTCTAACCATTTTGCAGAAAAATATGATTTTCAAGAGAAACTTCTGGTAAAAGTTTACCAGCGTGTCTGTGAGTATTGCCAAAGAAAAGAAAAGTTTTGAAGAATTGCATATTACATTACTAGAAATATTATAGAATACGTTTTTATTATCTTACTTGCACTTAACTGTGTCTGTGCATCGAATATTCCCAACAAAAGTTGATGGTGATTCTTCCTTTCTCTCCATGTTGTTGTTTTGCGATGAAGAATTGTCAGAATAATATACAGACCAGCTAACTTTCCACGGTCAGTAAATTAATGGAGGCGTGAGTTATAAATATTATAAGTTCAAAATAATAACAATTAAAAAAAATTCTGGTCCGCATAATTCAAAAGCATGTAACACGCGGTGACTTGCTTTGAGTCTTTGAGCTTAAAATAAGTGAACCCTGGGTAGTTCGGTGTGCCTTTAAAATAGACGGTTTTTAGACACCACTGAAATTTCTTTTGTTCTGAATGATATTTCTTTTGTTTGAACAGTTCATTGTAACTTGAATTTCGGATTTTGATCACTTTGTTCTTTTCAGAAAAATCGTCAGTTTAGTCTTGTGTCGTTTTTATTCTATTGAAAAGAAATTTTCCGTTAACATACTATTTCATACTCAACGTGCAGCGTGGTTGCAGTGGATGGTAACTTCGAGAGCGACCGCTGAGGCCCGTGTTCGAGTCTCATATCTTGATACTTTACTACAGCGCGTTTTAAAAGTAGCGTATCATGCCATTTGGAGCCATCAACTCAAATTACACTGGTCTTCGATCTACTTGCAACAATGTTATACCCATCTCTGACGGTAAGTCAACTTCAATAATACAAAGCTTTAGGTTATACTGACTTACTGTTTCCATTTAATGTGAGAAGGTTTCCCTTTGATTCAATAGCTACTGCGCATGCTTGACGATTAATGCAAATACGGAAATAATGACAATCTGAAATGGAAAGAACACTATCATTTCATGTCTCAACATCTTCCTTTTTATATCCGTGTTTTCAGGGACACTTCTAATTTTTTTGACAGAAAAACATCTATGGGCATTTGCACAATTTTGTCAACAGTTCGTGGAACGGTACTTTGATTACATTATGATGACTCTATGATGATCTTGAGGGCCTTTACTACCCAAATCTTCCAGATTTGTTTAATATTTTTTACCGTTGAGTTAACCGCCGTTTGCGTACAGTAGAACCCTCATATAACGTCTCATATAACGTCTCATATAACGAATGCCTCGATATATCGAACTAATTTCTCTGGTCCCTTGAAATTGATTAAGAAACCTTTTTTTTTTTGGCCCTTTCAGTTAACTCCCCTTTGGATATAACCAACCCAGGGTACAATAGATTACAGAGCTGAAGGGACCGAAGAAAAATTCGTTCATTCTTCTGAACGCTTCTGAACTAATGGGTTCAGAGTACATCATTTATGACTGCTGACGTCCTGTTGTTAAGTGCGAATGAAATGTGTTCGTAACAACCAGCGGCGGATCTGGAGAGTAGTCAAAATTTGTGGAGGAGAATGTTAGTTATTAAAGTATAAAAGAAAAGCGTGCAAATAAGTCCATTGGTGATACAGACTGAAAACAGAAATTATGTTAATGTGCTCCTCCACAAATTGCGACTACCCTCTAGATCCGCCACTGACAAGTGTACCTTATGCATACAGAGATGTCGCAAGAATGAAAGGATATAAAACAAGAATGATGAACCGTTGATAGCAGAGTGAAGGTCGAACTTACCTGCGATCTTCTCCACTTTCGATCTTCTCCACTTTCGATCTTCTCCACTTTCGATCTTCTCCATTTTCGATTTTCCCTTGGTTTAATCATGGGTGGGTGGAAGTGTATCTAAAGCTCCGTCAAAATTTGTGGAGGAGGGTTTAGTCATTTAAAGTACAAAGAAAAACGTGCAAGTAACTTAATCGACACTCAAGACTGAAAAGAAAGATGATAACGTTGGACACTTTTTTTGACTGACCCTGAATACGCCTGTGGGTGAATTCCTTTAAAATATCTTTAAATATCGTTACAATATATCAATTTAAAAACGAGAAAATGGATAATAAGAAGCTTCATGGTTGTTTAAAACCTATATATTCGACCTCACATTCCAAAGATCATCATCAGAATGAATTTATTAGAAAGTTAAAACGTTAAAATTTAAAAGAGTGGATGCGTAATGATGGTATATACATAACTTCGTAACCATGGAAACCTTTGAATCCGATATGATAATGAAACACATTAGCACGTTACTAATTTAAAAGTTTCAATGGCACGGACTTCTCTTGAGCATTAAGTGATGGTTTCAATTCGCGTATGTAGAGTGCTTCGGAAATTTTCCTCTTGTATCTATTGTTTTTAAAACCTTGTCGTAATATTTGGAAATTGTCTAAGTCTACAATTGGATGGTCTTTGTTGACGGCGTGGCAATAGACATGGGAGTTGTCATAGGTGGCGTCGTAATCATTACATGACGTCGACGTAACGTTTCCATGGCAACAATGCTCACTTAATCGAGGTAACAAAGTTCTTTCTAGTTCAACCATGAAAATACCAGCAAGGACAGACCCCAGGGGGGGACCCATGGCAACACCGTCAGTTTGCTGATAAATCTCATCGTTGAAAGAAAAATGAACGTTTTTCGTACAAAAAAGCAACAGTTCTTTCATATCTTTTCGCGAGATGTTTGTTGAAATTTCATTCCTGTCATAAATTCGTTCTAAAACCAGGTCTATAGTATAATCCAAAGGAACGTTCGTAAAAACCGACTTAACATCAAATGATATAAACTTGTAACCTTCAGGAACAGTCTTACCTTTAATGTAGTCAACAAATTCGTTTGTACTTTGAACAGTGTATTCGGATTTATTCAATGGCGATAATAACCTTGCCAAATATTTTGCGGTATGGTATGACGCGGTACCAATGTTGGAGATTATTGGACGGATGGGAAGGTCATCGACAGAGCCATTTAGTGGTACTTTGTGGTATTTAACTGTTCCATAAAACTTTCCAGGGCACGATCCAGTTGGATAAACCTTTCGGAATACGTTATCTGGTAGCTTGCTTTTGATTTTACGTAAGCATCTCTGTAATTTTCGTTCTATGTTATCAGTAGGATCTTTGGTTAATTTTACGAACTGGTCAGATTGAAGGATTTCCATCGCTTTCTCAAAGTACTTTGTGCGATCAATTATAACAACACCTCGACCTTTATCCTGTCTGAGTATGATGATGTTGGTATTCTTAGACAAGCTGTTGATAGTTGCACGATGTTTGAAGGGTATTTTGGTGCCATTGTATCGCTCACATGTGTTTCGTACTTTCGTTTTAATTTAAAAACACTTTATAATATTCATGGTAAAAACCTGAAAAAACGAGACATCTCTCTAAACTTACCTCGTTTAACCAATTAAAATTAAGAGACTTTTCTACCAAACAACGAGTGATACCAAGTTGTTTTAATTTTCTTACATTTAGTAATTCGTCGCATCTTTTCGGAAGTCAATTACTCGTAAAATGTTAGTCACGAGTATGATATGCTCGTTATGAACTTTGTACCTAGGTCTGTCTTCGGAAAATAGATTCTTCTTTTTCCTTCTTTTTTTGTTTGAATTTATCTAAATCTAGAAAAATTTAGAAAAATAAAGAAAAGTCACAGAAAGTGTAATAAACCCAATAAAGACTCTGTAGAGGAAAAAAACCCAAAAACAAATGTAATAAAATTTTAATTTTTTTTGCTAAGCTTTTCGTACTTCAAGTATATCGCCAGGCCATAAAAACATCTTTCACAAATTTACAATTATGTACAGTATAAAAATTTAAAATATCTTAAGGGAGTTCACGTTATACCGTTTCTGAACAAATTTATAAATTTGATATCTAACTGATCGTTAATGACTGGTTTGAATTTCTTTATATAAAACGCTTCTCATATCTTCCGTTTTCTATTGTTACGTGAAATTTTGTAACGATCTTCCAAGAGAAAGCGTGTCCAGCATTCAACGCTGTATGCTTGGCCGGTTCCGATTTTGCACGGAGTTGATCATGTTCTATCCATTTTACTATTGTATTACGAACGGTATCTCCAATGTAGTTTTCACCACATGAACACAAATCTTCGTAAATCACTGATGATTGGCGAGTCACTTTGGGGGAAACTGGGATCTGATTTTTCTCGTTTTCCAAGTTATCATAATATTAACTCTACCGTCAGTGAAGTTTTCAAGTTTCCTAACAATCTTGTGATACGATCGTTCGTTCTTGGTACAATAAGGCAGTTGCAGAAAGACTACGTTCCTTTCTTCCTGAAATAACCTATAAGGGATTATCATATCGTTATGACGGTTTCTGAATGAATTCATTACGTCCCAAGTGTGGACGAGAGCGAAAGGATTATTAACGCCCATCCATTCTATTGGTGGCGCAGTTCCTGGATTTCTTTAGTTTCTCCCAAACCGTGTCACGTCACGTGACCTGATGATAATCTGTGCTCAGCAAAGCATTGACAAAACAAACAAACAAACAAACAAACAACAGGGCAAAAACAAACAAATTCTTGGCTAAGTATATATATTTACATTGTGCTAAGCCCTTCAAAAGATAAAAATAATCATTTCAATAACACTAAAATCAACAATTTTTAATGGTGGACAGGTAAAAAAAACAGGACGTTACATCAAAATAAAGACTTTTCATGGTGGACAGGTCAAAAAACAGGATGTTCATAGGAATCCTTCACGTAGCTATCAACTCCATTTTTGTCAGCCAAAACAAATAAAAAATTAAAACAAAATGCTGCAGATCAAAAATTCATTCTTTTATAATTGTTGGTTGTACAAGGTATCTCATCGGTCAAAATCTTCAAAAAGTCTCCGTGGAGGGGTGTTTTTTTCATTGAAACAGCAGGCAATATTGCTTGCCATTCCTATATAAAACACTCCCCCTCATTGACTTTTTGAAGATTTTGCCCACTGGGATAAGGGAGGTTGGATCTTGGATTTCATATAGACCTATGCAGCATTTCCGATTACAGAAAATAAAATCGACTTTTTCATGAGTGAAAGAAAGAGTTCGATTTGAAGCAGAACTCCAAATATCTCATGTATATAACGGTTTCAAAACTGACTAAATAGTACGGAGATAAATAGTATGGAGATAAATAGTATGGAGATAAGTCTTCACAAAGAAAAAGTATATTGTAGCATGGAGGTATTCTTGGATCAACGAGGCACACCAAACACCTCACTTCATCAAAAAGTTTTATTTAGACCTTTCCTGTGTGTAATTGAAGTTGTCGGAAGGAATTTACAGAAAAATAAAATCGACAATTTATATAATTAAGATTTCAGGACTTAACGTATTCCCTTGATTAAGAGCCCGAGGCGCTATCCACAAATACTATCCACAACTTTTCACTCTAATATCGTTTAAGATTTCAGTAATAGTTTCTTCATAATAAAGCCTGGGACCGCGACAGGGGGATTGAAATGATTGAGTAATCCAGCATCGCGGTCCCTGATAACACATAAATTTTATTTCCATGGTAACATTAAAATATAAGCTGTTAGCCCATCACCACTATTCATTTCAAAAATTTGGTCATATAATACAGAATAATGAAGCCCGGTTTACACGGAATCATTATGTTGAAAACAAACTAGCCTATCAAAAGAGGTTGAACGGAGACTAATATTGATAGGAAACCACTCGTCTAAAAGAGAAATTTCGTGAGCAGTAGTAGCGTTCTATAAACAAGACCTAAGGAATAACATCTCCTTTTTCTGTGTCTACCCAGTGGGCAAAATCTTCAAAAAGTCTATGAGGAGGAGTGTTTTCTGTAGGAATGGCAAGCAATATCATACCATTCCTATATAAAACACTCCTCCTCGTTGACTTTTTAAAAGATTTTGCCCACTTCTCTAAGTCTTCAATATTTGGCTTGCCAACTTAGCAACTAGCTGACCTTATACGTCAAAGTAACGCTCAAATGACACCCTGGGCATGCTGGGAATACTTGGTGAAGTGGTTACCATTCTTCTTTACTCTTCGAATTGTCAATTAACCAGGAGTAGATTGCAGAACCTTGTGTAGTGTTGAACAGGCCCATTGAAGAATAGTTCCAATCATACTAAATATAGTCTGGGTTCATCAATATAATTTAGAATACATCTAAAATTTCGAATACGAAAATAAATCATTTTACATATAAAAGATGAAGAAAAAACAGTTTCGTTAGTAAAACGTAAAAAAAACAATTTTTTTTTTTGCAAAAATTAAAAAATAAAACATATAAATAGCAGACATTCATATACAGAGCACGTGTTTCTAACTATGCACCAATGAGAACACGTCTTTAAAGGTTCTCCACCATTCAAAGAGCTTCATTTGTATAGGGGATTGGTGCACAGTCAAAATTTACAAAACTTGTAACAAAACATATAATAACGGCACTCAAATAAAACGCCCGGCACAAACAAACGTCATTACACGTCGGCCAAAGGTACAGAACAAATTATTATTTAAAGTCGGAAATTACTAAAAATATCATAAATAAATTCACAGTAAAAATAAAAATATTGTGGTCACACACACGTTAAATCTTCAAGTACCAAACACCATAACCGAATTAAACGCATGTTCAACCCATGTAAGACGTTCAAAAGTAACGGCAGTCGATAGATTTTTCTCGCCGCAAGTCATTCTCATTTCCACGAATGCATTTCGGTTCTTCTCCTTTAATTCATAAAATGTGATGAACACCTCGGACCTTATGTAAACAACCACTCCAACTATGTTGATATTAAAGAGGAGACAGATGACCAAGGACAAAACCAAGTTTATGTGGGTGAGCCGACCATGCCATTGTATGGACCTTCTAGTCTCAAATACTAAAATAGAAGTGGTTTTTACAAAGAACGACAGGAAGGGTGACGTCATGAAAAGCTTCATCAGATGTCAACAGATGCTTAAAGCCGGTGATGCACGAGACAATTTATCGAACCCAATTTGTCGAATTTGAAAGTTTAGTTCCAATTAGTTGATAATAACATTTTTGACAAATTCCCTTAATCTATTTTGAAACATATCATAACGTGATTGGTGGAACTCATTTCACTACAATTTAAAAGCGGCTGATTGGTTGACGTTACTTTCGACAAATTGATAAAGTCGCACATGTTCAAACTTGTCGATAAATTTGATCGTGTATCACCGCTTTAAACGTCCTTTCCAAAAATCTCGAAGGTGAAAAACTGCCATCAGTGGAGCATGTTTCTAACGAATGGACAGTCATACCTGTATAACAATTGAAGGACCTCCACCAACAATTTCTGGTGGTAAAGTT
Source organism: Turritopsis rubra (assembly GCA_039566895.2). Classification (NCBI taxonomy): domain Eukaryota; kingdom Metazoa; phylum Cnidaria; class Hydrozoa; order Anthoathecata; family Oceaniidae; genus Turritopsis; species Turritopsis rubra. Next base: position 3,213,612 of record CM077622.1, read on the forward strand.
GTCAACGGACACGAGTCAATGTTCATAATTTGAAGAGAGGAACACAACACCAACTCAAAGGGAAGCGCATGTAAATTCGCATTTTCGTTCAAGAACAAGTGCTCCAGGTTTTGTAACGTGCCTAAAAACACAATCATGCTATGGTCACACGATACGAACACGATACGAACACGCATATAGAAATCATCGATACGGTAGGCTATATTGTCTATCCAAAGAGTGTGTGTAGAAAACTTTGTTATTTTACCCTGGTATAACGAGGTCATGGTTTCGCCATGCCTCGTTCTTTCAAACAACAACAAAAACAAAAAACGTTTTAGGATACCAATCCGTTAGGCAACGGAAATTAGATTCTATGATCGCACGTACCAATTTCAGCAGGCAAAAAAGTCAAATCATTTTCACCAACACTCAAATATTGCAAGCTGTTCAGATGTCTACGATAAAATCAGAAAAAAACATTTTAAGGGATTGTCACTTCTACAGGATGAATACTATCAAACAAGCCAGCAGGGGTAAGTCGTCCTTTTAACGTCGGAACAACGTTAAAAAAAGACGTCTATATAACGTTCAAACGAGGTGGCTTCTCGATCGGAGCCTCAAAAAAAGTTGCGGATAGGACTTGAATTGGATTTACAAAACGAGAGGACTGGTAACTAATTGGTAAACTCACTTACCCAATTGTTTTCGGTAAGGTTGTTAATCTGTTTGACTGCAGTAAAAGTTTTTCAAGATTTTTCAAATACTCTAAAAATTGGAATCATACAGCCTCATTGGACCATTTCTCCTTCCTAAGGTTACGGTAAAAACCTCGTAATATTAGTTTGGGTTAGTGAGGGGTCAGGTTATGTCTCTCAAATGGTTTGACGGGACTTTTCAGCATAAATTTTCGTCAAGAAAAATTGTCAACTAACACAAGGTGTGAGGTCGAATATATAGGTTTTAAACAACCATGAAGCTTATTATTATCCTTTTTCTCATTAAATTATTTGCCCGAACTGATATTTTTAAACACAAGGTCCTTCATAAACAACAGCCGTTTTTGATACTGAGTGTACTAAAAAATATGTGAACTTAAAATAACAAAAAATATGTGAACTTAAAATAACAAAGAAATATAGCATGAAATCTATCAGTGGGCAAAATCTTCAAAAAGTCTCTGTGGAGGAGTGTTTTTTTATTGATACAGCCGGTAATATTACTTGCCATTCCTATAGAAAATATTCCTCCGTAGAGAGTTGGAGATTAGTTACGTACAGCAGCAGCTGACAGATTGAATTGAGTAAAAATCTCGCATTAAAATCCCGATAACGTACCGATTTCATTTGGTAAACATTCAATGTTGTTTTCATCCAAATCCAATACACGAAGTTTACGTAGATTTCCAATGCATCTTGGGATACGCTACACAGATTTTCAAAAATATAATCAAAAATGTGGACTTAATAATGACTAAAATCTGTTGTATAACCAAGGAGAATAATGCGGTGCATTGTGTATGGTCTTTCTATCGTTTTCCCTTTTAAAAAGTTTGCTCGTGTGTACATACCCTTAATTGATTGTTGCTCATAATGAGTACCTCCAAATTGATCAACCATTTGATGTCATCTGAAACAGAAAAGATATTTTAAATGAAATATAAACAAACTTGGAAACATGGTATTTACAGTCAACTCTTGCTTTCTCTCGAACATCCGTTATCTCGAACAAAAATCCTGGTCCCTGGAGCGTTTAGTTGCCTTATTAAAACTCTCGTTATTTCAAACTCTCGCTATTCGAACTCTCGTTATCTCGAACTCTCGCCATTCGGCTCTCGTTATCTCGAACTCTCGCTATTCGGCTCTCGTTATCTCGAACTCTCGCTATTCGGCTCTCGTTATCTCGAACTCTCGCATTCGAACGTTTTACTCGGTCCTTAAAGAGTTCGAGAGAGTGTGCAATTAGAACAAGAAGTCACTTCTTATATGCTTTCCTAGCAGACTGTACATAACACATAACGAAAAGAAGGAATTTGAGAGAAAATAGACTTCTGACCTGGCAATACCGTTAATTGGTTGGTGCCAATGTTCAATTCGTCTAAATTGTTCCAACTGCCAAAATCTGTTTAAAATAAGAAAGTCAAAGAATTGAAGATTTGTTTTCACGTAAGTTAAGGTGCAAAAAGAAGTTTATTAATGATGTTCTGTTCTGTAAGCGTTCAGTGGGTAAATAAATTTGTAAAGGACACTTCTTGGTATTCTGACGTGCGACATCACTTAATAATAAGTGCATTGGAAGAGCACTCACCCAAGGGTAATGACGTTATTTCGTTATCCTTCAAATTTAACTTGGTCTGAAAACAAAAATAGCAGGTAAGGTGGAAAATAGTAAATTGTAAACTAACACTCCACCGTCTAGCTTCTACACAAAACGTTACCAATACATACGGTAGTGAAATACTCTAAATTAGCTTGTAAGTGAGAAATAAGTGAGAAAAATCAATCTGCAATGAAGAAGACAAAAGAAGTCAAGAACCCAGTGGGCAAAATCTTCAAGTCTCTGTGGAGGAGTGTTTTTTTATTGAAACAGCAGACGATAATGCTTGCCATTCCTATAGAAAACACTCCTCCACAGACACTTTCTGAAGATTTTGCCCACTGGGAAGATGATGTAGTTTGCAAAAGGGGGCAAGACTGTAAGATAGTGACTATCCAAGGGCCTTCATGGTTATTTACCCCCTCCCCTGGTTCATACGCTGTAGACGGAGAAAGTGTTGATAGAAAAACATACCAGATATTGAGCTTTGGAAAATGCACCAAACGGAATCTTCTTTACTTTGTTGTGTTCAAATGTTAAAGACTGAAAGAGAAGAGAAGTCAACAGATCTGTGTAACATCAAAAGTGAAATGCGTGGTATAAACAAAACAACATTAACATAAACAAAAACAATGACACAAACAAAAAAACAATGATACGATAAACAACAATGTTAAAGACTGGTCTAGAAACAGAATCTTCAACTTGAGCTGTCTCATTGTAGTTTGTTTTGCATTTACTTTGATCATATGACAATAATTACTGTGCATTGGTTGTAATTTGTCATGTGATCAAAGTAGATGCACATAAAGGTTGTTCTAATGCCTTAATGATTACATGGACGTTTCATTGTTATGTATGCACACACACACACACACACAAAAGTGTTGAAACAACAGGTTCAAATACACGACTTTCACTGAAAAAGTCTCCTATAAAAGTCTCAGTGTAAATAGTACTTTAAAAATATGATGTTAAGAAGACCTTGCTTACATCAACAATATAATGTCACGTTGAAACTGTAACCAATCGGATGATTCAAAGAAAACTTTAACCTACCATAATCGAAGCAAACTGGTTCGGTCCATCATTAGGAAAACTTGAGAAGAGATTACGAGATAACGTCAAAGAATCAAAATCTTTACAGGCTAACAAGAATCCAGGCTATAATACAAAACAGCAACTAGTAAAAAAACTGAGATGGAACATAACCATGACCTTACATATTCTTAAAAAATACAACAGATTGTCAACATGTAGATTGTTATCGAAAAGCCAAAGAGAGTTTCCTTTTCTTTATGCCTCCTAATTCTACTGACATTTTCGGGTTTTCGCATGGATTTAATTTCACAGACTATCAAAATGGGTAAAAACTACACATTTTATCTTTCTTTCAAATTATTTATAGTTTTTCGCAGGAATTTCAGTTCATTGGAAACACTAAAATCGGCAAAAGTTAAAGTGCACGAAAATTAACGTGCACAGAAATTAATCCACTTAAAGAGAAACATGTTGGTTTTGTCAAACCTCTCTACTAAGTGTGCAAGTGTGTCCGCTATAAGGTGTCTGTTAAGCACACGTTTGGACTTCAAGAAGGCATGCATTCATGGGGAGAGTATCCGCTATAAGGAAATGTCTGCTATATTCTTTATTCTTTATAGATGACGATCAAAGAGGATCTAATTTCCTTATTTCCTTATTTATGTTTTTACTGCTGAGTGGGACAAAGCTTGGTGGGGAAGGGTGGACATACGTAATCGCAAAAAAATAAGCTTACAGGTAACTCTGTTATATTGTTCCCTTCAATATTTATGTCCTTCAGTAATGTACAGTTGCAAATAGATTTCGGGAGAGCAGATAATTGATTATACCTATAACAGCAAGTCTTCCAAATCAGTACCAAAAATTCAAGTGTTAATAATTAGTGGCCGAAAAAGATATACTTGGAAAAGGAAAAAAGAAGGATTTAAACCAAAAGAATCATTACAAGATGCAAATGTACAATACCTCAAGCCAAGCCTTGTTAAAGCTTTCAGATTTCCAATATCATCTGGTAACTCTTCTAAAAGATTGTGTTGCAAGTCCAATGTACACAGTTGACGACAATCACCAATTTCTAAACATTAAAAGTTTTGGTTCAAAGGATTTCTAATGGTCAAAATGAAATAGAGAGTTTTAACAAGTAGGCTCTAATAAAATAATTTACCTTTAGGCAAAAGTTCTAAGTGATTGTGCGCAATTTCTAATGTGACTAGGCATACCAGTTTTCCTACAAAAAGAGTTGGAGATTCAAATAATTTGTGTTAACTTTTGAGATTTGAATTAACCAGACTGCAGAAGGACTTTTGGTTTACTTTTAAGGAAGCATGAAGTCAGCCGTGTAAATGATAAGATTGCATCAAGCCTTATTATTGAAGATGCAATTATGGAACTTTCCGATTTGAAAGTAAATCAGGCACATGACCAGACCTTTTGAAAGCCAAAGGGAGCTTTGAAAAAAGATGGGTAGAAAATAAATGAAAATACAGTCAAACTTGTTGTCGTCCACTCTGGGGACTTTAGATAAGTGGTTGTTGTATATAGGTGGTCGTTTTATCTATTTTGAAAATTTTAGGAATGGGAGGCCTACCCACCTCCCTCCCCCAGTTGCGCACCTGTGTATATTAGTAACGTCATAAAACTTGAAAAAATAACTATACCGATAGTGGATGGCAGTTCTTTCAATCTATTCTCTCGAAGACTTAACATGGTCAATAACTGTAAAAGGGAAATACAACAGTCAAGAATATGGTGGAGTGTTAACATTGTTATTCCAGCTGCTGAAAACAGGACATTAAAGAACAACTTTAGACTTGTGTAATACTAACCGATAAATTTCCAATCTCAGCATCAACATGTTGCAATCGGTTGAAGCGTAACATAAGTTGTTTTAATGAAGTGAGTTGGTAGAGGACAGGAGGTATCTAGTGGATAAGAAGATGATTAGTTCATTCTTAATGTATAATGTGATGTATAATGCTATCCGATACAGTGTTTGCTTTGAATTGAACTAGGAATGCATTCCAGGGTGGCCACTCAAATTAGAAATTGAATTTTCATGACTTTTCCACGACTTTTTCTCAGAATTTCTATGACCGTTTGACATTAACTATAAATTCCCTTTAGTATCCATAGAGAGAAGGTAATTACTGATTAATAATTTTAGTCACCTTACACCAAAAATATTCAAGACTTTTTAGCAGAATTAGGGAATTCTGTGACTTTTCCATAATATATTCTGACATATACAGGGTATTTAAAACACACATTTGTTGGTGAGACTGAAGATTGGAAAAATATATATTTATTTACTTCTTTTATTTTATTGTGCCGAAGATCTAGCACTCGTAACTTTCGGCAGTGTGCAATTTCATCTACAAGAGAGAATTTACATTTATCAATAATCTTGGAAATAAATAAATAAATAAAAAAAGAATAACAAAATACAATTAACCTGGTAAAGTTGACAATCCATTTTCACTTAATGCTAACGTCTCAAGATTTACGAGCAAACCAATTTCACTCGGTAAACAAGATATCTTATTCCCATACAAAAACAACTCGGTTAAATTAGGCAGCTAAAAAGAAGAATGAAATGCATTAGAAAAAACTTGGAATGGGAGTGGTAGCTCATTAATTTTCTATCAATTTATCCATAGATCGATGTCAAAATTATTCACGGCAATGACTTAACGAGTAGGAGTTATGTGGTTCACCTCAGAAGTGCCCTCTGGTTAAAAGAGATCGCTAAAAAACCCACATCCTTTTTGAAAAAATCAAGAACACAAACCTTCACAACTTCTTTGGGTATCTCTTTTATCTGAAACAAAAAATATTACAACATCCATAATACTGAAAAATTGACACTTTTTGCAGGTGGAAATAAAAAATTGTTATTAGATGAAATTAGAGATGGATGAAAAAACATGAGAAAAAAACCAAAAAAAAAACCACTTCTTCGCCAATTAAATTTAATTTCAATTTAAGTAATGCGCAAAGTTAATTGTTTTGTTACTTCCGGTTGTACTGATGACGATTTCACCAGATGTAACTCCTGCACTTGATCTATAGCAAAGTTCAAAAGAAAAAGAAAAGCTTGTAGATGTTTAATTTGTCTTCTTCTCAGATTTGTGCACCGATTAGATTAATTACCAATATAATATACTTTTATACTATTATTGTTATACTTTTGCTTAAAATAGCTTGGTTTCATCAGCTGATAAAACAAGATCTCAAAGGAATCAGCTGATGATGTGCACAGGTAATTGTGAACAAAAACATCAACAGCTGATTTAAAGCAGTTCGCTAAAACCAGTTATGTATTTGATGAATTTTGATCTACATGATTACTTAATGGAAGATTTATTTGATTCCCTCAACACAATCGATACACTTTGTAACACTTACACCTAGTTTGGATAAATTCAGAACTCTTTCACCATCTTTACATTTTGCTAATTCTTTTGCAACCTAAAATTCGGAAAACATACATAATAGCAAATTAGGTCATACATGATAGTAGCTCTTTTGGCAAATTCGCTCTTTTCAACTTTGCTATCCAAGTTTTCTTGAGATTTTTGTCCTTGGGCAGTTTAAAAAAACTTAAGTTTTCTTCTGTTTTTTTTTTACTAGTTGGTACAATTAATTGCTGCACAGTGTACCATATTCACAATTTTTTTCTTTCTTGACAGTAATAAAATCACTTTTTACTATCTTTTTTCACTTCTGCTTTTTATTCGTCTTTTATTTTATTTTATTAGTAGCTAAACACCAAGAAAAAGTGCATTACAGGACTTTTAATCTTTAATGTTTACAAAAATAAACAGTGTATACAGGCCTTAATTCTGTGTTTGAATTAAAATGTAAATAAGTATTATTAATAATTAATCCCTTCCAGTTTCGATGAGATATAATTAAATAAACAAAAACAAAAAACATGTTTCCAAATCAACAACATGTCAAGAATTGGGTATACAGTGGACCTTAACTGTTCAAATACCAAATTTTTGTTGAGAGTCGTTCATGAGAGACTAATTAGGGGAATGTTAAAACAGTTTGAGTTATCGAGAGTTTGTGCCGGGATACATTTTCGTGGCAGTCTGGACTTACTGAGCTGTTCTCTTTTTCTCCCTTGTTCGGTTTCTTTTTGCCTTGTTGAGATTTGTATATCTTTTGTTCCACTTCGATTTTAACACGACGGCTTCCCTCCCGATCTTTTGTGTCAGACCCTAAAAAACAACATGGAAATTAAAACATGGAAAATAAAATATAGATGCCTTGAGTTGCTAAATACCCAGTTAGTACTTCTAGTAATTAGTAATTCTATATTCGGAGAAATTGGTTTTCGCAATATGACGCATGCGCCGTTATAAGGAAAATCTACACACCATAGATCAATTTCGGTATCATATCTTTATAAAAGTGTTTTCACACATACAGTCCGATTTAGACATGAATTATGTCACGGCATTCATCGCCTCGCTTTCGAGATAAATAATAATGACATTTGCGTCATTTACAAAAATAAACGATACCCAATAAAATTTTTATTTATGCTTTTATTAGTTAAGTGTCTAGAAGTATCTCAATCAACTCCAATTATCCTTTAAAACAATTTTTCCATGAAATACGTTGCACAGCGAAAATGAAATTTCATTTAACAGCGTATAATTATAATCGTTCTAACAACTAAAAAAACGAAGAATATATACAGTTCAGAAATCAAAACAATTATTTTCTCAAACAAAATTCTAAAAACAAATTAATATTTTAATACTAGTTATTAAAACTATATTTTATTATATTAATACTTTGATACATTTTCCTAAAAATTAAAAAAAAAAAATTTTTTTAAAAAGTTTTGTTTTAAGATCTGAAAATAACAAATTCACTCTTTTTTCCATTTAAAGCAATGTAATTGACATTAAGAGATCTAAGATCCCAGTACAGAGTGATGAGACTTTGAGAAACTAAATGTTTCATTTTGGATCACATCATCTTATAACTAAGCTTTCTTGAAAGAAATGGTTCTCTAAAAATCAACAGAATCAGCAAAACAACTTTCCTTAATAAAATAAACATACATCGATTCGAAAGTCATCAAGACATCAAGAAAGTCAGTAAAACATCTTAAAGGTTGGGGGGTTCTTCCAAAGAAAGAAGAGAAACAAACATTTACCTTTAACGAGATTAAATGTTACATGAAGTTCCTCCATCATTGAAATACTGAAAGTTTTATTTTCTTTGAAAAATAAATGCATACACATGAAATATACTACACATGAAATATACTACACGCGATTTAAGGCATATGACACACTTTGAAAATGTTAAGAAAAAGACTTAATACGGCTGTGTTATATTAATAAAAAAAATCTAAATTTGCCATGTAATTATTATCTTAGAGCTAGGATTCAAGAACCTGATACTTAATAAATTGTTTTATAGTTCAAAAACAGAAATTGTTTACGTAAAATGGAATTACTGATATTTTTATATCACAGTCATAGCCAAATCAAATTTTGTTGTTAACAAAAAATCCACAATGTAAACAAGGTCATGACAAGAGTAATTGTGGACAGCAACGGAATTACATCATAAAATCAATTAAGTATCGGCAAACATCATGATGACGTTGTTGCTTAAAGAGAATCTAATTATTATTTCAAAACAATAGTATCATTATCAAGCACAATGATCTGATTAATGAAATTATCAAATCCTAGGAAATCAAATAATTTTTTTCTCGTAAATTAAGTTTCATACGAAAAATAAAATGCAGAAAAATATTCATAAACCTTTTATCTAATGGTTAAACTGAGTATAAAAGTAATTTTTTATTTCATTTTATTGAAATAAGAAATCCTTATCAACATGTCATCGTTAAGTGTAAGTAACTCTCTTGATTCTTATTTATTTATCTATCTTCTGATGACAAAGTTTCATAAAAGAGTTCACTGGAAATACAGGTTAATGTACTCTCCCCTCTTCTTTATTTAGTTCTTTTGAAGAACAGCTTGGGAGCTAAGAAAGCTAACCTAGCCTTTACCCTGACATAAACCGAAGATGCCCAAGCTCTTTCTACGTCCCTCCCTAACTCCTGCTATCATTTGACACTTACTTGTAAGATTATCTCAACTGCTACAATTTTATAAGGAATTACAAGCTTCAATTAAAACCATCCATTTTCCATGGGTTGGACAGACTCTGATGAATGGACTTCCATGCTACCCTATCTTTTGCTAAATTCTAGGACAGTGTCGTCCGATAGACAGTAGTTCGAATATCTTAAAAACATGGTTATTGCATATATTTCGTTGAATATGCCTTTTCCATAACTAAATAATGTCACTGAAAATCATTTGCAATACACTGAGGCGCGCAAAGTGCTAGTTTCAGAACCTATCATTAGAGAAGAAATTTTTGCAACATTCAGTGAATTCACTAAAAATGGCACACCAAAATTTCATGCTGTTTTTTGTGAATCATTTTTAGTGAAATTTAAGTAAGTTTTTTTTATTATTAAGTTATGGATATAAGATATATAAAACATTGTGTTTTGTTAATTACATAACTTCTTTTAAATAGGACTTATAATTCTTGGTTGAAATTCTTCTTCCAATTTTATTATACAGCTATAGCTTTATCATCAAGATTTAAAAGCAATCATTCATTTTTAAGCCAATTAAAAACAGTATAGCACGTAAATGAAGCAAACAATTGTTTTTCAACCAACAGAAAAACTGTACTTCAAGTAAATACGTGACTTTCACAACGTTTTACAAAGATAAACGTGACTTATAGAAACAAAACTTACACAACTCTCAGTTTAAAAGATTTTCATTAGTTTGTACATCGCAATGAATTTTTGGTGCTTCAATAAATACGGTGACAGAAGTTTTCTTTTTTTCTTTTTTCTCTATGCACATGACTTTGATAAATACCGAGAAGAAAAATATTATTATCAAAGAAAAACAAACCATCCTTAAACAATGGTGAAAATTTACCTTTTTAACCTTTTTCAACAAGCCTTGGTGATATTGGCCGGAATGATCCATTTACATTGAACAAAATAAGGAATTTTATTGACTCCTTATTATGAACAACAATAGTCCATGTCAAAAATATTTGCACTTTTACGATTCTCATGCAAAAATGGATATAAAAAGCTCAAAATTTTTGACCGCAAATAAATTCGCGAAATTAAGCGAAAATTGGAATGTTTTTATAACATTTTAAAGTGCTCAACAATGCCTTTAAATTGATACCTCATCTGCTAAAATCCAATATGTACATCAGAATGGGTATTAATTTATGTAATTAATATATTATAAATATTATTGACGTAGACTATAATACCACTTATTTCCAAATTTTCAATTGGTTCCATGTTTTCTTACATCCATGTTTTTGTAATCTTATTAGATGGGAGTTTCAACATTTCTGGTTGATCTGATTGCTTCTGCATCATAATGGAGAGTTCTACATGCATAATACCAAATCGTGCCTTATGTGCCTTATGTGTATGTGTCTGCAATCATCCAGTACATCGAAAAGGCCTGAAGAAGAGGTTGAGTAGCGTGCAGGCGATTCTTCTCTCATCGTAACCATAGAAACGAAACGATTCTCAACAAACCAGATTGCTGGGCTTAGCCGACATTGATGGAAACATTCTTGACTTGTAGATCCTTATTTACATTTCAAGTAATAATACAGAGTTAAAAAAAACTACATAATCACGATACAAGATATTCGTATGCGCATTGCATAACCATTTCAAACCAAATTAGATAAACCATTTCAAACCAAATTAGATAAACCACGTGGTACAGGGTTTACATCTAAACCCAACCTCCAATCATTTATAACAAACGGTTACATACATTAATGTACATAGTAAGTCCACATAATCCAACACCAAAGTTAATAAATCGTTAATAAAGCATGTTCCCTACACTTTCATTTATTCATTTATTTATTTTTTAGATAAGTGTTGGGAATATTATTTATTATAACAATAACACAATAAGCTGCACATGCTGTAGACATTTTCCTCATCTTCAACATATTGAATTCTTCCCCTCATTTATTGTCTCGATGTAACACTAAAGGTTCTTATCAAAAGCAGTGGAGGAGACGGATTATCACAAATGTTGAAAAGCTCGCATTTATTTTATCCGAACCTCATAATAACAGTTGCTCGCATGTCTCAACTGGAGAGGAGAGACAAAATCAGCGGAGTTAAGCCAGTAATGATAAAGTTAATCTTTCTCCCGTATTTTCCTTAAAGCGAAGTGCTAAGATAGAATCTGTTGAAAGCGTATGTTTGGGCTAACAAATCAACAGTAACAATAAAGGAAAGAAGCATTTTCCAATTTTCCATTTTTTTTGATTTTATAAAAAAAAAAACAGTGTATAAAAATGTAAAATTTGTTAGTATTGTTCTGATCCAATCATCAACGTGACACCCGATTGTAAAAGGTTCGACCCATTTGTGATTGGGTCAGTCCACTTATAAACGGATCAACCTGATTACAAACAACAAAATTTTGAAATAATTGTGTCAAGATTCCTTTCAAAAGCTTAAAGGTGCTAGGACATGAATCATGTGATTTCTGTGTTTTTGTTTACTTTTTCCCCGGTAGCTGTAGTGTTATCACATTTCAAAATACTCATTGAATCTGCAGATCAGCTGGAGGAACCAAATTGAACGTGCTTGCAAGCTAGCGAAAAGAACAAGTAAGTTGGTAAAGGTTACTTCATTAAAGAAAGCAATATAAAGCAAAACAAATAGTATTAGCTATGATTAACCAAGTTATAGCTGGCCAAATGTCGTATCTGCTAATTATTGATCAGGTCTGCAAATTTTACCCTTGCTTAATGATCGTGAAGAAGAAGTGGCTTGTTTTGATGGTCGTGCTGCAGATGAATTTCTGAGTTCGTTGCTCCAAGGCCTTATTTAATTTTGTTTTTAGCAAGCAAGACAAAATGAAAGTACAGAAGTTATACAAAAAATGAAAGTACAGAAGTTATACAAAAAATGAAGGATCGTGTTTTTAAAGCAAAAGAACAGGAAAGATAAAGATTTTTCAAGATGTTTGAAAATTTGAAATTTTTGTACAACATGTACAACATGTGGCATGTGGATTGTTGATTTCTATGTTAAAATGAGTAACAATTTGTGTTATTATTTCAATAAAGCTAATTTGTTATGAAAAATAAGAATTCTGTTGTTTATATAGCTATTTTTATTCTCTTATTTCTGTGTTCATTTCTTCTCGCCTCAAATTGAATTTTGGTGCGGCACCATAATTCATAATATCACGTGATCCGTGTCATAACCCCTTTAAAGGCCGAATCAAAATTAAGCCAGAAAGAAGGCCAAATCAAGGATTTTTCTTTTGTGCATGCACCGCTTATTTTTTATTAATAACAACGATCAAGCTATATCGCTTATATCAACTAAAAATGTGCAAGTAAGGCACGTAGGGCACACCATTTAGCAGACTCTGAATCTTCAGGCAGCATTTAATTGAAAATTCATACCGAGAAGGTCAGGAAATTAAGAAAACTATCAATGAAGAATAATGCTCACTGAAACATAAACAGAAGTCTGCAGAAAAAACATGGAGAGAATGTCAATGAAATGAAGAAAACTCGTGAATGAAAATAAAAAGAGGAGGAGAATTTTTTAAATCCTTATTTTAGTAAAACAAAAGGTTTCACTTGGTTACTCGTATCAGCCTCGCTACATCAACGACCAGCTTAAACAGTTAATAAACCATTACTATAGCTCACCAATAAAAGCACCAGTTATTTGTCCAGAAGCTTCTTTGCCTGGTGTTTGATAACCGGTTGGACAGCTATCATCATCATCTTCTAACTGGCCTCCTTCGATCAGGCTAAACTCATCTTCTTCATTTGCATTAGATGTTATACGTACTTTCGACATTCCCCAGCAAACAAGTAGATAAAATCTATTATTTCTATATAGAAAAAGGAGGACTATTAACTGATACATTTTGAATATTTTCAACATAAAACAGATTATTTGAACCTTTTTTTGTGACTTGTTGTGGGGGACTCAAAAATGGAGAAAGTTTTTCATCAAAGACATGATTATAGGAAATAATGTTTCGATATTCATTCGCAGTTGGACTAAATTCAGTATGTTATATTAAAATGACAAAAAAGGCATAATTTAGTCTGGCAATGAATCGCCAAAAACATTTGTCCCAGTTAAAAAAGTTGAAGTTTATGATAATATATTAAGAACAAAAATTTTCTGATGGTAAAACTTTCAGAATTCATTTGTCTGAAAACCTTTCCATCCTAAAATTTTGTTTCAGGTTTTATCATTCCAATGATTGGAAGAATCTTATTGTCCAAAAAGAATGTCAACAAAAAACCAAGCATAGAAGTTTACATTTCTCAATAAAATCCATGCAGACAAAAAGGTTAATTTTTGCATCTTCTTATTTAACTCACTATAATTGTATTAACAAAAACATGTTATTTCTGCTCCTTTTTGTACCATTTCATTTCCAATAGTGTTGATTTCAATTTCGGCAAATAATCATTGAAAACACAAGTCTAAAAGATTTTCTTGCTGAATAAGAGTTTATCCTACGGTTATTCTAAGATTCCTTCCGATCAAAATTACAGTATATTATATCTTTCTCAAACTGCACTTTAAATTAAAGTCTTGATGAAATTATACAATCAAATTTGCATCACATAAGTCGTTCACAAACTCAAGAATTCAACACAGGTTTCAAGGTAACGTTTTTTTTATCCAACCGTAAAAAAAATTTTCAGGACATTTTTGAAACACTACATCTCTTGAAAAGAAAGAAAAGAAAGATAAAATAACCTTTAATTTAACCTTACAGTCTATCACAACAGAGGGAATGACATTAGAACTTTATGTTACGTTACATTAACCTTTTAAATCAAAAATAGTTTGAAATTTTGTTGGATTGAAAAACAAGAGCAATATGGCAGAATTTAAGTTGGCAAATTGTAAAAACATTAAATTTGGTATGAAATAAATTTGGCGGACGTCAGGAAAAATATTTCTCTGCAAAATTTATTTATCAGGCGAAGGTAAAGGTAAAGTGGTATCTAGCCTAAAAAGTGGTATCTAGCCTAAATTAAAATGCAGATTCACCTCAGGAATTTTCATAAGAAGATTCGTAAAGATCATTCATCCAAATCTTACAACTTGATTATCATTAGAAAAACATTCTGCTAAAATAATAATCTCCAAATCAATAGACCTTTCCATATAAATTATATCCTAAATAAATTATATCCTATATTAAAACTCATGCTTCGTTTTAAATCAGAATAACGATGTTGCCTTGCATTATAAAAAGACATCAATAAATCATTGCAAGAGTTGTACAGAATCAACAAGAATTGTTCAGAATTGTTCAGATTTCATGAAATTAACTTTTTAAATTATAATTTAAGAAAACCTTTTTTTGTTTTGTTTTGTTTTTTATCTGTATGAATGCCATTGCATTGGATAAATAATCCAACGAGGCAGAAAAAGTTAACTTTTTTCACGAAAACTATATATACCTTGTCTGGAGCAAGTATATTTAGCTAAGTTTTTTAAAACTTTTTCAACTTTTTTTGTTTGTTGCAGAAATTCAAGATTTTCAGTTAAAAAAGTTAATTTTGTGAAAAAATGCTCCCAATGTTTCTTGTGCCTCTCGTAAGGAAATATTATTTTTATATACACCTTATAATGGGTGGGAACCAAAAGTGCAAATGTTTTGATACCTAGGCATTATGAAAAGTAAAGAATTTCTGTAACCTAAACTAAAAAACACTCACATTCACATGTTTCCTGTTTCTAAACACATCAAATTATCAAATCAGTTTTTATGATGGTGTATATATTATAAACTATACATTTTTGTTTAGATTTGTATTGTTAGTGGGGAAACAATTCGTGCATCACTATAATCTGGAATCTAAGAAAGTTAACCCTTACCCAACCCAGCCACCACATCTTTCTAATCAATAGTGCTACACGAAGTTACTTACTCCTGCTAGAGATATTTGCATAAATGATTTGCCTTTCTGAATGCTATTGATAAATTATTGACTGCTACCCAGTCTGTGATCATTAATTGATATATTATTAAGGTAGGAAATTGTATGTTTACACATGCATAATGCAAACGAAATATTGATTTTATTGATCTGTTGGCCTGTGAGATTAATTATGTATAATACTGTTTATTGTTTATAAACAAGAGAACAGATGCTGTTGCTTTATAAAGTAAAACTCATATAGGAAACAAAAAAATATATATTGATATATAATTATGTATATTTTTTATGGACTCAATAGAATATATATATTATCTAATTGAAACATGCAATAATTTTTGTTCAAATCCTAAGGGTGCATCCACAGACTATGTATATACACCTCCCCTTTTAATGCTGTCAATTCATTTTTTTCTGACTGGGCATAATTAATTCTTATACTAGATGTATAAGTATAATGCCACCCCTCCTCTCTTGTTGCCATAAAAATGGGTTATCATTTTCCATAATATATTTATCTAATAGCTAAAAAGAACAGAATGTTTACAACCATAGAGAAAAATAATAAGCCATCAACAGAAATAATTAGGGGTACTGAATAATTCACAACAGCCACCACAGCATTATATTATAAGCTTATAAAGCTTATATTATCCAGTATATAGCTAATGCTTCATCCTAGTTCATATATATATAATATATAAAAACTAGAGAAACTACATTTTAGAATTCGTATTTAAGACATTAAAATTTTATATAATTTTTTTCAACTCTCTCTACTGAGAGAGAGATATGCTGTACAAAGAATTTAAACCAACAATATGAGGAAGCATCTTCATGCAGAAAATTTCGATGTTATGTAGCTCTATTTTACATTCTTGTGCAACCCAATCGCAGACAAGACGAGAGCAGGGTGTGTCAATCAGAGAACTACTGCAGTTCCTCCTCAGGCACAAACGAAAATGAATGTGTGCGATTAGAAGAAAACCTTTTTTCATGAAAATATTTACACGACAGTCACTTTTTTACCGTTTGCGATAAAGACGGAATCCACAACTGTTATTACACTGTCAACATTATGATTCTTCCTTCATTGTTCTATCTCCATATTATAACAACATTACGAAGTTGCTGCTCATAACAAAAATTTAACGCCAACGATCCGCCAACAGAACTGACAGCTTTTGAAAATTGCTGGCACAACCTTAAACTCATCAACCAATTTCAAAACAGACATATGGTCTGAGGTTTTCTAATCTTTTCTCTAGTTTCAGTAATTCCATGATTCATAGCAAGGTAGGATGCTAATAGATTAATCTGTATATTTTTGCCTGGGGTGGTGTTGGGGGGTGGTAATAATGTAATTTTAAACAAGCTGATCATAATGGCTGATCGCGCAAGAAATCTGGTAAACAGAGGTAAATCAAAACATAAACACAGGAAGAGTGTAATGCGACACGTATCACGTGATCCTGCGGCGACTTGGCGACCAATCAATTGGGGAGGAGATGAAAGGAGGAGAGATGCACGAAGCGTGTGAGCTATCAATCGGGACCGGTAAGTGATACCGTGGATAACTGGGACTTTCTGATTAGTGGGACCGATTTTTTGTTTCCCTGAACATCCCGCATTCGCGACAAGCAAGAGAATCAATAGACCATTTATTACGTCACTCGTGATTCAGCCTGGGATATTTGGGCAATCGCTATGTACACGATTATCATGTCATAGATGAAAAATTTTAAGTGAAAACACTGCATTCTATAACCCAAAAGAAGTTTAGGGTGAAATATCCCGATGACCAATGGCAATATGTGGTCCGCATTATAGGTAAAGCATGTAGTAGGAAAGGTTTGGGGACACAATGAGAACGTGACGTTTAGTGGCAAATATTTCCTTGCGCAACTACGACGGTAACTATCCATGAACATTCCGAACGAAAACAATGAATGAATGAATGAATGAATGGATGAATGAATGAAAGTTTAAGAAAGTTATAAGAAAGAAAGAAATATAATAGGATACAAGAAATATAAGAAATACAAGATATTTGTTTTCCGTGGTGAACCAAGGACGTATATTAAGAGAAGGACTTACAACTTTTATGGATCAAAGCGCGTCTTAGTTTATTTACAAAGGCCAGTTTTAAAACTCCTTGAAGCGCAGTTAAAAATACATGCTTTTATTGGCTTCTGAGATTTTAACAACCAACCAGAAATCTTTTTCAAGATATTCTGTTTATTTTGTAACCCATTTCAAAACTCGCATTCCTTAGGAAATCCTACAGCCTTGAAACTTTCAGAATTGAGGGACAAGATATTTTTCTTCCTGTAGATGTTCCGGCGTTTTTTTCCGGCATCTTTCTAAATCTAAGTTGCGAATTTTTCGTAAAAGCTGTATCAAGTAAATACTACATAAACCCGATAAAATTCGTTCTAAACACCCATCAGATATCTTGAAAACATTAAGTGGTAGTTTTCAAGTACTAATGAAAATCCCAGGTTTACATGCAAATCACATTTCTTTGATTTTCATAAACATTCGTATAAACCCGCCATTGTAAACCATGTAAACCAAAATCCAGTGAAATGCGAGACAAGCTTATATCAAAGGAATGCCGACAGATTTTAACAATAGAATTGAAAGGCTTTTAAAAGTTAGTTGTAAGTCGAAGGACTTACAGAGAAGTCTTGTTATACGTCCATGGGTGAACGAACTACTAATAATTGCATAGATTATTCTTTGTCCTTCAAAACATAACTTTTCTCGTTGCGTTTAGAACGTGAGAATGTGCTAATGATGTAATTAACTGACAAAATCTTCCCAATGGTATAGTATGAAATAGACTTTCTTTCTAAACAAAATCTGCAAGGATACGAATCTTTTGTTTTCACTCACGTTCTTGTTGTCATCACACAGTATACTCCCGGTATGTGGGACTTATATCAATATATATCAACTATCAAAGACACCTTCCGAGAGGATATAGATAATTGGTCCCACTTAGTGAATGTCCTAATGAAGCAAATCTCTTCATTATGTCTCACTAATCAGGAACACAAAGAAACACAAGGAACAAGGATAGTTCGTGATTGCAGCGTCCTTCTCTCCCAACCTCAACACCCCGGGTTTGAGGTTGCTTCTCTCCGCCATGTTTTGATGTGAACTACCAATTCAAATTTTCCACCACCGTCAAAAGACCGTTAAAAACGTTCCATTGTTTGTTCAAAATTTTAGCGTTCGATAGTCCCACTTAACCGAAGAAACGAGTAAAGCAAAGTTTTTTGTGCAGTCCAGTAGGGTTGGAGAGGGGTGGGGCGTAAGCGAGCTCTGTAGGGACCAGAGCCCATTTGAAAGATACGCGAAAAATTTCTTTATGTTGTGGGTAAATATAAGGCTACTTCTACTATGACAAACCCTGTGACTGTTTATTGAATTTTTAACTCGATTTACCAAATAACTTCTCAAAATTACCTAACATTTAACACCTCAAAAAATGGAACAGTTAAGAGTTTATTCTTATAATAATTAAAATTTAGTAGAATTAGGATAGTACATTATGTAGACAAATCAAAACATTTAAAAAGTGGGGCCGTTATTTCAAATTACACATTTAAGCGCCATGTACTTTTACTCACCAGAAAAAATAACTGAGAAGTTGTTATTGATTTGGTAGCATCGTTGACGTTGAATTTCGTATTATAACTAATTTCATGTTGCGTTCAGTTTTGCGTTCAGTCTGTCTCAAAACTTTGATCACTTGGCATATTTTTTAAAATTTCACAGCGCTGTTTTGATGAATTTCAACAAATATACCCTGCAATGGAGTGGAATAATATGTTTTCGTAAAATTCGAGCAAAAATATTAAAAAAAAGAAGACAAAGAAGAAAGGAATGAGTTTTTTTCTCCGTAACCGTAGCCGTAACCGTAACCGTAACCTACGTAGCTCATTTTTGGTTTGCTGAAACTTGAAACTTCCATCTTTCCTGATTACGAATATATAAAAGTATTTACAAATTTTTACGGAGTTTTAAAGTTATAAGGGATCAAAAAGACCTACGTAAAAACGACTGAAAACAGTGATGTTTCTAACAAAGACAGGAGTTTCTTGTGTTAAAATATAACTGTCATGTTTTCTCAACTGTCTGGCAGTTGACTTGCTTACTCTTTTATTAGTCTTTATAGAGTTATCCTTTTATTTGCCCCATAAAAATATATAAAAATTTACCCTTGTTCAAAAGAAATTTCAGAGTGGAAACAATATTTTTCTTGAGTTTTAAAGTTATAAGGGCTCAGAAACACCTATGTAAATTCCACTGGTGTGGAGGAGAGTTTAGTCATTTTAAGTAGAAAAGGAAAACGTGCAAGTAACCTAATCGACACTTAAGACTGAAAAGAAAGATCATAATGTTGGACTACTCCACTTTTTTTGACTGACCTTAAATACGCCTATGAAATCGACTAAAAACAGCGATGTTTCGAAACCTTTCAATTCCACACATTTTGGATTTTATAGAGTTATCCTTTTATTTGCCCCAATGGACACTTTATTCTCTTGTTTGTATATATCTCATTTGGTTCTCCTACAGGTTTTCCGCCTTTGCACGTGTGGTTTCCCCCTATGACTATTATCATACCCCTCTATATATATATGATCACTTCATCTCTTTCTTGTTCTTATTTTCCCTCCCACTCTCCTCCCTTTGGTTTGTTTATTACTTCGTTAGTTCTTATATTTTGCGGCCTTAAGTTTAAGTTATCGTTATGGTAACATTATCTTTGCGACGGTAAAAAGGAAAAACGTACACTCAACAATATTTCTGTAGATTTTCAAAAATTGAAAGGAAATGGTTCAAAGCTGAGAGAAGAAGCCATCATCCATCAACGAATTTTTCTGTGTCAAATTCTGTTTAGGAATAAAAGTATTTACGGCTAGTGTAATTCCATTAATTGTACATCTTCGACCATCGTACCTTGATAGTTAGTATTAGTCAGATTTAAACAGATATATATATATATATATATTCTGTTATTAAAAATGAAGCATGTAAATATCCGCCATTTTCATGCAAAGTATAGTAGCGATTTCCGCGCCGAATGTTTTAAATTTCTCGGGTGAAACAACCGTGCAAACGTTATGGATATAACTATCATGTCGTGTATGAGAATTTTTCTTATCAGTCGGCACAACGAAGTGAAAACACTTCATTCCATACCCCAAAAGAACACAACTGGATGTACCAGCAATTTTCGAAAGCTGTTGGCGTATTGTTGGCGTATTGTTGGCGTTAAATTTTTGTTATGAGCAGCAACTTCATGATAATGTTGTTATATATATTATGGAGCATGGAGCATACGAGGGAGACGCCTCCGAAAGCTAGTTTAAAAATAAGATGGATTTGTCAGATGATGGTGCGTATTTCCAAATGTTCATGATTGGTGCCAGCTTTT
Source organism: Turritopsis rubra (assembly GCA_039566895.2). Classification (NCBI taxonomy): domain Eukaryota; kingdom Metazoa; phylum Cnidaria; class Hydrozoa; order Anthoathecata; family Oceaniidae; genus Turritopsis; species Turritopsis rubra. The sequence goes on from CM077622.1 coordinate 3,234,463, forward strand.
AGTTTATGTTCTGTTTCATCAGGGATCTGTCCAACCTACACTGCAATAAGTCATTCAATACCGTAAGACGTTTTATGTTGAATTAAAAAGATCTGTGCAGAGTCTTAGGGTAAATTTATACGGCCGCTCTTATGTCGTGTCTAACTTAAAACAATTAAGTTCAGCAAAAAAGCGACAAAACGTGACTTCTGTATTTAAACGTAGTAAATGTGTTAAACTTAACTATATAAATTTCATAAACAAAACTTGAAGAAAACATGGCTGCTATAGATCGTAGACGCTTACTGGGGCTGCTATATTTTTATAATCTACGACAGAAACGAAAACACACCGTTCTTCTAAGAACTTTATCTATGTTACTAATCGAACATCACAAAAGCATGCGAATACTACAACTGGTTAGCATCATTCTTAATAATATAGAAATGTTGATAAGAATTCTTCATACATCTGGACCAAGAAATTCCACGATTCCACGTATTTCCAATCCACGAATTTATGGGATGGAATATGTAAAGGAACAATAATTCCGAACGTATCTCAAACCATCAGTGACGTTGAAATCCCACCCTTAATCCTTGGAGATGGCGCCTTTCCAATGCGATCGTGGATCGTCAAGCCCCACGGGGAAGCAGTCTTGACGGACGAAAGGCGATATTTCAACTTTAGACACAGCAGAGCTAGGTTAGTCACAGAAGGTGCGTTTGGTAGGTTAAAAAGCAGGTTTCGAGTGCTTCATAGAAGATGTGAAAGCAACAAAGAAACTGTAAAACTTATAGGGTTAGCTTGTATTGTCTTGCACAACATTTGCATCGCAGAAGGTGATTTAATACCGAGAAAATATGATATATCTTTCGATCACGCTGCTAACAAACGACGTAGTCAACAAGAGGTCCGTGATCTCCTTGATCTCACTGATTCGAAACAGAAACATTTTGATATCACAGGGCAAACAGCAGCTAAAAGTGTTCGTAACATATTAACAAAATTATTTTGGGAAGAAAAAGAAGACTAAAGTGAGTTTTAGTTTTTTTTGTTGCAACCTCGAACCATGGAATTCTTACGTTTTCGATGTGCGATATTCTTCGCCAAGGACCGTAAAGAGAAAAGACTCTGGGTTCAAAGTTGTTTTCATTTGAAATCAGGATTTATCATACCGCCAAATACCTCCTCCCTAGAAAGGGAATAAGTGTCCCTTCTGGAAATCCAATTTTTAAATAAGAGACCTGGGTGCTTATTCAAGGAAAGACGGTATGTTTGATCAATAAAAAATGGAAAATAAGTGACGTGTCGTCGGATATTGACTTGGCTTGATGGAATAAATTTCATTATCTGCTTTCGTCGAATATCTGTTTAGTTTTTGTGACAATTGAATCAATGATTGAAAATTCAAAACAATTTTACTCTGTGTATGATATTCAAATCTAAAACAAGTGACGCTAAATCAAAAACAACCACATAACAATAAAGTTGAAACAAGTGTCACTAATTTTGACACCTTTATAGTTGACTGAAGAAGATTAAACAACAACATGTGATAAAATTGAGTTCTACACTTTAAAGATATCTTTGGTCAAAAAGTTGTGCTGTAAAACCAGCCTGTGAATTCATCGAGGGTAGTTGCGGTGAATAACCAGGATAGCTATTTGGAATATCGTTTGCATTAGGATGCGAATTTTGGTACATACTTACGTTTTTGCTACTGCCATCAGTAGATGATAACAACTCACCAGGTACATCATCATTATCTATGTCATCTGACAATTCGGTGTTTATGCCAGGTTCAACGGATTGCTCTGGTTGACAGCTTGGCATAGAGGTTATAACAGGAAAGAGCTTATTGAGCCATGCACCAAGCTCTTTATCCTCCTGAAATCTTTTTATGCCAGAAGCTGACTTTACTTTCATTGCAGCATCCCGACATATAGCAACACATCTTTTAAATTTTTGTCTTGTCTGCATGATATCAAATGAATATTTATCTCCCCTCTCATTACATCTTTGTGTCACTTCTTCGATCACCTTTTCATAATACTTTCCATTTTTTGCATTCCTTATGTTTGTCAAAAGCAACTATTCTTTGTATTTTTCGTTGTTAACTATAATATCTACTAAGTCATTGACAATGGTTTCTGACCATTGGCATTTCCGACCTTGCTTTTTCTTTGTTTTCTTCTTAAGCTTCTCGAGGAGGATCGGATTAGATTCACCACTTGAATCATCTTCTTCAGACATTTCAAAGCGCACATTCTGCAAATAATGTTATTTATAAATAATAAGATACTTTTGCAGATATTCAAAGAACTAAAAAGATAACTTTTATTCACAAAATCTTCAGTTGCAGCTAGCTATATTATATATTTTCTACTTACTTGCTCGCATGCTAAGCCTTCGTCAGCTATTTTGAAAATGAAGCGGGAAAAATTATCCGCTGAGTTTGCATAAAAGATAATAGAAAATGTTTTGACTTCAAATAAAGGATACACCAAATAATATTAAGTACGACACAAGTTCGCCTGTATAAATACACGCTTAACTTCTGCCGCACTTTTGCATTAAGTTCGACAAAATTTGCTGGATTTAATTATATTGTGGAACATTTCGTTTTATACGGTGAGACTTTTGTTGAACTTAATTCAATAAATGCCAATAATTAAGTTAGACACGACATAAGAGCGGCCGTATAAACTTGCCCTTAAAGAACATATTTCCTTATATTTCATGAAACAACAGCATCTGGTTTTATTTTTTCATAAACAAAAAGATATATGAATAATTAATCTTATAATGTTCAATAAAATCCATAAATACATGTATGAGTATAATAACATAAAAAGTCCTACCTTGTTGAATATTATAAATAAACGATATCAAGGCTGAATATCGGTCAATAATTTATCAATAGCATTCAGACAAGCAAATAAGTCGTCTATGCAAATATCTCTAGATACTTCTATGTGTATCAATACCCATTATAAAGATCTGCTCGCTGGTTTTGGTGAGAGTTACCTTTCTTAGATTTCAGGCTGATACATGTAATATAAGGAAATAAAAAGTTTTTAAATGAAAATGTAGCTATAACGATATATATTCTGTATACTTATAGTAAATGGTTCAAAAGAATGAAAATATTTTCAACTTGAAACATGCAACTTGAAGTTGTTATCTCAGCAGCAGCAAAATTAATCTAAACAAATACATAGTTTATAAACCGTCATAAAATGATTTGATGATTTGATGTATTTTGAAGCAGCACAATGGACAAAATCTTCAAAAAGACTTTGAGGAGGAGTGTTTTCTATATATTCCATATAGCAATATTGCCTGCTATTTCAAAAAACACTCCTCCACAGAGACTTTTTGAAAAGTTTTGCCGCTCGGATGGCTGAAAAAACTGAAAATATTTGTTTTTTATTGAAACTGCAGGCGATATTGCTTGCCAAATTGCACGAGGAACTGTGTGATAACTGATTTATCATTAGTACACAAAAAATCGGTCAAAAGATACCATATTTTCGTTCTGGTTTCTTATATTTTCTGTGCCTACAATGTAGAGCCTTCTTCATCATTTTATTTCTTTGTTTACCATTTTTTTGAAGCCATTATGGTTTTTACGGAATCATTTATTTGCACTACATCCTATATCCTATATATTAATACTCGATTCTCTGTCTGTCTGTCTGTCTGTCTGTCTGTCTGTCTGTCACGCAAAAAGGTAGACACGAGCAGTGAGAAAGATCGGGGAGTCAGTAACGTAAGATTACACATAAATTATTTTTTCTTGTGCGACGTCAATGCGAAACCGATGCATTGCAAACCAAATCGAACGCAAGATTTATGGAAAATTATCTCGAGAACCAATAGGGATAACTGACGTTTTTGGGGTTCGCGACATTGGCGATGGGGGTGACAAAAAGATTTGGGCAAAATTTTAGGGACGGTCGGCTGTGAAGTCATTAAAATCTTTGACCAAGGATATCTCTGTAACGGTTCGTCGTAGACATATGATCCTATACATTTTTTTGATCAGCATTTCGAGTTCTATAAGCTGGTAGTATCTTCAAATAGCTTTCCGAAATTTTATTTTTTCCTCATCTGGGAAAACGCACAGCGAAAGTTTTCATAGGGGGCGAGCGACGCCGCCTTGGCGCCTAGTATCCTAACTATTAATACCCGAGATTCTCTGTTTGTCTGTTTGTCTGTTTGTCACGCAAAATGGTAGACGCGAGTAGTGAGAGAGATCGGGGAGTCAGCAACGTAAGATCACACATAAATTATTTTTTCTTGTGCAACGTCAATGTGAAACCGATACATTGCGACCCAAATCGAACGGGAAATTTAGGGAAAATTATCTCGAGAACCAATAGGGATATAACTGACGTTTTTGGGGTCCGCGACATTGGCGATGGGGTGACAAAAAGATTTGGGCAAAATTTAAGGGACGGTGCGCTATGACGTCATTAAAATCTTTAATCAACGACATCTCTGTAACGGTTCGTCGTAGACATATGATCCTATACATTTTCTTGATCAGAATTTCTCTACAAGATGGTAAATACTTTTCGTTTATAATTCGTTGATTTTATTTTTCGTGAATTCTTAGTGGCTGAGGACGCAGGCTGAATTTGGGCGGCGAGCGACGCCGCCTTGGCGTCTAGTTTATTTTTTATTTGCACTGATAAACCATATAATACTCTACTGATTAACCAATCAAATTGCAGATTTTTAAAATTTTAATTAAATAACTTACAGACATATTACGTATATATTTAAGCTGAGTTTATAACTGTTTTATGAATAATTTCTCTATAGAAAGAATAGATTTGATCTGCGTGTTTGCTGGGGAATGTCGAAAGTACGCATAACATCTAATGCAAACGAAGAAGATGCGTTTAGTCTGATCGAAGGAAGCCAGTTAGAAGATGACGAGGATGGCTGTCCAACTGGTTATCAAACACCAGGCAAAGAAAATTCTGGACAAATAACAAATATCGGTGGTGAGTAATTTTCATTTCATTATTAATCATATTCACAGTATTTTGTACTGTTCCTATCTATGTTATCTTTCAACTTTCACCAAATGATATGAAAAAAGTGGTCATTTTTTATATAAAAATATACACAGTTATTTGTTTACGTTGTCTTTACAAAACAATTTCTAACCTCGTCCCAGGGCTTCTTGCCTTTGTGAACACTTTCTTCGCCGTGTTCACAAAGCCAAGAATCCCTGGAAACGAGGTTGAACAATTTCAAAGTTAATATAAACAGGTCTGTCTTGTTTTCAAATTTCCCTGAGCAACCGTGAATGTGCGCCGCGGATGGTAAGTACTTAAATGTTGGCGTAATGAGAATAAGGAAGAGTGCTGGGAAACAGGGTTAACCTTTTTAAAATGTTCATACTCCTTCGTAGAAGATACCTTATTGGCCCTAAATGGGGTTAATTTTTTTAAATTTTTTTTCACCAATATTTCATGTGCCCTATAAATAATTACATAGCTTCTTCTGGCATGAAAGTGAATGTCTAAAACCAAATAATTGTCTTTATTGTGGGTAGGGCAAAAATAATGGGACTGTATGCAATTTGGTTTTAGTGAATGCATAAGCGTTGAATATAAAAAATAAACAAGAAAACAAGAAAAACCTTCAAACGAAAGTGCCTTCAGTGGTTCGGTGGTGTCGATATTGTATTCATTTTCGGTCTCTTTCGGATCGATGAGACCTTGCTCGTAAAACATAAATAGATTGGCCAGTTTTGGCTGTGTAAAGATTTCTCTGTGGAGGAGTGTTTTTTTACTGAAACAGCAGGCGATATTGCTTTCCATTCCTATAGAAAACACTCCCCCACAGAGACATTTTGAAGATTTTGCCCACTGGGTATGTGCCAACTTTGCCAGTGATAACGTGATAATGCTTTCTTCGACAGGAAGCCGTTTGAGTTTGACTACGTCTGTTTCCTTTGCTCGATGGTTCAATATGAAAACAGCAGCAATGTTTTGTTACTTTTGCTCGATGGTTCAATATGAAAACAGCAGCAATGTTTTGTTACTTTTGCTCGATGGTTCATTATGAAAACAGCAGCAATGTTTTGTTACTTTTGCAATCGTCTAATTTGGTATTTTGGTGCATCAGCGATAACTGCGTTGTAATATCATATTTTTGATAGCACTAATGATTTGTGTTTTACAAAGTTTCCAGTTAGCGGACTTCGGAAGACTTTCAGTGACTTGATAGCAGCGAAACAACTAATGTGCTTGTTCCATAGCAGGTGTTCATTGAAGTGGACGCAAAGAATCTTAAAACTGTTTACTTTTTGAAGTTGTTGGTCATTGCTTGTGGTCATTACCTTTTTGAGCTGTAGAAAACATCATCATCTCAGTCTTGGCTCAATTTAAGCATAGATTTTTGTCGGATAACCATTTGTTAACACTGTCCATCTTTTTATGACTTGACGTTTAAAGGGTCAGTGTTAGATGTCTTTCAGTAACAATTTCAATATAGAGTCAATAAAAACAGGCGTAAAAAGGCGTAAAAAGGCCAATTGTGTAATTGTAACAATTGTGGATTTTGATCGTTAACAAAATCATAAAATTAAATGAGCTCTCTCGTTAACCCAGGCATAAATAACAAAGTTTTTTCCGCGAAATAGTGACGAACACAACTGTATGTTTAATGATTGTTATGGCAACTATCAATGGCGCATGTTTGTTTATAGAAATGTCTATCCTTTGCGGTTTAAGTGTTAAAATGCTTTGAGAGGATTAGACGTGCTTTTTTTTCCTTGAGAAGATAACCTGTCATATATTTAGCCTGTGTAAATATTGATGAAAGGAAGTGTAGAAATGTAGTAATTGACACTCATAAGACATGATTTTCTCAGATAGTCAGTAATCAGCAAATACTCAATTCTCATTTATTTTACTGGAGATCTGTTTTTATAAAGACATACACAGTATATATATGTACATCTTTGTTGCATCGTTTAAAAAACGAGAAAAGAAAGTCTTGACGAAGAAGCAAATGTTGGAAAAATTTGGATTGGTTGCGTAATCAGTAATAATACTCGTTTCTTTTTTTATTGTCATATATCTGAACCCAGTGGGCAAAATCTTCAAAAAGTCTATGAGGAGGAGTGTTTTCTATAGGAATGGCAAGCAATAACGCCTGCTATTTCAATTAATGTCTTTGGTTCAAATAACTTCTAATATTTACAAATTTTCGCGGCTGGGGAGATTGAGAAATTGAGATTGCGAAAAAGCTGATGTTGAAAAAGTTTTAATTGGTTGCTTGGTAACAATTATTTGTATTCCAGGAAACGTTTAAAAGAGACAAGATTGGCAGAGAAATTTATGGAGAAGAGTATAAAGGAAAAACGTGCAAATAACCTAATTCCCAGTGGGCAAAATCTTCAAAAAGTCTCTGTGGAAGAGGTTTTATTTATTGAAACAGCAGGCGATATTGCTTGCCATTCCTATAGAAAACACTCCTCCTCATAGACTTTTTGAAGATTTTGCCCACTGGGTTAAAACTTAAGTTAAAAGTTAAGGTAAAACCTTTTTGTGCATTTCGTATGTTATTGCAATGTCTTTCTTAGACTACATTCTAAATCTATCAGAGCTTGGCATTTTTTTACACCTAAAAACTTTCGTTTGGTCGACATTTTGTCAAAACAGGCAATCTCTGATAAAAGACGATCATCTTGCTTGAGTTTTTGGGACTGGTTTTGAAAGATTACGCGTGATGGTGAAACCTTCGAATGTTCTCAACTTTTCAACATTTCAGCCTAAAAATGTTCTTATTTATCTTCTTAAATTATACATTATTGAATATCTAAAATTCGAAATTTAACGAATTTGGTTGACATTTCCGGTTTTAATGGAGTTGAGTTGATACTGTTGTAAACAACATGATGATAATATTTATAGTGTTGAACTATATGACGTTTTCTCGTACAATGTAAAAAAAAAAATTAAGAACAAAAGTTCCTAAGCCTCGAATAACTTTTAGGCCTTCAAAGCCTTATGTTCTTGTATCCTTCGTTCATATAAATAAACGTGTGTCAGCCAGCATATAGCTTCTATTACAATGCTATTATTTATTATTATTATTTATTTTTCTATTATTTTGGTGAAGTAAGCGTATTGAGATTCACTGTTGTGATGGGGAGACTCCCTGTTAGCAAAACTGCTGCGTTCCTTGTCTGGAGTTTGTTTACAAAATATTTTGTGTATTTGACTAAGTTCATGTTTTTGTTGAAAGAATTATGTTGTGATTATGTTTAATGTACGCCACAAAACGATGTGAGATTGACAACTTGCAAACCTTGGTTTACGATATTCTACAGGTGAATAACGCGTTAAGGTGAGGCGTTTTTGTACTTATAATCGGTGTAGTTTCGCAATTTAAACAGAAATTTGAGAAACGCAAAAATAAAAGCGTTGATTTGAGTATTTCTTTGTGTGTTGAGTGCTTACTAACAACTTGCGATAATTTAAAACATTTTATCAATTAATTAAGAAAGTTGATACTAAAAGCTTTTTGGAATATGATTATTTTTCAAGTTGGTTACCAGGTTCTATGAGGAGGGGTGTTTCTATAGGAATGACAAGCAATATCGCCTGCTGTTTCAATTAAAAAAACACTCCTCCACAGAGACTATTTGAAGATTTTGCCCGCTGGGTTATAAGACACCAAATTGTGATCATCAAAACTTTGTTATTTTGGTCTGGGTTGTCGTGCATTGTCTCGTTCGTTCAAACAAAAACAAGAGACTTTGAACCATAAAGTTTTGTGATCGCAAAATAGTATGTTTCTTAACTTTGTTACGTTCATAGTTACGTTTGTTACTTTGTTACGTTCATAGTTTTTTTAAGACATCTGATACTACTGAACCCTCTTAGCTTCAAAAAACGAACAAAAAGGGCGGCGGTGTATGTATGATGATGATGTATCTAAGAAATAATTTGATATACAGAATGCGCAGCGATCTTACCTGTTCTGATGGCGACAGAGAAATTTTCAACATATACTTATAACATGTTGTTACAAACCGCCAAATGGAGATGCGAAATTATTCAGTGAGTATATTGAAAAAATCTCTCACGTATTTAGCAGAGAAAAGAAGATGCTTTTTTATTATTGCAGATCTAAACTAGTCTATATTTGAACCACAACAAAGATAAAACTGTCAGAGATTTTTATGATAATCCTTTTTCTTATTGACAATATCTTAACAAACTGCTTATTTGAACAACCTCTTACTACAGGAATAATAAAAATAGATATTACAGACCCATTTTCCAATATTTGTTGCTTTTGATAAACCAAATCAAGTGAAAGATGAAATCATAATAAAAAAACGCATTAATAAAACCTCTTCTAAAATACAATTTAAGGATGACCTTCGAAACATTGACTGGAATTTTCTCAATCAATCAATAAATAGTAATGCATTATATGAAAGCTTTATAAAGAAATTTACTGAAGTTTATGACAAATGTTTTCTTCCCAGAGAAATTTCTTACAAACAAAAGGACCTAAAATCACCATGGATTACCAATTGAATTAAAACATCATTTAGAACAAAGCAAAAACTTTACGTAAAATATCTTAAGAATAAAACAGTACATTCAGAAAATGAATATAAAACTTATAAAAACCTCTTCAAAAAACTTAAAAAGAAAGTCAAAAATAATTATTATAGAACGAAAATTGAGAAGAACAAAAATAACTCCAAAATAACATGGCAAATAATGAAAGAAATAACTGGAAAATGTAAATCAGAATCAAACTCCTTACCAAAAATGCTCAAAACAGATAGAAGAATTTTGTATGATGATATAACAGAAGTAGAAGAATTTAATACTTGCTATCCCAATGTAGGTCATACTCTAGCAGCTAAAATTACTAAAACAAACACAACTTTGAAGAATACCTGAAGAGAAAGGACTCAATACTAAGAGATGACGAAGTTACGTTTCATGAATTTGAAGTCGCATTCAATAACCTTAGCAGAAATAAGGCAGCTGGGATCGATGAGATAACAAGTAATATATAGTCTTAGACGTATACGACAAAATCAAAATACCATTGTATAGAATATTTCAGAAATACTTTAATGAAGGAACTTTTCCAGATCTTTTAAAAGTAACCAAAGTTACGCCGGTTTTCAAAGCAGGTGACGAATTTTGATTTCATCTTCACAGGACTCCCCTTGATACTTTGCTTCTTATTTGATATTCTGTGATTTTCAAAACTTGTAAATCTTTGGTATAATTTCTAAAAACACATCGGTTCCCGACGGTAAGATCTTCGTGATCTTCTACGAGCTTCCCGTGTTATTTTGAAACAACTAACTAGAACATATAGTTTATTTGTATATTGCTATTCGTTTAATGATATGTATAATCTATCGTATTAGAATGATTTTATATTTATTGTATATTGTAGCATTATATAAACTGTGTGAAACTTGAAACATCCATATCTTATCTAGCTTCAAACATCTGTTACATATGACTTACTTTGCAGTTATGGCAACGTTTCTTCTGATTCGTTGATGGAAAGCTCCATTCTTTTACAGCAGGTTCTTTATTCTTTGAAGGAAAAATCAAAGTCCTTCTCATGTTAATGTGATAATGTGAATTCGTTCAAGAGAATTTTTCATTTTTCGTTTTTATTTTTGATCACATCTGATTGGTTATTTATTTCCCTTTACTTGTTCTGATTGGTTACTTATCTAATTCTTTGTTTTGATTGGAAATGGTTTGACATCATCGTGCTCCTGCTAGGATATTGCTCTGTCTTCTTTGATATAAGAATTTCTGTTGTTTCGTTTTGTGTCAGTTAGGTTGTTTTGCAGGTGTGTTTTCATGACACTGTAACTTAAGTTTCCCATCTTGTTCTTTTTCTTTCTATCTCTGGAAGATAGATTTGTGGCGCTTGATGGATCATAGTCATTAGAAAATCCCTGGTCTGGAAGTCTATTGTGGAAGCTGTATTGTCGGAATTTTTAACTTGAACTGTAGCTTGTTTTGCACACTTTTTGATCACATGATGGTAAATAACTACTGTGGATTGGTTGGAATTGAAAAGATCAAAGAAAAAATTGATTACAACAACTTATTGTCGGAATTTTTAATAAACTTCCTGACAGGGAAATTTTCTAATGACTATCATTTTTTTGTTATGTGTCTGTTACCTGGTATTTTAGCCTAGGTAACGTTGTTAGTTGCAAGTACAGTGAACTCTCTCTATCTCGAACTCGTAAGGGACCAAGGAATTTGTTCGAGGATAGAGTAAGTTCGAGATAGAGAGAGACTACGTACGTTACTGTGAAGACAAGTGGATTCGAATAGCTATTAGAAATGAACTACCTGATTCAACCAAGGGAATCACCAAACAACCTCCTCCTTGATATTCTTCGACTCTTCAAACCACAAAATGTTTTTCCCATTAACTCTCTTTATTCATAGATACAAATTTTCATTGTAATTAATTACTGCGATTTGTTGCCCATGCCAAACAATATTCATCATTTATCAACTATGCTTCGATAAAAAATATCAACCTTGTAGACACACAATATGATAACAGTTCCTTAAATTGCCATTTTGAAAGGGAACGCCAATATAAATGTGACCAGTATCGAATCCGATTGTCACATATTTTTGATATACCTAGTATATCAAATGATATACTAAGAATATCAAGTTTTTTCCTTTTTAACTATTAATATCAACTGTTATCTATAGTAAAGACTGATATACTAGGTATATCAAATTTAAGAACGTGAACTGGAAATTGACGAGCAACGAAAAATGACAAGTCAGCACTTTTCTTGTCTTACTCATCATAATTGCAGGCAGCATCCCAACGATAACGCTCTAGACTGTATTAATAGATATTAATATCAAACCAGGGATGGTTCATGTCATTTTTGTATCTCCGAGACCACATCTTAAATATCTATTTTGCTAACACTTATATCGCAATTGTTTTAATTACATCGAATATCAGCCGATATTCATAGTAGAAATTGATATACTAAGAATATCAAAAATATGTGACAATCGGCTTCCATAGATCAGGCTTCTAAATACCAAAGAGTTGTTCGGTGAATTACCACAAGAATAAATTTCATAGTTTTGAAGGAGTGGCTTTAAAAGATAAGATAAGATAGTCTGTTTTCTGTTAAAAACATTACAAGGTTGACACAGTTTATATAATGCTACAATATGCAATAAATATAAAATCTTTCTGATATGATAGATTATACATATCATTCAACGAATAAAAATATACAAATATACTATATTTCCTCTAGTTAGTTGTTTCAAAATAACACGAGAAGCTCGTGGAAGATTACGAAGATCTTTTCGTCGTGAACCGATGTGTTGGTACTGCGTGTAAATTTGTGATTAATGGAAGGTGTGACAGGAAGATCACAATGTTCTATCGACTCTTCCTTTGTTACTGCAGATGAAGTAATCTTTTAGTATGTAGCATCATCTCACGTCATTAAGTGAACATATCATCAAGCGTAGGGCTGTAAATTTATATGTGTTCAAATGGCATGCGTTACTATGGATTGTTAGTACCTGGCAGTGTAGAGTCTTCATGCAATAGATAATTGTGATTGGTTAATTGTGATAAAAGTGATTGGCTATTTCTCTGTAGTTACCGACTTCATTAAAAATGTAAACAATGTAACAAAATGGCGAGGAAGACTTTACATTGCAAGCACAGAAAATAAAAGAAAACAGCAAGAAAATATGTTATTCTTTTAAAAGAGCGCGCTCGGTCCATGACGTCACAACCTCGGTCAATATTTTCCCGTATTGACCGGCTAAACGGTTAATAAGCCATTAAAAGTTTGCGTTTTAATGTTCCTGTTATACGGAGATTTCGCTGCTTCCCAGTGGGAAAAATCTTCAAAAAGGCTATGAGAATGAGTGTTTTCTATAGGTGTGTATTCTATGCTGTTTGAATAAAAGACACACCTCCACAGAGACTTTTTGAAGATTTTGGAGATTCCACTGTATTTAACAAGACAAAAACAAACAATTTCAAGAGAGTTGAATTTCAGTCGTAAACTCATCATTTTCAAAAACCAACCTTTTGAACGACCTTGAACCCAGGGTCTTCGTTTTTGCCGCCGTCCGTATATCGAAGAGACAAGACAGTCTGTGTTCAAGGTTTCTTTTTTAAGTTATTTTTAACTAAAGTATACTAGTTATTCTGGTTAGTAAAACTGATTGACATCATGGCATCAATGGATAGAAGTTTATGGATGCCGCTTAAACCACAACGATTTTTCGATTGCATTTTTGCCCTAATAATCACCTCTAATATACATCTCTTTTAATCACCGCCAATATACATCTTTTAATGTTCACATTTAGCACGTTTTAGTTGGACGTGTGAATTCGCTCTAAAAATAACTTTCCCGATTTTTTCCTCAAGACTTGTTTTGAGGTAAACATGCACAAATCAACCTTTCAAAAAGTTAGCTCCCGTAACTGTTTCTAATAACAACAAGTTTGTCTCCGGCAAATACCATCCAAGACCGAACTATATAACTGTTGGAAATTTTGGGTCAGTCCTGATTTTACTGTTTCTCGTTTTTAAGCGATTTTTAATATTAAAACTATTGATTGATTGATTGGTGATGGGAATCAAAGTAATTGCAAAGTATATACTTCTCAATAGCCACAAAAGGTCACTGATTGATCGATAGCTAACGTGATTGATGCAAGCTGTTTTGAAGGTGTGTGTTTTGTTGTTTTGCGATTGCAAGAAATGCAAGAAATGAAACGGTGTCTTGAAAATACATTTAGGATCGACTAGAATCTCCATATAACGAACACTGCAGAGTGATTATATCAGTTCGTTATATCGAGAGTTCGTTATATCGAGAACTCGTTAAGTCGCGAGTTCGTAACAGGACAAACATTTATAACAGTTTATGTATTATATTACGCGACTGAAATTTTCATCCTGTATAAATATTCGTTAATATTTATAATAATAATAATTATAATAATAATAATTATAATAATAATAATAATAATAATAATAATAATAATAATAATAATAATAATGATAATGATAATAATGATAATGATAATAATAATAATAATAATAATAATAATAATAATAATAATAATAATAATAATAATAATAATAATAATAATAATAATAATAATAATAATAATAATAATAATAATAATAATAATAATAACAATAATAATAATAACAATAATAATAATAACAATAACAAAGTCGAGGGGTTTCAAGGATTTCAAGACGGTGCTTGTTAAGGGGTTGCGGTTGAGGGGGTGGGGGCGGATTCACCAATGAGCAGATGGCAAATATTCCATTTTTCTATGCCCCCGTTATTAGGATTCACCAATGAGCAGAAGATTATGGAATATCTTAAAAGTTCGACAGTGACGTCATAAAAGAGATGAAAAGTATTTAGACTGCTTCAAAAGTTCGAAAGAAGCCACACGGCATAAAAGAGATGAAAAGTATTTAGACTGCTTCAAAAGTTCGAAAGAAGCCACACGGCTTTCACACGCAGCACGAAAATGCTTTTACATAATACGGCACGAGTGTCTGTAGCTATAGATTTATGGCTTATGTCACATTATTAATCATTCAAATTTGAATCATAATGCAATATATTACATTTTCAGACTGTGTTGTATACAGTATGACCATATCATGATTTTCCGTCCCACTAGAGGGAACACACGTGTAACACATCAAAACGCAGATATACACGTTTGGCTAATTTTTCGCGTCGATTTTTAAAAATGGATTGCAACTTTGAGAGAGGTTTGGGTATTAGGTCTCATGTTATTCTTAACCTACTTAATCTTTGTCACTTCGTCACCATCTTTCTTAGAGAGATACTTTCAGAACACTTTCAAGTCCTATGTATTCTCCAAACTTTTCCACTTCAAGGTTGGTCTGTCAGACAAAAGGTACAAAATAATCCTACCTTCTTTGAATTTGTGAGTACAGAATGAACTTGGTGCACACTTAGTTGAGTGTTGAAATAAAAAATGTTTCATATTGGAAAGAGGCGTAAATGAAACGTTGGGTCTTTTCGTTGACTCGGTTCAGCATTCTTTGGGTTTATTTGGTACATAAAATTCAAACTAAACATTAGTTTATAACTTGTTCGTTTACTAAGTGTAATATATTTTCGATCGGACCTGGCCTGAACGCATGTATAAGCCACGTCCTTTCCTGGGTTCATGCAAAGAAGCCTAAGAAGGAAGTTGGTGTAACAAAAGACTGGACAAAACAGTTTCTCATTGCACCATGTTTTCCATGTATGTGTGTAACCTTTGTCTATGAACTGAACGAGACATGATTCATTAAACATTTGAGACATCATTTTGAAGTCACCGTGTTTCATTCGATTTTGTATAATTTATTACGTCAAGCCATGACCTTTCAATATTCATTACGTCAAGTCATGACCTTTTCGCTGTTTGTATTTATGTTCATCCAGCGGCTGTGTTTAGGTCAAAGTCCATCCTTCTGTAGAATGATCCGTAACATGGTTCTCAAAAGATTTTCTCAGCTGGAAAACAAAACGTTGAAAACGTGTGTGGCTCTTAACAGAATGAAGTAAAATCACCTTCCAAAGTAACTGTAACAGTTAGATCAAAAAAGAATTTCTTAAAAAAAAGAGAAAAGATGGACAGTTATGAAAAGCTTATACTTTCAGATAAATTGGATGTGTATGTCGCGGACAAATCCAAATCGTCAAATGTCGATGGAGAATCAGGTACTATGTATAGTAAATATAGGTAACATATAACAGAAATAATATAAATTATAAAATTATATAAAAAAAACATATAAATTCAATATAGATTATTATTTTGATAATAAATTGATTATACGCTTATTTTAAAATCACTACCTATATAAACACCAACCCAGTGGGCAAAATCTTCAAAAGTCTATGAGGAGGAGTGTTTTCTATAGGAATGGCAAGCTATTTCGCCTGCTGTTTCAATAAAAAAACACTCCTCCACAGAGCCCTCTTGAAGATTTTGCACACTGGGAAGAGGCTCAAATTCACTAAAAAGATAATCACCATCTAAGCACCACCCGAGGCTCAAAATCATACCGAAGAAAATAAATTTTCTCTGTCCCTTACACTTTCTCTGCATCAAAGAGACAGGTAGTCGCTCTCTCTTAAGTTAAGGTATAGATAGTAGGTGGTTTTTAAAGTTTTGAAGACAGATATTTTTGAAAGCAAAGTAAACTCAAGTAAGGCCAGAGCGTATAAAATGAAAAGCAGATATCAAACCTTTTATAGTTTGATAGAGATAAAAGATCTGACCGAACCTGTTTCGTTTCTCAAAATCATACCGAAGAAAAGAAATTTTCTCTGTCCCTTTCACTTTCTCTGTATCAAAGAGACAGGTAATCCTTTTCTCTTAAGTTAAGGTCTAGGTAGTAGGTGGTTTAGGAAGTTTTGAAGATTATGTGATCTATCATCAGCACACATTGTTTTACCAGTGCAATTGTCTCAAGGTGACGATAACAAGACGATAGCAAGATTAGTAACGTAATCGTCAAGCGATTCGGACAGTAAGGTTAGATGATAACGACGATCATGATGATTATAAACCAGGTGTAAACCAGGCTTAAACATTCGAAATTGATCGTTCTATTTTTAATTCTTTTCCTTCTTAACTGAGGTTAGAAATCTGACGAGAATTGAAGATTTATTAAGCACAATCGCTTTCTAATAACGTTTGTGTATTTAATAGAATCAAAAAAGAGATGCGTAGCAGATTGTGATCTTTTACATGAGAACATGATGGGAGAAGTTCATAAAACTGAACCAATTGTAATGGAGAATTTCTCTGAAGGGGTTGACTATAAAGAAAATAATAATGAAAGGTAGGATGTGCGCATGCGCATGCTTTTCTGGCTTATTTCTCAGACTGCAGAGTTTGTCGATTCATCTATATCATATAACAAACGGGTCTGCAGATTATACATGTCTTCTCCTTTTCTGACGTCATGAATTGTTTTGTTAATTCATACACAGGAATGGCTATACAACGTCGACACCAGGACCTAAGATCTTGATAGATGATATTCTGTCGAAACTGGGACGCCCTGGCTTGTACCACATAATTTGCTATTCACTTCTATGGATGTTCAATGGCTTCATTGCTTTCAACCACATTTCCTTACCAGCTACAATGGGAATCACACCAGCACACAAGTAATATAGACTGTTTACATAAAAGCCATGCTGAACTCAGACTGGGCAGAGATTTCAGTACGGGCTATACATTCGTTCCTATCAGCAGTATTGAGCTTATTTTATTTACATGGTGACACCATACTGAAATTTCAGACCTGTCTGAGTTCAGTCCTGTTTTTAGCATAGGACTGAAATTTCAGTACGGAACGAGTTTCATTTTTGGCGTGCGCAGTAGAGTTTTTTAATTGTTTCTAGCCGCCATGTTTTAATTAGCCCGGCCTGAACTTATCTCATCTAAACAGAAAAGATTTCAGTCCGTACTGAAATCTCAACCCGTTTGAGTTCAGTATGCCTCTCGTGTAAACAACCTCTCATAAAACGGTTTCGTTAAAACTCACTTATTCTTTGAAAGAACGAATCATTACGCAATATAATTCTCGTTAACCCAAACAAAAATAACAAAGTTTTGAACGAAAACTAAAGTAATGGTCATAATTTACTACCATAGTAAACGAGACATTTCTAACATTTCAATTATGCTCGTGTTGTAGCTGCTCCGTGTCCACAAAATATCTGAAGTTGCTCTCACTTCCTAACACTACCTCCACCGACCAGCTCGATTTCGAACAATGTCACGTGATTTGGAGAAATAACGGAACAAGCCGTCAAGTGGATTGCGACGAGTGGGTGTTCGGTGAAATACATGGATATCAAATCGACTCTATTGTAACCAAGGTCAATACAAAATTCTACTTTAAAAAAGCAAATACGACATAATCCTATTATTAACGATGGATTTTTTTCTCGGAATTTATTCTTTAGTGGAGCCTCGTTTGCAAAAAGAAATTTTATCCTATGCTGTCGAATACCGTGTATTTTGTCGGCGTTATGGTTGGTGGCGGAACAATCGGCCATGTTTCCGATAAATATGGCCGGCGGCCGGTCGTGCTTCTTTTTTCATTGTTTTCAATTATCATCACATCTGCAACTGTTGCTGTTCCTGATTTTATCACTTTTACCGCATTGAGATTCGTTGCCGGCATTGTTATCTGTGTAAGTCTATGTTTTTCTGACATATTTCTGTGACACTGTCGCATGTTCCCAGTGGGCAGTCTTCAAAAAGTCTCTGTGGAGGAGTGTTTTTTATTGAAACAGCAGGCGATATTGCTTGCCATTCCTATAGAAAACACTTCTCTGCATAGACTTTTTGAAGATTTTGCACACTGGGTTAATGCAGAGATATACGAAGAAATTAGTCGAAGGGAGACTGAAAAATGATTCGAGATAACGAATGTTCGAGTATTAGAGAAGGTTCAAGGGAAAATTGTTCAGTGTAGTTCAGGTGTGGTTCGATTTATAAATAGTTCGACATATATAAACCATCGGAGAACTTATCAAGACATTTTTACGCCGGCCCAAATTTAACGCCAGCAGTTTTTACGCCATCCTTTGGTCTTATTTTTGAAAAGTCTACGGTCAAACCTTCACACAGACATCTTACGCCGGAGTAAGAAGGGCCAATAACGTAGTTGCCATAGAGATAGTATAGAGTTAATTCCAGAGTTGTGTGTTTACTTCTATAAACCAATCTTTTGTGACTCCACATTTCTTCATAGGGATTACACAGCACTATATATGTTATGACGCCAGAGATTACACCACGAAAGTTAAACAACTATCTCGGCCTGACGCTCATCTTATCATTTTTGTCATCAATTTCCGTCGGTGGTATTGTGTGCTGGTTAACAAAGAGCTTCTGGAAATCTCAATTAATTTTAACACTACCACTCACCATCCCGTTAGTGGTTGCATATTTGTAAGTGCTTAGCTAATCGTGGTTAGAAAGAGGAGGAGGGTGGGGGCTTGGGGATGGAGAATGTGTGAGGGATTTTTAATTAATGAAAAGGTCTATAGAATAAGTTGTCCTTAAAAACAAAAAAAAACAAAAACCCCGGTTGCCGGTCGTTTTCATCAGCAACGTATTTCCTTTGAAAAAAAATTAAAATGAAGGAAAATTTCAGAAAGATTTTCTAACGTCAGTCAGCAATTTCTGACTCTTCTCCGCATTGAATTTCTGGGAACTTCTGTATCCATACCATACACAATAAACGAAAAAACTCTGATGAAAAATTCTATCTTTTTGTTTGCTTCGATTTCAGTTTTCTGCCAGAGTCATTTCGCTGGATGGTTATACATAGACGTTACAAACAGGTTTCGTATTATCTGAAGAAAGCTGCTAGAATAAACAGAGTGTCGCTACCGCACACAACATTCTTCCGTAGTGGTGATACAGTGAAAGGTTTTACTCGTAAAGAAAAAAAGAAAATGAACGCATGTAAGGTTTTCACTTACAAAGAAATTCGAAGAAGACTTCTTTCCATATTCGTAGCTTGGTATGTGTGTGTATGTGAAGTTATTGGACTTCTATTTATTCTGTAAAATGTCAGGGTCGGAATCAGTGAGGAGGGTGTATGTTCGTGAGGAGAAGGTGTGTTCAAGATTATCATGGGCGGAAAATATGAGGGTATATGGCGGATCATTTCGGGCTTAAGTGTCGATTAGGTTATTTACATATGCTTATCGTGCATACTTTAACTCTCCTTGACAAAATTAGCCAATGCTTTAGATCGCCTATGGAAGACCTATGTTTGCGAGAGGGCGTTTTCCAGATAATGAGGGGCCGAAACTGCGAGGAAATATATCCGTGAAAGGGCGTGTTTGGGATTATCAGGGCTGGAAAATATGAGGTGTTTGAGATTAGTTTTCTTTATTCTTTCATTGTAGGGCGTCGGTTGCTATCTCCTTTTATACGTTATCGTTAAATATGAGAACGTTATCATCAGATCCATACTTAGCTGTGGTTTTTTCTGCAAGTGTCGATCTTATACCAGTCATTTTGTCTTACTTTGTGTTGGACAGGTTTGTATTGTTGAGACATATATTTTTTACTGAGCGAGGCGTACCTGACTACGTTTTTAATTTTGCTACTACACATTTGAAGGAAAATTGGAGTTGACATGAAAGGTTAACAAATATGCATACTGACGTCATACAAACGTCAGTTAAATATGAGGACTAAAATGAGAAGAGTATCACCCTTGTACCCAGTCTCTTCACACACTTTTATCAACAGATACTTTTCAAGTCGGTATCCATCATTTGTACCGCCACCCAATCAAACGGGTGCAGAAATCAGAAACCTAGGGAGAAAATAGACTAAAGGTGGAGACGTGAGAACGAGTATTGGCTAGCTCGTGCACCACATTATTTACGCCCGCTGCCTTTTAGCATACCCATATTTGTCTCTTGGGTTTGTCTCGATAGGTCAATATTCATCTCGTTTGTTTCTGTTATAGATTTGGTAAACGACGTGTTGTGTTGTTGTATTTATTGATTGGTGGTTGCTTCTGTGTCATTTATAAGTTCGTAGATCATATTGGTAAGTGTCTATTGCTTACAGGGAAGTCCTTTCGCCTTGTTCGATTATACAGAATCCAGAAAATCCTGATAATATGATCTGGAAGCGAAGTTATTGCAGTTCTACCACCTCAACTCTGATGAAGCCATTCTTAACTTGTTCTTATAACAACAACGATCACTACCATCTTCAATCACCCATATTGAATTTCTTCTGTTATTTTTTGTAGCCATAGTGATGATTGGAAAGATGTTTGCCAGCATTTCATTTGGTCTCGTCTACATTCTCTGTGTAGATCTCTTTCCAACTGTAGTCAGGTACGAAGCATATGATTGATTAATTATATTTAATCAACTTTCGATTGGCTAAGTCAAATCACGTGACTCTAAGAACTGCCACTGCCTGATCCACACTGTCTGCCGGTGAAATTTCATTTTGCAAGACCTCGTCATTAAAGTCACACAAAAATACGAAAAATAATTTCCTTCGTGACGTGGTTTCATGACTATATAAGCGGTCAGCGATCTAATATTCATTTCGTTAATTTTCAGAAATTTATGTGTTGGAATGTGCGTGACGATTGGGCGTTTTGGAAGCGTGGTAGCGCCACAGTTTGTTCTACTGGTATGTAGCGCTGGCATTTTCAGCGTGCCTTACGGGCGGAAGACACTGCTTATTACGGCGAATACAACCAGAAAGCTTATTACATGAATTTCCAATTAACCTTACACATCGTTCAAATCTCAAATTGTTCGAAATTTTCGTGATTTTGTTACATAAATATCATTAGTGAAACGGTATAGCCGTTAGGTAAGACCCCAGGTAACCCTTGAACTGGTCCCTTGAAATTCATCTCACTTAACAAATGATTCGGTTAAGTAGGACATTCGTTAAGTAGCCACCTCGAACCCAGGGTCTCTTCCCTTTTCGATATGCAGATGGAAAGAGACCCTGGGTTCGAGGTTGGTTAGGTGGGACCGATTTATTCGGTCTTTTTAATAACAGAAATTTTACGACAAGAGATTCCCAAACCCCCTTTACAGAAATTTTACGACAAGAGATTCCCAAACCCCCTTTACAGAACTTTGTTCGAAATTTCTTATTTCAGGGTGTGCACACAGCCAAAGATATTCCAGTACTGTTAAGTGGTATTTTTATGCTGATGTCGGCAGTTTTGGTTTATTTTTTACCTGAAATGTCCAAATTACCGCTTCCGGACACTATTGAAGACGTCGAAAATTACAAAGAAAAATTAAAAGGAATGAAAAATAATAACTCTGTTGTTCTCAACAACGTGAACTCGAAATAATGGAGATAATTCATATAGCTATCCAAGCAATATCTTGTCAGGAATCAGCGGCATATGGGCAGCCTTTCTAAGATGCGATCTCACAATTATTCAGTTAATATTTGCAAATAAGTGAAAAGTAATTGTTACAAGAACACAAAACACGGAATGAAAAACAACAAAATTGGTAAATTTTTGAGCATTTATAGTGAAGATAGAATTATGTGTCATCCAGGAAAATACAAAAAGAGAAATTTATACTGAAACGAAAATTGTTTGTATATTTTATTATTTTTTGGCATTTTTAAAAAAATTTTAATTTATAACCAATTTATATTATACAATTGTTATACAAGTTTCTGGAAGTAGGCACATGGTGCCTTTAACACCAGGTTCAATCTTTTACGACCTGTCGATATTGCGTTTGTCGACAGGCTGTTGTTTCGACGAGATTCAGATCGATGTCGAACATAATACCAGCACTTTTCCATAACTTATCGAGTCGACTTTCGAAGGAATTAAGAGATGGTGCTTGCACAAGGTCCGGTGGCAGGTTGTTCCATTGTTCCGCAACTCGATTTTTTAAACGAATACTTTTTTACGTCTTTAAGACACTTTTGTCGGGTGACCGTAAATCCGTGACGACGTAGGTTGTGTTCTTGACCATCCTGCGATCGAAAGCGAAGAAAATTTCCAATAGCTTCTTTATCATAAAGTTCATGGGTGATCTTATACATCTCAATCATGTCGCCCCTATATCGACGATATTGCAGGGACGGAAGGTTCATGATTTCCAATCTTTCCTTGTAGCTTAAGTTTTTCATTCCAAGTATCAATTTTGTTGCGCGTCGTTGTACATCTTCGAGGAGGGAGATCTGTCGTTGCAGGTGAGGGTTCCACACAGGACCACCATATTCGAGATGGGGGCGTACAATGCTTGTGAACAGCAGCTTGAAACAATCCTTATCTAGGTAGACAAATGTTCGCCGTAACATACCAACAAGAGCATTAGCTTTGTTCACTTTTTCGTTAATGTGTTTTTCGAATGAAAGGTGCTCGTCGAAATTTATGCCTAGGTCATCCACATCTGATTTTTGCTTGAGGACAGTGCCATCGATTACATAACTGATCTTTAGATATATCTGGCACATTTGAATGTTTAACTCCGTGCATAGATAATAGTGTCTGATAGATATTCAATTGATATACATTTAATAATTTTATTTCTTTCATGAGCGGCTGCGAAGGATAGTACTTATCCTTAAAACATATAATTCGGGCCCCATGTTTTTGCCGTCTATGTAAAGTCTTAAGTTTAGTTTTGTTTGTACTAGACCAAGCGATACATGCATAGTTAATGTACGAGTTTACGAAAGAAAAGTACAATTGTTTCATGCGTTTGTTATTTACCAATCCTCGAACTTTGTATAATAGTCCTAAGTTTTTTGATACTTTGCTTTCAATACAAGTTATGTGATCATTCCATGTCTATTGTTCATCTAGAAGAACGCCCAAGAAACGCCCAAGAAACGCATGGCATTTTTTCTTTTTACTACATGTCGTCTTGACGCACTGATGGATGAAAGAAGCTATATTTTCTTTTTGAAGCATTCAGGGATAACTTGTTGGAGTTAAACTGTCGAAGCTGTTCTGGGTAAACAGTAATAAACCAGAAAGACATGAGATATATGTCTCATATGAAATGATACGTGTGGTGAGAATGAAGCTTATGATTAATCAGAAAACTATTTTAAGATTTCCGAATATTTATCTCCACTCCTTAGCAATTATTTTATAGTTAAATTGTTTGTTTGTTTTTAAAACTATTTTTATACAACCACGTCTACATCTACACTACCGTACGCTATTTTTTATGGGGATAGATAGGATATAGGGTAGATACCACATATATTTCAATGTAAGAGCCAAACAATATTTTGGAATTGAAATATAATGTCATTATTATTAAATATAATTATTATTAAATTCAGGAGTTTTTTATTGAGGTTTTTAAAGAATCCATGTCTCTGCAGTCAATATGTAGGTAAAACAAATTTACATTTCCATGCGTTATCTTATGTGGGATTACTTTTTCGTAACTGAAATAAAAAATAATAAAATAAATAAAAAAAAAAAACACAGTAGCCGTCGTTTCGCATATCATAAAGGTGAAGAAGCCCTGGGGACGAGGTTGCATGCTATTGTGTTTAAAGTTGTTTAAGTTGACAAATAAAACTTGGTCTAAATCACAGAACACAGAGTATCACAGAATAGGAAGATAAAGTTAAATTTTCGAGATAATAAGCTGATTATGATCATAAAAACTCTTTGGAAGTAGGGTCCTGCTCTTACAAACTTTTTCATCCTTCTAGGAGCAGCGGATGGGGTGGTGACGGGTTACTCACAAAATGAATACACTTCTTCTTTAGTGGCCAAGGTCTCTCTCTTGGTTAAAAATGTTTTTTTAGTAAGTAAGCAACGGAGAATTTTAAGTCCTTGGCCTTAATCATAAATTTATGTAATTTTTGTTTACTTTCCAACCTTTATTCTTTTATACTGTTTCTTATTGTAAAGCATTCCAGGAAAACAAATAATGACCTAATAATAATGCATTTGACCGCAGAAAAAACCGTTATAAAAATAATAATTGTATAAAATAAACAACTATGTACAAGATATATAACTATATACAAAATATAAGATTTTTTGTGGTTTTAACGACGTTATGTATGAACAGGCAAAAAAACTTTATAATTCTCTCTTCCACATCCCTCTGGATCTGAAGTTTTTTTCAACAATTATAACCCTTTGGTATCTTCTTGACTTTCCAATTATCACGATAGAGATATTTCATGATCTCTATGCCACCCCTAGGTATACGGACAGTTCCAGAACCAAATCCCACTTGCTCAAGTGTTCTTGAATTTGCTATAAGTTGGTAAGGAAATGTGTGATAATACAAATAGTGTATAACTAACAGACGCGGCTCCCAACCTGGTCTCCAGGCCCTATAAAAAAGGCCAGCCTTGAAAATGAACAAGTCTATTTTGTTGGTGAACTGATCCTTGAATTTGATCAGTCCGGCTTGTGTTACGCCATAATCAACACTGATATTGAACGGCTTCAAGTCTTCAGCAATGGCTGCTACTTTCTTTTCAGAATATTCCGTCCACTCTATCCCTACGTCGATGTCATAATCCCACGGTAAAGGTCCCTTATAACCTCGAAGGGCACCCCATATGGATCCATACATCAAAAATACAGGGAAATCGTGTCTCTTGAATGTATCTAAGCAACGCTGAAATAATATCAACAAACGGGTTTTTGTAAGTTGCAGTTCCTCACACGTGCGTTTACTGCCCTCCACAACATCCTTCAACCATGGTTGGTACGAGCTGGCCACGCAAATGTAAGAATAAACACTGAAAGCAAAAACCAATCCAATAACGAGAAACCATTTCGGATAATTTTGTAGTGAACTCTTGCCAAACCATTTTTTTGACTGCAATTTTTTAGGCTTGTAAGACATCGCTACCACTATGAAGAAAAAGTGTTTTAAAAAGGTGACATATTGAAATCATTTTGATCAGACTATTATTATTTTTATAAGACCTTTTCTATAGACTCCATCTACACTATGTCTTTTTATAAGAACAATTTCATAAGAACATCGAGGCTGAAAATGGCGAAAAGATAAAAACTACTTAAGAACAATTTGAGGCTGGGGAATTTTAAAACATCGTTTTTCAAATTTGATTCAAACTTTTCTTTACACAGTATATACAGGATTCGTAGGCGAAAACATGCTGAATGTAGAAAGAACCTTAACCATAGGCGTAAGTAGGATCAGTCAAAAAAAGTGGAGGAGTCCAGAGAATGATTAAACTCTCCTCCATAAATTTTGATTGAGATCTAGTTACGCCTAAATGACCGAAAAGTCGATTCTTGGGAATTTCGAATAACATATTTTGTTTTGTTTTTGGAAATGGATTTGAATTTCATTACACTTTTTTGTTATTTTACCTATCTTCTACTTGTGGCTGATGATGCTATAGATAGTGTGTTCAATGAAAGGTCAAAACAAGTGGATCTCCACCAGTTAAGTACACTCTTTCTATATTCGTTAGTCCACTCATACGTCACACGACGCGTGGGGACTGGACGCTATTACCGAATTTTGGATCGAAGGAGCGAAGTGAAAGGCTGTAATGGCTGCTGTATTTTGGGAACTATTTTGCAGTGTTGCATAGCAGTGATTCATTTCTATCAAAAAAGTCAGATGGCAATCTTGTTTTTTCCTGGTTTATAAACAAATAACAAATTTTCTTTTTAGATGGTAGGATCCCTTAAGAGCACTTCTGTGACTCATTTTGAATCGTAATACGAAGTTTCGCTTCCTTCTATCGAAAGATTTTGTCATGTGATATAATGTTTACTAAAAGGATGAAATAATCAGAAACTTTGGAATGCTGGAGTAAATAACATTAAGGATAGAAACAAGGAAATATATTGCATGCAAACAAATGTCAGTTTCCCTGATTAAAAGAAGGAAGTGCTTTCTGTCCCAGGCTTTAGTTTCGCAAAATTTAGAATTGCATTCCGGAAATTTGCCACAGGTAGAGCATCTCTATCTTAGCAGAACCGTAGCAAATTATGTCATTTCGCGTAATTAGAGTAAACAAGGCCAGCAATGAGCATCATTCAAACATTTTTTTCGTTCTTAAAATGAAAGAGTAAACAAGTCAACTACCGAAAATTTAGGCAAGGAATACAATACAAAACAATAGAAACAATACAAAACGCCTTCCGCATTCTGACAGATAAACGCCTTCAGGGTATCCCAGGGTATCATAAAATTTCTCATGAACACCTTTGCAACAGCCAGTCTGTGCCATTACCCCCACAAA
This sequence comes from Turritopsis rubra, assembly GCA_039566895.2. NCBI lineage: Eukaryota > Metazoa > Cnidaria > Hydrozoa > Anthoathecata > Oceaniidae > Turritopsis > Turritopsis rubra. The sequence goes on from CM077622.1 coordinate 3,261,321, forward strand.
AGGGATTTGCACTGGCCTCTGTTTGAAAGGATGATTATTGAAACCATTAGCTGGTTTTCCACTAGGCGGAATATTCCGCTTGCAGGCTGGCGGCTTTTGTTTTTTAATAAATTCCGCCAGAAGTGCCCGCGGAAAAGTCAGATCAAGTTCAACTTTTCCGCCGCGGAATATTCCGCAAGCCAATCAAATGGTTCAATTAGTGATCACATTGAGTGATCACATTGAGAAAACAATGGCCGCTCTGCGCTGAAATTCCGTCTAGTGGAAAACCGGCTTAATGTAAACAAACCTAAAATCGATATACACTCGCATCGATGTATTAACGCCGAGGTTCTTTTCCCAACGTTTATCAATTTCATTTATTTCATGTGTATTACCAGTTATACAGTGTGTTTCAAAATGATGGCAACGGAAATTTTAAAGTTGTTTTTCTCAGTAAGTATATCGAATTTTGAAATAATTTTTACATCAATGGAAAGCCCTTTTCGAGATCTTTCGCCAAGTATATTTTTGTGAGAAATGAAAAAGAGGTTTTCGAGAAAACAAGGAAAATGTCTTGGAAAAATGTCATTAAATTTTTAATGGTCGATTAAGACGTGAATGAAAAGAAACAAGTTATTCAAACAATGACGTTGATTTAGAAAGTAATTTAAGTTAAAGCTGTGTGTTCACGAGAAAATATTTATTTCATGGAAGAAAAATGATGCAAGCATTTGTCAGTGGTTAGAACATTCTTTTACTAAAAGCGATACAACATTTTCAAAAGTCATCAAAACGACGAAATTCAATAAAACTGACGTTAGTTTCCTTCAACGTGTCGACCTCCATTGGCGATACATTCTCTGGCGCGGGTTTCCATGGCCCTGACTGCATTGACTATTGATTGAGGAGTTAAACTTCTTGCCTCATTTACAATTCTTAATCTTAACGTTGCAAGATCTTGCGGAGGCGTAACAAAAACCTTTTGTTTAACCAGCCCCATAAAAAAAAATCACACGGTGTGAGAACTGGTGATCTTGCTGGCCACTCAACATTGTGTCCCATCGCAATTACCCTAGGACCAAATACTTCCCTTAGGCGATTTCTTACTTGCCGAACTCTGTGCGCCGTTGCTCCATCTTGGATCCACCATAGCAAATTTTGCTGGTGTTGCAATGGAACGTTATAATTCCTTTGAAGTTGCGGAAAGACATTTGTATTCAGCATATTCAGGTAGGTTCTGCCGTTTACATTCCTGTCGAAGAAATAAGGACCCAATAAAGTTCCGTTTCCGCAAATTCCTGCCCACACATGCAATTTTGCCCGACTGAAATTTACATCGAAATTTGCGTCCCGAGGAGCTTGACCTTTAGCAGCATACACACGAACATTCTGGCTCGAAACTTTTCCGTCCATGCCAAAAGCCGCCTCGTCACCAACCACAAGGTTTGCCAAAAAGCGGTTATTCTGACAGGAATTTAAGAACCATTGTGCATATCTGAAACGTCGAGGATAATCTGTTTGTAAGAGAGTGTGACGTTTGTGCGTTTTGAATGGATGAAAACGTAGATCCAGGCGTGTGATACGATTGAAACCTGAAGCAGACAAAGCCAGATTATTTCGGCGACAAGTTGTTTGATTGTTGTTTTGGAGTTCCGTTCTTACTGCTTGGATATTTTGCGGTGTTCTCACTGATCTTCTCCTCCCACTTTTATCTTTGTGAAGATTTTTGGTAGTGCCATGTCTTAGAAACTTTTGCACATTTCTTGTAATTGTTGACTTTCTCGGTACATTTCGTCCTGGAAACTGACGAGCAAATTCAGCTAACACAACGTTGAAATTCTTTGTTTCAAGATAACGTTGCACTAAAAATGTGCGTTGCTCAACAGTTAGATGTGCCATGTTATGTTTATGTTACAAAATAATGTTCACGTTTCTTCATAGCCTTACTAAGAAACTACGCAATTTTCGCAAAAAATGTTATTTTTTAATATCAATTTGGGAGTCTCAGCGCAAAAATAAAATTTCTATGGATTTAGAGCTCTGAAACAATAAGCACGATGTAATTAAACGACGTGTTAATCGACCATTAAAAATTTAATGACATTTTTCCAAGACATTTTCCTTGTTTTCTCGAAAACCACTTTTTCATTTCTCACAAAAATATACTTGGCGAAAGATCTCGAAAAGGGCTTTCCATTGATGTAAAAATTATTTCAAAATTCGATATACTTACTGAGAAAAACAACTTTAAAATTTCCGTTGTCATCATTTTGAAACACACTGTATATTAACGCAAACAAAAGGAATTAAAATAAAAAATTAATGACCTTTGAAATTCGAATTAGGCCAGGTGCTACATAATCTATTTCTTTTTATTGATAATGAACTGTTATAAAGGCCGTGAGAAAACTGAGTCGGCAGTTTTCTACAAGGGAATCTCACGAGAGAACAAATCATTTGTTTACCTCATTTTGTTTGCCATTTTGATATAAGTCAGCTGCTCTTTCCAGACCCATTTCTTATTGTTCAAATGAGGGATTCCCACTGCTGACATCAGCACACTGCAACCCTCAGTTCTATTTATAATAGATCAACACGTTATAACCCAGCGGGCAAAATCTTCAAAGTCTATGAGGAGGAGTGTTTTCTAAAGGAATGACAAGTCGTCTGCTGTTTCAATAAGAAAACACTCCTCCACAGAGAGTTTGTCCACTGGGAAGAATGCCGATGGAACGAATCATAAAGAAACTGATGGTTCATGATGATACAAACACGAAAAAATTAAAAACATTTACTGAACAGGCTGCGAAAAATTCTAACTTGTCTATAGATGCTCTATGCACTACGGCATTAAAAAAATGAAAATGCAAGTTGGGAATTCGACAAGAAAAAGGGAGAGCTATGACCAAAATATATAAATATATATATAATTCAAATTATTTGCCATGTTGAATAGTATATAGATAGTCTAAAGATATATAACAACACAAAGTTTTAAAAGCTTTTCGTCTTACGCCTTCTTCGTCTTACGCCTTCTTCCATCTTCAGTAAAACAATAATGGAACAGTTTTTGTATAAAACTACCTTATTTACACAAAAGTGCTCAAATAAATAGGATCGAATTAGTTACACATAAATACGACAAATAAAACAAAAAAAGCAATAAAAAGGATCTATACACATATTACATATTGCAAATTCTCAAATTCTCATGTGACACCATTACGAAATAAATTGAGCGATTTACTAAATTGGTTGTTTAACGAGAGGTTTTTTATTGCTATTACTGACGCTTCAAGGTTCTTTCTTTGTCTAAAATTCTTTGGAGCTGACATTAAGACTTTCCATTGGAATTGATGGTTCTTATTATTTCTAAGGTGTTTGGCTCTCAGTCCTTTCTGATATCTTCGTGTTCTTTCTATCTCGTTGATGCATTACGGACAGTCTCACCGATGTAATTATCACCACAGACGGAAATGGCGGAAATGGCGTATTTTGACCATTTTGAAATGAAAGATATTTGTTGCAAGTTCCTCCACGATATGATAATGTTAACATTGAGTTTATTTCAGAAATTACGTATTTTTTTCAACCTCTAACTTTACTTTCAGACCCTGGCGTTCCAGGATCACTTTTCCCCGATTTTTTCCCCGAAAAAGCAAGTACAATTAACGATTAATCTCGATTAACAAGGATAAATCGCGTTAATTAATTTTCAAAACACTTACGATTTATCCTTGTTGCTAGCGATTATTTGTTTGTTTAATTAATTAATTAATTAATTAATTAATTAATTAATTAATAAATAAAAATAAAGATTAATTGTACGAGTTATTAGATATTAAAAAAAATTTTATATCTTTCGTTTACATAAAAAACGTGTACTCTCAGTAGTGGTTGGCTATTCTGCCGCCGACTTGCAACTAGAAAGTTTACTTACCGCTAGAGATACGTATAGCGAAGCCCAGTGTGTGTCAGTGTATGGTTCCAAATGGGCTGATACGCCCGAGTGGGCACGCATCCGTCCTTCAGACGTCCCATGGACGCCTCTCGTCCACCTCTCGTCCACCTCTCGTCCACTTACCATTAGTAACGTCCTCTTCAAGTCCCTGTTGGACATCCTATTTGAGCGGACGGATTAGACTTCACTTTCGACGTCTCTGGGATGGGACGTCCCTGTGCTCACTGGGGCTGCTTTTAAAACGCATCGAAGTGAAGTATCGAAATGCGACATGCAATTTGAAATAAAACAGCTATTCTACTGCCATAATTAAATTGGATGATTGTAGCTCTAAGATTTTTTTTTTTTTTTTTTTTTTTTTTTTTTTTTCAAGCTGAGATAGTGAGAAGGTTTGATTAAAATGTTTGAAAAGCGAAACAAGATTTAAATATAAAACGATTGACATTCTTGTATATTTACACAAAAACCAAATTTTCATTAAACATACTTCATCTATTTTTAATTCGATAAACTTACCAACAAAGTCGTATTAATGAACATATGATATGATACTAACGCTCTTAAATGGCAAGATTAATGCCTGGTCTCAGCCATCTGAAAGACCATAAATTTCGACAGCTTTGTTATTGAACACTAGACTTCATTGAACACTAGAATCCCCTTACTTCTTCTGTGGTCTAAACAATTACTAGAAACAAATAAGCAATTCTTTATTTGTGACTCAAACCATTGATATGATAAATGTTATGATAACATTCAGATATAACCTCTGCTGTTAAAGCTTTCTTTCTCTATATATTCTGTTCTGACCAAAATCTTATTTAAAAAAGAGAAAACCTCCAGTCGGTGACAAATGCAAGTATTACGACGTCTCGAGCGTCACATACGCTCATTATCAAGTGCAGCTTTGCCAAAAAATTAGTACAAGACAAAAAGATCGTGAAAATGTAAAATATATTATTGAAGGCACTCATTAAACCCAATCATGGACGCATAAAGTCTTTATACGTCTTTATACATTACACGTCCATGATCCAATACACTACAAAATAAAAGTGCAATATTAACGCGTAAAACCAAACAGTTCACATACCTCATACGCCGGACCTTATCGCCTATTGGCATTATAAGGACGGAAAAAGGGTGATATTTAGAATAGAAGAAGGTCTTGGGTGGAGACATTATAAAAATGAGCTCTTTAATTTATGTCATTATAGAAAAGCATATTGTCCATATTTTCCAGTTTGTTTTGTTTTCTAAGCAACTTATCTATATTTTCTTTTTTACCAAGAAACATTTTTTTTTTCACAAACTTTTACGGAGATGTTTTGAATACGTTCTCCTATTCTGTATTCTTCTGTTTATATTTTGAATTATAATGCGTTGTGTCGTGAAACCCTTTGTACACCATAAAAAATTTTGTTATGATAAATATTTAGACAGTGAAAAGACTCCTGCTAAATAAAGAACCTTTAGAGAAACAATGTTCTGAAGAAATTGATAATTGTAATACCAAAGAATAGTAATTAGTTGCATAAATACAGTGTCACAGAAATAATATTCTTATTTAAAACAGGGTTGTCTCTTATAACTAAAAGGCTTTCTTTAATTTGCAAAAGAAAATTCTTGCCAGAGTGAGCCAAAATACTAAAATCGTCCAACGACGGGACATGACCACAGTGCATAACGTGATCCTGAACAGTTGTAGACTGTATTAGAGGAAACCACTCATTTGCCCAGTCAAAGGAGATAATCCTGTATGTTCGTAAGCCCTGACTTCGAAGTGTTGTTTTGTTTTTACCATACGACATAGCTACCATACGACAAAGGAGACAAAGAAGACAATCCTGTATGTTCGTAAGCCCTGACTTTGAAGTGTTGTTTTGTTTTTACCATAATAGGTAGCTACCATACGACGAAAATTTTCAAATGACACCAGATTGGAGCTCCTTGCAGATGTTATCCTTGACTTTGAAGAAATAGGACAGTCTTGTTGTGGATCGAAATATGCAAGTAACTTTACAAAATGTCAATTTTTTTTAATTTTGGTCAGTCGAGTTCTAGTTTACCCAAAAATAGAAGAACAAGTAAATATTCTTTTTTTTCTCAACGGTGGCTACAATAGACTTAGGAATATATACTTTGTCAAAGAATTTCCTGACAAACAGGGATATTCGTTTTTGCAAAAAATATCCTTCAAATATTCCAATTCGAAATGAAAGTGTGGCATATTAGAGCATATAGAGAAACCACTATAAATTAAGGAAAACACTAATCTATATTTATAGGAGATAGGTTTAAAACTACCAAAATCCAATCCAATTTAACGATCCACCTTTATATTCAAAACAGGCATGAAACCTCTGAACCTCCATTGACCTCAGATGAGAAAACAATGTTTCAGATGAGAAAACAATGTTTCAGATGAGAAAACAATGTTTCAGATGAGAAAACAATGCTTTTGTAGCGACTATTAAAATATGTTTTAAACGCAGCCAGGGCGAAGAAAACAAGACAAAAATGTCATCGACATATCTACGAAAACTGGTTTGAAATTATAAGGACATTCTCTTAACCAATTTTCCTCATGATGACAAAGAAACGCACTGACAAGCGTAGGGTCGTAGAGGAGAACCCACCTTATTGTATGACATTAAAATACTTGACTTCGAAATTTATGAGGTGGAATATTAGAAATAATGAGAGTTTTATTCTATCTTAAAGAAAATGTGTTGTTATAAATATAGCAAAATCTGACATCATGATAATCTCAGTACATGAGCATAGACAATAACAACAGGTGAGAGACAAGAAAAGGAACTGTTGTATTGTTTGAACTACATAAAAGTAGCACGTGAATTATCGCTGGTCATATATATAAGCTACTATTTTTGTTGCTTTTAATATGACTTTCATAGAAGTAACTGAAAGCTCTGCATCGGTAATGATAATGTCAGCACGAGGTGGTACCTCCGGCGGTATTTATAACAACACACTGTCTTTAAGCGATTAAATTGTCCATTTTATTCAATGATAGAATAGCCTGATTCTGTTTCTTAATAACGTTCCAGTCTAATAGATGACTTTCCAAGTGACGTATTGTTTATAAATATTCATGTTCTTTGCTCAATAAATTACAGAAAGTTTCAACCTAGAATATTAATGACCAAGCCATTGTCTACCAACATGTCCGCGCATCTTGGTTGGTAATTTAAATGCCCTTTATAGACTTTACGTTTGTTTTCCGTTTATTAAAATAACTGGTGTAGCGTGTAGCAAGATTGCGTATTAGTAGAAGAAAATGAAAATGAAATAAGATTCCAATGTATAGAAAAAATAAATGTATGATAAATGCAACAACAGCTTAGAAATGGGTGTAGATGCCCCTGGTATCATAAATGTTGTCCATATTTCACCATCATCCAACTTGGAAAGCTACCTCCAAGAAATTGAAGAGCAGGAAGAAATGGACAGAGCTCTACAGCTACATTATACTTTAACAAATTTGACCTCAAAAAGATGGCAACGTAAATGATGCAATTAGAGACTAACAAATGTATTAAACAATTTTATTCAAGTACATTGTATCACGATGCACTTGAAGTACGAAATAAACATGGCTGCACTTTTTAACTCTAGAAATAAGATTGTTTCTACAATTGACATTTATATGGATTTTGATGGATTTTGATGGATTTTGATGGATTTTGATGGATTTTGATGGATTTTTAGCCTCCGTTTATACGGAGTTTCATTTCGAGGCGAAATGAATATGTTCTTTGCTTAAACCTTTGTAAGATTTTCAACATTTGACACTTGTTCATTTTTGTCTATTTTCGTCACTTATTAATTTGAAATAATTAAATCTCGCTACTTTGGCTGCCATGATTGTTCCAAATATCCTGTTGCTATGACTTCTGAATGACTGCTGATTTCTCCTTCCGCACACTATTAGTTTTGTTAGCCTTTAGGTGATTGTGGTTCACAATGCACACAATAACTAAAACGAAGCGTGTATGCTTTAAAGCTGTTTTGGTTATCCTCTAGATGGTTTCAGTCACAGAAGTTGTGACGAAACACCGGAACACAATAAGTCATCAAACGATAAATAGAACTTAAACCACACAAATAACAATTTGTTCTTCAGGAAATTAAAAGTACAGTCCACTATCCAAAACCTCTTGTTTACTCGGGTAGAAGAAGTTACAGTCCCGTCAAAAAAAATAATATTCTTCCAAAAATGGGTGGACTGAAAACAGAAATTATGTTAATGTGGTCCACCACAAATTGCGACTACCCTCTAGATCCGCCACTGGATTGGGGACGGAGGAGGTGTGACAGTTGATAAAAAAATGACAAAAGAACATAAGCTAGATGCTTTTTATCCGCAAAAGGATTTCTGCTTATACTAGCTGATCATAGAGAATAAAAGAAACCAACTATAACCACATTACTGCTGACGAGAAGGATTTCAACATTACTGCTGACGAGAATGGTTTCAACATTACTGCTGACGAGAATGGTTTCAACATTACTGCTGACGAGAATGGTTTCAACATTACTGCTGACGAGAAGGATTTCAACATTACTGCTGACGAGAAGAATTTCAACAATTACGCTGAGTGATATAGAATACATATGCTCACCTTAAAAAACAGACCTGGTTCGTTTTTCTCATTTGACATAGAGAAAGTTTAAAATTCTTAGGCAGAAGAGAGTTGTTAATAAATAACATTTCAAAAACATCAATTTGATTTACAAACAAGATTCGCATAAGATGCGACTATATTTCCCCATTTTTATCCTCTTTTTTCGAAAAATCTTAACAGTAGAAAAATGGTAATGAGACCACATACTTGCTCTATAAACTGGCATGAATAACAACACAAAAAACGAAAATCTGTCGAGGTTTGAGCGAAGAACAGAGCCGATCATGCGTATTATGGTTAGCTCATCGTTAGCTCACTAAGCTTCAATAAAAAAAGAGAAAACAAATACAGAACCTGTTGTAATGCATTTCTGGTATTCGCAGAAATCCAATGAATACAAATGTCGATTTCTTTATCTTCGATTTTCTTATTAATAATATGTATCTAAAATAACAATAAATTACTTTACGATACCTTGCCTTTAGCTTATGTTATGATCCTTCACAAATTTTTGTCACTTTGGTCTCTCTATTCCTACAATCGTTACAATATTTTATGACGTTAATTATTACATAATGCATTTATAATCTTCCTTAATAACAAACATTCTTTGGCTGTTACATGATAACATGTAACAACCAAATGATATAATGATATGTCATCACGCACGTAACAATTTCATATTTGATAAATATAATGTGCTCACAAAAAAGCGGGTCTCTAACTTTTAGGAATTATTATGTTCTTTTTTTACTTTTAATGCGTGACACCGGAGGTGTACGGGGAGGAGAAGGGATTTTTTTGCTGTTGATACTCTTCTTGATGTTCGTTATCGTCAGAAGAAAATGATAATCATAGTGGTTGGCTATTCTTCCCGCAGACTTGCAACTAGGAAGTTGACTTATCGCCAGAGATATGTATAGCATTGCTCTAACTTGCGCGAAGGCCAGTGTGCAGTCGGTCGATGGCTCCAAATGGGACTGATAGGTTGCTTTTGAAGCGTATCGGAGTAAAGCATCGAAATGAGAAATGACTGAGGCTTGAAATTTGTAAAGATTTATCTTGACTAACAATACTATTAAAATATTGTCTAACTAAATCATTCAACTGGCATTTTCATATTTTCAACAAGGAATGCGTTGTAACTGGTTACATGGTGAACACATTCGAAATATACCGATGATCCAATGTACCACATGCCATATTTACCTTGCATTTCTATGATTTTCCAGATGATTCCATTCTCTATATCACTAACAGAATAGCGTGGGAAATACCGCCATGTCTTACTGTTCACAATCTTTATGCTGCTTGCAGACATATGTTTGAAATGGATTCTAATCAACTGCATCAGTTCTTCGTCAGATCTTCTTGGTATGCTCTGTTGATATATAAGATAAGTTGTCATCGGTTTGTTGTCATCAGCCAAGGGATATTGAACTGACTGGTACTTTGGTCCAGTGTAGTTGTGTATTATAGAATACGAATCAATCATGGTATGTACTCTTCCATCACCTTCCTCTATCATGTTTTCAGGGAAAATATTCATTGGGTGGAGTCCATGTAGTTCATCTTTTGAGTCCACAATACTTACTGTATAAAACGTAGGGATAGTTCTACTTAAAAGTTCCCTTTCAAGAGGAATTTTATTAACCCATCGTTTCATGCTTGTTTGCATCTCAGGACTCCAGATTAAAAAGTCGAAATGCTCCCACTTAGCAGGCTTGTTACCTGTAGCCATATATAACCATATCTTTGGACGATCACCTTCGTATTTTCGGTAAACCTTCCGAATGTCGACGTTAAATGTGACGCGTAAACGCTCTTTTTCCACAGTAAGTTGCCATAACTTCTGGTATCCGCATTTAAACATGTACGATGTAACTAAATAAGAAAAACCGATTTATAACGTAAATATCGCCAGAATCAGGAAAGAAGAAAGGTGTTTCAACAATCACGTTTTTTTTTAAGTGGTAAAGGAATTCCTTAATTCCCGGAGCAAAACGACATGAAATATTAGACTGTAGTGGGACGGAAAATCATGGCATTCATCGTTTCGAAAGTGTATTTTATAAGTAGCTACACTAAAAAAAGTTGTAATGAATGAATATCAATGTAATGAATATTAAATTCGGTTAGCTGGTAATTTATCCACTCCACTACTTATTCTCATTTGTTGTATCTGTTTACTGATGTAAATAAAGAAAGTTATTTTCAGTTGAGGATTGAATTAGAAAATAACAACATTATGATTGCTCCGTGTGACAGCCCTGTGTGACTTCTTGTTATCAAAGGACCGAACCACAAACTCCAAGCTCCCAAATCCCTGCCAATTCTTTGTAACACTTGTATCGTTATAAACGTTTTGTTGTTTCAGCGATATAATGAAAACGATAAGTAAAAATGATACCGCATAGTTTACTGCAGTACACAGATTTCATTGAGATTTATAGGAATACAGACGAGCTTACCTTTTGAGAGATCAAAGGGAATAGTAAGAATGCTATTCCATACTAAACCATAAAATGCTGACATTTGATCCAGATAATTGTAACCGTATGTTTGAGTCGTGGAATGAAAATATGGAAGAAGTATTGTCAGATTGTTTCTCGCCAGATAGTCATAAAATGTTCCTTTGATTAATTCAATATTCTAAATAAGAGAATAAAAATCTAACTTATGTGAACAATATTTCATATCAAGTTTACAACTTTTATCAAACATATAAAAAAAACCATAGATGTTACCTTTGGTTTTGGGAAAACATCACCTTCAAATTTGCCAAAGATTTCTTCAAATATCACATCGTATCTTTTCCTGGCATCCATAAACTCAGCATGAATACTGTCATTGTCCATGTTTTTGTATTTTCCTCCTAATACGTTTCGTATATAGTACAAGTAAGCTTTAAATGTCTCGGGCATTGACCAGTTATGATACCAAATAGTCCGGGTCGTCATTTTTACGAACTGATTTGGCAAAAACTTTTTCACCAGTTCGTAAACATATCTAAACTGGGCGTCGAATTCGATCGCCCCGAAATCCAGCGGTGTGTTTCGATGATAGACTGTGTGAACTTTGCCTCCAATTCTCGATGACTTTTCCAAGATATGAACGTTAGTGAAACCTTTTTGTTTGAGCAAGTAAGCCATATGAATACCAGACGGACCAGCTCCAACGATTGCAATTTTATCACCAAATGATTTTGGTCCTTTGATTTTATAGGGTAACTTTCTTTCAGCATTTCCTCGGACAAAGAGAAAACTCAGAAGTATGGTGAGAAGTAAGGCCATCTGTATGATGTTACGATTTCTGTAGCAGGCGCTCGTAAAATGTGAATTCATTTTTTCGAATATATATTAACAGTAACATTAACTTTTGCAAAATGACAGAGTGATAGAGAGACAGAGATAGAGAGTGATACCAAGAGGTGATGGCCACCTATGAAAAATAAATAAATAAGTAAAATTAAATCAAATCAAATCAAACAATCAAACATAAAATCATGAGGTAATTCAAATATATATATAATATATATATATATATATATTGGCTTCAACAATAAGAGGTATCAATAGATTGTACTTTTTTCAATGTCAAAGATGAAAGTTGGGTGTTAATATTTAATATTTGAAGGGAGTTACACTGAGAAATTCCCTGCTTACGCAGAATTCATGCCATACATTTCAGTGTTCACTTTCGGCTGGTTTAACAGACCAAGAACTTGACTACGTGTAGTATAGATATGATCAATCATTTTGAAATTGAAAGTATTGAGAAGATCAGAAGGAAGTTGAAAATTCAGGAATTGATGAACAATTATTATATTAAGAAACTTGACAAGATCGAATATACACAGAATGTTAAGGTTAAAGAAAACTAAAGAAGATGAAGATCTACAAGAAGAAAAAGAAATTAATCTGGAGTGCACGAGTGCTCGACGAGTTATAACAATTTTAACATTGCCCCAAAGTTGGCACGGGTACCTCAAATGTGAATCAAAGATAGCATGGTAAACATTAAGGAGGATGTCAAAAGGAACATAATGACGAAATTTTAGATAATGCTCCGTTAGCCCTCCTAAGTTTGTTGGACAGACTAGAGATATGGTGTTCCCAAGTTAGGTGCTCATCTAAGTATGCACCAAGGTATTGGATACTGGACCTAGATTTAAGCTTATAACCATTTAGAAAAATATAAAGAATGTACTCCGTTTTTGCAGTGTTTCAAGCAATTTTGTTGGCATCTAGCGAAATGCTCAAGTGAGAAAGGTCAGAACTTATACTTTGACTTATACATTCCAGAGAATTTCAAAACTAAAATAGGTTAGTATCGTCTACAAAATGTGTAACCTCTGAAGATTCTAGTGCAAAATGTAGGTCATTTAGGTAAATTAAGAACAATACAGGTTCTAGGACTGAGCCTTGAGGAACACCATGGCGGACACATTTTTAATCAGAGTTTGAACCGACAATAAAGACAAATTGAAGACGAGAGAAAAGATAGGAGACCAACCAGCGGTTTGCAACACTTCTAATACCATAATGATTGTGTTTTGACGTAAAATGTTGTGGTCCACAGTATCAAACGCCTTTAGTAGATCAACGAAAACACCAGCTGCGAATTGATCTTTATAATACATTGCGTTATCCGTTCAACTACAGTAATAAGATCATGATTAGTCGAGTTGGATTTACGAAAACCTAATTGTCGAGAATAGATGATTCTGTGTTTTTCCGAAATAAGGTGTAAATACATGAGTTTTTCGATTAATTTGTCGATATTTGATAGAAAAGAGATTGGCCGATAATTAGAAGGATCTAGAGGAGAGCCCAAACAGGGATAATTTTAGCTGATTTTAAAGTTTCGGGGAATTGTCCCGTTGAAAAAGAGAGATTGATAATATCAGCTACAGGGGTTGAGATTTCAGAACATACAAGTTTCAAAATTCTAGTTGGGATACTGTAAGGTGAAGATGCTTTATTAGTTGGTAATATAGAAATTAAATTAGAAACTTCATTTGGTGAAACAGGTGTGAGAAATATGGTATTAGGATTAGGATGTTTCAAAAAGGATGAAAAATGCTTGTCACTTTCAGTAATCTTGAACCTTATAAAATCAGCGCAGTAGTTAAACTCTACTCCGCCTACATAATGCGACAATTTTGTTACGATAACATTTAAAAAGATCAAGATAAAAAGCTTTAGACTGGAGTGATTTTGCCCTCATAAATTTACAAAAGAATAAATTGCGCTTAGACATTGATTTCAAAATCGCAGTAGTAATCCAAGGATTTTGGGGTTGTATCTGTTTACAGGTCAATACACGGGTTCGTAAATATAGATCTACGAGTTCATTGACTTTATGATTAAAAGCATCAAAAGAGGTGTTGACATTTTGATCTTCTATATTAAGAATATTTTGCCAGTCCAAAGCCTGAAAATCCTGAACAAACTTTTCCTGGTTAAACTTGGACTAGTTGTAGAAAAACTTGGAATTGTTTCGATCATTACAGTGAATTTCACTGGACGAGATTATCAAAAATCGAGATAAGTGATCTGATTTAGTATGTAAAAGATTCCCTGAAGTGCAATTACCTCCAGTCATGGTAGAGAAGATGTTGTCAATAAGAGTTTTGTTATTCTTTGTTGTTCTTGTGGTTAAGATTAAATGTGAACCAAGAATATCTAAAAAGCTAGATACATCCTGTTTGGTGCTATACTTCAGGAGATCAATATTAAAGTCTCCTAGCAAGATTAAGGTCTTGTTCTCCCTGCTTACTAGTTGTAAAAGAGGCTAAAGAAGATTTTAGATTTATCAATTGATATGCCAGGGTGTCTCCAGATACAAGCCAACAATAATGTTTGATCTCTGCGTAAAAGAAATTTCTGCAAACACAGACTCAAGTTTTCGAGAGGAATTTTTGCAATCTGTATTTTTAAGTAGAGATTGATCAAAGTCTTGGGAATTAGGACTTAAATTCAAAGAGTTAAGATCCGATATTAATGACTGGTAGTGAACACTATGTCCTGTCACAGGGTGAGTGATAGTCATCAAATTAGAATAAGCTAAGCATTGAGAAGTCCATATAATAAAACCTAAGTACTAGTAACAAATATAAAACTAGGTTAAAAAAAAAAAAAAAAAGAACAGCAAAAAAAAAACTCTCTACTTACACAACCAACTAGAGTCTACAATAAAATAGCAATATAATAGAAATTACCACGATTAGTAATATATCGAAGAGACTTTAATTTAGTATTAAATAGATAACTAGTGTAGCGTGTAAAAACATTTTACAGTTTTGATCCATAAAATGTTTTTACACGCTACACTTACATTGGATAATATTTGATAATGAATATATTTAACTAGCGTAGCGTGTAAAAACATTTTACAGTTTTTCTCCATAAATTGTTTTTACACGCAATACTGCCATGATAAGTCTGTGTATATACAAAAATTGTTGTGTTTCTCCATGTTGGAATTATATCATATTTAACACAAATATTTTGGATCGATCATTCAAACAATGCTATTATCCCTATTTTTCAGTGCTATTATTTGGGCTATTTAAAGATTTCTAAAGTTCTACAGTTGAACTAAAAGATTTAGAAAAGAGACAATACATAGTAGTCCTACCTAACCAATGGATACTCCTACCTAACCACGATAAAACGTCTGATATATAAGAAAATGCCTTCAAATTTCCCTATTAACTAAAGCTAACAAAAACAATACCTTCTCAGACGTTTTTATCTTTCAATTCTTTATTCTGCTATGAATTGTGGAAATGTCAAAACCCAAAACTCCATTTGTGCATCATGATACAAAAACCATGTAAATATGTATGTAATCACTCTCTTCTTGCATTACAATTATTTATACTATTCAATTTTATAATCTAAATAAGGTATCATTCAAATACTATCAAAACAATATGATAATGATCTTGCTACCTTCGTTTAACTTAATAATAACAATCCACATACTACAATGAAATACCAAATAAACTGCTAGCTACACATTTCGGTATAGTAGTCAAAACTAACTGATACGAAAAAGCTACGTTCAAACACATAAAAAAATAGACATCGGTAGAAAATGATAAACTGATAACACATAACAGTTCTACATCGACTATCTCGTCGGATAGAATAGTTACTGATACTTATCAATGTGGTTATTCTTTATTACTGAACTTAAAGCGTTGAATAAAAAAATTGAAACAAAAACAAAAAATTATACACACAGCGTCTTCATTCTCAATAAGAAATGAACGTTAATAAAATTTGATGAACTTTCGAACGCAAAAAAACATTGCATTGCGTTCTCCTTTGGGTGGCTTTATGATGTCTTCCTTTAGGCACAACAATCCACCAAGTCATAAAAACCCGTAAGATGGAGCTAGAGATTCTCCTAATGGGAGATTCTCCCTGTACTAATACGGAAAAACAAACATCCATTGACGAACTTCCCGAGAAATTTTACCTAACGTTCTTTCTCTAAAAGTTAGGTAAGAAAAAAGCAAGATTTAGTATTAGTATTAGTACTAGTATCCCGGGTAAAAATATTTTACCGGTTCACTTTTAGATCACGTCACACCCATCCCCAATGAGTTACATGAGTTACACCCCCATCTTCAACCGTGTTCTTTCAAATTATAGGGATGACAAAAAATAAAATCACACAATCCAAAAAAATAGGTACCACTGAGTTGTAGAGCTCGAAAAGCTGATCAAGAAAATGTATGGGATCGTCTGCGTACGACTAACAGTTACGGAGATATCGCCGATCAAAGATTCTGATGACGTCACACCCGTCCCCAAACAGATTTAGACCCAAATCTTTCGACACTCCATCGCCAATATCGCACGCCCAAAGTGACGTCAGTTATTCCTATTGGTTCTCGAGATATTTGCCCCTGAAAATCGCGTTCTATTTAGGGTGCAATGCCATGTGCCCACTGACGTCGCGCTACTCCTATAATACTAATATCGCCTATATCTCGACAACTCAGTTACGCACGACCTAAAATGTCACTATATCACAGTCCATACGAACATTTCGTTCCCAGTCCTTTTATTCACACTGACCGAACTAAATTTGTTATGCACAGTCGCTATTAGTATATAGACTAGTGTAGCGTGTAAAAACATTTTACAGTTTCGCTCCATAAAATGATTTTACATGCTATATACCGCCATGATTAGTTATTATTTGAATTGGAAACATAAAAGTGTTGAGGGCGTTACCACACGGGCGGAAAGAACTGCAGCATTACAGAATGACCGACAGACAGACGACAGACTGTTTATATACAAAAATGTTGTGTTTGATCGATCATACAAAGAATAGAATTTCCCCTATTTTTCAGTGGTATTTGGCCTATTTAGAGATTTCAGAAGTTGAACAGTTAAACAAAAAGCTAGGTAAAACATTTTTTACCACCTGGCTACTAAAGAATATTTAGAAGAGAGATTAAGAAAAGAGATCGTGGACAATGTATTCCCCTACCTAAACACAATTAAACTTATGAGGTATAAAATAATACCTTCAAATTTCCCTCTTTAACTAAAGCAAACAAAAACACACATACCTTCTGACATTTCTATCTTTCAAACTGATTTTTATTCTGCTATGAATTGTGGAAATGTTCAGAACTCAAAACTCCATTTGTGCATCATGATATAAAAACCATGTAAATATGTATATAACCATCATTTTCACTCTCTTCTTGAATTACATTCATCTCTACTATTCAATTTTATAATAATCTAAAACAAAAAGATATTAATCAAATCACAACAATATAATAATGATCTTGCTACCTTCGTTTCCCTAATAGCGAACCTTAATAATAACAAACCACATACTACAATGAAATACCAAATAAACTGCTAGCTACACAATTCGGTATAGTAGTCAAAACTAACTGATACGAAGAAGCTACGTTCAAACACATTAAAAAAATAAATAGAAATCGGTAGAAAATGATAAACTAATAACACGAACACATAACAGGTCTACATCGACTATCTCGTCGGATAGAATAGTTACTGAAACTTAAAGCGTTGGATATAATTTTTTTTTAAAAACCAAAACCAAAAATTTACACACAGCGTCTTCATTTCTCATTTAAAGAAATGAACGTTGAGAAAATTTGATGAACTTTCGAACGCGAGAAACATTGCATTGCGTTCTCCTCCAGGCGGCTTTATGATGTCTTCCTTAAGGCACAACGCTGCACGAAGTAATAAAAACCCGTAAGATGGAGCTAGAGATTCCCCTAATGGGAGATTCCCCCTATACTAATACGGAAAAAACAAACATCCATTGACGAACTTTCTGAGAAAATTTTCCAAAAGTTCTTTCTTTAAAGGTTAGGTAAGAAAAAAGCAAGATTTAGTATTAGTATAAGAAGATAAGAAGACTAGTATCCCTGGTAAAAACATTTTACCGTGCCCTTCCTCTTTCAATATATAGTATATGACGAAAAATAAAATCACACAATCCAAAAGAATAGGTACCACTGAGTTATAGAGCTCGAAAAGCTGATCAAGAAAATGTATGGGATCGCCTGTGTAGGATGTACCGTTACGGAGATATCGTCGATCAAAAATTGTGATGACGTCACACCCGTCCCCAAAAAGTTTTAGACCCAAATTTTTTCGACACCCCATCGCCAATATCGCACGCCCAAAGTGACGTCAGTTATTCCCATTGGTTTTCGAGATATTTGACCCTAAAAATCGCGTTCCATTTAGGGTGCAATGCAATGTGCCCACTGACGTTGCGGTATTCCTATATTACTAATATCACCTATATCTCGACAACTCAGTTACGCGCGATCTAAAATTTAAATATAGCATTTTCCATACGAACATTTCGTTCCCAGTCCTTTTATTCACACTGACCGAACTAAATTTGTTATGCACGACTCGCTATTAGTATATAGACTAGTATCCCGGGTAAAAACATTTTACCGGTTCACTTTTAGATGACGTCACACCCATCCGCAATGATTTAAATGAGTTACACCCCCATTTTTACCTGTGTTCTTTTAAAACATAGGGGTGACGAAAAATAAAATCACAGAATTCCTAACAATAAGTATCACCAAATTGTAGAGCGCGAAAACCTGATCAAAAAAATGTATGGGATCGTCTGTGTACGACGTGCCGTTACGGAGATATCGTCGATCAAAAATTCTGATGACGTCACACCCGTCCCCAAAAAGTTCTGGACCCAAATTTTTCGACACCCCATCGCCAATATCGCGCACCCAAAGCGACGTCAGTTATTCTCATTGGTTCTCGAGATATTTGCCCTTAAATATCGCGTTCTATTTAGGGTGCAATGCAATGTGCCCACTGACGTCGCGCTACTCCTATAATACTAATATCGCCTATATCTCGACAACTCAGTTACGCACGATCTAAAATTTAATCATAACATTTTCCATACGAACATTTCGTTCCCAGTCCTTTTATTCACACTGACCGAACTAAATTTGTTATGCACAACTCGCTATTAGTATATAGACTAGTATCCCGGGTAAAAACATTTTACCGGTTCACTTTCCCCATGAGCTGCCCGGGTAAAACGTTTTTACCGATGCAATTCCCATTAAGTTGCAATCTACAGTACAACCCGAAAGAAACTTTCCGTGTTCGCATAAGTTAATTAGCTTTCACGAAGGTCGAAAGGGTTATCTTCATGTCCAATTTAATCGCATGTCAAAGAAACTGCATGGATTACAAAAGATTTTTAATAATGACTTCATATAACATAAATCTGTACACGAAAATCTTTTGTGGTTCTTCAGGAATAAACATATTTTTCTTTATCAATAAAGACAATCTTTAATGATAAAACTGAAGCAAAACTAAAATCATACCTCCTTGTCTATTTGTATGACACACCACTCTTTTACAGTTATTTTAACAACTTTTAACTAATATTAATATATAGTCTAGTATCCCGGGTAAAAACATTTTACCGGTTCACTTTTAGATGACGTCACACCCGTCCCCAATGAGTTAGATAACTAGTGTAGCGTGTAAAAACTAAGTGATTAAAAAATAAGTGATTGTTGTAAAGTTGTATTTACACTGAAAACACATACTTTTTTTACAAACGTGAAAGACTTCGTTGCTCGAGACCTTTGACAGAGATAAGAAGAATAAAGGATAGCCTCCGAATAAAAACTAAATTTTCAATTACATTCAACGTGTCCGCCGTTTCTTTGAATACAAAGGTTTACCCTGTTTCTCATTTCAGTAAACGGACGTCTTATCATTGGTTGGTTCTGTCTCAATAAATTCACTTCGTCCACTATTCTTCTTCTCAATTTAGTCGGATTGAAAAAATGAGGGCCAATAATTTCCCCATTGCCACAAAGGCAAACCCAAACATGAAGTTTTTCGCGTGAATTACTCTTCTCAAATTTAAAATTTGGAGGAAGCTGACCTTTTGGCGCGTAGCAGCGGACGTTTTGTGTGCTGACCGTACCACACATATGGAAAACAGCTTCATCACCGATCACAATATTTTGAACAAAACGAATATTATGTGCTTGCTGCTGAAACCACTGACAAAATCTTAATCTTCTTCTAAGATTACCATTTTTAAGCTCCTGTACGATGTGGATTTTGTATGGGTGCCATTTTAAATCTTTATTGACAATACAGTAGACTCCCGGTTATTCGAAGCTCCAAGGGGGATAAGAATTTACTTCGAATAACCGGGAGTTCGAATAACTGAAAAATTCGTTTTCCCGCCAGATTTTCAACTTAACCTTAATGGGATGGACTTTTCTGAAGTAATTGAGGCATTGTGGTTCAGTTGAGCGTAATAAACACAAAGAATTTTTACTTTTTGAAGAAAGAATAAATTTGAACAAATTGTTAACAGGTTTTAAAATATGAAAGTTATAAAGAAAATGTAGTAAATACAAGGAGTTCAACTCTTAAAAAAATCTTTAATGCTACATTGTTTTTTACTATCGATGTAGTGTTTTTGACATGTACGTGTTATCATGTTTAACTGCTTTCTGATTTCAAGACCATTCTCGTCAAACAAAGACCATCTTTCCAACAATTCTAAGGCCTCTTCCAACTCTGACTGCTTTGGCTTCTTCGGGGGGATGTCATGTGCCTCAATTTCATCATCATCGTCATCTTCGAGATTCGGCTCGTTTTGATCTTTGTCCTCATTAAGTACGATTTCCACGATTTCCTCATCAGTCAATTCAATTGATTTACTCGTGCATACCTCAAAATCAATATCCACAAAATCATCTGCGTTCAAGATGTCGCCGTCAACTTCTCTTTTTTTCAACTCGCTTATGCTGTCAGAAAGAGATTTAAATGGGTCATCAGCATCATTGAGACTCGTGATCTGTGCTTCTTTTGAGATGCCTGCCTTCTTAAAGCAGTTTTTAACGGTGTCTTTTGAAACAGCGTCCCATGATTTGACCAAGATTTGCATCCCTTCAAGAATGTTAATTTTAGGGACCTCTTTACCGCCGTCAATGAACTTTATTTGACGTTTCACAAGATTTGACCGGTAATATGCCTTCAATGCTCGGATTACACCTTGATCCATGGGCTGGGTCTTAGACGTTGTATTTGGTGGTAGAAAAACTAATTCTACTGCTTTAAGACCAGTGACTTCTGGATGAGCTGGGCAATTGTCAATTATCAAGACAATCTTTCGACCCGCAGTTTCAAATTTAGCATCGAGTTTTTTCACATAATCGGTAAAGATTTCAGAATCCATCCACGCCTTCTTTTGAGCTTTGTACTGACAGGGAAGACTTTTGACTCCTTTGAAACAGCGCGGTGTAACCGATTTTCCGATAACGAACATGGGCAACTTTTCACCTAGGGCATTTCCTGCTGCAAGTCCTGTTAAACGAACTTTGCTGAACTTTCCACCAGCACATCTTTCACCTTTGGCATGATAGGTATTTGTTGGAAGCATCTGGTAGAACAAGCCGAATTCATCAGCATTGAAAATGTCTTGTAAATCATAGCGTGACAAAATGGTTGGCAGGTGTGTTTCTTCCCAGCTTGCTGTCATCTCTGGTGTACAAGACTTTTCCTCTCCAGAAATAATTCTGTAAATGATGTTTTGTCTGTGCTTCCATCTGTCTAGCCAGCCTTCTGAAGCTTTAAAATCAGGTTCGTTGAATTGCTTTGCAAAATCCAATGCTTTTTCTCGAATGATTTGACCACTAATCGGCACAGTTCTTTCACGAGCGTTAACGAACCACTTGTAAACTGCTTTATCAATGTTATCGTATTTTCCGGAAGAAAGCTTTTGTCTTTTAGCTCCATACTGGCCTGATTCATACTTGGTAAAAATGTCACTTTTATTCTTAACCCAGTATGAAAGTGTGTTAGGTGGGACACCATACTTTTTAGCAATAGACTTTTTAGTTGTTCCTTCTTTTTCAAGCTCTT
The DNA here is from genome assembly GCA_039566895.2 of Turritopsis rubra. Taxonomy (NCBI): domain Eukaryota; kingdom Metazoa; phylum Cnidaria; class Hydrozoa; order Anthoathecata; family Oceaniidae; genus Turritopsis; species Turritopsis rubra. Next base: position 3,283,382 of record CM077622.1, read on the forward strand.
TCAAAGCAAGATATTTTTCTTTGATCGTCAGAACAGCTTTCTTCCTTGACGTTGTCTGAGCGGTTGCCATCTTTGATGTGGATTTGAAGAGCCTTTAAAAAGTTTGTTTACATCCACCCACTTGTTTTTTAATCGAGCTTTCGAAACGTTCGAAAATTAGATGAAACGTTCGAAAATCAAAGGAAACGTTCGAATTTTGAATGATCCTTTTAAAACGTTCGAATGTTATAAAACGAAACGAAACAACACAACAACAAAGCAGTCACACCACAATTAGGACGAAGAAGTGAAAATTACAATGGATCTTGTTTCAATGATAATCAACGAAACACAGCCGATAGAAATCATTCTTATCAAGTATTATGAGAGTAACTCAACCGTTATGGGATATCATGAGTATCAAAAGAAATGGAACGCTGTTATTAGTGAAGTCCTAGAAGCTAAAATGGAACCAACAAACGACATAGACAAATATGCAGTGGCGGTCTGCAAAAAAGGAGATATTGTTGGTCATTTGCCTAAAGGAAAAACAGGAAAATTTGCCAAAACGATATTTTACTTTCTGAAGTCAGAGATGTTGTGTACTTGCAAAGTAAAAGTGACAGGGAAAAGAACTAACTTTGGAGATGATAAGGGATTGAGGATCCCCTGTTTGCTTCAATTCTCTGGACCGAAGGAGAATATTGAACTTTTGAAGAAATTGCTTGAAGAGTGTAAATAGCCATGAATATTGAAACCTGATTTTTTGAAGAAAAAAAGTGTTTTAATCGCAGAAAATCAATGTTCTCACTCGACGATCTCCCAATAAGAAAAATTCGAATAACTGAGGGTGACTTAGCCTATAATTGGCCCCAAGGGGAATAGAAATCACTTCGAATAACCGAATTATTCGAATAACTGAAGTTCGAATAACCGAGAGTGTTTTTGCCTGAGTTGGGTAAGCAGATCCAAGGGGAACGCCATCTCACTTCGAATAACCGAATTATTCGAATAAGTGCAGGTTCGAATAACCGGGAGTCTACTGTATTGTTGAAAGAACTCTTGGACAGTCCAGTCGGGTTGTTCCTGCACGAAACACCTTGTGGTTGTTGTATCATCAGCTGCCTCACTTGCTGGATATTTTGTTGTGTTCTAACAGTTTTCCTTCTGACACTTCTTTCTTTGTTTAGGTTAAAACTTGTTCCCTCATTGTCATACTTCTTGACATTTCTCTGAATTGTACTTCTTGAAGGTGGATTTCTGCCAGGAAAACGCTGTCTAAAAGCTCCAATTACTTTTTGCTTCATGAAATTTTCTCACGATTAACGCTCTTTGTTGCACTGCTAGCTGCATGATTAAATAAACTTGCAAGTTTTCCTGCTTATAAAGAATTTTGACAAGGCGGTGGCAATATGAAATTATTAAAACATAAAAAAGATTTTAAGCTCACTTTACACAATGAATAAAAATTGGTGTAAAGAATTCTGTAAAGAATTTCGTGCTAAATGTAGCACAGTAGCATCCAGAGCAGTAATTGCAACGAAACAAAAGGTTAATGGCTCATTAAAAGTCGGGTTTATTGGTCATTAAAGCTTGGTTTCCACTATAAGTTAACTTGAGGAGTTAACTTGAGCTGGTTTAGTTTTCTAAACCATGAGTTAATTTTTTGTTTACATGAGCTTAATTAAGTATGCATAGTTTCCACTACGAACATGTGAGTTATTTCAATTTGTTTCATATAACGCAAGATGTTCAATGACAACAGTAGCTCTGATGATGAATTAGATGAAATGCTATTACAGCTAATTATTTTACGGAGGAGGAGATTGCGAAAAAGAACTTCAGTAAATAAAACGCGAAAAACACCAAGATTTTGGGTGCGAAATATATTTCAAGAGAGAGAAAATTTAGGTGAATATCATTTGGTTGACGAGTTGCGCAGATTTGATCGGGAGTACTTTTTCAAGTAAGTCTAAAACTTATGCCTTAATCCAAACTCTGTCAAACCCGGACGTTTTTGCTATCATCTTTCTTAATAATCTCTTTTCAGATACTTTAGAATGACACCCGAGCGCTTTCAACATTTGTTGAGTCTTGTTCGTACTCATATCGAAAAAGAGGATACAAAATTCAGGAAGGCCATCCCTGCGGCAGAGAGACTTGCTATAACATTACGCTTCTTGGCTACAGGTGATTCACAGCAATCTCTAAGCTTTTCCTTCAGGGTTGGAAAAGCTACGGTTAGCAAAATCGTTGCTGAAACATCTGATGCTATCTACAACGTCCTCAAAGAAAGCTACCTCTCGCCACCTAAAACCAAAGAAGAATGGCTCAAGATCGCCCAAGATTTCAAAGAAAAATGGAATATGCCAAATACGATTGGTTGCATCGATGGGAAACACGTGCGTATGGAATGTCCCAAGCTCTCAGGAACACTGTATTACAACTACAAGGGTTTCTACAGTATGGTGCTAATGGCTGTCTGTGACGCGAATTACTGTTTTACGTTGATAGACATTGGCCAATACGGAAGCAATAATGATAGCGGTGTGCTAGTGGCTTCGAAGATGGGCGAACTATTCGACGATGGTAAAATGAATCTTCCGCCAAAGTCAAGAATATCAGAATCTAATCATTGTGAGCTTCCATACTTTTTATTAGGGGACGAGATTTTCCCTCTGAAACCTTGGCTGATGCGACCATACCCTGGAAAGAATGCAAATGAAGAGGAGCGTATTTACAATTACCGTCATTCACGAGCGCGCCGCTGCATCGAAAATGCATTTGGCATCCTGTCAGCACGCTGGAGGATATTTCAAAGACCAATTAGAGCGACTGTGGAACATGTTGAAAACTATACATTAGCATGCTTAGCCTTGCATAATTACCTGCGTCTAACTAACAATGCTAGTTATTCTGCTGGAGGATTTACAGACTCTGAAGATAGCAGTGGTAATATAGTTCCAGGTGAATGGAGATCATTGCATGGCAGAAACAACGCTTTGGAAGATTTACCTCCAGTTCGTGGATCGCGTGGTGCAAAAGACGCATTGGAAATTCGATCCGAATTAAGAAAATATTTGAATAGTGAGGAAGGGAGCCTTCCCTGGCAATGGGATTATATCAGACGCACCTCCCATTATGCAGTGTAAATAATTATATATTTTGAAAAATCCTAAGTTATAAACCTAGGTGCATGTACAACAAGTCAAAGAATAAACTTATAAAAAGCTCTCATCGGTTGGTTGAATTCATCCATGGGTTAGGCGTTTGGGGTGGAGAAGAAAACGTTGCTGGTAGCATGCCTTGTTGGTAGCTTTCATTCTGTTGACTGGAAAAGGAACACATTTGCCTTTCCATTACGGCCATCTGGTGTTTCATTACGACGTTCCTAATTTCGCCCTTAGCTATACATCTTTCGTAAGGGGGTAGTTGTTTTAAGTCGAGGGCTACAGCTTGTGCAAATAGCTCCTCGCTATCAGGCTGGATTTTTCTATCAGCGTTTCTTCTTTGCTCGCTCTTTTCATAGCGATCACTCATTTTTTTCATCAGCGAAAATTCCATTTCCTCAATCAAATTTTCCTTGGCGGCTCCTTGCAGCTTTCTCTTTTTTGGTGGCAGATCAGACCCTTTTTTTGGTAGGCTTTGAGTCTGAATCTGAGCCATTTCATCATCTACATCACCACCTACGGTTTCGATAGTATCATCTTCACTGTCAATCAGGCTATGGATTTCCTCATCTTCTTTTTCTTCTTCCTCCGGGATTTCCTTGCTGTCTTCATTCTCCCCGAGTGATGATGGTGGCAGGTTATTTCGGCCGTCTCGAGGTTGAACAAATTTATCGAGCCAGCTTAAAAACTGATATTGCTTATAACCTCTTTCTGCTCTTTCGTAAGCCTTGGTCGAAGTTCCGGACTTATTTGCATCTTTTAGCTCTCTCTTCTTCCTCAAGTACTTTTTCTTCAAAGTTGCAAAATAAGCTTGAGCTCTCTTGCCTAAAATACAAATGAAGTATGAAATACGGTTATCTAATTCAATTTAGTATGAATAAAAAATTTTTATGAAAAGATACACACCATCTTCAACAAAGTCCAAAGTGTCTGCGACTTCTTTCCACGCGTTCTGGACAACATCTTTTTCTTTGTATCCCTTAGTTGTTTTGTCGTATAAACAAGGGTACAACTTAACCTTTTCACTCAATCGTTCTTCCTCAATTAAAGCTAAAGCGGTCGCCATATTTATCTTCTACTACGCTCACATTCATTGAAACTTCGAAACTTCAGATATGTGCTGCAAATAGCCGGAATCCTTTGATGTTTTTCTAAACCATGAGTTAACTTGATCTTGGAAAGAAAAAGTTTTGTTTCCAAGATCAAGTTAACTCATGGTTTAATTTATGAAAAAACGTGAGTTAAGATTTTTGAGCTGGTTTTGAGGATGTTTCCACTTGAGTTAATTTTCTAAACCACGAATTCTAGCTCAAGTTAACTCAAGTTAACTCATAGTGGAAACCAAGCTTAAAGAGTTAATGACCGTATCGAATGAAAAAGTTCTTCGTATTTTCTTAAACAAAAAATACCACAAATGAAAAATTATATTTTCAGAATCCTTGAATTATTTTCTTTCTAACAGTATAAAAATCGCATTGATTTGATAAAGATTAGAAAAGTTATATGCTTTTAAAACTAGGGGCCCGTTTTTGTTTTGTGGACACACTGTATAGATTCGGACATCTGGCTACATGTTACTTCAACTGATTGAAATAAGATAAAAAAGGGCTCTCTCCTACAAAAATAAGTGGCAGATAATTCAATTAAATAACCTTCAAACAGTTCCCCAAAGTAGTTGGAATATCTGCTCCATAAAATAAAAAATTTTGTCTGTAAATTGTCAAATCTGATCTGTAAATTATTATAACAGGTCCGTAAATTACTCCAAAGTTCAACTGGTAATCACAAAAGTTCAATTCATTACAAAATGAAGTTGATTGACTACATTCCAATCAGAAAAACGAAAGGCTAATTTAAAAAAAAATACCCAGGGTTGACAAAACGCCCACCCCCGGAAAAAAGGGCGTGGTCGCCTTTTTTTTTCTTTTTTCAGAAACGTTTGTAAAAGTTAGGAAAAGTCACAAAAGGTCAGCGAATTCGGTTAAAGCGTTAAAAAGTTATTTAGATTCAAAAATGCTGTGGGCTAATTTGACCTAATTTGAATAACTTCCCGTTTATTTATCTTTCTTGAGGGACCATAAATGAATATAACATGAGAATCTTTTCAATAGACATTAGCGCTTTCTCTGCAAATGCATGCGTTTTGTTCGAGTTTTAGTTTGCACAGGGTTTCAGCTTGTAATAAACCTGATAAAATCAATAGAATGTTATCCATAGGCGTATTCAGGGTCGGTCAAAACAAGTGGAGGAGTTCAACGTTATGATCTTTCTTTTCAGTCTTAAGTGTCGATTAAGTTACTTGCACGTTTTCCTTTTCTACTTTAAATGACTAAACTCTCCTCCACAAATTCTGACTAACCTCTAGCTACGCCTCTGTGACTTGCAATATTACTTAATGACTTGATAACTTGATAACAAAAGTACTTGGAGTTCCATTTGATCGCCATCTAACCCGGAACGAACAGATCAACAACACTGCAAAGTCAGCGTATGCTGTACTGTGAATACTTAGGTCCTTCAAACGCTTTAACACCTTTTGAAGTACGAAAATGTCTGGCAGAATCTCTTATTCTTTCCCGACTTAACTACAGTAATGTTTTGTATGGTCAAATTCCTAAGTATCTCCATAGTAGATTTCAACGAGATACTATCAATCTCAACTGGTTACCGATTATTGAAAACATTTTTGAAGGAGATGAATGTTTCCAAACTTACGTTCCAAGGACTCCATGACAGAAACTGGCCCGAATATCTACCAGTTAAATTCAGTTGGAAAGACAAAGAAACCTATGTTCAATCAGTTTTGGCCTAATAATTGACTACGGTGAAAATAAAAACACGTATAAAATATCCTATTATAAAATATAATAGTAGTTTTAAATAATCTGCCTATGAAATGAATCCTACCATCTAAAATGAAAATTTGTTATTTGTTATATACCAGGAAAAAACAAGATTGACTTTTTTGACAGAAATGAATCACTGCTATGCAACACTGCAAAATCGTTCGCAAAATACAGCCGCCATTACAGCCTTTCGCTTCGCTCCTTCGATCCAAAATTCAGTCATAGCGTCCAGTCCCCACGCGCCGTGTGACGTATGAGTGGACTAACGAATATAGAAAGACTGTACTTAACCAGTGGAGATCCACTTGTTTTGACCTTTCATTGAACATATTATCTATACCATTATCAGCTACAAGTAGAAGAGAGGTAAAATAACAAAAAAAGTGTAATGAAATTCAAATCTATTTCAACAAACAAAACAAAATATGTTATTCGAAATTCCCAAGAATCGACTTTTCGGTCATTTCCCAGAAGAAAAATCAAAACAAACATTCGTCTTTACAACCCAAATTGAAAGATTCGACCCAAATTAGCAATATAAACTTTTTTAAGTTCATGGATTTGTTCGAAGAGATGACGAAGATTACGATTCAGACATCTTGGAAAAGTGCTCACCGTGCTGGTCTATATTTATTATTATTATCAATAATAATAATTATTTTTTTAAAACAGTGTTGTATTCTATATAATATTATAGTACAATTAAAAATAAAGAACTTGCTGACGTTTGCTTTAAATATTAAAGGCATCATACAAGTGGCATAAAAGCATTATTAGAAGAACTCCAATAAGTTAGGATTCGACCATGGTTTGTTTCTACATGTGTAGATATAATAAGAGGCACGTAAAGCAGCCTCTGCCATCTTTTTAAAACATCTCTCATAATTAATCCCGCGGTTACGCAACAGTTTTTGCAAGATTTTCTGTTCGGAATAGAAACCCAAAGTTGATATCTCTAATGTAACAAGATCGAACTTGTTTACCGGGACGATTACATCTTCTTTGAGTGAGGCAAACTTCCATCTTTTATAATCGCAACTTTTTACAATGTTGGTCTCGAAACAGATCGTTAATTCAAATACTAACAGGGTATCGCCTTTACGAATAACTGCGTCAGGCCTGAAACTGGTGAAAAGCTGCGCGGGGGTTGCAGGATGTAAGTCGCCAATGTTTTCAATACGCTATTGTGTCTCCAGGTATACCTTTTTTCATTTAGTGAAACAACACAGTTGGATAATACATGTAGCTGAGTTTGCTTTTTTTCACAGAGAAAAAACATTTATCACTGTCAGTTTTTTTCCATCGCTTCAGGTTGGAGTTGTTCGCTAAACAAAATACTAATGCTTTGCGGGCGAATATGTAAATGTTGGACATCAGAGGTGTTATCATTTCCAACCACTTTTGACGCTCACGACTGGAAAGGTTTTCGTTTAACATTTTCATAATAGCACTTTGTTCGTTTAGTTCATCCAGACATTTTATCACTTTTTCATTCATGTTTTTCTGTAGCAATCTAGATGCGGTATCCTTTGATGTCGTGTTTCTCAGTATTTGATCTTCAGCCAAGAACTTGTCCTTCGTCAGTTGGTAAACATCTTTTATGTCCTTGTGCTTCGAGGTGTTAAGCAATCTTCTTAAGCTGAGTTTACAGTGATTTAAGATATTAGATACTGATTTAAAATTTAAACCCAATTAATTAGGCAACGTTAGGTGCGTTACGTTTGCACCAACATGCATTCCAAACTATTTTCGTATATACTTGTTGACAACATTATCTAGGTTCTGTATTGTCCATGTGTCTGAAATACTGTAAATAGACAGCCTCCATCGAATCTTACTGTATATATATTTAGTGACAACATTAACTTTGTTGTGCGGATGCAGTGGTAAGCTGTCTAACCTATTAAGGTATGATGTTATGTCCTCTTTAAGCTTATCTTCAATAAAGCGTGTTGACATATCATACAAGAACTCTTTTCCAAGATATTTAAATCTATCGTTTAACTCCACTTGTGGTATAATTTCGTTGCATATTTTCAGATAAGGCTTATACTGGACTGATGTCGTTTTTGTTTTACGTATGCCAAATGTTTTGCATTTATCTACACAGACCAAAAAACCCGACCAAGTACACCATTTTGAAAACACATGCAGAAGAAGTTGATTATCCTCAGCTGACGATGTAATCACAGCTGTGTCATCTGCAAATTGGAACCAATGACGAGGGGTTAAACATTTGTTGAAGTAATACCCGATAAGTCGGATCCGTTCTTCATCGATAGTTCGTAACAGGGTGTTGAAGCACAGGTTAAATAATATAGGACTTAGAAAGTCTACCGTAATTGGATCGGTAACAAAACATTTTGTCCCCACTGAAACATGGTAATCGGTGTAGAATTCTTTAATGATGGAAATAATTCCTTCATGTATGTGATGGAATTTTAAAGTCATTCTTAATAGGTCATGATGGGGATAGGCGAACAAAAGGTATTTTTTTAATACATCTTCTCTTAGGAAGGCTAACCACGCGAAACAGTAGCGCCCGCTGGTCACCAAGCCAGTATTTCGTATAAGATCTCGGGCAAATTAATATTATGTATTGGAAAAGGCAGAAAATTATATACAGAATGAATACTTTAATAGCTGAATGAAATGAAAGCAGTGAATTTCGCGCACTTTGGGCAAAAGGTAACCTTGGTAACCTTGACTATTTAATAAGCAACCATTTATTTTAATTATTTATTCTTTATTTAAAAGATATTTAAAAGATATATAATAACAAAAGATAAAAATAATACTATTTGATAAATTAAAATGAAAGAAAAAAATAAAATGAGAATCTAGCATATGCATTTATATGCGGGCTAATTTATCTCAACAAAACCTATACTCGTACATCATTTTTGCAAATTCTGCATGGACAGTTTACTGGTACCCATTTCTTGATGGATTTTTTAAAAGCTGCCAGGTTAGGAGCTTCCTTAAATTCTTTTGGCAAAAGGTCCCAATGCTTAAGTCCTAAGTATGATAGAGTTTCAGTTTCTAAATGTACTTGTTTTGCACACTTTTTGATCACATGATGGTAAATAACTACTGTGGATTGGTTGGAATTGAAAAGATCAAAGAAAAAATTGATTATAACAACTTATTGTCGGAATTTTTAACTTGAACTGTAGCTTGTTTTGCACACTTTTTGATCACATGATGGTAAATAACTACTGTGGATTGGTTGAAGTTTTGTCATGTGATGAAAAAGTATTCAAAACAAAGTTTGTCTATTGAAAAGATCAAAGAAAAAATTGACCATGAGTTGTTTTATAATGGATTTGCAGATCAGAAATTTTCTAATGACTATGTGGATATTATTGTATTTCGATGTGACTGTGTGAATAGTGTATGATTTTGACTTTTCAAACCTTAGGTTATACATACACTTAGGAACAGTGAATAAATTATTAACTGTCGCTGGTGCTAGATTCGCCTTGACTTTATAGATTTCAATGACCAACTTGCTGAAATTTCTATGGTGCATTGTCACAGATTTATCTTTGTTCAATAGTTCTTGACATGAGGAAGTATAATCTTTGTAAGTGATGCGTAAAGCACTTTCATGAATTCTATTTATTCGAGTGTTAATTTTTCTGCTATGGAACATCCACACTAGTTAACAATATGAAAACTGCGACATAATAAAAGCATTCAGGATTAGTTTTCTTTGCTTTAAGCTCGTCAAAGACGATATTCTGGCTAAGGCATTGAGTTTTTGACTAAACTTTATTACAAAGAGATTTTACATGATCTTCAAATGTCCGTTTGTTGTCTGTAATGACACCTAAAGGTTTCACACGACTGGAAACCTCTATTTGCTGCCCATTAAGAGAGATTGTGGATGAATCTTTATTACTCAGTAAAATATGAGACTTCTCAGGATTTAGTTTCATCCCTTTGTTCTTAAACCATGTGAACATTTCATCTCCTGTTTACTGAACAGTATTAATAATAATGTTTAAATTATTTCCAGTACAATAAGGAGTGTTGGCATCAGGTTCCTTTATTAACGGTTTTAATTTGTATATGCCATAAAATTCTTGCATGTACTGGTTATTTAGTTCGGCGTTATAGTCACTCAGCAAACTAAAATTATCATATTTTGATGAAAGTGCGTCCAGGTTTTTTCCAAGGCATTCTATTTACTGTTGTTTAAATGGGGATTATATGAACATGACAGGAGCCATTTTTGATTTCTTAGGTTTAGTTCTACAGCAAATGCTTAAAAAGGTGACTTTCGATTTCATCTTTTAATAGTTTTGCAGATATATCTTCCCTGATAAACAACGTAATGGTTCTATGCTTTCTTAAAAGGAGCTGCATACCCATCAATACGGAATTGTACTTTGGGGAATGAGGAATCTAGCTTTGTTTCTGATATAAGGAAGATATCTACAATTCCTTGGATTTGCTCTGTCAAAAGGTCAAATGTATATATTGATATTTATATATTTATATTATATTTATATTGATATGAACTATTATTAACCTGGGAGGATTTTCTAATTTTATTTCTTTCAGTTGGGACAGAGTAGAAATCTTCCCTGATTCATTTCCAATTGGATTATGGGTTAATTTCAAAGATTCAGGAGTAGGTACAGTTACATCACTTACATTGTTGAATATATTAAAATCAATTCTGCTATCATCGCCTATGCGTGTCGGGACCGGGCTGTCCGCCTCATGTCAACGTTTTTCAGATTTGATTTTCTTGATAATGTTTAGTGCCAGCTTACCTGGTCCTTTTCTGTTGAGGCGAAGTTCTTTTCTTGAAAGCAATCTAAAGTTCTAAATGATATAATAATACTTCTGCTCACGGAAAAATTGTCTTTCGAGAATGTCAATTTGGTCAAACGCAAAGTATTCACAAAGCATCTTAACCAGGAATGTTGCACTATGAATTTAGTTAAGAATTGCTAAGGAGTGAAATCGAGAATTGGACAAATGTTTTGAACAAAACTAAACGCAGCGTCGACAAGATTTAACGAAAGATGTTATATCACAGCAATATTTTTTAAGTAAGGCTTTATTTATTTTTTAAGGAAGGCTTTATATATTTTTTAAGTAAGGCTTTATTTATTTTTATTATATAGGTTTTTATGATCAACAGGTTATGTAGAGATTTTTGTTAATTAATATATTTTAATACATGTTTATAATATATATATGTTTATATTGCTGAAGTATGTACTTTGTACATATGGATTATTTTCTGCATGATATAGATCCACGAGTAACATTTTGTAAATTTATAATAATTTATAACAACTTAATTTGATATATTGTCCTATGCAAAAATCATAAAAAAAATCTAGCCATACTTACAAAACATAACATACGAATGTATGACAACAGACCCCACAAATACTATCCACAAAGACTTGTTTGCCTTTTTTACTGCAACCTCAGAGTAATGGGAGAGTTTTGTTGTGAGAGAATTTCAATTTATCGATTTTGTTGGTGTACTGTAGATATAACAATATTATATCTATACCAAAATCAAACAGAGAATCACTTGTTCATTGATAGCTTAATGACATTTATGACATTTTTTTACAGTTTTTTACAGTTTTTACAATTACTTTTAAATGAAATTATATCAAATTATGGTATATAGATTTCAATGACCAACTTGCTTAAATTTCTATGGTGCACTGTCACAGATTTATCTTTGTTCAATAGTTCTGGACATGAGGAAGTATAATCTTTGATGCGTAAGTTATGTTCGAGTTGTTAATCAGGTCAATTCCCAGTTCAAAAATATGTATGTTCAAATATTTTATAGTCACCATGAGTCAAAGAACACTTGTGATCAACCAATTATATCTTTTCCTCCTGTGTTTTGTTTTTAAAGAAACGTGACGATTCTCAGTGTCCTTATAGTAACCTTTGATAACAATCAGCACGTTTCCTTTCGTGTTTAGGCGGAAAATTCCGTGTGGTATTTTTTTTCTGTCCGCTTGCACTTTTTTGTTTAATAGTCAATCAGAATTCAAAATGACCAAAACATTCATTTAAAAACGGCATCTTTGAGAAATGGACGCTCAAAACATGAAGTCAATGGAATGGAAATTGAAAAAGAAAAATAAGATCCGTGCGCCTGCTTTCCGTGCGCCCGCTTTCCGTGCGCCTGTTTTCGCTATATTGTTCTCGTTGGAAAGTGCGTAGTTCTCAATATCTGGTGGATAGTCTGTAATTAAAAAATCTGCTCATTATATCTGGTCAGTAAATCTATAACATCTAGTCAGTACATTAGAGAATGACAGATTTTGGGAAACTTATCATATTATTGAAATGGCTAGCGACTCGGGGGGAGGGGGGAGGGGTAATTAGAGGTGTCCGCTAGTTGGAAAGTTGACATGTTTTACCAATTTCAAATTTCAAAAGGACCTTGGTCTACTAAAAAGCTTTGCAGGGATATTTGTGAAATGAAATGACATAATTAAGTTTATTTAGTAAAAAAAAATTTTATAGAAGTTTGTTCCTGGAAGAAATATTTGATCTTCCATAAAAGCAACAGGTTGGGTAAAGAAAGTAATCACAGAAGAAAAAAAATCTACAGAAAAAATGAGAAATAATGAAACGAAATTCTTGACTACTTTTTTCCCATCCACTAATAAGAAAGAAATCCTATAGGAAACATTCATTCGGTGCAAAGAAAACCTGTCCGTTAATCAGAGTGTCCGCTAATTGCCTGTACGCTATTTGGAAAGTCCGTTATAAGCGTTTTGCAGGTACAAAAAAATTTGTCCGTTAAAAAGAGGTGTCCGCTTTTTGGAGTGTCCGGTACTTAGAGATTCGACTGTACCCTACATATACCCTTATACCCTAATTGTATCATTCATTCAACAACAAAAAACTCCTAATGGAAAACGACCTTTAGCACGCAATGTTCCACGAGCAAACCTATAGTTTCTAAATACAGGGAACTCTCGCTATTATCTCGCTAACTTGAAAAAAAACTTTCGTAAACAAAATTAAACTGAAGAGCTAATCTAGTCTGATCGTAGATTAGTATCTGTTCCCTGCAAAATTTTGAAATTCATTGACGTCAGTGATACACATCTGTCAGTTAATCTTTCTGAGTTTCTGAGATATTCTCTAGAAAGTTTACGGAAACCATGAGGGGTTTTTTCATGCCTCCTATAAATATAATAAAGGTCCTTCTTGCATGAAAGTGAATGTCTAAAACCAAACTGTCTTTATTGATGAATATGGACAAATGTAATGGGATTGTATTGCATACGATTTGGTTAATGTGTTAGCGTTGAATATAAAAAGCCCTAGAAAACTAGCAAAACCTTCATACAAGATGAACTAAAAACTTGATTAGAAAGCCATAGAGAGCTGCTCAAATTAGAACTTGGTGTTTGTAGGACATCGGAAACAAAGATAGAGGAATGGTAATGATCGATTATATAAATTTAAATATTAAGTATTTCGGTATATATCAGCAATCCAGAGTCAAACATGACAGAAAGTATTTACACTTAATTGGCAAGGTAATTGGACTCACTAATTGGAGTAGGCTAAGAATTGATTGAAAATCGGAGCCTAGAAAAGGCGCATCTTTACTAAAACTTGCGTATTAATTTCCTGCTAACGCGTATTTTAGAATTTTCTTTCATGTTATTTGCAGAATTTAAAGCAATTCAAGTTTTTGCTCAAATGGCTGCACAAACCTCTCGTTTCCGCCTTTCGTTTTCGCCCTGGTGCCCTGTGACGCATTTGTATAGTACACCGGTTAGGAATTGCGAGTAAAGGTGTCTTTAAGAATGTGCAGGGTGCATGGGAAAAAAATAATGTCTGTATTAGCAGTGGGAAAAATTGGATATAACATTTCAAATGGAAATTTAACTTTCAGTCTGGGCAATTTTTTTAGTTAATGAGAACTTGCAAAAACAATACGATAGATGTTTGTAAACCAATCAGAACTCGCAAAAAATAATAAAATAGATGTTTTTAAAGCAATCAGAACTTGCGAAACAAGTACAGTACAATTAACCCTATGTTAATTACAGTAATGCTTTTTTAATGATAGCTTTCCGCTGAATGTGAATATTATTGCTTGAACACACCGGAAAAAATGCCGGAAAAAGGAAACGGCTGGTGGCCTCGTGGTAGAGCGCTCGCCTCCAGTGCGGGAGGTCAGAATTCAAATCCTGGCTGAGTCATGCCAGCGACTATAACAGTGTGAATCAATCCACTCATCTAAGCACTCAACTTGAGAGCTGGATTGATGTCTAAAGGGTTGTCTAATTGAGCGGTTGAACCAGACATACAGCTTCGGTAACCTAAATGCTGCAGGACCTCCTGCGCAGGACCCTCATTGATATCAGTTCTATCAGAACTGAAGACTAAGGCTAACCTGGGTAAACATTAATAAATAAATAAATAAATAAATAAAAATAACGTAAGTAAAACGTGGTTGGTATCCTGATAAACCAAAACGTTTATACTATTATCCCGATAATTATCCCGATAAACCAAAACGGTTATACTATTATCCCGATAATTATCCCGATAAACCAAAACGTTTATACTATTATCCCGATAATTATCCCGATAAAACAAAACGTATATACTATTATCCCGACAATAAAACAAAACGCAATTACTATTATCCCGATAATGTTTTTGTTGTCTTTGTAAAAAATAAAGATGTTTATGCTGTTTACAAAAAAAAAAAAAAAAAAAAAAAAAAACTTTAAAATAAAAAATAACAGATAACCGAACAGAATATACCATAAATATTTCCTGATAGACTTATCCATAAATATCATCACGAATTATCATGTAAATAAATCTTGAAAAACAAACTGACTGCATTTCGAAGGTTGGGCAGTTTGATATCTAACATTAAATCTATCCCAGTGGAGGAGTGTTTTTTTATTGAAACAGCAAGCGATATTGCTTGCCATTTCTATAGAAAACCCTCCTCCTCATAGATTTTTGAAGATGAGGATTTTTTTACAAACAATTTCTCTCATTATAAACTTACGGTGAAGCCAATTTATATTTTCGGTGAAAACTCTTATAAAAATGTTTGAAAAAACGAGACATATCTTGACTCTAACCTCACCCACCCAAACAAAATTTATAAGGTTTGCGCCATGAACTTCGATGAGGAGGAATTGTCAGTTGAACTATATATGCTATAGAGCAATTTGTTTAAATGCAGTATGATACTGCAGACCACCTTGTGGTGTAATCCTTGTTAAATTTGTTTGGGTCAGTGAGGGTCAGGTTATACCTCGTTCTTCCAAACACTTTTATAAGAGTTTTCACCGAAAATATAAATTGGTCTGGAATTGATACAAAAAAAAACCTCATTTAACAGGCCTCGTTTACATGATTGGTTATTTTTTATCTTCTATACTACGGTGATTCTAGAAATCCATCCAAGTTGTTTCAATAATTGCCAGTGACGTTAGAGCTATATTATAGTCTCAGATGCTTTAGTTCAATATAATATATATAATATATATATAATATACGTTTTTAGTACAATATTTCCCTCATTCACTCCATAAGGATAAGTCGAATTGCACGCTTTTAAGTGCTGGGATGTCTTGTCTTCTTAATCCAAAAGTTTGCCATTGTGATTCATCTCGCTTATCCTAACTTTCGTAATTCAAAAATGTGATTTGAACTGTGGGCAGTCCATGTAAAAGGAGTCCATGTAAAAGCTGCACCAAAGAGGACTTATGAGGCACATCATCCAAATGTTTATAGCTATGTAAACGCAACACGAAATCCCAGACTGTCAGTTGATCCAGTTCGCACTCTTTAAATTAAATACTCGACGACGAATTAAAATCCCGTCATTTCGATTCATTTTTAGTTTTGTCAGGCGCCGTATCGGTCTCCATGGTAACATCGCAATCAATAGACATTTGATTGGTTACTAGTTCGGAAGTCTGGTGGCTAGGTTGTCTAATATCAGGCGTCATTGTTCGGTTGATTTCCGCGGTTTGCGCGTCCAATATCGACGTAATTAGTTCAATATTGTTGGCTAGATTTTGCAGGCCATATGAATGCGTTGCTAAGTTATAGTTCTGCATATTATTATTTGTTTTGCTAGATTCCAACATTTTTGATAAGTCGTGTAACACAGACCTGAAATAGAAAAAATGTAAAAAATTCCATACAGAGTTTTTTCATTTAGTTTCTTGCAGGATAGGTACAAAGTAAGCGTCCAATTCCTTTTCACAAGCACTTGTTAGGTTGTAGGAAAAATTCCATCTTCGCAAATGTGTCCTGTTGGACCGTTTTCCTTTACATCCATACAAAGAGTTCAGCTTTGTACGTAAGGTCCTGAACTTACACAATTATTCTACCATATATAGGGTGGAGAACTGTCAAATTAAATACACTCCTTCTTTGAGAAAAAACCTCTTCATTCTGTTTAGTTAAAGACAGCAAATTTGGAGCGATATTTCGTCCTGTTAACCTTAATAGACCATGAAATTAGACAGCCTTCATATTGTCGGATTGACAAACTCCAATGAAAAATAAATAAAATATCTCCAGGAAAACTTCAGTGCAACCAGTTTATAATTAACAATAACAAAAATTAATTAATGGAATTGTAACTATAGCAACAAGTTGCAAACAAATAAATAATATCTAGGCGTATTTTTGGGAAGGATGCTACACTGCGCAAATGGAAAACAGATGGTTATAATAAGTATTTTCGGATTATTTTCGTCTACCGTATTTCAGGGCTGGTTCCAATTAAAGGGTGTTCAACTTAACAACACTTAACGCCATATATCAAGACGATCCTTTGATTCCAAACGTTAAATCGGGCGTTCACAAGGCGTCTCGAAGTAATAACTTTCTTTTTTTGACGCCTTGGTTTCAAGGAGAGTCAAGTAGCTTCAAATAGTCAAAAGTTCTTAATTTTCTTACAAATGATTTAAATCACCCTGTTGGCAATCATTCTAAAGAAGGTAATCAGAACAATCGTGCGATTAACAACATTTTTCATCTTTAATAGTTACGCTGGTGTTAAGACATGTTCATAGCTTGTCACTGCCGTCAGTTCACTTGTTCATAGCACTTTCAAGTTTCCCTTTACCTCTCACTATTAAGCCAAACTCTAGTCAAAACCGGCCTTAAGCATCTTCGCCCTAAACTATAAAAATTGGCATAACCGCCACACCCACCCTCTCTACTAAACCACAGGGCAGTAATTTCAAGATTGTGAAATTAATTTGTTGCTCCGCATGTTTTATTCAATTTATTTTCCATTATTGATTTATCTTCAAAATACGATAAATAAATAAATAGATAAATAAAGAAATAAATATGAGCGCCTCCTCCTTTTACGCACCGTCCAAAATCCGAAAAAATTCTAGTTAGCCGTCCGTGCGCTTAAAAGAGGAAACGTGAGTTTATTTATTTATCAAGGAATAATCAACCGGTATACGATTGAGCGTAGTGAAGATCTCTATGCTTCAAAAAGAAAGAAACTCACGGCATCAGTTATCAGACGTTGTCAACTACTTACTGTGCGTTCTCAATTTTGGACCTTTGTTCCGTCAAAACAGCGTGTTGTTTTTCGTCACCTTCAGCTTGTGATTCGTATTGAGAGACGGCGTGTTTGGCAAGCCAATCTTTAGGAAAGTACGCCTCCGCTAGTGCATTCATGCCATTAGCAAGTTCACTACATTCCGCTTCGCACATCTTGGATATGATGCTATGCTTCGACTTTCTGCTATGGTGTTTTGGACGGATGACATGTTTCTCCAGTAACTCCCTCGCAGAGGTTTTGGCTAGACGAACGTAACTGATCATATCGACTTTGTTTAAGAATTCTGGTGGAGCGATACGACGTCTTAATTCACCGACAGTTATCGGATAACTAAAAAAAATGATGATGGTAAAAAAAAAAAAAAAATCGAAAAAAACACATTGTGGTAAGTGACAGTTTTTAACGACAACAACAAAACATGTCGTTACACTTAGTCGTCATGTCCTGTAATTCCAATTCTTATCACAATTTTTGTTTTTTTAAACAAATCTCCTTGATAAAAAAACTACCGAAGTCTTCAGTTTTTCTGTGATGTTATTAGTTTCAACAGGATGCTAGAAGAACGAAGAATAACCGTGGTTTTCTGTCTCCTTTTAATTCTTTTCAACATTCTACCTTCATGGCCAAACAACCAAATTTCCAATGTTGCACAGTTGAATGCTGAATGTTTTAGCATGCAATTCAAAGACCCTTTTTTTCTTATCAACCCAACTTTCAAACGAGTAAAATTCAATCAAATGAAAAGATAAGCGAGACAAAAAAAAGTCAATGTATACCGTTTCTCGTTTGAACCTGGCAACGTTAACAACCCAGTGACGCAAACAGCTAACACGTCATCAACAGTTGGGTCGTATTGGTACGGACCGATGACCGCATTGTCCTGCGAAGATTGTTGCGTGTTTTTCAACTTAGGCTTGGGTGTCTGGTCAATAGTTTTCCGTTTCTTCGAATCATCCAGAAAGGGGTAATTCTTTATAGAATTCGTAAAGTAATTCACAAATTCCAGACCGTTTGTATTAAACAGAGAAGATTTCTCCATCACGTCCATGGCGTGTGACGCTTCGTCGTCGATCGGTTTGACGAAGATACTCTTATAGTCCTTGACGTTATCATGTTCGGGAAATATAATTTTCGATGTTGGCTTACCGGATATTTGTTGATGGAAATTACCGACAGAGCCGCTAAGTTTCTCCATGTGATTTGATTTACGATGGCGTACGTACGAGGATAAGTCGTAACTTGCCGCTCGCCTCATATGTTGTCGCACCACGGCCCGAGTCTCGCTATGCAAAAGTGGGTTTTCGGGAACGATTTCTTCCGAAAATATCCGCCGTAAATTCTTTTCTCGATGGACAAAATCGTATGGTGCAGTATTGAGCGAATAAGCTTTGCGTTGCGAATATTTGTGTTGTAAGTTCTGTGCTTTTTCATATGACCTACTAACATGTATCGGATGTAAGGGCTGGTTCATACCAGGGTACATCGTGTTGGCTATAGTCTGTGAATATTCACCTTCCTGTAGGCGTCTCATTGGGCTAGACTGCAAACTTCCCATTGGACTGTTATTCATTGTACTCGTTGGGCTGTCCGAAAAACTCGAGTCACGTGACAAACTGTCACGTGGTGGGGCGTAAATGTTGCCGTGAGTGAACGAAGGAGATGTGGTTATGTACAGCGATTGGAAATACTTCCGTGCGGTTTCTTCATCGTAATTGAAGCTACCATGTTTGGTGAAATATGAATGAGGCAAACTAGAAGATGTATGTTGGTCTTTATCTGGCATATCGAGGCTTTTACTCTTTGGCAGACTAGGGTAGCCTTCCATACTTCGACTTTTGGGGTTTTCATGCGCGTCATAACTTGTGTATGGGATCATACTGTATGGATGATACATCCGCTCGTCACACTTCTCCGCCGTGTTACTTTCGTCATGCGCGCCATTGCCGTCATAATTATCACGTTGAATGTGGTCATCGTCGATTTTCTTGTCGTCAGCCCTCGTCGAATCCACGATTACCGATTCGTCAACATTTCTCTGTCGGTGTATTGATCTTCGTTGGTCGGATTTCTTCCGTGTCGGTATGCTGGTGATAACACTCGTCTGTTGAAACTTCTGCGGAGGTGAGTCGTGCTTTACATATGAAGGAAAACTACCATCAGTTGAAAAAGTGAGGTTTCATTATGACTGGTGGGTGGTCGTGATCTTTCACGCTTGTATCAACAGAAGTTGAAAGCTTGGGTGGAGAAGATTCTATTCGCCGATTTGGAGGAGAGTCTCTCCGCAGATGTCCGTTACTTTCCGCGCTCATTATCAGTCTCTCAAAAGATTCTTTGGACACAATATGAGGGAAAGATTTTTTATAGGTGATTGGCTCGGTTTTATGTTCACACGATGTTGGAATAATGTTTTCAAAGTTCATTTCGAGATCACCTAAAAAAAGAACAGAAACAGTCCATTGACATAATAGGTATGTCTGTGTAAGTGAGGCTAGAGTCGGGTTTACCTCGATTACTCAAACATTATTATAAGACTTTGCACTGTAAATTGAAAGTAAGGTGAAATTATCAGAAAAATATGTTCTGAACTGAACACATTGACTTCAATATTCTTCAGCATATCTGTTACTTAGCAACAACAATGTTGCTTTGACTGCAGCAAATATTTTCCATCCAATTTTATATGTAGTATTACATAGAGTATACACAGAAAACCTATGACAGTGCATACTCAAAATAGAACGACTGCAATCTGCGAAACGGGA
Organism: Turritopsis rubra; assembly: GCA_039566895.2. Classification (NCBI taxonomy): domain Eukaryota; kingdom Metazoa; phylum Cnidaria; class Hydrozoa; order Anthoathecata; family Oceaniidae; genus Turritopsis; species Turritopsis rubra. The sequence continues at coordinate 3,303,726 of CM077622.1, forward strand.
AACCTTCACATAAATAAACACATCAAACAACAAACATGAGTCTTAGGTTATCGAGATCATATAATTCATGCATGTGGTGTTAAGCTTGCAAAATTCGTCTCGTTAACTGAGGTTTGATCGATAATATTGTCACAAATTTCCTAGCAGGCATTTTTTTACTGAGGAAGTTGTCAAAGAAACAGTTTGCATGAGACAAATTATAAGAGATGACATGTCATATCTAAATATCACCGAATAAATATCTATCAAAACATATTGTATAAACTCATGAAAATTGAAACGGAGAGAAAAACTATATAAAACACACAGTTTTATAAAAGAATACAAGCTTAAAAAACATATTTCATAACTTTACAAAAAAATTTATTATATCAATCGCTTGAAATGGATTTTTACATACTTCCTTTAGTAAATAGCTTTTCAAAGAAATTCGTTGATTCTTCACGCAAGTAAACGATATATTTTTCTCTGTTTACATACTTACTAATTTTCAAAACAGGCACGTACATAAAAAAATATTTCTCTTCGATTCTGTGCGCTTCTTTACAATGGAAAGACAGATCTAATTTAAACAGATAATAACGCGATGACGTCATTGAGTCAGGCAGATGCTTTGAAAAGCGCTGTCGTAATTTATAAGACTCCAATTACACTGCGATTCATTTTTTCATTTTGTTTAGTATTGTACTATTAAATTGATTATAATATCACTGACTGCATTAAATAACCAAGGAATATTTTCATAAAATTCCCATTTTTTAATTTTAACAAAACAACAACAACTTTCATGGGAAAATTCTCTTATTGTGTAGACGGGCTGTTATCAGATAGTTATAATAGATAAGTCCTCCGTTACACTTTGGTGAAATTCTTTCATCTAAATAGCATAAGAGGGAATCAAACGTATCCAATATTTCATTCAACATTTCAAAAATCTGTGTTGGATAAAATGTTGGATACGTTTGCGCGAACTCAAAAACTGATGTTGGATGAAAAAATGTGTTGTATGATGTGTTGTCATTTGGAAATAAATTTTCATCCAACATACTACTAGTAGGTACCTTGAAAATTAAATTGGTGATTTTAACAGTGCAGACATCATTTTAGAAGTTTATTTTAATGGAAAACCAAACCATCCCTTCATTTTATTTTTATCTGGGTTTATATTAAGAAACACCACAAGAAGCGTTTGGATCTAAAACATACGTCTAAAAGGAGAAACTAATAGAACTAGGCCTGTGTCATAACGTACATAACAGTCAAGTGATTTCGCTAGCGTTTCTAAGGACTTCACCAGCAACTTCATCAACAACCTTAAAGGCATACCGAACTACCCAGGGTCTATTTTTAATTTCGTGGGTTTTAATTAAGCGAGAGAATATACCCTGATACCCTGGGTAGTTCGGTATGCCTTTAATATTCTCAACACTTCCTGTTTTCATGCTTTCCTGGGAAAGCGTTTGGTTAACCGCATAATAATAGTTACAGAACACCGTAACAGAATCCTGACAAAGTGGAAACTGTTTTAAAAACGAAGTATGATATCATGATATCGTTGAAAAAAAAAATACAATAAAACATTTTTTACATCAAATTGTAGAGGAAAAAATATTATATCCACAAAAATAAACTTGCAAATCTAATTATAAATCTAATTATAAATCTAATTATAAATGTAATTTTTGGCCCAAAAGTACTTTTTCCCAAACAATTCGTCATGATCTGTATAATATGTTTGCAATTCATTACGTTTTATATTCAATCTGAATATCCGGATAGCGTCAGTCGATTTCCTTAGTTCACACAATGGCACATTCAAGAACAAGTCTGACTCGAAAGAAAATTTTTCTCTGGGGGAGACATATATGTTCAATTCTAGTCTCAAAAGTTCAGACAACCAGCGGAGGAGATCTATACCGTCATACTCACCATGAAATGAATTTCAAAACGGTCTTAAGGTTTGTTTTTTAAGCGTTTCCTTTGAAACTTACACCCCCTGAATGTTTAAAAAGAGGTTTTTTAAGAAACCATTAAAAATCATTAAAAACTAAACGAAAAAGGCTATTTATAGAAAGAAAGACCGAAATGAAGTTCAAAGTACAGTGAACTCCCGGTAACTCGAACACCGGATAACTCGAACTTTCGTTATCTCGAACTATTTTCTCTGGTCCCTTGGAATTTCCTTAATACTTTCTCATAAAAAAATCCGGTTAATTCGAACCTCAGATAAGTCGAACATTCGTTATCTCGAACCCTTTTTTTGTCCCCTTGAGGCAAATTTCTTCGGATAACTCGAACTTTCAGAAAAAGAGTAAACAGAAAAGACTCGATTTATAAAAATTTATTTAGATTTCATGTCAATCAAATCAGCTCACTCGTAGAATGTGATCTCACAGAAAAACTAAAACAAACTGACATACGAAACTTCTTTCAGTAGTGTTTAATATGTATATGCTACAATATGTACTGTCGTTTGATATGATGACATAAGAAAAAATCGTGATAACTCGAACTATTATCTTATTTTTGTCTGATTTCGACTTAACGGGAGCTCCGCTTAACTCGAACATTCGTTATCTCGAACTATTTTCTTGGGTCCCGTGGGAGTTCGAGTTACCGGGAGTTCACTGTATTTACACTAAAATAAGTATAAAATATAAACCGAATTGCCATATACATTTGAGACTGGGACAACCATTTTTCATTGTTGTTAAGTTTTCAAAAAAGCCGAAAGTATTTATAATTAAATCTATATCCATCTTAAACATCATTTTATTTGCTATCAGATGACATATTTGTTTTTTTTTGAAAAATGAAGTGTGGCTTTAACACACGATGTAAAAAGTTATGCTCACAGACGTCACTTACGTGGTCGATCAAACAAAGGAAAATGCTTGACCGCAACAAATAAAACACTTAAATTGGAATGTGTGACCCATGAAATGTTTCGATAAAACCGATTAAGGTCACGGGCATGAGAAATATAGTCGCAGTCGTAGCATCGCTTCCAACCTGAACAATAATGACGCGCTTTCCGTCGTTTACATAAAGAAACGATACGATACGATACTTTACGATATTAAATAAAAACGAGGCAGCCAATATTGCTGACTAGGCTACCAAAAAAAGAAAGGCTTTTTTAGATTTTTAGACCCCCACTCCTGAAAAAGGCATGACGCTTTTCTTATCTGTAATGGATAATAACCATTGAAGTCGAGTTTTTATATAAGGCCATATTTGTAATAGCAAGCTCCACTCATCGCAAAACCATCATATAGAGATCACCACCCTATATGAGCGATCATACATGAAGAGATTATTTAACCGCTATATATAGTTTTTTTAGAGCTTTCAAAATGTGTAGGTATTTTTGTCCATAAAAATTTCGTCACTTTTTGTTGACAAATTTTATTTCAGGAATTTATTTCAGCCAACCGAATATTTTTTACCTTGTAGTAGAGTGCTCCCCTAAATGCTCGTTAAATCCTGGCCGAGTCATGCCAGTGACTATAACAGTGTGAATCAATCCACCGCTTAGCACTCAGCTTGAGGGCGGGATTGATATGTAAAGTTGTCTGGTTGAGCGGTTGAAGCATACTTGCGGCTTCCATGGGGGCTTTAAATGCTCCAGGACATTCTACGCAGGACCCTCATTGACAACAGTTCTATCAGAATTGAAGAGCCTATCCTGGCAAAACATTAATAATAATAATAACCAACTGGTGGCCTAGTGGTAGAGTGCTCACCTCCAGTGCGGGGGGTCAGGGTTCAAATCCTGACCGAGTCATGCCAGCGACTATAACAGTGTGAATCGATCCACTCAGCTTAGCACTCAGCTTGAGAGCGGGGTTGATGTCTAAGGGGGTTGTCTGGTTCAGCGGTTGTAGCATACTTGCGGCTTCCGTAGCCCAAATAGGGGCTTTAAATCCTCTAGGACCTCCTACGAAGGACCCTCATTGATAACAGTTCTATCAGAACTGAAGAGTCTATCCAGGGTAAACATTAACAATAATAATAATAATAATAATAATAATAATAATAATAATAATAATAATAATAATAATAATAATAATAATAATAATAATAATAATAATAATAATAATGGTCTATCGTCGTTTCCGAAATTGAAACGGTTTCTGCTGGATCAGTCTCTGTTTAAAAACTAATTGAAACTAATTGTGCCTGCTGGAGCTTCAGACAGTGCTAGAAGTGGATGAGACAATCTTGAAATTGCAAAAATTCTCCTAATTTCCCGCGAAAATAATCTGGATTCCTCAGATATATACCAATTTTCCTTTTTCGACTTTATGTTTCGTGCCACTGCATATTTTAATTTCTCTTATCTAAATCACACCAATCACATCGAAATTAAGGGTTTTCATAAGAGATTTGCTTATAACGAAAGCTTCATGATTCCTAATTAAATTCTGCAAAAAGATAAAGACAGCAAGATAGAACTGTATCTCAAAGAATATGACGTCAAGCCGTTGCTATGAATGATCGGTCGCATAACAACCACTAATGAAGAAAGATCAACACAGCTTAATTCATGAAGGATAAATATTTTGCATCCAAGCTCAGCATTCACATAAGCAAACAAGAAAAATTTAAAACAAATATACAAAACGTTGAAAACACAGTTTGCTCTTACCACATGAGCTATTTTTATGCAACGAGTTACAAGAGTGCAAAAAATCAACAACAAAAAAACACAGTGAAAACATAGTCCAAAAAAAGAATTTAGATAGAACGTTTATCTTCGAATTATATTGGTTACGTAATATACGCAAACTTTCATTCGATAACAATGTGCCCATATAATACAATGTGCCCGGTGTTTAATAAGAATCGAATCATGATACTTACAACAACCATAATAATAATGTTTAAAAAAGTTGCACTTTTAATCTTCTCTATTATAAAACTTATAAAACTTATGATATATATCTAATGCATATTATTGATACATTTTCATATAGTCTATCGTCTGTTTTTTAGCGTAGTCACACTCACTTGCAACTCAATACAATATTTTTTACAGATATAAAGGGCACATCATAGGAAGGAAGGAAATCATGAGAAAACATGAACTCCGGTAATAAATATGATTTTCAAAATCTCATTAACTGCTTTTGTGGTAAACAACACGGTTTGTGTCTCTTCGAGAGAGAAAAAATTACAATAAAAAATTATATAAAACTTTTACCTCTTTCTCCCTTTTATTTTTGGAATCGAAAAACATTTGCTTTTTATTTCATAAATCAAGTTAACGTTTTTATCCCTTTCCACAGCAATCAACTCTTCCACTTTCTTTAAAACATTATAATAACAAAGGGTAGTCTTGTCTCTAAAATCACGTAGGCATTTTCAATTCCATTCGAGAATGTTTGTATCGTAAGAAATAGTGTTTATTCAACTCAGTAATTGCAACGTAAATCCAAGCTTTAATTGTTTTGAAGTTAGTACCTGAGTTACACCGTCTAAAATTTAATGAAATTTTTTTCCAGTAAAAATTGTTAATTAATACTTTTGTTGTAAACATGAAGGATTATTTATAAAATCTTAATAAAACCTCATTCATGACTGTGACTTAAATGCAGACTTACAGATCAGCTTTCCGTTTTCAGTTTTCAGTTTCTTTTCGAAATTATATTTATTTAAAAGATAAAGACTGCGTGTAATTGATACCATAAATTTTCATTTAAAAATTTGCGAAGCTTAGTGGCAAATTGCAAGCAAAATGTTTATCCCGTGTGTGAGTAGGTACGATTCACCCATGCCATCATGCGCCCTCTCTCCCCCAAAAGGGTATTTATTACTCCCGTTTATATTATTCCGGAACGAAAAAATTAAATCATCGAATATGAATTGGAAAGTAGTACTTAGAAAAATCTGATCAAAAAAATGGGATCATATGTTTACGACACACTGTTACTGTGATATCGTTGATCAAAGATTTATAATGAAGTCATGATGTGTGACGTCACAGTTCTCAAAATTTTGTCACATGTCTCGTGGCCAATTTGGACCTCAAGTGACGTTAGTTATTGGCATTGGTTATCGAGATATTTGCCTCTACTACGTCGCGTCTTTTTTCGGTAGGCAGAATACATGCAATGGTCTCACTTTTGATCGCACCGGACATCGTGCAATCCCGGGGGCCCTTACTTTATAAATGCAAATAAGTTTCGTCTACCGTAAAAAAGGCTTAGTGACTCAAAAATCTCTTGGATAGAAGAGAAAAGCACATCATGACGCATGTGTAGACATGTAGAAACGGGCTCCGCTTTCAGTTCGGTTCGCTCGCCGAAAGCTTCGTAAAAATTGTTTCAAGAACAATATTTAATATCCGATCATTTTTAATCGTAATTTAAACGGTACTTTAGTTGACAATATTTTCTATTTTGGAAATCAATTTATGAAGACTACACATGAACATTTAAAATAATAATGGCGTGTTCTTTGGATTAATTCAAAAGATCAAATTTTGATTTAATTATAGACGATTTACTTGTTAATATGAAAGGGAATGTGAACTCTAGTAGTACCATGGCAACATAATAAAAGAACATGTGTGCCCTTATTTTCAACAGGATGACGCAATTTTTAAAATACCAGAACAAAAGTGAAAGGATTTAGAGCCGGGTAGTTCTCAAAAAATTTGTTTAAAAGTGGATTTCCACCAATTCAGAAAACCAAAATCTCAAATTTCCGGTTAAGCCCTCGGTCGGATAGTCACGCCCTCGATCGGATAGTCACACCCTCGATCGGATAGTCAGCATATATGATAGCCCCCTAATATGAATTACCTTTATACGCACAGATGAAGCGTTAAACCTTTAACTAAAATCTTCACAAAGCTTCATGAGGCATTACTGTCTCGACAAATTGAACAATTGCTCATCAATGCTGACGGGTAAATTATTTCAGAAAAACACAAACAATCTATTTTATTAAAGTAGATAATTCTTGACCTTGAGGTCGCTTAAGTAAATAAAACATAAACTCTTAACCCACAACATCTCTCTCTATATGCACAATGCAGCATTATGAGTCGATAGGTTATTACTGGAGATCTACTATGCAATGACTGAATGTCAGTCAAACCTTTTTTATTTCATTGGATTTAAAAAATTACTAGAGCTTTTAAATGCGAAATGGTGGACAAAGAGGTTACTTCAAGTAAAAAACAATAAACTTAAAGAATGCTTTTATCTTTAATGGGACTTCGTTACGGAGTTATCCTGATTTTTGTGTTTGCTTACTTTTTCCCGTTGGCCGTAATATTGTCGCGTCCCTTTCACCAATTTGACGTACATGGTTTGTGGCTTTAAGGTATAAATCGAATTTGAAAAACGTTCGGAGTAAGAATTTCCAAAAATCGTCTGGGAACGAGATTGGCATTTAGACGAAGCTATTAAATGTCCATGGCAACACATTTTAAATCTTAAGAGATGTCAGCGGATGAATATACTATCGATGACATGCATTTAAAGCGTTATGACGTCAATGGAAAGTAAGATCACGGGAGAAAAAAGGCTTCCATCAATAAACAAAGAAATAATAAAACAAATGAACAGCCAAGTAAGCAAATGGGGATTTAATAGAATCTCGTTCCCCATCCCCCAAAACATGGTTACCAGTAGTGATGAATACATGGATAGAATTTATTTTTTTGGTTAGATTTGAGTCCATTATTTTAAACACAGTTTGAAATAAGCTTATGAATGGCGAGCTAAATTCTATGAAATTGACAAAAAGTGTTAGCATGGAAACACTAAACACTAATATCAACTGAAAAAAACCGCACTTCATTCCATAGAAATTTAAAAAACTGTTTTACCTGGCTTGACAAACTTTGCTTGATCAATCATGACTTATCAAACCCATTAATGAACATTTGACAACAAAAAAAACTCAATTCAAAATCTCGATGGAACGATCCTAGATGATTTGAAAAGCTCTTTAACTTTTGTAAACAAAAGGAATGACGTCAACAGACGAAGTTTTGATTGTCAACAAAGTTTCCGAAGCACGTTTTATGAGGTACTAAAAAGCTAAGGCACAATTAAAAGATATAAAAATGTTATTACGAGGAATATTACTCTGGTGTGATTGAGGTCATACCGGACCTAGTTAAGAAAACGCACATGCTTCCCTTGGCTTGGAAATAAGACTGTGCACATGTGACAGGAATGAAGCATTAAATAACCGCCGCTAGTGAGCTAATGGGCGTGTCATGTTTTGGATGGGCGGTGTTTATTGAATTTTAAATACAAGCATTTTTGAGCATTTTTATTTTATTTTTTTATTTTTTCAGGAATTTCTACAAATCCAATTTTATGTAAAATGTTACAACAACCTCATATTTTCAAAGTTTCGATAAAAAACCGTTTATAACGTACAGGTTTATTATTTACAACAGAACCACCACTCAATCGCAAGGTTAAAAAAAATGGAAGGATGCTCCTTAAACGAGCAAAATATTAGTTATGAAGCTCCATGGTGGAGCGTATACATTATGGAAACTCTCAGGGGAAGTGCACACACTGTTTGTTTACAAAATACGAAAATGATTTTAATTTTTTGTTCTTGGCGATATACTTGATGACCCAGCTTGATTGGCTTCATCAGTGGCTCGATCAGTTTTGGGTGAAGAGGTGCCTTCGACATCCTGATCAGCGGTTTCCTCGTCTTCGTCATGGTGGATACCAATGGTCAACTCATATGCTAATCCGCCAACAGTTCCACCAATCATCTGGCCAGCAATGGGGAAAATCCACCAATTATCATGGGCACTGAAACACAAATAGTAGCTATGGTTACCAACGTTGATAAAATAGAAGCCTTTTAATCAATTTGAAAGAGATTGCGTGATACCCTTCTTAACGTAACTTACTATTATGGGAAATAATCTCGTGAAAGTTGTATTTATCGATAACAAATCATGATGCAATATTTTTTTATTTTTTTTAAAAAAACGTTTTTAAACGTTTACAGACATATCTGGCTTCAATATATTATATCACAACCTCATCCCCAGGGTTTTGTTGTCTTTTCGACACACTTCGCTGCGGTCCAGTATATCGAAAAGGCAAGAAGCCCTGAGGTTGGATATACCAATTATAAGTTGTTGTGATTCATGTGAATGCTTTTAATGGCGAAGTTGATCCCACGCCTTCCTTATGTCAGATAGGAAGGTAGAACAAGGATCCTATGATCGAGGTTGGTTCTTCAATGAAATCAAAGAAAGAAAACCATCAGCCGTGATTCATCATCTGTAAATGGATGATTTTATCAACCACACGAACTCAGAGTCCGGATACGAGGTTGTTATCCTCTTGTATTTCTTAACTTCGACAAGATTGTACGACTTTTGTTAGTTGTGGCAAAATCACACGAATTTTACATTGCAAATATTACATCATTATCTAAATATGCATACACACTGGGAGTCTCGATATGGTGAATCCTTAAAGGGAGGTGGAATAGAGTTCCTTGCAATCGAGAGTTTGCTAGGATTTGCTAAAAGAGGGGAAAATAACCGAGTCTGTTAATTTTGTAAGTTAGTAAGTAACGGGAAGTTTTAACGTCCTTGGGGCATATAGATTTATCTCAATGGCTCTTTATCCCCTCCGACAGTCAACTTGTGAGTTAACTTACCGCTACAGATACTTTAATCGTTGCTCTAATATGCGGTCAGTCGATGGCTCCTAATGGGCTGAATACGCTGCATTCAAAGCGAATATCGATTCCAGTTCCTGCAGCAGGGTTTGAACCCCAACTGCACTGGTGAAAACCGAAGGTGCTTCCACTACACCATCATAAAGTTTAATAGTTTGCGGAACCGAGAGATTTTAAGATATTTCGATAAGCCATAGTTATTAATGATGCAAAGACAAACAGTAAACCCAGTAACAACTTACGTAAATGGCGTTCCTCCCCATCCAGCCAAAGCCGTAAAAATTCTCGGTCCCAGATCTCTTGCCGGATTTAATCCGAAGCCAGCATTTATGCCGAATGTTGTTCCCATGGTAAGCACGATCAATCCAATTAAAAATGGTGCAAGGTTAGCACCACATCCAATGTTTTTGTGATCCAAAACTGCGAAGATTGTGCCAACAAACAACGCTGTACCTAGCACCTGTGAATAAGATCAATCGATATCCACCGTGTGTTATTCTTAATGTTGAGTTTTTATTGTTCTATAGTGGAAAAAGTCAATCTCAAACCCAGTGTTCTTGCCTTTTCCATTTACAAATGGAAGGCAAGAGACTCTGTGTTCGAGGTTGGGAAAACTTGTGATTTCCAATCACGACAGATTACTTGTTAACATAAAAGTGAAAAGCTGTCGACTAGGTTAAAAAATTATCTATTTACAGTTGGTTAAAAAATGACTCTGTTATTTCTGTTTCGGTAAACGGGAGCACTATTGCTCTTTTGGTCTTTTTGTGGCGTTTGTCTACAATTCCCTTATATTCAAATGGTCTGTTGGGCGGTGATCGAAACGCCCTCTTAATTTTGATTATCCTACCATTTCAAATGTTTTTAAATTAGTTTTTCGTACTGTATTAAATAAATGACCCAAACAAACATTTTTGCCCAAAAATTGTTTGTTTACATAATAAAATATGTTTATCCAAAACGAAAATAATCTATGTTTTGTTTTTCGAGAATTTGTAAACAAATGACGTCACACACAATTATAAGCATCTAAGATGGAGTACCTGATCACCAAAGCCGGCCCAGTTAGACACATGATCCGGTGGATAGGTTGACCATATTCCGGCAGTGCTGTTTGCACCGGTAGTAGCACGTACATTTCCCGTATACTCCAACAAATAATCTATGTTGAGAAAGACAAACAATGAATGAAAGAAAAACAAACACCATCTTTTTTTGTCGTATGCCGGTGATTTTGATTCAGTTGTTGCGAAATGGTAAGTTCATGTACACATGTTCTGCTATAAAAGTTGTAATAAAAAGCGAGGTGGCTTTAATTTCAACAGCAAATCCCCACTACCACATATCAGTCATCTAAGTAATAGACGATATTGCAATTAATTTTAATTTCCCGCGCGCGTTGCATTCTGGGTTCGTATGGGGGATAACAAACCGCAGTCAGCCATTATTAATCGTTTTATGTGCGATACCAACGAGTTATATTACGACATATCAACATCAGAAAATAATGTTGATCTAGATTCTGTGTTCAAATCTTTCTCACACACAAATCCAGGATTTAATTTTGCGAATCTGATATCACTGTGTGCTCAAAGTTCAGGGTTACAAATCTTTATTAAGTTTGAACATTATTAGCAAAACCACAGACTAAACATTCATATTCGGTTCATTTCAAGGCAGGATGAGAACAAAAATCATGCAAAATTATTACAATACAACGCGACTACAACATGGGACTACTTCCGGAGCTAAATTGTTATACCTACCAATTGAAATCCTACAATTATTTGCTTTGGAGTTGTTAGTTTCGTTCTCGAAGCTACTTTGGAGTTGCTGGTAGTTTCGTTCGTGAAACTCCTTTTTTTTATTTAATTGGGACATTTTTTTTTTTAATTTTCGCAATGCATTCTTGTTAAATTTCTTACCGTGATAAACACCAAAGGCAAGAGCAGAACCTACAATAGCACCAATCATCTGTGCAATCCAGTACACGGGAACTTTCTGCCATTTGAAACGTCCGCAAACCGCAAGAGCCAACGTCACTGCAGGGTTGATGTGGCCACCTTATAAACACAATTAAACACAAAAAAGATTGAATAACATTATTGCAATAAGAGAATTTAAGTATTGCGTGAGTATGATCACATCAAATCACATATGTAGAAATAAAATTGTAAATTACCTGATACCCCTCCGGACCAATAGATCCCAAATGCCACACCCAAACCCCATCCCCAATTTACTGACCAGTAACCACCAAATTCTTGCTTTGCAAGAACAAATTGCGCAACGCTTCCAACACCAAACGTCTACAATAGATAGACACACTGCCCTTGATAATTTACTGGACTTTCATCCGCCAAATTGTTTAGTGAAGCAAAATCATATTGTTATATTAATCACTATTGCTATATAAAGATATTAATCAAACAATCGCTCCCAGGGCTTCTTTGCTCTCTTATATTCATATCAAAAATATTTGCATCGTCAGCGATAAAATCGTAACTACTATGGCGTTTTAAAATCATTTACGTAAATGTTCGAGGTAGCCTAGGAACTGAGCCTCACGGATCCTTTGGATGTTCGAAATAACAGTCGATTTTTACTTACATTGCTTGTCCAATTAAAGTTTTCAAATCTTAGGTTGTAAACAAACAGCGCTTCTGAAGCAACTTGCTAAAGTACTAGACTACGTATTGAAAAAGACTAGACTCACCAAGTACTTATGCAATATGAGTAAAAATATGGTAATACTTACGCAAAGGATTAACGTTCCCATCATTTCAGCTAAACCTTCCCTCAAGATGGGTGGTGTTTTCATTTTGCCTCGAAGAGAGTTCATGATGAGCCCTCACGCTTGCCTAAATAGAACATTTGTTCACTTAACATTAATTATCAAAACAAAAAGCATCGCCATGAAAGGTCTGAAATTCTCCCTTGTGAAAGAGCAGCACCAAATATGATATGATCTTGATTTCCGTGCTTTTGACAAACTGTGGACGACATTTATGTAAAAACACACGATGCTTTTATTTTGTTTCTCTATTAGACTGACACATCAATTACTGGCAGCATAGATGTGGCAATAACTGTAGAAGACCCTAACAAAATTATAGTATCTGTGGACCATGAATATTAATTGAAAGCCTCCCATGTAGCCGATGCCCATTAAATAAGTGACCCAAGAACTTAGGGAGAGCTACTGGTGGCGAGAGTATAGTATACAAGACCTGGTGGGCCAAAAATTGTTTTTGGGTTCGTTTTAACGCTTGTATGTCTTATCGCTATGATTGATACTTTGTAAAAACTGTGATAAGTGATACACGGTCCATACGTTATATATCATACCCTATTACAGGAAATTAATGACACATGAAATTAACGTGTTGACCCTCTATTTGCGTTAATTTTATCCCGCGTTGTTTTCATATTCGCGTTAATTCAGTGATATAATATATTCATAAACGCGTTAATTTTCTGAAATGTTGTTTTCACAGACCTCAATGCTTACTAATAACTTGGAGAGAAAACCTAATAATCAGACAAAATATTGTTGTTGTTTTTCACTTCTCTGACCCCCGGATTTGCGTTAATTTCATGCCCAGTTAATTGTGATTTTAAGTGATTCGTGTTAATTTTATGCATACTTCTGTAATTTTTCAAACATTCGCGCTAATTTCGTTCGTGCAAAATGCATGTGTTTTTAATTAACTGTGTCGTTAATTTCCCGTAACAAGGTATACTACGGGTCCTTAGGTGTCTCCGAATCACAAAGACTCCACCGCATATAGTATACCCCCGTTAAGTGAGACCCCGGATAATTGTGGCTTTTCCTTTTTTGAATTAGCCGGTCCCTTGAAATTCCCGTCTTCATATCTCATACTCGGTTAAGTGAGACATTCGTTAAGTGGGGTCCATTTCTTCAGTTCCTTGAGAGTTAATGGAAGCATACTTCTGTAGTAATTTTACAGACGATAGAATTTCAAATAGTTATAACCTGTTTATGAGAATTCAACAAGGCAAGTATGTTATGATGGCATTGCAGCAAAAAGAGAAACGGAAAACAAAACAAATATTTACCTTTCAAACTTTCCTCAACTGTCTTACAAAAATCTTAGAGAGCGCACCAAACAATCTCTCATTGAATGTTTAAAATCGAGGGAATTACTCATGCGTGCAGCCTAATGAATTCGAATATTCTCATCTATTATATTTCGAACATAGCAGATATAGTTCAATATTTTCAGAGCACTGAAGCGTGAGGAACTGACAGTTTCCGCATTTCTTTTGATTTAGCGAGACTCCACATAGAACGAGATACGTTCGTGATGTTAGACTTCATGAATGTAATAAGTAAAAAAAAGTTGTTTACATTCTAATCATGTTAAACAGGAACATTTTTTTGTGGCAAAATTTCCTACAAATGGTCAACTATGAGTGAATGCTCTACTGGAAGATTCAAATTTCACGGCGAACGAAGAACGCTCAAAGGAAACATGGAAGTAATTTCCATTAGCTCTTGATAAAAAACCGGAAAGGTTTCAACAAGACCTTTTTTAAGTTTCGTTTAAGGTCTCCACACACACACACACACACAGATAATATATCCTTTCCTATCAGGTGGGGGTGGGGTGGGGTCAGAATTCGAATGTGTTCCTTCGCTGTTTTGGGCGTTGGTTTAATTCGTCGGAAGTTTTGGTTGTTCATCGGTTGTTATAGCACATTCGTCGGAAGTTTTGGTCGTTCATCGGTTGTTATAGCACATTCGTCGGAAGTTTTGGTTGTTCATCGGTTGTTATAGCACATTCGTCGGAAGTTTTGGTTATTCATCGGTTGTTATAGCACATTCGTCGGAAGTTTTGGTCGTTCATCGGTTGTTATAGCACATTCGTTGCTTTTAATCATTTGTTTTAGGTATTGGTCTTAGCAGTTGGTTTCAGCTCCCTGATAATTTCCAGACACAACTATAATTTCTCCGGTGAAAACTTTTCTTAAAGAAATTGGGAGAACGAGGCCACTGACCCAAACAAAGGTTTTCACCACGAAGTTTCGATGGTCTGAAAATGATACATAAACTCCATCGCAGGAGTGATCCAGAACACCAAGAAAAAAAAAAACGAGGGTTGTGGAATAGGGCTTTAAGTTGCCTAGGTTACCCATAACAATGACTGGGTACTTCCAACATGGCGGCCTTCCATGACTATTTATTGGTAGAATTTCCAATGAACAAAAACAAGGAGACATCAGCGATTAGGGTATTGAAATCTAGTATTCTGTGATAGTTACCTAAAACTGAAAACTTTCATCATAACTTTCCATGATTTTCATGGCCATCCTGCTCTGAACAAATTCTAATGTTCCCTCACAGCAGGAAAGAAGAGAAAAGACAACCAGGAGAGAAGTGAAAAGAGAACGAAATCATGAACACGAAGTTCCAAAAACAAAACGTTTTATATTTGATTTCATATTATGTAACTGAAAAAAGTCGAAGTAGCGAGTTATTTACTGCGAGTTGCCACTGCCTTTTGTATTCCGTTTAAGAGTTTCCAATTCACTCGCCATATTCTTTCGAATGACGTCATTTAGCCGAGCCTCCAGCATCTTCGCTTCACGTCTTGCTGACTCCACTTGTCTTTCAAGATCTGAAGTATCCACTAGATCTGAATCATCGAGTTCTCCAGCAGGAAGTTTTCCAGGTGTCAAAAGCAAATTAATTTTTTCCAGGTCAGATAACGATAGAGACGACTCCTAAAATGAAAATAAATAATTTTCCAAAAGAAAACTTTAAAGCTCGTATCTTCAGGCAAACAAATAATTACGCTCTCAGTCTGCTATATTATATTCGCTATCACGAATTCCCAAGGGACCGAGAACTCCAGGACTCCGGAAATTCAATTGCCCCATCGGCCAAAAGACTCAAACCAGTGGGTAAATCTTCAAAATGTCTATGGGGAGGCGTGTTTTCTATAGGAATAGCGAGCAATATCACCTGCTGTTTAAATAAAAAACACTCCTCCACACAGACTTTTTGAAGATTTTGATCGTTTTCCCAAAACAAGATGGAGGTCAAAAGAAAAGGATCTACAATACAATAGAAGCCTGCCTTTCCACGTGATGATAAAATTATTTCAAATCAAATAGATTTCATTCAGTGTACCTTGCATTTCTCCAACGCACTTTTCAAATCTTTTGAGATTTGCTCTGTATTGGTCTTGATAGCCTCAGTTTCGAATAGAACATTCTTCAGCAGTTTCTCAGTTGATTCTGTTAGTCTGGAGACGATTTCATGATCATGTACCCCATTCGTTTTAGTATCACTAGATGCTGTAGCCTGTGGAAAATCATATACATTGTAACGGGCACCCTTTTTACGTAGCATTGGTGTGGGCTTTATAAAGATTCCACTAAATGTTCTTTACATACACGAGACAGTTACCAGCCATATGTAAAACAGCCTTAATGCTGAGACATCATGAAGCAACTAACACATGGGAAAACTCTCTGATCAGATTATCAGGGTCTATCATAGCCAATGGTCAAAATCTTCAAAAGTCTATGTGGAGGAGTGTTTTTTTATTGAAACATCTGGCGATATTGCTTGCCATTCCTATAGAAAACACTCCTCCTCGTAGACTTATTGAAGATTTTGCCCGCTGGGTAGATTTTCTAAAAGCAGTATACTGAAATGGTTTACCTGGATTGGAGAAAGCATTGTGGTACCGCTATGATTGCCGTCCGATTTTAAAATACGAATTGTCGGCGCCGGAGCTTGCTCTTTGTTCTTCTGCTGTTCATATTTTGATAACAACGGAGGAGATTTACGCTGCTGAGGAGGAGAGGGTTTTTGTCCAGTTTTCTTTTTTGTTTTGCTAACTTTTTTTGGACGTTCATCATCAAGAATAGTTATAGGCGGCCGTTCAGCTTCAACTCGACCAACAATTACCTAGAACGAACGACTTTAACAATTGCACATCAAAACAACAGATTATCGAATAAAGTCTGAAAAGTAATGTAAACGAAATTATGTATTCGTGAAGAAGGCATCTGTCCGCTGTAAGTTAACTAAAAAATTGACTGTGGGAGGAAATGAAGAGCCATTAAGATAAATGGATACGCCTCAAGGACGTTAAAGGAGAATTAACGTCTAAAATACAACTTTGGCTTAAATTGTTCCTTATGTGTATCTAAATAAAGCCTTATTTATAAAATTTTATAAAACGCAATATTTCGCTTTTAATAAAGGATTTAAAAAATTCACTGTGACGTCACAGTTGCACTAGAATTTCTTTATACGCAAAGTCGGTTCATTCATTTTAAAAGAAAATCATGAGTGGCGACATGTCTTCTTCAGATACAGATACTGTTTCTTCCATTTCTTCTCAAGATTACTCTTGGGAAAGTTCAAATGAAAGTTTGGATGACGATTTAATGTGTGGTTATACAGGAGAACCAGAATATAACGAAGACCAGTTAAAGTTAATGAAGTTTCCTGATGTGTGCGAAAGTTACGAAAATGAGAGTGATGAAAGCGAAAACGAACTAAACTCAAGTCGTCTAGAAAATTTGCATTGGTGTAAATGCCAACACTGTACCATAATGCCAACATTTTTAGAAAGTTGTTGCTGTAAAGAATTTTCGTTACTTGATGGCAAATTAGAGGATGTTAGTTGTATAACCCTCCATAAAGATTTTGACGTTTTGATATTGAATAAATCCGTGCTAGAAACGTCATTTATTAGACATCGTAGATACAAAAATAATTATTCCAAAGTAAAAAAAATTACGGCAAAGTAAGTTTCTTTTCTTATAAGAAAAATGTGCTGATAGTAGATTTTCTTTTTCACAACACGTGCGCCTGAAGAATTTTTATTTTTCAATGAACATTTACAACTTCATTACGTAAGGCATGGTTTCTACTAGATAGATGTAATCGCAATTCCAACTGCTTTCTTTAGAAATTATAGATTTATGGCTTACTGTCAGTATTCTGCTTGGATACATCATTACGAAATTCTGGGACGTGGAAAAAGAATTGTCATTCCAGCATGTGTTATAAGCCGAATTAGAGGGGAGTTTCCGTCGCCTGACAACAACTACACAGGATTCAAAGAGTTTATCGATGCAGATATGTGATAAATGAAAGCTAAACAATTTTCCTATACAGTTACCACTCATCGTGTGTAATTTTACGACAAATTATTTATTGGCGAATCTACTGTATTTTTCCTTTCTCTCAAGAATTTCCCCGATTTCTGGCCTTTCCGTGGCTGCTATATTCTTTGGACTTTTGAGATTGGAAAAGATTTCTGAGGATGGAGTGTCAACTGATGTCCCTGATTCTTTCAATTTTACAACTTCATTCAAAAGTTCAGTCACGAATGAATATGTTTTGGGCACTTTGACTTCCTTAGCGACCCATTCTTTCGATTGCTTTGCGATCTGAAATTTCCATTTTTTCTCTCCGATCTTCCCACTTCCCTTCCTCTCCTTACGTACGACATCTTGATGTCGATTTCCATTGATGTTAAAGTCAATAGCCGCTACTTTGACTCGTGCATCCATCACCTTCAGATCAAATTCTTTTCGTTTACTTGCGTACATATTCAGCACTGAATGGAAAACTTCAATGTTTCCAGTATGGTAGGGATCTGCTAGTTTTGACATGTCGTTTAGATTCCTTTTATCAAGGATGACTTTCTTAATTTGATTGTAGGCTGGAGAATCTTTGTTAATCCACTTCTTTCTTTGCCTCTCTTTTTTCGTGTAGGTTTTGTGTTTACAGTAGGGGTACTTTTTGTACTCCTTTGAAAATCGATGGCGATTTGAAATATGATGAAGTAAAGACTTCCACATTTCAACGAGCTTTTCCGGATCATTGTTACAGTTGTGAGCGCAGAAAAAGAGATGGTTTCCAACAGGTTTGATCCATTCACCGATTATCTTGCAACCTTTCTTTTTAGCCAGAGGACGTAATTTACTTTTTATATTTTTTGCAAAATGCCAAGGGTCGTAACAATGCTTTATTACTTCTCGATTTAAGCGTAACCATTTCGCTATTGATTTGTTTCGATCTGTAGCAATAGTTGTTATTGGGTAGTGATCATTTTCGAGTTGTTCTAAGCACTTCTGAAATCCCGACAGTTCCAGTGACGCCGAACCCTTACCTTTGCTTGTTTGAAGAGTAGCCGTGGCAACGATTTTATTCGTAGTGGGCGACTGAAATGAATAAGTACAATACTTTGCACATTTTCCTGGCGAATCAAACCTACCATCACCTATCAAAGCGGTGTCGACTGTTCCTGACTCTTCACGTGCAATAGCAACTGATTTCTCATAGACGGTATTTATAGCAGGAAGTAGGAGATTTCGCTGGACCTTATAGAATGTGTTTTGGTTTACAAACTCCAACCCCGCAAATGCCATTGGTTTCCTAATACTTTCATAGGTTTCACCTAAGAATACACAGAAATCTGTACAAAATTATGTAGTCAATTTTTGATTGCATTGAATGCTATTTCATATTACCTGCAAACACAATAGATGAACAGATGAGCAAATTGAATGAATTAAACTTTCCAATTTTTGGTTGACTAGACCAATCCAAAATCACGTGACCATTTGCACAACGCATTTTGACCGAAATATTAGTTCCTTGGACAGTTTTTTTCATTTCTGCAGAGTCCTCAGCACATTCAGGGCAATTTAATTTTGCAAGTAATATGTTCAACTGACTTTCACAGATTACAAATTTTCTTTCACTGATTGGATCAAATACTTCTTCCGTTTCTGACACTTCTTCTTGCTCTTCGGTTGTATTGACAGGAAGGAAAATTGGGTCATCGTTTTCATTTTCAATCGCAGTAGATGTCGATATATTGAATGTCCATTAATTGATCTTCCTCGGCAAATTCCAAACCAAAATCAACTGCTTCTCTTGTAAAACCAGACGCGTTGCACGCCTTAAACAAACAGACGATTCAGAAACACTTATTCACAATTTGAGTCAATATCATAAAAGATTACTATAATGAATTAATATTGTTCCAACGATTTGTATTTCCTTCTAAGAAAAAATCGAATTGTTTCTTAGATACTTTTAGCAACTCACATTGGTTTTCTCCTTTTCATTCTCTGTGCGTGCACTAGTTGGACCATTAATCTCAGAAGTTTCATTACGCAACAATTTCTTGATAACCTAAATAATACTTTTAGAAATTTTCAAAATAAAAGAAACCAGGTCAGATAAGAAGAAAAATCGCAAAGAACATCTGTTTAGAGTAAGCAAGTCTCTGAACACATTACCAGATCTTTTTTGTTATTTTCTTAAAAGATTCTTTAGGAAAATTGAAAAATACTAGAGTAAACCATGCCTTGTGTTGGAAAAATGCACAAAGAGAGCATTTACAGAAATTAAATTTTAAAAACACTTTACTTCTTTTTGATCACTTTGTTGGATCCTCTTGAAAGAGCTAGGTTTTTTAGAACTCACAGTTTCTCCATTCATATTTATCATATTGAATACTTTATGTTTGAAAATTGTTGGTACCGCACCAGCTTTCAATGTTCTTTTCTTCGGCATATAACCTAGCATGTTTGCCATATTATCAACTTCGAAACAGTTTTCATGAAAGTGATCGCTGCAAACTACTTTATCTTTTCCAAATCGAAAATTTTTCACAGTAAACCCAGTACCGATATTGTTAAGCCATCTTTCAGCTCTCTGTTTTTCTTTGACAGGATCAGGAAAACGAAAATAAGATATTCTCTCATCACGAACTGTCCTTCCACTTGTGTTAGCACATCCAAAAGCTTTACATCCAGGCATTTTCAGTAAATACTTATAAATAAACTACCATAAACTAATATACTATATATACGAAAACTTTTTTCTACTATAACACAATTCTCTATTATTTATAACTACGAAGTTTCGCTACGTGATTTGTAAAAACTACAGCTGATGTTCACGTGCAACTGTGACGTCATATTTTTGAGTTTTGTTTAAACTTAAAACTTAAATAACTAACGAAAGAATTGTGTAAAATGAATGAAACTTTGTAAAAAGTCGCCTTCTACAATTTAAAATCGATTTATTTAAAAAAAAGCATTACATAATTTTGACGTTAATTCTCCTTTAAAACTTCTCGCTACTTACTTACTGACTTATTAAGGCTTTGCTATAGAATGGGTTGACTGTATTCATCAAATCAAACTTTACTACTTCGAGTTAATAACAAATCTTCTCACCTCTGATATATGTTCAATCTGGTCCTTATTTCTTCTCTTCTTCTTCTTCGCACTCACTTTGGAACTTGTATTGTTCTCACCGGTCACCAACACACTAGACGATGATGACGGGAGCATGAAATCAGAGCCAAAATCATCTAGTTCGCTTACTCTAGACCCAGTATAGGAATTCACATTTTGAGTCGCAGTCGGTTGCCGTGAACCTTGCACAGTTGTAAATCCGTCAGCATTATTAGATTTCAACGGTTTGACGTGTGCAGTCGGCTTCTTCACCCCTTGCTTTTGCTGACTGCCGAAGATAGGTGACGGCTTCTGTGGCTTCGAGACGTCGTCACTTTCCTTAGCTGCAATATGCAAAGGAGTGCGATGCTTCAGCAATTCCTCTTCTTGTAATTTATGAGAATTTTTACCGGAAGGATTTCCACTCACAACCGTGTTCCATGACGTCAAATTAGCAGATTGCGGCTGAGGGAGCGTCGTACGAACATTGGATGTTTCTAAATTTGCGCCCTATAACAACAAAAGCTTCGAAACTTATTCCGAAGTAGGGTTTTAACTTTGCGTAACAAGAAAACAGAAAATCCCTAGTGTTACCTGTTTTATGGTTTCACCTGGCAATGGAAACGCCATATTTACGGTATCTATCTCCTTGTGTTTATCTGAAAGAAATGAAATGATCAACAGCGCTCGTCAAAACGTACGTCTAACTTCATGATTACAGGAGGGCTTTTTCACTTCCAGTGGCAATAACCTTTCCCGAATGTCGATTACATAAAGTTCATCTGACAATTTCTCTTGGCCTAAGTTTATGGTCAGAACCTTATTAATTTTGTCTCAGGTTAGTGAGGTAAGAGTAGGTTATGCCTCGTCCTTTCAAACATTTTTATAAGACTTCCCACTGTAAACTTAGTGAAGAGAGACTTCACTATAACTCACCGTATTATGGTTTAGCTACAATGTCCCGCCTCGTTTTCAATATCAAAATTGATTTCACCTACTCTTCCAGGAGTTAAAATAAATAAAGAATATTACTAAGTAATAATTAAAATAATGAATGGGATAAAACGAGGCGGACAATATTGACACTATCATAATACAGAAATTCGGGAAAGGTTTTTTTGTTATTGTGATAAATCTCCCATTCAGGAATATATCCACTGACATCACTCCGTCAGTCCTATTTTTCCCGTTCTTTTGTTTTGATTTCATCCATTAAATATTATAATGCCCTCCCCCGTATGGAGTCTTTTTATGGAGCCGGTCACTTTAAGAAAATAGTGACGTCACAATTAACCAATCCCAATAATTCATTAAAAAAGATTGTAACATGATAGAGATAATAAAAAAGATTGTAACATGATAGAGATAATAAAAAAGATTGTAACACGATAGAGATAATAAATACCTGAAAGCACTTTCGACCACAGTATGCTAGGATCCTCGTGAGCTGATGACACTAATGTTGTTGTTGTTGTTACTGGTTTGGAGACAACACTGACTGCTCCATGTGACGAGGAGATTTGAAGAGAGGATGGTAGATTTAATATACCAGGAGTAGGTGAGAACATATCAGTAGTAGATTTATTAAAACCAGGAGGTGGTGGTGGTCGTACAGCTGCAAAAAGAAGAAAGACATAATACCATCTTAATATTTATAGTAAGTTTGAACCTCTATTATTTGAATTCTCACTAATCCCAACTAATTTGAAAGGTCCCTTCACCTAATATGATTTTATGTAAATGAACCTTTTCGTCGGTCCCTTGGATGTTTGAATTACAAAGTGTTATTTTTGTTTACTTTTGTGTGTCTTATGAGCAACGACAACGAGTTTAAACCAACAGCTCAGGCCTTTCTTACGGTAGTGATAAACGAAATAGTTACTCTATAAAACATTTGAAGTAAATGGACATAAAAGAACAGAGTAAGTGAACAGGTGACTAATTCACCGGATGTAGACTAAAAAAAGGATGCTGATTTCCAACTGGAGGTCCTTTTTTAGAAATTCTCCCCGAAAAAGACCCCTTTTTAGGTACAATTGGTAAAAAGCTCTGTTTGCAACAAAATAGGTTCAATTTATGAGAATTCAATACTTGCCATTTGGTGTGGCTCGTACACTCATAGACTTCAAATAAAAGTGAAGGAAAATATATCCTGGTTCTTGGAAGTTTAGGATTTGGCGTTTCTCTAATTTTCAGCAGAATATTTTTCATTTTTGGACCAATCTATACCCAAAAGGGGTATTTTGAGGGTCGAATTTGTAAAAAGGGAACTTCAATTAAAAATCAGCATGCTTTTTAAAGGCTACATACCAAATTTCAAACTCAAAAGTCTGGTTTTTGAAGTATGCCTTTAAATACAATGTTGGAAATATTTGCTTACCTTTCTCTGTTTGTTTGACTGGCAGACCAGGTATTCCTGTAAAGCCGGGAGGTGGCGGACTATTTAGACTATTTCCTGTCTCAATTTCATTCAAGGAATCAGATGCTGATAGTTTGTCTCGTTGCTGATCTATTGGCAAAAGAAAATGAGATGAAACAATTATAAAGTCTCTTTTTGGTAGTTTTCACCATTCTTACTGTAAGTTAAGTTTGAGATGCTATTGAAGTTTCAAAATCACTAGTAGCAGTTGTCAACATCTAAAGTCTAGGAGGAGTGTTTTCTATAGGAATGGCATGTACTATAGCCTGCTGTTTCAATAAAGAAACACTCCTCAACAAAGACTTTTTGAAGATTTTAATTTAATCACAAGTACAGTATATAATGAAGTACAGCAAAAAGAAAATTGTCATGAACTTCCAGTATTATTATTATAACCTCGTATTATTATTAAAAGTTTCAAATGGAAGAATTAGTCTTACTTGCAAAGCTGATATTTATATTTGGTAGCAGTGCTCTTAGTCCATCTTGCCAGTTTTTATTATCTGTGCTTGGGCCAATCGTGGAGGTGGCAGATGTTATTGCAGTTGTCGAAACAGTGGTGACATCCTGCGTTCCCATCCTCATTGCTGGCTGTTGTGATGGTGGCGGAAAACGATACTGGTTCATAAATTGGTGTTGATTTTGCATTTGTGATTGTTGTTGAGGCAACAGAGGGTTACTGATGAGATTGGAATGATTGGAAAATGAAGGGACAGGCATTTGTTGTGATGGAAATCGAGATGATTGTTGTGGAGACATAAATCGAAATTGAGCAGCAGTAGATGGAGCATTCATTGGCATTGTGTTAGGAGGCATTGTCTGAGATGGTTGGTATGTGTTCATATTTGGTGGACGATATGGCATCATGTGAGGGAGAGACATTTGCTGTTGTGCTATTATAAAAGAAAAAAAAAACATACTTATGTTACAGCAATTAGATCACACACTTTACCATCAAGGTATCTAGTGATCTAAACACATTCGAACCTATCTATAGCGGACATCATTCGGGGAACAAAAGCGTCTGTTATAAAAAGGTGATCATTAAGTCGAGGTTTGGCCTTCAAGGAAGGAAAGTCTTCCATCCCTTCAAAAAAGTATTAACTATTAACAGTTAAGAAGTCTGACGAAGACAATTGAACAGAAACATCATCTTACCTCCGAACAAAGAATAAGAATTCAGCATAGACATAGAATTCTGATTGGGCATATAACTTGAGGACCAGAACGAATCCCAACGAAATGAAGGCTGCGGTTGGGAAGAAGAATTTAGCCCTTGATGTTTCTCAGTAGCCATCAAATCTTCTAAACCTGATTTGCATTCAGCAAATGGATCAAAGCCTAAAACAGAAGATGAAGCTTATCAAACTATATGAGATAATATTTATGATTTGACCCAGTGGGCAAAATCTTCGAAAAGCCTATGGGGAGGAGTGTTTTCTATAGGAATGGCAAGCAATATCGCCTTCTGTTTCAATAAAAAAACACTTCTTCACTGACACTTTTTGAAGATTTTGACCACTGTATATTGTCTCTACATAAAAGGAAAGCATGCAGGATGAAGACTCTTGGTTTGTCCAACAAGATGTGATCATTTCTAGTTTGTGGCCAAAACTTTGCTATTTCTGTCTTGATTAACAAGAACACTGTTGTGTAATGCCTTGTCCTTTTCGATTGAAATTACTTGCAACCAAAACGTTTTATGATGGCATCTTGTTAGAAGCATTGTTAAGATTAAGATCAAGCAAAAAAATCATGCAGGACCTTCCAGAAAGTAGTACAGATACACTTTTGAACCTTTTTGAATTGCTGTTGTATTTACTTAAAGCAGTTAAAGTCCGATTCAGAATATTATGCATACATGACATAAATGGCTTATATTTCCCAATTGCAAATTTCAATATTTTTATTGAACTATAGATGTATAATAAAACCCCAGGAAAAAAAAATTAATATTCCAAACGTTCGTGATTTCAAGAAGAAGCAAAGAGGCTGCTGGTAGTTAATAGTTCGTTCATCCTCAAAAAAGTGAAAGTATTATCTTTTCTCTTTCACATTTTTGTTTATAGCAACTTGGTCTTGAAATTTGGTCGTAATAAATAAAAGAGGGAGATACTATTTTCCTAAATTCCTTTGTTAATGATCACAAATTATGCTTACTTACCCAGCTCATCGTCACTTGGATTAATCTTTAAATCAGTCAAACCTAAGTCGTTAATGCAAGGCCAAGAGTTGGTGGGGTTCTCGTTGTTCTCCACAGGTTCATCGAGACTATCAGTTGATGTCGGCCACACTGTAAAAAGAAAAATTTAACTAACTGTTTAAACTGGAGAGAGATCAATGCTAAAATCGCTGGTCAAAAAACTAAAACATTTTCGTGGGAAGGCCTTAAATATCTGTACAGCAAAACATACAAAAATGTTTGACATATCATTATCACAAACAGCCAGGAAATTGGTTGTTTTTGTCAAAATACTGACCTCCTGAGATAACCGTTTTTTCTTCAGCGGGATTCAACACACTCTCCTCCTTGGGAGTATCACTGGTATTTCTACTACCGCTAGTAATCACACCATGAACAGGAGGCGAAGAAGAAGAAACTTTAATAGAAGAATCTAAATCAGGATATTCAACAGCATGACTTGATTGCACACCGTTGACTAATTTATTTTCTTTAGAAGTTCCCCATGATGCACGAGATGGTAATACAGAATCACCACTATCCACATCCTCGTTCCAGTCTTCTGGAGGAGCACTGTCCACTTGTTCAGTATCACTAGATTCGCTCATAGACTTCTGAAGCTTTCTTTGTTGTTGTAGAGATGCTATGTAATTGTCCAATAAGTTCTTCTCAAACAGTTGATGTTTGCTGAGAAAAATACCATAGAATAATTTTGATAAACTGACAAAAACAGTAAAGAATCACTACAAATTATTAACTTCCTAAACAAATGAAATATTGAACTTAAAACTTAAACAAATTAAGTGCATTTTGTATTCAATGAAATTCACAAGGGTTAACGTTTTTACAGACAATAACAGTGGTTCACTTACCCAGCTTGCATATCTTCTTTGGTAAAACTTGCTTCACCATCTCCAACTTCATGTAGATACATACAATCCTTTTGAATTACAATGTGAAAAATAAGTCCAAAGTTCACTAATTAATACAATATAGAATAATTCCATCATTTCATGATACTAAACATTATGAATGTATTTGTCTAACAAGATGCAATCAAAAACTTTTTGCTTGAAAGTCTCTTATTTTGGTTTGAAAGAATGAGGCATTATGCAACAATATTCTTGATAACCCAGACAAAAATAACAAAGTTTTGACAAACCTATAATAAACTGAGTGAGAAAAAGACAAAAAAAAGCGAAGGAGAAACACCTACCGCTTTAGGACATGGCATGTTCCTGAGATAATGTGTACAATATTTTGTTGTACCTAGCGATGCCCTACAATATAAAGAAAAAACCTTTGTGAAAAGTACTGAAAGAACACAGATTATTATCAATACAAAGAAACCAACTGCTACAACGTTTCACTTTAAGCCTGGTTTCCAATAAAACAAAATTGTTGCACAACAGTTGCGTAAGTCTTGTTCAACAGTTGTGCGACATAGTTGTGGTTCGTCATCCTGTTCCCAATGTATGCGTTACAGAACAGATTTTTTTTTTTGAACAGCCAGTTGTCAGAAACAAATCAACTACGAAAATTGAGCAACAGTTACACAACAACTTCACAATCTGAAACACGTTACAGGACTAGAATCATTTCTATCATAAGAAATATTGAGCAACAAATTCATTGTTTCCACCAAGTTTATTGCTGTTGCACAACTGTTGTGCCATGATTACCATGATTTTGCGGAAGGCATTATACAAAGAACTAATTTAAGATTCACCAACTAAAACTTTTGGTTTAAAACAAATACCATCTTATCTTACCTAATCTTAAGTGGAGGTTGAGAATTATTTATTGATAATATAGCCTTCAAAGCATCCTATGACAAAAAAAACATACAAAGAATTAATGTTTAGAAAAAACACGAAAGCATTATTGTTCAGTTAACCTACGTCTACAATAATATTGTCAGAAAACTATACAATTCAAGCAAGCCAATTCAGTAAAAAAGGACTGTATCCATCATGGCAGATACTTCCCAAAATGCTGATCTTGCTATTTCATTTCGTCAGAATATTACCCCTCTTAAATATTTGAACAGTACTTTCCTCGAAAAGTACAAACTTCCTTAAACATAGTGGAATAAAATAACACATTAGGAAAGAGTGATTACTCGATAAAATTATAAAAAACAGAAAACCTCAAAAAGCAACTGAGCAATCCTTAAAAATGCCTGTCTGTGAGGGCATACAATTTAAAGAAGCTACATACAGAGAGAGGCCAAACACGGGGGTTGGGGTCAGTAACTCATGGGGAAAGTGAACCAGTAAAATGTTTTTACCCAGGATACTAGCTTATCTATATAATTTTAATATTCATCATGTTTTTTTCCGAAATATTGTTTACTGAGATGTTTTAAATGATTTAAACTAGGGACAAATAGTTAAAATCTAAAGCAATATTCACCTGTTCCTTAGTATAAGTTACATACGCACTTGCACTTGGACCCTAAATAAATATGAATGGTCAACCACCATTTTTAAGTATCAAAACATCCAGAGAAAAAAGTGATACAACAGGAACAATAATAGGTAACAACAAAATGTTATTACACACTTTGTTATTACTACACAAACCTGTGGCCCAGCATAATTCGTATTTGGATTAATTACTATTTTAACAATCTTCCCATATTTTCCAAAATATTCTGGTCGTCGAAGTACCTAAACAGGAAATCAACATAAACAGAATCATTGCAAAATATGTAGAACATTTGCGTAGTCTATGAATAGTAAAAAGATTGTTTAACAATAAAGATGCCAGTAGATGAACGGAACAAGAAATTATATTCAATTAAAAATCCTTTAAAAGCGATCAGTTGTCACATTTGACTAACTACTTACATCAGCATCCGCCATTTTATTTGACAAACCAACAACAAATACTAGATGTTTTTGAATAACTCTGTAGTAAATAAATAAATAAATTAATAAATAAATAACATATTTTATTAACAACACAACTAAAGAAATGAAAAAAACTTCCAAACAGGTGGATTTCTTCATTCCCTCCTGTATTGGAAAGTTTCATAATGACCATTAGAAACAAGTATACATAATTTCAAAAAAAGTGATGCGTTGATGGAGACATCCTGTGGCTCTTTCTTCATTTATTACTATACAAGAGATAATAAAAAAGACATTTAATAGAACGATGTAGATATATGGATGAATGTATGATGGAGATGTACATATGCATTAATGTATATATAGGAACTTTTGTATTATCTCTATGAAATGAATTATTTTATTATCTACTTAATGTCTGTGTATAGTAATAAAACATAGCAGATGCTAGATACCGCATGCATAAATACATTTTTATAGAAATTGTGCATGCAGTTTCCTGGGAAAAATTTAACGAATAATTATGTTTGTTCTCAAATATAAGAAATAATCACCAATTTATAGAAGACAAAATATATTATTAGCGAATGTAATTTTAAAACTAAACAGTAAACAAGAGCACGTTATCTCTCACTGCATTCCAGCTGGGAAGCAAACGTCTACCATGTTGTTTATAATGTGGCTTTCTTACGAATACCCGAATATTATTTTGCAAAAAACTGATTGGCTGATAATTAATTCATCTTTAAAAATGGCACAAAAGTTACGCTCAATTTTGTAATTCTTGGATAGCATTTGAAAACAGGTTTTAGATAGCGAATTATTCTTACAAGAATGTTAAATATAGAAGAATTATGAACAAAGTAAGAATTGATTTTTAGGAATGTGATAAGTAACATTTGTGTGTGCAATAAATCACACACCTTAAAAGATCTGCGAGTGTGTGAGTGTTTGGGCATCTGTACTTGGGATCGCACACGTCCCATGGAATGCCCTGCTTAATGTCTTTGTATATAGTAATAAATGAAGAAGGACCCCATTGTGGTGATTTTCCCTTACCTTATATTTGAAAGATGTTGTCTATTGGCAGAAATCTTTTGCTTGTGTTGAGCATCTTTCTGTTTTCTCTCTTTTTTCACTTTCTGTATTCTAGAAATTTAGAAAACATGTCGCTGATGACCTTTTAAATTCTATGTTAGCATTCATAATATGTACGAGGAATAAATAAAATAAACAAACATACTCATCTTGTGTCAAAGGTCGATACATCGCTGGATCCTCTGTGTATGTCTAATCAAGAAATCAAAGAAATTTAGTATTCAGAAGAACAAATAATTATTAATGTAAGAGTCTAACATGCAATTGTTGCTTCAAATTTTTTTTATAATTTTATGCCAAAAATGTCAAATTTCAATCAAGTGTTTTTATGCTTCAGGCCAAGATTTTATGCTGTTTTTATGTCATTCTTGGAGATCAAGCAAGGCCATTAACATATTTCTTGTGGCAAGTGCACTAGTGAGTATCTATCCACCAGAATGAAAATTAGGAGGGAAGGAAAGAAGTCCATCTAATAATAATTACTGAAGATTCCAAGTCGGTAATACATTCTATTTAACCAACATAAACAAAGCCATAGTTAGCAGTTCTCTGTATTCGTATATATATATATATATATTTTTTTTTTAATTTATTTTATCGAGGCTGGTTGCTCTGAGAGCGGCTTCAGCATCTAGCTGATGTGGGCCTCCATCGGGAATGCAAACCCCAGATTTTAAGGCACGAACTAGCACCTACCAGACTGATAACTGATTGTGCTCTTAATTTATTTGATATTAGGCACATTCAGTCACCATTATCATCAATCATCTTTCATATCATGAACAAATCATTACAGTGTATATTATACGCATTTCATTATTATACATTCAGTGCCGGGATTTGAACCACTATCAGTTATCACCCTAGTATTACAAGCACAGCGTCCTATCAAGTGAGCTATAAGCGCAAATGAAAACATAATTCTTTTACCTTGCGACATGCAGGACATAAACCATTTTCATCTGTTCGAATTCGATGCCAACAAAATCGACAAATCTATGAGGACGAGGAAAGTATTACCCTCCATATATTATGACATTTACATCCAGATCTTTTAAAAATGAAAAGAATTCTGAAGGCATAAAAATGTCTTTGAAGTTATTGATTAGGACATTCCACAAAATACAAAACAAAAAGCTGTAGATGAGGATTACATACATTTTCCTTCTTATAATTAAGAACTACAGGGAGCAAAAAGTTCTTAAAGTATCGCAAATGTAGGCAAGTGTAGCGTGTATGAAAGGGTGACCAGGTGAAACATTAAGAAAAGAAAAGAAAAAAAGCTTATTGACACTTTCTTCTCATGGCGTAGTGTTTTTGATTTAAAAGTTCGCAACATTTTCCAGCTCTCCATCGCAGCTTATACAAATGAATGACTTTTTCTTCTCTCGCATGTTTGAAATTTTGTGGCTGGTGAATCTTTTTTTTTATCTACATTCAGATATGTACTGATATGTACTTCGAAAGAAAGATTTTGTTTAATATGAATTTAATTCATGAATGAATATTTATTGTAGAAAACGAATTACATATACATTTAATTTATAATATATCCCAATATTATAACTATAGATAAATTTTCTCCTCGTGGGATCCCTTAAATTCGCTCCCTGAACTATGTATTTTTGTTACTGTTATCAACAACATGAATACCTGATAGCCACATGTGCAAGGGTAGAAATGGAGATCATCAATTTCAAATGTTTCCATGCAAAGTGGGCACTGAAAAAAGAAAAGGCAGTGGAAAGTAGTAAAGAAAATTGGAACATGGGAAAATTGAAGGAATGCAGTTAAAAAAAGATAAAACTTACATCAGGAGTATCTGTCTCAGACATTTTATAGGCAATAAACTATAATAGATTAATAGAGAACATAAATCATAAGTCAACATCTCTCAAACTTGACGAAAGCTTGAGAACTAAGAGGATGACAACTCTAAAAAATAATACTTTATCCCTTCAAAAAATTATTATTTCTGATATATCTTAAGTGGGAAATCACTATCTTCCTTCCCTTGATTTTCTTAATTAAAGTTTTTATTTGTTGCTGTGGCTTATATTATAGACGAGTTAATGTTGCCAGTCTATGATCGGCCAGTCTATGATCGACCAGTCTATGATCGGCAGTTGAGTCCCATAACTATTGACCCGTTCCATAAACCTGTGATGGTTCCAAAAATGATTCATTAGGTAAGGTAAGGTAAAGCATTTATTTGACCAAAATATGAATACAAATACAAAAAGCTATGATCACAAGTAAAACCAACCGTTGTAGGAAAATAAAAAATAAATTAACAATAAAACGAATGTTGAAATTTATTTAAATGATGTTCCGACTAGTTCTTTACAAGACAAGATAATCGCTACGGGGCTCAACCTACAACTAAGCCATTGTTGTTGTTTTCTTGTGTATTGTTTTATTATTCATCATTTTCTTAGTCTTTTTCAGAGGAGATAAAAATTCTGATGATAAATTTTTTTTACATGCGTAATTAGTACAGAGAAGCACTAAATTACATTTTTAATTGTAACATCTTTTGATTAATATAGCTATAAAATACATTCTTGTTTCAGAAACAGTCGTTTCTTCTCTTTCGGGTGAAGAGAAGAAAAAGGAAAAGAACATTTTTAATAAACACTGGATAATCTAAAAAGCAAGATAATGTCAGGAACTACTTACAAAATGATAATATATATGGGTCAAGGAAACCGATTAAAATTCAATCAAAGATTTCTGCTAAACATAAACAGTGTATGATACTGACGTTCAATATACAAAAATTTCTTCGCGATGTGTTTTCAAAAGAAGGTGCATCAATTTTTTTTGTTTTCTCCAACATCGTCGATTATAACAACAAATGGATTCACACCATAATTCAGTATATTATATTCATTAAGGTTTGCAGGCTCACTTGGCACAATTTGCAAATCAAGAAATGGTACATAAACTGTGCACACTCCACCGCTTGTACTTTTAGAAATGCCTGGTTGGTATAATTTTGCAACCCCGGGTATCTTTGGTGTAAGAAAAAAAATCAGTGTGTTAGTTTTTCAAACATTCCCAATCGGCCAAGCGGGAATGCATGTGTGGTGGGGGAGGAAAAAGCGGGATCTACTATTATGTTATCTTTGCCCCCCCCCTGTTGTAATTGATTAAAATTCTTACAATCGAATCAGCTCTCCTCCTCGAACGTTTTTTATACTGACGAGTGTAGTATATCTTTAATGTAATATAGACATCGAAAAGCCGTGTAGAAGAGCTGCAATTCAGACAATTTCGTTGGCATAATAGATATTGATATTTGATTCAAAAGAAAGCTGGAACGTAATTTGAAATGTCTTTTAGCAAAAAATATTTATCCAATACAGTTTTTGATAAAGTTGATATAGAAGAAGAATGGTAGTTTGAACACGAGAAGAAGATAACGATTTCAGATTGTGCCAGAAGATCTACAAGCTGTTTAGTCGTTATTAAAAAAGGACAGAAACCGAAACTAAATTAACTTTATTTCGGAAACAATAATGGTAAAGTAAGTGTTTGCAAATCCGATCATATCCATCCTCTTGTGTAATGAACCATGGTCATTAGAAAATAATTCCCTGGCTTAGACACTTTAAGTTCATTTTGCACCCCATTCTGATCACATGACTTATTACAACCAATGCAAAGTAATTATTTACTATCCATATGATCAAAGTGGGTGCAAAATAAATTTAAGTGTTCTGATCAGGGAATTCTCTAATGACTATGAATCAACCAGTGAACCTCTTGTCATGACAAAAAACATCCGAAGATATTCTCATACGAGGAAGTCTAAATCCTAATCACTAATCCTTCAACAGAAATTCAATCTATCTAAAAACCTCTTGTTTGTTTTATACACAGGGAAAAACCCTCTGATGAATTTGTTTGTGACAAATCTGCAAACTGCCAAACAAATCTTTATTTTTAGTGTAGTACATAGAAACTTAAGTTTCATAAGGAAGTTTTTCCTGATATTTAGATATTAATGGCACTAAATGAAAAGGAAAGTCTGGTATGAGATTTCCGTTATGATTGCCGTTACAGGCCGTACTAGCGTCAATATATTTCAGGGGAGAGGACAGAAAGCTCAACACCAAACAACACAAAATGGAATAATGCTTTTCGGCCACCGTGGTTGGGCGACGAAGAAAATTTTGAATTCTAGGATCTCGTAAACGGCTTAAAAGTTATTTATTTTTATATATCGTTAAACCAAAAATAACTACTCAGTTACTCATTCCCTCAGCTTAAAATGCACGGAAGATGAAAGACTAAATAATAAAGGTTAACATTTTATTCTTCAAAGTATGGGTCGCTCCAGGTTATCGTGAAGTAAAGAACACTACTTGTTTAAGCAACGGCGATCTGGACCATTTTTATCACATCACAGATTAAACAGTTTACGTGCTAGTAGACACTATAACTCTCTTCTTTGGTAATTTGTGTTGACTGACTATGCCAGACATCCTCTTCCTGCCGTGATTAATGCCTACAAATCGGTTGGAGACCTCAATAAGATCAAAATTACCTATCATATGTTTATGTACATGCATGAAAAATTATAAGATTCGTCAGCCGCCATGTCATTGGGCATGGCTTATCGCAGATAGGTTTCCAATCTTTTCAAGGGTGTGTTTTACGGAAATTTTCTCTCAATTTGTCAGGCAAGACAAATATAAACTGGTTTACGGAAACGAAATTTTTATTCAATGTTACCTTCTCTTTTTGATCAGTTTTTAAGTAGAGTGCTTTCCTTACTCTCTTTGCTTAAAAGCCACTTTCATCAAGAATCATTTTAATGAAGGAATTTTGAACAAGGATAAAGAAAAAAAGTGAGAGTTTGACCGTGGACTTTTCAAAAATAACGCCAATAAAGACCGGCGTAAAAGAACCGTTGTTAAATTAGGGCGGGCGTAAAAGGGCCAATAAGGTAACTCAGGTAAAACTTGAAGAAGTTGAACTGTTTTCTCATGCGTTGTACCTGCTACAGGGAAGAGACAAGGAAACCTACACCATTGGAAGAGAACCTTGGGGGAAAGAGCTGGGTGGGGATTGGCCTACCCTGTGCAAAAATGTTGAAATATAATGAAAATATTTTCGATCATTTTACTTCTACACTTCACAAAAACACTTTGATTACTGAAAGAATATAAGGTGACAAATAGCAATGACTAAAATACTGTAAAGAACAAAGAAGATTTATTCAAAAATATTGTAAAGAACAAAGAAGATTTAGTCGATTTATTCAAAAATATTGTCAAAAAAACAATTAGTCTCAGAACAAAAAATTCTTCCAGGTATTTCCAGGTAAAATATGAAAAATGCCATTGCTGCAGGTAAATCCAGGTGTAGAAGTTTTCCAGATTATTTCAGAGTGCTGGCTGGCTACCCTGGAAAAGGCAAGAGACCTCGGTACGAAGTTGGTTGCCTGCTTTATAGATTTTGATAATAGAATACTGGCAGACATTTCAGCTCAGGCTGAACAACTCCATGTAATCGGCTTCTTATTTTTTCTTTCAGATGAAACATGCACAACCATCATGGATTTCTTAAAAGCTGTCAGTAAAGGTGACATTCCATTCATCAAAGCCTACATCAATGATAGGGGAGATGCAACTGTTACGGACGTGTATGGAAATAGTGCGTTGCACTTGTCAAAAGATGCGATTATATCCGAGTTGTTAATTGAAGCTGGTGTCAATCCTAAACTACAAAACCATCAGTCAGAAACACCATTGCACACTTGGACAATTGCAACAAATGATTACTTTATGCCAAGCCACAATGAATACGTTAAAATTATAAAGATGCTTTTAGAATCAGGTGTGTCGCCTAATGTTCAAGATGTAAGAGGATACACTCCTGTACACATATTATTTATTTACGGTACTGAACTCAATATCCCAGATGAAATACTCACTGAAATACTTGAACTATTGCTAGCATATGGAGTTGATACTAATCTTAAAGATTACGAGGGTCGCACATCGTTGCATCATGCTGTTGCGGGTGATAATATTACACATGTAAAACTTTTACTTGATTCAGGAGCGACATGTAATAGCCAGGACAAGATTGGAATGACGCCTTGCTCGCATCTGTACAACTCAGTTCACACCGAATTCATGAGTTTGTTACTTGAATATGGCGCTGATACATGCATTCCGGATATTGATGGACGAACGGTGTTGTATTACGCAGCTTCTGTAGGTAACTACGAAATGATAAGCACAATTGTAAATTATACCAGTGACAGTATTAAAATCTCAGATAAGAACTTCGTGACAGCCTTACATACAGCTTCAGCCTACAAACGCACTGACGTTGTCGAGCTGCTCCTCTTATACGGAGCTGATCCTAACCTTAAAGATAGATTCAATGCAACATCTTTACATTATGGTGCGTACGGAGGGACTTTGGAAATCGTAACACTTCTGTTAGAACACGGAGCTGATCCATACATAAAAGATGACAGAGGAGACATTCCAGAAGAATGTGCAGTATATCGATATTTCTTTAACACTGCTAAAAAACTACAAACAGGAGTGGTGGAAGCAACATTACAGATTCCACGTAAGGCTAAAGCAGATGTAATTGACGAAATCTTTCTGCGAAATCTTCCGGCTGATGACGTGTTTGATATGATATTACCACAGTCAAGAGTAACCACTAACGCACTGGATACCAATGTTTTTCCAGATGGTTTACTGCCGTACGTAAATATAAAAGCAAAAGGGAACCTGGCCAGTTATATATCTGATATGCATAACGTTCCAGGAATCGGATTGATGCCTGAGATCGAAGAAGTAAAAAACATACAGTATGCAATTGAAGCATTTGCTCAACGATGGGTAACAACCATTTCAAGTATTGACCAAAGATTTCAAAGTACATTAGTCCCGTCTGGCAGTGTATACGAAGGCACAAAAGTTGGAGACCCAAACGAATACGACTTTTTGCTATCTTTGGACAAATTTAAACATCGGTTTATGCCAGTTATCACGGAGTCGTCGCAATACGACGATATCACAGTGGTTCGCAACTCAACAGTTGATGCTGTAGCTGATGAATTTCGTAAATTTTGTGTTGGAGATGAACTACAAAGCACAAAAGTGATTTCTACGTTTATCACTGTCGCCAGAAGGGCTTTATACGCAATGAATTATGAATCTGGTTCTAACCAGTTGTATATCGAAAGCCTGACGGAAGACACTTATATCAACGACACGTGGATCGACACCACAACCGTGACGTGTAATTTAAAGTTTCTCTGGACTGGTTCGTGTTATAAGCAGCTTACCCTCAACGTAGATCTGGTCCCTGCCATAGCAATTCAACGTTGGCCAGTCTGCGCTTTATCAAAAAGTTGTTTAATAAC
This sequence comes from Turritopsis rubra, assembly GCA_039566895.2. Classification (NCBI taxonomy): domain Eukaryota; kingdom Metazoa; phylum Cnidaria; class Hydrozoa; order Anthoathecata; family Oceaniidae; genus Turritopsis; species Turritopsis rubra. The sequence goes on from CM077622.1 coordinate 3,340,613, forward strand.
GGACGATATAAAGTCGCTAGGATGTCATATCGTTTGTAAAAAAAGTAAATGGCGCCTATCGTTTTCCATAGCTGAAAAAATCATTCTGCAAAGGTTGAGTAAGCAGACAAGGAAAGCATATACCGGCGCAAAATTATTATTAAATGGGGCGGTATCAGCAAGAATAACTTTGTACGATGACAGTGATTACGGGAGTCAACTTCCGGGAATAAGTGGTAATCCGGACAACAACAAAACCGATGATGATAGCAATGAGGAACCATGGACTTTGGATGAACGAGAGAACACCACGTTTGAAGAAGAAGAAAGAATATTAGAAGACAATATTATTAAAGAGAATGAAGAATTGGAAGAAAAAGTTACAGCTGTTGTTCAAGATTACAAAAATAGTTGTAAAAAGGATATTTCTGATGGATTACGAGAGGATCTGGGAGACTTGACAGCTAACAGTGGTGACATACTCTGGCTTCCTGCAACCATGGTTTCAAAAGTGAAAACAGTAGATGAAAGTTTTCTTTCAATTCTTCAACCAAGAGGCAACACTTCTGTCACAGAAATAATCGAAGGACTCGGCAAAAATATCAACCTTTACGTGGCTGAAGAAGACGACCATGAAAGTCGTACATCTTCGAGTGATATTCAAACGTACACTTTTGAACCCAGGCAAATAATAAGCAGCTATTTGTTAAGATGACTTTCTTCCATGTATTAGAGGAACACCTATCGTCAACCAACACGACATGTCACGTCACAACAGAGCATATTTTCTCAAAGTTGTGGAAATATTTGAAAGAAGACAAACCATTGCAATATTATTTTGTTCCAAAACACGACATGTTGTCCCAACTCAAACATACGATAGATGGAAAGGGTATTGAGTTGACGATATCATTAATAAATTACTTGTTTGAAAATGTAAAATAAGTCACTGTCAGTGAAAACCAATGTTAATCCCTTGGACTATATTGCAATGTTGAACGAACATGGGGCATGTTTTTTGTATAAGAAACGAAGCGGTTTGTTTCGTCCTTTTTCTTTCACGAAAGTCGTATTACAATATATTTATCTGTTTGGTTTTTTTTTTAAAAATGTTTACAAAATCAAATGATTTTTTTTCGAGAAAAGGATATTCCAGTCTTGTATTACGAATATAGAGAGAAATATGGCAGCATCTCTTCCATATCGTAGTTAGTTTGTACAGCAACATTAACCATTTAAGTTGATACGACCATTACAAATGGACAAAAGTATATTCTCCTCAAGAAATATCATGAAATCAAATTCCTGTAAAATTTCAGATTATCTCTTGAGTTTGACATGAAAGTGTTTCTCGAATCTTTTTCGATTAGCTTCATCGAGAATTGCTATTACGTCTAACGAGCCGTCATCGTGTGCTATCGTTTCAGTAACAGTACCAAGTCGATACAACCAACTATAGAAATAAGAAAAACTCTACTTCAAGTCATCATTAATTAGATTTCAATAGATTTCGATAAGAAGAACTATGTTTGGTGTTGATGATTTTTGAAGCCTAAACATTTAATTCAAACGTAGTGACAAAAGAAAGAAGATTATTGTTTTAGTAAAGTCCGTGTTCGAGTCTCAGTCCTGGCGTATTTCGATAGTCTACTTTGATGTGCTTTAAAAGCAGCGTGTCAGCCCATTTGAAGTCATCGACTGCACACTGGCCTTCGTGCAAGTTAGAGCAGTACTATACGTATCTCTGGCAGTAAGTAGGCTACCTAGATGCTAGTCAGCAGGCAGAAAAACCTATCGTAACGAAAGGAAGCCCAAGGACTGAAAACTCACGGTTACTTTCTTAGACGTAATTATCAGGCACACAGAGACGTAACATAAATAATCTGACACATGGGCTACTTATCAAGCACAGCTTGCGTAAATAATATATACGATAGACAAATCCGATATACCTCAATTCATCGCCTTGTTGATCAATATTTATCTGCACAGTTTCTCTACCCGTACATTCGACTACCCTCCTTTCGATCAAATGACGTAATTCTTCAATACCAGTTTCCTGCAACGCTGAAACTTCAAGACTGTGCGAATCAGATGACTCATCATGACTATCGACGTCATCAACTCTATAAAAATTATAACAGAACTGTTAAATTGTGGCTGAATAATGGTGTCTCTCCCAAGCCATGTAAACAATTACTTCCCCGTTGTTCGGATTCACAATAATATAACGAATTCCGTTTATCTTTATCTTAGGTCAGTTCTTATGTATTTTATCTTTAGATTCGTTTTACTTTCTAAAAAGTATTCTGAATCGTCAATACAGCAGTTAAGTGAACAGCAGGCGCCGCGATGCTGTAGGTGATAAGTGAGAACGAATTTTCTCAAAATAAACCAATGATACACTGTTTTGGTTCAATATAATGCATTCTCTAACTCTCTAGGATAGTCATTAGAGTCAGCCAATCTCAAGTGTTCCAGAATAACGTGCCATGTCCCTGGATATGACAGCTGCAGCTAAGAAATCTCAATAAAACTATACCTCAAATCAATTTTATTCAACACGTGAATCATATTTTTTTTCAAGTGGATTGGTACGTCGAGTTTACTGAGCACATCTTCGACAGTTTGTTTTTGGAGTTTGTACTCTGGATGTGAGCAGTCTGATACATGGACAAGAACATCCTATACATGGAGAAAGAAAAAAAGTCTTTTGATAATCTAAACCCTGTACAACAGTGCTTTCTCCACCTTTTTTTAAGAATCAGACAGCTGTGATAATGAGATCTACTCAAATTTTTCTGCTTCTGATATCATTTGTTGCTTTATGGTGTGGTAAATAAAACTTTGCCAAAAAAATTAATGAAATTTCCATTTGACTGAGTTTTTGGTGTCTTAGGATTGTAAGTTTTTATGTTTTTATCCACCAATCTCAAAGCAACTCCAGATGATTCAAAATCCATATTTTTTGTTCCTGTAAATCCCCATCTACAGTCCACACTTAGGAGTTTTTCTGCAGATACAGAGGAAACAGATACAGAAGCCCTTAAACATTATAATAAAGCTTATAAGAAACCTTTCATGAGTATTTGGTGAAGAGGGAAATTTAAGACAGTATAAGTTTTTGTTCCTGGACTTAACATCCCTTTCGATGGTTAGGTTTTCTTCGGTTTAGGATTAAGTGATGTAACCGTGAGGTATTTTAAAAAGTGAGAATGTAGCATTAAAATGGAAGCATTCAAAAGAAACCATACAAACACTGTGCAGTTTCTTGTGTTAACTTAAGACTTGTTTACTCTCTTAATTTTATTTTAAATAATAACAACAAAAACAATTGGATGGTAAAAAACACACTTTGTTTTGTGCTCAATTCAATGGAGGAGGATGTTTGAAATATGACAGGAAGAATATGTTCGAAAATGCAAAGAAAATATTTTTATAAAGATTTTGTTACCACCACCCTACGCCCACTTTTCACTACCAAAAATGCTGTTTTTGTTGTCGAAAGTTTCTTGCCGATGGTCCATTACTTGAAACACAGTGTTTAAGAAGTGAATACTTTCAGCAACCATCATAATTGGAAAAACATATGAAAGTTTATGTTAAAAGAAAGCTAAAATAGCTAATGAACCATTTAGCTTTCTTATTGATTGAGACATATAAAGGAATAACAAATACCTTATTGGTCTTTTTACGCTGGCCCAAATTTAATACTGGCCCCTTTTACTCCAGTTTTCATTGGTGTTATATTTGAAAAGATCACAGTCAAACTTTTACAGAAAATCATGTAACACTGGTTCTGTTAACGCCAAGTCATGAAAATTAAGGGCTGGCGTAAAACGAGTCAATAAGGATGCGGGTGACAGTATAAAAAAAATTTGAAGAAAATTTATTATTTCCTTACAGCAGTTTTCACATCATCTAATGTAGTTGCGAAGGATTCCACCAAATCGTGCGGCAAATCTGTTATAAAACCGACTGTGTCTATGTACACAAGATTTAATCCACTTGGCAGTTTCCCTCGATGTGCAGTTGTATCAAGAGTTGCAAACAATCTACCTTCCGGTTCCATATCCTTGTCTTGGGAAAGAATTTTTGCAAGGGTTGTTTTACCTAAAGAAATTGGACTTTTCATCAATACTTTTTCTCTCTAGATAAAACTGGAAATATGATTTCAATACTTTCAATACTTATTTTTAATTAACTGCCTCAACACTAACAATATTTTCCAACATTTATACAATCAATTTTACCAAGCATGATGTCATTCATTAATTTTCACGATTTAGAATTTTTTAGGAATGTCCCCATTGAATGATCAAATAAAGTTCAAACTGTTGACTGTTCTGTTTAAACATTATGTTGTATTGGTAACTGTTTTACTTTTCCGTCTTTACTCGAATAAACTAGACAAGAAATTCTTAGCTTGATTTATTTATCGGCAACAACTTCGTGTATCGCTATCTTAAAGAACAACTCGACATGTCTAAGAAAGCTAGACCATCGACGACCCAGGTCTTTTTCATGGATAGTGATACAGGAAGTACTTACTCATTCATCTGTCTACTTTATCAGGGAAAAATTGGGGAATAGTGGTGCTTTATTTTTCTATCAGCTCTTTTTATCCGACTAGTTCTTTATTTTTTTTTATAAACTAATTGGGGGTTTATGAAACTTTAGTCTGGGAAAGTAACTAATATTTTTTTATCCTGATTTCGCATTTTCAGAAAATGGCAACCTTGATCATAATAACAAAAACCACAGATAAAGTGTTTTACCTGCATTAGTATAGCCTACCATGGCTACTTGTGGAATTCTCTTTTTTATTCGTTCGGCTTTAGCCTGTGACCTTTGTTTCTTGATATGTGTCAAAGAATTCTTAATTTTATTTTCTGCATCGGACAAAACTCTTTTCATTTTCTCCATGTATGTTTCGCCAGTACCAAACCGACCTTTTCCACCACCTCTCTGTTGATCATGACTGTCCTTGTCCTCTGATGATATATGAGTTCTGAAACATTTTGGAAATCATGTTAAGGTACCACTGCATATCTGATAAAGGTCAAACAAAATATTTAATCAACAGATTTAATTTTTTTTTTAAAAAAAAAAAGTAAAAACTGTTCATGTTATATTGGATTTGACATCGGAGACGAAAAGGAGTACAGACATTTCAGAATACCTCAGGTAGTGTATCTCTGCCAACTGAACTTGCAACTTGGCTTCTTTGGTTTTAGCTCTCTCTTTAAATAATTCAAGCACCACACGGTATCTGTCAAACACTTTACAACCCCAGGCAGCTTCGAGTTCTTTGATTTGATGTAGAGTCAACCTTTCTGTATTTAAAAACACCATTGTAACACCAGCATCGTTTATTAAATTCCTAATGGTTTCGGAAAGCTCTAATACTTTACCGGAACCAAAAAACATTTTAGGGTTGATTTCGTGAACGGATTCGATGCAAGATGAGTGTACTTTCCAACTATGAACACTATCAAGTAAGGCCTCTGCCTCGGCTAATCTGTTGTCAACAAGTTTAGTCAGAAATCTTTCTTTTCCCCATTTGTAGTTGGGCTGAATAACAAAGGCAGTTTCTTTCTTGGCTGCATGTATTCTCAGCTCGTTATAAATATCTGAGTGATCTGAATCTTCAACCGTGGCTGGTGAAACATTAATTGCTTGAAACAATAATGGAACTTCGCCGTACACACTGTTTTTGACATTCGATTTAGGTACGGCATTCTTTATAGCCTTAAATACAAAGGGAGCTTGCTTCTTAAAATGTTCTGAACTGGTTTTGATAGGATCATTCTTTTTGCGTTTAGCAACAATCCCAGTGGACCACAATAACCTTGTAAATTGAAATTTAGCTATCCGAGCTGAGAATACTGACTTTGCAATTGAATGTTGAAACAGTACCAGAACCATTATGAACGTTAAGAAATCACAATCGTAATCATACTATATCATTAACCTATATTCAAGAATAAGAGGAAGAGTTGATAAAATCAGGACAATCATACACTCAGTCTACAAAATTAAGAATAAGTTATATTTTGGTTGTAACCTTAAAGACAATAAAGCAAAAACCATGATGATCTCAGCACATGAGCATGAACAATAACAACAGGTGAGAGACAAGAAAAGGAATTGTTGTATTGTTTCATCTTCATAAAAGTAGCACATGAATTATCGTTGGTCATAAATATAAGCTACTATCTGTGTTGCTTTGATTGATGAGTTTTCATAGAATTTACAAGATCTGTATCGGTAATGATGATGTCAGCACGAGGTGGTACCTCCGGCGGTATTTATAACAACACATTGTCTTTAAGCACCTTTACACCTACGCAGTGGCTGACGTCAAAATTTGTGGAGGAGGAATGTTAGCTATTAAATCATAAAAGAAAACTGTGCAAATAAAATCCCATTGGTGATATATACAGACTGAAAACAGAAATTATGTTAATGTGGTCCTCCACAATTTTAGACATATCTCTGAAACAGTCACAGCTTCAATGTACAAAATGTAATGACATAAAATAAATTATTTTTCCATTAGGACCTTATATATATAAATAAGTTTTTAATGGTTTTATCACGTTAATTACAAGTTCATACTCTGCATAAATGTAAAATCAAGGAACTGTGTAAAAATAAAGCAAAAAGCGCTAATGTGTATCGAAAAAAAGTATATATATATTATGTTGTCATAATGTCTCCTCAGAAAACAAAATAATCAGAAATTGTTTGCTTTACTCGTTATTTTAAAAACTTTTTTAAAAACGCATCGTACAATATAGACATTATACACATCATAACAAGTTATAATTATCAGTAATACTGATAAAATTGTCAGTAATTTATCCGTAATTTATTAGTATGTATCAATATTTATCATCATTTAGTTATAAATAATCAGTAATCATTCATACATACTGATAAATACTGATAAAATATTGATACATACTGATTAATCTATCAGTAATTACTGATAAATCGAATGAATTACTGATAAAATCTATTGTTTTCTTATCAGTATTTACTGATAAATATATCAGTAATTATAACTTGTTATGGTTTTCCCTCAAACCGTCACATATATAATGGCATATTAAAGTATTAATAAGTCAGTAATTTAAAGTAGGAAAATATGAAACTAATCATTTTTGTTTTATTTCATTAAATCCTCGTTACAGTTGTCAATGTTGTGGAATTTCTTCAATATGTCTAACCTAATCACTAACAGGTGGTTTAAATTCCATCAATGTTTTACATATTGCTCTTTTAATGACCATAGCACTTTTCTGCAAGGTATTCTTGGCAGAAAATATCCCGCAACTAATTGGAGGTAGTGATATTAATGCACACTTCAAACCAAGTTCAAGGTTGAAGAAACAAGATTAAACAGAAGTTCTTCTTCTGGTCAATCAATGATCCAGTGAGGTGCTAAATATTAATTATCAAGTTACACTTGAGCAGCTTTAAAATGAAACAGATAAATTTAGCAATGATTTGACTTACCAACAGCATACATTAAGTGAAAGCAGTTTAGATCCCCTTTTTTTATTCGTTGGTGCTTACTACAGATCAAGTTACAATACGGATTGTGAATCTTTATTATTTTCCGAAGCCATTAGAACATTCTTCGTGTGTTATCATTGCCATCCCTTTGTTCTTCCTCTTTGTAATCATGCTGCACATGCTTTCATTTTAACTTGAAATCCTTCAGAGAAAACCATATTATGTTTAGTAGCAAACTCCATTATTACCTTTACTCACATTTTTCCACTACGGTATTCAGTCACCATGTGAAAATGAAAAATAACAACAGAGGAGGAGAGTTTTCGTGATGGACAGGTTATGTCTATTTCTTTTACGTAATATGTCTGGCATATTGATCACCACGAGCTGATCTTTCATTTCCCCGTGTCTGTCTGTCTGTCTAGTCAGTGAGTCTGTCAGTAATGTCCCAGTTCTAAGCGCCCATTTGTAGCACCCTTATAAAAATCGGTATTCTTTTCGCCCGCCCATCAATTCGATCTTTGATTGGTCGTAGTGTTGCTCCTCGCTCGAAAACCGGTTTGAGGTTCCGTTCTGCAGTAAAACAACCATGCTTTAAATCATTCAATATACATTATAGTACTTTCGAATATTACTGTTTTTTCAACAAATTTAACATTTACGTGAAATATTCGCAGAAATAGTGCTTTATTTTTCGCCACCATCTTGAAACTTGAAGAATGAGAATCTTGAGGACGGTGTACTAGTTTAGCAATATGCGGACAACCGAGTATGTTAACTCGTTCTCCAATAAGAGAACACATCTTTGATATTACTTTTATTTCACCTTTTTTAATTTACCCCCTGCTAATATTTCATTTAGTTAAAACGAAAACAAGCTTATTAATTTCCTCGTGATCTTTTATTTTGTTTGTGAATCCATCTTACTTGTCAATTTTTTCGTGCTGAAATTCACATATTTTGTGGGAATCTTCTCAAAACCGGCGAGATCGATACACCTTTCAGAATTCATGTTTATATGTTGCAAAATGACTCTGTACAATACGGACCTCCTTTTGACGCGTTACATTGTTTCACGGTAATTATGTAGTACCCTTATCGAGGGGGAAATGTCGGGTTTTAATGACCAAGTGACTAGGTTTTTCTAATTTTGTGCATCATGTGAATAATTCATTGTATAAAGCTTTTAATTTATAATTTTAATTTATATATATATATATATATATATATATATATATATTACATACTTTGACACTCTGGTTTATGTACAGGTTACATGAGATCCATACTCTGACCCATTTGAGTTCAGCTTTCATGCAAACAGCTTCTTAGTGCATATTGAATTGAAGTCATTGCATGCATGTAGTACTTAGTGATCATAATAATCTAACACGCACGAGTATCAGTGTCTGCTAGTGTTTTGATGTGACACAAGAACCATATGGTGAAAAACGGTAGCAGCATTTCAAAACTAAGTCGCAATACGAACAAAATATATACAAACTCATTCATCCAACTTTCTTAGGTGTAAACAAGGTTTAATAAAGAATTGCTGAAAACAAAAGAAATATACATTTGTGAGTTGTAACCATGGATACTTATCACGGTAGCAGCAAAAGCGAATACTGTATTAAAACACCCTTAGACTACTCCTCCTCCGGCCGAAATGGCATTTAGCTCACGCTTTAGACTGCGAAATTCCCTTTACGAAATTATATAACTGTATAAACGAATGCAGGCTAAGAATTTTCAAAAGCATATCAAAACATTCAATAAGTATTTTTTTTGATATTTTACCAGTCATTCACGAAAAAGTGGATCTTATTCCCATGAAATACAAAAAGGAGAATTCCAGTTACTTCTGAATGCAAAGTTTAACACTTGAAATTAAGTATTATTTTGTTGCAGAGGCATTCGGGTCACCTACAGGTCATGAGATATTTCATAAGAATTCTTACTTTAACTCTATTAAACGACCTTATAAGTATTCCTGTTTGTTATTTGAACGTTTTACTTTGTTTGACAAAGTTTAAACATCCCAGTATTTGGATGGATTTTTCGTTTTTATTTTATTCGACTTTTTCAACTAAGATAATAAATAAAACCCTTTTCTTTGTTCTATCTTTTCGACACTGGTAAACTCTTAAAGGTTTCTCTTGAAAATCATATTTTTCTGCTGAATGGTTAGACATTACAGCCTAGGTGCTGAATTTTCTGTTTGTATATTCTCTCGATTAAATTTTAATTTCGTGGGACCCACTTATTTAAAAATAGACCCTGGGTAGTTCAGTACGCTTGTACTATATTACAATGGGAAGAAATTCCAAAAATTAATAAATGTCCCCTTTATGAAGCACCTGAGAGAAACTTTAACAATATTCTTATGTCTCAGAATTCTTTACGGTGGAAATTATCGAGGGCTGATTAAAAAAATTTGATGAGAATCTTAGGTTGGAATTGAGTATGGAAAAAACATTTCTGGGTAGCTGATGTATTCAATATTTGTTTTTTACAATCTTCTTCCACGACGACCACCCTTTCTTCTGGTACTGTCTGATGGAATTGGTGTGACATCCTCTGAAAATTAAATTTTCAAAAACATTAATTTTTGGAAACATACATGTGTAACAATACAATTATGCATTTAAGATACAACAATCTCACCAATTCGACCAATTTTCATTCCTGAACGAGCCAAAGCACGAAGGGCTGATTGGGCTCCAGGGCCTGGTGTCTTGGTTCTATTTCCACCTGTGGCTCTCAATTTTACGTGAAGGGCGGTAATACCGACTTCCTTACAACGTGCAGCTACATCTTGAGCAGCCAACATAGCAGCGTATGGTGATGATTCATCACGATCAGCTTTTACCTTCATACCTCCAGTTATACGAGAGATAGTTTCCCTGTGAAAATAAAAACACTATTATTCTTCCATCATCAGGGTCATGTGGATTGGACATTAAGCCCATGAGTTTGGTGTATTGTTGAGGGAAAATAAATGCTATGATCAAACATTTTCAGAGATTGCAATTATTCTACGAAAGATTCTGTTTTCCCTCATATATCAGTCATAATATAGGAGAATCTGTTATGCAGCAGTTTTAAATATCTTACATACATACCAAACTATTCAGACTGGGTTTGTAAGGACATCAATTTATGCTGTATTTGAGTGGTGAAGCAGTGGATCCCCCTGTCAATCCTGCACCAGTTGAGTCTATAGGGATCAACCTTCGTCAACTGGCTGATGCAGTTGCAGGGTTCACCTTTCACCACTGCATTTTTGCTATCCAAAATTTAAATGATTTAATGTCTGGATGAAAATATACAAAAACATTAATAAAACAAATAAAACTTTTTTGTATGAGGAAATGATATTAGACAAGTGAATAATGTTTAAGTTTTAATTAATTCGGCAGTCAAAAGTAACAAATTCTATTCTTTTGAATGCCACTGGACGGTCACTTCAGGCCGCTTTTCAGTAAAAACGTTAACATTATTTACCTGTCTTTTCTGTGTTCCGACTTACATCACTAATCATTTTGAAATAATGAAATCTCGCTACTTTGACTTTCATGGTTCCAAATATCCAATAGCTATGACTTCTGAATTCTCCTTTCGCACAATATTAGTTTTGTCAGCCTCAAGGTGATTGTGGTTCACAATGCACACAATAAATAAAACAAAGCTTGCGGACTTCAGTCATTAAAAGTTGTGACAAATGTCGGACACAGAATAGTATGAATAAAAATTTTAAGACAATTTTGTACATAAATTGTGATCTTAAAATGTGCAACGTTTGCAGAAACTTACTTTCCAGACAAGTCAGTGACATGAACGAAAGTATCATTGAATGATGCAAAAATATGAGCAACACCAAATACATTTTCCCCTTCGGCAACCTTAATCAGGTAAGAAATGAAATGACATTAACCAACATTCAGAGAAAAATCAGAAAATAAGAACTTTACAAGAGGCCTAAAGTAAAATTCGAAGCTACAAATACTGAAAAGTTTCGTTGACTCACTTGTGGTCCAAGGGAAATGACTTGTTCCTCTTTCTGGACTTTTCCTTTTCTAGGAGCCATTCTAGATTAAAAATACTGACAGATAAAGAAGAGGAGACTTCATTTATCGAAAAATTTTAAATTTGTTGGAAATTTCATTGTCGCAGTAAAAGGATTTCAGGAGATATACTCACCTGGTTATATTTATGTTCTTTGTGACCAGCTACTCGTCAGCCATAAAAGTAAAGAACTTCTCGTTTACGGAACCGAAAATATATCAAGCCTTCGTGTTCATTTACACGAGTTCAATTGGCCCGATCCGAGCTAAGCAGATTAATGCGAATCAGCTCATTTACATTGTTTTTAGCTGAGACTAGAGAATATTTTTAGCACTCTCAAAGACTGTGATATGTGATATCTATAATAAAAGTAATAAGGGAAAGGGTTAGATTCAGGTTTCCTAGTTTCACATTTTGGAAAAAATGTTTGATGGTGTAAAGTGGCTAACTCTTATAAGCCTCTAATTCACCACACACTTAGGAGGCTATTAATATTATTAATAATATGACGGAAGCAACACATTTATAGCTAAGCTACTCCAAAGTCTATTGTTTTAGAAACAACGCAAGAATATCAAAACTTTTTGATATTCTTGTATTATCTCTTGCTTCACATAAAACATTAGATTTTTGACCTATATTTATACATATTATTTAATGTTGCACCTTGCGCTTTCTCCACCACATGTGTGAATCATCAGCAGAGCAGACTTTAAGCAGCAAATGTAGCTAAACGTGAAGGCTGTCAGTTACAGTTTCATGTAGAAAAAACATACTGTTGCTTTTTGATGATAAAACACCACCACCACAATCTAAAAAAAAAATGCCATTATGATGATTGGGTGGTACACTCTCCCCAACAACAGTAAGAGTATTAAAATGATGATAGATTAAAAATCTTTTTCTAATTTTTCACAAATTATTTTATCTGTTAGTGGTCACTACTGACACCCCAAACAATATCACGGAGGTTCTGGCTATATTAACATCTTTTAGCCAACAGATCAACTTCCATTGACCTTTTGGTTAAATGGAAGGCAGCTGGGATAGCTGATGAGCCCTAAAAAGAGTGAATTGCATTCCGTTCTGTTGAGATCTCACCTCACTAATTTATACAATTCCTTTTTCAAGTGAAAGATATTGTAATAAAACATGAGCAATCGCCCCTCAAATGGACAGATAGCAGCCATAGGAGTAGAGGTGGTTGTGTTTACTTTAATATCTTACTTTGGCATAAAGTGGTTAGCAAAAATACTAGACCCAACAAGTAAGCAGAAAGACTTAGCGAAAAAACAGGTAAGTCTCTCCAAATATTTCTATTGTTTGAAAAGGTAATGTATAGAGTTTAATGTTTACATTATATATGCATGTTTACAACGTAGTAAGAAAGTAATTCTCAAAATTAAAATAAAAGTCGTGTATTCCTGTGGCCAGGTTAAAGCATCAAGTTTCATTTATACAGTGTTCATTTCAATTTAGGCCGAGAGAGTCGTTAAAAGTCTTGGCATCAGCAATATATCAGAGGTTTTTCAATTTTCAATTTTTTATTAATTTGACTGTTCAATATTATTCCTTTATATATAACATTTTATTATTAATGCATGTATTTTTATTATTGTTTATTTTTGTTTTCATTTATTTTTATAGTTGACAGAGTACGAAGTATCCATAGCAGCCCTTCTTGTCGACCCGTTAAATGTTTCCATTTGCTGGTCTGATATTGGTGGATTGGATTCAGTGATATCCGAAGTTAAGGTAATTCCTGTTGTTTTTAAAGTTGCCAATTTTGAGATGGTTTTGAAAAAGTTACTATTTACATACTTGCAAAATCAATGCAATTAACTTGACTAACTCTCTATAATTTTTTTTGACAAAAATTGTGTTGAATCTTGTGTTGAATTTATACGTTCATTTTTAGGAATCTGTTATTCTGCCATTCAGCAGAAGGTCATTGTTTAAAACATCAGCATTGTTGTCAGCACCAAAAGGTTTTAAAATAAAAGATATTAATAATAATTCAAATGTCATTCACCTTATCTCTCCAAGAGGAGATAAGTTTTATTTTTGTTTTATAACACTTTTTTTATTAACAAAATGTTTGTTTTCTTTCATAGGGGTTTTACTGTATGGACCTCCGGGATGTGGAAAAACAATGATAGCAAAAGCTACTGCAAAGGAAGCAGGTCAGTAATTTAAACTTTATTTAAACCAACTAGGTTTTAATGTTTTAAAAAAATAAGTTGCAGTGAATTAGTTCCTTCTAAAAGATCATTTCAGCAATTAATTTGATTATAAAATTATAAAAATAGTGATCACCTTCACCTACGTGTTACCTTACGCGTTATCATAAGTTTCTGCAAGTAATGATAATATTTTAAATATATGTATAGTATGTATTATTTTTATAAAAAATAACGGTAAAGCGTGGTAACTGCGGTTATTCCAGTACTTATTTCATTAAATTTTTATATAATATTTCTTCTGCAAATTGCATTGACTTTATATAGATAGATCTTCCATTTTCTTCTTTTTTAGGATGTAACTTTATCAACTTAGAAGTTTCGTCACTAACTGATAAGTGGTATGGGGAATCACAAAAACTTGCAAGTGCTGTGTTCTCACTAGTAAGATGAAATTATGTTTTTATACACTTATGAGAGATGTATGTAAAAAGGTGTATGATGACCATGCATATATATTTCAAGTGATACATTCGGAAGAATGCATCATTAAGAAACATAACATAACTTGATCAAAATGTTTCCTAACTTTAGTACATTTTGATCAAGTTGATTGGTTTAGTGAACCAAAGAATCACTGGCATTTCAAGCATTCTCTAGGTCAGACTCTTTACATGGTACTGCTGTATTTGATTAAATTTATTTTTGTTAATTTAGGCTACAAAAATACAACCCTGCATCATTTTCATTGATGAAATAGGTAAGTTCGTCGCTCGCCTCTTTTTAACACCATTTTGTTGAACTGTATTGTGTACCATTAATAAAAATAACGACATTTGAACGACCCAGTTGTTAAAGTCTTCTTGAAATTCTTAATCGTTGTTGTCTAGATTCATTTCTACGATCGCGTGATAGTCATGATAATGAAGCTACGGCCATGATGAAAGCACAGTTTATGAGCTTATGGGATGGTATGATAAATCTGCTTTGTTATTATTTATCACTTTAAAGGAGAATGGAGGTCAAATTGTTTTTCTTTGTAAAGGGTGGTAGGCAAGACCTTAGTTTATTAAATTTCAGGTGAAGTCTTGGATTCTTCCAAGCATTAACTTTCCTAGGAGTGATAAAATGCTACATTAAAAGTTGATCTCCAGGCTGTTGTTTTTGAACAAGTCTTTGATGTTCTTAATACCAACAATCTCTCAGTGTAAACAGACCTGTAAATATCTTTGGCCCTGACCCTCTTGTGTACAGTTTACATGCATGCACTGGTGAGAAATAAAAATCTTTGAGAAACGTGTCTTGTAACTTTTTAAACTTTTTTTTGTGCAACCATGATTTGGCTGTTTTTCAAATTTTAAATTAATTTTAAAAATTAAAGGAATTTGCTGTCAAGCCTTTTTTGTTTTTTTTGTTTTTTGTTTGTTTTAGCATTTGACCAATTTTCTTTTCTGTTAACAGGTTTGCTCTCCAAATCCACTGTGGATATAATCATAATGGCTGCAACAAATCGTCCACAAGATATAGATCGTGCAATATTGCGTCGGTTACCGTGTCGTTTTCACATAGGGCTACCTGTAAGAGAAGTTTTCCTTTTGAAAATATAAACCATGATTTCGGTTGAAGAAAATTTATTTTGTTCATTAAATTTGTTCAGAAATTCGGAATCGTTTATGGAACATCATTTTCACTCTAGTTTTTTTTCTTGAATTGTAGATGTGGTTTATTCAAACTGTATTTATAATGTTTCCTTTCTTTTTAGGAGCTTCAACAGAGGATGTCTATACTGAATATAATTCTTCGAACAGAAAGGGTGAGCTGGTTAAAATGATCAAGAGGGTTGAAATTTGTGGAGGAGAGTGTTAGCTATTAAAGCATAAAAGAAAAAACGTGCAAATAATCCCATTGTTGGTACACTAAAAGCAGTAGTGTTATGTTAATGTGCTCCTCCACAATTTTCGACACACTGGATGTGTAGCTGCTATTGGTTGTGGAAGTATTAACCATCGAGTCGGATCCTCAGTAAAAATTAGAAACATATATGTGCAGTACAGCCCGAAAGAAACTTTACGCGTTCATGAAGAAATGAATTTTTACATGAAAAGATTTTTCTTTGCAAGGTGATTTGTTTAGATACTCGGCGAACATGAAAATGCGTGTTAAATAAACAAAAGACTGTTAACTTCTAAAGACATCGACTCTTCGTAGAAGCTTATTTTCGGACATGTAAAGTTACATTCGGGCTGTACTGTATTAGGCTACAGAGGCGTTGCTAGAGCCCAGTCAAAATTTATGGAGGAGAGTCATTTAAAGTAGAAAAGGAAAACGTGCAAGTAACCTAATCGACACTTAAGACTGAAAAGAAATATCCTCCACTTGGGTTACACGTTTCATCTTCCACCTCTCTCCAAAACTCTATCACTTGAAAAAGTCCAAAGCTCGATTTAAAGGAGCTACGACATGAGTCACGTGATCGTGTCGTAGCCCCTTTAAAGGTCTTAAATGTATATTATGCATAAAGCTTAATTTCGTTTCTTTATTTTTTCTTTCAGTTAGCTGACGATGTAGATGTTGCTGAGATTGGCAATTATACTAAAGACCTTTCTGGCAGTGATTTGAAGGAGTTATGTCGACTGGCAGCTTTGCAGTGTTTAAGACGAACTGTGAACGATATAGAGCATTCAGAAGAGGAGTAAGGTTATGTTTTGTCTCTACAACGATATAATATTGACAATAAAAATTTTTCGGGGGGGGGAGGGGATGTTCGGTTTTTCAATTGTGGTGTTTATTGCCACTAGGTTTGCTGACTCACCACTGAAACCAATAATAATGGAAGATTTCATTGACGCATTGAAACGAATGAAAAGAAATCATTTGGTTAATAATAATGGAGATCCAATCAGATTGTAGTTCGGATAGCATGGTGATACAAGTGCACGGAAGTTCTTCATAGCGAACCGATGATGAAAAGGCCGTCACGAAATTTCACTCGTAAAATGTACACGCTCCTTTGATATGGGTTACAACGCCTTCCAAAAACGCTTTCTATGAACGTCATTATTTCTGAAAGAGGTACGCGAACATAGATACGCTTCATGGTTGGTCGAGTGGTGGTTGTCATGACAACATTTACGGAAACAAACTTGTATAATGTGCTTGTACATAGTCACATAGTCTTGTGACTATGGCTTGTATAATCATTACTCGGAATAGAATCTGTTTATGAAATTCGTGTATACACTTCCATGGAAACCCTTTTTATTCGCGTAATATTTGCGATTAGAGATTATGTTAATTTTCAAACTTCTTCAATGAAAAGTCAAACCCTTCACAACAAGATCTTGACTGGCTTCGATTCTAACTGCTTGAATTTCTCTAGAGGTAATTTCCCCTCAATGTTATGTTAGTACACAATTATGTGTACATATAATGTTTTGTGTGTAGGGATTAGGACAAATGAGAAGATAACAGACAGTTCTGGTAATATCAATTACTATGTGGCAGCTTCATATTCAAATAATTGCGTGTAGAGATTGGGACAATTTATGAAAGCAGCAGATGAGAAGGAAAACCGATGTCATAGAGATGACAGACACGTTCTGTGAAGGGTTCACTTCAATATTGCCAGCGGCGGATCTAGAGGGTAGTCGAAATTTGTGGAGGAGAATGTTAAAGTATAAAAGAAAAGCTTTCAAATAAGTCCATTGGCGAAACAGACTGAAAACAGAAATTATGTTAATGTTCTCCTCTGCTGATTGCTTAGTCAATTATCTGTCAGTTTCTTGTCACAATGCACTATAATGTTGATGATAATTTTGTTGATTTCCATAGCAACCATACTACATACTTGTAACAGTAAATTTTGTCATCCCCTTACAAAATGACGGCATACTATAGGGTATCAGACACGCCGTAATTTTCATAACGTAACTTTCATAACGTAACTTTCATAACGTAATTTTCATAACGTACTTTTCATAACGTAACTTTCATAACGTAACTTTCATAACGTAATTTTCATAACGTAATTTTCATAACGTACTTTTCATAACGTAACTTTCATAACGTAATTTTCATAACGTACTTTTCATAACGTAACTTTCATAACGTAATTTTCATAACGTACTTTTCATAACGTAACTTTCATAACGTAATTTTCATGACTTGACGTAAGATGTTTGTCTGTAAGAGTTTTACCATTAACTTTTCAAAAATAACGCCAATAAAAAGGCGTAAAAAGGACCAATAGGATAACTACAGGGCCTCCTCCGACATTCACAGGGGAAATTCACATAAAATCGAGACATGTTTATTACACGTGTTTATTCCGGTTACTGGTGAAAATGAAATTTTCCTTATATTTTCCAATATAGTGAGCGATAGATAGTCCCTTCCTTCCCATCCGTGGTGTGGTTGGGTATATCTGTACTGGAAACAGTATATGCTCGAGATTACCATTAACTTAAAGGACAAAATATATCAATTATTTCGACCATAACATCTCTTTCCCCTTCGGTTATTTCAGGACTTTCTTAAGTTGTGCCTTTTAGTAAGGTTTGTGTACAAGAGAAAAAACAATGGAGGTATAAGCAAATCAAGTGGAAGCTACGAGGGAGATTTCCATCGTTGAAGAAAACATCAAAAACAAATTTCCTTCATTGCTTCTTCCAGTAGATTTTAGACCTTTATTATTTCCTCTTTTGTTGTGTTTGCAAATCTCATCTGACATCATCAAGTATCTCAACTCCGAATGATAATGATAATTGCGCATCCATGACAAGTTTACTTAGACTTAAAAATTAAGGGATTTGATTGGGTGATTTCCAAATAAAGAGTTCGTATCCAACTAGTTCCCAGTTTTTCATGATGGTTAACCCTAACACGAGCGATATACCTAAAAGGTTTAAAATTTCCTAATATTTTCAAGTAAAGCGCACTCTTTCCCATTGGTTATTATTAGAATTACAGAAAATCCACACGGCAACTTTAAGCGCATTGCGTCGAGCTGCTTAACGCTTCTTATTGCTATCAGCTTTCATACAACTTTCTCGAAATTATGTTTAAACCCCGTGTTATGGCCTAGTCAACGTTTTACATATCTATGATTTTACAACTTAGTAACAGTCTCTAGGGGCCATCCATTGAATACGTACGCACTAACTAATCGATTTTTTGACTCCCCCTCCTCTCCATTTTGGGTTGATTCCCTGCGATCATAACAACAATGTTTATTTTACTTATTTCCTTCAAAATATAAAATCTATCAATTAGTAAATATAAATATATACAAGAAAATCATTTTAAGAAAGGGAAAAAAACATCTTTCAATTATAAAACTATCTTCATTAAGAAAATTTATATAGCTATGATTTCAAAAGACGTCAAAGCAATTACTTCGTTCAAAATGTTTATTTTCTTTGGCGAATCAAAGCCAAAATGGAGCTGATAATTTGCCTGGCAGTCAAAATTTTATATGAATTGCTGTGACGTCACGACTGTGCATGTGATGTGATTGTATCGAAATTCTGAGCAAAAAACAAGCAAAACTATTAAAAGAAAAATAGAAACTCAGGAGGAGAACAGATCCAAATTTAGAGGACTAAAGAATAAAGTAATGGTCCGAATGAACTCCTCCACAGATGTTCATATTTTTAACACAAAAATATGAACAACAAACACCAAGATGGACGGGGGTAATCTGCATATAAAAGATAATCGAAAAATCAAAAATGTTATTAACGTTATTAGAGGCCGCTTATGCATCATTTCCAGATCAGCTTACTTCACTGGTAAAAACTCTTATGAAAGTGTTTGAAAGAACGAGTCATATCCTTACTCTCGCCCGCCCAAACAGATTTTACAAGGTTTACACCATAAAGTTTTTATCAGACAGTTCGAGATAGCGAGACTACTTCCCGAAATAAACAAAAATGAATTTACATAATCACATTATCTCAATTCTAAGTTTGATCCGCAAAAAAAATAAAAACTTTCTATCAAAATTATCATGTACATTATTAAAAACTTAAATCAGTTAATAAGATTGGATAGGAAACTTTAGTAGAATCTTGTAGGATAAAGGTAGAATATACTTTTGCCAACTAAATCTGCTCCCATTCATCACGTCTGTCAATCTGTTTGTTCACATTACCACGCTCTGCGAACCATTAATTTGTTTACAACAATACTATGGTCAATGAAATTAACAAAGTAACGGTTGTTTCATAATTCGATCAGGAATCTGATTGGATGTCACTTCAATAATACAATCTGATTGGCTGACAATTCCATATTGTATTCTGATTGGCTCTGTAACCTTGGTATTTCATTTGTTATCCCTGGCGTGAAACTCGGAATTAGATAACTATAACCAAGAAAATGGCGGATATCACATAAATATGATTGGCTAATTTTCATCGTAGTTACGGTAACCATAAATTAACAATTATAAACATTAAATTAATCTTTCAATACCAAGCAATCGATCCAATGCATACGTGAATTCAAATGTGTCTAACACATCTTTAAAACCCAGATGCGAATCAAGAACGGCGTAATAATAGTCAGGACTCTGGAAAGTAAAACAATTCCGGTCTGTGAAATATATCTGAAAACTTCTTCTGTGTCGTACAGTACACAACGAAAGAAACGCTAAAAGCTTGCAATCTAGCGGCTTTTGCTTTATTAATAAATTCCGCCAAAAGCGTCCGCGGAAAAGTGAGATCAAGCTCAACTTTTCCGCCGCGTAATATTCCGCAAGCCTATCAAATGGCTCAATTAGTGATCACGTGGAGAAAACAATAGCCGCTCCGCACTGAATATTCCATCAGTGGAAAACCGGTAACCGAGATTTCATGAGATTTATTGTTCGTATCGCACAATGAAAGAGAACTTCATACTTACTTCAACTTTTAAGTCGAAAAACATGAGGAGATGAAGTCCTGATAATTTTTTTAATCGATTTGTGTTACTCATCGACCTAAACAAAAAAGATTGAAATAACAAACTTCGGATCTGCAGTTTACTGCTATCGAAATATCGGAATATCGCTTGTAAGGATAAAAGATCAGTTTAAAGAGATCACGTGACCACCTTATGAACGAACCTTATTAATTGGTTTTCGTTCAGCCAATCAATGACGTCTTGATTTGACCATGCTAGAACGTCAGTGCTTCGAGCTTTACCACTTCCTAAACGGAAAAAAGCATGGAAGATATACTTTACATGAATGATAGGAAATATGACATCTTTGTTGACGATACAGTAGACTCTACAAACATCTAATGGACCGTGCAAAATGATAGAGGAGTTAGAATGAGGATTAATTTTTATAGAAATCCTAGGTGAAGGGGCGTTTTAAATTGGTTCGAATCACAAAGAGTTCGAGTATTTGCGTCATACTACCGACAATATGAGAGAATTTGCCATCTCCGCTAACCTCCAAAAAGAAAACCCGACTAAAGCGTTGTATACACTATTTGATTTCAAGGCCTTCCAACAAAGCCGTCGCGGAAAGCGCGGTTAATTCTATCCGCTTAAAACAGCGAGCGGAAAGATGCACGAGATTTAATTAACGACATAATTACTAATATTAGAAATCACAAGTTTTGAATGGTTCCAGTAAAACGCATTACAACATTCGTCCTCCTTGAAAGTTAAAACTTTCAAGGCGCACCGATCACGCCGGTAAAAGTTGATCAGGTTTTATTTTTATTTTTTTATTTAATTTATTTAAAGTCGGTTACATATAATATCTAGTTTCTAAAAATAAATACATAGATGCTAATCCAGACCGACTAATTTAATAAGGTATAAATCTACGTGGGCAGTTCTATTGACTTATCGATACATTTCAAATTACACAAGTGTGTAAACAGACCATTAATCAATTATTCTTTGTTTACACTATTCATTTGTTGAAATCAACACGGCTCAGTTTATAGTGTAAAATCGATATAATAGTCCGCACGATGTTGGTGATACTTAGCGATCATGAAGAATATATACCTGTGTTCACCAGGACTTCTTTAACGATACCTTTATCACTAGGTCCTGTCAACGACTTCACGTATTCTGTTAACGCGTCCAGGCTACCACTAAACATTGTACGCCGAGAAAAATCGAACGTTTTTTCATTTTGTACTAACTCACTTAACCAACCGTCTGGAACGAAATCTATGTCTACAATGACTGGGATGACGAGTTTTCGAAGTGTGTGTGCGTAATCAATTTCTGAAAGAAAAAGTATCGAGTTATCCATAGTCCCATTTTTCTTTTTTCTTTTTTTTTCTTTTCTTTTCTTTTCTTTTTTTATTTCATTTTTTTTTTGGTGGTTTGGTGGTTGGGTGACTGGTGCAGTTGATATACAGGACAGCTCAAAAGAAAACCCACCGCGGAGAAAACTAGTTCACTCTCTGTATTTGGAACATACAAGGGGTCCAAAAAATGCTTCGAGTTATGGAGGGTTCATTTAAAAAATTTAGTTCGAATCAGAGAAAGTTCAAATTATGGAGGTTCGAACTACAGAGGTTTGGCTGTAGTACCATTTGCGACAAATCCATATGAAATGATTGAGAAAAGCACAAACCTGCAAATGTATGCGGTGAATGCTTGTATTTCCTTGTTATGACAGCAATAACAATAGTTGCACTCTCCACCCCTCTAGTCATAACTTCTTGAAGAGATCTTTCTTCACGGTCTGTATTCATCCACACTTTATAACCTTGGCGATGGAGCTCATCTCGAATACCAATCACCAATGGCTGCGATTCGAACTCATAACTTAACATCACGTGGTTTGGACTCGATCGACACGTTTCACGTGTACCTAAGAATTCAAAGAGTGGAATCTCAATAAACCAAACACCATCCGTTTCGAAATATAATGTCCGCTTTAAAAAATGGTCCTTTATAAAAGTTTGCCCAGGAAAACATTTCGTTCCTTGACATGTCTGTCTTATGGAAGCGTCAGCCTTATTATTGATATACAGTGAAATCTCTATAAAGCAGACACCTTTTGTATAACGGACACATACTCCACGTACGTATGAATGTAGGAATGGATGTATTTACAGTCAGATTCTCATAGGTGAAGTCTCTATACAGCGGACATTGGTGAACAAAAATGATGTCCACTTTATAGAGATTGCATCACAACAATTTGACCAATCAGCGTTCAAATGTTTGGATATTGATGTTTTGATAATAATTCTACACTGATAAAACCACAGTCATTAAAATATTCACTGTGGTCTGGACATCTATTGCGAACCTCTATTGTTTTTTTTTTTTAATTTGAACTACATAACTGTAGCTTGTTTTGCACACTTTTTGATCACATGATGGTAAATAAGTACTGTGGATTGGTTGGAATTTTGCCATGTGATCAAAAAGTGTGCAAAACTCACCTATTGTGAAAAGAAAAAACTGACATTAAGTTGTTATAATCCAGAATTTTCTAATGATAACGAGATTATATAAGGAGAAGCTGACCACACCTTTGACGTCATATTTTTCTTCGCATTCCCATAGAATTCCACTTGCAGCATATCGTATTGATGGATTTTCTGACGCCTAAAGAAAACAAGCAAGCAATATTGACAACAACAACAACAACAAAACAACAAAATAGTGATGAAATTCCCAGCCATATCTGCCCGAGAAAGCAACAGCAAAGCAGTTGCTAGTGTTGCCAGTGCATCTATCGCACTTGTTTTGATGAGATTTTAAAACATACTTTGAGTTCTCGCAACTGGTTCATCAATTTGCCCATGCCACGCAAAATATCTTTAGCTTCACGATTAAATGACACATTCCAAAGAGCATTCAAAGCTGCAAGTTTTTCAACATCTGTGTAGGAATATTTCAGTAGCTTATGGAGTATCTCTTGCCCACTGTTGCGCGTAATCTACAAATTAACGACACATTTTCAAATGCAACACTTTTTCTCAACTGAGAAAAATAATGAAAGAAAGAATATCAAAACATAAAATATGGTAATAAATTAATATTATAATTATAATAAATTAATATGCCAAGCAGGTATGAAGAATCAAAATGATAGACATAAAAAGACTCTTCACAAAGACACAATAAGGTTTAGCACACTACCTTGTTGGCCCTTTTTACGCCGCCCTTAATGGCGTAAATTTTCATGATTTGGCGTTAAAAGGGCTAGCGTAAGATGTTTGTATATCAAGGTTTGACCGTGGTCTTTAAAAAAATAACGCCAAGAAAGACCGGTGTGTTTAATTTTATTTTCATTTCATAAATTTCAAGAATTTTAAATCTATTTCTATGAATTTCTATCTTTTAATATCGCGCGGATCTTGCTTACTTTCCCAAGTAAATTTTCACTCGAAAATATATGTGACTGAGAATTGGCTGGATTAAGTGTAAACACGGAAAACATTTACACAGAAGCTTCATCGTTATAGTTCATTATTATAGCTTACACCTACCAGTTGTTTATTAGCCTGGTGACCAGCAATACGAGATATGCAATTTGCTAATTCGACAGCTTTAAAGTCTTGATGACTATGTTCAGAATGTTCTAAGGATCGATCGAGAAACTGCAACAAGCGAATAACCGAGTCTGCAAGAAATGACAAAAATATAAAAATAAAAATATAAAAATAAAAATAAATATAAAAATAAAAATATAAAAATAAAAATAAAAATAAAAATAAATATAAAAATAAAAATAAAAAATAACAAAGCAATGTAAAAAAAAAAGAAGAAAATAAAATTGAAAGTCATAAAAGGAATGAGAAGGAGTGTTTTCTATAGGAATGGCAAGCAATATCGCCTGCTTTTTCAATAAAAAAACACTCCTGCACAGAGACATTTTGAAGATTTTGCCCACTGGGTATTCTCCTGTGTAATATTTTCTCTTGTCTGTGTGCTTTTACTATTTTTGCGATTTGTCATGTTCTGGAATAAGAAACACTTGTAAAACTAGCCATTATGAACTTAAAAGTAAACCTTTAAAAGTCTATCAGGAGGAGTGTTTTCTATAGAAATGGCAAGCACTATTGCCTACTGTTTCAAAACTCCTCCACAAATACTTTTTGAAGATTTTATATATATACAATAAATACAATAAATCTACCTTCTCGAGGAATGATCAGGTCATAATTGTTGTCATCGATCAAGAACGAAAGTGTCAACAACATTGCCATATTAACCTTGCGTGCGTCAACTGTATCGAATGTTTCGTATCGAATGTCAGTGTAAACATTTACGCAGTCGTGCTCGATCAGGTATGATGCATTGACAGGTGTTTGAGCACAGTTGTAGACCAATTCACAGATCGATTTGAGAAACATCTCACGGGCAGTGACCTGAAATAATAGAGATAACATCAAAACAGGTAAAAGGACACCCCTCTCATCAAAACAGCAAAATGGGAACACATCAGAATGAGATTCTAGAGTCAATGCTTATCCAATGAATTTGATTTGTTTTTCGGGAAGACAAACATCTTGGTCGAATGTTGCAACATATTTCCCAGTGGGTAAAATCTTCAAAAAGTCCCTGTGACGGAGTGATTTTTATTGAAACAGCAGGCGATATTGCCTGCCATTCCTATAAAAAACAATCCTTCTCATAGACTTTTTGAAGATTTTGCCCACTGGGTTTTGTATGCAACTGTTCCAAACTCTTAAGTGCTCCCTGATTCCAAGAAATATTTTTTGAATTTGAAAATCAGGGAATAAAGCTATAAGTTGATGAAGATCATTTCTCGAAGAAGCAAGGACTCTTTAAAAATAGGTTTTGATCACATGGCAAAATTCCAACCAATCCACAGTAGTTATTTACCATCATGTGATCAAAAAGTGTGCAAAACAAGCTACAGTTCAAGTTAAAAATTCCGACAATAAGTTGTTATAATCAATTTTTTCTTTGATCTTTTCAATTCCAACCAATCCACAGTAGCTATTTACCATCATGTGATCAAAAAGTGTGTAATAATGATTATAATCACATTAATGAGGCTCTTCACACCCTCCACTCATAAATTATAAAACAGCTTCATCATTATAGCTGTAACAACTCTTCAGCAACACTTTTTTCTCAAGGTGTAAATGCAACTGACCTTTCCCCAATGTATCTTATGCAGCTGTGGTAAAACATCTTCTAACAGATATCCAACCAAGTTATCTTCACAGCAAGCAATTCGACTTGCTTTATGATGGTCAGTGAAGTTAACAGCGGCTTTCAACAAACCATCGAAAATTACCGATATAGCAAATTCAGAGCTGGTGCGATTCATTCGCAGCAATGAAGGTAAGTGTCCACTGTAGTAAATTGTATTCTAAATAAAAATCAAATCAAATCAAATCAAAAAAAAAAAAAAAAAAAAAAAAATTTAGCCACCATCTTTTAAAAATATTTCTTTCATCTATTAGTGGTAAAAATATCTATCTACATGGAGATAGGCAAAAGTGGTATTGTTGGTTTCTATGATCAAAATACAGTAAAACCTCTCTTATCATCTGTTTATTTCAACTTCAACCATAATAAATTATGCAAATCTTTAATCTAATTAAATAATTATTTAAATTGCGAGGCAATAGTGATAATTTATACAAAATAAATCAAAACAAATACATGTGTTTGATGCACAAGATGCAATCTTTATCATTATCATGTATTCGCAATTGAGTACACTGGGAAAATGAAGAAAACAGCGATTCCAGGACTTGTTACGCTGGTTGTTTATTTACGTTTGTTTAGGAATGTGCATTTAAATTTTTGGTTAGGTAGCATAATTTTGTTAAATAATTATTTTCATAATGGCTACTATTTCGTGGTGTTGTAGGATGCTACAAGAGGCACTGATGGTACTCGAGGAAGGCAAATCTGAATACTAAGGTATAAAAAAAATCCACCCTTAGTGTCAATTTTTTCTTTGATCTATCTAATAGGTAAACTTTGTTTTGCATGACATGACAAAATTCCAACAAATCCACAGTAGTGATTTGCCATCATGTGATCATCATGTGATCATCATGTGATCAAAAAGTGTGCAAAACAAATACAGTTTAACTAGTTCAAGTTAAAAATACCGACAATAGAACTCGACAATAGAACTCGACAATAGAACTCGAAATAGAACTCGACAATAGAACTCGACAATAGAACTCGACAATAGAACTCGACAATAGAATTGCAGTGAATTTTCAAATTACTTAGCCTCCACTCCACAATTTTCAAGCGAAGCCTATGTATATGTGGGTGAATAGAAGTTATTGGTAATTGGTTTAAATATTCGTTCAGATTATCTCCTGCAAAAATGCCTTTATAATTGGAAGTTCAGATTCAAAATTGATTAAAAAAGTTTATCATTATTTTTATTTACCTTCTTAGACACAAAAGGAAATCGTTTTCTTTCTTATTATAACAAGATCAGAGTTTTGATCAAAGTTTGAAAATCATTCAGTTTGGGCAACAACGGAGGAGAGTTTGAAAATCACAGACTTCACCTCATTATTATTATATAATAGAAATTTCATTTCAAGTTGAAAAATGCTTTTAGCAACAGGATGTAAATGTTAGCAACAAACAACAAAGAGGCAATTTTGATATCATTAACATCCTCATGGAGTTTTACGAGTTTTTTTTCTTTTTATAGAGAGTAATAAAACATTAGTAACTATCCTACCCAGTCGGCAAAATCTTTAAAAATTCTATGAGGAGTGTTTCAATAAAAAAACACTCCTCCATAGAAACTTTTTGAAGATTTTGTCTTTATATTTTACTGTTTGAATTCCTTTGGTTTTAAGACTGGCAAGTTATTCCATAGCATTGATGCTCTAAAATATAAACTGCCAATGCCATATGTTTTTCCTAGAAGCACTAGTTTGCTGCAAGATATCATATTGTCATGGTTGGGCTTACTTTGAAACTTAAATTCTGGGTTTGGAAACCTCCACCGTTAAATAGTACCAACTACCACAATGCTATGAACGTCCATGAATGATAGCAGTCACAACAAAAAAAAATCTTAAGACCTGAAGGAGGAAGATTTTTAAAGGAGATTTTGGAGTATAGCAGGAATTTTTTATTAAGTAAAAAATTTTTTCATGGGACAAAGTTAAATAAATAGTCACCAAAACCATAGGAGTTCGTCACTGGCCAATAGGAGTTCAGCCTAAATGTCACTGGCCAATCAACTTTTTGCAATGTCTGGCCAATCAACTTTTTGCAATGTCTGGACAATTTTGAGGAATTTCCAGTATAGGCCACCCTGAAACAGTACCAACAGCAAAAGCAGCCTTCTTTATGTTTGTTTTTATCACTGCACTACCTGTTTGTGACACCCCAAAAACATGGCTGACCTTCATACTCCTTCTAACACTGCTTATGCATCCATACAATCTCAATAATTTTGATATCTCCTTTGACACATGCAATTTAATTATTATGGCAATTATTTCAATATTAAGTTTCATTCAACTCATCCACTTACTGCAAAAGTTGAATGGAACAAAAATAACAACTTACAACTTTTTTGTTTTCACATTAAGTTGTTTTTACATTTCCATTTATATTTTTAAATAGTTTTTATGGGTCCAATTAATTGTACTATGTAGTTTAGCCTTTAATTCTTTTAAACAAAAACAATTAGGGAAATTATAAAATTAGAATTAGGAACAATTAGGAAAAATCACTAAGCTTAGAATTATAAACTCATCAAGAAATCTTGATAACAGCATTAGATTTGTAATTGTTATCCGCACGTAACCATTTCCAAAGCAGTTTAATAACATCCACAGGTATCCTTTACCAAGAAAGCTGAAGGAATATTAGAATAAAAAAAACTCCAAAAAGTCCTACCTCAATATCCGTGCATTCTCTAAATACATGCGGATAACTCTTCTTCAATTTTCGTAAACATCCTAACATTATTTTTGGCCATTCTTGTACAACCAGGAAATCCAAGACCGAAGACAGGTTTTCTGAATTTTTGATTGATTTTTCTTCAGCATTTTTTAACTCCCAAAATAAAGAATGCAATCTTTTCACTGCTTCAAAATCCTTTCCAAAATTTATCTCACTTACAACCAAATTATCAAGATGTGTTAGTACTTCCTTAAACTGCTGACAAAATGTTGATTCTTCGTTGTCACCGTTGCTTTTATGTTGTGGACTAATTGGAGTAAAGAAAACGCTTACACAAGTGCCGCCAGTGGATTTTCTCCTCCGTTGTTGCCCAAACTCATCCTCTATCACTATACTCCTACGGAAGCTAGTGTTACGGGACAGTTTGAAGTGATGGTCGTCCTCACCTGACGTATAATCAACATCATCAGGCTCAGATTCGTTTGGTAAACTAGACCCACTAGCGAGTTTTTGCTGTCGTTTTAATAAATTCATTTTTTTCAGTATATTATCTGTATCCATTTCCATATTGGGTTCTTGTTCAGTTTCAGGAGAAACCATTGATTCAATCGGCTTTTCAAAACTATCAACTCCATTTGTATAAGAGTCGATGAAGTCAAGGTCGTCCTTACTTAAGTAGTTTTTATATTCATACTTCATGTCAGGAGGAGTATCTGAATGTACTACTGTATTGCTTGACTTTGCATGGCTTGTGCTTTGTGTTACTTTCAATCGAGGGGATTTTTTATTGATTTGTGTAATAACAACATTATCTTCGGTTTTTGATCGTGTATATACACGATGTGTAGGACGTTTCACTGGCTTGGCATTAATACTATATCCAGTCATTTTCGTTGTTCCTCTTTCTTTCTGAAAATCTTCAGTGTGTTTTCTCATTTGCTTTGGAGAATCAAATAATCTTCGTTGAGGTGAAAAATCACGAGACATTTTGGGAGTTGGATTTTCAGCAGTAGAGTTTGTGGATTTATTTGCTTCATTGGAAACTGAAGAATCAAAACTTTGAAATAAGTTAAGTTTGGAAGCAAAACTCATTTCTTCATCTTTTTTCCTTCTTGGGACTGAGTGAAAACTATGACTCTTTTGGAGTTTAACAGGCGTACCTTTCTGTCGTTTGTTTAAAATCCGCTCAGGTAACTCTCGAGATTTCTTTCGAGATTCTACGTTTACGTTCAGTGGTTTTCTTGTATCTTTCTTACGTGGAAACGTATTCAATTTGTTCCTATCATTGCATTGTCCTGAAATTTCCAACGTTGTGTCAGCAAAAATATCTTCAACGAAATCATTCATTACTTTCTTTCTTTCCTCAATCAATTTTTCTAAATCAATTTTTTCTGCTTTCTCTTCTTTTTCATTCAGCACTGGGTAATGTGGAAGATTCGGTTCACTTTCCAAATTGTCAACATTAGTGGGAACAACATCTTCATTGATTATTGAAACACTTTCGGAAGGAGATTTCTCTGACACATCTCCGTTAACTTCTTTTAAAAAGGAAATATTTTCTTTCTGTGGCCATTTCTGATCTTCTATAGCTTCATCATTCTTCCTTCTAGTGTCAAAATAAACAAAATTTTCATCATTCATCGCTTCCAGTTCATTTAGATTTAATTCATCAAATGACTCCAGAACCAACTGATCAATCATCTTAAATTGCTCGTCTAAAGGATCAATTTCTTCTTTTCTTACGTCTAACAAGTTTTCTAATGACTGAGCTCTATGTTGTCGACCGGCAAAACCAAACCATGTTCCCCCTCCAGGGTTAGTTTCATCATCACCATCATCAAAAGATGATTGGTTATTATTGTCGTCAGGAATACCATTATTTGTTGCAGATGGAACATTGGGTATTTCTTGATACAATACTTCTTCAGGCAATTCTGGAAAAGGCTGCTCATATACATTATTTTCATTAACATATGTTACAGGCTGTTCGTCGTCTGAATCGGTGTCGGGAAACTCCCCTTTCAGTTTGAAGTATCTGCCCTTTTTACCCACCACATTTGATTGATTGTCATTTTGACATGGAGTTTCATATACATGATCGTTCATATAAACAGGAAAATCAAAGTCAGAAGGTAATACATTAGAATCTACAGGGGATTCGTATATATTAACATCATCATGAAAGCCATTGTTTAAAGATTGTGTAATAGGCTCTGCATAAATATTAACATCATCTTCTAGAATTTCATTTTGGGATGATTCAGTCTTTGCAATGTTTTCGTAGGTTTCTACTTTGAGATCATATCCGGAAAACCAGAAAAATTTTCCAGAGTATGCAAGGGATGACTCATCAACATCCATTTCATAGTTTTTGTTGAGATCTAAGATTGACATAATAAAATATTGTGGTTTCTTTTTGTTTACATCTAAAAACAATGAAAGACAGTAACATATGATCAGATGATCAATACAAGAGTTCTTGAAGCATCAATACAGCTTTTACTTCGTTATAAGGACTGTAACAGGCAAGCAGTGAGAAATGTGTCTTTGTATACTACCAATTGCTCCATTCACAAAAGTCACAGATTATGTATAAAAACAGATTTACTATAGAAAGTTGAAAACAAATTCCAATTTAAAAGTAACTAAAAACATTTAGCCATCCTTTGTTACTCTTATCCTTCAGGTAAAAACAACGTTCATAGACTAATGTATTATAGGAACACTTACAAGCATTCATTTAACATATATCAAGTTCGCATTTCGGTGGCCACAGTATGACACAAATATTTCCTTTAACATTGACACTCTTTATATTCAATTATTGTTTCTTGTTACTTCCTTAAAGGAAGTTTTCTACAGACATGCTATGTATTGTAAAACCAAAGGTACGAAAACAGAAGGTTAAAAAAAATAAAGATAAAATTAAAAAAAACACAAAAAAAACAACAGCAACCACTTTTATTTACATCAACAAGAAGAATAAAATTTGCATCCAAGTTGTCCAAATATTTGGTCTTAAAGTAGAGTCACATTTAAGCAGAATAAACTATCTTCGTATCAACGTCAAGAAAGCCTTGATGAAAACCGCAACCAATTAAATCTAAAGAACATTTAATTTGAATAAATTAATAGTACGGATTTGTTAATAGCTAACGAGATCTTTAAAATGCAATTATAGATGTTCTCATAAATCATTAATGAAATAAGGGCCACAATAAAGAAAAAAACAACCTTAATGCAACAAGTTTAGAAGATTAAGAACCTTGGAAATAAACTATTATGAAATATTAATATGAGATACAAACACAAGGAAAAATACAAAAATGTCACAAAAAATCACTTGAGTTCCTTCATGAAAATGTTTTTCCTGAATGCTTTGTATTTGTGTTAAACAAGTGATTGTTTATTGACGGATTTACTATCGGCAAGTCATAAATCGTGAATTGACATACAATACAAATAAAAACAGACATTATATACTATATATATATACTATAATTGATATTAGTGTCTATCATTATGGAAACAAAAAACACCCTTCTAAAAAACCTGCAGTAAACAAGACACTCCCTAAAGAAAGTGAAAGCAAATAATTCTGGTAGTGGAAATATACGAACATTCCTAGTTTGCAAACTCTTTAAAGGAATTAGTAATTTTTAAAAACTTTTAATTCAAACTTTACAAAAACATTTTGATTTAATACTTGAAACCAAACAAAGGACCTATTATAATGCTCGTGAACTTGAGGCAAAACATGGGTGGACACAAAGTATTTGCCATTCATAAAATTTATTGTAATGCAACACAAATCACTCATAGATTATTTTGATTTGTAGAAAACCATAATGTAAGATCAACTTTCAAGAGATCTGATTGTTATAAGTTACTCATACATATCACTTGTAATAAAATGCCAATAAAATGAGTCATTAAAATCATGAACGATTTAAAAACAGTACTAGTTTATCATAATAAACTTTCTTTCAGACTGGGATCAAGTACCAATAAATCTCCTCATATTTAATGTCACAAAATAATTATAACATATCGATTACTGAAATAGTAGTATTTGTCATCTATCTGGGCTGTAAGGAAACCTAGAAGCATGAATTTATTTTGGGCTAAGAAAACTAGAAAAACAGTTTTAATTTTGAACTTAACCAAAAAAATGAAAAAGAAAGAGAATATAATATATATTATTATCACACAAAATTATATGTGTACGATTCAATTGAACTCTTTATACGATTAACAAAAACTTATCACTAATTTTTTGCTCCCACTTTTTTGAACTTTTAAAACACTTCACTTTTGAAATACTTCAAAATTATCTGGCATAGTATTGATTCACTCTCTCTTTTTAAAATTGCCATTCACATGATGATCAAAACAATCTCTGACATTCAAGAATAAAACATATTTAAAGGCTGAATGGTTACCACGTTCTGCTTTCTTCATTCTGCAGCTTAACATAACGTTTACAATAAGCAATTCCACAATTAAATCTTTTGTAATTCTTTGGTTTCCCTATCTCCACGTTTTGAGACAAACTCTTTACCATCTTTTACAATTTTTTTCACAGTTCAAACATTTATATATATAAAAACCTTTTATTGCATGAAATCAGTGTTGGCACTTATGATTCATGATAAAAGTACACATTTAGGACCTGGTTTACATCAGCTTAAAATAAAAAATAATAAAAAACTTGCAGAGGAAAAGATCAACATAGTTCAGCCTTTAATAAGGAAAGTAATAACACATGTTCTGATTAATGTTCTTGATAAACAAACTTTTAAAAGGATGATACCAAGTGGAATTTTAAGATCGTTATCTTCCATGAAAGTTAAGATTGATTATTTTTCTTTGATTACACTTTACATACAGTTACTCCTTCCATAACAGCAAAATCTCAATTTTCGACAAATAATCTTCTTCTTGACCTTTGCCTCCATCACAGTCACAAAAATTACATCTGCAAAATACAAAAAATACACAAAGATATTTTCCATAAAAAAAAACATTAGAATTAGTAGAAACCAGGTTAAAAAATAATTATTTACATACTGCTAATATGACATTTTTCAAGCCTTTGAAATTGAATTCAAGAAGAATGCTTAGGGCCTGTTCACCTATCTAATACAATAACGAAATTCTGATTAACATAATCTTTACACAATATTGTTTATCATTATCATGTTTCAATAAAACAATAAAAATATTTACTTTATATAAGAACCAGACTTCCGAAATAATAACACTTTGACTTTGTAATATAATTATTAAATAAGAGATGATAAAATTTATGTATTATTTGTAAGAGGCAGATCTAGAGCTTCGGCAAAATTACTGGAAGAGAATTAACATATATTCAGAGAAGACAAGTAATCTAACTAAACAGTTAAAACTAAAAAGAAATTTCATTCCCCACTTTTTTTGCCGAACCTTGATCAGCCTATGTACCACAAAAAACAAAAACAAAAACAAAAAAAAAACAAAAAAAAAATAAAATAAATCTCACAATATATGGAACAAATCATTTAATAAATTGATTTTCCATTACCTTTCGTAAAATCTCCATCACAGTCATAAATAAATCCCCAAAACAAATTGTACATTAGTCTGTTATTAGGAAGATTAGTTAGCTGTTTATACATACAAATCCCTACATTTGGAGGAGAACTTTCTTAAATAGAATTGCAATTATCCTTTTGAAAACACTCTTCTTCATATTTTCTACACCAGTAAAATTTCTTCTCAATCCGCCACTGACAATCAACCATTAAATGCAGATTCACATTTTTTACATTTTATTCAAATTTCTCTTACCATAATAAGCACTCTATCCCGACTTGTTCTGTGTGTAAGTGTTTTTTTAATTAGGGCACAAAATACAAAGCTTCATTGTTTTTAAAGAAAAGTACGAAGAATACTAAGATAGAAAAATACAAAGGTCATCATCATCCATAATGACAGCTGAAAACTTTTAGATAACAATTAATTTTCAACTCCCTGGCGGAATTTGAAAATGAACACACAAACTGACAGCAATTTGAACTTCATTAATACATGCAATTTTACAGACCAATTAGAATATATGACCGATGTATATTTTGTGCACAAATTCATACTTTTCTACTCTCAGATTCATCAGACATCATTCAACTCAAATTCATATTTGGGACAAAAAAACAAAAACAGAATGGAATAATTCTTTATTATAATTTATTATAATATAATCGATCATGAAGTTTACAATACTTCAAATTTGTTTACAATGGGTTATAAACTAATAAACTGCCATTGCAATTTCATAATTAAGACCTTACAAGTGAGTATAAAACTGTTCGTAACTCATAAACCATAATTATTATGATAAATATATTCGTTAGTAAGTGTAACACTATACTCAAAATTAGTTGTAAATTGTAAAGCTTAATTTAGTACAATAAAGAAAGGTCATAAGACTTTCTGAATGTCAAACATTTCCCATCAAATTTGCTTGAGTAGTCAGGGATAACTGCAAACTTAGCTATTTTACTTAACAAGGTCGTTAATAGATTCATTCTCTCTCCTTTTTCATTTTAAACTGCTATTTCACATAGTCTTAAGGTTCCGACCTTTTGGGTTATGCAAATGACTATTTCGTTTTGGAACAAAAATACAAAATTTTACTGCCTGATTGTGTTTTAGTTGGTGTTGATACGTCATCACACACGTTATACCAACTAAACTGCTCGCCGCAAAAATATTTTGCAAATTATGTAACTATTAAAAATTCCTGCAAGTTCTCAGCGGACGTTATTTCCCTGTAATGTAAATTTCTACTCTATATTTCTGGATATTCAAATGACTATTTGACTATTTTGTTTCAGCACGGACATACAAATTCTGAAAATAGACTTTGGGAAATATACCTTTTAGTTTGTTGCGATAGTGTTGATTGGTACTTCAGAAAATGGGAAATCTGCCTTGACAAACCTGGTTTCTTCGGCATTCTATTATTACGAAATAGGGAATTTCAAAACACCAGCAAAAGGGCTTACAAGTCAGTTTTTTTTCAAGAATTTACCGGGGACAGAACTTTTTAGATGCGAGGAGTGTTATATAGAGGCATACAGCATTACTCTAATCATGAAGGCACTGTTCGAAGGTAATGAGAATCTTGAAACTGAGATAAAATATAAAAGTCCAATTATTGTAACTATGAATGGTACTGCGGACAAAATACGGAAAAATAATTCGCAATGCCACCATTAGTGTTTTAACTGCTGGAGTAACAATTTAAGGGATAAGTGAAAAAAGTCCTAGGAATGAGGTTGGGAGTGCAATAAAACATTATTATTCATTATTTTTCTGGCTCTCGAACACGTTTCTTTTTGGTAAGCAGGCCTCGCTTATTCGACTCATTTTTATCTTTCTTTTTGCTTTCAGGGGGATCAAACTTAAATAAGTTTTTTGGGTTAATATATTGGTTGAATAGATAAAAAACCACATGAACTACAACATATCCATGTTTTAATAGTAAGCTTCCGTTCACACCCAGAGAGCATGTTCACACTAAAATGTTTTGTACAATTTGTTCTGATTTATATTAGAGACGAAATGAAACAGAAAAAGGATGAAAACTTGCAAAAGTTGGACTACAAATTAAAGGGCTTAGCAAAAATTGGAAAAACATCAATAGACTAAATGATGAACATTGTGATATTGTACCGAAGACAACAATATGACAATGAAGATGAGGGAAACTATCAAAACGAAGAACCAAGTGGATTGTATGGACTATAGCACATTACCACAAGAAATGGACATTTCTTTAATGAAACCTATCCAGGAAGCGGAGAGAGAAACTAACTGGAGAGGGGACAATAGATAAATGAATAAATTGAATTTACCAGTTATACCATTTCATTTCAGGAGTTAGAGCAAAGGCTAAAAACCTTAGAATTGATGAAGAACCAACTGACATACGAACGGTTCAAGGAGTGCTGACATAAAAACCGCAGTGTTGGCACATACTGCTCCGGAATAAACTGGAATGAAATGAAGGCTGAAGGTCTTCAATATTCCACTATTGATGACCATAAAGAGGAGAAGAAGAATGACAGAAAAAATACATGACAGCATACAAGATAAAAAACCTACAAAATAAGAAATCTGGAAGAGCTCAAAATAAGGGGAATTAATTTTTAATTTTTATTTTTAACTTAAGTTGTCAATCTTTGTTATGAACAGTGAAGTTGATTCGTAAAGTTTTAATCAGTGCAAAACCTTCCTAGGTTATTGGCAAGGTTGAATAAAAAAAACTCAATAAAAACGACCAATGGATGCTTCTCCTAAAATGTGGCCGCTTTGGACATACTGCTGATATATGTGTGAGAAATATAGGTACGGGACCGCCTGCGTCTCAAGTAAATGCAATAACCTATGCAGAATCTGACCCTCAATCAGAAGAAGTTCATATACTTATGGTACCAAGAAAATCAGGTGCGAGGATGAACTTAACAATCCAAAATAATTACAGCTTGAATACGATGATTCATTCTGGAGCCTTCCACACCATCCTCCCATTAAATATTGCCAAAGAACTTGGTTTAGAAATTTATGATGGAGAAATCCCAGAGATACGTGGAGCCGGAAATGCCCTACTGGATACTGTGGGTATTTGTGATGTGCATTTTAAGCTTGGCGATGGTAAGACTTATGTTTCGAATGCCTTCGTGGTACGAAATGGGTACTACCATGCTCTCCTGGGAAGGGATCTTATTATTCCAAATGAATGGGGATTGTGGTATAGAGATGGTTACTGGAGGCTAGAATCCAGAACTGGCGCCGAACTTGGCCGGTCAGAATACATTGATCTAGATGCCGACAAATTCATCAATAATATCTGAAGAACACCTAACTTCCTTGATCCTGAGATTGATGACATTCTTAGCAGTGGTTACAAATGGACCGCACAAATTCTTGAAATACATGAAGATACCTATCAATGTACCGGTACTCAACACGAGATAATTCCTATCTGGGACATCAATGCTGTGGTGGAAGAATACCATCCTGATGCCTCCGCAATATTTACTTTATATTGGAAGGATAAATTAGAGAAAATGTTCCGGGAAAGACTACCACCTTGTACTTTCCAACCAGTGGAAATACGGTTACGTGATGGTGAAGTAATTAAAATGACCAAGCCCTACAAGACTACACCGGAAGGCAAAGAGTTAATTAAAGAAAAGGTCAGTGAAATGGTGGCTTTGGGCCATCTAATTCCAGCTGCAGTTTCAGGTGCAATGCCCGTAATGGTTATTCCAAAGGAGAGCGATATAGAACTACAATATGCCAATAAACTACTTCAAGCCCAAGGAAAACCTCCACCAAAGAAGCGGCATAGAATGGTCTCTGACTAAGGGATTTAAATAGCAAATGTGTCCTAACAAACTTTCCTCTTCAAAGCATCCAAGACATCTTCGATGGATTGGGAGATGACAACGAAGTGTATTGCGTGTTAGACATTTCAAATGGGTTTCACAATTGCCCGATAACCAGATGTATGCCGAATTGTGCCATAATCACACCCTTTGCTACATTGTGTTATGGAGTATTAGCCCAAGGCTACGTAAACGCACCAGGTGAATTTCAATATAGGACGGATGGATTGATAACGAGAGCTCAAGCGCAACAAAAATTGTCCAAGAAGGTGAAGGTATTTGTGGACGATATCATAGCCGCTGCGAAAAATATGACGCAGATGAAAGATATTGCTACAGATTTACTCCAATTATTAATAAAAAATGGCCTGCCCATAAACCCCCACAAGTGTCAGTTTGGTGCGAAAAAGGTTAGTTTTTTGGGGATTATGATTTCCAACAAAGGACGTAATATTGGCGAGCTGACCTTAAAAGAAGTGCACAGAAAGGTACAAGATTTGGTAGAACAACTACGGAAGGGAGAGTTTTCAAATCCCAAGAATCCAAAACAGTGGATTCAGATTCTGTTGGGAATCTTTAATTTCTACAGGTCACATATTAGAAATTTTACAGAAAAAAACAAGACCTTGATCCTCCAGGAACCAGAACCATCTTTACCGGAAAATTATGAAGATTCAAAAGAAATCTTTACAAAGTGCTCAAATCTCACGAAAAGTTATTGGCGAGGTTGAATTAAAAAAACTCAATAAAAACGACCAATGGATGCTTCTCTTTCCGCAAAGTGGAGAAACAGATTCTGAAAAGAATTTTGTATTGGAGAAATTGTATAGTGTATAACAAAAGGTTGTACAACTTTTGGCACTTACAAAAAAGGCACATGCAACTTTTAAAAAATTCATAATGTAAAACTTTTGTAAGAAATTTGCCAATCAGAATTTGCAAAAATTATAAACATTCGATTTTTTAAAACTCGCACAAAGAAAAACATTGATTGTCTTCTGAAACAATATAATATTTTATTTCA
This sequence comes from Turritopsis rubra, assembly GCA_039566895.2. Lineage (NCBI taxonomy): Eukaryota > Metazoa > Cnidaria > Hydrozoa > Anthoathecata > Oceaniidae > Turritopsis > Turritopsis rubra. The sequence goes on from CM077622.1 coordinate 3,379,669, forward strand.
TTGACTGATAAGAAGATGTCTTTGAAATTAATAAAAATGCGAAAAAACGGACGCTTTTAAAGAAGCCTATGATAAGGAGGAATTAAGTATTAAAACTGCAGAGTCTATTTTCTTTCTTTTCTTTAACTCTTTTATTCTTCTTTTTGATTTTCTTTTTCTTTCTCCTCTTCCTTGCATAAATTAGCCGGAAGGAACAGCAATAACTAGCGAACTAATTCGCAATGATAATAATAACCTCTTTGTTAATTTTTTATATATTTAAGTAATACGTGCACTTTTAAATTCAATTTCAGTATTCAAAGCCACGGAGGGACTCTCAAACTGGGAGATAGCGCACTTAATTGTGATAAATGAAATAAATAAAGTGTCGGACGATTTTTTTACGAAAGAACGCTTATTAAAGAGATACAGGATTGAGAACGTGTCAGACGACGAGAAGTTTGACTTTTGGAGATGGTTGTTGGAGGAGTGTTGTAAAGAGGAAGAATGGGTTAAGAACAAAAAATAAAAAATACCTATTTGTTGTTTTTCTTGCTGTTTTTGGTACCCTAACGACCCCTTTAAAACTGATCAACAAAGACCATGTGAACGGCTGCATTAATGACTGGTACCTGTTAATGTTTTAGATAAAAAAACATGTTTGTTTATCAGAAGTAACAGACCGTAATTCGCAACGATGAAGGCTGTTAGAAGGTGGAAGATAGCAAACCGTATCATACTGAGGCAAATAAACTTGGCACGAGTGCGACATAAACCCTTTACCTTGCAAGAGATGAAAAATGTGTACGATAACAGCTGTGGGAACGAGGACGATATGGAAAAGTTGTGGAAACAGCTGTGGCAGTTTCTGGTGTTGCAGCAAAGGCTTAACAAACATCGAGAGGACAAATTAGAACCTTATTATGACACCGAAATATGCGATTAATGTTAACTAAATGTAGTTCTTTTTTCTGAATATAAGCCAATTGCTTGAGCATTTCAAAATAAGTTTACTTATTAAGTTTAAGCAAGAAATTCGGAAGATATTAAAGAAAAAGGAAAAAAAATAATTCCCGGCTTTTGCACCAAACAAATTAGCAACTTGTCTCGATGATTGTACCTTTGTTACATCGATTTGATGTTTCATCTCTTGTGAAATTATATTAGACCACAATGTCTGTTAGGAATGTCTGTTTGAAACGCTCTCAATTTGTTTGTAAACAATGTCACAACTCACAACTCCGAAAGACACATCTTAGTAAAATGAGGCTACCTAATAAGACAGCGTTACTAATCTCATAGCCGTAAAGGATAATTGAAAGAACAAAGTCAATACGAAATCGAAGCAAACATTTCATGATTTAAACATTGTACAATTCTGTAAAGACAAATCCCATTAAAACGAGGCTAAGTTATATAAAAATATCAGTTGTTTCATATCCGTATAGGATAATTGCAAAAACAAATTCAGTACTGATCGAGGCTAAAACTTGATTATAAGATCAGAAAGACATAAGATAAGAACGAAGTTATGTGTTATATCCCCTATTTTGTTACTTTAGCGATGTCAGTTTTAATAACTGTTAATAATCTTATAGCCGTAAAGGATAATTGAAAGAACAAAGTCAATATGAAATCAAGGCAAACACTTCATTATTTGAACCTTGTACAATGCTGTAAAGACAAATCCCATTAAAACGAGGATAAGTTATATAAAAATATCAGTTGTCTCATATCCGTATAGGATAATTTCAACAACAGTGTGAATACCGTTCGACGCCTAAAATTGGTATTTAAATCTTTTAAATCTCAGAAGTATGTTCCCAGATGCATAGCACTTGTTGTTTTAAATTTACAATTTCTAATTATAAATATTTTTCAAAGGGCGCCTTCTGTCACGAGTACAACCCTGTGTATGATACCAAACTGTCGAGTATTTTGAACAATAATAAAAGAACACATAGAAAATTTGGATTTAAATGTGTCGCTATGTGATGGATTCCAAAATTCAAAATCAGAAACATCAAATTCCATGTTATTTGCTTCCCTTACTGTAAGGGTTTTTGGTGATCCTTTACATGAAGTTGTCCCTAATTTCACATAAAAAAGGGATCTGCTTTACGTCCCCTAGCAAAAACTCAAAAATAAAGTGTTCTCGCTGATGCATATGCTGATTTAATTACAGCTATAGCGAACTTAACAGCATCACAGTATATTTGGAAGCTGCAATCCAGGAGAATGCTGTAATTAATTCAAAAATTTAGTTTGAAATTATATGAGATATTTTCCACTTTTTACGATAGTGAATAGTGTCAGTTATGTGAGGGTGAAGTATCAGCAACAGCAAGCACAAGAGAAGTGTGCAGATAAGTTGGCAATAACAGCAACTGTCAGTGATATTTTTGAAAACCTGAAAAGTCAGTTAAACGGGGTTCATAAGTACATGAAAAAAAGCTTCACAAAATGCTAAAATCTCACGAAAAGGCACTGAAGAGGCTGAAGAAAAGAAAAAGATAATTAAAGAAAACCATTGGCTGCTTTTCTTTCCACAAAATGGAGAGATTGATTCTGATTTTTGATTGACATTTGATTGATTGACATTTCCCTAATGCTTATACTTGTACTTATAATTTCTCGGCTGACCGTTGAGGTGAACGGTCACGCTCTCTAGACCAAATGCAAGATTCGGCTGGCGCGAAAAAACAGACAATGTAAAAACTTGAACTACATTTGGCACAGGCATAACATTCCTTAACCATGAATAACAAAAAACATGAGTGAAGAAGAATCAACCTTAAGAAGATCTAGAGAGAAGAAACAACCTGAAAAGTTTACTCCAACAAAAGTTCAACCCAGAAAATTGTCTGCTACGACCAAGGAGGGAGGTTTGTTGTTGTTGACGGAACTGAGTCCGTCCTCCATACAGGAATTCGAGGACAAGATCAATGAACTGCTAGGGTCATTCCCTGACAACAAAGATGGTAAGATTGCACGCCAAATTATTTCTACTTTGAGACGCGTCTTTGTCAGCGAATTTACCAAAACTATAAACGATCTAGTTGACAAACTCAAGCAAGAAAACTTGCTACTTAAAGATCGTGTCGAAGCACTCGAAACTGCCAAGGAAAATTTGACCAAACAACTTGACGGTCAGAACGAGAAAGTCGTTAATCTCGAACGTGGGCATTCCCGCTTAGAGCAACATGGCCGGCATCCCGTCTGTTCCCCATGAAGTTCTTGAGTCAAAAGTCATTGACATTTTCAAGGAAATAGGGGTAAATTTTTCACCTATGGACATTTAAGCGTGTCATAGGATGCGCAAAAAAATCAACCAAACAGGCCCTGCTAAGACGATTGTTCGCTTTTGTAATCGAAAGTCGAGCAACAAGATCTTCCTGGATAAGAAAAAGCTTGAAGGAATCGACAAAGCTAAATTGGGAATTGGGAAACATGTAAATTCCAATTTGAATCCGTTCTTTGGTAAGCTGACTTGGAACGCCAGGGAACTCAAGAAGGAAGGAATAGTTCATAGTGTCTGGTTCGCAAATGAATCCATCAAAATGCGAATCAAGGAAAAGTCTCCAGTCCTCATCATGAGACACTTCACTGATCTGAAGAAACTTTAGCGAAGAAATCTGTGTAAATTTGATGTTATATTTTTCTAGTTTAATTGCCAACCAACACCGGCAGAGACTTCCCTTCTAGTTCCTTGTCTATTTCCTCATGTCATTTTAAAGATGGCGGAAACGATTGCAGGTTTTGTTTCGCTGTCAGTCTTTTTTATATTGATATCCAAAGCTTTTCTGCAAGTCTATTTTAATCTTGGTAAGTTTTTGCCATGAGGGAAAGGTTCTGTCTGTGCCATATTTTTGAGTTGGCATAGAGTAGCTGAGTTATACATTTTTTTAGTTTTTTACCTTTTTTTATAATTTGTTTCCTGTGCTTATGTTAAATGCTAATTATTGATCTATGTGTGACCTGAGTGTTGATGATAACCAGAATTCTCTAATCTGCTCTAAATGTGGCAAAAATTCTCGTATTGACTGCAATGGTGTTTCTCTTGCGGACTTTAAAAAGTTTAAAAATGAGCAAAACTTAAATTGGCAATGTCTGAAATGCCTCCTTCCAAGACTTAACCCTGGTAGGAAGATTCATGAGCTTAAAGCACTTGTCAATGAATTGAACAGTGCCATCGACTTCCCAGAAATTCTCGACACAGAAGCAGGGGTGGGGGACATTGATTGCAAATATCATGGCACAGATGAATTTAATGCCATAGACAGTAACCTTCGATCTGCTTTCTCTGCTTTTCACTTGAACGTTGCATCTCTAAACTGCCATTTTAATGAGGTGAAGGGCCTGTTGCAAAACCTTGAGACAGACTTCAGCATTATTGGAATAACTGAAACCAAGATTCATAGTGAAACATTTCCAAATGAACTCCAAATGTGGTGGCTCATTGCTATATTTAGCCAAGTCCTTGCCTTTCATGCAAAGACAGGATTTGGAAAAAAACATGTACAAACTGAAAGTTTTGGAATCCTCATTTGTCGAAATTCCTAGAGTTAGGCAAAAAAACTTAATTATTGGCTGTATTTATCGACACCACGACCTCTCTGTGGAGGAATTCACCACTGATTTTATTGAACCTGTTCTGACCAAAGCTAATAGGGAGGGAAAATTGGTTGTTTTGATGGGGGACTTCAATATTGACCTCATGCAAGTTGCTGGTTCTACTGAGGTTGCCAAATTCTTTGATGTGGTGGGGTCTCATTGCCTAAATCCTAACATTATCCTTCCAACACGTATAACCAGTCACTCGCACACGATTATTGATAATATTTTGACTTCAGCCGAGTTCTGGGACCGAAACAGGAAATATTCTCACTTGCATCTCTGACCATCTTGCCCAATTCGTACTTTTCGAATTCTTAAATGGACAACCCCCAAAATGGCACAGCTGAAAAGGGACTGGAGTAAATTAGATGATAAGAAATTCTTGTTTCATGTTCAAAATGCAAAATGGGACGAAATCCTCCAGTTGTAGGGCAAAAATCCCAACATCTCTATGGAAAACTTCCTTGGTCATATAAATGCTCTTTTGGATCAGGGAGCACCCCTAAAGCAATTCAAACCTAAAATGTGCATCAATCTCGAGTCATCACCTTTGTACACTCTGTCGATCAGTTAATGTATCTACGCAGGATCTTTTGAATTGTCTGTTGCTTTTTTCTGTTGTTCCTGTTACGATTAGTGGTGTAGTTAGGGTTAGATAGGGGTATAAGGAGTGTTTAAAAGAGGAATTAGAATCATTCAAGATGCCAAAGCAGTATAGTAAGGTTGATAACTTTTATCAAAGGAAAGGATTTAAGACTTATGGTAATGGATTTAACTTTTACAACCGAGGAAGAGAAGAGGAGAATGTACGAGACGGAGGACGAAGAGGAGGACTTGGTAATTATTTCCAGCGACAAGGAGGAGGAGATAGAGAAGGAAATAGAAGAGGAGAAAGTTACGGAGAATGGGTTAACAGAGAAGGAGACGTGTATCACGTGTGCGTTCACTTTATCACCAACAACGGGCAATACCACGATCAAAGAGAAGGAGAAGACTTGTTGTGTCGGGAAGAGTACGAACAATCTGTTTATAAAGTCATTGAAAATCTTGGACTCAGTAAGTACACCAAGTTCCACTCAAGATGCGGTGGAAACGATGATCGAACGTGGCATGCTCACTCAATCATCGCGATGCGAAGCGATAAAGGGAAAGAGATTGCTCGACAGGAGAACGTGTATGCGATGGGCAGCGAAAGAGCTTAGTAACAGTGTCAGAGGATGCGATGGATGCAAAGAGATTGTCAGGAGTGGTAGCAAAAGTCGCTGTAGCTACTGTGGATATAGCGTCAAGTTTATTACCATTAAAGACGCCGAACATCTCGAAAACGTTAAAGCCTATGTTGAACGACGCGAAACCGAAGAGGACGGGCTCGACGAAGATCAAATTGGCAGTGCAAAGTGCGAAGAAGGACGAGTCGATGGATGTAGTGGAGAGAGGGTGTGTAACGTCTGCTACGTCAAGCAAATGTTTGAAAAGGCGAAGAGCCGAGGAGACGGATACCTTGTTGGGTCCGAAGAGACTGGCGGAGGAGCCGAGCATGGCGGAGTTGTTGAAAGAAGCGGAGCGAGAAGGCGAACGATTAGCAGCGGAGAAAGCTCGGACGAAGGAGCTTCTTCACGAAAGAGACATGCTGCACGTAGAGAGTGAGGACATGGAATTGACTGCCAAGGAAGAAGAGAGTCAAGAAGATTATGCAGAGTCACAACGTAAGAGAAGAATTTACGATATATTGTGGTTGTATAGAGCTAGATTGTACGAATACGGTATGAAGCGTTTGAAAGAAAACACTGAGAATAGGGATCAATTGTATAAGGAAGTGTGTGAAGTAGAGGATAGCGAAGAGATGTACGTAAGTAATACTGGGAACGTAGTATGCAGCCCTTAAAATTAGGATTTTTATAGGTCGGCAATAAAATTGCCGACGCAAGATGTTTTTCTCCTCATTTGCGTCGGCATTGCATCGGCAATTTTTAAAATTTGAAATTTGATGTCTGCCTTTATAACTCAACGGATGCCGCCAGTAAAAGATTTTATAAAAAATGTTTATTGATCAAAGTCAAATCGAAGTTTATAAAGTAGAGAAAGATCATCAATCATCATTATTTTTCGTATCGGACTTAACAGGTACTCATTAATTATTCATCGTGTTATGTCTGTTGTTTGAAAAAGAAGAAAAAAACATTCACATAATGTGCAAACGATACGGGGGAATAAACAACAATAACAATATGTCTACACTAAAAAACTTTTCTTTTAATCGTAAAACCTAATGTTTAGAAGAAACACTGTATATCGTTTGTATAATATTGTTCGCTTTTTAATCAGAGTCACTACTGTCGTCTGTCCAATCGTCGTCACTGATCTCGTCCATATTTATGTCTGATAAGAGAGTAGAAACACTGGATCTAGCACCATCGTCATCCTTGCTGCTTTCACTGCTCATGAATAACCCAACTTCTTTAGTTGGAACACCTTGGCCTTTCTTTTTAGTGTTGTAACCAGCTGGGCGTCGAGGTCTTTTACGCACCTCACCATTTGGATACGTACAGAGAAAAAGATCTATGGCCTTGTCATACGCGTCATCAGTGAAGCTACAGCCACGTAACTGCATCAGCATTTCCAACGTGTCATTTTTATTTGATAAACGATCCTTTCGAACTATCCTTGTGAACGAAGAAAAAACTCTTTCCACTTCCGCATTGGATATTGGGAGCACAATTGATATCTCAACAATATGCTTGATGTTATTCAAGTTATGTTGATTTGATGTGAAGACTTGTTGCCATGTTTTGGTTGGATTACCAGGAGAACAAAATTTCAATACATAACTGTGCAGTGTTTCCATCTCCATGCCAAGTTTCAAAAGATCACAACCATTTGCTTTCAAGGGATGCATGAAATGGTCGGCAACAACTTTTACAGAGTTCATGATTTCCTGAGCGGTTTTGAATCTGTACGACTTCGTGTCAAGAATAGTGGCGGCAGCAACGAAGATCGGATTTTCGATTATTTCCTCCATCCTGGCTTTCAAAGATTTCTCCAGTTTGTCCAAAATCTCTAGAAATTCTTTTTTCGCCTGTGTCATACTGGATGTTAATGAACCACGCATTACATACGAATGGTAGGATTCTGTTAGCAAGATATCGTTATCTTCGGCTTCAATGTTTGCCCTCGTTACTCGATGCAAGGTGATGACTCCCTCTTCTTCAGTAATGTAAGGAAGTACTAATGTATTGATTGTTGGGAAAAGACTTTTGTTGCGAAATACATCCTCTCCAACCTCTCGAACATGATTTTGTAACTTTGAGATCGTGCAAATCAATGTTTCAATGGACATGATAGTTTCTGGAAGCAGTAAATCTTCACGTTGAAGAATTAGGGAGCACGGTGCAATGTAGCTGATAACATCTTTTTTTATCGCAATGAAGACTAAGCGGTTAATATTTGCCAAATCATCCCTTATACCTTTGAGACGTGCAGATTCTTTTTTCATGCTTGTGTTATGAGGATGAGAAATCTCTTGGTCACAAAACGCAAGTACCAATGGATAGTTTTTAAGGTACACATTTAACGCTGAAGCCTGGTGTTCCACCCATCGAGTCCCACCAATCCGTTTGAAACGATAGCAAGTTCTCTCCAAGAAAATTCCAAGTCGTTTGAAAAGACGCCACTTCAAAGGAGCTTTCTTAAACAAATAATACACATTAGCCATATCCTTATCACAGGCAACTGCTAATTCACAGTTTTTGAATGCATCTTTCACCGCTAACTCAACCTTGTGTGAAGGACATAAAACTTGAAGAAGGTGGTCGCCAATTTCAGCCTTTTCCAATCGATATAGCTTAACATTAGTACTTGTACCATCAGATCCTAGGCCAATCTCGTGATCACGACGGTCAAACGTGAAATTCCCTTTGGCGAGTGCGTTATCCAAGGAACATTTTAGTCCCTCGGCACTAGCTTCCTCTGGCTCTTCAAGCGCTATAACATTGTAAGACGGTCGACCATCTTTGCAAGTTTTTAGTACGTAAACCTCTTTCTCATCAACAAGTGTGGCGGAAGATGATCCATCAAACAGCACACTGAAATATCTCCTTTCACCACTGTTTAGAGGGTTGGAGATGTTTTCCTGGACGGCAACTTTCGAAAGATATTTCAAAATTTCTTTTCCAGCCAAACTGGTTAAGTATCCCTTACCAATGTCCACTTTATGAACATCCTTTTCAAATTTACCAAACTTCTCATACTGCTTAAGAGATAAATTATTGTCGGCAATAAAAAAAGCTAGTTGGAATTTCTTGCGTAGCTGCTCACGTTGTCTAGCATTCACTACTTGGACTAATGATACAATATTGCTTTGCGACTGGGCGATAGAGCTGGCTGACGCAACAGCAATGGCATTTTGGTGAGCAGACTCTCCGTCGTTTGCTGTCAAAGGGTTTGTAATGGAACTTAAACCAAGAACTGCAGTTTTGTGAAAGTTACTCTTCAAGTGATCACTGAAATTATTCTTCTTTACAACGTCTGTACCTTCAGTCCATGATTTGATACGAGCACCAGCAGTTCCTCGAAGAGTGTTATCGTCTTTATTTGCGTAGTAGGTCTTACAAATTTTACAATACAATTTAGTAATGTCGTTTGTGTTATTTTCCTCATATCCTAACTCAGGAAAATTCCACGAAAGAACCGTTTTCGTTTTCACCATCGTATTACTTACTCAAGTAGTGTTTCAACCACAAATCGAAATTTAATAAAAATGAAAATAAAACAGTTGTACGTGACCCGACTTTTTCGAACATTTCGTCATTAATTCATTACGATACACGTGCACATACATAGCAGATGCATTGATTAAAAGATTTTTACAGGCCTTGGCATATGAGGCGTGCGATCGCACGCGTACGCCTCCACACACGCCAAAAATGTCTGAGGCGTGTGAAAAAACACACACCTAAAATAATGAAAAACCCCAAGGCGTGCGATAAACCACACGCCACGATCAACATTCCATATAAATAATTTTGATGTCCTATAGGAATTTATCGCCGTTTCTATCAGCCATTTTGAACATGCTACGAACAAAAAGTGTGCAGAATGAATATCATAAGATACAGGATATAAACTCATTAATTATTCATTTTGTTTACTGTTTAAAATTTTCAAGTAACCTGGTTTACACTGATTTGATAAGAATGAATAAAAGGATTATATTAGCCAAGGTAGAAACCGTCGCCTAGATTCTATTTTTATCAGTATAAAAATCTCCCAAGCGACTTAGATATCACGCGATCAGAGGATTGCATGATATCTAAGTCACTTGGGAGAACGGTTTCGAACTTTCGGGAAAATGTTTCATTTTCAATTAATTCAGTTAAATTTCTCTCATCTTCTAAAAGATTAGATGCACGATATAAAATTTGATCATTGGTGAAAAGAATTTTTTAACAATTCTAAAAAATTCTTGCGTCGGCAATTATTTTGCCGACGCAACGATGATATTTTTGTGTTTCACGTCGGCAGTTGCGTCGGCAGTGCCGAATGCCGACGCTAATTTTCAGGGCTGAGTATGTGATAGGTGTGAATGTATTTTGCTTAAGATTGGCGGGGAATTCAAACACGTGTTGGGTTGGGACGACAACGATAAGGTCTTGTGGGAAGAGTCTTGTCTAAGGAACGGAGTTAAGAATTTGAACGGGCGTTGTAGACAATGGCATCCTCAGTCTATGAAAGTTAGAGATAAATTGTACAAAGCCTTCCTGTCTTCCACTGACCAAACCCAGAAATCTCACATAAAAAAGAGATACAATGAGTACAGAAATCGCATTGCTACATTATGTTGACAGCAAAAAATTGGCTTTTACCAGAAATTCTTCTAGGAAAACCTAAAAAATGCCTCCAAAATCTGGCAAGGCATAAATTCGATCGTCTCCATTAAAAAGCAAAAGACCCAATCTGAGGTAGCCAATGAATTTAATCGCTTCTTTTCCTTGATTGCAAGCAACATTAAACGAAAAATCCCCAGGTCAGACAAGTCCTTTAGATCCTTTCTGAAAAATCGAAATCCATTTTCTGTCATCTTGCAGCCAGTTAGTCCCGAGGAAGTGCTCCAATTCTTGACTGAGCTAGACAAACGCAAAGCCAACGGTCCAAACAGTATTCCTCAAAGACTAATCTAATAAAGCCTGACATCTCCAAACCTCTCGCTGACATCTTTAACCTATGCTTTAGCGTAGGGATCTTTCCCAACATTCTGAAAGTTGCAATGGTTTTGCCTGCCCATAAAAAAGGGGATCTAACCGATAGTAACAACTATCGACCTATTTCTTTGCTCTCAAACCTGGACAAAGTTCTGGAAAAGCTGATTTACAAGCGCCTGCAGAATTTTCTTACTGTACATAAACTTCTGTTTACAAATCAGTTTGGTTTTAGACGGAAGCACTCAACTGTCCATACCCTTCTCAACATGTGTCAAAAAATCGCTGACGTACTTGACAGTGGTAATCTTGCTATAGGGGTGTTTGTTGATCTACAAAAAGCATTTGACACTGTTGAACATGAAATTCTCCTAGCCACTATGGCATCAGAGGAAAGGCATGCTTGCTTTTAAAATCCTACCTCGCAGATCGGCGTCAATTTGCATCCATTTCTGGAGTTGCATCAACCGAATTGTTTATCCGGCATGGGGTCCCACAGGGCTCGGTTCTAGGACCTCTCTTATTTTTGATTTATATCAACGATTTAAATTCAGCCATAAAATTTTCTATTGTACATCATTTTGCAGATGATACAAACTTAGTATGTATTGACAAAAATTTGGAGTCCCTGGTCAAAATGATCAATTCTGACCTCCAACCTTTTGGGAATAGCTCAATGCCAACAAGATTGCGCTAAACGCAGCCAATACAGAGTACATTCTGTTTCATCATCCTAAACGCATAATTGAAGAGGATGTTGAACTTTTGATAGGTGGAAATCGGATTTCGGAAAAGAAATGCATAAAATATCTTGGGGTCTTCCTTGATTCTGACTTACAATGGAAATCCCAAGTAAATAACGTTTTGCAGTCAAACTCAAAAGAGCCAATGGGATCCTTTCTAAACTCCGGCACTACACCAAATTGCCCCTGAGAGTGATGGTGTATCATGCTATTTTTACCCCGCATCTTTCCTACTGTAGTCAAGTCTGGGGTCAGCAATGCAACACTTATATTGATCGCATACGAGTTCTACAAAACCGGGCATTGAGATTAATTACCTTCTCGTGTCCTAGAGCTCATCATAGTCCTATTTATAGGCTTCTAAACGTACTGAAATTCTTGGATGTTATTGAAAAATCTAACGTCCTTTTCCTCCATGTCTGTAAAGGCAACCTGCCATCTGCTGTCATTGATACATTTGCCATCAACTTCTCCCAACCATACAAAACTCGTGCTGGTTACTTAGGCCAACTTACAAATGCCTTTGCACGCACCACAACTTACGGATTTCATTCCGCTAAACGCCAGGCAGTGTTATCTTGGAATAGATGCCAAATGAATGCCCCAAACGTTGCAACCTTACGGTTGACAGATATTTCTCGATCTGAGCTTGAATAAATGCTCATCAAGGAATTCTTTAAACGTTATTGAGCCATTTTTATGCCCACAAACCGCCTTAATGGTTAAGTCACACTCTTGGTCACTATATGTTTGTGAGTCCTGTATTGTCATGTGCTCTGTTGTGTGTTTGTCCCCGGTGGCCCTTGCACGAATAGGTACCTCCTTATATCCCTTGCACAGGGGGGATATAGGGCCTGGTCCTACAGCTTGTGTTCCCGGTCGGGAAATTTAAAATCACAGCTGACCCTTAAATTGAAATATATGTTAATATCAATCAATCAATATCAATCAAATGCAAAAAATTGCAAAGTGTATTATGCATTTAAGCAATACTCAGTGGCCAAATCTTCAAAAAGTCTAGGAGTGTTTTCTATAGGAGTGGGAAGCAACATTACCTGCTGTTTCATTGAAAATAATCCTCCACAGAGACTTTTTGAAGATTTTGCCCACTGAGTATAAGCATTAGGGAAATACCGTCAAATGCCCTAACATTGGCCCTGGGCTCAACATTGGCCCAAACCCACAATGAGCATACAACTTGACTGTAGTTCTGATATGTTCAAACATAGGGCCTATAGAGTCTGGACTTTGAGAAAGGCTTCTAATTGGGTGTTTTCTATACCTGTTTCATTAAATTCTTATTTTTGCATCTCCTGTAGAGGCCCCATGTTGTCGGGCGACGAAAACCCTTAATATATTTGGCCTTCCTAGTTTTTGTTATAAGTTGGCCGAATTATGATGAATAAAATAATTTCTTCTTTTCTGACATGGAAAATGTGTGCTACTATTTGGGAGAATTACTTGGTTCATGTACTGTTTGACATTTTTAGTTTTTACACTGGGACAAAGATAGGAGGCTGATGGACTACATGAATTTCCTAACTTTGGCCCAGTTAATAAAATGTATTTATCTTACAGTTAATTAATAAATAATGTCAAAACAAAGTTACAAAGGCTACACAGATGACCAGCTTCAATCTTGCTTGAGACAAATACAGAATAAAACCATGACTCAAAGAGAAGCAGCAGGTCATTTCTGTATTCCTCGTTCAACCATCAAAAATAAGCTGAAAGGAGCACACCCTGGCAAAGTTGGTCGATTTACTGTATTTACTGCAGAAGAGGAAGCTATTATGGCATCAAGACTTACTTTATGTGCAGACTTTGGAATACCCTTTGAATTTGTAGATGTAAAGATAGTAGTAAAAAACTATCTCGACAAGCAAGACCGTGTTGTTTCTGCCTTTAAAGAAGGAAAATATTGTGAAAAGAAGTGGCTAAAAAATCTTTTGGCCCGAAATGGTCTTACACAACGCTTAGTTTCACCTATTAAAAGAAAGCGTGCAGCTGTCAATTCCGAGATAATCAATGAATACTTTGATAACTTGGAACAGTCACTTGAAGGTGTTCCACCTATATCAAGTGACCCAAAACAAAAGTCTTTTCACTAACGTAAAGTACTCTGTTGGGCAGTACTTTTAGAAAAAGAATATCAAGAAAAGTGATTTTCAATCATTTACAGGACAGGTATTAACTTTAAAAGTGGGCCAAAGTTAGGGCATTTGACGGTATTATGCTTTAGGACAACATGCACATTAAGCAAAAGAGAAAAGGATCTTATCGACAAATGCAATTAGCTCAGAAAGTCTTAACAGTAACTGTTTTACAATATATAATATATAATATATATTGTTCTCTTCCGGTATTTTTTTGGACAAGGACATCTCTTCCAAAATATTTTCATTTTCATTTTCAAGGCAAATTTTCAACTCAATCATTTGTTCTGGTCAACTTTTTCTACTCCGAGTAACAATTAAATTTAATCAAATGCCAACCTCGTTCCGAGTGTTTCTTTTAGTGTTTTGATAATCGGATGGCGCAAAGAAACCACCGTCCCACAAGCAATTTTGGAAAGCTAATTGAAGTGAGTAACAGTGACAGATTTTTGGAAGTTCATAAGTGTTTTGAAGCAACAAGAAGCATTAGTACAGGCTTCCATTTTGCAACATCATCAAGATCCACTGAATTTATGGGTGAAAGGGCAGACATCATAGGAATTAGCTGCAGCCCTACTTAATAACCATAATAATGTTCTGAATGACAGCGTCAGTATTGCTGATGATGTCTATATTAGGCTTGCACCAAGTACCAGCATTGTTGATGTTAACATTGCTTCGAGGGCCGTACAGTCCAATGATTTTCAACCACAGCACCTTGCATTTAACATATCCAATGAAGGTGTTGTAGTTGACAAAGGGGCTACAGATCATGATGTTACTGGTACTGTTGTGGTGGCTGATAAAATACCTACAGCTACATCTAAAGCCAAGATAGCGAAAAAGAGAATTATTAACACCCAGAAAATTATTGTTGGGGATTTTAAATCCAAGCTATTATCTATTTTACATACTGAAATAAAATTCGGAATTAAAAAAACAACAGCATACCAATCTGTATAAATCAAAGGTCTTAATGTGGGTGTTACTTAAGGAAAATAAATGAGGTGATAGTTTTTTCCTAACTCTAGATATTTAGCTTGCTGAAGCTGACTGTGACTTGCATAAAGATGATGTACTCCTTTATAAGGTCGGAAAGCTGTTATCCAATGCTAAAACTTCAAAAAGTTATCTTCTGCACCTGAATAATTTCAGTGCAGCTACATTGCTACTCGCTGTAGTGTTAAGAAACGTATACATCATTCTAAGAAGAAAACGAAATAGCTGAGTAAGATGATGATCAAGAAGAGGATAAGCAAGATGTACAATCGTTAAGACTGTATCCTTTGGATGTAGGTTGTGATGTGTCGAATACAATCCTGCAATGGGTACTGATGCTCTCTACGGTATGTAATTGTCGAATACAATCCTGCAATGGGTACTGATGCTCTCTACGGTATGTAATTTTGAATTCGGTTCTCGTGAAGTTGGTTCTGTTGATCAACAGATAAGTTTGAAACGAAATCTATATCTACAAGAGGACCATCCAAACTTGTTTGAAAATCTATTTGAATAGACATTCACATTTTTAGTCATTTAGGTGAAAAAAGCAGCATGTAATTTTTCTGAGGAAAAATGACACACTTAATTTCCATGTCTTTAACACATAAGAGAGTACATAAAAACTGATGAGAGACTCTTTTCCAACTCAGCAACATAGCTATTGAATACCTATAAATTGAGAAAATTCGAAAGCATGAAATTTCTAAGAAAAATTCTGTCGATAGACCATGCTTCTTGGTTCAACATTCTGATCAAATGGTGAGAAATTAAAATAAAAGATGGAACGCATTGAAAAGAACTGATGGTGGAAAATGTATTCTTTCCACCACAGAAATGTACAGTATGGATGAAAAGAAGGAAAATGGAAGGTTTTTCGCTTTTTTTTCAAGTCATTGCTCAATTTCGTCCTTAGAGTTCTATCTTTGCTTTCTAGCTTTAAAATGGTTGAGGACAACAAGCTCTTGTGAACTAATTTGAATCATTGTTGAATTTATCCACACAAGAGTGGAAAAAAGCCCTTTCTGATGAAAGCGAAGAAGGAACTAGTTGACTGTATCAGGGGATGTGTAAAATCAATTTTGGGATACCTATCCTGTTCAAATAAAGCCAAATCACCCAAATAACACTTATATTATGTGTGTCCATTACATAGAATTGCTCTTAAAGCTAATAAATTTAGTAAGCAAGTTTGCAGTTGCCCCTGACTACTGAGTGTATTTAGGTTATCAAGGCAGTTTTTTATAGTAACAATTTATTTACAAAATAACTCAATATTGTCTATCAAAAACGAGTTGTTACTTAATTTATACATCATACTTTCATCGAATCTACTGGAGTAACAATATTTTGTGCTGATGAAGATCACTTTACAGTATAGCTTATTTCTGTACTAACAAAGAAAATTGTTGCTTGTTTCAAAATTTGTAGTTCTTCCTGGAAAGAGTATAATACGTTGCATCACTTACAACCCTTCAATATTCAAGAAGATGTAGCAAAGAAACAGCATGTTTTGTTATCAAATCCAGTTTCTTTGTTCTACTAATAATATACTTTCGTTGAATCAGCCTTGATTGTTCATTGATGAGCCTGTGAAGAGAAGAACAGAACTGTCATCAAGAATATTGGAATAAATGAGGCAGTAAAAGAGAGATAAACTTACAGCAGTATATCTTGAGATATATAAAACTCTTCTGGATTGTCGTTATCCATATTTGAAACTATTCTCCAAGCAACTGAAGGATATCCGGGTCATTGTAGGAAACCTGTCAATCAAAGAATCTAGTTTCATTTATGTTATCATATACGGCAGTTTTAATTTGCATAGAAACAACGGGAGTAATTCAAAATACATTATATAATAGTAATAAGAAATAAAGTGTTTTTATGCCGGACAGTTTTTCGTGTCCAGCAGCGTATCATCAAATGTTTTTTTTGTTCTTTAAAGGAATGGCCCAGTGAATTTGTAACATAAAAAATTTGAATTATTCACATGGAAATTAGCCAAGAACATCTATTCTTACTTTTCCAAATTTTTTATTTTTGCGAGTATAAAAAATATTTTTTCCTTCCACTTAAATTTTGTAAAGGAGTGTGACATCCCTGACAAGACATCCGTGATAATGATAGAAACTCAAACAAATTGATATTAGTTTAAACCTGCAGCTGTAGTAGACTGTCAAATCAACGCTAGCCCCTAAAATAAAATCATGGGTAATATTTTGGAAAGGAAAGGAAAGAAAGGAAAGAATTTTTATCAAAGAAGACATACATATCAATGAAATGTAATTCAACAGTGATATATCCAGAGATATTTTGGGGATACCAATTTGTAGGCTTGGAATCAGGTTTGGGTGTAGCCCTGGTGGAGAACCGGATATCTTAAGGATACAGTAACCCTTTAATTCAAATGTTTTTTTCCGTAAATATGTAATTGTAATATACCATTAGTTTTTGAAAATATATAGAATGATAATATTGAGAGCCTTTTTGCAAAAACTATATTTGTTAACTGAAGAATAAACTTTCCTTAATGTTTGGAGTAGCAAAAAACATTTTTGGGCAGAATTTGGACACTCATATTGATAACCGGTACCAAACTGTTTTTCTAATAATCTAAGGATGCTGAATCATGTTATGGAACTTGTGGAAAGACAAAAATTTTTACTGGACCACTCCTTTAAAGAGAAAAACAAAAGAAAACAAAAGAAACCAGCGGAAACCTAGACACAGCTAAAGAAACGTTTACAAAGTTAAAACAAAGGCCTTTCTAAGATAACTGTTTAACTAAAAAAAAGGTAATGTTTACCTGAGGAGAGATAATATATATATACATAATCCTTTTACTTTCTGTGCTATATATATCACTGTCACTGATTGCTATTCCACTGTAAACTTCTGTCACCAAATAGGTTTTGTCTGTGTGTATAATAGATATTTTCAAGGACAAGGTCAACATCATTACTCATGAACGTCAGGATGTCAACTGTTTGTTTGGCTTTATTTTAATGGTTTCCATATGCCATGATGATGAAAATTGATATTCATAATGTTGCGTAAAATTTAGTCCATGTCAAACGAGTGCAAATTTTTGATGAATGTTGCACCCCAAATGTTGAACCAAATGTTCGTTTGACCAGCGCTTAGAGAGTAAACAAGCCAACTTATGGTTGAGATAACAAAAGAAACTGCCAGACACCTAGATCCAGCCGTTTTGTTTTTTTTTTGTCCACCATATCATCATCCTCTTCTTCTCTTCTTGCTTTTTTTGTGGGCCACACCCATTAATTAAGTGGTAAGAAAAAGCGGTAAAAAGCAGAAATTAATTAGAAGTAATGTAGGGCGCTATTTCCTTTCCGCACCCCCCCCCCCCCTATTTTTTTCACTCCAATCCATCCCAAACGTTACAAGGAACATTAGTATAGAGGAAGAAAGTATGATAACAAGGTATTTCTCGGAAAAAAACAGAGAACGATTATTAAGAATAAAGATTTTAATTTAACAGTTGAGGAATTGGTGAAATTCCTTACTACATTCCCCGCTTCACGAAACGAATAATCCGCCATATTTTTTTAAGTTAACTCTCCATCACGGGGGAAGCTAGGAAACAAAAACGACTTTCGGCTATAAAAAGTATTTCATAGGAACGACCCGATTTCAATATGCAGACCAAATACATGCTTTTTAAAGATACAGTAGATCCCGTTAACTCGGACCCTCGAGGGAGACAGGAAATTCGTCCGACTAAGCGAATGTCCGAGTTATCCGAAGTCTCGATAACTCGGATCAAATCGAAGGGAGAAAAGAAATCCGTCCGACTTAGCGAATGTACGACTTATCCGGGGTACGACTAAACGGGGTTCTACTGTATGTGGTTTTAAAAAAACCCGTTTTTCTAAGATAAAGTTGCGTCACACCGGATACAAAGTGGCAATTTGATCCCATAGGTGGAAGAAACCGTGCTCTCGCCGAGTCGGTGTGGACCTTTGGGATTGCGGCCCGACGACGAAACAACAATGCCCGGCGCAGCAAAAAGCTTAGCTCGATGACGGAGAGTGCATAAACAAATCCAACAGAACGGACGCAGATACCGCAATTGGAACCGCTTAAGTTATCAAAGCTTTGCTAAAATTAATTTTGTGAAAACCTTAAATTTTACTTCAAATGACTTTTTTCCTCTATACTAATGTTCCTTGTAACGTTTGGGATGGATTGGAGTGAAAAAAATAGGGGGGTGCGGAAAGGAAATAGCGCCGTAATGTAGTGACGAACGTTTGAATATTTGGTCTATTAAAAGTTTTAATTTAGATTGATGTATTGTTTATAAAAACGTTTTTACAACACAGTGATGATTCTTATTCCACCTCATATTACACTAAGCTACCCTTTTTAAAACGTTTGCCACAATGTAAATGGTGGTGTAGTACTCTCGCGGAAAATCGGAGAAAATTACCGTAAAATGCCGAAATCAAGTGCATATCGGTGGTGATTGATAAGTAAGTAATTTATTTATTACAAGACATACAAAAAATAATAATACATATATATATATATATATATAATCATACAAATAAATAAATACAAGTTTAACATAACAATGAATGAAAAGTTAAAGGGAAGAGAGAGAAAAGAAAAACAGAGACAGAGGGAGAGAGATCAAGAGAATCAAATGATGGACAGGCAAAGTAATGAAATACTTACTATTAATTATTGGAATACATCCGAATTATGTACACACTTAGGGATTGCTTAAGTTTATTATAAGCCCTCTCTGAAAACTGAAAATCAAGAACTTTTTGGAGATAGTTCCATTGTTTGATATATGAGTTAATTATATTTTTCGTCACTCCTATATTCGGAAAGAGAAAGAGCATGGGAGTTTGGGATGCCAACTCATGAAGAAAATGAACCTGTAAAAAAATTTTACACGCTTTTTATACGCTATACTAAAATATCTACTAATTTATAAATTAGAGGAAAGAATTTTTAAGTTCACGGGAGTATGGGTTACAATAACGGTATCCATTTACCACTCAAAAGTAAATCAAACTTCCAGCTCTAAATATATTTTTCACGTATATAAGCCATACAATACTGAGAAAAGTGTGACCAAAAGTGTAGAATGCCTTCCTTTTTGAAATGAAATAGAGAGAAAATACTGCAAAGATTTAGTCGCTTTTGATTGGTTTTTGGATTTATTGTGATCTTTATTAAAACTATTGTTGTGTCTGTTTACTGACTTAAAATAATTTAATCAATCAATCAATCAATCAATCAATCAATCAATCAATCAATCAATCAAACAATCAGAAACTGCAAATGTTGAATGGAAGCGATAGTGACACCAACATTTGTGAAGGAGAGTTTTAAGCGAGTTTTGTAGTCATTTTAAGCAGAATAGCAAAACGTAAGAAATATCATAACGTTGGTCTATCCACTTTTTTTGACTGACCCGGAATACGCCTATAATGTTTATGCGAATATGAAATACTTATAAACAAAAAAGCGGTTAGATTTGTTGTGTACCTACTATCTTCCCCATAAAATGGTTAATGATGCGAACAACATTTCATTTGTGTAATTGCGTACAATTGGATAACGTGTTATCACCGATACAGTATACTCCCCGTTAACTGGGATTCTCAAGGGACAGAAGAAGTTGGTCCCATCGAGTGTCTTACCTAATCGATTCCCTTGTTAAGTGGGACTTTCTTGAAATGAATATCAAGAGAGCAGCTAATTCGGGTCCACCAATGAAAAGTCCCAGTTATCCGTAGTCTCGCTTAATGGGAGTATGGAAATTGGAAATTTTGGCAATTCAAATCGCGCTATTGTATAACTTATTGTTCCGAATTAGACCATTCTTTAGATAGGCGGCAATTTAAAGATGACATATTTGTATATCTTTGGATTTTATGTAAGCAAATAGGTCTGAATACATTTACTTTTACTTTCTGTTGTTATGTCCGGGGTGAACTGCTCAATCCTGAGTTACCAAATATCAATATCATCACCATTCATAGCCTAATGAATAGCTTCTAAAACTTCTCCGGCAAATCCGGTCATTATTGTCCCAGAGTAGCTCATCCTCCTCAGTCTGATCGTATATAGTTTCGTCAGATTGTTGTAGATAGAAATTTGCAGAGACACTTTCAAACGGCACGGTGTATTATGAGCCAGACTTTTTTCTTTTATGTTTCACTGACAATTCTTCGCTGTAAGGTTACGGTGAAAATTCTTCTAAAACTGCTTGAAAGAACATAATCTCACAAACCCTGATGAAATTTAAGTGTAAATAACAGCATGTAAATAACACAAATATAACCATTAAAAGTCAACATAAGTGAGATTGCCAGATAAACTATTATGATTTCTCTTATTTTTCATTAAAATTATGTATGAATCATTTTTCAACGAAAAACCATATGGAATATATAACAAAATACCTTTTAATAATTTTTAAGAGTTTGTGACATATCAAGCCTGTCATCCAGTTATAGATGGATTACGGAATATCGATGACTCTAGATCCACCAATGACTCTTTATCATTATAATTGGAAAGCAAGTCAATGTTCAGATCACCAAGCAATACTTAGGGGTTTTTTTTTGTAGTAGACGTTGCTGAAGTTCCGATTAATAATTCCGTGGGTTCCGATGAATAAATTCCGATTAATATGCTTTGACTCTTAACAAAAACCTCTAGCCAAGATGTTTTATGTTACCAGTGATGACACCACTGAGTATCCATTAAGAATAGTTTTGAAGTAAATAAGTGTACCACGTGGCGAGTCACCGTTGTTCCTATCATTACGTATAAAGATGTCATTAAGAATATTGTTAAGAATTTGAGATAAGCTTTCTTTCCCGTTGTTAGAATATCGTGCAGGAGGATGAATGAAGAGGAGAAAAAACTTCTGAAATTCTTTTGAAATAACCGTGTTATGGCCATTAAGTGACATAATGCAAACATACTTTTTAAAACTCCACAATATAACCAGAAACAGTGAGAAAAAACGCATAATTACTTATTCCTGCTTTGTTATTGGTTACCAAGTTTCATAATTTCTTTTGCTGTGTGGACTACACGTTGCTTGATCATTTTACAACAATAGGCTGACAAAATCTCTTTTGTTATAAGACACATAATAAGTGAAAATTATTGGAAAAATTTGTTTTATTTTGTACCTTTCAAACTGCCAATAACTAAGGGAATCCTGGAGGCCTGGAAATAAAACTAGATAAAAACGAAAGTTTTGTCCTTTGTTTTCAACTTATTTTTCAGGCCAGTAAAAATATAGAATCCTTGTTACTTAAATTTGACGACCGATGATCCGATGATCCGATGGAATGTTTTTCGAACGATTATGAAGTTTGTATTACATAAGATGATGTTGAAAACAATTACTTTGCAAATAATTTTTTTACGAAAAGATTTCTAGGAAATTCATATATGACTCATATATGATCTTTAATCATGTGACGCTTTTATTGCTGAACAAATCAAATTTTAAATGAGAGAAACAGTGACTCACTAACCCAAACAAAATTTATGATGTTAAGTAAGAAGATGATAGACCGAATGAGATATCCACACTCAAATAACTTGCAGGAGGATGAATAAAGAGGAGACACAGCTTCTCAAATTCTTTTAAGTAATACATAATACAAACACGATATAAGTCGTGAGAAAAAACGCATAATTAAGGAAATCTTAGCTTTTGTTCAAGACCACGTTCAAAGACCCTAGTGATTGCGGACGAACGGTGGTCTTGAACAAAGGCTAGGAAATCCTGGAGGCCTGGAAATAAAACAAAAGTTTTATCTTTTGTTTTCAACATATTTTTCAGGCCAGTAAAAGTAGAGAATCCTTGTTACTTAAATGTGACGATCGATTAGTATCACGCACGAAACTTTTGCAAACTTTAAATGGTCTTTAAATGGCATTAATATTTTAGTTCTTCCTTTTGCTCAGCACAAGATCTAAATTAAAACAAGCGATAAGATTTAAGGTGGAAGCACCTTTAAAATGTCAAAAAATCAGATGAGAGAAATTTTGTTTAAAATACGCTACAAGAGTTTGGGAAAATTTTCCACGTGATTTTGCTGTCTTGCTAGCCCTCTGTTTGCCACAAGCGTTTTAAAAGCAAATAAGCGAAAATATAACCAGAGTTTTTTATACGCTATCAACGGCGCTCTTTGGCGTGATGGCGTGATGGCAAAGGTGTGTCTTTGGCGTGATGGCGTGATGGCAAAGGTGTGTCTTTGGCGTGATGGCGTGATGGCAAAGGCGTGTCTTTCGGTGCAACATGTTGAACATGTTGGGCGTGCTTCGAAATCCGAGATCCACTCGGAAATTCTGTGATTTTTTGTAATCTTAATTTTCTCAAGATTAAGTTGCATTTGTGAGTTCCTGGCCTAGATATCTCAAGAAATAATGGAGCAATTGATACTATGATGTGACCGGATAATTTTGGTGAGACTCGATTATCCAGTTGCAGGACCGTGAGTTCTCAATCCAAAGTTTACCAATTTCAGCAAATTTAAGATTTAATCGTCAGAAATCCGTTTAAATGGGATTTTGTGCATTTTTTTCTCTCGTTCACATCACGCTTCTTAAGCCTCATTTACTTTGAAAACCGTGTCAATCAATCAACACCTTTGTTCTCAAAATTGTCCGGCGCAAGTGCGACTTTTTGGTTAACCTGCCATAGTTTGGAGCTCATTAATTATTCATAAGATGCCGAAAACTTTTTCATCCTATTTTTTCACAATCTGTTAAGTCATACCAATGAAATCAACAAAAACGCAAATTTCCGCAATTTTGTTTTTTTCGTACATTTAAATTGTTGCCTTTTCTTAACAGTAACGTGCTGAAATCTCAGATCTTCGAAATGTGTATTTAAATTAGGCAGAAAACCACTCTTCATAATACTTTTTAACTTTCACAGTCGCCCCTAAACTTCTATATACAGAAGGTTTTAACCTCCTGAGCCTATATGCATCTGGCTCTGTGTGTGACATTGAAAATTGCAACAAGGAAATAAAAACAACTAATATTTATGTGCAGTTACTTTTTTCTAAAGATTCATTTGTAAGCTTACAAAAATTGACACTATTCATGGTTTTAATCTTTTTTTAAATCTTTACAGCTATTGCCCCAACATTGGTATTAAACCATTGTCCTCCTCTCATGTTATTGTGAGAATAACAAATTGGCAAAATATATTCGTTTCTTTCGTCTCCCTTTATTTTTACATGACCTCCAACAAGTTCCTTTTCTGCGCACTGTAAGATACGGCATGTCCCTGGACATGATTTACCTGTTATTTTCTCCCAATAACCAATCCACGAATCACCTGGTGGGTCGTCGTCAGATGAACCGACAACATTCTTTACTTTTCGCTGATCGACATCAACAACAGACATTCTATTTTGAAAGATTTCTAAACAGAAGTTGTTGGCAACATAGCCATTAGTAAATTCCCTGGTCTGGAACTGTATTATAACAAAAAGTTAAAGTTAAAAATACCTTCACAACGCACACAAATCAACAAACATAATATGTAAGAATATATGTAAATCTGACAATTTTACATGAATAAACTTCTCCATGAAAAGTCGACGTTTACATCATGTTTTGTAAGACTGTATGTTAAGATCATTTTAGTAAGATAGAAACTTTCGATTCTTATTCAAAATTATATATATGTATATATATCAAATGGCGAATGTGTAAAGCTGTAAGTGATACCCTACAAAATCCTGGCTCTTAAAAAACTCTTAGATGTTTGGTTGTATGGGTGCTTTATTTGACTTTTTTTCTCTGATGAATTGTGTTTCAACCTTTTACATGATAATAATCTTGTAAGAAGATTTCATTTATTTTCTAAGTTTCTTTTTAATTCTCATCGATTCCCAACCTCACCAGTTGTAAATTTGCTCACTACTTTTCTTGGTAGATATTCTTTTTTAACCCTTAATTTTAGAAGAGAAATATAAAAAATAAAAAGAGTTCTGTTAACATACTTGTAAGAAACTAACTCTGCAACTTTTACTACTCTCTGCGCTGTTTCTCGATCTTCTGGTACGCCTAAAAGAATTTGATCTTGTTTCAGCAAAAAAGACGCACGAAAATGATTAAAGATGATACCTGATTGGTTGATGATGGATCAATCAATTTGAATTTCGCCCAATCACATGTCAATAGCGAAAAAAAACCATTATTCTCCTTATTAAGATTCGTTTTATTTTGTTTATTAACAAAAAAAAAAAAAAAAGACTAAGCGGTTTTTAAAAGGTTATCGATGGCCTGCTCGGACAAAACTTTTTCGGACAAAACTTTTTCGGACAAAAGTGATGAAAGGTATACATTAAGTCACATTAACATGGAAGATTTTGTAGCATTATTACATTCCTACGAATAAAAACCAGCAACAAACACAGAAACACCATCAGAGATGATGAAGATGAAATTTATCTTATCATCGAGGAAAACTTGATGACGAACACGAGAGGGACGAAGTGATGAAACCAATAATTTCCGGTAATCGATGAAACGTCAGATTCGAAAATAAAATAGCATATGAAGCGTTTAGGTCATTTATGGAACTCTTCCAAATTTTGATGCAAAAAAACGTGTTGGACATTGGAAAAATAGATGCACTTCTTCATCTCAATATGAATTATCGTTATTATTATCTTGGGGGAGATTACCCCCTAAACTGTCTAAAAAATGAGATGTGAGATTATATGCTTGAAAGAAACTTAAGGTTTGGAGATAATATTCCACATGATGTTAATGTTTTGCTAGCCCTCTATTCACCACAAGCGTTCCAAAACCAAATAAGTATAAATAAAACTAGGGTTTCTATACGCGTTTTAGCGCGCATTAATCAGCACCCTTTGCCTCTTTGGCAAGATGGTGCCTTTGGGGCGTCTTTCAAAACGTTTTTCTTACACACGCATTTTCTAACATCTGTTTCCAAATGTTTCAGAACAAAAATGTCTTGAAAATGTGAAGCACGCATACCTGTGAGAGAAGAGATTTCTGTAACTTTTCACTATGCTGTTCCCTGTTTCTCGATCTGGATCTAGATCTCGAATGTCTTAAAAATTTGATTTGTTCAGCAATAAAAGCGTCACATGATTAAAGATCGTATACGAGTCATATATGAATTTCCTAGAAATCTTTTCATAAAAAAATTATTTGCAAAGTAATTGTTTTCAATATCATTTTACGTAATACAAACTTCATAATCGTTGCGATGTATTGGGCGTCATCTTAATAAAAAATATTCCATCGTATCATCGGAACCTTTGCATGTTCTGACAGTGCAAAAAGGCATGAGGCCCTGGGTTTGAGGTTATTGAAAGTGGATATCTCATTTGGTCTCATTTCAGGGTTAGTGAGATAATGTTCTTTCAAACAGTTGAATTGGGTAACATTATCTCAATTTTTTTTTGCGGATGTAATAAACCTTTGTTTGGAGGGTACGTGTTAAACCTCCCAGAGAAAGTGAACTTCACAGAGAAATTATAACGGTAAATACTTGTTACAAGAGATAAAAAATTTAATGAAAATTACAGTGTTTATGCAATATATTATCGAAAAATCGCAAAACAATTTACTTACCAATAATTATTGATATAAGTTATTAGAATCTACTGGCAAATAGTTTTATGAAAAGAATTCTAGGAAATGCCATGGAAGTTTCTAATCATATCTTAAGGATTGAATTACAATTTATAAACAACATGAGTGACAAGAGTTGAAATAATTGTATGGTATCGACAACAGCTTAAATCAACAGTCACATGGCTTCGACCGGTTACACGTCATAGTTCACATCAACAAACGACTTAATCTTAATGAGGTTAAATGTGGAGAAAATTAAGTTTAAAAAACAATCATAGCATTTCCGAGTGTGCTTCGGATTTTGAAGCACAGCCACGCCTTTTGACATGAAAACACTTTGAAAAGACACTTAATAAACTTTTGTAAACTCAATATCTTCGGAGAAAATGTTTATGAAAGAATTATATCTGTCTTCATTTTTTATTTTTTTTATTTTTTTGCTTATATATATTTAAGACATTATATTCAGACAATATAAAATAATGCCTCCGCGTACAATGGACACGTCACAATGGACAGGGGAAAACGTCTGAAATCCACTTTTAATGGCTTTATTTTAAGGAATGCAGCGACAGAGAAAATTTAAAAAGGCAAATCAAACAATTTTAAGTAATAGCTAACTATAGCTACCCCTGCTGGTTGTGAAGCTGTGCTACACCACTGTCACTTTTATATCCAGCAGAACTCTGAAAGCAAAGCATCTGATGCAAGTCGTGTAGGATGTTATTGAAAAGACACTTAATAAACTTTTGTAAACTCAATATCTTCGGAGAAAGCGTTTGTGAAATATCTTATATATGTTTTTAAATATGTTTGTATCTTATCTGTCTTCATTTTTTGTTTATTTGTTTTGTTCCTTCAATATCTCTACAATATTATCTTCAGGCACTTTAAAATTATGCGTACGCGTACAATTCGTAAAATTTACATTAACTAAAGTCTTTCTCAACTCTAAGTCCTTCAAAATTTAGTGGGTCCACGAAATTAACATTTAAGAGTGAGAAATATACAAACAGAAAGTAGCAACCTATTTTCGCCATAAATTTAGTATTGAAGTGTATATTTTCTTCCAAAACAAAACAATAATTTTTATACTATACTATTTTGCAGAAAAATATGATTTTTAAAGAAAGAAAACTTCTGGTAAATGTTTACCAGAATATTTCATGAGCATGAACCACGCTGTGAGGGACTAAAAATGCGTGATACCCTGGGTAGTTCGATATGCCTTTAATTTCGTTACGAACAAAAATATTTGTTCAACTGCATTCACATTCATGTATTTTTTTAAGGACCGAAGAGTTCATTTATTATCTCATGTTTATATTAACATAAAAATATAGGCGTTAATATGAAATTAGGTAAGTATGAAATTAAAAAGTGCGAGTTTTGATTGGTTCCTTTCAAACAACGTTGTCTCGTTTTCAATATTTATTAATAGTTCTCAAGTAATAAAGCATGATAAAAGAACGTTTTGGTCAAAATACGAAAAATGAATCCCAAATTCGAAATCAGCACCATTGAATTGTTCTACATGCAAATTTTCATGAAAATTGAAGCACTTTCGAAGTTTGGTCCAAGTTATGCCAAACGTGAGTCAATATTCGGTCCAAATTTACCCAAATTGTGAAGTCGTAGCTATTTTCTAAAGAATATGCGATGAACAGTAATAAAATTACGGAGATATAAGCTGAAAATAAAGTTAAAAAAAAAAAAAACTTTCTATGTAGAAAATAATAAAGAAAAGTAAAGTAATAAAAATGAAAATAAAAATAAAAATAAAAATAAAAGAAAGTAAAATGGAGGGAAATCAATACTCAACTCCTGCGGTCGCTGAATAATTACATAAATCAGTCAAAACAACAGAATATATACAGTGCTCGATTTTCTTGATTTCTAGATTTTGATATTGCATTAGCAAAGAAATCCATTACGATTGTCTGTGTTTTTTCCTTCCTGTCCAAACCTACCATTTAACGCTGGATTGCCCCTGAAGTTTTCGCTAAACTCAAATTTGAATCCGATTTGAAGAAAAACAAATATACCACTGTGTCAGGAGGCTTGGACTGAGCTTTTTGTCGTGCAAAAATGGATATTTCATGGTTTCTCTGTAAACATTTTAAACTTCTCGACAATTCCCTTAAGTTGATACCTCACTTGCTAAAATCCGATAAGTTAGATCAGAAATGGCATTCAACTATGTAATAAGTACAAATATTATTGACATAGACTTTAGTTGTAAGTCCTTCTTTTTTATACGGCCATGATGTAATATATCCAGTAAATCTCCGATGGAAAGTGGAATGGTCTTGGGATTGTAAACAAGCCAACTGCGCGGTCTCAGTAAAGCATGCTTCAATCTTGGAGCCAATGTCGTATCAGACTTCAATGTGGTGATGACAGAATAATCGCCCGGGGCGCTTCTTTAAATTTTCGACCCTGACACCGGGGCGCTTCTTCGGCTTATTAAATTTTGTTTGAACGAAAATGTTTTTCTTTAAATTATGAGGCGATCAAACTTAATTTTAATGAGTCGCAAAATTACATGTTCACAGTAAAATTTGTAGTTGTTTATGCTTGATTCGAATAACCGCCCCTGCGTGATTATCATCAGTTCAAATAAGCGCCCGTTCTTGTTTAAAGGGGGCGCTTATTCGGACAGGGGCACTAATTAGAAAGTGTTACTCTATCCCCGGGGCGGTTATTCAGCAGGGGAAGGTTATTCGGTCGTTTACGGTAATATATGGTTTGGCAACAAATCACTCACTTACTGCAAATCCTGGATAATACTTTTTAACTCATTCAGTTGCACATCAATTTCTATATAGGTTTTAACCTACTTACGACCAACGACTTGCCTGTTTATGACATGTTTATGAAATTTCTCACAAGGGAAAAAAACAGGTAACATTTCTTTTTTTATTGCATTTATGAAGCTTACAGAAATCGAAACACGACATCAGATTCTACTCTTGCAGCTATTGCCCCAGTATTAGTATCAAACCATTCTCTTGTTCGACCTGTTAGGAAACTTACTGCAACTTTTACTACGCTTTCGCAATTTCTCGGTATTTACAGTACGCCTAATGAATTTGATCTTCTTTCAGCAAAAAACGCGCCAAAACGATTAAAGATGATACATGATTGGTTGATGATGGATAAACTTAAATTTCGACCAATCACATAAATTCGCTTTATTCAGATTTGTATTATTTTGTTTATAAACAAACAAACAGTTTTCACTATATTCAGGTTTGCGTAATTTATTTGGCAAGCCAAATATCAAATATCTACATTTCTCTGGCATTAAACCCACGAAAATTAGAATGAAAGTTGGAAATTCGAAATGCTGTTAAAAAATGAAAAAAATGAAAAAAATAATATTTTTGAAAAGTGTTTTTATTTTTATTTTCAGTTGTTTATTTTATCATTACTACAATGTGACTGACCAAACAAGACAAGAAAATTAAAAGAAAATACAGGTATACATGAAACTGTACTAGAAGTTCTAATAAAACTTTCCACCTGGAGCAGAATTTACAGTACGAATAAAATATTCTCGGTGACTTTCTCATTACGTCACAGGTCTGTTAAAAACGGCACAAAGATCAGGTCAAACAATACATCGGAGGTTGGGTAATCGAAACAATTTTGCTGACTCAGCGGTCCACAATTTGGCACAAAAATGATCCATCTGGAAATACAGCCCCGGTGCGGTATATAAAAATCTCTATGACGTAATATATATTTGATCTTGTCAAATGAGCTCCAGCTGCAAAAAATAAAGACAAAAATAAACATTAAGCACCGTATAGTTCATGTGAATATTTTTCCTCACCTACATTCACGGTCAAAACCTTATAAACTTTGTCTGGGAAAGTGAGGCTAGGGTCTTTCAAACATTTTTATAAGACTTTTCACCGTAAATTCATAGTGAGGAGAGATTGTCAGATGAACATACTCGTAATCATTAGAAAATTTCTTGGTGAGACAATTCAAGTTATCACTTTCATCACGTGATAGTAAATAATAACTTTGCATTGGTTATAATAAGTCACGTGATCAAAATGAGTGCAAAATAAGCTGTATCCAGATCAGGGAATTTCAGGGAATGACACTTTTCTTAGTGAGATGAGATGAGGTTGATAGTATTCGAATGTTTTATGGGATTTTATTGGAAACACCTGTTTTTATTTTTTTCTTACAATCATTTCAACTCTTGCTTTTGATGTTACTTATAATTGTAATTCGATCATTCAGTAAGTAAAGATGTTTCCTAGAATTCTTTTCATAAAACTATTTGCTAGTAAATTATATTAACTTATATCAATAACGATTGCTAAGTAATTGCTTTGCGATGATATCAATATTAAACTCCATAATATATATATATATATACTATGTTTTCGCATAAACTCTGTAATTGTCATTAAAAATATGTTATCCCTTGTAACAAGTATTTACCGATTATGATTTCTCTCTAAGATTCATTCCAACAAAGGTATTATTACTCCCGAAAAAGTTAAATCTCAAAATTTTGCACATGCCTCGTGGCCTCGTGATGTCAGTCATCGGCATTAGTTATTGAGGTATAACGTAGCAATTAAGTCCAACTGGAACAATTTCTATGTACTTGCATAACAACTTTCAAGGCCTAACTCTTAGATTGGACGCTTTGCTTAGAAATTATTACACGTGGAAAAACATTTATTACAAATTGAGGCGTCTTTGGTTATTATTATTACAAACCAGTTCGTTTTATTTTAGGGGAAAATTATTACAAATCGGAACAGGTATTACAAAATGGGGCAATTCTATTATAAATTGGGGCGAGTATTACAAGTCCATACTGTCGCAGTGGATCAGTATAAAAACTCGTAGTAATTCAATCTTATAATAATTCTACGTTATATTTTGTATCTAGTTTCTATTTACATCGTTTTGCTATATATATACCAAAAAAGGGTCCCTGAAAATATCTGTCGCAGAATATTCGAGGAAAAACTTCATAATTAACGAAAGATCGCGAACAAAAACGAGCATGAGCAAAGTCACGTTCTAATCGTCCTTCAACGTTATTTAACCTTTCATAATTCACGAAAGGTGCAGTTATTACAAGTCGGTGCAAAACAGGTGTATGTTTGTGTATATTTGTGTGTATTATGTATATATTTTCTTCCTTTTTATCTTATAAATCTTATCAGTTTGCCTAACCCTAACCCTAACCCTAACCCTAACCCTAACCCTAATCAGTTTTTACACTATGCCTTCTTACACGATAGCCTTACTTGCTAACAGCATGTAGGCTATTTGTTTGATTCTTCTATTGTGCCAACTAACCTTTTTTACACGCACCTCACTTTCATACAACCTTTGACCTTCAGTTGCAATCAGGTTTTTTTTATTATAAACGAATTTTAGTTTTTAATATCTTTTATATTGTAGGTCCACATCAGGTTTATATGCTGCCTTTTTGTAAAACCTGAATTACCAAATAAATTATTATTATAGTAGCAGTAGTCTATCCGTTATTCAAATCGCGTATACGCGAGGTGTTTGGAATGCAAAGCGCTCGTCAACTGGACAAAAAAATAGCCTCTATAAGTACGAACAACTAAAAACCAGTCTAAAAGAATTAGACTTTGATTATTTATCCGTACGGTAGTACTCAATGTTCCTCGATAAAGAGCTTAGGATTCTAGGCTAAGCATTCATCAAAGTGACCGCTGGGCAGTCGACCAGCAACTTTCACCACGTGTGTATCTAACCGTGTATCTAGTGGAACATTTGGATATTTCTGGAATCTAGTAAGTTTCTATCGTTTCTACTTATCTATTATTCTTTTTTATGAAACTGTTAATTCCAAAAAAATACGCAGCATTACCTAACCTAATCAACATTACTCAACACACTCCTTCCAGCACTGTATAATTTTGTTATATGGAATAATTCTTTCCTGTTGTGTTGATAACGATGAACTTCTGTTTACAATCTTTATTAGACAAGAATGTCAACCAATGTTGACGGACGAAGTGTGAGAAATAAAAAGAATACAACTAAATGTAAAACACAGATCTCTTGGCTTGATTTTTTGGTGAAGAAGACGAAAAAACCACTTCCAAAAACATGTCGCATATAGTGGTGTACTAATTCGGTTGAAGTCGGGGCGCATGTGGAAATAGATGGATTTAATCCCATGTAAATTTTTCCTATGTGTAAATTTCACTATAATCAGGGACCAACTAAGATGCAATAGCAGCTGCAATAACAAAAACTGATGTAAATATTGAAGGTTGACAAGTAAACTTTGAGAATAGCATCTATCTTTATTTTTGTGTTTTTATATCACAGTGACATTATCTTCTGATGATTTCAAATTATTACAATCGTCACATTTAAGGTAAACTTTCCCCAACTTAAACGTTTATTGAAGCTGAAATGAAAATACTTCTACATGTTTTTGTGTTGTTATTGTTGTTGTTATTTGTTATTTTGAACCTAGTTTATAAGAACATAATAGGCTGAGATTTGTCCAAACATTAAGAACATCTTAAGAGAATCTCAGTCTCAAATATTTTTCAAGGTTTGGAACTTTTTTTAAAATACTTTAAAGGCATACCGAACTACCCTGGGTTTCACGCACTTTGAGTTCGAACACTCAGGCAAGTCTCAGCGTGCTTCATGCTCGTGAATTATGCGGACCAGGATATATTTTTTTAATTTTGAACTTATAATAATTTTTATTAATC
Organism: Turritopsis rubra; assembly: GCA_039566895.2. NCBI lineage: Eukaryota > Metazoa > Cnidaria > Hydrozoa > Anthoathecata > Oceaniidae > Turritopsis > Turritopsis rubra. The sequence continues at coordinate 3,412,743 of CM077622.1, forward strand.
GCGCCTTTCATTAATTTGTTGATCGTGGAAAGGTAGCTGGTCTGTATTATTTCAACAATTTTTTATCGTTTTCAAATCAAAACAACATGGAGAGAAATTAAAAGAAGAATATGCAATATTCGATGCACAAACACAGTTTAGTGCAACGAAGATAATAAAAATGTATTCTTTAACATTTCTAGGTATGTTCTGTGCAATTCTACAGAACTTCTCTTGGTTCTATTTATCTTTCTTTGAGCAATCCTCAAAGACATTCTGGTTAACTTTTACCGGAACTTTCTCTCAAAAATCACATTTTTCTGTTAAATGGTTAGCCATAACAGCCATTACTGTATAATGTAAGCGTTATTGTGCTGTTTTAGAAGAAAATTTACACTTAAATACTAAATGTTTGGTGAAAACAGCTTAGTAATTTCTGTGTATATATTCTATCGCTTAAATTTTAATTTCAGATCCTGGGTAGTTCAGTATGCCTTTAATGTAAGTTCGTTTTTCTGTTTTTGGCAATAGCTTTGCGAATATAAGAATGAAAGAACTAAAACAGTTAATGGAAAATAACTTCCACATCATCACCTTCCCCAACTTCCTTGAGGTCAGAGCAATTCATAATATACAGCATACAATTATTTTAGCAATTTTTTCACATTTTTAAAGGTTTCAGTAAAGAATGCAAATAAGAACAATTTCAGCCTCAATTCCTCCAGAAAAATAAGAACATCCAGTCAACCAGGCAAAATTTTAATCTGTTGACACAACACGATTGCATACCTCAATTCGATGTACGCTTAATTTATGTTTCATCACCCGTCAGGGAATTGGTCACATCTATTTTGTACAGGTGTAAAACACGTTTGTTTGCTCACATTAGATTGTCCACACTAGATATTAGTATATCATTTGATATACTAGGTATATCAAACGATATACTAAGAATATCAAGTTTTTTCCTTCTTAACTGTGAATATTGTTGGTTGTTGACTAGACATTTTATTTGAGAAACTATTAATAGGTATTTTCTTTAAAATGTCAAAAGTAACAGAAGACAAGATGCCCATACAGGCAGAAGGATTTCTGCAAAACAGTTGAAAATGATAAAAATTGTCATTAAGTAAGAGCCAAAGTTCTTTATGATGAAATAGTGAAGTGCAAACACAATCCATAAGAAATATAAGAAATAATACGTGTCACTAGACCGACTACCGCTTAAAATTTAAAATTCCGCTTAAAATTAAAAATATTTTGTAATTTTTTTGTAAATTGTAAATATGGATATCGAGAAATATGAAAAACTGTCAAAAAGTAAATCAAATGGTTTTCGAAAAGCATATGAAGTATACGTATATGTATACCTTGAGAACATGTACACTTTGGAAACAGATCAGAAAATGTTTTCGTTTTTTCAGTATAAATTAGGATAATGTCAGAAAAGCAACAGATCATAGTCGCATTAAAAATTGAACTTCAAATACATGAAAAAAAACAAAAAACAAACAACAAGTTTCGCCAAATATAATAATTACATCTAAAAATCCTGATAAATAAAGACTGATCGATGACAGAATAAATTATTTGAAGCTTGAAATGTTGCAAAAAGACTGGAACATGAAATGAGCGAGGAAAGAATTCCGGCGAGTACAACCGGGCGAGTACAACCGGGCGAGTACAACCGGCGAGTACAACCTGAATTTGTCGATTTTGCTCAAATTTGATGAGCCACCCTGTGACTGAATAATCGAAACTCGACTAATGTTCTGCTCATTGCATCCCTAGAACAACTCTTCAAAGTACCGGCCCAATTGCTTCAAAAGTTCTTGAGAGATCTCTGACAGGATTTCAAAAATCCTACTTTTGAAAAAACAATTAAAAAAAGAACGCCAAAAAGTATAAATCTAATTTCATTGCAACGTATATTATATACAAAAATATATAAATAAAAACATAAAAATGTATAACAAAATGTTTCAAGGAAATACACTTCAATCCAAGATAAATACACGAGCACCTGAAAGAATTTTAGCTGCTAAGGTCTTTTCGATGCCGATGGGTTCTAGCAAATGCAATTTCAGATTTGTTGATCTCTTGGATACTGCATCCCTCATACGCTTAAAGTCTTGCTCAGTTAACGAAGACTTGCCAATTCGTAGAAAAGATATATGTGGTAATACAGGTAGCAAAATGTTGAAACGTTCCTGGTTGAGATAAGAAAAAGTAATTCTGTGCAAAAGTGCCTTTTTTTCCACTTTAACTTGTTGCAGTATTGAATCTACGATGGTTTGAATTCCACTGCTTGAAACATCAGGATTATCTAACACATTCAGTGAATAGATGTAATCAAAACATGGTAACAAATCCTCAATTTTTTCATCATTTATGTCACACGATAAGAAACCCAAGTACTTTAACTTAGGTTTTGATTCGTACACCAATTTGATCGTTTCCGACAGATGTTGCAATGCCTCTCTTGTAATAGGTCCATTGTAGAAATTAATACCAGTAACATATTTTATGCAAGGTATGACTTGAATCACAGTGTCTTGATCAAAATTCTCAATTCCTATATTCCAAAGTTTGTTTTCGTTTACAGTTGCAGCTTCATGGATGCGTTCATAAAGTTGTCCAATATTTGTTGATTCTACGGACTCGTTTTTACAATCTATATTAAGTAATTGTAGATAAGGTGCGTGGTGAAAAATAGTGGATGTATCATTAGGAAGCGTAAATTCCAATTCACGCAAATTTACTAATCGTCCGCTGTGACAATCAGTTGTCAACGACATAAATAGAGTACAGTTGAAATAATGAAAGAATTTTATTCCTCTGCATCTCAGCAACATATGTTTTAAACTGTTCATTTCTTCATCAGTAATAAGGCCATCATTAAAATGAATGTAAAGTGAATGTATTATCACTTTTTCTGAGATATGTTCAAATAGGAAGATAACATACTGCAGCTGGTGATGATAATTTACTTCAATATGCAAATAGATAGCATCTTGGATCACTTTTACTAGAAAATAAGGTGGATGTTTTTTCGATTCATAGACAGCTGATAATAATAACATCCACGAGTCGTTTATGTCCAGGTTCGTGTTTACAGGAATGTCTGTATACTGCAGAGAATATACAGCTCGTATACCGAGAAAAATTAAATAAGGTATCCGTATCCAGACATCATGTGGAAGTAGCTGCGTGTAGCTGCAAGTATTTTCTAACGCTTTCGGTGAGACTTGATGACGCTCAGTGCAATTCAAGAAAAGTTTGTGCAATAGCTCATCTTTTGTTTTCTCGTTCATATGGATACTCTTTTTGTTGTCGATCATCTTATGCAACAACTGAGAAACCAATGAATCGCTTGAGGTAGAATGTTCTTCGTATAATGCTAGGAGTGAGGGTAAGCAATTCCAAACAATAGATGTCCTCCTTAGTCTCAGAAGAGATACTAAACCATTCTCACCTTTGGTGAATACATGTAGAGCACATAAGAACTCCGAGAAAATCAAGTGTTGAAGCTGATATTTGATTGTTTGCTTAACTTGGTACTTTACTAGAAATCCACTTTCCTCCAAATCAGCCTTTTCAGTTCCAAGATCTTCTTCGTAAAGGACAATTCGATTTTTTTCTAATGAAAGAAAAGAAAGTTCCGCTAACTTCAAGAGGATGTTGATTACCCTGGCGTTTTGACTGACAACATGAATGTCTGCTTCAGACAAGAAGAGTTCTTTATGACATTTTTGGATGATGAGAAGACTTGCTGTTGTGTACAGGCTTGTTTTTGAAGTCACATAATTGAAATCATGCATGTTGCTGTTTAAATGGCACAAAATCCATAGGTAAAGTGGGATAGTGGCCAATGACTTAAATTCGAGATCGTCATGTATCTTTTGTTGAATGTTGCAGATATGTTCATCTTTATTTTCAAATTGTTTATAATAATTTTCAATAAAGATTAGCTGTTTTTCTGTTGTAAAACCCATTACATCAATCAACTTTGGATGTTTCCACGTTTTGACTGTCTCCAAGATATTTTGTATAGCATTAGGACGTGCAGTAATACAGATGCGAAAGTTCGTAGATAAACCCCGATAATTATTTCTTAACATGGACATGATCTTGGAGGCTTTGGAGCTATCTAGTTCATCAAAGCCATCAAATAGAAAAAGTACCTGTTTTTTAATGTTTGTCATGTCTTCCATTAGACGGTTATTAACAACATTAGGAAAATGTTTCAGCAAGAAAGTTGTAAAAGTCCACTCGTTAAGATCCTCCATCTCTCTGCACTTTATAGTGAATAACAGCTTAATACCGGGTAGGACTTCTTTCTTCGACCATTTTAAAGAAAGAATGTCTAATAAAGTACTTTTACCAATTCCACCAACACCTCTGATAAGCACAAAGTCCTCGTCCTCGTTTTCAAATATCTCTTCAATTTCGATCTTTTTGCGTGAATGAAATTCATTTGTCAGATTGAACATTTGATCAGAACTGAGGGTAGGTTTACTTCTCACAAAATCGTCAGTCAAATACAGATCAACGTATTTCTCTTCCCTTGCTACATATTGAGTTGGCGTCATATTTAATGGATCTCTGATTATTTCTTTATTCAACGTCGATTGGTAATATGTTCGTAACTGGTTTTCTATTTCTTCAAGTCCTGCGTTAAAAAATCAAGAAAGAAAAAATAAGGAGATGAAGGTAAACACGATCTTCAAGCAAACAGTTAGTCAGTATATAAGATGAACCTCTGTTTGTTACCCGAAAACTAGTATGCGAAATGTATTTTGAGATGTAATTTGTACTCTGCAGATGCCGTTCTAGCCAATCAGATTCGTGTTATTTTGTGCAGTTGACAAAAACAACGCATTTGTTCCACTGAGTTCATTGATAATAACGTGTTCTAAGGTTAAGTGAATGCAAGAAACAAACCTGTGGTAATGAATGTGTTTTGGACTATTAAAGGGATTATCTCTGCATGTCCAACCTTCAACAGTTGTTGTTGTAACACTTGCCATGAAATGTTGAAGCTTTTGTACTGAAAACATTTCTTCATCTTTTCAGCGTTATCAATTGGCAGGATAGATATACCATCCACAATATCCTTTGGCGTACCTAGTGATAGCCCTAAATAACTCCATTCATTGCCAATGTGTTCACATACGATAACCAATGCATCAATATGAACTAGAGAACCTAACCATGAAAAATAAAAATTTCATTTAAGAGAACCTAACCAAGAAAAATTAAAATTTCATTTCCTATTGCAAGTTTCAACTGAATAAAAAAAACCTCAGCCATGTCAACACAAAGTGACTTAGCAGTTTTACAGTTTCATAATTTTATTTGGAAATTCATTATCAACGATAATATCGTTATCTACAATCAAATGTTTTTTCATCCAGGTCCGTCTTTTTTATATGAAGACGACGAAATGAAAAGCCACTACCATCGCAGACTCATATATTGACTCATATATTTTCATCACGTGATAACTTAGACATAGAAGTTTGTGCTAAAAATCCTTTGGAGATTCTCTTTTTAGAAGTCTTTGTTTTATGCTAATAGTTCTGTTGATATTAATGAGAAAAAAGCTTGTATATGATGTATGCAGAGTTAACATTTGCGTGCAGAACAAATTAGTCTTGATAATAGAAGATTTTAATTTTTCTCTGTTTTTAAAATAAAATATAATTCGTATTCAGTATTATACGGTGTCCGTAAAATGTGTTAATTTTGGTCTTGTCATATCAAAAAGTGACAAACGGCCCTGGGTTCGAGGTTAAAAAGGGAGGTTGTATTTTTAATTTTTTTATGTTACTATGCAATTACTCCTATTATATATTATATATATTTTATTATATATATTATATCTTCGGCTATTTTTATTTATTATTCTATTATTATATTGATTCGGTTATTGACAGAAAATGTTTAATGAAGCTATTTACATTTTATCCTCTTATTATGTTTGAAAACATAAAGTAAAGAATAATTAAACATATTGTATTGAAGAAATTAGTCAGTATTAATTAATACCCAACCTGGAACCCAGTCTGTTATTTTTTTTTCGATATACGGACGCTGTCGCAGTCCTGGGTTCGTGGTTAGATTATATCGAAGGCTGACTATCATGTTGTGACTCTATTCAAATTTATTTTTAGGAGAGATGGAATATCAAATTTTAATTTGAGAATGAAACACGGTTGTCCTAGATGGGAATATTGTGTACAAATAAATTCTGATTCTATATTTAAAATAAAAAAAACAAAAACTTACGTGCTATTTCTCCTCTAATGTCTTTCAGTAAATCCTGAATAATTTCCCCAGTTTTATCGATTGGCACATTCCGAAAATATTCCACTTCTGCATCAGTTGCTCCAAGACGCTTTAGTATATCCTTGATTTCGTCAAATTTTATGTTGAATTCATCTTTTCCGAGAGGTTTGCATCCATAGTGAGCAATCCAGTTTCGATATTCTATAAGTTCTTTTAATATTGATATACATGCATCATTTTTCAATTTCAATATATTTTTCAAGAGTGTCAAATCACACAAATCTATCTCAGTTCCTGATGATGGCGATCCATATAAAATCTTCTCTTGATCTGGGAATAATTTTCTCTTCAAATCGGTTCTGTAGCATAACAAATCATTGTGTAACTGTACTGGATCAGATGGAAAATGTCGAAAAATTCTACGTTTTGTGTATTTCAAACCGAGTTTTCTAGTTAGTAAAGCAAGTCGCAGAAGGTTCTCATCTGAAAGGTTAACTTCGAGATCTCTTGAAACAACTGAGTGACTCATCTGGCATCTTCTTACTGCAAGTAAATTGCTTTACGTATTTATCTTTATAAGACATGGTAATAAGATTAAATCAGAAAAACTTTAGAATGGTTTCCACTAGCTGTAATTGCATTAGCCTCCATGGTCTATTGAAAATTAAAATTGGGTTTCTTAGTTTGTTTAGGAATTTGCACGATAGAATTATCACGATAGAACAATCGTAGCCTCTGCGATGAACAAAAAATGTCTCTTGAAACGGAATAACTTATAAGGGGAATGCAGAACAATATTTATATTATTCTTCTGCGTGTAATTCGTGCTTAAATTGTCGATAGACAGAACAAAACACAGCAATTCAAAACATTTCAGTGGTAAATGATGCGTAACGGAATCATAAATAAAATTAAAAATGGACCTTCTCATAAATTACTACATAACATCAATCGCCTAGTTTCTAATCCTATATAATTACTCCGTACTGAAGCGTAATAAAACATTTTCCCCTGAGGTATCGTTTCATTTTGTAAACCACCCAAGCATCGGTAATGCTCAGGGAGAAAACGAGGCGATAGATGTAACAACGTAATTTATGAAAATACCGTTATGATAATGTTCCCTTTCCAGTCTTATTCAACCTAGTAGAACTTTAGGTTCACCCACACAGTTAAATGATATAAAGTAAAAAAACGTGAAATTATAACGAGTCTGGAGGACGATACCTTTAAACACATGACACTAGTTCGTGAATATTGTTTCTAAAATATCCTGCATTACGAGAGTGTCTATCTAAATTGTATGTGATATTTTTCAATGACTTTCAAGATTGTTTAACAAATGCAAAAGTAATCATTATGTAGATGATACCGTGGTATACTTTGCTAGCAAGATCAACAACATAGAGAAGGTTTTAACGGCTGAGTTTCAAATCATTGTGAGAAAATCCTAACAAAAAATGCAAAAGTAATCATTATGTAGATGATACCGTGGTATACTTTGCTAGCAAGGCCAAAAACATAGAGAAGGTTTTAACGGCTGAGTTTCAAATCATTGTGTGAAAATCCTAACAAAAAATGCAAAAGTAATCATTATGTAGATGATACCGTGGTATACTTTGCTAGCAAGGTCAACAACATAGAGAAGGTTTTAACGGCTGAGTTCCAAATCATTGTGAGATATCTTGAAAATAGTGAATTTATCATAAATATAAAGAAAGGCAAAACCGAATCCATGCTGTTGGGTACAGCCAAAAAACTGTCAACTGTTACCAACACATTCAACGTCTACTACCATGATACACTAATCCATCAGACCTTGCGATACAAATACCTGGGAAACACGATCGACCCTGCTCTGAATTTAAACGATAACTTCTTTATCAAATACAAGAAGGCTTCAGGTAGACTTAGATTTTGATCAAAAGTTCGTTCTTCTCTCACCTGTGAAGCAACAGAACAGATATACAACAAATGATTACACCATGCTTATGTATTGTTCACTCCTGAACCTGAGAATGACGGAAACGCAAAAGAAAATGGTTAGATCAATTGAAAATTGAGCATCTACATTGATAAGAAAACCGGTGCTGTCCATCGAAAAAAAGATAAAGAAGAGATGCGGTGTACATCATCGGAAATGTTTGGAACAAGAAACTTGTTCGCCTTTCAAGAATTACTTTACGTTAAATGATCATAACTACAAAACAAGGAATAACAATTTATTAATAAAACTACCGAAAGTAAAACTAGAATTCGGAAAACGTTCGTTCATATTTATGGGAGCAAAATTCTACAACGAGTTACCCATAGCAACACGTGAAGAAATGATTTTATCAAAATTTAAGAAACGATTTTTTTTAGATTTTAGATTTTTACTGCATAAATAAATAGTGTTTAACTTTTTCACTTTTCTCACATACCATTCTATGCACATACACACAGGACACACTTAACAGCAGTAGTATTTTAATATTTTACTGACGTGTTAATCCTGTATAAATATTTTGCAACAACAACAATAATAATAATAATAACAATAATAATAATAACAATAATAATAATAATAATAATAACAATAATAATAATAATAATAACAATAATAATAATAATAATAATAATAATAATAATAATAATAATACAATAATAATAATAATAATAGCAATAATAATAATAATAATAATAATAATAATAATAATAATAGCAATAATAATAATAATAATAATAATAATAATAATAATAATAATAATAATAATAATAATAATAATAATAATAATAATAATAATAATAATAATAACTTACGGATTAGTATCTTAAAACTTTGTGGTTGAAAGTCTGTGTGAAAGAACAAGGGAAGATGCAACCATTGACTTCATTATCCCAGGCCAAAATAACAAAGTTTTCACCAGAAACTATTCAGATACCAATCCGTTAGATTGACATAGAGTTGCACTAAAATTGAATGAACGGAAAGTAGTACTTACAGTTCTTATATGTCATAGAAGGATCACCTGTTGACGACAAAATCGTTATCGCGATACCGTTGATCGAAGATTGGTTGGCCATTGGTTATCCAGATATTTGCCCTGAACGTCGCGTTCTTTTTGAGCACGCAATGAAATATTTTCACTTCGTGGTACCGTTAGAATTTCTCATTAAATGACATAATAATTGTATCCACACCGATTTGCCTTACCGCAACGCATTTGCAAAACGAGTTAGCACTTCAAAAATCACAAGGTGTTCTTAATATTAGACATATATTTATAATAATTTTCGCGTATTTTCCAAAAGCCTCGTGCCTACAAGAAGGAGGCGATTAGTATTAGTAATGAGAGAAAATAAAAATCACGAAATAATGAATAGAAAATGTTGTTGTATATTTCCAAGCTTGAATCAAAACCATTTATGCAATTATGAACTGTTATTACCTGCGTAGTATCTGAATCGGTATATCCGAAAATAGCGCAACGTGTTGGTTAAAATTTACGTCACAGCGGGCTACATTCTCTGGTATTGCCCGTTACCATAGCTAAAGTTACAAGATTTCCTCTTATTACTAAATGTTCATGACTATTCTCCTCGCTTTCTTGCCCTTTTCCGGAACCCGAGATTAAAATTGGTGTTGAATTTACACGAAGGCATTATATCATTTTTAACGGGAGTAATTAAATAAACAAAATCACACGTGTGTGGCTCTAAAACATTTTAGGTCCTGATCAATATATAGCGCATTTCCTCCTAAATTGATACATTTATAGAAATTTATCGTCGTTATTAATGGCTTCTTAACCGTTTAGCTGGTCAATACGGGAAAATATTGACCGTGGTTGTGACGTCATGGACCAAGTGCAATGAGCGACCGAGGTCAATATTTTCCCAAGTATTGACAGGCTAATAAGGTTAAGAAGTCATTTAGTACCTGGCAACATAATTAAGAGAGGAATAACAGCACTGCTAAAACGTTTTTGTTCTAATTAAATAAATACTTGAAAGAACATATTCTCCTTCTCTTTTCTTATATTTTCTGTGCCTGCAATGTAGAGTCTTCCTCATCATTTTTATTTCTTTGTTTACATTTTTTATGAAGCCGGTCAATATGTGAAAATATTGACCGGCCACGTGACGTCAATTAACCAATCATAATGATCTAAAGCATTATAGAGTTATATTTTACAAAGAAACAGCTTTCGACCGATGATAGGTGAGTTTTGAATTTTTTCCAACTTTTAGATGATATATCAAGTATATCAAATTTTTTCCTTCTTAATTATGAATATCAACTGATATCCAAAGTAAAGTCTGATATACTAGGCATGTGACAATCGGATTCCATACGCCTTCAAGACCCGTTGTGTTGTCCAGAAACACGGAAGCCAGGAGAATTAGTGACAACCGTTGTTGACAGTTTGAAAACCAACATAATCGACTAACATAGCTTTTATTCCGAATCGAAAGTTTGAATCATCCCTGAGATTAAGGTTGTGCCAGTCTGCAGATAAGAAGGTGGAATGCAATTCAACATGGTTGGCACAAAAACGTTGTACCGTTGAAAAAGTAACGAAGCAATGAAATGCATCAGAACGAGGCATTAAATTTGAAACTAGGCCACACAACGTTCTTTAGTAGTTCGGGAAAGGTCTATTATAGAGTTAAAAAAATGCTAATGTTGCATACCTTAAATGGTTTCATATAAATACCGCTAGGATATGTGTCAAACTGACAGCCGCAGATTGTTCAACGTTTGGAATCATTTTATATTTTATCGTGTATATATTTCTATGATACTGGTTTATTATTTCAAGGGATTCTTTCAAAAACACTAGGCATCACTAATTTCTTTTTATTCGCGATTGCTTTTAAAAGGTTTCTGTTAATTGAAAGTAAGTGAAAATATTTCTATCGGTTCTTGAAGCATAGCAATGAGTTTAGTGTAGGAGTATAAGCAAGAGAAACTTTATCATTCCTTCCCGACTCTGGATGAGTGTCGCTCGGGGAGAGTTTTGGTTAAATTGAAAAACAATGTACCATAAAGGAGTTACGACATGAATCATGTGATTCTTTTGTTTGGTTTACTTTTTTTACCGTCAGCCATAATATCATGGCATCTCTCGTCTCAAATTGATTTTTGGTGCTGCACCATAAATCTTAAGAACACGTGATTCGTGTCGTAACCCCTTCAAGGAAATAAAAGAATGCGCAATAAATGAGTGTGGAATGTGAGTCCTATATTTATAACTTTAAAAAGATTCACTGGAGATACACTGGAGAAACTTTACTGATGATCGTGTATCTTCTTAGAGATTATTCATCATGTATCTGATCTAGAATGTAAACAACGTCTGTAGACTTGGTCATCGACATCGCAGTTTCCTTGGAGAAAATAGTGAAGCACTGCAGCTTGGTTGAACAGGATCTGAGATTTTAAATGAGATTGTGTAAAAATTGCTACCATGATCATTGCAGACCAGACATAAATTTTATCAATATTCAGCCTTAATATATACTATTTTCAACAACAGCAAAAGCAAACAGGATATATTAATATTTATTTTGAACCCGCACTTAAAGACAATGTGTTGTTATAAATATAGCTAAATCTGACATCATGATGATCTCAGCACATGGGCATGAACAATAACAACGGGTAAAAGACAGGAAAAGGAATTGTTGTATTGTTTGATCTTCATAACAGTAGCACCTGAATTATTGTTTGGTCATAAAAACAAGCTATTATTTATGATGCTTTTAATGATGACTTTCATAGAAGTAATTGAAAGGTCTGCATCGGTAATGATGATCTCAGCACGGGGTGGTACCTCCGGCGGCATTTAGAACAACACATTGTCTTTAAGATAAAAAAAAAAATCAGAATGGAATAATTGTGCACCTTATATGATTCTTGTTTTATTAGCTTTATCACACAGTACCACTTTTTGCAATTCCTCTATATATAATTAATTTCAAGCCTCAATAAATGCCTCTTACGGTCCATGCTATGTAGATTTGGTAAGCAACTGACTTGCTTGCGCAACCTTCAAAACTTGCATTTCGCTAGTGGGTCTTTTAGCTCACGGCTGCACAACCCTATATTTATTTAATATTTCTTGTTTGGCGACATTTGTAAACACGTCACTTAAAAAACACGTCATTTATTGAGTTGTTTATTACGTTTTCATTTTAAAAATGTTACATCAATAGGTAGCGTATTCCTTTTAAAACTGTGAACCAGATGTTGCTTGTTGTGGTCCTTAGACCATTCCCTATCCCTATCAGCAACATCGTTAATCCTAATCCAATTAGTATTCCTAATAATATATTGTCTTTACGAATTCTCTTTACTGAATCTGCAACGAGATCTGTTTGCTTTCTTCCTGATATCGCCCCTGCATTCATTTCGAGCCATTTTCCTATTTGAATGTTTTTATGTGTGTAACACATTGGAAGAATGTATGTGAAGTTTTCATCTTCCTCTATCTTCACAAGAGCTCCTACATCAACTGGTTCTGCGCACCCATATACGCGACATGTCTTTGGGATTGATTTACCAGTTTTATCTTTCCAAATGTCAAGCCACTTGGTAGATGCTTCATCTGGAGAGGTACCCAATACATTCCTCACTCTTCGATAATCGACATCAACAGCCATTTTTTTCCTGAATTATTCTAAACAGATGTTGTTGACAATTAAGAATTTATTTTCTAACTACTTTTTAACCTCAACAGTTTTTTCTCTACTACTTTTCCTTGGAATATCTCACCATTCATTTACCAGACAGGTTTTATTATTCATGGACACTACCATCGATTTTGACTACCTTCATGAGCTTTTAGAAAGAAAAAAAAGACTTTGAAAAATATAAAGCGTCATATCCTAACGTCATATCCAACCTTTTCAAAATTACCTTTTATTTATGCTCGATCTTTAGTTTCGCAACAAAAGCGCTAAATCACTGAAGTACAATATTTACATTAACATTTACATTTACAACAGCCTTGTGTAAAAATTTATAACAATTACTTAAAACCTTATTAAGTTCCAAACTTAATTGTTTTTAAGAATGGATAAACAATTAACCTTATATAATAGTATATAATATCTAATGTTACGGTCTTATGAGCCCGTCTATCCGGGATGGCCCGCTTTGCCGTGCTGAAATCAGCTCGCTATCAGCCCGGTTACGCGATGTTATTTTAGGTATAAATAGTGAGCATGCGCGATAATGTCTTTTCTATCACATGAGAAATTCCCAGCTTTTTCCGAGATCTCGCTTAACAATGCGAGATCCCACTTAAGAGGAAATTCATTAAAAATAATCTTATTTGAGCTTCATGTATACCAAGCTGGTTTGAATTTATTACCGGTTCTCACACAAATAAATTCTTTTAAGATCGATATAAATTCGATATATATTCAAATAGTATTAGCATAAGATAGCAATTTTTTGAAGAGTCAATTTCGAGATCAAGAAGAAAAGGTCTGTACCTATCCTGTACTTAAGAAAAACGTCACTCACTCACACAGAGAAGAGTAAAATGAGCTTGCACTTAGATACGCGTGATGAACGTGAGAACTTCTGCAAAGTTATCACATATCTCTGAGATAAGAAGTAGCCGCCAAGAACAGAGAACAGTAGAAAAAGATTTAGCGGTAAGTGTGCATACCAACTGTGGTGACTTAACGAAGCCAAGCGACCCCAGTCAATAAGGATAAGGTCCAGAATAAAGTTATGGTGATTGCTCAAATCTGTGCAATTGTGACTGCTAGGAGATTATACGGAAAGACTTTTTGAGTATCAGTGACTACGGATGGACCTAGCGAAATTGCATCCTGAATGGATTACCACCTTGATCCCTATCATCATGGGATCGTTGGAGGTGTACAACAATGAAGAACTTTAAAAGTTCACCCTTAGAACTTCTCCTATGCTATATCTTAAGAACTGTGTGAGAACTGGGGAATTACCTGGGGAGTTAAATCTTCAGATTAGCCTGTAATTTGCTGTTTAACTTTGTTATTTGCTTGTAAATGTTTGCCTGTCAATGAGACAAGGACCCAGGTTGTACTTCCTAAACAGCTGCTGGCGACAGGTAGACCCATCTAGGCGTCTCGGAAGGGAAAAAATACCCCTAAAAGTTATTACTGTTATTATCGAATTACTTAAAAAAACTTTAAATGTGCAAAATTCAGCAAATCTGCAAATGTATTCAACGATCTACCTGCACAATGTCGTGAAGCCGAAAGCTATCAAAGAAGTATTTCGAAGATAGAGCCCTGGCTTGTATTACATCTCAGTGAATAATCACCAAGTGTGTATATATAATCACTTGTTATATTCTTAATTCTTCCTTATACATTTATTTAATGATTTGGATTTTTCTGTTAATTCACGAGGTCGCTGTTGTCCTAGTCACTTTCTTACTACAACTCTTGAATCCTGATTGCTTACTAGATGGAATTTGAGCACCAGCACTTAATCTTACCTTGTTTGTCTAATTTCAATTGGGAATCCACGGCTTTTGTTATAAGCGTAAATTGTTTTTCTGTTTTCGCTTTAGAATCCTCCCGCCTTCTATATCAAAACACAATAAGACACATTTCTAGTGGTTATGAGCACGTTGGTCAAATAAACATAAATCTCAAACTATGGTAATTGAAAGGATTGAATATTGAAACCAATTCAAAGTTTCACATTAATCTAAAATGGAAAAAGCATGGTATTCAATTTTACAATGGTCCCGAAATAACTGCAACGATACAATGCAATCAGGAACTTTTAACGGAACAGTCTTAATAGTATAACATATACATACAGGCTTGGTGATATCAAATATAGTTCCAATTTTCAGTTATTGAGATTATCATGTGGTATTACAGTTAGTCAAAACAAAAGATATAAAGAAATAAAAATATTGCGAATAAAACAGTTTTAAAGAAGTAAACTATAAAAATCTGCTATCGAACAACTATTTTGCTGAAGTAAAAACACATTTTTAACACATCATAATAGATGTGGTATTACAGTTAGTCAAAACAAAAGATATAAAGAAATACAAATATTGCGAATAAAACAGTTTTAAAGAGGTAAACTATAAAAATCTGCTATCGAACAACAATATTCCAACTCTGTACCAAAGTTAAACAATCGGTTTCTGGACTCATCAGATATCAGAAAGTCAATGTATTTTATGTGAGATACAGTATGAAAACGTTTTCATCAATTCTTTATTTTCTATATTTATTCACCACCGGGATTATGATGATAGAATACGATATAACGAGGAATGGAGGGGAAAAAAGAGCGCTGTTTCGGAGGATCTTCACCGACGGAGTTTTAAACAAAACTCCAATCGCATATCATGAAAATTGTAAAGGAACTTGCTGTGCGAGACAATGTGTTATAAATCTGATCTGTCAATCCTTCTATGTCAATAATCACTTACAAAACTGCTCGCTACTTGATGTTGACAGAAACACTAAATCAGAAAATCATTCGTTCGTTAGAAAAGATGGATACTCATATTACGATACTGGTGTTACATTAAGTAACAAGGCATGGAGAAATAAACCATTGGTAAGCTCTTTAACTTTTTTTTATTCTGGTTTGATCAGTTTCAGATTAGAATTTCAACAGTTCCATTTTTGAAACGCCGTTTATAAAACATCATGTTCAGAAGATGTTTTATGTTTGTCAGTTAACATTCTGTGAAGTGATCACTTCTGGCAATATTAATGTCATGATTGTAATACGGCAATAATTGAATATTAAACAGAATGCGGTCAGAATGAAGTCATAACCACGTCGTTATAACGTCTTTGCATGACTTCATAATGACATCACCTTGTAAACAAAATCAACAACGACGTCAGAACTGTGACATTAGGGAGCTTACGCAATTACGGCGACAACGAAGAAGACAACGTCAGTGAAACATAAGCTTTGTTTTCTTTGTGGATTTGGTTTAGAGTAGAAATCTACTTTATACTATACCATTAGGAAAATTTTATCAGTTAATTACATCATAAGCAGATTTCACGTTCTACACACAACGTGAAAAGTTATGTTTTGAAGTCGTACTCAGCGGCGGATCCAGAGTTAGTCAAAAAAAGTGGAGAAGTATAGTGTCATGAAATTTCTGTTAAAACTTAAGTGTTGATTAGGTCATTAGCACGTTTCTCTTTTATAGTCTTAATGACCTTACTCTCCTCCATAAATTTCGACTAGGTTCTAAATCTGCCTCCGGTACTGACAATGGAGACGTGAAAGCAGGAACTTATTTTTCTCTCGTATTAGTTTTATCCTGCTTCGATAGCATTTCGTTATAAAACGTTTTGGTATTACAAAGAAATTCTTGAAACTTTCATTGCTTTGTGACTTATTGATGTCTGAAAATGTTTAAATCACTCTCACGTCGCCGTACTCAGCTCTTTATCGTCTCTATATGACGCCATTAACACGTCCAAACGACATCATAATGACTGATGAAATTATATAATAGAAGAAAGACAAACCGGACGATGTCACACTAATTCTTTGTTCCTTGATTCACTTTTTCTTTTTAGTACAACATCATGTGCAATAAAACATGCGGAGGCTGTCCATGTATTCGTAAAGAAGAAGAAGGAGACGTGTGTGAATGTTACTCAGGGGGTATGTATCAACTTTCACTGATTATCATGTCAGATATTTTTGGACATTTTCTGATATGAAACTATTATGCTGCCAATTGAGAATATTGAGTAAAACAGCTATATTTTGTATGGAAGACATTGATCAGCCGTGAGCGGAACTTTTACTTGGGCTTATATCAGATTTGCTATCAAGTTTGTTTGAAAAGAAATACCAACACCTCACAACTTCAAAACGTTCAAAAACTTCAAGTTATTTATAGAAAATGTTAAGTTGGTTTTTCCACTAGACGGGCATATGTTGCTGGTTGGTCTTGGTCTTATCACGCACAAAACTTGTAGTGCGAGGGCCCCCATTATTCCAAGGCCGAGTCCGAGTCGGGTCCGGTTGCATCCTGAGTTGGTAAGTAAAGGAAGTCCTATAATGATTAGTACAATAACGCTTATAAATGATTACCCAGTGGGCAAAATCTTCAAAAAGTCTCTGTGGAAGAATGTTTCTTTATTGAAACAGCAGGCAATAGTGCTTGCCATTTCTATAGGAAACACTCCTCCACATATACATTTTGAAGCAATTATCCTTATTATCCCCATTATCCCAGGTAAAAGAATTAAAATGACAACAAGCTATGATGCATTAGTTACAGAAATACGACAACGGTCTTCACTCATAACCACGGAAAAATCAAAATAACAAGTCACCCTCATTATCAACTTTTGATTTTGCAATAAGTTTGACTTTATTTTTTTTTACAGCAATTGAAATAATTCCAAATTGTTCTAGCCACCAGCCTCTGTTTTTGAATTTGAAAAATCTGGGAAAAAGAGAGGTTCGTTATCCATTATCGTAATCGACTTTTGTGCTGCGGATCGTGACACAGCGATAATGTGTATGAATAAGTGTTGTTTAGCCTTGTTGTAGGTACTTTGATGAAATAATGTTAATGGGCATCAGAGCAGGTAATATCGCTTACGTGTCTTGGTTTAAGACTTTTAAACTTAAGAGAGACTTTTAGACCTGCCAAGTTAAGAGAGATCATAATATCTAATCACAAGTTGGGTTGAACGGTTCTAAAAGGCTCTAAAAGAAAAATTGTAAAAAATTACGGCAACGAAAATGCATTAAAATGCGTTATGCATTATGCCCAAAAATGACTAAAACCAAAAACCCTTTCCTTTCCTTTTCGGTCTGAGATAATTAATATATATCAATTGATAAAGAATATATTCCAGTGCGCAAAGTCTTCAAAAGTCTCTGTGGAGGAGTGTTTTTTTTATTGAAACAGCAGACGATGTTGCTAGCCATTCCTATAGAAAACAATCCTCCTCAAAGACTTTTTTAAGACTTTGCCCACTGGGAGGTAATATAATCATTAAATCGATAAATCATGGCTTTGAAAGGATAAAGATTAGTTTGAGCTCTGAGAAGGTCTTTTTTCTTGTGAACATGTCAAGATCTTTTGTTCAAACTATTGTAAAAGCGTTTTGGTGGATTTCAACGCCAGCCCAATTTTAACGTTTCTTCGTATTGGATCAGGCAAGGGTATGGTTCGGGTAAGTTTTGGGCCTTCTTTAAAATAATTATACACGAAGTCGTTGCCCAAGTCATTGTATAAATCATCTCTATGTCTATTCGCTATACGTTGACAAATCTAAGATATTAACGGGCAAAATCTTCTAAAAGTATATCAAGATGAGTGTTCTTTAAAGGGGAATGGCAAGCAATACCGCCAGCTGTTTCACAAAAAAAAATTAAGATTTTGCCACTGGGCTAGATCTCTTTGGCATACCTTGACAAACCGTAATAATCTAAAACATTAAAGGAAATGCTTTTCTGTACATAAACGATTATTTATAAAAATTCCTTAAAAACAATTATAGTAAAGTTAGTATAAATGAGATTTTCTATTTGGTTTGTTTAGCTGGACAAATCAAATTGGGAAGCCTTTGTTGGAAACCAAAATATGGTTGTGGAGCAGCTGATGGCACAAACATCATATTTGATGACGTATGTGACGATGATCCTGTATATAACTTTAAATATAACGCCGAAACTGGAGATTTGATTCATGTTTGTTCTAACAAGAGAGTATGTTCAAAGAATGGTTGGTTAGGGAATGGCCAACCGATTGTGTTAGGAACTTGCCCGGATCATTCACAATTGAAGAAGTGGTTCATTACCGACGGTAAGTTTCATATTCATGCAATGGAAGAAAAAGAAAATGCAGCATAAATAAGATCATATTCACAATGGAATCATCAAATCTGAAGTTCAGTGTTATTATTTTATATTTTTCCATTACAGAAAATCGTTTTTTAATATTCCAGTGAGATTTTGGTTAAGTTAAGTTTATTTCCATACTTATTTATTTATTTTCTTATGTTTACTTATTTATTTATATTTATTTATTTGCTTATGTTTATGGGTAGCCTCTGATAGAACTGTTATCAATGAGGGTCCTGCGTAGGAGCATATCTCCTGTCTGCTTCAACACCTCAACTATACAACCCCGTTAGACATCAATCCAGTTCTTCAAAATGTTATAGTCACAGGAATAACTCGACCAGGATTTAAATCCTGACCTCCTGAGCACTTTAACACGAGGCCACCAATCCGGGAGAAAGCTTACAGAAGAAATCATGATTTTAATTGAGAAGTCTTTCTAAAATCTTCGATTTGCTTGTAATCATCATGTTGGTTATATTCTGTTTCACCTTTACTAGGAATGTACTTATATTATGGAAAGCAATGCATTCATCCGTATTATGGTAGTGTAAGATCAGGAAACTTTCTTGTTTTGTGGAGCGGATGCGGAAGTTATATAACACTTCACAGAATGCAGTTTCAAGGTAACTTATTTTTTAACAAAATTCATAGCTATGCTAAATAGGTGTCAAACATCTTTTGACAATTTTAACATTTGTTTTCATAAGGGCTTCTGTTATACGAAAGAGTTGACGTAAATGTTTTGGTTAAATTTATGTTAAATTTATTAACTTTTGGTCCTTATGTAAAAAATACATAAATGTGAATGCCTTTAAGTTACAACTTTTTTTCAATAATTTATATTAGCTATCAATCATGCTGTTCCCATATTTTGGTAATTTTATCATTATACATTTTCTCCTTAGTTCCTGGCAGAGTTCTGATGGAAGTGTGGTATTCTTTATCCGTAACATATTCGTTAGCGGCTCTCAAGGAAGATTCAAGATTCCCAAACTCTCCAGATATTACAACATGGTACAACAATTTAGACATACCTGATTATGGTACAAGTTGGCAACGTTTTGGTCGAAGAATGAGAACGAAGTTTAGCTCACCTGAGACAGGTCTTCACAACTTTGCTATGGCCTGTGATGATTACTGCCAGTTGTTTATTGGTGATGACGAAGCATCAAAATTATCCTTGATCACCGCCATGTATGGTCAGGGTTATGTTTATTCTGCATCACTTCTACTAGAAAGTGGGAAAAAATATTATACAGAAATTTTATTTGTTGAAGTTGAAGGCAATGATTTTGTTTCTGTTGGTGTCAAATTTCCAAGTGGCAAAGAAGCATTTCCAATAACAGAAAGATATTTAACAGTACCTTGAATATCAATCAACAGATAAAAAAGTTGTTGGACTACGTAAATAACCCAGCTTACCATAAAAGGTATAAGCAGTGTCCAACTGAACTCCTTCCATCGCCAAAAAAAACACGATGATTGTATTTCTTACTCTATCGTAGAGTTTATTTATTGTAGCTAGCCCAGTTTTGACGAAATTCCTGTATATAAACGGTAATGATTGCACGTGATATTTTTCTTTGTAATTATTCATCGTAGCTTTTTACTTCAAACGTGTAAAATTATTCTTGATCACCGCTAGTTGGAATCCGGTGATGTTTATTCATCTTAAAAATCTTAAAAATGTCTAGAGGAGGAGTGTTTTCTATAGGAAGGGGAAGCAATATCGGCTGCTATTTCAATAAAAATACACTCCTCCACAGACACTTTTTGAAGATTTTGCCCACTGCGGAAGAATTTTCAATAACAGAAAGATATTTAACTGTATCTTGAATAACAATTATTTGACTGCTCGAGTGTGTTAAGCTACCAGGATGCGACCATTACACCTTTTGATTGAAAGCCTCTCGTTTTTGGTTGAAAGAACGATAGACATGACCTCGTTTAACCCAGGGGGGAATAATAACATCTTGTATAATAATAAACCATAAGTAAACAAACAACAACAACAACATAAGCAACAACTAAAAACTAGAGTCTAAAAACACGTTCCAAATTCATTTTAATTTTCTAATTGTACGGCACTACAGATTTTTTTTACCTAAGAGCTTCTCCGAGTATTTAGACTTGTTTCTTTTGTTGTCTTATGGGTTCATCTTTAGCTATTATTCGTAACTGTATTTTATAAAAGTAAATTGCCAAATTCAAAATCATAATATATTATCATTTATAAGTACACTGATAAGCTTGCTAGTATATACAACTTCAAACCCAGGATCACTCACCTATTTTATAGCTATATATTTAGGGCAACATATGGCACCGTCCGTATCTCGGCAAATGGCAGCACATACTGGGATCGAAATTAGCAATATAAACAATGTTACATTTCATGTCCTGATGAAATAGGATAATTCCATTTTTAGTTCAGCTTTGCCTGTCACTTCATGGTGATTAATCTATAAGGCTGTGTTATTGTCATTGTTTTTCTTAATTGAGCCAAAGTTTACTGGAAGCCATATGAAAAGATGTATCTGGGATATTGTCTGAGAATATCCCAAATCAATGATTGAAGAGGATCTGGAATATTTGTAACTATACCCCAGTGAGCAAAGTCTCGGTGGAGGAGTACATTTTATTAAAACAGCTTGGAATGCTTGTCATTCCAATAGAAAACACTCCTCCTCATAGACTGTTTGAGCATTTTGCCGACTGGAACAAGAACTTGGCTTTTAAACAAGGTTTTAATTTAAAGTAATACATTATCGACTCCATTTACGCCGATCTTTATTGGCTTACTGTCAAACTTTTCCAGAAAAACATCTTACGCGGACTCTTTTAACGCCAAGTCATGGAAATTAACGTCTTTCTAAAGGCCGTTGTAAAAACGGCCGACAAAGTTGTTTGAATTTTCTTCGTCACAATTAATTTTCATAGCTTTCATAAGCATTACCAGTAACTCATGATTTAGTTTTTTCGAAAAGATAATGCAGATTAACACCTTTTTCTGGTAACCGTTATTAGAGCGTAAACAAAGAGTCTTACTGTAATCCAAACACTTAAGGAGTTATGGAGGTTCATTACAAAGAAATTATGGGATCTTTTAAATTAGTTCGAATAAGAGAGTTATACAGGTTCGATTAACAGAGGTTTGACAGTAATATAAATTTGAAAATGGAAAACAAAGAGATGCTTTTCAAAGATTTTCAATAAACATACGACGAGACCATGCTCCTAATCGCTTACATGTCACATACGGACCACCTTGGTTTTGCGTTACATTTCTTGATGGTTGAATTATGTATTTTGCTCAACCACAATTTGCAGAGGGATAATTTTACAAAAATACAAATTAACAAGGAAATTAAGTGAAGGGATCTTTAAAATTAGTTCCAATGAGAGAGTTATACAGGTTTGAATATATGTAACCACGGTAAGGTAACCACGTGAAGTACGGTTTGTACGAAAAATTTGATTTCAAGGTAATGATGAACATAAATGTAAAAACAAAAATTTAGTTATTGTATTTGAAGTTGAATCTGAACCAGAATTTTTGAATTTAATACCGGTTATTAAAGAATTTGTTTTCAATGGACCTTTTCATAAATTACGTCACAAAACCCATCGCCTCGTTTCAAAACGGTAAGTCGTACACAGACGATCCCATACATTTTTTTCACCAGTATTTAGAGCTCCACAACTTAGTGATACTTAGTGATACAACTTAGTCTTTTGGATTGTGAGGTTTTATTTTTTGTCACCCCTATAATTTGAAACAGGAAGAGCACGGGAGATGGAGGCAGTAATTCGTTTTACCAGTTTTTATCAGTGGGCACATTGCATTGAACCCTAAATAGAACGCGAGTTTCATGGTCACACATCTCGAGAACCAATAGGAATAACTGATGTCACTTGGGGTCCGCGATATTGGCGATGGGGTGTCGAAAAATTGGGTCTAAAACGTTTTGGGGACGGGTGTGACATCATTAGAATCTTTGATCGACGATATCTCTCTAACGGTACTTTGTACACAGACGTTCCCATACATTTTCTTGATCAGCTTTTCTAGCTCTATAACGTGGTACTACTTATCTCTTTGGTTTGTGGGATTTTATTTTTTCTCATCCCTATATTTTGAAAGAGGAAAAGCACGGGTGGTGGGTGCAGTAACTCATGGAGAAAATGCGCCTTTTTGATCTATTCTCTTCCACACTAACTAACAATTTGAAAGCATACGTTCTTATCAATTTTTGTTTGCTTAAAGGCATACCGAACTACCCAGGGTATCACTTATTTTGAGTTCGAAGACTCAGGGCACGCCACCGCGTGTTACATTATGCGGATTTTTTTTAATTGTTATTATTTTGAACTTATAATATTTATAACTTACGCCTCCATTAGTTTACTGACCGTGGAAAGTTAGCTGGTTTGTATATTTTACCCTGGTTAGTTCGGTATGCCTTTAAATGAAATAAGTTTGTAGGAATGTCTCGCTCTTTCAGACTTTATTTATAGACGTTTGACAGTGAAATAGTTTGGTTGATCATGATAATACGTCGATAGTGGAACTTCCTTGCGAATCACAAGGAAGGTACGTGCGTTTGGAACAACAAAATCAAGATTATGTGAAATTCAGGGAGAGTTTGACCTTTCCATAAGGAACGTCATGTTCGTTCTGTGCAACTCTTTCCATTAATGATTAGTTTTTATTTGTAAAAAATGAAAATGACCCGCTATTGGTCCAGAAATCCTTCTACTTGCAAGGGCATTTCATTTCTGAAGTTCCGTGGTTGTAAATTTGATTAAGCTACGAAGCAAACTTAACCAGAAATACCACATGTATGTATGTCTTTGAAAACCACAATTTGCAGAGGGATGATTTTAGGTAATTTTCAACAAGAAGAAAGATCTAAATAGAAAACAGAGTCACAGCGCGACATAATTTAGGAATATGTTTATCGATCAAAACACGCGTTTGCTTTGTGTCTGTTCAGAAAAATGTTCTCGTGATAGAAAGTAGCTTAAAAAAACAACTATAACAATAATTTTTCAACCAATTTTGATTTTCATGTTTTATTCTGAAAATAATACTTACCTCGATTTAGCTTCGATTCCTTTTTTCGACATGACTACAAGCAAGTGGAAAGTAAAATTATTGGCCTCTTATATATAAAAATAATAAAAATTTATTAATATTTAATTTAATTAAAAATTTAATTATATTTAAAAATATTTTATTATCCTCTTTATTAATAGCGAGTGTGCATACCACTTTTAGTTTGGGCAGTGTGAATAAAAGGACTGGGAACGAAATGCTTGTATGGACTGTTATATAGTGACATTTTAGGTCGTGCGTAACTGAGTTGTCCAGATATAAGCGATTAGTATTATAGGAGAAGCGTGACGTCAGTGGGCACATTACATTGCATTGCACCCTAAATAGAACGCGATTTTTATACATCCCATACATTTTCTTGATCAAGTTTTCGAACTCTACAACTCAGTGATACTTATTCTTTGCAATTCGGTGATTTTATTTTTCGCCACCCCTATATTTTGAAAGAGGAAGAGCACAGGTGATGGGGGCGGCAACTCATGGGGAAAATGAACCTGTAAAATGTCTTTACCCGGGATACTAGTTATATATTAATACTTTAAGCGTTGTTTAACCTTGTAAGTACACTCAGCCTCATATGTAATGTCAAAATTGCTTCTAATCAATGCACTGGGAGTTCTCATAATAATGATATTTACTAAGTATTAAAGTAAAAAAAAACAGCGCATCAAGAAATTGTATAAAATTAGGAAAACAAGGTCTTTAATTTGGGACAGGTGTATCACTGTAAATATTTAAAATGTGATAAGCCCTGGTTGTGAGTCCTTAGCGAAAAAAACAAAAAACGTGTAGTGTAGGGTTCACAAGTTCTTTTTTTAATATAGGTAAAGTACAGCCAGACAGAAACTTTACGTTTGCGAAGGAATTAATTTTTCCATGGAAATATGAAGTCTATTAAATTAAAAATATTTTGTATTCTATGCAGTTTGGTTTAGACATGCGATAGAACTGGGCATGAAAATAACTTCGATCCTTCCTGAAAGCTAATTATCTTACGCGGACAAGTAAAGTTTCTTTCGCGTTGTACTGAACGAGAATTGATCGGTAAAAAGTTTTTACCCGGGCAGCTAGTTTTTTTTAATTTAATAATTTCTTTCATAAATGCGTCATTGGTTAGATAGAGCCCTTGCGCATAATGTTTCTCTATTTACTCCAGTTTCAAAGCGATTAATAGTCAATGAATACTAGAAAATACATTTTTACTATAACTATATAATTAGACACGGCCCTTTGCCTACTCCCATTCTACGATATCAACTTAATGGATTCAAAATGACTTAATTCGGCTTTGCTTGCTTTTCTGCAGGAGAAGGATTTCGATCCTTTACTTCAAAGTTCAAAATTCAGAATATCAGATATTCTTCAGATATTCATTGTGGTTTGTGTGATTTGTGTGTTTGGAAGCGTCGCTTGTATAAAACAGATCATATTATAAATAATTCCTATTCCCTTTACTAGTAAAGAAAATATGAACCATCAGAAACTTTCAATTATTCATAATAGCTCTACTTATTGATATTATACTTGGCTGATTTGGGCACCCTTTAATTATCTTGTTAAAATTTTGAAAAGAAAAGACGCGGCAGCGTCTTCTTATGCGTAATGTGTAATGAATGTGGAAATCATGTTTAAAATACCCTTTTCCACTACTCCGAGAATCGAGAAGGTCGCGCATGTGTGAATATACAAACAGAAAGTACTTACCTGTTTTCACCATAAATTATAGTATTTAAGTGTAAGTTTTTTAGTGCTAATTTTCTTCAAAAACGGAACATTTTATGCTATAAAATAATGGCTGTTATGATTTTTAAGAGAAAGTTATGGTAAAGGTTTGTCAGTGATAGTGAGGATTGATAGAAAAAGATATATAGAAACAAGAAAAATTGCACAGAAAATAGCAAGAGATATTAAAGAACGCAGTGTCTGTGCATCGAATATTGCTGTGATTCTTCTTCTAATTTCTCCATGTTGTTTTGCTTCGAAAACCATGAAGAATCGTTGGAAAATAACACGGACCAGCTAACTCGCCACGGGGGGAGTATTCAAGGGTGAAATTCTCCGGACACGGAAAAACACTCCCATCTTCATTCTTTTAAAACAAAATCCCTCAACACATTGTGTTCATCAGTAACACTCGGTCGTTGTCTACGCAGAAACGAAACAGCAAATGTATACCTGTATCGTATCGTAAAATGTATCGGGGATACAAAAGTCGGGTTTAAATTTATTCGGGGAAAAATAATGTCGGGGAAAAATTTAGTCACTTTTCCAAAATTAGTTATTTTACCCCGACCAATTCTTCATTTTAGTGACTTTTCCCCAACCAATTTCATCAACTGGTCGCTACATGCAATTACGCGAACTGTGTGGATCATTCATATATGGCATATGGCATTTTCGGTTTTCTAAAAATAATATTATGGCATCCCTGAGTATTACCTTCTTAATTTGAAGAAAGTTATACTTGTTTGTTTGTTCCTTTTTATTTATATTTGACATGAATGTAAGAAGAAAACACCCAAGCTACAGTCAAGCCAAACTACATAAGATCGGGAATTTTTTTCTCGCGTGAAAAGAGTCACCCAAAAATCAAAAATATTTGTTGGGGAAAAAATAGTCGGGGAAAAATATCTGTCGGGGAACGTAAGATCGGGAATTATAAATTATTTTCAGACAAATGATCGAGATCGTAAACATTTATTCGAGCATGCGCATTAGCAGGTCATTCCCTTAACGTCTCCGTTGTCATTTTCCGTATTGTTACTTTGAGGTTACTAATGCTACATTAAAGGGGCACCGCACGGATCACGTTGATTCATAAAAAAATTCATAAAAAAAGCATCTGTGGTATGTTTTGAATAATTTTGGCATTTTCATCATGGCTGTGTTTTTCTTCTTTTATCTAACAAAGGGTCCATATCTACTTTCCCGGCTGTCAGAAATGGACAGGTCAAGTATTTTTACGATCACGTGGTCTTTCTATAGTTTGCAAGATATCTTCTTGCTTTCAAAATTTTCAGAAACAAAATACAGTGAAATCTCGATATTACTCTCAGTGGGCAAAATCTTCAAAAAGTCTATGAGGAGGAGTGTTTTCAATAGGAATGGCAAGCAATATCGCCTACTGACTTCAAAAAGTCTAATTCTTCGTCTCCAGGATTTGAATCATTAAACAATGCTACACATATATATATATACATAGTGCGTGTGCAGTTTTTTTAGTTTAGTTTAGTTTTTAATTTGTTTTTTTGAAATAAACATAAGTGACAGTAAATTTCATCTTCTACTGTCTTTTTACCCAAACCCAGCCCAGTGGGCAAAATCATCAAACTGTTTCAATAAAAAAACACTCCTCCATAGAGACTTTTTGAAGATTTTGCCCACTATGAAATTTCATTGGGCTTTACTTTAGACACGTACAAGGTTAAATTTTCGTCCTTTAGTCGCTGAGTTCTGAAATTAAGGTTTACTAAGAGCCTCTTAGTAGCCTTAATTTCAATTAAAAAATTAAAAAAATTAAAAAAAATTAAAAAAAGGCGTAAAATTTAAGGTGTACAGCGTAACTAAAACATTCACTTTATTAGGAACACACAACTTTGACGAAGCCTTCGAACGTTCTTAACTTTTTAACTTTTGAGGCCTAAAAATGTTCTTAATATGTTCTTAAGTGAAGTTAGAAACTCAAGGGACTTGGTTGACATTTCCGATTGTAATGGAGTTGAGTTGATACTGTTGTAAGCTCTAATAATATTCTTGTGTTTAACTTCTTGTAAATTGTAAAAATACTTCCTTAAGAAAAAACGTTCGTAAGCCTCGAATGTTCTTAGCATGTTCTCAACTTTTAGACGTTCGAAGTCTTATGTTCTTATATCCTTTGTTCTTATAAAAAGAAAAACTTGTAACTATGTAACAGAAGATATCGATTATAATATTTACAATGGGTTTGTTGCTAAGCAACTTTTTCATATTATTATTAGTTTTCCTGTTTCCTAGTTACTGTAAACACCCCTCTCTTTAAAACTCCCCACATACAAACAAAATTTCCATTGTTTGAAATAAATGTCCCTCTCTAATATTCCCACCATCCACACAAATCCAAAAGATTAAATAAACACCCAGAGGGCGTTAATAAGAGCAAATACAGCACTACAGCAGATATTTATACTGAGTTATTTTGACCGATATTCCACAAACAAGACGTCGATTTAAAAACATCAAAATTTCCCTGAATTCACTTGATAATACTTCAAGGCACAGTTAAATATCTTTCTGTAATAGGAAACGCTTCCTTACCACTCGGAAATTTGACACCAATTGAAAAATGGTCATCATTATAGCGATCAATAAATATAACATCAAGGAAGTCCTTTTTTCCACTATCGAGATGACGTGGGGTGGAGGAGAGATCGTAAAGGAACCTATCAGTTGATGATCCGTTTAGGATCGATACCTTTGTGCTTTCATCATCACCAAAAAAGAGTTCACAAAATTCATTGCAGCTCATGAAAAAGGTGTGAAGACCATTCTCAGGTGAGGTAAACTTTGTTCTCATTCTTCGGCCAAAATTATCTGCACGAGTCCCATAATTAACTAAGTCGAAGTTGTGAAGCCATATACCGAAATTTGGATTATCAGGATACTGTGGATTTGTCGTAAGACTTGCTAAAGATTGAGCATTATTGAGACGCCATACTTCGTAACAGCTTATTTGGAAGGAAGGGTGACTGCAGACTGGCCTTTGTGCAAGTTAGAGCAACGTTACACGTATCTCTGACGGTAAGTCAACTACCCTCCCAGTTGCAAGTCAGCAGGCGCAAAGAACCAACCGATACGGATGGAAGCCCAAGGACTCAAAACTCCGTGTTTACTTGCTTACTAAAAAGTGATTTTTGAGCCTGTACAGGCCAACCTTGACGAAAATAAATGAAAAAATCGGAAAAACGAAAATCTTTTAAACGCAGTTTCTGTTATGCACTATTTCATTAATGAGTAAAAGGAAATTTTTGATAGTGTAGAACATTTAAGCTGCCTGATAAAGTTCCATAATTTTCTTGTAACACTTTTCCTTATCCATTTCAAATACCATAAAATGCCGGATATAAGCCCTGGGCTTATATTATCTCAAAGGCTCTTTTAGGGGGCTTATAACCGGGATTTCCGCGTCAGAGAATAGAATGAACTGGTATCTTTCTTGTTTTTGTCTAAACTGCTCGAAGTTACCACAAAATCCCACCTCCCAAGTACAAAATCCGTGGACTTATATCCGGAGGAAAAGGGGCTTATAACCGGGATTTAACGGTAATTCATTAATTTCCTCAAAAAGTAAAATGTTGATCTGTAGATTTTTATTAAGCATTAATACATCTCAGTTGAGGACTTTCAGCATAAGAATTTTGTCAGTCAAAAATATATGAATGGGATGCCCCAGTAACACTTATATTACACGTCCATTCTTCAACCCCAATCCCTCATCCCAAAGCATCCATAATTTTGTAATCCCTATATTTGCAAATATGTTCGAAATGATGTAAAATTTACCCGAAAGTTTTTTGCCGAAACTGGTTTGTTCGACAGTTATTAAGACCAACGTTTCGTTTTTAATGTATTATGTCGTTATAGCGATAGTAATTTGTATAAAGTCTGTGATTTGAGGTCAAATTAATTTTCCAGTATCGAGATAAATCGTTACTTTTCGTTTATTTACGGCCTTGGAACATCACAACTTAAATATACATCGAAAATTCGTTTTCAAAACAATGCAGAAGTAGGGCAGAACAGATCGATATGGCTGAATGCGCAAATAGACTGCGTTTTATAAAAGTATTCACGCTCGATTGAACATTCGTACGGCTGTTAGAAATTCTTGTTTTCAAAATGGAGTAGGAAACAGAAGGTTGAAATAAACAACCCAAACAATGGAAACCAATGTTTACCTATTGTTTTATTGGCTGTTCGATAGCTGAGTCATGATCACGTGGTTTTTTGCTTTGTTTGTTTATGCAGGACTATGCCATGGTCATCGTAAGTTATTAGTACAAAATGTTTTGTTTTCCAGAGCATTTTCGAAATTACGAGGGTCTATAAGGGTCTATATGTTTTTTTGAGAATGGTTCTCTGAATCACAGGTATAGGCGTATTCAGGGTCAGTCAAAAAATGTGGAGGAGTTCAACGTTATGATCTTTCTTTTCAGTCTTAAGTGTCGATTAGGTTTCTTGAACGTTTTCCTTTTCTATTTAAATGACTAGACTCCTCCACAAATTTTGACTGAGTTCTAGCTACGCCTTTGACAGGTCTTGTAAAAACACATCCATCGCATCGTTTCTAATCTTAACAATCAAAGAGCTCGTACAACATTTTCAACTAAGGTGTAGTTTCTCTGTAATTGCATTTTAATAGGTGGAGACCGAGACTTTAGATAATGTAACCTAGGTAACGTCTAAAAATTACCGAAATGTCAAATTATATTGAATGTTATCCACAGAACTATATAAGCAGGCTTTCATGCGTCGTATATACGCGCGTTTCTCAACGTTTCTCACCCACAACTCTTCCTCACTGCCAAGGATTATTCCCAACGTCAGATGTCATCACAACATTACATCACAACATGTCTCATGAAATTTCCCAAATAAATATACACTCGAAATCATGCCCAGGCGCTTTGAAGCCGAGGGTGCAATGTCCTCCAAACTCCTTTGAGAAAAGCATTGATGTAACTTTGATAAACAACCCTTCCTTTAGCTCTAAATACGTTCTCAACATCTGTGTAATTTTTAGCAAATAGTCGCCATAGCAACAAAACTGATTTATGGAAAAAAGAACCGAATGGCAAACTTTATATGATCAATCCAAAACAATTGGCGTGGTCAGACGCTAATCACGAATGCGAAATACGATCAGGGAAGTTGTTGACGATTGAAGATGACCACATACAAAAGATTGCCAAAAATATAGTGAAAGGAGAGAAATTAACCAAGTATTGGATAGGTACGGTAGGTAGTAACCTTCGAACTAAACTTTTGATAATAACACATGCAGCTTCTATGCTTGAGGTATGAACAGTTTACGAATAAAATATAGTACAGGTTAAAAAAAGGTCAAAAACTCACCTTTCATTACACGGTACCCCACTATTTTTTCTGGGTTCTCTAACACCACTAGAATGGATTTCAACGTTATTCCTTGTGTCCTTTGAACTTTTTCGCGCACCTCTAATTTCCACGCCCTTCATTTTTCGCGCACCCATGTAAACATTAATTTTCGCGCAGTTACTGCTATTAGAGTATACATAATATTTATTCGAGAAAATGGTGACATTGAACCAACCTTGGACACGTAAACATTACGCAAACAAGCTAGACTTTGTTTTTAGTGAACATTACTGAACCTAATAACACATGGCGATAAGATAGATAGCAAAGCCACGCATATAAGGTCCTGGAAACGAGGTTGATAAGAACTTCTTTGATTGTATTTCTATTTAGGGCTTGTAGAAGATCTTTTCAAACACTGGACATGGGAAGGTGGGGTTGGTAACCCGAAATACATGAACTGGGAATCGGGACAACCTTCTTCCGGGAGTCTTGGCGGATGTGCAGTAATGAATTCACATGGTCAATGGCGTGTTTCGGATTGTGAAGTAACGCGAGAGTCAATTTGTCAAAGGGAAGATGATGAAGGATTAGGTGAGGGGTTTGAATACGTTCTTTAACAAGAATGAAAATATGTTCCACTTCTTGGAAAAAATCCCGAAGCCTTGCCGAAGCCTTGCACGGACTACGAGAGCATGCCCAGTACCCAAAGAGTGGATCTTTTAACGACAATAGGCGTTAGCAATTCTGTTCGAAAACGGGTGTCAAAAATAATATCGAGAATTCAATGTTTGGTGTTTTTTCTAAATTGTTAACGCGAATCTCCACTAGGTGGAAAATGTCGCGGCAGACGATTTTTATCGCCGCAGCGAAAAGTAGAAATGCTTTCTACTTTTCTTTAACTCTACATTATCCGCCACTTCCATTATGTGGACAGCACGCCGCGCCATTTTCCGCCTTTGAAATAATGGAAGTCACGACTAATGTAGATTGAACGCTATGAATTAAAAACAGCATTTTAATCTAATTTATGACTTCCATTTAATCGTAACAACACTTCCTGCAAAAGGAATTCAGAAAATAGTTTGCACAGAAGAAAAGGCTACCTTAAGTTTTCTCTCGATAAATGTATCGTCTTGAAAAAAAAGAAACCTTTTTTTGTAGTCGATGTAGATTCCGAAGAACTGGTTCAATCAAAAGAAAACGAGCAAGCTGATGATAAGCCTTCAAATACTGACAATGGAAAGCAACAAGGAGAAGCGCACAATCGCACTCCTACCATCACAGAGAGAGAACATGAAACACACAAAGACGAGACTAACCAAAGAAGCGTGAGTCCTGCCACACCAAGTCAGATCGCAACCAAGAAATCGAAGACACAATTTCCTACGATGAAGGGTGAAACTACTCCCCACTCTCGTAAGTTAATTTTTATGAACCATGTTTGTTATGGATTTCGTTGCGACAGTTACCAATCACCAAGTCTGCGTTCTGTTCTAGGTAAATTGACAGAAAATAAAACAAATGAATCACCTCTGTTAACCAACAAAACATCAGAAGTTAGAAACGAAACAAAGTTGTCTAATCAAGCACAGAATATACACAATGAAACTTTAACAAATAATCGAACTTCAGAAATTTATAATATGACGTCAAACGTCACAACTAACGACGGTTTTGTTGACAGAAATATGATGACCAATCACAAAACCGACGCTAACATAACAAAAAACGTCACGTCGGCGTCACAATTCGGTCACGATGCCAACATAACAAACAACGTCACGTCGGCGTCACAATTCCATCACGTCGGAATTGACGAAATACAACCATTGCCAGAAGATAAATTATACCAGAGAAACAATGCAGAACTTCTGAAAGAATGGTTAACGGACTTCAGGAAAGACGAACTTCAAGATACAAGTGACAACAGCAGTAAAGATTTTGTAAGCAAAGAGAAGCCGACGACGGAGTTAATGAACGATAAAACTTCATCACGTTTGAGCAAACAACGCACGGATGAGAAAGCACGCAGAAAGGACTACTTATGTGATACTCCTAACGGGTACAGACATCAGTCAGGGTTATGCGACTTAACGCGTGATCCAGTAGCATCACATGACAACAACAACAACAACAACAATCAACCTACTAGTTCGTCTCAGCGTAAAAATCAAGTCAAGCACGCATATAACGATACATCGGCGGAAATCGATGAACTTCTGGGCGTTGTTTTAGAGAACGAGGGCTTAAGTGAGTCCGATCAAAAACTTATTTTAGGCAGCCAACAGACAACGCCCTCGGTCACTACCATGAAAATGAAACTGGACGAGGGCTCTAGTTTGAACGAAGCTGAAGATCAAATGTTTGGTAAAGAATATAGGAATAGCATGAAAAACGACGCCCCAACACCCAAAATACATCAAAGAAAAGCGTTTGAAGAAGAACCAACTATTAGTTATACATCGAAAATGTTATTGGAGCCCAACAAACAGAAAAATAATTCCAATGCTGACGTTTTTGCGCTTGATAAAGTTACCATGCCAACAACAGCATATAATGCTTCAAGGAGCCCCATCATGCCAATAACAGCCAGTACTTCTTCTAATATTGATCCAAGTAACGCCACTGTGGAAAATAAAACCAACACCACTGTGGAAAATAAAACCAACGCCACTGTCGAAAATAAAACCAACGCCACTGTCGAAAATAAAACAAACGCCACTGTCGAAAATAAGACAATTTCCATTAAACGAAACAATAACACAATGCTCGGCAATCAAACTGTAGATGCCACTACGCGTACAGACGAAAACAGTGTTCAAGAAAATAGTGGAGGCAACACTCCTACACAGTCAGGTTCACAAACTAAGGAAGTAAAAACTTTCGGAGGCAACAGCGGTGGCGAGCCTTGTATTTTTCCGTTTGTTTATCAAGAAGAGACATTTTTCCAGTGCGTAACTGACAAACGCTCTCACCCGTGGTGCGCTACTACCAGTAGTTATGATAAAATGCCTTTATGGGGATACTGCTGCAAAGGTACAAAATGCCCATCCAAGCTTCCAACAAAGCCGTCCCTATTATACCAGTTGTATACTGCACTCACAACCCAGCGAATGAATAATTCTGCTCATGTAGCAACGGAGCAAAACAAAACAAAAGACAATTCCGTACAAGTCAATCCCTTCATGCATACAACAGCGCATGTGTTACACAAGGCTGGGGAGGAACACCTCTCCATTCATAGTGGTCTCAAGACATATGGTGGGAATGCAGCGGGAGCGCGCTGTGTTATCCCATTTGTACAGGACGGTCACACACATATGAAATGCATACAACGCGATGATAACACAAGTTGGTGCGCAATAACGCACAACTACGACAAAATTCCACTATGGGGGAATTGCTGTGACAGAGACCATTGCGAGGAAATGTATTAAACCGAACAGAAACGATTAAAACAAAGTATATAGTGATTCTATTGGTTGTCATTCAAAGAACAGAGATGTCAAGTTACCATGGAAACAGAAAGAATAGGGTTTGATTCTTATGCGGGTTTGATTGATCAAAACAAGTTACCATGGAAACAGAAACAAAAAACGACGAGCAAAAATGACCAAAAAATTCATGGTGAAAAAAGACATTTTTATTCATTCATCCATTATTCATTCAACTTGTAGATAATTAGATATTGCTATAACATATTATTAAAGTAAGTAGAACCACTTTACTGTCGTCCGTAATTCAAAAAAGAAAAGAAAACATAACTGCTCAGGTAATGAGGTCTCTAAAGAGCAGGCAGTCGTTATAAATAACCATTTGTTGGACACCACGCCAACAAAACAGTGGGTGTAAACAAACATTGCGCCTGGGCGTTTATTTAATTCAAGATTATGAGCAATAACATTACGTAAAATGCTCCTTTATACTTAAATAATTTTCCTGGTTTTGTTGGACGTTAATTGGAAAAGAAGCGTTAATGAATGGTACGGCTATTATTTTTTTTCTTGCTTGTGTTTGATTTTGGATAGAGCCTGCGATCTTCGATCTGTATTTTGAAATAGCGCCCTGATCAAAGTACGCACTTCTCCTTCGTTCATCGCTGTAGCTAGTTCACCCTAAAACAAAGTTCAATATTCATCTCAGTAAACTTTATATGAATGGAAGGATCTTTAAACAAATTAGCCAATGAAAATTTGTAGTACAGAAATATTAGCCAATGAAAATTTGTAGTACAGAAATATTAACCAGTGAAAATGGAAATAGAAATGGAAATTTTATTTTTACGGTTTAACAAGTTCAGCAGCATCAGCTAGATCTTTAAACAAATCTTTAAAACCTGTGACGTTTTTCTTAAAATAATTGCTGGCCCCTGATCACAAATGGCAAACCATTTAACTCACAGTGGAAATGACGTCACAATAACGTCACAGCAGAATCAAGGATATAAGTTTCTTATAGTAGAAGAAATTTTTTATCCGAAAATGTAATACCGGAAGTAAACGGGAAAGGAAAACTCTTCAGGTTGGTTGAGAAAAGACAGAAATTAAATAATCGAACATTTATCGAAGGGTTAATCAATTATTTTTGATCAATGTATAACTGCATACCATTTAAACTTAGTAATCTTAACAAGGTGCAGTCATCATAAAGAAAAACAAGATGAAGCCTCTTCTTCCATCTCCTTTGAAACTTAATTACCTCTCCTGAATTCCACAGGTCAACGACCTCTTGCAAACTACCTTCCATTAACTTTGTCATCGCTTCAAACTTTAACCAAGAACGAACATGATTATTGATACCCTGTCAATCAAACAGAAAAAGAACGTGTGAAGAACGTGATCAACAGGTACGCTTAATAAATGATGGTTTTAAATGATGATTTTATGTTGCGATCTGAAATACAGCAGACTCTATGTTATTTAAACATCCTAGGGTAATTTTCGATTCATATAGGTACACAGGGTTACCACTCAAATTAGAAAATTCCAATTTCCATGAGATGAGTTTTTCCTTTTTGGGGAATTGCAATGCCTTTCTCTCACGACCTTACAAAGACTCATGACTTTTCTATGATTTCCATGACTAGCGAGTATGACCACCTCAGTTCATTTATCAAAACTCAAGGGCATTTCAAATTTTAAGTTCGAATTAAAGACAGTTCGAATTATAGAATAAAGCTTAGTATTTTGTACATACTGCATCAACAATTTCTGGTGAACATGATTGGATAATATCTGGGCAACGTTCTATTAAACTGGTAAAAAGTGCGTGTAGTTGGCCTGCTTCTTCTGTTGAAAAATCCTAAAAGTAAAAAAATAAAATGAAATATTTGGAATGAAATTCTACAATGGAAGTAGTATTTCAAAGATTGAAGATGTACAAGAACAGATACACAATAACAAATTCTCCAGATCCGGGGAGCGCTCGCAGATATGAGGTCGTTCGACGTTAAATCTCGTATCAAAAACGTTAAGGAGAACACTCTTATAAAAAGCGTTTGAAAGAACGAGGCAAAACTCGCTTATAAACTCATTCACCCAAACAAATTTTACATGGTATACACCATGAACTTTATTGATATTGAGATATCACCACAGTGTGCAAATTCAGCCGATGTTATTATTCCAAGTTGAAACGAGTAACCGACAGTGCACAGAAGATGGAAATAATGAATGAAAATACTTAAATCTCCTGTTATGTTTTACAAAATGGAAATTTTAGATTTACTAAGATTTTACTCATTAATTACGTTTTACATAAAAAGAACAACGGTGGATGCGTGTTTAAGAAGGTTAGCTATTAAAGAACAACGGTGGATGCGTGTTTAAGAAGGTTAGCTAGTAAAGAACAACGGTGGATGCGTGTTTAAGAAGGTTAGCTAGTAAAGAACAACGGTGGATGCGTGTTTAAGAAGGTTAGCTAGTAAAGCAAAAAAGAAAAAAGTGGAAATAATCCTGTTGGCGATACAGACTGAAAATATAAATAATGTTAATGTGCCTCTCCACAAATTTACCTCCATCTTTAATATAGATGATATGATACTTTCCAGAACAGTATTTAACAGAACAGCCACTGATTGTTGGAAAATATTCACAGGTAAAATACCATCCCACTGCTTAGCAACTCGACTCAAATGATGAATAATCTAGAAATTAGGGAATAGGACATTGGTCAAAATCTTCAAACAATCTCTGCGGAGGAGTGTTTTTTATATTGAAACAGCAGGCGATATTACCCACCATTACCTATAGATTATATACATTACTTGCCATTACACTTCTCCTCGTAGCCTTCTTGAAGATTTAGCCCACTGGGAGACGAACAAACTATCAAACTGAAACGACGGGGTACGATGTGTGAACATACCTGATTGAAAGCTCTTTTTATGTTTTCTTCGTTCTCAGCACTGGTACATCCATTGAAATTGTTACAAGTTTCCAACATACACAACAGTTCGCGTTGCTGTGTTCGCTTAAAGAACAAATGAATTGGTTCATTCATAAGTTCATTCGCGAGCAAAACACCTCTATAAAACCTGATAACAAGTAAGATGAATTTGTCATTACAAACGCTAACAGGTGCATCTTGGGCTAGTACTTCATGGGTTAGTTAGAACGCTGCATTTGACTAGCTTAACGTCATAATTTTGAAGAAAAAAAATCCATCATGTTTCCTTACTAGCTGTTCCAGGAAACATTCAGTGCCACACTTTCGAAGTACAGGCACAAAATCAACAAATGTTGCTACTGTGGAGTTCAATTGACCAGGTAAGCTGCTACGAAACTGATGTCCAAGGGTTATACAATGATGCGCAAGGTACATGCAATTGTTATAGTGTAGTGCTGACATTTGTGGTAGCTTCTAGAAGAATAAACGAGACAAACATGTTCATTACATTGCTCTTTTTGGTTAATGATGATGCCCAGTGGGCAAATTCGAAATGTATACGAGGAGGAGTGATTTCTATAGAAATGGCAAGCAATATCACGAACTGTTTCAAAAAAAAAAAACACTCCTCAACTGAGACTTTTTGAATATTTTGCCCACTGGGTGAATATCTTTCTTGTAATTAACAGGAAACTCTATGTAACCTATTTGTTAATTTAACAAGATGCGATCATCACGTTTTTGCAATGAAAATCTTTTGTCTGGGTCAAACGAGGTAATGGTTATGTAATGCCTCGTGTTCTCTCAAACGAACGCTCATTGATAACAGTTCTATCAGAACTGAAGAGGCTATCCTAGATAAAATTTTATTATTATTATTATTATTATTATTATTATGGCGATCTTATCGAAAATAACGCTTATAAAGACGTATAACAATAACAATAACAATAATAGAAATGATCCTTTTACGTCTTTATAAGCGTTATTTTCGATAAGATCGCCATGTCATAAAACTTAACGGCATTAAGGGACGGCATAAAAAGAGCCAATAAGGTATTTTACATACCAAATTATCACGGTGATATGTCGGTACAACGTTGACGAATAATTCGAAAACATCACGACAGGAATATAGGATTTGAGTAGCTCTAAAAGAAACAAAACACATTCTAAAAGAAGGGAAAGCAAAACATCAGAACAGAAAAGGAGGGATAATGCCTCGAAATGCATCCTATATAAATTGAAAGCTGGAATACACTATCTTCTTTCAATGATCATTGGAAAATGAAAAGTGTATCCAACGCTTTTTAACCCCCGTCGTTGACAATGATCATTGAAAAAAAGAAAGTAGATCATCTTTCCTTTGTTTCAAACAGTACACTATGACAAAACAACATCAGATATCAAAATCCGTTGGTGAACTTACCGAGGAAAGGGCGACTTGGTAAACTTACCGAGGAAAGGGCGACTCAGTAAACGATCCTATGACGAACTTACCGAGGAAAGGGCGACTCGGTAAACGATCCTATGACGAACTTACCGAGGAAAGGGAGACTCGGTAAACGATCCTATGACGAACTTACCGAGGAAAGGGAGACTCGGTAAACGATCCTATGATGAACTTACAGTGGGAAGGGTGACTCGGTAAACGATCCTATGATGAACTTACCGAGGAAAGGGCAACTCGGTAAACGATCCTATGATGAACTTACCGAGGAAAGGGCGACTCGGTAAACGATCCTATGATGAACTTACAGTGGGAAGGGTGACTCGGTAAACGATCCTATGATGAACTTACAGTGGGAAGGGTGACTCGGTTGCTTCAACCATTTTCTGATAGACATGATCCATTAACTTCTGCACAGAATCACTGATGCGACAATATGGGAAAGCAAACATATGCATGTTCAAGTAATCATCCCCTATCGATTGCACACCAGTTAACTAAAACAAAATTATTTTTTTTAAATTGTTTGGATAAGCAAAGGTTAAGATGAGGTTTTGCACCGACTATTCAAATGCCTTCATAATACTTTTCACTGGATAAATTTGATGCTTCACAGAACACTATGTTGGAATTATTTAATAAATAAAATCTTTTACTACGGTCTCGTGCTAAACACAGCTCAATTAAACCAACTTTAAGACATACCATTTCTTTAACATTTCTCGTCAAAACATTTTCTCGAGCAATAGATAAGGTCATCGCAGCGCGATCTGTTTTTCTGTCAACTTCAATCATATTATGAATTTCCGACATCATTAATTCGCGAGCTTCTGAAAGTATGTCTTGACACTGGGAATACAAAGAAACGATCAAACTTATCTGGTTTATCAGCCAACATCCTGTGGTCAGAGAGGTTATATTGTTCAGTAAAAATCATTCATTATATTTCTTCCACAGTATTTCAGATTTAAAACTTCCCAGTCATATTCGGAAGTTTTAAGGAAAAATTCTTAAAAAAAAAAAAAGACGAACTCACAACTTTATTTGCAAAATGTACATTAACATCTTTCACGTATTTGGAAAGCACATCTGTTCCAGGTTGAACGAAACCTGAAAATAACATTAGAAAAATTATTCATTGCTATCAAAACACATAAAAAGCCCTAATAACTGATAATAGTGATGATAAAATATTATGGCCGCCAAGGTATTAAGACGTTTTATGATGTAAGAGAACGTCATTAATATTCTGAATTGAAACATATTTATGAAAAAGTGCATCAACAGGCACAAATGAAGTTAGGAGTTAGAAACACTGCAGTTTTTAGCTAAGAATTCAGAATAATACCTAGATTCACAAGTTCTTCTTCAAATTTTACAGTTTCTTCAATTGTTGATTCATATTTTTCTAACTAAAAAAATAGTCAATGTAACAAAATAAATAAAAGGAAAATTATGATTATGTAAAATTCTCATCAAAAAAGTGAAAGCACTCGTTGGTAGAAAAGCCTTACTTAATCTGTTAATTGGTTAAAGAAAGCATGTTCAGAGAGATGTCTTGTTCTTTTAAACATTTTTTGTTTTGAGTTTTGACCATGAATGTAAAAAATGTTTTTGAGTTTGACACTCAAAAGCACCCAGTGGGCAAAATCTTCAAAACATCTATGAGGAGGAGTGTTTTCTATAGGAATGACAAGCAATATCGCCTGCTGTTTCAATAAAAAACACTCCTCCACATAGACATTCTGAAGATTTTGCCCAATGGGTACTAATTTAACAATTATATAAAGACATTAGTGTCAACTCCATTTCAAGTTATCATCTCGAAAAAAGAAGCATCAAATATTAACAAATAGTTACTGAAAAACAAACCTGGCTGTTGGAATTGGGAACAGCAACTGCTAAATACTCGGTGATAATCATTTCTGAAAGTTCTTTCCACATAAATGATCCTAAGAAAGAGCAAACTATAATGACTTCTCAGCTCTATATGGCATCTCAGCACTAAACCTTGTAGTAGTTTAACACTATTCTCAGCTCTATATGGCATCTCAGCACTAAACCTTGTAGTAGTTTAACACTATTCTCAGCTCTATATGGCATCTCAGCACTAAACCTTGTAGTAGTTTAACACTATTCTCAGCTCTATATGGCGTCTCAGCACTAAACCTTGTAGTAGTTTAACACTATTCTCAGCTCTATATGGCATCTCAGCACTAAACCTTGTAGTAGTTTAACACTATTTGATAAGAAACCTAAAGCCAAGCTGTGTAGGTTAAAAGATGTATTGTCGGGTTATGAAGTATTTTTCGGCTATCAAGGCTTATTCTAAGAAAAAAAGGTGTGGTAATACATAAAAAAGCACACATCGAGGGGCACTATTTTGTTAAAAAGGGCATTTTAACTCACTTCCCCTATTAAGAGTGTAAATAAAATTTAGTGATTATACATGAAGGGCATTGCGAGCAGTCACCGCACCCAATAATGGTCTAAATAATCTAA
Organism: Turritopsis rubra; assembly: GCA_039566895.2. Classification (NCBI taxonomy): domain Eukaryota; kingdom Metazoa; phylum Cnidaria; class Hydrozoa; order Anthoathecata; family Oceaniidae; genus Turritopsis; species Turritopsis rubra. Next base: position 3,454,422 of record CM077622.1, read on the forward strand.
TATTGGTGTTTCATAGAAATGTTGTCTACAATGATACATTGATGTTTCTGTTACATTTCTCTGTTTCTACAAAACAGTGAATATATTTAAAATACTTACCAATCAGTGCCATTGGCTTAATGTCAACATTTGAAGATGAGTCCTTGTGAAAGTCTTCAAATAAAGAAGTCTTCAGAAATTGAACAACACTTAATACTTTCGCATAAAGATTTGCTGAAATTAAAATAATCAAATCCTTATTAGTACCTTCGAAATTACATGATCCATTTTGTATTAACAATGCAGTTTATTGTAAAAATATCATTATAATTTAATGGGACACTCAAAATTATGCTGCTTATAATCCATTATTAACCATGAAAAAATTATCAACACCAAAACAAAAGTATCTCAGAATAAAAGAAAAAATTGAAAAAAACACCAAATTTTCATATATGAATGAATTGATCATCCTATTATTTCAGAAAAGGTATATCAATATCTCTGGTCAATATTTGAGTCAGATTTGTTTGATTTTATGTTTCGCTAATATGTCAACTGTTCCATGGAATTGACGTATACTTTATAAATAAGTCTTATCCTGAGTTCATGTTTTTATGTCGCATTTAGACATAATTATTAGTACAAACCTCATTTCTGAGTTGATAATTACTTAAAATTGTCCATGAAACAACACATCAAAACACTGACAACCAAGTCAAAATAAACATAAAAACATGAATTGAGGATAGGTCCATTATGATATTGCATTCATATTATCAAACGAAAATACCTATGGTATTACATTATTTTAAAGTCATTTCCCAGACTTATAGATTCTGTTTTCAATGTATCTTTTAAACTTTTCATTTCCTATTGAGGTGAGTTTGCCCATTCTGGTACTATTGTAGAATACTATTATTGACCATGAAAACACTTACCATGTTGAACTGATTTAGATTGCATTATACTGCCACCTTTCTTTGTTATTTTCAGAACATGAGTTTTAGCCTAAAAGTTCAAAGGTAGAAATTCAACAAATAAAATATCATGAAATACTGATCCTCATAAATATGCAACAGCAGAAAGAAAAAAATTATTTGTATACTTACACTTCTTGACTCGATATTGCTTTGAAGTCTAATAGAAAGATATATTATCTTAATTAATTTGCTTGACACAAACGTTTCCATGTCATTTTGAAGGTTTATGAAATGTTATGATACTGGGCTTAAAAACCTTACTCTTAAAATTTTACAGGGAACACAACACCAATCAAGCAACCTCTTGACACCAAAAATCAATTTGAGGCGAAGGATGCGATAATATTACAGCTGATGATTAAAAAGTAAACAAACACAACAATCTCTTGATTCATGTTGTAAATCCTTTAAAGCATTCTTAATTAGAAATTACATAAATGATCTAAAAGATTTCTTACATATGGAATTTAACAAGAGGTTTGACCAGGTAGGTATAAACTTTCTGACTAAATGTTTTCAACGTTCGATTCAACATATGCATCAGATCCATTCCTGTTATCAACTCCACTACATTGAACTCAGCACCTATTTGAAACATTGTGACAAAACATTTACACAAAATTTAGGAGATCTTCTCGTAAGAATGAACTTTCAAAAGTTGTGGTAGGAGTAATTCTGGTGTTATTGTTGAAAAATTAAAAATTACAACAAGAAGAAAATTTTTCGATATCAATATACCAATCAGTAACATGCAACAGATGCTGTATTTCCTTGAATAAGCACCTCCATTCAGTAAGTGCCTCTCTGTGAATTCCCATTTTTTAAATGTAAGTGTCTCCACCCCTTAAAATAAATGTCCCTCCTGGTAGTCCCATCTGGGTGCTTATTAAAGGAGATATGGCATATGAATTTTTAAGATGTAGAAGTATTACTCTGTCTACCAACAACCCAAACAAAGTCAAAAATATAAACAAACTTAGTACCAGTTACAGAATGCTCCACTCTCAAAGAAGTCTTTAAATGCCCATCAATAGAATCCCATGACACACTTGTTGAAGTATTCCACTTTATAAGAGATGACCATGCATCTGTGATATCTTTCATCAATTTTGTTTGCTGATCAATATAAGCATTCTTAAAAAGCAAGAAAACAATTCTCGTTTTAAAAAAACAAGATTAATTAAAAAAAAAAAATTACAACAGAAACAGCCATTTAATTCTTGTTTGTGAAATACTTGCTCACCCGAACAACCTTGAATATTTTAACATCACACCCAACTTCAAGAACAGAGTCCAACTTTTCTTTCTAGAGAAGCAAATGAAGTCAGATCAATGAACCATTGACTGTCACTAGGTTGTTCGCCCAATGTAAGTTTTGTGTTATTGTTTAACACATTTCCATACTCACAACAACTTGTAAATGCTTTGCAGCTTTGATGAAATGGTTTGGAGCTGAACATTTGCTTGCAGTCAATTCACGATGACACTGTTGAACAAAAAACATACAAATTATTATTATTTAAGAATTATTATTACACATTAAAAATATTATAATATAAAAAATAATACAAAAAGTCGAACACTCAACTGAAAAACATCTATGCAGAGGAGTGTTTTCTATAGGAATGGCAAGCAATACCGCCTGATGTTTTAATAAAAAAACACTCCTCCACAGAGACATTTTGAAGATTTATCAAATAGGGAACTGAAAATCAGAACTAGAAGTATTAATGATAATCGTAACTATTATAAGCCTTAACCCACCTTGAACCCAAGGTATCTTGCCTTTTCGATATATGGAAAACGGAAAGAAACCCTAGGAACGAGGTTGATTCTTAACAGGTGAAAAGGTGTTTGATTGAGGCTTTTGGTCTGGAAGTCACTTCGTTCTTTCAAATATCCACTTCACTTATATACCCATACCATGAAAACTATTGTTTCTAAAGATTAGCAAAAACTCACTGTACAAAGCTTTTCCAATAAATCAGTGATAACTTTGGTATTTTCATATTCCCGAAGTAAATCCTTGTGTAACATTGTGGCAGCATTGACTTTAGGCTGAATTTCATTCTGAAGGAAATAAAAAGAAAATAAATAAAAAGGAAATGAAAAGGAAATGAAATAAAAATAAATAAATAAAAGGAAGTAACAGGAAAGAAAAAGACGAAAATAAATAAGTTTGTGTAGAGAAGAATTACAAAGATCAATCACAAGAACCTCAAACTTTTCTTCAATTTTTTGAATGTCTTTCAATAATGGTTTCACTGCTTTCAGAAGTTCAGGTTGACTTTTGCTGGGGAACAGATCAGCATATTCCTTGTGAATCGCTTGATAAATACTAGCCTAAATAAAATAGTATTTTTATAATCAGGTCTGATCTATGATAACACATTTAACAAATTCCCAGCCACAATTCTCTTATATGTTTAGTAGATTGTAATTAATCTTATTTCATAAAATTCATCTTTTGATGGGTTAAAAAACATTAAAAGGACTTGGTATTACCAACTTGCCAACTGATTCTATTAGATTGGCATGGATAATTTATTTTATGCATTATTTATAGCATAATTATCACACAAGTTCAAATTATATATAATATACTTTCCAAACATGTGAAAAGGTTTTTCTGTTTGCAACCTTGCCTGTCTTCCATTAGCAGATGGACTCACCCCTTGGACTCACTTTTTACTCAAATATCAACCTGGAATGTTGATTGTACTTTCCTAACAGTTTATTACTTGAGAGGAAAAAACAAACACTTATGCATTAATGGTTTTTCTTTTCAATTTAAGCTGAACTATTTTTTAAAAACAGCAATTACCACTCATTACTCATGACTAATTGTTAATTATACATAATTACTAGTAAAATAAGAATTTTACCTTCACATGTTCAGCTTTTTGTGATACTGTTTTTAATTGGTCCTCGATATTAGCCATAACACTTTTCTAATGGTATTCTTAAAACAAGACAATGATGAAGTGAGTGCAGCATAATTTAGATAAAAGCTTGAAACTGTAGTAAAATAATCCTTTGACATTATAAGCCAGCCTTTTTTCCATATCTGCAAACTTTCGCTTCTTCATGGCACTTTTCAAAACTCAATAAAAATTGCAAAAGTTACCCCTATTTTTAAAGCAGGAGACACCTCTGATGCCTCCAATTACAGACCGATATCCTTACTACCATGTTTTTCAATGGTTTTGGAGCGTATTATGTACAACAGACTCTACGATCATCTAAGTAAAAATAAAAAAACAAACACTTCAGATTCCAACCATTCTTTTCTTCATTTCTTTTATTCTTTCATCAAAACTTGAGTGCTTCTATCAGAATTGGTATACTTTGGAGTTCCCCAAGGATCTATTCTGGGACCGTTATTATTTCTTTTATATGTTAACGATCTTTATAATTCATCGAAAGTATTAAAATTTATTCTTTTTGCAGATGACATAAATTTATTTTTTTCTCACAGAAATTAAATTCGTAAATACTGAACTTAAACATTATAGAGGAATGGTGCAAAAATAACAAGTTATCTTTAAATGTAAACAAGACAAAATATGTCCTATTCTCCTGATATGATAAACCGGATAAATATCATTATTGATGGCTATAGGGACTAACATAAATTAATTGCAGTGTACTAGCATGTCGTGTTACTATATATCTTGCTTACTCAGTTTACCTCAGTCACCAACCCCTATATATGTTGACCTAAGTTCATGTCTTCACATGTCACATTTTGTCAGTCAGTCCTGTTGGCCTAAAACTTGTGTACTACCTGTTTTGGTATACATTTGACAACACTCAATACTTGTCGTTATTCTTTACACATAGAAATTAAAACTAAAAAGGTTAAAACTGCATTTTTGTGTAAGCCAAAAACTTTGAAAAAAGTGAGGTTCTTTACAGCTGAGACTCATTTGGGAAGATCAAATCAGTTAACTTTAAAAGGAGTACAGACGAAATTGAGTTTTAGTGGATAAGTAAGTTGTAAAGTATTTATTTGGAAAACATTGATAGATACATTAGTTCAAAAAGAAAAAACTCATTTCTCAGGAAAAATTCTACCAATAGCAAAGCTATAAAATGTAGGACCACCCAAAAAGGGGGAAATTTGCGAAAGTCAGCTAAAACTTTATCAGTAGGAAGACGATGCATACAACACGAAATAAATACAAAACACAGATGCAACATATTCATAAAAACATACACACATAGAACACACAAAAATATACACAACCACAAACAACTTGTAGCTGTGGGGAAAGTGATCTGACAATATTTGTAATTTTTTATTCTTTTCTGTTTTCGAAGCTTTTTCCACCACTTCCACTTCAACCTGACTGCCTTTTTTAATTATTATCGTTTCTGATAATTCTTTGCTTTAATTTATTGAAATTATTACATGTTATTTTAATGGATTCTTAAATATGTGATAAATATTTTAATTTACTATAAACTAATTTTACAATCCGCAACTCTCTAAGAAGTGGATTAATTGGTAAATCTGTTATTTTTTCAATAATCAGAAAAGTCACATTTTGTTTGGGGTTTTCGTAAGATATTATATATAAGAGGGTTTGTTTGCATTAGGAACCAAACCTCCACTCGTATGAGAATCAGAGGGTGAAAATCCAGTGAAATAAAAAGTTCTCTTTTCCCGTTACAAAATGAAAATACACATTTTTAAAAAATGGTGGCCTAACTCTGGTCATTGTATCCCTGTGCACTTTCACTATACCTAGAATGAACCTTTATAAAAGATGGGTAAGGTTTTATCATCTTCCTTATGAAAAAACAAACCTCTTGTTTGCTGTATTTTTGTGTTTTTTTTACATAGGATGATTTTCAAATGTTTACATGCTTTTAAGGCACTACCTAAATTATAATTTTTAGATTGATATTCCCTCTAGTATGTGAATAATCTATTGTATTAACATTATCTGTAAATGACATCAAAGAAATTAATGATCGTTTTAGTTACATTTTTCTTCCAAAAAGTCCCGACCGAGTGCAGAGAGTAAACAGTCCAGAATAAAAATAGGTATATACAACAAGAAGAAAATCAACAATCAAGACATCTTAACACGGCAGGGCTTACTTCTCCTATGTAAACATAGTGAAAAAAGAGCACGTTCAGTGAAATATGCCCATAGTAAAGCTATCAAAAACATCAAAATTCATAATAATAATGACTACATCTCTGAAATCGACTATTACTCCCTCTTACATAACACAGATTACTCATTGTTGAAAATCTGCCTTATCAAGTCAAATAAGACAAAAAACATCATTTGCAAGTCATCTATTGCTTTTTATGATGGTTTGTGTGTAAAGCGAACATTAATTAGAAAAAAATCGATATTTGTTACTCACAAATCAGTGTTCTTAACCCACCCACCCACAAACCTCCTTCTGACGCAAAGTGTGCACCAAATTGATTTGTGACTGACCCCTAACTTTACTCATTGTCCACCCTGCACTGCAGCTGCTCTCTTTTTTGTGATCTGTCCGAAAGATAAATATCAGCATTCTTTTTCTAACACCAGGTTCAATGGCAAAATTAGCTTCTGTTAACACAGACTTTAATAGTGATACAACTGCAACCAACCTGTCAACCAAAGTGGGAGAGTTTATTATGCCCCAAAGAGAAGTTATAAAAACACATATTAAATCAAACACAGTACAGTGCAGAAAATAGAGTGGGAACCAAGCTTTAAAATATGTGCGGGAAAAATCACACGAGGAATAATTGAGTAAACGAGGATAAACAGCTCGCTCACTCTGGTAATATGCTGAATAAGCGGAAAATAAAAAAATAAGACAAACAACATGGCGCAGAACAGTGGCTATGGCTATGGTTATAATAGTGGATATGGATACCCTCAACAAGCTCCACTCCCACCTGGTTGGGAGGCCAAATATGACTCTACTAGTGGCAGATAGTAAGTGTATTTCTTTCCTTTTTAATTGAATTTATATTATTACCGTTTGTCTCAACAGATTTACACTTTATAGGAGAAACAGGAGGCGATATTGTGTGTCTTCTTCTTTTAACGCCCCCGATTTGAATTTGTCACGCTTTCCGAAAAGCTTGTGCAAAAACCAGCAGTATATTAAGGTTTATGTAAGCAAGAGCCAGTTGATAGTTGGCAAGACTAATTTACAAATAAACATATAGTTTTTGATGTGATATGAGGTGTGTGTATATATATGTAAAATACACAATATGAGATGTGAGGCCAAAATTTCAATGTATGAAAAACACACCTACTTTACTGTGCTCCGTCATAAAAAATATTCCTGTTTCGTATAAAAAACAAGTCAAAAATATGAGTTATTCAGCCGGTCAGCAAGAATTTGTTACAATTTGTTACACTAAGGATGGCAGTTCCCGGAAATATTCTTGTATGGCATCCTCAGGGACCGACTGCTGTAAATCTAAAAAAATATTAAAAATTTTTATTTGACGATTCTGCAAAATCACGTGAAAAAATATTTCTACTTCAGCAGAGTAAAATTTGTGTTTTTCTGATATCACATTTTATCTTTAAACACGATGACTTTTTGATGTCCTAAAACATTCCTTAAAAATTGGAGAAAATGTCAGAATTCAGAAGTTCTCATTGCTAAAGTCGTATTTCGGGGCCATTAACCAAAATACATGCGGGAAGCACAACCTTCGTGCAATCAACCAATAAAATCTTAAAACTTTAAGTTTGACCACTGTTAAGTTTGAAACCTAAAATTTGATCTCTGTTGAGTTAGAATGAAAAAAAATTTGACTCAATTTGAAATGAATAATAATATAATTAATAATTAATAGTATAATTTTAGCATAATTACATTGAAAAGTTGTAAGGGAGTACCTCAATTGTATGGGAGTACCAGTCATGCAGGCATGATTTTTCCACAGTACAGCCCGAACGAAATAAGTCTCGTCTACGAAGGAATGAAATTTAACATGAAAACACAAGAAAGTTATATAAAGTTATTGTGTTACCAACACGATTTATTTGAAATCTCGCATTAGATAAACAAAAAACTGTTTACTTCTAAAGATTCTTCGCAAAAGCTTATTATCTAATGCGAAAATGTAAAGTTTGTTTTGGGCTGTACTGTATAAAGTCATAGATTAGAAACTAAACCCTGTCTGATGAGTCTTCTGTTTTCCACCCAATGTGATGTCATCCTGTCTTCGAAGAATGCTCATGAAAATTAGAATTAAAGAATAAAGATCAGAGTAACATGTTGTATGTTTTAAAGCTCAAAAAGCTAATAAAAAATATGTTTGGGATCACATGGCTACGATGAATCCTTACCAAGATATTTTTGATCAAAGATTTTGCTGATGTCATAATGGGACAGTTCCAAAATGTATATACCCAAAATTTTGTCATATGCCTCGTGACCAATTTTGACCCAGAGTTTTTAATTTTTGCTATTGCCATTCGTTATCAAGATATTTGGTCTGAAACAGTGTGTGCTTTTTATTGAAAACACCATTCATTATCGCGACTGAAGTGAAGATTTCCCATGCCTCGATTAATCACATAAGTTACATTTAAACAATGTATCAGAGTTTGTGTAACTGAAGCAATTAGTGCCACACTTTCTGAAATAACAGCAAATTGACATTTTGAGTGGATGGGTTTCTGCGGCAGAGAACATTTTATTATAGAGAAATTAAATCAACAAGTATTTAGAATTTAAAAATTTAAAAACCACTCTAAAATTTGCAGAAGGGAAAAGGTGAATAACAACAAACGTTTGTATAGAATGATGCACGTCCCAGTATAAATGTGTTGTTTCTTTAAAACCATTAGATATATAATATACAAATCAATAACCTAACAAAGGTAGCAGACTGAGAAGCTTGACAACTTGAGATTTATATACTGTAGCTACCACTGTAGCTACCACAAGAGCCTGGACCCTAGTAACACTGCAAAATCTCTTGTACTTGAGAGAAACAGATAAGAAAATAATTTTATCTATTTTATTTTTATTTCAGTTTATCATTTTAAACCTCATACTACTCTCCTTCACTTTCTCTAGCTTTTTTGTAAATCATGTGACTCGTCAGACCACATGGCAAGATCCAAGAGTTTCTGAGCAAAAACAACAACCACAACAACAACAACAACAACAACAACAACAACAACAACAACAACAACAACAACAACAACAACAACAACAACAACAACAACAACAACAACAACAACAACAACAACCTGTAAGTTGAAGTAATCTATTTCATTAGTATGAGATGTTTTTAATGGTCAAGACTAAAACTTGTGATCATTGACCACAGAACGCCCCTTATTTCAAGCCATGCTGATTCCATTGTTAATAATGTTGTATTACGAGAGTAAACTTATTTTTTTAAGTATCTCTATGCCCAGCGGTCAAAATCTTCAAAAAGTCTATGAGGAGGAGTGTTTTCTGTAGGAATGGCGAGCACTATTGCCTGCTGTTTCTATAAAAAACACTCCTCCACACAAACTTTTTGAAGATTTTCCCCACTGGGTGTTTTTTGTTCGTAGGAGTTGGAAAGGCAAAATGAGACAATCATTCATAATAACGGTGACGTAGAAACAATGTTATTTGACACTGATCCTTATCTTCCAGACCGTGCTGAGAGGCAAAATTGTAAGTTTAATTGGTACATAATGATATGCTCCACAAAGTATCAGTCTATGTAGAGACAAACCAAATGTTTTTCTTTTACCAGTTATTAAAAGGCAAAATATAATACGTACAAAAGCAAATCCGTAGATGAGATCTGGACACAAAACATGAAGAAGAGCACAACGCAACACTAGGATTACATGTCAGTTCCCCTTCATCACCAACCCACTATGCTAAACAATTATTAAAGAGAGTTTTCCCATTGAATCAGGTTTTGTGAAGGTATACAAAAATAATGACAATGTGTAGTCTGTAAAAAATACCAACAGCTTTTGTAATCATAGAACATTTATTCTGCAATAGAACAGTGAGTTGATCAGGAAACAGATTACTGGCTTGGATTTTGGAAAATGCAAGGTGTTTTTAAATTTCTGTCTGGCTTTATTCTAACAAAACAACAAAAAAGCGAAGTTACAATCGCTAAAAAAATATATAGCTGTATGCAATAAATTCTTCAGTACTATAATGAGCAACATAATCTAGTAATTTCTTATCCATTATTTACCTGCCAATAATCTCCTTTTAGTTTGTAAATTGTATTTTGTCTTTCCTAGTTCGTGCACTATTGATTCAAATCACAGAATATTAAAATTCCATTTACTTTGTATACTCTGCACAACAACCTCAAAATATATAATATTGAAAAACCATTATGATCAATATGTTGAACAAACAACAAAAATTGTAATAAAAAGTTTTTCAAATTTATTTAAATCCAAATTAATTGAATGCTTAAAGTTTGTTCAACATATTTATCATTATTAAGTTATGGCTTCCACTTTATCATTGATAACCATGCCAGTTTGCCTACAGTTTACCAACCAATTACATCATTTATTACATCATTGACAATTTGTGAAGAGATGAAGGAGATTTATTAATTTCTTCTTCCTTCAGTAATGAAAAAGATTAGAGACACATATGATTTGGAAGGAGTAGCAGACGAGATGATTGCAACGACTTTAGAGGCGGTATGCAATCATGTTTGATTAAAACTTTCTTTTATTGTTTGGTTTTCACTTGGACTTTATACAATCCTTGAAAATCAGTGAAAATCAGTGTTTGCCATCAGTTTTTAGCTCATTTCACAAAAATTCCTGTACAACAAAAAATTTCAATTTTGTCAAAAAATATACTTTTATCTTTGAGGACAACGTCTTTCTATTTATTTTCTTTTTTTCTTTTCGTAACAAAATTACATAAATGGTCATTTTCGATTGCTATTTTGGAGTGAAATATCTCCCGATAAAATCTTTTCTTCCTGATTACATAATAATTCATCTTCATGACATAAAAGGGGAACAATTTTTAATAGCAAAGTATTTTTGCATGTTTTTTTTTTATATTATATTTTCATATGTTCGTTACTACATCTTTTGATTTTGCTATTACTTTAAAGTTCTTCTAATCATTGATACATTATGTACATTTTTATGCAAAATGTGATCCATGTCATTTTTGCGTTCAAATAAAATTTTACATATTATATTATTATAACCTTGAAACCGCAAGTAAAATAAATAATATTTCATACAGGTCACTTGCTTTAGTGAAGTAAAGAGAAAGGCAATCAGTCTCCTGTGTTTGGGGTTCACAGGTTATATCGTCTCCCACACTTCACTCTTCCTTCCGCTTCAATAACGGAGAGGTTAATGTCCGATGTAATGACAGTAATGTAATGTAAAATTAATTTGAGGCCCCCGAATAACTGTTAAATCATTCACGATGACAGCAATTGTCGTCATATACTCGCACAAAATATATTGACGACGGCAGTTTTTTTGCCATCACAAAATAAGTTGAATTTCAAGGGTTTTTCACAGGGCATAGGTTTAACATTTAGAATTCTTTTATTTATTGCTTTTCAATGGGTAATTTCATTTTTACTTTAGACACACTTTGATTTGGAATTGTCACTCTCTATGTTCGAATCCATGGGTTTCCGTAAGTCATGGCTTCAAAAGGCCAATTTCTATTTTTCAAGATTTCCATTTGTGTCTTCAGATGAAATTTTCTTTCCTTTGTGTGTAGTGGAATAGATAAGTGTCTATTTGAAATTTGCCCTTTCCCTATAACATAATTCTTAAATCAAAATTAAAAAGGACATCAAAGTTTTGTAGAAACAATAATGTATTATTTTTTTAATATTTTTTTTCTCATGATTTTACATTCTAAAGAGAGATTGAAAGGTTTGTGTGCTGGGCCTCAGTCTAGATTTCGGTTGGAATTTTAAGTGTACAAAACGGCATTATTCCCATTTTTAATATAGTACCCATATTGAGTATTGTATCCCGATATGGTTAAATTAGTATAGTATAGTTACATTTTTATTTTCTACCTGATTTTATTTTTGTTTATCAGAAAAGAAAGGTGCTACTAGAAAATCATCTGAATCCAACTCGAGATGGGAAGCTGGAAATAAGAGGAAGGGAAAGGGGAAGAAAAAAACACCGCTCATGCCTCCCCATACTAAAAAACAATCAACTGGTATTGTTCGAAAAAATGAAGCAACGATGTCAAGCACAGCTGATAGTTTACCAATGTCTTTCAAACCAGCACCAGTGACAAGTTTTTCCACAGATACAAATTTTGATGATGTGTGAGTTGGATGTCTGTTCATAAGATTTTTGTTTATTGTCAATTTTAAACTATTTCATTTTAAGTTGATAAAGGCATACAGTTGTGATGACCAGATGTCTTGTATGTTTATTCGATTTGTTGTAACCCATCGGCCAAAATCTTCAAAAAATCTCTGTGGGGGAGGGTTTTTTTTTATTGAAACAGCAGGCGATACTGCTTGTCATTCATAAAGAAAATGCTCCTCCCCAGATGTGTTGTGTGTTTACACGCTTATTTTATCAGCACCAGAGGTTCAAATTCACTAAAAAGAAAAGCACCACTTAAACACCACCATAAGAAATTTTCTCTGTCCCTTACTCTTTCTCTGCCTCAAAGTGACAGGTAATCAGTCCTTCTCTGTTTAGTTAATGTAGAGATAGTAGGTGGTTTTTGAAGTTTTGAGGATAATAATCCAATTTCTTGACATATCAAGTAAACAGCACCTAAGATAAGCACCAATGAGCCTTTTTGAATTTTACTGGTGCTCATAGAAAGTAAAGCATGTAGTGGAAATAATAACACAGAGGAGAGGTAATTTCTATTCGGAAAACCTTTATTTTATGCATGGGTTATTTAAACTTATCACATTGTAGAATCAACTATTAATGTAAACAGAGTAAACTTATGGAAAGTCTCGGCATCATAAATGTTTAGGAATTATAAATATTTAAAAATGAAAGCTTGTTTTCTAGGTTGGCATCCCTTGATAATTTAACTTCAAAACTAGATGATAAGATGAAAACTGGTAAGTCTTGAATTTCCGATATTCCTGCATTCAAGCAAATCTCTCGTGTGGTTTAATAGTCTGTTTGGAAAGTTTATCTATCAACACCTCTTCCGTAAATTGATGGCTTTTCATACTTCAGTGAGTTGGAAAAAGTAGTTTTGACAGGTTTGGTCTCTTGTTTAGTAATTCTTGTTTCATCACTGTGGGAGCACTTATTAACCAGTGTATCAGCCCATTAAAAATATCCTTTGACCTCTTGCCAGTCTGGTACATCTTAGAGTAATGCTCAATGTATCACAAGCAGTCACCAATGGTTCACAGAGGCAGTTCAGTAGAAGAACTACTAGTTGTTGTGGAAGTCTTGATGATAATGAAACCTTCATTTTAAAGAAATCTGACAAACACAAAAAAATGGATTTACTATCTAAAAATTTGAAAAGTTTAATTATTGAAAAATTGTTCTGAGCTATTTTCACTATTTATTATTTTTGGTCACAATTTTTGGCATTGCGTTCACCTAAGATTGTGCACCTGTGTGCCCATAGTGATGAATATTTTTTATTTTGCTTTACCATTACAATTAGAATTATTTGAAAACATTTGTCAAATGTCACTACCTTTTTAGCAAAATTTACCTTTAAACATAGAAAGTAGCATTTTATGTTCCTTTCAAGCTTTTCTGAAATTCTCCAAGTCAGTAGTGAGGGTTCGTGTAGAGAAGGAGTTGAGAAGATATAATATTTTTAATATTCATTTCTCAAATGAAAATGAAGAGAACTTATTAAATGAAGACGTAAATATTTATTTTTAAGATGATTTGTTCAAAAAGATGTCATCTATGTCAACAGGAACTTCCACGATACTCCAGGAAACAACAGCTGCTTCATCATTTGCAAAGTAGGTGAAGTATTTCTTATTAAGGAGCGGTTTGTTTTGAGAATATATTTACATTTATATGCATGCGTCTGTTGTCATGAAAAATCTATAATCTTCCTTTTTTGGTGTTACATAAAAAACTCTACCCTGTCCTTTCCCAGTGTTATACTAAGAAAAAAATGTCCCAGCTAGGCGAGATTCTAGTCCTATACAAGCAAGACCCCTTTTTAAGCGGGATGTTTTCTTAATAAAACATCTTAATAAAAAATAAAACAAAAGAAATGAATGCAGTAGCTATAACAACCAGTATATATAACTATAATATAATAAAGTATATAATAAAAATAATATATAACAGTATATAATAAAAATAATATATAACAGTATATAATAAAAATAATATATAACAGTATATATAACAAGCAGTAGCGTCTTGTCTCGGATAAGCGGGATCATCCATATAATCAGCCCCTAAATATTTTTTAGAATTATGTTACAATTAATGTTTCAGTCAGTTATTGATTTAATTTTTTTTTTTTTAGGCTACTTTCACGCTCTACCAAATCAACTGGTACCTACAGTACTTCAAAAACAACGTATGCATAATAATAATATAATAATATAGGAATATAATATAATAATATAGATAATAATATAGGACCGTTAATAAGATGCTAAAGTTTTGTTTTAGTAGTGCTTCAACTCCAACAACCTATAAATTGGTGGATAAGTTATCAGCAAATGGTAGCAATAAAGACCTTGCTTGTGGTCCTGATAGATCATTGTTAAGGTAATAATATCATCAGTGAAGTAAGAAGAAATTCCAATCCCAGGGTGCAAAATCCTCAAAATGTCTATGAAGAGGAGTGTTTTCTATAGGAATGGCAAGCAATATCACCTGCTGTTTAAATAAAAAAACACTCCTCCACAGAGACTTTTTGAACATTTTGACCACTGGGATCATTTTTTTTTATAACAGAAAGCTGGAGGGGCTTTACACTCAGTGGCAAATCTAGAGGATCTGTCGAAATTTGTGAAGGAGAATGTTAGCTATGAAAGCCTAAAATAAAAACCTGCAAGAGAGCCCTTTGGGGATACAGACTGAAAACAGAAACTATGTGCTCTCCTCCACAATTTTCTAGATACCTCTGGATCCACCACTGACACTGGTGAAATTTCTGGTAGAGGAAAAATGAAAAATTTCTACTCAAGGTTTTTCCTCTCAACATGTAATATTATTTCCTTTTTAGTGGTAGCCGAATTAAACCTGTTGGAAGTGATAAAGGGTTATCTGTTGGACCTCAAAAAAATCTTGCTAAAGGTCCATCAGTGAAAACTTATGGGAATCGAGTTAAAGCAAAAGGTTACTGTTTGTTTGTTTGTTTTTTCTTGTTTTTATTATTGTTACTCGTTATCTGATAGATCAAGTTTAGGCCAGTCAGCTTTCTCGTATACCAACACTTGGGGATGTTTGGCCGGTTTGCGAAAGTAAATTAAAGCGAGAATTATAGTTTTTGTTGTTTGCGAAAGTTAAAGTTTGCGAAAAAACTCTAAAATTCATTCCAAGTTTTTAGCTCCACTGCAGTCCCAACCTCAGTTGCCATATGGACGGCAAAAAAGAAAAAGAAGATGACTGTTTTTGTTTTTAGGGAAAGAATATCTAGTCAACTACTACTTTCAGTAAAAATTTATATTGAAAAAGCTATTCGCTAGCCTACTTCTTTCTATTTTTACTTGTATGCATTCCTTTTGTTCCTTCACAAAAGTCAGAGTTATTAGGAAATTCCCTGGTCTTGAAGCCTGTTGTCAAATTCTATTGTCGGTATTTTTAATTTGAACTATCTGACTCTAGTTTGTTGTGTATTCACTTTGATCACTTGATAATAAAATAATTGACCTATTGGTTGAAATTGGTCATGTGATCAAAGTAAAAGTACCCAATAAAAATAGCCTATGGAAAAGATCAAAGAAAAAATGGAGAAGTCTCTGCGGAGGAGTGTTTTTTTAATTGAAACAGCAGGCAATATTGCTTGCCATCCCTATAGAAAGCACTCCTCCTCATAAACTTGATTTTGTCCACTGGGAAAAGTTTTGATTGCAAAGTAACTGTTAACACAAAATTCAAATGATAGCGGTTGTGGTTATGTTATCACTCTGTTGGAAATTTCTTTTTTCAGTGTGGAACTTTTGTCTATAAAACATTACAGGTAACATTCGGGTTTTTTTCTAATTCCAGGTCCTGATTCCAGTTTGTTCTGTGGAAGAAATTTAAGTTTAACTCAAGGACCTCAACGTACTGCGTAAATTAGATGAAGAACTGATGGAATTATAATAGCATAATCAAATTCATATTTTCTTGGATCAACTCATTGGCGTCAGATGGATATCAGTATATTTTTTGATTCTGACTGGAGGACAGTAGCTGTTTATTTTTTTGAATTAAATGTTATTTAGCTGGGTTTTTTTTGTTGTTTTTTTCGCCAAAAAAATGGCCTTTTGATCAACATTGATCAATATTCTATGTATGATGTCTTTCGTGAAAGTGTTACTGTATTTTCCGGGATATAACCCGCACATTGCATAACTCGCATACCAACTTTTGATCAGTCAGCAAAGTTGAGTTCGTCAGATAACCGTGCGGGTTCGTTTAACCCGCAACTTGGCTATAAAAGGAAAACCTCGAGCACTTCACAATGATTGACTAACAATAACAAACTTATCAGATAACTCGCACCACACTTTAACCCAATCCCGAGTGTCCGCCATAACGACGAGGTTTCGCTGAATTTTTATTAATTTTTCTGAATTTCTGAATTCACCTCCCATTTGGGAGCTTTTCCTGTTGTTATTGTTGTTATTGTTATTCTGTTGTTATTGTATAAAATAGCTTGTGTGATCAATGGCACATGTATCATATTTTATGTCAGTGTAAAAATGTACCAACTAATATTATTATCTTAGTAAACATATTATATATCTCATAAATAAGCCTATCTTTGCGTTTTCAAATGCTTACCCCAATATTCTTCAATATTCTTATTGATCCTTTATACGCCTGTTTAACGCCAGTGTTTATTGGTATTATTTTTTGAAAAGTCCACAGTCAAATTCTCGCAGACAAACATCTAACCCAGGCCCTTTTTTAACACTTAGTCATGAAAATTAACGCCATTAAGGGCTGGCGTTAAAAGGGATAAGATGATTGGGTGTTCGTTATCCTTCTGTATCATATAAAAGGATCATACCTGACGTATCTATAAAACTGCCTGAAAATCACCACTTCTCTTATGATGTATCAGCTGTTGTTTTTAGTAATTTAATTTCTATTTTCTACTTTCTTTAGCCGGGCGGAAGTAACAATTTCTAGGTATGATGGACGGTTATGCGAGATGGGGCATCCTCAACCTCGTACTCAGGCTTTCTTGCCTTCTTGATGTCGTCCGTATATCAAAATGGCAAGAAACCTTGGGTACGAGGTTGGGGGCATCCTATCTCCTGCTTTTATTTTACTCTTTTTAATTTTTTAATTTTTTTTTAATTTTTTATTATTATTATTTTATTTCATTATTAATTTTCGCCGAACATTCCCCTGAAAACTCCTACAGTCTCAAACAAACTAGATGTAAAACAATGATGGGAGCCCTTGTACCATTTAACAGCGAAAGGATCAACAGCATATTGATTGATACTTTGACGGAAAATGTCCCAAAATGATTCTTGTCAAAAGGGTTGTGAGAAAAAGTCTGAAGCTATTCTCCTCATCTGTTTACATTCAAATTTATTCACGGAGTAAGGAACTTCATCAAAATATACGTCAGAAATTCCTGAAATAAGACACCAACTTTGTGTTATGATGGGCGACTATTATTGTTCCCGCCAAAAGTAGAAATGGTTTAGGAAACATTGGTTGTTTTTCTGCCTAGAGTGATTCAGGTAAAGATAAGGATCTGAAATGATCATATTGCAGGTAGTATTTTATAACCTCCAACCCTCTTGGTTTTTCAATAACCGTATATCGAAAAGGCTGGGTTCGAGGTTGATTAACTTATATTCTTTGTCGCACGTCATATGTTATATATATATATATTAGAAAATAATTGATACGCGTATTTCCAAGTGGAAATTCCGCTTTAGAAGACAAACACACTCCATATTAGGGCCAGTTTACACTTTGGTCGAAACTTTAAAGAATAGCTCTTGTTGTCACATACTCTCGAAAGCAAAATTTTAATAATAATTAAGTTTAAAAATGGAGAACTTTAATAAAAGAAACACATGAAAAGGAAATAGAGAAAATGACGGAGAAGAAGAACAAGGGAAAAAGAGAAAAAATTGCTATGAAACGAATGAATCGATTTCTCACTTTCAGATGCGATAGTAACTTCTGTGAAATGTACATGGCAACACTTCGGAAGATACTCTTCACCATTGATGTTAAATAAAAGTCAATACTCCACGCGGATATCTTAAAATAAAAAAAATCTTCATTAGGGGAGATCAAAAAATTAATTCCTCCAATCAGGATTAAAATTATTGAACGTGCAGAGACAAAATTAAATTTTCTTTTATTAAACAAAGATTGGCAAGGCTGGAATGTGTTACCGAGTAAATTATTGTAAGTATTAATTTTTCAGGTATTATTATTCAAATTTTGACCTTGTCACGTATTGCCCTTGCAAACTTGGGCAATACTTTGACATAGGTCAATATTTTCCGGTATTGCCCTCTTAAACAGTTATTATAGAGTTATTTTTTCTTCAATGAATGTGAAAAAACGACTTAAGAAACCCTTAAAGGTACCTTAAAGCGTCTTGATCAGTGAATCAAAGATGTAAAAATCTTTGGTACAACGGACAACGAAGAAAACATCGTCATGTCATTTAATGCAGAGTTTCCTGACGCCATAAATCTGCAGTGTTTTAAAAACTTTAAAGAGAATACAGAAAAACGTCTATCTATGTGGAAACTGTTTATCTATTCTAATTTGATGATTGCCACCACTTATTCTGAGTCAGTACATAGTGGTTCACTATCGGTCATTAATATCTGATCTCAACCCATGTTAAACCATGTTTAACCCCTTTAGGTAGTTTCTTATATAAAAAAAGAGTGCATAACATATTATACTGCGGACATCGAAAACAGAATTAACAACCATTACTAGTTTTAAATTGTTACACACAACAGAATAAACAAACAACGTTGATTATGGAAAATATTATGGAAAGTGTTGTTTCACGTTTCATTTTGTTTTAGGTCTTTTTCTAACTTCTCAAGAGGGGAGAGTCTGGGTCGAGCAGGATTTGTGGATACAGAAGTCAGTATTGAGCAAAAATTTGTTAAACACTAACTTTTCGTTCAGTTATAAGAAAATTTGATATGAAAAAAAAAATTATATACCTTTCTTTGCAATAAAAAAGTATGAGAAGAACTATTTCTTTAAGAATTCATGGTTGATAACATATTAATAAAACATGACAAAAAAGTCAGAAAATTAACTAGTTTTAACAAAATACATTTTCGTGTTCTCGTTGAATGACGAAATCAAAGAGTTACAAAAAGTGTTTTTTTTTTTCAACAATTTTAAACTTTTAAACATCAACCTATAGTTGTTGATTTTTCTGAATGTTGCAGTCCAAAATAATGCAAATCAATAACTTGTGATGGTATGTTCACATAAGTCCAACAAAGACAACCACGGTAAATGATCGATTTTATTCAAGGCGAGGTTTATAAGTTACATCAAGTACAGTATTTGTGGAGACTTCTTAGATACGCGACAGCAAACAGACAGAAGGTATGTTGGAATTTGTGGAGGAGAATGGTAGAATTATACTCCTCCAAAATTTTCGACATCGCCCTGGATCTGCCGCTGATCAACCTCATCCCTAGGGCTTCTTGCCGGGATGGTATATCGAAAAGGCAAGAAGCCCTGGGGACGAGGTTGGCCGCTGATATGATTGTATTTAAATAGATGTTTGCTGTGATCGTTTTCTGTGTTTGCTGTGATCGTACCAAAACATTTATAGCAATACTAATAGTAATAGCATAGTAATGCGAGTTGATGAATTTTCTGCATCAGTCTTTAGATCCAATGCCTACTCGTGAATTAAACTGTAATTGCACTCACGTCCATTCGATTACTAGAACTAATTAGCAACTGTACAAAATTACACGAATCTGACTGCCTTAGACGGGATCTGAAGAGTACAATTAATCGTTAATTGTACTATGTATAGAGTAGAAAGTCGAGTACAAAAATACATAATGCAGATTAGTTCTGGAAACAATCCGAACTTAAATCTATTTTACTGACTAACAGATTTTGTTTTTTTAAATAACAACACATCAATGCAATGGTTTCTGGTCCTTTTAATTTCTAAGTTTCTCCGTGTCAATCAAAAGCAACCATTGCAGTGCTTTACTTGCTAAATTTTATTGATGCGTTTGCCGAACTTTGCGTTTTGCGTAGTTCGAATTTTCGCGCATGCGCAAAGTTTCATCTTCATTTCCACAAAAAAGCAAGGTAGATTGTTTACTTCAGTTTTAGATTATTTTTTTTCATGGTTCAACGAATATTTATGAGTGACCAAGAAAATTTTTATTTATGACGGCGGCACTAGTTTGAAAACCACAAGTAATATTTTTAGGTTAAGTAATCAAGTATATTAAAAATGAACCTTTCTAAATGAATGTGTTGTATGAGCCGAGAGAAGGTTAGCATCTCCCTCGATAAGGACGAGAATAGACCTTGAGTCTATCAACCACAACATACATGGTTAAGGCTGTGCCACTTACATCGTGGCATCTAACCAATTTCTTAATACAGCGATACTTATTAATTCCATTCAACCAAATTTTAGAATTTCCATTAAATAAGAAACTTCGTTTAACCAAAAGTGATAAATGTTTTTTATAGATATAATTCATTTGATAAGTATTTCTGCATATTCATATATAACTAAAACGGATTGTGGAATACACCTTTCCCGAATGCATGTCTATATGTCACATCATGATTCAGTTGTCCAATACGGACCTCGAGTGAGGATGCGACATAAAAACATGAATTCGGGAAAGGTGTATAAAAGTGAACAGATTTCTATTGAATTTGCAGAATTAAAGAATGCAAAACATAGAGATTTTGACTCAGGATAATATGAAAATTAAAATTGTGAATCACAGACACAGAGTTTGGAACTGTAACAATATAAAGCAGCCTTTCAACCTTAAAAACGGCCGAGAAGTCAGTGACAAGTAATAGTAAAAATAAAGTCCGTAAAACACGTAAACCAGTATTTTATAAGCAGCTTGAGGTATTCTGTTAGAAGAAGAAACAAATTTTGGTAAACATATAAGTGGCCGTCTTATTCAATCCAAAGTTTGTGAGACACACTACTATATTTCTAGCGAGTAAGTAAGACAGAGAGTATTTATCCAATACATTATCATGTATGTCCATCCATTTTTCTATAAACTCACGTAGCGGCGGATCTAAGGTATATCGAAAACACTGATTTCTCAGTTTTTCAATTTTTCACAAATCTTCAGTTTTATTGCCGTATTTTCCAAAGAATTGCTATATAAAATCATTTCTCTGTGTTTTTTTCTGATATAGAAAAGCAAACAACGGAGGGAAGCAGTGATGGTCTGTAACAGCAGTATGTACATAGTTATTTGTTATTATCTCTGTACCTCGTTCTTCAGACCTTCTTTATCACTCATTCACGACACTGTACTTAGAATCTGTAATTGGAAAGCTCATCGTGTTTTATACTGGACCAAAATACTGAAGGTTAAATTCAAAACGCTTCCTTAAGTACAGTGTCGTGGATGAATATAATTTGGAATGCTCGTCACGAGGAAGCTTAAGCTTTTGGTCCATTATAAAACATAATGAACATTCCAAATCATTCTTTTGTAATTATACAAAACAAAAGCCGCAAAATTTGAAAATGCTGTCAACCAGTTTATTTTTTCTTCTGGAAACGCAATGTTAAATATCTTTTACACCAAGAATGTTTACAAATGTTTATTATTATAATTCATGAATATTTTAACAAGATATATACATTTCAGTACAAAGTTATACCGTAAATGATCGAATAAGCCCCCGGGGGCTTATTTGTCAAAATTAGTTTTAGGGAAGGGGGCTTATTCGGGAGAGGGGGGGGGGGGGGGGGTGGTTAAACGGGAGGGGGGGGGGGGCTTATAAAATTATCCAAAAATCTAGTGTGCAAAAAAATAAAAACAACGATTTCAATAAACACAACATATCTTTCTAAAAGTAATAAAAACAAACACTAATCGATCTCAATATCACTATCGCCTTCTTCGTCCTCGTCTACGATCGTCTCTAAGGGAGCCGCATCAATCATTTCCTAAGCGTCTGGGATAAATGGGTTGTCTTCCGTCTCGTTTACCAGTTGTATTTGCTCATTGAGCATTGCAAGACCAGCCTGACAGGGCAGATGCTCTTTAAAACAATGGATCTCTTTATCCTCGCTCGCACCAGTAGCCGATGTTAAGGCACACGTTTTGAACGATTTACGTATTAATTCAGCTGGCAGCTCCTTCCAGGAATCAAGAATCCAATTTACAATTGTGCTGCGAGGCGGAGGTTTCAAATTCCCGGCACGGTTTCTTGATGAATTCCGACGGTTTCAAGCCATTCATCGTATTTCTCTGTGCAATATGCTTTAAACGGCTTGTTCCAACTAACATCCGGCGCCTGAATATATTTAGTGCAACCTCCAGGGATCAAAACGGTGTCAATCTTTTTAGCTTTAAGAGATGCTCCGACAACTGGCATTAAATGACACTCATATGTATCCCGAGCTAACAATCTGCGTTTAAAGTTAAACTGTCCGAGAACAGTATTTGTCCAACTAACTGTTAGATCGGTATCCATCCTTCCTTTTTCGAGGAAGCTATTATGCACCTATCTCCATACTCTTTCTTCATTTTTTCAACATCGCGCTTTCCTCCCTTGAATACAATGAAGGGCTTCAGTTTTGTTCCATCGCCTTTCGCAGCCAGTCCGACGGTTACACGACATTTTTCGTGTCCGGTTGTCTTCATACTAACAGTTTTTTTTCCAACAACATCTACTGTTGTGTTTGACACCATATCCGCCCAAATAGATGTTTCATCAAATGCTATAATATCGGCTGGTTGGTATGAATATTTCAATCGTAATCTTCTCACACGTAATATGTACGAGACGATTTTAGCTACTAAAAGATCGGCATCTTTCTGTGCTAAGGAGGTTTTTCTTCTCAACGATAAGTTATTTTGTTTCATAAATTTAAAAAGCCAACCATTCGTTGCTTCAAATTTTTCGTCATAGCGATCTGGATCTGCACGTTTCAAATCTCCATAGACAATAACTGCTTTCTTCCTGATAAGTTTCCTTGACACACGAAGCATCTTCGTACGGCGTTCAACAATCCATTCTAGTACTTTTTCCTCCATTTCATCGCTCAACGTTTTTCTGCCAGCCCCTTGTAAACGTTTTCTTTTCTTGTTACTAACTGACTTTGAAAGTTCTTGTAAGTCATCCTTTTTTTTCTTCCAATCACGAATACAATGGCGGTCAACTTTATATTTCACCGCAGCAGCCCCAATTGATTTGTTTTCCGCAAATTCAACAACTTCAAGTTTAAACTTAATTGTATAAGAACTTATTTTCTCTCCTTTGTGAGAAGTTGTTGCTGGCTCTTCTAGTTCCATTTTCGCAATGAAAAAAAAAAAAAAAAAAAAAATGAAACAAAATTCTATTCAAAAACAAAACATTCGAATTACCTAAACATTCGAATTCGACTTCTCAGAGCCAGAACGATACGATTATAACGTTGGTTTTATTTGTCACGACGAATAAAACTTTCAAAGATGTCTAGAGCATTGTCAGTATCGTATGAAATGAATTTTAAAATTGAGTTCCAGACAGCTATTCGTGGACATCATATTTATAAAGACGCTTGGGCACCACATATTGGACAAAAATTAATATGCAAAACAGACACCCGGGAAGAAGCAATCGAATATGATAAAAATGCTATTGGCGTTTTTAAATCAACCGATGAAGTAACACTACTGGTTGGACATCTACCAATAGAAATTTCTTGTTTCCTTACAAACTTTCTAAACGCAGCCCCTGAAAACAAACTTGAAATTACTGTGAATTCGAATAAGCCCCCATGGGGATCATTTGTCAAAATGGGTTTTGAGGGAGGGGGGGGGGGGGGGGTATTTGGGAGTGGGGGCTTATTCGATCATTTACGGTACTGTTATTAACATGTGTCCTGTGTGCTAAAAAAACTTGATTGTGGATTAGTAATCGGATTTTCTTGGAGACTCTTTCCTCAGTTAAGCCTGGTCCCTATCAGGCGTTTAAGTGCGTTTATCCTATTGAGTATATTACGTACGTACACAAACGCCTAATGAGTATGGGTCACGAACGTGCTTATATTACGTATAAACGCCAATTAAAGGCGAACGCTCGTATCAATAAATTTTGATATAACGTTCGCAAGATGAAAGGATTCTGACTACTAAACAAAAAATTATGCTCCAAGAAAAAAACATGTTCGAAGTGTTTACGAATGTATTTAAAACGTGTTGTTGATAAGTAGAAATAAAATATCTTCATAATCTTCAAGTTCGGTGTCTCCGGTGAATCCACACCTTCTCCTTCTTCATACTTTTTTCACCAAAAAAGAAAAATCATCCAGAAAAAAAGTAAACAAATTAAGAAAAACCTTCAATGCGTTCACTTTAAAGAAAAGCAACTCACCAGACGTTTAATTGCGTATGCAAAAGGCCTAAGGATAAACGAACTTAAACGCCTGGTGGGGACCAGGCTTTAACGATTGAAGTAAAGGTTCTGGCTACACTTCATTGCATTACCTAATCCAAAAGTTCCATGGTCATATTACGTATTTCGTTACGACTTTATTCATATGAAAAAAAATTAAAAACGACAGCTTTATAGGCGGGTTTCCATTCCACAAAAAGTAGTAAATAAGTAAGTAAAATTAATTTAAAATTAATCATAACAACAATATTACATAAAGTAACTAATAAAAACAACCCATAGTAAATATTAAAAAGGACACGGTTTATCGACAGATTCGACAATTGCATTTAATGTCAGTAGACTTTAGAGCGATCTTGAAGGAATCAAGAGTTGGAGCTTTCTTGACATATGATGGGAGTTGATTCCACAAGCTGCGCCGATTCGTGTTATAGCCGCGCGCTTCCGTTCTACATTAAGGTCCGTTCTACATTTAGGTAAGATGAGTAGGTTGAAGTTGGGAAGTGAGTAACAAGAACTTTTACGCACAAAGAAATCAGACATGAATTCTCTAGCTTGTTTGTGTTGGCATTTATAAATCTCAGGAAGCAGTGAAAAGAGTTGCAACATGTGAATTGAAATACCACCACTCAGTATAAGAAGTTCTTCATAAAACTAAGTAGGCTTCGCTTTCGTGGAATGGAGCGTAAAATTTCGCTTTAAACCAGATGAAGAGTACGAAACTTCGTTCACAATAAAGCTGTTGTTTTTTCATTTTTGTTCAAAATATTTTAAACATTACTTTTATATCATGGCAATCACATTATACTAACCTTCCCGCACGGTTATAAAGGTTCTGAACCAACTCGTCAATGTATATGACATACAACGTGTACCATTCACATAATGATGATTACCACAGTATGACCATCTGTCTCACGAAAGTGTCGTGGAAACGCAGATATGAAAGATTATGGCTATTATCGGACAAAACTTCGTCGGACATCTTTTTTTCACGTCGGTTTTATGCACGAAAAATTTAAATTTTGTTGTTTCGTGAAAAGAATAATATTAGATAAAATTTCTTTTGTGGGTCCTTTCCTTCACTCACGTTATCTTCATTATCTTAAGCACCGCAAGTTTTTCAGCCGGAAATCCTTTCACTTATGATATCTATGTAAACGAAATCAAAACCATATTCATACGGTCATTTCCAAGCATATTTCATTGCTCGATGATGAGAGAAGGTTCTCTCGACACGTAGCCCAACATAAGTCATCAGGTTCATGACATAAAACTCTTCACCTATTATGAACAATACTGGTCTGACAAACAAAATCTTCCACTAAAATTCAACTCGGGGAAATGCATTTTTGAAGCTTTCAGATGGGGTTAGTTAGCTCCATTAGGCCCAAATACAGTCCACTCCCGCTATCTCGAACACTCTCGCAAGGGACCGAGAAAAAAGTTCGAGATGAAATACGCTCTATGGACCTAAAAAGTGGTTCGAGATATTTCGAGATAGCGAAGTTCGAAACAGCGGAACAATTTGTAAGGCGTCAGACCGCAAATGCTGAAGGGACGAAGACTTTTGTTCGAGATAGCGCGATGTTCGAGATAACGCGTGTTCGGATAGCGGGAGTCGACTGTAGTTAGTTTTTGAACCCACTAAACGTCATTTTCAGAAAGATTCTGGCTAATGCTACCTACTGTGTTCACTTTAAACAGGTTTCACCGTAACACTTCGTTGACTTCGGCCGGTCACTGAGACAAAAAGGGCGGTTATTGGGAAAAGGGCGTAATATCGTCGTTTAGAATTTGATGGAAAAACGAAAGCGAAACAGTTTAAAGATTGTTATTTTCTCGAAAACTTTGCGAACTTAAAGTTTCTGTACAAAATTTTAATGTAAACTTGACAGTTTCTAGGTCTTCTTTTTTCTATTCATGTAATCTTCACCTTCAGTTTCCTAATGCAGTGCAGTCCTCTTCACTTATTGAAATGATCAGTTTTTTGAGTTATAATCTTACTATTTCATTTTATTCTTTTTTATTCTCTTAGGATTAATTTCAACCCTTACAATTTATTTGTTGTTTGGTATTCATAATGCAGGTAAGGCGAATTCTGTGATGATAAACATGTGATTTTATCTTAGTTTCTTCAATGTAAGACAATATCTATTGAACAGTCTCCTATTTTGAATTCCTTATTATAACTCCATTGGGAAAATGTAGTAGGGAAGTATTATATCGAAATTAGGTATAAGTATTATATAGTATAAATAGTATAATAATACTTAATATTTAGTAGATGTTACAGTACAGGCTGAAGGAAAAGGAACATATTTTTATATGAAAACACAAAAGATTTTGATGTACATTTTTATGATATATGAAGTCATTGATAAAATCTTCCATATTCTGCGCGGTTTGTTTATTCATGCAGTTTAACTGAACATGAAAATGCATGTCAAATAATCAAAAGACTGTTATCTTCTGAAGACATAGACGCTAATTATCTTATATAGATACGTAAAGTTTCTTTTAGGCTGTACTGTATCAATTTTGTTTGTATTGGCCATGGTACACCTCGTTGTAAAAATCTTTAAGCCCAACTTATAAGCAGACAGTTTTTATTTGCTGTGAATGCTTGTGTACTTCAAGTCCAATTCCATACATCTATTCAGTCAGTCATTTATTTTTTGTGCTCAAAGGTAAGGAGACTAATTAATGCTGGATAAAATAAGATTAATTTTTGCGGGACTTATTTTTGCGAATTTGGTCCATATTTGCAAAAATAAGTATCACAAAATATTTTCATAAATACCGTTTATACTCACTTTTTCAGTCACATGACATTTTTTCAACCTTTATATTATGGTTTTTTTCTAACGTTGCATTGCAATAGTTTTTGTCGGCTTAAACTAATAATTCCTTCAAATTTGTTTCAAGGTAATTATGACAATGTATTTCTTAGGACTAGAAAGAGGCAAAATAATTGGAAGGGAAAATTTTTTTTCAAAGATTGAAATAGTTTTTATAATAATGTTTTTCAATAAAATCTTCAGTCTGCATCACTTAACTCCACCACATCGTTGCCACAATTTGCAAAGAAACCTCTTCTTCGCAAAAAAATATGATCAGAAAATGTTTGTTTGATATGAGATCAGCAAAAATAAATCCCGCAAAATTTAATCTATCATTAAATAAGCCTCTTACGGTGAGTGTAACGCCTTTTTGCATAAAAATCAACAAAAAAAATTACATCAAATTGTAGAGGAATAAAATATCCAAAAAACTATTTATAACGGTCATTTTTTTTGGTCTAAAAGTACTTTTTCATAAAATAATTATATTTGCAATTCATTATGTTTTACTCTCAATCTGAATTATCTGGAATGCGTCAGTCGATTCCGTTTGTTCACATAATTGAAAATGCGATAATATTATGCAGCAAGCCTGGCTCGAAAAAAAAAATCTTTAAAATGGTTTTTCTCTGGAATATTTTTTTCTGGGGGTAAGACATCTTTCTCATCAGTATCAAAAGTTAAGACAACCACCAGTGGAGGAGATCCATACCATCATACTCATCATGAAATGAACTTCAAAAGAGTCTTTGTATTTCTTTCATAAGTTATACCCCCAAAAGTTTAAACAGAGGTTTTCAAAAAGATGTGGACAAAAAAAACTATTGTAGAATAGTATGTAGACAGAATAGAACAAAAAATAGGCAAAATAGTTTTGAGACTGTACCACATTTTTCAAAAGAAATCAAATTTTATTGATGTTAAATTTTCAAAAAAGCCGAAAATGTTTATAAAATAAAACTATAACCATCTTAAACAGCATTTTATTTGCTAACAAATGAAATTTTTGTTTTGTTTTTTGGAAAAAATAAAAATGATGGTAATACGCGATTTAAAAAGTTATACTCAAAATACATCACACTCCCCTTAAGGTACTTTGTGCAATTTTTTGAATGAAATTCTATTTTTATAGATGCACAGAATGAGCATTTGTATACATTCTCTGTTAACACCGAAGAAATATTGGCTGGTGAAGATGATTCAGCTGTTCAAGTGCCAAATCTTCTGATTCCTTTTCCATACTGTAAAGCTATATTTACCCGCAAGATTTTTGTATGTATTAATTTATTTTTAGTTAACAAATGTAATGTAATGTTTTTTTATTTAGCGTTGTTCTCATTCAGTCTCAGCGGTGGATTGAGAAGCAATTTTACTGGTGTAAAAATTATGGAGAAGAGTGTATTCAAAAGGATAATTGCAATTTAATGGCCAATTCTATTCTAGAAAGTTCTCCTCCAAATTGGCTTACACCAGTTCAATTTCTGCTAGATCTGCTCCTGGATCATAAGAGACGTAATATTTACTTCCAGAGTTATTCTATCTAAGCTCTTCTATTTATAACAATAAAAAATAACCATGTTCTTTTACAAAAGTGGTATACTTTCACTACAATTGTGTTGTATGGCTTGGGAGGTGTCTTAAGGGATGAAAATGACCCCACAAACAAGTAATGTCTTTTTTATAATAGGCTACCTACAAAAAAGTGCTAGAAAAGAAAGGAATTAAACTTGTCTCTAAGTTGTCCCAGTACAATTCCATGATAAAGAGTTGTGATGACAATGCTTATGGATATCTGTTTGTATTTTCTATTACTTTTAGGTATGCACAAATGGTATTTTAACCTTAGAAGAAGAATTTTGTCCTTACGAACCTAGACAATTTGGTACTGAAATTTCTACAGATTTTCCACTTATAGCACCGTTTTATTCCGACTTAACATTAGTACCTGCTCCGAAAAGTTCACAGGAGAGCAAAATATACAGTGGTTTATATCTCCGTGGAAACGATACAACAAATATTGTTCATCAAGCTACGAGTGATGTTCAGAACTTTTTAGGTGTAAAAACATTTCAAGCTATTTTAGTTTATGTAGCAACATATTACAATGTTCGTGCATGGGGTTCATCTGAGGTAAGTAAAGTGGATAACTCTCTAAACATTGTTATTATGACATGCTCATAATGAAATATAGGATTTATAAGATAAGATTCTGTGTTAACTGTCACATCTCAAAACAAGTCTCTTCAGTTACAGTGCAGCTCAATATATTCCAATAAGAATATGTAATGCAAGTGACAGTGTCTTTAGAAGTTAACAGTCTTTTATTGATTTCACATGTGTATTCAGGTTTAGTTCAATCTCATGCCTAAACGAATTGTGTTTTAAAAAAAAGACTTAAGCCAGATAAAACTGTACACAAAATCTTTTGTCTTTTCATGTAAAAATTTATTCCTTCAAGAATGTGTAAAGTTTTTTGTGTCTGCATTATACCTATTTTTGGTATTCTCTAAACATTTTTGTAAATTAACTAAAAATATGCTACATTCTTCCTAGAGGTGTATAATGTAAAAACTGTTTTATTTAGGGGGTAACATTTCAAGCAGCTCTCATTACAGACGGTATTCAAAGTTTTGTCAGACTTTCATATGGTGAAATGTTATGGTCATCATTCTTTAAACCAGCTCAAGTTGGATTCAATTTAATGGATTCATCTTGTGATTTGAGTCTGAATGTTTCATTGAAAGGACATAGTCCTTACCGCTATCCACTTGATAAAATTCTGGGGAATAACGGTGAAAATGGAGTTTGGGTTTATGAATTGACAAAGAATCAGGACACCAAGGATTTTAAAAGTATTTTAAGTTTTCTCATGTTTTGATGCTAATAAATAAAGTGCAATAGTCTTTCTTTTCTTTTCAAGTTGTGAATTATCATAGAGTTTTGAAACTAAAGCTGGTTATCCACCTTGTGGAATATTCTGCTTAAAGTCTTCCATCTTCTGTTTTTAACAAATTCCACCAAAAATGGGGAAAAGTAGGATCAAGGTCAACTTTTCTGCCGCTGAAAATTATGCAAAACTATCAAATGGCTCAATTGGTGGCCACATGGAGAAAGTAACACACTGAATATTCACACTGAATAGTTGCTCCACACTGAATAGTAACTCCACACTGAATAGTCACACTGAATAGTCACTCCACACTGAATATTCCACCTAGTGAAAGCCAATATAAGTGCAATCCAAAATTAAGGATCAGAAAGAAGGCATATTTTCTAATGACCTTTTAACTTTTAAAGTAAGCACCCACTTTACTTTAGAACTTTATGGTAATACATCAAGATTATTGATGAAATTTCATTTATTCAAGTAAGTTTGTAATGGTAGGTTGACATCTTCAAGCTCTAATGACCTTCTTTTAGGTATTAACATAACTTTGACAATAGCTGGTCATCATGGAAGTAAAGAAATTGCTGAGGAAGATATGAGAATATTTCATGCCGATATAAATGAAAAATTATTTCTGTTCTGTCATTTAACTCGCAGAAGTAATGCAAGTGTAGTTTGGTTTAAAGATGGTAAACTGACAGAGTATAATGAGTCTTTATATTTCAAGAACTTTCAGTTAGAAGATGCTGGTTTATACGAGTGTGGCCTTTCATTGCAGGGTTTCACCAGAAAATCGTCACCAATTCATATTTATGTGAAACGTAAGTTGTTGTTTCCTAAAAATCAAGTTATACAAATTTTAAAAGAATGATAGATTGATGCTTCGAATGCCTTTTTTTATTTTCAGACCTAAATATAATGTATTAATTTATCTTTAGATATAAGTGCTCCAAAAGTTGTGTTTGTTCCGTCAAATTTTAATTCAGTGAACTCAACAGTATCGATAACATGTGATGTTGATGCATTCCCAAAACCTGAGTACAAGTGGTTTTTTAATGATGTACTCATACCAAAAGACAATGATAGAACAATCATTTATGAGTCTGTGACAAGAAACAATTCTGGGATGTATAAATGTGAAATTTCGAATCTATTAGGAACACGTTTTGATGTTAACACATTAATGGTTTGGGGTATGTATAATCTTTGTTTGATCTTACTAAAAGAAAGATGTATGTGTGCATGCTTGTAAAATTTTGCAGTACTTGACTTAAAATGTTAGGAACAAATAATTGATAGGCTTTGGTAAGAGAGTGTATATTCCAGAAATATGTGACATTAACTATAACTTTCATGTGATTTTTTCCTTTCGGATGTTCACATAGAGGACTTGTTCCATAGACTGTTGACTAAAAGGATTCGTTAATTATGAAATTATGAAATTAATAACTTATTAACAATTATGCATTTCAAATTTCAAATCAAGGTTGAGATAATAGTAAATCTCATGTTTATTAATTTGTATGCAGTTCATTTACATAAAAAACAAAGAGTGGATTATTGAAACTCTTAACACAAAGCACCTATTAAAGTGGAACAACTAAGTATTAATAAAAATGTGACAGTTTGTATTGGGTTTTGTTTTACTAACTCTCCTGGGGGAAGCAATAAATTTAGTTGATTTGTTGTGTGCACTGAAATCTTCAAAATGATTTTCTTTGCCCTGATTTTTAAATGATTTTGAATTTTTCATTCCACTGTAAGGAGGTAATGTTTATGTCATCAATGATTTTGAAAACTGTAAAAAGTACTTTAAAAAATATGCTTCCTATAAAACAATTCAATTGAAAAAAAAATTGCCTAAAATTCATCTTGTTCAATACAAGAACAAAACCTCTGAAATTTTGTTTTATTTTGTTTATTTTATTTATTTACTTTTGAAGAGATGTCAAAGAGATGATTAACTGTTCTCCTCCTTTGTACTGTTAAAAATAAAAAAATTGTCCTTCTCCACATTGAAATTTTGAAATTTTGTCAACAAGTTTTTATATACTTTATTGTAGTAATCTTGTAGTTAATCTTTTTATGCATTGAACTTACTACAAAAAAAATACATGTTGTCATTAACTTTAGTTAAACTCTGGTTTTCTTTTGTTTAACTGTAACAAATTTTAATCTTATAAAATTAATGATATTTAACAACATTTTACTAACTTTTCAGTTCTTTTTTTTCTATTTTAGAGTTGACAGCACCAACAATATCATCAACAAATGAAGGATACGTAAACAAAGATTCTTCTGTCACATTAAAGTGTACTCCTACCGATCAATTTGGAAGCAAGATGTCATGGTGGCGTATGCCTGGTGAATTTATTTCCAATCAAAGTGAATTGATATTTTCTAGTATTCAGAAGAAACATAATGGGACTTATGTATGTGAAAGCAGAATACGACAGAAAGTTCTATACTCCAGAGAAATTGTATTAAATGTGACTTGTAAGTGGATTTTTAACTAACTTCCAAAAATCTGATAAGACGAGCTTTAATCCATCTGTTTATTTATATAAATATAGTGGCATGGATTACATGTATACACATTTTCTTCAAACATTCTAACTGTTTCAACTTTGAGGCTTATAAATGTTCTTAATATATGTTCTTGAAGACTGTCAGAATGGGTGTGAACAAGATGACAAAATGACATGTGACAAGAACAAAAAATAAAACATAAAATAAAAACAAATATGGTTTCTAGCTTGTGCGTTTCTGTGAAAAAATTAATTTATCAATCGTTCTTCAGGGAGTAGAAAGTGAAAGACATATTGTTTCAGGAGAACAATAGATGTTGGAAATGTGAACAACAGAATAGAATTGAAATGGAAAAACAACAACATGTAAAGTGATTAAAAAGTGATAAAAATGAATTCGTTTGAAATTGTATCCTTAAAATTCATAATTTCTAAAGCATCAGGAAGAAGATTTTTGTTTGTGAGAATGACACACAATCGAAAAGCTGTTCATAAGCATATTTCTGAAAAATGGAATATGGGCCAAGTAATACTGTGTAAACAGTAGTAATAGTCCCAAACAGGGATTTCTAACGAAACAAATTGCAACATTATTGCAAGTCAAGTGTATCTTTTTCTCTTTGAAATAATTTCATATATAAAAAATCAGGTCAACATAATATATACTTATAAAACATAAAAAATGAATGAACTTAAAAAACAAAACAAACCAACTCAATCTATTTCTGCAAAGCAACTTATTTACCAATACCACTTATATATCTTTATTTCCATATCAATAGATAGTAAAATTAAAAAACTGCAAGTCTTTATTATCAGGAAGATAAAAATGTTTGAAATAAGGAAATATAGTTGCATAGCGGCATTTGAAGCATTCCCAAGGATTGGAAGTAGTACAAACTTTTAAGATCTTTGAGAAATTATTCTGAAGTAGAGATTTTAGTAACAAGTCAAATTTAACCGTTGACTTGTGGACTAAGTTCAAAGTATTATTTCTTTTTTGATTTCAACACTTCTCTTGATTTAGATTTAGCAGATCCCACCATTACAGCACTGCCATCAAATACTGTCAACGAAGGAGAAAATATCACACTATTATGCTCAACAAATTCATTCCCAATACCGTTTTCATACAAATGGTTATTTATGAATGATGTGATCTCCACAAATGCAACTGAATTCTTGTATTTATTCAATGTAACGAAACATGATACAGGAAAATATTCATGCCAAGTTGTACACTTACTTGGAACAGTTGAAGCACAGTTTCACCTTACTGTTTTCTGTAAGTTATAAGTATTACGTTTCTTTCTCCACCTGGAAAGATAAATAAAGCATTGGCAAGAGCCATAAAATTCTTATTATGTGTTTGCATTAACACAAGAATGCAACATAATTGTTTTAAACCTTATAATGTTGTTGTTTCATGGCAGGCGACACAGTTGTGCTAGTTATTGCTTATAATGTACTTAACTAAAAAAGATTTACTTTGTAAAAAAGGTATCACATTATCGTAGGGCCCTGAGTTTAGCTATCAAATTGTCCATGTTAAGGTTACTAACAAATTGGAAAGAATAATGCTCCTTTGTTCTCTAATAGAAGTAAGTAATAAATATAGAATAGAATAGAAATAAAAATAAAATAAATCAAAACACTCACTTCCATGAAAATATGCCAGCACTTCACATAATTTCCATAACTTTTCCATTACAGATATACATACACCAAATGTTACTGGTCCGCTATCCTTAGTAACTGAAAAAGTAGACATTTTGTTGAATTGTGAGTTTGATGCTCGGCCACATCCAAACATACATTGGTATTATAATGGAATATTACTCAATATTTCAATGGATTACCTTGCATTGTTCAATGTAACACGAAATATCAGTGGTGTCTACTCATGCGGTATTTATAACAGCTTAGGTGTAATTCATTCCAAGGATTATGTTTTAAACGTTGCATGTAAGTATTATTGTTTTAGATTAGAAAATTGAATACGGTTTTTCCTCGATTAAACGCTGCAGCATTTATAATATTGAAGGTTTTAGGAACGTTGTTTATCGGAGTCTGGCATTTAAAAGAGGAAAGATTTTATTTTGTAGTTACAGTTTGAGGATGTTATTGGTTGGTGAATGCAAACAGGAAAAGCAGAGATTTTATTTTGAGCTAAGATTGATCAGTTCTTATGGGCTTATTCTAATAAATGCTGCATGTAGGTGTGGCATTTATAAAGGAGAGCTGTTTATTAGAGGAGGGTGTTTGTTTCACTTTGTATGTGTGGGGTTTATTGGAGAGTGGAGTTTGCTAGAGGAAATATGTTTATTAATATTGTACAAAAGGGAGCAAATGTAGTGACTATCCCCTAGAGAGCACTATGATTGCATTATGAGAAAATTTGGTCTGAAAAATATTAGTCCCCTGTTAACATTAATCAGATAGACTTAACATGAATATGGTTTCAGTTTACCTTTTTTTAAAACCAAGAAATTTTAGTTTCAAGCAAAAGTGATATTATAATTTATAAGCATCATTTATAAGCAGTATTATTATAATGTATACAGATCCTATGTTCCTTGCATCTGCAAAAATGTACAAGTTTAATATGTTATATTTTCAATATTGTTAGATGGACGCAATTTCGCATACCCAAACTTCTTTCTTATTTATAGACATTGACGTCCCGAAAATTGATATGTCCAACAAGACTTTGATAGAAGGAGATACAATACAGTTGAAATGTCTTGTCAATTCCTCTCCTGTGGTTAATGAAAATAATTTGGTCTGGTCTTATAATGATAAATTAATAGCAAATGGTTCAATGTTGATCATAAAAGATATTGTGGAAACAATGAGTGGAGTATACCAGTGTATTGCAAACTCTGTAGCTGGCTCACAATCGAATCATGTTAATATTGATATCAAGTGTATGTTGTTGTGAATTATTATTATTAGCTAATCTTTTCTGAGGATAAGGATTTCAGTTATATACAAAAGTATAAAATTTCCTGTTATCATTATGTGTCCTCTTGATAACAGTTTTTCATGAAGAATCTGTATGCTATTGAGTCAAATTAGAATTTAAAAAATTAAGAATTATGATTTTTATCCAACCTATTAAAATATATAGCTATTAATATCGAAGCTTATAAATATTTGGTTTTTTCACATAGTACTCTTGCCCAGGGTTAAAACTCTTATCGTATTAATATTATAGATAATATTAAAATTCTGAAGTTTGCATCTTTCCATCAGCAACACATTTAAACATAATGCTGTAATCTTTATAAGATGATCTAGGGTAAGGCAAATAAATTGGAAGAAATGTCTTTTCAGTTTGAAGTGTTAATTTGGTTACTCTCATCTTTTCCTTTTCAACTTAAAATGTTTTTTCTTTAATTCTTAATATCAATTTCTTTTCAATAGTTTAACACTTAGATGGTATTCCTGTTTTTAGATTTACACAAACCAACCATGGAGGTTTTTCCTGCTACACAAATTCTTGAAAACCAAGCTGTGTCTATCTGCTGTAATGTCAATGGAAGTGAACCACTCAGTTATTCCTGGATTAAGAATGGAGTTATGGTCAACAAAACCCTTTCAAAGCTTATTGTGAATAACATTATGAGAAGTGATGCAGGAGAGTATTCGTGTTCAGTAAAAAATGTTGTTGGAGAAATAGCATCAAAGGAATTGCAACTAAATGTACTATGTAAGGATTTCTTTACATACCTCGCCAATTATAATTCTCGTAAACATTTTATTTTGCTTTTTCAATTGAATTGATTGAGTTCTAAAATTAGACATTGTACGTAATCTTAAATATAATTTGCTGTCCACCTTCTTTTTAACTAT
Organism: Turritopsis rubra; assembly: GCA_039566895.2. Taxonomy (NCBI): domain Eukaryota; kingdom Metazoa; phylum Cnidaria; class Hydrozoa; order Anthoathecata; family Oceaniidae; genus Turritopsis; species Turritopsis rubra. The sequence continues at coordinate 3,491,235 of CM077622.1, forward strand.
TTTTAAATTGTCTTTATACATATTAATAATTATGCATTTTTAACATTTTTTATTTTTACTTTATTATACACAGCTACTTCATTTAAAACAGTTTTTAATAATAATAATAATAATAATAATAATAATAATAATAATAATAATAATGTGTTGATCACTTTGATTTGTTAGAAGAAATCAAGTAAACATATTAATATAAATATACTAGTGTAGCGTGTAAAAACATTTTACAGTTTTTCTCCATAAATTGTTTTTACACGCAATACTGCAATGATAAATCTGTGTATATACAAAAACTGTTGTGTTTCTCCATGTTGGAATTATATCATATTTAATACAAATATTTTGGATCGATCATTCAAAGAATGCTATTATCCCTATTTTTTAGTGCTATTTGGCCTATTTAGAGATTTCTAAAGTTGTACAGTTAATCTAAAAGCTAAAATTCCAATGTTCAGAGATTTAGAAAAGAGACAATACGACGTATACTCCTACCTAACCAATGTATACTCCTACCTTACCACGGTTAAACTTCTGACATATAAGAAAATACTTTCAAAATTTCCCTATTATCTAATAAAAACAATACCTCCAATACCTGAGACGTTTTAATCTTTCAAATCTTTATTCTGCTATGAATCGTGGAAAGTCAAAACCCAAAACTCCACTTGTGCATCATGATACAAAAAACATGTAAATATGTATATAACCATGATTTACACATTCCTTCTTGTATAACATTCATCTATACTATTCAATTTTCTAATCTAAAACAAAAAGATATCAATCAAACACTATCAAAACAATATAATAATGATCTTGATACCTTCGTTTCCCTAAAGGCGAACCTTAATAATACCAAATAAACTGCTAGCTACACATTTCGGCATAGTAGTCAAAACTAACTGATACGAAAAAGCTACATTCAAACACATTAAAAAATACACATCGGTAGAAAATGATGAACTGATAATATGAACACATAACAGGTCTACATCGATTATCTCTCGGATAGAATAGTTACTGACACCGATCAATGTTGTTATTCTTTATTACTAAACTTAAAACGTTGGATAAAAAAATAAAAACAAAAACAAATACTTTTACACACATCGTCTTCATTTTTCGTTTAAAGAAATGAACGTTTAAAAAATTTGATAAACTTTCGAACGCAAAAACCATTGCATTGCCTTCTCCTCCGTGCGGCTTTATGATGTCTTCCTTAAGGTACAAAAACTCCACGAAGTAATAAAACCCCGTAAGATGGAGCTAGAGATTCTCCTAATGGGAGATTCTCCCTATACTAATACGGAAAAAATAAACATCCATTGACGAACTTCCCAAGATATTTTTTCTAAAGTTCTTTCTTTCAAAGTTAGGTAAGAAAAAAGCAAGATTTAGTATTAGTATAAGAAGATATCCGGAAAATAATCGTTATATTAGTGGTGGAAAAGTTAAAAGGATCAGATATGTTTGAATATCTAACAAATTTAAGGACTCTCTATTTATATTTGCCTTTTGAAAAATTTGCTAACGGAACGATTCAAGGACTACCCTTTATTCAAACGGTCAATATAAATGCAGATAATCTAAAACGAATTTATGATTCCTCATTGTCAAATCAAAATCTCCAAACACTACGAATCCAAAGATACCAGGAAGAGGAACTGTTTATTTTTAAAGATGTGCCAAAATTAAAACGTCTTCAAATATTTAACAGTCAGATTAAGAAGTTTCACATTGATCCACCTAAATTTTTGGATTCCTTGACATCATTTACGTATTAGTAGAAGAAGATAATTTAAATATAATAAATATATAAATATTGATATGTCAGAATGTTCACAAAACAAATTTGATGTGATAATCTAAAAGAATTAGGTAAATCCAACCTCAAAAAGTTGTTATTGTTAATTCCTTTCTGTAGATATTGATAATCCCAAAATATCAAGTCCAAATGAAACAACAAAGAAAGGAGATTCACTTATTGTTCATTGCAATGTTCAAGCTTATCCTGCTATTCAAGATGATGACTGGTTATGGAAACTCAATGGCGTTCAGATAAACACTAACAAGACCTTGGATATCAGGAATATCAGTTCCGATATGACTGGTGCATATGAGTGTACAGTAAAAAATGCTGCTGGAACAAAGACCTCTTCTTCACTGTATATTCGTGTTGAATGTAAATTTTATTTCTTTATTCTTTGATACAATTATGATTTTCACTGTACCAAGTAACTTTACTCAGAGAATTACTTTCTGAAAGGGAAGACGATAGTTGTTTGACAAGCCTGAATAATTTACACATGCTCAATCTTAAGCAGGAATATAGTTCAATTAATTGTATCACTTTTGGTTGATAGACATTGCATGTTTACAAGGATAAAAATATTGCCTACATGAAAAAATGTTAAGTGTATTACTCATCTACTGATAAATTATTTATTTTTTTAGATTTGGATTATGTTTTCTTGTCTACTTCACCAAAACCTGTTTTTGAAGGAGACCTTGTTAAGCTCACTTGCAGAGGTGCAGGGACCGAACCAATGATATATAGATGGGAAAAAGACAATAAACCAATCCAGTTTGCTTCTGGAAGTCAGTTATTAATTACAAATGTTACTAGAAATGAAATGGGAGAATACCGATGCATCATCTCCAATAACATTGATGAAAAGTTCTCCAAAGTGTTTTTGGAAGTAAATTGTAAGTCATTAAATTATTTTGAAATACTTGTAATAACAAGCACAAGTTCTAACTCATAACAAACTTTATTATAACCTTAGACATGGATGCTATTTCAATGAGAATATCAAAAGACTTTATTAGCATTGGTGATAACGTGACATTATCGTGTTCTGTTGATGCATATCCATTGCTTATTGATATGAATTACCAATGGAAACATAATGGGAACAATGTTGGTATGGGATCAGTCCTTCAAGTAACAGATGTAAAAAGAGTTGATGATGGTTTTTACCAATGCATTACAAGTAACCAATATGAAACACAATTAGGGACGATTCAATTAAAAGCAAATTGTAAGTTTTTAATTAGCATTTTTGTCGATCTCCACAAGAAGGAAAATGTATCTTACCACTGCATTTTCTGCTACTATAGATGTGCAGTAGAGTTAGAATTGGCTTAGTTTTCGTAAATTAATCAAGAAGTTTGGGTATAATATAGACTGAGAATAACATGACAACAACATGAGGCGCTCATATGACCTTTCTCTCACCTGCTCACTTACTGAGTCTAAACTGCGACGTGGGAAAACTACTCTGGCATATCTACCCGGCAAACACATTATTTGGCACTTTTGATATTCCATAAAAAACTCTTTTCTTTCTCTGTTTTAGTTTTGTTTATTCCAATCCTAACTGTCCAACCGTCTGACAGTGTCAATGAATATGAGACAGTCATTTTGTCATGTGAAGCAGAGGGTACTCAAACTTTATCATATGGATGGATGAAAAATGAGCAACTCATTGTTGGTGAATATACATCGTTGCTTATCCTTCATAATATTTCAAGAACTGCAGCTGGTGTTTATAAGTGTTTTGTTATGAATGTAGCTGGACATAAAATTTCACAAGATGTTTCGATTCATATCAATTGTAAGTTCTTGTTCAACAGTTTTTTACAGTAATATCTAATGATAAGAAAATCTCCAACGATATTCTCTGTTATTCCCTATTCTAAATATGTAAGTTAGTAAGTAACAGGAAGATTTAAGTTCTTGGGCTTCCATCTGTTATGGTTGGCTCTTCCGCCCACTGCAAATTGGTAGTTGACTTGGCGATAATAAATTAATATATTCGATAATAAATTAATAATAATAATAAATTTGGCATTGCTAATTTGGCTCGTAACCCAATTTGCAATTAGTCAATGGCTCCAAATATGATTGATGTTTACATGCATTGATGTCTACAAATTATTGATGTAGAGTATTGTTTAACTTAGATTTGGACGAACCAGTAATAGCATCAACTCCACAATTAAACAACATAACTTTTTTGGATCATGTTCTATTGAAATGTTCATCATATGGCAGACCATTTCTCTCCTACAGGTGGATACACAATGGTAATACTATAGGTACAACATCAGATCTGTTGATCAAAAATATCAAAATTCAAGAAGGAGGACAATATAAATGTGTTACAAGCAATGGGATTTTCACGAAGAAAACATTTGTTGATGTTTCTGTTCATTGTAAGTTATGATACTTCCATTTGTGATTTTCTCTTACAAAACTTTGACAAAAATCATATTCAGGGGCTCTCGAAAGTATGTTGTTGTTGTTGTTGCTGTTGTTGTTGTTCTCTTTCCAATTATTTTTTTCTTTGTTATGCATACCTATTTTATTTTTAATTCTCTTATTTTTATTTCTCGCTGTCATCTGAAACTTTTTTCTATAATTTAGACACAACTTGGCAACAGTCATTCTCCTTCATAAAGGAGGCAGTAGATTATTTTTTACTTTCATAGGCAGTTTTCTCTATGATCAATTTTTGTTAAAAATTCACTTTTAGATAATTGGAAAATCAAACGATAAATTGAATAGCTCGTAATAATAATACATTATGCCATTCCTTTAATCATTTCAAAATCATCCTTCATCTTATGCCTTCTACTAACGTTACCTTCAAATTTCACTAAACTATCACCATTCTTTGAATTTCAGATTTCTTTTATAATATCAGTGTTATCAGTACTGTTGTGATATCAATCAAAACATTATGTTCAAACTGTTTTATGCATTATACATCTCCTTGTTATTACTTTAGATATGTTTTCACCAACTGTAGAAATTTCTCCAAAGGGGATCATTTCGAATGGAAGTAGTGTTAGCATGAAATGTTTATCAAATGCTTCTGATTCCTCTACTTTTGCATGGTATAAAAATGAGGAAGTTATTGATTCAAATAGTGATCAGTATTTCCTGATTCTTTCTGTAAACAAAGCTGACACTGGAAATTATTCTTGTACAACAAGTAATGCATTTGGATATGTACGTTCAACAATACATTTCATTGGTGTTCATTGTAAGCAAATTTTCTATCGTTGTTTCTTAATCGTTATTTCTTACACAATGTCTTGAAAACGTATTTGTTTGACAGCATTAGTTCGTGTTCTAACTTTTACACTTCTTTGGAACCCATTAAAATAATATGCTACTGTAAACTAGAATAAAGACATCCAGTAGAGCAATCAGCGAGCAAGTGAGTGGTTGTGAGTTCAATTCCCACTCAATCCATTACCTTTGCAGAGATTCAAAAGTACATGTGCATAATACTGATTACAATATGCTAACATTCTTTTTACTTTTTTCTTTGATCAAATTTCGAATTTCAAAGGTATTCACAAAACAAAACAACTTGAATATTAAAAAGTTTCCAAGAAAATTTGGAGGAAAAAGTTAGTCCTTGAACATACTTTCCTTTAAAGCAAACCAAAAGTTGCTGGGTGGAGCTGGGTCTTCAAACTATTATTATCAACATCGTTTATTTTGAGTCTTACTAGAGTAAAATTGATATAACAAACATTTTGTTTGTTGATAGAAGTTGATAGAAGCAACTTCTTTGTTATAATTTTTATTTATTAATTTTTTTTATTTAGTTATTTATTTATTTTATTTATTATTATTTACCCAGGATAGCCGCTTTAGTTCTGATCTATGAGGGTCTTGTATAGGAGGTTCTTGAGCATTTAAAACCCCACATTTGGGCAAGGGAAGCCACAAGTTTGCTGCAAACACTCCACTAGACAACTCCCTTAGATATCAATCCCACTCAAACTGAGTGCCAAACTGAGTGGATTGATTCCCACTGTTATTGTCGCTGGCATAACTTGGCCAGGATTTGAACCCTCACTTCATACACTGGAGGGGAGCTCTCTACCACACCAACTGGAACAAAAGGTATAATTGGAATATGTAATTAGGTATTATATATATATTATATATAGGTATAGTTTGAATTTATCCCTTATAGCAAACACTTCCACAGTAGAACCTTCCCAGTTTCAAAGTTTCTCATTTTCAGGGTCATGTGTTTAGTTGTTTTTAGTTGTTAAGCTAAATTGAAAATTGAAACAGTGAAAGTGTGAAGATTTAAAACTAAATTTTCAGTTATTTTTTTTGCAGATGCCTTAGAATAATAAGTAAATAATAATAATTGAATAATAACTTTGAATCAATATCACGGAAAAAAACGCCACAAAACTTTTTGGAATAATAATGTTTATTTTCGTTTGCGAGCTTCATACGGCAAGATGGACACCAAAAACAAGGCTAATTTTGTTTGTTCCACAATTAACAAATTTGTATCCCATGCGAAGGGGATGTTTTCCGATGCAATTTAAGCAGAAATAACATAAAATCCAACTCTTAAAAGAGAAAAAACCCTGCAATTTTCAAAAATTATTAATACTGGTGTCTATATATCAAACAGAATTAGTTTAAAAAAATAGTGCAGTTTGCAATTTATAAACAAAAATATCAGTTATTGAGGGATACCTCAATTGAGGGATTCATATTTACGGACTTTAAAAACACCTCATTCATTCATTCATATCGTATTACTTCTGATCGAATTTCTGTCAACAAACTGATGGAAGAAAATTTCTGTTGAAATTTTTTTTTCTTAGATCTGACTATTCCTGTTATTGCTTACAACAAGTTGACAATAAATAAAGGTGAATCCAAAACTATTCAGTGCTCATCAGAAGGATATCCGATGGTTGATTATAAGTGGCTTAAAAACCAGCAGGTTGTTTCTATGAAATCTCAACTTGATCTACAGAACATTACAGTAACTGATGCTGGAGAATATACATGTATTGTTTCAAATGGTGTTAAAGAAAGATTTGTAGCAGTAACCATTTCTGTAAATGGTGAGTGACAACTTGGCTGTTTCATAAATATATAATTTTCTGCTAAATGATACATAACAAACATGTTGTTTGAAGAAACCAAAATTCTATTAGCACACTGAGGGTATCATAATCTGTATCACTTTTGTCTTTCTCACTGGATTCTTAAAGGAGACTTAACCTCAAAAAACACTTTGGCTAAAAAAATTATACATGATTTAAAATAAAACGGCTTCATCCAAAATTTTTAAAACTTTTTCTTTCAATCTTAAAATGCATTTTAAGTTATGCTCCACAAGTAACCGTTATTAGTGAAGTGATATTGTTATTATGTGCATTTCATTCAAAATAAATGGATGTAGGTTAAATTCTTTCAGATGGACAAACTGAATAAAACCTTTTTGTTCCAATATGATTTGATCATTTGTATGCCTTACGATATGGCGTTTTGATTATTCTTATTATTAAACAGCTGAAATAATAATAAAACCAAAAAGATTTTTTGGGTCACATGAAATGCATAGTTTCATTCTTGTCAAAAAACTCTGTACGCCAATATTTTTTCCAAACAGACATGTGCATTCTTTTTTAAATTGGTAAGCCTCAAGTTTCAGCCCTTTCCTGCAATGTTCCTGCGAATCATCTAAAGATCTGGCCGTTTTCATTTTCATAAATTTGAATTCAAATCTGATTTTAATTAAAATGTGTGTTTTTTCGATGGGATCATTCCTTTAACACCTCTTCTTCATTTCAGCATTATCAACACCTATTCTCAATATTTATCCTGATAATGTTATCAATGAACACGAGTCAGTATTTTTGTCATGCGAAACACACGGTACTCAACCGATATCATATGGATGGATGAAAAATGATCAACTAATCATCGGTGAATATGAATCTATGTTGATCTTTCGTAATACTTCCAGAACTTCAGCTGGCCAGTATAAGTGTTTTGTTATGAATGTTGTTGGAGATAGAAAATCTGAAGCCATAGAGGTTGATGTTAATTGTAAGTTGTTTGTTAATTTACTTTTGCACACGAAAAAAATGTAAACAAACTTTATTCTTTTTCAGCTTTTATGGGTTTCAATTGTTAACAGAAATTCCCTTAACTACCAATTCTTTTGTACTTTTAATTTTTTCGTGTGTAAATTTACATTTGGTGCCCTTTATATTAATAATATGATAATGTAAATCGCTATAATGAGCTTTTCTTTTGAGTCACTGAGCTTTCAGTCTTCTTTCAGTCTCTTGAGGAAGGATTTATACTACTTTCTTTGGTCACGTCAATGGGAAACTATTACATTGTGTCCTCAAAATTAACCAATTTTAAAGGCAAATATCTGGATAACCAATATGGAAAACTGACTTAATTTGGGGTTCCACATTTTGGCCACAGATCCTAAGATGTGGCTAAAAAATTGGGGACGGGGAACATTTTAATCAGTTATCTGAGCTTTATAACTTAGTGATACTTTCCATGTGCAATTCTTTGATTTTATTTTTCATCACCCCTATGGAAGACCACAGGTGGGGCAGCCGCTCATGGGGAAAATGAACCTGTAAAACATTTTTCACATGCTATGCCAGTTTTATATAAAAAATGTTGTCATTTAAGCGGGCTTTATCAGTGCGTATAGGCAGGACTTTTTAAAGTTAATGAATAGGGCCAAGCCAATTTCCAATATCAAATGCAGCCCTGCTATGTGGGTAATAATAATGGTCGGGTTTGTGATGTCATCAACCCAGGACAGTCTTTTTCTGGTTTTTAAAATGATTTTACAAGTGCACTGACCCCTCTAATAACTGTCCACCCAACTTGCAACAAAATTTAATAAGTGTCAGGCAAGTTAAAAGAGGCAATAAAGTACTTAAAAAATAAGGGTTATACTAAACCCTGCAACAAACCCCATCGATCCCCATCAATCCCCATCAATTCAAATTATTAACCCAATAGTTTCCAATGACCCAAATTATCAATTATTATCAATTGTCAATTATTCCCTCAAACGAAACTAAGAGACTTAGATAGCATAATCTTGTTAGACAAACACACTGCAAATAAGATTTATACTAGTAATGACATGTTTTTGAGGGTGGGGATAGATTTTAAATATTTTAAAAACTGAGGAGTGATCCATCCATCCATCCATCCATCCATCCATCCATCCATCCATCCATCCATCCATCCATCCATCCATCCATCCATCCATCCATCCATCCATCCATCCATCCATCCATCCATCCATCCATCCATCCATCCATCCATCCATCCATCCATCCATCCATCCATCCATCCATCCATCGTCTTACGTTCACCGTCCAACCTATGATGAAATCAAACAAGCCATTCAGAAAATATGTAACGATTGTTCTATAGGTGCATACCAATTAATCATCTAAAACCTTCATCTGAACCAACAAATTTCCTGACAAGTGGAAACTGATTCCAAACGTCACAAATCCTTTGTCACCAATTGATTATTGTCGAATTTCAGTCCTTCCCATGTTATCCAAAGTGTATAAAAGAGTAGTACTGCAACAACTTTGTGAATTCATGGACTCAAAATTAACACAACCAATCAACACAGTTTGGTTTTCGAAAGTCATATTCTACCATCTATCTCCTAAAACTACATGATGATATACTTCAAGCCATGGCCAAGGACAAGATAACGATTACTATTTTTGCAGATTATTCAAAAGCCTTTTATACAATTGACTTTAAAACGCTAATTTATAAACTCCACAAACTAAACATCTCCAAATCCTTCCTTTTCTGGATCACTGACTACCTCTCAAACTGATCATATTATGTTCAAATCAATGATAAGTATTCTAATATCCTTCACTCTGGCTTTGGTGTACTGCAAGGATCCATACTGGGACCTTAAAAGAAATTTTGTGAAGAAGAAGAAAAAAAGAAGAAAATTTAATTGTCATTATGGACCCCCAACCCCCACCCCCTTGATAAAACAGAATGTTTTAAATTATCTACCACCAACAGGGGATTAATTGATTAATTGATTGATGTTCAGGCCTGTATGAAGCTTTTTAATATTGGCTGTGGGTGGGTGGGTGTGTAACATTAATTTGTTTTCAGCTTCAATCGGTAATGGTAATGGTGGATTTGAAATAGAGTCAATGATGAAGTAAAAACCATCTTCTTGCAATAAAGTAATGCTTATTCCATCTGGTTGGCAAAAACAGCGATTTTTAACAGCAAATATAAACAAAATCAAGCAAAACAAAAAAGTCAAACAAAACACGTCCGCTCTCGGTGCTGCCATCTCACACGATAGTGCGCATACAGGTTTCGTGCACTGATTGCAGAAAGATGGTCCGGTATTTAATCAGCTAATGATACAGGGTAGTCCTTCTGCCTACAAATGAATTTCTGTTTTTGGTTTTTTTGAGGAGGATTCATAACCCAGAGTGTATAAACAATTGCTTCTACGAACATTTCTACCATATATATAAATGAGATTGTAAAAGACTGTAAAAGAAAAAATTACAAAAAATCAAATTTTCACATAATTCAATAATTTCTTAATTTGGAAAAAGTCTCTGTTAGTGAAGAAAGTAGATAAAGAAAAAATATCAACAATTTTGCAGAGAGCCCATCTTGATAACTCAACTAAATGAACATTGTTTTATACTTTCCATTTTACAACTTTTCAAAAGCAAAACATATTTCAAGAGTATGGGTAAATGAAACACCTTTATAAAGAAATGTGAAAATCACGTTCTGAACCATGTTCATGCATAATAATTAAAAACTCTCTTTTCTCAGAATAAAATTTATGTCAAAACTCCACCAATAAACAGTTCCTGTCACACAACTCACCATGAAAATGAAAAAAGAAACATATCCACGTGATCATCTAACATTGCATGTCAGCGTTTTTAAATTAATTATTCCATTCAAAAATTATTATGTAATATAGCACAAATGATGAAGAAATTTATGTGAGTAAAGAAAAAATAAATAATATCTTTTGAACGACGTAATTATTAAAAAAACAGTGACACATGAACGGACTTCTGAAAGAAGTAATTTTTAAAGTAAAAACATTAGTGACTATGTGACAGGGAATTAGTTGAGTGAAAATGGTAGCCTTATAAATTGAGCTCAATTTCCCCCAAAAAGGTTAATTTTTACATGAAAATTATCATTCCATTATTTAGAATAAAAAAAAAAGCTTTCCAAAATATATACTTTTATATATATTTATTTCAAAGATTCAATGAAATATTGAGTGATAAAGAAAAACACTGTTTTTCCTTTACAGTAACCTTAATAACAAGAAGACAAAGTTTCTCTTCCAGCTTGATAAGAACAAAATCCATTATACCATGCAATGGTGATAATCTAGAGCGAATACAGTCAACAAAACTATTAGGTGTCACATTCGGTCAACATCTTAACTGGAATGAACACATCAACAATGTGGTAAAGAATTACTATATAATGTTAAAAACCCTACTGAACCTAAAAAGACTGGTACACTTTAATCTAAGGAAACAGCCTGGCAACAACTCTCATTCTTTCAAAACTAGATTATGGCAACGCAATTCTCCACAAACTACCAGAGTATCTACAAAAACGATTACAGAAAGTGCAAAATTCTGCTGCTGGATTTGTTTGGAATAAACGTGCGGACGTCAAGGATGTACTCAGCATACGGTTGCTGCCAATAAAGGAGAGATTCGAATACTCAACTGCCATCCTCATTTTCATAGGTATCCAAAAAATAGATGAACTTGAAAACAACCTCAAGAAACTCAAGAAACCCAAGAACCTCAGAACCTCGGTCTAACCTTAGAAATAATCATGACAATATTGGTCCTACCATCATATGCAACAACAAACACCAATTCGTTCAAAGTGATGCCAAACACATCTTCAACGACCTACCAAAGACAGTTCGAGAATGTGAAACATTACAGTTAAATATTTATTGGATAAAGCTATTGCTAAAAATTAAAAAAAAAATTAAAAAAAGTTACATTTAAATTTATATAAATTCTTTGGGGACCATTGGGTTAATAGTTTGGGTCATAGGGGCATGTTGGGCGTTGTTTTGGTTTGTTGCAGAGTTTAGTATCACCCCTAAAAATAATATAAACTGAATCAAATTATTGATATCTTATAAGAAATGCTCATTCATGTCCATGTCTGCATAAATTGCCTGTTTATCTTAGATTTGGATGAACCAGTAATAACATCAACTCCAGAATTAAACAACATAACATTTTTGGATCATGTTTTATTGAAATGTTCATCGTATGGCAGACCATCTCTCTCCTACAGATGGATGCACAATGGCAATACTATAGGTACAACAACAGATCTGTTGATTAAAAATATCAAAATTCAAGAAGGAGGACGATATGAATGTGTTACAAGCAATGAGATTTTCACGAGGAAAACATTTGTTGATGTTCCTGTTCATTGTAAGATTTTTAGACCTCTTGTTGTTTGTAGGGAATGGGGTTTCCCACAGACCTGTTGTTGTTTATATTGTTGTTCTTGTTTTTGTTGTTGTTGTTGTTGTTGTTGTTGTTTTAATTATGTTGTTTTTCTCATTTTAGAATTTCGATTATTCTTAATGAAGTTTTATTGAAATTAGAAATTAAACATTCAATTTCTTTGTTATTACTTTAGATATGTTTTCACCAACTGTAGAAATTTCTCCAAAGGGAATCATTTCAAATGGAAGTAGTGTTAATATGAAATGTTTATCAAATGCTTCTGATCCCTTGAGCTTCATTTGGTATAAAAATGAGGAAGTTATTGATTCAAATAGTGATCAGTATCTTCTGATTTCCTCTGTAAACAAAGCTGACACTGGAAATTATTCTTGTACAACAAATAATTCATTTGGATATGCACGTTCAACACTACATTTCATTGGTGTTTATTGTAAGCAAATAAAATGTTTAAGTCTTGAGGAAATTTGCATGTTGTAGAACTTTTATATCAATCTACTTACTGTCAGAACATTTAAAAAATTTGTGGAAATTTGAATATTGTTTTGAGAATTTATGAACGAAGTATTAATTGAAAATAGATATATTTTCTTGATGATGTAAGTTGGCCTAAGATTTCTGTTAACACAGTAAAAAGTAGTAACGGCTTTGTGTATGACTATTTTAAAGAATGGCCTGAGAACTAGAAATGCTAACCTGGACTATGAATCTGCCAGAAGCAGACAATGGTATGGGTCATTGCACAAAGTAGGTTAGCAAAAGTTGTTGGTACAAAATAATTTTTTGAATACTATAATTGGAGAAACTTCCATGAATTCATGATTTTACATCATTTTCGAAATTTTTCCAAAATTTCCATTTTCTCCTGAAAATCTTTCAATTTGTTGAATTGCCGAATTTTATTCTTTTTTTCAGCAACATACCAGCAACAAAATTTTAAATAATAAGTAGTGGTGATTCATGAAACTTGATTGAATACTTGAACAAAATTATCTTTCTGGTGACTGTTAAGCTGAATGTGAAAATCTTAAAATGTTAAAATACTTTCAATTTATATTTCATTAACTGTTTTCTTAGATCTGACTGTTCCTGTCATTGCTTACAACAAGTTGACAGTAAACAAAGGTGAATCTAAAAATATTCAGTGCTCCTCGGAAGGATATCCAATGGTTGATTATAAGTGGCTTAAAAACCAGCAAGTCATTTCTATGAAATCTCAACTTGATCTACAGAATATTACAGTAACTGATGCTGGAGAATATACTTGTGTTGTTTCAAATGGTGTTGAAGAAAGATTTGTAGCAATAACCATTTCTGTAAATGGTGAGTGACAACTTCATAAGTATACAGTACATTTCCATGGAAGATAATTCGCTTTATTGAAGAGTCACCATCTTTTGAAGTTAGCAGTCTTTTTTTTATCTAACGTGAGATTTTATAAAAATCACATTGAAAACATTATGACTTCATTTAACTGATAATACTTTAAAAAAATCTTTTGTGTTTTCATGTAAAAATTTCTTTCTTTGTGAACACCTTTGGTTTCCTTCGAGCTGTACTGTATTGTCTGTCGAAGGTTATATAATAATGTGCAATAAACTGAATAAATCAAAGAAGATCTGAAATCAAAAGCGAGGTTTCTTTTTTCACTAAATTTACCTACACTATTGTCTTTTAAGGTTTGGGTGGCTTAAATTAGTTAGCCTTAAGTTTCAGCTCTTATAAACTTTCTTCCAAATCATCTAAAGATCTGATCATTTTCATTTTCAGAAGTATCACAAGTAGAAAAACACTTGCTGTGCAAATTTGAATTCAAATCTGATTATTTCATTGAAATTTGTGTTTTTTCGATGGGATCATTCCTTTAACCCTTCTTCTTCATTTCAGCATTATCAACACCTATTCTCAATATTTATCCTGATAATGTTATCAATGAACACGAGTCAGTATTTTTGTCATGCGAAACACACGGTACTCAACCAATATCATATGGATGGATGAAAAATGATCAACTAATCATCGGTGAATATGAATCTATGTTGATCTTTCGTAATACTTCCAGAACTTCAGCTGGCCAGTATAAGTGTTTTGTTATGAATGTTGTTGGAGATAGAAAATCTGAAGCCATAGAGGTTGATGTTAATTGTAAGTTGTTTGTTAATTTACTTTTGCACACGAAAAAAATGTAAACAAACTTTATTCTTTTTCAGCTTTTATTTTTTGTTGACATTCAATTATTAACAGAAATAAAAGTTCTCAATGCAATTCAATGAGTTCCCTTAACTACCAATTCTTTTGTACTTTTAATTTTTTCTCGTGTATATTTGTATTTTGTGCCCTTTATCTTATTTTAATAATTATATTAATATGATAATATGATTGATATTAATATCAATATAATGACGTACCTCACTGTGCCTACATACTATACTGAGCTTTTCTTTTCAGTCATTGAGCTTTTCTTCTGAGGAAGGTTTTATACAACTTTCTTGGGCGACGTCAATGGGAAACTATTACATTGGGTCCTAGAAATTACCCAATTTCAAAGGCAAATATCTGGATAACCAATATGGAAAACTGACTTAATTTGGGGTTCCACATTTTGGCCACAGGTCCTAATATGTGGCTAAAAAATTGGGGACGGGGAACATCATGACGTCACTTAAGTCTTTGAATGCCAATATCTTGGTAATGATTCATCGTCAACATGCAATCTCATACATTTTTCAGAGCTCTATAACTTACTGATACTTTCCATGTACAATTCTGTGATTTTACTTTTGCACACGAAAATTTATTCTTTTTCACCTTTATTTTTTGGCAAAAACTTGTCTGCCACCAATTGTCTGCCACCAATGCCACCACTACTCTCAGTTACCAAACAAATGCCAAAATAATGCCCCTCAGCAAAATATATTTATGAATTTCGCTTCGTTAGGATATGTCCACTATACACTGCAATCTCTTCAATATTTCTCTCTTGGTCACAATCCTTTGGCCAATCTGTTTACATTTTTCTGGATAATTAATGCATCTCCCCAGTGCTTAATTAATTTATTGTTATAATACAAAATGGTTTTCAGACAGTTACAAGAAGCATAATGACCAAACAAATGAACTTTTTGAGGCAGAGGAAGACGGTTTTGACCATAGTGACTATCTGGTTTCAGCTCTGACTACTACCACTGCACTGCTAGCTTAGCAGGGCAAAGAGATTCAGATTTTACTGCCCTCAAGAACCAAACCAAACGTATATTTTGGGCGATCAGGACAGCTGGTCACATTCCTAGGTACCAAACAACAGTGGTTAAGGTGTTAGACTTGAAATCTAATGGGATCTTTCTGTGTATGTTCAAATCCTACTTGCAGCGAGCAACATGAGTGGGTGACGACGGCAGCTTTCCGTCACCATTGTAAAGCCCCTGTTTTCGTATCCACCTACACGGTTTGCCGGCATGTGACGACTCCAGTGCCTAAAAAAGTTAATGCAATGCAATGAGTTCCTGTAATATTCTGCCTATTCTTTTTTATATGATTTTTTTTTCATCTTTCTGCAAATGTAACTTCCTTGAAAAATTACCTTGCAAGATTGCGATAGCATTGTTTTACCATGCTAGATTTATGTTAATTATGTGAAAAATTTTCATTTTCTACGTTTGTCTTAGATTTGGATGAACCAGTAATAACATCAACTCCACAATTAAACGACATAACTTTTTGGGATCATGTTTTATTGAAATGTTTATCATATGGCGGACCATCTCTCTCCTACAGATGGATATACAATGGTAATACCATAGGTACAACATCAGATCTGTTAATCAAAAATATCAAAATTCAAGAAGGAGGACGATATGAATGTGTTACGAGCAATGGGATTTTCACGAGGAAAACATTTGTTGATGTTCCGGTTCATTGTAAGATTTTTAGACTTCTTGTTGTTTGTAGGGAATGGGGTTTCCTTCAGACCTGTTGTTGTTTATATTGTTGTTGTTGTTGTTGTTGTTGTTGTTGCTACTGTTATTGGGATTGTTGTTGTTTTAATTATGTTGTTTTTCTCATTTTAGAATTTCGATTATTCTTAATGAAGTTTTATTGAAATTAGAAATTAAACATTTAATTTCTTTGTTATTACTTTAGATATGTTTTCACCAACTGTAGAAATTTCTCCAAAGGGAATCATTTCGAATGGAAGTAGTGTTAATATGAAATGTGTATCAAATGCTTCTTATCCCTCTACCTTTGTATGGTATATAAATGAGGAAGTTATTAATTCCAGTAGTGATCTTATTTCCTGATTTCCTCTGTAAACAAAACTGACACTGGAAATTATTCTTGTACAACAAGTAATTCATTTGGATATGCACGTTCAACAATACATTTCATTGGTGTTCATTGTAAGCAAATATTCTTAATCATTGTGTCTTAAACAGTAATGAATGTAATTTCTGTGTTGAAAACAAATTTTGTTGAAAAAACTAGTTCATGTTTTTACATTATTACTTTGTCATATTATTTTAAAGGAAAAATAAATTTGAAACATTCGCCGAAAAGGAATAAACTTTCTATAAAAACCGTTTAAATAATGCTAACATATAATATTATCTCCTTTTTTTCTTGAGAACAATAGGCCCAACATTAACATTAGTAAAACTAAAAATTTGAACATTTTATGGGAAAGAGTTCCAAAGACAAAATTGTGAAATTTTCCAGGAAAAAACAAATTTCTGAACGTTTCTTCCCTTTCAGTAACCCAAAATATCTTTACCCTATTCATAACGGGCTTCTGGGGGCTCCTCAGTACTAGTGACTCCACTCTCCCCTACCCCCAACCCCTTTGTACCTTCCATAAATCTTATCACAATAGTTAAGAAGGATTAATAAAAACAACTTGATTGAAAAAAATAGTTCCAAAGTCATCATTTTAGCCTGTGATGTCATCAAAACGTTATAAAAACATTGAAAATACAATTTTGTATAATAACATACAACATTTAACTTTTAAAAACACTTTACAATGTTTTTTACTTAAAAAATTTTTTTTCACCCCAACAAGAATTATACTCCTGTGTTAATGACTACCTCTATAAAGCGACCATTTTCAACCACCCCGATGTTGGTATTTTAGTAGGAAGCTCACTGTTTAAAAGGACCACCTGTATACAACAACCACTAAGGTCTTCAGAGAAGATGTTATTAACAGGTTTGGCTGTATTATAAATTAAAAAGAACAATGAAATAGGAGTTTGAAGTTTAAAGGCAAGTTTGAATCAAAATCAAAGTAAATTGGATGTGAGAATGCAGTTGCCATTACAGTAAAAATTTTAAAAATTTGCCCTGCGCAGAACTTTTTTTAAAGCTTAAAAGTTTCTTGTTGGGTTTCTTAACATTTTTGAGAAAGGACAATAGATGTAGCAGGCATGGTCATTGGAAAGATACCTAATGATATTAGGTTTGAATGAAGATGTATGTGAAAGGAAAGTTGCAGGAGAAGTTTAGAAAAACAAAAGACTTGAATTCTTTAAACTCTTAAAAATTAATAAAAATAATGATGATAAAAATTCACCAGATAACTTCAAAAACGTTATTTACAGTGCTGATACTTGTACGAAACTTGGATCCAACATGCTTTTCTTGTAAATTAAAAACTGTGAGAACAGTTTATCACCATATTAACTGATTTTGATTTTTATGAAAAATTTAACATTGTGAACAACGAGAAATTGATTCAAATCTCTGTCTACTCGATTAATGATTTAATAACGATTAAGGGTTTAAGTGTAATAAAAATAGTGATGAACAAGCTGAAGTTGATCTCTAATGCAAAACACTTGAACAAAGTCTAAGTAATAGTTCAGTCCGAAAAATTTTTATTTGAAAGTTTCTTTTCTTTTTGCTGTTATTATTTCTTTGCGTTTATTTTGAGAAAGTTAATTAATTTGTCAGCTCTATTTCAAAACTCTTCTAATCTCAATAAGGGCCATAAAATAAGTTACAATTTTGATGGTCTCATTTTCTCTGAACTACTAGAGGGACTACATAACTGATGTAATGGAAGAGCATTGCCCAACACAGTAAAAACCTCCTTAATTTTGCTTTAAGCTCTCTGAGAATCCCCTAAACTTTGGTAATAAATATTTGCTGGCCACCCTATAACAGTACTCATCCGATTTGTACAGTTAATTCTGATTGATTTGTAACAATTTCTGTCAGCCATGCTAATATTTTCTGCAATAATACTTATTGTTAATACTTAATGCAATAATACACTAATACTACTAATATAAGAAAACTACATGAACAATAATAACTATGGTTGTTGCTTCCACAAAAGAATTGTTGATTATTGAAAGTCTTTTATCATGATGGAACAAAATTTCTGTTGAAATTGTTTTTTCTTAGATCTGACTGTTCCTGTTATTGCTTACAACAAGTTGACAATAAATAAAGGTGAATCCAAAACTATTCAGTGCTCATCAGAAGGATATCCGATGGTTGATTATAAGTGGCTTCAAAACGAGCAGGTCATTTCTATGAAATCTCAGCTTGATCTACAGAATATTACAGTAGCTGATGCTGGAGAGTATACTTGTGTTGTTTCAAATGGTGTAGATAAGAAAACTGTAGAGATGTCTGTTTTTGTGGATTGTGAGTATTCTTATTCGTTTCATGGATATGATAACTAGTGGATACGCCACAAAGTTTTCCTATATTATTCACAATGACATAAGCAGGCGTTTCAAGAATATTTTATTGTCAAATAAAGTTTGTTGAATTGAAAAGTTTTGTGATTTATGGTTCCAATTTGTCGAAATTGAATTGTTCATAATTCGCTCAATGTTTTTCGAGACAATAATATCACATCACGTGATTGGTTAAATTCATTTCACTGCAATTTTAATGAAGTTGATAGATTGATGTCACTTTTGACAAATTTTAAATTTTAAATATTGTTTGAATTGAAAATCTGTTATTACATGATCAAATGGTGAGCATTTGATCTGAGGAATTATCTCATTTTGAAATATTTAATTTCTAGATTTGGATGACCCTGTATTGGCAATGGCTCCTTCTTCAAACGTTATTGAAGGTGACTCCATAATACTCACCTGTCATTCAACAGGTGGTACAGCCATCTCTTATAGCTGGTACCGTAATAATGTTTTGTTGTCTGATCAAAATTTTATAATGATTGTAAACAATCTTAAAAGAGATGATACAGCTATGTACAAATGTGGTGTTAGTAATCAAGTAGGGAGAAAAATTTCCAATGAAATAGAACTTGATATCTTCTGTAAGTGTTTTATCATAACGTTGACTATTTCTTTTCTTAGTGGATAGGTCACATGGTCACATATACCTTGTTATTACCAAGAAGAGCCTTTGTTTTTAAGGTTTATCATTATCTGATATTGAAGTAAATATGTGACCGTCCAAGGAAAAAAAATCATATGAAAATTATTTCAGTAAATTGATCGGTATATTGTTAATAAACGCTTTAACAATTTTTTCAGTGGAAAATGTGCATATTTAATTTCGGATTAGTAAACAAAAAATTAGCTTGATTGATCAACTAATTGATCTGTGATTGATATGTTGGTAATCAAGTCTGCATTATCATTATAGCTATTTAATTTTTTGATAATTATAATGATCACTTTAAGCCTTATTGATGGTTACTCACCTTGATAAGTATTATCAAGAATATTTCAAGAGTTTGATCAAGTTTTTTTTTAATGCTGAGCTAGCAAAAGGATGAGACAAAGATGTTGATTGGTTGCTTTGTTGAGTGATACACGCAGTACGTAAAAAAGAAGCCATGACTAAAATAGAAACCATCTACTGATTCATTCTATTTTAAGATGTTCAACAGATTGCTATTCTTGAAAATTGAATGGAAGGCAGTAATTTCAGTAATGACAGATTTGGAAGTTAAGACTGAGAGAGTCAAGTTTGTGTTGACGATCAGTCCTCATGTTTGGGGTTCACTAAACATCCCACTTGTCTGTCCAACATTAAACCATAACATATTACAACTTTTGTTCCTCAATTTTTTCATATGACAATGAGTGATTAGACGTAGACGGAGATGTGATGATTACGGAAAACAAGCATAATTTTCTATAACCATGTCACATTTTATCATGATTGATATACCACTCTATTGATATATCATCCATAAATTTTATCAAGATGGTGTATTGATATATCGATCACTTAATTCCATTTGATCAATAATAGTGATCGATAGTGTTTTGTCAATAATCATGATCAATTCTACTCATCATATTAAAAAAATTCATCTGATTTTTTTCCCTTGGACGGTAACATATGTTGAAAATGAACAAATAATTTTCTTATTATATGATACTTAGTTCATAAACATTGTTTAATAATGTGACCATTGTATGTGTGAACTCTTACAGAAATATTCTTTCCAAATCTTCATAGATCTTGATCAACCGTCTGTCATTAATCACAACAGTTCTTCAACAGCATTTTTAACTTGCTCAACATTGGGTCATCCACAGCCGTTGTATAAATGGGTGCTCAACGGTCAGAACGTTTCGTTGAATCAAACTTTAAAAGTAAAAGTTTTATCAGACCTTTTGAGGTATTATTGTGTTGTAACAAATACTGTTGGTGAATATACAGCAAGTTTAATGGATAATGATCAATGTAAGTACAGTCAATGAATGTTGTTATTGGAAGTGTCAGTGCCTATATTAATACTCACTGTGAGTTCATTTGGAATTACAACGTAAATGTTTATCCATTTTTTTAGACTGCTTATTCATTATTTTACTTTGTATTCTTCAGTATGAATATTCTGTAACTGTGATAATGTGTAACTGAAAATCACATAAAAATTTCTTTCTCAAGTCTAAACTTCGGAGCCGACGGAGCTGAGAGAAGATGTAACTGAATAGATTATTATTTTGTTTTGATTTCTTTCTGTTTCAGATTTGGATTTTCCTGTGTTGACAATACATTCTCAAAGTAGTGTGTGGGAAGGTTCACCAGTGGTTTTGACCTGCTCAACAGAAGGAACAAAACCTATTCGATACCAATGGTACAAAGATCAACAACTACTAACTGGTGAGAAAAAAATGCTATAGAAATACAGTTGACTCTCGATAAGTGGGACTTACGAAAATGGTTCCACTTAGAGAATGTTCCACTTAAACGAAGTTGGCCTTTGTTAAGGCAGATCCAAAGGACCGACGAAAATGGTTCCACATATCAAAAGTTCCACTTGGAGTTGGAGTTCCACTTATCGAGAGTGAACTGTAGTAAGAAAGGATATAACAAAAAAAGGATAACATAGAAGTCAGTCATTAAGAATCTCTTTCAATCCATGCAAGCATGGAAAACTTTTGTAAAACAAAGTATGGCAAACCCAAGTAAAATGCAGTCTGAGGGTGATTAAACTAGCTTCAATTAATAATACTCTCAAAAAGTAATCAATCTATCACTATGGTGCTGATTCATATTTAGTAACAATAAGCAATTACATTATCGATAATGTCAAGCGATCACAAGATGGTAATTATCATTGCACTGTATCTAATAGCATGGGAACAAAGATGTCTCGGTCAAGAAAATTAATTGTCAAATGTAAGTCTTACTACTATAATCATGTGATTGCAGTACTTTCAGAAAATACTGTCTCATTTAAGAGCAATACCTCATCATACTTGCAGCTGTTGTATATGTTTTTATATGTGAATGTTAGGAGATAATAGTCAAGTTAAAATAATAACTGAGTGACTGTTTTTATTGGTCCATTCAGGAATAGATTCCCCGAAGTCACTTTTAATTTATTATCCCATCCTTTTGTTTTGATTTCATTCATAAAACATTTTAAAGCCTTGTCATATGGATAGTGACGTCAATAAACCAATCCCAATAATTCATTAAAAAAGATTTTATGTTGTAGTCATAAAATAACCTATAAAAACCAAATAAAAAATACATATTACTTTCATGGAATAAATTTTAATGGTTTAGTGATTTTAAAAGCATCCTAAAAACTAGTGCAAATATTGTTTGTTATATTACAGATATTGTTTGTTTTTATTATAGATATGGACGAACCAGTTATAAAAACAACAACAAATCTTCAACAAATTGTTGCAGGCGATAGGTTACAATTAAAATGTATTGTTACAAGTAATTTTATTCATACATATCATTGGTATTTGAATCAAAATGTTATAAGTAACGAGACAACTTTAACCATACAAAGCATACAAGTTAATGATAGTGGCATATACTCATGTGAAACATTTACAAATGGTGTAACAAAAACGAATTCAGTGACAGTGGATGTCAATTGTAAGTCATATGCTTTTCACAAAGGTTATAACAGCAAGGTGCCTTTCCACCCAAGAAAATTTTGACAGAAATTTCATGTAATGTAGTAGGTTTTCATAGCGAGTTATTCAGATATTTCAGTTTAAACAGTTTCAACATTTTTCTGTATATTTTAAAATGAAATGAAATTATCTCTCAAAAAGATTACTTGCGGATCAAAATTAATCATTATCAATAGATAGACACATTCTTAATAAAACAATGATTTGTGATTGATGTGGTTGTGAATGGTTGCTAAATAACCATTTCCTTTTATAGATGTACAAAAACCAGTCTTGACATCAGCGGGAAGATTAGTACCTGATAATAGAACTGTCACTGTATCTGAAGGGACAACAGTTTATCTGAAGTGCGAGACCAAATCAAATGGACCATTTAATTATGTTTGGTTTCACAATAATAAAATCATAAATGAATTCAATTCTAATGATATATTTGTAAAGGGACATCCAGATGATAGTGGTGTATACATTTGCAAAGTTTATGGAACATTTGAGAATCAAACATCCGATCCACTGTTGTTGCAAGTTAATTGTAAGTGAAATGGCTTATTTCACAAATTTGCAAATATTTTTTTGTAGTAGCCTTTTGTCATTTTCTCAAATATTTAACTCTGTGGATTCTTTTTAAAATTTCGCCTATGAATAACTTGTTTTCCTTTTCTTCTTCTTTCTTCTTTCTTCTTTCTTCTTTGATTAGTATATAACACCATGGTCATTAGAATTAAAGAACTTGATACTTGAGATTTCAATTACACTGCATGAAAACGAAAAAGTTTAATTTGTAGTTATCCAATTAAAATTATTATAGACCTTGATGAACCAGTCATCCAACAGACACCTGATGTTGTTATTGAAGGAGATAACATCACATTAGAATGTCATACACAAGGTTTTCCTGCTGCAGGATTTCACTGGTATAAAAATGGTATTCATGTAGGCAGTCTTTCTACTCTTCAACTGAACTATGTAATTATGTATGACACAGGATCTTACAAATGTGTAGTTTCCAATAATGTATACAAGAAGAATGTTACAAAAGATGTGGAAGTTCATTGTAAGTTAAATTGTTTCGTTTACTTTGTTTTCCATTTATTTTTATTCTCATAATTTACAATAGTGGTTTTATTCATGTCTTACTTCTTTTCACAAACTTTTGAAAATCAGAATGTTTCTCTATTTTATATTTCATATTATTTAATTATTCCAAGTAATAAAATTGATGAACAACTAAAATACAGTTTAAACGGTTCTATTTTCCTTTAATCTTCGTTATACTTGACAATATTTAATGTTGTTTTATGCAAGTCGTACCACTATTATGCTTACTATCTTGTAAGTTGCATGATTAACTATTGCTCATTTCTCAGTTACCTTAAATCTTACACTACCGATATTCCAAGTAATTTGACGATATTTGGTTTCATATGATTTTAGATGTGCACGCTCCTGAAGTAATATCATTCCATACGTACAGTAATCAATTTCATAGAGAAGGTTATCCAATAACATTGATATGCAATGCCAAATCGGATACTGCTGTTAGCTACATGTGGTATAAGAATGACAAGCTTCTTGTCAATAATGTTCAAGAAGTTCTTTCCATAACAAGTGGACATCGCTCGGACTCTGGTGAATACACTTGCTCAACGTCTAATATATATGGCTTTAAGGCATCTGAAAGATTTATCCTTAACATCACATGTAAGTTTTGTAATCAATAACAGTAAGATATTTATGAGTAGATATAAGTTGTAAGATATTTCTTGGTATATATCTCAGTATTAGATGTTGTCTTGTCAAATACCTGCTTATTTCTTTCTCTACAATAATAAAATTCTTTTCCTTGAAAAACTTGTTCCTATTCTATAGATTTGGAAAAACCAAGTATTATTCCTTCCAATGCAATTGCCATGGAAACTGATGATGTCATCATAACCTGTGAAAGTAAAGGTCTTCCTGTAGCTTCTTACAGCTGGTATCATAATAACAAACTTATTGGAACCAATAAAACTTTGACCATTCAGAATGCATCATTGCAACAATCAGGCTTATATTACTGCTTTACAAACAACTCTTTTTTCACTGAAGAAGCACACACAAATGTCATCATTAAATGTAAGTTCTGCTTATTTTATAATGATTGTTTTATTGATGGGGCTAAATAGTTTTTGTTTTAACATCTGCAGGTGACTTCGACTGAAAGATCACTGTTAGTAATCTTATCTTGTAAAATTGAATATAATATTGTATCATATATAACACAAGAAAATCACCTTTTGCTGGAAGACTTTATTGGATCACATTCATTGACTATTATAGTGTGAGGATTGAATCAACGAAATTTTCAGGTGAATGTATAAGCAGATTAAGAGAGAATTTACAACCAATTTTCCTGATCCTACGGACTCAGATAATTACAACCATTTTTTCATGTTATTCATGATTTATCGTTAATTGTACTTTAAAACATGCAATTACTAGTAATAATCATTAATGATCATTAATAATCACAAAATTGTCTCTAAAACTTACAAGTGTAGCATGTAAAACATTTTATAGCTTTATTTTCTGTTATTGTTTCTGATATTATTGATCTATCAAACCAGCAACTAAATGAAAAGAAATCCAATAATTTTTATGTTAAATCATGCAGAAGTAATGCAGAAGTAATGGAAAGCTTTTTATATTTTTGGCGTATTAATAATATTTAATTTACGGTGATCAATATCGAAAATGGACTGGGTTATGATATTGTCACTCTACATCAAACAAAACAGCATAATTAAATAATTATAAAAACAGCTTCTAAAAAAGTTCCAAGTTTCTTTACTTGTGTATAATTCATAATTTAATTTCATAGATGTGTTGATATTGATTCCTCTTTAAGTTAACCAACTTCATGTATCACTAGCAATCATTGGTTTAAGTCACAGTTAAGGGTTAGTTTTCAGGTCATTCTTTCTACAAGTTATATACAACGTTATGTCTTAATCTAATTATTCAAAAATACAACACTAAAAGTAAAGCTTTCAGTTTCAAGTAGCAATGAATATAATGAATGCTGCTACCCCAACTACATTTCAGAATCTAATCTCAAACTTCCTTGTTCTCAATGAACATTTGCAGATTTTGTTGCATTGTCGGACATTGTCACTTTCTCTACGTCTTGTAAACTTATATTACCTCACTCAAAGACTAATAAAATGCAAGTGGAAAATCATATTTAGAAAGATTTGAATTAATCATTGCCTATTTTAGCAAGATCGTTTAAAAAAGTAACTAAACATCCAAGTCTGTAATTTACACTTTTTTTGTCACTCCAAACTTTTAGAACTCCTGAATACTTTCATTTCCAAATTTATTGGTACTATTGAATACTTTCATTTTTTTCTATGTTCAGATATGAGAAATCCGTCTCTGGTTATATCACCTCATTATGAAGTCAAAGAAGATCTGCCAGTTGTGTTATCATGCTTCTCTGATTCTTCTGATGAAGTTCAATTCCGTTGGTATAAATTTGGTGTTCTTATACAAAATGCTACTGGTCGTATGTATGTAATTGAGAAAGCCACTCGCTTTGATAATGGAAATTATAGCTGTTTATCATACAATGTTTATATGGAAATGTTATCAAAAATAAAAAGACTTCAGATTTCTTGTAAGTTATATCACCAATTTTAATGTAATCAAAACTCTTAAGATATTGGAATTGAAGAAGAGGCAAACCAGATGCAAACTTTCCATTAAAACCAGAAATGTTAAGTCTTCAAGTTGTATTCAGAAGAGAAGGCAGAAAAATAATAATAAAACTGTTATTGCTACAATCAAATATTTCAGAAGTTTTGATTCACTAATTTGGACAGTGTTATTTATATGCAGAGGCTTTGACTTTCTTTTTAGTTTTGTTTGATGAAATGTTTTACTGACAATTTATAGTTGTTTTCAAATTAATTTTGAGTCATTTCTCTGACCTTGTTGTTGTTTGCTGTTCTTCATGATGTCTTTACGTGTTCACAAGTTTTGGATAGTTTTCATTCCAGAAGGGTTCTCATAATTGAATATTTGACCTGTTTGTTCGCTTGTATTTGATATGGAAATAATTCCACAATGAAATGCTTTTGTTTCGACATCTGAAGTGAAATGAGTTCAGTCTGAAAGCCCTATCCAAAACATTTGAACAAAAATGCATCATTTTGATGGCGTAATAGTCATGAGAAAATTCCTCTGGTCTGGAAACCTATCATAATAACTTGAAGGTCAATTTTTCTTTTTCATTCTTCGAAGGTTATCTTGCAAACCTTTTTATCACAAATTATCACTAATACACATGAACAAAATAAATGAAAAACAAAGTACAGTTAGATCATTTTAGTTGGAAATTCCAACAATAGAACTTAGATAATAGATAATAGTTTTGAGACCAGATAATCCAAAGTTCTAAAAACAGAATAATTTACATTATGTTTTGGCTTCGCTAGTTCAGGGGCAAAATCTTTTCTATTTCTTATAATTTAAAAATCTCTTGTTATAGACCTTGATGAACCAGTCATCCAACAGACACCTGATGTTGTTATTGAAGGAGATGACATCACATTAGAATGTCATACACAAGGTTTTCCTGCTGTAGGATATCACTGGTATAAGAATAGTATTCATGTAGGCAGTCTTTCTTCTCTTCAACTGAACCATGTAATTATGTATGACACAGGATCTTACAAATGTGTAGTTTCCAATAATGTATACAAGAAGAATGTTACAAAAGATGTGGAAGTTCATTGTAAGTTAACTTGTTTCATTTACTATGTTTTCCGTTTATTATTATTCTCATAATTTACAACAGTGGTTTTATAAATGAATTTTACAAGTGATACTTCTGTTTCTTTTCAGAAACTTTGTAAAACACTATGTTTTTTTTATTTACATTACAGTGAAACCTTATAGCAGACAATTTTTCCCAGGAACGGGTGCCTTTTGTTCTTGAAGTCCAAGCTTCTACTTAATGGCCACCTCCTTATAGCGAGCACATATTTTTGGTCCAATGATGTCCACTATAGAGAGGTTTCACTGTACCAAATACTTATATTTCAAGTAATAGAATCGATCAAAACTTCCCTTCAGATCACATGCTTTGCTGTGAAAATAATTTTGATTGGCTTTTAAATGTTGTGCAATGATTTCATTTAAGGTGACATCTAAAACACATATTCAAACAAATGGTCATGTGATCTGAAAGTGGACAAAACAAAGGCTCTGTTTGAGGTTTATTGAATGATGTTTGAATTCATATAATTTTAGATGTGCATGCTCCTGAAGTAATATCATTCCATACATACAGTAATCAATTTCATAGAGAAGGTTATCCGATAACTTTGATATGCAATGCTAAGTCGGATAGCGATGTTAGTTACACGTGGTATAAAGATAACAAATCTCTTGTAAATGAGATAAACAGAGTTCTTCCTATTAGAAATGGAAGACGTTCTCACTCTGGTGAATACACCTGCTCAACTTCCAATGTATTTGGTAATAAGATGTCGGAAATATTTAATCTCAGCATCGCATGTAAGTCACTATTACTGCAGTTGAAAAACAAGTTACTACTTCATGTATCATAACCATTTAAAAACCCTTGAAGGTCATTCGTTTTAATCCGGGTCAGGGTTAGGGTTAGAAATCTTAGCGTTCGGGCTGTTTTTAAATTAAAGTTATTTGAAAAGTATCTGTGAAGCAGATTGCTATTGACTCGAATGGAAATGAAAAATGACTAATGACTTAAAAATATTTACTAATTAACTAATTAATGATAATAATCTTGTTTACTGGTACGTCAGACATGAAAATCTGTTTTACATGTCAACAATTTAGTACATGTCAAAATTTAAATATGGAATTTGTTTCTACCTCAGAGTATTGTTACGACATGAACGACTGTCATACACAATTCATAAGGCTAGATTTAAATGCTCAACAATGTTCATTGTAGAAATGATTATACAAAAAATATAGTACTAAATGTGTGAGATACACGAGCTTATTGCATTAATAAAAAGTTTATTCAATCTTATTTTATAGATATGGAAACACCCAGTGTATCTCCTTCTGATCCAATTGCCATGGAAACTGATGATGTCATCATAACTTGTGAAAGTAAAGGTCTTCCTGAAGCCTCTTACAGCTGGTATCATAATAACAAACTTATTGGAACCAATAAAACTTTGACCATTCAGAATGCATCATTACAACAATCAGGCTTATATTACTGCTATACCAACAACTCTTTTTTCACTGAAGAAGCACACACAAATGTCATCATTAAATGTAAGTTCTGCTTATTTTAAAATGATTGTTTTATTGATGGGGCTAAATAGTTTTTGTTTTAACATCTGCAGGTGACTTCGACTGAAAGATCACTGTTAGTAATCTTATTTTGTGAAATTGAATATAATATAACACAAGAAAATCACCTTTTGCTGGATGACTTTATGGTATGACTATGAGTATTCCTGGATAATGATAATGATTCTGAACTTAAAACCATCGAAATCTTGGGTCTTGTTAGGCTACCATATTAATAATGAAAGAACGTTGTTAGAAACTCAGCCACGGAAAAAGCTTTTCATTAAATAAACTACAACGTCATAATTGAGTAATCAAACATCTGTAACGTTTTATTAAAATTTGTTTTGAACAACAAACATTACTTCTAAGCTGTATGCGAGGAGCGCAAGTAAAACATGCTCCAAATTCATTTAGTCCACTGTTAGAAACTCTAAAGGGGGATTGTACCTCGATAATGATAATGCCCATAATAATTTCTTCTGAACTAGCGTATTAATAATGATAGAACATTGTTAGAAACTCAACCACAGAAACAGTTTTCATACTATCAAGTGATACTACTAATGAAAAAGCTTACTGAATTTTATTTATTTATTTCTCTTTTAAGATATGAGAAAACCATCCCTGGTTATATCACCTGATTATGAAGTCAAAGAAGGTCTGGCAGTTGTGTTAACATGTTTTTCTGATTCTTCTGATGAAGTTCAATTTCGTTGGTACATATTTGGTACTGTTATACAAAATGCTACTGATCGTATGTATGTAATTGAGAAAGCCACTCGTTTTGATAATGGAAATTATAGCTGTTTAACATACAATGTTGATATGGAAATGTTTTCAAAAATAAAAAGACTTCAAATTTCTTGTAAGTTAAATTGCTTTATCTGACAAACAGTCAGTTTTAGTGAAAATTACAAAAAAATTATAAGCAATGACAAAAACATCAATAATGTATTAGATCTATCTGTGTCTATCCACTATATTGTTCTAGTATTGTACAACCAGATAACCAGAAAAGTGATTACACTTTTCTTGAATAATGACACATGAATTTTATTAATTACTCCAATCCTTTCAATAAGTAACAATATTGTAAGATTAACCGATATAAGGCTCACAAGATATTATTCTTAATGAAGGTGCTATGATATAATTGGAAGTTTTTCTGACTACCTTAATTATTAATTAACGACACTTATTTAATTCAAGGGAGTTTTGGTGTGGCACTTATTTGACAGTGGCACTAATGTATTAAGACTTTACTATTCTACCATTGAGGCTCTATTATGTATTTTCTATAGATTAACTGCCACATACTTGAAAATATTTTAAGTAACCATCACAGTTAATTATTATAATGCTGTGCTTACTTAAATCTCCCCTCTCTGGTGCTGGGTTTATTCAAGTAATTACATTACTAGTTTTTCTACCTTCTAGACTACCAGAAGAATCATATGAATTTGAATTTCTTTAGATATGGATGATCCACTCATTGCCATTAGTAACGATACTGTTGCTGCTGGAAATACTGTTACTATGACTTGCAAAGTCAACAGTTCTGAGTCTGTTAAGCATATCTGGAAATTCAATGGACAAGAAATGAAAGAACAAAATGATACAACTGAATTGATTATTTCACATGTTCTTACAACACATCAGGGAGAATACATGTGTGTTGTAATGACTAAAAGTTTTAATAAATCAGAAACAGTTTATTTTACTGTGCAGTGTAAGTATCTGTGCTTTGGAGTCTGGCAGCAATGCATGCTAGTTGTCAACCTAGTCGTTCCTTATTGGAACACATTGCATAAGGATAGTTTTGAATGATTTGTAATTCTGAACTATGTGTCAGAATATTTAACATATATATAATGATACCAAGTTTTGAATTTGAAAATAGAATTCCTTTGAACGTTTATTAAAGTGAAAAAATACCAAAACATAACTAACAGCAACTAAATGCAACAACAATAACAACAACAACAACAACAACAACAACAACAACAACAATAATAATTGAACTTATTAAAGTAATAATTAGTAATAACTAAGGTCTTCATGAAGAAAGAATGATGTTTTAAAAACTGTTCACAGTTTATATTGAGACTGAAACAATGCAGGTCATGTTTATTTTAGATTTATCAGAGCCAGTAATCATTATTAAACCAACGAATCATTTGGTTGAAGGAAGTTCCGCAATTTTAGAATGTAATGTAAACAGTACCAAAGCTGATATAATTTACCAATGGTATAAAAACAATACATTATTAGCAGGTGTAGAAAAAAGATTAATACTGAATTCACTGCTGAGAACGGACAGTGGTGCATATAAATGCATTGCTTCGTATCCTGGTTACAAAACAACACAATCAAATACTGTTGATCTGAAAATTAGTTGTAAGTATTAAAGTAAATGTCTGATTTGAATTAATATCAAGGTAAAAATTACATTTTTAACAATGAGGTGTACCTTTGTTTTATTAAGGCCTTAACATCAGGAACCGTGTTTTTCACAAAATTAACATTTTTAACTGAAAATCTTGACATTGGGGCATTTCTGCACCATTATTTCTTTCATGAAATTAACTTCGTTAATTTCGTGACAAAAATAATTACGATGCTGCACACCTTTAGTGTTTTTACTCTGAAATTTGGCCTAAAAATAATTTTGACATTTGATAAAATTAATTTTGATGGAACATTTAACACAACATCGACAAGCAAATGAAATAAAGTCACCCCTTTTCCTCTGTTTTTTCAACAGACTTTTACCTCACTCTTACAGTAAATTTGTGTTTGTATTTTTATAGATTGCCTGCTTTTAAAAATTTAAAGCGTATTTCCATCTCTTCATAAATTTATAACATATTAGTAGAATAAATCTATAAAATAATTGTTAATATTATGAGTTTTGTTAGAATCATTTTCATTCACTTATTTTTAGATCTTGATGACCCCATTATTATTCCAATACATCCAAAAGTTCGTTACAAAGAGACACTCGTGATTGACTGTAAGGTGAATGGAACAACACCTCTTTTGTTTAAATGGATGCATGCTGGATTATATCTTGCAAATACTTCAAAATTAATATTACATAATGTTACAACAACGCAAGCAGGATACTATATTTGTGTTGTTCAAAACTCTATGACAACCAAGCAGATACAAGTTAAGCTTGCAGTTTCTTGTAAGTAGGACATTCTCTTATCTCTTATCTTTAATTCTATTAGAAGACCTTTTAAACTCAAAAATCATTTTATAGGACTTCCCCTATGTTTTTGAATATTTCAATTTATTTAGATCTTGCCTTACCGCAGTTGACAACACTTCCATCCTCAAATCTTCAGGAAGGGGATTCTGTTATTTTGAATTGTGAAACAAGAGGTACAAGCATCCTACAATATCAATGGTATCTTGATGATATTGTTTTGCCTGGCAACTTTCCCTTACGAATTATTAATAACGTACATAGAAGCCATAGCGGAAAGTACAAGTGCATTGTTAAGAATGATTTTGGTGTATTATCTGATAATGTTAACTTGGATGTGTTATGTAAGTAGAATGTTTTTTACTTTGACGATTGTTTTTGCATCATGCAAAATACAACATTTTTCATTGTGTGTCATATAGTTTACCTACGTGTTCTGTTTTTTCTATTAAGACATCATAACATAGCTAAATATCAAATTTCAGTCTTTTTGCATACTTCAACAAGTTTTAGGAACCTTTTGAACTTGCTATTACCTAAGATTTTAAAATATTCATATATAACAAATTGCTGACTAGTATTGGTAATGTTCAAAGCAAAAGCAAATTTTAAAAATCTTTAAACAAATCTAGTTTCATAAGAATTTTATTTAAAGAAAACTCCAAATTCCTTGTTTATAACCTTTTCTCTACTGGTCAAGTCTCTCTCTCTATATATAGTATATGTTATATACTATATAACAAACTGCATACACCTTCCTTTTACTTATATAAGATATAAGGTAAACTTCTACAAGCTAACAATAGCAACAACTCCTTAAGCTTATTCTAACCGGTTTTTACCTGGGCTGTAACTCTATCTTCTATTACCACTTGTTGTTTTTGCAGACCTTGATAAACCTGTTATTGTGTATCGCAATTTAACATCATCATTATTTAACTTGACCTGCATATCATCTGGTAATCCAACACCTCAGTTAATTTGGAAAAAGAATGGCATAGAAGTTAGACGAGGAATATCTTATCTGGTTGGTGCAATAAATTCATCAGAAGTTGCTGATTATAGATGTATTGTTTCCAATAGTGTTGGCGAATTGTCCAAATCAACATCACCTAGTGAAAATTGTATGTAGTTTACACATTTTAGTAGGTTTTTGTATGATGGATACTTCTTCAGCCAATAAAATATAGCTTCCCATATTTCAAGAAATTTTATTGAAATTTTTGTCCATTTTGTTCACTAAGAATAATAAAGAATAAAGAAATATAAAGAAATAAAATAATAAGTAAGATTAAATCAATAAAAAATAATAATAAGGATATTTTTTACCTGTTGATTGTTTATTCTGCATGATTTTATTTACTACCGAAATATGTTAATTCTAGCTTTGCATTAATTATAAAAAGGAATCTAAAATATATTTCAATATGATGAGCTACATTAACACCCAGGAAATTTCAGCGGAAAAACTTCGATGGAGATATTTTCGGACACTTGTCAATTTCAACGGGATAATTTTCGGACAGATTTTATGATGGAAAAATTTTCGGACTTAAACGATTGTGACCTATGCAACTCAAGACATTTTTTAAGGGAAATATCATGGCATTTTTCGAGATAGATGACCTAGAGATTGGAAAATGTCAGATACTGAGACAAAAATAAAACATTAAAACTGCTTTTGGTAATCAAAATCTCATTTTTTAATAAAACAATTTGGATTAAGTTTGACAGTTTAAATTAATTTCCATAGAAAATACTGCAAAAAAGAAAAATACTATTTTCGAAAACTTTCAGCAGGAAATAATTTCGGAAAAATCTGATTTTCGGGCGGATTTATATTCACACAAAAATCTGAAATTTTTGTCCCACCAAAATTTTTGGGTGTTAATGTAATATTGTTTATAACACTCCATGTTTATTGTACAATATGTTTTCCTTTCATCTTATCAATATTTCCATTCAATGTTACCTAAATTTTCAGCTTTTGTAATGAACTGATTATTTATTGTGTAATTTTTTATAGATCTTTTAACACCAGTATTAAGTATATCTCCCATAATTGCTGTTATTGAAAAAGATTCAGTTGTTTTAACTTGCACTGGAGAAGGTACTCAGCCAATCACTTATTCATGGATAAAACATGGAAATTATTTAAGTGATCATTCATCAGTTCTTATACTAAATAATGTGACAAGGCATGATGCTGGCTCTTACAGATGCATTGCCAGAAATGTCATTGGCGAAAAAACTTCCAAATCTATCACCATGAGTGTTAATTGTAAGTATATAATTGTATATAATTGATTTTTAGACCTTCCTTTTTAAATAATTGTCAAATTGATTTCATTGGTAAGAACAACTATTTCTTCTCTTTTATTTAGATATGGACCATCCTCAAATAACTATGTCTCCATTTATTGAATACATTGTCAAACAAGATACCACACGACTTGTCTGTTATTCAAATAGCTTGCCACTTCCAACATATGAATGGTACAAAGATGGTCAAAATATATCACATGTTCAAACGTTAAATCTAAATGATCTTCAACATGAAGATAGTGGAGTTTATAAATGTGTTGTTCGCAATGGTTTGTTAACTAAAGTAATCACCAAAAACGTTGTAATCAATTGTAAGGTTTTGTTTTGTTCTTCTCTAACCTATAAAAGGATTTTTATGAATTCCTTGCACTAAAACATGTTGTTTTATGATGTCCTCCGGTTTATATTTTAGCTCTTAGACGTTGATTGTGGTGTTAATGGTTTTATAAAATTCATAATAGTTTATCTGTTAAAATTGCATAACCAAAGCATATAACTGTAAAGGTCCTATTTCAAGTGATGATGCGATTTATTCTCATAAATGATGTTACGATTGTTGATTTTTTTTCAGATTTGGAGAAACCAATGATCAAAGTTGTTCCATCTGCCATCCATACCAAAGGAAATACACTTATCTTAAATTGTCAAAGTAATTCATCACACTTTATACAATACTTTTGGTCAAAGAATGGCAGTATCATAGCAGAAGGTCCACAGTACCTCGTTAAAACTATGACGATAGAAGATAATGGTGATTATAAATGTCGTGTAAAAACTCCTTTCAAGATACAAGAGTCAAATATATTCAAACTAGATGTTTTGTGTGAGTTTAATTTATTCTTTAAAATACATTAAAGGAAACAACCAATGAAAATTGAGATAAATACTCGCGTGACTATTGAATTAAAGTTACACTATTTTTTTTATTAGAAACCGCATTATGTATGCATTAGATGAAATGTAATAAGAAAACAAAAATTGTTAATTCTTGTTTTATTGCCTGTTATTTTTGTAATCTTTTCTTAATCTTTAGACAGGAATGACTACCTAGAAAGCAAATTTTGTTATATACACATTCTTAAATTTGAAGGATTCTTATAGAAGCTAGATGTTATTCTGTGATACTTTGCTATCTTTGTAGATCTCGAAGATCCTGTTATCGTGAACAATAGTAATCATCTACTACAAGGGGAACCATACAAAGTGCTTTGTTTAGCACATGCTAACCCTCCTGTTTCTTATACTTGGAAAAGGAATGGCAAAATAATTGGAAATCAATCATTATTTATAATTGATTCTGTTACATATACAGATTCTGGTAGTTACAAATGCTCCATTGAAAATCTTATTGGTGTAAAGGAAGTGGGGAGTTCTTTAGATGTTTTTTGTAAGGATCATTTTTACTTCATCATTGCTTTATTCCAGCAGACATGTTCTTATTCTGTATGAAGATAGTTTAATGTAGTTGTAATCCTAATTTTGGTGCTATTTTTATGATAATCCTAAGTTAGTTCATTGTATGAATCTTCAAAAGTCAAGAGAATCAAAGATTAGTGAAGCAAAATCCTTTTTATAACTAATTAGTTGAAATATGAGACTTTCTCTTTATCAACGTGTCATCTTTATTTGATATCAATCAATATAGCCTAATTAACCCATTATTTTTATTGTTAAAGATAAATTTCTCATCTTGTTTTTTTAGACTTAGATGTTCCAATAGTTAAAGCAACACTTTCGACAAAAGTGGCTGAAGACAGTTCGTTGTTTCTTTCTTGTGAAGCAAATGGTACAACGCCTATAAGTTATAGCTGGTATTGGAATAATAAACTTCTCCCTGAAACAGAACCAATCAAAATTTTAAATAATATTCTTCGTAATGATAGAGGCCAATACACATGTGTAGTAGAAAATATAGCTGGAAGGAAGACAGCTTTACATCAGAACATCAGTGTTTTATGTAAGTGTCTTCTTTGAAATTATATATCGATTATTATGTTTTGCAATCAAATTTATAAAAGGCACTTAACCTTACTGTAAGCATACTGATCGATCAATTGCTAAAATCAAAGATAAATATGGAGATTTCTAAATTAAAATGTTAAATAATGGTCAATTCTATTTTATAGTATAGAGTTGTACCAATTCTGAACTACCCTAACACATGAGCAAATGCGTGTCCCAAAAAGATATGTGCATACCTTTTCTGTCTGTTTCTCATTCATTTACTTACTTGTTCTCATAGATCTCGATACGCCATTAATACAAACGGAATCATTTGGTGATCTGCTAAATTTAAGTTGTGTGTCAGACGGTTTTCCTGACCCAACATATGCATGGTATTTAAACAAAGAATTATTCTCAAACATGTCACATGTCTCTATAACAAACTTAACTCAAGCAACAGATTTTGAATGCATTGTTACAAACAGTAAAGGATCAAAATATGCATCCACATGGAGTTCATCTCAATGTAAGTGCTCTTGTGTATCTTTAAACAATAACAACAACAATAACAACAACAACAACAACATTATCAACAAAAGCAATGCATTCATTAAAAAAAGGACATTTTCTTGCTTCTCAAGATTTCTGAAAATTGTAATCTACTCTGTTGCTAGTAAAAACGTCATAAAAACAAAAAACAAGGTGATACTATAAAAATGTTGGGGTATGTGTTAGTGAATAGTTATGGAGGGATGGGTCACATTAAAAATTAGGTCGCTACTTTTGTCAATTACTTAAAAATGTTTCTGCAAAATACATTATCTTGCTAGATCTTAGAATTCCTGTGTTGAAAGTTAAACAAACAAACATCAGTGAAGGAGAATCTACGAGTTTATACTGCCATGTTGATGGCACCCAACCTGTCACTTATCAGTGGTTCAAAGATGATAATCTAATAGCAGACGAAGAAAGAAGTGTCCTCATTTTGAATGATGTTAACCGTAATGTCAGTGGTTCTTATGCTTGTTTTGTTTCGAATGTTGTCGGAAGTAAACGATCTGAAAGCAAATATTTGACAGTCAGTTGTAAGAATTTCTTTTTCTTTCATTTTTCTGATCTTATAATAACATCAGTTTTAGTTTTATATATCATTTGTTTATCCGTTTATTCTCTGTTAACATTTGCCATGATAGATATCGATCCTCCTTATATTGGTGACATTGATGTTACAATGATCGAAGGAGAAACCAAGCAATTAAAATGCTTAGCGTCTGGTATCCCCCCAGTTTCAACGTATGTATGGTACAAGAGTAAACAGATCATTTCCAATTCATCTATACTTTTACTGAAGAGTGTTTCAGTACTGGATGATGGTATGTATAGCTGTAATGCAGAAAATAAAGCTGGAGTAACAACGGAATCATTGACATTGAAAGTGAAATGTAAGAAGATAGTTTTAAGTTAAACCTTTTTTCAAAAAAGTTTAAATTTATTAAACGGAGAGACAAAATTATAAGACTTATAATTTAAAGTTATTTCTCTTTGCATTCTTTGATTTTCTTTCTTTAAAACTAATTTAAACTGTTTTGAGTTCACATTTACTGAAATAAAGCGATGAGAAAACGCCCTTAAAATAAGCCTCTCAAAGGCTCTCAAAACAAGCCATGTTAGTTGTTTGGGCAGTTCGAATTTCTAGTGTCTGTTACTGTCTCCAACAACCACACCCACTCTCCCTTATTTATATTTTTCTCTTAACTATTTTTAATTCACTGTCATAGATCTAACCACACCGCATCTAATAAGTACAGCATCAAATACAACCAGAGAAGGAGATTCAATTGTTTTGATTTGCTCTGCAACAGGAACTCCTCCCTTGTTCTTTAATTGGACAAGGAATGGGGTGGATTTAAATACAGCAGGTTCTAATTTGAAATTAAACTATGCGACAAGAGCCCATGCTGGCTTATACAGTTGTTCTACAAGCAACCCCGCGTCAGTAAAAGTGTCAAATAAAGTGAGAGTGATTGTTAACTGTAAGTATTCATTAATCAAAATTCCCATTATATTAATTTAATCTAAAATACACATGAATAACCAATTAAAACCAAGTGTATCTTAGAGAAATCGTTAATGCAATTTCCGTTCTATCTGGTACACCAGAGAATCTATTTAAATATAGGATAACCAGAACCGTTATATTTACGTAAGAACATTTAAATGATTGAATTTATTCTACCGTACAGCTGTGTATTCGAGCACGTTATGAAGTGGTTACCATTAGAGATGATAATGTAGTCGAATACAAAGCTGTAAGGAAGAATTAGTTAAGTTGCTTACATAAATACAAAGTTTCTATTAATACTATATTTAATTAACATAATTTTCCCGCATAGATATTGCATAGATAAGTCCATCGGTACAAAGCACCAAGACTGTTTTTATAAGACATATTCATCTTTACATTGTTTTAGATCTGGACGAACCGACAATATTTGTCAAGAAATTAATTTATTTTAAAGGAGAAACCATTTACATGGAATGTAATTGTTCAAGTAGCAGTTCTGCTGTTGCATATAGATGGGTTAAGAATGGACAAGTTGTATCGAATGAATTTTATTTAACTGTTTTGCAAGCAGTCCCCAAAGATGAAGGAGAGTATACTTGTTTTGTTAACATGGGAATTACTGAACGAAAGACGTCGAAATTCCTTGAAGTTCAATGTTAGTACAACATTCCTCTATGTTTGTTTTTTACAATACATTGCTGTCTGTGTAATTTTTTTGACGCTGACTACTGGACTGCGAAACTGTAATTTATTTCGATCGAAACCGTTATTTTTCCAATTTTAAGCTCTACTTATCTTGCTTAATTAGGTTTTTTTCAACTGAAAAGTACATTAGTACCCCTTTCTTCATTTAATGTTTTCATCTGGACACTTCTGTCAGTTAATTCTAATAACGTTCCTCAATTCTATCTTCTAGTTTTAACATCTCCACTACTAAGGATCAACTCACCAACATTGAGGAAGGAGAACGATGCTGTAGAGTTTTCCTGTTTATCTGAAGGAACTGAACCGTTGGTGTATACTTGGTTTAAAGATTCTGATAAACTTTCATGGGCCTCCTCAAGACATTTAATCTATGATATTAAGAGAGATGATGCAGGAGTGTATATATGTCAAGTATCAAATATAGTTGGAGTCCGTACCTCGTTAGGATCTCTCGTTGATGTCAATTGTAAGTTTTTATTGAACTTCGTTCTTGGTATTCTTTATTATGGAAGTTCCCATTGGACTCTTTTTTGGAGTTTCTCAAAAGACTTTTTGATAAAAATTTATACACCATTTGTGCTTTATGGTTCTCCTCCCGGTTTTAGCACATTTCCCTCTCTAAATGGGTGCCAGGCCATTTTACCATAGATTTGATATTCTCTTGAGGAAAATGACAAATAAAATACTTTAGTTTATCATTTAATAGTTGAATAGTTGAACTACGTTGAATTAGAGTTCGAATAGT
Source organism: Turritopsis rubra (assembly GCA_039566895.2). NCBI lineage: Eukaryota > Metazoa > Cnidaria > Hydrozoa > Anthoathecata > Oceaniidae > Turritopsis > Turritopsis rubra. The sequence goes on from CM077622.1 coordinate 3,531,323, forward strand.
ACTTGCACATTAAGAAAATACTCTCCAGTGAGACACCTATTGTGATGTTATCATATGAAAACTGGATCCAGATTATAGGTCAAGTTGGTGAATCATAATGGGAGATGCTTTTGCGAAATTGGTGTTTTCTGAGTAACGAGTAATAAGTGGATTCAGGGGTCCTTCCTAAATACTAATGCAATGGTATTGAAAGTTTGAAAGAATTTTTTTTATTATTTGAAGCTACTGTATTCAACACTAAAGAAGAAATAAACTTTAAAAAAAAACTATTGTTATACCTGAAGATGTAACTATCACAAAAGGCTTTACACTTATTTTATTTGAATATATCTAAGAAATGTAAAACTCATGTATCAACTTTGGAGTGTATTTTAGCTCCAGTATAGCATTAAAACTTGTAGAAGCAGAACTTAAACTCAACCATGGGGACGTCTAACAGTTACTAATTAAACACTATCTCTTTTTAGATTTGGATCAACCTTTAGTTACCAAGAAAACTTATAAAAACAGAACAATAATATTTTCATGCGAAGCTAATGGTTATCCAACACCTTCTCTGACATGGTATAGAGACAAACAAGAAATTTCAAAATCCCCTATTTACATTCTTAATAACGCGCAACCTGATGACGAATCTGAATACATATGCACTGCTTCTAATGCCATTGGATCTAAATCGTCTTCAACTACTAGTGGGAAGCAGTGTAAGGGTTTTTGATTGTTTTTATTTATTTTTTTGATCCCTTTTTATATTGAATACAGCATTTTAAATATATGTGACGTTCCAGAGGAAAAGGATACAAGTTTTTATTGATCTTTATACAGATCAAAATTGAGCGCTCATGATTTTTACTGACCCATATACCGCTCGTTGAGTGCTTATTTAAATGTTCATTTCTGTTGTTTAATGAACGCTCAATTGAACGCTTAAAAAGCTTAGCACGAGAACAGCTTTTCCACTGAAAAAGTTTTAACATTGTATTTTGTTTTTTAGTTCTTCCCGAACCAGTTCTTTTGGTAACACCATCATCAACTCTCAATACCGAATCTTCAGCTGTATTCATCTGCTCGCTTCCTGTTGACCCTTTTTCACTTTCATTCATGTGGTATAAAGATGGTGAACGTTTACAAGAAACGTCATACACAAAAGTTTTAAACAACGTTAGTCGAGTAGATGATGGAGAATACTCTTGTCGTGTATCAAATGGTTTTGAAGTCTTAGCATCTAATACACTTATTATCAATGTGCAATGTAAGGCTTTTTCTTTCGTTTTTGTCCTTTAGTTGTGAAACCAAATGTGTAGATGTAGTAGATGCAGGGGTTGACAAATACTTTTTCACACTAGTACGTCAGCGTGCTTTGAATTATTTTTAGCCGTACGCAAGACCTACTCGAACTTCGTAACCAGTGTACTTCTTAGCGAAGTTGTAAATAGCAGTTGTAAATAGCAGTATTAGAAACCTTCATATAAAGTTAAGTGCCCTTAGGAAACAAAACGTTTCCTCTACCATATTTCATAACGCCACCAGACAATGAAGCTTGCAGTAGGAACGAAGGTGGAGCCACTCCATACTTTAAATATAATAACAACAAAGATCTTGATCTTTGAATTTATCCATTTCTTCAATAATTTTTGGTACTCAACAAGCGGGAGGGAGAGCATTTATACCTTTAGATTTTTCGTTTATTCAAGAACGTTATTATACCATTTAAATTAGACTTGACGTACATAATTTGAGAAACGAAGTGTACACATAAAGTCAAAATCGTAACCAGACATACTTCGATAGACAACAACTAGCTACGTTGGCGTATAACTAGTATAAACAAGTATAAACAAGTATTAACTAGTATAAACAAGTATAAACAAGTATTAACTAGTATAAACTAGTATAAACAAGTATAAACAAGTATTAACTAGTATAAACTAGTATAAACAAGTACAGGGCCCGCGGCGCGATTTGTAAAGTGGTCGGGCCACATAATATAGTGACTAAGGAGGCGGCACCTTGGTTGGCGCCGACGGGCCGAGAAAATTTTTACTATAAAGACCCTTCAGATTGGCTAAAACAAGCATCTTTAGATATAAGCTACAGCAGAAATGTATGTCAAAATAAACTCTGTGCAGAGGAATAATTATTTTTTCTCACAGAATATCAATAAAAATCTATTTTACATTTTTCATAAAAAGTAATAAAAACGTTACAAATCGCTTTCTGTAAAAATACCAAAAACATTTTGCCTAGATGGATGAGCCCTTACAAACTCATTGGCAATATCTATTAAAGAAATCGTATCTAAGATTTCCTTGTGTACGTTCAACAATGACAAATCGTTGAACCTTTTCTGATTCATGCTAGATCGTAGCCAGGTTTTCAACCGTCTCATCGTAGAAAATGATCGTTCCGGAGTAGCGGATGTAGCTCCCATTGTCAAAACCAATCGTATGATGATGACGACATTTTTTATCAATTTTCGTTTTTCGGTTGATAACGACTGTACAACATCTACAACATCGCTGAAGTTGACAGGACTGGATTCACGAAAGATAGTTGGTAGCAACTCCAATTCACACAACAACGATTGATCGTCAAAGTCATCACAGAAACTTGCATTAACGGTCTTCATTTCTTCTTCAGCTGGCGTTTTACTTATTGACTTCAACAACAGTTGTTCCACTTCTGTAAATACTTTGAAGGCAGGTTGCTCAAACCTCTCTTTGATGGCGCTGACAATTACGTCAATTGCTTCGAAATAGATGGCCTTATAGTGGGCATGAGCAGTTTCTGGATAGTAGGCTTCTCCAGTGCTGCTTGGATTTCCTTCCACAAATTCCAAGATGTCGTACTTTGGTCTTTTGCGTTTTCTTGGCGCTGTTGGCGAAGAAACGAAATCCATCGAACTTGCTGACTTGGTGACTGTCTCGTAGAATAAATCAAAGTCTCTGTCGTTTCTCATGCCTTGCATCGTCTTGTTCGTAAGTTCAGCCAATTCTTTACCGCTGATTGCTGACATTTTTTCTTTCTGAAGTGTTATGGAAAGATTATCTGTGTGAGCATAAAGCTTGCGTCCTAGATTCAGACCAAAATAGAATGAAAATGACTCCATCTGCTTTTTACACCCATTAATCCTCGACTTCGTTTCAGCGTCTAGCTTCTCATTTAAACTCTCGTTCCACAACGCCATCAGTGGTTCGTAGTTTTCGATGATCTTCTTGAAACAGTTCGCCCGAATTGTCCACCTTGTTGTACTCAGCTTATCCAGCTTTCCTGCATGTTTATCAGTTTCTAGTGTTCCTTCAACATTTGCAGTCAGCTTACCCAGCATGTTCTCCCGTTTCGGTGAATACTTGTGTTTTAACACAAATTTCACCGGCAGTTCCCATTGCATCTCGGAGAATCTGACACTCTTTAGTCATCGATTTGACAGCAAGACTTAAGGAATGTCCTTGGCAATGGGTCGCGATGGCTTTTGGCTGCTCCTCTTTGATAATGGTAGAAACACCTGAACGTTTTCCCATCATGTTGCTTGCCCCGTCATAGGTTTGGCCTCGACAATCAGATAGGTTCAATGAGCACCTCAGCAAAATATCTTTGATGGCCTTGACGATAGTTGCGCTTCGAATATTGTCAACTTCATAAAAGCCCAAGAAATCTTCATTCACATTTAAATCGTCATCCGCAGATCGTACACAAAACGAAAGTTGTTCGGCATTACTTACATCAGTGCCTTCATCTGCCATCATAGAATAAAACCTGCGCTCTCGAACGGTATCTAACTTTTTCCGCAATACTTGAGAAGCCATCAAATTCAAGAGTTCATTTTGCACATCATGGTGATTGTACTTATGTCCAATTTTTCCATTGATATGATCCATTACGCTTGAATCTCTACTTCCGAGGAGATAAAGAAGTTGGGTGAAGTTGTCATTGTTATCGTTTCCTTGAAGAGCAATGCCTTGTCTCTGGTCGGTGAGAATGTTGTCCATCAACTCGCCAACGTCTGCACAGTGTGGTAGAACCAAGTGGTACGAGGAAGCGGTTTTGTGGCATGATGAGCTTTGATGACCTCGGAAACTATCAAGAGCATTCTTCCAATTTGAAAATCCTTTTGAGGTGAAGGCTGTGTCCTTGTTTGTTTGATCCTTCAAGTTTCCACGCTTTTCTTGCGTATGACAATAGAAACACACCACAGCGTGTGCGCTAAAACAATAAAAAAGATATTTAGTTGGATGCATTATCAAAAATATAAAATTAATGATTGAAATGATAGTCCGTTTAATTTATAATATGAAAAAATAAAAAGACGCTTACTTTTCAGCATAGTGTAACCAAGGAAAATCTTTAGTCCAATGTGCTTGGAAGCTTCGTTCTCTGGTGCCATATTTTTTCTTAGGAAATGGATAAGTAGCAGGAGGATGGAAAGGTTTATCGGTAGTTATTTCAATTTTTGCCTCTGATACTTCGTTTACATTATGTACGTCGATGGATGTTTGATTTGTAGTAGTTTTGTTAGCATCATCTTTAGAATTTTTAAAATACTTTGTCAACTTATTTTGATTCATTTTTATTACGTGTTGCGCAGAAAATAATCTCGTGTGTTTTTAAATACTCAGTTGCGTGTTTTCACTTTTTCACAATCAATGCGCAATGTAATGTCTTCATATTTCATAGTAATGGAAAAGGTGAAAAAGAAAAGGATTGTGTGTTTTGCCTTTGTTATAGTTCAGTTGTTTATTTTAATTATACAGAAAGACCGTTAATGTAATGCTATTTTATTTGGAACGAGAACTCTCAAATCAGAATATTCTAGCTAAAAAAAATTATTACTTTGCAAAAAAGTGGTCGGGCCACGGCCCGGGTGGCCCGCCCATCGCCGCGGGCCCTGAAGTATAAACAAGTATAAACTAGTATAAACAAGTATAAACAAGTATTAACTAGTATAAACTAGTATAAACAAGTATAAACAAGTATAAACTAGTATAAACAAGTATAAACAAGTATTAACTAGTATAAACTAGTATAAACTAGTATAAACTAGTATAAACAAGTATAAACAAGTGTACTTGAGCAGTAAGCAACCGTACCTCGCGTACTCACGTACGTAGGATTACTTAGATATTACAACATTAATAACGTAACATCCAGAAAACTTTTCATAAAGGAAAAGCTTAAGTTACGGACCATACTTCCGTAATGAGTGGCACTACTTTTACCAACAGCCTTGAATACCAACTATTATTTCTAATGTTCCCTATGACACATCGCTCCGTAACACTTACGCAATGAAAATGACGAAATACGACGAAATATCATAAATTTATGTTTAGACAGGTTAGAAGTAACGGAAAAACATACTTTTGAACCCATCGACTCGTTGTCGATGATGATGTAGTTGAATGTCGTACGACATTCTTCATGTCGGATCGATTTCCAACCCCTGAGATGTACGTAGCAGTAAATTGTTATATCCAATGTATTATACGCTTTTAATTGTTTTTAGATATTGATTTGCCAGCTCTGGATAGGACAGACTCATTTATTGGAGAACAGCAAGAGGTTTTTCTAGCATGCTTTGTGCTTGGAAATCCTTCACCTCAATACAGATGGTTTAAAGATGATATTGTAATCTCCAATAGTCAAACAGTACAAATTTTAAATACAAACCTTGAGCATTCAGGAGTTTACACTTGCCAAGTAAAAAATGAAGTTGGAGTAAGGTCTATACAGCAATATATTCAGCTGCAATGTGAGTCGTAAAATATATTTTCTACTTTTCTTTCTTTTTATATCAATTTCTTGAGTAACTTATTGTAACAAATATCAATTTTTACATATTATGAAATATCATCTATAACTTAAATCAATGTTGGAACTCTTAGAAACTGCTTGCATTTTTTCTTAGGAACAAGAAAATATTTTGCCAGTTCGTACCTATGGATGATATTTCATTTTTAGACATAACCTCAATCAGTTTGATGATGTTGACATCAAGAAATCTGAGAGAAGGAGATGATATGGTTTTACAATGTGACGTTGTTGGATCAGGTCATAACCTATTAACTTGGCATCGAAATAACGTGAGCTTGAATATGCAACAAGATGGTCTGACCATGCGAAACGTTTCTAGAAGTAATTCTGGTTATTACTATTGTGAGGCTGCAAACCAAATCATGAAGAGAACGTCGAACGTCATAAACGTCAATGTGGCATGTATGTTTGTTTGCATAATTCTTACAGATTATTTACATCAGGTAGTTTTTGGAAAGTCTCATAGAAATGTTTGGAAGAACGAGCAATCAGCTGAATGTAAACCCAACTATACAAACATTTTTACACCTAAACTTTATTGATTTGAAACGTAAGACACACTTCGTTAAACATTCATTACGCACCTTTACGCACTTTTACGCAACCTTGTAATCTTGTTTAAAGTTTAAGAACTAGGCAGAAGCTTCTCGGAAACCTTAACACGACAAATTTTACTGGTTTGAAACATTAGATAGATAATTATATCATTCTTTTGTATGGACCCCAAGGTGTCGTGTTTTTGTCATACAAGGTAATGTAAAGATTCTGATTTGAAACGAAGCGTTTGCGAGGCGAAGTGACATAATTAATGAAAACTTTCATTCACAGTACTGCATACAATGAAAATTTCCCTTTCCTGAAATAAAACTAGTTAGTTGGTTTCTGTATAACTGTAATTAATACAAAGATTATCTCAATATATTAAATATGTATATAATGAATTGAGTTGAGATTGTTGGAAAATACTTCATGGTTTTTTTTTGTGGGTTTTTGTGGGTTTTTTGTTTCAAGATATGTAACGTGCAAAAATTTACTGTAATTGATTTATGAATGTTCTTTCACAACTAGACATTTCACAACATCTAGTAACAACAACAACAACAACAACAACAACATCAACTAGAATCTCGATATAGCTAACGCTGAATGGCGAAATAAGTTCGTTATGTCGAAAGCTCGTTAAATCGAGAGATTTTAGGAGTTTTTGTTAAGATCAAGATTTCACATTTTCAAAACCCTTACTTTAGATCTGGAAACACCCGTGATCATAGCTCCAGAGGTAGCCCATGAGGATAATAATATATCTCTTATCTGTTTCGTAACTGCTAGTTTGCCAGTTACTTTCATTTGGAGGAAAGAGGAACATATTATTGGTGAAGGGTTTGAGCTTCACATCCTTCGAGTAAACCAATCACATTCTGGAACGTACACATGTCAAGTGAGAAATTCTGTGGGATTGCAATTCGCCACCCATTTGTTACTTGTCCGATGTAAGTATGAATAGTTGAAAAAAGTGGACGTTCCTTCGTTGATGTTTCGTTTAATCTAATGAATTTCACCTACAAATATTATATAGATCTGGACAGACCCTTATTGTCAGTATCAGGAACATTATCTCTTGTTCCTGGAAGTAATTTGGCAATTCGATGCTTAGTTAAAGCATCAAATATGGCAGCAGTACGCTACAACTGGATTAAAGATGGAAAGATTATGAATTGGCCGTTCAAGCACTTGTACTTGAATTCTCTATCAAAGCTTGATGAAGGGGAATACATGTGCATAACATCCTACAGCAATATCACTCATACATCCGACAGCATTCTCACTGTTCAATTGAAAGGTTTCAACAATATTATTTGTCTCAGACTTTCTTTCTAAGTGGGTTGAAATACATTTTCATTGGAAATTTCAAAATTTGCTTGTCTAACAATGTTTTGTGGATTCCTGTAGAAACGAATGTCTTTTCTCATCTTACATTATAGAAGTATGTTCTGCAGCACCTATATGTGGAATGTTTCAAAGACTGAGTCTAGTCAAAGGACTTTTGAAATGTATATGTTTGGACGGTTTCTACGGTGAAAGATGCCAGCAGCGTAAGTCCTTGTTTTTTGATAGTTCAATGGCAGTCAGTTATTTTGATTTTTTTCTAAGTTCTACTTGAAAACGTTTTTTGTAATCAGTGGTTCCAACAAAATTTTAATTTCCAATATGCGCTACTTAATTATGTGTAGAGTTAGATATTTTCCACATATGAGATGTTATCTTTTCGTTATTTCTTTAGAATCCAAGTCAGTGTATGCGTCACTTTCATTTCACAAAATATGTATTGGTACAAACTGTAGTTCGATGGGAACACTTGCTGCTCGTATGAAAGATAACAAACACTACATCTTCATAAAGCAGGAGTTTGAGAAAGTGAGTTCAATTTGTACGAACTTTAGAACTAAGAGTGTACCTGAAAGTGAATTGAGAAGTTACGCTAATGATAGTTATGAATCTTCCCTTAAGGCATATTCTAAGAAAAAGGAGAGGGGAATAGCCATTTGCCTATGCTTCATTGATTTGTTCTGAGAGAATGTTAAAGAACACCATTTTTACCTGGGATAGAAAAGAATTAATTTGAGGATTTCATCAAAACGAGTTGTTATGGGTACGAAGAGAGGAACCGTGTGGATATTTAAATACTTTGGGGATGAAAACGTTTCGTCGTATTAAATGGCCTGATCGTGTTTGTCTATGTAAGTGGAATATTTGAAAAAGAATAAATTAATATTTTTCAGGAATTACTGACATCATTTTGGAAAGAATTTTCGAGTGAATCGATCTTTCGTGTATCCGTTATTAGATACAGGTATCGTTTTTTATCGTTTTATCGTTTTGTACTGCTTTTCGTTCGTTTGTTTCATGTCGTTGCTTCCTTAATTTTAATGATATTTTTTGCAGTACTGTCGTTAGTTTCTTTATTTAATCCTAAGTCTGAAGGGTGTTTAATATTTGTTATTTGAAATGCAACAAAATGATCTGCATAAATCGTAATGCATTATGCGTTATTATATCTCCGATGTAGCATATCAGGTAAGTCGATGTCTTTAGTCAAAAATTCGACATAATGATTTTAAAAAAAAACAAGACATCAGTAAAAAATAAATTATATAATAATGATAACAGCAAAAAACTTTTCGTAAACAATGTTTATTTCGCCAGTTGCTGATTACCTTAGGGGCCGTTCAATAATTACGTCACGCTAGGGGGGTGGGTGGTTCTTCAGGTTTTTCGTGACGCAGCGTGACGGTAAACGAGGGGGGTGGGTAGTACTTATTTCAAGTCCGTGGCGTCACGGTATAAAAAAAATTTGAAATAAAGTTTTATTTGGATTTGTCAATAAAGACGTTGTTTTCCGTTTTTATGTCATGTAAAGAGTGCTTTTATCTAAACCGAAGAAGCGATTGACTTGATATTTACATTTTGTTAATTTGTTATATATTCAAAAGAAAACTTGCATTACTCTAATTTTTCATGTGTTGCATATGTACTGGAATTTTGTTAAGAGGGGAGGGGGTTGTCTCTGCCTAGAGTGACGTCACGCAAGGGGATCTCACATGAAACCGTGACGGAGCGTGACGAGGGGGGATGGTCGGTTCTAAAAACCCAAATTTAGCGTGATGTAATTATTGAACAGCCCCTTATATATCTTATCCAAATAATTGATGGCGTAAACACGGTTTATGATAAGCTTTTTGCTGTATATATGATAAATGATATTTATGTTATACTTATGGGGTTTTTTTTGTTTCATTTTTAGTTTCAAGGATCACAGTGCCAGCCTAACCTTTGATTTCTTGACATACTTCAATTCCTCCTTCCCACTATCTATTCCAACATTTCGCGATGACTTGCTCTTGATAGTGCTCAAGTATTTAGTTAACACGGAAACTCAGAATAAACCCATTACTTATGGTATCGATATGAAGTCTATCATAGTGAAAGGTATATATTCACTTCTAAAAACTTTTTTTCCATAATATTCAAGATTTTGGGTATATATAATATACGTTATAAGTTGCTGTAATGACATCTTTGACTTTTGGCCTGGGCGTTTATTCAAGGTGGCGTTTATTCAAGGTGGCGTTTATTTTAGTATGGCCGTGTATTTGTTTGTATAAGGTGATTTACGTTTTCGTATCCAGATTTGAGTACTACTGGTTGAATCTTCCTTTGCAATATATTTTTGTTTTTGCTCGATTTTGACTGTCCTCTATTTAGATTTTAACCATTGTTATTCGAATCGTACCGCGTGTGACACAAATGCTGAATGCTTAAATGGGGTAATGAGTTATTATTGTCGATGTAACGATGGTTACGAAGGTGATGGCTTTTTTTGCAAGAAAATGACTCAACCAAATTTTGCAAAAACATCTGCAATTTCCAAGAATGATAAAGGTAATCAGATCTTAATCTAAACTTATCCAACATGTTGTGTGAACGTTATATGGACGTCTTTATGATGACTTTATCATGAATGTTATTGGGACGTTAAAGCGTGGCTGTCGGGATCATGTTTTACCCGCCACAATATCACCTTGGTCATTGAGACAAGCACTTCTTCTTCTTTGTCTTGTATTACTTTCGACTCTACTGAAAACATGATTAAAATGAAATGTATGTTCGGATTGCTTGTTCGTGATTGCCAATATTTACTTTAAGCGGAAATAATTTTCAGGGGGACTTGGAAATAATAAGGTTAAGCCAGATTAAAATGAGACTATTAATCTCGATTTAATTTAATATTATTTAATAATTTAATAATTAATTTCGATTTTTTAAGAGCCTTAACCTTTATGTTTGCAATGTAAAATTTGCATCATAGCCATTAGAAAAGGGGTCTGAAAGAGTTTTGGTAATTTGAAATTTATGAAGTTCTATTGTCGGTATTTTTAACTTGAACTACATAACTGTAGTTTGTTTTGCACACTTTTTGATCACATGATGGCAAATTATGCCTGTGGATTGGTTAGAATCTTGTCATGTGATCAAAAAATTGACAATAAGTTGTTATAACAGAATTCCAATGACTTTGTAGTATTTTTAACTGAAACTATCTAACTGTAGTTTCTTGTGTATATATTGTGTGTATTCTTCACTTTGATTACATAATAGAAAATCATTGCTATGCATTGGTTGTTTATGGTAAAATTTTCCTATTAAAAAGATCGGGGGAAAGTTGAACAATAAGTTGTTGTTAAGGCTTCCAGACCAAAGAGTTGTTTAATGACTACGCTTGCATAAAAACTTGCATTCACTGTAGAGCTTTCGTAGACATGAGCTGTCGTTCAAAGCAATCACCGGAAAAACTTTATATTTCTTTGTTTATTTTTAGGTTTATTAACTGCTACAATTCTTCTTGCCATTCTGTGTTTCTTCCTTCTGATTATATCCTGTTGCTATGTGCGACAAATGGTTACTAGAAAATGCAAGACAGAGTAAGTGTTATGTTTGTTTACGATTTTGTTAGCTGTAACGTTAGGTGTTTTGGAAGTTCTCTTGTATTTTTCTGAAGAGATTTGGTGATTTTACCTCCATTCTCAAGAATTAAATCTAAATGACGAGATGTCCGATGTCTTGGACTTTTCACTTGAGCAAATAAGTACATCAATGCTATCGTTTCAATTTTTTCTAATAGTTTTACGACCTTTGAAGTCATTTTATTTTGAGACCTTCAGTTTTAATAATTTTCTTAGTTCTTATTTTCTAAAACAAATAATGAAAAATAAGAAGTTAGAATCCCTGTTAATGTTAATACCTTGATTGATAACTTGGATATTATGATAAAAGCTAAGATCGGGGATTAACAACCGGTTATTTTCGTCACATATACATGATATTTACGGGATATTTTTGTGGGATTTGTTTTCAGGCAAGATGGGGAACATATGCCAAATTGGTTGTTTGCTGGAGTTACTAATAGAAGACGCGGCTCAGCAGTTCCAATCATCAAACAATTAGAGTCTTCTTTTCTAACTGACAACGAATCAGTTTTTCCGAATCAATTGACAATTCCTTCGTACACAAAATCATCAGTTCATTTTCCAGCGACTAATCATGGATATTCCGATGATGATCTATCATTTTATAGAGAATCTATTGATAGAAAACCGAGGTCAGCAACTTTTCGTGAGGCTTTTGACCAACCATCGACTAAAGCTTTAACAACGCAGGAACATGTACAGATACCAGTTGAACAGTTTGTTGCTGATAATTCGGATGATCCGTATACTGAGTTACTGAATACAAAGGATTACCCGTTGTCTGTATCTACAGATGAGACATATTGTACAAGAATTTCAGCAGATGCCAACTGTAACGTGACTACCTCTCAGCGTCCATTGCAACCGAGCCAGGGAAGTGAAAATGTTTTAAACATTGGAACCAACAGTGTAAACTCGAATGTAAAAGACAATGTGAATACTTTATCACCAGTTGTAAACCCTCCTGAAACCTTACCCACAATTCGTGTACACAGTGATACCATCAACGTGACTACTTTAAACACTGTAAACTCAAATGTAAACGGTAATGTAAATATTCCGTCATTAGTTCTAAATCCACATGGAAGCTTACCCACAGTTCGTGTATGCAGTGATACAATCAAACCAGCTCAAAATTATTCATCAATGCCTTCACTTAATTTTGACGAAAACTTCCATACACTTTATCCTCAGTCATTGTTATCAGCTCAAATCGATTATACACCTGATGAAGAACCAATTATAAGAAGCAGAAGTAACACTGCTTATCCAAAGCCTAACGTGGATATCTTCTACTATAGCGATGCTGAATTAATTCCGCATGTTGACAGACGTAGAAGTAGTGCAATAAGGGTTCATTTAAAGCCATCGCGAAGCTTACAATCACTTACAAGCACATTTGCTTGTGCATCAGAACATCAAAATGAAGACTTTGGTTTGACTCCTGTAAAGAAAAGCATTTCGAAGTCACATGGCGATATTCTGGATGATCAATTATTTTACTTGAACCATAGAAATATTAAACGATCTTCACTACCGTCAACTGTTTGGTTGAGTTACAAATTGAATGAAAGAGACAACAATGTTCTTCTGCCACAGGAGATAGCCTCTAAAGTTTATTTGACGACTGACGATATCACATCATTATATATTAATCGTGGAACTGTGCAACATATTAATGATCCCAGTTTATCAACTTCTTTTCAAGAATCAAGTTTTTAGATGCTGTCTACTAGTGCTTCTTCCACGAACAAATTTTATCGTACCAAAACAACTGCTGATAAGACAAAATAGAAAGTGCAATTCAGATCATGTAAAGAAAGCAAAACACAAAAGGTTTTACATGCTCATTTATGCTGTGCAAAACCATGTAAAAAAGATGTTAGGGGATATGAAAAAATAGGAAATATTTTAAGCATAAAATTCAAAATACCGAAAACAGAAACATTTGCCTGAATACTAACAAAATCCTTATTTAGTTTCCCTCCCTTAGCAGATGGTTGATTAACTATTGTAGTTTAACGACGTTTAAGCGTTAACCTTTATTAATTGTTGAACCAAAATCCTCAGAACTTATTCAAAATAACGAACGCATGAAGCTTCTACAAAATGGATTGAAAAAATTTTATTATTGCTTTGCATTTTTCACATGAATTTCTATTGGTTTCCATTGGTTCCAATTTCTCAACAAATTAGGGAAGGAAGTAGAACGAAGACATAGAACAATCAGATTTCAATGTTTTCCTGTCCTGTATCGTATTGTACACATGACAAGCACACTGTATCTCGACAGCATTTAAGATAGTGAAGAGAAACTCCAGTTGATAGTAATAGTAATTATCAGCTGCAAAATGTCATTAATCAAATATTTTGTGTACCCATGTAGGGCACAGTAAAGCCTACCAAAGAACCACCTTTACACAGGAAGTAAAACTCTGCTCCATTCCTACATCCCATTCTTCCATTCTCTCTTACAATACTTTACACGAATAACACCTGCATATATTTCAATAATCTGCCTTCAGACACAACAAAAAGGCATTGAGCCCCACATGAAGGTTTCATTCACGCCAGGATTACAGAATTTAAGCAAACACGACGGAATAACATCGTGGACGAGGTTTCCATGCATTGCATGAAGTGCGCATGCGCAGTTAGCTGATTCTCTATTTGTTTTCCCGTTGTCATGTTTAATGGTTCTATTTCTAAATTTTCATCATTTTCGACATTTTCTTCTAGACACAATATACGTTTCTTCTCCACTAAAGCTTTCTTTGACTCTTGATTGTTTTTTTCTTTGACTGAAAACAAAATGAAAAGGTAAGGTTTCATAACTTCTTTTAAACAGATGAGATGTATTTTTATTGATTTTTATTCATTACTTGAGTAGTTTGGTACAGAAAGTCATGGTTTGGAATAATAAAAAAGACGAAATACTCTGTCGTGATTTGAACCATACCATTACAAGAAAAGAACACGAGAAAGGTGTAATGCCTGGAAGAATATCGCTGAAAATTTAAATGCCATTACAACACATGCCTTTGATGCTTAATTTTGTCACATAAAAAGCAGATTTGAAAGAAATAGACGAGATGATGTGAATGCTAGTGGAACAGCCCCTGTAGCAACACTTCCTGCCCAAGCGTTAAACAACATTTGTGAACGAATAAAGGAGGCAGAAACTGAGTAAATTAGAAGGCAGTCTGTAAAAAGACTTGGGGGACATTTGATAGTACAAGAGAAAACAGTGACAATGCTGGAAGTTCAACAACACCTAAACGTTCACGTAGCTCTGGGAATGATACATTGCAATACTTACAAGAGAAGATGGAGAGAGAAGCAGCAAAGGAAAAGAAAGAATTTGCTTTGTGTCAACAGGAAATAAACAATCAACATGCCATGTTCAATGCATTTATGCAAAAGGGCTTCACTCGTTTCTCTAAAAGATGCCATATCTGTTTGCGTTAGCTTACTTCTGAGTTACTTCTGAGACGTTTTACGGATTCTGCGATGTTTGGAACTGAAAGAAAGTGACGTATTTAATGAAAAGCTCTATTGCCACCCGAAAAAGTACAAAAAAAGTACAAAAAAGTACAAAATACATAAATAGGAGAAGCAGTGCGCACATAGGACCTTGAGCATCTCCAAGCGTCGATTCAACATAATTGCTGGAGATAGCGTCGATCTTTAACCTGAATTGGACAGCTCTGTAGGAATCGAAGATTGGGTTTGTCAAAACTATACGATGAAAGTTTACGAGGGGATTTGTTTCTATTCGGATTTTCTGCTAGGCCTTTTCTACTACTATTAACTTCTATATCTTTTACATATTTCATTCTCTTACTTTAGCAGTGACAATTGAAAAGCGAGAAAGAAAATAACACCAAAGAAACAATTAAAAAACCCGAAACGAAACAGTTTAGGTATTGTGCCTATATATGACAACCACATGATGTCATTTTGACAAACATGTTCTCCAACAATCTAGAATGGAGAATGATCTAATGTTTTAGTTTCAACGTCTCACCATTACACACATAAATACCTTATAGATTTTAAATACTGCAACTTCTTATGACATTCAGTTATATAAAATATCTGATGGAATATAAACCAAAAGACTTAATCAGATGAATTTCCATCCAAATATTTCATATGTTTTTTAATAATATTTATACAATCTGTTTTTCCACTCCGTGAAGCATGCCCCAATGCTGTTAGACTTTCCTTATCTTTTGCATTGAAATCACAATTGTTTTTCAACAATTCTTGTATGCACCACAAACAACCGCTCCGTGATGCGTGCATCAATGCTGTTAAACCGTCCTTATCTTTTGTATTAACGTCACAACTGTTTTGCAGCAATCTTTGTACACACCGCAGATTGCCCCTCCGAGAAGCATGCATTAATGCAGTTAAACCTCTGTTATCTTTCATATTGACTTCGCTTTGTTCTTTTAACAATTCTTCCAAACACCACCAGCTGTCATTCCTTGATGCGTGCATTAATGCTGTTAAACCTTCGTTGTCCTTTGCATTGACGTCACAGTCGTTTTTCAATAATTCTTCTAAACACCACCGACTGTCCCTTCGTGACGCGTGCATCAATGCTGTTAAATCTTCGTGATCTTTTGAATCGACTTTACATGTGACTCTTAATAATTCTTGTACACTCCAGCTACAATCATTCCTTGATGCGTGCATCAATGCTGTTAAACCATCGTGATCTTTTGCGTTAACGTCACATTGGTGTATTAACAGACGTTTTACACAGAGACCATTGTTACTTCGTGATGCATGCATTAATGCTGTCGCACCGTCGTTATCTTTTGCATTGATGTCGCAATTGCTTTCTAATAATCTTTGTATTTCCCCTATATTTCCAGTTTTGGAAGCAAGAATTAATTCTTTCGTAAGTTCTAATGAAAAGAAAAAAACAAATATAGGTTTAATAGGTGATTATCTTTAACAATGAAAAAAATGGCATCAAGATATACAAGTGAAAACCAGTTGGTTTTTGTTATGACCATTCATCCTCATATCGAAAATCACGAGCAAAAAACGTTAAATGATATCTTTTTATTCTCTGACCAATGATCATTATTTGTCAACATGCAACTGATCGGTTAAAACAACGAGTTTGTTTCGAAAGTAAAACAGTCTATAATCTTTTCGAATAAAAATTCGTTCTCAGTACTAGCGTGCATGGACCCGAGTCAAGTGGAGGCTAAACAGTCAGGTTTTATGGTTAACATTTGTTATTGGTTAACCATTTTATCTTATGATTAATGATTGGAAGTACAAAACTCGGAGTGCACTAAGGAATAAAAAAGAGTTTACTCGTTGTCTGTTATCTTTCAGGCATACTCGCAGATGTAACATCTCGACCTTTACTCAAACTTTGTAATGTAAATTTTGGTGTTATTCCTGTATGCTTCTTCAACTTTTTCGGTTGGATTGTTTTATATTCTAGGCAATCACGTTAAAAATTCTTTTCAGTTACAGGAAAATGATAAAGAAATATTACAATTATGATATAGGTTATACCTTTGGACTCTGTAAGATTCTTTGAATGCCAAAATGATCTTTTACGTTCAAACCATTCTTTAAAATTGAAATCTACATAGCCGATTTCTTTCCTATAGTAAAATTAATTATAAATAAAACTTCATAAAACAAAAAAACTGCTGTTACACTTATTTAGGTAGCTGTCACGTAACTTGATAGCGGCGTCTTTTATTAAAATAATTATTTTTTACGACTTATTTCTGAAATATTCCAACTGTAATCATCTACCTGGTGATTAACGTAAGATCATGATGAATGGGTAAAAAATCATCCAAATAATAAAAAACGTACCTCCATTTATCTGACATATCTGAAATGAAAAACAACATTTTCTTATTTGAAAATTGTCATTTATCTACATGCATTCACACAATATACTGAGACTAATCTTTTAGGGAGCTAATTTTTACATGCATTTCAAAGCCACCTCCCCCAGTTGCAATGTTGTTTCTTACATTCTACAGTGGTATCAAGCAAGACAGAACCTACACGTACAAGACAACTTTTAGAATCAGGAATTTCTTTTTCCCTAAAATCTTAAAAGCTACCTGAGTGGAAGGTTCTTAATAATTCTTAATAATTAGTTAATAAAGTTACAGGAACAAATTAACAAATACTAAGCATGCACAGTAGAAGGAATAGATATAGTATATATATAATATAATGTAATATAATATAATAGATATTAAAGTGTACCTTCTTGAAGCATACATATCAACCGAAATTCTTCCAGAATAACTAAAACACGGATGATAATAAAATAAGGCATATGTGCTCTTCGTAAATTCTTGATGAAATCAAAGACATAAACATTTTTCTCCTCCACACTACTATTATCATTATCATTATCATTAGTTAGGGAATGCTGCAAATAGCGACCAATTCCAAGACGATCCTTCCCACTAAAAGATGGTTCCAAATGAAATTTTTCCAATTCATGTAACAGTGGATCTGAAAATGTATAAAGGTATGGCAATATTTGGTGCATGAAAATACAGGATAATTGACACAATTAGTACTTTACCTGGATAAAAGCTCAGAATATCTTTATTTTCTTCAATAATTTCTTTCACTTCTTTTTTTGTTACTTTCTTATTTTTCATATTGCAAGAATCTAAGGCTTCATCCACTGCCGATACAAGATGATCGTAGTTCTGGATGTTTTTGGAAAGACCGCATAGTATGTCGAGAACAGGATAACGCAATTTATGTAGATATAAAGACTCTTGGTCGAAATTGAAGTATTTCTTTACAAGAACTTTAGAAAATTTCGCTGGGTTAGATGAACTATTTGAAATTTTTCTATCTACCAAGTACATGTAAATACTTCTTTCCTCGAGGTATATTTCTATAATAATAAATTTAGAACTTGGATTAGCAGATATCCGATTATCCCTATCCGTTTGTAATTAAAATTTGAATATGTCTAACTCGAGGGCATTATCACCATTCGGTTCTAATTTAGTCAAAATTCTAGGAAATTGATAAAAAAAAACTAATTTTATTTTAAGTACCATCATCCTCATTTTGTCCATCAACTGACTTCCCAACAACAATTCTGTCGCCATAATACGATTCTAAAAAGGAATAAAAAGCAATTTACATAAATTTTACATAAATCTGTCTAATGTTATAAAAAGAATGGTTTCCTTAATTTCGAATATGCATAAATATGACTTAAACCTTGATTCAATCAATTTGACAACAATCGCGAAAGTATGATCCTGCGAAAAATCTTGAAAGAGCTCATTCGCAAATATTAATTCCCGCGAAAATAAAGATTTTTGCCCTCGTAATTTCTTAAGTGGAGTGACAAATGCTTCCTAATATCTAGTAGGTTTGTTAGTTAACTGCTTTTCAGGTGGAAAAGACTGTGTCTACCTCTAAAATAATGAGAGAAAAAATCCTTCGTCACAGCCAATAGCGAAAGTTTATTGTCGCGAAATATTTCAAAAGGGGTAAAGTTTACACCCTAAATTTCGTGATTTTTTCCACTCGTGAAAGATTCTTCCGCGAAAGTTTCTTTCTATAAGTAGAATCAAACGTTCCATGTAGATAGCTTGGAAGCAAACACAAGAACTGTTAACTGTTGCAATAAAGGCCAGGAATCTTTTACCTCAGCTAGCCGGTATAATTAAACCTTAATATTCCAGTCTTCTCTAAAACCTTAATATTCCAGTCTTCTCCCTAACATGTGATAAGTTTCAATAAAATGCCATGTTTCATGTTTTCCGTCAGTCAAATAATGGCTTAAGTAACTGCTTACCTAAAACACATGGTTGTGCAATTTTCGTCGTTGTCACCTTTGTTTTCTGAGAATGTTTCACAGATTCACCAATGATACTCTGAAATAAGTAAAAGAATGCGTGTTGAAAGCTGATCATTGCAACGGTGAATCTCACTATTTTTGTTTTTTGGGTTTTTTTCAGTATACTGTGAGCATTCATCTGGCGACGAACGTAGCTGTTACATGGAATTTAACTAATTTTCATTTTTACACTGAAAAGGTCGATACCTATCAGACCTTATCTGAATCAAATAAAACCTATATTGCTACATTTGTCGATAGAGGTAAATGTTTGTTATAAGCATGACCTTTATCAGCATATTCAGGCTCAAATAACAGAGCCTTGGTGAATCATTCTGAAGTTTGTTTCTTGTTTGTTAAACCGAAAAAAATTGATTGAGAGAAATTATAATAGGAAAATCAAATTTCTTTCCTCGGAAAACACACAAAGGCGAATAATGTTAACTTTTAGGGAAGTAATTAGGTAAAAAGTTACCCTGCAATTCTCTTCAATCTTCCCTGTTATTAAAGGCATATTTTCATCTGTTATTTGATAAACTTCTTTCGTATAGCAGATGATTTTAAATTCAATTATCAGAACCTTTTGTTCATCATCAGAAGGCAATGTGAGTGTGATGTCACATTCCTTTAGATTGCATTTATCCAAAATATCATTAAAACAGTTTCTCTCAACAATAGCTTTAAGTTCTGCTTTAATAGCATCTCTATCAGAGTTTGTATTTGCACCAGAAATACAAAAATACATATTAATTGAGGAAAATGTATATCCATAGCAATGAACGTTTAGATTTGAAACTTGTAAATGTTTGGCAAGAACTTCTATTAATTTAAATTCAAAGCCACCGATAATTTCCAATACTTCATTTGATGTTGTATTTCGATATTCTTTAGGGATGATGTCATTTTCTTTTGAGTCAATACGAAATATGGCTTTAACATCGGCACTTCTATTTTCGGTGATTTGATATTCAAATCCATTCAAAAATACATCAACAATTCCATCAGCTTCGTTTAAATTGAGAATATCAACTAAGATTTTTTTCGATCCAGATTCGAATTCCTGTCGCAATAAAACTGACTTTTCACTTCTTAGATGTTTTGCTGTTAGTAACTTTCAGACTCTTTTGTTGAAACATCAAATTTTGCAACCAATGAATGGACATAATTTCTCCGATATATCAAAGGAAAAATATTTTCGTTTGGAAAACAACAGGGCAGATATACATCTTTCTTAAACGTTAGCACGTTGTTAACCTTCAGTTTATCACGTTCACATAGATTTGGATCCAAAAACGTTTTATCAGAAAGTAGTGCCAATATTTCAAAAAGAATATCTCTCCAAGTTTTGAATTTTCTTTCCCATTCAACAGCCAGTAAATTTGTTGGTTGGTTTTCTATAGAATCACTAATCTCTTTAAATTCTTTAGTAGTATAATGTGCATCACAGTTGCGTAGCTTTTGAATTTCTTTTATATCTATGTTGGAAAATTCACAACCAAGGCAACATTGCGCACATTGCATACAGATAGAACAACACACCGAATCATTTGTACATGCAGCTTGATGTATAATATCTTCATGACGTATTGGAATAAAATTTTTAGTACAGGTTGGATATGCAGGTATCTTACGCAATAATTGGTTTATTACTGTTGCATCAACTTTATCTGCGTCTATATCAGATCTAAACATTTTGGCACTGGAATAAAACCTTCTTTTGTTATCTTTAAATGACAGTGCTTCTATCTTTAAGGCAATATCTTTATGATGTTGCAAAATAGCTGACAATGCTTTACCAGGTGTTGCTACCCGAGCTTTCAAAGCAATATCACTTTCTTTGGATAAAAACTTTAGTAACTGCTGCATATAGAATTTAAATATTCGATTTAGACATAGTAGTTTGCATTCAATTTCTGAACGTATTTCATGATGATCAGTAGCCATTTTTTTTAATTGTAAGTTCGTTTCATTTTCCTGAAAAAAAGAATACAAATTAATTATTGCTAAATTAAGGTTGCCAAGGAGCAAAATGGGACTTTCATTGGCACTTATACTGTGTTCCCTGCAGGTAGTCAATGACGTCGTTGTAACATCCTTATAAAGTTCATATAAAGTTCAAACAACATCATTAGCTTTGTCCTATGAAAACTAAACATGGAGTGTTTTTGTGATCATTTTAGAGGCTTAATATCCACTGATAAGAAACAGTTGGGAACATAGTGATGGTGAGGTTCCAATCTTTACAACTAATTGGAAATTCCAATATAAAAAGGTGGATTTCCAATATAGCTTTTTATGCATTCGTGTTGTTAATCACATAACTGTAAATAATAATTGTGCATTAGTCGAAATGTAATCAATGTAGGTGTACGATAAAAAGATCAAAGAACAAATTGACAATAAGCTGTCAATTTGTATAATATATATATTATTATATATATTATATATATATATATTATATATAATATAATATATAATATAATATAATATTAATATGATATGATATGATACGAATTGGCGTTGGTATAATAAACGTTGGTATGATAAACTTCCCTGTACGCTTTTATTACGTCTTGTTAAAAAGCTTTCTATTTCCCTAATTTAACTGTTTATTCAAGACCTTCTAATAAATATTTAATCTTTTGTTGATCTTGAAGTAACAGACCTTAACAGTATGCCCTACGTAATTTGAATAGGAACGCTTCAAAATGATTTGAATGTTCGAATAACGGAGGTTCGTTTACATAAAAAGCATACGTGAAAAGACCTTAAAAAACAGTGTTACAAAGCTGTTGCACATTTTCATCAAAACAGTATCAAATAATTTAGATTCAAACGTCAAAAAATAATTAGAATCAGCCAATCAAATTTGAATTTTATGTTATCAAACCAATCAGAATTAAGCAACAGTAAAATATGGAAGTGCACACCACACTTTTAAAAATTTTTCGAATTAGGCACAGTTCAAATTAAAGAGGCTCAGACTACGGAGATTTAATAACATTAATTATTAATATTTATTTTATTAACTTACTATTTATATTAATTTACTAGTTATAGCATAAAGAAAAGGAATCACATCGCATATGAATAGATTTATATCATAGATTTATAACAATATGAATGTGTAAGCTGAAATATATATTGTTTAATTTTAAACGTGTTATAATTAAGTAGTAGTAATATAGATAAGATATATATAAGGTAAAAGATGGATATGTTAAATATAGAAATGAACTTTTACAAAATCATATGTTTAAGTGCCAATTTAGTTAACATCTTAAAAATACATTAACAATGTTGTGTGAATCAACCGAAATTGCTCATTAAATCACTAACAAGAGGCTCTCGGGCCTGAAGGTCAGCGCGGTTGGACATACCAAAAAAGTGGTACACATGACAAAGGACCCTATTCCCTATTATCACTATCACTAGACTCTATTTAGATAACATTCCGCATGTATTTACTAAATTTCACAGCCTTCCTCCTGCACCGGCAAGAAGTACATTTTAGAACGAAAATTATATATCCTTAAAGCTGTCGTTTCCATTTCAAAATCAGCGGTTTCCAGTTTGAGGTTAACGAATTATATGCTTTAATGATCTGCACATGCGCATGGTGAAATCAGCAATCACTATCGGGAAAAAAGTTGAATCTTATCGACCCGTTGCCATTTCGTGCTAGACGTCAATAAAAAGCTGTTTGAAAGTTTTCTTCGCAGTGAATCTGAACGTCAACGGGGGTGTTGTTTCAAATGTCACGGGACATACAACCTCGGCTTCAGTCATATGTCTCATTGTACTCGGTATCTTATTCATCAATAGCTAGGAAACCTGACTCTAACTCTTCCCCTTCCCTGTTTTTATTAGCTGATATGATTTGAGAGAAAGAGAGATTTCTCTCTCAAAAATTTCTAATTGAAAATCACCGTGGTTCAGAGAGAGAGAGAGAAATAGACAGGTTTCACATTCAGAATTTGTATAGTTGCCACGCTTAATGTTAATTTTCGCTTGTTACGTCTGCCTTTTAAATGAAAACCAGAGACGAACAGTTAAAAGGTAGCGTTACTCCGTTAGACACACTCTTAAGAAAAATACTTGCGTACATTTGTTAGGTCTTGAAGTATTGGATACAATTTATTATTGTGTATTCTGAACTTAATCTATTGTTAAAGTGTTAATAATAGTACAATGTAACAAAACTGTGTCAAAGTAAAAACTGAAGATTATATATGATACTTCTCACGTGACGAAGATAGCTCAACCTCGTCCCCAGGGCTTCTTGCCTTTTCTATGTACTGGATGGCGGCGAAGAAAGCCCTGGTGCAGGCCGGTCGTTTCTCACTTGTGATTGGTTGTCGGGAATTAAATAATTAAGAAAAATATTACCCGCGCCGTCGAGTGAGGTTTTTAAAAAAATAATTAATGATGGCTGTTGAAATGCAGAAAGAAGTTTCAAAGCCAGAAATGAGAAGAAGATTGAAAATATTTCACCAATTCAGAAGACAAGAGCTGATGGATAAATATTTAATAACATTATAATTGGCTATGACTCAATATTCGTACTGTTGAATTTGTTTTATTGATTTCACTATGAGTTATTTGTGAGAAAAAAAATAGGATCGATGACACAGCGCAGTTACAGATATCAGCTAAATATTTTTCTTTTTCCTCTCATCATTCATAATTATTTCCTACCAAGCAGGTTTTCAGAGAAAACATTTTCTCCTTCCCTGCCTCCTGAAATGTAATGAAAAATATTATATGACATGGTGTATTTTTAGTGATCATGGGTAAGTGGCTCAATCAACACCAAAGAAAGTGTATTTGCGGAAATCAATCAATCCAAATGTCGACTTTGTGGAGAGCAGAGGAACAACAATTATTTACTTAAGATATTTTCAGTTTCTGGAAAGCAGAAAAGATCGTCTCTGAAAATTGCACATACATGTGGAATCACCATAGAGGAGAATGACTATCTCCCCAACAGTTACAATTTACAACACAACAACAAATAAAAGTAAGGAACAAGATGAAAATTGCATAATAAAACAGAATTCTGTAAATACCGAAGATTATGATGAAATTGTAACAAAACCATTGGAATATGTCGAAAAATTTGAGAACTCATTAAAAACAAAACAACCAATTGCTATTGCAACATCACTGTCTACATACGTGGAAGTCAATCTTGCACTGAAAAGGCTGTTATGCAATGAAATTGCATCATCGTGTGAAAAACTCTGTAAAAGAAAGGGAAATAAGTCAGTACTATTGAATAACACTTTCACAGGACTATCTGAGTACAGTGTAGATAAAGGTTATTCAGAACTGAAGGAAAACCATCCATTCATAATTGATATTTTTAATACAGTTTCTGGAAAGGCAGTTGATATCGAAGAAACCCAAGCTGAATTGAAACAGAAATATGCACTGATTTATGCAATTCTAATGAATGCTCGGTGGCATAAGTTAAGCCTTTTACAGAGGATTAATACTGTTTTGGTTATTGAGGGTGGTTCCAGTAAGGAGGTATATAATATAATCACGATGTTGATATTTCTCACAGCAGTACCTTTAGGAATAAATATTTGAAAACAATAATTTTCAAAATTAATGAATTTCTGAATTTCTGTAAAAAACGTTCTGCCATGAAATTTTTTAAACTGAATTTAAAAAAATAAACATTATGCTTCATATAAATATACAAACACTAAAATTTTAGATTATATAAATTTCTTTTAGTAACAAAACCGCTTTAACAAGTTTGTAATTTGTTTATCATACAGATCTAGAGAAAATCTCCTGCAACTTATTGGTGGTCATTTCCTTGATAAGGCTGTCTACAAATTAAAGGAGGGTTAATCATTCCGTGGTACTGGTGACAATTGGAATTTAAGAATATTCAAAGGGCACATGAGAAAAGAAAAACAAAATGAAGATTTACATCTGTTTGCCTCAAACTTGTTGGAAAACCGTTTGAAATTTCAGCATTTACCAAATGACCATCCCAAGTGTGATATAAGGCTATTGGACAAAAGCAAATTTTCGTTAAATATATCTGAATGGAAATATTATCTTACAACACTTATATACAATTATTATATACATATACAGGAGCTATACTTATTATTGTGTTCATATTATATTATTATTTATATTATTTATTAAGCCTATAGACTCAAAAACTATTATACATGAAAATTGATTTTTTTTAAAAACAGCTAATTTAACTACATTGTTATAGTCTTATATATATTATATATTTACCTTTTTAACCTGCTAAGACTTGACGTCAAAATATATGTTATCAAAAACTATTATAATGTAATACATACCACATTTCCACACAATGTGTTTCATCAATGCAACATGCCACAACATTATCTTCATATATTTTGGATTTTAATAATTTAAAACGATTCTGGATGTGAAAACAGAATGTTGATTTCTCCTCCTAAAATTCCATTAGGGAATTTGTAATTCCATATCATCAGTTTCAGAAATATCATTACACTGTCGTTGCTTTCCTTTTTGATGCTGAAACAATGATGGCATCTCTTTTACTTTTTCACATTGAAATACACCTACTTTCACTTCTCTTTCAGTCAAAACTCTCATTTGATCATGAATGATTAAGTTCAGGGGACTCACGACAATAACAATGTTTCTCTTGCACTTCTTTGGAATAAGAAAAGGCAGCAGTTGATAAACCAACGATTTACCAAAACCATTTGGAAGAACTGCTAAGACATAGTTGCCTTTTAAAAGTTTATTCAAGAATTGAACTTGCTTTGGTTTTCAAAAAAAACCTTTGTATATTGCTTCTATCTAAAGCGTAATCAAGTTGTTTAAATAAATGAATCATTTGCTCCATTTTCGTTTGTTTATTTCATCGATGATAGAACCAATTCCGTTTCACTCGACGTTTTAATGAAAATTTTTAAATTAGTTCTTTACCTCGCTTGCCCGTATGAAAACGACCTTAAAACCATGGGAAGAAAAGACAAATGACGTCAATACTGCATAAATTAAAACCATCCGTATTTCGGTTGGTTTTGACCGGCCTGCACCAGGGCTTTCTTCGCCGCCATTCAGCACATCGAAAAGACAAGAAGCCCTGGGGACGAGGTTGGAAGATAGCTATGCAAAATTGAGCAATGGAAATAATTTTTTGGGAAAATCTGGCCCAGTTCAGATAAGGCAGGCAAGTTCAAAAAATTCGGACAAGTGATAGGTTTAGACGTCTGATGAAACAGGCCAGTTCTGGCAGCAGATAAGAGGTAATGACAGAGATGATGCCACCAACAAAGGATCTAACAATAAAAAGGGAATTATATATAATTATAATCATTCTTTGAAATTATACTATTATACAATCTCAGGTCCACTAGTGATGAATTTCAAAGTATTTTTAGAAATTTTAGTGGGAAGAATTAATGAGATTTTTTTCAATTTAAACTGAAAAAAAGTTTAAAAAAATGACTAAAAAAAATGCAATATTTGATCTTTAACCTCCCAAAAGTTAATGGGCAAAAATTCACAAATTTTAGGTCAAAAGAAAGCGTCGTAGAAACGTTCAGATTAGTTGCAGTTCACTCCTGGAATGATTATCTTGCCCAACAAATATGAGTCATAATGAATCATTCTTTGGAACAGGCTTATTAAACAGGTTGATAGTTCCAGCAGTGAACTGCAACTAAGCCAAAATGTCTCGAAAGTGCATACCATAAGCTGATTTTCAAAAGACATTTGCGAAACTTGCGAAAGTTTATATTCACAAAGAAATTTTTGATTAACATCCTAATTTTAGAGGTTTTGTATCTGTTTTGATATGTGATGTCTTAAAACTAAAGAAATTGTTGGGTACAAGGTTGTTAAGTTCTATAAATTTATTCATGAAAGCTATTTTCGTGAAAGTTCGATACCGAAGGTTTCTGATCCATTAATTTCATGAATTGAGATAAACACACTTTCATCAGGAATGTAATTTTGTGAATTTCGCAAATAATTAGTCTCCATAATTTGCATACGTTGAAAGACTGAGGAAAAAAGTATTCCTTCATATGAATTCTGTAAAATCTGAATTTTCACAAGAATTTATTTTGAGAATACGTGAAATCCATTTTTTCCAGTGAAATTTTCTTACCACTTTATTTGGTATATACAGTACTGCCCGAAAGAAATTTACGCGGCTGCGAAGGAATGAATTTTTACATGGAAAGTTTTATCTGTTACATGTAGTCATTGTTTTCAACACAATTTTCTTGAAATCTTTTGTTTGATAAACAAAATAAGGTCGCGAAAGCTAGTAATCTTACGTGGAAAAGTAAAGTTTCTTTCGGGCTGTATAGTATCGATCATTGGACTATTTTTATCAAAATAAAATGAAAATTGGCGAAGTTCAATAGAAACTCCATCGCAGTGCCATATTATTGACCATCATCAACAACAAACTTTCGACAACCACTAAAACAGCATTTGTGGTAGCAGTGGAAAGTGGGACAGTGGTAACAAAAGAAAAACTGGATTTCTTTTTCTTTCTTTTTCTTTTTTGCATTTCAAACAGATTCCTCCTGTCATATTGTCACTCTTAATTCCAATAATGAATTGACCACACAAAACAAAGTTTTTTTAACATCCAAGTGTTTTCGTTGTTCTTTAAAACAAGTCTTAAGTTACACAAGAAACTGCCGGACACCAAGACACCAAACAATTTTTAAAAGTACAGAAGCTGCGACGACGCACCACAACAGGGGCAGGAGACTGTCCTACTGTATGCGAAGTGAATTTATTTATAAAGAGACAACAAGTCATAAAACTGTAGCTACATAGCTACCTGTTTTTAGAACCCAGGAAATACTTTATGTATTCGTATTTTCATAAACAGGGAACTTGTGAAATTTTAAGTGTTACACACTTACAGGTCACAAAAAAGGGAAGGCGGAGGGACAGAAAAGAGGATGTCATTCTATGTCATCATAAAAATCAGTAAGAATTTTCTTACCTGACTGCTGGAGATTAAGCGGCTGGTAATATTTCAGTATTCTGAAATAATAGTGCAGTATAAGGTTGAAAACTTTAGGGGGATGCTTTTACTGTGTCGTTCTGTTGGGGAACACAAATTAGAATTGAACGTTTTTCTGTATTTTAGGACACACTAAATTACTTTGAATAACTTGTAGTGTATCATTCATACATTAACCACGGTTTATGCACAGCCTCTATTCCAATGTTTACGGAATCAGCCTACAACTGTGGACAAAAAATCTTGGAATTACGTACAGACGTACGGACGTACAAACGCTAATGAAAGATCAGCTTATTTCCGCGCTGACCAATAACAAAGGATGATGGCACTGGGAACCTGAAAAAGACCTTGAAGGACATCCACTTTAAATGACTGCGTTGGTATGTTAAGCATGATTCACACTTGTGATAGAGGCAACGAAAGCATATCAAAACTTTTTGATATTCTTGCGTGGTCTCTTGGTTCATATAAATA
Organism: Turritopsis rubra; assembly: GCA_039566895.2. NCBI lineage: Eukaryota > Metazoa > Cnidaria > Hydrozoa > Anthoathecata > Oceaniidae > Turritopsis > Turritopsis rubra. The sequence goes on from CM077622.1 coordinate 3,560,040, forward strand.
ATAGATGAGTGAATCAAGCTGAAACTGTCATGAACCAGTTCCCATTTAGAACTTTCTTTTCAAAGTCTTTTTGCTAAATAAAAGCTGGTTTGAAGTTTACATTTTGTTTTGTTAATAAGCTGCCAATGTTGCCGAAATCCTTGTGCCTGTAAGGGCATTTCATTAGGAAAAATAGTTTTTCATCAACCATACCTTTCTTTGTGAAATTGATATGCAACATTCTACTACAACATTCTAGCCACGACTATTAACATTATGATAAAAAAATCATCAAATTTGACTCAAGCATACCATTTTTAAGTTCTTCACTACTCCACTAATCAAACTTTAATTGTTGTGACACCCACCATCATCAAGGTTGGATACCAAGATAAATATCAGATAATGCAAGAAGATGATTGGGAATATTGAGATATGTTTCCATCGGAGAAACTTTCGCTGCGGAAATTTATGTGAATTTGCAATTTTTTGGCATATTCGTGAAAGTTTGGCTCATGAAGTTATTCCAAAATATTCATTTATAAACTTTTTTGGATATTAGCGATTCGCAAAAATTTAAGTCGTAAAATTTTTCAAATTTCTTGAATTTCGAAACTATATCTTGCGAATTTTGCTTTATCTTCAATTTTCCAATTCCTGAACGTTCATCCAAAAACATTCCTGAATTTTCTTCCTTGCAAAGTTTCTCTAATTAAAGTAACGAGTTCGAGAGAACCTTCTCCCATCATGGGAAACGGAGCCCAACATAAATCATCAGGCCCATGAGATGATAAACTCTTTATTTACTATGAACAATACTGGTCCGATAAACAAAATCGTCCAATATTTACAGAACTTCTTTAACATCTTCTTATACTAATACGCAATCTTGCTTTTTTCTTACCTAACTTTGAAAGAAAGAACTTTCGGAAAATTTTCTCGGGAAGTTCGTCAATGGATATTTGTTTATGTTTTTTCCGTATTAGTATAAGGCACTCCGGTTTAGTGCTTATAATTGTTTTATGATATGAAATACGTTCGGGAAGACATGATATAGCATCTCAGGCGGAGACTTCGAATTACAATCGAACGTAGCAGCTATTGACAACGAATGATAAATAGTCGTTTGAAGAAAAAAGAAGCGTTTGTTTACATTTTTTAAGACAAAGTAATAATAAGAAACATGCATAAAAAAAAATAAGTTTTTATTACGAAGAATAGTTTTTACACATTTACGACTTATGTTGTGTAATGTTGAAGGTTGAAGACGTATCAAACGGCATTTTATCCTATCTCGGTTTGTTTTTTTAGATTTCCAAAGAAAAAAAAGAAAATTTAGTAAAAACTGTGTTGAGCATGGTATTTTTTAGTATGTTATAAAGAAGAAAGTCAAGAAGGAATAAAAGATTAGAGATTTGATTAATCTGTTGGTTTCGGCCGTGAGTAAAATTAGTTAATACCGATGGTGTTTTTCTAATTGGAGATCTCTCTGTTCCTGGAATTTATAAAGAAAGAACTTTGAAGAAACTTCAGCTTTGAAGAAAGAAACATTATTTGGAGGTATGATTCTTTTTAGGATTTAGTTAATACCTTATATCGTACATATGTAAATCTATATACACTCCAAAAGTTAATTTTGCGTGGGTAGTTTAGTGTGTGAGTGAGATATTTCACAATTTGTGAATAATTTTTCTGAGGATTAGCATTGATAATTATGAATATGTTTACCACAAAGACTGAAAGAATTTTTGGTTGACAATAAAGTTAGAAAGTGGAAAGAATTAAGAATTGGTTAGGATTCAGAAGTCGAAAAAATACAGCCTTTTATTTAAATTTTCTTATTTTCTTAATTTTTTTTGTAGCAAGTTATTTGAGGGACTTGGAACTATGACGTCATTATCATGACGTTAAAATATATTGCCGACTACATGTCGGTCACAATTGAATTTGTGTGCAATTTTTCGCTGGGCTTAATATATATGACATTAAACGCATAATTATTTCGTTAACTGTTGCCGTTTGGGGCCCATATTGGCTTTGAGTTATGGCTCAAATTGATTTCTTCAGTAAAACTTTACATTAAATATGATTCGACGTAAACATGTAATAACATTTTTAACAAACAAACTTCTTCCGTGTTCTGTGAATTCTATTTTTGGTGACAAATAAAGGAGAAATCAATAGTTTTACCTCAATACACCGGTTATCAATGCTTGGTAAAAATGTATGGCGGGTAAAAAATTCATGAATCGATGAAAGATTTTAGGGCGGCGTTTTGGACTGCGTTTTTGTATTTCATAGAGTTATTATCAAATGGTTAGTATAGCGTGTAAAAACATCTTATTGGGAAAGATGTAAAAAATTTTTACACGGTATACTAGTCTTCTTATACTAATACGCAATCTTGCTTATTTCTTACCTAACTTTTAAAGAAAGAACGTTAGGTAAAATTTCTAGGGAAGTTCGTCAATGGATGTTTGTTTTTTCCGTATTAGTATAGGGAGAATCTCACATTAGGAGAATCACTAGCTCCATCTTATGGGTTTTTATTACTCCATGGGGTGTTGTACCTTAAGGAAGACATCATAAACCCGCACGGAGGAGAAGGCAATGCAATGTTTTTGCGTTCGAAAGTTCATCAAATTTTCTCAACGTTCATTTCTTTAAAGAGTAATGAAGACCCTGCGTGTTAAATTCTTTGTTGTTGTTTTAATTTTTTATTTAATATTTTTACGCTTTAAGTTCAGTAATAAAGAATAACAACCTTGATAGGTATTAGTAACTATTCTAACCGAGAGATAGTCGATGTAGACCTGTTATGTGTTTGTCTATTTTTTAAATGTGTTTGAACGTAGCTTTTTCGTATCAGTTAGTTTTGACTACTATTCCGAAATAAGCTAGCAGTTTATTTGGTATTTCATTGTAGTGTGTGGATTGTTATTATTAAGGCTCGCCTTTAGGGAAACGAAGGTAGCAAGATCATTATTATATTGTTTTGACCGTATTTGATTGATATCTTTTTGTTTTAGATTAGAAAATTGAGTAGTATAGATGAATGTAATACAAGAAGAGATACATGGTTTTTGTATCATGATGCACGAGTGGAGTTTTGGGTTTTAACATTTCCACAATTCATAGCAGAATAAAGATTTGAAAGATAAAAACATAACAGGATAAAGATTTGAAAGATAAAATAGTCTGAAAAGGTATTGTTTTTGTTAGCTTTAGTTAATAGGGAAATGTGAAGGTATTTTCATATATTTCAGAAGTTTAATCGTGGTTAGGTAGGAGTATACGTTATATTGTCTCTTTTCTAAATCTCTGAACATTGGAATTTTAGCTTTTAGTTTTACTGTACAACTTTGGAAATCTCTAAATAGGCCAGAGAGCACTGAAAAATAGGGATAATAGCATTCTTTGAATGATCGATCCAAAATATTTGTGTTAAATATGATATAATTCCAACATCGAAAAACACAACAATTTTTGTAAATACACAGACTTATCACTGCAGTATTGCGTGTAAAAACAATTTATGGAGAGAAACTGTAAAATGTTTTTACACGCTACACTAGTGCTTTTTATATTATAACTATTACAAAGTTAATTTATTGTCAAGACTAAAACATACATGCTTAGGTAAAAATTGGCTCTTATACTCGTGTGGTATAAGAACCAGTACGAGGCTAAGTTCTAATAAGACAAATGCTTAATCCGGGGTACCAAGATCTTTAGAATCGCCTTCATTCTACATTGGGGCCCAGGGAACTAAAACTACACTTTGCTTTGCACACTAAAGACTGCACAAACTGAAAGAAGGTCAAAGATTAATTTTCTAAGTTTAGGTTGGTTGGATTTCAAGTTTATACTTTCGTTACAACCACATTTGAATAAAATAAATAAAAACTACAAAAGAGAGTATTATATAATATAAAAATAACATTAGCTAGCTACCTTGCCTTTCTTTTGTAGTGGAGTGGAGCTTGATCGTAGATCAAACCTCGTCACGTTGTTATTGCTTAAAAAATATAAACAATTCTTCCGCACTTTTAATAATGAGCGTTTATTAAAAGGTGGTTTCCATTATCTTACAAACCGCACTGCCTTATTACAAACAGAAAGAAAATTTTTTTTAAAAAAATTGCAAAATGCAAGGTTTCATTGGTTAATTAAACAAATAATATTAAAATACTCTATTCTCATTGGTTTTATACCATACCTTTTCCACTTGAGAGCACTGGTGACTAAGTTGCTTAATTATTTTGAAAAATACTTTTATGATATCTGTGATTTTAAATGACTGATGGGATGGCTGTATGGGGGTATGGCTGGAAATAAATCAGATTAATAAAACATTTGACTTTACTTTCGAGTTTTTGCAAGCCAAGATTTTATAGTAGTTAATATTTTAATTAAAAGGATGATGGGTTAAAATGAAATGGATATATAAGAAATTTATTCAGTTACGTTTCACCACGAGGTTGTTCTACAAGTGAGGTTCTTTTTTCCGAGGAAAAACAGAGCGAACAAGAAACGTTTCTGAGAACGATGATATACATACGATGTCGTTTGAACGTTATAAGGACCTAACTGGATACTGGAAGCATATAATTTATAATTTCGAATTATATACTATATTTTAAATAAACTATAATATTTTGCAATATTTTTAGTATGATCTTGTAATTTGAGATTGCTGAAGTGACTGGAACAATTTAAACCGCCTTTTCCTCACATTTGTTAGCGCTGTTACTCTCATTTCTCTCTGTCTTATCTTTTCCATTTCCTTTTTTTCATTGATACCTTGGGAACATGCTTTTTTACAAGGTTTTTAAACTAAACATACCTTCCATTAATGTTGACAGATTTGTGATAGTTTCTTTCTGAAATGTAAAAGAAAATTACATTTTCTAAAACAAGGTTATTAAAACATAAGAAAGACCCGTCAAAAGTCATAGTTATAGCACCAATCCTCAAAACGATCTCCTTAAAATTCACGCTTTTGACCAAATTTCTACTTAAACGGCTCAGTATTTCCAAATTAAGCCTCATTGTGATATCAGTTTTATCAATTATTGATAAAAGATCGTTAATGAAAAAAAAAAAAAAAAATTGAATAGGATAGGCCCAAATATTTACCGAATATTTACCGAATATTTAGAACGTTAGAATGGCTTTTTTGTTGCAATGAGAAAAATCACACTCTCCGTTAAAAACCTTAAGAAGTTCCAATTATTAAAAGTAAAAAAACATGGGAAAGAATATTGATGCCCACATTTTCCAACCATAGTTACAGCTGTCGAAATAGGATTTTTAGATATAACCAGTTTTTTTGCTAATAAGTAATAAAAAGTATAATATACGTTAAATTAGTAAGAAATTTGAAAAAAGGGAACATAAAACAAAACAACCCAAAAAATGCAAAAAACTCTTGTAAGAAACTTAAGCCATGGTAATGTTACTATGGTAATTACCACAATTACTCTTGTAAGAAACTTAAGCCACATTACCACAATGCTTTGCGATACCACAATACCACAATGCGGTAAGAGTAATTAATCTTTTCAGAGCTAAACCAATCAATCATAGAAAATTTGAATTTACTAAATTTTCTTGTTGGCGACATTTCCTTTCATTAGTTCATTCATTGTCAGTGCTGATTTGTGAAACATTATATGAACATATAACATACACAGCATTCAGATTTTCAAAACCACCATATAAGCAAAAGATAAAGTGAAGGTCGTCTAGAGCAAACTCTTTGGTGTATGAAATAGTGGAGTTGGAACAGTAACATGCTCTGGTTATGTACCAAATATTGGTAAAGTCACTATCACTTCATGGGCATATGATCAACTAAGGTACAAATTACCAGCAATTACCTATCATATGAGTTTTAGTCAGTATTGCTTTTTAATTCACATAGCAAGTTTCAATTCGTGTTTACAATCCACTATATATATTCTGCGTAACAGCATTTTCGTTGCTCCGTATGAAAGCCTTCCGGCGTCTTGGGAGTTTTAAGAAACTGTTACGCAGGTCCAAGAAACAAACTGTAACAGTAAAATGTTTAAGTTGCATTCTTTTTTCTCCAGTCCTGACAAGTCTTGTGCACCATTGTTATTGCTTGCTTCCATAGGTCTAATTATTTTCGTCGTGGGTCATGGGTCACTTCTCATGGGTCGATCGCGAGGAAATACGTTACACGTTTTTTTATAAGGATGGTTTCTCTAAACGTCCAGAACATGAACACTTTTTCTTTGTTTTTGTCTATGATTAACCAGTAATCACATGGCACTAGTTCGTGAAATTTTAGTTGAATTCACTCTTAGGATGCAATTTCCCGTGCTGTATAAATAAGTTGGAAATTGGAAAACCAATTTGTAGCAGCGTTTTTGCTCCTCCATGAGAAAGCCGACTCCATTATTTGGTTTAATTATATTGTAAAACATCATAACATTGAGTTGGATTTTACATGGATAAAAAAAATAATTGTCTTCGTCTTTATTGGAATTCAAATACATGAAAACACCTTACCTTCACAAAGTCGGTCAAATGTAATGACGTCATCAGAACTTGGTTCACTCATTTTTGGTTTATCTCCACACAATGGCCCAATGGAGGACGAGTTTAAAATTTGTTTTTTACAATATTACCTGCATTTAACCAATTTTCAATCGATTTTAATAATTTTAGTATCGATTTGCGAGTCCTTGATAAATGATTTTCTGTTTATAAGTTTTGATTGTAATAATTGATTTTCTTATTTTAACATGATTTTCGTGTAGGGAGGTCTGCTGCTCATTTTCTCAGTGTTACTTCTGAAATTTAAATGAAATTTATGTATGAACATATCGTCAATAAATATTTTTGAAACAGTGGGTATCATTTTCCAGTTAATATGAAGTTAATAGTTGCAATAATACCTTGTAATTATACGTGTATTTCTATTTTAATTCATTGCTTCTCCGATAATGAAAAGAATTTCTATACACCATAAATATTTATTAATAAAATCATTTGAAAATGGGGCTAGTTGAAACAGAGAATCTTTGCGCTAGACTGGAAAGTGAAATCATCAGTGTATTCATTGTAAAGCGTGGTCACACAAATGCTGTGTTTCATAACCTCTTCGGCAAGTGAAGTGCCAGAACTGTATATGAACTGTATATGAACAAACATAAGTGGTATTTGGGTTTAGGCACCTGTTAAAAGCTATGCAATGAATTTTCCATCTGTTTTATGTAGCCCTACAGTATTTTTGGGGAAGGGCAGAACCAAACTTATGTTCAGTTTTTTTGCTTATTTTACACGTCTTAGTAAATCTGAAAATGCACATTAAAATGACTTACAGACTGATACAGACTGACTTTTGAAATTTTGTTAATGTGCTCCTACACAATTTTCGACTTTCTATTCGACTTTTGATTAGAGTCACAACATAATAGTCAGCCTTCGAAATTACCAAACCTCGAACCCAGGACCCCGACAGCGTCCGTATATCGAAACGGTAAGAGACACTGGGTTCCAGGTTGGGTATTATCTAAGACTGACTAATTTCTTCAATATAAGGTGTTTAAGTATTCTTTACTTTATTTTGACAAATGCATAAGAAGGATTAAAAGTAAATATAAGAGGAGTATTTGCATAGCAACATTGAAAAATAAAAATACAACCTCCCTTTTTAACCTCGAACCCAGGACCGTTTGTTCCTTTTTGCTATGAAGACGACGAGACCAAAAGGCCTTGGCATCGCAGGCCGAAATTGACTCCTTTTACGGAAACCGTAACATGTAATTTCACTTGTTTTTTATTAACAGAAAACTAAAATCCAATTAAAGTAGAAGACCTTTCTACACGCATTCCTGCTAATATTAACCCTGCATACATCATTATACAAGGTTTTTGGCATTAATATCAATGGAACTATTAGCAGCAACAAAGAATACAAAAAAGAGAATCTCCAGAACGTTTTTAGCAATTTGATAGTTGAGCACACAGTTCTATGTCCAAGTTATCAATATATGAGTTAAATTCAGCTTGCGATGGTACGGCCTTTTCGTTTCGTCGTCTTCATATAGAAAAGATGGCCCTAGATTCGAGGTTGCTCCCTTTTGCTTCGATAAAAAAAACATATTATGGTTGTTGATAATGACTTTCCAAATAAAATTATTGCAAAACTGTAAAACTGGTCAGTCACTTTGTGCTGACGGTTTTTTTATTCTGTTGGAACTTACCATAGAAATGAATTTTTTTGTTTTTCATGGTTAGGTTCCCTAGTTCATATTGATGCATTGGATATCGTATGTGAGCATATTGGTGATGAATGGAGTTATTTAGGGCTATCACTAGGTACACCAAAGGATATTGTGGATATCTTGAAAATTGATAATGCTGAATGAAGAAAGTGCAGAGAGATGGAGGATCTGAACGAGTGAACTTGTACAACTTTCTTGCTGAAACATTTTCCTAATGTTGTTAATAACCGTCTAAAGGAAGACATGACAAACATTAAAAAACAGGTACTTTCTCTATTTGATGGCTTTGACGAACTAGATAGCTCCATAGTCTCCAAGATCATTTCCATGATATGAAATAATTATCGGGGTTTATCCACGAACTTTCGCATCTGTATTACTGCACGTCCTAATGCTATACAAAATATCTTGGAGACAGTCAAAACGTGGAAACATCCAAAGTTGGTTGATGTAATGGGTTTTACAACAGAAAAACAGCTAATCTTTATTGAAAATTATTATAAACAATTTGAAAATAAAGAAGAACATATCTGCAACATTCAACAAAAGATACATGACGATCTCGAGTTTAAGTCATTGGCCACTATCCCAATTTACCTATGGATTTTGTGCCATTTAAACAGCGAAAATAAAAGCAACGTTCATGATTTCAATTATGTGACATAAAAAAATGAGCCTGTACAAAACAGCAAGTCTTCTCATCATCCAGAAATGTAATAAAAAACTATGCTTTGAAGCAGACATTCATGTTGTCAGTCAAAACGCCAGGGTAACCAACATCCTCTTGAAGTTAGCGGAACTTTCTTTGATGAATGATAATAATTTTTAGAATAAAACAGAAGCTAAGAAGCTAATAACAGTAATTTTTGCGAGTGATACTGTTTCCCAGGTAAAATTCAAATTTCCATTAATCTCTTCAAAATTCATTAGTAGGGTAATTCATTAGAAAAAAATCGAATTGTCCTTTACGAAGAAGATCTTGGAACTGAAAAGGCTGATTTGGAGGAAAGTGAATTTCTAGTAGAGTACCAAGTTAAGCAAACAATCAAATATCAGCTTCAACACTTGATTTTCTCGGAGTTCTTATGTGTTTTACATGTATTCACCAAAGGTGAGAATGGCTAAGGAGGACATCTATTGTTTGGAATTGCTTGCCCTCACTCCTAACATTATACAAGGAACATGCTACCTCAAGTGATTCATTGGTTTCTCAGTTGTTGCATAAGATGATCGACTACAAAAAGAGTATCCAACTGAACGAGAAAACGAAAGATGAGTTATTGCACAAACTTTTCTTGAATTGCGTCATCAAATCGCACCGAAAGGGTTGGAAAATACTTGCAGCTATTCTCAACAGCTTCCACACGATCTCTGGATACAGACACCGTATTTAATTTTTCTTGGTGTACGAGCTGTATATTCTCTGCAGTATACGGACATTCCCGTAAACACGAACCTGAACATAAAGGACTCGTGAATGTTATTATTATCAGCTGTGTATGATTCGAAAAAAACAAGGGCCTCATTTCCTAGTAAAAGCGATCCAAGATGCTACCTACTTGCTAGTAGAAACGAGGTATATAATTGACCAATATCCAATTGTGTGGGCGTAAGATAGTAAGAAACTGGCTAAATATTTTTCGTCTAAGATTTGAGCAACCTTGTGGTGGGGCCTATTTTGTCTTTCCGGTTTACGTGGTTGAGTAAGTAAGTAAGTAAGTAAGTAAGTAAAGTTTATAACTCTCATACTTACAATTACAATGAAAGAAAGAATAACTAGGAGACCACTCCATATAGAAAAATTCTAGTCAAAGGGAGTGGCCACCTAAAAAAAAAAAAAAAGTGATAAAAATGATAATAACATATGTAATAAGTTTTCGTCAATTAGTCAATATATTGAGAAATAAGATACGACTTAGTTAAGACTTTTAATTTTGGAAATGTAAGCACAGATAAGTCGTCAAGTTGAAGATGGTTTTGAATGAGATTCCATTGGCAGATCGACTGATATTGGATGGAGAATTTACCAAATGAGAAAGTCTTGAACGGGTGTTGAACTAAAGAACCTACGTTCCTTCCGCGAGTATTATAATTCAAATCAGAGCGTTTAAAAATCAAATTGTTGCGAATAACTTTGGGGAGTTTATCATTAAGAACCTTGTGTATAAAAGATATATTTAAAAATTTTACAATGTCAAAGAGCTTAAGGAGACCTAATTTCCGAAACAGAGGGGATGTATGAGCTAGCCAGTAAGCATTACAAATAGTACGTATTACACGTTTTTGTAGCAGAAAGATACGCTTTGTGACTAGGTTTTCCCTTTGGCCCCAAACCTGACAAGCATAAACCATATGTGAATAAAAGATAGCATAATAGACAGAAATTAAAAGAGGTTGTGGCATAAAGTGACGAAGTTTTGTTAAAGCTCCATTTGCTCTTCTTAGTTTGTAAGATAGCTTGTTGACATGCACAGACCAGTTCAAATTTTCATCTATATGGAGATTTGGGCTCACCTTTGTTCATAAAACTATGCCCTCTGTGAATTAGAAAATTAACCGTTGATCGTCTTAGAAAACAACTTTTTAGAAAATAAGAAGGGGGCTATGAAATCACACCAATTGTTCAGAAAGCAATTCCCTACAACTTCACGGAAAAAGCAGTAGAGAAAATTAAAAAACTCCTGAAGGAATCTAAAAGCGCTCCACAGATAAAAACCAAATACCAAAAATCCATAAATAGCTTTGCTTAGGCAAATATTCCCATCAAAATGCTAGAAAAGATATGTTTCCAAAGAGAGTCACATATTGTTTTACGTAAATATTTAATCTCCAAACGCCATCTACAACGATAAACCTGGAATAAGCTGGTAAATTTGAAACATCAAGAAAAACTCAAATCCTGTTGTTTTTAGGCTGGCTAAAACCACTTTCAATATATAAAAAACTGAATTAAAAATGATCAAACGAGATAAAAAGAATTCAAGATAGTCATTACCTACTGCATTACCTACTGCATAATATCATAATTATCACTAATTTCTTCATAATTATCACTAATTTCTTCATAATTATCACTAATTTCTTGGACTTCCATCCGTAGTTGGTTATTCTTCCCGCCGACTTGCAACTAGGAAGTTGGCTTACGAAGTTGACAAAGGGAGAAAAAGAAACCTCGAACAAGAGAGATTTATAGAGAGAATTATAAAAGTTGATTTATTTTTTTCAAAAATTTTGTCAAAATAACAGAATGAAGAAAAGAATTGGGTACCTTTTAAAATTTTGAAAATAAGTTTAGACTGTCTTTTTTCTAAAATTGTTCTATCATCCACTTTTCAAAAAAAATGTTTTTCACGAAAAAGTGTTGAAGCTTAAGGTAATTTTCAAGTCTAAATATAATGTTTATCTTGGCGTGGGGATTGCGTGGGAGATGCCAAAAAGTTTGAAAACTTCTTCTTCTTATCCCTTTCTCCGATTTCAGTAGGACTTCTGTCTTGACCCAGTTTATATACTAGACATACTTACGTTGAACGTTTTGTCTACATATACAAAAAACGGATTCCAGAGAATGTTCCGTTCAAAAGAAATGTCCGATAATAATGTGATCACATACGTCATGTAGAATGTTCGAGTTCATTACGTCAGAAAACTCACATTCAGCATATAAAACTTCTAATTTACGTCAGAAAGTTAAGTACAGAATACTGACACTCGAAATTCTCGGTCGTTATAATTTTAACGATAAAACAGGGCGTTCAAGGTAAAACTTCGTATCATTCTCCACCATGAACTTTACTGAAACGAGATTTTACCATTTTATTTAATTTGAGAAAGCGCATACCAAAATATTCTAATCAACACCCTGAGCGTTTATTTAATATTCCGAAATTTAGGGGAGCGTCCATTACATGGAATGGAGGGGTTTATAAAAAAACTCTTTTTTGTTTTAAAGCATTATTATGTTCGTCTAAAATTTTCAGTTTGCTGTATTAAAAGAATAAACGTTCAACAGAAACTCTGTCACAGTGTCATATTTTGGTGAAATTTATGAGAGCGTATTAGGAAAAAACAGAATTTTTAGTGCATAAACGAATCGGTTAATACACCGATATAGTCAAAACAACAAGAACCTTCAAAGAAAAAAAGTAAAGATTGGCAGCTTACACTCCTTCACGGGAAAGAGATTACCCAATATCAAGTTTCGTATCAATATCAATTATTTTCTTTGATTTATTTGACTGTAAATTTAGTCCAAATTGTGTATAAGGGGTGCTGCTATTTAAGTTTAATTTTTGTCATCCCCCAACAACCATCATTATCCACTATGTAAATTTTCATTTATGTTTTTTTTCGTTTTTAAAATAAAATTAGGAGAGTAAACAAGTCTTAAGTTAACAAAAGACAGGACACCACCCAACAATTTTTAAAAGTACAGAAACTGCCACCACAACCAGGGTCTCTCTCTACTCCATATTATGTGTGTGGTGTGTGTGTGAAGTGAATTGATATAACTAAGAGAACGCTATATGTTAAACAACACCCAGGAAATATTTTGTGTATTTGTATTTTCATCAACAGGGAATTTGTGAAATTTTAAGTGTGTCACACACTTAAAAGGCCACAAAAAAGATTGGACTGTGGAGCAACAACACACATAGTGAATACTGATAAAAATTTTGTTGACATTGACAGTTCATTCCACCCTGAGGAACATTTTATTGAGCTTGCTGATGAAACTCGTTCAAGCAATGTTGCAAAGAAGCGTGGTACTGTAACTGCCAAATTCCAAACCGAGAAAGGTGATGTTGTGGAGGTAAAGTTGACGAACGTTCTTTATATTCCAACTTACCCACAGTGCATATTTTCTGTGCAAGCTGCCACAAAGAAAGGTTGCAAACTGAACTTTTGTGATGACCATGCTGAGTTGATCGCACCAAATGGTACCATTTTCCCAATCGTACAGAAAGGGAGACTCTACTACTTGTACAAGACTGCTGTCACCAAAAGCCGTTCCGAAACTCTAAAAACTTGGCACCAAATTCTTGGTCACTGCAATGTATCAGACATTTCGAAGATGGAAAAGTGTGTGCAAGGTATGAAAATCAGTGACACTTCTGACTTTGACTGTGAAACCTGCACTGTCGCTAAGCACCCAAACACTCGAAACCGAGCTCCAGACACAAGAGCTAAACAACCTTTTGAATTAGTCCATACCGATCTTTCCGGTCCAGTCGACCCAGTTGCTAAAGACGGTTTTCGTTATTGTATTGTTTTTACTGATGATTTTTCGGGAAACATGTTTACTTACTTCCTGAAAGAGAAATCAGATGCTGTTCGTGCAACCGAGAAATTCCTAGCTGATACTGCGCCCCACGGCAAGGTGAAAACATTAAGCTTCCATGACGACATTTTTCCATCAGGGGACGTCACACGACTTCGCTCGGACAATGGGGGAGAATACATCTCGAAAGAATTTGAGGATCTCATGTTGAAACACAGCATCAAGCACGAAAAGTCCTCTCCATACTCACCACACCAGAATGGCACAGCCAAAAGAAGTTGGCGTACACTGTTCGAAATGGCCAGAGCCTTGATTATTGAGTCTGGTTTACCGAAATATCTATGGACATATGCCGTAATGACCGCTACGCATATCCGAAACCGATGCTACAGCCAAAGGATCAAGAATACGCCCTATGGTTTGATAACCGGTGTGAAACCGAATGTTACAAAGTTACATGTTTTCGGGATACAATGCTACACGTTTGTACAGAACGCTAAGAAACTTGAACCTCGTAGTAAGAGAGGTGTTTTTGTTGGTTATGACCGGGAAAGTCCCAGTTACCTCGTCTATGATCCGGAATTGAAGTCTGTGACCAAACATCGACTTGTAAAATTTACCGATTACTTTCAGACACCTGCTGATGCTGATGACATGCTGTTTCCAGGAAACACTGACCAACCAACATCGAATCCTAGCACCGCCAAGCGTACTGACTCATCGACTGAAACCGAGCAAGCAGAATCATCGACCGAGAGCGTTGAACCACACCGTTACCCGTTAAGGAACAGACAGCCACCGAGTTATCTTGCAGACTATAGCGTTACCAAAGATACGGACGACGACTACGTGAACTCTGTTGATTTTTGTTACTATGTCGCTAACGGACCACCGACTTACAAGGAGGCCATCGAATGCAATGAAGCTGACGAATGGAAGAAGGCAATGGATTCTGAAATCACTTCTTTGAGAGACAATGACACTTTCGTAGAAACTTACCTTCCAGATGGAAAATCACTAGTCGGGGGCAAATGGGTGTACACATTAAAGGGAGACCCAACCAACCCCAGCTATAAAGTTCGTTTTGTTGCTAGGGGCTTAAGTCAAGTGAAAGGGGTTGACTATACTGATACCTTTTCATCGACCACCCGAATGGAATCTGTCCGCACCCTTGTACAAATTGCCTGCTCACACGACTTGTTACTACATCAGATGGACGTAAAGAGTGCAAACCTACATGCAGACATCGATGAAGAAATTTATGTTGAACAACCACCAGGATACCGTTCCGACCCAAATAAAGTTTGGAGATTGAAGAAATCACTGTACGGGTTAAAACAAAGCGGGCGGAACTGGAACATTACTTTACATGAATATCTTAAAGAGCTGAAATTTACTCAAACCAACGCAGACCCCTGCCTATTCATCAAATCAACCAACGATGGGGGAGTTGTCGCGGTACTCGTTTGGGTTGATGATATTATAGTTGCTGCCAGCTCAGACGAACCACTGAAGGAGATCAAATCAAACCTGAATAACAGATTCCGAATGAAAGACATTGGTGAATTGAAAACATTTCTCGGGATCGAGTTCAGCAGATACGGTGACACCATTACCATGACCCAGAAGCAGTATATTTGAAGAATTCTCAACAAATTCGGAATGGAAAACTGCAAACCTCGTTCCACTCCATGTGAAAGCAATCCCAAAGCGTACAAGGATGATGCTGATTCAGACGATATCGACATTCACAATAATCACCAGATGGTTGGGAGTCTTGTCTATGCAATGGTTTGTACAAGACCTGACCTCAGTTACGTCGTAACCAAACTGTCCCAGCATCTCTCCTGTCCAGACAAAGTCGACATGATTATGCTGAAACACGCCCTACAGTACCTGAAACAAACCGCAGAATACAAATTGACTTTCAGCAAACCTGATTCCGACCTATCGTTAGCCGCCTACTGTGATGCTGATCGGGCAACCTGTATCGAAGACCGCCGAAGCATTTCCGGATACTGTGTCAGCCTCAACAAACGCGGACCACCAATAAGTTGGAAGTCAAAGAGACAGACTTCCGTCGCGCTATCGACATGCGAAGCCGAGTATGTTGTGTTGTCCGTGGTATGTCAAGAGGTGATGTATCTCAAACAGCTGATGAATGACTTTTTGTTAAAGGATATTCACATAGAAATAGCCAACGACAACCAAGGTGCTATTGCTTTAGTGAAAAACCCGACAAAGCATTCAAGAGCAAAGCATATAGACATTCGATACCATTTTGTACGTGAGTGCTATAGCAAAGCCATGATGAACTTGATCTACGTGCCAAGCAATGACAATCACGCGGACATTTTCACAAAACCACCTAAAAAGTTTTTACTAGTTAAATTTCATAGTTTTATGTTTGGGGCATAGTAACTAGCCATCAAGTGGGGGTGTTAAGTTAGTCACGTCCAATATTTTATGACGGCTGTTTTGTTTGTTTGCATACGCAACGTTTGTGTTTGCTTCATACATTCTTATTCTGTTGTTCTGTTTATTACACCAATAATATATCCAATATGATAACCCAAGTGCGGATACGTTCTTAGAAAAGAAATATACGTTTTCTGTTTGTGACTAGATCTACTGTCTTTTTATTATCTCAAGTCCGTTTAGTGTCCCTCCATTATGAACAAAAACTTAACAACAACTGTGGACAAAAAATCTTGGAATAACGGACGTACGTACGGACGTACGTACGGACGTACAAACGCTAATGAAAGATCAGCTGCTTTCCGCGCTGACCAATAATCTCATACAATCTCATGTTTCTCCAACTGCAAAAGAGAGATGGTGTTTATTATTATTATTATATATTTATTAGAAGAGATTTGCGGTACTTTTTCATTCAATATGTTTCTAACAAACGCTCCCTTAAGGAGAGGGTATTTCCCCTTTAGGGGGTGGGGGCGTTAATTAGAAGGGGCGTTTAAAAGAGGGACGCGTTTATAAAATACTAGTATACCAATAAATGTTTTTACAGGTTTCCCATAAAATTTTTACAACGCTCTTAAAACCTTTCTTTTTTCTTTCGTTGTCAATAGTTGCTACGTTCGATTGTAATTCGAAATCTCCTCCTGAGATGCTATATCATGTCTTTCCTCTAACGTATTATACTTCATCAAACAATTATATATTATAAGCGCTAACCAAGAGTGCCTTATAACTACTACGGAAAAAACATAAACATATATCCATTGACGAACTTCACGTGAAAATGTACTTTACTTTCTTTCTGTCAAAGTAATGTAAGAAAAAAGCGAGATTGCGTGTAAGGAGATCTTTGATTTTTAGGGAGACGCTTATTATAAGACTGAAGGCGTTTAAAAGAAGAGGGCATTAATTAGAGGATTTAATGTAGAAAAGAAATCATCAACTAGTTTAAAAATTTAGAATTTATTTGCCAGAGCTCACAAATCTGAGACAGAGAAGTACACACAAAACTGGGCTAGTGAATAACAACATGGTAGGTGCGCTGACATGCCCCCTCTGCGTGCACGACCTGATTTCCCGCCCCCAATCAAATCATAGTCAAAAGAAAAAAGCACTATGGTCAAATGCAGTATTTCAAAATGGTAGACAAACATTTGTTGTTCAAGTATTAGCCAATAGAATCGTTTCTAAAAATAGATGTAAAAGGGTCAGGGCTGTCTTGTCCAACCCGCCATACAGTTTTCGCTTTTGTGAGGAATTCGTATCTGTAACACTAGAAGATTGCAATCCATTAGGAACAAGATGAGTGAAGAGCGTTCAGAACTTGTTGCTACAGCAAAATTAGCTGAACAAGCTGAACGATATGACGATATGGCTACTGCTATGAAGAAAGTGGTTATAAATGGTGGATTGCTACAACAAGAGGAAAGAAATTTACTTTCAGTGGCTTACAAAAATGTAGTTGGTGCAAGGCGTTCTTCTTGGAGAGTTATCACTGGTATCAAAGATAAGACAAAAGATGCTGGTAATGAACGAAGAGTTGCATTGGCTGAGGAATACAAAAATAAAGTTGAAAAGGAATTACAAGACATTTGCCAGGAAGTGCTTGATTTACTGATAAACCATCTTATTTCAGCAGTTTCAGAGCAGATTGAGAAAGTAGAAAGTGATGATGATCTTTCAAAATTGATAGAATCCAAGGTATTTTATCTGAAAATGAAAGGGGATTACTACCGGTATCTTGCAGAAGTTTCAGGAGAAAACGATTCGGTAGTGATAAATGATTCTGAAAAAAGCTACCAAGATGCTTATGATGTCAGTTGTAATGGTCAAAATAAAAAAGGTTTAATGAAACCTACGCACCCAATTCGTCTTGGACTTGCTCTGAATTTTTCAGTATTTTATTATGAAATAAAGGAGGATCATAAAAAAGCTTGTGAGTTGGCCAAAAATGCATTTGACTCTGCCATTGCTGAACTGGACACATTGAATGAGGAATCTTACAAGGATAGCACTCTAATTATGCAGCTTCTTCGGGATAACTTAACTCTGTGGACTTCAGATGATAAAGACGAAGATGATGTTGCTGTTAACTAAAACAGCATTTGGTGAAGATTTGTGTTTCGATGAATTGAAAACATCAGATCAGTCATATTGATATCTTGGCAGTTAGAAGGATTTTCTGTAAAGATACGGTGATTAAGTCCCTTCAAAATGTTAATTGTGTAGGTAACTGCTATAAATAAATATTTTACGTATCTATTTGTTTAACGATAAAACAATTATTGAAGTTACATTCAACTTCCCAATTGTTTTTTATGATTTTAAAGTGAACTTATGGTATATCATATGCAAGTATCTGATATGTGATACCTGAATTTTGTTAAGAAATTTTATTGAATGATATTTCAAAAAGCGGTTGAGTAGGGTGATTGACAGAAACAGTATTGACTTCTTTTTATGTTTAAATTGATGTAACGTTATTAATATAGTTTATATTATACATCATTTCTTTCGAATTAGCTGAGGAACAAATAATTAGCAGTGGTTTTTATTTTTCATTATTTTCATTTTCATTCTCCAACTAAGAAGATAAGATGAAATTGCTACAGTAGAGCCCAAAAGAAACTTTACATTTCTGCATAAGATAATATAATATATAATATAGCTTTTGTGAAAATTCACCATCTTTAGAAGTTAATGTTTTTTTATTTATCTAACAAAAGATTTCATGTAACAGATAAAACTTTACATGAAAATCTTCTGTGTTTTCATGTAAAAATTCATTCTTTCGTGGACTTGTACAGTTTTATTTGGGCTTTACTGTAGCTAAATATCTGCCACATTTTCTAGTGCTTGGACCAAAAGGGGGATCAATTTGGTATTTTTCTGTTCACATATACTTCTATTCCACAAATTATGGTTGGTTTATATATATAAGAACGAATTTGTCATCTTGTTGATATTGTTTTTGTTATGAGTAAAATTTAAAAAAGATTTTTCCACAATTGAAATTGTACATGTACCAAATAATGTTTTTAATAGTTAGTTGTATAGTTTTGAAAATATCCAGCTCTGAAAATAATCAATTTGTTCTCCTTTTTTAAGTTTCTCCTTCTTTGATAGATTGGTGGAGTACCAGACAATAAATTATTCACTCATTGCTTTTAAATTAAAACCATTTTCAGGTTCTTGTCATACAAAATATAGGGTATAATAATAGCTTATTAACCGTTAGCCGGTCGATACGAGAAATATTGACCGAGATTGTGACGTCATGGACTGAGCAATAGGTCCATACGAGCGATCTATTGTTAGATAGATGTTCTTATGACTGATCTAACGAGTTGATAACACACCTTAAAGTTTGGCAAATATGACGAGTATCTCGATCTTTCAAACAGTATTTATAATTTTGACCATGAAGGTACTTTCGTTACAAAATCATTCGGTTTTCGTCCTAGGCTCTGATAACAGCTAAACTCACGCGAGGAACTTTCATCAAAACCTACGTTGCATTCTCGTTATATGATACGACGAAAAAAACCGTAAGGTTTTTGACCTGCACAAAAGCTTTTCGAACCTTTCACTTGTGAAAAAACGGTAAAATTTCTGCTGGCGAAATGTTTTCCATCAGCCTCAGTAAAAAATGATGCGGCGTGATGTTTGCAGTGGGGTTTTTCACACGCTTACAAAAGTACGCCCACCCTGGACTCATCTTGATCTTCATTGTTTTAGTATAAGATTTTGTTCCCTTCACAATTTCCTCAAAGGGCGTAAATTGGTTTAATGGAAAAAGAGAGTGTTTGTTTTGAATTTTAACCAGTTCCATTTTAATCGGGTCGCCACCTCGGAAATTTATTAACCATTCAAATTCAGACGAAACAAACATGCATTTACAATACATTTGAGTCCTCACGAGAAAAAATATCGAACGCTGCAGACTTTTGCGAAAAGTTCCTTCACCAAGCTATAGTACAACGTTTTGAGTAACCAAAAGGTTTCTAAAATCTGATTAGTAGAGAGAATCCAGACTTGATTGTTCTAAAGTTCAAAGTCCATAAGCGTCATGCTTCGTCTTCAGCAAGAGGAGAGAAAAGTTGCAAAATGGTATTTGTGGTCTTCCCTCTAGTTGCTTTCATCGTTGCTGTACTATTCCTATGTAGAAAGCTGAACATTTACCACACATGGACGAAAAAGGTAGTTTTCTCCTTTGCTTGTCTCTTGTTTCACTCACTGCTGATTTGTATAGTTATTGTGTGTATAGCTAGCAGGTTCTTACCTTTTTAACCTCACAAGGCTTCAGAATGTCACACCTTCTTAAGCCGACCCCTTGCAAAGTAACTATCATTTGCGCTCCTTGATTTAGCTAAAACTGAAGAATAAAGTGATTATAATAAGTGTGAGTTATAAAAGATAAATGAAATTTTGACATACATAAATATAATATCTTTATATATATTAAAGGTTTTGTTCAATACTGAGAGTGCTCAATACTGTGAGTAGAGCATTAATATGAGCATTAATATGAGCCTGATGATCATGAAGACGTGAAACTGTCAGAAGCACAGATAATGTAGTTCTTAATTTCTGAATATAATATAACTAGTGTAGCATGTAAAAACATTTTACAGTTTTTCTCCATAAATTGTTTTTACACGCAATACTGCCATGATAATTCTGTGTATATACAAAAATTGTTGTGTTTCTCCATGTTGGAATTATATCATATTTAACACAAAAATATTTTGGATCGATCATTCAAAGAATACTATTATCCCTATTTTTCAGTGCTATTTGGTCTATTTAGAGATTTCTAAAGTTGTACAGTTATACTAAAAGCAAACATTCCAATACTCAGAGATTTAGAAAAGAGACAATACAACGTATACTCCTCCCTAAGCAATGTATACTCCTACCTAACCACGTTTAAACTTCTGATATATAAGAAAATACCTTCAAATTTCCCTATTAACTAAAGCTAACAAAAACAATACCTTCTCAGACGTTTTTATCTTTCAATTCTTTATTCTGCTCTGAATTGTGGAAATGTCAAAACCAAAAATTTCATAATCTAAAAAACGATATTCAAACACTATCAAAAACAATATAATAATGATCTTGCTACCTTCGTTTCCCTAAAGGCGAACCTTAATAATAACAATCCACATAATACCATAAAAAACCTGCTAGCTACACATTTCGGCATAGTAGTCATAACTAGCTGATACGAAAAAGCTACGTTCAAACACATTGAAAAAATAGACATCGGTAGAAAATGATAAACTGATAACACATAACAGGTCTACATCGACTATCTTGTCGGATAGAATAGTTACTGATACCGATCAATGTTGTTATTCTTTAAAACAAAAACAAAAAATTTAACACGCAGCGTCTTCATTTCTCTTTAAAGAAATGAACGTTGAGAAAATTTGATGAACTTTCGAACGCAAAAAACATTACATTGCCTTCTCCTCTGGGTGGCTTTATGATGTCTTCGTTAAGGTACAACACTCCATGAAGTAATAAAAACCCGTAAGATGGAGCTAGAGATTCTCCTAATGGGAGATTCTCCCTATACTAATACGGAAAAAACAAACGTCCATTGACGAACTTCCCGAGAAAGTTTACCTAATGTTCTTTCTTTAAAAGTTAGGTAAGAAAAAAGCAAGATTGCGTATTAGTGTAAGAAGATATCTTTATGTATGTACTTATAGTTATGTCTATATAATCTTGAAATCATAGTGGCAATTTGTTGCCATTACTGTAATTGACCAGTTCAATTCCAAACAAAACATAAATGAATGAATTTATACCAAATTTTGTACTGCAGAGAAAACCAAATCAAATTCAAAACAGTTTGGTTAAATCTGGGTAAAGATGTGGAACAACATTAGCAAAAGGTTTCTAGATAATCATAACTGAACCTAGGTACACCAAGTATCAATTTATATACTAATAGCGAGTTGTGCATCCACTTATTAGTTTGGCCAGTGTGAATAAAAGGACTGGGAATGAAATGTTCGTATGGACTGTTATATAGTGACATTTTAGGTCGTGCGTAACTGAGTTGTGATTTTAATGGCGATTAGTATTATAGGAGTAGCACGACGTCAATGGGCAAATTGCATTGCACCCTAAATAGAACGCGATTTTTAGGGTCAAATATCTCGAGAACCAATGGGAATAACTGACGTCACTTTGGGCGTGCGATATTGGCGGTGGGGTGTCGGAAAATTTGGGTCTAAAACTTTTTGGGGACGGGTGTGACGTCATTAGGATCTTTGATCGTCGATATTTCCGTAACTGTTAGTCGTACATAGGCGATCCAATACATTTTCTTGATCATGTTTTCGAGCTCTACAACTTAGTGATACTTATTCTTTTGCATTGTGTGATTTTATTTTTTATCATCTCTATAATTTGAAAGAACATGGGTGAAGATGGGAGTGTAACTCATGTAACTCATTGGGGATGGGTGTGACGTCATCTAAAAGTGAACCGGTAAAATGTTTTTACCCGGGATACTAGTCTTATATACTAATACCGAGGTGTGCATAACAACTTTATTTTAGAGAGTGATACATTTTGAAAAATTTCACAGTTTTCTCATGGGGAGCGCGTAAAACCACGATGCTGCGAGAAGCGTTTATCAGTATTTATATATTAGCAAATGACGTGACGTAAATTTTTTGGCACGTGGGACATTGCATTGCACCCTATATAGAATGCGATTTTCAAGGTCAAATATCTCGAGAACCAATGGGGATAACTGACGTTTCCGGGGTCGAAGACATTGGTGATGGGGTGACCAAAAAAAATTGGGTCTAAAACTTTTTGGGGGACGGGCGTGACCTCATCAAAATCTTTGATTGGCGATATCTCCGTAACGGTTTGACGTACACAGACGAACCCATACATTTTTTTGATCAGCATTTCAAGTTCTATAGCGTGGTACTACTTATCCTTTTGGATTGCGTGATTTAATTTTTCATCCCCGCCATATAAAGAGGATGAATAGGGCTCCATCTCTAGCTCCATCTTACAGGTTTTTATTACTTCATGGAGCGTTATGCCTTAAGGAAGACCTCATAAAGCTACCCAGAGGAGAATGTAATGTTTTTTGCATTTGAAACTTCATCAAATTTTCTCAACTTTCATTTCTTTAAACAAGAAATGAAGACGCTGTGTGTAAAATTTTTGTTTTTTGTTTTTAACATTTTTTTATTCAACGCTTTAAGTTCAGTACTAGAGAATAACAACATTGATATTTCTCAGTAACTATCCTATCCCACGAGATAGCTGAGGTAGACCTGTTATGTGTTCGTGTTATCGGTTTATCATTTTCTACCGATGTCTATGTGTTTCAGCGTAGCATTTTCGTTTCAGTTAGTTTTAACTACTATGCCGAAATGGGTAGCTAGCAGTTTATTTGGTATTTCATTGTAGTATGTGGATTGTTATTAAAGGTTAAAGAGAAGCGAAGGCAGCAAGATCATTATTATATTGCTTTGATAGTCTTTGAATGATATCTTTGAATAGTATAGATGAATGTAATGCAAGAAGATAGTAAAAATCACGGTTATATACATAATTTACATGGTTTTTATATCATGATGCACAAATGGAGTTTTGGGTTCTGGACATTTCCACAATTCATAGCAGAATAAAAATCATCAGTTTGAAAGATACAAACTTCAGAAGGTATGATTGTTAAGTAAGTAAGTAAGTGTATTATTTGGTAAAGAAGGTTAAAGTTTACAAGTCAGTTATAAAACTGATGTGGACCTCCTATGCACTACCTATCGCCCGTCTGGTTTTAGGAAGGAAGCGTTTGCCGTGCAAATGGGACAAGCGAAGCGTAGTTTATAAAATTAAATTGTAAAATTTTTAAAATTTCAAATATTTAGACACTCAGAGATAGTAAAGATATTTGTTTTTGTTTGCTTTAGTTAAATAGGAGAAATTTGAAGGTATTACCCTATATTGCCAAAGTATAATTGTGGTGAGATAAGAGAATACATTGTCTGCTATCTCTTTTCTAAATCTCTTTTAGTAGCCAGGTGATAAAAACTGTTCTGCTTTGCATTTTGTTTAACTGTACAGCTTCTGAAATCTCTAAATAGGCGAAGTAGCACTGAAAAATAGGGATAATAGCTTTCTTTAAAGGAGCTAAGGCACGAATCGCTTGAATGATGCTAGAGATGCGATAATACCGGGTGTCCCAAAAAAAAACTTTACATTTTTTGAAAAGCTGCTAAAAATGTAATTAAAATAATATAACAAAAAAAACACTATCACTTTCACTGAGAATTTGCTCCCTTCGTTGAATAGACATTCAGGTTCAACATAATGCTTATCTCCTTGACTGTATGCATGGTGGTTAAGCGATTAGTTTTGACTTGAAGTGTTAAGTCTTTTTCATCTTGAAAGGCAAGACGTGCGATAGAGTGTTCACTGAAACGTTGCAGAAGTTTCGTCAAAACTGTAATTTTTGCTGGTTTTTCATAACGCCATGCCTCATTCAACCTGTGCTAAAAACAGAGAGTATATCCATTTGGTGAAAGATTTAGTAAATATGATGGATTCGTCAAACCAGTAACAATTTTTATAGTGAATGATAACTTTTACTGATTAATAGCGATTTTTGAAAATGTATAGTTAATAATAATAGTTTAAAATAAGAACTAAAATAAGTTTTGAGTCCTTGGGCTTTCATCCATATCGGTTGGTTCTTCTGCCTTGACTTACCTCCAGAGATACGTATACCATTGCTGTAATTTGCCCGAAAGCCAGTGTGCAGTCCATGACACTCCGTGACACTGGCAAAGTTTGTATATTTGGAAGTAGAATAATCCATGATTCTTTAGATGCCTTCATTATGAATTCCTCAGCTCACCTTAATTATTTTATTCTCTCCAATCTAATCTAATTCATTGTTTTGCTTTTAGTTAATGAGCTTCTTTTGCTTTAAATCTTTTGACTTCCTCAGAAATTTTGTGAAGTGTGACTTTTGCAAATGCGTATAAAGATAGGAATTATGTTGTTGATACATTTTCTTCTTCTTAGGTGGATAGAGCTTCTAATAGACATGGTGGTGAACTTGTTGCTCAAGTCTTGAAGGTCAGCAAATTGGTTTCAAAAAATGATTTCACTATAACATAAAGAAATTATAACAACATTATGAAATGATTAATACCCTGAGAATTTCATTTTTCAATATTCACCTTTTTTCATTTTACAGAGTCATGGTATCAAGTATGTTTTTACATTATGTGGTGGCCATATTTCCCCAATTCTTGTTGGTTGTGAACATCTTGGAATCAAAATTATTGATACACGACATGAGGTATGATTCTTGTCCATGATTCTGTTCCAGATGTCTATCTCCTTGAAAGAACTTAGTTTTTCGGTGCCCATGTGGGCTATTGAGATGGTTAAATAGATTCCATTTGTTAAGTTGGCTTACCATGCAAAATTTCCAATGATAAAGTTTTTTTGTTCATTAGTTCTTTGAGAAAGAAAAAAATACTGTACAAAAAATATTCACTTGTTTGTTTTTTCACAATCCAATTTCTTGTATGAATTTTAAACTGATGTTATTATACCAATTTAGAAAATTTGAATTAATTTATGCATCTCGTTCTTTTCTAAAGCTATCAATGAAAATGTGTAAAAAAATGTATTGTTTCAACAACAATGTCTTATGATGTCGGAAACTCATTTATGCAAATCAGTGTCGCTTCAAAACAAAATGTTGTATATATACCTGCAATCGGCATCTATCTAAGAAGAAAAATCACTGAGAAATCAGCATTTTTCTTTATTACATTCATTAAAAGTATATTACCAATACATCTTTTAAGCCAATAGAAAAAATGAGCGTTTCAGCCCCTTTAGATAATATTGTTAAATACAATCCTTACATGCCAAACATTCCGTTTCTGTTCGAAATCAGTGATTTTCAGATACAATTGCATACTTGGCCATCATTGGATACAATATATAAAGAATCTGTAATGTGAGCTACAATGGGAACTGCAATGTGAACTGCAGCATCAAATAGTGATTTCTTCATTTCTTTCAGGTTAATGCAGTGTTTGCTGCTGATGCTGTAGCTCGGCTTTCTGGTACAGTTGGTGTTGTGGCAGTCACTGCTGGACCAGGTAAATACGCAAGTGATGTTTTTATGATGTCTTACTATTTATATCCCCTTAGATATATGTGCTGGCGCTGTTCCCCCTTTTTGAAAATGACAATTAGTATAGTAAGTTTAAATCTTACATAAACATAACTGGGAAGTTTAAAGTTTATTTTCGTGATCTACACTTGAGCCTAAAAGCAAGGATACAAAAGGTTAAAGTTGTAAAATAACGCCGCAGATACTGACAGAAGAAAAGGGATACGATGGTAACAAGCAATCATTAATAATTAAAAGTAACATTGAATTCTCTAAGAACCATAAAAGATGAAAACTATGGTCTTGTATATGAAATCCCAAAGGATTATAGAGGAGGTTAAGCTGTTTTGTCTCTAAAAAAATCTGCAATAAAGGAAGAGAAATGGACAAACATTTATTAGATTAGCATCCTCAAAGGATCAACTGTGCAAAAGTTTTTTTGCATTCACAAAGAAAACAATACTAACACAACCCGAGGACAACCAAAAAAAACCAAAAACCAACAACAAAAAACTTTGACTGGAAATTAGAATGTTGTACTAATTCACCTGTATTTCAAAAATGGTATACCCACTCCATGATGGAATGTGTTTATATTGTAAAGTTTCAGCTGTTATATCTTCCAGGCTTTGCTCCTCAAAAATCCAAAAAAGTGTTTTATATTATTTTTTATTATTTACTTGTAATGAATATTAAATATATATATATTAAATATTAAAGGGGATTTTACTTTTGATATTACATTGTTTATATTATAAGCTGCCGGCATTTTAATCATCAAAATTCGTCATAACAAACACAAATTAATGGCTTTATTTACGTTACAACAACACAAGTTTTCAGCATGACTTTCATTGGCCTGAAGTGATCACCTCTACGCAAGATGTAAAAAATATTACAAATCTTTGAGTTTAAGTATTATATATGGTTATTACAGAACATATTCAGTAAGAATGTAAAATAGCACTAAGTAAATAAATATTATGTGCACTGACATTTCTACTATAGAACCAATTATAATAAAGCAGAAGTGTTCTCGTAAACATGGAAGATTATGATTATTCACATTTTTTTGTTGTTGTTTTTTTTGTTTTTTTTTCGTTTTTCATACATCAATAAGTATTGGAAATTCATTATTTTTTTCAGCTTCCCATTTAAAGGGAATCGACTGTTGGTGCAGCACCAACAGTTGATCAGAGGAGAGGGATGTGATATTACTAATGGTTGACAGAAAAAAAGAAACAAACACAAAATTAATCACTCATCATCCCGCCAAAACAAATCTTTTTCTCCATATTTGTCATTATTTCACTTCATATAATTGCAACTAACTAACATCTACTTCAAAAGTGTGTTATTCCTTCAAAAGTAACAAGTGGTAAAACAAACTGCTTCAAAAGTAACAAGTGGTAAAACAAACTGACAAACTACTTTTACCAAAATATCAGGGTTTTTTTAAATGGTATATTATATTTCAAGTATATAAATTATTTTTGGCTTTTATGTAATCATCACTGCAATATCATTTTTTTTTTATTTTAACATTTCTGATAATTTGTTAAATTTCAAAAAATTCTTTAATTGAGAAGACTTCGCAACAACTTTCCAAATTGACTTATGATTTGTTTTGTTTAGGACTTACAAATACAGTCACTGCTATCAAGAATGCTCAAATGGCAGAATCACCACTTCTTTTATTAGGCGGGGCTGCGGCAACACTACTCAAGGTAAAGGATACAACATGATACAAACTCTTTCTCTTGACCAGTAGTTAGATGTTTCTGTCTGTTATAGCTTCATGACAAAGCACCAGTAGCAGCACATCACATTTAAAATCACTCAGTGTAATGGTTATATTTATTAGGGTCGAGGTGCATTGCAAGACATTGATCAAATGTGCTTGTTTAAACCATTGTGTAAGTTCACAGCAACAATTTCTAGGTATAAAATAATCATGTTTCGTATTTGTTAATAAGAATTTATTTATTAATTAATGTTTACCCAGGGTAGCCTCTTCAGTTCTGATAGAACTGTTATCAATGAGGGTCCTGCGATTGATTCTACTGCTAAATCATTTCAACTTGATTGTTTCTTGATTGATTTCAGGGTTGCTGATATTATTCCAACTCTACAGAAAGCAA
This sequence comes from Turritopsis rubra, assembly GCA_039566895.2. Lineage (NCBI taxonomy): Eukaryota > Metazoa > Cnidaria > Hydrozoa > Anthoathecata > Oceaniidae > Turritopsis > Turritopsis rubra. The sequence goes on from CM077622.1 coordinate 3,588,357, forward strand.
TGTTCATGGCTCAATCAGGAACACCAGGTCTGTTAAGCTTGATATGTGTTAAGCTTGATATGCACTGATCGTTTAAATGGTTAAGGCACAATGATCTTAAGCTTTTAGGCAATCTTATGATTTTCATAAATAATTCCTCTCGTAAGGTGGTCATCATTATAAAAATGACAAAATGTGTTTTAAGGCTTTAAGATAGTTGTGCCTTAATCATTAAGACAATCATTGAAAACAAAGCATTTTTATAATTCATTATCTTCAATGCTAAGTAAAAGTAGAAAAATTCTTGTTGGTTCACGAATGTTACAAGTTCATATTTGATCCGGAATGTGCTAAACCCTGATTTTTCGAATTTCAGGTCCTGTCTTTGTAGAGTTTCCAATTGATGTTTTGTATCCTTACAAACTCGTCCGTAAAGAGGCTGGTATAAAGGTTTGTTCCATTTTGCTGAAAAGTATGAATAGTTTGAAGACAAGATACATGCAGAGTGAACTAGATGGTTCTGAGTGACTTGTTTTTTCTATTTTTCTATCAGAATGATTTGTAGTTCCTTTTCATGGAATACATCATGTTTTCTTTAAATATAGGATTCTCCGAAAGGATTCATGCCGAAAGTTGTTAACTGGTTAGTATTTTTTTTTTCTCAGTTGTCTTTTTTGTCATGTCTATATAACTATTTTGCATACGATGTTCTACCACCTCCACTAACTGATGGCTGACTTCAGAATATATATCAGAATGTATATCGAAGTTGATCATTTGCATCTACCTTTGTGTTTTGTTATATTTTTGTGAGTTGTTTCAATTGTTACAATTTGATGCCACCACCTCACAATTTCTTCTGTCAGGTACATATCCAACAATGTAGATGCAATATTTGCTGGTGCTTGGGATGTTATATCAACTAAACCTTTAAAACCTTGCATTCCGCTGCCAAGCAGACAAAATGGTGCGTTTACCTTATCGGGGAAAAATTTGTCGGGGAAAAAGTGACAAAAATTTTGCCCGACGAAAATTTTGCCCGGTGGAAACATTTCTGAGAAAAATCTCAATCGTTTGAAACAGGCGAAATTGGGAAATTTAGTTATTACTTGTGCTTTTAACCTTAGAAATATTAAGAAATGTCATCATGACAATGAGAAATATTGGGCGTGTTCATGTTCCTCTACAAACTATCTTCACTATAAGATTAACAGCGTTTATCATCAAAGGGATTCTCGCATCTCGTGTAAATTTCTTGGGCGGACTTCATAGCCTCTAATATGCCGGCCTTTTCGAACCCTTTTATGATTAAATCATTTTGCTGCTTCAAATAATCATACATTTGGACGAGTAGAGGCTAAGTATAACGTTAATCCCTTAATGCTTTCTCGCTTTTAGTCTCAAAAGCATTGGAGTTATTGCAAGCAGCAAAGAAGCCAGTAGCTTTGTTAGGTTCTCAGTCCACTTTACCACCTGTACATGTTGATAGATTAAAAGAAGCATTAGAGGTAACGCAATGTTGAAATTTTCCATAAAGTTTTTTGTTGTTTTCTGTAAGAAACTGTTTACGCAAATATTCCTACATTCTGCCCCTCCTTTTAAGTGTCGGTCTTCTGTGTGTAATCTAAAATATGAAAAAGCCTTTCCAATACACTGAGTTTCTGTTTAAACACCATGTTTTTATGAAATTTATTGTTTCAATAATGTTTTCATTTATTACTTTAGTAACAAATTATCACTATTACTGTATTATCGATTTTTCTTAGGGTTTAGGCATTCCATGTTTTCTTGGTGGAATGGCGCGCGGTATGTTAGGTAGAAATTCAAACATACATATTCGTCAGCGGAGAAGAGATGCATTAGCCGAAGCTGATGTGGTGTTGCTAGTTGGTGAGTAACCATATTTATCCATTAGTTGCCGAGCCCTGTCATTAAGAGGCCGTTAACATGAGACCCGAGGTGAACTCAAACCGCTTTGTAATTTCAAACCGCTTTGAAAAATTGAGTTGTTAACATTAAACACTTCACTTCGTAACCCTTTTTTGCTGAATCAGCGGATTATTTCTAAAAAAGTTTCAACAAAATGGCGGAAAATATTTTGGGACATCCCACAAACTATCCAAAATCACAACGTCGTGAACAAGAGTTGTGCATGTGCATGAAAACAATTGCGCATGTGTCGTATAGAAAAACCAGACCGCTGTATCGATTAACAGACTTTCACTTCGGGGAGCAGTGTTTACATGGAAATTTCAAACCGGTTGAAATTTCACTTCGCTCAATTTGACCGAACTGAAACTACACCCAAAGTAAGTTTCACTTCGCCCGAAGTCATGTAAACAATAATTAGAATTGCATCATGCATTGAAGTGAAGTTTTCCCGTTCAAACCGGTTTGAGTTCACTTCGGGTGTCATGAAAACGGTCTCTAAGAACTCAGCATTTTCGTGGCACAGCAATGTACCGCACGAGTGAAAAATGAGAAGTTTTAATCAAAGGAAGACAAACCCCTCTAAAATTTGTGATTTCTCAATTTGTCATGGTCTGCATGTGTTGGTGGTCCTGTTAGACGGTAAACTAATAGATTATCTATGCCCAAAACTTACTTAAAGTAATTAGTTTAATGAATAGTTTATCGTGTATCTTACCTAAATTATTCCAAAAAAAATAATTGACGTCATTGAAGAATCAGTTTCTATTATGCTTCTGCATTGGGCATAATTTATTTAATAGTTTACCGTCTTAACTGGATTTTTGTACATTCATCTCAAAGTGTATCTAGACGTGCATTACTAAATACAATTTGATGGTTTTTATTACTCAGGGACTGTGTGCGATTTTCGATTAAGTTATGGGCGTGTCCTGAACAGAAAATCAAAAGTAATTGCCGTGAACCGAAATCGTGAACAGTTGTTTAAAAATTCCGACATATTTTGGAAGCCGACATTAGCTTGTCAGGCCGACCCTTCCAGTTTCATTTGTGAATTATTCAACGAGAAGAAGAAAGTTCTACCAGACTGGAGTGAATGGTGTCAGGTATTGAAAGAACGCGAGATTGCGAAAGAACAAGGAAATAAAACAAAAGCTGATGAACCTACTACAGCAGGGTAAATTACGTTTAAAACATTCCTACTACAGCAGGGTAAATTACCTTTAAAACATTCCTACTACAGCAGGGTAAATTACCTTTAAAACATTCCTACTACAGCAGGGTAAATTACCTTTAAAACATTCCTACTATAGCAGGGTAAATTACCTTTAAAACTTTCCTACTACAGCAGGGTAAATTACGTTTAAAACTTTCCTACTACAGCAGGGTAAATTACGTTTAAAACATTCCTACTACAGCAGGGTAAATTACCTTTAAAACTTTTCTACTACAGCAGGGTAAATTACGTTTAAAACATTCCTATTACAGCAGGGTAAATTACCTTTAAAACATTCCTACTACAGCAGGGTAAATTACCTTTAAAACTTTCCTACTAAAAAGCATAAATTACGTTTAAAACTTTGAACTATAAAATTTTGAGCTCGATAAACGTGCAAAATAATAGAACATTTAGACCAATGGAAGCAGCGGCAATAGTGTAGTGGCTAATAGCTTTGTTTGCGACCGCTTGAGACCCGTGTCAGAGTTTTATTTCTGGGGTAATTCGAAACTCCACTCCGGAGCGCTTTGAAAGCAGCGTATCCTTTCGAGCCACTGACTGACTGAACACTGCAATTTAGAACAATACAAGCAAAAGTCGCGTAGCTAATTGTAAGCGTAAGAGCCAACCGTAGGTGAATGAAACCCAAAAACTGAAAACTCTCGGTCGTTTTACGCCCTCTGGATGAACAAAGTTCTCACCTAAACATTCATTGTCCTCCCTATGATAAATTGACGATGTCAGAAGAGCAGAGAAACCACTAAGTGTTTTGGAAGCCTTGAAAACAATAATACTAAGGGTTACTAAGGGTTACGAACTTAATCACTTACATTTGGAATAACGTGGAAATGGATTATTTTACGGACCTATCCGAAAATGTCCATGCTGGATTTTGTGTCACACAAATCCTTTGAACAGACGTGGTCTACATAATGTAGATAATTCAAGATTGTATAAAGAATGTTCGAATGATCCTTTTTTTTACTTAGTCGCAAATATTATTCATGGGCATCCCACATTCAACATTGGGTTTCGATCAGTGTTTTTTTTCTTTAATCCTTAACATCTCCTCTGTTCTAGTTTCATAAATCCAGTGAGATTACTGCACGAGCTGGAAGATTCACTGGATGAGAATAGCATCATTGTTGCAGATGGTGGAGATTTTGTTGGTACAGCCGCTTACATACTTCGGTATAATACTAATCACTGTTTCGAAACATCATTGTTTTTTGTCCATTTTTACATTTGAGCCCTTATAAACTTTAAATTTCCAGGAAAATTCGTAAATAATAATATATATAATATATATAATATATATATATAGAGAGAGAGGAGTGTTTTTTTGTTGAAACAGCAGGCGATATTTCTTGTCATTCCTATAGAAAACACTTTCTAAAGATTTTGCCCACTGGGAAATGAGCTACATAGTTTGCGTAGAAACAAAAGCTCTTTCTTTCGTTCTTCATTTTGCTTCTGTTTTACATTCGGTATAATACTAATCAGCGTGTTTTTCTAACAGGATGCCATCATAAAACGTGTTGGTTGAAACTCTCTTATGTTCGTTTGAAAGAACGAGGCAATACTCAACAATGTTCTCCGTAACCCAGACAGTAATAACAAAGCTTTGATCGCAAACTAAGTGTTGATCGAGTCTTGTTAAACAAACCTATAATAAGTCATGTTTATATATGACGCTCAGTTGTCCATATGGACCTCGTTTCTGTGTTAAAAATTTACGAATATTTTGTCACTGCGATTTGGTGATGAGCAAAATATATAACTAAATAATTATCGTGAAACAATGTAACACATCAAAACGAGGTCCGTACGTCGTATGTACGTACCGTATGTGTCTGAATGCGACATAAAAACATGAATTTGGGAAAGTTGTATTAAAAATATCGCGAATCTGTTTATGTGTCGTATTTTAGCCTGGTTATCTTACAGACCTAGTGTATGTAAACTATTGCATATAGCCCGATAGAAAATTTCGGTTCAGCAAAATATAACCGTAAACAATAAACCAAAGCTGTTGAATTGGGCATCTTTATAATTTGCAACTTCATCTCCAGGGTTTATGATATTCTATGTTCTTGTGAATTATTCATAACCTTCTCAGACTTGTATTATGTGACTAAAAATGAGAATTCTTTTGCCAGTTGTTTATATACTCTTTCCGTTGGATAATTCTTACTTGATACTCGATTCTTGTCCTGGTTTGAGTATATGAGATTTAGTGATCCTTTAACAAGTAAGATATTTCTTAAAAAGCTTTTTTCCATTTCAAACTGTTTTTTTTTTATAGTCCACGTGCCCCTTTGTGTTGGCTCGATCCTGGTGCGTTTGGTACACTAGGTGTCGGTGGAGGATTTGCATTGGGCGCAAAATTAGTACGCCCTGATGCTGAAGTTTGGATTATATGGGGGGATGGATCTTGTGCGTACAGTATAGCTGAATATGATACGTACAAAAAATTTAATGTAAGTGAACTGGACTGACAGCATTCTTGTGATGTCAACCATTTTATCCATGTGTTTGATAGTTGGTGATGTGGGGTTTTTTTAATGCACCAATCAAATTGACTTTCGAAAGTTGTTATTGGACAATGCACCAATCAAATTCACTTTGTTAAAAAACGTTAAATGCCAACAAATAATGATTTCTTATAGACGTACTTGTGGCTGTAGTTAGGTCGTTGCAAGAAAAAAGGAGGTTTTAGCCAAAGATTATTGTCCCGGAGAATATCTCTACGATGGAGTGATTTCAATAGGTTCTCCTTCGTATGGCTTGTTAATAGTCACCGTCGAATGTTTATTTATTTATTTTTGACGTCTTTTCTATCGTCAGATTCCTGTTATCGGTGTAATTGGTAATGACGGGTGCTGGTCACAAATTGCTCGCGAACAAGTCCCCATGTTCGACAGTAATGTAGGCTGTGAATTAAGGGTAAGCATTTTCTCATGTCTATTGCAGAGGTAGATGAGCCTGGTGTCCCGCCTACCGCCAAAACAACTCTACTGCCTTACTGCTCAGGAAAAAATCTGTTCTTGAAAAAGGGACAACGAGCTCATGGTTTACGTCATGCCTTGTTCTTTCGAACAAAAAAATGAGACTTTCAACCGAAAAGATTTCAGATACTAATCTATTACATCGACACACACTGAGTGATGCATACGTCCGTGTATTGACTCGATGACATTTTCGACTCCTTACGCGTGTGTATTGACTCGTTGATTCAATCTTTTAGAGAACCGATTACGACAAAGTGGTTGAAGGGTACGGTGGAGTCGGAATTAAACTGGAATCCAACGAAATAGGAAAGATTTACGAAATGTTAGTGAAGGCCAAAGAGTGTGCCAAAAGCGGTAAACCCGTGGTTATAAATGCTATCATAGGTACAAGCGATTTCAGAGCTGGTTCAATATCTGTTTAAATGAATCCATGATTGCTTCTCTTAGTGACAGAAAGGACCTCTGCGGAGGAGTGCCGAAGTTTCTATTGTTTTTTTAAATTCGATTTTGTTTTAATTGATGTTGTTTTTCGACTGTCACCAACAACAACAATAAATGTTTATATTAATAATAATCCTGATTTTTTATATATATATTTGTTTTAAGTTATTTTTAACTACAGGGAGAACTAATTATTCGAGAGAACTTTTGGTTGGAGAATACCTTAAGGGGAACACCCCTCAAATTTCAAAGAGGAGTTAAAAAGGAAATTCGTAGTTGAATCGCTGAAGTCGAATAATTACTGCAAAAAATATTTAAATATATTCAAAATGGCTAACCGTTGTAACGATGGAAAATAGCAACAACAAAAAAAAAAACACTAAAAATTACTAAAACGCCACCAGATATGTATGTTGGGACTTTCTGCTGGTCAGTTTTGTCCTTTTTCTTCAATTTTTTACCCCGTAACACTTGCCACTTTGTTTTATTCCGTTTGGGATTCTTATATAACAATCTTCGAACTCTTTTTGCATTTAGCATTCTATATCCTTTTAAAGTGGATTTACCAGGGGTCATTCCTAGTTTCTCATAAACGAGTATACTAGATTTCATACCAATATTGAAATGACCGACGGCATCATTAACGCTCAATTTAAGATTTCCAAGGGACACAAATTTCGACTTCGGGATGCGTTCCCATATTAGCGCATTGAAACTTTCATTGGCATTTGGCGTCATTTCGTCCAAACACTTCTAATTCCTTACCGTCAGCCAATGCTATATAGATTGGACGGAGCTGGTTTATACAAAGTGTTCTTATTGGCAATATCGCCATTGTGTTTGCACCAGCTTTGTGGACCTGTCGGACAATGTGGAAAATGAAGGTTACTCTTTTGGGATGATGCTACAGAGAAAAGACTGGCAAGCACACCTTTCTTGATTTCAGCTAAGTTGCCAGAGTTTTGTCGAGTTGCTACACCAAAGAAATTCTGTAGCCGATCTATTGTTCCATCCGTCAGTTTTCCCCGATCACCAAGGTCTTTGTCCTTTTTTTTTCAAATTTCGAAGCCTCGTCCGAACACGTTCCTGATAATGACCCACGCATTCATTTTTTTTAATTTCCATGGTAACTCTTGCTATCTCCATCTCCAAGGTAATAAACATAACGTAATGAGCGTTCTTCAACAGATCGTTCAAAAACACGCTCCAACAGATTCCGGAATCATGTTGAAAAACATCACATCACTGCCTTGGTTGTTTGTTTTGCATATATGGTCATTTCTCCAATTTGCGTCTTGGTCAGTCAGACTCGCATGCCTTACAATACTTAAACGTGCATTCCACATCTAAAACCTTCCCATTGTCTATGGTTATGGCAGCAAACACACCGTTTGTTGATTGAAAACCTCTCTTATGCCACGTTCCGTCGCATAATACGCCAACATCTACCACAATATCTTTTGAACCTGTGTCAACGTTTTTCAAAAAAGTTCGATTAGCAATAGTTTGTAAGTACTGATTCGACTCACTTTGAAAGAAACTTAAGAAGCAAAACAGAGTGTTTAAGGTTGTATTATCGAGTATTATTTGAGATTGTATGATCGTGTGATATCGTATATTATCGTGTATTATCGCAATGTATCGTATAATCGCGTAACAACGTGTTGCTGCTCTTGTTTATATTTTCAAAAGTTTTCATTGTCATTGATTTAGGCATATCTATCAAATTCACAAACTTTTCGATACCTGAGAAAAGGATAATAAGAAGCTTCATGGTTGTTTAAAACATATATATTCGACCTCACATTCCAAAGGTCATCATCATTTTCGATACCTGCGTGACCGTGACCTAGTTGTGCACATTGTATAAACTATTAAACTATTCGGTTATTAACATCATAAGATTGACCACTTTTGCATAATTTTGAAGAGAAGAATTCTTCAGCAAAGTCACCGTTTGAGCAGCTAAGAATAAGCAACGACGGTAATCCATGTTTTCTCGAAAGTCGGTCACGGAGATACAAGGATCGTGTCTCACCTTGAGGAGGGCATAACAACAACGAAAAAACATTCAAATTATCCATGTCTATAATCCTGATTCTGTTATGTCATCTGTTTCCTTTGTTGTCTGGGATTTCATTGTTTGTACTTTAGTATACGAAACTAAAGGTGTTGTTATATAGACAATATATATGTCATCCAGTGTATCAAGATTGCTTCCACTTGCATTATTACCCTTTTCTCTTTTTATAATTTCCAGTACATTTCTTGACTCTGTCCTTTTTAGTTCCAACAGAAGGAAATTCTCTAGCATCATAGCCTTCTTTCTCTTTTGGTGGTTGCTAGATTCAGGTGTTTGAAAAGTTGAGTTGCCATGGTAAGTGAAATGTGGGTTTGGAATATACTTTTTAGAATGTGAAAGCAAAGTAGAAGATCAATATAAACAAACTGAAGCCCATTGGTTAGGGCCCTCGGCCGTTTTTAGGGAAATTAATAAGGTTGCTAAGGGCGTTGCTATGTAAAATAACTTCACATGACCTTTAAAAACGCTAAATATCACAAGATGAAGATAAGATTTTTAAAAACGGTTTCCAGATTTGAATTCTCCATTAAATTTGTACCAGAACAACATAAAACTTATTTTTTGAAAAAATTGAATATTTTGAGGGGGGTTCCCCCTTAATTTTGTTTGATTAGTAGTGGAAATTTTTTTTATATAGAGTATTGATCATTCATATTGTTAGTCTGTCACTCTCCTTCGGTTTTTTGCCATTGAATGAAAGCATAATAGAGATTATACCTTTTCTTTGCTATCTGCATTAATTTGCATTAATTTGCAATTAACCAATCATGTCCCTACAATCAATGTAAATAATGTTTGAAATATCGGGGCTTAACACCCTCACATTCCGATTCCAATTTTTCAATCGGATAATATTTCCTTCCAAATGGAGATAAACTTTGTAGTATACTGTTGAGGCGAGTATCTCATTGGTGTAAATTTGTCTGATGAACTTTTTTAACCATTCAGACTGCAGTTTTTTGAAGAAAATTCGATTATGCATATCCCTGTGGATATCCACACTGCAAATTTTCTTCGCGGAACAAAGTTTTCCCAGTATCTATACTACAATGAATATTTTAACCGAAATCCTAACCCCGATCTAGATGGGCGCCTGGGACTAAATAAAGTTTACAAGGACGACTTTAATAGTTTTATCATGTTTATGAAAGAAACTTCAAATTCTTTGCTTTTGAATCTATTCTACGTTATCGCAAAACACAACCTTATTTAATGCCGTCACCATGGTGTCCGTCACGACGCACGTCGTATGAGCTTTTTGGATCGCAATAATCGAGTTTAATACCTGGCAGTGTAGAGTCTTCTCGCAAAAGATCATTATGATTGGTTAATTGACGACACGTGGCCGGTCGCTAGTTCTCTGTAGTGACTGGCTTCATAAAAAAATGTAAACAAAGCAACAAAATGATGAGGAAGACTTAACATTGCAAGCACAGAAAATAAAATAAAAAGCAGGAAAATATGTTATTCTTTTAGATATTAGAACAAAAAAGTTTTAGCAGGGCTAATATTCTTCCCTTAATTATGTTGTCAGGTACTAAATGACCTATTAACCGTTTAGCATGTCAATACTTGGGAAAATATTGACCGAGGTTGTGACGTCATGGACCGAGCGACCTATTAGTAAACAGATATGCTTACATCCCGATTTCACTTTTACCTTGATTGAAGCTTCTTTTTTCTTTTTTTACGGCAGATCGAATAGTGTAAACAGAGAATTCGATCAATTTTTCATTGTTTACACTTTCCAATTTGTACAAATAAAAATTGCTTCCATTAATCGAATAGCGGTGTTATAATTTCAAAATAGCGTTGCAAAATATTTGTAGATGAAATTTGGTGATCTGATGAGAAAATAAGAAGGTGCTTGGATAGATAACAATGCTAATACAAAAACAGATGTATACTTTCCGTCATCAACTTCCTTTCACATTTTTGATAAGAATCAATGATACAGTTTACAAAATAAATAAATAAAAGTTCCCTGAATTCACTTCCCAGCATGCATCGGTACATATGTTATCACGGAATATCGGAATCTCTTTCGGGTTCTTAATTGTTCGATCTACAAGAGACTCTGGGTTCGAGATTGAACAACAGACTTCTCTGGTGAAAGGTCTTATAAAAACGTTTGAAAGAACCTGATAGCCTGACCTCGTTGACTCAAATTAATTTTACAGGGTTAACGCCACTTACGTTCATCATTTCTTAACCAGCAAACATTATAGGCTGACCCCAAACGTCTCCCACACTCAAACAAACTTTACAACGACGATTATGCAAAGAACTATGGTGGTCTGCTAATGAGAACTGTATGTTAAAAAGTGCTTATTGATATACCGAGGAAACAGAAATATCTGCCATCAAAACATTCAAAAGCGTCTACAGCGTAAGAGAGAAACGAAATCTTTCTTTTTTCAGGCAGAGAACATATAAAGGACTGGGGAAATGTGTGTTTGTTATGTTTTTGAGCTTTACGTGTTGCTTACGTTATCGGGGACAAAATAAGCCGGGTTTAAATTTAGTCAGGGAAATATTTAGTCATTTTTCCAAAATTAGTCACTTTACCCCAACTTTTTTTATCCCCGATTAGGTATCTTTTTATTGCATTTGAACTGACGGAAATTCACAAGATCAACAAAATGATCACGTGTTGGCACCTTAGATGCCTTCATAACTTTGAACCTCAGGACGGTTGAAACGCAACTTACCTGAAAACCTGGATTGAAGTAATAGTGGTAATTGCAATACTGATAAGATGCAATACGTGTAATAATACGTCTTCACTTTGTTAACCATTATTATAATAATCCTTGTAATGTACAGAAGGCTCTATGTATAATAAAGCTACATTTACATTACATTACAATACCACACCATCCCTCTCGTGTACAATATGAAATGTCACCTCGAGACGGGAATTCAAGTTTGTGTCTTTGTCTTCCGGTCATTCGAACAATTTCTTTGTGGTACTCACATCGCGTGCGTATGAAGAACCTTTTCCATCGTCGACTGTTATCATAGAACCATTTTTGTGCGTGACGGTGAATGGTTCTGGTCTGTAAAAGCTTAAGAGCTGGTTCCTCTTTTGTTGCTTAACGAGCACTTTATCACCGATTCTTATTCTAAGTCTTTATCGTGAAGCTCGTTCGAAATTGGCTTGTGGAAGTCTGGTCTTTATATACTTCGGTTGAAAAACAACAGCGCTGGGCTAAGCCCAGTTGACGAATGTGGTGAATTGTGGTAATTAAAAAGAAGCTTTTCTAATTCTTTTCGCCAGTTTTTTTCCTTCGATGAAGGCTGTTTTGAGAGTTTTTCCGATGACTTCATGAAACGTTCGTATTTTGCGTTGGACTGCGGATGAAGTGGTGTAATTCGCCATGGCGGATTGAGTGTTCTTTAAGTAAACAGGGTCGAAGGAAATTGGTGACGTCTTTATGTAGGTTTGCCCAAAAGACTTTGGTTCTTATTTGGTCTAATTGTTTTTGTGATGCCGAGATGTCCTTGGTGAGCGATATTCATTGCACAAGTTGGAAGAGATTTAGGTAGAACGATCTGACTCCCTTTCAGTATGACAACGTCATTGATTGTGAGTTCGTTTCTGAGTTCTTTGTATGGCTTACTGTGGCATGTTTGATCGATTGAAGATCACAATTTGATTCGTTGCGAAATAAGTCAAGGCTTAGGGTTCGGGGAACAGAGTTTGCTGTCAGAAATTTCCGTACATCTCCCAACGACAGTCAATGACGCTTGTAGTATCTGTATCAAAGACTTCTAGAGTATCTAAATTCGACATAATCTTCGCCATTTTGTCTTCTATGTTTCCTTTCATTTTTATATATATATTTATTTATTTTTTCGCCAATGTAATAATACGTCTTTACTTTGTTAACCCATTATCATAATAATCCTTGTAATGTACAGAAGGCTCTATGTATAATAAAGCTACATTTACATTACATTAAAATGTCACACTCCTAGGACGATTTAAACGCCACTTACCTGAAATCCTGGATTGAAGTAATAGTTGTAATTGCAATACTGATAAGATGCAATACGGAGATGAAGATATACCGTATTTCCCTGAATAAACGCCTGGGCGTTTATTTAAGAATCGGACATCCAGGACGGGCGCTTATTTAGAAAACCGAAAAACAAGGTCGAAATACGGTTGCTACCGAAATCATTATGATACTCTCTAATTGAAAACAATTGTAATAATGTAACAGGAAAAATAAATTTCTTGGGTTGGGTGGGTGTAAGGGCACTTAATCAAGTGAGGTGCTTACTTAAGAATGGGACTTTCGAGAGGGGCGCTTATTCAAGGAACTACGTTCCGTTGAAAACAACCTGAAATAATCCGAAATAATCCGATATAATCAGGAAGACTTCACTGAGGTTGATGTTTTTCTTTCAATTAAAAAAGGAAAATAAAAATAGCGCGTAATTTCCTCAGAAGCTGCCGCAAATTTCAAAGTAGTGGTTTATGTAAATTTAGATTGTTGTCGCAAAAACAAAATCGATAGTTTGAAATGAAAGCAAAAGTTATAAATCAAAAAACTGCGAACAAGAAGTCTGGCATAATGGTAGGTTAGTAAGTAGCCTGATGTTGTTCAGGGAATTATTCTCCTTGTGTTTTTGCTTCGGTCTTGATCACTGCCATGTTTTACATATCTTACGTATGCTTTACATAGATTACGTATGTTTTACGTATGTTTTACGTATGTTTTACGTATGTTTTACGTATTTTACGTACGGTTTACGTATGCTACCTATGTTTTACGTATGCTACGTACGTTTTACGTATTTTCGGTCAGTTTACGAACGGTATAATTAGACCGAAAGTGTAGCGACAAATTTAATTTTAATTCCCGTACCTTGAAGATTTTGACTTTCATGTCGATTTTAATTTCAACTTGGACTCTCCTGCCCTAAGGATTACCCCGCTTAAGTCGAACGTTCTTTTTTAATCCACCTCCTAGAGGTGTTGCAAGGTGTAAATTCTTCGTAAGATACTGCTCTCAAATTATAATATTGTGTAACTGTTATTTCTTCTGCTAATTTTCATTTTATGAAAGTTTAAATGTTTGTACGATCCAACTGGTTGATAAAAGTGTTAATCCTGACTTGTTTGTAAAAAATATTAAGCAAGAAATATATTTTCCCATTTATACCTTTGTAATAGATCAGTTTGTCTTCTTGACATTGTCAACTCATCGTTCAACTGATGTTTAACAAATATCTGACTTTCTTGAATGGAGGAATCATGAAATAAAACTCACTGATGTATGCTCAGACATACGCAAAGAAATTGATGGTATGAACCTTGTAAAATTTGTTTGGGTCAAAGAGGGTCAGGGTCAAGCTATGCCTCGATCTTTCAAACTTTCGATCTTTCTTTTCTGAGACTTTTCACCGAAGAAGTTTGGTGGTTAGAGACTGATAAGATAAACACATTCCTCTTTGGTCGAATTAACCCGATCGATAGCTGCACATATATAATTTAATCCGACAGTGGGACCGACATTAACAATTGCGTCAAAATGTGTCGAACAAAACACTAACCTAGTGAATTCCTATTGGCTCACTTTCGTGAATCTGCTATTTAACGTGGTTGATTGTAGATATATTTTTTCGGTTATTCAGAAGTTTAAACCCTGGATGTGGAGCGACTGTGAATTCAAACATATTGATCGTGTTAAAAACCGTCATCAAGATAAATAAGTAAATAAATAATCATTTATTCGCCTCATCCATTTATATACAATGGTTCTTCGTGCTATAATATCAATAAATACAAACAAATCAAGAACGATAAACACTGTAGAAAGAGAAAAGAACAAGAAGAAGACGGAACATATATGCTTGAAATAATTAAAGTAACCGAGCTAAAGCACAGTCAAAATAAAATTCCTTGGTTTTACTTTTAAAATATTTTTCAGTAGACGATTCACGAACTGTCTTTGGAATTTCATTGAACAAAGATACTACTCTTGATCTAAACACGTTTATGTGTCCGTTTTTTATGATTTCTGGTCCGTTGACGTTGCATGACCGTAGATTTCTTTTTGGCTCAGCAAATTTCAACTTGAGGTATGTTGATTATACAAAGCTTTGAAGCAAAGATTAAGCAGATTCAAGATTAACGGTCATCAAGATTTCTTCAGGACTATCGCAATCTCGTACCCAGTCTCTCGTTTTGTCTTTGATGAAATGACGGCGACGTCTTCAGAGGTTGAGGAATATCTGAATATCTGAATATCGGAATTTTTATATTTATTATTGTAATATATTCTTAATTTTTGATTAGAGGTTAACCAATTGACGCATTTGAAATATTCCAGTTCATGTCCAGGGAAGGGGCACATGCGATGGTAAACAATATGAACGTCATGTAGGCTTCGTGAAGGCAGGATCTACACGATGGAAAAAGAATTCAGATTCAGTTTTTTGATGCGTATGCCTGAAAAAGTCTGTAGTTGTTTTGTTGTTGTTGTTGTTGTTGTTGTTGTTGTTGTTGTTTTGAGTACAAACCAATACAACGCTTCTCTTGGTTAACGTCTCATTTTCAGACCATCGAAACTTCGTGGTGTAAACCTTGTAAAATAAGTTTGTGTCAGCGAGGCTTAGGGTCAGGCTATGACTCGTGTTCTTTCAAACTCTGTTTTTAAATCTATGTATCTACCTACTTTCTGTGTATTTTAACATTTTATATGATATTTTGCTTGTAATAAACCTGATAAAAACATTTACAAGTCATCCTAAGGATAAGTTTCCGCTTCTTATGTGAACATGTCTTTCAAGACATCTCAGCTAGACTTGCTTCAAAGATAATCGTGGAACCTTTACTAAATTTGCTTTTCTATTCGCTTGTAATTAACAATAAGTTAAATCAAGTATGTGTGACCATTGACGAAACATATTACCACAATTCAATTCAATCCCATAACCAATCTGAGTCATTGACGTCTTCTATCGAAGTTTTTAAAACATGAAACGTTTTCTCTTAGTTTTTCAACAACTTCATCCCATTTTTCCCGGAATGGTCATGACATGTTGTATCTACAGAAGGTCTGGTAACTAACAGGAGTGATGACAACTACATTATATAAAAAGAAATAGCGTTTCTGTCAATCATTTCATGTCGTTGAATGATATTCATGTTCAGAATCGTTGGAATCATTTATTAAGCGTTCGGTCACGGTAATTTTGCAATGTTCTTTCTAAAGTCAGTGGTTGAATTGTCTTTCGTCAAAACTGCCAACGTGTAAGGAGCACACTGGCTGGATAAGGCTCGTTTTACATTAGAATAACCTAATTTATTTCTGGTAACTTTTTGGTGAAAAACTTTGATGATATTGATTCGACTGTTTATAGCGACAAAACATTATCGAGCAAAAACATATTTGAATAGACGTCGTCGACACCCGACAGAAAATCGACGTAACCCTAAAAAATATGCAACAATGACTTTACATTGTGGAGAAGATATGTCGGTGTTTAACATTTTATACAGGGTATGGTTGACAAAAGGTTGACATTATTTGCATCAATATTTTGATTGGGTTATTGATTGCATTAGAGAATTTACACCAATCATACTACTTCAGGCTGGGTGGCGTTACCTTCTCAACGCCCAATCTTAAGTAACCGCCAATAAGCGCCCTAGGTGATAAATCTATGTAAACAGACTTGTGTACAGTTTACATGAACGCTGTTGTAATTACTACAGATCTGTGACATCTTGTTGTTAAATCGGGTTAGAATCGGAAAATATGAAATTTGTGTTTAAACACCGTGTTATGGCCCGTACTGACTGAACAACGGAACCACCTGAGACGATCTGAACCGATCTGAGACGATCTGAGACGAACTGAAACCACCAAGAGATGAGCTGAGACGAGCTGAGACGAGTTGAGACCATCTGTAAAAATCTACGCACCATATTTCCTAAACCACATCGGCCGATTTGGGGATTTTCGGAGTACATGGGAATCCTCTCTCTTATCGCCTTTTCTCCACTCACGAATTTATTCGTGCAAACAGATTTTTCAACATCAAATTTACTGTGTTTATGTAATGGCTTTTAATGCGAATGCGTCGATGTATTGGGCAAGATCTTGTCACGTGGCCAAATTTTCGTCTTAAAACGACTGAAAACTGAAACGGCATGGCTGTGTCAAGTAGTTAGATTCTGAGTTTATAGCAATTCAATCAACAGATTACGTGACAAAAAGATCCTTAAATGTTTTTTTTTTTATATTCGGTACTATACATTTCGAATAACATCGTTTTTTTTTAATTTTGTTTTAAATAAATATCTTTGCTAGGACGATTCTCACCGACACTCGAAACATCCGGCAGCCGAAAGGACGGGGTTGATTTTTTTTCTCCGTGGTGGATTCAACTCGTCTCAGGTCGTCTCAGCTCATCTCTTGGTGGTTTCAGTTCGTCTCAGCTCGTCTCAGCTCGGTTCAGATCGTCTCAGGTTCCGTTGTTTAATCAGTACGTTTATGGCCTAGTCAACAACTTCAAACTCGTTTTTATGGCCTTAAAAAATTTTTGTTTGACTGCTCTCCACGTATGCGTAAAGAATAAATTCCTGCAATTACACATATCATAAGACTGGTAACCAAGCAACCGTACATATATAATGTAATCTGAACATTTTGAATCATCTTGTTTGCGCATGTGCGAACGTAGGAAAATCGGTAGACGGTGGTCGGTCTTTAAGCAGCAATCTCTTTAACAACTACCACAATGCAATGCCATATTAACCGTTTGATGTACTTACAGGACAGTGAGTATGTCTGTTCTGTTACAGGACAGTTGAGTACGTCTGTTCATTTAGAGAGACTCCTATATTATTCAATTTGGATAGCTTTCATAATTCACATCTAAGTATTCGAATTGCATGGGTTCTATTGTTAAAAAAAAAAAAATATGTAAAAATTTTGGTTTTTTTGGTTTTTTTATTCAACACTTACGCATATATTACTGCTTATCTTACGCTATTTCAGTAGAATAGCCAATTATAAATATTTTGGAACTGAAATATAATCCGTTATTATTATTATTATTATTATATTTCATGTTTTTTTTGGATATTGTTTTGTTGTGTTCTCGCAATGCATTGTTGTCCATAAACTGTTGGAGTTGGTTAATTTTGGATATTGTTACAAACTGGTTTTCCTATCATTGTCTGATATAAATAATGTAACCTTTTTCTTATTTCAGAAAAATCCATTTCCATTAACAAACATAAAAACTATGTTGATAACACACATATATAAAAAAAGAACAGAATTCAATTTATTAAAGGAAAAACAAAGTATAAGTTATTTCTATAGCAAGGGACAGATGTAACGATGTGAACTGCTATTGTGAAGGAACGAGAGCTATGGTTTAACATCCATACACGAATTCTCCAAGCTTAAGAACTGTTCGATGTTAAACAGGAAAAAAGCCCTGGGAACGAGATTGCTTCGATGTTGTTTACTTGCGATAAAAAGGTGGGTAGATTGCGAGTGGTTTTGTTTCAACTGCTTCTCTGTTCACTCTTCATTGTTTGCGCGGCCATTATGGATTTGCTTTTTCCGTGAAATTTAAAAAGGAGAGTGTAAAAAAGTGTCATCTGCGTAGGAGAGACTGCATTCATATTAAAAACACTGATATTTTTTGCATCAACCATCTTTTGTTGACGTGGTCACACAGGGTCATTGGCTATTTATATTCTTCTGTGGAAAGTCGCAGGTTTTCATAAATAAGGTTGGCCATGCTGTGACAAGAAGGATGGAGAGATGAGACTGCAGTTTTTCGTGTAGAGCATAGTCTTGAAGAAAGAATTTTTAGAACTTTAGATTTCAAAAATGTTGGAATTTCGGAGTTCCATTAACGTAGTGATCATCATAGGAGAAGGAACCTTTCAAATTATCTTAATTATGGAGAATTGGATAATCGTGGTTTGACTATAAGAAACGTGTTTCATTATCATTGTATCAAAACGGAAATGAACCGGAAATGAACCGGTAAAACATTTTATTTGCTATTCTACTATGCTAAATATCGTTTTGTAAAAAACATATATAAATATAAAATTATAAAAAAAATAAAAACGAAAAAGTTAGGAGCTGATTACACGATCACTTTTCAACACGAGTACCGTGATCACGTGATCTGGGACATCTCCATTAGCGGGCCAGCTCACTTTGTCTAGTTGATTCTCTTGTTTTTACAAGTGCTATTATATGTATACTTTTCATCCCGGATCCCGAGGTTTGTCAAACCGGGATATTTCGGGTGCCGGGCCGAATAGTATTATGTTATATCAAATCAACGTTTGCGCATGCATATTTTTTAGCATCTTTTGCTTACACCGCCTTTTTCATCTCGGGTTACAATGTTGTTTTAACATATAATACCGGGCTGAAAAATATTCCACGAAATCAAGATGTACTTTTCAGCCCGGTACTCGGGATGAAAAGTGATCATGTAATCAGCTCCTGACAATAAAAAGCAAGGCCCTTCAAAAATACTGTTCTTATAGGACACCGCAAAGGGCGTTGTCCAGACCCTGATCGTTGATGTCCCTGTATGTTGGTAATGGGACACCCAAGCCTCTCTTTTCTAATAAACTAATATTGGTTACAGAGACTTATCAACCAAAACCAGCTGTCAGAAATCCTGAAATGTATAAGCTGTTGTTGTTGTTGTTGTTGTTGTTGTTGTTGTTGTTGTTGTTGGGATTGACTTGCGGATTTTACCTGGGTTTATAAACATTCGATTGTTTGCTTTTCGAAGACTTTTAAATAGATTTTTTGTTCCTAAATGACATCTCGAATCAATAATTGATCAACTTTAAATGCTAAAGTTAGCTCAGAATATGTTGAATATAAAGTCTGCTGAGTTCTTCTCTCGAAGCAAAAGTTATTAGCAGACATTATATAGACATTTTAATAAAAGGAAAAGCTTATTATATTCCCTAAAAAAAGATTTATAATCGGAGATTTTTATGTTCCAACGAATAAACTCCAACATTAAAATCTTTGAAAAATAAATAAGAGATTTGTTGTAAAGTGTCTTCAGGCGTTAACAAATTAAATTTCTTCTATTGCAGACGGCAAATCTATATTTTGCGGTGATATTTTTAACGTTGTTATTCAAGCAAGAAAATCTTGTGACAGCATCCATTTTGTTTTTTGTTTAATCTTTTCATTCTGTTTTCTGATACTATCTAAATGTTATACCCTGAAACCTTATTGTATGTTCATTTTTTGTTTTTGTTGTTGTTGTTGTTGTTGTTGTTGTTGTTGTTGTTGATGTTGTTGCTGTTTTCAAATTCTCTGTTAGTTTCCTTAAAATGGCTTTTCATGAAGTCGTTTTCGTGTCATTTCTGTTTATTTATTAATCTATTTATTTATATATTTTTCGTTTGCCAGAATGTTTGTTTTTATATATTTACTGTATGCAATTTCCAGACGTGATTTTTAAATTGGGAATGACGTATAGATAGAGGTGTATTCTGACATTTGGTGTTATTCTAATTGGACGATCCCTTGACGAATATATCGGCTGCCGTACACATTTACCACCGAAATGAACATGTATCGCGTTACTTTAAAATGACGAGAAAAAAATATTAGTTTTCAATTTTCATAAATGTTCTGCCTTACTCAGAAACAGATCTAGTGTATATACAAATTAGTTAAAACGTTCCACTGGACAACTTCGATTCTATGTTCACCACCAAAAAGAATACTTAACAGATCTGGACACGAAGATGTCGAAATACCAACATCTTACTTATAAGTCAAGTGTAAAAGAAAATTCGAAAAAGAATTTCATGTTCTTAACATCTGTTATTGACTTCGCTACAAAACTGTTGTGTAGGCAGAAGAAGAAAAAATACACGAAGATGAAGAAGCCAGTACAGAAGGCGGTGGCGACGAGGAATTAGTCGATCCAACATCAGGAGTATGTTCCACTGACAATTTCACTGACAATTTCTACTCACTATAAACTTACGGTGAAAAGTCTTATAAAAATGTTTGAACGGGGGAGGCATAACCTGAGTATAGTCTCGCTAACCCAGGCAACGTTTATAAGGTTTGCAGCATAAACTTAGGTGGGGAGAATTTGTCGGTTGATCTATATATGTTAATAAAAAACATGGTAAAGACTGTTTATATAGTGTGGGGAATGTTATTCAGGGTTGGTGAAGGTCATTTGCACATGATGATATCAACAACATAGGTTTGTTGGCTTTCTTCAGCAGGGATATTCTGAAGTTTCAGCTACTTAACTTTCACATTTTCAATCTTATATTTTTTAGTTGTCTCCAACATCTATAATCGTCATTTTTCACTCTTCTTAATATTTCCGTCTGTAAAGTTAAAGCTGGGACTTTACAGAGGATAGACTTTTAGCTTCATTGATTATGTTTTTTGACGATATTTAATTTTCTTTTTGTTTTTCTCGTTTCCAATATTATTTTATATGGCTTCATTCAACCAGTACATTGTTGTTGTTGGTGGTGGTGGCTGGGGGTTATTCTTTTGTTTATATTGCTCTTCCAAACGGCTTTCATTTTCATCAGCTGTAAACGTTGACGTGCAACGTGTGAGGAGCGACGTGTGAGGAGCTAGTGTCATGTCTTGAGTCAGGATAATAAGAACCCATTAGACCCATTAGAATGTAGGAGATGACTGTAGTGCCTTTGTACTTCAAAAGGTAAAAGAAGCCCTGGGACCGAGGTTGTTCGACTAAGATGAATAATTAAATATAATTGTTGTTTACATTTCAGGCATTTTAAGAACATATATACACTACCCATCTCAAATCTTCGTCCAATACACCTGTAATGCTCCTTAACCAATATTCAACTAATTTCCATACTTTGAAACAGCATGCTTGATGGAGATGGAACATATATTTTATCCAAAAACAATCACTTCAATAACACGAAAAATGGAACCAATCATACCCACCCAAGTAGCCTGGAACCAACGATCTCAATGTGGTTTCGAGCAATTATCTTAAGCGCCTTGTCATTTGCGTTTGTGATCGGAACAATCGGGAACGCGTTCGTATGTCACATAATTGCGAAGCGAAAAAAGAGACGCAGTATACACTATTTGACAATGAACTTGGCCATATCTGACTTAATCGTCGTGCTTATCTACCTGCCGATGCAGATGTATCAGATCCAGTCTCAATTGCAATGGGATCTGGGTCGAGTCACGTGTCGCATAATATACCTCATCAACTCTGGAACAGTGAATGCTTCGATTGGTACATTATTGGCGATCACACGTGACCGTTATACTGCGGTAATGTCACCGATGCAAACTCGCCATCGAACATCAGAGGTGAAAAAATGGATTATCCTTATATGGACATTGTCGTTCATACTTACGATTCCCCTGATCATAGTCGTCGATGTCGTTCAGAATAGAGATATGAAAAATTACTGTACAGAAATCTGGCCGAATACTAAACTCGAACGATTGTATTGGATTTTTGTATTCTTCGCTCAATTTGTAGTACCGATGGCGTTCATTTCCGCCTCCTATGTTCGTATTCTTGTTACAATGCAACGATCACACGTACCTACCGAGATGATGGCCGTTTATATAAACAATAACAATAATAATAATAATAATAATAATAATAATAATTTCGACCTTCGGGCGAGCAAACGAAAACTAAGGCGAAAAGGACAACAACGGAAAATGTTGAAAATGTCGATAACCCTGGTCATCGTGTATGCTGTTTGTGTTCTTCCGCAGCACACAGTATTCTTCGCTGCAGTTTACGGCTCATTACAAACGAAAGTTTACGGCGTTTACGTTTTCCTAACGGCCAATTTCTTGATGATACTAAACAGTGCCGTTAATCCGGTTATTTATGGCACGTTGAATGACGAAATGAACAGAGGCTTTCAGAAGTTGTTGAGTTGCAACGCCTATAGCGGTATCTTTGGTAGTTTTCGGAACAGTCTTCAACATATACGATTACGAAAGCGCGCGGCAACTACACGAACGTGCTCAACAACATCATCTGCTTTGCTACCGGATTCTCCGAAGAAGATGTCTGTACAGTTCGAGTTATGTCCTGTTACTAGAATTGATAATTTATAATAGTTCCTAAATAATATTATGTAAATTTCGACCAATTAAGATGCAGTATTATGTAAATTTCAACCAATTAAGATGCAGTATTAAGATAAAACGTTATATGATTGGTTAGCATTGTTATCCTTTTGATGCTTCTTTTGACACAGAACAAACGATACATGTTTTCTCCTTAGGTATAAAAAACATTTTTTTTCATCTCTTCATCTCTTCAACACAGCGGAAATCACTCTAAAAACGCACACCACTTGTTTACAAAAACGCTGACCAGATGTGCTTTATATGTTATGGATAATTAGATTATTAGAATTGGAACCGAGGTTTATTAATATGTCAGCATCTGATCTTAAAATAACACTGGATCGAGCTTCTATTGTTTAAAAATGGTAACATTATGTTACTCATGGTAACATAATGGCCAAGCTGTGGGTAGGTGAAAGATAAGATGGCCGCTGGAATTTTTAGTGTGAGAAGAAGTGTTTTTAAAACGAAATGTAATGCAAAATGAGTCGCCCAATAAAGTTTTTAGGGTTTTATAGCAAAAATGTTGAAACCCCAATTTATTCTTCTTGTGCTTGTTCCTGCGGGTGGTGGCATTTCTGTACTATACACCATAGTATCTAGCTCTGCCAGCCTATGGTTTAACCTCCACCTGCTGCTTTTCAAGGTTTCCTAAACACGATAAAGCACGATAAAACACGATAAAGCACGATAAAACACGATAAAGCACGATAAAACACGATAAAGCACGATAAAACACGATAAAGCACGATAAAACACGATAAAGCAGGTTAGTCGGCAAAGTCAGCAACAAATATGGAAAAGATATAATATCAAAGAGACAAGATGGACAATTTCTCCCGCTAGTACAATCCAAGCAGTCCTTCAGTCAGTATCTTGTCCAGATTCTTGCAAAACTGTTTTACATTTTGGCTTCCTTTACTTCCCGGGCCCGACCCGAACCCGTCCGTGGAACCCATAAAAACAGGGACAGTAGAAAACGGGGACTCGTAAATTAGAAAACGGGAAGTGCGTAATAATACCAAGACCAAACTGTAACATAGGCCTGGTTTTCACCTGAAAAATAAAGAATAATTTTGCCGTTTCTTAAATAGCAAACATTTAATAAAATAGTGTAAATAAAGAGCGTGCTGCGCGAATGGCGTTGGGCGAATGGCGTTAGGTGAAGTTTAGTAAAACTACCCAATCGTAGAGAAGCTTAACGTAGAGCATTTCATATTTTGACACAAGCAAGTTCTACTAAGTAAAAAGGTGTAGCCAGTCGTTCTCTGGGTAGCAATTCTAATTCTTACATGTTTGACAGTTTCTGTATATACTCAGGATTTATATAGCTAGTACTAAACTACAAATCAGAAATATCCATGATTCATTGCTTTAGATCAAGGCCTTCAAATTGGATAAGATTTCTTTGAAAAGCCCCTTCCCCTCTCCTATTCCCCTAGAATAGATTTATAGACAACAAGGAAACCACATTGCGAAAATAAAGCAAATACATTGCAGGCAGCTAAATTTGTTTTGTTTTTCTTGAAATTTCAACCAATTTACCTTAAACCAAGCAGATCAGTAAAAGTTCTGATCTTCCATTTCCCAAGATCAAAATATATACAAATGGGAAAAACACATCTAAAAACATCAAATGACACAGGGAATAGAGCTTCGTCAAAAGATCAGCATGATCTGTATGTATGATGACAGACAATTTAAAATAATAATATCTGTAGCTAGCACGTTGAAACCAAATATCAAATCGAATTTCTTCATTTTATGCGTGATGACATGGCAGCTGACGAATCTTATGATAGTACATAACCATTATTTGACTGGTAATTTTTGTCTTATTTAGGTCTGCAACCGATTTGTTGCCATTAATCACGACAGGAAGAGAATGTCTGGCATAGCACAAGCTACAGTTCAAGTTAAAAATTCCGACAATAAGTTGTTATAATCAATTTTTTCTTTGATCTTTTCAATTCCAACCAATCCACAGTAGTTATTTACCATCATGTGATCAAAAAGTGTGCAAAACAATCTACAGTAATGTGTCTGTTAAAAAAATCGACAATAGAGCTTTGCAGTAGACTTCTAAACAGAGAATTTTCTAATGACTGTGGCATATAGTATATAGTTCCTTGCAAATTCTTTTGGGTCAATGATGACAAGGGTCTAGTCATGCCTCTTTCTTTCAAAACAATTTTGAAAGGCTTTTAATAATTAGCTGATCACAAATCGGATGTGTCCATTCTAACGACCAAAACGTTCAATCCGAGCATGCATGATCCAAAATAGCTCTCGTTCACTGCCCTGACGATGCAATTGTTTCCGTAGACAGTGGAGAGGATCCCCGATAATCCCGATAATCCCCGATAATCGAAACCATGTACATGCTATCGTTTATTTCATTCTTTCATATTTGTTTTTTTATTTCATTCTTTCATATCTGTATACGGAGAAAAAGATGCCACGACCATTGCTGCTTCATCACGTCGATTTAACGTCCGAACAACATTCTGACGTTCTAAAGACGTCTATATAACGTTCAAATAACATCGTGCCCCTGCTGGTATATTGCGAAATTATGATTGGCAATTTCGCATGCACAGTTATGTCCGATGATATTTTGAAGTCTTCAGCAATAATCTTATAGATCCTAGATGATTCAAAAACAAGAACACCGTCAGCCTCGTTTTCATGTAACACTAGTCTTTGTTGTACTCACTTCATAACTTCGATTACTTAGGCTAAGATATAGTAAAACTCATGCCGGTACGAATCTGAAACAATATACTTATACATTTATAGATTTGTAGATTTGTAGATTTATAGACACTTATAGGGAGGAGCTTATATACGGTCCTCGTTTTGTATTAAGGTTTTGGTGGCTTTGGTATGTTCGACCAATTCCTTTCAAGTCTTGTTAACACGACAGAAATTTAACTCGATAATACAAAACCTTTTTCAAAATGTTATGGGTCCCTTTTTCAAGTCAAAGAATTCTGCAGTTTATCTTAAATGCTGAGATTTTCGGCAGGCAACGAAAAAGTTAACATTGTTTTTAATGTTTTTTGTACAGGAATATCTAACCAGTCAATGAAGACACACTGATGTGCTCGCTTACTCTGATTTTGAAGTATATTGACGTTTCACCTATACAGGTTGTGCATTTTTGTTTTGTTTTTACTCACCCTGCACTTAAGATGGAAAACATTTCCAGACATATTTTGGTATTTGGTCTTTTAAACGGAGTAGTTGGATAAACTAAACTGTAATATTACCAAACAATTTTTGTTAGTTCGTAAATACAACGCTCCTAGAAAAGAAAGCACAAGAAACAGGTTTTTCTTTTCACAATTTTTTGCAATTTTTTCACTAATTTTTTCCTTTTTGATAAAATTTCATTTAGCCTTTTAAATCTTTATGAAGGAGTTTGTGGGCTGCTGCTAAACAAAGGTGCTGCACCTGACAAGACCAACAATCTTACCTTTCAATTCCCTATCACGTGATCTTCTTTATATCCAGGATTTTCTCTAGTTAACCGATTTTGTTCAAAAATGTGTTGTGAGAGACTTTAAGGGGCTTCGACATGGATCACGTGATGTTATGAATTATGGTGCCGCACCAAATTCGATTTGAGGCGAGAAGAAATGAACACAGAGATAAGAGAATAAAAATAGCTATATAACAGCAGAATTCTTATTTTTCATAACAGATTAGATTTATTGAAATAATAATACAAATTGTTACTCATTTTAACATAGAAATCAACAATCCACATGTTGTACATGTTGTACAAAAATTTCAAATTTCAAACATCTTGAAAAAACTTTATCTTGTGCTCTAAACCACCATCCTTCATTTTTTGTATAACTTCTGCACTTTCATTTCGTCTTGCTTGCTAAATTATATAAGGCTTTGGAGCGAAGAAAACTTCATATGCAGCACGAGCATCAATACAAGCCACTTCTTCTTCACGATCATTAAGCAAGGGTAAAATTTGCAGACCAGATTAAGAAATAGCAGACACGACATTTGGCCAGCTATAACTTGGATAATCATAGCTAATATTGTTTGTTTCGCTTTATATTGCTTTATTTAATAAAGTAACCTTTACCAACTTACTTATTCTTTTCGTTAGTTCGCAAGCACGTTCAATTTGGTTCCTCCAGCAAATCTGCAGATTCGATGAGTATTTTGAAATGCGATGACACTACGGCCGCCGGGGAAAAAGCAAACAAAAATGCAGAAATCACGTGACCATGACGTAGTCCCTTTACGTCGAAAATTATTTGTTTTCAATAAATACGTTGTTGTTATTTGTTGTTTTAACTGAGCATCTCGGCGAATTATTCTTCCACAGTCATTCGAATATTCCTTTGTTTGAAAAATATTTTTACTTGTTACCATCTTTTCGTTGATTTTTACGAAAGACAAACTTTTTATGGTACACTGTAATCACCTGATATATTACAAACAATTTTAATTATTTAAGCTATTTACTTTCTAATAAATGATCAAAGTGAATGAAAACATGGAAAAGTTGGATAAAATGTTTATGAAATACTTAGAATAGAACTTTTCTATATGCTATATTCTATATTCTATATTCTATATCATAGCTAATATTGTTTGCTTCGCTTTATTTTGCTTTCTTAAAAAGAAAGAAAGAAAACAATATAAATTTATTGAAGACTTTAATAAATTAACATTTACCAACTTCCTTGTTCTTTTCGCTAGCTCTTAAGAATGTTCAATTTGGTTCTTCTAGCTGGCCTGCAGATTCGATGAGTATTTTGAAATGTGATAACACTACGGCCCCCGGGGAAAATTTAAACAAAAACACAGAAATCACGTGATTCATGTCGTAGCCCCTTTAACCCCATTCCTAGGGCTTCTTTCCCGTTCGAAAAGTATTTGGATATCGAAAAATCAAATAGTCCCGGGAACGAGATTGAATAGACTTATCATAATCACATGTTTAGATTTGGTTGAATATACACCTGACGTCACCATACAAATTCAGGCTTGCTCTTTTGAAATCAACCACGAAGCTTGAAAATGAACAAAAAATATAAATGTTTGGAAGGGAAGACATTAAATTGGACGAGTTTCGAATCTTAAGTTAAGAACGTTTTTGAGATATTAAAAGAAAAAACGAAACACTAAATTGATAATGATTAATAAACAAATTGATTAACATGTGATTAACAAGTAATCACATAAAATTTCTGAATCAAAACCTTTTTCATTATAAGAGTCGGATAAAATGTTAAGTCGTTAAAATTTCAAATTTTGACCTACCCCGACTTTTTTTAACAATGATGGTATCAATCAAAATTGTTGTGTTTGTTCAATTATTCTTCAGAAACGTCATTAAGAAGAGAAAATAGATCCAGCAAACATATGTGATGTTTTGCTTTGTTAACGCTGTTTTCAAATTTTCTTTTTTCACTAAAGTAGCTCTGTTAGACGGTGAAAAAAAAAAAGTTTTTTTATATTAAATATTAAAGTCGATTTTGCTTTTATTGTAAATCTTTCCGACACGTAACAGGTTCCTTTTAACCGGACGACATGACGTGACGACATGACCTGTAACATACGATCTATAAGATGCGACTTGTAATAAGAGATTCGTCCCATGTCTCTTTATCGCTCGTTAAATAATGTCTTCGAATGTGGTCTGTGCCCCATGTAAAGAAGCTTTAAAAGAATCAAACGAACTGTACACAATAGAAGCAGTTTGGGTACCAAGTTTATTTATTGGTCAAACTATTCATTGAGTATTTAGAACGTCCGCCTTTCACTTAGTAGGTCTAACGGGCGGTGGAGCTTTTTGCAATAAAATTAAAATTAGAAATAAGATTTTCACTCAAAAGAAAAGCTTCTTGTAAATGAAATTTCTGTTTTGATTTTAATAACACAGACAGTGTTTTTTTATATATAAAATGTTAATTATTTTTGAAATGAAGATTTACAAGATATACAAGATTTTTTAAGCTGATCAAAATTTTCATCTTTCATTGGTTTTCACAAATTGGTGTTAAAAATATGTTCTGTGTAGAAAGCTTTAATGACTTTGTTTGTGTATATTATATGGTTTTTGTTTTCAAAAAACACTTGTTTTTTGTAAGCGTTTCATTGAAGAAAGCGATAGATAGGTGGGTTGGGGTGATAATAGTTTTGTTGTTGTTGGTGCGGAGTGGAGGGATGTTTGGCGGATATTTTAAAAAGTTTTAATTGGTGACCGCTGAAGATCTTATTTACTAGGCTTGTAGGATACCCCACCCACCCACCCACCCGCACCCGCACCCGCACCCGCATTTTATTGTTAACAATGATGAAGTAAACGAGTTTTTTTTAGGTTAAGTATAATTTATTAGCTTTTAAGAACGGTTTCAGACTTTACATACAAAACAGTCGGCGTTTATTTATGAAAATCGACATGAAGGCCTTAGTAGACTTAGAAGTTGAACAAACCTTTTTAATCTCTTAATCTTGACGAAAATTTAAAGACATGTGTAAGTTTGACGAGGAGAGATATTCTTGTGGGAACTTATGGCACACACGATAGTGGATATTTTGCAATTCCGCTTTCTTCTTTACTCGTTCGACGAAAAAAACTTTGTGACCTGGCTAGCGCATAATTGACCCAGTTACTATAGTAACGAATCAAAAGTGCAGTCAACTCAGTCTATTAAAAATGGTGACCATTTCTATTCGCATGTGAGTTGGTATTTTGAAGAAGCGTTCTCAGTTTATCATGGAATTTGCAAGGACTTAATTAATCAAATAAATTTTGAAGCTTTTATTTTTGTTTTCAACACTTTTAAATCAAGCAGTAAGAAATTTGAAGTCGTAATTTCAATGTTTGTTCACTCAGCTTTCATTCAGACTTAGAACCAGAGACCAGATAACGCCTGGTAAAAACGTTTTTCATCATAAAAATATCAGAAGTATATATGTATTCGTATATAATTTGTAAGAAGGTGTCTTGTTGTGTTTGGGTTGTTGAAAAGACACCACCAAGAAGGTGAAGCATGTTGACTACCCTCTATAAATGACTTATATATAAATGTTTTTATCCAGGTTTTTGCAAGTTTTCTGGTACAGACTAAATCTCAAACAATATGCAAGAAAATACACAGAAAGTCCTAATGTCTATTGTAAAGAAATCTTATTTCATTTTCATTATAATTTTTTGATAGAGCATAAAATTAGTTTGGTGCACAAAAAAAGTTGGTAGAAATGAATTGATCATTTATTTCATGTCACCTTTAGATGACTTTCTAAGAGGCCACGTTAAAAAATGTGTCCATTCTAATGTGCTTGATAATTGTGTGCTTATAATTTATATATATAACTGAATTCGCTTTGAGCTCCATTGTTGTTTTTTCTGTATATTATATACGTTTTAACAATTATGAAACTACAGAATCAGTTTTTTCTCTTCCAACCCTTCTTTTTTCCATTTCTTTCAGACATTTGGAGCAAAAAAAATCCGATTCTAAACACTACATTCATTATGGAAGGTTCGGAAGAGTTTTGGAGAGTTGGAATTTTTCACTAAATCTGTTTTCGGTCAAAAGCTTTTTCTTCCTGCAGAGTGTTAGTTTTTTTCTTCCTATGTTTTCTTTTTATTGTGCTTGACTCGTGCTTGAGTATTATTTTATATATATAACATTTTCATGATTTATAAGAATGTTTTAAACGCATTACACTAACACAATAGATTTTTCTGTTTTAAATAGCACCATCTGAAAAAGATCATCAGCATTGATCTCTGAACTTTTTTGGTTATAACTCAAATTTTGGCTCTAAAAATTTGCGCGCACTTTCAATTTGCTTTTTTGTGTTAAGGTGTCCATCAAAGTGCTACTTTTTTTTTTTGCGTTGATCATTTGTGTTAAGGTTAAAACCTTTGGTGGACACTAGGCTTAAGGAATGAGAAATTTATAATGATTTGGAAATAAATGGAACTTATATATAAATTTTTGAATCACAAATTTATAAATTAGTTTTTTCTCTCCAAGTCTATCTAATAGTTAAACATTCTAGAAAGCTGTTTTGACTGTTTTTGTTATTGCAGCAATAAGAGAGATGTGGTAGTTAATGATGATTATGATGCATTTGGTGACGATTCAATAAATGATGGTGATTTGAATATGATCTTGAAACTGGTGTCGTCTTGAAAATGTGCATTAATTTTGAATTGGCCGTAACCTAGATCCATTATTGTCTTTTTGATAGGAAGACAACAAGACAAAAGGTCCTGGCACCACATGTCAAAAAGGAGGAGATTACTGTTAGCGTCATATTAACTTGGTATTTCACACATAGTGAAAGGGCCTTAAAAATATGCGTTTAAACATTATAGAAATTTAATTCATAGCTTTATAAAAATAACTCATTGGTAATTTTGTTATTCTAAAAACAAAAAAGTATTTTCACCTGGCTTACAGGTATACCAAAAATCGTTGTATAATAAAAAAACCTTTGTTGCAGCATTAGCAGTTTTCCAGCACTCCACAATCAGGTTAAATTTAAAGCATGTTAAATTAAGAAGGGAAAAGAAACTAACGAGCTCTCCTTTTGGATCTCCTTATATTATTGTTTGGAAATGAAATCACACAATAGAGATTGATTGCATTAGAAATTTTTAGAGGTTCTTTTGTCACCATTGGTTTTAGGATGAGGATACAGGATAGATGGATCCAATGAATGTTTGGACATTTCAAAATCTGTTTCTTTGTGACGAAGCTCTATATAATATTTTCACCATAATGATGTCTAAACAATGGAGAGCAATCAAGCAATTAGAGAATCATTTGAATGTCAATTAAGGTTAATGCTGGTAAATGCACAATGTTCAAATATACGTCCGTTTAGTTTAATATTTCCACTTGCACTAGCTGTATCCTGTATAAAATCTAATCAAAAAAAAATAATGTATGTTTACATTGAAAACTGTTACTGAGAAATTGAAAAATGAAAGTGAAAGTGAAAAACAACAGGTGCATGGATTATCAACATAATGAGCGTTGAAGAACATTGTTTGGTGGTCTTTGATGCTATTTAATCATAGTGGTAAAAGGGTGTGTTACCCAACAGGAAATATCAAGTTTATACCCACTTGTTGTGGTAATGCAGTTGTTACTACGATTCTGTGTGTCAAACTAAGAATTTGAAAGTACTTTACATTCAAAGACAAATTTGAAAACACTTGTAGAACCTTTCTTACCAAAGAACAACTTATTTCAAATTGTTAGTGTTGGTGGTTCTTAATGCATAGGGGTGATCTTATCATTGTGTCATCTTGTAATGTTTAGAGTTTAGTATTATCTATTTAAAGCAACATAAATTAAAGTTTAACCATCTTTTAAATTGTTATCAAACAGTTTTATAATCACATATAATGTAATATGATATAGTAGATTAGTTCTTTAAAAAAACAACAATTATAATTGATTGATTGCGTTTATCATTGAAAATCACAACAACAATTTAATGTTTATTTGACCAATTTTTATTTGTATTTATCCCCTCCACTGCTTACACTTATCTGTTATACGAAGCCATGGTTTAGGAGTTTTGGAAGTAGTCTTCTTTGATTGAGAAAAATGATTTGAAAAAGAATACACCTTAAAGCGAACCTCTGCTTTTTCATGACTTTTTCCTTTAAATTTCTCTTAAATCTTTGTTATGTTTACATTCTTAGTTTACTTCTTTAGTATCTATTTTTACAGGGTTTTTAAAGCACATCCAGGTATTGTACAGGGGGCAGGGTTTGACCTGGATGACAACAAATTTAATCCCATCATATTTGTATTGTTATTTCTGTATTGTGGGTATTAGTATGTTAGCAACAATGATATTTGCTAGGTGACTTTCTAATTGTTATGTTTTCATTGTCGTTATGTGAAGTAATTGAAACTTATGCTAAAGCATTTTTTGATACTGCAGCTTTTTA
This sequence comes from Turritopsis rubra, assembly GCA_039566895.2. Lineage (NCBI taxonomy): Eukaryota > Metazoa > Cnidaria > Hydrozoa > Anthoathecata > Oceaniidae > Turritopsis > Turritopsis rubra. The sequence goes on from CM077622.1 coordinate 3,621,133, forward strand.
TGAACTGTTCTGTGTTTTTCTAAACATTCTGAGTGTCTATTGATGGAGATTAGATGAAAGATAAGTGGATAGATTGGATTTAGTTACTTATCTCTTTTGATGATGCCTGCTCAATGAAACTGCTCTTCTTTATAAGTTGCTTGAGATATAATATATCTTCTTAAATTTTGTTTACTTTTCTAAAAGCTTATTTTGTGAAAAAGCCTGAAGATCAAGTGTATAACGGCATATTTATACCTTAAATATTTGTTAATGTATCTATCAGGGATTTATTTTCAGTTTGTTCACAATTCTCTAGAGATATATTGTGTTATTTGTATATGAAGCTAGTGTTAAGCTTTCTATTAAATCCTCTTCAATTGGTTTGGACTTTTGTTGTACACGTGTGAATTATGTTTTGGCAGGTTTTATTACTTAATAAGATGTGGTTATTTCCATATTTTTTATTTTGTGACTCTGATTGCGATTGTTTTATCATGGTTTATGTCTGACATTAAAACTTTTCTCTTGATGCTGATCATTACGGGGATGTTTTCATTTCAGAGAAAGAAAAGAAAGATTGGCAGAAATAACTGTATTGCAACTGAATAAGCTTACAGATTTATGTCATGCATAATTTTAGCTTTCAGTTTCCTATATATATGTATGTTTCCCGGAAAAGGCAAGGGAATTTTATTTATGAGGGGTGCAGATGGGTCTACAACAAGGAACCAGAGTTTATATTTTTTGGTGATACGGTAATCTAGATTATATTGACTGATCAAATGAAAATGTCTTTTATACTTGTACATCAAGACCCGTGAAATAACTAAGCACTACTGTGGCAGTAATCATTTTGTTTCAAACAGTCTCTTTATCAAACTGCTAAAAAGTGCTTCTGCAAGTTGCAAAGTGTTTGTTTTCACTGAATCACATTATCCTTATTATAGCCCTTTTTAAGAAAGGTTACAGTACAGCCCGAAGGAAACTTGACCCGTCCGCGAAGGAATGAATTTTTACATGAAAACACAAAAGATTTATAATGTATAAAGTTTTATCTGGTACATGAAGTCATTATGTTTTCAACGCATTATTTTTGAAATCTTGTGTTAGATAAACATAAAACCGTTAACTTTTCTTCGCGAAATGTTATTATCTTTGTGTGGAAATGTAAAATTTCTTTCGGGTTGTACTGTAAAAATAAAATCCAGTATAAATGTGCCTTTATCATAATTACTAATGACAGGCACTTAACTAAGGTGGGGTTGGGTTGGGTTGGGTTGTAAATAATAAAAAAGATTGTCATTAAAGACTTCCTTTAATGTAGAAATAGTCCTCAAGCTTTTTTACATTCTTGTAACTGAATAAATCCATGGGTTGTGCACAAAGTCATAATGGTAGCAGGCGTGATTCTTCATACAGTCGTCGTAACACACTTGTTGTGAAGCCCATCGTGAATGTAAAAGGTGGGGATGGTATAAAGCTGGAAGATGCTATTGGTACAAAAATAATCTTCATGTTTGGTAAGTTGGAATAAACTAATTTGTCAGAGCTGTTTTCTTCAAATTGAGTATTTCTACTTGTGTATGAATTAGTCTGAGAAGCCTTGTTTTAGCCAAGCAATAAAAATGCAAAGTTTATGATCTGCAATAAAGATGGCAATGAATTTTATTCAACAAACACTTCTGCACAGAAAACAAGCAACAATTTCATATGTGCATTTTGTGCATATTATTTGTCTAGTGCAACCCTTTATTTTAGTTGATAATTTTTTGTGAAACTATTTTGCTTTACTAATTCGTACCCATACCCAACAACATTTTGAAGTTAGCTTTTGTCAGTAAGTGTTCTCTATAAATGTTTGGATAGTGGATGAAATACTAGAACCTAGAAGGAGATGGTCCTTCCAACAATGTTAACAACATAAACTTTACGGAATTTATATGCTCAGTCGTGAAAATTTATTTTGTGAAATTTGAATTTTATTTTAATCTTTGTATGTTTTTAGCTAAAGTAGGGTTAAAAAAGATATATATCTTGTACAAACTATGTAATGTATGTGTAAGCCAATAAAGTTGAGTGTGTGAATGTTTATGTTAAATAAAAACACCCATTAATGATAGATGAAAGATATATTTCGGATTAAAATATTAATATATTTATATATTATTACAAACTATATATATTGTACAAACATCTTTGCTTTGCAAGATTAACATCGAAATAACTGACAATTAACCAGTAACATCTTCGAAATCATTTCAAGATTGATTGTTAATTTTAGATTCTTGCTGAAAAAAGATTTATATTTTATGTGAATTATGTCGTTTATTAATCTCCTGTTCACTTTTCAAAAAAAAAAATAGAAAATAAATGCTGTGAAATTCACAGGTTTTTTTACCTTCCTACCGTCCTTAAGGTATCTTTGAAATTTTGAGACAATTTCTTTTGATATGTTGATTATTTTGTAGGAGGTCCAGGTTCTGGTAAAGGTACAGTTGTCAACAATCTGATTGAGATGTACAACTTCCGGTTTATTTGCGGTGAAGACCTGATTTTAGGGAAACTAATGGAAAAGTGTTTGCCTAAATGTCCCGAGAATGGTCCCGGAACGTCTGCCACTCATGACCTTCAAAAATATATGCAAGAAGATTCATCACAGTTAACTTTAAATTGGGTGTTAGAACTTATTGAAGGAGAAGTTTTAAAGTATCCGGGAGAGACGATTCTTGTTGATATTGTACCAAATTTGAAGTTCTTGCTTCGAGTTCCCACATTCGTGAAAAATTGTGAGAAAGAAATGCGATTGTTTGAAGAGAGGGTAAGCGCAATTCATTATGAAAATATAGATAGTTGAGTCAAAATGTGGAAAAAAAGCTTTCTTAATGTACTGATAGATTCGCTACAAGAGCGGAATCCAATAGAAATTCCAAAGATTTTTTTCCATGATCAGGTCTTTTATGTGTGAGAAGATAAGGGTATTTTATTGTGAAAATGGATAGTAGAGTTAAAATTTGGAGAATAAGCCTTCTTATTGTATGAGAAATTAACCTAGATAAGTCAAACTGAATATAGTCAAAACTAGATGCCTTACTGGACAAAAGGATTTCTGCTTCTAACCAGCTGAACATGTAAGAACCGGTTGTACTTTAATGTCAGAAATTCTTTCAAATTTCACGAATGGACATCCGATTCTCGAAAATTCAACTTCTGTGAAAAAAATATTTTTCTTCGATTTGCGAAAAAAAAGAAGATGTATATGTTCCTTCCTGATAGTGATGGAAATATTTTTGGTATCTTTAATGAGCAGGAACAGTTGTAATTTGTTAAAGGTTCAAATTTGTTAAAGACAATGTGTTGTTGTTATAAGTATAGCAAAATCTGACATCATGATGATCTCAGCACATGAATATGAGCAATAACAACAGGTGAGAGACAAGAAAAGGAATTGTTCTATTGTTTAATTTTCATAAAAGTAGCACTTGAATTATCATTGGTCATATATATAAGCTACTATTTTTGTTGCTTTTAATGATGACTTTCATAGAAGTAACTGAAAGGTCTGCATCGGTAATGATGATGTCAGCATGAGGTGGTACTTGTGGCGGTATTTATAACAACACTTTGATATGTTGAACGTTAACCCATCTGTCGTCTTATATTGATCAATTCCAACAAATAAACAAACTAATGTGACAATTTTCCAAAATAAATGCTCAAAAAATGTTTCATTTTTCATCATTGCGAAATTAAATTCTTGAAAATTTTTTGATTTTTGACCATTCACGAAAATAAATTCTTGTGAAATCTTTCACTTCAGCCAATTAGCTAAAATTAATTCTTGCAAACATTTCTGACATTAAAGAAATGTCTTTCACGCATATTCCGAAAGTCAAAAAGAGATATTGCATAAAAATCTGCCTGTAAAACATAAAACCTAGCATACTCGAAGTATAAAGAGTTAAATGCTCTTGCAGGCAGAAGGATTTCATTTGCTTGTCATTTCACAATTTTCTTTTTCATTTCCCTTCCTTTCATTTGCTGCCTTCTCAGAAAATGATTGCATTCTCTGTTTACACTATAGCCTTTTCTCATAAATGAAACTTGTTTCAATTAATCAAATAGTGTAAACTGGCTTTTAAGTTAATCTATTTTTATTTTATTTTGTAAGGTGTTGTTATACACATTCAATTATAAACTTTCTCTCCTTGTCTCATGAGTACAGGGAGGTGTCATAATTGACACAATTTTTTGACCTAATATAGCAATTCAGCATTTGGACAGGAAAAAAAGAAGAACACCTATGGTTGTAAATCAAGCAATATTTACTTAATTACTATTACAAGGAATTCAAATATTTTAGTGACCTGTGACAAAAATAAAAATGAAAACATAGAAACTTGAAAATATAATGAAAGAATTAAAAGACTAATCAAGCATGAAAATTTAATTTGTCCTACTTTTGCGAACAAGTAAAACAGGCTCTTCGTAAAGTGTAAAAGTGTAGGTAATATGCAGAAAAGAACTGAAGACATATTGAATCATTAGCCAAAATAATATCAAGACCAAACACTAATAAGAACTGAAGACAAAATAATGTCAAAACCGATACACTAATAAGAACTGAAGACATATTTAATCATTAGCCAAAATAATATCAAGACCAATACACTAATAAGACTGATATTTAGTTATATTGATGATATTTCTTTCTTTCAATTACTTCAGTTTCAGTTTTAAATCTGTGAACATTAAAAAGATAGTGTATTATATTTAGTATCTAGAACACAATTGCAATATGCATTCAGTCAGAACATTTAAATTTTTTCTTCAATCACAACAAAAATTTAGGAATGATGAATATCAGAAATTCAAAAATAGTGAATCATGAATCAAATAGAAACTTTCTGAGAAACAAATTTATGTTAAAGCATAAAAAATATTTATATCCAAAATGTATTTTTTTATTATATTATATTATATATTATATATATAATATTATATATTTGGATGTACTTGGAAGAAGCTGTGCTACCCCAGGTCAAGTATAGCAGCATCGTCCTAAGTAATATGCACACAGACAACAATCAAACAAAACCCTTTCTTTTCCATCTTTGAACAGTAAACAGCGCGATTTATGTAACGGACGGAATACATGAAAAAAAAAAAACTGTTGAGGTTTGGACAGTGAGAAAAAAAAATGAAAACAAAGCCGATGTATTTCGACATTGGAAATAATTTGACCGAGGTCCTTCTAAATGGAATGAAAGGAGTGAGTCATCCCGACCTTTTCTTCATTTTCTTCATAAATTTTTTTTAAAGCCCTGCCATATGGATTCTTTTTTTATGGAGCCAGTTGCCTCAGGAAAATAGTGACCGGCTGATGATTTGGAGTCTAAAAATGAAGCCAAATACGCAACGCCCGGCTTAAATGTTGAATGCCAATGTTTCACCTCCTGTGATTAGTGATTCAATCCAAATATTCCTGCTTTAAAATATGGAAGAGATATGGAACCTCATGCTGCTAATAAACTGTTTGAACATTTAAAAAAATCGCATAAAAATGTTAAGTGAAATCTAATGAAGTCCAATAGAAAGTCCAAAGATGGTTTTCTCTATGAAAAGATTTCTTTGTGTTCTAATTGTGTTTGTTTTTTCTCTGATACCAGGTCTTGTGTTTTAGCATCCTGTAGCATTAGCAATAAACCTGGCATTGGACCAAGATCACCTTATCCAAAATATTAACCAAACGCACGCGTGTACGAAAGCTCCTTCTTCCGGCCAATCCGACGATAAAAGCTCGTCTGATGAAATGGATACTTCACGTACACAACGAAGGTTTAATATCTACTTGAATTCAGTCAAAGAGTTTCTGTCGTACTTTGAACAAGATAGAAAATTGTTGATGGTCGACACATCTTGTGGTTCGGTAGACGCTGTATGGAACAGTATTCGAGATTATGTTGCCGACAGTGAAATAGCTGAACCATGTAAAGGTCTAGAACAAGTAATTTTACTTAAAATGGGTAAGTGCAAGATTTGACCTTTTAGATCTTAAGGGTAGAGTGGTCAACTGTCAATAAATTGGTGTGAATATCTTTGTTATTTACATATACTGTATTTATTGGACTTGAATCAGCTACGACAATAACTTGCTCTTTATAGCTAATCAGGGTTCTCTTAACTTACATTAAAAACTCAAAGCTTCAGCGTGACAAACTTTTCAGGTCAAAATCATTATTTTGTCGGAAATTTTTTCAATCCAAAATTTCTAAAATCCGTCTAAAATTTTATTTACCGAAACATTTTTGTTGTTTAATAGTATTATTGTAAAGAGCACTGAAACATGTCACTTCTTATGATATGAAACATTGTGAAAGAACTCCCTGAATAATAATCTAACGATTTAAGTTCAATTGAACTAATATAGCCAAGCATCCTCTTCACCCTTTCACCTTCACCTTCACCTCTTCACCACAGGACACCAGAAACAAATAAAGCGAAAAGCGAAAAGGAGCATAATGACAAAACTTCGCTGCCAATGACATGTAAACTCGCGAGTAGTCAGTTTTGACACGCTGACTTTAACAGCGTTTTTCACATTAACTGTTTGTGGGAGCTTTGAGTCTTAAGTCATAAATTTTTGTATCCTGTTAGCGATGACCAGTCCCTGCAGTGGTTTTGGTGAAAGAATATCTTCATATTTGTCGATTTTGCAATTGTTAATTTAATTCAACCAGTGCTATTTCGTCCAATTAGTTACTATAGTTACTATAGTAGATAGTAACCAAATTAACATATTAACATTATTAGCTTTATCATTATTATGTGATGTTGTGCCTCTATAAGTTTTCTCTTTTATCTCCTAGTGCCGAAGTATCTCCATCATGCTTTATCTCCATCATGCTTTAAAACCTCTGTATAAACCTATTCCTTCTGCAAATCCGAAACACTATCTCTTTCTGTCACCAGGCATGCTGATTTTCTCCTGGCTTTTGATCATTAGAGCTTTATCTTCATACACCATACTGCTCAACAGGAGATTGGTTCCTTTGAGAAGATGACGCACGGTTTGCAATATTCTATAAAATGTTGCTGTGTTTTGATATTGGTGTCTGCATCTGTTTTGCTTTTCATTCAACGGGGTTCTCATTTACCTCCATAAATTATTTCTATAACTTCTAATATCTTATCTCATTATATATATATAAACAACAATTTGTCATAATTCACTCATACACTCTTTTTTATAAGCCTAAAACTATAATTATATGAATGTTCAAATTCTTCCAAAATAAGCATATACTAAAGCTAAAAGCTGAACAAATATGTGAAGAATATACTTCAGACACGGATAGCTTAATCCGGAATTATGATTAGGATGAAACAGAGCTTTGGAAGGAAAAGATTTTATTTATATATCTTCGCCACAGTATACCCCCTGTTATTCGAATCGAAGGTGACTAAACAAGGTAAGTTAGTAGAAAGCAACAAGTAGAAAAACAAGCATATAATAAGCATATTTTGAGACTCGAATTCTGAAAAAGACAATTATAATCGAGACATGGTGTTTCTTAAGAAGGTGTATGTATGTTTCATTCATATATTTATTTTTCATTTATATATTTCTTTTTCATTTACATTAATTCAAGATTATAAAATGTTTAGAAAAGGGGAATCGTTATTCCCTCTTGTATACCCAACCTGCATTTCTGCTATCGCTAAATTAATCTGTTGAATATTCATGTTTCAGGTGAATCCGATTTTACCGATATTGATCATGACAGATATCCGATGCTAGAAATTAGTTGCAAACAAATCGTTGATAACCACGAGACAGCTCCTCCGGTGAGTAAAGTGTTCATTATTATTCTGTTTCCGCTCGGTAACCTTATCACAGGAAGGAACAAACATCTTATGTCTGTCTTCTAATCAAGCCTTGATTGTTTTTGGTTATTGGGTTCTTATTTGCAACAAAATTAAATGATGATGATGATGATGAATGAATGAATGAGTGAATGAGAAGTACAAGCTCTTCTGGATTGATGACTCCAATGATTTTTGACGATCTATCTTGATTGACTTACTTGACACTAAAACTTGACAGGGTTCGTCCAGTCAGGGAAAATCAGGGAGATAAAGGAGATTTTTAAGAAAGCCAGGGAAAATCACGAAAATCAGGGAACTGTTTCTGTAGTCTGGAGAAATTGTGTTTTCCAGAATAAATCAAGGAATTTTTTTTATCCTCTGGCATATGTTGGATCTTGTACTTGTCCTTATGTTTAATCCCAACCTTTACGTTTGTACATGAATTTTGATACTTTTGTTTAATAGCAAGTCATTGCAAATTTAAGATCTATCATACCCCGTTGTCGACACAATAATCCAACAGCCATTTTTGTAGTCAGGGAAAATAATATAGCTTTTCGCAATTAGTCAGGGAAAAAAATATAGAATTCAAGGCAAAGTGAGAGAGAAACAATTTTGGAAACCTGTGCGAACCCTGCTTGATAATACACGGGTTCGAAACATTGGATTCCTCCACTTAGGCGATAACACTCATGGATCCTGGATTTGGTGGCGGTTTTATTTTTTGATGGCAACAAAGATGTGACTTTTTGCTTAATGGACGATCTTATTTGTTTTTGTTTTCCAGGAGAAAATTCTTAAAAAAATCATCATGCAGCTAAGGTTGAATGCTATGGAATGGAAAACGTTCCTTGTTGATGTGACCAATACGTCACTTTGTTCAGAAGAACAATTCAAACAGGTATTAGTTCCTTATCAATTGACTATGTTACTGTAACTTACACCTGAGGAGGTCTGGAAATTTTCTAATGACTATGTTATAACATTTGCAGTCTTTTCTGTTGTAAATATAGTTGTCTGATAGACTGAGATGAACTGGTTAAACTATATATATATCCAGCTTGTATGGTGTATTCTTACGATTTCTTATCAGCAACATGTAAAATTCATTTCGCTCAGCTAAGGCCAGGTTTTATACCCCGTTTTTTCGAGGCCGGTTTTTTCGAGGCCTTTAACTAAGAAGTTAGCCGGTTAGAAATCAGTTGATGTTTTACCTCTAGATATGTCATAGAACGGTTTAAATTCCGATATCCGATATGAGTTACCTTTTCGGGGAAAAAATAATCGGTGAAGAGCGACTAGAATTTTCCCTGATTATTTTCCCCGATAAGATATGTTTTGTGTCTGTTTCATCGGGAATGATGAGATGTTATTTATTTACTTATTTATTGCGACTATAGACAAGCAAGCATCAGCTGATGTATATAGAGTCAGAAGTTGGCCAGTTAGATTTCTTCATGCACAAACTTCGTCGTAAAACACAACGGAAGAAGTCGTTAGCCAGGAAACAAACGCAACGCTTCAAGTCCATCACTACCAATGAAAACGAGGCCATTCTGTTTCACGAACGCGTTGAAACGTCGCTCTGTCAGAAGATTGGTCTAGGATTCATAAACGCAAAGTAAGAGAGGGTAGTGTAAGTTCTGTAATGTTTTTTTTGAATTGTTCATAAGGTTCTTCTTACTCATTCACGTGTTCATAGATGTTTTATAAATTTTGTTGAAAGAATTTCTAGTTTATCATGCACTTGAAGATAATTATTATTACTGGTTTTTATACAAATATGTATGTTTTGTTCCATATGGCGCATCATACAGTCGATTCCCGTTATTATGAACTTGACTGGAAATTTCTATTAAGGCGGTGCACGAGTGAGATATCCAGTAATGAGAATTCAGAGAAAAGAATCCCAAAAAGAAATTTTAGCTATTTTGAGTTGTAAAGTTTTCTTTTGGGAATTGTAGTTCGAGATAGCGGTAATCGACTGTTTTATTAAGAATAAACTCGTAAAACAGGTATCATTTGAAGCGGTAAACGCTTTGGTTCCTTGCGCTGTTACTCTATTTAACGCCCTTACTCAATTAGTGAAGTGACCCTTGTGAACATTCCACTCCCGATAACGATCATCTTTGATGTTTGAAAGATGATTTTACGGTCGGGCGTTAAATTCAGTAGATCGGCATTTTGACTTTTCTTATAGTAAGCATTGTGTATGTCCGTTGTGACCATCTGTATTAAAAACTTTCCATTAAAAAATGGTGGATAAATTCCTACAATACAAAGTTATTTATCGTCCTCTCGGATCGCAATGCTATATTATACTGAATTACCAACCCCATCTTCTTGAAATGAGGAATTTCTTGAAATGTATTTCGCCCTTCCGCCAGAATGATTCATTATTATTAATATGTCAGATTTGTCGAGGGCATTATTTGGTGATTATTCCTGGAAAATATTCAGCGAAGGCTTGTTTTACACTTAATATTTTTTCCGACGCATTTTTTTTTCTTCTGCAGATGAATACTCTCTTTCGCATATCTCTTCTAGTTGTTCCCGTAATATTCAATTATATTTTTTTGCACATTAAGTTCAACAGGTTTTAAATTTCTGTAATTATCGATTTATATTTGTATAAAAAAATAGTTGTTTATATTGTTGAATTCAGAGAATAGTTTTAGATAGAAGTTGTACATATATTTTTCCAAATCAGTTTTATGAAACCAAATTTATTATTTATTTATTTGTGTACATATATGATGAATATATATACATATGTTTACTTATGTTCTACGTACCTCTCCCCAATTTCAAAACGCTGACATTTTCTCCAGTGACCATTCTAAAGTTTAATCTGAGAGAGAATGTCAAACTTATCATTTGAAAGTGAAAGCAGTGTCAATAAAGTTCGCAAGAAAAGTCTTCAATTAAAGAACGAGTAATATAAATATCACATGGTAATCGCCGTCCTGGAATTTTGCCAAAATTTAAGGATTGCCTGGATTATTGCAGATTTACATAGACGGTCCTGAAAATTTCCTCTTTTCAGTAACTTACCATTATAAATTGTCCTGGAAAAATAATTAAAAATGAAGACTTACAAAGCACAGATAAATGGATTCTCTAATATGGTGTTCTTTCAGAGAAACATTATACTACTTTCAGCACACAGGTGTCCACGTGTGGTTATCCTTACGCCACACCGCACTTTCGTGTTTCCCTTAAAACTCTTAACAAGCGACGGTAAGGGAATAACACAAAAAAAGCGGACTAAATTAATGCACCACCTTTTAATTTCTATATTTAATTACTCAGAAATGATATTAACCACAATAGAACCTCTCGTATGTCTCTGTGGCTCGTTCGGTTAGTTCTTCAACCTTGTGCAAGTCTCTGTCTTCGTCGGTTCGAATCCATGTCGTGATAATTCCAATTTGTGAGGTAAGTACTCTCAGCGATTCTTAAGGGCCCTTCCGAAGTTAACTTCGCACTACATCTCTCTCGATGATAACAACCTGACACTTCGCAGATAGTTCGAACCCAAATCTCCGTGAACTTCGATACCAATCCACTGAAAATAATTACATGAGGAAGGAGAGACATCATAACCTTGAGAAATAATTAAGTGGGGAAATAAAGTAACACTCGCTAAACAATTCAAAGAGAGGGATTAGAGAACCGCCAGAACTACCACATCGTAGAAATAAGAACAAGGAATCTTATTCAATTTTTTTGCGCTTTTTTTTACTCGCATGTTTAAAAAAAATATATAAACCTAAGGACGGCCAATGTATATTACAACTTCGTGAAGATGTTTCCACCAGAAAGTTCCGAATGAAAACATCTTCAACAAGTTGTAACATACATTGGCCGGCTGGCAAGTGATTGAAATACCTAGCTGCAACGTTAATGTTTTATTACGAAACCCAATAGTAACCTCTGACTTGTCAACGTTAGGTAATCAGGCGGTTGAGAGGATCAGTTGTGAGCTGTAATGGCTACCAAAGAATCCAAAGATCGTTTGCGCCCTATCGAATCTGTACCGCCCGTTTTTGCCGCACCCACATTCTATCCTGTCCTGCATGGGTTACCCGTTCTCGATTCACTTTTTTTGAGGGGAAATGTCGAATATCCTGTAACTGAGTCCTGCTTATTCTTGTAATCCTGATTTTAATATATACAGGTCTTCTCATCTCAAAAATGCGAACTCGAAAAACAAAAACAAAAAAAACGCATATCAAAATAGTAACAGATTACAACTCTTCTTTGTGGAAAGAGTGAACGAAGAGACGAAATGAGAAGCCAACATTATAATAGAGACGATTCTTTGGCCACATTCTCTGTTTCCAATATCGTTCGCATTTGAGAGCATAAGAAGACATTTTCATGTTTACGAATTGTTTTCACTTCTGGACTAAAAACCCTTACAATAATTTTTGGGAAAAAACCTTGAAGTTAAAACAAAACATGTAAACATTTGAATTTTGAAGAAGTTTAGCTATCAGCAAAAAAGTCTACTTAAGAATCCTTAAAAGATCTTAAAACATTTGTAACAGGAGAAAGAAAAACGAGAGATGGTTTTGAGAGAAAATTAGCTGGACGAAACGTTTCACAAAACCGAACTATTATACGTCGGAAAAAACGCGAATTTGGTCGTAAAAACTTTCACAAAATTTGGAGAATTTCCACTTAAAGAACATCTAAGAAGGACACCTAATTTTGAAAAACAGCTGAAGTAATTTTGATTTGTAAAATTGTGTTCCCAGAATTAAATAAGAATTCTAGCAAAATAATAAAAAAAATCTCTCCGTTTTACTTTCTCACTGTTGTATGAAATTTAAAAAGCAAAAAACACTTTTCAGAGAATTGAGTTTCTGAAAATTTTTGATTTTAGAAATCAAGCTTACTTAACCTACCTATGAAAAATCAGAAATTTTGAAAAGAAATATTCATTAACCCCGTCCTTAAGGCAACCCCAGGGCAAAACACTTATCGGACATCAAGGAGCGACATCACAACATCAGCAACATGAAGCCGTCATCAACCTGTTATACCTTACAGACAAAATCAGTAATCGATCACCTTGTGTTTCAAAACATTAAGAAGCAACGTTATATTCCAAACACTTACCTTACTATAAATTACATGTTGATATGTATAGTCTCTGTGTCAAATTGGAAATTTGAAAATATTTTACAATCACGGTCAAAATTCTAACAGGAAAGACACATTTTATTCAAGCTTACCTTCAACCTAAGAGAATTTTTTCACAAAACAAATGTTCTGTAATAATAGCAGTTCCAAGAAATTCTGTTCGACCATCGTTTATCCTAAAGTAAACGTCTTTAACGGCAGACGATAACGTTATTCTAATTTAACGGCAGACGATAACGTTATTCTAATTGCCGGCTGTACAAAAGCCACATCATGTTCATTTTTCTTAAACAACGAAGAAGGTGTGTTTATCTTTGATTCACAGCGAAAAAGTTCGTTACCATCTTTATCATTTTCGCATTGGTTAAGAAGATGAACATTTCTTTGGGTCTTTGCTTTGTGAATTTCAAAACGTTTCTCTCAAACGATCTTCTACTCTTCTGTCATACATTAAATAATTCTTTTATAACTAAACAGGATAAAACATGGTTATGGTATTTTAACCAATCACAGGTGGTTACTCATTAATTCCAACCAATCACAGGTGGTTTGGTAAGATGTCGTGATTTGGTCAATGCTGTCACTACGAAAGGTTTCCAAGTAAAATCGATTCCTTCTTAATAAATTCATTGCTTTTAGCCGTCTTAAGAAAGATATTTCTGTAATCGATACCTCACATTTGATTTCTGAAATAAATTCAAAATTTAATTTCAACCAATCACAGGTGGCTACTCATTAATTTCAACCAATCACAGGTGGTTTGGTAAGAAATTAAGAAAGACATTAACGTAATCGATACCTCGAACAAATACCTCATGGTTTGTATAAAAAGCTTTTCAAGAGAGGGCTGTGATTTTGGGGTTAAAAAACAACATCAAAACAATGTCTGCGAATATCATGGACAAAACAAAGTGGTTGAAAAAGGAAGTGAAACAAACAAACAAACAAATAAACCATGATATGAAATGATAGTTTAAAAAGAATACAAGATAATCGTAAAAGCCAGTCCATTTGACCATTAAAGTTGAAAAATCTCATTTACGCCCCCCTCGTTTACAACCTGGGAAAATTACTCTTGACACTGCTCAGACACCACTATTGTTTAAAAGTTCAGCTACTTCCCATGCGCCAACCCGTTTCTGTACCGGGATAAGGATTATACGGGCGGGCCAGCCCACTTCAAGCAGGTTGACCGAGCCGGCGGGTCGGAAAAACGAACCCATTTTCAACCCGCCTCATATAATCGAAAACTTCTTTACGCCCAATCTTCTGAAAAAGCAATCCCTTTGGTGTTTATATAAACCAGGGTTTATTTTCTGGCTACTTTCAACTAACTTTACAAACTGGACGCACACGACGAAAAGTATCATTTAGGAATGAAAGGGCACTGGATTAACCTGCCTGCCATATAATCCTAGGCTTCAGTCGATTTTGATTAGTTTGCGACTGTGCTAACTATTTGTTTTCTTGTATATGTTTTGTCAATCAACTTTAAATAAAGCAAATGAACGAATGAATGAATGAATGATTTACATCTTAAAATGTTTACATAACCCAGTGGGCAAAATGTTTAAAACGTCTCTGTGGAGGAGTGTTTTCTATAGGAATGGCAAGCATCATCGCCTGGTGTTTCAATAATTAAAACAGTCCTCCACAGAGACTTTTTGAACAATTTGCCCACTGGGAAACGGAAAGTGAAACGGGATACAAAGATCGTGCAATTATTATACAATATAAAAAAAGAGATTAATACTGATTACAAGCGGATCGAAAATTAAAATTATAAAAATTATTAAAAAAATACTTATATACTAATATCGTATACAAAAAAAATCATTTATAATCACAGATATTACACACTTTTCAGGAAAAGAATGTTTTCAGCTTACTGCTACAGTAGTACTCCATAATTCGAATGTCCAAGGGGCCGAAAAAATGGTGAAGAGTTACAGAGGTTCATTTACAGAGAACTCATAGATGAAGGGACCTTCAACAGTATGAAGTTAATTTGTTACAAATATTATATTCACCCAGTCATCGAGTCGTTTCAGAAGTATGTGCTAGCAATATAAGTCTACTTGTTGAGCATTTTTTTGTATCATCAGTCGAAAAATACATGCAAGCAATTGTTATCAAGTCATTAAGTAATATTGCAAGTCACAGAGGCGTAGCTAGAGGTTAGTCAGAATTTGTGGAGGAGAGTTTAGTCATTTTAAATAGAAAAGGAAAACGTGCAAGTAACCTAATCGACACTTAAGACTGAAAAGAAATATCATAATGTTGAACTCCTCCACTTGTTTTGATTGACCCCCATGAGTCATGGTGTAGTTTTACTATTTTTTTTGGACCCATTTAGAAGTAAATGTGTGCAATTATTATTCATCCAAAAAACATCAACTGAAGAAGTGGCAACAAGTTAACTTCATACATAATACTCTATTCAAAAGTTTTAAACAGCAACAGGTATAACTAGAAATTATATCGCAACATAACATTTGAAGATGAAGAGTTTGTGGGTAATTATTGAAATTGAAATGTCTATAAATGAAAACATGAAACAGGACAGGCTCGTTATCTAAACTTTCACTGTTGGAAATACAGAAACCAATTGAAGAACGTCGCTAAAAACGTGTCAAATCCTTACCTAACCTTGGATAAATAGGAAATTTGTTTATAGAAAAATATGCAGCAAAATAGAAGCATTCATTTATAAAAAGTACTAAGAGCATAAAAATATTTTATCCGAAAATAAAAAAACTCTAAAATAGAAAAATAAAAAAAAGTCAAAACAAAATTTTCACTTATGTGTAGATTGCGCAACATTACGCAACAATACTGCTCCATTTTCGTAAACCAGTGATATGAGAAAATCCGAAGAAGTGTCTTCAAGCAGAAAATTCTGAAAAATAAGAACTACAGTAAAGTGGTGTTATCAAAACACCGGAATGAAACAATTATGAAAAATCATAGAATTTCCTAACGTTCCTAGATGAAATGAAGCAAAAATAGAATGAATCTTTAAGAGTTAGGTAAAAATTTAAAAAAACAGAAACCTACGATATTAACACTTTAGCTTAGTATGACTTACTTTCTTCTATCTGCTTAATCACTCTTAATTTACTCAGGATATGTAAAATCTGCCGGACACTAGCCCATGACCTTTCTGGCGATCGTGTCTTAGTGTCCCATTTATCCAAGATCGATTTTACTAATTCTTCTTGGTTGTTTACATTTTTACGCTCAAGCGAAATAAACTCATTATGGTCAAGCAAAAATAAACCAAGAAATCGGGCAATGTCTGGAGCTTGCTTTGCAATCGTTTTATAGATGTTTTTTCTATTGCGGTTAATATTGAAGTCTACATGTTTGTAACCCAAATCTAAAAAGTGTTCAATTTAATGAATCAAGAGAGCCAACAATGAAACTCAAAATTTAAAAAGAAAACTGTATACCTACATACGTGTAAGTACAAGTTTCCATCTGTAGACGACAGACATGCAAGTAAAACATAAAACATACCAATTTTTGCTAATTCATTTCGCACATCTTCCTTTTCTACTATGTAACCTTCTTGACCAGCAGCACTCAAGGCTTCATTGACAGCTGTAACCAACATGTCGTAGTCATAACCCAGGTCATTTATTAAAATACAAAGCGATTCGAGCACAGGATTTTCATATTTTTTCGGATCTTCACAAAAAATATCGTTTATTTTGTCTTCATCATATTTATCGGCAAGAAGTTCTTCAGCAAATTCTTTGCCCTCTTTATTTTTGCCCACAAACTTGGCATTCACTAAACGCATGTAAAAATCTCGCTCCTTTATGAGAAGTTTGTCGGTTCCTAGACAAAACACGTATAGAATGTGAAGTATGGAGAAAAATCACGGAATACTTAGTACCAAATAAAGGACTACTTAGAACCTTACTACTGCAGTACAACAAGAAAATATATGTTCTGAACAATTTGGATGATATGATCTATTGCATTTATTTCATACTTGGAACAATCTCCTCTTCTTCTTTTATGGATTTTTTAACTTCATCATCACCAGACGTTGGAGACAATTCTATGAAAAAATGACATTGTAATTAATTCAAAGCATAAACATCACCATCAGAATCATTTTATTTCTGCCTATCGATTACGTATGACCTTGTTCCAACAAATAAAAAATAAATTCTAGCAAAAGGTTTTACGCAATTATGCTAGGGTGGTGATATGATCGGACATGGCCAATAGTGGTGGCCAGACTTGCATTACAAGTTGGGAAAATGGTAAAAAATATTAAGAAAAACAAGATAATGTATTTTGACTTACTAGTTTTCTTATCAACCTGCTTTCTGATTTCAGCCATTAAGTTTCTCACGTTTTCGTGGTAGGTCTTGGAGTCATAAAGAGAGTAATATAGACTGTCTCCAAGTATTAAAGACAGGCCCTTCTCTGGATTAGGATCAAACTTTTCTACTTTTACTTGAATAAATTTTTTTCGAAGTTTGTTAACGTATTCGTATTCCAATTGACAATTATGCGAGTCTTCATAACCCTTTGATGTCAAAAGTAGCACAAGTTCTGAGTTCGCTATTCCTTTTGCCATGGAATCAGTGAGTTTTCCAGACACTTCATTTACATCACGCCACACTGTATATCCTGCATTATTCAACATTGTTTCAAGTTGATCTGCATGGCCCTTTCCACTATTCCAATTGTAGGAGATCATGACGTCAAATTTATACGACATTATGATAGATATTCACTAAACTTAAACGTCAACGAAATATTAAAGTTGGAAGACATTTTAGATAATTAGAGTAATAACAAATACAGAATAACAAATAATATATATAATAACAAGTGATATAATAATATATAAGAACATAACGACGGATTACTTATCATTTTTTTTAGAGATTTTCAACTAAAGTCACAATGACATTTTAGTCTTGTGAGTTCCTAATTAATTACTTCATTTAGTAGGTTAGAAATTGAAACTCTCCTTCAAATGCATACAAACAGAAGGCGATCAGGGTAAAACTAAAATCCACTGTTCCACTAAAAAGATTGAAAATAAACAATTAGAAACATTTAGAAAAAAATCATTCAAATACCATCATTACAAAATAAATAAAATAAAATCATAAAATAACAAACAAATTATTGAAAAGACTGAATAAGATGAAATTAAATAAAAAAATAAGAAATAAAGATGATATGTACATGAACTTACAAACATTGAAAAACAATGAATTTTCGTATTTATATAAAACCACAACAAAGTGAATAAAAATAGTTGCTGTCCAGTAACATTATAACGTTATAAGTTATAAAAATGATCATCAATTTCATCAACCTTTTTTCGAAAGAAATTGAAAATGAACATTAATAAGGAAATGCCAAAATGGTCGAATGGAGCAAAATTAAATCAAAATCGAATAAGAGAATAAGAGTCATAGTGAAACTTTTAAAATAATCAATAACCTTAAAAGTAAATTTTGAAAAGTCATCAAAGATTGACCATGTCAGATGAACTGTATATAGTACCAAAAAATTATGTAGTAATTTTTCTAAAATTTTTTTAACCGTAAATGTAAAATAATGTAAAAACTGCAATGCTTTGAAAAATATCAAATCAAATTATCTGTAAAATTGCTTATCGATTATAGCAATCATCCCGCAAGGTTTCAGGTTACTTCATTTCATCCAGCTGCTGAAATCACTATAAAAGGAAAAGGAGACACCTACCACAGTTATTTGTAATTTTTGTAATAATTAGGTTACAGTGGCCCCTATCTTTTTCTACTATACTTTCTTCACCTTTCATCAATTTTTCAGAATTTATGATGATGGAAAAAAAGAGCAAAACAAATGTACTAGTAAACAAATGTTTTAATTTTTAATTTTTAGAATTTTCCCAAAACCAAATCAAAATTAATGATATTACTCGTTAAATGTATACCTTGATCAAAGTACTTTGAGTCAAAAAGAATTTTTGAGTATTTTTATCTATCAAGAAAAGAATAATAATAGATTTTATGAACTTTATGAACTTTAGACAAAACTTCGACTGAAAAAGGTTCCTCATGCGTGAATAGCTTGTTTACATTCATATTAGTGGAAGATGAGGCAATCTACATGATACTGCAGATGTTTATATTAGACTGCGAGCTGTATTCATAATCATACTACAAAATGGAATGGAAAAAAATGAAAAAAATTCAGTGTCATCAGGTAAAAATCCACACAACCATGTGATTAGAACATGAATGACAAGTAAGTGTGACATTCATACTTAATTGACTATGGAAAACAGATTAAACATAGTCAAATGCATTACCATTTTCTCAATCTCTTTGATCAGACGCAGCTTTCTTAGAATATGTAAGATCTGCTTGAGATATGTCCATCTTGCATATGGAATTTTACCTTCATCCCATTTCTCCAGAATATTACGAACAAGTTCTTTGTTACTAACATGCAATTTTAAACCTAAGTTCAGTACATCTTCATAGTTCAATAAGAAATGACCAAGTATTCTGGCACAGTCAGGAGCCTTTCGAGCAACGTGATCAAATACTTTTGTCTTAGTCGCTGGATCTTTAAACTTGACTTCAAACTCGACTTGACTTTGGATCTTGGATTCTGTTGATAACAAAAGCTCACATCAGAAAATTCATTTACAATACATCAAGTTTTAAACAACATAAAATCAGATAATTTCAAACCCACCATACCTATATCTTTAGTTTTTTCCTCGATCTCCCGCTTTGTTATTTGGCGACCTCCGAAGTCAGCATCATCCAATGCCTGATTTATTACTCCTAATAGCTTTTCCATATTATACTCTTCTCCTTCATCACCAATATCATAATATAGATGACAGGCTGCTTCTAATACCGGATGATCACCTTTACTCACATTTTCAAAGTGAATCTGGATAAATTCCTCATTTTCCTCATCGGGAAGGAGTGCTTCAACAAATTTTCTTCCTTGATCATATTTGCCAGAAAATTTACTATCCAAAACACGCATGAAGAGCTTTTCTTCATCAATTACTCTTGTGATTCTTACTTCTAACAAAATGAAAAACATGAAAAAAAACCCAGTTGGAATTTAAAGTAGCATTCAGAACTTAGGCCATCCAAATTTTGGGAGCCAAGCTACTCTATACAGCCAACATAACAGTCATATGTTTTTTTGTAAACTATCTACTATATTCTGTCTTTCATACAGTTGACTCCCGCTATCTCAAACATCTCAAACAAAAGTCTCCACCCCTTTATCAGTTAAGGTCTGATGGCTTACAAGTTCTTCTCCAACTCCACCATCTAGAACAACTTTTTAGGTCCCTAGAGTACATTCCATTCATTACCTCAGATCTGTTTGGAAAATCCTTCCCAAATTATGTTTTTTGTTCATAAGCAACATTTAAAATTAAGATTCATAATTGAATTAAAAATACCAAAATGTCCCGAGTGTATCTCAAATAGTTAGATGCAAGATATCATTTTGTTATTATATAATTAATGAGATCAGCTGTGAAATTGTAAAGACGGTAAACTATTAGATAAACTATACTCATATTTTACTTTAAATAGATTAGTGTATAATTTATTGTGTATTATTATTATAATATATATATTATAATATCTGATAAAAGACTGGTCTTCATGCCAATGTATTGATGTTTTGCTTTCATATGTGCATAATGGCAGTAAAATATAATATAATGTAACTAACCGTTACTTTTTTTATCAGAAAGTCTTTGTTGACAGGATTCTAAACAAAATTAAAATAAAGTAGCATTCAGAACTTAGGCCAGCCAACTTTCGGAAGCCAAGCTACAGTATACAGCTAAGATAACAGAATCATAATATTTTCTTGCAAACTATCTACTGTCTTTCAATCTTATTCTTTACTTCATTGTTCATACTCAACACATACGCATACAACACTTGCTTTCTGCAAGTGAAAAAGTATTTGTCAAGCCCTGGTATAAGTTGGAGTGTGCTGCATTATAAGTGAACCCTTTGTCTTCAACATTCCTTTCAGGCCAGTAAAAATAAGAAGTCCTTCTTACATAAATTTCACAAGTGATTTTCAAAATTTTAAATGGGTTTTTCTCTCCACCCTGGTCCTCTACATTTTGAAACTTCCCCACGGTAAAGTACAATTATTGCGTTTGTATTATTTCCTTTTCCAAATGTACATAACATGTGAATCAAGATATTTTCAAAAATTCTGCCAATCCAAAGAATTTAGAATTCATGAACAATAAAAATTGGAATAGAATACAAGAAAAAATGTTGTGTCTCGTCTTCATAGTCATAGGTTAGATTTCCTCCTGGTTCCTTCCATATTCTTTCACTTACATTCCAACCCTTATACCTTTCTTAATTTTCTTTATACACTTTATACAATTTTTCTTTATCTTCTTTATAAAACTTTGTCACGACTGTAATGATTTTTGATGTAAAAATTTGACTGAATAATAAAAATATATCAAAATATCAAAAAACGAAAAATTATGCCATACCACTAACTTGAAAGAATTAAAATATTTCTAACCTTCACATTCTTCATCAAAAATATCTGGAAGGGATTCTACCATTTGATACTGCACGGGAGGTGCAACTACCATAGCAACCTCCTCGAACGTCTCTAAGAAAAACAAAAAAACTGTAATTGAAAACACTTCTGACAGAATTATTGATTTTAATTTCCCTGAGTTTCCCTGATTTCTCCTCTTGGAAAACATGCTAATGTCACTGTGTTGATTGGGATATCTAGAACCTTGTTCCAAGTCCTTTGCAATCTGTGAGTTTCCAACAAACGAAAACTACTGTTCTTCCAGATTGAACTCTGTAAAAGTGAAAGACTGCAACATAGAAATCAGATTGATCATTATAGTTCCTCAATTCAACTAGATCAAAAGTGTTTCAGTATCATTACACAGCAAAGTTCTTTATGTGAAAAGTAACACACCTAGCTTTTGTCGCATCACCAACCGAACAGCTTCACGAAATCTTTCTAAAAGGTACAATAAATTTCAATTTTATTTTTAATTGCACCAGGAACTCCTTTAACAACACTCGTTTAACAACACTTTTTTGGTTCATTGTCATGGAGAACCAAATAACATAATGACATTTTCAGTTTCTGTGTAGCTTACTATCTTTACTTTTACTTTTTCCCTTTGCCTCTTTGGTGATATGGTGTAGAAGTGTGTTTGAGTGCAATACCAATTGTTTTTTTTATGTCATGAACATCCTTCAAAACCCGTGATTTTTTTACTAAGTTTTCTCAAAAGTTGGATTTCTGAATTCCTGGAACAGGTTTCTCAAGAAATATTGATGCAGTTGAGTTGGTACTTTCCACAGTGTTGTTTTTGACACTTTACTCCACAAAGTGAATTAAACCGATGGAGAGCCGGATAGATATCCTTTTGAGTTTTATTCAAATGCTAACATGCCCTCAACTTTAATGCTTTTTGCTGCATATTTGAACAAATGCTCACTTTCGGACAAATATAAAAAACATAATTTAGTGTTTTGTTAGTGTTTCTCTTTGGAAAATCATGTTAAATCATGTCGTAGTGCGTCGTCCCTAACCTTTTGCCCAAATCTCTTTGTCACCCCGTCCCGAACCCCAAAAAACGTTAGTTATCCTTGTTGGTTCTCAAGATAATTTTCCCTAAACCTCACGTTCAATTTGAGTCGCAATGAATTAGTTTAACATTGACATCGCACAAGATAGATTAAATAATTTATGTGTGATCTTACGTTGCTGACTCTTCGATCTTTCTCACTACTCGTATCTACCATTTTGCTTGACTGACAAACAGACAGACAGGCAAACAGACAGAGAATTGGGTATTAGATATAGGATGGGCATTTATTTGAGTATGAATGTTAATTGGCATCAGTAAGGTCTTACCCTGGGTTTGTATCTCATTGACTATAATCCTGAAATACACAAACACTTACCAAGAGGTGATAACTTCTTATTTGAAACATCACAACCTACAAAAGAGCAACAATACCCAATAAATAACAGGTGAGGTAACGAAATTTACCTAAAGTCGGTTTTTCACTAGATGGAATATTTAGTGCAAAAGCTATTGTTTTCTGCAAGTAATCACTAATTGAGCCATTAGATTGGCTTATGGAATATTCCTCAGCGGAAAAGTCAAACTTGATCCTACTTTTCCTTGAACGCTTTTGACTGACTGGCTAGACTGGAAGCAGAATATTCCGCCAAATGGAAAACTGACTTAACTTAGAATTCCTTCCAGGCTAAATGGATTCTTAACAACATTGAAAAGAAATGGTTTGGACAAAAAGTCAGAAGTATGAAACATATTATTTAGGTTGGACAAGAAAGATTTTATGACAAGTTTCCAAGCATTTCTTCGCTCACCATTAAATGAAAAAGTAAACTAAATACATCATCTACCACACTTAAGGAAAAACCTTTTTGAGAACCACTGTGTTACTACACAATCCTAGCAATTGCATATTTCTTTCCTAGAAATTGCATATTTACCTGTTTTTACATGTGTCATAGGATCTGTTCTTTTATCTAAAATTAATCATAGCAATGAAATCATTAAGATTCATAATTGAATTAAAAATACCAAAATGTCCCGAGTGTATCTCAAATAGTTTGATGCAAGATATCATTTTGTTATTATATAATTAATGAGATCAGCTGTGAAATTGTAAAGACGGTAAACTATTAGATAAACTATACTCATATTTTACTTTAAATAGATTAGTGTATAATTTATTGTGTATTATTATTATAATATATATATTGTAATATCTGATAAAAGACTGGTCTTCATGCCAATGTATTGATGTTTTGCTTTCATATGTGCATAATGGCAGTAAAATATAATATAATGTAACTAACCGTTACTTTTTTTATCAGAAAGTCTTCGTTGACAGGATTCTAAAGCAAAATTAAAATAAAGTAGCATTCAGAACTTAGGCCAGCCAACTTTCGGAAGCCAAGCTACAGTATACAGCTAAGATAACAGAATCATAATATTTTCTTGCAAACTATCTACTGTCTTTCAATCTTATTCTTTACTTCATTGTTCATACTCAACACATACGCATACAACACTTGCTTTCTGCAAGTGAAAAAGTATTTGTCAAGCCCTGGTATAAGTTGGAATTCCTTCCAGGCTAAATGGATTCTTAACAACATTGAAAAGAAATGGTTTGGACAAAAAGTCAGAAGTATGAAACATATTATTTAGGTTGGACAAGAAAGATTTTATGACAAGTTTCCAAGCATTTCTTCGCTCACCATTAAATGAAAAAGTAAACTAAATACATCATCTACCACACTTAAGGAAAAACCTTTTTGAGAACCACTGTGTTACTACACAATCCTAGCAATTGCATATTTCTTTCCTAGAAATTGCATATTTACCTAATTTTACATGTGTCATAGGATCTGTTCTTTTATCTAAAATTAATCATAGCAATGAAATCATTAAGATTCATAATTGAATTAAAAATACCAAAATGTCCCGAGTGTATCTCAAATAGTTTGATGCAAGATATCATTTTGTTATTATATAATTAATGAGATCAGCTGTGAAATTGTAAAGACGGTAAACTATTAGATAAACTATACTCATATTTTACTTTAAATAGATTAGTGTATAATTTATTGTGTATTATTATAATAATATATATATTGTAATATCTGATAAAAGACTGGTCTTCATGCCAATGTATTGATGTTTTGCTTTCATATGTGCATAATGGCAGTAAAATATAATATAATGTAACTAACCGTTACTTTTTTTATCAGAAAGTCTTTGTTGACAGGATTCTAAACAAAATTAAAATAAAGTAGCATTCAGAACTTAGGCCAGCCAACTTTCGGAAGCCAAGCTACAGTATACAGCTAAGATAACAGAATCATAATATTTTCTTGCAAACTATCTACTGTCTTTCAATCTTATTCTTTACTTCATTGTTCATACTCAACACATACGCATACAACACTTGCTTTCTGCAAGTGAAAAAGTATTTGTCAAGCCCTGGTATAAGTTGGAGTGTGCTGCATTATAAGTGAACCCTTTGTCTTCAACATTTCTTTCAGGCCAGTAAAAATAAGAAGTCCTTCTTACATAAATTTCACAAGTGATTTTCAAAATTTTAAATGGGTTTTTCTCTCCACCCTGGTCCTCTACATTTTGAAACTTCCCCACGGTAAAGTACAATTATTGCGTTTGTATTATTTCCTTTTCCAAATGTACATAACATGTGAATCAAGATATTTTCAAAAATTCTGCCAATCCAAAGAATTTAGAATTCATGAACAATAAAAATTGGAATAGAATACAAGAAAAAATGTTGTGTCTCGTCTTCATAGTCATAGGTTAGATTTCCTCCTGGTTCCTTCCATATTCTTTCACTTACATTCCAACCCTTATACCTTTCTTAATTTTCTTTATACACTTTATACAATTTTTCTTTATCTTCTTTATAAAACTTTGTCACGACTGTAATGATTTTTGATGTAAAAATTTGACTGAATAATAAAAATATATCAAAATATCAAAAAACGAAAAATTATGCCATACCACTAACTTGAAAGAATTAAAATATTTCTAACCTTCACATTCTTCATAAAAAATATTTGGAAGGGATTCTACCATTTCATACTGCCCGGGAGGTGCAACTACCATAGCAACCTCCTCGAACGTCTCTAAGAAAAACAAAAAAACTGTAATTGAAAACACTTCTGACAGAATTATTGATTTTAATTTCCCTGAGTTTCCCTGATTTCTCCTCTTGGAAAACATGCTAATGTCACTGTGTTGATTGGGATATCTAGAACCTTGTTCCAAGTCCTTTGCAATCTGTGAGTTTCCAACAAACGAAAACTACTGTTCTTCCAGATTGAACTCTGTAAAAGTGAAAGACTGCAACATAGAAATCAGATTGATCATTATAGTTCCTCAATTCAACTAGATCAAAAGTGTTTCAGTATCATTACACAGCAAAGTTCTTTATGTGAAAAGTAACACACCTAGCTTTTGTCGCATCACCAACCGAACAGCTTCACGAAATCTTTCTAAAAGGTACAATAAATTTCAATTTTATTTTTAATTGCACCAGGAACTCCTTTAACAACACTCGTTTAACAACACTTTTTTGGTTCATTGTCATGGAGAACCAAATAACATAATGACATTTTCAGTTTCTGTGTAGCTTACTATCTTTACTTTTACTTTTTCCCTTTGCCTCTTTGGTGATATGGTGTAGAAGTGTGTTTGAGTGCAATACCAATTGTTTTTTTTATGTCATGAACATCCTTCAAAACCCGTGATTTTTTTACTAAGTTTTCTCAAAAGTTGGATTTCTGAATTCCTGGAACAGGTTTCTCAACAAATATTGATGCAGTTGAGTTGGTACTTTCCACAGTGTTGTTTTTGACACTTTACTCCACAAAGTGAATTAAACCGATGGAGAGCCGGATAGATATCCTTTTGAGTTTTATTCAAATGCTAACATGCCCTCAACTTTAATGCTTTTTGCTGCATATTTGAACAAATGCTCACTTTCGGACAAATATAAAAAACATAATTTAGTGTTTTGTTAGTGTTTCTCTTTGGAAAATCATGTTAAATCATGTCGTAGTGCGTCGTCCCTAACCTTTTGCCCAAATCTCTTTGTCACCCCGTCCCGAACCCCAAAAAACGTTAGTTATCCTTGTTGGTTCTCAAGATAATTTTCCCTAAACCTCACGTTCAATTTGAGTCGCAATGAATTAGTTTAACATTGACATCGCACAAGATAGATTAAATAATTTATGTGTGATCTTACGTTGCTGACTCTTCGATCTTTCTCACTACTCGTATCTACCATTTTGCTTGACTGACAAACAGACAGACAGGCAAACAGACAGAGAATTGGGTATTAGATATAGGATGGGCATTTATTTGAGTATGAATGTTAATTGGCATCAGTAAGGTCTTACCCTGGGTTTGTATCTCATTGACTATAATCCTGAAATACACAAACACTTACCAAGAGGTGATAACTTCTTATTTGAAACATCACAACCTACAAAAGAGCAACAATACCCAATAAATAACAGGTGAGGTAACGAAATTTACCTAAAGTCGGTTTTTCACTAGATGGAATATTTAGTGCAAAAGCTATTGTTTTCTGCAAGTAATCACTAATTGAGCCATTAGATTGGCTTATGGAATATTCCTCAGCGGAAAAGTCAAACTTGATCCTACTTTTCCTTGAACGCTTTTGACTGACTGGCTAGACTGGAAGCAGAATATTCCGCCAAATGGAAAACTGACTTAACTTAGAATTCCTTCCAGGCTAAATGGATTCTTAACAACATTGAAAAGAAATGGTTTGGACAAAAAGTCAGAAGTATGAAACATATTATTTAGTTTGGACAAGAAAGATTTTATGACAAGTTTCCAAGCATTTCTTCGCTCACCATTAAATGAAAAAGTAAACTAAATACATCATCTACCACACTTAAGGAAAAACCTTTTTGAGAACCACTGTGTTACTACACAATCCTAGCAATTGCATATTTCTTTCCTAGAAATTGCATATTTACCTGTTTTTACATGTGTCATAGGATCTGTTCTTTTATCTAAAATTAATCATAGCAATGAAATCATTAAGATTCATAATTGAATTAAAAATACCAAAATGTCCCGAGTGTATCTCAAATAGTTAGATGCAAGATATCATTTTGTTATTATATAATTAATGAGATCAGCTGTGAAATTGTAAAGACGGTAAACTATTAGATAAACTATACTCATATTTTACTTTAAATAGATTAGTGTATAATTTATTGTGTATTATTATTATAATATATTGTAATATCTGATAAAAGACTGGTCTTCATGCCAATGTATTGATGTTTTGCTTTCATATGTGCATAATGGCAGTAAAATATAATATAATATTATTCAAAAACTTTATTAATTGGCATCAATGAAGAACAAGAAGCCTTCCGCTTGAAAAGGACTTATGGAGACTTTACACAAATTTTATCGCCAAATTTCAAATAAGGGTGATTGGTGTAATGATGGGCATAAGGCTTTCTGCAAGTGAGTTTATTGACCATACTATGATAGAATAAGGATGTATTTGTTTTCAATAAATATCTAAGATTCTTAATTTTGAAGGTAATACTGAACCTACTACTGCCAGCATTTTTAAACTGATGTCAAAATAGAAAATCGATTTGAAACAGTTTGTCTGGCTTTATAAAGGCTACTTTTTTGTAAGAACATTTTGTAGGTCATATTTCTTGGGTATTAAATGGAATTTGATATCTATCTCACACTCAAATCAAATAATGTGAAATGTAGAAATATAGAAGAGATTTTTAAATACAAAGTAGTGAAAATCATGTGCTGATACCATTTCAAGGTGTTCGATAGAATGTTTATTTTCATTTTGGAACATACAAATTGCTTGGGTTTTATAGTGAATCTTTTAAAAAAATCTTTGAATTCATGTTAAAGGTTCATGTTAAATAAACAAATTAAAACACATCAAAAATTTTGGACATGAAATGCAAATGTATTTAAATTTTGAAATGCAATAATTTTGCAACTTGATAAAAGTTATCTTGGCCTCAACAAATAAAATAAAGGGATAAATTGTAGCTGTTTTGCAGAAAGCTAGCAGTAATTACTTCAGATTATTCAGATTCAGATTATTAAACTATTTTTTCAAGATTCTTTTCGCAACAGAACTTTCTTCACAATTGAGGTAAGTGATCAAATAATTTTGATCTGAAGAAAAAATAAAACAAAGAAGCTAATACATTCAGTATGATTACATATGCACATAAAAGAAAAAAAAATGGAAACAAGCTTTTCTCAGTGACAAAATTTATGTCAAAATCCAACCAATGACAAGCTTCTGTCTCACAACTAACGAAAAATAATTGGATCTGCGTAATCGGGAAACATTAAAGAACAATTGCACCATTTAGAATAATTACACAATTCAAAAGTTATAATGAAACAAAACACTATTTTTAACGTAATTTATGTTTGTATAGTATAAACTATAAAATATCGTAGTCTTTTAAGTTGATGTCCAAAAAGTCCATATTTTCAGATTAAAAGTTTTAATGTATAACTTAGAGAAAGAAATAAGCTTTTCAAAAATATATACTTTTACGTAATTTATTTCGAAAATCTCAATGAAATATTAAGTGATAAAGACAAACACTGTTTTTCGTTTACAGGAACTTAAAGATAGTTTCAAACAATATTCAAATGTTGCAACTTTCATTAATTATAATTCACGTAATAAAAAGTGAAAAGCACATTTTGAGAATTTTTCCTTTTTTTATGTTTCCAAGAAACATCTAATTAAAAAAAAAGTTTATCAAAACATTATTTTTTCATGGGCTGTCAGTCACATGTATTCATGTTTTTGTAATAATTGTTATTTCTGTGCCAATAAAACCTAAATCTTTTCTATCTAATAGTAGTTGGTGTCAAGACCGGAATTGTATCGTATACAGGGGTTGACAAATCGCGTAGGTGAGTACGTGAGGTAGGGTTGCTTACTGCTCAAGTACACTTGTCTATTTAAAGTTGTACGCCAATGTACGCTAGTTGTTGCCTATCGAAGTTTTGAATTTGACTTTATATGTACATTATGTTTCTCAAATTATGGACGTCAAGTCTCGTTTACATTTTATAATAACGTTCTTGAATAAACCAAAAATCTATAAATGCTCTCCATCCCACTTGTTAAATACTAAAAATTATTGAAGAAATGAATAAACTCAAACATCAAATCTTTGTTATTATATATTAAGAAGGGAGTGGCTTCGCCTACTACAAGCTTCATTGTCTGGCGGCATCATGGAACATGGTAGAGGAAACAATTTGTTTCATAAGGGTGCCAAACTTTATATGAAGATTTCCAAAATATCAACTGCTATTTACGATGTCGCTTAGACGTACACTGGTTATGAAGTTTGAGTATGTCTTGGGTACGGCTAAAAATAATTCTAAGTACGCTGAGGTACCAGTGTGAAAATGTATTTGTCAACCCCTGGTATAAGTTGGAGTGTGCTGCATTATAAGTGAATGGCGAATTATTTTTGTCCTGTGTTGCGTCCTCATTTTTATGTTGTTAATTTAGATTCTATTGGCATAATGATATTCATGATGGTGTTCATGTTATTGTCCATGACTGAATTGAAATGTGATGTGTGGGAATGTGCTTTGGTGGAATGATACATGTATTAATTTGCAAAGTAAAGTACAGACATTATACGAAAACAAAAAAAATTAGAAGGAAAGAGACGTACCTTGAATATGTATTGATTGTGCTGTACGATGTAACTCTTGAAAGTGTTTTTCTATATCCAAGACCAAACTTTGAAGCTTCTCTTTATAATTTTCATGAAAGTTCTCCAGTTCAACTTTGATAACAAATTTATTCAGCTGAGTAAGAAAATTACATTCTTCCTGCTTTGGGGACGATTTACTATAGGCTTCAGATAAAAGGATTAAAATGATACCACAGGTGGAAAGTTCTACATCTATTCCATTCGATAGTTCAGCACTTGTACTGGCTTCATCCTTCTTCATTTCTTCTCTTCCTTCATCATCATCAATGTCATCATACCATACTGAATAATCAGCATTATTGAGAACATTTTCCAATTTCTGAGCAAATACAAAATCACTTTGGTGAAACGAAAATCCTATGTCATAATCCATTATTCTTATTCCAACTATAATAATAAAGAGATGAGAGGAGTTATTGATAGATATTCTAAAAGGCATCAATAATGGTAAGGTTTATTATCTTAAACATTGATTAACTTACTAAAGGTTGGTGCTCCCTAGCGGAAATATGATACAAATGTGGCAGAAATGAGTTTGGGATGAGAAATGAGAAAATATGTCATTAGAAGAGATCCCAAAATAGTTTTGAGTTTCTTGTTGAACAGCATGAACTGCAATGATTGTTCAACCGCAAAAATACATTTGATATAATGATGAGAAAGATACGGTGGCTTACAAGAGTCACGGCAAAAACAAAAAAACAGAAAATTAAAAAACTTCAAGGCAAAAGAAAAAGCTCCAAAGGGGCACCCCAATGGCAAATATAGCACTCTATTATAAGAGGAGTACAGTACTGGTCAAATTCCTGACACCATGCATGAAAAGTTGTATTGTTTTGTCAAATTTAATAATCCTGCATCATTGGTTGCTTTGAGATCTTCATAGAAGTTCCTCGTAATTTAAAAGCAAGGGCTTAATAGCCAATACAAATAGCCCACAACTGCAACAATATTTATATCCTGCAATCCACTTGGTCAAATCAATTTCATTTCAAAATCCTGGGGAGGGAAAGTTCCTTATTTTAAGTTCAAGAAAGTGATTTTACCTCAAATACCACATATACCACATCCCTTACGTTCAAGTTTTAGCAGACTGTGTTTTACTCTGGAGGAACACTTTGTTGTGTTGTTCAACTGAGTTAATCATTCTATCATTTACGAAAAAATTAAAAACAAATAATAGAGAAAAAATTCGTCTTTGCACATCCATATCGAAAAGATAATTGAACTTATTTGGAATCGTAATAGAACCTTTAAAGACATTTTACCAATCAAAACGATACAGAGTTTAAAAGATGAAGATAAGAAACTAAACCTTTCAAGCATTGACAAAATTTTGATACTCTGCGTGGCACTAATTAATATGGACACTAGTATTGTATATAAGAGTAATGTATAATAATTGTTAGTATAGGAATTATTGTGTATAAATAAAGAATTACGTATAAAGTAAAAATTCTCAAATCGTCCCTCCTTTTTTTTAATTTAGCCAGTGGAGGTATTGGTTCTTTACTTTTCGACACATAGGACAATACTAAATATTAGGTGTTAGGGTAAATAATCTCTATATAATTACGATACCAGGACGTTAACAGTTCCAAATTTCATCTCCAACTACCAGAACTTAATTTCAACTACTCAAAATGCTAGAATAGAAAAAATAATGAACCTATTGCAGTACAAGTTAGTGACACTGATCAAGCTTAGTTCCTAATAAACAGGGTTTTTGTTGTCACACAGTCAATGCCAAGTAAATTTATCAGATACTTTCCTTTTTATGAATTAGTCAACTCTCGATTATTTATAGAAGAAAAGAAAAATAAGTACTGGCTACCCTTTCTTATAATGAATTATTTAAAACTCCTAACAATTTACAGAAAAAGGAAGAAAAAGAAACCAAATGCATTACCATTTTCTATCTTGTTGATCAGACGCAGCTTTTTTAAAATATACAATATCTGCTTGAGATCTGCCCATCTTGTATCTCCACTTTCATTTTCATCCCATCTCTCAAGAATATTACGAACAAGTTCTTTGTTACTATCCTTGTTTGGTATACCTAAGTCCAGTACATCTTCATATTCCAATAAGAAATGACCAAGTATTCTGGCACAGTCACAAGCCAATCTGGCAATCAGATCATATACCCATGACTTAGTCTTTCCATCTTCAAGTTTTATGTACTTCAAATTAGAAACGGTCTTTACTCCTGTTGATAGCAAAAAACATGACACTTATTGTATTTTATAATGATACCTTAACCGTATTTAAATTCGCGCTGTACTATTTTTCGCGCACCTTAAAATGCGCGAATTTAAGTACTGCGCGAAAATTAATCCGCGCGAAAAGGTCTCAGACGATTTATACCGAAAAATTCGTTTTCTTCTCATTTCCTCTTATAAGTGTTATTTGTCACTTATTTTGAAGCGCAACTTTTTTTGAATGAAAATAACAGAGATAGCAAAGGAAAATAGGTTCATGAAAAAGATAAAACACTTTATGATATTAATGTATAAACCATAAGAAACATTAACAAAAATGAAATGATATTGAAATACAAGTACTCGGCTGGTTAGTTTATTTTCTCATAAAACATTAAAAATCGTCATCATTTTTATTATCAATAACGGAGATTTTGTCAGGTTCCATATAAAATTCATACAGAAATGTTTTCATCTTTTGAAACACTTCGTCACTGCTTGATCCTTGAGCTACACGAAGCCTAATTTGGATTTCCAAGCCCCCTTGCGGTATAGGCGATCTTCTATAATTTGATGATTTTACAACAGCTGACAATTCCCCTCCATAATCACTAAAGAATTTACAAAACCGTGAGATTTCTCGTGGAAGATGTCCCACGATTTTCACTTTGGTCAATGTTGACTTGCTTGTTGCTTCTAGTGCCATTGCATATGGGTCGTATACATTTTTATCTTCAAATCGTACTTCTAGTTTTTCACCTACTTTTGGATTCCAATTCTTTCTGTACACATGATATCCTCTGGAGGCGCAATCCATTTCGAAAACGTTTTTTGATTCATCGTCAGTTGTTTGTGTTAGGATTTCATCATCTGGACTTAACTCTTCTTTGTCGGAATGTTCGAATTCTAAGATATCACAGGGTTTACAAAGGGCGACAAATTCTCCTGCTTTCCACCCAGGATATGATTCAGAAGCAAATACTGAACAACTAAGTGATTTGTTGCAAGCAAAATCTTTACACCTAAGACATTTATATTTTGTAAAATCGCCACATATCTTACACTCTGCCTCTACTTCATATGCTTCATTCATCGTGATTTCAAAATAACCGATTTATTTCTGGACTAAACTATAACACGAAAAACAATATCCTATTGAGTATCTAATTATGTTTCTAATGACGTAAGTATTCTTTCCTTTTCATTTCTTTCCTTTTCATTTCTTTTATTCTTTGGTACCTTTTTTCAACTATTTTCAAAAGTGGCGTCATGGTACTTGTATAAAAATATATTTCTATGGTACTTGAAATTATACATGTGATAGCACTCTTCTACGCTGAGGCTCGTTGCTATTTTGACCTTGCTTGTAAAGATAAAAATAAACTAATGTGTAGAAGGGTATATTATAACTACGAGTTTACGAATTTGAACGTAAATTTAAAAATCACTCTTCGTTCAGGTCAAAGCTTTAAACAAGGCTTTGATTACACACTGTGTAGTAATAAAAGCTAGATCATGTCGTTGTTTAAGTATTTTGAGAAAGTGCCAAAAACTGATCTTGGGATAGCTGCAGCAGAAAGTACTTTAACAGCTAGAGAGGTATGTTTATATGATAAAAGTTTGATTTTTTTAGTTTTCATTTGCTTGTTGAAATGAAATAAATCATTGCTCTAATTTTTTTTGTTTTAGGCTGAATGTGTTGAAGTAGCTATCGCTTCGTAGAGTAAAGAAAACCACAGCAAACCATCTGGTGCTAAGAGACAGAAATACGGTGATTACGATGAGTTCAAACGTCTTGAAGTTGCTAAGTGGGCTGTTATCAATGGTGTAAGACCAGCATCAAGGAAGTATAACATTCCAGAATCAACAATTAGAGGTATGATAAAATCCCTTGACGTCAAAAAGCAAGACTGTTCCCAAGATGACCTTAATTCACTTCCTAAAAAAAGACGTGGAGCTAAACCCCTTTTACCAGAAGAAATCGACAAGAAAGTTATGAAAATGATCAAGAGCATGAGAGCATCTGGCACTGGAGTTACGTGGGACATGACAATATCCATCGCTAAAGGTTTAGTTATTGCAAATGATAGAACTTTGCTAAAAGAAAATGGAGGGAGCCTTGAACTTAATGAAACTTGGGCACAATCGATTCATCGCCGATTAGGGAGTGTTAAAAAAAAAAGTACGACAACAAAGCAACCTGTTTCGCCTGGTTTAATTAAAGAAATCGGTTTTATTTTTTTTAAGGCTGTAAACGATGCTGTGTCGGCGTATAATATTCCAGCTGAACTTATAATTAACATCGATCAAACTCCGCTGCCCTTCTTTTTGGTATCAAACTATACTCTTGCAGAGAAAGGAGTAAAAACTGTTGCAGTTACTAATAGTGGTGATTATCGCCAAATAACTGGAACTTTCGCTGTCACAATGAAAGGTGACTTTTTGCCAATGCAGCTCATATACCAAGGAAAAACTAAAAGATGTCACCCAAAAGTTGAGTTTCCACAGGGCTTTAATGTAACGCAATCCCCCAACCACTGGTCGAATGAAGAAAAATGTAAAGAGCAAATTAATGAAGTTTTAATTCCATATGTTATCAACGCTAGGAAGAATCTGAATCTTCGAAATAACCAGGAATGGTTGTTGATAGCAGATGTTTTCAAGGGTCATTGGACAGATGATGTCAAAAAATTGGTGAATGATAGCCATGGAAAAATGGTCGCGGTACCTAATAACATGACAAATATCTTTCAGCCTCTTGACCTCAGTGTCAACAGAAGTTTTAAGGCTCATTTACGCAAAAGTACCCATGATTGGTTTACAAGTAAAGTCACGGAACAACTCCAGAAAGGTGTTGCACCTGAGATCGTAAAAGTAGAATTGAAGTTAAGTATTTTGAAGCCGTTACATGCCAAATGGGTTATTTCTTTTTATGACTTCATGTTAAATGATGACAAAAATATTGTTAAAAATGGTTGGAAAAGGTCCGGTTTAATCGATTTTCTTGAGAAACCAAGTGAAGAAAAACAAGAGGATCCATTTCTTTAAAATGTACCCAATTATGTTTGAAAGAGTATTTTGTTCCAAGACTTGTACTATGAACAGATCTGTTTTGTTGAATCATAAAGATTAAAGGATATTCGAGACTAGATAATGTACATTGTTTACTTGTTTTGCTTAACAAATGTTTTATTTCGTTTAATCATTGTATTTTTTAATTTCTTTGGTTTGTGTATCAAAATTCAGGGTGCGCGAATTTAAGTCCGCGCGAATATATCAAAATTTGGTGCGCGAATTTAAAACGCGCGAATTTAAGTCCGCGCGAAAAATACTCCAGCGCGAAATTAAATACGGTTAAGGTAATTACAAAATTTAAGTATTGACTGACGTTATAAGAAAACTGTAACCACATCATACTTATCTCTTCAATTTTATTCTCAATACCCAGCCTTGATATTTGGTAACCTCTGCAGCCAACTTTATCAAACACCTTATTTGTTAGTTTTAATAACTCTTCCATATTCAATGGTACCCATTCATCACCAATAGCATAATATAGACGACAGGTTACTTCTAATCCCAGATGATCTTTTCTGCTCATATTTTCCAAGTATGTCTGGATAAATTCCTTACTTTCGTCACCAGAGAGGACTCCTTCAACAAATTTTCTGCCTTCAAAATATTTGCCAGCAAATTTAGTATCTACATAATGCATAAGTATTTTTTCTTCTTTGATTCTTTTTACTGAAAAAAAAAAGAAGATAATTGAGAAAAAGAAAAAAATATCTTATGAGGAAACTGTACTGTAGACTTCAAACTAATAGGAAGTGAACATGACATTTGGCAGAATTCCAGAAGTACTTAGGGCTAAAACTAAAAAAAGAACGATCTAATCTTCTAATAACCATATACACACAGACACAATGCCTCTCTCCAATTAAACGACTCTCAAAAATATTTGACAGATGCCTTACTAACTCTTCACAAACGCATCGCCCAGGGAGGTTAGAAATGCCCTCTTCTGAACGGAGCGTTTATTAAAAACATAATATTAAAAAAGTATTGCAAATTTGTAATGTTTGTTGTTGTTGTTGTTGTTGTTGTTGTTTTCGTTACAATACTAGGTTAAAAATGTCATTTTTGTTTTAGCACTTGGAATGCATTACACTCGTATACGTTCTTTTACGCCTTATTTTATCAGCATACAGCACATTATGGCGTTAATAATACTCATCGTTTATAAAGTACCATTTTCATTACAGCCAGCTTGATAAATATTATCAGATAGATAGATCTCTTTTTAGGAGATATTTAAGGCATCAATCACACATTCGAATCGATCAAACTTTTTCACGTTTTTTTGCAATGAATCCGTCTAAAATTTTTCTATACGCTGCTCTTTTCGTTAGGTATGCTTTGATTTTGTAACTGTTGTTTTTTACTTTTTTAAATTTCAGACGAACGTAATAACGCTTTAAATTTTTTTTATCCCTTTAATAAACGCCCCACTAAAACCTCAGAAAATTAAATAAATACCCAGGGCATTTATTAGAGGATTTATTAAATTGTGAATTTTTATTACCTACCTTGTGTATCTATTGTGGATCCATTTTTGTTGGGGATTCTTTCAGAATCTAAATAATTAATAAAAAAACAAAGCATTGTATTGTAATCAAAACAGGTGGGACAATGTTACAACCAAAATAAAGTTGTATTGTGAAAGGCCATGAGATTAAGAGAAAAATAAAAATTTAGTTGGTATAGTATTCTTTGTAATATTATTGCTTACATTTAAATTTAAACTCCTCTAAAATATTTTTCAATATCACATAAGGCCACTTGTTACCACATTAATATAAACAGACAAAACTGACCACAGTAATTTCTCAGGAACCTTTTCAATAAAATTAAAAATAATTTGCAATAATAAGTTCTTAGTAAAATCATGAACTATTGGTATTTTCAGAATAATTAGAAGTACAAATAACTTGAGTTACTCTTACTTACTCTCTGTAACAATAATTCCACATTCTAAAAAAGGAAGTATAACATGTAACTTAACGACTTAACTGGTGCTGACCTTACGTATAACACCAGAGATTCGAAAAAATATTTTCATGTCATCACTTTGTTTTGTATCACTAATTGATTGCTTTCAACCCTGGCCCTGTATTAATTTATCTTCATTTTCTTCTCTTTATGTTAAATATCACATAACAATTGGAATGTTGATGTATCATTGTTCACCAGATGATGGTGTGGAAAAAAGAGTATCTTTTACCTGGCTCACTATACTATTAGACTTTTTTCGCTTTAGCTGCACAGTTTTCTTTGTATATGTTATTTGTTATTTGTATATGTCATTTATTTATTTAGTTTTCTCAGAACAAAGTTTTAAATTCAGAAGCATAAGAAAATATTCTTATATATTATGATCATTCTCTTTGTGGTTGAGTTGTCAGCTAATTACCAATGTGTGTTTCTTGTGTTTAAACGAAAAGCAAAAGGTTAAAAAATGAAATGCGGTGTGATAAGATGAACAATGATGATAAGATGACCAGCAATGCATCATGTAAGTCACCTTTAGGACATGAGTGCAATAACAGTTTAATTCACGAGTAGTAAGTAAAAAAACGCAAAATAATGAGTACGGAGGACAATCCCCTTATATGACTCATCTGGTAATTACTTGCTGAACTCTGACTATTTAAACGTTTTAAGGTATTTTTTAGTGTTATTTCGCAAATTGTGGGGTGGCAAATAGGAGATAATAACGATGAAGATATTGGTATAATGAATATTAACTTAATTAAGTTATTAAGTTGCAGCAAAAACATTTTGCCTCCCTATCAATGTATTCATGTAATATTTATATTTCGATTACGAAGCATTTGTGAAATTTCTTACAGGAAGCAATCAGTTCATTGAAAAAAGATTGAACACTACAAAATATCAGTGCAGGGTTTGAGGGGGTTAACTAGGAACAAATCGTTACAAAGCTTTTTTTTTTTAAAGTTGCCCAAATATATAGGTTTTCACAGAAAAAAACCCCACTTTCCCCACGT
Source organism: Turritopsis rubra (assembly GCA_039566895.2). Lineage (NCBI taxonomy): Eukaryota > Metazoa > Cnidaria > Hydrozoa > Anthoathecata > Oceaniidae > Turritopsis > Turritopsis rubra. The sequence continues at coordinate 3,659,789 of CM077622.1, forward strand.
AAGTATAAAGTGCCTTAAACTGGGGTTACTTATCAGGGGGTAAAAACGCAATTGGTTGTTATGAAGAGTGGTTCTTTTCTCTGTTAGAAACAACATTTTACTTAAATAATATGTTTAAATGTGATTTAAAACATGCTATATAACAAATAAAAGTATAAGATAAAAAAATGCAACTTTTTTCAGGGGGTAATTTTGAAAAATGTAACAAATTACGATTTTTTCAACAGGAAATCTATTGTAAAACTCAATTTTATAACGACGTAGCTGGATTCTCTTTATTGAGTAAATAAGCTTAGAAAATATAGGAAAAAAGTATTTATATAAATCAGATTAATCCTTTTAAGATTAGGATATAGTAAATTAAGGCCAGAAATCCAGAAAACAAAATCGCAAAGTTTGTACTACATTCAATATAGCTTATATAAACATCCTAGATAATGGATCATAATAAATTCAGGTTTACCAAGATTACGGTTACAAGTTCCACGCCATAACCAGAACCCAGAACCAGAACCAGAAATTTATCACAATCGCAGAGGACACATGTGATTAAGATTCCATTAAGTAACTGATGTGATATTGCTTAGTGGTCATTTTCTAAATTAAACTATTATCAAACCTCCTAGTTTAGCGTACATATAACGGCAATGACTAAAAAACATGAACCGACCAGAACAGTAAATAACAAGAACAGTAACCATAAAAGTAAAATAATTATTATGTTATACAGAAATATGAATTCCTTGGGAAAATAGGAGAGAAATCGGATCCTGTGTCAGCCATGATGTTTTTATTATCCTGTCCCACATCATTGAATTGCAAACAATCAAAAGATTTTATCCAGTCCCAACTGTCCTTTATTTCATATATAAAGAGAGATTATAATCATCCAGTCTCCCCAGGAAAAGCCCCCCTCCTGCCTTACATATAAATAGCCCCTTACATAATACAGGCCGAAGGAAACTTTACATATTAGCGAAGAAATCAATTTTTATATGAGAAGACAAAAGATTTTTTGTACTGTTTTATACGCTAATATCATATTTCAATACTTCCAAGCAGCGTATCAACCCACTTGGAGCCATCGATTGACTGCACACTGGCCACTAGCTTATTTTACAAAAATAACAGAAGAATTTTTTGCCGTCGCAGAAAAGGGTTTTGTAAGGTGATGGCAAACACGGTGGCAATTCCCGCACATCATGCCGCCAAAAAATTAAGGACTGTTGTTATAGGTAAAACCAAATTAGATGATGACAGCTTTCCAATTTTACAAATGGCTTTAGACGGATACAAAATTAGAGCAAAAAGATTCAAAAGGGGGTAGGTTGATTGAATATTATGTAAGGAAAGGTCTCATTTGTAAAAAAGGAAAGAAGAATATGAAACGAAAATAAGCGAATCCATATGCTCAGAAATACCTATAAACAAGAAGAAATGACTGTGTCTTGGCATCAAAAGGGTGGACCCCAAATCACTATAACATTGACACATTTTTTGATGAACTGACTGGACTCTATTAATCGTGCCTCATCCTCTCTATCCTCTCTATAATTTCTGTTTGTTTGTTTGTTTGTTTGTCACGCAAAAATAATTTCTGTTTGTTTGTTTGTCTGTCACGCAAAATGGTAGTCAAAGTAGTGAACGGTGGCTTCACACGCTAAACATAAAAAACGACGGTTCATCGGGAAAATTTTGAGTCACTATGATACTTCATCATAGCAATCAGACAGTCTGGATTTTATTTACTAAATTAAAAAAAACGCATTTAAACTTATTTCTTCCACATTTTGAATGAGGATCGGTTTTTAAGGCCGGATTTAAATCGTTTCGAAAAGATTGATTAATAATTGAATTAAAAAACAAAGTTTTCTACTATTTGTTTATGGAAAAACGAGTCTGGAAAGCGAAGAAGATCTTATTTATTTATTTATTTACGGTGATAAAATGGTTTCAGAGTTGCGAGAAATGTTGTTTTTCAGTGGGAAGAAGAAATGCGTGTGTAAAAAAATGCAATCTTAAAGTGTTTGTGATTACGTTACGAGGACATATTATTGTCATATTTCTGTTGATGAAGGGAAAGATATTCTGGGCGCGAAATGGCGTGGGACAACTAATTAGTGGTTGTGTGAGATCCCCTCCTTTCCCCAACACCACCACCACCCCCGCCCCCAATCACCATAATAATATTAAATTGATTCCTTGGGCTTATGTTTAAATTAACCATATTATATACAACATTATATACAACATGCCTATGTTTCTGTTACTACATTTCTAAAAAGATCATTTATATAATTTAAATTTAAACATTTCATAGGAATATCAAATAATGGTAATTTCTTATAAACACTGCGAAATTGTGTAAAATGTTGCAAATTTCTTAAATTGAAAAACTTTATCTTGCGAAGTACCTTCAATTTTCCAATTCCTCAAAGTTAATCCAATACAATTTAGGAATTTTCTTCCTTGCAAAGTTTCTCTGATTCAAGTCAACGAGCTCGAGAGAACTTTCGCTCATCATCGAAAACAAAGCCCAAACGTAAATCATCAGGTCCATGGCATGATAAACTTTATTTACTATGAATAGTCCGAGAAACAAAATCTTCCAACATTTACAAAGCTTCATTACATACTTTTTTATATAATAACTTAAACAAAGTTAACTTAAAGGCTAAACAATACATGTTTGAGTAAAAAATACTCATATGGTTACCATTACGACTCTAAGTTCAAATGAGACGCATTAATCAATCCGGGGTACTAAGATATTTAGAATGGCCTAATTCATATTTGATCGGATTATTAGATTGTTACTCTTGTAATTCTGACTGGAACTGACAGGAAGCATTGTCGATTAAACGCCATGTCAAATCTTCGTTTTTCTTCCAACACTCATTAATAAGATTAACAACAAGGTCTTGGAATTTGCTTAAATTCAAATACATTATGAAGACATTAAAAAGATACGAAAACCTGTAATGGATAACAGTTAGTTACTGTTTTCGAACCAAATATAAATTAAAGGAAAATTCGTTGGCGAATTTAATTGGATACTAACGCGGTTGTCTCTAAAAGACCGTTTATAACATCATCAGAAGTGAGACCATACCTTCCAAACTGAACTAACTGCTTGCACAATTCTGCTGCTATAAGTGCTTTCTCCATTCCACCGTCACCTAACTGCCATAAACAGAATGCCATGGATATTATTCAACACTCCCAAATAAAATATTTTTTATACGGTTCCGTGATGTTTTCTTCGGACTAAATTTATATGGGAGTATAAATACCATAGCTACCAAAGATTTAATGAGTTGTTTTGCCTGTATTTTTAAGATTTTCCTAAGCGTAATTGGCCGAGTGAGCTAAAGCTTCCCATTTCTTTTTGAGAACAGAGTAGTTCAAATCCGATGACAGGCGTTTTTCTTTTTCTTTTAGAATAAGTTACAATAAGTAAATGTAGGTTACAGCTATTCTCCTAGGTTACAGTAAACATTATTGGAGACAGGTTTAGTGCTAAACGATAAATATATTTGAAATAATCCGCTATCGGATTTGAACCACTATTGATTGATACAATGACATGTTTTCACAAGACCTTATACTGGCCTTTTGGTCAGCCCTTTTAGGCCAAGGCTAAAATTGTGATTTGGCCATTTAGGACCGTATTAAAAAAAAGACATTGTTGAGACACCCAGGTTATATAAAGCTTCTATTTCCTCTGGAGTTAATATTATCATAAACATTGATTAGACGAGTATTCTGGGACGCACTGTCTAGGGAAATCTTTTTAATCAACATTGTTGATCTTGTTATATATATATATATATATATATATATATATCAATGAATATATTACTGCATAAAAATGTTACCGTCAAGCGGCGAATTTTCTGTTACAACTTAAGTGTTAATTGGGTTATTTGCAAGTTTTTCTTTTATACTCTTAATGACCGTGCTCTCCTCCATAAATTTCGCCTAGGTTCTAGATCCGCCTTAGAAGCACTCTTTCTTTGGTAAGAAAGTCTCTTAAATTCGATTTCAAACTTTCTTTTATAGACTGTGAATATAAAGTGCTTCTGAATTGTTAGTTTGACATTCCTTTCAACACGAAAACGCTCAGCTGTTTTTGTGGGTCCGTATAATAATATCTGTGCTTGACTCTTGCTAAAAACAAACGACGAATCATTTTAACCAAATGTAAACTAGACCTTACCGTGCTTGCAGTTAGTAATTCTTCATTCTGGAGCATTAACCTCCCACATCGCAATTTTACCAATTCTCTAACATAACCTTTGTATAAGTAGACGTTTTTAAGTCCTGAACTTTTATCAACATATTTATATATTTATATTTATCATATTTATATATTTATATTTATATTTATATTAAAGAAGAAATTATATTTATATATTTTATATATTTATCAATATATTTATATTAGTGTAGCGTGTAAAAACATTTTACAGTTTTTCTCCATAAATTGTTTTTACACGCAATACTGCCATGATAAGTCTGTATATACAAAAATTGTTGTGTTTCTCCATGTTGGAATTATATCATATTTAATACAAAATTGATCATTCAAAGAATGCTTTAATCCCTACTTTTCAGTGTCTAAAGTTGTACAGGTAAACTAAAAGCTGAAATTCCAATGTTCAGAGATTTAGAAAAGAGACAATACAACGTATACTCCTATATAACCACGATTAAACTTCTGAAATATAAGAAAATACCACATTTCCCTATTAACTAAAGCTAACAAAAACAATACCTTCTCAGACGTTTTTATCTTTCAAATCTTTATTCTGCTATGAATTGTGGAAATGTCAAAACCCAAAACTCCACTTGTGCATCATGATACAAAAACCATGTATATATGTATATAACCATGATTTACACATTCTCTTCTTGTATTACATTCATCTATACTATTCAATTTTCTAATCTAAAACAACTGCTAACTACACATTTCGGTATAGTAGTCAAAAACTAACTGATACGAAAAAGCTACTTCAAACACATTAAAAAAAATAGAAATCGGTAGAAAATGATAAACTGATAACACATAACAGGTCTACATCGCCTATCTCGTCGGATAGAATAGTTACTGATACTTATCAATGTGGTTATTCTTTATTACTGAACTTAAAGCGTTGAATAAAAAAATTAAAACAAAAACAAAAAATTATACACACAGCGTCTTCATTCTCAATAAGAAATGAACGTTAATAAAATTTGATGAACTTTCGAACGCAAAAAAACATTGCATTGCGTTCTCCTTTGGGTGGCTTTATGATGTCTTTCTTTAGGCACAACAATCCACGAAGTCATAAAAACCCGTAAGATGGAGCTAGAGATTCTCCTAATGGGAGATTCTCCCTATACTAATACGGAAAAAATAAACATCCATTGACGAACTTCCCGAGAAATTTTACCTAACGTTCTTTTTTAAAGGTTAGGTAAGAAAAGAGCAAGATTTAGTATTAGTATAAGAAGACTAGTATCCCGGGTAAAAACATTTTACCAGTTCACTTTCCCCATTCAGTTCCCCAACCCGTGCTCTCCTCTTTCAAAATATAGGGGTGACGAAAAATAAAATCATAGAATTGGAAAGAATAAGTATCACTTAGTTGTAGAGCTCAAAAAGTTGATCAAGTAAATGTATGGGATCGTCTGCGTACGGCGTGCCGTTACTGAGATATCGTCGATCAAAGATTTTGATGACGTCACACCCGTCCCCAAAAAAGTTTTAGACCCAGTTTTTTTTTGGTCACCCCATATTGCGGACCCCAAAAACGTCAGTTATCCCCATCGGTTCTCGAGATATTTGCCCCTAAACGTCGCGTTCCATTGAGGATGCAATGCAATGTCACCCGTGCCAAAAAATTCACGTCGCGTCATTTGCTACTACTAATATACAAATACCGAAAAAACGCTTGTCGCAGCAGCGTGGTTTTACGCGCCCCTCGTGAGAAAATGACCGTGAAATTTTTCTAAATGTATCACTCTCTAAAATAAAAGTAAAAACATTTTACCGGTTCACTTTCCCCATGAGTTACCGCCATCCCGTGATTTTCCTATCAATATGGCGGTGACGAAAAATAAAATCACACAATCCAAAAGGTTAAGTATCACTAAGCTGTAAAGCTCGAAAAGCTGATCAAAAAAATGTATTCGATCGTCTGTATAGGACGTGCCGTTACGGAGATATCGTCGATCAAAGATTTTAATGACGTCACACCCGTCCCCAAAAAGTTTTAGACCCAACTTTTTTCGACACTCCACCGCCAATATCGCGCATCCAAGGTGACGTCAGTTATTCCCATTGGTTTTCGAGATATTTGACCCTAAAAATCGCGTTCTATTTAGGGTGCAATGCAATGTGCCCACTGACGTCGCGCTACTCCTATAATACTAATATCGCCTATATCTCGACAACTCAGTTACGCACGATCTAAAATTTAATCATAACATTTTCCATACGAACATTTCGTTCCTAGTCCTTTTATTCACACTGACCGAACTAAATTTGTTAGGCACAGTCGCTATTAGTATATAGACTAGTATACCGTGTAAAAATTTTTTACATCTTTCCCAATAAGATGTTTTTACACGCTATACTAACCATTTGATAATAACTCTATGAAATACAAAAACGCAGTCCAAAACGCCGCCCTAAAATCTTTCATCGATTAATGAATTTTTTACGCGCCATACTAAGCATTGATAACGCCGTGTATTGAGGTAAAACTATTGATTTCTCCTTTCTTTGTCGCCAAAAATAGAATTCACTGAACACGGAAGAAGTTTGTTTGTTAAAAATGTTATTACATGTTTACGTCGAATCATATTTAATGGAAAGTTTTACTGAAGAAATCAATTTGAGCCATAACTCAAAGCCAATATGGGCCCCAAACGGCAACAGTTAACGCAATAATTATGCGTTTAATGTCATATATATTAAGCCCAGCGAAAAATTGCACACAAATTCAATTGTGACCGCATGTAGTCGGCAATATATTTTAACGTCATGATAATGACGTCTTAGTTCCAAGTCCCTCAAACAACTTGCTACAAAAAAAATTAAGAAAATAAGAAAATTTAAATAAAAGGCTGTATTTTTTCGATTTCTGAATCCTAACCAATTCTTAATTCTTTCCACTTTCTAACTTTATTGTCAACCAAAAATTCTTTCAGTCTTTGTGGTAAACATATTCATAATTATCAATGCTAAATCTCAGAAAAATTATTCACAAATTGTGAAATATCTCACTCACACACTAAACTACCCACGCAAAATTAACTTTTGGAGTGTATACAGATTTATATATATACGATATAAGGTATTAACTAAATCCTAAAAAGAATCATACCTCCAAATAATGTTTCTTTCTTCAAAGCTGAAGTTTCTTCAAAGTTCTTTCTTTATAAATTCCAGGAACAGAGAGATCTCCAATTAGAAAAACGCCATCGGTATTAACTAATTTTACTCACTGCCGAAATCAACAGATTAATCAAATCTCTAATCTTTTATTCCTTCTTGACTCTCTTCTTTCTAACATTGTACTAAAAAATACCATGCTCAACACAGTTTTTACTAAATTTTCTTTTTTTCTTTGGAAATCTAAAAAAACAAACCGAGATAGGATAAAATGCCGTTTGATACGTCTTCAACCTTCAACATTACACAACATAAGTCGTAAATGTGTAAAAATTATTCTTCGTAATAAAAACTTGTTTTTTTTATGCATGTTTCTTATTATTACTTTGTCTTAAAAAATGTAAACAAACGCTTCTTTTTTCTTCAAACGACTATTTATCATTCGTTGTCAATAGCTGCTACGTTCGATTGTAATTCGAAGTCTCCGCCTGAGATGCTATATCATGTCTTCCCGAAGGTATTTCATATCATAAAACAATTATAAGCACTAAACCGGAGTGCCTTATACTAATCATCCATTAACATCCATTGACGAACTTCCCGAGAAAATTTTCCGAAAGTTCTTTCTTTCAAAGTTAGGTAAGAAAAAAGCAAGATTGCGTATTAGTATAAGAAGATTTAGGTTCTATACCTTTACAACGTAACGCTGCTTTTAGTGGGGATTCCACTTGATTTGCAGTAAAATTATACAATTCTTCCAAAACAGTTGAGAGAGACATTTATGGATGCTCACGCCATAATAAATATTTTAAATATTTCAACGCGATTCCATACTAACGACATAACCATTGCCCTCTCGTAATGTAAACACTGAGAATAAATCGAAAATGTGAAAAATCATAATTATTTCTTCTAAGTTGTTAGACATATTTATCTAGTAGTTGTTGTTCGTTATTACGCTTGTCCATAATGGCGTTAATATTTATGAATTGGCATTAATAGGGCGTTAAAAAGGGTGTTAAATCGTGATCATTTCAAAAATAGCGCCAAGGTTTGCGTTGACTAAAGACCAAAAAGATAATATCCTCCTCACTTGGGATACGGGACTTTAAAATGACAAAAAATATCCATTTTACCTCCAAAACACCTGCAGAATCTTTCAGAAATTGTTGAGCTAGTTGCGGTCTGTCCCAAGTAATTGTAAGTTTCAACTGAGAAAATAAACCCTCAGATTTTTGTTTCTGATCTGAAAATATAAAGAACAAATAAAAAGGCGTGTTATAAGACGCGACAACCCTTTTGTTGGTGAATGGTCTGTAAACAAAGTGTCCATGTCTGCCACGGTAAAAATATAGAAACAGCAGGCGATATTGCTTTCCATTCCTATAGAAAACATTCCTCCATAGAGACTTTTTGAAGATTTTTCCCACTGACAAGAGAGGATTGTAGATGAAGAAAAAAATAACGGTATTCTACCAGTGATCTTTTCTGAGGACAACAACGGACATTTTCATATGCAACTGAGCATTTCTTATCAAACTCTTCCTCAGTCATATCTTTTTTTTGATTACAACACCACTATTACTCAGATATCTATAGACGTCTGGATGTCTAAATTGAGATCCTTTTAAATTTGGTTCGTTGATGTGTTCAAAGGCATAGGCTAATAAGTCTGCTGCACGGCCACATCCTTTTATTACCACAACAGCCATTGGTGGGGTGGCGTTTAAAGTTTCTTTCACGGTTTCAATAGTACCGATACCACCTTCAACCATTAGAACAACAGATGGTATTTTCTCTATGATGAAGCAGATTGGAATTTTAATTAACATTTTTGAATGAGATAGTGTAAATTGTCTTCTTCAATGATGATAATAACAACAATATTATACACAAGAGTTTTAGGAATTTTTGACCGGAGAGTAAGACTAAGAAGTAGAGAAACGAAAGATGTGATTTTTTTTTTTGTTTAACATGGCAAGTTCTGTAGTTTTACGAAAAAATAATCTTTACCTGTTTTCATAATTACGTTCTCGAAAGTAGCACTGTATTTTTCTTTCGTCCAACTATCAAAATTATCAACTAATAAAAAGTAAGTATGATTGTGATCTAAGTACGACCGGGTTTCGACCATACTGTTGTCAATTTCGTAAGAAAAGTCTCCGCCAAAAAGGAGTTTTTCATTCTTGTTTTCTATTAATTCGTCATTATTTTTGACAATTCCCCAAGTTGCAATGCTTGTATGCCTTGGTAGCTCCTTGTAAAGCAGCTCCAACATGCTCCATAATTCCCGTGTTTGTTCCGCCAGTTATAACCCAAGCATCTGGAGTTTTGGCAACCTTTAATTATAAAAATGTATACGTTCATTATGGGAGATTCATTCGAACAATGAAGTGTTGCTTTTATTGAGAATAAACAACAATTTTTTTTTTAGAAATATTTTAATATATTTGTTTTCTTTCTTTTTTTAACAAGAGGCTAAAACAGATATCAAAGGGGAAAAGATTTACCTTCAAAAGCCCACCTGCGAACTGCTTCTTTAGTTTCGGTGGAAGGGAAAGATTTTTGGCTCCTCCAGTAACAAAAATAAGAATTTTGGCTTTGGAATTTCCCAGTATTCCGTAAGTAGTTTGTATAGAATTTCCGGTTCTGTTGCGTCTGATAATCGTACAAACTAAAACAATTATGATCAACACATTACTACAGCAATACACAATTCACCATAATGTTATCCAGTGTTATTGCTGTGGGTAGTAATATTAGAAGCTGTTTATAACTCAGGTAAAGACAGTATCATAAGTTTGTACCTAATAGTTTTTAAAGATATCTAACAACTTTATTACAAGGTGTGCTTTGAACGAGGAAGAAGCCGACAAGCGCTCTCCACTAGTTTACCACAAAGGATTATGGGATATGAGATTGCCGTATCTGATCTACGGAGATTCCACGAATTAAGATTTATCAATTTTCGGCCGCAATAAAATTGTGATTTTATGATTAGAATTGAAGTGTACGGTTCCACCCACCACATCCTCAAACATAATTTACATAATAAATACTCTCAAGGAAATTTGTTAGTTCGTTCGTTCATTGCTGGTTCATTTTTGCTCTTCTTGTTGAACCTTTGAAATGAACCGTTCCATGAGCATTGGTCGGTGTTTTCCCATCTTAGCCATCAAAACCGCCTGTATTCAAGGAATCAGCACCACTTGACTTTATATAGATATTGCTTTGGATAAATTCGTTCGCTCTTTCATTCATTGCTGGATACCTATCATAACCTACGGGAAAGCAACACAAATCTTGAAACATGTTCATAAAAAGTTCCTTTTACCCTAAACCTATATAACCGATAATTTGATGCTAAAGACTAACAATTAACATAAGTAAATCCTCCTGCGAAGTTAATCTATAGCTTCTTGTCATTTTTTTGCCATTTGGTTCATCTAACTAATGAAATTACTAATGAAACTTACTCATGAAACTATATTTCAATATCTCTTACACACTTGTTTGCAGATGCTTTAAAGGTGGCTTGCTAATCATGAATACGGCTGTCAAACTGTTCAATGAAATTCTAAAAAATAGCAATTTACTTGTATTTAAATAGTCTTCCCTAGACAAAGATATATAATTAAGATTATTAAGATTATGATTTTGACATATTATGTGGTTGCATTGTTTCAAAAATGTACAAAAAAATGCTGTCTGCAGCTCATATTTTTCCGGGATGGTTTGAATTTCGAAACCAATTTCAATTTAAGTCCTAAACTGGATTTATACACTTTCGCAATGTTTCCGTGTAAAAGGGATTACAATATGGACGTTTAATACGAGAAGGCATTTCTCTGTCGACATTTCTTTGATATAAAGCGCATTTTAGTATGTACATGGTCGGTTTTATACGAAGCATGTACTTTTTAACTGTGCTTGAGGAGTAAAACTACCTTTAAGCTAATTTCAATAAACTGAAACGCGCTTTATCATAGATGTAAGTCTATCCGAATTATTAGCTCTCCCGTATACAGGTCCACCAAAACCTTGATACAAATGTAGCACCGTAAAAATTAGCAGATCAAGCAAATCTGTGTTTCGATGTGTTACACGCCTTTCTTCCCGCGTATACTTTAATCATTATTCTTATTTATAACAAACTTGGTAAACCGGTGGACATATAATACATTTCAAATGTAGAATCACTGTAGAATGATTAATAATGTGATTGACATGAACTAAAAATAATGATTATTTGTGGCTAAAGATGTGCAGCTTCTTGTTATAAAGGAAATTAACGATTTAAAAAATTAACAATATTCTTAATAACTCCCAATAATTAAATTAATTCGTTTGAAGAGTAAACATCTTAAAGACTAAAGATACTTTTGATTGAGATTTAGTGATTCTTTTACCAGTATCTTTTTTTATCAGTGTTTTTTGGTGTACAAACCCCTGCTTTAAATTAAATTGATGATCCCTTGTGAAATTAAAATTAACATAGAACCAAAAATCTTTATTAGAAATTAACCTATGTTGCATTTAAGTAATTAAGTAATCGGGAATTTTAAGACCTTTGGGATTCCATACGTTGTGGTTGCTTATTTTGCCAGCCGACTTGCAACTAGGAAGTTGATTTACTGCTAGAGATAGGTATAGAATTTCTCTTACTTACCCGAAGGTAACTCTAAATAGGTTAATACGCTGCTGTTAAAGCGATATCGAGATACGACAGGAATGAGACTTGAACACGGGCCTCAGGGGTCTCACACGAAGATACTTTCCACTATACCATTGCCAAATTCTCATCAAAATTAACTTATGTGGATTAAATCGGCGTCAAAAACAAAATTAACTTTAGTTTAATAAACGTGCTAAATTAAAAGTGGCTATAATTACGTGTTGAACGATAATTTTCTGTAATGAAGTACAATTAACACAACACATTGCGGTTAAATGTCCCAAACGAATAAACAGTTTCAGTACCGCATTCACATGTGCGTATTCTTTGTAAAAGCTTACGCAAGGGATGGTATTCATTCATTCTCTTACTGTAAAAATTGTATCAATATAACGACACGTGCGTTCTCTATCTTGACCAGTTAAAAACAAATACTAGATGCTCTCATGGGCAAAAAGATTTCGGCTTAATAAGTTGATAATAGAGAATAACAGAAGACCAACCATAACAACATAAATAATATCTTTGAAACAATATGCGAATAAGTTAACAGGGTATTGTAAAGTGTCAAAGTACCCAAGACCAATTCCAAGCTTATTCCCTGTAAAAACTAAAAATCAAATAACATGCATGAAAATTACACAGAAAGGGCTATAATTTTTATTGAAAGGAAGTTTAAATTTTGTCATTATGGGTCCTCCAGAGAACCAAATAAAACATAAAATGTTTTAAGTGTATAAAGGGCATTAAATTTCCTGCACAATTATGTGCGCATGTCCGGACAAAAGATTTTGCTCATTCAATTTCCTAAAGCGTATGGAGGAAAAATTGCTGCAAATACACACGTATCTGCCTATTAATGTCGCAGTTTTTTTAATTAAGTCCGGAGTTTTGGATTGAAAACCAAAGTGGAAACTTGAAGATCCAAAATACTTAATTGAGTTACACATTATTTCAATTATGAATTCGTTAACACCGTTCTTATTAATAATACAAAATAATAATTAACATTGCTCAAGACTTTTGATATGAAGGCAGTGTTTTAAGTTCTCATTACATAGAATTTAGGTCAGTATTTTAAAAGCCAACCAAATAAGTTGGAGAGAGTGGAAGCAGGAGAAAGAATGAGGATGAAACGGAACTACATTTCTCTGAAAGTGAATCGCCTGTGCTTTTATATTCACAAAAATTGGAACTAAAAAACAACGAGTTCAAAATGCTGTTCAAAATATGAAACAACTCATCTTAAAACGAAAATACTATTCCTCTGGAGTTCCTTTCTTGGTATTACAAAAAAATCGTTCATATTACTCAGATGTCAAAGATCAGTACGAACAAACATCTACCTTTGACACTGAGAAAGGCGAGTACTCAATTATTTACTTGGTCAAATCATTGCATTCATCGCAGTGATAATTGCATTTATAATTGTAATAACAAACCAACAACGTATGCATATTTCGATTATCTACTAATTATCTTCAGCTACAATGATAAAACGTACAAACAAGTTTAAAAAAATATGTACACCTATAACACACTAAACACAGCAATTTACAAAGTAAGAATGGCGAGTAAAACAAAATTCAAAACTCACTATACTAGAAATAAGAAAATTATATTCGTTCATTAAGGGTTTCAACTTAATTGTTAGCTTTTGATTTCGGTATTCGTCTTGTGGATTAAGATTAGGTTTTATGGATTGAATTGCTTCTTTTGAAAACGGTGATGATGTCGGCATTTTGCATCGTTATCAATTATTTCCGGTAATTATAAACTGTTAATCCTTTCACTATCGTTGCTTATGTGAATAAATTATTATTATTGTTATTAAGAAATATATTCAGCTCATCCACACTACATGGCTCTTCATCTGACATATTTATAAAAAACAGTAAAATAAATGTAATAAATATTAAGAAGATTCTTATATAAATATATATAAACGGCATAAGCAGGCATACTTCACTTGGTACACAAATACTTTAGAAAGCATAGTCTACTTAAAGTCAAGGAGCAAGACCAAAAAATTGCGGAAACGATAAATATGTTTAACATGATTAGTTAGTGTAAATGGGGTCTTATTAAGAAGCATGTTATACACGTAAATACTCGAAATATATTGATAAATATATATCTCTATTGGCAATCTACAATTTGTGTATTACAAAATACCAAATTTTGAAGTAACGCCCAGTTCGTTCAATATTCCTGAAAATGATGGAACAAATTGCTGTTCTTTTTTTTGGCCATTGAGATTGCAACTCATGTCATAAGAACTGGATTTAATTACATCAACCAAACCGTTGAAAGGATAATTAAAACCCTACCTGCCCAAGTAAATGGTATTCGCGATAAGGAGAGATGTTATGCTATCAACGATGCGTTAAATGTCATGAAAAGTTTTGGGGATGAAAAATATGACCTTCTGTTGGAAGATGCATTAGTATCAACAAAACCAGCTCTATCACCAGATAGTATTTTGGAATTGGGAGATGCGCTACGTTAAATGGCGAATGAATAAGTAAATGTTGGTATTTACGTCTGTCCACCGTACACATTAACCATTTTTTACAATGGCTCTTATTGATACCTATCCTGTTCTACCAAACGTTGGGGGTGAAAATCAGGGAATGAGGATTTTGACACCTAAGTGGAATTCAGAGGAAATGTTGAAATTGATCATTAAGAGAAATGTTGAGGCTGGAATTGGTAGTGAAAATCAAGAACTGTCCTTTATTAACATTTCAAAAGAAAAACGGTAATGTAATTAAGTGAGCTGAATCTGAGAACTTAAGTGTGGCCACGTGAAATTCTTAATTTGAGTTCTATTCAAATCAATGTTTACACGCTTAAAAATAAGACCTGCTTCGGGGCAGGACTTATGCAAGCTTTAGCTGAATACCGCTGAGAGAACAAAGAACTCGACTGAAGATGAGCAAATATCACATTTAAAGAGACATTTTGTCAGGCTGTGTGTAAACAAGTACAGAGTGAAGAGAGAGTGTAAAGTAAAAATTGATCGAAGTTGGAAAGGCTTTCACAATAACTATTATCACTCCTAGCTTGCCTATAACTTTCCATCGTAAATATTTGCGCTACCACAAACGCCGACTACAACTACTTCGAACAGTTCGTACAAGAAGATTGAACAACCCCATCACAGGAGAATAAGGGTACCAAACAATTCTCGGCCTTTTTAAATAATGATGTATGTCGTAGTACTCTTCCGTCATGAATGCTTCCAGGAAAACCGGTAGCTATGTCTATAAAGAGATGCCGTACATAGACGTTCCCATACATTTTCTTGATCAGCTTTTCGAGCTCTATAACGTGGTACTACTTATCTTTTTGGTTTGTGTGATTTTATTTTCGGTCATTCCTATATTGATAGAAACATCACGGGATGTGGGATTCATGGGGAAATTGAACCGGTAAAATGTTTTTACCCGGGATACTAGTCTTCTTATACTAATACTAACAGACCTGTTATGTGTTCGTGTTATCAGTTCATCATTTTCTATCGATGTCTATTTTTTGTTAGCTTTAGTTAATAGGGAAATGTGAAGGTATTTTCATATATTTCAGAAGTTTAATCGTGGTTAGGTAGAAGTATATACGTTGTATTGCCTCTTTTCTAAATCTCTGAACATTGGAATTTTAGCTTTTAGTTTAACTGTACAACTTTAGAAATCTCTAAATAGGCCAAATAGCACTAAAAAAAATAGGGATAATAGCATTCTTTGAATGATCGATCCAAAATATTTGTGTTAAATATGATATAATTCCAACATGGAGAAACACAACAATTTTTGTAAATACACAGACTTATCATTGCAGTATTGCGTGTAAAAACAATTTATGGAGAAAAACTGTAAAATGTTTTTACACGCTACACTAGTATCTATATATATCTATATAATCTTATCAAAAACTTTTCAAACAAGATGGTTTCTTTAAACCATACGTAACAATGGAAATATGAATTTTCAGATTTTCCTTTTGAAACTGACAAAGATTATCCTACAATCCTACAATAAGGGAATTATATATATAAAAATGAGAAACTGTGAAAAATTTTAGTTTATTTTGATTAATAATTACAGAGTAATAAGAGTTTGAAGTTTTTTTCAATGCCCGATTTTATTACGTTACAAGGTGACAACTGTATTTTCAAGAGCAGTTGTTCAATTCGTATTATTACGTAATAAACTATTAACGCATGTTATATAGTTTTTCTTGCCGATAATTTTGTTCAGGCTTAATTAATTAATATAACTTTGCCTGCTGGTGTAACTGCATGGTTTATTGCCAAGATTTGGTTGTTTCAATGAAAGAGGTAGGAAAAAGGGACCTGGAGAGACAATTTCATATTTTTATTTTCCTGACCCTGTAAAAGAGAAACATCGAGCTCAAAGATGGCTACAAAGATGGGACTGGCTTGAAATATCTGTTCTATAGCCTGCTTCTGATCAGTATGTTGTGGGGGTATTCATAGCGAGAGCTACTTTCTAGTAAATAGATTTGATTCACAATGTTTAGTTTTTTGGATAGAATATTTATTCCTCTATAATTTGAGGTAAAAATTATTTTTTTTGCATTTTCTTTGAAAAAAAGACGTTACACTCGCCTTAAATAAGATTCTTTAATAGATATCATATTAGATTAAGAACAAAATGTTTCGGAGAATAAAGTTTAGCCAAAAAACTTCGGACGATAAATTTTGATAAAGTTTTGTGCTGTTTGGGAAATCTTTCTCTATAACAAGATCTGAGTCTTAAAAGATGGAAATAGTCCATAAATCACGAATTGGGATCTGTAGAAACAAACAAACTGAAGTAACAAATAGGGTTGTCATTTTTTGCCACAAACAAGAATTAAATTTTGCCAGAATTAAGACGGGCATAACAAAAGCCCTCAAAAGTTAATTCCCTTCAAGTATACTAATCACACCTGCCAAAAAATAAGAAAAGGTGCAAAAAACCAAAAAGCTTAGGCGTGACAAACTTTCAGACACACCAAAATTCCGGACGAATTTTCGTCCAAGAGTCAGTCACGCCGAATCTTCTCGTTCCTAATGTATGTATTTTTATTCGTGATTATTGCAAAAAAAACACATTTACGAACATGTGCATCATTTACGCACACGATGATAATCTGCAGCTATTGAAAGTTTTCCCGTATACCGAGGTAATTTTTATCCATATAAATAGGCAGTTCAAGTTAAAAATACCAATTATATAAACTACGAGAACAGAGAACTGTCTATAGCAATTAACATGCAAGTTCTTAACACCAACATACCCTTAAGTATCAGCAAGTCATAAATAACAAACATTGATTGATTCAACTCATTGCCTTTGTTTTTATTCATTAACTATGTAATTTCGCTAAAGAGGAGTAATTAATTGAATTTTATAAAAATTTGTTTTTGTAAACAAGATTCCGCAATGAAAACGTAAAAATAGTACGCGACACTGGAAGTTCAAACGTTAAGACAATATGATCATCATAAAGATACTTTTTAAACATGATTGTTTATGGTTGTATATTCCTAATTGTAAACGTATTACATCAGATACGACCCTGGGTTGTTACTTAGCAGTTGCTTTGTTTTTTTGACAGATTTGAGCCTCGTGTTGTTTATAAAGTGTTGCTTATAAAAAAGCGTGTATTCTCTTTTACACAAACGTTTTTATTTACTTGTTCTTAGTGACTCGATCTAAATTTTCAGATCTAATAGACACAAGTTTTGTGTGGCACATTTTAAAGGTGTATTATGAAACAGTGTAACAGTAGCAAAACAGTAGCAAAAGCTTTTGGATTAAATTACTCGTTTATGCCCTAATGGTCTCTCGCCATTTCTTGTTTTAGCGCTTCTTTCTGTTAACCAGACTAAATATTCATTTCCAGTCTGGAATTCATTTTCCAATTTTATGTCACCGTATATTAATTGATGACCCTCATCTCGAGCTCGATAACCAAAATATTGTGTGATAAACCACCAAACAGTTCTTTGCAAAACTACAGGGCTAGCAGTGCCAAAATAACCTGATTGAAACAAGAAATCAACTTCTTTATGGGTATCGGGTCTAGCAGCATTCACTTTATTGTTTTTACCAAGTTTTGTTAGTTCTTTCCTTCGAGAACCTAGCACCTGTCTAAATTTTATAAATGCAGCACCCTCTCGCAAATTCATCTGACCCAATTAATTATTTCAAGCTTTGCACCACTAACTGAATAGTAAATGAACTATATGTATCAGGATAATTGAACGGTTTCATATACATTTCGAATTTCTGTCTAAACGTCATTGTATTTGTCCAAATTGTCCAAAAAGCCTCGCTTTGATGTATTTGATTGTTTAACAATAATTATTGAATCTTCACAATGTAAAGCCATTTTGGTTAGGGTCAGGCTATGCTGACAGTGGGTTGCATAGACTCGGAAGTAGAAATATAGGGTTCAATATCTTCCAAGCTTCATATTCATCTTCTTCATCAAGTACAAGCAGTTACTTCCTTTCGTGCCACTTCTGAAAATAGAGTGTTATTTTTTAAATGTTGGTTACTTTTTGTCGAATGAATTTCTGTTAAAGCAAGTTGACCAACATGTTGGCACAGTTTGCAGCCGCTTACTTGTTCTTTCAAAGGCCTTTTATAAGACTTCCAAGTTGGGATATTTGAAGGAAACACTCATAAGAAGGATACGTCATTTCGCCTCCGTTTATCAACAACATTTTTTTGAATGTTCTTTCCCCAAATGTTAGACAAACCTTAACACCCAAGAGCATTTGATTTGCTCATTAATGACTTTCTAAAAATTATTTTATCGTCGTAGGAAAACTTGTCAAAATGTCATCAAATCTTATAGAGTACGATATAATCTTGTCTTTCTGTCAAGAAAGTTCTGCAGTGTACGCAAAAAAACTTGAAAAACTTTTAATAATGCTGGATATACAGTGTGGTTTGCTGATGAAGATATTCACACAATGCAATCATGCTTAGGAGTCCTTGGTATAGTAATCGCTTGTAAGGATTATGAAGAATGTTACAAAAGGGAGTATTTCAGTATGAGTAAAGTAACCGGAAGCAATATCATTTTTGCACAGTTCAAAGACTTCGTTCCATCAATGTTTGTACTCGACGAATGGAAATACAGAGTTAAATTCCTGTTGAATGAAAACTATGTAGAAAATGTAAAAAAAATGCTTACCTATATCGATAAAATTATATACTTACGAGGTACGATTCTTCTAAAGTTTGTATGCTCAATATAAGATATTTCACAGCTTCAGAAAGTCTATGAGGAGGAATGTTTTCTGAAGGAATGGCAAGCAATTTCGCCTGCTGTTTCCATTAAAAGACACTTCTCCACAGAGACTTTTTGAAGATTTTGCCCACTGGGAGATATGTCAAAAGTTAGGCAAACACGTGGAGAAGTACAGCTTCATGAAATTTCTTTTCGATCTTAATCGTTTATAAGGTTACTTGCACGTTTTTCTTTCCTATTCTAATTAACTTTCGGCCATACTTTTGCCTAAGCTCTAGATCCACCTATGGTAATCACAAGTATTCTCTGCAATCACAATGTATAGTGAGATTATAATTTTTAGCCTCAACTTATCAACCCTTTAGTCTAGCTGTTCTATCAGAACTAAGTGCAGAGCGTGAAATTAATGACAATGGTAAGTGATAGATCTCTACACTACTTTTGAGCATTTTTGCGTGTCGAAATACTGTCGGATTTGAAGCGTGCGATAAAATTTGATGAAATTTGTTTTAATTAAATCAAAATAAATCCTGCGTTCCAATTGTCGCTTCCTATCCAAATTGATGGTAAGGCATTATTCAATATATTGTTAAAAATGTTATTTTCAGAATTATCTAAATTCAAGTTCGGCATCCATAAATTCTTCATGCGTTTGGTTGATAGCAGATTCGCTGGAAGATTTTATGATGGCAAAATATTTGCAGAGAATCTTCTGCCAGATGACCATGATGAAGTGATGCGATTGTTTTTTGATGCCAACAGATATGTCCATCCTGTCCTAGAAGCGGTTTGTTATCGATATTACACTCTTGAAAATCATCGCACATGCGATTTATTGGAAATTGTAAATCGCTCTTTAACTGATTCTGATTTTCGTGGTAATACTTTTACTAAAAAAGATGTTCTTCAAAAACTTGAGAACATAGGTAAGAAAAGTTCATCAATGTAGTTTCATATGATATCTTCAAATGCTTTCATTGTAAATGGCATTTTCGGCTTTTGCCCCGCTTAAACATTGATAATTTATACTTTTATTTAGTATCAACATTTAGCTATTTCTGTATATAGCAATGTTTTAGTTCAATCCTTTCTTATCTCAAAATTTTGCTAGCACTCCGAGATTAATTACCCTTAACAAGAACTTCAGTCAGGAACTTTATCTTTACCAGTATGCGTTTTTCAAAA
Organism: Turritopsis rubra; assembly: GCA_039566895.2. Lineage (NCBI taxonomy): Eukaryota > Metazoa > Cnidaria > Hydrozoa > Anthoathecata > Oceaniidae > Turritopsis > Turritopsis rubra. Next base: position 3,680,308 of record CM077622.1, read on the forward strand.
AGGGCGACTGATCATGTTCTTCGAATAATTAATCGGAGAGTAAGTAACTAAGAGTTTTTTGTTTTTGTTGTTGTTGTTTTGCGACCATCTGTTACGGTTGGATCTTACGTCGACCGATATGAAACTAAGTATCTGCTCTTACTTGCCCGAAGGTCACAGAGTACAAATATATATGCAAAATGCAAATGCAAATATAAACTGGTAATTGTTCCAAAATGTTGACTGTTGCTTCCATGTATTTTGGTCACAAGGTCTGATGTCAAGTCTGATGCCAATACTTATTATCATGCACTTTCCTATTGAGATAAATAATCGTAACTGACGTTTCAAACCTGTTATCAGTCATTTGTTAATACTATTATTCGATTCCTTGGGAATTCGATTTAATTATTATTATTATTAAGCGTTCGATTTTGTTTCAAAACACGTTCGATTGAGTTTTGAAACAAAAGATGTGATTTTATTTCAAAATAAAAGTAGGACTCTATCGTTTTGGGTTATTTACCTTAAATAATTTGACTTTAAGAATGTGAATGATAAAGCAGATATTCGACTTGTCAACTTCAGATATCGGATTTCTTCCATCTCGCCAAGTTAATATCCAACTCCGATGCGCGTCATCAGATATTTCTTGTCTCGACGGAATAAAGTCTCGATATCCGATGTTGTTTTGTCGAATATCTGCTTATTATTACCTGTGAATGTGACTTCATACGATTGTATAATATCGAACATTCATATCACATTATTATCATAACATCAAAAGTATTGTTTTGAATGCAATTTCATTGTCATTGTGGCATTAGTATAGAACAAAGTGCATTCACCCTTCAGTGATAATTCCCTTTAGCCAAAAAAAACCACAAGAAAATGGTTACGTAGCTCAATTCGAGTCAGGAAATATCGTAGTCACACTATTTTTGGGTCATATTGACTTGACATTATTTTCTGGGATCACTTTAGATTTGACTTACAAACCAATTGATTTCTCAAGTGATGACATTCGTAAAAATGTTTACAAGATGATATCAAACGAAATTGGCGATTGTGCAAGAATGCTAGCGCATTTTTTACTAGATTTCAAGGAAGTGAAAGAAATGCAACTAGATAGGAAGCCGAGTAACAGAGAATTGGTTTTGACAGTTTTGAATAAATGGGATTGCTCTGTTCCACAAATGGAAAGAACCTGGGCAAGCATTAGACAAGTACTGTGGATTTTAAGAAAATTAAGACTAATCAGAGAATTGGAGATGGTATGTTATGTCATTCTAGAATACTGTACTCATACTGTACACAGAAATAAAGAAATATCGATATTATATCGAAGTATTGTGTCCTATTTCGTCTTTGCTAGAAGCTAGGGCAAAGGTAACTCGGTAAAATAATCGCCTTTGTACCCCTCTAAAATTGGCTAATAACTCAACCTAATAACAATGAAACAATTTAGCCATTATTTATCAATTATAGTGTGTTGTTTACATAATGTACTCTCAGAGTCAATAAGCAAACAAAATAGAAATATCTTCAGATTTCATGAAACCAGAAGTAATGCAAATTTTTGATTAGCTTCTAGGCATTTCGTTATTATCTTTCTATTTCCTTTTCTTGTTAGATCTTAGGGAATTGATAGAAGTTGAAAGATGTTGCTGCTGGTTAACCAGTAAAGATGGCTAAAAGTATGAGAAAAGTTCTAGTAGGAATGTACTAAAGGCATTGAAATGCGAAAAAAAACACGATTTGCACTTACATATTGGCCAAATTATTAGACGCACCTTGAATCAGACTTCAACTACAGAACAGAAATTCATAAAGGAAGAACGTCAATTTATAATAATAATAATAATAATAATAATAATAATAATAATAATAATAATAATAATAATAATAATAATAATAATAATAATAATAATAATAATAATAATAATAATAATAATAATAATAATAATAATAATAATAATAATAATAATAATAATAATAATAATCGATATTTTTCTAGCTCCATAATTTACATGATGTATATGCATTGCGTGTATATAAATTAACAATATTTTATTTTTTTTTTATAAATTTTTAGCAATAACTTTATCCAGTAAATATTTAAATGTCTTTCGTTTATAACTGTATAATGTATCACTTTCTCGGACGGTCTTTGGTAGGTCGTTGAAGATTTGTTTGTTGTCACTTTGAATAGATTGGTGTTTGTTGTTGTATATGATGGTAGAGCCAATATTTTCGTGATTATTTCTAAGGTTACGAGTATTTTTCTTGAGTTGAATGTGGATGTTTTCGGGTGCATCTATTTTTTTGATACCTTTGAAGGCGATGACGGCAGTTGAGTATTCAGATCGTTCCTTAATTGGCAGCCATGGTAGCTGAGTACGTCCTTGACGTCTGCACGTTTGTTTCAAACAAATCCAGCAGCATTTTGCACTTTCTGAAATCGTTTTTGGAGATACTCTGATAGGTTTTGGAGAATTGCGTTGCCATAGTCTAGTTTTGAAAGAATGAGAATTGTTGCCAGCTGTTTAGGTTCTGTAGGGTTTTTAACGTTATATAACAATATTTTACCACATTGTGGATGTGTTCATTCCAGTTAAGATGTTGATCGAATGTGACACCTAATAATTTTGTAGACTGTATTTGCTTTAGATTATCACCATTGCATGCTATATGGATTTTGTTCTTATCAAGCTGGTGGGTACGGGAAAATTGTTTGGTAGAGAAAGTTATTAACTTTGTCTTCTTGTTATTAAAGACGAGGTTTGATGACGAAGACCCTTTTTGAAGTTCATTTATGTCATCTTCAAGTTTCTTGGTTGAATCTGGGAGTGCTTTTGGAATTGAATGGATATATAACGTAGTATCGTCAGCGTATTGGATGGAATTTGAGTGTTTTATGTGGTTTTTCAGGTCTGTCATGTAGAGATTGAAGGGGACAGGTCCCAGTATGGATTCTTGCGGTACATCAAAACCAGAGTTGAGGATATTAGAATTCTTATCGTCGATTTGAACGTAATGTGATCGGTTTGAAAGGTAGTCAGTGATCCAGAAAAGGAAAGATTTGGAGATGTTTAGTTTGTGGAGTTTATAAGTAAGTGTTTTAAAGTCAATTGTATCAAAGGCTTTTGATTAATCTGCAAAAATAGCGATCGTTATTTCACCCTTGTTCATGGCTTGGAGTATATCATCACGTAGTTTTAGGAGACAGGAGATGGCAGAGTATGACTTAATGAAAACCGAACTGTGTTGATTGGTAGAGTGATCGTGAGTCTATGGATTCGCAAAGTTGTTGCAGTACCACTCTTTCATAAACTTTAGATAAAACGGGAAGGACTGAAATTGGACGATAATCATTTGGTGACGAAAGATTTGTGACTTTTGGAATCGGGGTGATGTTTGCTTGTTTCCACTCGTCAGGAAATTTGTTGGTTCGGATGAAGTTATTAATGATGTGAGTCAATGGTGATATGACGTGTTCTTGTACAGGTTTTAGAAAATTAACTTTTCTTGACCTGTAGAACAATCGTCACGTATTTTCTGAATGGCTTGTTTGATTTAATCATAGGTTACCAGCCTAAGTTTAAAGGCGTTTTCGCTAGGTTCAGCTAGATCATGGATTGCATTATCAAGTACTTTCATTGTTTCTGGCTTTTTTGTTAACGCCTTTTTGTAGAACGTACTTTTTTGCTATTTTTATGCTTGACTTAATTTATTCCGGATGTTTCTATAAGTGTCCCAGTCCGATTGATTTTGTGTCCGATGTGCGGCCTTTCTTAAAATGTTTCTTCCTTCAAGTTGTTGTGACAGATCAAGGTCTTTTAGTCAGGGAGCAGGTGGTCTTGTCATCTCGTATCGTTTTCAGTGGTGCATGACGATCAATACACTCAATCACTAGTTAGTTGAAAGTATTTAGTTGTTCACATGGATCATCGAATGCATATATGATGTTGAATGGTATGTGTCTGAAGTCCATGCAGTATTCTTCTAATGAGAAGTTTTTGAAATTTCGTACATATTTGTGTCGTGGTGCGAACAAGTCGCTTCGGATGTTTATTATTGCAAAGGGAGCATCGTGATCACTGATTGTTTCACAGGGAATGACGTCTGTGTGCAAGATCTTTTTAGGAATATTGGTGATGATATGATCAATTAGTGACACACCTTTTCTTGTTGGTTTGTTCACTACATTTTCCAAGCTAAATATCTGAAGTATGTCTCTGTATTTGCGACTCGATGGAGTGTTTGATAACAGGTTGATGTTGAAATCTCCTCAGATTATGATTGGACCACCCCACAAGTTGTTGACTTGGGTAAGGATATTTTCAAATTTTGGTAACCAAAGGTCTTTGCTTGCTTGATCTGCGCTTGGCTGGTAGACTATTCCAAGTAAAAATAAATTTCCAACCAGAGATGTTCGATGTCTGGGTCTATTCTGTGTATGTCTTTCCGGACTTTGTATTTAATTTTGGTCGTGATATAGGCTCCAACGCCGCCCCCTCTTTTTTTGTCACGGTTGACGTTCTCTATGTTGTAACCTGGAATTGTGATGTAATTCAGTAAGTTTGGATCGTCTTTCAGCCATGTTTTAGAAATTGTCATAATGTCGAATTGGTGTTGTTCCATAAAGTATTGGAACTTGATCATAAAATTACGATTTGCATTTAAAAAAAAAAAAATCTTATTTCATTTTTTGTAGAATTGTTGAAATGATATTAAAAGAAAAAAAATGATATTATTTGAAATTACACCATATAAATTGAAAGTTTTTCATAGCTCCAAATACGCCAATTATGAAAGACAGTACTTTTCAACTTCTTATTTCACGATTTTGAAATGAAGTGTGTTTCGATTTAGAAATGATATGAAGAGATTTTTATATTTACTTTTCAGCGATAAGATACAACACAGCGACAGTGATGATACTGAGAACGAAGTATGTAATTTCCCAGGATTCACTGTCTTTGAATTTAGGGTGGAAAGAAGTGGGCGTTGGAAAGAATATTATTTTTTGCATTTTACTTTTGCATTTCAATATACTCAAGATTATAACTTATTTCTGAACCTAACAGTTCATATTTTAATAATTATTTACGATGTGCTTTAAAGTTTCTGATTTGAAATTGAAAATTTTAAGTTAAGATGGAAGGCCGTTATATGCGGGTGGAATTAACTGCAACATTACACACTGACTGACAGACACGGGGAAATGAAAGATCAGCTGCCTCACGACGTTTCGACGTTTTGACGTTTTGACGTTTTGACGAGAATAAAGAGAGACAGGTGGATTAAAAATCATTTTTTTAGTTTTTAAAAAATACGCTTTTATCCACCTTGGTTTTATCCAGCAAATTGACGGATAAAAAGACTTTTATGCACCAAGGGAATACCCCGGAGGAGTGTTTTCTATAGGAATGGCAAACAAAATCGCCTGCTGTTTTAATAAAAAACACTCCTCTGCAGAGACTTTTTGAATATTTTGCCCACTGGGTAATAGTGTTCCTGTCCAAAAACGACAGGTATATAAAAGTCAAAACTTTTTTAAAAAAAAGAGTAAAGTGTTTTCACAGAGGAGCAAATACACTTGTTTGACAACTGTTTCTCCTCTACATCACTACTGTCTAGACACATAGGCACGTTTTAAAAGTGGGACGAGTCCCGGGACCTGGGACCCTTGAAAAAGTTGGACCCATTGAAACAGTGGAAATCATGATAAAGAAAGGTAGTAGAGGCAAGCAATTAAGTCAAAACATAGGACTAAATGTTTTGTTTTTTATCTTTCATGTACATTTATCATGTATAAACTACGATAAACTGCGATTGTAAACGATACAAATGTATACAAAAATTAGTTTAAAAAGTCTTAAGAAGTATTTCAAAAAGAAAACCAGCACTAGAGGATGCAGATAAGGTTTAAACATCTTTTGAAGAAACTAAAGTTTTGTGTACATCTTAAGTTGGCATGCGATGGTTATTTTCATATTTTCGAAGTGCAGAACAAGATGTGTTAAGATGCGTTAAGATGCGTTAAGATGCGTTAAGATGCGTTAAAGCAAAAAACCCAACAAAATCAGCAACACTAAGAAAGAAGAAAGTTTTGCAATTTTCCGATTAATTTGTTGGTTTACCTAGTTAAGTTAAATATCCTATGGATATCTCCTATCCTACTTTCGCGGGCATAAAGTTTTGTGATTTTCGCGATTTTTAGCCATTTTCGGGAAAGTTTCTACCTTTGAATATTTAAAATGAAAAAATCGCGAAATTTTCTGGCCGCAAAATTGCTTAGAATTCTGGAGTTGCAAAATTTTTTCCTTCAAAAATGTCGATTTCCTCTTTTCGGGTAATTTAAGCTATTATTCTCGAGTGATAGATGCTCGGTTGAATAAAGTAAATGAATTAAATAATTATAAAATAATAATAATTTCAAATAATAATAATTTCAAATAATAATAATTTCAAATAATAATTATTTCAAATAATAATAATTTCAAATAATATTAATTTCAAATAATAATAATTTCAAATAATAATAATTTCAAATAATAATAATTTCAAATAATAATAATTTCAAATAATAATAATTTCAAATAATATTAATTTCAAATAATAAAGTATGGGTTCTCTTGGGTGATTGAACTGTATTTTCTGGGGCCACTTTGTTTCACACAGATAATATTTTAATCCTTAATATCACCTGAACAAAGAATGGTTACGCCACGAAACTTCACGGTTGGCCACGCTCAATTCTGACCTTCTGACTATATCACGATACCCATCGACTTTGGGGAACTTTGATCCTAAGTTTTGGTCCACTTGCCCATAATTAACACGAAAACTTTTTAGATTTGGATTCTGCATGATATAAACCGAGAGTTACCACGGAAATATTTTGGTTCTAAGATATGTATAACAAGATGAAAGCAAATTTCATCTAATCATCTGGACTACTACCTTCACCTTCTAAATCTGAGAAACAAAATGGTAACCCCAATGATGACCCCTATTATGACCATTATGTTTTCTTTTTACATCACCCACCGGTCATTTTACGCAAACACCAGTGTAAAAACGCGAGAGACAAGAAATATGCTGCAAAACATTGATACCAAACCTACCGTGGCTGCTTTAGACAACAGTTTCTGCATAATGTTAGGGACATGCAACCAGATGTCGTCCCTTTGATGATAAGAAGAACACCCGACCGCGTCTCCATCCGACGCGACCGCGACTACGCAGCCGCGTTTACACTTAATTTGTTGCAGTTGGTGAAAACTTGTCAAAATGTCTCTGTGGAGGAGTGTTTTCCATTGCAATGGCAATCAATGTCTCCTGCTGTTTCAATAAAAAAACACTCCTCCACAGAGAAATTTTGAAGATTTTGACACATTTCTGCTCATTCAGTGAGTTTTTTCAAGTTCATGTGATTTAATGACTTTTTCAAGGTGCATGATCATGACCTTTTGGAGGTAGGCTTATATACGCGGTTGGTCTTAAATCCAAACAAAAAAATAGACATTATTGAAAATGGTTGTGGTCCTACTATATCAGGTTGCTAAGCCGTCGTTGTACGTTGCAACAGAAAGAAGAAGGAACGTTGCCAGAAAAAACTTCGGTGGAGTAACTCTGGGACATTTTCACAACGCCGAAAGACAGGTAAATCTTCGTACAAAAAAAATCTGAATGTTTTTCCGTCCGATGATGTTCGTTCTTGAAAGTCCTATTAGCAAACATTGCAATAGCAAATAACAAGTACTTGTGCAAAATAAAGGTATACTAGAGCCCGGGCGGGCATAAGGTTTTCTGCTGGTGAGCTAATTGTATGTAACCAAACTGTCATTATAAGGGAAATCTTTCTCTTAAAATCACTCTTTTTGGCCAAAACACGTAAAACAATTTACAAATTTAAAACCAGCAGCGCTATTGGATTGTTCTACGTGAAACTTTTCCTGAAAATTGAAGCACTTTCGAAATTTGGTGCAAATTTTGTCCAAATTGCCCTTTTTTGGCCGAAATATGAAAAATGATCCCCAAATTCGAAATCTGCATCATTGCTTTATTCTACGTGCAAATTTTCATGAAAATTTCCAATTACTCGAACTGTTTTAACATTTCCCCTTAAACTAATACTCTCTCATGAAAAACCCCTCGATAACTCGAACATTCGATATCCCGAACAATGTCCATCGGAGTTAACTACGGAAGCGTATTAGTGCCATTACAAATCTGTAGAAATAATAACTAACGAAGAAAGAAACAAGACCAAAGGGAGGACGGGAGGGCAAATAAAAAAGAAGAGGCCAAGAGAAGAAAAAGATTAATATATAGCTGTCTGATAATAGTCATACATGGAAACCACGTGTGCAAAGGCGACTGTATGAGAGGCAAATGAGATATAAACAAAACAAGAAAATTAAGTTTTAATGGAGGTTAGTAAACTCTATTTGCTTTCCATCCTAGTTCCCTACTATTTGATTATAACATGTTTGATGTATGATTTTATCAGTGTTGAAATCTTAATTTGGAAGTAATAACTTGAATGAGAATGACAGTTTTTAGCACTGTTTTTCAGGATGAATTGAATAACAGTGGAAGTTTACTTGGGTACCGTAAGATGCATCAGAAGCTGAAAGTCAAGTATAAGATACAAACAAGCCAGGAAGTAAAGGGGATTTACAAAAACAAATAATTATGATATGCACAATAAGCAATATTAATCATGTGTCATAAACATAATCAAAAACATAAATAATACGTCATACATCATCATCATTAAAACCCATGTGACCAGACAACTGTAATCACTTTGTTCTTTTTTCAAGGGTTGCTGTAAGTCAAATTCAGCGCCTGCTTGATCCTGATGGGTTTAAAAAAAGAAAATGGAATCGTTTAACTAGAAGAAAGTACCATGTGAAGGTAAATGCTATGCATAAGAAACTTTTCATGTGTGCATGAGATTATCATTTTTGCAAATAGTTGGTTGAACACAAATGATTTTAATGACTTCGTGTAACAGATAAAAATGAGAATTCTTTGTGTTCCATGTTTGAATCCATTCCTTTGTGAAGATATACCGTAATGAATGAACACAGTTGTCTTAAAGTGGTGGCTGGATAGTTTATACAAGCAGTTGAAAAGTGAGTATAATATGGACTCTGTGGAGGAGTGTTTTTTTATTGAAGCAGCAGACGATATTGCTTGCCATTCCTATAGAAAACACTCCTTCTCGTAGACTTTTTGAAGATTTTGCCCACTGGGTATACTCTCGTGTTTCTTCTTCTGCATACGTTGGAAAGGTATCTATTAAGTATATACTTTTGTTATATACTAATTATAGATTTATTTAATAGATCTGATTTTTTTTGTACTATTTAAAGACCTTCCGAAATTTAGGTACAAGCAGAGTCATTCGTAGGGATGCTGGAAATGCAATTTAATTTACGAATTTGCTGAAAGTCACGGTTAGTTCCGTCCGAAATGAGGATGGCGAACTGAGATAGCAACATGTGGCATATTCAAACTTGGTTCCTCAAGTACGCGTTGTTTACGTATTTCCATCAACTTTTCACGTTGTTCTTTTTCAAGCAAAGAACTTTGGTGGACCTCCAGTTGGTTACTTTCCCATTCATTAGCTTGCAAAACAGATGAACTACTAAAGTTGTTATCCACCGTTTGTTGTATGTTGATACTGGCTAAAAACAAAGTTTGTTAGAACAACACTATTACGATTATATCAGGTCAGGTTATTTGGTCTGTGGTGAAAAATATTATCGAAAATTACAAATATATTCCCAAAATCTTGGGATAGAGTAACAAAGGATATGATTTATTTTGTGCGATGCGTGAAAATCAAATATAAACAAGAATGACTAAAAGTCGCTAAATCTGCGGCTAAAATGCAGCCTCTTATCCCCTATAAACACTTCTGAAAGAAAAAAGAACGAAAGATCTCTCCGTTACTGATAACGCAAAATTGGTATTTACAGTTTTTTTATTGAATTTGCGCTGAAGAAAATTACTTCTGAATCAAATCTTAGCTAGTTCAGCCAACCAGCCGACCAAAACAGAGGAACCCAGGGGTGGATCTAGATATAATTTCTGCTATGGCCAACTTTTTTTGAATTTTTAATAATAATAACAATAATAATTTGCGGAACTAGAACTGATATTTCACAGAACAATTTACTTCTTTCAAATTCTGAGATAGAAAATGTATACCGTATTTCCTCTAATAAACGCCGCGGCGTTTATTACAAATGGCAGATTTTAGATGCGGCGTTTAATAGAGGGCGGCGTTCTTTAGAGGGCGGCGTTTATTTCAAAATGAAAAAATGACATAAAAATAGACTTTAAACCACAATGTTTTCTTTTCCTAAAAAGCGTAACAAAAGATAAAAATGTTTTATACAAAAGATGTTAAGAAAGAATATCAACATCACTGTCGCCGTCAGAATCCTCTTCTATGATATGAAAGCTTTCATAGCTTTCGCTAATGTCAGAATCCAAAATTTGAAATGGATTTTCAGCAGATCGATCTTCATCCAATGCTTTCGTTGCCTGCTTCAATAAATCAGTTCCAGTTGAACAAGACGAATCTTTTTTGAAACAATAGATTTGCTCATCTTCTGATCCATCCGTAGCTAAGTTTAAAGCACATGACTTGAAAGACTTGATAATTATCTGACTGCTCAATCCATTCCACGCTTCTAAGACCCATTGTACAAGTTTTCGTCGGGGTTGGGGTTTCTGATTTCCCCCTTTTGTAAACTGCTGTACGCCTTCCACCATCCATTCATTATAAAGATCTATCATCCGACTCTTAAAGGGCTTGTTCCATGATACATCTGGCATTTTCAATTTTTCCTTTCGACAATACTCGCTTAACAGAGTCCATGATGTGGCACTCAAAAGAATCCCAAACCAAAAGTCGCCGGTTGAAAGAAAATGTGCCCAAAATTGTTTCAACAAAGTGTAATGTGAGTTCCTCATTCATCCATGCATTTTTTGATGACACAACAACACATTTATTTCTAAATTCAGTGTTAAGTTCTTTACATTCTCGCTTTGCACCACCAAAGACAATAAATGGTTTCAATTTAGTCCCATCAGCTTTTGCTGTCAAACAAACAGAAATTCTGACTTTTTCATGGCCAGTTGACTTCAGCATTACTTCCCGTTCACCACGTCGCTCTACAGTTGTTGGTGCAGCCATATCCGCCCATACAGCTGTTTCATCCATTGCAATTATAGAGCTTGCATTGAATTTGTACTTTCTTGACATTCGCCGGACATGGATCACATATTGTACTAGTCTATCAACAAGGAATGCTGGATCTTTTTGGATTGTTGTTGTTCTGCGCCGCAATGAAAGGCAATTTCGTTTCATAAACTTCTCTAACCAGCCACGGCTAGCCTGGAAACTATCTTTTGCAACATTATCCTCCCCAACACTTTCATCATGGATGGCCTTCGCTTTTCTCATAATTAGTTTTCGAGAAACACGTAAAGAATTTGCTCTTCGTTCATGTATCCATTCGAGTAGGTCTTCCTCTAAGTCGACATTTTTGATTTTACATCCTCCTCCTTCCAGTTTCATTCTTTTTGCTCCTCCTTGTTTCAGCTTATCCGCATTAGCTTTCCATTCTCTCACTCTCTTTTCATCAACCCTGTATTTTCTTGCTGCTTCACGATTATTATAACGCTCTGCGTAATCAATAACTGTGGACTTAAACTCAAAAGTAAAACTTCGCCTTTTTTCCCCTTTATGGGATATAGATTGTTTGTGCACTTCTTCGTTTGGCATTTTTTCTGCTCCGTCACCACACAACTCTGATGAAATAAACTATGAAGACAAAATCTGTCCGTGTATGAGACAAGCTGCAGCTGGCTTTGTTCACACCTTATGATGAAAATTTATCACACCTTCATTCCTTTAAAATTGAATAACCAATTAAAGAAGTTTCAGAGTTCAAAGAACGGTTTTCCTTTCGGTTTTCATTTCATGCACATCATTCTTAATTAAATCACGTTTTCCGAAGCGCTTTCACTCAAGTAAGAAACGTTTTTTAGCAGATTACGAAGAGTGATTTCAGTAAAAAAGGCTCGAGCGATTCCAGTACAATTTGAAGTGTATTTCAATGTAAGATTTTTTTCCAATATCCGTGGCCATCATGTTTACAAAAACGTATGGACACCTGAAATTGGAGAGTCTTTGGTTTGTAAACGCGATGAGCGGTTGGAGGCCAAAGAGTTGGATGAGTATGCGATTGGAACGTACAAGAAGATATCAGACGAGGAAATTTTAGTCGGACATGTACCAATAGAACTGTCCAAACTAATAGCATTTTTTATTGAAGCTGATGATAATCACGTGTGCGCAATCGTAAATGATAAAAGGATACGAGAAGTTGGCTTGAGTGTTCCTGCACAATTCAACTGTTACACATCAAGTAAAGTTCATGCAAAAACTCTTCATGAGGAACTGTTGAAGAGGAAAAAACAATATTCGTTTTTATCTTTAGTTGTGGAAGAATTTGTCGATAGAAAACAAGTCAAACTCATATAAACTGTTTGTTATTGCTTTTTTAGTCAGTTTTCTAATAAACGCCGCTTCCTAAGGTGCGGCGTTTATTAGAGGGCGGCGTTCTTTAGAGGGCGGCGTTTATTACGAATGTTGAAATACAGGTGCGGCGTTTGTTAGAGGGCGGCGTTTATCAGAGGGCGGCGTTTATTAGAGGAAATACGGTATTCAAGTCACATTTTGATTTACGTTGTGAATATTTAAGAAAGTGTTAAACCACTAAAGTCGACTTGATAATTCACCTAGGAGGATTTATGGATTACAAGTCTGTTGTGTTGCTTAATTTGACCAGACTAAAAATGGCCTTCCGATCCCAAATATGATATACGTATAATATATATACAAATACGATCCCAGATATGACCTGCTCAGTAATACAGGGTGTTACCACATAAAAGTGCATTCACATCACAGTGTGTAAACATGAAAAGAATATATATCTTGTTCGAAAAAGATTAAACAAAATTCGCAAAATTAAAAGTTATGCTTTATACTTTATATATAAAAAAGCAATTAGCAGTTTCTAATTCTTCTTTGACTACAATATTGACTGTAACGTTTGTTTTTTATGTTGTTTTTTACCAGAAGTGTAAGGAATCCAGTCATTATTTTTCTTCCTTTAAGTATTACAAATTTTGATGTTTATGCGGATATTAACAAAAAAAATCTAATTTTTAAACCCTTTATACATCCATCAGAAGTTTGAAACTAGTTTAACAAATAATACAAGAAGCCGGAATAAATTAGTGTAATAATAAATTTATTTATTATAAAAAATAATAATTAATAGATTAAATTTATTTTAAACTTCTAACATGAGTGTGGAATTAATTAGTGACAATAAATGTATATGGCTAGGAAATGTGAAACGTATTGGTGCGATTTCAGCACTTCAGTTTGTGTTTTTGATTTTTGCACGTTGCCTGATGTTTTTTTTTTACTTCTTACAAGTAAAAACCTTAAAATCCTAAAATTACTGACCAAAGTTATGACGTCGTGGACCGACATGAGGTATTTTTAAAAATTTAAAATTAAAGGTTAAAAATAAGAAGTTCTCCTTTTGCTGTCATTTTTATTCACAAAGTATATTTTATTGCCCTGAACAATGTCGTACCAGATCATGAGCAGATCGCTGTCATTTGTACATCATAATATAAAAAAACCACGTAAATATGTATATAACCATGAATATACATTCATCTACACTATTCAATTTTCTAATCTAAAACAAAAAGATATCAATCAAACACTATCAAAACAATTATAACGATCTTGCTACCTCCGTTTCCCTAAAGGCGAACCTTAATAATAACAATCCACATACTAATGAAATGAATATTTTTCAATACCGAAGAACACGTGAAAATGTTGACATTTTTTAAATGCTTCTAAATGCTCCCATTGTTTTTGACTACATCCTCTTTAACGTATTCCGAATAAGTCTAAGCGCTAGTTTTTAAAAGCATCGTAAAATTGCTTTACTAATATCAACTCAGAACCATTATTAAAGCGTACTCTGTCCGGTAAGTCATCGAAGGAAAGATATCCTGAGCAACCTAATCCTTCGTACAACTCATTCCCTAATGTTAATATCCGGTCTAAATCCCATTGTTTCCAAACACGCAAAAGTTTAATGGATGAATAGCAGACAGACCACAATGTATTGCACGTGCATTGTTTTCCTGCAGATTCACAAAAACGGATGTCATACTAACACATAGAAGCAGTGTGTACAGCATGCGTAAGTTACTTAAAACACAGCAAGCCGTACTTGTGGTACCCTTTATAATCAATAAAGGTCTCTGTTCTAAAAAGTAACAAGTAATTTCTAGTAGCATAGTGACTGACGATTGCAACGCGATATGGTACAATTGAGATCTTACTATAGGCTGGTGTTAACAACTATGACCTTAAGCAGTAATTTTATCAGATTATTTTTCAATTCGGTCAATGAGGGGGGAGGCTCGCTTCTGGTAATTCTAACAAATTGTTTAGAGCTTGGAAGTTAAGAAGTTTGGAGCTTCGACGTTCACCTCGGTGAACCTTGGTTTCCACCAAAACTAGGTGGCCCTCATAAGAGGTAGAATACTTCGCCAGACAGTGATTCCTAAAAATAAATGAGAGAAATATTACAATTTTGCAGGTTTGTGGAGGATTTTAAATTACATTTGAAGTTTTAAATTTCCTACAAGTAACGTGTTTCCTTGAATGTAAGCGTCCAGGGCGCTCATTTAAAAATCAGAATTTCAGGAGTGCTTATTCGAGGGTGGCATTCATTCGAGGGTGGCATTCATTCGAGGGAAGGCGTTTATTCATAGAAATACGGTGCTGCCATATCAAAATAATTTATTGTACGATGATAATTCAGAGTTCCATATTTTCTTGCATCTTGTGAATAGTTCTTTTCTAACACGGTCCTTGTTGATTTGCCCATCATAACCGATGTTTTCATCCTGGCCTAGATATCGAAAGGTATCACCCTCCGCTACTGGTTCAATGTCAAGATGATTTACTGATAATGGAGAGGTAATTTTGGTTTGCTTCCCGTTCATAATATGAACATGCGCACATTTATCGATACTGAATTGCATATCGATATCTTTCGTGAACATTGTCACAATGCCAAGTAGTTTTTTGATGGTGTTGGTGGTACTTCCATACAATTTAAGATCGTCAATAAAAAAATTGTGTGTTAAGTTGATGGTTCTTTCTGGTCCTGCAGCATCACTTTTAAGCTGGTGGAGCATATGCGATAATGGGTTGGACGACAGTATGTATAATATGAATGACAAAGAGCCACCTCGGAAAATTCCTCTCCCTTAGCTTTGATTTTGGCTTCGTGTGGCAGAGCTTTGTATTGGTTGATCGTTATTGGTGCTGTAGTTTTAGTAGTCTATTGTCTCTAAAGATTGTATTTGCTCCCTGATTGGTCGATCGCGGTACTTAGTTTGTTATCAATTTGCTGTTTGTTCATTTTGTACTCACTCTCTCGTCAAATGTTTTGTTCTTAAATGGCTCATAGTTGGTTGTGAATAGGGTTTTAAGGTTTCTCAAAAATTCTTTGTATAGATCGTTTTCTGCAAAAGTGTCTCTGCTTGATCGTCGATTTGTTCAGTAACAACAATTGCTGCGATTGCGTTGTTATTATTGCGCTCAGTAAGAGTATCATTTATTCCAGGGTTCCCTTGGGAAATTAATTGATTTACATTTTCATCGGTTAGTTAAAACTCTGTCTCCATGGCAACGTGATGTTTTTCTACTCTTCTAGCTTGGTCAAATCGTCAGAAAAAAGAAAACGTTCAGGGTGGATTTCATCCCAATCTTTTTTCATGTGCTTCATATATCCCAGCTTAGGATCGTTTTTGGCTTTAACATAGCAACTTTTCACGGTTTAACTCCTTGTAAATCGTACCATGATAGAAAACAATAGTTTACATATTCTCCTGTTCATAAGTTCATAAGTTTATAAGTTCAGTTATATTGTTTCGAATAATCTCTGTTTCTCCTGTAGCTTGTCATGGCAGCTTTCTCGATTGGTTAGCAAAGTTCCAGTTACAACAAAATTTCCACAAAATCAAGTAAAGGCAGATCTCAAATTAAGCTTCTCAACGTAGTAAGTTAAACTAAAATTCTCAATGCCATGTAAAATTCTCATAAGAGAAGAAAATAATCAGAGGCGTAGTTAGAGGTTAGTCAAAATTTGTGGGGGAGAGTTTAGTCATTTAATGTAGAAAAGGAAAACGCGCAAGTTACCTAATCGATACTTGATAAGACTGAAAAGAATTATCAAAACCTTGGACTCCTCCACTTTCTTTGACTGACCCTGAATACGCCTATGATTATCTATAACATTAGTCTTCTCTCAAAACACGTCTGCTCTGTACGACGGTTAAGTTAGTAAGTAAGTAAATAACGGGGTGCTTTAAGCCCTTGGGCTTCCATCCGTAGTGGTTAGCTATTCTGCCTGCCGCCTTCCAACTGGGAAGTTGACTTACCGCCACAGATACATAAATGAGCTTTCGAGTCCATTCGATGTCTCCGAATAGGTTTGAGTGAAGTATCGAAATACGACATGAGTGAAACTCGAACACGGGCCTCAGCGGTCGTGCTCGAAGGTACCATCCACCACATCGTCGCTGGACAAAACTACACTTACTTAGTAGAAAGGCTCGAGCCATTGTTTTTTAAAAGACGAAATATAATAATATAAGGGGTTAGGAATACTTTAAAAAGGATGCATTATTTCACAAATCTGTCTAAATTTTCATCTATTCATTAGAGCAGGTAAAATGTTCTACAACGCGTCACAAAAAAATAAATTCAGAATTGTCTCAATTCAATTCCAGTCCTTCAATACCCAAATAATTGAAAATTTGTGAACCTATCAGCAATATCCGACTAGCTATTTTTCATTCAACGACTTTTATCGTCCTCTCCTTTTATCGTTTTTCTCGCTACATCGTCGTTACTCGTTTTCTTGTCAAACCAAGGAATTTGACGTTTCGGTACATGTTGATGTTCTGGATACAGAAGTTTCAACCATGGGTTTTCAGGGCGAGCAAATCTTTTTTGTAGCTCTCCATCGCTGGCGTATAATGCATCTCGCTTCTTTTTCATCATGTCTTCATCAAACGTAGATTTCAGATATTTATCGTGGAGGAGGGTTTCATCCTTTTCTATTATTCGCTTATCTTCTTTGACATGATCACTGGAACGTTTATCGGCAACCGTGTATTTTGCACTTTTATGTTCTTCTCCTCTTTTTTCGTTTACATGCTCATCACTGACCTCACTTTCGTTTTCTTCTGTCTGGTCACGTTTTCCCGTCAAACGCCATTTCATTGGAGGTCTATCACTTTCTTCAATTTCATTGGCTCTTCTTTTTCCAAGTCGCCATTTCATTGGTGGCCTTTCAGAATTTTCTTTTTCGTTCTCCGTAGAGCTTCTTTTTCCATTTACCCATTTCATTGGTAGTCTATCACTTTCTTCAATTTCATTGGCTCTTCTTTTTCCAAGTCGCCATTTCATTGGTGGCCTTTCAGAATTTTCTTTTTCGTTCTCCGTAGAGCTTCTTTTTCCATTTACCCATTTCATTGGTGGTCTATCACTTACTTCAATTTCATTGGTCCCTCTTCTTCCAAGTCGCCATTTCATTGGTGGCCTTTCAGAATGTTCTTTTTCGTCCTCCGTAGAGCTTCTTTTTCCATTTACCCATTTCATTGGTGGTCTATCACTTTCTTCAATTTCGCTGGCTCTTCTTTTTCCAAGTCGCCATTTCATTGGTGGCCTTTCAGAATTTTCTTTTTCGTTCTCCGTAGAGCTTCTTTTTCCATTTACCCATTTCATTGGTGGTCTATCACTTTCTTCAATTTCATTGGTCCCTCTTCTTCCAAGTCGCCATTTCATTGGTGGCCTTTCAGAATGTTCTTTTTCGTCCTCCGTAGAGCTTCTTTTTCCATTTACCCATTTCATTGGTGGTCTATCATTTTCTTCAATTTCATTGGTCCCTCTTCTTCCAAGTCGCCATTTCATTGGTGGTCTGATCTTATCCGTTTCCCCGTCAGAACTTCCCATAGCTGCAGATTTTTTGAAGACGTCACTGTGGAATGACGTCCATCTTCCGGGACCAACAAGATGATTCGTAGTACTAAGATGTCCTGTTAAGGATTTCTTATCTTCATCTTTGGATACTGCATCGAGGTCTTTCATCCACTTCACTTCACTATTCGCTTTCTTTTCTTCAATATCCGTGCAGAAAACATTACTGACGGCCAATAAAATTGATGTCAAAAGTAGAATCTTCATAACTGCACCGATCTTAAATATCAGTTGTACAAATCTAAGAGCCGTTCGAAAACTACGATAACAAGAATGAAACCCTCGTCCCTTTTATGAAAACTTTACTAACAGGACGTTAAATTCGATTGGTAGATTAATAGAAAAAAGTTCTTTTTTTAATCGCACAGGATGTGATCCATTGCAGGAAATAACAGAACAGAATCAAAAGACTGTTTTCAGTATCTACTCCAAACACCTGTAGACAAAAAGAATCTATCATCCTTTGCTTCACACAATGTCTAATAATATATGGGGAAATGTCGTTTAATAAAAAGCAGGGATAGAAATTAAAGTCGCGAATTCGGTAACTTGAGAGTGTGTCTGAACTTGCAACTTATTACGGGAGAACTAGAGCGTCCCGAATTAAAACCAGCTTGTGTTCCTTCTCCGCGAAACGTCAATTGCAAATATTTTGGTGAGAACATCAATGAATAATTCTGTTTTTTTTAGGCTGAAATTATTAAATATGCTCAGCTTCTTGTTACTAAGGTCTTAGCAGAAATATATTTCAAGAAATCATCCTGATATGAAATATGAAACGAGTGGACAAAAAATGTAATTTTAATACTAGTTCTGCAATAATTATGCAATAATTATGCATTCCTTTCGCACTTTCATCAACCCAGCGGCGGATCTAGGGTATGTCAAAAATTGTGGAGGAACACATAAACCTAATTTCTGTTTTCAATCTGTATTACCTGGGATTACTTGCACGTTTTTCTTATATGGTTTAATAACTAACATTCTCCCCACAAATTTAAACATACCCTCTTGATACGCTAGTACTAGAAATCACATGGTTTTGAGCGTCCCAGTGGCCAAATTCTTCAAAAAGTCTCTGTGGAGGAGTGTTTTTATTGAAAGAGCAGGCGATATTGCTTGCCAAAAACATCCCTCCTTGTAGACATTTTGGATGATTTGGGATCTTTTGATTACTCTGATCTTTAAATCAACCAGAAGTTAATTTTTTTTAAAACAGCGAGAAGTGATTTTCCCAACAAATCAACCGAAATTATCCGACTCTTATAATGACGCATGCGTTTTACCATGTAATTTGTACTAGTAATCACATGTTTTTGAGGTTTTTTCCCAAATTTCGGAATCATTGATTTCAAAATTCTTTTTGGGAAAAATCATTCCTTTGTTTTTTTAAAAAAAAAATTGAAATCAATGATTCCGAAATTTTATGTGTTTACTTGTTGATCACATGTTAATCAATTTGTTTATTAATCATTATCAATTTACTTTTTCGTTTTTTCTTTTAACATCTCAGAAACGTTCTAAAATTTATGATTCGAAACTCGTTCTCAATTTAATATCTTCCCTTCCAAACATTTTTATTTTTTGTTCCGGTTGATTTCAAAATAACAACCTTGGATTTGTATGGTGACATCAGGTGTAATTTTAAGTAAACATAATACATGAGTACTCCTCTCACCTGAAAACTAAATAAGATAAAGAAAATATGTTGTTGGAAAATAATAGTGGCAACAACATTTAAACGTGAAAATGAGACTTTAATGAAACAAAGGAAGCATGAAACAAAGAGCAGATAGATTCATTCAATTTTTGAAATATAATATTGTTGTTATTCGCTCATAAAGAAACTGTTTGCAGCTATTTTCAGAACACAATGGCGCCCTTCAAGAAATCCAACGACAGATGCAAAAGAGGAAGTATTTTCATTTTTTGTCGGGCTAGCGTGTAGTAATAAATTATTCGAGGAATTTTAATTTCCCTTAGCCATTGAAATCTCTCATGTACAGGCAAGTTAAGGATTCGTTGGGTTCAACAGTAGATTTGAGAATTTCTCTCTCATCTAAATTTAATTTATGTGGGCGCAAACTATGTAATTTATAGTTGTATTACTGAAGGGTGGAGTTAGGTTATGATGCGCCCTTTTTATAGAAGGATTTTCATGAAAGGAGAAATTATTATTTTAAAATCACATTCGGAAATCGTCATATAGTTCAACTGACAATACCTCAAATTTGTCTGGGTTAGTGAGGCAAGGCAACTTAAGTCTCGTCCGTTCAAACATTTTAAGACTTTTCAACGTAAGTAAAACATACCCTCGTAGAATGTTGCAAAGCAATACATATGGACCGGTTTATTATTTCGTAATGTTTTTCACGAAACAAAGTTATTCCACAGTGCTTTAACGGAAAACATTTCAGAGAAGTCACCATGATTCGATTCGTTTTATTACCTCTGTGTTCCACAATGTCGATGTAATACTTTGGGACGGGAGAATTTGCCATGGAAAATTGCCACCCACCCATTCGCAAAGAATCCCTCAAATTGCTCCCGAAAGATGGCCTGAAAGCTTTAATTAAACTGTATTATCCGGTAATGGTTTCTTTCTCAAATTATTTTGTGCAAAAGGAATTTCATCCATGGTTCCTTAGCAACAGAGTTAGTAATTAAATACCAAATAAAAGTCGGACCAATAGAAATGAACGTTTTGTTTGGATAGTTTCATCATAAACATTAAAAAGTTCCCTGGTTTGGAAGCCTTTTCAGTCTGTAGCACCAGTGAGCTTATCACGCGAACTCTTGGTTGAATCTACCTTTGTAAGCAGAGTGAATTTTTATTGAAATATAACTACAGTGGATCACCAATAGAATTTCAAACAACGTCTAGATTTTCTCTAACTCTTCTAAGAAAACTTATCTTATTATTATTAAGCACACACCTGGTATAGTAGGCGTGGTTTAATCAAATAAAAGATTTCAACATTATATACGAAAAACGACCACCAAACGTAAAAAGGTTACTGGTTGCTAATTCAATTTGAAGGTGTGGGAAAACGTGCTGCATTGTACGCGCATGAACAATTTGCATACTGGGTCATACATCAAATTTCTTGGCTTCCTTTACTTACCGGAACCGCACCTGACCCGACCCAGACTGGACCCGGACCCATGAAAACTGGGACCCTCGCTCTTCCATTCTAGTGCGTGATAAAACCAAGACCAAACTGTAGCATAGGCCTGGTTTTCACCTGAATTATAGGTAAGCGTCTTTCCTAGGGCATTTTGTGCTTTCTTAAATATCAACGATATCATAAAATAGCATTAATAGCATAAAATAGCGCGTTGGGTGAGATTTAGTAAAACTACCCAAACGTAGAGAAGGTTACTGTAGAGAATTTCATGTAAATGTTTTGACACATATATTTTTTTGAAGGGAAGCTGGAAAAAATTGGTATATGAACATGAGGAATAACGAAATAAAGTAGATGATTATGCCTATTAAAAAAGAGACAAGTTAGGCGTAATGAATGAATTAATGAATGAATGAATGAATGAATGAATGAATGAATGAATGAATGAATGAATGAATGAATGAATGAATGAATGAATGATTTTAATGTCTTTGACGTTTATTATTTTATTACTTTTTATGTTCATGAAACAAAATAGTATAAAAAAATAGAATTCAAAAAAATAAAATTTCAAGTCACTATAATATTTGTGTGCTATGGTGATGTTGTAGAAGAATTTACTTGAAAAGGCAGGAAGGAAATTTTAAAAGTTTACTAGTTGGGAATATTTAACGGTCAAAATGATGGAACAGTTGTTATTTTAATTTGTTCTTAACTATTACTGTTTAAACAACTTCATTTTTTGTCTTTTATCTAATATTCCTTTTTCATCGTTTCTGATAAAAACTGGTATGGATGGCAAAGATTGATACGCATTAAAAATTGTTTGTTTTTAATGAAAAGTAGGCCTATGCTATAGCTTGGTCTTGGTTTTGCCATGCACTAGCGAGGTCCCGTTTTCTAATATGGGTCCTCGTTTCCATAGGTCCCACGGACGGGACCTGGTCTGGTCGGGTCGGGGTCCTGATTTGATGCTGATTTGATGCTATTGGAGAAATGGTATTTTTAGCTGGATATTTTCGTATTTTATTTAATTTTTCCACTATGTATATCATCGACTATAAATTCCTTTTGACTTATACTGTGTTGATTTGTTTTATATCTGGTTGCTATCACAACCCCTAATTTCTAGGTGGAACTAGGTAGGTAGAATTCTTATAGGTGGAACCGGTGATCTTATTAATTTAGCTATTATGAGTTCCGTTCACATTGCATCGTTGAATCTGTCCACGCAATAAGGCTTAGTTCCCACTTTTACGATTTATTGGATCTGTACATGTTCATCTATCAATCTCTAACCAGCGAAGTTAGCAGTGTAAACCTTGTTAAATTTGTCTGGGTAAGTGAGCGTAAGGGACAGCTACGCTTCATTCTTTCACACGGATTAAAAAGGTTTTAGCCAATAAGTTCAGCTGGTTAGAAATTGTCAGTTGTATACACTCTAATAAAGCTTAGTTACCAAAATACATTCATCCTTTACTTTTAGAAAAGGAACATGACGTTCATTGCACATATTCATTTTCTCGTATATTTGTTTCTTTCGTTTATTGGTCAGCGCCGCGAGGAAGCTGATCTTTCATTTACCCGTGTCTGTCTGTCGGTCATTCTGTAATGCCGCAGTTCTCTGCGCCCGTGTGATAACGCCCTCAACACTTTCATGTTTCCAATTAAAAACAACAACTTTTAAGCACGTTTCTCGATAATTAGAAATCAACTTCTCTGCTGCCTATTAAAGATTTAATATCTAATTTGTTAGTATACGATTAGTGTTAGTATTAGAACCATTTATTCTTTCCAACGCGCCCCTTCACCCCAAATTTAAACGCAGTTTCTTCACGTGCAAACAGTTGTCGTTTGGTTTGGTGAAATTTATAATCCAACATTCATTAATCGTTATTAAAGTATAAAAGCTGACAAGTTTACTTCTATACAAGTATACTTCTTCAAATATTTTTCAGTCTCTTTTTTGGTATAATATTTGGTTTACGTCACGAATTTTGGTAATAAAGGGACTAATGAGAACGTTTGCATCCAAGAAAGAATTGGTCAGGCAAGTACATTAGTTGTTTATATTGTAGTTATAAACTAATAAAAATTTTTAATTATTTTTACTGTCAAATACTTAACAGAACTGGAGAACATCAGAGCAGAAATTTTCTGATTTTCAAACTTCTATCGTATGATTTTTTAAAAAAATTCATGTAAGATATAATCATACTTGCCCAAAATAAAATAGTACAAAAAATAACCTGTGATGTTTTTCTTTGACTAACAGTATTAATATGCTATATCGCTACACCCATCGTCACATCAAAGAGAAGATGAAAAATTTAAGTTTTATAGTAGGAGAAAAATATAATATCTTAAATTTCATTGTATAGCTATATAGAATTTTAAAAATCCATCTATAAATCTATCATCATCCAATTGATAAGATGTAGCAACGACAGTTATCAACTAATAATCTTTATGGTTTCTTTTTAAAATGCTGCTTTTGAAAACATGTAAATTATTTGGTGTTTATATACTCTAAGCAGGTAAAACGTATAGGGCTTGCCAATTCTGTTTTAGGTAACACTCGAAGGCATACAAAATTTCCAGTCCCTCTGTACGTCAATGTACAGGTAAAACTGTGAGACTACGTAATTTTCAGTAAAAAAACATAGCTTTTATTTTCAATACAAATGAAATAAACAACAATGGCTCTCGTCTTAGAAGTTAAACAACTGAGCTACCATTTTTATTTTAGCAAAATAAAATTTCATGGGAAGTGAGATTATATCAAGAAAACAAAGATTTATTATATTATGTCAAATACAATATACATTTTTTACTTTTTAAATTTTCTAAAACCTTCCACGGGTGAATTATTAAAAACAGGAAGAAAGAAACAAACTGCAAAGTATAAATAGAAGTGTAAACCTTTCAAAATTCTGAACGTAAATTTTAGAAGACATTTCTTTCGAATTCAAATTCCATCAAAACATAGATCAAATTTTAGGACCCTGGTTACACATTAAAGTTTTTAATCAAATTCGGCAACCGGCAATTAATCTGATTAAATATGGTCTACCAAGGTGAAAGACGTACAATATTGAACTTTAATAGTGTACGTCAATCAATCACACCTACACAAAAAGTCTGTGTAGGCCTTCATACAGAAAAGTGAAAGATGCATGTACGTTACTTAAAGTAGCTGTACTTACGAGTGCACGTACACCAATTTGGCAAGCCCTGACATAGCAGTTCTCTTTTTGTTATTTTCATTTCATAACATAGAAAAAAATGTGTTTCACCAGGTGGTTTTTATAATCAAAAATGTCATCCAGATGGTAAAAATTATTAAACCGTATAAATTCAAGAATTCTAATATTGGCGCTGTCCGTAATAATTTCTATTTTTTTAGTATATAACTTGACTCATGAATCCGTAACAATTTGCTCTGGTGTAAATGTTGTATGAACTTAAAGTTTCACCTACAAAAAATAAGACGACATTGAGTTGGAGTTTCTATTGAATTTCATTAAATCGGAGAATTGCAAGTCAAGCTGAAAACAATGTTAAATTAACCAATTCACTTCATTATTGCTCATAATTGTATTTTAGAGATCAGTGGGTGGAAAAAGGAGAGGAGAAAAACAATTTTCAACTAAAAGTTTTGTCCTATATATATATACATGTTTTTTTATAAGAACAAAGGTTATAATAATAAAGACTTCGAATGTCTAAAAGTTAAGAACATCCTAAGAGGCTAGAAACATTTGTTCTTAAGAAAATATTTTAACATTTTCCAAGAAAGCAACATTATAACGTAGTTAAACACAATAATATTATCATCATATTGGTTACATCAACTCAACTCCATCAAAATTTAAAATGTTGACCAAGTCCATTGAATTTCGAATTTTAGGTATTGAATAGTGAATAAATTAAGAACACATTAAGAACATTTTAAGGCTTCAAAAACTGATCAGAGTCGAGTGCTCTTATAAGAACAGTGTGTAGGTGACTCTCTATGTGATGAATTGGTGTTCTTTGGTCGATAATTACTGAAGGTTTCAACATTATGACAACAAAGCTGACTCACTTTATGACCAAGATGGATGCTAAACTGATAATAAATGATACCTTACCTTATCAGGGGAAAATAAAATAAAAAAACGGGCTGAAAAATAATTTGAGGAAAATATTGGTCACTGTAACCTGATTATGGACCCCTCAACTATTCGGTACCCACCACCTATCTCTAACTCATGGATTTTCTCTTGTTGTAAACTTTCCGCTCTTTTGAAATATTTTTGAAATACTCTTTTAAAAATACAACAAATTCATTATTGAATTTACTTCAGGACAAATTTTTGCGGGTAGACAAATGTTGAAAGAACACTTAAATTTACTGAAATTGCAAAAATAAATGTTGCAATATTCGGAAAGTTTCAATTATTTTTACATGATGGTTGTAAAAGCTTTAAAAACCATTTCATTTCGACTTTTTGAAAAGTTTGAGATATATTATCAATATAAAAAAAAGACTTAAACTCGCTCGTGACCAATAATAACACAATAAACACAATCAAAGACACTGATCCCAAAAACAAATTTCGCAAAATCTTGGAAAACTACCTTAAAATTTGCATGTTATTTTGCTCGGATTGTACTTCACCAGCTTGCATTTTTTATTGTTTTTAGTGAGATTTATGATGACATCAATGTGTTGAAATAACACTGTTTTTACCTAATTATTGCATTTATTTTTAGGAATTCAAATACCTGGCAAAGAACCGCCACCTCCTTTGAGGAAGGGCCACCTTATTTGGTGGAAACTAATGTACACTGAGGTGAACACCAAAGCTTAGTTCAAACTCGTAACACGTAGCTAAAATCTCTTAACTCAAAGCTCAAAGCTCGAAACTTAAATAAATAGTGTGATCAAAGATATAAATAAACGATAAACGGTCAGTTGTTTTTATTGTCTCCTTATTGTTTCCTCCCTCCTAGCAATGATCTCCATTGAAGCATATCGCGTAGCAATTGGTAGTTATTATGCTACTAAAATCTGCCAGGTTTCTAATACAAAGTGTTTTAGTAATTATGCAGGGAATTCGAGGATGGCTTGTGGTATTCCAATGTTTTATACTTTACTTCATTGTATCAGTATGATTTTGATAATGGCCGGCGATATTGAATTGAATCCTGGCCCTTTTCTTCCTGCAAAAATAGTTTGCGGATCATTTAGTCAAGGCAATATTCGTTTTGATGAATCTGCTGGGAAACGGTGGGCATGCAATGCATTATGGTCCATTTGCTATTCAGTTATAAAGAATTTGCGTTTTTGGTCGCAATGGGATTTAGACTGTATATTAACACTGGGAAATGGACTATACGAATAAACGTTGGGCTTTTCAAGGTACTTGTCTTTTGATGACCTTCCGGAAAGATTAAATGGTGAAGGCCTGACACTAACTAGGTATAGGGAGATAACAGGAATATTAAATTCTAATACCCAGAACTTCCTCCATTGTCTTCACTATGAAATCGTTAAAGGAACAATATTTATCGCAAGTGGCTTCTCTTCATCTATATTTTCAGTCAACGGAGTTACTTACATTTTTGACTCACACGCTCGCGATTCAAATACAGGTTTACCAGATCATAATGGTGTGTCTGTGTCTATGAAATTCAATTCGTTTAAGCATGCGGAAGATTACGTTAAAAACATATATTAGCTGAACGCAAATCAACTTGATCCGTACCGATGAGTTTATAGCAACCTAGAACCCAGTGTCCCTTGTTTAAACTTGACACGTCTAAACGCGCTGACCTTCAAGCCCTCGGCTTCTAGTTTGCATACATTTCATATAATGTTGTCCCACAAGAATATAATCCATGATATTTTCAACTAATTGTCATTCGCGAAAGTCTTTTTCTCGCCCATAATACGAATAAGGGCAACTGCACAATGAAAAAACAATTCTTTCATTGTTTAAATCTATTTTCTTTGCTTCTTAGGGAAGTACTGGTCATTCCATCCTTTTTAAATATACCGAACAGAATAGCCTGGAAAAATGTAAATTATCTAAAGAAGATGACAGCACGCAAGCCAAGTCTTTTAGTATAAAACATTTCAACTATTTGATTTTAATTTTAGTTATATTATATTTATTAGGGACTCCACTGTCTTTACCCAAACACACCCAGTCCCGATTTACTGCAATTTGTTTTTATATCTCTTTGAGAAAGCGAGAGAAATTTTCGACTGGCATAGGTTAAAATCTTAATACTTTTGAATTTTGGCTACTGTTTTAGTTTGTAAAAACTTTGAAATAGTTTCGAAAACATAAATCCGCGTGAAAATTTCCTTTACATTATTATTCGATTATAATTTACATTATTATTCGATTATAATTTACATTATTATTCGATTATAATTTTTTTCCTAACAATCAAAGAGTTTAAACAGAGAATTTGATCGATTTCTCTTTGTTTTGACAATTTGATTTGTCGTAGAAGCAAAATTGGTTCAATTAATCGCCTATGTGATTTCGAGAACAAATGCATCCTTTTATGTACTTGTGGTGGTTTGACACCATTTCATGCTGCCAGAAGTTCGTGCAGTAAAACGTAAAATTTGTTTCGGTCAGTGAGAGTGTTTCAATCGAACAGAAAAGCCCGAGGCCAGTGAAATACTGGCTTGGTGACCAGCGGGCGTTAGTCTACCTCATCATCCTTGTGATATAATTATATACCTTGCGATGTTTTAATCAGCATCACAGGTTCACAAATGCACTGAGGACCACTCCAGGCTCAAAATCAAAGCAAATATATTCTTATACTTGCTTTTCCTCTAAGAGAAGGTAGGCCTTCTCTTTGAAGCTAAAGATCTCCTTAAGGTGGTTATGGAGAGGGCATATATTTCTGTTCTCTTGGTATATTAACTACAAAGGTGTCTCTCTCTCTAATATAATTGGCAAGGATCTGTCCATAAGTCAGCAAATATGCAATCAATAGTGTATTAATATTTTCTGGAATTGACTCCCATGCTGTCTAGGCACTTTTCCATCATGGAAATTTCCATCTGTGATTCCTATTTTAGGAACTGCAGTGATCAGTCAAATATTCCAATCATTAGTAAAAATTTTCCAGTTTTTGATTCTGTCTGACGATGCTTAATATATTCGGTCCTGAGCGAGTGTACCTGAACCTGTCTGCTAGAGGTAACACAATTGCTTATAAAAAACCTTTGAAGGAATGAGGCGTAACCTGACTCTAGCCTCACTAACAAAACATTTGTAAGGAATGCCCCCACTAACTTAGGTGAGAAAAAATTGTCTGTTTAACTATGATGGTGCGCAGAAAATATCAATTGAAATGCTTCATTGTGCTATTGAGAAGAATATGAAAGTGGAGATGCTTCGCTTTCGTGGAACAAAGCGTGTGAGTAAAAAAGTGCGAATCGAAAAGGTTGCGCAGTAAGCGAAAGTTTTAATTACTCATAAAAATTAATATTATAGAATAACGAACTGAGAGTGGTATCATATTTCGAAATTCGAATTCGAAAAGCTGATCAAAAAATGTATGGAATCACAGTTACCGAGATATCGTTGATAAAAGATTTTGCTGACGTCATGATTTGACGTCACAGTTTCAAAAGTAAAAATTTTGCCAGATACCTCGTGGTCGATTTGGATCCAAAAAACGTCAGCCACTTTGTGGTGCCGACTCACGTCAGATATTAAAGATGATATTGTATCCATCGCTATTGCCTAAATTCCCCAACTCACCTTAAGTGGATTAATATTCGCGCGGATTTATTTTCGTGGATTTTGACAAAATGCGCGAAAAATCAAAAAAATGTTCGCCCGCGAAATTAAATCTGCGCAAAAAAAAATTTAAGATTTTTAGTCACAAAAACAAGAAACAAAAGTTTGTTTTAGTCATTATTTCGAGCACAAAATTGGCTCAAGCAATTTACTATAATCAATGTAAATTATTTCAATCTTTTTTCTTCTTCTGACGACTATCCTCATTTACCACCACGTTCCCCAAAACTTTGTATTTTTTGCCTTCGCGCGACAATAAATCAGCACGAAGTGAGACAAACTTGACTCATTCGCGAAATTAAATTCGTCCGAAAAGTCAAAAAAGTTATCCACACGGTGACGTTCATAGTGTTGTTTATCATAGTGATGCTCATAGTGTGAGCACCTGTCTCAGGAGACGTAAACCTGGTCCTCCGTTTTCGACCAAAATAATCCATCGAACTGCCAACATTTGGCATATCCAAGGAAATTTAGAACTGCCTGTTTGTTCTGATAGTGAGCTAACACTATACCAAATTTCTGAAAGGACCCTTTCACTTTTAGATTCCTAAACGAATTGAAAGAGAAAAAGTTACAGTCAGTTGACTTTTTAAAGATAGTTTCTCAAATAAAATGTCCAGTCAACAACCAACAATATTCATAGTTCAGAAGAAAAAAGCTTGATATTCTTAATATAAGATGTGAGCTTTTATGTTAAAGAGACACTGAAAAGGTTTTGAGAAAGTTTTCCACATAAATTTTATGTCTTGTTGGGCCTCTGTTCGCCACAAGCGTTCCAAAAGCAAATGAGCATAAATATAAGTAGGCTTTCTATACGCGCCCTTTGCCCTTAGGGGTGTAGGGGCATCTTTGGAAGCAATACGTTGCACCAAATCAGTTTTCTAGTTTCAGAAGTTGTGGACAGGCTTGAAAACCCGGAAAGCTCTCAATATTTCTGTTATTTTTGTTTAAACGTAAAAGTTGTATTTCGGAATCCCTGGGAAAGATATCTCAAGAAATATTGATGGAATTGCGCTGCTACTTTTGCAGAAATGTTCCTAGCAGTTGCAGCTATGCAATGAGTGAAACGATTTTGTTAGGCTCGATTATCCAGCAGCACAGTGGGTCGTCCAATCTGCCCAAGATTGACCAATTTGAACAGATTCGAAATTTAATAGTCCTAATTTTCTTAAAATGGGATTTTGGGCAAATTTTCGTCTCTCATTGCACGCTCCGGCCTCTTATGCTTCATTTCAGTGCAATACAACGCTCTTCAAACAACGCCTCTCTTCTAGAAAACTCCCAGCGCAAGAGCAACTTGTGCATTAATTATTCATGAGATATCGAAAACATTTTTTTCATCAAGTGTGGTTTCAATCTGTTATGTCTTACAATAAAAATAAAAAAAATGCGTTTGTGGCCATTTTACCACCTTAAGAACATTTTTCCAAAGAACTCGGATAATTGTGCCTGAAACAGACAGAAGAAAGAATAATTTCGATCTACAATTCTTTAAATTTTAAGAAGTTCCTTTTTAATCACGTTCACAAACTTTATTTATCCGGAAATTATTAACTGGCGAGGCACCTGTAGTACTTCTCCATATCCAAGATTGGTTCTTTTTTTCTACGCTTAAGCGTATTTCATACGTTATTTTTGAAACTTCCAGAACAGGTGCCTTTAAAATCATTTTATGTATTCTGCAAATAAATTTCCAAAGATCTCTGTAAACATGTTCGCCAAACAAATTTATTTTTTTCTACCAAAGAACAGAAATGCTTTCAAATTGTGAGTTCTTCCTATAGCAACGACATGGAGACAATCAGACTGAAAAAATATGTGGAGCTTACCAATGCTGCTTCAGTTAGTGTGAAACCGGTATCATAATAAACGTATCCGCTTTTTCTAACAAACGGATCACTACACGATTTACTGCTCCTATCAACATCAAGGAGGTAACATTTTTTTAAATCATTGTTCACGTAGAAGGATTGACAAATCAGAATTATAAGACATTTTCTTGCACATCAGGTTGCTTTACACTAAAAATGCGATTGGAGAATAATTTAAAACTCGATTCTGAACGATTTTTCGGAACAACGCTTTCTTTTCCTGTTGATTCGATTTGCCATATTCTGTCATCATGAACTTATTTACAAGAATATAAAATAACGAGACAATTACAGTGGAATCTGTCTAAAGCGGACACCAATAGTGCGAAAGAAAGTGTCCGCTTTAGATAGATGTCCGCTTTATAGAGAGTTTTCCTAAAACTGATTTTTATGGTCCAAATTTACCGAAAGCTGTATTTTTATCTCGTGTATAGTTCACTTCGTTCTCAGGCTATAAAACAACAACAACAACGGAACAAAAACAGGCACTTTAAATGCAGCTAAGAGAACAAATATCTATCATGAAAAGTCTTTTACAATAATCCTACTGAGATGTAAAGAAGTCCGTGATGTTTTTTGTTTTCTGTTAGCAATTTGCATGTCCTCAATCTTCTTAGTGATGGTCGAGAGCATAGCCTGGCTTTCAATGTCGATGAGAGCGAAAAAAACATTAAAAAAATACTTGAAATTGTAAACAAAAAAGTTGAAAAATGCACAAATTGATGAAAGATATATTGCGTTACTTTGTGTCCGCTTTATGCCGAGATTTTTTAGGGGAAACCTTCATTTGGTGCAAAAAAAAAGTGTCCGCTTTATAACTGACCGCTTTATAGAGATTTTTTTATGAGAAGTTGACTGTAAATCATTCCGTTCCACGAGATTGCGTCCGCTTTAAACAGATGTCCGCTCTATACGGTGTCTGCTCTAGACAGATTCCACGGTACTACCAAGGATTTCATTTTTTTTTTTTTTTTATTTCGTTTTCTTCTTTCAGCTTTAACATATAAGAACGCTTTAAATATTGACGATTTTAAGCGTTTTGCCGAATGGATATATCGATATCACATTTAATAATAATTTTAGCTGAATAGATGTCTTTCCTTTGAATGGTTTGTAGACATTTTTGATAATCGGTGGCCAATAAAATTCATTCATTCGTTCCAACTAGATAACCACCTGTTTCGGTATGAGGGGGCTTTTATTGCAAAACCTTATGTTCGTCTGACCACAAAATGATGCCATTCGTCCGTTCAAAGTGGATGAGTTCCGCCACATGGAAAGTGTTTTTTTCGTCTGATTGAACTGGACACTTTTCGTCTCGAGAGAATTATATTATTCGTTTGATAAAAGGTGCACTTATTCGTCCAATTCAAAGTGGAAATTTTACGTCTCATAAATATAGTATTTTTCGTCTGATTAAATAAGCGGGCTTATTGATTTACCCCGAGGATTATGATTCGGATGATGAACCTTGCAAAGAATGACGTGGTGACACACAACAGTCGAAGATACACGACGACATATATGTATTAGTGTGTTTCTGCCCTAATGTAACGTATAAATGGTATAAATACCTATTAGCAATGGAAAAGGCAGGCATACTTTTTTTCCCTGAAGACAATTCGGTAGATTCGGTGAAAAATAGCGTATTATCAGTTTTTGCTCCTAGTTTAATGCTATTTGCTTTAGCTAAATTGAAACATATCCATTTATTTTGTTTGTTTGGCGCTGTGTCTGTCTTCTTGAAAGATTTTAAATATACACCATCTAGCTAGCTACTCATTACAGGGTTCATATAGTTTTAAACCTAAAAAATCTCCTGACGTTTCCTTGAAAAGTATACTATTTTCCCTGAATCAAATCCCAAGAATGATATGTTCTTCTCTGACTTTCTTGTAAAATAAATTTGTTTCGCACTGGCTTTCCGTTCCCCACACAACTTGATGCAACACCTTATAAAATTTCATGATCAAGCCACATTAAACAACCAAAAGAGTTGCTCCGACAACTTTCCTTGAAGCCAACAGCAGAGAGAGTAATCAATCAACCTATATTGTATTTTGCGTTCTGGAAAAGTTTTCCTTGACGCTGCGTCATTTTCCCCTGACTTTCTGACAAATTCCCTGACTGGGTCAAAAAAGTCACTTTTCATCGTGGCTTTCCATGACTGTACTAACCCTGCATTAGATGATTCTTCAAATGTTTTGATAGGTTAATTAAATGCTTTTAGCCGCTCAAACAAACTAAATAAAAATACAGGTAAAATACAGATAATGTCTATTGAAAAAAAAAGCTTTTCCCGCTCGTTCACACAAATTTGGAAAATGGAAATCTGGTTTTGATTACAACCTCTCAGTAGTTACTTAAAATTTGGTTGTTGTGAAGAAGAAGAGTTAACACAACAACTACGGTAATGCTCAATTTAGCTCCCCGCTCGATTAAGCGGCCCCTTCTACCTCTTCGCGCTTAATTGGAAAACGTTTCTAAACCAAAGGGTGCGCTTATTAGAATTCTCGTGATTAAGCGCCCCTTTCTGAAGTTGATATTTTTAAGCGCCCGTGCGCTAAATGGAGCATTTACGGTAAGACAATTTCTTGTGCTATTCTTGGAAATACTTGAAATATTATCTGCATAAATTTAAAACATGATTCTTTGTTCAGATAACCTACATTTTACTGACATCTTTTGACCAGTAAACTGTTAGGGTTTGGTTTAAACTATTTGTCTAAGTAAGACGTACTCTTGTTATCCGAGCAAAGCAAACAAAGTATATCAATTAATTTTAGTTCTTACCACCAAGCTTTTGTCATTAGAAATCGGCAGATGAATTGTATGCTAACATTGTGCATTAACTCGAAAATGGCCACATACACACCAACACCCCACCCCGTTTTTTAACGCCAAACACCTTCCCTTTCTTCACTTTTAAGCACCACCCTCTATCTCTTCTCCACTCTCACACCCCACCCAAACACACACACTGCTTTTAAGTTCCAACTCCCTCCTCTTGAAAATCCTGGCATAATCTATTCGTGTTTTCGATATGCTTCATGCATAATTAATATGTTAAAGGTACCAACAGAATAAACGAAGTTACTTCGTTTACACTTTTGATTTGATTAATCTCGGGATTTGGTACCTAAACTGGCCTATTCATAATTCTACTGTTCATTCAGTTCTGATCAGAAATCCTTCGTCATTGGTAAATCCACTCTCGTTCCCAAGGCTTCTACATTGATAAATCATGAAATTTGCATTATTTATTTTATCCAAAGGTACAGCGATATAAGAAAAATGAAGGAATGACAAGCACAATTGCCAGCTGTGTCAATAAAAAAACACTCCTCCACAGAGACTTTTTGAAAATTTTGCTGGGTGGGTTCCTTATATTGAAATATCTCAATCAGATAGGGGCATCTCTACAAAATCTTATTTCAGCTATAATATTATTGTTGATAATTTCAATATCGATTCAGGGATTTAAAATTTTTGTACCAAAGTGCAAAAAAAAAAGTGTTTGAACAAAACTTGTATGAATTTTTAACTAATATGAAATCTAAAATAAAAGTTACATTTGGAGCGATAAAACAACAAGTGTGATGATGGTGTAGTAAAGTTCATCTCAGCAGTGTGCAAGTTAAGTAATACAGAGTTCTTTTACATCACTTTAGAGTGCTTCAGTATCAGGATATCAGCTCTATAAGACCTAATCACTGACACCATACTAGTCAAATTAACACAAATGCTAAAATTATTCAACAACTATTGATGACAAATATCAACTAACATCTGTTCTCGAACAAGATTTATATTCCCTTGAGCGTTTCGTCGACTAAGAATAGCGCGACTTCTCACTATCTCGAACACTTTACTCGATCCCTTGAGAGTTTGAGATAGCGGGAGTTGACAATGCCTGTTTAAAGAGTCACTATTTGCTTAAGAAGCCTTAAGAACGTTCTTAGGTATGAATACGTTATGTGGTGGATATTCTAAACGAGCTAGTTCAGTGTTTCTAAAGGAATAACAATCCAAAAAGGCGTAATAATAACAACATATTAATAAATCTTTTGATAAGATTCAAAAATTCAAAAAGAAAGAGCGACGTTACCAGCAGGTATGTCAATAATAATGAATAATATGAAAACACACTCAAGTTAGACAACTTTTGTGAGGTTATGAAATGAAAATTGGATGCAAATAAGCAGTAAATAAGTTGGTAAATAATAATGCCAGATATGCTTATGTTCAATCGGTGTATCTAACAATAATAGTGTATTACATAAACATACAAATTAACTAGAATGATCATTGTATTTACTCTATTCCTCTCATTTGAAATACAGTGAAACCTCTCTATAGCGGACACCTCCTTATAACGGAAACTTATAACTTTTTTCAGGAACGGTTATCTTTTCTCCTTGTAATCCAAACCTTAATCCAAACCTTATAGCGGATCCAAATTTTTCTGATAGAAAGATTTGACTGTATTCGTTAAATTGTTAAATAGTTCTCATATTCAGTGTCGTGAAAAAATGTTAGTCTAAATATTCAAACAACCAATCTTCCTTCAAGTTTCTTGCGCCAATAATTCTTTTTCTGTCGTAAATAAATGAAACAGCCTTAACGATCGTTACTCAGCGACAAACATATTTGAAAGGCTTGGCTTTTGATAAAGTCATCAATAAACGCCCTCAAACGCAGAGGCATCATAATTTAATCAAAATATGCTTTGCTCAAATTGTGCAAAGATGCTCATAGTGGTCACCCAAAAAAATGAGGTGCCCCTAAAAAACTCGTAACAAATGTGACATGAGAGAATGAGAGAGTTCTTTACATTTCTTTACTAAAGTGAAGAATTTGCTCAAAGGATAACTTGATTTTTTGGTTTTTCGTCACTTATTATCCTTTGAGCAAAGGAGGAGCTTGATAAAGATTGATCAAGCTTAAAAGCAAAATAAAGATATCTTATGCAACAAAATAGATTGGCAAAAATCAAATAATATTTTCTTTCCTTCAAAAGGACTTTTGAGAGAGGGGGCATTTATTGTAGAAAATCAAACAAGACAGACCATTTTACCTGATTTTGAAGTTATTCTTTTCCAAAGTACGATTTCTCTCTTTTAAGCATCCAGAAATTTACTAAATTCTTTACTTTATTTAGTTGTAATCTTTAGCGAAAATGAAATGCGGTGATAAAATTAAATAGAGTTACATGGACGCAGTAAATAATTTATGGTACAGTTAAGTATCTCTCTGTAATTGGGAATGCTTCTTTGCCGCTTGGAAATTTAACACCGACCGCAACATGATCGTGTAAATTGATATCAACAAATAATACTTCCATGAAATACATTTGACCACTCTGAAGATGTTGTGGTGCTGAAGAAGATTGGTAATCGTATCTAGCTGTAATCAGTTGTTGAAGTATTATTGATGTCTTTGAACTTTCATCATCACCAACAAACAATTCACAAGCATCGTCACACGTCATGAAAAAGGTGTGTTTACCTGTCTCAGGAGAAGTAAACCTGGTTCTCAGTCTTCGACCAAATGCTTCGTTTGAATTATGCCAATCGGGCATATCCAAATTATGGTGCCAATCGATACGATCAGGGGAGTTGGGAAATTTAGAACTACCTGTAAGTTCTGATAGTGAATTAACATAAAACCACATTTCTGAAAGGACCCTTCCAGTTACTAAAATTATAAAAGAAAAGCATGAAATAAACGACTGATTAAACAGATATTCAGCTCGTAACGAAAATGTTTCCACTTACCTTGGTACTGTAGCTTGTGAAGAGTTATTTCATGTCCACATCCATAATAAAGAACCAAGGTGTTTCCTGAAGACACTATACCGTTATGAGGATGAATACATTGTATGCCATAATACAAATACTTTCCTGAAATGATTGAGGAAGACAAATGTCGATGTTATTCAGCCGTCTGAAGTCGTTAAAATCATTTGATTCTTTACTTTGAACTTACCAAATAACAGCAACCATTTATTAAGAGTTGAATCATCTGGACAAGTTCCTAAAACAACCGGTTGTCCATTTCCGAACACCCCATTCATTGAACATACTCTTTTGTTAGAACAAACATGAATCAAATCTCCAGTTTCAGCGTTATATTTAAAGTTATATACAGGATCATCGTCGCATACGTCAAGTATGATGTTCGTGCCATCAGACGATCCACAACCATCTCTTGGTTTCCAACAAAGGTTTACTGTGCTTATACGTCCATCTAAACAAAGTCATTGATATAACGATTACAACGTTGATTTTACGTTGAGCTGAAGAGAGTAAGTGATACAATAATCGAAAAGGAAAATAAACGTGATCACATTTCATTTCTCATCGCCATCTATGTTTTTAGCATTTCCAGATGACAGATTTTTCTAGCGTACAAGATATATCAGAGTAAACTTCAATCAGGAGATTATTGCTGAGGAAATGCCACTTGGTGTCAAAACCCTTCTAGAAAAGTTTCTGCACACAAAACGCCCTGAAAAATTTGTCGCTGGTCGAATACTTGTGTTTTATTTACATAAGCCAATATTTAAGCACTGTTGACAACTGCTGACAGTTTAGTGGAGATGAAAAAAATGAATACGATTGGAATTTTTTGAATATTAAAACATAATATTTATTAGACATAATATTTTTAAAATGCTATTTATTTGTAGCAATTCTTAAAGGGTCTTCTGCGGAAATGGAAAGGCATACTTGATATAAAGCGAATTACTGTCAGCAGACAGAGGCGTAGCTAGAGCTCAGTCAAAATTTGTGGAGGAGAGTTTAGTCATTAAAAGTAGAAAAGGTAAACGTCAGATTATAAAAATTAAGACCAGCAGAATCTGAAACGTTACCAAACCACTATGATGTTTTGATAATGGCTTATTTATTGAACAACTTACTTCCATAATAGCAATCACACACGTCTCCTTCTTCCTCTATATGAATACATGGACAGCCTCCGCATGTTTTATTGCACATGATGTTGTACTAAATAAAAATGCATACATAGTTTGCAAATATAAGATACATGCCAGAATACAGACACGTATTTATAAAGTCAATTTGTCAGTTCTCCCTAATAACTATTATCTCTCTAATTTCCATCCGTGTAGGTTTTCATTAATTTTGTGCGTACATATTTCTGCAATGCTCTCCTTAAGTTTAAGCCACTTATGTTTAATTACTTTTAAAAATGACGTAAAAGTTTCGTTCACGTGTGGAAAACGAAACGTTTTGCAGAAGATTTAGTAAGGTGAAAACAGAGATTGGAGGGTAATTACTTTTAAAAATGACGTAAAAGTTTCGTTCACCTGTGGACAACGAAACGTTTTGCAGAAGATTTAGTAAGGTGAAAACAGAGATTGGAGGGTAAAAGAAGATTAACATCTGTCTTAATAGTTTTTAAAAGGGGTTGTTTGGAATTGTTATCAATAATGAAAGGTAATTGAGTTTTTTCAACTGGTGTTATGCTCAGTAGCCTCTTCCAGCAGGATATTCGATTTTTTGCTATAATCTAATATACTATATACTATAATAATCTAATATTTCAGGGAACCTGTTTATTTCTCTCACCATCGGCCATTGTGTTATCTAAAATAATGGGAAAGGGAAATTTCCCAATGTTTTCCCAATGTTTTGTCATAAATGACCCATTGGGAGACATGTTAAAGTTTTTTAGTCAATAAATTGTTTGTGCATATAATTTATTGTATATGATGAAATATCAAAGTTATTGAGAAACTTTTTCAATCTTTTAGTGCACATTTTTTCCCTAATATATACACTTTTTCTTCCTTTGACCTTTAAAGAAGGAATTTTTATGGAATTGAATTTCGCAAATTGAAAGATTTAAACTTTTTTGGGGGAATTTATTTTGCGAATTTGAAAAAAAAATCACACTTTCCATGAAAATTAAAATTTGCGAATTAAGGCAAAATTTGAGGCTGCTGATATGAGGCTTCATGTTGGGCAACATGATATTTTTCTGGTTAAAACCTTACAGTCATTACATGTGAGAAATGTACCGTGGCACTGGAGTGACATGTTATGGATGATCGTTTAATATTATAAAAAATTGTTAATTCGACAGTTATAACACGCGCCGTGACTTATAACTATCGTCACCAGTTAACTCGACAGTTATCTGCGCATGTGTTTCTGACTCAATAGCGGTACAACCTTAATCACGGCTTTTCATCATTTGCCTCTACTTTCCTCCTTTTGCCCTGACTATTTATTCTTTACATTATTATTATTATCCATATCGGTTGGTTCGTAGACCAGTGTGCAGTCAGTCAGTGGCTCAAAATGGGCTGGTACGCTGCTTTTAAAGTGCATCAGAGTGAAGTATCGAAATACGCGATTGATACTAGAACACAGGCCTCAGAGGTCGGACTCGAAGGTACTATCCACTGCACCATCACATACCTACCCATGAACTTCATCCAAAGCCCGGCTAAAGAGAAAGTGAGAAAGATGATTTTATTCCGTAAGATAAATGCAGTTTGAAGAAAAAATGCTAATAACGGCGGAAGTTTATTCTAACAGCCGCTTATCTATAATAGCCGCGATTCTTAGCTCTTTCCCCGGCTCCTATGAATTTGGATTTGATCTGAGTTAGTATGAAAATTCAATCCAAAGAGCTGAAGCTCTCCGCTAGACTGCGTTTCTCACCCTTGTAGCCTAGTCGTCCAACTTTGTGCCTGCGCGTGTTATAAGTGGCGACGCGTGTTATAACTTTTGAGTTAACTGGCGACAACAGTCATAAGTGGCGGCGCGTGTTATAACACTGTCGAGTTAAGTGGCGGCTCGTGTTATAAGTGGCGGCGAAAGTTGTAAGTGGTGGCGCGTGTTATAACTATCGTGTTAATAGTTTCTTATGAAATATAAAAAATTCATTCGTAACACGTCACTCCAGTGCCACGGTAGAAATGATATGAAAATCTTGTCGGGTTGATTTTCATGTTAAGTGATAAAATTTCCTGTAAGCACAACTGACATTAGAGCAACTACGCATGTTCACTATCACAAAACAAAAGATTAGTGCAAATATTTCGTGCCGTCATCTGTACAGCCACCCCAACAAGAGTTTTGAAGCGACATCAAATGCATGTAAACAGAACGCCATTTCATGTCGCAATGTAAATTTCATGTCGCCTTTCAGGTTAATGCACTCTTTACTTCCCAAGGATATTACATTCATCTGTCCTATCTGGTGCACTGTTTTCTCAAGGTTGCAACCGTTATATAATTAAACATGTTGCTGGTGATCAGTCTTCTTCTAATGTTTTGAATTATGTCATTCTTCAATCCCCTTTCATTTCACTTTTCCTTGTATTTGATTTTCAATACAGAAAAAATAAGTTCATTTTCATTTTATTCATACTGGTCAGAGGCGTAGCCAGAGCTCAGTCAATATTTGCGGAGGAGAGTTTTGTCATTTATAGTAGAAAAGAAAAACGTGCAAGTAACCTAATCGACAATTAAGACTGAAGAGAAAATCATAACGTTGGACTCCTCCACTTTTTTGACTGACCTTGAATACGTCTATACTGGTTAGATTAAAGAGTTTCTCTTAGATTTCCATGATTACTATGATTTGTACATATAGCCTTCATGTCATAGGCAATCCTATAACCTAAAGCAAATATTTGGTTAAACACTTGAAGGTGGCTGACTTACGGCCGTTAACGCTGTTTATTTCAATTTTAAAATATACTAAATAACCGAGAGTTTAAACCAATAAACTACCCAGTAGTTTTAATTCGTCTATTAATGTTT
Organism: Turritopsis rubra; assembly: GCA_039566895.2. Classification (NCBI taxonomy): domain Eukaryota; kingdom Metazoa; phylum Cnidaria; class Hydrozoa; order Anthoathecata; family Oceaniidae; genus Turritopsis; species Turritopsis rubra. The sequence goes on from CM077622.1 coordinate 3,721,102, forward strand.
TGTCTAGAATACAACTTCTTTGTAGATTTAATTTTTACATAAATATGGATCTCTTAAAGAAACTTAAAGAAATCTTAGTTGAATTTAAGAGCACACTAGTAAGTAACCATGGCAACTAGGTTATTCGGTGTTTTTGGTAAATCTAGATTCTGTCACTTATTTGCAGAACTGAAACAGCATATAAGCAAAATTGCAGGTGTTATTTGCAAATGTTTGTGTCTACATTTCTGTCACTCTTTGACGTCATTGAAATTAAGAAGAAACCAATGAAAAATGCTTTTCTGAATATTTCAGATATTAATTTTCCATTATTTATAAAAATCCAAGTTGATTTTCTTTGTGACTCTTTAAGTAGATAAAATGGTCATCTGTTTTATAACATCTGTTGATGGCAGATAATTCGCATTCAGTGAAATTACATAATAGCTGTAAATCCGATTATATTTTGTATTTTTTTGATAGATTCATCATTTCCCTAGTTCCCAGGCCGAACAAATTATTGTGCATGCTAGGTTATATTAAAATTTAAAATTAACGATTACATAAATTATAGTTCAAAATAATTTTTAAATAAATTTTCAAAATAATAATAATTTGCATTCATTGGTAAAAAATGAGTTATAAATAAAGGATTGATACATATTTATAACATTTATGGTTACATAGAAACCTTAAATGAAAGAATTATGAGTGGTTTTTTATTACGGTAGCAGCGAAAACGAATACCCTATTCAAACACCCTCGGACTCCTCTCCTCCTCCTTGGACTCCGGCCGAAATGGTATTTAGCCCACGTTTTAAGACTCTGCAGAATTCCCTTTACGAAACTATTTAAATTGTAATGAACGAACGCAGGCTAGGAATTTTCAAAAGCTTATCAAAACATTCAATAAGTATTTTTGTTGTTGGTATTTTACCACTTATTCACGAAAATGTTATTCTCATGAAATCCAAAAAGGAAGATTTCAGTTACTTCCAATTCGAGGTATCACTTGAAATTAAATATCATTTTGTTGTAAGTAATGCCTCATACTTAGATGCTCACCTACAGTTAATAAGAAGAAGCTTCATCAGAAGCGGTTCTTACTTTAACTGTATTAAACCTTCTTATAACTATTCTTGTTTGTTATTTGAACGTTTTTGTTTACTTTGTTTGTCAAAGTTTAAAACCCAGTATTAAACCCTATTTACTTTTACGAATACCTTTTAAACATAAAATGGGGTTAATGTAACTTAGGCTACTAAAGTTCAAAACTCGGATGAATGAGTTTGTAATCTATTTTGATCGTATTGCAACTTAGTTTTGAAATGCTGCTACCATTTTGTACCACATAATTACGGGAGAGCTTGTGTTCCTCCTCCGCGAAACGTCAATGGCAAATATTTTGGTAAGAAACATCAATGAATAATTTTGTTTTTCGGCTAAATTATTAAGTATGCTAAAACCTCACTCAGCTTCGCTCTCCCGTTTCGTGCTGCTCAGCTTCTTGTTCTTGTTTAATTTTAAAATTTGTTAGTATTAACATGGCCAAAACTATCTCCAACATACAAAAAACCTCGGACGTATTCATTTTATATCAACGACTGCAAACAAACAAACAAACAAACAAACAAACAAACAAACAAACAAACAAACAAACAAACAAACAAATATCAACGACTGCAAAGAAAGACAATCGCACATTATATACTCATTCAATCTAAATGATAGCTGTAAATGTGATACAGACAGTTTATGCTATTACAGATTTTGTCTGCACAAACTATTCCCCAATTACATCAACTATTACATACCCCACTATTACATCAACTAGGAGAAAACCTTCGCTTAATTAAATAGGTTAATTTCTATCAAGCTGTATGTAGTGGTATGTATTTGAAAGGTATATTTGTATTATATAAGTTACCCTATTTTTTTCTAATAAAGCAGGGAAAGTGTTGTTTTTGAAAACAAATGTTTATGATCTTGTTACCATAATAGTCAATTTAAAATTCGAGCAGAAAACCACATCATGACGTTTCATAACGACCTTACTCAACTTTATGTTACACCAACCCAAACAAAGTGTATATGAATATGTTTTTCAAAATTTGAATATTTTATTTATGTTTAGCAGATTTCTTCTGATGAATGCTATTGATTGTCAACTGTAAATTATGTAGGTGTTCAGATTTTAATAATATTTTTGAAAAATTTCATAACGCAATTGCACCTACTCCAAAGATTGATTGTTTCACCATTGACGTAGGAGCATCGATTTCTACTTTGAATTTTTCCCCTGAAAATTGTATTCTGAATGGTGATTTCCAATGAAATTCCACCTTTAGCCATCACATATGCGTCACAGAAAAGTTTAACTAATGTTCCTTTTGTTACATTTACATCCTACGTTCTCAAGGTCTTTATGTTTTTAAATTGAATTGATTAGGAGTTTATTTCGAAATAGCACTGACACTAAGAATTCATAACAAAAACAATTAGAAACACGAAGGTAAATCTTACCAATGGTTTGTGTCTCCATGCTTCATGAGTTAATGTGAAACCTGTATCATAATAAGAATATCCACCTTTTCTATCAAACATATCATTATATGATTTACTGTTTCTATCAACATCAAGGAGGTAACATTTTTGTAAATGATTGTTAACGTAGAAGGATTGACAGATCAGATTTAAAAGACATTGTCTTGCACAGCAAGTTGCTTTACAATTTTCATGATATGCGATTGGAGTATTCTTTAGAACTCGGTTTTGAATGATTTTTCGGAACAACGCTCTCTTTTCTTGTTGATTCCTCGTTATACCATACTCTGTCATCATGATCTTATTTACAAAAAAGTAAAATATCGAGACAATTACTACCAAGGAATTCATTTTATTCTGTTCCTTTCCATCAGTCGTTTCTTGCTCTTGTATATACGTTTACTTTGTTATCTTCATGTTATGTACCTTTCCATTGAATATTAACTGAAATCTCTATGGCTTCGGTCACCTACAATAGCAATTCATTATTGCAAAACAATTTTCTATAGACAGCTCCTTTGAAATTCCCTAACTTTATGAAAAAGTCTATGGTAACTGCACAATATTTTAATTTTTTTTTCTGTTCGCGATAAATCCCGATTTTAGTCCACACTGGTTACAAGCACCTGCCCTGATAAAACCCCTTTGAAGCAAAAAAGCAAGTTAAGCTAAGTAGTTAAAATTAAAGTGTTTATCATGCAGCAAACTATATCATATAACTGCTGCAACTTTGATGAAGATATTTGTGTTGATAATTTGAATTTCTTTTAACAATAAACCGTTTGTGAAAAATGCACAAATTTTACTCCAACTGATGAAATTAAGTTCTTGCCAAAAGTTTGATTTGCAGAACTTCACAAAATTCTTCTTTTAAAATTTCATCTTATTAAGATTCTTAAGGCCTGTTTACAATTCGTGCAAAATAAGTCGCACGAATCGAGCGAATGTATGAATGACGGGTTATCAGTTTGCACAAGTGTAGGAAATTTGCAAATTTTGCAAAAATTGTCACTTTCTGTTGGTCGGAAAACAAAAAAAATTCTATAACGGATCAAACAAGTTGTCATTTTTCAACTTCTTTGCTGGTTTCCAAGGGAGCAGAGGCTGGTGATAAAATGTTTCCATAAATAACATTCGCGCGTTCTTGAAATAAAAGCAAATCAAAATATAACAAAAGGCCCTGGGGCCAGAAGGTCAGCGCGGTTGGGCATATCAGGAAAGTAGTACACATTACGAAGGACAACTAGAACACTTCAGATAACATTCCGCGTGTATTTACTAAATTTCACTGCCTTTCTCCTGCGGTGACAAGAACTACATTTTAGAAAGAAAATTTGGGTCAAACAAAGAATTCTAATTCGAATCTGATATCCTTTATAACTGTAGATTTTCAACCTGAAGTCCTATACTGGAGTATTGAATACAATTATTCATGCATTGTGAACTCAATCTATTATAAAGAAATGTTTAGTACAATCTAACAAAATATGTGCGAAAGTAAAAAACTGAAGAACATATAAAGACAACTGAAGAATATATACTTCTCACATGACAAATATAGCTATGCAAAATTGACCAATGAAAATCATTTTTTGGAAAAATCTGAAAGTAAAAAATCTGACCAAGTTCAGATAAGGCCGACAAGCTCAAAGACTTCGGAGGTAATTCTGACAAGGTCAAGTTTTGAGGAAGAGTTCTGGCAGCAGATACAAGGTAATACCAGAGGTGATGCCACCAACAAATTATAGGACTTGCTGGTATGTTTCAGATTTGCATAAATATAATTCATAATAGACCTTTTCATAAATTCCCAAAAAAATAATTGTTTATAAAATTTAATTTCGTAGGAAATGACAACAATCAGTGAATTACTGATGATAAAGTTAATGTGCCCAAGTATTTTCAGACAAAACAAACAACTGTTTCATTTCACATATTTTCACTATTTTTTCTATTTTTCTTCTTTATTTTTTTCATTCATTTGAGGAGAAATTCTTCAAGAGAGACATTTATATTTCTGTCAACAAGAATTCTTCAAGAGAGACATTTATATTTCTGTCAACAAAAAATAAATTATATAACTGCCATACAATCTCTGATCCACTAGTAATGAATTTCTAACTAATTTTCACAAGTATTTTTAGAAATTTTAGTGGGAAGAATTAATGTGATTTTGTTTTTATTTTAACCTGAAAAAACAACGAAAATTGATTAATTTAAAAAGAAATTCTGCAATATCCCATATTTTGATAATCTCCCAAAAGTTGATGGGTAAACATTCACAAATTTGAGGTCAAATGGAAGTGTCGTAGGAATATTCGGCTTAGTTGCAGTTCACTCCTGCAACGATTATCTTGCCCTGCAAACATGAATCACAATGAATCATTCTTTGGAACCATTACAGGTCACTAGTCTGATTCATAGTAGCAGTTTTCGTGCAAATTTAATATCGCGAATTGAGATAAAATGAACTTTTCCCAGGAATTTAATTTCGTTAATTTTGCAAATAATTAGTCTTCATATTTTTTTTAAATTAAATATTACCATGCATACGTTGACAGACATTGAGGCAGAAAGTATTCTTTCCTTTCACAAGAATTTAATTTTAAGAATACGTGAAATCCATTTTTTCCAGTGAAATTTTCTTTCCTTGGTATATATACAGTAAATTTCATATCAAAATCAATTATTTTCTTTGATTTATTTGACTGTAAATATTAGTGCAAATTGTGTATAGGGGTGCTGCTATTTAAGTTTAAATTTTGTCATCCCCCAACAACCATCATTATCCACTATGTAAATTTTCATTCATGTTTTTTGTTTGTTTTTAAAATAAAATTAGGAGCAAACAAGTCTTAAGTTAACACAAGACCAGACACTCATCCTACCCAACAATTTTTGAAAGTACAGAAACTGCCACTACAACCAGGGTCTCTCTCTACTCCATATAATGTGTGTGGTGTGGGTTTGAAGTGAATTTATGCAGCTAAGAGATAGCTACCTTTTTTGAGACTCCCAGGAAATATTTTGTGTATTTGTATTTTCATCAACAGGGGGAATTTGTGAAATTTTAAGTGTGTCACACACTTAAAAGGCCACAAAAAAAGGGGAGAGGAGGGACAGAAGAGGAGGGAATAAAAATCGAAAATGAGATTGAACTGTTTCTCACAAAACCAATGTCATTATAAAAAGAAGCAGTAAGAATTTTCTAACCTTGAGTGCTGCACTGTGTCGTTCTCTGGAACACAAATTAGGATTGCACGTTTTCTGTATTTTTCCGCACGCACGATAATTAAATTACTTTATATAAGTTGTAGTGTACCATTCATACATTAACCATGGTTTGTGGACAGCCTCTATTTCAACATTTAGCAGAATCAGCCTACAACTGTGGACAAAATATCTTGGAATTACGTACGTACGGACGGACGGACGTACAAACGCTAATGAAAGATCAGCTGCTTTCCGCGCTGACCAAAAATAGAATTTGATAATATTTATCAGATAACTTTTCTTCGTGTGGAACTCTGTTACATCAGCTTTTTGTCAATTTCTTCTTTGATCTTTTCAATAGGCAAACGTTGTTTTGTAAAGTATTTGATCACGTGACCTAATTCCAACCAATCCACAGTAGTTATTTACCATCATGTGACCAAAATCTGTGCACAACAAACTACAATTTAGGCGGTTCAAGTTAAAAATGCCAACAATAGAGCTTCACAATAGACTTCTAGACCAGGGAATTTGCAACTATGCAACGACAAATGGCGGATCTGTTTATTTTATTATATTGTTTATATTATGTTTATGGATGGTTATTTACGAGTACAAAAAAAGAACGTGCGATTAACCTAATCACCACTTACATTTTAAAGGAAATTTCATGATACGATACTCTTGTACTTTCTTGATAGTGGGAAGTCTAAACTTCATGATCCTGTACCGCGTTATTCAGTCAATAAGTGGTGTAAGAAATATGAGAAGCTTAAGAAGATTTACAGAAGCAATTATGGAATAACATATCTTTTTATCAAACGTACGTTGTTGAGATATTGCTTTTTCAATGGGAACCAGTGTTTGTTTTCACGTTCATTTCTTTTGTAGTTTCCCAACGAAGAGGGCTTCTTCATTTGCTATGAGGAGAATCTTCTTTACATTCTTTTGCAAAGTAGAAAGCCGGTTTCTACAACAAATTGCTTTTTACCATGATGACCTATAGATACGAATGTTTAGTTCAGTAATGAGTGAGAAGTTACAAACCCAGAGCAGAAGGCGCATGCAGATTGTATAGTAAAGTTACTGACAACAGTTTTTTATAAAAAGTTCATTCAAAGTCTGGCAAAGAAAAACAAATTTAAGTCGTAAAATTTTAACAGTATGTGGTATAAGCATACATGAAGGTGGCGGTCTGCCATACTTTTTTGGATAAAGTCTTGAATTTTCAACAAACTTGTCAGTCAAATTGAATTAAAGCAACCATATTCCTTTAAACGATTGCCTAGACAGGTGTAGGCTGGACACGTGTAGGAGTTAAATAAAATTTATGCTGCAACTTAAACCTGGTGCGCATGCTCACAAATATACAGAACTCTTGCGTTTGCATTCACGCTTTCAAAACACTGAAAAAAACTAAATAACAAACAAAATAAAAATAGAATAAAATGCTCGAAGGGATTAGGGGAAATAGTTAAGTCGAATTTTGGCAAAAATGAGAAATTTTATTCAATGCCATTTCTTCTTCATATATATAGTATTATTATATATGATGACTATGTGACTATACTATGTTACCTGCATATTCACTTAAAGAAGTTTCATATATGTTCATATGAAGGCAAATTGGCCCGGTTAGCCGCACTGGCTCACTAAGCCGAGAATTCACTATCATTAAGAAATCCTAATAAAAATAAATCATGTTGGGGAAACCGACATAAGGGAGATCTCATTTGATTCTAAATGGACACCAACCCGGGGATACATTTTTAAATAATTCTTCAATTTGAAACAAGTAGTTCTATTATTTTAGTATTGCCATTGTTTAGTTTTGAAAGGCCACATGTGTAAAAAATCCATGCCCAGCTTTCTTCATAATGACCGCGAGCCAGCCCACCTAACCAGGTCAGCTCAGCCTCATAGTGTTATCGATAGTAATATTTGACAAATGTATATACTTTCAAATATCACATGTAACAAATTTAAGTTTAAGTTCTTTTATTCCCTTTTATTCCCAAGTAAAAAGTTTGAACTTATCCGAACAAAGTAGCTGAAGGGAACACTATAAGGGAAAAACGGTTCGAGAAAATGATTGTTCGAGTTAGTGGAGGTTCGAGTGAATGAGTGATTTCTAAAATGAAGTATGATTTATATAGTTCAAGAGATTATATATAACTTAAAGTTCGAGTAATCGTTTGAGTTACTTTAATGTCAGAAGTTTTCGCAAGAAAACACAGGTTATTTTTTTGGTGATACGACGAACGCATTGTATTTCAAACACATCGCGTATACGCGATTAGAATTACTGCCCAAATATACTGCTGGGAATAAAACGAAATACTTTATCGGTAAAAAATAAGTTGGCAAAATATTTCGCCGGAAAAAAAATTCGCCGGAAAAGAAATTCGCCGGGAAAAAAATTCGTAAGCTGCTAAATAAGTCGTCACTTTTTAGCGACGATTTTACCGACGATTTTACCGACGATTTTTTCCTGGTTATCTGAAAACATCGATTGACTTTTTTCTTTAGTTGTATATATTTGTTTTTTTGTTTTTTTAAAAAAAGAAGCACAATAAAGACTGATTATCAATATATGATAATTGGAACAGGTATGTCCTTATTGATTTCCAAATCAATTTCGCTTGGCTGACTTTTTTCACTGTCCTGATCTTCTTCGCTTTCCGGTTCAAGAATAATTGTTTGATACTCATCGTCATCTTCGTCATTCTCGTCATTCTTAATTTGAAGCGTTTTTGTTCTTCTGTATTTTTTACCTCGATTTAATCACATCTATAGTCGAATAGATAAACTAAGGGTATTTTTAAGTTACAATTATTATGGCTTTTAAAATATACAGTCCACAGAGAGTCTTCGACAGGCGTAGAAATTAAGCTACCAAAGGCATAACCAATGAGATGTCATCAAAAATCTGAGTACGTTTTACTGATGATTTCAAAAATGTTTGAAATAACGAAGCATCAGCCGACTCTAACCTCAATAACCCAGACCGACTTTATAAGGTTTACACTGCAAAGTTAGGTGAACAGAAATTGTCAGTTGAAACGATATCTTAAGTAAACAAGGAAAGTATAGAGTAGTGAAGGCCGCCATTGACTTAAATGATCTGTGATAAGTCCCGTTATAATGACTTTGTTTAATGTTAAATTAAACATATAATATATATATTGATTATGTCCATGATTAGAAAATGAGAAAAAAGTTTAAATATTTCACAAAACGTGAGAAGAGTTTAGTCTTCTATTCTCTAATATGTCGTGAATGTTATATTTGTTGCATTTTTGTTTGATGAAAACATGAAAAGGAAATATGTATTGAAGATGAAGTGTATTTCTTTATTTTAGAATACTTCAGTGCGATTTATTGATGAACCCTGGAGATTAATCTATTTGATAGTAAAACCATAATGATTCGCATACTCGTAAGCAATTAGTCATAGCTTTCGGAAACCTTGATAGCGGAACATATCTTAACAAGGCGGTGGTTCAAGATGGATTTAGTTTAGTTTAAAACGTTGGTAGAACATATTGTCACGAACTGTTCAGTTTCCAATAAATGCGTATTAAATTCGAATCTAAGGAAAGTTTATTAAGCAAGAAAGCAGAGTAAAAAAGTTAATTTTGTTTAGTTGACTGCTTTTTGAATAATAGAAAATTTGAATTTCCTTCTTCTTTCATCCTTTTCAATTTGCGTTTCTTTAAGGTGTTGAAAGAACGCGACATTGTCGTGCACAATCTGTTCGGTTTCACGTTAGACGTTACAGGTTTTTTTAATCTACTTACACATTTGCCGATGAATATCCAGGACTATCACTTTGGTTTCAAAAACAAGAGGTACCCTAAGAGATCGACACTAAGGGATATATTCAAATAGACAATTTTTTTATGTTTGAAATGCCGTTTGTTTTTCTCTGATAGGTTGAATTTAAATCTTCAGTTGTCAAGCAGCGAAATTAAGTCATCTTTAATGTTTCAGTTTGAATGCTTCTAGAAAAAATAATCAGTTTTGCTTCTATAACCACCTCGTAACTTGGTTCAATTACTACTGTTTCAAGTAAGGTTTCTCTCAAAACGAGGGTAGAATACAGTTAAGGGACCGCGATTTCCGTAGTGAAATGGATGAATAAAGAGGATAATAATCTCTTTATACGTCCATGGTAGTGATAACAAAATAGAGATTTTAAAGTATTTTTAAGAGGTGAAGCAGAAACCCGGTCTACATTTAGAAAATGTTGTGCCTACTACTCAAGTTTAAATTGTTTTCTACCAAATTCACATTCATAGCTGAATCATCATTAAAACCATTTTAGTCATTGCAGATGGGTGTACATAGCGAAGATGGAAGCACATTGGCAGCGTTTGTATGCTTTATCTGCGGCTTACTACTCTTCGTGGGGGTGATTTTATTTGCCTGTTGTAGACCATACCGTAGAAAATCATCTACTCCATTCTCTGACTACTTAACCGAGACAGCTATCCCAAATTCACCTTCTGGTAACAGTTTAAAGAACTACTGCGACTCAAATCGACTAGATGCACACAAGCAGAGCATTGTGGAAAACACGTCCCCTTTTGCAAGGGGCCCAGATCTTTCTAAACAAACATTGTTATACACCATAGATGAATCCAGTGAACTGCCAGAAATACTTGTGAACATGCCTGAAAGCTACGCTGAAGACGTTTACATCGATGACTTTTACTACGACGACTGACGGAATCTATTTGTTATGGAATCGTTCACACAATAGACACAGATGGTTTGGATTTGTCCAATGAGAAACAAGTTTTTATTTGATATTTTCATACCGAATACTGTGATCATCAATATACGGATCTAGAGCTTAAAGATAATGAACTGTTAGAAATGGATCAGTTGCTCCTTCCAGACTCAATTCTTATTGCTCGAATGAAGGGTTACAACTACTAACATCAGCACACTGTAACCCTCAGTTCTATTTATAACAATTCATTATCTTTAACTTACAGCATCTTCAAAATGTTATGAAATGTGTTTAATTGGTTATGAAAAATATGTAATATTTGATACGAAAAACATTTCAAGAAGGAACTTATACGTGAATTTGTTCATCTTGATTTTCGATTTTTGTTGCGAATCTCTCAACAGACACACAACGTCGTTTGAATGTTATATGGGCGTCTTTACAACGTTGTTTGAACGTTATATGCACGTCTATACAACGTCGTTTGAACGTTACATGCACGTCTTTACAACGTGCGAACTTTGTTTAGACGTTAAAACAACGTTAAAACGACGTCACGAGCCTTCTCGGAATTAGTAAATATTGTATTTAGTAAGTATTATGTAGAATTTAAAATCACATGAGGGTGAATCAAGTTCCTTGTTCAATTAGTTTCGAAAAATAGATGGTTCTCAAATGAAACAGAATGAGATGAATGAGAATGAGACAGCCAGAGATGCACCATTTTACACGCCATTTTACGCCCATCTCCGCCTGTAAAGCAATTGTTATGACTGTTTTGTTCTTTTCGCTTTACATTTTTTTTTTTTTTTAATTTTTTAATTTTAATTCTTATTTCAAGCAAATAATAAACAAGAGTCTTACTGCTTGAAGGTCAGCGCCACTTAGACCTTGTCCATCATTTGAAATTGGATAGAACGTGTGCTAACATAATTTGCGTCACAGACCAAGATCATTACGGTTCTGGCACTTCTTAGAGGAACAGCAGTAATACTATCATTTGGATGGGATTTAATTAAAGAGGCGCTAAAAACTGGCGGTGGTGCTACAAAAAGGAAATACAGTATTTCTGGATATCAATTCTATATTTCATCAAATTCAAAAGCAAATAAAACAAATAAATGAAAAATGCATTTTACATAATACCCTATTTCCTTGTGTGTAAAGCTGGCCATCCATAAAAGCCTATGCAACTATGCAACTATGCTATAAAGTGAGAGACATTTTTCATTTCGGGAAAGTGAAAATGTAACAGCAGTATTGTGAAATCTTTCATTAATTTTTGATATACCAAAAAGGGCCAAAATTTTTCACATGAAAAATGACTGCATTTTAACAAAACTTAGTTTATTTCAATCGCTCTGGCTATTTTGCATGATGTGAGTTGTAAGCCAGGTCGTACGGGGCGTTAAGGAGGTCGTATGGGTCGTACAGAGGCCGTGCGAGTTATTAAGTTTATCGAAATTAGATGAATTCCATAATGACGTATAATGTTTTGATAGCAAAGCTAATTTTCCTTGTTGAAGTATTCTATTACATGCGAAATATAACAATTTTGTAATAAGGACACTGGTGCATCTGCAAAAGCAAAATGTAAGGTTTAAAAGCAAATGTAAACATGAGATTCTTTTTGCCAACAACAGATTGCTAACCTCACCTAAAAACAACATAACAAAATGGCGGCTGGGGGTTTCGGTGGCAATAAAAATCAAACATGATATACAAGAAATATTACTTCCAGGCCCAGAATTAAACAGCGAAGAAAGCGATAACTTTTCACCGGTCAAAATTATACAAAATTATATGGAATGAATACATCACTTGAGAGCGCTTCAGAGAATTAGCTCTATAAGACCTAATCACTGACACCATACTAGTCAAATTAACACAAATGCTGAAATTATTCAATAACTATTGATGACAAATATCAACTAACATCTGTTCTCGAACAAGATTTATATTTACGACAAGATTTACGACCAACAAAGTCAACTCGCTTACTAATTATTTATTGAAACTTGCAGCCCGAAAAATAGCGACCAGCAAGACCTCCTTAATGGCTGCCGCATGCCCTCCTGAACGACCTGTGTGGCCCGCGACCCGTCCTTTAGTTAAACCCATTTCAATTAAGTAGGTATTAACCGTTTTACCCCACTTTTTATAAAACTGTTTACATAAAAAATCATCAGCATGGTGAAATATCATATTTAGGTCATTTGTCCTACTTTAAGCCATCATCATCATCATACCCGACATAAACGCGTGTTTCCATTGAATTCCTAAACTGATCTACAATCTCGAAAATATCATATTTCAGTCAAACTGCAAAGTATGGAATTTTGTTTGAAGCATAATCATAAAAATTTATAAAAATACCCACAAATTTAAAATGTCAGATAAGTGCTGTTATCATACAATAGAATTAATTATGATTATTTTCTTGGAGAGCCACCACAAACCAAGTTCATAAACACCATCTAAAAACAACAGGCAAAAGCCCAAGGTAAAAAAGGTTTCTTGAAAGTAAATAGTCTGGTCGAAAATTTGGGACAAACAGAGCAACCTTGGCGAAAAAGGAATATACGGCCGCAGTTTATTTCACCAAAGGTGAAGAGTGTAATCGAAACATAACTTCCATAAATGCTTAATTTAATATATTGGTTACGGGTCCATGAAACACTGGTAAAAGAAAACTTTGTTTACTTTAATTTCAATATTTTATAAACCAAGACCTATTAACTGAAATGTTCGTGAACCATTTGTGAAAGCCACATCGGTAGGTCGATGTTTACGCTATTGAATCTATCTTAAATATTATCAAAATTTGTTATTGCATAATTGAGGAATTCTTCTTTGATGTCAGCGATTCTAATGACGCGTAGTGATGTCACAGCATTTCGTAGCGTGTCTTGAATAGCTAAACAATATTTGGAAGTTATATATAAGAATTTATTTAAATATGTTTACTTGGATGGTATAAGGACTTAAAGATTTTGGGTGTGTTTAGGAAGTTAATAAAGTTTGAGTGAGAAGGGCATTTGAACAAAGCAGCCTTTAATATCCAACTGTAACAGTATATACTTACTTAAACACAATGTTTTAATAGCAGTCAATCGATCACTCTGTTTTCGGGAAAATATTCCCGTGCTAATTAAAGGAAAGCAATAGATTTGCATTTTCTGTCTGTGGCCATCGTTATGCAGCTTCTAACGGAATCTTCCAATATTTTAATTTAATTTTGATCTTTACCCCAAATGGGCCCTTCGTAAAGAAAATAGCTTTCATGTAAACGAACAAGTAAGTCAAGAATATTGAGCTTTCATTTTCCTGAACAAGGAGCCGCAGAACACTGTAACTAATCAATTTTATTTAGAGTAGAAAAGAATCAACACTAATGAGCACTTGAAAATTCGTCGTTGGGGACAGGTGGCCCTACAAATTTTCATATGCACTTAAATATTTTGATTTTGATTTAAAGAATGACAATATTTTTGAAAGGTACTCCGTGGTGCACAAAAACTACCAGGCATCTAGACACATTTGTCACTGTTTTTTTCCAAATATTAAACGAAAATTGAACCCATAGAAAAATTAAGTATGAAAACTTTCTAAAAATTAAGAGTTCTGAAGAGCATTGAGAAGATAGTACTATATGTATACATGACTGAATTCAATCATCGGAACATAAAAAACTGATCATAAAATGCACAAAAAAAACCACCAAAAACTGAATTAACGACAGAAAATTGTTTAGCTACAGTTTTTCAAATCCACTTAACATAATATAATTGGAATGGAAATAAGTTTAAAAACATTACGATGAAATGAATATTACATATAGCTCACATTCTGAAAACATCAACACATCAAACCTAACAATTATATCCTGCTCTTTTGTGGGTGGTGAAGCTGTGTTACTTTCATTTCAAATTTGTATATATCGACAATCGAGATAAGGGACAATTGATTCCAAACCACATGTTCTAAGATATGACAAAGACAATACTGTTGAAACCATTCACAAATGTTTACAGCCCAGTTGGTTCAATTGGTACGTGACCTTTTACATAATTGCAAATTTTACAAATATTACTTAATCTAAATAGCCGTTATCGAGAATATTAGTTCAATTTGATGAAGATTTCGTAGAACTCGGTGATCCTTCCGTTTTTTGTGGATCGTGAAGCTGTTCTACTTTCACATTTAATTTGTATATAGCGAGAGTCCATCATCATCACAAAGTATACACCAAAAAACCGTTTTCTTGAGTGAACTAATTATAGATGGAATTGACCGGTGGGTATTGCGTAAACGGGCACGAAAGAACACCGATGTCTTATAGGGTGTTATTAAAGAACTGCGACGTTACAGACTGACTCACCGACCCCGTCCAGAATTCCAGAATACTACTTCCTCGTATGCAGCATTTACAATTTGTACAATTCATACATTCTTTGATCAGCATGTCGAGCTCTTCTAAAATCTTATATTTTCTGATTTGAGAGAACGTACAAAACAGCTAAATATATTGCTTAAGTTACAATCCTGTTATAAAGAAATTTTATTTATATATAATTGTATTATATATATGTCCCATTTTTCACTTTCTATTTTAGGCGGTAAATTTAAGGTGGTCCAAACATTTTACTTAATTTTTACTTTTCCTTTGTCCACATTCAGTCCTGATTTCCCTTTGCAAAACTATTTAGGGCGCTAATTATCCTTAGTGTTCGATTTGTTTGTAAAACCAAGAAAAAAAATCATTTTATTTATTTATATAATTACAAAATCGAGCAGCTGGGAATTTTGGATATATGTTATGTTTTTTGCAATTTGCATATCTTAAAAATGGAAACCATTGCCA
Source organism: Turritopsis rubra (assembly GCA_039566895.2). Taxonomy (NCBI): domain Eukaryota; kingdom Metazoa; phylum Cnidaria; class Hydrozoa; order Anthoathecata; family Oceaniidae; genus Turritopsis; species Turritopsis rubra. The sequence goes on from CM077622.1 coordinate 3,736,440, forward strand.
AACATATGGTGCGATTACGATCCATCAGTTATGTTTAAGAGGTGTTCTGGGGTTCTCCTTGAATTGAAACAGAAATCAGACAAGCAAAGCAATAAACAAACTTGTTAATAACAATTTAAAAGAAGATAAATGAGTCAATAAATGAATGTATAGCATCGTTGGAATTCGTTTAGTCCTGAAAATGCCTTTACTGTGATAAAGAAACATATCACAAGAATCACAATTTCAGTAAGCTATCATGAGCATTTCCTTATAGAACCCATATGTTGTTAAGCAACCACTTTCTGTGCTTATAAGTATGGTTTCATTTGAGCTTATTTATGTTTAAGATGACTTCAAACCGCGATCCGAACATAAAACAGTTCGTTGCGATCAAAACAGCTTTGTTATTAGGACAAGTGTTACGACGGAGATACCATCCTTGTACTAAATTGTTAAATGTATTTTTCATCGAATGTGTTTGTTCTTGTTCATTAATTAAAACAACATCTTGAATTTTTAAAATAAACAATTCTGCTAATGTTCATGTGTTAAAGACAAAAGTTACTACATTCTATCGCGTTTGTTTGTGAATAGCAAGATTTCTCTGTTGAAACCATATCAACTGATGCTCATCAAATTTTCTTTGAAAAAGGTATGTTATCTCAATTATTTAGAATTATTTTTGACTATACAGTATAGTCATACCCTAACTGAAAACGTTAATGCAAACGTAACTAAGACGACCATTTGAAGCCGCAATACGAAACTTGTACGTAGAGAAGACAGGCCGAATCACATGACACAAACTCGTGTTTCTTGAAATAATTTAAGAATAAATTACCTGTTTTACTCTGTTCATCCGTTTATTTTCATGAAAATAATCTTAGATCATAAGTAAAAACCTATTGGTGGAAAACCAATCCCCTATTGCTGTTGGCTAGGAAGTTTTCTATAACGTGGATTATTGCTGTTTACATACTCGGCCATCTTGAAATGAAATGTTTAGAGTAAGTGAAAACTATATTCAATAAAATTATTTCACTGAGAAGAATTATTTTCATAACCTTGACAAAGTATCAAGCAAGGAAATGAAAGAAAGGACAAACCCTTTCTGATGAAATGGATGACTTGACCTCTTAACGGTGGACGTCATCTTTAAGAGGAAGGGGATATACTAAACTTAATCTAAATCTCGTAGATTACCGATGAAGGTTTTTTTGGCAACAGACGATTTTCTATAACGAATGTTTTCGGATTTTTTTATTGCTTTTGGTGGTTTTTTTGTTGTTGTTTTTTTTCATTCCCACCGACATCGAAAATGCAAATTTTTAGAAGTACTGTTTGAAAGTTTCAGTACTATATTAGTGATTTTTCGATTGCTTAAAGCTCCTTTGTTTGCTTGACTTCTAATTTCTAACAACATGTGAAATCAGCAAATCAAAGACATTGATAAGCATTTCATCATAGAATCGAAATCAATTTCTCATCATGGCACTCAGAAATAATTTGAATTACGAATAGATATTATTCATGACTTTGGTTAACCGACAAAATTTGAAAAACAATGAAACATTAAGCAACATGGAGGGTTTTCCAATCAAACTTAAATAGTTATCCTTGTTCATCTTTTTATCATTAATTTTTAGAACCTTTCTTTTCTGTTTTTTAATAGTAAATAGGGCCATAAAATTCTAAATCACCCTGACCAAAATAAACAATCAAAAATGACAACTGCTTAAAACTTATCAAAATGTTGTGGGTTAAGTAGGAAGTACAGAGCGGATCTATGGAGGAGAGCACGGTCATTAAGCGTATAAAAGAAAAACGTGCAAATAACCTAATCAACACTTATGTTTTTACTGAAAATTCATGACTCTGTACTCCTCCACTTTCTTCGACTAACCCTAGATCCTCCGGTGAAGTAAAGTAAAGTAAACTGGGAGATGCAAGAACATAAAAAAGATATAGATATCTCCAGTGGAATCTTCATATAACAAACCATAAGGGAGGCGGAAAGCAGTTTGTTAAATGGAGAGGTTTAAAGAGAGTGGAAAGAAAGTTATAAACGAGATTTCGTTTTATCAGGGGTTCGTAATATCGAGATTCAGAGTCAGTCAAAAAAAGTGGAGGAGTCCAACGTTATGATATTTCTTTTAAGTCTTAAGTGTCAATTAGGTTATTTGCATGTTTTCCTTTTCTCGTTTAAATGACTAAACTCTCCTCCGCAAATTTTGACTGAGCTCTAGCTACGCCTCTGAGTTTTCACTGTATTTACATTCACAAAGAGCCTCCTTTTTACCAGCGTCTGCATCAGAAGACTAACACTAGCTTATATATAACTAGAGTTCGTGGCCTAACCCCGCTTCATTCATAGCTGATCTATTTGAAATGTGGTGTTGTTTACAACCCCGCCTTATATTAAGAAATAAAATAAGATTTGGCCTTGAAGTCTTAATTGCGTCATCACCGAATGAGTAGTTCGGAAGTTGTGGAAATTATAACGTCATCAGCATTGAAACAGAATCTCGATATGACAAACTCTGAAATGTGGTGGAAATCAGTTTGTTATAACGAAGGTTCATTTACTCGAGAGATCTTTTTTAAGAGGGTGAGGTTAAGGTAGGAGAAAAAAAACTGGTATCAACGAGATTTCGTTATTCAGTGGAATCTCTATAAAATGGAAACGATTCGGTCCATAATATAATGTTTACTCTATAGAAAGGTTCTTTATAAGAGTTCTTTAACTTACTGAACGTTGTCTTATAGAAGTGACCGCTTTATGAGGTATCAGATTAATAGAAAATCTACTGCATATAGAGGGTTAGTGATTAATGATATTTCACTGTAGCAAACATTTATACCATATATTAAATCTTAATAATTTGGCACGTGTATTGGCGAGGTGATGGCCTGCAAATGTTTCTGCTTCAGTCTTCAAATCATATAGAGTAAAACGGACGTGTGCCCAAGGTTGGATTCTAAAGACATCTGACCGTCTCCTAGTGCCATTCACAAGACGCTGTCACAAAATGCAAAATTGACGGGGAAATTCCTTCGAACGATGATGTTTTTTGGAGTTCATATTGCATATTTTCGTATCCTGGCAATCAGGATTAATTAAAGGGACGGTTTATATCAATTAGCAAAAAACGTTATACTTAATTACAAAATATCTTCAACCTAATCAAAAGATGCTAATTGGCTTGGAAGTTTTTCCTCTGACGCACAATTAATGTTCCTAAAGGAATCGAACAAATCCTGTACCTGCACGTTCAATTACTGTTGATTTTGAACATTCTCTGCGCAATTTCAGTGCTTATACATCCATCAACGGTGTGAAGTTAAGTGAAAGTAAAGAGCATTTGGAACCGTTTGTTTCGCCTATTATCAAATCAATGCTTGCTAGATACAACATCCAGATGCCTTAGTGACAACGCCTGACTGCAGACATACAAAGATCTAATTTCATATCAGTAAGTACAAGTGAGCAACAGTTCGATCTTTCACGGTTATCCAACATATTCTCCATTTATCGTAACGTTTTCAGAGGCGGATCTAGAACTAAGCCGACATTTATGGAGGAGAGGACGGTCATTAAGTGTATAAAAAAACCGTGCAAATAACCTAATCAACACTTACGTTTTTACAGAACATTCACGACCTTTGTACTCCTCCACTTTCTTTGATTAACCCGTTTAACCCGATTAACCCGATTAACGCCGCTGGTTTTTACTTTTACTCTCTTAAAGTAAGACTGAGGGTTGCAGTTGTCCTTAACCATTAAGTTTGACTTAAGCGCTGTTTACACCATCAACAACTTTGAATTAGGTTCTGTTTACACCAAGCAATTAAGGAATCAGACAAGAAACATTAAGTATAAAAAAAACTGAAATCTTAAAGATAATGAACTGTTATAAGTAGAACTGAGGGTTGCAGTGTGGTGATGTCAGCAGTTGGAATCCCTCATTTGAACAATAAGAAATGGGTCAGCCTTAGTTTATTCGATGTGCTGCTCTCGATATCTGAAGATTGTTTCCAGCTTTTGGTTTCAAAATCTCATAATCGGGCAATTATGTGGCATTTCACAACTTAGATCAAAATATTGTGAACAAGCCTAGAATTGCCCACTTATTTTCCCCAAAACAGGATTTAGTGTAGTGATAAGAATATATGCGATAAGGAATATACCAATGCGAATACAACACTGTCTATATGGAAGAAATGAGGAAAATTCCCAGGTGGATGAACAAAGTCTACACAATTTGTGACCATGATTACACTCTTGTCTTGAAGAATCTCCAGCAGGTAGATCTTCAAGCCACGTTCAACACAGTTGAAAATGTATAATTTTTTGTTTCTTATATATATATATATATATACATTACTTTACAAAATAGCAGATTGAATTTCAGGAAACTGATAATTTCAATGTTTTTGACGAAATAACAACAATAATGAAACCACAAACTTTGCAAGTCGTTAATCATTAAGATAACAGTTTTTAATGACAGTTTAGAATGACGTTGATGGTTTGGCTGTAGGCTGATATTTTTCTGTCATTCTGTGTTAGATTTCAGAAATTAAATGGTTGTAATGATAAAAAAGGTGTAAACTGGATAGAACAGAATTTTTCTTCATCCTCTAACGACACCACTGATTTTCCCATATATGGTAAAACAATAATTAAGATAACGTTTATTTGTCAGGCTGAAATTATGCTGACGTCATGAGAAATCAAAAAATAGCATGATAGCATTTCAATATCTAAATACACAAAATGATAAGGCATTTTCATTGGTTCATTTTTCATGAGATAAACAATGATTGTGTTCGTTTATTGGTCAATAAAACGTTTCTCTTTTTGTTGCAACTTTTGTTTTTGTCATTTTGGTAATTTGTCAAAAACCGGTTTAACAAGTAACGTGTTTCCTAAAATATTTTTTATCATTCTGTTTATAAAAAGCTGTGTTATGCAAATGCAGATCAGGGTTTTTGTGACCTAAACAGTGTGGTAGAAGATTAGTTGCGGGTAGTGATGGTTGTGTTATGTTGAGTTTTTAATTCTTCAATGGATTGATTTTGAATATAGATAAGTAACTACCAAAGGGGAGAATGTCTTGATAGATTTGTGCAAACGGGGAGGGGCAGATTAATAGAACTTAAATGCGAACGTGGAAATATTATCATTGTGTTGGTATTCTACTTCTCTTGAAGACAATTTCTGATATCGGAAAGGCAGGAAGAAATGGGAATTGTTTGCGTATATTTAAAATCAATTGCTTCCATTACGTTACGCTTTGTACGGTTGATAAGTTTCAATGACATCCAATCCCTCCTATTCTCCGCTTTCTGACTGTTAAAACATAATATAGTGTTATCAAGTCTGGGCCTTTCTGCGTAGTCCATAATACTAGCGTTTGTTGTCGGCCGCTTCTGTCTTAAGTCTGCGCCTTTTGACTGGGCCATAATATGTGTTTTTTTAAGTTGGGCGTGAAGGCTAGACAGAAATTGTGGAAATAACAAACTTACAGATCTTATTTTGACCTGGATTCAAAATTTCGCTATTCTGATTTGAATAAGAAAGAAAAAAGTAAAACTGGGAAAATTCATTTTATAGTGATGATGAATTTTATTTACATTTTTATCATCCCCTTCAACTTTGAAAAACGGTTTGTTATGAGTAACTCCCTTGGTTTCAAGGGAGTTTTTGTTTGCTGAGAAAAAACCTAAACAAGAAATTATCGATGTGCCAAAAAAAATTGTTTGTTTACGTGAGCTGTGTTTACAATGTGTTCGAAAGTACAGAGTGCAGAGGAAATATTTTCTTGTGTTTTGCAAATATTAAAAATACGTGCAACCACAATCCGGTTTTAAAGTAAATTTTCAATTTTAAGTTAAAAACTCTTTTTTCGTATTTTTTTTTTTTCAGGAAAAAAGTTTTCTTAAAGCACTCACATAGGAGAAGTCGAAAAAATGGATTGTCGCTGTCGTGGTCTTCTTATGATTTTGGTTTGGGCGATGTGCTTTGGTAAGTAGATGCTGAGAGCACCTACTAGAGACACGATGTCGTTTGAACGTTATATGGACGCCTTTATGACGTCTTTATGACGTCTTTATGACGTCTTTATGACGTCTTTATGAAAGTTGTTCGGACGTTATAATGACATCGTGTGCATGCTGGGTAGGTTTGGACATTTATGGAAATCTATGGAGGAAAGTTATTTAGAGTAGAAAGGAAAACTCGTGTAGGTAACCTAACGCTCAATATTGAAAAGAAATTTCATGACACTGTGCGAGGAGCAGGTTTTTTTAGCCTAAGACTAGATCCACCGCTGCTAACAATTTGTCATACTAGCATTTTGAAAGCTCTCACAGTCAAAAACAATACGAATATCTCTCCAAACTTATCTTCTTCAAACAAATAAAATGAAGAATGAGTGCTTTTCAATCGTTAGGTCTTCCTCACGTTCCTTACACTACTTGGCAAATCCAATTTTATTCATCGATCTCTGTTATTCAGCCTACAGTTACCACAATGCAATGCATAAATACATAAACACTTGCATTGGGGTTTTGTTTAAATATGTTCTTAAATGTTAGTTAGGGAATTAGGCTTTTTCGTGAGACCCTTTAATTATTTGAGACATTTATGTTGCTAATGTATCGTTTCCGGACCTAACCAACTTCCCCCATGAAAATCTGTATAAATGTGTATGAATTAACGAGGCGTGCTCTGACACGTACCCTTACTTACCCAAACGCAATGTTTTGAAAACAAAGGTTTTCACCACAAAATTAGTATGTTTTGGAAATGATACATTAATTGTTTTTGAAGAGATAACAGGACTAATGGCCAATACAGAGTCATTTATGAAGTTTTTAATTCTTTTCTTTGTACCAAGTCTTACGTAGAGTTTTATTCGTATTCCGAAGTGAGGAGGCTGGATATCTGTTTCAAACGGAGGTTTTTCACGTCAATGTAAAAACTTTTTCATGTTGCTTTGTAGTTACTGAACAAAACGTGTCAAAGTTTTGAAACTTTTTCTTAGGTCCACCAACATTCAGAATGTTCAATCTTTTAATTGTTGTTTCTTTGGAGAAATCTGATCAAGTCAAGTAGGATTTCTCCTGAAATGGTCGCTTTTCGTAAGCAAAACGAAACAAATTGAATATATTTATATTGTTTGTCAGTCTAGTATTCATAATATATAATTAGAGTTTATCATGTCATAGACCGGTTGTTTTTGTTTGCGACGTTTCGACAGTTACTACTGTCATCATCGGGCGTTTGTAAATGAATGATGTAAAGTTTATATATGTTTTCAGTAGGATCGAAATTAGGATCGAAATTATTTCGGACCTGGAAGGAAGCAATGTCAATATTTCGGACCTGGAAGGAAGCAATGTCAATAATTTGTTTTGCGTAGAGCTGGAAACCATATCGCAGGAACATTATACGATGTACTATTAATACTGGAATTGTTTTTGACACTGTATATAGTCTCTTTGACTTTTCGAGCAGTCCATCCTTTTTCCTTGTCAAGGATCTTTCTATTCTCCCAATCAAACTTGTGGTCATTAGTCCAACAGTGGTCAGCAATTTCGTTTTTGGTTACATCGCCATTCCGTACGGCTCGCATATGTTCTTTGATGCGTTGTTCAAATGTTCTTTTTGTTTCTCCTATATAAACTGATTCACAATCACTACATGGAATTTGGTATATCACGTTATTTGTGTCGTTCATTGAGATCTTGTCTTTCGGATGAGATAATATGTTACGAAGAGTTTCCGTTGATCGAAATCTGCATTTGATGTTGTGTGCACGGAATATTCTTTGTAAAGCATTACTGATACCAGATACATAAGGAATACTAATAGTGGTCACCGGTTCTTGTTCTGTTGATTCTTCGGTGTTTGAAGTTCGAGTATTGTTTATTCTATTTTCAACTCTTCTAACAATCGTCCTGTCATATCCATTTGCTTGAAGAACCGATTTGATATGTTTCATTTCTTCAACACGATCATCGTCATTACTAACAATATCTTTCGCTCGATTTATTAACGATGCAACAACACTTTCTTTGCAACTTTGTTGATGGTTTGAGTTACAGTTTAGATATTGGTCTGTATGTGTTGGTTTACGATATACTTTCACCGAAATGCTTCCGTCTTGATTTCTTTTTACAAGAGTATCCAAGAATGGGATGCAATTATTCGATTCCTGCTCGATTGTAAATTTTATTTTCGGGTGCAATCCATTTAGATGTTGATGAAAATTATTCAATGAATCTCGTGTCACTATAGCGTAAACATCGTCAACAAAACGTTTCCATACTTTTGGGGGTTTGTCAGCGGTTGTTGTGGCTGTGGACTCAAACGCTTGCATGAAGATTTCAGCAACTACAGAAGATGCCGGACCTCCCATTGCAACTCCATCTGTTTGAGTGTAATAAGTTTCATCGAATAGAAACCACGTTTTTGTTAATACAAGCGTTATCAATTCCAAAAATTCTGTTGGTGGAATTTTCGTTTTGGATGAAAAGTTTGAGTCATTAGAGATTAAATCTCTAATTATATTGATCGTGTCATTTATCGGTACATTTGTGTAAAGTGATGTAACATCGAATGATACCATTTCTTCATCAACATTGACAGTTTTTGTTCTAACAAAGTCGGAAAACTCTTTTGAATTCTTGCATCGGTTAGTTTGTGTATATGATGATAATATCTTTGCTACGTATTTTGATAAGTCGTACAACGGCGTACCGGTGCATGAGACTATTGGTCGTATAGGTATTCCAGTTTTGTGTATCTTCGGCAGACCATAGAATCGAGGTGGTGGAGAATCGCTTGGTTTTAATCTGAAATATGTTTGTTGATCGATAAAACCATTGTCATGTAGTTTCTGAAGTTTTTGTCGTACTTCTTTTTTGATTGTTTCAGTTGGGTTCTTCTTGAGCGTTTTGTATGGACCATTGTTTATATGATCGTAACATTTCTGGATATAGTTGGGTTTGTCTAATACCACGGTTGTTCGTCCTTTGTCAGCTGGTAGAATCATGATACTGGTATCTTTCTGAAGATTACGAAGAGCTTTTCTGTCTTTTCGGCTGATGTTGTCGGTTGGTATTTTCGATTGTTGTAGAGTTAGACTGACTTTAGCTCGTATATTGTCAGCTTCCTCTTTTGGTAGGTTTTTGATACCACTCTCTACATTTGCAACAATTTCTTTTGTTGGAATTTCAGTTGGTGTTATACTAAAATTCATTCCCTTCGACAAAATATTGGTTTCATCAGATGACAATTGTTTTGATGACAAGTTCATTATCCATCTTGATTTATCTACTTTCTGTTCGGTATCTTCCTTCTGTGGATGTAGGTTTGCGAATTTTCTAACCTGTCTTGTTCTAGCGACTTCCATTTGAACAACGCATCAAAGAACATATGCGAGCCGTACGGAATGGCGATGTAACCAAAAACGAAATTGCTGACCACTGTTGGACTAATGACCACAAGTTTGATTGGGAGAATAGAAAGATCCTTGACAAGGAAAAAGGATGGACTGCTCGAAAAGTCAAAGAGACTATATACAGTGTCAAAAACAATTCCAGTATTAATAGTACATCGTATAATGTTCCTGCGATATGGTTTCCAGCTCTACGCAAAACAAATTATTGACATTGCTTCCTTCCAGGTCCGAAATATTGACATTGCTTCCTTCCAGGTCCGAAATAATTTCGATCCTAATTTCGATCCTACTGAAAACATATATAAACTTTACATCATTCATTTACAAACGCCCGATGATGACAGTAGTAACTGTCGAAACGTCGCAAACAAAACGAAACACATACTCATTTTCATGGTATTCTCATAAGAAAAAAATAGTGTAGCTCTTCCTGTAGCATTCTCACGTACCACCTTTCACTCGCGGCCTCTTCCCTTTTCCAAGATTCTTCTCATACATATACATCGCCATTTCGTTCCAGGTTTCGTGATGTCTGACGTAACTGTTAGACCAGCCAATTCGGTAGTTACCGGCGTACACGCAGGTAACGCGTTATTGAAATGGAATATCTTCATCACCGATTCTACATCAATTACCACGTTCCTTTTGAAGAACACTCAAAAGGTTGTCGTGGTAGAAGGAAATTCCACACACCAGTCTATCACACCAAAAGGCGTTGAAACGTACGGTAACCGACTATCTGCGTCAGCTGGTAATCTGTCCTCATATCATGTTGTAATGGCAGATTTATTGTATAATGATACGGAGACGTTCGTTTTAACTATTGGCTGCAGAGATCCTGATGGTAGCGTCTTTTATAAAACTACGGCTGTTCAATTGAAAGTTGAAGGTACACACGTTTCAAATCAAATGTTTTTCTGCTATTGGTTTGAATTCTGCACAATAACCGTAATTTAAAATTGATAAAGAAGGCTTTACTTCTTTTTTGGGGCATCTACCTAAACTTCTGTTAAAAGTCATGTTTATATAGGGAGCTTACGTTATTTACGACGACAACGAGGACGGATGAAACAAAATCTTTCTTTTCCTTGTGGATTTAGTTGGGAAGAAAGTCTGTTTCATACTATATGATTGGGAAATGATCAGTTGATAACATCAACAGCACATTTACACACTCTACACACAACGTGAAAAGTTATGTTTTGAAGTCCTACTCATGTTTCTCTCGTATTGGTTTTATCCTGTTTCGATAGAATTTCTTTCTTTCATAAGTTTATCGTCGAAACGTTTTACTTCTACAGACAAATTCTCGAAACTTCCATTGCTTTGTGATTTATTAATTTCTGAATAATCTCGTCCCCAGGGCTTCTTGCCTTTTTGTTGCCATCCAGTGTATCGAAAAGGCAAGAAGCCCTGGAGAGAAGGTTGATTTCTGAATAATTTACATCCCCGTCCTCGTCATCGCGTCGTATTTACATAGGCGTATTCAGGGTCAGTCAAATAAGTGGAGGAGTCCAACGTTATAAAATTTCTTTTCAGTCTTAAGTGTCGATTAGGTTACTTGCACGTTTTCCTTTTCTACTTTAAAGGACTAAACTCTCCTCCACAAACTTTGACTTAGCTATAGCTACACCTCTGGAAAGGCAATCCTACAAGAATTTTAATTCTTGATAAGATATTCAAACTAAATGTTGCAACCTTCTTGTTGTTGAACTTCCAAAAACCAACGACATACACTAACCATTATTTCATATCCGACATGTTATATGACAACTGTTCAATAAACAATTAGTTCTATTTTACGACGCCCTTACTGTGGTGGGCGCAAGGGCGTTATAAAGATGTGCAAACTGTTTGAACACAAGGTTTTTCTAACCCTAAAGCATTTCTACATAACAGTCCGTGCACAGATAAAAACATCTTACATAGTGCGCGTATTCCACATTTATTTGATATTGTTTTAGGTGGACCAGAAATAATTGCGGACTTTTCAACAAACATCACATATCATTCTGGTGAAACACCGTTTATTCACTTTCAGTTGCGCGGAAATCCAAGTCCAATTGTTCAATGGAAATTTGGTAATAGTGGATTTGATATCACCGGAAGACTGGATCAGAACTACATCTACAATTACACAATTCCTTTTCCCAAGTTATCCGCAAAGGATTGTGGGAAAACTTTAACAATCAATATAATTGGTTACAAAAATGTGACAAAGACAATAAAGATATTTATACTTTGTAAGTCTCATTACGGATTTCCTCCATTTTTGCCTTATTTGAAAGAGGAGCTTCGAGAATGATTTGAAATGAATCAAAACAAAGTCGTCAATCATTCTCAGTTATATTTTTCTGTTGGTAAACTTTTGTTTCTTTTCGAGGGAAGAGGTGTTAGTTTTGTGAGTACAAAAGTCGAAATTCGAATAATTAAGTGCCATTTTCAAAGGGATATGCATTTTCTTCTTCAAGTGTTGTTCACCAACTGTGACAATAACTAAGAAGCAAGGGGGGAAATCCAGACAAATTTCAACTCCGTAACCAGAATCTTTTGCCTTAATTTTTATCAAAAAGGCACAGAGAACCTGTAAAAGTAGTACATGCTTCCCCTTTCTTTACAGGAGATTCTTCTCCCATAATTCTACTGAAGATTCTTACTGGTTTAAAAATTTTAAAAATTTCAGTCATTCCAGGTTATATCGGTCCAATCAGCTTATCTAAATCTTCCGACCAATGCATTACCGTTGAATGGAGGCTTCTTCCTTCCGGAGAATGTACGGTGATGTATTCACTTGAATTTTCTGACGCAAATTCGTATCTAAGGACGGTTAATCTGAATATTAAGAATACCGAATACAAGCATATCTACAACTCTTGTGACAAGAACTTGAGCAAGTCAACTGGTGTTTTGATCAGAGGTTCTTATGAAGGAGGAGTTGGGATTAATTCATTTACCATCTTAAAAGGTATACAATCAAGTATAAAAGTCTTTTCATTTTTTATTTATTCATTTTTGTTATTATTTGTCTCATTTTCTGAACAATGTTTTTTTCTCGATGATTCGGTCGGCAAAGAGGAAGTACAAAAAGACTCTTCTTAGAGGATTTTCGAAGTTCATAGAAAACATGTAGTTCGAATATGAAAGCGTTCGATGAGGTTCGAAGAGCTTCGATGGTAAATGTTTTAATTTTTTCATTTCTCTAGAAAAGTTCGTGGAAAATAATTCATGTTGGGTGAAAGCGGCAATTGTGATAGTTGCGCTCTCCATCCTACTGCTTATTGTCATTGGTTTAAGCTGCTGGAAATTAAAAGGTAAGCAATCCAGAATTGAGTGTCTTTTCAACGTACAAGTAAGTCAACTTCCCAGTTGCAAATCGGAGGGCCGAAAAACCCACCGTTATGGATGGAAGCCCAAGGACTCAAAACCTCGGGTTACTTACTTTCTTCCTTTTCGATACTTAAGATGGGGATTTTACTAATTAAGAAATTCAATATAACCTTTGATAAATTACATCGCTTTGGCTTCGTACAGCCCTTGCCTCGTTTGGAATCTACGTAATAATGACGTTATTGCGCATGATAATAATGATCATAAAATTTTATGGCGCATAGGGCATTACCTATTTTTATCATGCGAAAGAACTTCCTTACTATTTGGATTTCAAACGCGGCCAGGACTAAACAGAAGAAAAAATGAAGTCATTTATGAAAGGATTTAAAAATGTTCCCAAATCTCTGTTTAAACACCGTATTAAGACCGGGTCAGTAAGTTGCTTTATCTTTATCTGATTTAACTGATTACTCTATAGTCTATATTATTCCCAATTTTGGGACTTACCATAGTTTTTGGCTTACCTCGGTTTTTGAACAAAATTTGTGGAGAAAGTTCTATACGACGATTAAATGAAATTACACCAAACTCCTAACATTTTGAATCTCACCCTTGCCACCGACAATCGTTGGCAAAAAATATGAGGCGGTCTCCCCCTTCCTCCTTAAATCGATGTTGGTGTGTTGTATGAAACTTGGATGGCCTTCTGACACCACTAAGTGTGAAACCACTCTTAAACCTTGAATTCAGAGGTAAGGGCGCAATACTTTTTGTAGGTTTTCGGGTTGTCTAATCTGGTTGAAGTTCAGAGTTGCAAAATATTTTAGCCACTTGTGAATAACTTTTGTTAACAATCATTATCTTTAACTTTTTGATTTTATTCTCAGCTTCACGGAAATTAGTGGATAGCTATGAAGGAGAACTGTCCAAGCCATCAGACATTCATAAGCTAACAGAGCATGACAAATTACCAGCTGCTGTATGATCAACGTGAAGACGTGAATACTTGTGAAGAAAAAAGCGAAAGGCTGGGATGCGATTTTGGCGCTGCTATACGCAACGGAGCAACAAACCAAAGGAGAACATACGCGTGATGTCAGCAGTAACAATGCCGTTTGACTTTAATGTATTGTCCCTGTAAGACACATCAGTTCATCTAGAACAAAGTCGATCGCCACTGTATACAGGCATGTACAGAGGGATGTAACATATCACGAATTCATTAAAACGATTATGAGGATGCTACACGAACACAACGTTGGCATAGGAACTGAATAACATTTGCCTGCCATTTTAAAACACTAAACAAGAATACTTTTAATTGAGACATTGGATAGTGTGTCTACCACCACTATTGTCGATTACGACATTAATGTATTAAAATACCTTCCAGCATAAATGGAATTAGGCGAAACGCAGGGCAATATGTTGCGCGGAGCAAGCCATGGAACATTGTTTATTTATAAGACATTAGCGTGTCTCTCAACCTTGAGATGGAACCTTTAGTTGGAAGCATATTTACCGATTTTTTGGGATTTTTTTTTGGTCTGTCCCTTTTAGCTTGCCTCTAACCAAATCCTTGTATTAACTAAAATGTCTTCTATACCTGTTCTTTCAACATGAGCAAACATATTGAAAATGAAATTCAAAACAAAGAGCAGAATGACCAGAATGAGCATTTTTTAGAAGTTACAGAAATGGCGTATTCACTCTTCCTTTTTGGAACTTTTTTTGGATTTTTCGTTTATTGCACTCGCGGTCGCGGTTCTTGTGCTCATTGAAGAAGCTTGAAGAAGCTTTCCTTATTATCGAATATTCTTACTGATAATTCAAAGTTTGCTAGGTTCTTCTCCTTCTCCTTCTCCTTCTCCTTCTCCTTCTTCTTGCATAAAAATATTTAGATGTTTTCATAAATCTGCACCTCACCTTGATAGGTAAATGCATTGGTAATTTGCACAAAATAACAATGGCCGCTTCAGCTTTACGCCTGGTAGTACATTGTTAGTGTGTAGCGATTTTTTATTCGTATTGTGTGTCACGTGATTGTGTTCTGAACAGCGAGAACACCAAAATTCATGAACATACAGAAGAGAAAGCGACTTTGCCCACTGAGATAGACGATCTAAAAAAATTCACGGTGTTCAAACTCAAATGGTAGGACCAAGTGATAACCCAGTATCCAGAATCTTCAAAAAGTCTATGAGGATGAGTGTTTTTTATTGAAACAGCAGGCGATATTGATTGCCATTCCGATGACCGTGGGTATTCTCTTGCTTAAATCTGCTACCGCTTATGCTTATGTCTGTAGCGTAAATCAGGCTTAATGCATAGCATCAAACGATTATTTTGTGATATAGTCTCCCCGGTAATCTAGTTTTCTGTATGTTAAAGCTAGTTTTAGGGGGGGAGGGCTGGCATCATATCGAATTAGGTTGGGTTTTTTTCAAGGTTCATTTGACATTTTATCAATATATTTTATTTTATACATAGCTCTTGCCCAATTTACTGACAATAAAAATGTAAACGCCCAACAGATACTCTTGCGGTGTTATTTTATACAAAGTGTCTGCATGGCCGACAGTTTTTTGTGGCCGACAGCGTGTACCATTTTTGTCGTTCTTTAGAGTATGAATAAAGGGGTAAGCAAGTCAACTGCCGGCCATTTCAGGATAAGAAAACAAACGAAACTGCCGGTCATGCGAACACAGCGTATTTTATATTTTGCCTATGGGTGCCTCTTTTAAATCTTCTTTTTGTCTGGCGCATGCCTGTTCAATAGATGACTTTTCAATAAATACATTGTTGCAAATGTCGTGCAATTTGCTCGATAGTTACTTGAATAGTGAGGATCAAGTCATTTTGAAGAGCATGCGCACGCCAGCTGTCTATGTGAAATAACACCTGACATGACTGTTGAAATCAACCGGGATAAAATGAATGAAAACATCATGACGCCGTTGTTCAGCTTTTAAAGGTTGTTTTGTCTACATTGCTTATCAAGATACCAAGAAATTGAGATTGTTTTAACTTTATATACTAAAGGAAGAATTTGTGAGAGCTCAAACTTGACAGGTGTATTTTTGATAATCCGTTGTGTATCTATGTAGCTTTCCAATCTGAGGATCAATTTTTACATTTTAACCAAAAGGGGAAATTTGATCAAAATTTGGACCAAACTTTAACCGTGCTTAATATTTCATGAAGATTTGCACGTCTTGGAACAAGTCTATAGTGTTGTCTTCGAATGAGTCATTTTTCATATTTTAGCCAATAAATACTCATGCAGCAAAAAGCAAGAAGTTGACTGATTGATTTATCAAAACAGCATAATAATCAAACTCAAACTGAAGTAACTTGGGAAATTTTCTGTCACAGACGTCTAACTCACAACATCTATACACAGTTGGATATTTATGATTTATAGTTAAACTACATCATTGCACCCAGTGGCCAAAATCTTCAAAAAGTCTCTATGGAGGAGCGAACTCCCAGACTTTGCCCACTGAGATAGACGATCTAAAACAATTCACGGTGTTCAAATTCAAATGGTAGGACCAAGTGATAACCCAGTGGCCAGAATCTTCAAAAAGTCTATGAGGAGGAGTGTTTTTTTATTGAAACAGCAGGCGATATTGATTGTCATTCCTATAGAAAACACTCCACCTCATAGACTTTTTGAAGATTTTGTTCCGTCCATTTATACACAGTCTCTTGGTTATTTATTGTTTTATTGATTTATTAATGTTTACCCAGGGTAGCCTCTTCAGTTCTTTTAGAACTGTTATCAATGAGGATCCTGCATAGGAGGTCATAAAGCATTTAAAGCTCCCATTTGGTATGTTTTCGCAAGCAAAAAGAAGGATTATCTTAAAGTGAGAATGACAATAAGAACGATTTTAAGTTTCATTGCTAAATTTTGCTATTGTGACGTTTCAACTCCTGATAAAACCGTAACAAACGAAACGAATAGCGAAAAAAAATCTGAATTTCTCGAAAATATGATCACTAATTTCCGGTCTGAATGGCAAAACGATCTAGCATTTTCAACATTTTCTTATCATAAAGGATGATAACCTAGGGAAGTTTTCCCTACTGCTGTAATAAGTAAAAAGGACCTACTGCTGCTGGTTGGTTGAAAATTTGTCACTTTTGCTGATATTTATGGAGACTTTGAAAAATGGTTGGAAAAAAGTTCCACTGAAGGTACTTCTGGTGCAACCAAATTAAAAAAAATAAAAAGCTATTGTCCCTTGAAGGATTTCGGTAAATTGTTAAATTATATGGCAAGACCAAGCAGAAATTACTATAACTGCAAATGCTAAGCGTTTTTACTGAAAATCGAGTTATTTTAAATGTTGCGTAGTGACCACCCCGAAACTACGCTACAAAAAAACCCCGAAAAAAACGAAAACCAAAAAAAAATTTAGAAAGTTGCCGATATCATGGTATCATTAAAATAGAAGTTTTTAAAGAACACGACTGTATCGATAAATCATGCATATCTGAGTGGTTTTGAAGAAAACAAGACTAAGCAAACGATTAGTCAAACGAATTTGTACAAAGCTGTTGTTTTAAATGCCCCCATCAAGTTCATTCCTTCTTCATATTCCCAACTGAAGTTACTTCATATTTCCTTTATACGTTACAACGGCTCTCCTTATAGTTATACTTTTGCTATGCATTTTGTTTTTATTCTTGAATGATATTTTCTAGGTATAGTCAGGCCAATAGTACGGACAGTACTTTTACAGGCCAGAAAACAACAGTAGAGGCAGCAGATGATACAGCTGTTGGAATGTATGACCCATCCACTGGCTCGATCGTTTCTAAATCTCCCCGGAAGACAGAAGGTCAGTTGCATCAACAAGTAGAAATTTCATTATGGCATTATGGCAGTCATAATTTGCCACCACCCAAAATTCTCATTTTTGTGGTCATTCGATTTAATATTAAAAATAGAACAAGAAGCCCTGGAGGCTTGAACAGTTTCGGTGTTCCTGGTAATGCCATGAAAACGCTTGTTTAAAAAGCACAATCATGGATCTTGAAACAGAATCAACATACTCCTGTTCATACTTTTAACATAAAAATGCAACGTTCCCTCAAAATAAAAGTAACAAAGTGAAATATGCTTATTCAACGACATCCCTGAACGGAGGAACCTGCACTGTATGTCCGCCATGCCTAAAAGAACAGATTTAACAACTTCAAAAATGTGACAAATAGAATCAGTTGAAAAGTGGAAAATAACTGTAAGGAAAGCTTCAATCAACTCAAACAATCAACTCGTTAAATCAGTTGAAATGTAGAACATGATAGTAAAATTTGAGGCAAACACCAAATACTTTACATACAAGTTAAAATTTTGGCTTGTAATTAATTGAACATATATATATATATATATATATTTAAAAAGTAGTTTCAAACTTTAAAAAGGAAATTAGCACTACTGAATTGCACTACATGAAAATTTTAATGAAAATTGAAGCACTTTCGAAATACCTAAATATTTGCCCGATTTACCTTTTTTCCCCAAACTAAGAATTGAAACTAAACTTGAACCAGACTTACCCAAATTGTGATGCTCTATATCGTAGGCCAAGGTATAAGTTATTATAAAGATACAAACACAGATACCCAAGAGTGACGTCATGCCACTTCAGTGAGTATAGACCGATGTGACGTCATATTCAAGCTTACTAAGATCGCACGAATATCAAATACCGCCCTGCTACGCGGGTAATAATTTGAGGAATAGTTTCGAAGCTTAAAACTACTGGATAAACGACAACCACCATAACCGTTCCTTGGTAGAGTGTTTTGTATGGTTATATTTATCATCGAATGAAACCTAATCTGTCTAAATAGCTAGAATTGTGAATGACTTCTTATAGGTAATGTGAGTGTTGAACCAACGCCTGGAGTGCAATAACAAGTTAATGATGGCTGTTGATATTTAGGGTTCACTTCACTACATTGTCAAATTCATCAAGTTAATGTTTGCCTACCTCATGAGAACTGATCATTGAAATTGTCGATACTGAAGGATGAATTTATAAAGCTGGCGTTAGCTACTTGTGTCTTTGCCATTTGTACACACTTAATGTCACTTCTGAACGGAGTAATTGAATCTTTCGATTGGTGCCATGATAAACTAAAACATTAGTGGAAGTAAATGTTGTCAAATCGTCCTAGAACCTCCTCGTGGTGACGACGGTAACTTCTCTAAGGTGAGAGAAGGCTAATCTAGGCGTCTGGACAGTTGGACCTCCTTTATGTTCTGGTCATGTGTTTGGTTGTTAAGAACCAACATGGAAGTGGTCTAAACCTTACAGAACCCTAAATGTTGGGTGCGGAAATATGAGCCCAAGATGGGTTAACTGACTACACTAACGGTAATTCTTTTTGCTGAACTTCTTCTCATGATGGCTTCTTTAACTACTGCGAAGAGTTGTTCTAACATATCGACCGCTTAGATATTCACGAAAATGAGTACTTTTACTCTCACAAGTCATTATCTATGCAGAAGATGGGAAAAGTAGAAAAGTGGATTTAGATGCACACTTGTTCTACTGCAAAAGGCTTGAGTGACCCTTTCTTATCAATATCTCATCACGATGTTGTGAAGTGCCACAAGAACACGTGAAATTTTCCCGCGGTTAGTTTTCCCTGTGTTTCACATAATAATAAATTTCTTTTCAAATTGCTTTCATATTTCCCTCACAGTATGCTCTCTCTAGTTTTTAGCTTAAAAAGAAGTTACCTTCCATTCTGAGCGGCATTCTCACTCAACCTGACTCATAGAAAGCATCGTTAACGGTGGTGCCCAGTGGCACAAATGAGATAGATAGCCACACTCTTCAAATGTGTTGTTCAAGGAATTTGAGTGCAACATCTCCATAATGAAAATACTTCTTGACACTGCAATTCGCTGTTGTAATTGAGATTCCAATCTTGAAGTTGCTCCCGCTTTAATCACCGTTACTAGCGAATTCCTCGTTATTACTACGCGCTTATTTAACAGTGTAGTATATGGTCTGGTATCTGAATTCTAATTTGAAGTAGTTTAGAAGGCGAGCTCAAAAAGTTGCACCACTGTCCAGTGAAGAAGAACAAGAAGATCAGGAGAAGAAAAAAACTACTGAAGGAATTTGAGCCTTTCAAGTGAACACAAAATTTTATCCGGATCATGGACATGCAAAGATGAGCGTCAAGAAATCCAATCTCAAAATTTCAACCCATATTGTGTAGATTTGAACAGGACACTCCGATATCCACAGTGGATATTCAAAACGTCGATAATTCCGTAAATTTTGCACCATGTGGTTGCTAAAAAATCGCCTTAGTTTCCCAGTAAGAGATATCGTATTGAACATTACACCTTCAATAATTAAAAACATTTTGGTTGATTTAGACCTTCTTTGTTTCGTTCCCAAGAGACTATATCTACAAGTATATCGTCATGTGGATAACGAACTACCATTACTACTCTTTTCGCAGGTTAAGGTAATCGGGATCTCTTCAGCCGTGACTCACCATAACCGGAAGTGTAAGGGAGGTGGCTCTTCACTATCCGCCCTGTAAATAAAATGAGAAGCCTGTCGCGTATCTTTCATAGCCGTTTTTGTTTTTTTAAGTTTTTCATGCCAAGTGTCCTGCAGTTTTGAAGTTATTAACAGATGGTTTTAACCAATGATATCTTCGCATTCATCTCACGTGCCAGAGGCGTAGCTGGAACTCAACACAATTAGTGGAGGAAAGTTAAATCATTTAAATAGAAAAAGGAAACGTGAAAGTAACCTAATAGACACTTTAGACTGAAAAGAAAGATCATATGGTTGGACTCCTCCACTTTTTTTGACTGGGGGACCGCCTGGGAACACCCGGTTCCGTAGGAGAAACGCCTACTATTTGACAGTTCCTACAGTAAACGTTAACACATTTTCAAAATCTATTTGGAGGTCGTCTGTAGTGTTATTTAAACATAAATTCTCACATCTCGTTTTACCATCATTGTTCTGCCGGAATTTGTCAGTCTCAAATATAATTAACCTATCGTCTTCTTCTAAAAAATATCCACTAGTTGTTTCAACCTCGTTTTGAGCAAAAAGGTGAGAGGTTTTAGTAATTCGAAAGTCCAAACCAACGTCCTTCATCAATGATAAGTACCAGGTTTGTTGTTGTTGTCATCTGGTGCAATCTTATTGGTTAAAAATCGTTTGGATTAATGGATTTATGACACTTTCCTGAAACATAATTAAAATCATTTCCGAGATAAAAAATAAAAGCAAGTTTGAATGGCGTACTTTTAATGGCGTGTGGTTTTCGTAAATTAGATTTTACATTTCCTAGAAGAAAGGTGCGTTATGAGATGAATGAATGATATATAGGGAATGGTGTTTCACATTTTATTAAGAAATTAGTGAATTGAAAGTATATAATTCTACTTTTTTGCGTCACAAATTATTAGGATGAAGAAGAATGGTTTCTTTAGGGGATATCGGGGATATCGGGGATATCCATATTTTACAATGGCTCTTGCTCCCAGACAATAAAAAATTAAACATTCCAATGTAAAAAATTATATTTATAGTAGAAGTTTAATATATAATATAGCCATTAAAAAAGCAGTTAAAAAGAGGTTAAAAACTAATAACTAATAAAAACTAATTGTTAAAAACAATAATTAGTTTTTCCAGTGATAAATATATTCTTCTTCGTATAATGACAATGTGGCTGGCCTTAACATGCGCCACGGCTTGTAGATTTAAGATCTAAGATCTAAGATCTAAGATCTAAGATTTAAGATCTTGTAGATTTAAGATCTAAAAAATTGTCGCCCACCATGGTTGGAAGCAGATGAAAGAAAGAAAAAACGAAAAAAAACACGGTGGTTTAAAAGGATTTCTATGCTTACGCAGAAATCCAAATACTCTACTTGAGCGTTCTGATAAGGTTCTTGTTGAACTGCATTTCTGCAAGTATTGATCGAATCTAGGTTTGTTAGCAGGCCGTAAGATAATGAAAAAGTAAAGCAACGTATGTAAGGCAGTGAACGTAACTGAAAGGCAACTTCAATTTAACCTCCTGAAAAGGATGTCCTATGTTGGTTGTCCAACGTCGGGAATTTCAGCCCAAGAACCGCTGAGCAGGGAATAGATATATTTCTCATTCACGCTGGAGAGGTCAAACAAAACTCAATTGATACAATTGTTTTCACTTCAGTTCATGTGTAAAGTTTGGTTCGTGTGGCGTGTGTGTTAAAGTCATTTTTTTTTTTTATCTTGACAAAATATGCAATATAAAATCGCACATAGTAGTAACAAGGCCCATAAATATTGTCCCACGTGACCAATCGATGCTAACAAGAACATGATGTTCTTTGTATCACCCTCCATCTTTAATCCACCGAAGTCTTTCAATTCAATCTTGCTGAATCCTTTCCAACCGACCATCGTCCAGGAAACAGGGGCATATGCCATTGTACCAAGCAAGAACGATAAAGGACACAGCACAAATCCAGCAGCACATAGGTAATCGCGTTTGCAACCGATTGAGGAAATATAATCCAAAGTTGTTTGGAGCGGCAGATTGAGAAGAAACGTCACGTGAAGCAACATATCCCATTTTTGATCTTCCCAATCTATTATTCCACGAGCTTTCAGCATATTGGCTTCCGATACCATAAGCGGAATTTCAACAAAAATCGCTACGGGAACCCACGTGAAAGGAATGTGGTGCGCTTTTTCCTTGACATGCTTGAAGTACATCACAAAACATACTATGGAAACGGTAATATCAATCGCAAGAAAGGATGAAAATGAATAGAATGAATTTTGGAAGCGTTCCACATCAACGTGAATGGTCAGTGTTTCGTTGATCGGCGTCAAGTTATTCGCTGTCGAATTGTAGTCATTCAAAAGGCTGGCATTCACAAAGAGAGTTGAATTCTTCTTGTAGTCTGCTAAATCATTGGCGTTAACAACTAGAGTCAGTGCTCCAGTGACTATTTCAACCAACACAATTATTACCTTTAATATTCCCAACACTATGGAACACGAAGTGAAATTTTCTGCACAACACAAAGCTTCGCCGGATAGACTGAATCCTTCGATAATTTCCTCCAAGCCCATCTTTGACGAATTCAACAGCACATGAACGATACCGTCTGTTACGATGTTTTTTGCGTTGTGATTTTATGATTCCTACATCTGGAAAAATGTCTGAAGCCTGGTTCTCATTCGGGGTAATTATTTAATAATGATGATATAATATAATAATAACATTAAAGGTAATATATGGCCAATTTAATTTTGACTGATGCGCCGAAATAGCGGATGTGGTGTATGTGTAGTTGTGGAAATATGTAAAAGTAGAACTTATCTTAACATAACCATTTCGGCATAGTATACAAATGAAAAGAATAAACTGGGTTCCTCTCAATACCCCAGTGTATCAGTATTTACGTTGCAACTTTTGTGTTTATTCGCAAATATTTATTCAGTAACAATTTAAAGAATAGTTGTATAGTAAATAAATAATCCAACAAACCTAACTATAATGTTATATCGGTATCAAAATTGACGATTCGATCTAGCATCAACGACTCAACATCAGCAATCAAACTTTCTACACATCGGCAATCAAAGTTACGATTGAAGTCCCAAGTCATTTGAATAATCAATGTTCAACTAGTAGTTAGGTCAGAGATCGTTGATCGTGAGGTTGTGTCTTGGACCGCGTCTTTCAGAGGTAACACTGCCTTTGTTTTAATGCACATGCGCAACTCTTGTTGTGATTTTGGCTAGTTTGTGAAATGTCCCACTCTGAAAGGATTTCCCGCCATTATGTTCAAACTTTATTAGAAATAATCCGCTGATTCAGCAAAAAAGGGTTACTTGTAGTTACTTGAAGTGAACCGTTTTTCAAACGCTTTGAAATCTCAAACTGGTTTGAGTTCACTTCAGGTCTCATGTAAACGGCCTCTTAGATAATAACTGATACATTAATCCATAATTTTCCAAGACATGTGTGTAAGGTCTGGTATTCACTATAAAAATAATTTTGCCTGAAATTTCAATTTTTTATACACAAAAAATACTTTATATATTTTTGCAAAAAAAGTATTTTTGACGGTTTGAAGAAATATCGTAAGTAATAATTATCGATAATTATCAGTAATAATTATTGAATTAACTAATTTATCAGTATTCAGGTATCCAGAAAAAATATAAACAGTAAAATATGCTGAACAGACATCAAGAAACGAATTATCAATGTTCCTCGTATTTTTTTTATCGTTGGCTTGTTTACAGCGCTTTTCATCAATTTCAGGTGACTTTGCTGAATTGAAAGATACTCCATACCTGGTTCACACTAAAATTAAAACAAAAGTATAATTTATTAGAATTTGTCTTTGTTATAGAATTTGTTGGAGATCAGTAATAGCTTTCATTTACCAGTGTTGTAATGTATACTGTAATGTATTTACCTGAAGAATAGATCACCATTTGGACTTTATTGTGATGATCGGGGATTAACACCCACTATCAACTGAGTCAAATAAAACACCTTGGCAATTATGGACTGCAGGTTTGTTATCGCATTGCCCATCGCAAAGTCCTGATGATACTTTGTCTACTATATGTATTGTTCAAACGCTATGGGTGGAGGGTTTTTTCCAGTAAACTAGAGATATGTTAGAGCTGTTTGACAAAGATTCAGCTTTATATTCATTTGTTTTGGGTTAAGCCTTTTTCAGACCTGTATTGACTGGACTATTCATAGTTAACGGTAAAACTTTCTACACACTGATTCATTCCACCGCGCATATCCCACTTGTTCAGCGAGAGTAAGTTTACCAGACCTGTCCCAAAGACAGATATAGCTAGAACAATTATAAGTGCCAGTGGGCTTAATATGTTTGGTTCTTGTGAGTTAATTAGTGGAATATATCATTTTTTGGTTTTAAAATAAAATTAAAAATTTTCAGATATCTTCAAAAATAGTCAAACTGGCTCGGTGTGTAGGAAGTTTTTACAATGTAATGGGGTTTCGAATTCAAGAAATGCTTTGAGAGAAACGAAAACGAAAAGAAAGGATGCTATGGGGAACGTGTGTTTGAAATCAAGACAAGAGGAGTGTAAGCATTTCTATGAACGTCTAACCGAGATGATTACTGAGAAAAGAAATATAGAATTCGCAGTTGCTACGAACTATATCAGAACGAGCCTCTCTTTCTCGTTGTTGAGACCATGTTACTTTGTCTGAGAGGTTCCAGATCATTCTATAGAGACAACGAACGTGGTTTGATGGATATGGACCTCTCTTACAGTGTGTCTCACATTCCACAAGATTAAAATTCTTGTGTATAATATTTTATGTTCCTTTTTTAGTCCTTGTTATATTAATTATTTTAGATATGCAATTGAAACGAATAATGTATGTAAATATTTATGAAGAGAATATATGTTTAATAGTGAGAGAAAAAAATAATGTATACAGATAAAAAACACACAAACCAAAAAATCCTGCAACATTGGAAGGCTTTTTTAGAAGTTCGTGAAAATAATAATTCCAATACATGCCTTATGTTTGAAACTCAAACACAACGTACTTTATTGATAAATACTTTACTGTTCTAAGAAATTACCACAATTTTGTGCTGTTGCAATGACTAGATAAGTTCAAGCATTCGCGTTTTTCATACATTACTTCCATTATTCCGCGTTTTTATGCAATATTATGTTTTTGATCGATTTTCATGGTAATTTTTATTTTTTTTATTTTTTTTAACATCTTTATTTTTTTTTTCAAAGATTTTACAAGTTATTTCTTTCCATTCCATTAGATATATAAACAGCTTTTCTTTTCACAGTTCAGATAAACTCTTATTTAAACATTATCTTTAATCGGTGCTTCTAACCTTTGAAATCGCGTTGGCTAGGCGAATGTCATTTAGGTTGTGTTCGATTCTAAGCGAGCGTGAACCTCTAACACACAACAATGTTGATCTTAAAAGACCGTATGAGCGTTTTGTTCATCATTTCTGAAAGCCGTTTATAAAATGTTTTACATTCGCGTCCCATGCCGCCACTTGTTGAAAATACCAGGGGTGTGAATGTGCCATTCTCTACATTTGTCACCCGTTCGTTGTAGTGCCTCTTCTTTTCACACTTGTTTCTTTGGAAGCATTTTTCAGGATCCAGACCCCTGTACCTCCGAGCGTTTAGGTCAAAGACCCTTATATCAAAAAATGCTCTTTGTCCAGGAGTCCAGAATCCCGTTGCACTGATGTCAAGTCGTGCTTCTTGGCTTCTGTTAGCGCTGCGCTGTGAAAGATGTTCACCGTCCATTTCCAGCATTCTTGGTTCTTTTCGAACATTCGGGCATACTTCGTCTAGCATAACGGATGTCAGATCACGGATCTCGTTATGCCTTAATGTAACGAAGCCTCCTTTCTTGCATGACAGCGCATGTATGATGTTGAATCGGCTTCCGCATACGCATTCGCTAGGTAGTCGAGGTAGTGACCAGTTGTATCTGATGCGTATGGAGTCTTGAAATTGCTCTTTGTTGAGTTCGTAACCTAAATCTTTAATTGGCAAGTTTGTTAGCCAATTTGACACTTCGACCATTGAGTTGGCTTCGTTCGTTCTCTTCTGATCGTCACTCATGTCCGTTCTAATTTCTTCCAACTTTTCTTTATTTTTTTGTCGTCATTCGTTTTTGATAGTAGCTACACTTTTCCCAATTTCTTCATCATTCATTCCTAGTATCTTGTTTTGTAACTGCCGTGTCACAGCTTTAGAGTTTGGGACAATTTCGCATAGATTTTTGAGCCCAAGGCCTCCCAAACATTTGAACTCTGCTACTTGATGTGATTATATCCTTCTTAATCACTGACATAACGGTTTTCCCACAGATTCTGCGTAAGACTTCACCAACGCCGATAGGTCGAACACCGGGTTGTTTGTCTGGTGGGACAAGTCTACACGCCAGAAACCCTTCGAGCGATTTGTCGTCTACACTCTCTGTGCATAAGCTTTTGGTTATATTTGCTATCGCAAGCCTAAGATCTCTTCCACAGTCACCATACATTCTCGATGTTAAGATTTTTCTCCACTCATCAGAGTCTTGGCCAGACGGTCCAGAACTACCCTTAGTTTCAAGTGCTGCCTTCATAACCAGTGATTAGTCAATTGCTTCCTACACTACCGGATTTATTCTTTCACAATTATTTTTTCACAATATTCATGCTAAATACCGCGTTTCCATCTAAAATTGTAGAAATCCTTAGTTTTCCTGATTTCCTCATAACTTATGTTTTTATATCGATTTCTTCCAAAATTCATTGTTATCCTAAATTTTTAGATCAGGTCCTCCTATGTCGCCCTATCGCATATAAACTTGTACCGTTATCAATTTAATGGTTGGAGGAGTGCGCAATAAATAACCGAAATTCGGGACATTTCAACTTTTGGTTTGTTTAAGGGCAACTTTTTACGTTTTTTGGCTGTATGCAACTTATTTTACCTAAACACTGCGTTTTCATGTGATTTGGCTTTTTCAGATAGCCATGCTGTAAAACAGCGCGTTTTCATACAATAACTATAAAACGATCAAATAACTCGAACAAAACAGTTTTAATAAAATTTCTAGGTTTTTCAGTGAAGTACTTGCATTTTTCGTTTCAGTGAAGAAAATACAAGTTGCTGCATTATCTTGAATTTGTAAGGAACCAAGCAAAAGAATTCGAGATTATACAGGTAACAGGAGGTGAAAGACAAGATATTCAAATATTCCCCAATTACTTGTATTTTAACGATTTGGAAGAATTTTGATTTCATTCTTGTAATGTCGTATTTTTCGCACAGTGGTTGATTCTTGAAATACTCTAATGTTTATAGAGTTTTTTAGCACAGCCACTTTACAAACCATTTTCCAAGGCTATTAATGCATTGCATTTCAAATAATTTTTGAAATTTTATCGCCTCAGCGCGTTTGAAGCTGCGAAAATAAAACTTTTTTATGTTTATCACATTTGGCTCACAACACTATTGCCGACTTCAAAGAAGTGCTGCTATGATTAAATCTAAAACGTCCCCGTTTTAACTTGCGGATACTTTTTACAACTGTTTTGAGTTCAGTTAAACGTTTGTGTATACTATGTAAAACGCATATAACATCAGATTGGAAAAAGAAATCAAAATTTTATATATGTTGTGAAACTTTCCAAGGTCATCACGAGCCATTGATTAAAAATCTCCATTCTTAATAAAAGTCTCTTTCTTACTTTCACATCTGTTACTGCATAAAAAACTTTAAATACCAACTTTTTTATCTTTTTTGTGTGTTTTTTTTACACACAACTTCAAAGCACTGCTTCCCGCCACCTTTCCTACAAAATTCTAGAACATTTTCTCGGAATCTCCAACTTATCAAAGTTCCACCGTAGTTTTTCACGGTTGCGAACCTGTTTTAAACCCAAGACTCTACTACCACTACTACTCCAGGAAACGGTAGTTCTAGAAGTCATATGTTGAAATCACGCTCTATATTGTTTCATTTCAATTGACTATAGAAGAAAATACAAAAGGATTCTAAAAATAATACAAGTTTTATATCTTTGTCAGTGGGCAAATTCTCTGTGGAGGAGTGCTTTTTTATTGAAACAGCAGGCGATATTGCTTGCCATTCCTACAGAAAACACTCCTTCTTATAGACTTTTTGAAGATTTTGCCCATTGGGTTGTCTGGAATTTTTTTCGGGGAAAGTTTACCTATCTTTTGGGCATTCAGCAAAGTATCTGAAGGAATGACAAAGACAAGGAATGACAAAGACAGTTACTAGGTTCTAAGTGATAAGCTTTTGTTTCAACCCTAGAAAAGCGTAGGTCCGAGGTTGTGCATTATAAACACACATTCACACACATGCATGATTCCCGAACTTCTTCACGCATTTATTTACGTTTTTAATTGGCTTTAAAAATAATCAATTATTCTATTGGCTGCAGATGAGTTTGGGGTTAATGAGATGAGTTAAAGATCTAACCTTATTTGATATTTTTATCCGGCATTTTGAACGTAGTATTGTTCTTCATATTTTTAACTAATTATACAATGAAAATCTTTTAAACACTTATTGAGCCATGGAGCGCCAAAGATCAAAGCGAACAATGTCCACGTGGAGCGTTCTTGCGATTGCGCAGTTTGCTTGTTCGTCTTTGAGCAACCTCATTGTTATTTAAATTTATTGGTTTTCAATCATTCTTAGAAATCTTTTACGGAAGCCGAGAAGGGACAATCGAGAAAAAAAATGAAATCCTTAAAAAACTTAAAAATCTGCAAAAATATTTCAAATCCCAAATTATTTTATAAACCACATTTCAAATCCCAAATTATTTTATAAATCCACATTTCAAATCCTAAAATATTTTATAAATCTGGATTTAAAATCTGGATTTAAAATCAAACCTAAAATCCTGATAAAACATTGCTTGAAGCTACTCTGAAGCTTTATGACTTCGCTAACAATGAAGGCTAAGTTTTGCCATAGATGCAGAAGAGAGGTTTTTTTTATGGATAGATTTTGCCGTGGTTGTGGAATTCAGCGAAAATTCATTAATGATTGGATGAGTGGAGATGTTGAAAGCTTTATCAAAGCACACTTTTACAGAGGCCCTGAATACATAAAAATTGTTGCACTATTTTGTGAGTATCACGACATTTCTATAACTGTCAGAACTCTTAAACGTTGGTTGAAGAAATTGGGGCTTAAAAGAAAAGGAAGGACAGCACCAAAGGCTTGTGTTAGACGTATTATAGAGTCTGAGATTCAGAGCAGCTCAGGTATCAAAGGTTACAGAAATATATGGCATAACCTTAAAATCAATCATGAAATTATTTTGAATCGAGCACACGTAATGAATATCGTTCGGGAATGGAATTCTGAACAGTCTCAATCAAGAAAAGCACGGAAACTTAAACGTAGGATATATACATCCCCAGGACCTAATGCAGTTTGGCATGCAGATGGGTATGACAAACTTAAACCTTATGGGTTTCCTATTCATGGATGTATCGATGACTTCTCGAGAAAAGTAATTTGGCTCAGAGTATGTAGAAGCAATAATAATCCTATCGTACCAGCTCACTTATTTTTGAATTCCGTGCGGGAGCAAGGGCTGACACCTGATCTGTTGAAAACTGATTGTGGCTCTGAGAATGGCATTATGGCAGGCATTCAGTCACTTATACACGGTAATGTCAATTCTCATAGATATGGATCTTCAATAGCTAATCAGAGGATAGAAAATCTTTGGTCTCATTTCAAACGCATGTACACTACTTGGATCACTGACTTTTTTAAAAGAAAGGTACACCTCAATGAACTAAAGCTCGGTAATATTTTACATATGGAGTGTGCGTGGTTTGTTTTTCCGGTTTACTGCAAAGTGAACTTGACAAAATGCGGAAAGAATGGAATACCCATAGAATTAGGAAATCGAAACACGCAGAAGTGTGTGGAATACCCGATGAAATGTTTTACATTCCAGAATACTACGGCTTTACCAAATGTGGGAAGCAAGTTACATCTAACATTATCATGGATGTTATCCAACACCGAAATATTCATAAAGAAGCAGGAGAATTACTTAACGCTTACGATGAAGACCTAATGGATTATTTCAATTATGTAATACGAATCAAGGGTATCAAGATGCCTCCGAAAGATTGGATGGAAGCCAAGGAAATTTACGACATAATCATTTCGGCTTCAAGTTGACTGTTTTATTTTTCTTAAAAACGAACATTTGCGCAACTAATAAATAATATCAACATCATAAACTGTAGACATCGTAGATATACTATCGTATATATCACGATCTTTAAAGGTGTACCGAACTACCCGGGGTATTCTTGAATTTGGTGGATTTCCCGCTTTAATTTTGAATGTCGTGAGATCCAATAAATTTAAAAATACCCTGGGTAGTTCGGTACACCTTCAATCTACAACCTTGGACAAAATATTTTAACAAAACTGCAAATATGTAACATCTTGAATCCTCCTGCCAATTTGGACACAGAGACAACGTTGCGCCATCATTAAAAAGTCAAGTAAGTAAGTAAGTAAGTAATCATTTATTTAGTTTCTAACTCTCATACTTACAATTACAATGAAAGAAAGAATAACTAGGAGACCACTCCATATAGAAAATTCTAGTCAAAGGGAGTGGCCACCTAAAAAAAACAAAAGTGATAAAAGTGATAATAACATATGTAATAAGTTTTCGTCAATTAGTCAATATATTGAGAAATAAGATACGACTTAGTTAAGACTTTTAATTTTGGAAATGTAAGCACAGATAAGTCGTCAAGTTGAAGATGGTTTTGAATGAGATTCCATTGGCAGATCGACTGATATTGGATGGAGAATTTACCAAATGAGAAAGTCTTGAACGGGTGTTGAACTAAAGAACCTACATTCCTTCCGCGAGTATTATAATTCAAATCAGAGCGTTTAAAAATCAAATTGTTGCGAATGACTTTGGGGAGTTTATCATTAAGAACCTTGTGTATAAAAGATATATTTAAAAATTTTACAATGTCAAAAAGCTTAAGGAGACCTAATTTCCGAAACAGAGGGGATGTATGAGCTAGCCAGTAAGCATTACAAATAGTACGTATTACACGTTTTTGTAGCAGAAAGATACGCTTTGTGACTAGGTTTTCCCTTTGACCCCAAACCTGACAAGCATAAACCATATGTGAATAAAAGATAGCATAATAGACAGAAATTAAAAGAGGTTGTGGCATAAAGTGACGAAGTTTTGCTAAAGCTCCATTTGCTCTTCTTAGTTTGTAAGATAGCTTGTTGACATGCACAGACCAGTTCAAATTTTCATCTATATGGATTCCAAGATATTTAATGGAAGAACTCTTAGACATTTTTTTACCGTCAATCTTAATACACAAATTAAAATCAATATTACGACGCTTGTGTTTAAACAAAACATGTTCTGTCTTAGTTGCATTAAGAGAGATTTTATTTGCATTTAACCAGTGCATCAAGAGTTTCAAATCAATGTTGACCCTCTTAGCGAGTTGTTTTATATTTTTACTACAATTTAACATATTTGTATCATCGGCAAAATGGAATACAGAAGAAAATCTAACTGCCGTATGCATGTCGTTGATGTAAATTAAAAACAATAAGGCTCCCAGCACTGAACCTTGAGGAACTCCATGAAGAATGGGAGAAATATTTGAACTTTGACCTCCAATACAAACGAATTGTTTTCTATCAGTTAAAAAGGAATGAAACCAATTTAACGCATTACCTCTGATACCATAATGATTCAGCTTAGCAAGTAGTATTGAATGATCCACTGTGTCAAACGCTTTTTGTAAGTCTAAAAATATCCCACATGCAACTTCCCCATTATCCAGCGCTTTTAAAATTGTTTCAGTAATGTTAATCAGGGATAAAGTTGTTGAATGGTTCTTACGGAATCCAAATTGCAATGGGTACGTTTGATGAAATTGAAAAAAAGAAATTATGCGCTTATACATTAACTTTTGAAATATCTTATCTATATTAGATAATAGGGAAATTGGGCGGTAATTTTTGACTTCCAAGGGCGAATCTTTTTTGAATACTGGAATAACCTTAGCAAGTTTTAGTGCAGTTGGGTAGGTACCAGAGGTAAAGGAAAGATTGATTAAAGAGGAAAGGGGAGTACACAATTCAAATTTCAGTAAATTCAAGATTTGATGTGGAATACTGTAAGGACCAGATGCTTTATGACCATTTAAGCTATTAATGCAATTAAAAACTTCCACAGGTGATGTGGGAGACAAAAATATAGAGTTTTGATTAGCATTGAATAGATAATTCTGAAAGCATTTGGATGTATAAGGAATCTTTTCTCGAATAGATGTAGATATACTCCCAAAATAATTGTTAAAGGCATCAGCGATTAGTTTTAGATTGGATGTTAGGTTATTGTTGATAATTAATGAAAGACATTTATTTTTGTTTCTGGTATTGCTTGAGATTAGGTCTCGAATGCCTTTCCACATTTTCCGCAAATTTTTCTTATTCAAATTAAAGTAGTTTGAGAAATAATTTCGCTTACTTGTCCTAATAAGCCTCACAATAAGATTACGATAAACTTTATACTCCGATAATTTAGTAGGTTTTTCTAGAGGGTCTTTGCATTTCAGAAATTTTTGGAATAGTTTATTTCGATGGTGGATTGATGAAAGGATACCTCTAGTTATCCAGGGTTTATAACCTTTCTTTTTTAGTTTATTGCTAATTCTTTTAATAGGTACATGTTTATCAATTAGACGAGTTAACTGGCAATAGAATGTATCAAAAGATGTATCCATATTATTTGATTTATTGTTTATTATATTTTTCCACTCACAAGAAAAATAATCAAGTAAAAAACTTTTCTCATCAAACTTACTCCAGTCTCTCATGGAAAGATTGTTACAATTTGGTACATCACGTATGTTATTTTGAGTATTTGAAAGTACAAATTGGGGCATATGGTCAGATATTGGAGTTGTGAGGTTACCTGAGATAGATGACAAATAAATTTCATGACTGATGAAAATATTGTCAATGAGTGTACTAGATCTGTCAGTGACTCTAGTTGGTAGAGAAATTTGTGGAAAACAGGGAAAGGACCCTAAAATATCTAAAAATTGATCTTCAATACCACAACAGCCAGATTTTATAAGGTCGATATTAAAATCACCAAGTAGAACTAGTCCTTTGTTTTCAGCCATTAGCTTATCAAAAAGTGGATTTAGGTAAATGTCAATAAATTCCGAAGTAGACATACAAGGGTGACGGTAAATGCAACCAACAATTATGTTTTTAGATTTCAAACAAAGTTCAATGAATACTGACTCAAGTTCTTTGCACTTATAAAAACCGGCTGATAGGTCAGTTCTGATTTTATAATCAAGAGAATTTGAAATATGCAATAACGCACCACCTGAATTTGATTCAGATGGAGTATGTTCATATGTGTAATTCGCAATGGAAAAGTATTCAAAAACAGGAACAAAACGAGTAAACTTAGTTTCAGTAATGCCTATAACCTTAAAGTTATGAGAAAGATCCTTTAAGAGAGTACAAAATGTATCAAAATGAAGACTTAGACTGACGATATTTAGATGTAGAAAAGAAATATGAGAAGAAAAAGACTTACAAGTTTCAACAAATTCTTCGGGGTCATAATACTTGCAATTTGGTGTGTTAACATTTTTCGACGATAATGAATTCAATTCAACTTGAACGTGCTTGGAAGGAACAGCAGGTTTCTTTGTTTTCACGAGTGAATATGGAAATAAGTTTGAATTACAGACTGCGCAATGCCAAACATCACACAAATGATCAACATCTTGACGACTTAAATAATTACACGCTGGATGAATCCAGTTTTTACAAATATTACAAAAAATTCGAGATTTTACTGACTTTTTGACTTCTTTATTACATATGGGACAGAGATTGCTTTGTGACATGAATTAAGTGTGAAAAAAACAAAGAAAAAAAAACAAACTTTCTTAAACAGTTGGATAATTAAATTAGATTATCAGACACTTATTAACTAATAATGATAATTAAAAAAAAGAGACATTACAGCTACTATTTTTTATTAGAAAAGTTAATGGTTATTTCAAGAAAGAGAAGACATACAGAAACCAGTGAGCAAAATACAGAAATTTCATTTCGATGTCACACAATCTGACAATAATAATAATAATAATAAAAAATTGGCGGGAAAAAATTGGCGGGAAAAAATCAGTCACGCCTACCTCCAGAATATAGTATTTCAAATACTCACAAATTTTCAAGATCAAAATCAGGGAAACGATTCAAAAGATCATCGATATGGGTAATGGACTCAGCATTACCAAGTGGATTACGTTTAATTTTAACAACACCATTGCTCGTCCAAAACGAAGTGACCATCCCCTTTTTCCATAATTTCTTGCATTTATACAGAATATTTCGATTGGTGTCACACCAGCTCTCGTTGATGTAAATACGTATATCATCAGGAATTTGCAAGGTATTAGAATCAAGATCTTTTCATTTTTTCTTATTTGCGATGATTTTACCAACGTCTTTTCTTCGTGAAAATTTTATTAAGGATAAACCTCACCTTTTCTTCCAGATCTTCCTGACCAACCGAGGGTGGAATGTTGGCAAATTCTAAACACTCACGTCTGCTATATTGCTCCTGTTGAGACGAACGCCGTTCCAGATTAGTTATCCGCTTTGACAAGAGTTCAGAGGTGTTACGTGTTACCGCCAACTCTCCTCGGATCTTATCAAGTTGGTTTTGGAGCTCTTGGTTGGTGTTCATCAGCTCTGTGTTTTCAGACTGTAAGTCCTGCACTAGTTTAATCAACTGGTCTTTATTCAGATTCTTTAAATTCGGCATGATTATATGTGTTAATATTATTGTATTTATATAATATTTATCAGTTTATATAAGATGATTATAGTTTGCTTCCTTCTTTACTCTCTTCACTAAATCGACATCCGACCTCTACGGTGGCCAGAACACGAAATGAAAATAAAATAAAAAATAGCAAAACAAAAACAAAACTATGCAACAATGAACAAAATTGGTATAATAAGATTTCTTGTTCATAAATCAAAGTTGGCCAAAATGGCAACCATCATGTATGGCTGAATAAAATGAATTTCTCATATCCTCTTTCGTATTTATATGAACAGGGATATTTATTCGTAAATCACATGTGCTCACAGTTGGTAAGCATGAGCACCGACGACCTCTGACTATTTGGCAATCGTGAATGAAATTTACAACAATTTCATTAAATAAACCTAATACTGGCAACAATGATGATCCAGTTAAGAATTGTAGTAATTCTTTTGATGTTGACATTGCTTGATCTACATTGAAATGAAGTGAAAATATAAAATCATCAAGAAGCAAAGGTTGATACAGCTATTACCTGTAGAAAATATGACATTGAATAAAAATTACCACCTTCAAAACAGTATTCTGCAAAATCTATAAAAGCTTTGTAGACTTGAATTTCAACTTGCTTTTTATTGCCTTCTGAAAATTCAGGTTTTAATGCTTTTGTGAATTCTGGAAATCTCCACATATAGTATTGGCTGGCACAGAAAACAGGTCGCATCACTTCAGGATTCTGTTTAACAACATTCAGAACACCGTAGCATCTGAGGCCTTCAGAGAGTTCAGTGATGATAGGCAAACATGGTTCTAACTTCGCCTTTATGAGGATGCATCTGGAAAAAAGAACATTGTGCATCATTTATCTTATTTTCAATTACATTTAAGTGTTTGTAATAAGCAAGTTTAGCATTATTTATGCATAACTAACTATTATTTTGATCTAATATGATTTGACATATAACTAAAATCTGAAACTCGACATGCATATTATAATATTATATACTTTTATTCAAGAAAATTGTTATAGTTAACCTTACTCTAAAATAGAAGTTTTATCATCTAATAAAGCCTTTTCTTGGATTCCCTTTGTAGCCAATGGCATCCATCATGTTAAAGCCCTCATCCGTTGAAACCAACTCAGACAATTCTTCATTTGTGTTTGTTTCAATAACCTAAAATAGATAGATGTATTCCAAATTATTGTTGTATATAGTTTCAAAAATTCATGCATTGAAATATTCCAACAGAAATAAGTACTTTATCATAAAAATCTTTGTATGGTGATGATTCATTAATTTTTGGCAAGCCAACTTTTATAGCACTTCTTAGACCATTTGAAACATATTCGTAGACCCAAGGGGCAAGAAAGGCTGATGCAGGACCACCATTCACAATTGAAGCTGACATCAAGTGACCCATTGATCTTATAGTTCCATCTGCAACACTTGCTATGCCACGTAAAGGTTCCCAACCTTTCTGTTCATCACCAAAGAAATATTTAGCTTTGATGGTCTTCAAAGCTTCTAGAAAAAATATAATAATGATGATTATAACATTATAGAAAAATATTTAATGTAATGCATTGCAATTTTCAAGCTAAAAATTAATAAAGAAGGAATGTTAGTGATTCTAATGTAAACTTTCTACAGAATTATTCTTTACATTTCATTAAGATGCAGTGTTTCTATCCCTGGATAGAAACGAGTTAATAAAGAAACCTGTATAGAACTCCCTTGACACTCCGCCTGTGTCCACTGCTGGCTCCCCAACAAACGTAAACTTGTAAGGTCTGTTGAGTTTGATTCTGTTCCATCTTTTACTGAAGAATTTCATAAAATCTTCAAATTCATTTTGTCTTCTGATATAAATCAATAAAGGTTCCTCCTTTGTTATCTGAATATTATTTCTCAATAGTACCTGTATTTCATTAAGATCAACTTTAGTTTCCTTTTTTCCTTGGTTCTCGTCAATCGTTTGGTTGATATTATTATCACCACTATGGTCACTGTCAATTGAATAAATGATTGGTTTGCTTTTTTCATTTAAGAAATCATTTGTGTGTTTTTCAATAAATGAAAATGATATCTTTATATTACAGACTGGACAAACACCAAAAGTACCATTTACTTCAGAAGTAAAAGAATGTATTGGTTCGATAGCAGCATCTTTCTTTGAACTACTAGAATGATCTTGGGAAGTTAAATTATTCAAAAAGTCATCTGGGTTAAATACATAATCAAGTCCTTCATAAATTTTAGATTCTTCTAAACTGTCATTATTTGAAACGTTTTCTAAGTCAGCCAATGGTTTAAGTAGCTGTTCCTTCAGATATTCTATTTTGACTGAATTAAAATGCGTTTTTAAGCAAAGAAAAAGGTCAACTTTACTGTAGGGTTTGCACAATTCTTTTTTATACCCTTCCACAGTGAAAGGAACTTCTGACCCTGGTATATGTTTTACCTCCTTATAGTCAGGATACAATAAAACCCAGTCTTCTTCGCTGCAAAAGAACTGATCATGGTGACTATGTTTTTCAACACCTTTTCTGAGGATATACTTTGCATCTGCCTGCTTTGGTACAGAGATGGGAAGTTTGCTGCCTCTGACATTTTGAAGTTCCGGGTGCTTTTCTGACTCTTTTGTCACTCCAATGTTTATGATACCACTGTTAGGCGTAGGTTTCTTCAACTTATTGTCAACAAAACTGATTTTCTTTGATGATCCTGTTGTTGCTTCGTCATCATCATTAAACTCCCTTTTCTGTGACTTTGCTTTTTTTTACAAATTTGTCTGTTCTTTCGTGTGATTTCTTTTTCAAATAGCTATCAAGTGTGTCAATCTTTTCAGAGTTATTGCTGCATTAAGGCATTTCTTTTTGCTGTTTTGTTCCACATTGAAAACAAAATACATCGTCTCTTTCAAACCTTTCCACCACACTTTCGACAAAAACGACATGGGTTGTCCGCCATATTTGTTTTGAAGCAAGCGAAGTGATATTAACCGTTCGGATTTGAAATTCAGATTTGAAATGTGGATTTGAAATGTGGATTTGAAATGCGGATTTGAAAAATATTTCCGGATTTGAAATGTGGATTTGAAATGTGGATTTGAAATCGGATTTGAAAAACATTTCCGGATTTGAAATATTTTTACAGATTTTTAAGTTTTTAAGGATTTCATTTTTTTTCCGAGATTGTCCCTTCTCGGCTTCCGTAATCTTTTGTTGGTGAATGAACTCCTTTACAAAATTTCAAAACCAGTCAAGAGTGAAAATCTTATACACTTGCTTGCCAGACAGGTTTTCTGTTCTTTTGAAACTGTGAAAGTTGTTTGCTGTGTCGAAATCGTAAGTTGTTTTTTTTTTAGTTTGTTTGTTTGTTTGTTTGTTTGTTTGTTTGTTTGTTTGTTTGTTTGTTTGTTTGTTTGTTTGTTTGTTTGTTTGTTTGTTTGTTTGTTTGTTTGTTTGTTTGTTTGTTTGTTTGTTTTAAACTTTTTCAAGATTGATACCTAAATACCTTCCATTGGATAGAAACAGGAAAGTAAATTAAAGTTCCGAGCTACAAATCTTTTTAAGTTAAAGATATTTCTTTCTCTGTCATGGACTATATGATTTGGTATAAGTAAAAAAATACTCACAGAAAGCTCATCCTTTAGCTTCAATAACCTTCGTAACCTCGTCAATGTCTTCCTCGCCATGAAAGGTTAAAATATAAAAAGACATATGTAATGCTAAAAGTTTATTTTATTTAAAAAACGAAGCTTTTCGTGTAAAAACACATCATCAGGTTTAATAACATCATCAGGCTTCATAACCTCGTAATCGTACTTCCTGCGAAAACAGATTAAAAAAATTGAGATATAAAGGTGTGCTCTGCTCTCAAACACTTGTATCCCTACTTTTTCAAGAAACAAAGGAGATATGAAAGTTTAAGTAGAAAAAAAGATTATTTGGTCAGAAATTCCATCCGGGTTTGCACTTTTTTGCCTCTGTATAGATAGAAGTGCAGAAAAGGAGTAATCACGGCTACTTTAAATGATGTTTTTTTGAAGTTTGAATACATTTTCTTAATGTCTCACTAGTGTTGCCATGATAACATATGAAAGCTCATCAAACAATGATTTTGATTATGACATTAACGGTTACCAGTTGCACAGACGAAAGGGAAGACTAAAAACAATTTGAAAAATTTAACGCTTTATTTCCTGAAGAAAAGTACTCCTATGTATTTGATTGAACCAATTTCAATATTTACAGATCAGTGGAAGTTGTTCAACTGCCAAAAATATGAGCTAACAAGTGATAAACTACAAAGTTTTGGAGAACCGTGGGAAGGAAGTGATGCTGTGTTAATTGTTGAGGAAACTCAATTTTACGTGCACTCTATTGTACTTAGTCTAGCTTCACCCGTGTTTAAGAGATTATTCGGTTCGAAAAAAGCCTCTGGGAAAGTTGTCAATCTTAATGGAAAGTCAAAAGACGTGGTGAAAGATGTTTTGAATATCATTTACAATGGACGAACTTCACGCTTTTGTTTGAGCTTTCCTGTTTGAGTAAAAATGTTAAAGGAGAATTAAGCCTCCGAATAAGAATTCTTCAAAGAGGTAAAAAAAAAGTTTATGTTTTAAACTTACCAAAAATTCAAATTTTAAAATTTCAAAATGTATTTTGATGAGAAAACAATCGCTCCAAATCAACAACAGTAGTAATCGCCATTTAATTTTTTTAAAGCCATGGCTGATTCTGGAAACAATTTTTTTCTGACGAGCATTAAGCTCAACTAGCAAAGTTTGCGCTACATGAAAATGGCAACAAATAATGTTGATATGGAAAATTCAAGTTCCTCTTCAGGCTATTCATATTCAGAGAAGGGATATTTCAGTGATTTTAGCGAAACATCATCTAAAGGATGTTACATGAACGAAGGCGAAGGAATATTCAGAGAGGAAAATTCCTTAAAAAAAATATATTTTAGAAAATGGTTCAAGTGATAGTGATGAGGATAACGATGATCTAGATTCAAGTAGACTTGAGAAATTGCATTAGTGTGCCTGTACATGTTGTCAATGGCTTCACCCTTGTTAAATGCAATTCTCAACATTGTTAAAATGATAAGTTGAACAACAAAAAAATGTATATAACGAGGATGCACAGCCATTTCAAAATTTATTTCAGTTATTCAGACAGCCAGTATACGATATCGATGCTACCAGGAAAAAATTTAAAGAACTTTCCTCATATACCAATAATTAAGTTATTTTTCGCCAAAAAAAAACCTTCTCTAAATATTTTACGACAGCTTTTCAAAACAAAAACTCCCTGGTTTTTCACTTAGTAATCATTCAGCAGGTTTCGTGCTTCAAATACTGCGCTCCATCATAGATTTAATTCTCAAATTGTATTAATGTCTTTTAAAGAAATTAATTAAATAACGGACAAGAACCCAGGTGATTCAATTACGATTTGTTTTGAAGGATCCTTGAAGAATGTAAAGTTTTAAAAAAATAAAGGGGGTGCTGCAAATAAGATGAGCGTAAAATACGTCACTGACCTCCATTGTAGATATTATTTTTTTGTGTTAATACGACGATGCGGTAATCAATTTAGAGTCCTAAAAAAGTGTATTGAAAACTCTTTTTTTGGAAATTTTTATGTTTTTTATGGAAAAAGCTAGGATCATAGAAGGTATTTTCAATGGAAATTTTTTTGGGCTTAATTCTCCTTTAACAAAATGGTAGCTAGATCGACCTACTGCAGCATGGACTGCTGCATTTGATGTTCGACTGAAAACGTATTATTTATTACTTAACCTGTTCCAAGAGTGACATCTTAGATTGTCAACCTACTCCAACGGAGTATTTTCAACCAAAATGTTTATTTTTATAAGAAAGTTTTAACATTTTCACATTTAATTTCAAAAAAAGTATAATAAAATATCACCGGCCGTAAAAGTTTCTAATATAGATTTAATATCTTTCTCGTAAATACTTAAATACGTAAATTGTTGTTTGACGTCTTTTCATCTTCATGACCTACCCTGTATGTGATTCTAACTGCTGCGCTTTTCCTATTTAGCTGACACAAACTTTGAGGAGATGCTTGTTATTGGAACGGAATATGAAATCAAGGCAATCTTTGAAGTTGTCGATTACTATTTAGCGGTTTCAAGTATTCTAAAGAGTTGCTTTACTTGGCGGACAAATTCAAACTAAAGCGAACGCTCAAGCGTATGATGGCTTACATGGTTCACAATGAGGCACCAAATGTCTCGGTTAATTGGTCGGAGAATCTCCCTACATTACCGGCGGTTAACTCCAATACCGGGAGATATACTGCATCGTTTTTTGGT
Organism: Turritopsis rubra; assembly: GCA_039566895.2. Taxonomy (NCBI): domain Eukaryota; kingdom Metazoa; phylum Cnidaria; class Hydrozoa; order Anthoathecata; family Oceaniidae; genus Turritopsis; species Turritopsis rubra. The sequence continues at coordinate 3,778,049 of CM077622.1, forward strand.
TTCGATGGAGACCGTGTATCTAATGATAACCATGTTTGAAATTCTAATAACTAGATTGATTCCATTTTCGCAAGCGTCAGTAACAGGAGATAGTCAAATACCAACTCACTACAACATATCATTTTCAGCAGAAAAGTACATAGCCTTACAAAACATTGTGAATGATTGCTGTTACCGATTTTCTGATGCACGCGCTTACTATGACAAGCGATTTGGTTCTTACAATAACTGAACGAACGATTCCAGAAATATGAACAGACTGACAAGAGGCTTTATAAAAAGAATGATGTTGAAGAAACACTATGTTCTGAAGATTTTGTTTTCACATTTTATTGTATTTTGAGAAAATTTTCCACATGATTTTAATGTCTTGCTAGAGTTCTGTTCGCCACAAGCATTCCGAAAGCAAATAGGCATAAATATAAGCAGGTTTTCTGTATGCGTTGATGGCGTGCGTTGTTCGGCGCCCTTTCCCCTAAGGGGTGTAGGGGCGTCTTTGGGAGCAATAGGTTCCACCAAATCGGTTTTCTAGTTTTGGAAGTTGAGAACGGGCTTGAAAACTCGGAAAGCTCTCAAAAAGAATTTTTAAAACTTAATTTTCTAAGAAGTTGTTTTTCTGAATTTCTAGCAGTTGCACAGATGTGTAGCAACAGAAGAAACAATTTCAAAAATAAAAAATGCTCTGCAGGAAAGTAGGCTTATATTTGACAATGTATTTGTATGAATTTATTTACAGATCCTTGGAAGGTGTTCATCTGCCAAAATAATAATGAGCGAACTGGAGGTAACAAAAGATGAAGTTAAAAGTTATGGAGAACCGTGGGAAGGAAGTGATGCTGTGTTAATTGTTGAAAAAACTCAAATTTACGTGCACTCTATTGTACTTAGTCTGGCTTCACCCGTGTTTAAGAGATTATTCGGTTCGACAGAAACCTCTGGGAAAGTTGTCAATCTTAATGGGAAATCGAAAGACGTGGTGAAAATTGTTTTGAATATCATTTACAATGGAAGAAGTGAAAATCTTAAAGGTATACAAATTTTTATAAACGGAATGTTTCGATCTAATTCCAAAGGTATAGTGCTATAGAGGCAAATTCATGGTGTTGATTGAGCATTGTAGGTTGATTAAAAATAATTACAATTAAATGCCCTTGCATGGATTTCTGCATCATTTGCTTGTCATTTTCACAATTTTCTTTTACATTTTTTTCCTTTCATTTGCAGCCTTTATCTCTGAAAATGATTGAATTCTCTGTTTACACTATTGCATTTTCTCAAAAATAAAATTTGTTTTTATTAATCAAATAGTAGTCAAACTAGCTTTTAAGTTAATCTGTTTATATTTTATTTTGTATGTGTTAAAATAAACATTCCATTATAAACTTTCTCTCACAGCAATCAGGAGGTGTCAAAATTGACACAATTTTCTGAGCAATAGCAAACCCTTTACACTTCAAAAATTAAAAGCAATTCAGCGTTTTATGCTAGGAAGCAAAAAAAGAAGAAGAAGATGCCCTTTCATGCAGAAGGATTTCTGCAAATCAGCTGAAAATGCTGAAATGAGTCATTTAAGAGAAAGCCAAAGTTCTTATAATGAAATAATGATGAAATAATGAACACAGTCCACGAAGGCTAGCATAAGAAATTATACGGTTTCATGTCACTAGACCGCTTAAAATTAAAATTAAAAATGTCGAGAAATATAAAAAATGTCAAAAGGTAAATTAAATGGTTTTCGAAAAACATATGAAGTATACGTAAACATGTACATATCGGAAACGCATTAGAATATTTTTAAGGCTTCACCGTTTTGGCAGTATAAATTAGAACAACATCAACATTGTTGATTAAAAAGATTTCCCTAGACAGTTTGTCCCAGAATATTCGTTTTATCAATGTTTATGATAATATTAACTCCAGAGGAAATAGAAGCTTTACATAGCCTGGGTGTCTCAATAATGTCTTTTTTAAATACGGTCCTAAATGGCCAAATCCGATTTTTGCCTTGGCCTAATAAGGGCCGACCAAAAGGGCCAATATAAGGTATTGTGAAAACATGTCATCGTAACAATCAATAGTGGTTCAAATCCGATGGCGGATTATTTCAATTATATTTTTCGTTTAACACTAAATATGTCTGTAATCATTTTACTGTAACCTAGGAGGATAGCTGTACATTTACTTATTGTGACTTATTCTAGTAAAAAAACAAAAACGCCTATCATCGGATTTGAATCACTATGTTCTCGAAAAGAAATGCAAAGGTTTATGCCATAGAAATTGGAATAGAAATTGGAAAACCATATAGATGATCTTCGGGATCTTCAATCACGTTGAAGATAAATCCTTTTTTGCAACATTGGTATTATTCTTTTTACGAAATTAACTTTTTTTGTGTTCAACTTCTTTTCCCAAACATAAACAAAATAACGCTTATACAGGCTGGCCGTTTCATAGTTTACGCAATGCAATGTCACAAAAACATCCTGCAACATTGAAAGGTTTTTTTGAATTGCTTGAAAAAAAGTGAATTTCGTGAAATTCGTGGAAAAAATAATTCCAATAATGCACGCCTAATATATTTTGCTGATTTTGCTCATTAGGGACAATTTTCTTTAATCTTTAACACTGAAACGAGGTCCGTATGGATAAGTTCATGATGCGACATATAAACATGAATTCGGGAAAGGTGTATTGCATAATAAAAATCGCACTCATTGTAAACTTTTCAAAAATGTAGATCTAGATCTGTTGTCATTTCTACTTCACCGCAATTATGGGCTAAGATAACTGCTATGTTTGTTATTTTTTTATAAGCTGACACAAACTTTGAGGAGATGCTTGTTATTGGAACGGAATATGAAATCAAGGCAGTCTTTGAAGTTGCTGATTATTTCTTATGCGGTTTCAAGTATTCTAAAGAGTTGCTTTACTTGGCGGACAAATTCAAACTAAAGCGAACGCTCAAGCGTATGATGGCTTACATGGTTCACAATGAGGCACCAAATGTCTCGGTTAATTGGTCGGAGAATCTCCCTACATTACCGGCGGTTAACTCCAATACCGGGAGATATACTGCATCGTTTTTTGGTTTTGATGGAGACCGTGTATCTAACGATACCATGTTTGAGATTCTCATAGCTAGATTGATTCCATTTTCGGAAGCGCCAGTAACAGAAGATAGTCAAATACCAACTCACTACAACATATCATTTTCAGCAGAAAAGTACACAGCCTTACAAGAGATTGTGAATGATTGCTGTTACCGATTTTCTGATGCGCATGCTTACTATGACAAGCGATTTGGTTCTTACAATAACTGAATGAACGATTCCGGAAAGTGAACAAACTGACGAAGAGATTCCAAAGGAATCACTATATCATGAAGATTTTGTTTTCACATTTTACTATATTTGAAAAAAAGTTTGTTCCGTATACATTTTTCCTTTTAGCTCTTTCCATGAAAGCTTGCTTTTAATGTATAATGTACAATGTACATGTAATGTACGGGGAAGGAATGGGATAGAAAACATCGGGGGGAAATTAAGTCGGAAAAAGTTTTAGTAAAAATGTTAGTCCCTTTTTCCCAATTAGTTTGATTTCATTAGAAAATGGTTGAATGGTAAATTCAAAAGAATAAAATAACCAGGAAATAATCAAAATGGATTTTGATATTCTTGTGGAGCAGTGATTTCATTTTGAAAATGGCACAATGGATGATCTGACTTAATACACACAATGTTTAGCATCTTTTTCGAGGATGTCGAACAAGTTCTTAAATACCGCAATCAAATATTTATTACTGGATAGGAATTGTTCCATGCATAGGTCTGTTGTATTTTTATGAAAGTACAATACACCTTTCCCGAATTCATGTTTATATGTCATGTTTATAATTAACGAAAATTGTCCCACTGCGATTTGCTAATGAGCAAGATAAATAAATAAATAAATAAATACCGTGAAACAATGTAAAGCATCAAAACGAGGCCCGTATGGACAGCTGTGTCAGGAAGCGACATATAAACGTGAATTCGGGAAAGGTGTATTGCGTCCAACGGTGTCATATTGGAATAAAATCTTCAAGCTTTGAGGCTAAATACCTCATGGTCAAGTGTACCAACTCAATTGAAATCATTATATTGAGTGTGTGGGATTTTGTAGTTTCCTTCCATTAAATTCTTTCAATCACACCCCCGTGATAGTGTGATGAGGATTGGTGTTTTGGAATTGATAAGATTAACGGTGTTTTAGCATATCTGTCGTGAAACTGTTGTTCAACTTGAAGAGTGAGAAACTGAACTTCCTTTTAGCTATGTTCCCAGCACAGGGTTCACCAGAGATTTATGTCCAGCAAAAGAAAAAGGGAATAGTACACCTTCTGAAAATCCTTAAAAAGAGAGAGAGGCTTATATGACATAATTTAAGTATCAAATGAACCGGTTGTTGTAGTAAACGCTCATTACGATCGTAATGTTATTACTCAGACCATGGCGTACTTAGTGCACCATGATTCAGCCCAAAGATGAAACCAAAATCTGCGTTAAGCGATGGCTTTTCTACGCTTTCATAAATATTGCAATTCTTTCTAAGGAAACAGGTTCTGGTGAGCATGAATTGATATCCAAGCAATCAACTTCAATACAAGATGAGGTGCCCCAGTCCATTTTCCGAAAGCAAATTACACAAAATAAACAATTAAATAAAAAGTATGAATATTTAATTCGAAATTCAAAGAGAATTGTTATATTTAGATATCAAAATTTTCAAGAAATATGTTATACTTCAATAATTGAAAATTCACTTTTTTGTTTGGCTCAGTTAAGGCTGCATTCTTCTTCATCAGCTCCAAACTTTCATCGATTTCACAGCGACATCAGTGATATTTTATTCATAGGCAACGATGCACCAGCAATAGAGAAAGGTTACTTATTGAACTGAAGAGCGATTCAATTAGAGTTAACTTGATATTTCCTTTGACATCACCAAACAAACTTGTTCCTGAATACCGCGTGAGGTAGGCGTATATCGCATACTTTAAATTGGGCTATGATAACATTCAAGAACCAACGTTTCTTCTCCTCATGTTCAAATTGGCCTTGAAAATATGTTAAATATGTTATAAATGTGACTCTCCGAAAATTTCAACCAGTTCGCCCTGACAGGTTTTGAATGCAATATCATTGTAGCACTGTGCAGAAAGCTTATGAATAATTGAGGACATATGAAAACGAAGCTGAATTTGATTTTCAATTAAAAATTAGAAATCAGATGTCTATAAAATTAATAAGTTGGTTGCGTATAACCAAGAATTTACTTTATACAGAAAAATCCCCGAAAGACTTACTTCAAAGGGTAGATAAGAAATTTGCGCAATATTTTAACTTTGTCTGTTACAGCAGCTGCGGTTCCGTCTCGTTTTGATGCAATTCATTGTTTTACTGATTTTATAACTTACATAATGACTTAGAAATGATCTCTATTATTCCAATTCCCCGTAGTGTAGTTAAAAGCGATTTTGATATTGAAAACGAGGCGGAACATGCTAACTACTACGGTGATCAAACAGAAATTCTATAAAGTATCGGGCTCCCTGCATAAAATGGAAATAAAGCTTCGATTGTGGAATACACCTTTTACGAATTTCTGTTTAAACACCGTGTTAATTCTTACCTATCAAGTTTCGCCTCGTTTCTATGCATTTTATTTTTATACTAATATAATAGCGTTATTACCAAGCAATAGTCACTTATTATTCCAATTTCCCAGTAGAATAATTAAAAGTGATTAAGATCTTAGAAACAAGGCCATACTTGTTGCCTAGGACAGACTTTCCCTTTCCCTTTTCGTTTATTAGTTTACTTTTTAAGTTAGGGTTTTGTAACCTATGGCGCAAACCAGTCTTTAAAGAAAATTTGAAGTCTTTCTCGCTTGGCCAGGATATGTTTCAAAATCTTGAATAAAGATTTTGCCAATCATCCTTAAAAGCATCCATGTAAAGTCATTTCCCCAAATAATTAATTCCCTTTTATTACATGTATATAATGACCTTCCACTATCTGTAATGCAAGGATGTGGATTTTTTTAGGTCTGCCCCTTGAAATCAAATTTTCATTTTCTACTTAAATTTTGTGGACATGGTTAAAAATATATCTTCCAATATATCTTTTCCTGGCTTTACGAAAACAGCAATTATCCCATGTATTCCGTTGATGTTAGTCTTCAAATGGTCATTTGAAAGTAATTGATAAGTACTTACCTTCTTACATTCTTGCAAAATAGAATTGTAGAAAGATTTATTCTCAACTGTTTCTAAAAACTGTTTGTATGCATCTGTACTTGTCTATTACTCGTCTTCACACGTGACTCAACAACACAGCTTTGTACTCGTCCGTGACTCTTTCACAGTCTGTAGTTATAGAAAAGCTCGAATAAAAGGGGGTACCTCTGAATTATCAAACCCAATTTAAGACTTAAAAATGCAGGATGTGTCTAATAACTATTAACGCCACAACAAGTTCACTGAAGAAACTGTGATTTACCTTTAATTAGGAGCTTGCTCTAACATAAAAAACATTTTTCTCATCTAAATCAGCCACAAAAGACCTAAGTTCTATATATAATGTGTTGAAAAAGAATGAATATATTTGTAAACAAATCAAAATATTTACTACCTCTTCAGCAGAATCTTTGTTTTTCCTTTGAAACCTTTAGAAAAAGATATATTTGTCTAGTGGAAATCCGCTATAATGCATTTTCCAAAGATGATTATTACAAAGGCACGAGAATAGCCAATCAGGAATGGTTTGCTGGATTTTCATCTTAAACAATGAGAATTTATATTAATAGGAAAAAACTACTTCGAAAGAATTGCACCCAAGCCAAGGGCTATACATTCTACAATCAAAAAAGAGGGCCAACCCAAGGTCAAGTGTTTTGATTTAATAACACAATATCGTGTACAATTTAATTTGAAGTATGCAGCCCGATTAAAAAAAGCGAGAACAAAGGATTCTACTACAAAAGCAAGTTTGTGCATTCCTGATTTATACGAACATCAGCTGTCCAGTGGGCAAAATCTTCAAAAAGCCTATGTGGAGGAGAGTTTTCTATAGGAATGGCAATCAATATCACCTGCTGTTTTAATAAAAAAAACACTCATCCACAGAGACTTTTTTAAGATTTTGGCCGATGGGTGTCAGTTGAAGAGAAGAAAGGTGATAAAGATCTTTGGAAAGGGAAATATGGTGACATTTTCATGGAATTTCTAAAGTTCTATTCTATTCTACCCTAAACTGAAAAAAACTATACAATGAGATGAAATTATGTTCAATGTTTTACAAAAAGTCTTTTATAAAAACGAACCTCGAGCCACCTGAATACAAAAAAAATTATCTTTTTGGATGAAACTACGAATGTATTATGGAAGCCCCACAAACAAATAAACGAGGGACATTAGCTGGTACCAATCAGACAAATAGAAATGCAGCCACGCCATATGAATTTTTACCCCTGTTGTTCCCGCCAATTTCATTTCAAGTCAGTTTATGTTTTCCCGGTCAAATCCTTAACGCTAAATGGCTCAATATGATCACAACATTGGTATGCTTTCTTCTTGCTTTTTCGTCTTAGGGAGAGATTTGTAGAATGTCTTGATTTTTCTGCCTGTTACTCCACCAAACATATAGACAAACATTAGAAGTACACCACATTGACTTGCGCCAACACGTTGTAAGGAGGTATATGCTTTAAAAAATTAGTTAATTTTCATTTGCAGGCGTTATTGAATCTAATGCCTTCGGTTATGCTAAGAACAATGACTAACGGTAACTTTATTGATGGTAAGTTTTATTCAAATTGTTTTTGTAAAGAGATTTTGGACAAAAACGTAATATAGAACAAGCTTTCAAACACAGCCGATTAAACCATATCATCTACATTCATCTTCAGCTTCATTATCAGACATTTTTTACAAGAGTTTGCCCAAGCAAGAACCTGACGGCTGTGAGGACCTTGTTTATGAAATCGGAGTTATCATATCGTACTAAGTTTTAATTAGGAAAAAAATGAAGTGGACTGATAACTTAGAGCGATTTATTTCGAAATACATGCTTAAATTAAGCAATCACAGAAATGCAACAGAATTACTTTATCTTACCTTGATATGCAATGTCTTTCATTTGATATGCTCAGTGACAAGAGAAAAATCTTCTTACCTATCATAATTATATAAACCTTGTACAGTTAACAGTAGCTGTGGAGTAATTTTCGAGTATTATCCATGTAATATTATAACCACCTTTGTATAATGAGCTATCATTATGTCAAAATGGAGGAGGTGGCTAGTAATGATGGAGATGATGCAGAAGAAGAAGAAAAATCATTTTGAAGAACCAGTTCACAATTTTCTTCTGTTTTATCTTTAAAAGATTTGACTGTTCAATTTGTTTAATTTGCAGCATAGTCAACGTTAGAATACTTAACAATTAAATCCCCCTTTTTTAAAAACGCACATTCAAATGAACGCGGTATTGCATGTCTAGCAATATTTTCAAAATTCACCTGAAATTGTCCTCCTGAAAATTTAAAAATGGGTTTATAAATAGAGGGGAATACAAACGATAGAGTTTACTCTCAGTGTTGAATAATATTCAGCATGAAGTATCTTTTAGTAAAGATTTATCCCTAAAAATAATTTTAAGGTGGTTTATGGAGAGTTTAGAAATTAAATATTGTTCCGATAAAATTTAGGCATATATAACATTTTTTCTTCTGTCATAATCTGTGCCCCTGAAATATTGACCCTGGTACGGCTCTGATAGGGAGTTCAAATAACCTCTCATTTTGAATTTCCTTCTAAGTGTATAACTTGCTGACTATTGTTCGTCCGTTTGCAGGAGGAAAAAAAAGAGAAAAAGAAAAAAAATGAGAAAAAAAAAATGTAATATCATACTCAAAGGGTTAACACTCCCTTTAAAACATATGCATGATCTCGCAAATATTTCAGGCGAAGAAATAAACTACAATAATCTACAATTTTTATTAATGCTGATGCCAAGTTAAAATTCATTCGAAAACCGGGTTTTGTTACACTTAAGACACAGCCCTTAATTTACGATGGACCTGAAGGGTCACAATTACTTTTAAAAAAAATTCACTTTTTCTTATTTTCGTGCGAATTTTCTTATTTTTCTTCTTCGTTTTTAAATTTTATGCATTTTTTTCTATGATAGTGTGAAAAAAGTTTTTTTTCTACACATTATGTTTCTATATTTTTTCCAAGAATTTTTTTCTGAGAATTTTTTTCCAAGAATTTTTTTCTGAGAATTTTTTTCCAAGAATTTTTTTCCAAGAACTTTTTTCCAAGAATTTTTTTCGTTCTGTCAAATAAACTACAAAAGCAATAATGGCTTTCTACCTGCACGTGTCGTAATATCTCAAAAAATGGAGAACGTTGTAAAAAGGGCAGTAGCGGAGTATATGGCTCAAAGAGAAGCCAAAAACGAAGATATGCCCCAGAAATCAAACAACAAACAGCAACAGCGACAGGAGAATAGGCTCAGTGGGCTTTTAACTAAAATACGGAGCAAAAGCAATACATCATCAGGACCAAAGCAAAAAAATAACAAGCGCTTGCAAATTAAATGGTACCGTATAATGATCATTCTTATCAGTTAGTTAGAGTTAATCAAGGTGGTGGCTGTAGGTTTGTAGAAGTCGATGAGGACAGTACTTTTAAAGACATTAAATGCAAAGCTACTGATTTGTTTTTTGATGATTCTTTTAAAAATGCTTATGGAGAAAACGTCTTGGACTGTACAATATCTTTTTGTGATGCTACATTGAATGAATTAGATGAAACATCCAACATATTTGAATATGTGAGGAAGAAAGGTTTTCAACTCAGCAAAACATTTTTTGTGCTTAAGTCTGAGCACCATTATGATTCTGATACTGAAAATGAAGCTTTATGCGATTATTCTGTTAGTACAAAGAGGCGAATATGTTTAAAATGTGGTTGCACATATGTAAATAATTGCCACATTTGCATACAAAATGGTGAGTTAAATGACTCTTTAACAAATGATCAAATGGAAAAGGACCAGTCATACAATGAACCTGTCTTTGATACATACGATTTGTTTGACGATTTACCTCGTGTATTATCAGGTATGACAAGTAATAATCTGGTTGAATCTGCAAATACATCTAATAAAGTTCAAGATTCTAACGAGGAAGAGACAGAGGAAGATCATATTGTATCTCCTGAGCAGCTAAGGGAGTTGAGAGTTGAACACTTCAGGAAAAGGCAACATATAATTCGAATCCATCGTATTAAAGTTTCTAGTGATTTGGTCAAATACTTCATCGAAAATAAGGTTAGGTATATTTTATCGTGCATATGGTAATGGATATTTTCTTATTGACTTTATTATTATCATAATGATTTATTATTGCACATGATGCGACATATAAGACTACCTTTAATAATGATTAATATTATACAGACATCAGTGTCTGATTGTAACACCAATCTTGTCTTTTGTTTTCTTCAGGTTGACGTAAATGATGAAATTAATTACATATTCATTGATCCACGGGGAAAAGAAGAAATAGGTGTTGGCAGTGGTGTAACAAGAGATGTGTATTCTGCTTTCTGGCGGAAAGCCTCTAATAGTTATTTAATTGGAGAGTTAGAACGAGTACCATTTGTAAGGCACGATATGTATAAAGCAGAATGGTCAGCCATTGGAATGATTATAACAAAGGGATATCTTGATATTGGTTACTTTCCAACTATTCTTAGCCATTGTTTCATAAATTATTGTATGTTTGGTAGTGTCACTGATGAGGAACTTATCGAGTCCTTTAAAAAATATTTATCACCTGATGAATGCGCTTTGATTAGCAAGATATTATCCTTGGATTTAATAGAAGATCTGGATGAAAATGAGGACTTACAAGATTTTCTTGATGTTTTCAAATGCCGTACAATAGTAAGCAAAGATAATATCAATACCGTTATTTGCGAAATTGCGAGGCAAGAATTAATCCAGAAACCCCACATCATGGCATCCTGTTGGAAAGATTCATTTATGGAGTTGAAAAAAGAATTTTGTGATTCTAGCGTGGTTAAATGTTTGTATAATAAAATGGAACCAACCACCAAAAGAGTCATTAGTATGCTTGATGCAAACCCTGTTAAAGAGGCACAGAAAGAATCATTTGCATATTTTAAGCACTACATTAAAGGACTTTCAATGGTGGAGTTGAAAAAATTGCTAAAGTTTTTAACTGGGTCAGACTTAATTATTGTTGAAAAAATTGAAGTGGCCTTTAACTCAAACATATCTGAGTTTGAAAGGCGCCCAATTGCACACACTTGTGCTCCAATGTTGGAACTACCTGCTACGTATAACAACTTTTGTGAATTAAGAGAGGAATTTGCTAATATTTTAAGTGAAAGCACATGGGAAATGAACATAATTTAGTTTTCTTTTTTGTATGGAATAGGTGACTAGTTTCAGTCGCAGATCAAGTCTGCATCATTAAGTGGGCTTATTTGCAAGTTTTTATGTGATGCACAAATTTCAACATAACTTTAGATCCGCTGCTGAGTTTGATTATGTTTTGAATTTTGTTTTGCATTTTCTGTTTTTTCCCCATATGGTATGAACAATAGTGAGAAACTTATGTCTGTTATTTTGAATTTTGTTTAAAATTGTGGGTTGTTCACCACTTCAATTTCTTTACATTCATTTTGTTGGTATTTAATATCCCTTCTGCTTGGGTTGTGTTATTTGGATTTGGACAGTTTGAAACTATTTCTTACAGTTGTTCCACTTTTGTTTTTCACACAACAAAATTTTATTTATTTGTATTATCTGCTAAATATTGAAACTGTTATTCTGTTAACTGATTGTGTTAATGTCTATTCCTGAAAGAATGTCAGAAATCCATGGACGCCTATTTTAGGTGGGGTCAGGGTGGAGGGTGTTAAACAAAAACTGGTTCTTTTGCCACTATTTTCTAATCAAATATGTGCTGTTGAATACAAGTACAAGTTTAAGAGTATATATTAATCTTTTCCAGCAGATATAGATATAAGTCTAAAGCTTCCAATGCATTTGTAGGCATGCCTCTTCCAGATTCGTCCATGATTGTTGAAGCAAATTCTTGAAATTCATTTGAATAATCTGAAACATTTGAAATAACGTTAGGATACATTTCATCTATCTCGCTAGAATCAACGTGTATCATGTGGTCCTCAGCATTGAATAAATGAGGTAGATAAAACATGCTATCTGGTCTTCCCCTTGGTCCTGAGTTCCGGCTTTTAGAGATGATGTGTGAGTTCCACTGGCTCGTGATAGACTCCAAGTCGTTGCGAATTAATGACATAAAACAGAATCGAATACAATCAACGTTAACGGGATCTTCGTTAGTAAATAAATCTAAGTCAACTATGTCCTGAAAAAAATCTTTTCCACCAGCCTATTCTACCTCTCTGTAATATCGAACAATAAGTTTCTATTCTTTGGTTTTGGGGCGACGTTATTATGCTAAAAGACTCAAGTGAATCTTCGTCGTCACCGTTTAAACTTCGTAGAAATACATGTATTGGCTCAATCAGTGAGTGCTCTGTGCCATCATCAGCTTTAACTTTAATAGTCCGGGAGCCAGGGGGGTAAACTTTAAGGGTCAGGGGGGAAAATTTTTAACTATACCACAGTGTTGCTATATCATTGGAGTTTCAGAAAAATGATGTTTGCCAGTCTGGATTTTCTTGCCAACGTGTATTTTACAGACCAGAATGGATATACACCTAGAAAAACTGGTCAAAAAGTGATAAGTACAATTAGGCTCATAAAATAAAAACTACAACATCTAAATGGCTGAAAATTGGTGATAACCTAGCCAATGGGATATACAACAAATCTAAATAAAATTTGATTGAGTATTGTCACTTGATTTGATGACGTCAGCAAAAATTTCTTGTTTTTTTGCTATTTTTCCTTATTTTTTCAACAATAAATAGCTATAAGTTCCTGAACTTGGGATATTTCTCACGTAAATTGACATAAAGAGTATCACAAAATCATGTTCCACCATTTGACATAAGAAAAAAATCAAAAAACTAATTAGCTGTGTATTTTACGGACCAGAATAAAAGTAAAGATATGATAAGATTTTTGAGGAATTTTTACGAAAAAGTGCTTATCATCCAACACTTGGTACTGTTTTACAAAGTGTGTATAAAATAAGTGTTATTCATAGTTTAGTTATTCATATTGGTTAACAAGCCTCCACTTTGTCAAAATTTGTTGAACTTGTATCTGTTATCAGTTTCCGAACTGATTTCTAGCAGGGCAGGGCAGGGCAGCCCTATACTGCATAAATATTAAATGTTGAGAAATACATCATTCGACATCATCGTAATCATCACTGGCTGAGTCTTCAGATTCGGTAAAGTCACTCTCAAATTGTTCATTTCTATTGCTACATTGCTTACACTTGCACATTTCCGTGCAGTTCATGTTTGCCTTTCTACAAGCACAGAGATTGTTATCGCAAGATGACTTTTTACATCCACAAGAAACAAATTGAAGGATAGCATCAGGTGCAGCTGGTTGGCTCGTCCATTTAATTTCTAGATTACCTTCCTCAGTTCTTTTCCACCCATGATCTTGAGGATTCAAATATTCATGTTCACGTTCGAGAGCACGCTTCCATTCAAACGCTTGGTAATTAGCACGTTGTAGGTGTAGCTTAAGCGCATCAGATGTTGGAGGTAGTTTGTGTGGATCGGGAAATTTACTTTTACTGGTAAACAATCGATATCTTGCTTCATTGACATTGCTGCAGTCTTTGACACCGTATAATGCACATGTAAACTCCTCCAAGGTTTCGAGTGTACCTTCATTTAGGTGATCTGAAGCTCCAAGAAGACGCATTGCTATCATCCACCTTTCCTCCATGTTAACCAACTTCAGACATTTAACTTTGCCAATACCATTAAGGCAACTTGTGGTGTCACATCCTGAAAATGCGTGGATACCTGGTAACGCATCGAGCAGATCATCTTGTAATGAATTTGAAGACATGTCGTACAGGGAAAGTTTTGATCCTGTTCCAATCTCTAAATACAATCTTGCTTCAATTTTTGATGCAAAGTACAGAGACAATACTGCAACATCTGTGTCTACTGTGATGATACAAACAGATTCAAAGCCTAAAGATGCCGCAAACTGTGAGCATAAGAACATCTTTGTATCTGCTTCCTCTTGCAATGACCTCAATTCTTCTGTGACTCGTTTTTCTAGGCGACCTCTGTTGACCTTTATGCAGTACGCATCATCTTTGCAAGTAACATACAATTCTCTGTTGGAAAGGAAATTGACATTGCCTTCATTTTGCGACCAATCATCAATGAGAAATTGTACCAGTTCAATCTTGTTATCGGGATGTTGCAAGTACTTGCTCCATGATTTTGGCCTTTGTTGGTCACGATGCAAGATTTTGATCCTCAGTGATCCAATTGCTGAGCGTCGTCTTCTTTCGAGCGATTTGATGGAAGAAGGCAAATAATAATCGGTAACGAAGAACACTACTCGACATTTTCTGCTGTACATCTTCTTCAGTAGATAATCGGCAATTTCACCAAATGTAGAAAGAGTAGGAGGAAGTTTTTGGAAGAGCACCATGTCATCAAATATAGGTGCACTGTTTTCCGGACATTCTTGAACAACTGTTGCAGATTTGGACAGTTCTGTGAATAGTTTTGATTTGACTGTTTTTGACAAAGTTTCGTCTGGATTCGCTAATGATAGTGGTAACGGAGTTAACTCAAAGTTAAGGGTATCTCTCATATTGACTTCGCGGTCTTTTGATACCAACATCAACCTTGCAAAAGTTTTTCTGTCAGATCGGAGTGCCATCACTAATCCCTTTTCTTTGGAGATTGTCTTCTTCAGTGTACTGTCAAATGTATTAAGGTTATTCTTCTTTACTGGGTCGTTGAAATTTTCCTCGTTTGTGTTGATACGGTTGTTCACAAATGTTTCCAAACATGATGAACCTACTTGTTCTGCACGACTCAAGTCATTCACCACTTCTACTGGAGCTGATATTCCAGAGTTAATTGAAACCAGCTGTTCACTAACTCGAAATGGATTTGCCCAATTAGAAATTACTTCATAGCAATCATTTACCATAACTTCGTCGTGGAGCTTCCGTGTTTTTCCCAGATCTTTTGTTCCAGAAGATGGTTGGTCCACGTCTATGCTCTTTTTGAAGTCACAGCTCATTTGAGCAATGATATGGCTAGAGAAAACCCATCTTTGTACAGAACCTACAGAGGTTGCGATACCAATTATACCACCAGGCCCTTTTTGCTCCTTGTTAATAGTTTGCTCGATGACTTGATCAGGCGTTTTATGTTACGTAGAATATCATCCATGTATCTTGATCACCTTCAGTTCTCTTTACAGCGAAGTTACCGTTTTGAAATTCGGTATAGATTTCAGGCTTAGCTTGTGCAAGATCTTTGAGTGTAGCCCAACAATAGGTAAAATGGCGAGCGTAGTTGACCCTGTCATAGGCATGAAACCATGGAAGCATTCTTTCCATGCTACTTAAATGCAGCTCCCAGTCAGCACTTCTAGTTGATTTGATGTAATCCAACAAAATTTCGACTAAATCCAAGAAAGTTTGCCAAAACTTTGCCATTGGACCATATGCGTTGTTTCGAATTTCCTCTTCAAATTGCTCGAAGTAACCTCGCAATGTCTCGGAACAGTTAACAACCTAAGCAAAAAGGATTGATTACTTTAAGAGAAGAAATTTTCTCGGGAAAAAAAGTTCGCGGATTTTGTGGTTTCTATTGTTCTATGACAAAAGGCTATTGTTCTAGAACAAAAGAACGTCCACGAACCGCGAAATTAAATTCCCGCTCAAATTTCTTCTCTTACAGTTTTATCTTACCTTTTGCATGTTAGATTTATTCCGTGATTCAACAAGATGCATCAACTCTTCCGACTCAAGAAATGCTGCAACAACGTCATGTTTTCCCATCTCTTGCATCCAATCTTCAAACGTATGTAGTTGCAATGTCATGATGTTAACGAGCGATGGGTTATATAAACAAGTTGATGGTCTGGCAATGGGCAGTCCACCCGCTCCAATGTTGGCAAATGGATGGATGAGCAAATATGATGAAACGATTCAAGGTCGAGCACCGTTATACTCAAGATACATGGATGATATTCTACGTAACATAAAACGAGCTGAGAAAGAGAGAAAACTACATGAAATCAACAACCTACACCCTTCCTTGAAGTTCACCATTGCACATGAAACCAACGGTTGCCTTCCTTTCTTGGATATGCTAATTCGAAATGACAACGGTAAATTGTCTTCTACCTGGTATACAAAACCAACAGACACGGGTCTAACTATGAACTTCCATGCATTGGCGCCGGAACGGTACAAGCGGTCAGTGGTCTCAGGGATGGTGCATCGAATTGTACAAGCCTGTAGCACATGGAAAGGAGTCCACGAAAGTCTGGAGAAAGCAAAGGGAATTCTTGAAAACAACCAATATCCACCACGCTTCTACAACCCAATCATTAAAAATTGTTTGACATCCATTTTGGGCAAACAAGACAAAGAACCAGATCCGGATGAGGAAAAGAAAGAAGTCAAACTACTATTCATTCAGTACCGTGGCCAATTTTCTGACAAGTTTGAACATTCGTTGAAGAAAATAACTGCGCCATGCAAAGTTGTTTTTACAACGAAAAAAGTTAGAAATTTATTACCATCATTGAAAACGCAAGTAGAAAAGGACCTTAAAAGTCGAGTGGTGTACAAATTCAATTGTTCGCGATGTGAGTCGTGTTATGTCGGACAAACGAGCCGACATCTTATCACCCGTTTTAAGGAACATTTGAACGCGTCAAAACCGGTAGCACGTCATATGAAGGGATGTAACAACAACCCCACTTTCGATGACGTAACGATCTTAGCGTCATCATCGAGATCAATGAGCCATTTAATGATTTTGGAAGCATTATACATCAGGGAGTTGAAACCGTCAATCAACACGAGAGACGAATATAAACAACACGAATTAGTAATTAGGTTGTAGATAGATGTTGATAACGAAGTTAGCTTAACCTTTGTACATAATGTTTTTACTGTTTTTACTGTTTTTAAACTGTTTTTTATTTTAATTTTAGAAAGAATCTGATGATGGAACCTAGTGTTTCGAAATATATTATTCAATAAAATTACATTGTTGGTTTATACCTGATATCAAATTGTTTGGTCACAATGTTTTTACCTTATAAATTACTTCAATCTTCAAACGATTCTAGCTTTAGCCGAGATAATGCCTCGTATACAGTTTTCAAAACACGGAAGCCACGATTATAGTGCTTTCCTCTGAGAACTGCTTCAACGCTGCCAGGTCCGGTGAGGTTGGCTTCAATAATCATCTCTCTGAGACCTGCTGACCCGAATCTTTTCCCTAATACAGCCATGAAGATACAGCATGCATGGAATGGTCCCATTCGAAGATTAATGAAGATTTGGAGATCTTGATTGATTGGATTAGTCAACACCTTTAACGCCTTGGCATATATCGCATGATCAAGGACAAGATCCGCATAGCTCAAACCAATTGCTTCTGCCTTAGCTTTGACTTGTTTTAGAATCTCCTGGACTGTGTCAAATTTGGTAGGAGACTGGCTTATGGCTGGTAAATAATGCACTGAGTGTATTTGCCTTGGTCCAGCACTAGCAGTTTCACTGAAGAACCCCGTCCAACTTGGAACTTGCTGCTTCACCCCGTTTTCAGCTGCCTTCATTCTTGAAATAACCCAGATTATATTTTCAAGTTTTGATAGCATATCTCCAATATGATGATTGTTGCGTTCAATATTTGACAGAGTCGGGGGATGTTGTCTCTCTTTTGGTTGGTAATATGGTGCAACTTCAATGGGGATGGGCTTGAAGGAGCGTCGGCGTTTCAGAGGATTTGCAGGAGTTGGTGGTGCATTCATTTCACAGTGATATTTCTCTTGAATAATTATCCCATTAGTGCAATGCATGGTAGCGCCACTGATGGTTTCCGGATTATGGTCACAGTTGTCATAAACAAAAGTGACAAAGGTTGAAGGCTGTACATTGTTGGGAACATAGGACAAAGAACAAATGTTACGACATTCTTGTTCTGCCACAAATGTTTCGAAACGATTCACCTCACAGTACGAAATCGAATGTCCAAGTTTATTGAGACATTGAACCATCAGTTTAGAGCCTGTTTTCCTTTTTGTAAACACGCCCAGCTGCAAATGTTTCACTGTTTTTATTTTGCCATTACTGGTTGCATAAAGCACATCCTGTCCAATTGAGTTTACAAGTCTCAAACTTCTTTTAGTTTCAGTGTTTGAAATAAGAGCTTCTAAGAAGTTCTTTAACAGTTCAGGTAACTCCACATTGTCGCTATTTATTTCACTAAGTGGAGGAGGCCAGCTACTGAAAGGTCCTTTGAAATCTTTGAATTCTTCTTTAATCATTGTGGCAACTGCTTTCACTTTTTCTAAAGCTGTATTTAATCGTGTTTTGATGGGTGTTTCTGAAGTGCTGAATATTATTTCTGCTGATGTAGCCGACCTTTTGAAAAAGTCTACTTTCTTTCTAAATCTATTGATAATACGGGATTTTAAAACCTGGTTCTGTGCACCTTTCACTTCAATTCCTCGTTCATTTTGAATGTTTTTATACATATTTGTCAGGTGAGTAATTTTCACAATCTCACCCTCGTTGATTACGGCATCCTCAATGTATTGAGCCAACGATTCAAAACATTCATTTCGACATTCAGAATGATCATCCTGAACAGAACTCTCTTTCTTTCGACCAATATCTCGGTAGCATGAACGATGGAAGCAGAACTCCTTTGAAATAACATCTGATGGACCAAGTGCAGCCATCTGCGCTTGCTGATAATCATTTCCATTTAGACAGTACTCGATAAGGCTTTGTGCACTTGTTGTCGTCACACATTTCACTGTACTTTCGTAACCGCTACCTTTGGAGTTTGTTTTCTTCTTCATGCAAATAATGCAAACTTTATGAGCAAGGATCAAACCTAAGATTAAGATAAAGCATATGTAAAACCGTAAAACAAATCTAAACTATAAAGTAATGCATGAATTCATTACTTCTAATAAACATTTTATTGCACTTATCGCCACACTAATGCCAATTATTAATATCAAAGGCTAGAGGTAATTGCTTCAATACTAGCTGTTTGTAATGAGTTTTTGGTATATGCTTACCCCTGAATGTTTTATCTCTGTGACTACTTCTTGCTGCATTACTAAGAGGTTGTTGTCCATCGCTGTGCTGTATCTTCTCGTTATCTGGAGTCGACTTTACATTGGTATATGACTGGTAACACTTTCTGTGATATCCATATAGTGCAGTATCTGGTGGGTTACCAACATCGTGCTGATCTAACAGGTGATCTTCTCTTTTCTGTGACGAAGTGTAGGCTTTCTAAATCAACAGGAACAAAAAGGTCCAGTTAACAGAGCAGTGACATTATGATGATGACTTTTTGTCTAATACAAACTCTATATCTTACCTTCCATGAGATGTCTGTAAAAGCTGACACTGATTCTGTCACATTCCTAACATGGATTATACAAGTTCTTTGATTTTTCTCTTTTCGTTTCTTTCTTTTCTTTTTCTTTGGAGAATCCTGCCACTGACAATCACTCATTATTTTTTATCAATTTATTATTAATTTGTAACTAAGAAAAGACAACACATTAGAGCTATGCAAATATATTCCATATAAGTTCTTCCTGACCTTGTAAATAAACGCAAGAAGGAGGGATAAACTATGTCAGTGAAGACATTACATTGCAAGAGAGAATGAAAAGTTAAATAACTTTGGAACGCTTGGTGGAATTTATATTTGGCAGGAATTAAAAAATTAGAACAATTAGCACTTCATAAAAATTCATCGAAAATCTTATATTATATCGTATTTTTCTTATACTATTATTCTGGTCCGTAAAATACACAGCTAATTAGTTTTTTGATTTTTTTCTTATGTCAAATGGTGGAACATGATTTTGTGATACTCTTTATGTCAATTTATGTGAGAAATATCCCAAGTTCAGGAACTTATAGCTATTTATTGATGAAAAAATAAGGAAAAATAGCAAAAAAACAAGAAATTTTTGCTGACGTCATCAAATCAAGTGACAATACTCAATCAAATTTTATTTAGATTTGTTGTATATCCCATTGGCTAGGTTATCACCAATTTTCAGCCCTTTAGATGTTGTAGTTTTTATTTTATGAGCCTAATTGTACTTATCACTTTTTGACCAGTTTTTCTAGGTGTATATCCATTCTGGTCTGTAAAATACACGTTGGCAAGAAAATCCAGACTGGCAAACATCATTTTTCTGAAACTCCAATGATATAGCAACACTGTGGTATAGTTAAAAATTTGCCCCCCTGACCCTTAAAGTTTACCCCCCTGGCTCCCGGACTATAATTGGAACCCCACCTGAATTTTTCACTGTATCCAAATAATACTTTGCAATAACTTCAGGCTTTTTGTTGGTAGGACCAACCTGCAACCATAATATTTTTCTTGAGAAGCCATCTAAACATCCGTGTATGCTAAAACCGGATGGTTTCAGCTTATCATGGCCATCAATATGCCAAGAAAAGTTTGGTCCAGGAGACACATACTTTCTTCGATGTAACCTTCCGCGCCTCCTATTATTAACGCCCTCAGGATCAATATCCTTTATAATCATTCTAATATCTGCTTGTCGACATATATACCCTTGAGAAATCAATGACCGATGCACACGACGATATCCAATATTAGAACCACTGCTAGATAATTCATTCCGGACAGCAACTTCTACATCTTGGAGTGAGCTCCTAGCACTTTGAACTGCACGTCTTTTGATTCCAAGATCCCTTAATCGTCTTTTTAATGTTGATAAACTTATATAGTAATTATGCTGGTGTTTAAGAAGCTCGGTAACTTCCAAGTATGTAAAACCATCAGAAACATATTGTGTCCATGATGTTGCATCCATGATGTTGTTATACTGTCTAATTATTTCTTACAGTTACAATAAATTTTCAGTAAAATAATTCTTGGAAAAAAGTTCTTGGAAAAATATTCTTGGAAAAAAATTCTTAGAAAAAAGTTCTTGGAAAAACTTTCTTGGAAACATATTCTTGGAAAAAAATTCTCAGAAAAAAATTCTTGGAAAAACATTCTTGGAAAAAATACAGAAAAAAATGAAGAAAATAAAAAAAACCCGTAATAAATAAGAAAATTCGCACGAAAATAAGAAAAAGTGAAAACATTTTGTAAAGAAATTTGTGACCCTTCAGGTCCATCGCATTAATTAAATTAGGATACTAACACCGGTTTTTAAAAATAAGGAAAGTCATGCACTATAAAACGATTAAAATCAGAAAGCATGGGCTCTCCTATAATTTATTGTAAAATATAGTATTCTAATTTTCCGATATAATTGGCATTCAGGGTCAGTCAAAAAAGTGGAAGAGTCCAACGTTATGATATTTCTTTTCAGTCTTAAGTGTTGATTAGGTCACTTGCATGTTTTCCTTTTCTACTTTAAATGACTAAACTCTCCTCCACAAATTGTCACTGAATTCTAGCTATGCCTATGATTGATACAGTAACAAATATAATCATCAATTATGTAAATATTTCTTATTTATCGACATCTTAAATACTGTTTACTAGGGATATAACGATACTGAAAAATTGAATCATCTCTATTTACATTGTTAATCGTTATTCAGATACGCAGTAACACTTGACACTAGGGATGAAGAACAAATATATTTGAACGATTGATTGATCACATCATTGCTATACTTTCTCCCTGCTTCTTCTTCTTCTTACAAGATGATTTGATTAAAGTTTTAATTTTCCTGCCTGTTCCATCAGTAAACATGTAAACAACTATAAACGACACACCACGTAAACTTCTGCAACCAGAATAAATCAATCCAAATGCTTCATTACATTTTCGTTCAGTTGCAGTTGCAGCATTAGAGATTTGAATGAATCCAATAACTTCACTTACGCCGAGAATGATGACCAATTTCATGGTAACTTTAAGGAAAATCTGAGCTTCATTTCGACGGTTGTACTTATTCATGATACATAGGCTGTATAACAAAGAGAGCATTGTTATTAAAAACATGATGCCGATGGGTATGATGTAAGATCCAACACGTGCGTGCAAGTGGCTTATCCAGCAATAACCATTTTCACCGTAAGCAACTTTCATAGACGACTTCTCGTCAAGAACCACTGTTATCAATACAATGACAGTTGGAATCGAGATTGAAAGGAGGAAACGTGGTAATAATTTCCATAGAAACTTGTCGCACAGAACAATTAAATTCTTAAAATTGGCAACAAAATCAACAACAATCAGCGATGGCCACATGAACGATGTCATGTCCAATGCATGATAATTGCTATTGATCGACAGAATGATGTATCCTCTCTGTATTGTGTCGCTACTACAAACAAAGTGTCTCCGATCAAAAGAAAAGTACACATTACAGCAAAACTTAGTAACGATACTGTTCGAAATGCTTTCACTGATATTAACAGAAATATTATCGCCACATAACTTATAAAACTTATAAAACATGTGCAAGCGATGAATACATAGTTTATCACAATATAAAACTGTGATCGAGATGTTTTTAACCACTTTGCCTTTGCCTTTGTTTGTATGCAAACCCCAAATCCTGTTGCCATTGGTATATACTGGTCAGCTGTGTAACGTTTTATCGACTGTTTCTCAATGTGAGTTATTGTTTGATTGGCATCAATGGTAACATTGGATGTTAAAATTCTTAATGTACATTTCCTTGATAAATGTAATAAAGAACACGTGAAGATTTGCCTTGATACCTTCTTATGCGTGATTGTTATTATCTGTAGGAAACTTTTGTTCCGTAAAATGTCTTCGTAACAATCAGAAAAGTTATGCATAAGGACTGGTTTACCACAAATCTTTCTGTCACTAAAATATCGAGACATGTCAAACTTGTACAAGTCTGTAAATGATACATGATAGTTTGGTGTTATGACAACTTTGTCCCAAACTTTCCACACTGAGTTTGATGAAGCGAGTAAAATAAACGCTCGTCGTAATTTACCTGTAACATGTCTGGTAAACCGGAATATTTTGCTTTGTTCGTCATCATACACAATTCTAAAATTATCACTTCCTATATTATGTATTGCATTTTGCAACCCTTTGAAAATCAAAGACCTATTATTAAATCCCTTTGCTACTAGAAACAGTTTAGCCGGACGGAAAAGCAGACAACCACCGTATTCATTGTCAACATTTGAAGAAAACGGCATTGGATCCACTCTTATTAACTCTATATTTCAAGAAATTGTATCTGGTGATGTTGTTGCATAGTGCACAGTACTTGTTACGGTATACGAACCGTAATGCCAACTACAGGCCAAAATAAGTCGATGTTGGATTGTACATTGGTCTCCAAGCATGCATTTCTTATAAAAGGTATTATTTTCGGTCTGGAATAAACACGATTTAACCATGTATATAGCTTGCATTTGATGGTTAACATGTGCCAGGATACTGAAACACTGATTATTGTCTCTAAATGGCTTTGTAGCTTCGAGTATGTTGTTGAAATTGTCTTCTTTACTTTGGCTTCCTTTCCAATCGTAGTCCAAACAACAATTCGTAAAATCATGACAACTCTCCTCACAACTGCAACATTTTGGTAGTGATTTAAATTTGCTGCACATATAGTTGTAAAACGTAAAATTTGTTTTGAAATCTGAAATATCTACAATATTTTTGTAGTTGAAAAGTAACACTCCATGGAAAAATGAAGAAGATAAAAGAAGGATAAGGATCTGCATAATTACACTGGCAAGAAAGTACTGTTTGACTGCTGTCTTTTTGTGTCTTTTTCACCTCTTCTCTTGATCACAACGGTGAAACTTATTTTTCACCAGTAGGATTTCAATATTTATCGGAATCACTAGCAATAGAAGAAGCTTAAAGAGATTTACAGGAGTTTACAATTGTGTCTTTATCGACATCATTGACCTTTTGTTAACATTAACATACGTTGATTATTTCCATGTGATAAAGATGTTTGTCTCAAATATAGACTTTCGTATAATGATGTTTGTCTACACTACGCTTGTTTTCTCAACTTGCCATCTGATACTAATACTTTTACGGATTCTTAATAGAAACTTTTAAACAAATTTACAGACTTTTATTTGATGAAATCTAATAACAAATCGAAAATGTTCTAATAAATGAATTTCTAAACTGCGCATAAGGGAACCGTCTTGAAATCTCATTGAATTGAAGAGATATATTTAAGACAAACGCAATTCGAGTTTATCTCTAATTACATTAAAACAAATTGGTAAACCTTAATGAAAACACGATGAAAATGTGTTGTAAATACGATTTAAGAATTAGTTGTTCCGTTCCGGCGTTTTTTATGAAATAGTGCGCATGTCAATGTGAAATTCAAGGGGAAATAACGGCAAACAATACATGCTGCTCACATGTATAAGTTTGTTCTACCAAAGTGAAGTTACTTTCATATAGCATTCCCGAGAAATCCACCTATCTTCGTAAAAATGCATACTAACAACCAGTGGCGGATCTAGAGGGCAGTTGATATTTGTGGAGGAGAGTGTTACCTATTAAATACGAAAATACGAACATGGCGGCACGAAGTGCGGACGTGTTGCTGTTCGCTGTGATTTTGATATCGATATTTTACATCAAAAAGTTATCCTTTCTGAAACCTGATGGTATTAGTAAAACATTGAATCTTACAGATACGTTCGATACGCAAGTTGAGTCATTCGCTTATTCAAGCCTGTGGAGTAAATACAGAAGTAATGGTTTTATAGAGAGACCTTCGACTAGAAATTTGTTGTTCTTGTTATTATTTCTAAGTGGCGACGTCGAACTTTGTCCGGGGCCAAATACACCGTACCCTAACATTGGAGATTTTTTTAAACACAAGGGTTTTTCTGTTTTACATCAGAACATTCGTGGCATTCATGGAAAGAAAGATTTGCTGGAGGATATTTTGTTTCACAACAACAAAATCAACATACTTTCTCTTAGCGAAACGTTTATCACAACGAACGATTCCTTCGATACCGAGATCCGGGGTTACACCTTTGAAGATAAATCGCGTCTAACAGGTCGTGGTGGTGGTGTTAGCGCTTACATAAAACATGGTATTCCTTACACGAGACGAACAGATTTAGAAAGGGACGATGTTGAAATTATGTGGCTTGAAATTTCCTTCAAAAATACCAAAAAGTTCATCATTGGTATCATTTATAGACCCCCTGACACGTCAAATCATACGAATAAAAACTTTGTAAAAGTCTTGACAGAGACCTTACAACATATCTCGCTAGAAAACAAAGAAACGACCATCTTGGGAGACATTAATTGTGACTTTTTAATAGACGAAAATCACAAAGATATCAAAGACGTTTTTATTGCTCTCGGGTACAAGCAGTTGATCTCTAAACCAACGAGAATAACTGAAACTACTTCTACCTTAATTGATGTTGTACTATCAAACTCACCTGAGACTATTAGTTTCTCGAACACAATACTCTCAAATCTCAGCGACCACGAAATGATCGGTTTTGTCAGAAAGAAAAGACACACAAAGTACGCACCAAAGACTGTTACTTCACGTAATTACAAAAATTACAATCACGATGTAATTAGATGTGAACTAAGAGGAATTAACTGGGCACCAGTTATGAATTGTTATGACGTAAACCATTGCTGGGAGCTGTTAAAAAATGTTCTTATCGATTGTATCGACAAACACGCCCCACTTACCAAGAAAACGATTAAGGGGAAGCCCTGTCCTTGGCTGTCGCAACCTCTAAAAGAACAAATGAATTATCGCGATAGCCTATTACGTAAAGCAAGGAAGTCAAAACAACAACACGACTGGGAAGTCTATAAAAGGAAGAAGAACAATGTAAATAACCTTATAAAGAGAGCGAAGTCTGACTACAACAAAAGACTCCTAGAAGAAAATATCTCTAAGCCGAAGAAATTTTGGGAATGTTTGAAAAAACTATTCCCAACGAAATCATCAACGAAGGAGATATCAACTACGAAGTTCGTTATTAACGGAAAACCTACGTCGAATAATCGAGATATAGCGAACGGTTTTTGTTCATACTTCCATACCGCCGTCTTCAAGCTTAAAGAAAGCGCATTTAAACTCACAAACTTTGTATGGGCTCACCAACAATCTGTCCCGACAAATACTAACACTCGTTTCAAGTTCAGACATGTATCCGTACCTGAGATCAGGCGTCACTTAAATCGTTTAAAAGTTAACAAGTGTACCGGGATGGACAATATTCCAGCACGGTTTTTACGAGATTTTTCTCCTGAACTTGCACAACCAATTGCTCATCTGATTAATCTAAGTATCAAAAAGTCAACAGTACCTAATGACTTGAAGATTGGAAAAGTCATCCCAATTTACAAAAGTGGTGAGAAAAGCCTTTTCAGTAACTATCGTCCGATAACAATATTACCGATTATTTCAAAAATAATGGAACGGTGCGTTTACGACCAACTCGCAGAATACCTTGAGTCAAATAATCTGCTATCATCGAGACAGTTTGGTTTCCGTAAACGTAGATCTACGGAATCAGCGGCTACTCTGTTCTTGGATGAAATTCATAAAGCAATGGACAAGTTACAACTAACTGGAGCTATATTCATTGACTTGACTAAAGCTTTTGATACTATTAGCCATAGCTCTATCATTAGCAAGCTTCCAAGATACGGTATAGTTGACCATGAAAAGGAGTTTCTTACAGATTACCTCTTCAACCGTTGGCAGTACGTTCAATTAAAAGAGTCAACTTCTACGAAATTACCGGTTCATAGTGGTGTACCCCAGGGGTCCATCTTGGGACCCCTTTTGTTCCTACTCCACTTTAATGATGCTGAAATGCAGCTTTTAAATTGCAAGATCGTTACTTACGCCGATGATACCGTTATTTATTTTCACGATAAGAACTTGAAGAGAATAGAAGAAGTACTAAATGATGACTTAAATCGGCTATCGAGCTGGCTCAAACATAATGAGCTGTTCATAAACCTTAAAAAGGGTAAAACCGAAGTGATGGTATTTGGAACTGGAGTTCGACTTTCCAAAAATGATCAAGAAGTCCACATAAAACATCAATCTGTTCAGGTAAATCGGACTGAGTCATACAAATACTTGGGAATAAATATCGACCCAACACTGAGTCTATACGATCATTTTAAATACAATAAAGCCTCTTCCAGACTCAGATTACTTCGAAAGATTCGTCCAAATCTGACAACCATGGCTGCACTCCGCGTTTACCAAGCCTTTATACTACCAACCATTACGTACTGCTCACTTGTCAACTACTTCCACCAACCGTATCGACAAAGACTTCTCAGTCTCTTTGAAACGAGGGCAAAAAACATCATCGTGCCTGGTGAGCGAAAATTACCGACAATCATGGGAGAACACCGGAAACGAGTTTGCATTTCCGTTCGAAAATCAATCACAGGTGAAATTGAAACTTTCTCAAATTATTTCGAAATCGTTCAACACAACATCATGACAAGAAATAATGGTCATCTTATTCGTCTACCAAAGATTAAACTGGAATCCACCAAAAGAACATTCTTCTTTACTGGTGCGATATTCTATAACAATCTACCTGCTGAAATTCGACAAGAACAGGACTTTCAAATTTTTGTTAGAAAAATTAAGAAGCTATAACGAATATATAATTTTTATTGTTTTATAGATTTTACAAAATTACTTATATCTATATGAGTTTACTATTAATACTAATAATTTTACTAATAATTTTACTAATACACAGGAACTGTAGGAAGAACAGTATGTTAATATGTTCAATATTTTTTACTGATTACAGCAAACCTGTATAAATATTATTTAAATAAATAAATAAATAAAAGCATAAAAGAAAAACGTGCAAATAAGCCTATTGGTGATACAGATTGAAAATAGAAATTATGTTAATGTGCTCCTCCACAATTTTCGACATACCCTGGATCCGCCGCTCACAACTGATTGCTATGAGCACTTTGTGTCGATCTTTCTGTTCGTGGTTGTTTATTTCTGCGTCCATGATTTTCTCATATCACGATGGTTAATTTTGTTGCTATTACCTCTACCAATTGTTCAGTTATTACGACATTACCGTGGACAAAGAAAATAGGAACCGCTTGATGGCTGGGCGATATAAACTTGGTGAGTTCCCAAAGGATAACAGATTTAGTCAATAAAAGTCAATAAAAAAATATACAAATAAGAGACAACATTTACAGTTCAGACTATCCAATCGACATATTTTCTAATTCACATAGTTCAAACGAAAAAAGTGCCTTATTTTCTACGTAATCTCGTTTTTAGACATTTTGGGGAGTTCCATCGGAAAACACATCGTTTGGTGCATTGGTTTCGTACGTTCATACATAAATTATATCACCATACTCCTCCAATATACTGCTCCATATCATTTACAACACAATATAATTCTTACATCGTTTAACCAATGAACAGACTAAGATAAGCGCATCAAGTTTACTTAAATCTCTCTGTAATTACTTTCCATTTCTTGAAACATTTGTAGTTCTATGCACTATTAAGATCATCATCATCATATCTTGTGTAACGCTTTTTCGTATTATACCGACTACAGGGTAAAAAGTTCTGGTTATCCCGAGCCAAATGGGATTGACTACTATCTATTTTTCCAGAAGAAACCATATAGATAGGTATAATAATCTATTTTACACGGAGACACTTTGTAACTAACTTTTGCAACTACGTCATATACAAATGTGCGGGCGGGTGGGCGGGTTATCTGAACCGTACGAAAGGAATTGATTTGTGAAGCAAAATGGGTGGAAATACTCTACTCAAGCATGCGCATGCGCTATTTTGCCTCGATTACTCTGAAAATAAGTTTTATTAACAATGTGTTAAAAGACTCTACTGAAGAGACAAATTTGAGACTCTTCCACATTTGGCTTCCGATATATTAACTTCTTTTATATATTAACTTCTTGTTTAGAAGTTTGAACGTCTAAGAGTAGACGTTGAATAGCACAGCTATTGGGCAAATTATACGAACAAATTCGATCAGGAAATATTGCTTACATATATGTTGGATTCAAATTGTGCAAACTGAATACTTGACATTGCATTCTTTAAAAATCTTTATAAATTGAGTCAGCAAAATAAAAACCATTCACCATGTAAAAAGTACAACGGACCGATTTCTTTCGCAGAGAAGCCACCACGAAGCTTTAGCAGAAGAATTTAGAAGAGGTTTTTTATGCCTTACAGACTTTCCTGTTAATACGTAGTCTTGTATTCTTAATGTAATCATAAAAACATTTTTTCCTTGCAGAAATGCGGTTCTTTATGAAATCAACACTCAGAAAAGAACACTTGTCGATCATTCATGATGGTGTGTATGGGTAGGGTGATGTTGAAGAAAAAAACAAAATACTGTGGTTGGGAAATAATAAAGATATGTGGCACAAATAACAAGAACAATAGCACAAACTTGACTTTGTGTTAGTGTCCAAAAAATGTATGCAATCATGGAGGACGATAGAGGGACAAATATCCAAATTTAAAAAGTAAGACGGACACTGGTTGGAGTTGGAAATATAATTAACTTTCATTTGGAATGCATTTCGTATTTGTTAATAGCAAGCTTGTACCCTGTAAAAATCAATGGCGTGCATGAGAATACGTCTATGGATATAGCAAAATTAGCACAGCTTCACCACCACATCAGCACCAGATTTAGCTGAAAATATTAATTTCATTCTTATTTTTAAAACTCATTTCTTTTTAAAAATATATATGCTCGCTGGATTTTCTGGCAATATTTTCTGCTTGTTTTTAGGTTTTTTATGTCTGCTTGCCTGACTGTGGACAGCTTTTTGTGCATTTTGTCATCCTTAAGATCAAATTAAATAAATCAAGTCAACAACCATGCATGTATGATAATGAACAAAAGAAATAGCCGTGTATACAGATGGCCAAAAAAAGTAAATATGATCTTTTCCACAATGCAGTAGTATAGTACTGATGAAAAATATAAAGTTCTGGACAAATCAACCCAGGCAAAATGTTTTGGAGTAACCCTGTAAGTAAATATCTAAGGAGTTCCGTGTCTCATGGACACAAATAATAAACACACCTCTCTCTTTGGTGAACCTGTCTTAAAAGTGTAAAAGTAAAAGAAATTGACAGAATGTATAAATACATCATTTATAAAAAGTAAAATTCGCGAAACTACATCCTTGCAAAAATCCTCCGGGAACAAATTTGCAAAAATAAATGCACGCGAAATATTACAAAAATATCACTCGGGAAGAAAATAAATTTCTCTCCGGAGGTAATTTCTGTGAGAAGTTCAATGAAAACACAAGACCAAAAATACCATAAATGACAGAATAAGCTCCCCCTGTCGCATAACCACCTTAAAACAAGGCCATACTTGTGACTAGCCGATAGCGCAGTTTTAGAACAGAAATTCAGGAAAGGTCTATTATATAGATTAGAAAAGAGGCAATGGATGTTATGACGTAATTCATAAAAAGGGCTATCGTTGCGAAAATTAGATGCGAGGGAAAATTTAGT
The DNA here is from genome assembly GCA_039566895.2 of Turritopsis rubra. Lineage (NCBI taxonomy): Eukaryota > Metazoa > Cnidaria > Hydrozoa > Anthoathecata > Oceaniidae > Turritopsis > Turritopsis rubra. The sequence continues at coordinate 3,808,895 of CM077622.1, forward strand.
GAATTAAGGAATCTATTTTAAATGCCTTTTCATGAAGATATGACGATCCTAAAAATATGAAACAATAAAACCAAAAAAAATCTCGCAATCTCCCAGCAGTCTATAAAGGTAAATATGTATTGAATTATGAAAAAAGCTTACTCAACTCATACCAAATTACAAACATCACAGAAAATATTAAAATGGGTAAGTTTTATAAGATAATTGCACAATAATGTAACAGCATGTCAATTCTGGAGATACCCAGCACATTCATTTGACAAATAAGTCCATATGATTATAACATTGGGATGGTTTTTCCTTGTTTCTTCCTTTTCCAAGATGACTTGCAGAATGTTTTGATTTTCCTGCCTGGCACTTCGCCGAATATGTAAACAAACAAGATCAGTATGCCACGTAAACTTGAGATGACAACACGGATTATGAGATATACTTTTCTTGCAACCTTATTTGGAGCCACTGGTATAGGTATTAAATTAATGACTTCAATTATACCAATGACTAACAATGACTCTTTTCAATTAATTTTATTTAAGGAAATTAAGGTATTGAATTGGTTCCCTGGTAAAAACATAATTTAATGGTTTCACTCAATAGTCAGAATGGCGTAAAACTTTTTAGGTTGTGTTCTTGAATTTTAGATCACTACAGTGAAACCAGTATAAAATTTATACCTGGATAGCTTTGTTGAATTATTCATTTATTTGTGAATGACTAACTTAATGGTAACTTTATACAAATTGATGCTAGATCCATTGCTACCCAATGTAGCTTTATTCCGACGGTTGCTATTGTAAATAATACATAAGGTGTATAATAAAGATACTAACATGGTGAGATACATAATGATGAATACATAAACAAAGAAAACAACAAAAACAACGAAATCATAAATGCACAAATGTTAGCTAGTTACTATCAATACAAATGCAAGGAAATACAAGGAACTGAGACTGAGAGGGAAAAAAGTGGTAATATATTCCACTCACGTGGAACCAAAATTGACACTTTGAACTTCCTTGCAAGACAAGGTACTACAACATTTGTCATAGTTATTTCGCCCCATTGTCAGATGACAAAATGATAATCAGAAATTATCATTGCAGTAAATGTTATCAAGATCAGTCCAAAAAGGCAAGCAGATTACATTATGATTATTGTACAAGAAACCATATCTTCAATGAAAGCATAACATTAAATAAGATACTTTCAGACTTTCGCATCAATTTTCACAAGAATCGTTTAAAAGTACTTGGTTTAAGGCACAAATTGTTACCCAGTTCCTTGAGGCATCCCATCCAAATTGTTATCTAGTGTTAGAACAACACTTTTGTAAAGTCAAGAAAATTTCTCTAGACGAAACTAAACCGTGTCGTTGCGATGTAAATTGAGCATTCATTCATCATCATTGTTGGAGTATCCTTCCACATGCCAGCTGTCGAACGCAGACTATATCTATGGTTAATTCATGTCCGTCTCGGGAAAGGAACGACTGCTTTTATAAGGAATGCATTGGTCTCCAAGATTAACTCTAGCAAAAATATAATTCTGCCTGTAACTGGCAGTAATCACTTTGTATACCGTAATAAATATTGTGCACTATGCAACAACATTACAAAATACGAATTCATGAAATATAGCTTTCAATGTAAGAACGCTTCTAGTTTATTGAAAATCCAAAACCTTGCTCTTCCTATTCTTCATTAACTTGATGGCTGTAGTATCACTTATGTTAAAGAAGGTTACATTTGATCATCCAATGTTCAAGAATGTGTTTTGTCAAGATGCAACAAAAGTCACAAGTAATATGATCTTTGTCATAGTTATTTGTCACCAATGTCAGATGGTAATATTACATTTAGAAATTATCACTGTTATAAATGCTATCAAGTTATGTGGCGATAATAACTACGTTCATATCAATGAAGGAATTTCGAACGGTTTCTTTACCAAGTGTTGCTGTACTTTGTGTTTTTCTTTTGATCGCTGACGTTTTGTTCGTGGTAACAACGCAAAATAAGGGAGACACATTGTTCTGTCAATCAATAGCCATTAACATCCATTGGGCATTGCTGACATATTTCATGTGGCCATTGCTTATTGCATTGGATATTCCAGTCAAGATTAAAAAAATTAACTGTAGTACGGAGGGGAAATCTCTCCGGAAATTATTAAAACGTTTTTTCATTGCTATTTTGATTCCAACTGTTATTGTGTTGATAACAGTGGTTCTTGATGAGAAGTCGTCTTTGAAAATTAATTACGGTGAAAATGGTATTTGTTGGATAAACGGCTTGCAAGCTCGTTATGGATCTTACGTTGTACCCATTGGTATCATGTTTCTTACCACACTGGTTTTTCTATTATACACCTTAAATATTGTTTATACGAACAACCGCCGTAGAAGAGCAGTTTTGCATAAGACTGGAACTCAGAGAAATTTCTTTAAAGTTACCATGAAATTTTGCATTGTAGGGGTTACAAAAAAGACCAGAGAAGTAATGAAGGGAAGAATTGTTACAAAATGCATGAACACTATGATCACAATTTTACACAGGACTGAGAGGGTACCATTTGTATTATAACACTGTCCAGCTGGAGACTTTATGTGGGGCAAAAAGTAATTTTCAAGGGAGAGCATAATAATCCTCGTGACAAATCTGCTTTCTCCGAGAAAGTCACAATGAAAGGAAAGATCGGATTAATTGCTGTTGGATATGTCTATCTCGTTACACCTGGTATGCCATTCAAGCGGGGCCAAGTATGAATGAAATGAATTACAATGAAAAAGCTATGGCATCTCCAATCAAGGTGTTTGTCACTTGGGCTGCAGCTGAAAAATTGTAAATTTTAGCTGTTAAAGTGAGAGAAATCGAGTATACACTAACAAGAGAGTATTTAGATGATTCTATAAATATTTTGAAAGAGATAGGAGTAGAAGAAAATGAGAATGATGACGAGGGTGTGGAACCTCAAACAGATGCTTCATGCTTATAATGACGAGGAGGACATTCAAATACTACTTGTTAACAATTAATGAAGCAAATTATAAAAGATACTATTATGTTCGAATTAAACGTGTCTTTCCTATAAACGCCCTCTATGAAAAACGAATATATAACGCCCAGGCATTTATTTCACTGATTTTGAAAACTCTCAGGAAAAAAAGTAAGAGCGTATAATATTTAGGAGGGTTTATTTAACGCCATGCACATAATAAGGAGTGATAAATTTAAGCGAAAGTGAAATTAAAAGTGGTTTTAACTAACGCGAAATTTTTCAATCAACTTAAACCCCCACCCCCCATAGAAGTAAATACATCATAGAAGTAAAACCTTTTTTATGGAGATGAGACTGAAGTGAACCAAAATACACAGTGTAGTTGCATAACATGAAAATTCTAATAAAGTTGTTTGTTTATAATGTTTACACAGCAGCCAAACATTTTAATAAAGCATTGTTCTTTTATATACTATACTGTGGTATATTGACCTTTTTATTGGTCAAGTTTTTTTTCAGAAATACTCCAATTCATTTGACGTTGATGTTTTCTCAAACGAAAAGTTTGACTGCTGCACGATAAACCTTTTCTTCGTTAAATTGGGATTTTCCACTCTCCTGGAGGAGGAGAGGAGGCCTCCTCCAAGACGACGACAGTTAGTCAAGGCCTAGTTTACAAATATTGATGATTTTCTGCAACGGAATGGAAATGGGGGGGGGGGGGGGGGCTGGTGGAGATACACCACGACACATCACCCACACAGCAAACACAGAGGAAGAGGATGGAGAACACACGCGATATATATGGCGGCGACCAGACATTGCATCAATCGTTCACCGTGAATTTGTTATAAACGCATGCGCATATGAATAAATTTCTCAGTTTTTCTAAAATTAGTCATATTGGGAGACGTGCGCGAAAAAGTCAATTGATCAACTCCATGTGTGGTTGTTTTTACTAAATCTTGAAATTTATCCTTAAAACATCAATCATATAGAATTGACAGTTGCATCGATCAAACTTTTGAGAACGCTTGACGGTAATTTTGCTGTACTCCATTGTTACAAGAACAAAGCCGGAAGAAATCAAAATACAGTAAAACAGAGAGAGCAGATATAATACAGTAACAGACAAAGTCAGCAAACGTTTTGAAACAGTAAAAGACATATATTTAGTTAATCTATTTACAATGGGAGAGACATTAGTGGAGCCGCCAGTTATACGGACAGAAGAGAAAAATGAAAACATGGATCAGGTAAAAGAAGCTGAACTTATTTTCTAAACCAGGAAATGTTAGTTTCCTAGTTCATATCCTACTAACTGATTACCTTTATTGCTCTCCATCGATTATTTTGACATCAAAGTAGGTGAAAAATAGAAGGAGTTTCATAGGAGAAAAACAGATTTTTTTTGAAATTTAAACCAGTTCTGAAAATGAAACCCTTCTTTTATTAAGTAACTTTATTTACTGTAGATCTGCTCAAGTGCGATCTCAGTGGCTTTATGGTGAAAAAGAGGGGAAAATATCAAAAGCAGTCGATATTGTGGTTGATAGGGAAAGGGTGATATATTTTAGGTTGTAGTGAAAGTTATTTAGGTCACCCCAAAAGGTTTTTTCTACAGTGTTAAAGTCAGAGATAGTAAAAAGGCTTTAAAGTAAAAAATAGCTGAAAAAAAACAGGTAAAAAATGAGACAGAAGAGAGTGGTGGGAAGTATAAGAATTTATCGTGCATCTTTTTCTATTATGAAACTGTGAGAGCTACAAAGGGAGTTCAATTATAGATAAATTCCATTATGTGTCTCGATAATTAGTTAGGGTGGTGGAAATGAAAGTTTTGTCTACCTTGGCTTATATATATAAAATCTCATTTAAATGAACCTGTAGATTTTCATTGAAAAGTCAAGGAATTAAGATTATATATGATTATATATAATCAGGGAAAATTGATTTGTTTAATTTTTCAATGCTTTTTGGAAATTGTTGGAAATTCATTTGTGGCTTTTTTTAGTTTTATGTTCATATCTATTTGGTTTCTGAAAACATTCATATATATATTGTCCCATCAAAATAAGAAAGCCTTAAACTTAGTCCTACCAGGGTTTTTTTTTTTTTTTTTGGGGGGGGGGGGGGGGGGTGCTCAGTACTCCTCCGTAACTTTCACAAATCTTATGCTTTGATCATGAAACTTACCACAATTGTTAACAAAGGCTGTTTTGTTTTTTTTCATCATTTGAAAATTTGAAAAGTTTTGTAGTTGAAGGAGTCTATTTTCAAAATGGCTGACAGAATAAAAGATAAATAATTAAGAAGTAGAAACTTCATGCCAATGTAGGAGGAAAGATTGGCCGAACAAGTTTGAGTATTCCCGGCAAGATATGACAAAACTGACCCGTCTCGCAAGTAAAGAGAGGTTGTCTGGGAAGCTGTTAGTGAAAATGTAGAATCGTAGAAATGTAGAATCCTCCTTTTTGTTTCAATTTTTTCCATGTGAACATCAGCAGGTACTAATGAAAATTACATTCAAATATTTATTACAAAATACAATTTTGAGACTTGAGATTCACTTACTTAGGCTAAATTTACACTACAGTAAGATATATATATTGTGCATGTACAAATGTGGAACAAGGCAATGTGACCTATGCCTCTCGGAGAAAGTATGCATCATCAAAGCTGAAGCAAAAGGGTTATTAAATAAACGAACTGAGCTAATTTCGAAATGCTGTCATCGCAACAAATATGCTTTTGTCAACATGAAATGACCCAAAGGACACGACTTCTATTGCTGGGCAATTATTTAATCAAAAAACAATTTCTTCAGTGTTTTTTTTTTGAATTTTCATAGAATTGTTCATTTGTATATGCCTGATGATTGTCGTAAGACATGAAACTTGAAGTTGCAAATTATGTGTATTTTCTGACTCTTAACACATCTAATTTAGCTCTACGATTGTATTGAGCACTCTATCATATCACTGATACATTACATATATTTGTTTATATTGTGCACTATATATTGCAGAGTCTTGTTGAATATTTAACAGAGACAAGGTCTGCTTTCAACACAGGATAAATATTTAATTAATCACTTTAACTTTACGGAAGCTATGATTTGTCCCAAATTCAGTAGAGAGGAATTTTTTTTCTTTATCTAATCAACATGAAATATTTTTAAGGGTAACCTTTCAGCGTTCTCTTGTTCAGTGGGACAATTGGGACTTTTCTTTAATGAGACCGAATCATCTGGTCCCTTGAAATTCATTTGATGAAAGTTCCACTTAGCGAGTGATTTGCCTAAAGATAATGAACTGTTATTCGTAGAGCTGAGGGTTGTAGTTTGCTGATGTCAGCTGTTTGATTCCCTCATTTGGACACTTAACAAATGGGTCAGCTGCTCCTTCTAGACCCATTTCTTATTATTCAAATGAGGGATTGTGCAATGTGTTAAAATCACATTCTGAACGACGTTCATGCATAATAATTAAAAACTCTCTTTCCCCAGAACAAAATTTATTTCAAAACTCCACCATTAAAGAGTTCCTGTCACACAACTTACCATGGAAATGAAATTAGAGACGTGATCATCTAACAGATTAACAATCGCATGTCAGCGTTTTTAAAATAATCGTTCAGTACAAAAATCATAATGCAATAAAGCGCAATGGTTGAAGAAATTTATGCGAATTAAATGAATATATCTATTGAATGATGGAATTATTTGAAAAATGGCAACACACAATTTTAATTTAAAATTAATTTTTAAAGTAAAAACATTAGTGGTTGTGTGACAGGAACTTGTTGAGTGAAGATGGTATAAATTGAGCTTAATTTTCCAAAATATGTTTACCTTATGATGAAAATGTTTATTCCATTATTAAGAGTGAGAATAGGTATTTATTTCAAAGATTTAATGAAATATTGAGTGATAAAGAAAAACACTATTTTTCCTTTACAGTAACCTTAAGTGTTTTGAAACAAAATCGAATGCTTAATAATTATAATTAAATCAAACGTCTAAATCGAATGTTTAAGTCTGTGCTATTCAATTCCAAGGAATCGAATAATACTATTGTGAATATTTATCTGAATAGGAAAGTGCATGATAATAGCATTTTATTGTGATCATGGTGTGCATTTGAGGTTGAATGACCTGTTTATAAACAGCAGCCTGGTGGTGCTTCTATTTTACAGTCTTGCTTCACTGTTGATATCGGAACCAATCTTCTTGTTTCAGGACATAAACTTGACGAAAGAGCTTATGGTGAAACATCCCTTACAAAATAAGTGGGCACTATGGTTTTTCAAAAACGACAAAACCAAAACTTGGGCTGCTAATTTACGATTAATCACAAAATTTGATTCAGTAGAGGACTTCTGGGGTATATATAATCACATCCAAGTAGCTAGTAAATTAGGTTTAGGCTGTGATTATTCTCTATTCAAGGTAAGTCAGTATTTTCATCTTGTTCCTAGTGCTCTATTTCATTCAATAATTATTTTCTAGTATAAAGTGCAGCTTTTACAACGTGATACCACAATAAATCCTGTCGTCAATATAGCGTTTCCGAATGATCCATAAAATAAAGTATTCGTAGGTGGTTCGTTATGTCCACTTCGACTACGAAGCAACCTGCAACTACCATCAGGATTGTCAAAGATCCAAATCTGAAGACAAATTATCAAAGGCTAACAAATCAGCATTAAAAAGCAGGACTAAAATACACCAAAATGACTAACTGTTGGTGGAGCAGTTTTGTTTGTGGTTTAGTCTCCGATTTTCTAAACTCTCGCATCTCATAGGCGTATTCAGGGTCAGTCAAAAAAGTGGAGGAGTCCAACATTATGATAATTCTTTTCAGTCTTAGGTGTCGATTAGGTTACTTGCACGTTTTCCTTTTCTACTTTAAATGACTAAACTCTCCTCCACAAGTATTTTTGTTTGAAGTTCTTTTATAAAACTCAAGTTTCTTCACGGTAATTGAAGAAAAAATTTATTCAAATTGTATTCACTTATCTCTGTAAAAGAGACACTTTTGTTTGAAAGGGTGAGACAATGGTTTTCTTAACCCAGACAATAATATAACCAAAATTTGGCCATAATTTCGTGATGATCACAATTTGATACCTTAACTAACTGGTAAATATTCTTGATTGATTTAAAGGATGGTATCGAGCCCATGTGGGAAGACGAACAAAATCGTTTAGGTGGACGCTGGTTAGTGAATCTGAATAAAAATCAACGACAATCTGAATTAGATAGGCTATGGTTAGAAACAGTAAGTTATTATCATACCAGGCTTGATCTCTGCATTCCATGCTTATACAGTTGGACAGATAGTAAGTAGATATTTGACAATATCAGATTGTAATATCTGATGACATCTATAACATTAAACTCAACTGATTAAAAGGGATCCTACCAGGTAAAATAACAAAAAAGAACTAAAGATTACAATTTACACATCTTGGAAAAGTGCTCACCATGCTTGTCTATATTTATCACAAACTGAACTCTCTGGTATGATAGACCGTCTTGGTGTTTATCACATGAACTGCGTAGGGACTAGGGGCTACTCTGAAGTTTGTTTTGATGAGGAAGAAGCGAATTCTCGGAAAGACAGTATAATATTAAAAGAATAATATTGGCTGATTATCGACCCTAGCGTTTATTTTATAGCTTATAAGATATGGGGATGTTTTATTTATGGTCTGAGGAAGTGTTTTACAGAATATTGTTTTAAATGGTAAGATCCCTTCAAGGACGTATAACCCAAAGCTGCTTTTATTATAAAATGAAATCACATCTGCGAACTTTAAAACGTTTTTAAACTGGATCAAGTGTTTTATGTTTAAAGTCTGTTTTGAAAGTAATTCAAATGTTTCAACTCTAAATCTCTGTGCTTCGAAATTCAATTGAACGTTCTCAGTCCAGGCCATTCTATTCACAACAAATCGGGACCTTTGGTAAAAAATGACGTATGTAATTAAAATTTGAATATAACACACCACCTGTCTTATGTCATCTTCTATATTCTCTTGTCATCTGTACCAATCTGTGCCATATGGAGTTGATAATGGAGCCGGTCTCTCCAGGAAAATACCGACTGACTTCATGACCTGACGCCAATTAGACAATCTCAGTTATTCATTATAAAGAAGTCTAACAAAAAATTTTAGTGTGTTTTTTTTTCCTCAATTTTAGCTTCTATGTTTAATCGGAGAAGCATTTGGGGAGGATTCAGATCAAGTGTGTGGTGCTGTTGTTAATTTACGATCTAAAGGTGATAAGTTGGCTATTTGGACAAGTTTAGCAGATAAACATGAATCAGTTCTGAAAATAGGGTATGTATATCCCAGTGTGCAAAATCTTCAAAAAAGTCTCTGTGGAGTAGTGTTTTCTGTGTTGTTTTTGTGGTTTTTCTCTTGTCGATTGATTGATTTTTTGACTTTGGTTTTATATCTTTCAAAGTCTTTTTGGATAATTGAAATTTGGATGTCGAAAAAACAAACAGATTTAACCTGGAAAGGGCACTCTAAATGTGGTATAAACTGAAATTCAAACTGAAATTATGGAAAGATGCTTTAGTACCAGGAATTCTTTCCAATAATTCCGAGTATTTTGAATTTTTTTCGTTGTTGTTTCTGAAGGGAATTTTGAGATTTTATTCCAGTTATACTTCTGTTTTTTTCCCTTCAGTAAGCAATTCAAGGAAAGACTGACGTTACCTCCGAAATTCCCTATAGTATACGAAGTAAGTATGTTTCTTCCACGCTTTATCCTATACATACTTTCAATGTCCTAATGCTTTAACTGGCACAACGTGGGCTGACAATAGGTTTGTTTAACAAGATGCGATCATCACTAGTTTGCGGTCAAAACTTTGTTATTTTTGTCTGGATAAATAAGAGCATTGTTCCATAGTGCCTCGTTCTTTCAACCGAAAAAAAGAGACTTTTAACCAAAAAGATTTGATGATTGCTTCTTGTTAGACAAACACATTCCTGGTAGCAACTGCATTTAGTTTTTACATATTCTCAAGTCCTATTTTTATTTTTATTTTTTATTTTTTTTTTTTATTTTTATTTTTTTAATATCTACAGCTTTTAAGAGTGTGTTTACATCAGATGAAACTCATACCAATATGAGTTTTACCGGCATTGTAAGCCGCCATTAAATTTCAACTTGAACCCTGATTACACTAGATATTTTCCTTCCCCAAAGGTTCAAAGGTTTTGTTTACATTGGGTGTTTATATTTTCTTTCACTTCTTGCAGAAACATATGGATACTGCTAGTAAAACTGGTTCGCAGACGAAAAGTAAATTCACATTATAAACATAAACAGACAAGATATTTTGCTTTCGTTATTTATAAAGAGTGTAATGTGCTTCTAAATTTTTATCCAATAGTCTTTGCCCACTTCTTCAACCAAACACATGACATTTTTAGTTGACAATTTATGACGGGAAAGAATTGTAGGATTTGCTGTTTGAGTTCATCGTGTTTGATCGATTATACTATTACACGATACGATACGATACAGGATACCATTCAGAACGACCTCTGCCCTGGGTTTTCTGCATTGTATGAATCTTAATAGACCACTCCCGCATTCCTATTTAAACACTGTTATGGCTTAGTCAACAAGTTTCCCCATCGTTTCTGTCCAATTTTTTATTCATAACTTAATTATACCGTAAAGTAGTTAAAACTAATTAGAATTTGTTGACTAGGCCATAATAGGAAGGTTTAAACGGGAATTCGGGAAGTCCAACAAAGTCGTCAGGAGCAAATAATAATAATAATAATATCGTACCGGAATAACGGTACGATAAATGTACAAGTTCTACTTTCTAATCGAGGTCTGTGATTGGTTGATTTAGTGGGCCTGCCAGATATTAGAATTGAAACATTTGAGAAGTCACATTTTATCAGCCATCTTGGAGATTTATATTAGTTGTGTTGTTGTTCTGAAGTCCTTTTTTGTTTGTTTGTTTTGTGAATCAGAAAATAGTCGAAGTCACACTGAGGTTAGTTCGGTTATCCATAGGGGTTTTTTCGATTTTATTTCGAGATTTTTTTACTCTTTCTAAAAAGTATTTATGTGATAATATTTAGCCAAAATCAAAAAAAGCCCTGTGAATAACTTTTACTAATCTGAAGTAATCTAAGTGTGACTTGGGGCTAATGTGCGATAGATATATCATAGTCTGAATAATTCCCTGGTCCATCATCAATTGTGAAGCATTATAGTCGGTATTTTTAAGTTAAACTACCTAATTGTGGTTTGTTTTGCGCACGTTTTGGTCACATGATGGTAAAACATTACTGTGGATTGGTTGGAATTTTGTCATGTCAGCAAAAATCGTGAAAAAGCGATTGGACAATAACCTGACACTATAGGCCAGGAAATTTTCTAATGACTAAGGATATGTTTTACTGACAATTTCTGCTCACTTACTCTGCTCATTTCCGGTGAAAAGTGTTATGAAAATGTTTGAAAAAACGAGGCATAACCTACGTCGAATCTCACTAACCTAAACAAAATTTAAGGTTTGCACCATAAACTTAGGTGTGGAGAAATTGTCTGTTGAACTCGATATTCTTGTAACTTCTAAAAACATTTTTGAAGTGGATGGATAGAACATTTCGAACAGTTGTTGTTGAATTTTTCTCTTAGCTATTATTAAAAACAAAAGAAGGTCTTGGCGCTGATCATCATTTTCTTGTAGCGCCAATCGATTCAAACTATTTAAGTGCGCGTGCGCGTTTATAGGTTGTAAGTAAGTTCACGCATGCGTAAAATGTTTGAAAACATCTTACTCGCATGCGCGTGATTGTAGACTGACCAATTAGAATCCGGAGTATGTAAACAATGGAAACTTCGAAATTTTTGAATCGCAAGTGCGTATAAATAGTTTAAATGGAAATGCACATTTTATGAACTTAGGAATCCATCCAATTTTATCTTCTCCTTTTTGCACATTTTCCACGAGTTTAATTCTGATGTACTTCTAAAGTAACGGCATCCGAAGTTCAACAAAGATACTTAAGAAGCAAATGGGTTTCAGTGTTCCTCGTTTCAAATGCGTTTTGTGAAAAAGATATTTCTTTTTATATTAGTATTGGTATTCTGTACTCTCCCCTCAGTTAAGTTCTTTCTGTTGTCCGTTTGCACTTCCATTCGTTTCCGTTAAGAAAATCCATGTAGATATTAACATTCTGTACTAAGTTCTTTTAAAGTATCTGTTAAGAAATCTTATGCCAATAGTTATTCTTTTAAAATGATAGCTTCTTTTTTTTGGAGGGAAGAAGCGCGACCTAGGTTCTCAAGAATAATCGATTTTCCAGCTCATACGAGCAACGTGCAAGAGTAAACTTTGTATCCCGGGTAAAAATTTGTTTACCGTTTTTAATTTAATTTACTAAGTTCCGTTACCTTCCGGAAGTCGTATTACTCGTGAAATTGTGTCTCTTGTAAAGATTTGTGATGAGAACGCAGTCAAATGATGGGTGCTGTCCTTATTTTAGTGAGGCACCAGTCGACCTATTTCCTCATATTTACCATTCAATAACTATACCTTGTAATATTTTTTAGAAAGTATATTGAAGAAATAGGTTTATGTTCACATCTTCGTGTTTACCCCTGTCTCTTCCCTCTGTCCTGTGTCTTGAACAATATCTCCGTCCTTTCAGCATTTACGGTCTGAATCTCGAGCTACTTTTTCAGAGTGATGTCCGTCGACTTATTCCCAAATAATGGATCGTAACTACAAAGCAATATGGTGTAACAATTGACTTAACATGTTGATTTGGCATACTCTGAGCAGCAATATAATCTGAATTCGTTTGACCAGCTTCATAATTTCATTCAATGGCCTTGTTTTTCTTACTGTCCTCCTCCGTAGTGATTCAAAATATAGTGCTCCATCGAGTTTTTACGTCTCTTAGGGTAACCTCTTTTCGTGAAAAAATAACAAAATGATTCCATCGTGTTGCTGATCATACTTTCAGCATAGGCGTATTCAGGGTCAGTCAAAACAAGTGGAGGAGTCCAAACTCATAAAATTTAATCACATTTAATCACCGATTTTCGTGTCTATGAGGAGGAGTGTTTTCTACAGGAATGGCAAGCAATATCGCCTGCTGTTTCAATAAAAAAACACTCATCCACAGAGACTTTTTGAAGACTTTGCCCACTGGGATGGGTGATTCATTCGGTTGTTTTTCCTGCTTCTCAAGGCTTTAAGTATTTGGCTTGCCAACTAGCAACAAGCTCTTGCTAAACCAACACTTCGTCATGTACAGCAATAGGTAAAATGTTAAGCAAGTTAAAACTGGTTAAGCAAGTTAAAACTGTTGACAATCAAGTCATACACTTTATATATATGAACTAGGGAACTCATTTTTAAATCCGGATTGAAGTCCCCATGCGCTTAAATACGGGTCCATTTTCAACATTTGGGAAAATATTATGTCAAATTTACAGGTATTCAGTCTTAAATAGTCTTAAATTAACGAATGTCCATTTTCACGTGATACACGTCGTTTACGTTATACAATCCAGGACCTTCAAGTCCATTTCCTCTCCAGTTTTTGCCTTTTTGAAATTTCAAAAATACTTGCTTTTAAGTCCATAAGTTTAGTGTGATTCCCAAACGCTTATACATAGTGTCGAATAGTTTTTTTGCTGAAAACACTCTCCCCTATACACGAGGTCCAGCTTTTTACCATCATGACATCATGCACAAAACGGTTTAGTTTTTGGTCACATTAGAAAAAAATTGCAAAATTCGAAAAAATTGTAAAATTGAATACAGTAGCAACACAAAGGAAAAAACAGATAGAAAATATAAAAACAAAATGTAATCAACTCAGTGGAGGAGAGTAAGGTTGTTAAGCAACACTTAAGTTTTAACAGAAAATGACACTGTGCTCCTACACATTTTTTCCCTGACCCTAGATCCGCCGCTGGGCGTGGTACCACGTTAATGCAAAACAAAATTCTGTTTTAGTGTAACAAGGAACTTCTTACACAGTCTGGTAATAATGTTCCAAACGGCTCATCTTCCGTACCGCATAAACATCCAAAACAGTTAATGTTTCTAGCGTCTCGAGTTACAATACGACATTGTGCGAAATATCCTACGATAAATTATACACTAAAATATTATACACTTAACATCTAAAACGACTATTCTCATCTAACGAATAAACATCCACGAGATATTTGTTCTAACGCCTATATTTGGATCTCCAATAAAAATATTTAAGACGACACGACGACTTTTTGGCGCCGAATTAACTTCAGAGAAGCCGCACGGTGTATTTGTCACTATCTGCAATATGCGGGTCTATAGAGTATGTCCATATTTGTGAAGAAAATTTTTAGATATTAAAGCAAAAGCATTGGTGATACAGACTGAAAACAGAAATTATCGTTGATGCGAATAAACAAATAAGACAAGAAAAATGGAGAATTGCCTCTGAAATAACCGAAGGAATTAGGCAATCAAAGAGGCACATGTGTGGGGCATGTTTGCATTGCAAAGTTTGGTACAAAAGCGATTCATATAAAATAAAATGCTGTGGGTATAATAGAAATCTTGCAATCTCGCTACGTTTTTTTTTTTGTTTACTCAATATAGGACAGGACACACATCATAGTATCCTATATATTAGTACCCGATTCTCTGTCTGTTTGTCTGTCTGTTTGTCTATCACGCAAAATGGTAGACGCGAATAGTGAGAGAGATCGGGGAGTCAGCAACGTAAGATGACACACAAATTATTTTTTCTTGTGGACGTCAATGTGAAACCGATGCATTGCGACCATAAATCGAACGCGAGATTTAGGGAAAATTATCTCGAGGACTTCTAGGGATAACTGACGTTTTTTTAGGTCCGCGACATTGGCGACGGGGTGACAAAAGAATTTGGAGAAAATTTTAGTGACGGGGGAGCTGTGACGTCATTAAAATTTTGATCAAGGATATCTCTGTAACGGTTCGTCGTAGACATATGATCCTATACAATTTCTTGATCAGAATTTAGAGTTCTACAAGATGGTAATACGTTACTAATTCGTTGATTTAATTTTTCGTGAATTCTCAATGTGGCTGAGAGGACACAGGCTGAATATGGGCAGCGAGCGACGCCGCCTTGGCGATTTCATTAAGTAATTAAGCGTGATAAAAGAACATCGCAAAAAATCTTTTCCTGAGGTATCGTTTATATTTGTAAACGACACAAATGTCATAATCATTCATCTTAAGAACGAAGGCACGGCTGTCTCGTGACGTAATTCGTGGGATGGTCTATTCTTGTACCTTGAATATGATTGACATGAACTGAAAATCATGTTTATTTATGACTTCTGGTCGATTGTTGTTGCTCCATGTGATAGCAATAATAGGCTTAAAATTCCTTCAGAAACAAGATTGTAATTTATTTATTTATCGGATTATTAATCCTGTTAGGGGCATCTACTATGAATCTACGCAATCAAGATTTTTATTCGTTCATTCTAAGCTATTCTTAAACATCAGATTAGACCTGCATATTTTCTCATGATTCCATGAAGGTAATTAGCATCATACAGATCTCTCTTCAACTTGTTTCTTCAGGTGAGAAGGAACAAAAAGTTGTTGGGAAAAGTTACTTAATTTAGTTTCCGGAGAGGACGCAGGCTGAATATGGGCGGCGAGCGACGCTGCCTTGGCGTCTAGTTAATCTATAATTCTGTACCCAAATTCAAAATTACACCTGGGTACCTAAAGCATGTTTAAGATATAACACATATTGAAACTATCAAATATCAAATATCAAATAGCAGATAACAAATAACAGATAACAAATATCAAAAAACAAATATCAAGTAACAAACGCGCAGTGGAAACCCAACTTAATGATTAAAAAGAATCAACAATATGTCAGTAAACAATGACAACTATATCTAGACTGTCAGATTAAAAGACTTTTAAACCTTTTGATTTTGTGTTTAGATGTCGTGGTTGCAGTTAAAGCAATTGATTGAAGTACCAAGAAATAATTTAACGCGTCCAAACGTTAAAGTGATGACAATCTAATGACAATCAAGCCAAAACACGACATATAAACATGAATTCGGTAAAAGGAGTTATTGAGATTATTGGCTTTTCGTTGAAAATATTTGTTTTCACAAACAAGCAGAACTTTAAACTGTTGTGAGGATTTGATTAAAATCAAAATATGGTATATTTCTGTTCGTGAGAAAATGGTCGAGGTAAAATCAATATCTTTATATCTTTATATATGGCGGGACTACTTTATGAATTGAACTACATCCTTTACTTACCGGACCCGGACCCGTCCGTGGGACCCATGAAAACTTCTGCTCCATTCTAGTGCGTGTTAAACCAAGTCCAAACTGTAACATAGGCATGGTTTTCACCCGAATAATAGGTAAACGTCATTTCTACAAGGTCATTTTGCCGTTTCTTAAATACCAAATATTTAATAAAATAACATATCTCATCTCTCCCAATGGAATGGCAAATGTCGGCTGCCGTGTCGATAGTGATATTGATTCCATTGTCATTGAAAATTAATTTCGCGAGCTCTAGCTTTGTTATTAACCAAGATATGCTTGCCTTGAGGAAATTACCTGCGTTGGGAACAAATTTGACAAATCCTTGCCACCATACTAAGAGGCCCTTGAGTTTGCCAGTTGAGATGAGATCATCGCCATAAGCAACTTGTGTTGGTTTTTGAGGTTGATATAGATATGGGGGACTGATACTAGAGCATACACGCCCAGTGGGCAAAATCTTCAAATAGTCTCTGTGGAGGAATGTTTTCTATAGGAATGGCAAGCAATATCGCCTGTTGTTTCAATAAAAAAGCACTCCTCCACAGAGACTTTTTGAAAATTTTGCCCACAGGGAAGCATCATCTGATCCTGCCTTGATGACCCAAACAAATTTAGAGTTTTAGACTTTTTATAACTTTGCTGGTTTGAGACTGGTAGGTGCATTGTGGGTTGTTTTGTAATTGTTCTTTTTTTATATTTTTTCGATTTTTATAATTATCAATCTATTAAATATTACAGTCGTTTGTAACTAATGTTAAGGGTGAGATACACGATGAAATATTTCGAATTTGAAAATTTAGTGATACCCCCTTTCAATTTGCCGAAATAGAATCGCTCATTTTTTCCCAAAACATATATATAACATAATGTCATTGGTTAAACTCATTTCGCGACATTTATAAAGAAGCTGATTGGTCGAAATTACTTTCGATATAATGAAAACGTTGAACATGTCCAACTTTTTAAATGTTGAATCGATATGTCGAATCCAATAAATTGAATGGAAAATCTGTTGTTACAGGATCAAACTTGTCGATTTTGACAAATTTGAGTCGATAAATCTGATCATGTATCACCCGCTTAAGTGAGAAAGATTGCTACGAGGGTAATGCAAGGGATGGGTAATCTTCAAGTTCCAATTGAACGCTTATACAAAGGAATCACTATCACGAAATAACATAAAAGTGAGAAAACATTTCCAATTTTCTGTAAATCTGTTAATTCAAGAAAAACAAGTACATTCAATATAAATTATGATAGTTTTCAGATGTTTCATACTAATGTTTATGAACATTTCGAATATGAGGCATCAAAAATTTCCAACTAATAACCATTAATATGCCGAAATGCAGACAGTTACTCAAGCTTCACGACGGCTACTACTTTTTTGATAAAGCCACAGCACATATTCTTTCAAATTTAGAATAAATTTGTTGTTTCATATAAACTTCTACATTTGTCTGTTTCCTTTTCCTTTATTTTTTTTTCATTATTTTTTTGTTGTTCAAATACAGCTTACAGCCCTAATACTTTGTCAATCTAGCCTTTATTTGGTTTAGCTTGTTTGTCCAATTTCAACCTACACTCAATTCGTAAGCTGGAATCCATGACTGAGCAATAATGAATACGTTTATACTATTTTAATTTTTTTATGTTGACGCGATGCAAACACTTATATCATTCGCATTTCTGGGTGAAGAGCCAAATGTATTTATTTGGAAATACTGGAAATAAATCCTTATCTTATCTTATCTATCTTATGAAAGTACAATCAGGAAGTATTGATCAGAAAATATATTTACGTCTGCTTTGAGATTCGTCGTCTAACCAAATTACTTTCAAGCTGTTCCAACCCTTCTCGAACACAGGTTGTATATCCCCATACAACCATCCAGTGAAATGTCGAGGAGACCGTTTTCTCCTCGTTACTTCTCCTATTTTTCAGATTTTTTTATATACAGTCTTACGTAGCCAGGAAGTCTCAGCTACTCTGTCTAAGGCGTGAGTAGCTGGATTCAACCTGTGACAGTCGGGACAAAAGTTGGGAAAAATTGGGACAAAAATTGGGAGGCCTGGACAGAAGACATTCAAAGCAAATTATGTAAACAATCATTATCCAATCATTTAACTAACATCTGACTAAGAGGTTGAACCCATCTATTCACCTTCTAATTGCTAGAGTGAGTAAAAAAAAAAAACGAATAGTAGAGATTCCTGGCTAGTCTCACGCAAACCTTAATAAGTGATAAAACAATATGAAAATCTATTGCTTCTATTGCTAAAGCTTCTTGTTTTCGTTTGAAAGAACGAGGCATTATGCAACAATGTTCTCGTTAACACAAACTTTTGACCGCAAACTAGTGATGATCGAGTCTTGTTAGACAAACGGATTTGATGGTATTTGTTTGGAAAAGATCATATTTCAATTTTTATGAAACCTAACCAATGAAATTCATTATCTTAAAATAACTAACCAATGAAATTACGCACTGAATAGTAACACGATCTTTTCAGTCATGTGAGTAATACAAAGTGAACTGTTTACCAGAATTAAAGCCTTGTTGCCGACAGAATTTTAAGAGACAGGAGATTCAACTTTAAAAGATTTAGTGATTCTTGAAGGCCTCGTCAGTGTGTTATTATATAACAAGAAAAAAAGTTAATATCAACGGTAAGAGAGTTATTTGAAGAAAATACATTTTTTACATATGAGTTTAATACACCTTTCCCGAATTTCTGTTTAAACCGAAACGTTTTAGATAACAAAATTGTCTCTAATCATTCTACTGGAAGTTTTAGTAATAGAGATAATTACTCAGTAATAAAGTTAAAACATTATTGAAACAATATTAATAAACATGGTCAAAACATGGTGTTTAAACAGAAACTCGGGAAAGGTGTATTACTCTTTAGCAAGAGTATTAAACGTTTTCTGTATTTTTTCTGTGTTTTCTGTATTTTAGGCCGCACTCACAATAACTAAATTACTTTATATAAGTTGTAGTTTACCATTCAGACATTAACCACGGTTTGTGGATAGCCTCTATTCCAATGTTTTGCGGAATCAGCCTACAACTGTAGACAAAAAATCTTGGAATTACGGACGGACGGACGTACAAACGCTAATGAGAGATCAGCTGCTTTCTGCGCTGACCAATAAATCTATGTTGTTATATATGTAAATAAAATTAAAGGCCAGGCCTTATAAATTATGTGTCACACATCATGTTGTTTGATTAATTCACTATAATAAAGAAATTATTCTTTAATGGACTTTTCGCCTGTAACTTATAATGTTTAACAATTTTGTCAACAGAAACATTCGCGGTAACAGTTATTTTGATTAAACTATGATGACTCTCTATGACAATAACAGTTATTTTGATAAAATTATGATGACTCTCTATGTCGCGATTAGAGAACTATTTACGATATCAAAAGTCAAGTGCTGAAAGAAAACAGTGCATTATTATAATGCTTGAAGCTGTGTTCTTTGTACAAAAAAAAAAGAAGAAAAAAATAGAAACAGAAAAAAAACAGAAAATAGAAAGCTTTATTCGATCCAATCTCTTTAGTTTTTCCAGTGTGTCATTTATACTGATTTTAAAAATAATTTTATTATAATTGCCAACTCTTTTGAGGTTCCCAAAAAATTCAAAATATTGTCAAGCACGCATTTGTAATTACATATTTATTGCAAAATAAACTTAAATCATTTTTTCTTCAATAGATAAGTTGTTGGTCAATTTAATTCCATATTTACTGTTGCGTCACTATCTCTTCGTATCTATGGAAGAACTTTTGAATATGGTAGAGGAATTTGAATGTTCCATTTGTATGGATGCATTGGTCAGTCCTCAAGTATTGCCATGTGGTCACTCTTTCTGCAACGAATGTAAAGAAGTCCTTCTACAGTTTAAAGATGATGGAAGTGCCATATTGGAATGTCCGAAGAAATGCTCACCAGTCACAAACATTCAGACAGATCAGACCTTGGATGATGTTCTACAAAAAATATTTGCTGTCGAATCTTTTGTCAATAAGATCAGGAGTCGATCAGAACCGTAAGTAGCAACATATCATGAACAATGAAATCTCTGTAGGATAGATGACGAATGCAGAAACGATAGAATATTTTGTTTGTTAACCGACAGTGACCTGACATTCACACAGGGCTTTTAAAATTCATCTTTAAACAGCTTTATGGTTCCCTGTTGAACTTTTATGGCTTCACACTGATTAAACTTTTGTCCATTTTGAAAGACAATTCGATTAAATTTTTCCCCCATTCATAAACAAGACGTTTAAATAAGACGTTCTATTTATTTATGTTTACCCAGGATAGACTCTTCAGTTTTTGATAGAACTGTTATCAATGAGGGTCCTGCGTAGGAGGTCCTAGAGCCTTTAAAGCCCCCATTTGGGCTACGGAAGCCGCATGTCAACCGTTCAACTAGACAACCCCTTAGACATCAATCCCGCTCTCGAGCTGAGTGCTAAGCTGAGTGGATTGATTTACGCTGTTATAGTCGCTGGCATGACTCGGCAATGGTTTGAACCCTGACTTCCTGCAGTGGAGGCGAGCACTCTACCACGAGGCCACCAATTTACGAGTATGTTTGAAAATTACATACTCGAGTCTTTCTGGTGATTAGTGGAATTTTGTCGGCATTGAGTAAGATACCTAAGACTAAGGGGCTGTTTAGATGGATAACATAATTTTAGAAAGGTACTTTACTTTTATCTATATCTATGTTTTCGCACACCTTTGTTACATGTTTTAGGAGAAACGCAAATTGTCAAGAAGAACATGAGTATAATGTCCCATCTTCCCGTTACTGCAAGACTTGTCGCAAGACATCATGCAAATCATGTTTTGACGAACACGAATGTGAAGGAGATAATCACATCCACGTTTCATATGATCATCAGAAGAAGTCATTTGGACCTATATGCGAACAACACAAGTCATTTTCAAGACACATCTGCAGGGAATGTAATGATCAACTTATTTGTGTATACTGCAAGAACAGGACGCATAAAGATCACGACATTCTTGATCTGGAATCCCATGTAAAAGAAATAAAAAGGGGTTTAATATTAGAGTATGAAACTTGGAAGGTTGTGCCGTCAAATGAAAATGTGATGAAGCATTTTCAGGAATTCAGAGAGACACTTTGCGAAGAACTTCATGTTAGAAAGATAATCAGGGTAAACAGATATATTGCTCAAGTGAATGAAGAAGAATCAAAAATAGTAAAGCAGTTTGATGATCATGTAGATTCCTTTATCACACAAAGAATATCTAAGGTGGAATCAGTTGGTGACATAAAAAACCTACTGGATGATCAAAATAGCCTTCACAACCTTGTCATGCTATCAGAACAAGAGATTCTGCTGGAAAAATTACAAGACATAATTAAACAGCTTTCCTTAAAAGTTGTTTTATCTGATTTAACAAATGATAACCATTTAGGAGAACTACAAGTTAGTCTAGAAAATGAAAGAATTTCCTTTGACTACAAAGATAGCAAAATTATGAAGGACAATGCAAATAGTAGGTTAATATTTGATTTTTCTTTTTGTTTTTCCTCTGTTTTATCTTACATTGCTTTAATCGTTGAACAATAACATTAATTCCCAAAAAGAACTTTTCAAATAATTTTCATATCATCCCCTTTTATTGCCCAGTTTATTGTCAATGTCTTTATATCTTTAGAAATGGTTCTTTCAACTGACCTCAGGTATGTCATTTTTCTGAATTAATCTGAATTAATCTGAAACGGTATAATTTCCGGTTGGGATACTATCCAAGAACCGTCTAAGACATGCAACACAATAAAAAATGTCAAAAATTACACATCTCATATACAACTGACCTGTTCAAGTATTGTAGGTATCACGCCTAAAAAAGACGCAATACCTGAAAAAAATTCCTTTTTCTTATTTAAGTAAAGTAGCTAAATGACAATACCATTTCTTCTTTTCCACAGAACTTTGTTTATTTGCTGTGCGTATACACAAATTTATAGTGAATAGTTATCATTATGGAAGCTTCGTGGTTTCCATTCAACCAATTCGTTCCTGTTGTTCATGTGTGTGAAATATGTACATTGAAACTCAATTAAAACTTAGAATTTTTTTTTAGGAACGCACAGAATTTTCAAGATGAAATCATGAAAAAGCGTCAAAAATTCACTTTAAAAGGTATATATATAGGTGTGCATTCTTATCTATCTATACCTATGTTGAATGTTATCTATGTTCATAAATTACCTCACTCTCCTCGTTTCAAATCAATACAATAATGACGGTGATCATTCTCTTATAGTTTGTTTACTGTTGTATTCACTGTTGTATTCGCCTATTTGTTTACTTTCAAACAGATATCTATGCGATTATAAAGGATGGGAAAGAAGTAAACTTGAAATTGGCTATGGCATTTGAACCGCAGTTCAGTAAGGAATCGAACTTTCTTAAAGTTGTAGTTGAAGAAAACCGTTGGAAGATATTGAAAGTAATTCTGGAATGTAAAAATTTTGATATTGATACCAAGTTTAATGGTATGACAGCATTGATAATTGCTGCACGGGCTGGGAACAGTGAATGTGTGAAAGTATTGCTTGAACACAATTGTGAAATCGATATGAAGGATAAGTATGGACAAACGGCTCTTATTTTAGCATCTAATGGTGGGCATAGTGAATGTGTGAAAGTACTACTTGAACACAATTGTGAAATCGATATGAAGAATAGGGATGGAAACACGGCTCTTATTTTTGCATCTAATGGTGGGCATAGTGAATGTGTGAAAGTACTACTTGAACACAATTGTGAAATCGATATGAAGAATAGCGATGGAAACACGGCTCTTACTTTTGCATCTATTGGTTGGCATAGTGAATGTGTGAAATTACTTAATCAATATAAGCAATTGGGCATCTAAAGTTTCGTGATTTTTTTTGTTGACGTTTTGCATTTACATGCCCTTTCTTGGAAATAAATTGTCTCAAAAATGTCCAGCAGTTAGTTATCGAGAAATTAGCCTTTAAAATTCAAATTATCGTGCGTTACCGTATTCTTCGATTTTATCCATTCTCATTTTATTTTAAGCGATTTTTAGCAACATCTACCATATTTCTGTGGAAAAAAACTTTAAAATTTGTCCGAAAAATAACCAAATTAGAATTCTAGAAAATGGCCAGGAAACCACAAACGTATAGCTATAAGCCTTAACGTAGAAAATGTCAAAGTTCTTATAAGTAGCTATTTCCTCTTATGTTAAGCTTTTCTGAGGGAAAATCGGGAAAAAATGATAAGTTTCCCCGATTTAATTTTTCATTGACGTTTTTTCGCCTGATTTTTCCCCGATCATAGGTATTATGGTTCATATTTGTAATAGTCCTTTTCATTAATTATTGCGCAATATTTGGCTCTGCGCGAAAGTGAGGCATTCGGTGTTTACTTCTCTCAAAATAAAATGGCCGATCAAAGCGAGGTGAAGAAAAAGTATCGAGCTACTCTTGGAAAACAGTGTGCTGCCTGGAGTTGTGAAAGCCGAAGTCTTGTCGAGTTTGAAGGAAAACGTATTTCTTCAGTATTGTCGTTTTTCACGTTTCCTAAAGATAAAGGCATGCGAAGGCTTTGGTGCAACAAAATTAAACGTGTTGATGGGAAAGATAACTTTCATGTCACTGATCATACTGTGTTGTGTGAAAAGCACTTTGCTCAATCAGATATTATTAGGACAATGGGTGGAACCAGAAAGAGACTGAAACAAGGTGCTAAGCCCACTCTGTATGAAAACAACAACGACTCAAAAAAAAGAAAGGAACCAGTTGATAGACCATCACCACGAAAAAGAATGAAAACTTCAAAAGAAACTTTTGATGCCATAAATGAACTATATCAGCAGAAAAATAACGAGTGCTCGTTGTCAACTCGTGATGGGTTGTCTATAAAATCTGTTGTTGTAGGAGCTGATGATGTGAGAACCGAAGCACTAGAAACTCATGAGTTACCCACACAATTTGTTGTTGAAGAAGCTGATGATGTGAGAACTGAAGCACTAAGGAATCACATCACTGTACTAACAACAGAAATTGCACACCTCAAGAAGCTGCTTTTGGAAAAGCAATCTACAGTTAAAATGAAGTTTATGGAACATGTTTTATCTGATGATAACTCACTAAACCATTACACTGGTTTGCCCACTATTGCAATCTTCAAAGAACTGTACTGTTTTTTGGATCCAGGGATTTTGGGAGAAAATGTTGTCTTATATAACTACAAACAAATTAAATGTGGAGATGGCGTTGGTCGCCCTCGTGCTCTTAGTCCACTGGAGAGTTACACATTAGTGCTAGTCCGACTGCGCAGAAATTTTGATATCCAGCATTTATCATATTTATTTGAAATCTCAGAAGGGACTGTTACTAACACCGTGCAAACGTGGATTAATCACATGTATCTTAAGTTTGGATCTATTTGCATTTGGCCAACACGAGATCAAGTGAAACGTAATATGCCAGATTCAATGAAAGATAAATTCCCTGCAGTTCGTATAATTATTGATTGTGTAGAATTTAAAGTTGCTGTTCCCAGATCATTGTTCCTTCATAAAATGATGTATTCAGACTACAAGAGTCATACTACTGTGAAGGTATTAGTGGGAATTGCTCCAGGTGGAGGATTTACATTCATCTCAACTGCTTATCCAGGCAGTATTTCGGATAAAGGTATTGTTGTAAAAAGTGGACTACTGAACTCTGAACTATGGGAGAAAGGTGATGCCATAATGGCTGACCGTGGCTTTTTGATTGAGGAGTATGTTAAACCATTAGGTGTTGAACTCATCATGCCGTCATTTCTTAAAGGCCGAGCACAGTTCACAGAATCAGAGGTAGTAAAAAGTCAGCAAATAGCTGCAGAGAGGATACATGTGGAACGAATGATACAAAGAATTAAATGCTTTCATATATTTGACCGTGTAATTCCTGTAAATATGCTTGGATCACTAAATCAAATCATATCAGTTTGTGCAATGCTCTGCAACTTTCAATGCCCTATCTTACAGTGACAGTTTTTATTGTAGACAAAAGAGTCAGATTATGTTTTAATGTATGTATTACCAAAAAGCTTAACAACACAACATTCAAGTCAGTTAAAAAACTACACAAAATGATGTGTTAAAAATTATCTGCAGTCACAATTTCTCGGAACGTTCTTGTGCAATCTCAGGCAACATGTACCGAAAGTAGAAATCCATTATTTTCGCTTGAAGATCTTCCCAGTAGTTCTTGTCAAACAAAACACGATCTATAACAAGTCCTTTCGAAGTAAAAAATATGAAATCACACCATGTTTGTGTTGTTAAAGCTAACTGCATTTGTATCTGGTTGTAATATGGGTGTTTTTTATTGATTGTTATGTGCCCTGAATTGGTATCAAACTCTATGCATGGATTTTTAGAAATCAAGCATACTAATTTAGGGTCCACATCTTTGTATTGATGACTGCATTTGACTTCAAGAATGCCATATGAACCATTAAAATTGACTTTTCCATCTGGAGTTGCCCCCAATACGTAATTCACTGAGTCAATAACAAGACCACATGATTCCACAATAACATTGTATCCTTTTATTTTTATGAATCTTTCATAGTGCTGAATAGCAATAGGCTCATGAAACCTTCCATATTCGAATTTCATATTGAGCACGTTACTTGGTTTCTGTCCATTTATTATGTTCGAAGCCAGAGTTCTAAATCCCCTGTCAGTTTTTGGGGTACAAATTCTGTTGCACAATGACGCAGTGAATCTTTCTTTGCGGTAACTAAACCAACTAGGGTTGTCTGCTTGGTCACGAGTTTCTGCTTCAATTTTGATAGAATCTTGAGATTGATCTTGAAGCTTTTTTAAGAGCAACAGTTTTTGATTTTCAACTACATGAATATCTTTAATGTAGTCATCAAGCACATACAGATTCTGTTCAAATGGAAACGGTGGATAATTAACGAAGAAGCTGCTCTCATTATTGCAATTAAATTTTTGTTCATCGAAATAAACCACAAAGTCAGGTGGCATCAATGGGCACTGATAACTCAAAAGTGACCCTGATGACATGGGGCCAAACTGTGTAGATTTATAAGTTTGTGGGCTGTCATTAATAATGCTGAGAGCATGAACTTTTGGATGCATACTTGCTAAATTTGAAAATAGTCCCTTTAAGCTAGCGTTACTGAAATCATTTTCTGGATTGGCTCTTGAATCGTACAACGTTGAAGCAATTCCTTTTTTATTGGACATCTCTTCAGCATTTGACATACTTTTGGCCTTTTTTGCAGTTGGTGATTTAATTGTTAGTTCCGTAACTGGTGGTTTTTCTAAATGCTCACGAGCTTGTGGTACATTCCACACACATGGTCTTGATGTGCAGGCTTTAGGCTCTGGTATCATAGCTAACTTGTCAAGAACCCATTTTGCTAACAGTTTCATGACTGCATAAGCATGTGAACACATACCTGCACGGCCAGCGGGACATTGACAAAACACATGACGAACATCAGCACTCACTTTATCAATAACTACAAAAACCCATCTGGCTTGGTTTTTTAAACTAGCCACTGACACTGCTTTGACATAAAATATTCCAGCATCTTGTTTTGCATACATAGTGCTGGTGTCAATAAACTTTTCTTCAATGAGCTGCTCACCACGATGAAAATGTTTTTTAATTTTGCTGGGTTTTGCTTGAAACATGTTATTCACCATGTCATAATATCGGTCAATATTATTGATGGTAAATTGAGGAATACTAGTTAACGACTTTGACCAACCATTTAAATCCAGAGTATTAGCAAGTTCAGTTTTCAAGAAATCTGGCATATCTGGAAGAGATCCTTCCTGCCAAGTTGGGCGTAGAATTTTGCCCATCTCCTGTGCTTTTTTCGACAACCACACCTTTTCAGTAGTTGGATCAACGATTTTATTAGCATTTCCATTTTCAAAATACTTCCAGACTCTAAAATATGAAAAGTTCAGTTTTCCATTAAGATGCAAAATTATTGTTAATATAGCACAATCAACTGCCGATAATCAGAATATAATTAAGCTAATATTTTCAAAAATGAAAAGCTAATATTTTAAAAAGGAAGACTTGAATTACTTACCTTAACTGGGCATCTTTTAATGAGTTTATACCACGTAATGTATCACCTCGAAAAAGAAGCCAATCTTTAAGATGGACAAGAGAGTAACTACCCAGTTTTTGCAAATCAACTTTCACATGAATATTGTCAACATCATTCTCAGTCAGCAGCACAGATGATGGATCTAAAAGTGCACAGATTGACACATTATAATAATGGTCGCAGAAAGAATTTTGATTCACTCCTCTCTGATCCTTGGAATATATTCCAAAGCCATAAGTATAAGTTTGAAACAAACACAAAACTACACACCTACAACTACGTCTTGGAATAACTCATTAAAGTCTTCAATTTCCAATTCGTGTTCGTTTTCATTCATTATTTCTTCAAGTAATATAAAAATATACACTGCATGCACACCAAACACTTCTTGCCCTGTTAAGCGCGCCTTGTTTTGATAGAAGTGTAACCTAGAATTAATTGCGATAACAGCTTTTTTCGTAAATATAATGGAGAAAACAGCCTTCAACTAAAAAATATTGAATTATCTCCGCTATTGAAAGCCACACACTCTGACAAATAAAAGTTACTAACTTCAGATTTTTGTTTTGGTGTTTCGAACACCGACAGCCTCTGTTTGGTGCGAAAGAGAAATATTGCATCATAATTAATGAAAAGGTCTATTAGAGAGAGAGACTTAGAAAAGACATGTAAACGCTGTATTATGGTTTTATGTCGACATGCGTATTTCTCGAATAAAGGTGAAATTTAAACTATAAATGTTTGTTACCTTAATCGGGGGAAAAATCGGAATCAAAATCAGTTTTTATTTCCAGTATATATTTATGTCTGCATGTATGAAACGACTAAGGGGCCGTTTAGAAGGATAAAAATTACCTCGGTAAGCGGGATAACTTTTTTACTCCTCTCTTGAGAAATGCTAAAAAATCACATTGGGTTCATATGAGAAAAATGTTTCCCCGGTAGGTGGGATAATATTTTCTCATATGAACACAATTTTAGGCAAAGTTAGCAAAAGTTTGAGTTGATTCTTTTGATTATATACCGTTACGTCATGCACGTGCAGGTCATTTCCTCGCTTACCGAGGACATAGGCGTATTCAGGGTCAGTCAACAAAAGTGGAGGAGTCCAACATTATGATACTTCTTTTCAGTCTTAAGTGTCGATTAGGTTACTTGCACGTTTTCCATTTCTACTTTAAATGACTAAACTCTCCTCCACAAGTTTTGACTGACCTCTAGCTAACTACTATAGGGGGATGAATTTACACACCGTTTTGGGATTTTCACGGTCAAATCCTTATAAATGTAGAAAAGTGTATATAAAATTTCAAAGTCCAACTCGCATTCATCTGCGCATGCGCAAAAAAATGACGATTTCATGTAAAATATCACGAACATTAGCATATTTGATGATGCGTCACGCTTGACTGCTTTCGGGAAATTCCCTAGTGTTACTAGCCTGGGCATGCCTGAGTTGCTCATCAAATGAGTTAGGGGAATTCCCTGACTCAGTTCTGTCCACTTTCAAAAAACCTCCTTAGTTGAAAGAGTGTGTATAATAAAGGATGTTGAGTTACTTGAGAAATGGTATTTCAAAAATATATAACGCTGCTGTAGCACCTGTTGCAACCACTCGCGATGCTCTCGCAAAGAGACTTCAAGGTATTCGCGAGTCTCTTACTTCTTTATATAATAGGACTAGGAAAAGACTTGGTTATGGACAACAATCACCACTTATTTCAGCTGTTGAACGCCAAGCCATGAGAGAAGAGGAGGAAAGGATGCAAGATATCAAGCATCTGTTTTCAAAGCCAAAGAATCAACCGGATGACGCTGCACTTGAAGATGCACAGGAGCTTTTTGATGAGCACGACACACAAACGCTGAAATATGGAGATCGTATTAAGACGTGGAAATTTACCAACAACCTTAACCAGCCATTGACAGAGCCAATTATGCGAAAAATCACTCGCTATATTGAGATGAGAGTTACAGTTGTGTATAGCTTTGGGTGTGATATCTATGATGGTAATGGTGGTGTAAGCAAGTATCATAAAACGAAGAGTTCTAAAGTGTCATTCTCAAGTTTGGCAGAGATTGAAGCATTCATAGTGCAATGTGAGAACAAGCGTCTTGATCTTGATGACTATGAATTCTGGGGCAAAGCGTATTTACCACATGAGAGAACTATCGAAACGCGTGGTGCCTATGAAGGAAAGGTCGTGTTCGACCATGTGCAGATCAAGATCATAGCTACGAGAGAACCTTTGCTAGGTTGTGGTCCATTACCAGATTGGTTACGAAAGAAGCGTTGTATCTTCGCTGTAGATGATAAGGATGCGAGGAGCGACGCTATGTGCATGTGGCGATGTTTAGCGATCTACAAGCGTAAGGATAAGGAACGAGGTACTGAAAAGCTTAAAAAGGAAGCCCTCAGACTGGCTAGGGAATACTACGAGCAACCAAAACTAAAGCGGAAGGATGTACGTGCTACGAGGCTAGTGGATATGGAAGGGATCGCGAAGCACTTTAAGATCAACATTAGAGTCTTCGAACCCAAGACAAACTCTGATAACGCACCTTGGAGACTTGTATATGGTCAGAAGCAATACAAAGAAGGATTGGATACGATCAATCTTGGGATGCTAGATGGTCATTGTTTCTACATCAAGAAATTGGATGTCCTCACACAACACTGGGAATGTGAAGCCTGCCATCAGAAGTTTACACAATCCTGTCACCTCACCCGGCACAAACAAGAAGAGTGCAATGGAGCGAAGACGAAGATCATCTGTCCAGGTTCAAAAGTGAAGCGAATCCAACCCAAGTCAGAGCAGGTATTTTACGGTGATCGTAATTTTAGCTATGATGCCTGCAAATGGATGGAGTATATGTCGATAGAGACAGGAAGACATATCCATCATGCAATGTGCGGTCATGGTGGAGAACGTGTGTTACGCAATGCGTTGAATCATGAACTATTCTCGGTAGATGGTTATGAGCCCATCACTAAAACTGTTTACGAGTACAACGGTTGCAAGTGGCATGGATGTCCCTGTCAGCCTAACAGAACCAATGTGGACAAGAATCGGTACCTTCTAACGGAAGACAAAGCGAAAGTTATAACTGAACTTGGTTACAACCTCGTATCGATCTGGGAATGCGAGAATCCACCTAAAGTCAATAAGTACTTTAAGAAAGAGTTTACAGCATATCCTCACTACATAGTGTTCGACTTTGAAGCTTTACTGAAAGAGTTGAACGAGCAGAGAACAGCTGAGTTGCTATATATCTCTAAGCATGTACCAGTAAGTGTTGCAATTCATGACAGTTTGAGTGTAGAACCTACATTCCTTGTACATGAAGATCCTCAAGTGTTGATTGAAGAGTTTGTAGCGGAGCTTGAAAGGAGACAAGAACTCATCGTAGCAGAGGTAGAGAGAATGTATCCAAAACCTGAAGATTTCGATATGCTGCCACAAAGGATACAAGACAAATGGAACAGTTGGGTAAACCAAGTGCCAGTCTTTGGTTTTAATAGTGGAAAATACGATCTAAATCTGATCAAGAGATACTTTGTGGATAAAATCTCTAAGTTTGAAGAGGGAAAGAAGGAGATTATGGTAGCAAAGAAGGCTAACAACTATATGTTCTTGAGTATGGGTAAGTTTAAATTCCTTGACATTTCCAACTTTCTTGCTCCAGGTATGAGTTATGCAAAATGGTGTAAGTCTCTGGAATGTAAACTGGAGAAGCTGGTATTCCCATATGAATGGCTGACAAACTATGAAAAGCTTAGTCACATAGGGCCTGTAGGACATGAAGCTTTTTATAGTCGACTTAACGGTAAAAATACGCTATCTTTAGAAGAGTATGAGAAGTTTTGTGTAGAGTTTGAAAATCGTGGTTGTATCACTATGATGGATTGGTTGCGTGAGTACAACATGGCAGATGTAGAACCTTTCGTTGAAGCGGTAGATAAGACAAGACAGCAGTACTATACAGATGATATCGATATTTTAAAAGATGCTGTTAGTATACCAGGAGTTTCGATGATGTATGTGTTGAACAAGGCATTGCGTTGGAAAGGGGGAATAGAGCTATACGCACCGGGAGAACCCTGTAAGCATAAGTGTGAAAGTACATGTTACAAAAAGAGGTGTAAATCGTGTAAAGAGGTACAAGAAGATTGTAAAGAATGTACAAAGAACCGAGCTTACGATCTTTTAAAGACGGGTATGGTAGGTGGTCCTGCTATAGTGTTTTGTCGTTACCATGAGCGAGATGTAACTCGGATTAGATCGCATATGTATAAGAATCCAAGGTTATGCAAGACGATCTTAGGTCTTGATGCTAACATGCTCTATCCTAGTACGTTGAAGTATGACTTTCCATGTGGAAAGGAGAAATTGATCAAGATCGATACTCCTACATGTACAAGTACTTTGCAGGATTTGAACACAGGTATTGAGAATGGCTCACTGTTTGGTTTTGTGCAAGTGGATATTGAAGTTCCTGTGGAGCTGTATGATCGATTTAGTGAAATGTCACCGCTCTTTGTAGTTATGGAAATAGGAGACAAGCAGATTCCTAAGCGTATGCACGACTATCTAGAAGCTACAGGGCGTAAGCGTATTCCTGGTATACGTAAACTCTGCGGTGTGATGCAAGCTAACAAGATTCTGCTCTTTACTCCCCTGATGAAATGGTACTTAAGTCACGGATTGAGAGTGACAGCCTTCTATGAATTCCTGCAGTATAAGCGTGGTAAGCCATTTGCATGGTTCCCTGAGGAAGTGGCAGACGCACGAAGAGCTGCTGATCAAGACTCCGACAAACAGATCATAGGTGACACAGCCAAATTGAAAGCCAACTCGTTCTACGGAAAGATGATTGAGGATGTGACTAGACACTGTAACACGATATTTACAGGAGATGAAAAGAAGGTGGATACAGCAATGAGATCTCCATTCTTCGAGGATCTTGAACAGATAGGTGACGCGTACGAGATTCGTGAAGGAAAGCACAAGATTAGCATTAATAGAGCGTATCAGTGTGGTATTGCGGTATACCAACTAGCCAAGCTTCGTATGTTGGAATTCTATTATGATTTCCTGGACAAGTATGTAGATCGATTTAATTTTGAGTATATGTATATGGATACCGACAGTGCTTACTTTGCGATATCTGGAGAAACCTTGGAAGATGTTGTGAAACCTGAACTACTTGAGGAGTACAAGAAGAATGTGAAAGATTGGCTAGTAACTGATAAATACTCGAGTCGCACAGGAGGTCTGTTTAAACCAGAGTTTATAGGTAGTCGTATGATAACTCTATCAGCCAAATGCAATCTGGCAGAAGGGAAAGAAGGTACTAAGTATTCGTGTAAGGGTATGTCAAAGAAGCATAATGAACTGACTTGGGACCGATACTTAAAGGCTTTACATGGTGAACTAGACACTGCTCAAAATAGAGGCTTTCGAGTTGATGATCAAGGTATGGTCACCTATGAGCAGAACAAGCTTGGTCTATCAGCGTACTACGACAAGCGGTATGTTTTGGAAGATGGAATTCATACTCAGCCTCTTAAAATGTAAAAACAAAGTAGAGTTTTTGATTTACTAATCTTCACAGATCAGTAAATCTCTACAGGAGTCGATATGTGAAAAATAAAAATTAAAAAAAAATTATAGCACACCATAAGCAAAAGGTTATGTGAAAGTGAGTATGATAAAAACGAAGAGCTGAATAATTTAAATTTGTGGTGAACAGGCGACAGAGTCTGCCGGAAAGGGAAGGTCTAGTGGAGCGGCTAGATTGGAACTGGATGGTGCCGTCCGCTCCCGGTATTCACCACATGTGCCATTGTCGGTAAAAAAAATGTGTCAACCATTGTCGGTAAAAAATGTGACTAGACGTAATACACTCGAGCAGAAAATGAACGGCCATGATGTGCGTAGTAGTTGGAGCTCGTAAGTAGTCACAAAAGTCTACAAAAAAGTCTAGGGGTAGAGCTCAGAGCTGGTGGATTTGAGAAGCCAGGGTGGAGTGCCGGTTAGATTTGTAGACATAAAAACCCTCTAGGGAATAATAACAACAACAACAAAAAAACCCTAGAGGGTTCTCCTGAGAGAACAGGAGTTTTGTTGTCTTAAATGATGAAATTAAGATGATTGATCAAGCCAAAATATAGGCTTTCGAGTTGATGATCAAGGTATGGTCACCTACGAGTAGAATAAGCTTGGATTATCAGCGTACTACGACAAGCGGTATGTTTTGGAAGATGGTATTCATACAGAACCTCTTAAAATGTAAAAAAAAAAAAAAATCAAGAAAATCATGCTGAATATTGAGTTTTTGATTTACTAATCTTCACAGATCAGTAAATCTCTACAGGAGTCGATATGTGAAAAATAACACATAGCGACTTTACAGATCAGTAGTCAGTCAGTCTTTCATATGAAAAGAAAAGATCGAGAAAAAAAAAAAAGCGAAAAGGCGAAAAGAGAAAAAAATGGTTACCTGCGATAGTTGTCGAAAGCCGATGAAGTTAACACGAACTGAAAAAACTTACGATCAAAAAACTAAGCAAGTAGTCGCGAAAATGGAGTACTATGTGTGTGGTGGTTGTAACAAGATAAAGCAAATACCAAAGAAACCATAATTCACTGTAAATTTGTATATAGAAATAAATATGTATGAAACACTAATTTTGATATTATTTTTGATGTTAATTTTATACCGATTTAAATATATAATAAAGTTACTCATGGATCTCGAGAAAAGTTTATCTAATGCTCATATTGACAATTTTTTGAATAATGCTGATTGTGTAGACACGCCTAAAAAAGGTGTGGAACAGGTGAAAAAAAGAGAGTTTTTAAAATCTCTTATTGAGCGTGGTGAAGGTTTAAAACTAGGTGGGAAAACAGCATGGACAATTGATCGTTTGAATAAAACAAGCAACAAAACTATCGATAAGTTACATCTTCGTTTACAACAGCAGGGAGGTCTGGATAAAGCTCAGATAGAAGCAGTGATGCAAACAGCAGCTCCGCAAATGAATAAGGTGATAAGTGAATTTTTCGGTGTCAAAGATATGGGCTTGATGATGAATCAATTAAATACTCATCCGCTTATTAATAGCTCGATTGCATGCAATATAAGTTCAAAATTAGAAGGATTTTCTCCTATGGATAATATGGGATCGGCTATCTACTCAAACTTCAAAAACTGGCTTTGTCCAGTAGCGTTAGTGTCGATCGTTTTCAATAATCTTGATTGGAAGAAGTATAGACGAATTGATGAACAGAAGAAACTACTAGAAATAATAAATGGGCAACGAAAAGATAACAAAAGTGAAGAACGAGGGTCAAATAGCATCGGGGAAGAAGTTAGCGGAATGGAATCGTAAGAAAAAGTTAGAACATAATTCAGCTTCGCAAGTACCTAATCAAGTACCTAAGCAAGTACTTGATAAGTCTTTCAGCTCATATCAAGTCTTAGGTGGTGGAGTTTTAGTAATATTTGTCATAGCTGGTTTTGTATATTTTAAGAGTCGAAAGAAAGAAGAAAAAACAACGAATGATTCACCGCTCAAAAACGTAAAAAATAAGGTTGATGGATTTGGAGGTAAAACGTTGATAGATGTTTGAACTTCAGTGAGATGTGTTAGATGTTCTTAAAATATCATCTAAAAAGGTATAATAAATGGAGAAGGAAGCTATTGATAGTATTTGGACAACAGTCAGACTCGGTGCTTACACGTTGTTGTACGCCTTCGCGGCGAAAAAGATCTTTGGTGTCAGCTCACCAAGTGCTAAGATGGATTTATCCGATGCTGGAAAATTCCTGAGTTATCTTGAGTTAGCGGTTGTTACTGACGACTACGCACTCAAGAAAGGTTGGTATAAAGATTCTATTTCTATATAGAATAAAAAAGATGGCAACATTACTAGCTATAGCTGTTGGCGCTGCTTTAAACGCAGGTGCTTTCATTGGTGGAAACTATCTCATGAATCATTCTTCTGCTGAAGAAGCAGATGAAGAACGACGTAAAAGAGCAAAAGCAGTATTAGAATTTCAAAAAGCTCAAGCTAAAGCGAATCGAGAGGAACATAATAGAATAGAATGGATAAACGAGAAACTAAGAGAAAGAAACGCTGCAACTAATTATATTCGCGATCTTGATGAAGGTATGCGTGAATATTATCAAATAAAAAAACAACATCTTAATCCACTACCTCCTAAACCTCAATTCAGCGATTTTTATAAACCTTCTGAACCTCAAAAGTTAAGTGAGTTGATGTTTATTGGAGGAAGTCTAA
The DNA here is from genome assembly GCA_039566895.2 of Turritopsis rubra. NCBI lineage: Eukaryota > Metazoa > Cnidaria > Hydrozoa > Anthoathecata > Oceaniidae > Turritopsis > Turritopsis rubra. The sequence continues at coordinate 3,844,751 of CM077622.1, forward strand.
GTATTTTAGGTTTTTTAGTGTATCGTCGTTATATATAATAAAATGAGTGAAAAGAACAAACTGAGTGACATCTACTACCAACCTGAAAATCTATGGACTGGCAACAAAGCCATTAAAGAGCTTCAGAAGGCATCGAAAACTACGAGAAAACAAGTCGAAAAATGGCTTACTCATCAACCGCTGTGGCAAATACATTTACCGAGGCCGAAGCGTATTGATTATGCTCATTTTTACGTAACAAAGGTAAACAATATACATCAGGCGGATCTTATGTTTTTACCTCATGATAAGGTGTATCAGAATACGTACAAGTACGTTTTGAATGTTATCGATATCGCTTCAGGTTATAAAGCGAGCAGACCTTTGAGAACGAAGAAAGCCAGCGACGTTGTCGAGATGTTTGCTGACATCTATAAAAAAGGACCTCTGAAATTTCCGGATGAACTCCATGTTGACAATGGTTCCGAGTTCAAGTCGGCAACAAGCAAACTCTTTGAGAAGCATGACGTCAAAGTGAAGAGAATTACAACAAAGTATCACCATAAGTTTACAGCCTTTGTGGAAAATTTTAACAAGATTCTGGCTCTGAAACTCTTCAAAATACAAGATGCGCAAGAGATGGAGGATCCAGAAAAAAAGAGTACCACATGGATTCGACACTATCAGAAAATTGTGAAACAACTCAACAACACCGTGCTTTCGAGGACGGGTATGAAACCATCAAAAGCGATAAAGCTTGAGGAAGTTCCTTTAAAAGTCGAATTCTATCCGAAGGAAGACGCTTTGATTGAATCAGGATTGTATCGCTATCTCTTACAACCAGGTGAGGAACATGATGACACAAGACGTCGTGCAACGGACAACAACTGGAGCCGTAAAACCTATCACCTCAAAGAAATCTTACAGTATCCAGGACAACGTATTTTGTACTATCTCCAAGATGGACCCGAGAGAGCTTTTGTTCGAGAAGAACTTATGCTAATTCCGGAGGATACGGAAGTACCTCCGAACTATGTGAAAAAGTGGTAGTTTTCTGAAATCGATCACGGGCTCTGAGGCTGGCCTGTCCACTAGAAAAAACTAGTTGGACTCGAAAAATATCTAATAAAGATGTTACGATTTGGCAAACTCGAGGTTTCACGAAAAGATTTTAGCTCTAGTGTAGAACTCACTGATGTCGAGAAGATCGATCTATCAAAGATCACCGTCGCAGAAGCTGTTGTAGGGACTAAAACAGATACTAGGTACTATATAGGTTACGAAAGAGATCCTGGCACCGTTGTTCCTCTCTTGATCAAGACACCGAAGAACTGCTATTCGTCAGGAGTTTCGAGGTACAACGAAAACTCTGTATGGAAGATGGGGTTTAACGTATCAGATGACCAAGCTTGGTGCGATGCTTACAACGCGATTGTTGATCGCATTCAAGAGCTTATCTTCACTACCTTGACAGGTACCGTAATAAGTACTATGGGCTGGATCAACCCCAAGCTCATTGTTTGGGAAGATAATATCAAGACGATGTTTAACGGGTGGGGTGTAGTACCGTACAATCAGAGCTGCAAGGCGACCGGAGTGTTAAAGATCGGAAGCGTGTACACCCAGAACGGTCACAATCACTACCTTCAAGTACACTTACGAGAATGCAAATATCGACAAATAGACGCTTACGAAAGTCTTCTGAGCAGCGACTCTGAAAGCGAAGATTAATCCACTAGTTTTGTGGTTTTTGTAGAACCACAAAACGCTTCTACATTTCTCGAAGCTCCAGCAGCCTCTGATGGGTATAATGCTCGCCGAGTCTGAAATGTCGAACACGCTCTGGATTGGCTACTATGCAACCCCGCTCTCTTAACCAGTTGTAGCACACGATCGCGTTGGGCGTCTCTGTAAGCACAACTAGCTGTCCATTGGGGTAGTCGACCAGCTTATTTTGAATCTTTTGACTCACATAACCCTGCTGCCCGCAAATGGCAATGTAGGGATATTCGTTGTCAGTATTCTTTTGAATGATGGCAATGCCGTTGCTCTTCTCTTGTTTCTGCAGATTTGGCACGACTCTCTGACGAAGATCTTCGACTTCCCTTTGCAGATCTTCGACTACCCATTGCAGATCTTCGACTTCCCGATCTCGAACCGCAATCTCGTGCCGAGAGCCTTCAAGATCATCGTTAATCAAGGCGAGCTCAGTCTCTCTCTCTTCGAGGGTGTTGTTTCGTTCTGCAAGCTCTTCTTGCAAATGTTCAAGACTCTTATAGGTCAACCATTTTGTGAGCTCAATAGCTTTTGGTTTCCTAGAACGAACTGTAATCTCTATAGCACCTTCTAAAGAGACGAAGACGTCATGTGGGTTTTTTGACCTTCCAAGGGTATGGGGTATACCCCTACCCCTTGTAATATCTAATCTGGTGGAGAAACAACGCTTCTCTACATGCTGAACACGAGGTTTGCGGAGTAGGCATGACAAAGCTTACGGGTAATCTTACAGGTTACCCGTACTTTATGAGGAGAAGCTTTGACGTCTACGTGCAGTCTCCCGGACATTCAACGACTTGATTCGCAGTAGTTGAGGTAGGTTCTCCAGATAAACATGTACACCATCAAAGAACTGAAAGCAGAGGCACGGAGAAGAGGCATTCACGGGTGTTCATCGTTGAATCGCGACAACCTCACAGCAGTCTTAAATGGTGAAAAAATCACGGTGTTCAAAAAGAACCAGTCTCACATTGCAACACAAACAGAATGGAAAGAATGTCAAGACTGCGCTCTGAGAAGCTATATAGATTTTTTGTGTAGAACAGCCCCTCCTCCTAAAAGAAGGTTGGTATACGACGAAGATCTAATAATAGATTCAGATACCGGAGAAGTCGTTGGATGTTTTTGATATGTAAAGCTGTTTTTGTAGTTTCATGAAACTATCGCCTTGCGGCTCAGCATGAGCACAAAACATAAGGTGGTGGTTGATCAAAATTTATGTGACACTTGCATGTGGGGTATCGGAATTGCCGACGAGCTTTTTTGCGATCTCTTCACGACCTTGTTTTCTCCCAAGTTCTAAGAGCTCCTCTTTCTGGTAATCATAAAGTTGTTTAATTGCTTTACTCGATCTAGATCGCAGTTCTTGTTTCTTACTCAAATAACGTTGTTTCTCACCTATAATGCGAGTGAATTCATATTGATCAATATTTCCATCTTCTATACTCTTTGATATAAGCATAATCAAACCATCTGAGATCGTCTGAGCAGCCGTAGAAATATCACGATTTTTCTGTCTTTTCACATCAAAAACAGAGACACTTTTCTGAATTATAATGCAAATCATATTCAAAACAAGAGTCGTCACACATATCGCAATACTCATCGATACATCTATCTTTGAGATTAGACACGCGATTCCTCCACCTGCAAGCACAACGTTCACCGCGTTTAGAAAGTAAGAGATATACGTACCAACTAGAGTGTAGCGTGAAAATTTACGTTCTAGAGACGTTCTGTTTACTATCTCTTTAGATAGGAACGCTTCCGTCTCCTTGATGGTTTGAAGTCTATAGTTTTGCGTTTGTAATGTCGGGCCGTCTACAACATCTTCCGGAGCACTAGGTAAAACAGGATATAATTTATTATTAGGATTTAAATCATAACTTGCCATATGTTTATTTTAATAATAGTTTCATTCTAACACCAACATCAACATCTTTATCATTCTCATCAGTAATCCTGAAGGTTAAGGTCTTTGTCGGATATTTCAGTTTGGCAATGTATACAGGATTTGAAGTATAATCATATACCATATGATCGTCATACTCATACTCTCCTTTAGCAAGTTCAAAATGGTGTAGTGTGTTCGTGAGGGTTGTATTTTCCATCATGGTGTACAATTCGATTTCTTCACAGTGCAGGCGGAGCGCTTTAAATGTACAGAAATTTGGAGTTGTTCTATAAGATCCAGCTGTGAAATGTTTGTGTTTAGGCATCGTTAACCCGAGAAGATTTAATAATCCATCCGTGATTGCAGCTCGATACCCATTTGTAACAGATAAGGTTAGAGTCCCATCTGCATTTTTATCTACATATACTGTTTTGTTGCCTCTCGCATTTATATTTCTGAGGATGGTCTCAGATGTGTAAAGACCTTTTTCAAAATCGATAAATGTAGGATTCATATCGGTAGCTTTCTGATCTTTCGATGTGATTATGCGAGTGTTCTGATCTAAATTAAACCATCGCACTATGATCAAAGCATTATACAAGTACAACTCAGTTCCTATTTCCAAATCGCGAGGTAATTGTGTTTTACCAAGTTTGTTCACATACATATATTGCTCCATTTTATTACATATAAGAAATGACAAATCTTTTAAGTTTAAATTTAAAAGTAAAATATATACCTGATTATGGTAAACCCAGCGTCTTAATACCATCAAATGAATTATGGCAACAACAAATCGTTGTTGATCAAAATAATTCCTCATTCGCTGTAAATTTTCGTAATATCTTTCTACCATTTCAACCTGAAGGTCCGAATGATCGTTTCGGAGAACCGTTTGATTTTTATCTTGGACAACTTTCATTTAGTTTCTGGGTAAGTACTATAGGTTGTGGAATATCCACCTTTCATCTTAATCATAAGAATCCAATGATACGATCTATTTTTCGCTTTCATACATACCTACAAACTCGTCTTATTCTAGAGGAAATGGATGTACCTTTACCAGGAGATCATACCTTTAATCCAAGAAAAAATTCATATAATAAGACTGCTTTTCGAAGTATTTCTCGAGAATTCGATATCATACCAGAACCTACATATTGGCGATATCTATCACGAATTAATATCGCCCCGGCGGGCTCAGCGCAGCTGCGTATTGGTAAAGATAATATTAAAATGTGGCTTGAAACTCATGTAAACGGTCTTACGCGTGTTGGATTGAGAAGATTATCGCAAAGCATACGATATTACACGTATCTAATTTTAGAATCACAAGCTAGTGCGAGATCGAATATTATAGGTAATACAGGGCGTGCTTTAGATGCACAAAAGATTTTTTCAACTTCTTTAGAAAAAATTATTCAAAAAAAAAATACGTTACAGCAGGAGATTACAAATTTTCAAAATGTTTTGAAATATGCCAGAACAACTCCAAATTTTGGCGTTGCTTTAGGAACTTATCTCATACCAAGCGATTTGAAGTTAAAAAATTTAAACGATATATCAGATTTCACTATTAAATTAGTTAATGCGGATCATATTGGAACAATATTGATTCCTCCTCAAGATGTGGACGCAGCAGCGCAAAAAACACCTCCTCCTCCTCCTCCAAAACATCGCCCTGGCGGGCTCAGCGCAGCTGCGCATGACACCTTCAAAGGTAAGAGAACAGCTGGTTTTCATCCAAAACATCGCTCCAGCTCAGCCGAGCAGCCGAGCAACTCAGCCGAGCAGCCGAGCAGCTCAGCCGAGCAACATGAAGAGGAAAAGCAAGCTTTAATTATTGCTGGAGTATCACTTATTTTGCTTGGAATTTACTTTTCTTAGTAACCAATTTCCTATCAAACCTACTAGGAAAACAACGAGTGGTCCCCTCATAAAGTCCTTAAGCGGAGTCGGTCTAATTACGCTTCTTTGGCACCTCAAACCATAACCATCTGCCTATCAAACCCACCACAAAAACAACGACGATCCACAGGTTGTTTACGACTGCGATGACACCTTTCATCAGAAAGTTTAAGAGCCAACTCACAACACTTCCAATGATACCAGGTAATGCAGCTCCAAACTTTGCACCAAGCTTTCCGAGTAGTCGTCCAAGAGCTTCGAGCTGCTTTTTTATCCACTGTTGAATTCCACCTTTTCCCGGTGGTTTTCCACCAACTACCATACCCACCCCTCCGATTAATGAAGTTACGATTGTAGATATAACGAGTCCGAGCGCTGTTATGATTGCTGTAATCGTAATACCTTGTTCTCGAAAAAGAATTCGAAGTTTTTCACCTAACGATGTATCGCTATCCGCTATCTTGGTGATGGTCTCTTTTATTCGGGAAATCTGTGATGATTTTTGTTTCTCAATTCCTTTTTTTTCTTCAAGCAGTTGTTCAAGTTTTTCTTTATCCTCTACATCTTCAGGATCTAAATCGAGAGCTCGCTGTGTTTCTGATATCTCCTGATTTATCTCCTTAAGTTCCTCATTATATATCTTGATCTTCTTACCAAGATCTTGCATCTGAATATCCTCAGGTTGTAGAGGAGTGCCTAGTTCAAGCACATCATTAATTCTTTTCTTTCCAATAATTTTGATGATCGACTTCTTACTCAACCATTTTCCATTACGTGAATCAGTAAGACTAACCCAATTTCCATTCTTATAGTATTCGAACCGAGGAACGCCTTTGTATTTCGAAAGTTTAAACTTTCGCAGATCTATAAGATTTAAGGAGCCTTGAACATCAAGATGAAAATACAGACCCTCCAAGTTATTGCGTAGTAAATCCCTCTGTATCTCTTGAGTTGCGCTAGATACATTAGATACATCAACATTCGCTCCACTCGGTTGTATAGGATCGGTTGTTGTAGATATAGGATATGAATAGTCTTCATCATCCTCACCTCCTTCATGATCATAGCCATAATTATCGAAAATATCTGTCATTTCTTATAATAAAATGGAGCAATATATGTATGTGAACAATCTTGGTAAAACACAACTACCTCTCACCTTTTTAGGGTTAGGGTTAGGGTTAGGGTTAGGGTTAGGGTTAGGGTTAGGGTTAGGTTTAGGGTTAGGTACATTAGATACATTAGATACATCAACATTCGCTCCACTCGGTTGTATAGGATCGGTTGTTGTAGATATAGGATATGAATAGTCTTCATCATCCTCACCTCCTTCATCATCCTCACCTCCTTCATTATCGAAAATATCTGTCATTTCTTATATATATATAATAAATGACTTCATATGGTACAAGTTTAAACCCTCATAAAAAATATAGAACTCGTTTTGGTATAAAAGCTAAAAGACAACATGTTAAAATAGCACACATCCCAAGCACCATCGATCAGAACCAGATCTTACATGTAAGATTACCAAACTTAGGTGCACATGATGTTATAGAATCTGAAAGTTTGAAACTTACTTTCGATTTTGAACTGAAGAGTACGGATACGACTAGATATATCATGAACAATCTCGCAAAAAGTTTGATTACACAGCTTATAATTCAATATGAGGGAAATATCGTACAAGATATCACTGATTTTGATATCTATCAGCTTTATGCAGATAAGTGGGATTCAGAGAAACGAAAACTTCTCAAGATCGAACAAGGGGTAGATACCGAAGGAAATGTACTTAAACTTAGAGTTAAAACATCTGGAGCAAGTGGTAGTGCAAGTGAAACAGCGTTGGCTAATGCCCATGGAAATAGATTTGTGATCCCATTATGGGAATATTATGATATCTTAAAACACCTACCATTTGTACAGCTTGACGATCGACTCAGTTTTCAACTGAAATTTGCACCTTATGGAAATGTGATCAGAGATGCTGGAACAGGAAGCGGAGCATCAAAGAAGGATCCTGATGGTACCTATACCATATCTAACATTGCCTTGGAATTCGATAAAGTAGAAGATATAGAATTAAAGAAAACAGTTAAGATTGCTTCCATGAATAAATCTTTTCCTTTTGATAGAATCTTGAGACATAGAGTAATACCTCTCAAAAAAGAAGATACTATGTGGAACATACAGGTTAATGTAACAAGTGAAAGTTTAAAAGGTATTTTAATGCTCTTCATAGAACCTAATAATCGAAAAGATTACGCTTTTGATAATGAAAAGTTCTACAATCCGAAAATCTCAAAAGTAGACATCACGGTAGAAGGTGAACCAAATCAACTCTACACACATGGTTTATTACCAAAAGATATGTATGAAAATTCTTGGTTATATTTTAGCGGTGATGAGCGTACGAGTATATCACCAGCAGAATTTTACAATACGAGTTACTCATTATTCATTGATTTTAGAACCACACCTGATAATAAGTTACATGGAACAGGGAGACAACTAAAGAACACAAGTGATGGTGTGACATTAGCAATCACAAAAAAAGCAGAAACTGCAGGAGATATCAATTGTTACCTCTATGTTTTACAAGATGGACAAGTCAACTTTGAAGATGGGCGTTTTGAGAGTGTTGGATACTAAATAAATGGACTATGTAAAGGAACCTTGTACTGCGATCTTTTCAGGGCCTACAGGTTGTGGGAAAACAGAACTTGTACTACGTCTGCTCCAAAATCAATTCAAACACCACTTCGAGTACATCGTCATCATCTGTCCTACACTCAGGTGGAATAGAACCTACCAGACATGTCATGCTCTGTGGGAAGATGACAATGTTTTCCTCATAATACCCGAAGATATACCTGGAAAAGGTGTATTTGACTGGATCGATAGATTTTCTAATCTATTTGCCGATAAAGAAACGCTTTTCATCATCGACGATTGTATTGCAGATGAAACACTCGACAAACGCAGAAATCCGCTTTTAGACCTTGCTATCTCAGGACGACACAGAAACCATAGTCTATGGATGCTCACACAAGTCTACACAGCTGTTCCAAAAAATCTAAGACGACAAGCGAAGATGCTTTTTGTGTGGTATCCTAATGAAAAGAGTGATGTCAAGCTTATCGACGGAGAAACAAATGTTATAGATGATTGGAGTGACATCTTACGCACCTTAAAAGCTTCGAAACATGCTTGTGTTTACATACGACGCGAGTTCCCAAGGTGTGCGCAGATTGTTCAATAAGTAGTTTGTACTTATTGAAGCTCAGATTTTATCTAACCACTCTAGGCATAATAGTAGAATTTCAGTATGCCCTTTAATTGCTGCTCTACGCATTACCTCATTAAAGGCAGTCGCACCCCACTCTTGACACAGTTTGACGATCTCTATATGCCCTCCTGTTGCTGCTCTACACATTGACTCATTAAAGGCAGTCGCACCCCACTCTTGACACAGTTTGACGATCTCTATATGCCCTCTCACTGCTGCTCTACGCATTACCTCATCAAAGTCACTCGCACCCCACTCTTGACACAGTTTGATGATCTCTATATGTCCTCCTGTTGCTGCTCTACGCATTGCCTCATTAAAGGCAGTCGCACCCCACTCTTGGCACAGTTTGACGATCTCTATACGCCCTTCTGCTGCTGCTCTACGCATTACATCATCAAAGTCAGTCTCACCCCACTCTTGATACTGCTTTTCTATGGGGTTGTCCATTTATTAACCATTTTCTACCTCCAACCAGTGGACAGAAATGAGTCAGGGAATTCCCTGACTCATGGTCTTGGGGGAGAGTGGTAAACATGTTTGCTTATATATGTGGCTTGAACTCCCTGAAGCGCACCACATTCTTCAGTAACCATCATCATTATTAGAGTTACTGAAGATACTCCGCTAGAAATTTCTTCTCGTCTTGGTTAAAGCACCAATCCCATACTCTGTCTGGATGCATCGCAACTTTTATCAAATCATAATACAATGGTTTTGAAAACTTACGTTTGTGATGATAACGAAATAATTCTTCATGTATATTATCATAACCTAACCATTCTCTACATAATTTAACAATATCAAGGTGACCTTTTCCAGCTGCAAACTCCATCGCCCAATCATAATCCGTCGCACCCCACTCTAGACACAGTTTGACGATCTCAATATGACCATCATAAGCTGCACAACCCATCACATCATTATAATTAGTTGCACCCCACTCTAGACACAGTTTGATGATCTCAATGTATCCATTTTCAGCTGCAAACTCCATCGCACCATCAAAATACGTTGCACCCCATTCTTTACATAATTTGACGATCTCAATATGACCATCATAAGCTGCACACTCCATCGACTCATCAAAATTAGTCGCACCCCATTCTTTACATAATTTGACGATCTCAAGGTGACCTTCTCCAGCTGCACACTCCATCGACCAATCAAAATTAGTCGCACCCCATTCTTTACACAGTTTGACGAGCTCAATATGACCTTTTCCAGCTGCACACTTCATCGACCTATCAAAATTAGTTGCACCCCATTCTTTACTTAATTTAACAATATCAAGGTGACCTTCAAGAGCTGCACACAACATCGCACCATCAAAATTATTAGCACCCCATTCTTTACATAATTTGACGATCTCAAGGTGACCACCATAAGCTGCACACTTCATCGCCTTATTAACATTATTAGCACCCCATTCTTTACATAATTTGACGATCTCAAGGTGACCTTCAAGAGCTGCACACTTCATCGCCTTATTATAATTAGTTGCACCCCATTCTTTACACAGTTTGACGAGCTCGATACGACCTTCAAGAGCTGCCTTATACATTACATTTCTCAAGTAACACAACATCCTTTATTATACACACTCTTTCAACTAAGGAGGTTTTTTGAAAGTGGACAGAACTGAGTCAGGGAATTCCCCTAACTCATTTGATGAGCAACTCAGGCATGCCCAGGCTAGTAACACTAGGGAATTTCCCGAAAGCAGTCAAGCGTGACGCATCATCAAATATGCTAATGTTCGTGATATTTTACATGAAATCGTCATTTTTTTGCGCATGCGCAGATGAATGCGAGTTGGACTTTGAAATTTTATATACACTTTTCTACATTTATAAGGATTTGACCGTGAAAATCCCAAAACGGTGTGTAAATTCATCCCCCTATAGTAGTAGCTATGCCTCTGTTCAGGAATAAAACTCACACTCAGGATAAACGTCAGTCAAAAAAAACATTTGTGAGATCAAAACAATAGGCAACTTTGCACCCAGGGTCTCTTGCCTTTTCAATATATACGGAGAAAGAAATCTGGGAACGAGGTTGATAATATTGAACCTTGGAGGGTGCTTATCTCAAAATCACCTGAAAAAAAGAAGATAATAAACTTCTTAAACAAAGCAAATAAAATAGTAACAAAAGATTCTAGTTTAAAAAATTATCTAAATAATGTCAATGTCTATATCTTCATCATGATCAGAATCAATAAACTCATCAGGATTCAGGGTCAACTGGCTCCCCGTCATATCATCCATTGATACCCTCATTGCCGTCCCCTTCACTCGAAGCCTTTCCCAACTGCTTGAAACACGTAATCCCTCAATAAAAATAAAATTTATCCCCTTTCTCTTACCACTGGGTGTTTATTAGAGTGTCTGTGTATCTAGTTAAAGTTCTCAATCAACAGTGTTTCGAATATGCAACATGTGCAAGGTGGAGCTAATGAAGATAACACAACATATACAGGAAGACTAATGCAAATTTACTTAAGTCTACATCATCGTTATCATCAATATTTCGAATGCATCAAAAGGCAACTAAAAGGTTTAAAGAAAATACCGTTATATATATATATATTATATATAATATATGTTATATATTAAAACAAAAAATAAACTTGGCCGAGAACCGCCGGAAAAGATATTGATATATAGAATAAAATTTTATGAAAAAAATCAATTATTAAACGATAAAGAAAAACAAAAAAAAACTAAAATTGAACGAATGTTACATTTTTATGTGGCGGTTTTCGGCTACCGTACTTGTGTATTCAGTTTAGGTTTCAGTTTTTTCATGTTTTTACTTTGTATCTAATGAGTTGCTTAATATATAATATATAATTAATATATAACGCTTCTGAATTTTTTCTTTTGTAATTCGAACGATATCCACAATTGAGAATTCTAAAATCCAGAAAGGTGTACTGGAAGGTGTTGGTGTTATTGTTGGTGTTTTTTTATTTTATTCACTCAACACAAACGGCTTAATATAAAAATGTGTTGACAGAAAAAATATCATTTAATAACAAGACAAGGTGCCCCGATTTCTGCCTACATGTTCATCCTTATTTTAGAAATAACTTTCATAATGCTTAAACAATAATAAGGGAATCAAAGACTCAGAGATCTTCAATCACACATACCTATATACAGCTTATGTAGATGACACAACTTTCTTTTTAAAAGATCAAGAACCGTTATAGAAGTGTTAAAAACGTTCAAGAAATTTTTGGGATTTTCGGGACTGAAACCAAACAATTCGAAATGTGAATTAAAGGGGTGAAAATGGCACTCTGCGGTATGCAATGCTTTGATCTTACCAAAGAAACAATTTAAATCCTCGGAATTCATTTTTCATAAAACACAAACGTTCAAAAAAACTGATCCATGACATCAAAGCTATTAAAAGGGTGTTGAGAGTATGGAGAATGTGAAATCATTCATTACAAGGAAAGTAACAACTTTTAAAACATAAGCTATTTCTAAAATTATACATCTTGCTCAAGTTTTAAACGTTCCAACCACTGTTATTAAACAGCTAAACAAAATACAGCAACAGTTCATATGGTCTGACAAGAATAACAACAATAAACCAACAACTTAAATAAAACATAGAACCATGTACAGTTTAAACAAGTAATCAGAGGTAACTGATTGGTTAATATTGGAAGTTTGTGAACATTTTGTGGTTGAACTTTGTGCATGAGAATTAGTTCGAAGTAAGCTGACTATTATTGTTACTTTTATTATTATTGTTAATTATTGTTACTGGCTTTATACATGTCATTTTGGAATCCGCAGCGTGAATTTAAGCCATGGTTCTTATCTTGATCGTATAGTGGGAAAGTTTTGGCACATGATATTTATTTATCAGTGCTATTTTACATTCTGCAACCATTTGTTCTGTTTCTGATGATCATGTACTTGCTTCTGTTATATGCGATTTCTTTCTTTTAATATTAGAAAATTTAGTATAAATAAAAATAATAAACAACAGTAACCATTATAGAATAGGTAGAATAAGTAACCATTAACAATGTAATGATTATGGAAATGGAGGTCGAGCAAACGTAGATACCGAATCAAAAATAATCAGTTTACACTGCTGATGTGTTTAAGGATTATCTCATGATAACTTTCACGAATGGAAAGTAATACTTTTGGCTTTAATTAAATTCTTACTCGGGGAAAATTTTAGATTCCACTCTAACCTAAAACTTACTACTCACTGCTCACTTACAAAAGGTAGTTTACCAAAATTCTACCGCCAGTTAATTATGAATTGGAGAAATGATTTGTGTTCACTTGTGATGTTACCATTTGCTATCGGTTCTCAATATCTCTGCCATAACAGATTTATTTGCAAGTGGTCAATAAAACCATTTATTGGTCGAAATTCTCCAAAAAAAATATTAATTTCGTTGATCAATTATTTCTTAATGGAAAATTAAAGTCGTCGAATAAGATGAAAAGTCAAAATGGTCTATTTGATAAACAAAAATTCAAATGGATCCAGTTAGTTTGTGCTATTCCTTCACTGTGGAAAAAGACCTAGCTTGAAGATAATGGAAATTCAAACTACCTACTCATATCTTATCGATCACCACTTAATAAAAAATACTCAAATTTGTTTATTTGAAAAACTTAACTCCGAAGAACTTTATAACATACAAATGTTGTCAAAAACTTGCATACCCACATCTCATTGTATGACATGAATCTACTGGAAGAATCATGGTTAAAATGGAAGGACATTAACCTATTACCTCGAGTATTCGTATTTGTCCATTTTATTTTATTTTATCTGTTAATTGAGATCAATATAATGTAGTTGTATTTTATTTTATTTTATTTTGTTAGAATTATAGTCAATTATTTGTTTGTAAAAGTTTGAAAACCGAGAATAAAAATTTTGAAATAAAAAAAAACAAAAAACATTTTTGCAAATCGGGGTAGGTATTACAAATCGGGACAGTTATTACAAATCGGTGCAGAACACGGTGCACAAAAATACTGTTATTATGTGTTGCGATTTACGTCATTAATTGTTTCGAAATAACTAAATCTTGCAACTTTGGCTGCGATGATGGCTCCAAATATCCTGTTTCAGTGACTTTTGCACACTATAATGTTTGTTAGCCTCAAGGCGATTGTTGTTCATAATGCACACAATAAATAAAACAAAGCTTGTATGCTTTACAGCTATTGATTTTCCTCTCGATGGTTCCAGTCATAAAAGTTGTGACACAGAATACAAGCGTTTTAATTTAAATGAAACCAATCAGACCTTTTTATAGTCTCGCCGAATATTTAGTGTGAAGGCAGTGTGTTTATTTATTATATCAGTGTGTTCATTTTCTATACAACTTATAGTAAAACAGGTATTTTCAGTACGATTTTGTGTTATGCTACAAATCCTATTGTACAAATTGTACAGTTTAAACCCACTGAAACTATCCCACCTTCTATTACAATCGCACATCATTGCTTGTCATACAAGACGTTAACATATGATATTAAATCTGTCAAAACTCTTTTTCTTTTAAGGAAGAGATGAAATAGAAAAAAACTAATTTAAGTATCAACTTTACAGTTTTCATCAGTTTCCGTTAACTGCTCAAATTGTCTTATAAAACAATAGCTATTGTTGGAATAGCATTCGAAGGCTTTCCACCTAATAGACAGATGATTATATTGATAAGATTCACGTCATAAAAATTGTGAAGTGTCTCTTAAACTGAAAATGATACAATGCCATGACAATATTTAGAACACATTATTATATATTACGTAGTTTATTGACCTCGCTATGTGTCAACTTTGATGAAGTGTTGAAATGGAAGTCTTTTAACAGTACGCTTCATCGCAGCAACTTTCAATAGCATCAATGTTATGAGTTTAATGTTAATTTTGATTCAGGGTGTTCTCAGGGTAGTTATATTAACATGGTTTATAAGCTCATTGCGCTTATTCATGTAATAATAAAAGTATTTTATAAATATTTCCTAATTTACTTCCTAACTTATTTATAAAAGTATTTCCAAAAACTTCAACATCCATTGAGAAACCCTACGTAGTAGAGAACAAAAATTGATAATAAAAAAAACTTGTCTGTCTGGGTGTGATTTTTATCAAATTGTCACTTTCGACGCTTTGTTAAACATATAATGGTTAGTATAAATAGCAATGCGTTCTGCAGTTTATTGTTGGATAACAGGACATTTTGGTGAAAGCAACGATGGTGATTGTGAGAAGCTTCATTGTAACTGTGTTGCTGCTGATATCTTCAGGTAATTCTAATACACGTATTTGTTCCTTGACAAGCTAGCGAAAACCTTGGATTTGTTCACAACATTCTCTCTCTCAAAATTCTCATGTCTGCAAGTCTTTTTTTAACAACTTATTGTCACAGTGCCCTTTCCAATCTCCGAAGAGGTGATTAATCTAGTGGGACTTGAACCCATGATGTCTTGCCGTCTGATTCAAATAATATATACTATAGTTGAACATTGGTTCAAGATCATTTGCCATTATTGTTGTTTTTTATTTTTAGAATGTAGCATGTCAAGTGAAGTGCCCAAAAACGTACTTTTCCTCGTGGAGTTGCCATTAGAAGGACGCTTTCAAGCTTTAAAACAACTTAAAAGCTACTACCAAGACGTGTTATTCCGGAGAAAATTAAATTATAATTTTGCATTTTCAGTAATTGACAGCGATATCGTTACTGTTACAGAGTTTCAATGCAATGATTATAGTTGTAAGCTTAGGTCCTTGCAGAAGTTGTCAGATCTTAAATTTAAGAGAGTTTCAATATCTGGGTAAGTTACGTTATATTCATTGTTGTCATGAATCACCTAGACCGGATATGCAATCAACTCTTGCACCTTTTAGTACCTTGAACATTTTGACTCTGTCTTGGGGACACATTTCTAGTTTCCCCAACTTAACAGTGTATCGGACACTAGCTCTTAGCAAGTCAAGTTACAAAGCAGAGTGAGAACATAGGGGACAAATTCATGACTTATATAGACTGAGATAAGCGAGTTTAAATAAGGACATGATTCTAAACCACATATAACAATAGTACAAAATAAAATAGAAGTTATAATTAGTATTGATTGACATTGAAAAGGGCTAAAGTCTCGTTGTTTACGCGCACACAAATGAATTTGGATGGACGCATGATAATTCTTACTTATGTTTCAGATCATCCAATAAACAGAACCTTGTGGCAAATTTAAAAGAACTCGAAAGCTCAATCTTCTCAAATACAAAAGGCCAGAAAATTATTGTCGTGATGCTTTCCACAGAACTACAAGAAAATTTGCCTTTGTCAGAATATACAAAATCACTACTTGAAAATGGGTGAGCGTTCCCTTGCATTCCTTTTTCTGTATCCATGATTATTGATGAACTTAGCTGAACATTATTTTATTTTATTTGATAACATTTGTGTTACTAGATAATCGTGTTTAGTATTTGTAATATTTAGTTCTTTTTTCGGGTTCAGTGTGATACAAACGGATACAGACGAAAAACAATCTTATCGTGACCTTTAAGCAACCATATTGTTTCTTTGCCTAACATGAACTATGCTGGGGACTGATGTTATGTAACGAAGACACGAAAAGGAAGAGAGCGCCGAAGGGGCGCAATACACTACACCTTTCTTCAATTTTGATATCGTTTCATTGCGCATCTGGCATTTCGTTGTCACAGTTATAGGGATTTTAGTGGTGCATCAAAATAACATAACAGTAATTTCATATTAAAGGTACAAAATCATAGTCGTTGGTATCGATAAAGGACAAACGGAAGATCTGCTAAGGATTGTATTCGAAGACAATCGAATCGTTCGCCTTAACAGTTTTAAAGACCTCAATGAGAAGAAAAGCAAAGAGCTTATCAACAACCTGATCGATAATCCAAATTATCGTAAGTATCGTTAGAAGATTTTTTTAGTGTTCATTTATTAGGAAACCATTAAATTGAACAGCGCTGAAAAGACTAATAAAACGTTAAACTTCATGCTTACAATACTAACTTGCCTACTAGCTCCATTAATCCTTAGAACAATTATAAATCTCCATAAAGAATGCAAACTTTCTGAAAATGAAGAGTTCTGAAGAGCGTTGGGCAGATGGATGGATAACATGTGATCAATTATCAGTATATTCATACATGACCGAATTCAACCATTATGACATAAAAAGCTGATCATAATGGCATGAAAACAAAACAAACCTGGATTTTGTCAGAAAATCATTTAGCTACAGTTTTTCAGATTCACCTAATTAAACGTCGTTGTTTGTGTTTTTTTGGTTTGTTTTGTTTTTCCTAACAGTTCGCCAGTTCTCCCTAATAACGATTATCTCTCTAATTTCTTAGTGAGTATGTTTTATCGTTTTCGCTCACGTGTTGCGTGGAAAACGAAATTTTATAGAAGATGAAAACAGAAATTGGAAGGGTAATAGAAGATCTCTCTTAATAATTGAAATTAAGTTTTAAAAAGGAGTTTGGAATTTTTCTGCACAATGAAAGTTATTTGATTTTTATTAAACGGTTGTGCTCTCTGGTGTAGCTATGCTCAGCATCAGCAGGCTCTTCCAGCAGAATATTTGAATATTTTTTGCTTTCTAACATTTTACAGGTTGTTATAGATGACTTTCCAATTTTTTTCGATCCTGTTTCTTTTTTAACACAAAAGAAATGTTATTTTATGGTCTCTTGGTTGCTTGGAGACGTGTATATAGCTAAGATTCTTTCCCTCCACGTCAAACGTACTTTAATGCACATGTCCATGCTTGATCATAACAACTATCGTGTAAAGCAAATCAAATATTTTTTTCCTCTTTCCATGAAGCAAGCAAGACTCTTTATAAATATTAGATTTCGAATTGAAATAAAAGGAAGAAACAAAGATGAATAATCAATCAGAGAATGTAAACTCCGCATTACTACGAAATTATTATCCATTTCTCTCCAAAATAAAACTGCATGTAAACGCCGTCATAAAGACTTTTTCAAATTGTTTAGCTACATGTTTTCATGGAGCAAGTCCCTTTAGATAATATCGACCGGACACTTGCGGTTACGATTAGTAACGGTTTGTTGTAATTAGATAATCGTGTACATTAGTTTGATCAAGATATGCATGAGGATAGGCTGTAACCCAGAGAGAAGTTAATTGGTCTTTTTTACAATGAGCGCCAGTATTTCAATAAACAGACATCTCAATTGAAACATTATTGTTCAGTATTAATCTCATCATACCTCCACTTATTACACTATCTGTAGATTTCGCTATAGCTTGCTGACGTAAACATTAATGTTCAAATTTTCATATGTCGACATAATGGCGTTTTAGCTCATGGCTGTGAAATCTTAGATATGATATACTTCATTTCTTATTAGGTGATCCATTTGCTCCTCAAATGTCAGCAAATCCGGATTCTGTCACTTCTTTTGGTAAGATAGTAGGCAACTTTTTAAACTACTTCTACGTACTGTTGATGGTTGTTTTCGTACTTTCAAAATAATTGTTTTCAATAAAATTGACTTTCCAGCTCACTGCTCTAATTGACCTCAGTTTACGGTGCAAATCTTGTAAATTCTGTTTTGGTAGTTGAGGTCAATTTATGTCACGTTGCTACCAGAGCTTTATAGTATGGACAAATTTTCAGATTAACATACTCCATCATCTAGATGCTAACGAATATGTGCCTACAGAAGAAATTTGCAGCTATGCAGCTGATATTGCATTCATTATTGATTCGTCCTACAGCATAAAATTAGACTATCAAAAGGAACTTATGTTTGTGCAAAGAATTGCAAGCAGGTATATAAAAGAATAGTTGCTGATTTACCAGAAAACGAAATGAAGATCTACACATTTATAAAGTCAAGCTATTTAAACTAAGCAATATGGAAAATTAGCTGTTCAACGTTGTATACACTAACTTTTTTAAATCTTCTATCTTTTCCCAAACATTTCTGAATTCATGTGCTCCGCATTCCTTCCGATACCCTGTAAGTAACACTTTTTTTAGATTTGGTATTTCGGAAACAGGTTCCCACGCCGGGGTCATCATCTTTAGCGATGGAAAAAACTACACAAAAGTCACGATAAAGCTGAACGATTATAAGAATACAAAAGAATTCAACAAAGCTGTATCTCGGTCAGATTTTATTGGTTACCGCACAAGAATTGATTATGCTTTCCAGAAGGCAGAAAAGGAGTTATTTACGGACAAAGGAGGTACTCAACTATGTTTTTTTTTATTAAGGTTTGGCCTAAATCTTCAGCTGATAACAATTTATAACACTTGCATCTACACTCTTTGATGTTAATTTAGAAACTTTTCATTACATTTTGACCATAAATTCTCCCTATTCTTCTTAATCATCTTCCTATTATTATTATTATTATCCTTATATTCTATGCCTTTTTTTTATTATTTATTTTATTATTTTATTATTATTTTTTATTATTTATAGGAGCTCGCCCTACCATGCCGAAAATAATTTTCTTGGTAACAGATGGCAAACAAAATCCAAAAGTGAACAAAACAACGAATGTCCGTTATGATCCCATTAAGGAATCACAATCGATGTACGATAATGGTGTTAAGATATTCGTCGTTGGTATTGGACAAGATTTAGACAGACAACAGTTAGAAGATATAGCACGTGATAAAACCAAGGTTTATTATGCGAATACAATTGACACGTTGATTTCAGATGATTTCGTGAAAAGCTTTTCAAAGAAATTGTGCGTTCCTGGAAATTTCCGTAAATAGACCTTTATTTTCAACTTCCAAATCTTTTCCTTTGCCTTCCTTGTCAGTTTTCAAAATAAGACAGTTTTTCTGGTTTATGAATTTATAAATAAATCTTCGGCAAAACTTATTTTCATGTTTCTCAAGCCTGGTTCACACTTTTGAAGCAACATGCAACACTAAATATGCATAACACAAAAATATATTGTTTTACGTTACGTAAGCAAGAGACAACACCTTGTCACTAAAACTAGCAAATTAATTGTTACACTTTGAAATCAAATAAAACTGAAACTTGATATTACTAACATGTGAACTTCATCTAAATTTGAAATAATGAAAACGAATCAGAACATCGAGTATATCCACATTTCTTCTTGTATTCAAATATCAACTTTGTTATAGTGAAACGAAATGTTACAACATCGAAACCACCTTGCAACGTAACGAAAGCCATCGTGAATCCATGCGGAGGTAACGTTTTTAAGCAATTAAATCTCATCCATTTTGTGTTAAAATTATTATTGATTATATAATGTAAACATTATAATCTAGGTGTGGGACCATGCAGCAGTTGTTGTGGAAGTAGAGACATTTATATAAACATTTTTCAACCAAATGCTGTAAGTTCTTGACAAATTTATATGTCAAAAATCACATGATTTCTCAATAAAAATCTAAGATAAAGAAAAGTAAAGATATTTCTAATAATAGTTCTTAAGAAATTAAGACGTCCTAGACGCATTTCGTTATGTAAAATACCTATTAGCAAAATCATTATATTTGTGTAGCTTCCAAGTGCATCACCTTGTTATAGAAATAAGTTCTACTTGATGTAGTAACTACGTACATAGGACCATGCAGAGGTCAAATCTTACGTAAGAGATGAAAATACATATTTTTTATTAAATGAAATGTTTGATCATTTTATTCTATAGGGTCCAAAGTACATCATGCAGGGAATGAAATTGACTTCCGGAAGTTCTTTTTCTTTATCTGGAAATAAAGAGTCAGCAATGAAACCTACCGTGGATTTGAAAATGCAACACGATCCGAAATATGTGATGAACATTTTGAAGGTATTTAACCTTGAATATATCGCTTATATATATATTTGCATTCCCGAGTTTGTATTCATTTTTTTCTATATAGGGGGCTATTCCTCAAAACACAGCACTTTTGAATTCAATTCAATCGTTATTGACTACCAAATATAGTGACACTCAACCTGACGGGAATGTAATACATCGAAAACGCAGGGATGTTGAGAATATTGGAAGAAGTTTTAATGGTATGAGTGTACTTGCTAGTCAATATGTGGTCGAGGTCTTTTATCCTCGGTTTTGGTTTCAATTTAAGATTTGTAACTTAAACATGAGGCCTTGTATTTCTTTGATTATCTGAAAATTCTAGTTGGAATAATTCTTTAGTCTAACCGTATTTTGGGTATGAAATCAAATATATGCCAGTTGACATTGTTGTTGACATTTCTATTGTGTAAACTTTTTGTTTCTTGTAGATACCAAATTAATAGAACTTGCAAAGCTGGCTGGTTGCAACCTGTTCTTCAAAGCACTGGATAAATATAATTTACTGCGCCAAATGATAATGAAAAAACATGTGACCTTTTTTTGTCCAATCGATTCAGTTTTTCAAGAAATGTACCAGCTAAATAAATTGTCAATTGATGAAAAGCAGCTATTGTTGAACCACGTGACGTTTAACTACGACAATGATGGGACGATGTATAGAACCTTATCTAATGACGGCAAAATAGTTTTGTCAAAAAGATATGGTTATGCTGGACGGGTAATTAATTGTTCCTATCTATTTCTTCCTTTAGATAGTAGTTCTTGAAGTTCAAAGGATGTATAGGTTTTTCGAAATTTGGTAACTAATTACTTGAATGCGAAGGTAGAATGAAGGTGAAGGTGGAAGGAAGGCAACAATCCGTTCAGCAGCTGTTGATTACTTCTTTTGTTTTGTTTATTCATCTCACAATTTATTTCAAGTGAAAAAGTAAAATTGTTTCAGCAGGGCGTTTTCACTTAGTAAGTATAAAGCATTTTTTACTATGTTTAGCCAATGTGGTATGCTAATGAAGTTCCTGTTCTCCTTTCATTTGCAAATGGAAACAACAACAAAATCATACTGATCAAAGATTTTATCAAACCACGTTTAAACGACACTCAATCAATCTTGAAAAGTGACAGTAACCTTTCCATATTTTACGACTTATGGAAGAGAAGCTCAGTACTCGATAACTTAGATTCCAGAAGAATTCAAAAAATTTGTTTCACCCAAAGTTTATGCGCATCAGTTACAAAAGTTCTCCAAGATCACCTCCATAAAGCCTTGAGATTCCATCAATTTACCATACTCGCTCCTGAAAATGAAATATTTTTTAAAATGGATAAAAAATATTTCAAAAGCATCTACAAAAATGAAAGTGCACTTAGAGAATTCATGCAAGAGCACGTCTATCTTGGTTTGATGGGTCAACAAAATTTACAAGGGCAAATAAGCCATTCACTGTCTCCAGAGCATTCCATTATCACTACTGGTATCCATGACAATAAAATAGTACTGGTTGATGCAAAAAATCGATTGTTAAAGGTTGAAAGATCCATTCAAGTTAAAGAGGGGATTTTGCATGTAATTAAGGACATTGAATAAGTTTGATAATTGTTTTATATTTGAAATGTGCATCTTTAGATGATTGTTTTTTCTAAAAATAGCTCAAGAGGCACGCGATATCCTTTGAGCTATCTATGAAGGTCTTACAATGTCTGAACATAAAAGCCATTTCGCGTGTTTGCTGGGAGTTGAAAATATCTACCTACACCATAACGAATCACTTTTGAACAGATTCCACCAGACTCAGCTTTTCAGCATACATGGTTGGTTATTTATTCATGTTGACTGTACGTCCACGGCATCTACCAGCAAAATCTACTGCATTTCAAAGGTGTGTTGGCAGTATTAAAAACATTGTTTTTAAACATTGTATTAAAAACACAATAACTTTTATAAATATTCAGTTGGTTTTGCGCAATCTTTTCGGATCTGTGTAAGCGAGAAATCTTTTACAGATGTCCTTTTAAAACATCCTTATATTATTGAAAAAATAAAATCGTCATCATCATTCAAACCAAATTTGAATCAAAAGATACGGTACAGCCTGAGAGAAACTTCACATTTCCGTGTAAGATAGTAGCTTTCGCGAAGAGTCGCCATCTTTAAAAGTTAACGGTCTTTTATTTATCTAACGCGAGATTTAAAAAAAAAATACGCTGAAAACATAATGACTTCATGTAACAGATAATGATTTACACGGACGCGCAAAGTTTCTTTCGGGCTGTACTGTATTTTTATTTGAAACCAAAAGAGTCTCCCTACAGCTTCAATCGTGTGTCTCATTTTGAAATCTCTGTTAGCCAGACTTCTGTAATTGAGTTGTCATTATTTTAGTGTGGGCAATCGAGACACGTGAAAATAAAATGGCTATTTGAATTCAGAAAAAGATTTTCCTATTTTTTTTCTAGACAAATGCACAGTCACTCGTGTGAAAATATATGGAGAAAAAGAAATACCATTCCTTACTCTGATTTTCCATAGAAACATTTAAGCGAATTACTGTTTTATTTGATTCTTCCTATTTTCTGTACCTATTTTTAAAAAAACAATTATCGTATAATAAGTTGTATCATTTACCTATAATCCTTAGTATATTTTATTGGAATATTGTTTAAACTTTCAGAGATATTTCAATAAGAAGTTCTAGCATCCAAAGATGATTTTTTGTTCTGTTCCGTTCGTGACAACAACTTAAATTGAATATCCACGTTAAGCCTAATGATGGAGTGATTTGTTTTTGGTTTTAACTAGCCTTTAATATACTTATAGACTTGGTAAAAAGACATTTGGGTATCAATCATATTTTTGACGAAAAAACCCCAAAAACTGCTCCGAAATTCCGTCCGTGACAAAACAATAATAAGTACCGTGTTTGGTTGCGTAATATTTTGAAATTTTTTGCTACTGGTTCAAGCAGTTTTGATTTGGAATGGGTAAAACTTGTGTTGGCGGTCTAGCTATTTTGCTGTCTTCCGGTTGTGGGCCATTAAGATCATTTAAGATGTCGTTCGGGTCAAAACGGAGGTCCTGCGGGTAACCAAGGAGACTGTGCGGGTTGCAAAAGAAGGTCGTGTTGGTCACAAAGGAGACCATGTGGGTCGTAATGACGTATCCTGTTTTGATATCAAATATCTAATTTACCTTTTTGAAGTATTCTATCGCATGCATAATATAACAATTTTTTGTAATAAAGAAACTGGGGAATCTGCAAAAGCAACCGGCATGACCTGTCCAAACTCCTTATGACCGGCATTACCTCTTGAGCCATCTGTGTGGCCCACAACCCGCAACCCGTCCCTTTAGGTTATTTTTGCAATGAGAAATCTACCTTTCATCTAAATCATTAATTTTATTTTTAGGGTAAAGGAGGGTAAATGGAGTTTGCAATATGAAAATCTTCAGAAGATGAATTTGAGCCCTCGTGGATGCTAAACAAATTTAATTATGATTAAAAAAACTGGGTTACTTATAACAGTTGTGTAGTGCATGATAGTTGCATAATAGTTGTGATTTTCAGCACTTATATTGGAACTATACTATCACTATTCTTTGCGGCTGGATAAAACTTTCTTAGTGAAATTTCTAAACATTACGATTGAGAAAATTTAGGGGACCAGCGGGTCAATCCAGGGGGTCGATCACAGCCTTTCAGAAAAACTCAAAAGTCTCTCAAGGTTGCTACGGACAGAAAACACATATCACAAACGTGCATCTCACCTCTGCATCAATGGCACAGAATGGTCAAACTGCGTGCACTTCGAGAAACATAGTGCTCGTCTCCAGGCCGTGAGGTAAGGGTTCAAATACCGAGTCTTGCCAGCGACTATAACAGTGTGAATCGATCCACTCAGCTTGAAGATGGCTTTCTTTGTAAAGGGGTTGTCTAGCTGAGCGGTTGAAGCAAACATGCAACTTGGGCTTAAAATGCTCTAGGGTCTCCTGCGCAGAACCTTCATTGATAACACTTCTATCAAAACTGAAGAGGCTTTCCTGGGTAAACATTCATAAAAGAAAGAAATAAAGAAATAAAGTTATAGTTTTTATTTAAGGCAAGATTTGCAGAGGGTTAAAATTATTCTTATTTCTAAACAATGACAAGCAACCTTTGTTCTCTCATTTTTGGATATGATTTTAGATTAACTGTTTCTTGTAGAATAGCGCGGAGTATAATGGTAGGGAAGCGCGCACTGTTTCGTGAAGAGTTTGACCCTTCTGAGCGACCATCGTAATAAATAAATCGAGGAAAATGCGTTTCCCGAATTTTTCGTATCCTGAAAAACGACAAAAACATAATTTATTAGACATAAACTTTGCCGTTATACTGCTGCAGTCTAAACAGTCGCCATCATCGCGTCCATTTACTACACGCGATTTTTTGATATGCCCAGCATTTCTTGTTAATAGTTTTTGGTATCTCATAACAGTCTTTACATTTTTGTACATAACGTCACAATAACGTCACATAGTAATGGTTTTGCGGTAGTACTCTTCAGGAACGCTATCTCTGGGTATCGTGAACGTTTATCGACGATAACCAAGACGTATTTGTTCAGCACAGGTATTGGTCCTAAGTAATCTATATGTAGTGTGTCCCATACGCTTTCAGGAATATCGACCAGTTGTATTGTAGGCGGGGGTTTACCAGGACCTGTGCATTGACACGAAATACAGTTACTGATGAGGTCCTCGACCATTTTATCCATGCCGAAGAAGAAACCTTTAGTACGTAGCAATTGTTTTGTTTTTTCGATACCCTGGTGACCGACGTGGCATATCGCGACTGCATCTTTCTCGAATTTTTTCGGTAAAACAAAACGGTTTCCCTTTAGAATAACGTCATGCTTGAGATTGACGGTAAGTTCGTCCTTGATCTTTCCATATCTTTTGAGTGTGTCTATCGAAACGTTGCTCATGTATTCGGGCTCATTCAGCATATACCAGTCGTTTTCGCGAATAAGTCTCTTTAGAACTCGTAATTCGTTTCCTTTGTCGGTCTCGGAAGGGATGTCTTCGATTCGGAATTCTTTCGGTGTAGCAAATTTTGTAATCATGTTGACGTAACATTCAATGTAGGTGGTTGCCGTGGTTTCGACCTTCTTTGGGTGTCGGGTGATGTATTCAGAAATGTTTTGGTCTGAGATCACGTGTTTTGCAGTAAACGTGTAACCTTCCAGACGGAGGAACATGCGTTCGATTCGTAGTGGTACTTTTGAGTTGCTATTGTTCAAAAGGGTAATCAAAGCTTTGTGATCATTAAACAGGGTAAATTCGCGTCCAAGCAGATACAGCCTGTTTTTCTCGCAGGCATAAACGATACTCAAACATTCTCGTTCTATTTGACTGTAGCGACTCTCCGTATCAGTTAACGAGCGCGATTGTAGAAGAATAGCAGATATGCCAACAGGACTCGCATCGCAGTAAATGAAAGTTTCTTTTTTTCCCGCTAAAGTACGATACGCTCGATTTTTCGGAGAGTGCAGAGATAATCGTTTGAAAAGCAGTTTCGCATTCTTCTGTCCACCTAAATACTATTTCCTGTTTAGTCAATTGTCTTAGTGGGTGTGTAAGAGTGCTGTAATTTGGTATAAAACGTTTCAGGTAATTCGCGAATCCCAGATAGCTACGAACCGCAGTGGCGTTTTTCGGTCGTTCCATATCGCGTAAAGCCTGAATTTTTGATTTGCTTGGTCGCATGCCTGCCGTAATATTCAAGATGACGTTTGCTGATGAGGCATTTCTTGAGGTTTAAGGTAACACCGTTTGTTGCGAGCCGCTCAAGGGTTTGACTGAGTGTTCTACCTTTGATTGAGTTTTTGAAATGTTTTTAAATTCAAAATGTTCAAAGCAGAACCACTATCAACGAGAAAATCAACGTCGTGTTCTTTTTCCACTTTTAACTTTACAGTAAATTTGTCGAGTGAAGTTTTAGTAGTATGGACGGGTTGCTTTTCCCCGTTTGCAGACATAGAGCACACATTTTCACCACCCTCAGTCCCAACCTCAGATTTAGAATCACAAAGAACAAAAGGAGAGAGAGGAGAGGAACATGTCTCAATTGCGTTGTTTGATTTTTGATCTTTTGTTTGTTTTTGCTTCGACAAACAGCATTTTTCAAAATGACCAATTTTCGAACAAAAAGTGCATTTCTTTCCCAGAGCAGGGCACTTTTTGTTGTGTGGAAAATTTCCTCCACAACGATAGCATTTCTTTTGAGACTGATTATTTCCAACTGAGTTTTTCCCTCTCCTTTCTTGTTGTCGACTCTTACCGAACTTCGTGAATACTAACCTTGTTTACGTCTCGTTTCTTTTCTTCGTCGAAAACGTCTGTACGAAATTCCGTATCTTCCAAATCTTTACCATAAGCAAGCAACTGTTGTAATGTAAGTTCTGGTTTACGGAAACTCTGTCTTCTCAGAGTGTGCATGCTCGTACCGTGTTCAATCTGTCTCTTAAGTTCCTGGTCTAAAGTAGTCCCCACGTTTTAACGCTTGTGTTCGGAGTCGGGTATAGTATTGGTGCAGCTTCTCGTCCGGTTCTTGATTCAATCTTCGAAAGTTGTAAATCTCGATGTTGGCTTGAGGTTTAAAATGTGCGTCAAGTAAGGTAATGGCGTTCGCGTACGTTTCTTCGTTATCTGTACGTAGACTATCGTAAATATCATTCACTGACTGTCCAGCGTAATTTAAAAGCATAGCTAGTTTCTGACGATCGTTTGTAAAGGTTAAAGTGATGCATAAATCCTCAAAACGACGTTTGTACTTCGTCCAGCGCGTAGCAACAGTAAAAAATTCTTCCACATCGAAAGAAGGAAAAGCAGGCAAGGAAATAGCCACTGGAGCAGGAGTATCACTTGTTGAAGCAATCGACATTTCCAACAGTAAGCAGTAAATTAAATTTATTCTCCTCGCCAATTTCATATTTGGTACTTCCAGTTCAAACACACGTGTTATCTCTTTTCTATGTCTTTTTCAACTCAAAAAAATTCTTAATACAAAATACATAAGTGCGCATGTGCATAAAATATGTTAATTTATGTTATGTAACAACACAACAGTAAGGGGTAAACCCTCTCAAAATGTCAAAATGGCCACAACTGCATTTTTATTTTCATTTCATTGGTACGACGGAACAAATTGTGCCCACAACGGATGACAAAAATTGTTTTCGGCATCTCGTGAATAATTAATGTGCTCCAAACAATGCCTTTCTTACCAATAATTCGCTATCGTGCTGCCAATTTTCTGGAAGAGAGGCGTTGTTTGAAGGGTGTTGTCTTGGGCGCAAATGAAGCATAAAAAGCAGCCGGAGCGTGAAAGCGACGAAAATTTGCGCAAAATCCATTTTAAGAAAATTATGACTACTAAATTTAGAATTTGTTGAAATTAGTCAATTTTGGGCTGACTTGACGACCAACATTTCAGCAAAGTATCAACTCACTTCCAACAATACTTCTTGAGATATCTTGGCCAGGGATTCAGGAATACAACTTCTGAGAAATTTAAGTTAAAAAAAATAACAGAAATAAAAATAGCTTTATAAACAAAGAATTCTTATTTTTCATAACAAATTAGCTTTATTGAAATAAAAATACAAAATTGTTATTCAATTTCCGCGCGTGTTAGCTGTCTATTTATCTATCCTGTAACAGTTTTTCGTCGTTTTCGGATATCGGATGCTAGCTTTCGGAGTGCGGGTCCTTTCTATTGTAAACTACAGACTTAGAAATATGTCATGTTAATAACGGGAAAAAACAAAAAGATAATGTTTGAATATACAAACCCATATTAAATTTTACCACTCGAACGTAATCGAACGAAAAATGGTAATCGAACGTAATCGAAGGATTAGTGTTGATTATCGAACATTTTCGAACGCTAATCGAACCCATACAATTTTTTAAGGATCATGGAATTGTTCGATTAGAGTTCGATTAGTGTTTGATTTGTTCGATTTGTTCGCCCCCTAGGGCTTCTTCGCCATTTTGATATGCGAAACGACGGCATATAAAAAAGGCGAAGCAGCCCTGGGGATGTGGTTGCAAAGCAACAATATTTCATTGCCATTCGCACTCATCGATGGAACCATAATGATTTGTTACTAATTAGCTTATTTTTTACGAAATAATTTTACTTGGGAACTATCTTGACACCTCCACTCCTGGTTGGTGCATGAATGAACTGAGGAAAATACAAGTACAGTTGAATATATATTTACAGTAAAATCCAGTTGACCTTCGTGACAGCATAGACCATTCCCTGATTTCTATTCAAACACCGTATTATACGCTTCCTTTCCTATAAAAACTAGTCATTTTTAATTCAGCCTAATTGTTCTTAGTTTTTTGAAAGTTATAACATTCGCCGCCACTTATAACTGTCGCTGCCAGTTATCTTGACAGTTATAACTACCGCCACCACTTTAAACACGCGCTGCCACTTATAAATGTCTCCGCACAGTTACCATTATCCATGCGACTTCCTTTGTGTCCAAACTTTCGTCAAAGCGTGGACGACCAGGTTACGTGGTTAAGATTCCCCGTCGAGCGGAGAGTTTCAGTTCTGTAGATTGAATTTAAATACTAAATCCGATTCAATCCAAATACATGGAAGCCGGGAATGCTGCTGGTTAATCGCTAAATAAGCGGCTGCCAGAATACATTCTTTCCGTTATAGCAATTGTTTCAGTCGAGATATCGCGCTTTAAAACCAGCGTACCAGCCCATTTGGAGCAACTGACTGACTGCACACTGGATTTAGGGCAAGTTAGAGCAATGTTGTACGTATCTCTAGCGGTAAGTCCTAGTCCTAGTTACTAGTTACGAGTTACGAGTCAACTTCATTGAAACATTCAAACTGCTATTGAGTAGTCAGAAAAACATGCGCAGAAAAGATGTAGGTAAGAATATAACCCGGGGTACGTGACTTAACTGTCGAGCAAAGTGGCGGCGACAGTTATAACAGTTATAACGATCGTGTTAACATTTATAACAGTTTGTTATATATTAAACGATCATTCATTAACATGTCACTCCAGTCGGTTTCCACCAATTCGCTTCTCATTTTGTACACCAAAACATGTTCCAAAAGCTTTCCAGAAGATTCTGTTGTGCGCATTGTTAATGAATCAACATGATTGATTACCATAATGGATAATGGATAATATTAACAATAGTCACTTACCTTTTCAAATGCTACGCCTGATTTTGCCGCAGTTGCTTCTATTAAAACTTTTTGCGAACCATAAGTAAAACATAAGTAAAAATAAATAATGTGCCCAGTGTGCATTTCTGCAAACTGTTACAAACTATGGTGGTTGCATTTCCAACGCGCGACGAGCTGAATGATCGTAACATATGCTTAACTTGCTAATGAAGGAAATGCGACAGCTTAGGGACTTGTAAAAACCATTTTTACCTCCATAATTGAAAAATAAATACAAACAAACAGCCCTGGGTTAAAGAGAGAAAAAAATGAGAGAGTGGCATGTACCTGAGAAAGTGGTATTGAATTGAATGAAAAGAAAACTGAACGTACGTAAGATCAGATAAGGTTCCCTTAGACTTGCAAAGGAGGAGGGATTAAAAAGAAAGACATCTTCACATGGCTTATCTGTTGAAAAAGAAAGGCATATTCTAGAGAAATCTTCACGAATTAATGGAAAATCTAAAACAGTCTATCATCGAAACATACCCCTTGACCTTGGAACAGAGGCCATGTTGGGAGTAAACGTTTACCAATTTGCCAAGGAATTCATTCCATCGAAAGATATACAAGAACATCCAGATACAATAAATTGGACAGATGACTCAGGACACCCAGCTAAGAATGGACGTTATGAAACTCAAAGTGCAGTTATGGATAAGTTTGCGAAGATTTCTGAAGAAATCCTGGGGCGATATGACAATATTCCTGCCAAGCCTTCAAAAGAGGTATGAAAAAGCTGATATTCATTTTTGTAAATGTAATTCCATTTCACCTGGTATTTCACACATATCGAAATATGTTGTACTGGACATATTAAACCAAGAATTGTGGGATTGATTTGCAACTTCTCTTGAACTGCCGCTCTATTAACCATGCCAAAATCACGGCTATATTCAGTTGAAATGTTCTATATTCGAAAGATGTTATTGAATGCGTTGAAGTGATTCCGTTGATGTTGCAAAAATATAAATGAAGTAGATCACCGACAGTTTTAAGTCCTCGTGTTTCGATGAAGAATACACGTTTCCCGAATTTTTTTTTAAATGTCGATATTTTGCCAAACTAGCCTACCCCGCCTCGTTTTGATACGATATTATGATGAAAATTATCCTAAATTGTTCCACAACGATTTACAGTTATGCAAAATAAATAATTAAGTAATTGCATCAAAACAATACAACGCATCAAAACGAGGCGGGGTGTAATAGTTTGGCTAAATATTGGCGTTTAAACAGAAATTCGGGAAAGGTGTATTGGTGGAATAATACAAACCAGCTTATTTCCCACAGTCAGCATATTAATGTAGGCGCGATTAATAATAACATTATAAGTTGAAAAGAAAATAAAGAACACGAACGACGCTGTGACTTGCCCCGAGTGTTCGAACTTAAAATGTGTGAAACCCTGGGTAGTTCGGTATACCTTTAAGTATATAATGGTTATGTAAGGTAGCGTTTTAAAAGGACGGTTGTCTTTCTTCTATGGAAATTTCGAAAATGATGATCAGCTGCTGTTATGCATTTAATCTATTTTAATTTATTTGTTTATTATTTTTAGAAGTTATGGCTTGCTCGAGGTTCAACAATGGAATTTTTAATTCGAAATAATCTGACACTGCTTGAGCCGTATTTTGCTGGAAATCTTGTTGGCACTGGTACAGGTCGTTTGGACGAAGTCCCTGCTCTATACTCAATTTTTACATAGCAGAAAAGATCGCCCACTTACTGGTCAGTAAACGATAAAAGTTATTTACAATTTTCTTTTTTTAGGAAACAAATTCAGGGGGAAATATAGAGTCGAGGAGGCTAGGAGGAATATTCATTACTTTATATGAACCTGAGATGTTTTTTTATATTTAGGGTGGATGTCTAAGATTGGTTTTCAATCGCTTTGGGAGAGAATTGTAACGCGCGCAAAAATTCCTGTTCCTTTAAACGTGGACATTCTCTCTGTCGATCGGGAACTTGAGAGTGAAAATAAAGCTGTTTGGTTGCATAAGAAGGTAGGAAGCAAAAAAACCAACATGGGAACGATATGACTTTTTAATATGGAGTCCAGAAATGAAAACCAGCATGGAACGTTGGGAAAATTACATTCCCATCGAAAGAGAGTTGTTCAGTGGTACAGTTGTAAGATATTTCACAACAAGTATTGTGGACAGTGAAAATTAAAGGAGAAATACTTCACCCAGTAATTTTTGGATGGACAATGCATTGCATGATCGTCAAAATTCTGAATCTCAAATCCTTGATGTTTATGGAGCAATTAATCAATATCACGGTAAGCAGTATGCTGATAGGAAACTGCCCAATGCACCTGATAACAAAACAATAACTACATTTGTAGCATGTCAAGCAAGCCGTTACCAACCAACAGAAAGTGAACTGAAAACCCATTTTGTTAATCCTTTTCGATATTTTGATGCAACGAGCATTAAAATCATCAAAATGAAGACCAGGAGGTTTTTCGCTCATTATTCCTCCTCTCAATTGATGGAAAATCCTAGAAATTCAGGGAAAGTACGGGATGTGGTATATTGGTGGATCAGCATGGCTTGAAGGCATTCCATGGATTATTAATTACAGTACTCATCTTGTCGATCATATGGAAATACCGGTCAATAATGCGTAATCGATCATCGTGTAAAGTAACTAATATTATTATCATTATTATCACCCAATAAAAGAACCATTTAACACTAATAAATAAGCATGCAAACTTGAAACACTTCTTGACTGACATTCTCATGAAGTAAAAATGGAAACATATCTTTTATCTACGGTGTCCCATAAGGGACTTACACATTGCTCACAAC
Organism: Turritopsis rubra; assembly: GCA_039566895.2. NCBI lineage: Eukaryota > Metazoa > Cnidaria > Hydrozoa > Anthoathecata > Oceaniidae > Turritopsis > Turritopsis rubra. Next base: position 3,877,549 of record CM077622.1, read on the forward strand.
AAATTTCAACCCTGGGTCCGTTCAAATTCAAACAAACTGCTTCTCAAATAAACCAGTCTCTTTTTTGGTTCTCATTTTTCGTGTCTTTAAAAATGTTGTATTCATAAAATTGTAGCTTATTACCCGAATATTATGATGTTAAATTATCATCGGTCTAAGTTACTTCATCAAAACGAAATAACTTCCCTCTCCATTATTTACAATTGAAAATGTTATCTCGTATGGCGTTTCGTTCGCAGAATATACCCCGTTTTTTATCATGTGGAGTGCTCCACGCGTTGTGACATATTCTACAACACACACACAAAGTGTCTTTGATAATTTCTACTTGAGTTAAGAACTGAAGCGAATGGCCTGATTCTTTCATGTGCTTTGGGAACCCTGTTTTAGCACAGTGGACAAAATCTTCAAAAAGTCACTATGGAGGAGTGTTTCCTTTATTTCTATATTGCTTGTCATCCCTATAGAAAACACTCCTCCTCATAGACACGAAAATCGGCCAAGTGATTAAATTTTATGAGTTTGTTTACATTAGTTCTGTCTCGATACAGCACGATACCAATCGATGTTGAGGAACTTTGATTGTAATTTTTGCACATAATTAACGCAGAAACTATTTAGATTTGCATTCCACAATTATGTTATTTTAATAAACCGAGAGTTACCACAGAAATGTTTTGGTTCTAAGATATGTATCACGACGAGATGAAAGAAAATTTCATCTCAGCGCCTGGACTAATTTACTCGATTACTTTGGACGAAGTACCGTAAACTTACTGTTACTTAAAACAACATGTAGTCATTAGACAATTCCCTGGTCTGGACACTTGGTTTTATTCTGTACTCATTTTGATCACGTGACAGTAAATAGCTACTTTTGTATTGGATGTTATAAGTCATGTGATCAAAGTGAGTACAAGATAAACTGTGAGTGAGAATTTTCAAATGACTATGCTTAACAACATCACCTTCTATAATAGAGAACTTCTGAAACGTTTTTGAACAAGATGTCAACACATTTTCTACTGCCTACTGCAACTGCGCGATCCTTTTTGGATATACACACGTATATCGAAGAGGGAAGAGTTCATGGTTCAAGGTTGAATCGAGAGGATGCATTGTAGACGCGGCTCAACCCTTTCAACTGATGATCAAATGGTTTTTAGACATTTCCAAATTAGCGTCAAGGAACTAATACTTCAAAATATATTATAGCCATACCGTTATTTCAGATGGATGAATGAATAGCTAATTTGTAACTTTGGTAAATAATCAATAATAATAATTAAGACATTAAGACAATTAATAACAATTAACAAAAAGTTAGCAAACAGTTAACCTAAAATGCCCCTTTCTCTCACACGACAGGAGAACGCGCGGCCATTTCCGAATTAACGCCCAGTGTACAGTTTTGATGTTTAAAACAAACGCCCAATATAGTCCATGATTATAACAACTGTGGTGGAGAGTATGAGATCAAACAACTTTTGTCTTCTCCTGTTACTATGAGAGAAAAGAAGAAATTTTCGGGAATTTCTTTATCCTGGATTTCTGGCTGAAACTGCACAGTCTCAAGGTAAGGATGTTCTTTGCATGTTTTTGAAAAATATTCTTTGCATACGAGTTTTTGTTTGCAGGTCATAAAACAGCTGGCTACCTCTAAACAAATTGTATTGACTTCAATAAAAGTTTGTGGTTTTGCTTCAAAAAGTTTTTTTTTACTTATTGGAAATCATAACAAAAAGATTTGGTCTGCATAAAATCCCTCACAATCATAATCTTTAGAACCTCATTCTTTGTTTAAACTCTTTATAATATATATAAAAAAGAAAAGAGAAATTAGGTTTGTTGTTAATTCTGCTCAAGCTACAGAAAAGTAATAATCTTCTTTTTCATTTATATTTCCACTTTATACTACATGATATCAATATTCTTCAATAATTACACAAATTTTGAAGGTTGACAGAAAAGCCTGACTTTATGGCTTTATAAATCAGGCTCTGTTTTAAAAATCAGTGATGTACCTTGTGAAACTAAAAATTGTCTGGATATATGATGGTCAATGGTAGTTTTATGGTACAGTAATGAAAAGTCTGGTATCATTGGTCTTTCTGCACAATCAGAAGCTTTCCTACAAAAGTACAACTTGGTAGAACTAATTATTATATACAAAAAAGGTTATAATGACATAGTGACTGTTTTATTAATATTCCTCTTGTTTTTATCCTAATTTATCAATAGCTAATATATAACTATAACATCCAGTAAAAACTTTTCACTGCTTCATTTTTATGTATGTGTTCCAGTTCCACCCACGTGCTCCTCCTCTTAATGCGGAGGTGATGAAAAATAAAATCACTGAAGTTAGAATAATAAGTGCTGCGTTGTGGAGCTTGAAAAGCTGATTAAATCGTTGCAGAGATATCATTTTTCAAAGATTTTATTGACGACATGGGTGTCACCTCACAATTAACCTGTTCTAACTTTTTTTACCATCTTGTGATGCCAATATCGTGAAGGCCAATTGAAGTCAGTTATCACCATTGGTTATTGTGATATTTTCCCTTAACTCACGTTCTAACATCACGTTTTATTTAGGGTGCAATGCAATGTGCCATCTGATGTCGCACTACTACTACACCACTAATCACTTTTATAATCACAACTCAGTTACACACCTGTACGTTTTTATACAAACATTTCATTCCTAGTCCTGCACGCACAAGTATTATATATAACTAGATGCCACGGGTAAAACATTTTTACCGATGCAATTCTCGTTCAGTACAGCGCGAAAGAAACTGTACATGTCCGTGTAAGATAATAAGCTTTCACAAAGGATCAGTAGCATTTTCATGTTCAGTTCTATTGCATGTCTAAAGAAATTGCGTAGAATACAAAAGAATTTTAACTATAATTTCATATAACATAAATCTGTTCCCAAAAATATTTTGTGTTTACCTTCGCTAATGCGTAAAGTTTCTTTGTGGATATATTAAAAAAATAATTCATGAATAAAAGACCCTCCTCTACATGCCTCTTCTTCTGGAATAAACTTAGTCTGTATCATAAAGATAATCTTTACTTATAAAACTGAAGCAGAAATATATGATCATAACCTTCTTGTGTATTTGTAAGATACGCCACTCTTATACAGTTATTTTAACAACTTTTAACTTATCTAACTTATATCATACATTCTTGACTACCTTTTTCTTTTTCTTTTTCTTGTTTCTTGTCAACAAACGAATATGTACACATTTGACACAATACAATGGTTTCCCCCTATACTAACACAGATACGGAAATTGTTGCCACATTTGTCTATTAAACAAATTTCACCGTTTTTTCACTTAGGACTGTTGACCAGGACTTAAAACTCTTATAGTATTAATATATAGACTAGTCAAATAGTCTGTTTTTATGTGTATGTATGATTTTCACTCTCTCCTTGCATTACATTCATCTTTACTGTTCAATTTTCTGATCTAAAAAAATATATATCATTCAAAAACTATCAAAACAATATATTAATGATCTTGCTACTTTCATTTCCCTAAAGCCGAACCTCAATAATAACAATCGACGCCACAATAAAATACCAAGTAACCTGCTAGCTACAAATTTCGGCATAGAAGTCAAAACTAACTGATACTAAAAAGCACTCCACCAAGTTATAATCACCTGTAAAATGGATATGGAGATTCCCCTCATGAGAGATTCCTCCTATACTAATATGGAAAAAACATAAATAGATATCATCCATTGATAAACTCCCAGAGAAAACCAAAAGTCACAGAATAATATATATGAGGAATACGAGCTGGAAAGAAAGAAATCAATATATATTTTCTTTAAAATCTAAGGCTACTTTGGTTTAATTTTTTCTTGGTTTGTGAAAGATTAATGTCAAATGTTTTGGTAATGTTTTGAAAATTTTAGCATGTGTAGATAAGCTTGGTTTCTTTTTTTTCTTTACGAATTTTGTTTGTGACCCACGTGGAGCTCCATCACTGATAATATTGTTAGATTTCATTCATTTAAAATTCAGTGTGAGAGTGTTTCCAGAATATTACGTTTCGTAATTAAATATTTGGAGATCAATGGTTTAAAGTACATGAATTCGAAGCAATTTTTGTTTTACAAAATTGTGTAAAAACCTGATTACTTTGATTTTTTATCGTCATAAAAATGGATGTCTTCAAATATAGCTGTGCGGAAACTATTCATTGTTACTGCCATTTTACCTTCACCGAAACGTTGCGGTAACGAAGCAATCGTTTCCGCCAAATTTCCAGACCTGTTTTAGTTAGCCTTTGTATATTATTGGTGATAAAAATACCATTGCTTATATTATTGTTTTTATTTTCTACAATTGTTTTTATTAACTTCCCAAAAAATGTTTTGCCGACCATATATGTTAATCAAATGTTAAAGCTCGGTCTGTTGGATATTTTTGTTTGGATTTTGTGTTTTGTGATTTCCCATCTGTCTTCATAGACCTATAATATCAAGTCTTCATGTATTTATGTCACATTTGAACTTATACCTTACAGCCTGAAATAAACTTTTCCACTTAACATAATTACCTTTCACGAAGTCTTTTGAAGTTAACAGTCATTTATTGAACATGCATTTTCATGTTCAGTCCAATCGTGTGTCTGCAAAGAATACAAAACATTTTAATAATGACTTCATGTAACATAAAACTGTATAATACAGGTAAATATTCATTCCTACGTGAATAGCTTATAAAGTTTCTTTCGTGTTGTAACTGTATCCTACATCAATTTGCAAGTTAACAAAAATGTAAATGTGACTAAATAAATTCACTGTGAAACAATGTAACACATCAAAACAAGGTCTGTACTGATAACCAAGTCAAAATATGGCATAAAAACGTGAACTCTGGAGATTAATTCAATTAAGGTGATTCCATTGGAATAGGAACAAGCCTAAAGCAGAAAAAGTTGTTGATACTATACTATACTATACTAGTTGCAATTAGTTCACTATTATTCTATTACCTTAGATAGATGCTCGGTTGAATGATCTTACGAAAACGTATGGAAGAAGAAGAGGAGGTGCAAGTGCCTGACCCGCCTATTGTGGGTAAGGTGACACATTTCAGTGTTGAGCTCATACTTGACCCAAATTATTTATTGAAAGAACAGAAGTCGAATAATCAAGTCAATACTAAATATATTGTTCAAGAGGAGGAGCTTGGTGGATTGATAACTAGAGGATTCGGAACGGTACGAGTTTTGTTACGTGTTGTAGAGGATGCTTTCAAAATCAATGTGACAGCTCAGATGGCTTAGAGTGCTCACAGTGCTCAATAATGAAATGCAGTGAGTTCTCAATAATGAAATGAAAAGATGAAAGACTTTTACTGTTTATTTTTTAAATAAACAAGCCAATATTGATTGTCATTTTTTATTCTTTTTATAAACAACATTTCAAAAGCAACACAATGCTCAAATTGGTAAAAAAAACCGAAGAAACTTGCCACTAAAATAAAAAGATGCAAAATGGGACATCATATTTTTTCTGCTTGCTGATGAATTATTAATTATTATTAAAGTTCCATCAGTTTAAAGAACATCAATTTAACTGGCCTAACTGAATAGACAAACTTGCAAATTTGGTCTTCTCACGTAGATAATCAACAAGCAACAATTAAAGAACAAATCGCCTTGTAAAAGAGAACCTCAGTCAAAACTCTGTGTTTATTTTTTTTAACAAAGCGTGTAATTATAAAATCAGCTTGCCCAATATTTGAAGTTAAAGTCTGATTAGACAAGACAGGTTTTGAAAAGGGAAGCTTTGGCAATTGTTTTCGGGGGTTCTCTGATGAGAAATGTGAACGAGGTGAGAGAAAAATGAACGAAGTCATTTTTTATGTAAACTATGAGCTATTTGATAAAGATAGTTGAAATGGTAGTTAAAGTTGTTGTTATAACAAAATATAATACTGATCATTTCATGTAAAACGATAAGAGGACTTGATCATTTTTGGTAACCATTTACCAGCTCTCCGGTGGGCAAAGTCTTCAAAAAGTCAATGAGGAGAAGTTTTTTCTATAGGAATGGGGAGCAATATCGCATACTGTTTTAATAAAAAACACTCCTCCGCAGAGATTTTTTTGAAGATTTTGCCCATTAGGTAGAATTTAGGACAACGATCATGTGGAGCAAGGCTATCTAGTTTTGGAGATTGGGTGCGAATTCTCTGTATTGAAGTATGAAATAAAATTCACTGAGCACAAAAAAGTTAAACGAAATAAACTGTTTTTCCAGAATGACTTGCAGTATTTGATTTTCGAGATTTAACAAGAAGTTGACAACAAAGATATTGCATTACTCATATTCCATTAAGGAGTGCTCTGAGAATTAAAACATTCGAAGGAGCGCTCTGAATAGTGTGCATTATTTTTAATGAGCTGTACATAGCTCAAACATTTTACAGCTCAAGATTTTTATTGAGCTTTCTATTGCTCATTGATAGCTCACAGAAGAGCTCCTAAGAGCGCTTAGTGGAGCAGTAAAAAAAGATGTACCCCTTTCCCCTGGAAACTTAACAGCTTTTTTTGGCCTACTGATACTTCTTTCTCTGAGATAGAGAAAAAGAAAATCTATGTTGAGAATAGAATCTGCACCAGGTCCCTGCTGCTTTTAATGAGATAGACATATTTTGGGTAGACATATTTTTCTTGGATAACTTTACCTGTTTTCTGCTGTCAAGAAACTTTTAGTCATCCACTTTATAATAGTTTTTGCTGAGTTTTGGGTTTCGAACTTATTGAAAAGGCAGTCTTCTAATTCCTCTTTCTTTTTTTTTGAATAAAATCTTTATCCAGAGAGGGACTTTTAATCTGTTTTTCCAACTGGGTAACTTTGTGGAAGAGTGCTCAATTTAAGCTTACTGCGGTTTTGGGCAGGCTGCTTGATTTTTTTTTTTTTAGCCTATCGAATATCTGTGAAATTAAGCACTCATACTATGTTTCCTCTGTGCATGTATGTTAACTGGTGGAAATTCTATGAATTGATTCACATTGGATCACTCTAATAGCTATCTGATATAATAGCTATCTGATATAATAGCTATCTGATATAATAGCTATCTGATATAATAGCTATCTGATATAATAGCTATCTGATATAATAGCTCTTTAAGACAGTAACAATGATATCCAGCATGGTTGTCTAGTTAAGCAGCCTAAATGCAAGAGCCCTCATGAATCAATTTGTGTCTGACTCTACAATCCTAGGACTTAAGAAGAGGCTTTTTGGGAATTTGGGAATGTCAGTTTGTCTGTGACCATTGTTTTCGTCAAAATACAGGTGTACGGTGGCTTTGCACGAAGAAATGTATTCACTGGTCTGGAACCACGAACAATGTATCGATATCGTGTGAAACATAAACATGCCACAAACGAGACACCGTGGAGTCGCCCAGTTCAAGTTACGACAACAAAGAAACCGCCAAACGCTGAGAATTTACACAAAGCTGTCATGAAGAATGATGGTACAGACGTGGAGAGACTTCTAAAAGGTATTTTGTTGTAAAAGTTTATTTTATTCCATGATTCAAAATGTTCTATATAATTTTCAATTTTGAAATTTTGAAAAAAATAGGGATTTTTCTTTTTGGACACATTTATTTGTGTACACATCAATTAGATGGATTGATAACATAATGTTTCGCCAATAGTTTCGAATTGCAACTTAGTACCCAGTGCACTTACTTCAAATACTTTTAATCGTCTCTTAATTGTTCTTTACAAACAGAATTGAGAGATTTACAAAACCGAGAGATTTACAGAACCAAGGGATTTACTGTAATTTCAAAGCCTAATGGAGATTTTATAGTTTAAAATATATTATTTAGTTTTTATAATAATTGTGAACAGATCTCTGGGCAAAGTAAATGATTAAAGGGAATGATTAAATGATACCTTGCTTTAGCTCTTCTTACACTGGCCTTTAATAGCGTTAATTTTTATGACTTGGCGTTGAAAGGGCTGGCGTTAGATGTTTATCTGTGAAAATTTCACCATGGACTTTTCAAAAATAACACCAATGAAGACCGGTGTAAAAGGGGTGGGCATTAAATTACGGTTGGCGTAAAAAGGGCCAATAAGGTACTTAGGCACAATTCGATTCGTTACAAAATGTTTAGTGTATGGAACTATCCATTTTTTTATCATATCCTTTTATTATATTATTGTTTTAAATCTCATTCTATCATCATCAGCTTCATCTTCATTTTATGGCTGATATTGGTGAAATTGTAGAATTTCGTATCCCAAGTAGCATAGTGTGGAAAATCTTGTAGCAAGAGTGTCAAGTGTTTTTGTGATGACATGTCACGTTGCAATTTGTAGAACAATCGATTTGCAAGTCATATCAATCATCTTTCTTTTAGTATATTCAAATATAAAAAAACCGAAAGGAGTTATTACGGAAAATGGCCGAATTTGATTGGCTCTTTAACCAGTTATTACTAATACAACAATAGCCGCTAAAAATGGCAGCTTCAAATGTAAACGAAATAATAAGACTTTCCAACCAATGTGATGTTCAAACTTCCCAGTGGGCAAAATCTTCAAGAATCTATGAGGAGTAGTGTTTTCTATAGGAATGGCAAGCAATATCACCTGTTGTTTCGATAAAAAAGCACTCCTCCGCAGAGACTTTTTGAAGATTTTGCGCACTGGGTTCAAACTAAGAAAACCTAACTTCCAAGCTCGACCTCCACTATCGACCTTGGGTTATTATTTTTCAGAGCAAATGCACAAAACAGGGCATTCATATAACATTAATTCCCCTCAGATGATAATGTTTCTAATATGCTAGTCTAGTGTATGTGAAATAGCTTTGCTCTAATATTGTTATCTTGATTTTAGAGTTGAAAAACGATCTGATTGATGCACCAGATAAATATGGATATTCACCACTCATGTCAGCAGGTATACGGGATACACTTTGACTTTATCAGTCTAGAATGTCGAACAGATCTGGTTTTAGTAACACAGGCAAAATTTTATACACTGACCGAATTTTCATACTTTCTTTTATGAGCAAGACGAGGCTCAAATCTGTCAAAAAACGAAGCAACAGCACCCAGGCTCAACTGGATTGACTAACAACTAACAAACTGAGAACAAACGCTAAAATAGAAAGAGAGACATTATCTTTTTTGTTTACTGTAATAAAAGTTCCATTGGTTTAATAAAAACACGCACTGAAGTCAACGTGAATATACTAACACGCAAATTTGGTCTTCTCACGAAGATAGTCAACAAGCACAAAGAAAGCAACAAAAGAGAGCAACTTAAGTAAAGTTCAGCCATTTTGTGTTGCTTGTAAAAACGTGAACAGTCCATGACAAATAGAATATAAGGGGTGCATATGTATGTGTTCAAAAAGTCTTGAGTCAACTTTGTTCGAAATATTTATTTATATTTTTCAGTGTCTTAATGCTTCAATATTTTTTCATTAAAGCATTCAAAGGCCTCACAGAAATGGCCACAGTTCTTCTTCAACATTTTGCAGACGTGAGTTATCAGAACAGTAGTGGAAAGAATGCCTTAATGATGGCTTGTTATTCTGGTCAGTAATATTGTTTAATCTATGGTTTTTCTTCGAAAATACACCTACCCCGAATTTTTGTTTGATCATTTTATAATGAGAAATGGCAGCATGATCTACCCTTGCTTTATGTTATTCATTGGTTTGCTGAGATGATCAATTTATTAGTAATTTCACAACAGTATTTTTATAAATAGATATTCGGGAAAGGTCTATTAGGAAACTCAAAGTGTAGCCTCAATCTTACAGATCATTTTTTGGAGAGTGTCGTAGCTAGAGCTCAGTCAAAATTTGCGGAGTAGAGTTATTGATAGAAAAAAACAAAACAAACGTACATGTAATATAATCGACGGTTAAGACAGTTTTGACTGACCCTGAATACGCCTATGGTCACAATTGTTAGTTAAAACCCCGTGAAGTAATAACTTCAACTTCACAGCTTCGCTACCATTTAGGCCACAAGGACATGGTTGAAATCCTTCGCAACGCTGGTGCTGATTGGGGTGTTTGTGATCATTCTGGATGCACACCATTGCATTGGGCTGTAGACGGAGGAAATGTTAATCTCATTCGTTGGATGATAAATGATGGTTGCCCAGTATGTGTGAACTGGATAAATTTTTTTATGCCAACACTTGATGGCGTTAATTTTCATAACTTGGCGTTAAATTGGCCTGCATTAGATTTTGTCTGCGAGATTTTCACAGTGAACATTTCAAAAATAATAAAGATCAATAAAGATCAGTGTAAAAGGGGATGGCGTTAAATTTGGGCGTAGAATGGGCCAATAAGGTAGACTGTTTCGAAATAAAGGTCACTCTCATTATAAAGCTAAATTATTATCATGATGTATGCGTCGTTTACAAATAAAAACGTGATTCGTTAAAGAAAATTATTTCGTGAAGTTCTTTTATCGTGTTTAATGCGTAATTTCCAAATTCGAGCGGAAACTTTTTGCAGCCGCAGAATATTTTGATTCCTTTGGAAAAATCGGAAAGCTTAAACAATACAATAACTGGATATCCATTGAAATTGTTTCATATGATGATTTGATTGGTCAATTTTTTTTTCAAAAATGTTCTTTCGCTCGAAATGAAAAAAAGTTGAAAAAAGTTGAACTACTTTTTTTTCCCTGTCGAAAAAATCATTTGGCTGAAAAAAGTGAGGGATTAACAGATACGCTGTTATTGAAAATAGGTGGAAATTACGTTAATTGTAAACATTCGAAACGAGGCCAATAATGCTGTAATGTGACCTATTCTTCGGAACCGTCTATTGGTTTAATTATTCTGATGTAGTTGTGTACCGAATGATATATTCCACGATGTGGTTGGTGTTTTCTTGATGTGTTCCTCTCGATTCTTACTCTTCTCAAGTGATTGGAAATTGTGATTTTTTGTTCATTAAAGAGAATAGCGGCTCTACCATGTGTGGTAATAAAATCGAATATGCTTCAGACATGCTAAAGTCCATGTACTGAATTTGTTAATAATTATTTCTAGTTTTGACAGAAAAGGAAAGGAATGAAACTTCAGCCTCGAAAAAGTTGCATTTGTAAATAATGAAATACCTTATCGGACAACATTTTCATCACCTCCAGAAAATTTTGTCACTTTTGTCCGATAAGGTGGTACAAAAAATATTATGCCATCACTAATTTTTTTATATATATTTAAGGTTGACGCTAAGGACTGCAGCTCCGAATGGACACCACTGATGCGACTATCGTCCATGAAGGGTGACGCGGAAATTGCCACTGTTCTAATATCCTCCGGCGCTGATGTGAACGCCTTAGACAAAAGCAAAAAGTCGCCTTTGATGATGGCTGCGTTAAATGGTCATACTGACCTAGTTAAACTTCTTATAGCCAACGGGGCTCGAATCGACACTACGTCTGTCCACGATAAGACGGCATTAGATTTTGCTCGTTCAATGAAACACCGTTCGATAGCAGAATTTTTAGAAGCTCGGCAATTACGAAGTGAGCAAAAAGTTGAGTTGACACCCGAAGAATTGAGTGCGTCATTGATCCCGCCCTTAAAAACGCCCGTTGTTATATAACAAGTTATATAGCGGTCCATCGTAAATGTACTTGTGCATGGCGTTGTGTGTCGTTCAACACGTGGTCAGTTATGTTCGAATCATGCAAGTTGGTTTAGACAAGAGAAGTGAATGGTATTTTTGTCGCTATTGAAGTTCGTAAGGTCCTGTTAGACAGTAAACTATTAGATAAACTACGATCAAAACTTACTCAAAATATATTAGTTTACTGAATAGTTTATCGTGTGTCTATTCAAAATATTAATCAAATTAGTTTGATTTAGCATGGAATGAAATCAAATCGAAAATGATTTCATTCCGAATAGTTTATGGAAGATAAATTTTATTTTGAGAAATGTTTCTACGTTGGGCATAGTTTATCTAATAATTTATCTACTGTTAGGAGGGACAGGATAATTAAATTAAAATATAATATGTAATATAATATAAGAAATAATTAAAAACTTTTCTTATTTTCAGCTCAAAAAAAGCTTTTAGAACATAGAAATGGTAGGAGGCTGTTCGAGGTAAAATCTCGTATCACAAACTTTTCGGTGAGAACTCATATAAAAGTGTTTGAAAGAACGAGGCAAATGTTGTTTATAAACTCAATAGCCCAAAAAAATTCTACAAGGTTTACACCGTGAACTTTATTGATATCAGATTTTACCTTAATTTTACCTTGCTTCTTGACAACAGAAACGTGCTTGCTTATATTTCTTTGGAAAGGGCGCAAAATGACGTTACTCTAGTTATAATTTGTTTTACGCCTGCTGTTTTAATGAGAAAACACTCCCCTGCAGAGACTTTTTGAAGAAGATTTCAACTAAAAATGTTTTAAGACACAAATTTGAAAAACACTTTAAGTTTTAAGGTTAATGTTTCGTGGATATATTTGCCTGAATTTCTTTTCATAGTTTTGCTTCTTGACAACAGAAACGTGCTTGCTTATATTTCTTTGGAAAGGGCGCAAAATGACGTTACTCTAGTTATAAGTTCGTTTTTTTTGTCATTTAAATGATTTCAGAGTTCCGCCCGTCGTCGTTTGTGCCGTCGTCTTCAGAAAAGGCTTTTGTTTGTTTGTTTGTTTGTTTGTCTGTTTGTTTGTTTGTTTGTTCGTTCGTTCGTTCGAAAAATTTTTGAATAAAATTTGTTTCTTTAACCCAAAGAGAAATTTCATGTAAATATGTTTAAAACACAGATGATTTTGAAAATAATATACTTGAGAATTTCTACGACTGTATTTATTTACATCACTATCAACTCAAAAAGCAAGAAGGTCTGGGTTCAAGGTTGTACTACCAACCTAAAAAGTGAACAAACTTGAAGAACTACTACAGAAAGACAAACCAGGCTGAAAAAGACATTATATTTATATATAAAAAAACAGCACGTGACCGGCCTGAGAACACTTCAAGTGATACGGCTCCATATGATAAGGCAAAGAGACTGCCCATATGATAAGGCCCTATGAAGACTTCGCTGTCAAATATTCTGTTTTACAAGTGTTGGGCAGTTTTAAAAGTATACGTTCGACGAATGGTTTGTCAAGTCGAATGGTCTACAATTCGTGTGTTTTTATACCATTGCAATTTTTCATGAATATTTTCCATGGCCCCTGTTATAATTATTAAATTGCTGTAACAGGGTTCGTACAGTCAGGGAAATTCAGGATGAAAACGATCGATTTCAAAACAAAGTCAGCAGGAAAATTCAGGAAATGTCGTGAAACAGGATCATCAAGGGTCAGGAAAATATTGAAAAAGTCAGGAAAAGAATTTTGTGTGAAATGGAGTTGTTTTTTTTTGGAGATAACGTTTTTTCTAAGGGCCAAAAGTTGTACAACTTTTTGTTATAAACTAAAGATTTCTCATTAACAAAAAATCGTATGCAAAAAATCGCATAGTGTATTATGGGCTTAAAAGACGGAAAACCGCCGATTTCACGCTCGACAATCACATTATGATCATTCTCGCCTTACAAAAAGTGCCGAGATTGAAGCAAAACTGGAAGAACCTGGAAAATAAGTTTTTCCCCAGGAACTTTCTTTATTATTAAGATACAATGCATTCCGATCATCTTTTAAGCCAATAAAAAAATGAGCGGGGTGAGATAAAAGTTTCCCCGAATTTTTCTACCGAATTTTATCTTCTTTCATGAATTGGTAACACGAAACCAATATGGAGGAAGCAAAAACAACATGAAAACATGTGGTGGAAGTGTGTGTTCAAAATTTTTTCTCAGGTATATTCTTCATGTTAATTTAGATTTTATTCATTCACACCTAACGAAAAACGGTCTCTCCTTAAATAAAAATTAGGAAGGCCAGCAGACATTGCCTCGCATTGCATATTACCGATTTCATTGTTCAAATTATTTGAACAGGATTTTCTCATTAAACAAGTCAAGAGGAGAGACTTGCATGATGTCTTTGTGTCTTGTGAGATTTGAAGTTGTGGTTCCCATTATCAGTTCTTGGATATTTAAACTTGGTTCCCACCGGAAAGCCATTCCCACCAAAAAATATGTTATCACCAAACTTGAAAAAAAATAAAAAAATATAGTAGACATAATTTTGTACCGCTTTAACATTCACACCTAGATCTTGTTTATTGCCATTTTGATGACAAATTTTGGATTATCACCAATTTGGTGATACAATAGATGAATATCATGTTTGCAATTACTTTTCAACCCCTTTTACACCATCAAATTCTTGCTTACATTCCCTTGGAGATTCGCCTGTTTTGAATTCTTATCTTTATTAAAGCTAATGGCCCTACAGTTACTTATAGAAAAAACTTGTGTATGGTGTAGACTTACTTTACGCTTGCAGGAAAGCGTGCAGAACAAACAAGCCTTGATAATAGAATACTTTTAAGCTTTCCTCCAGTGAAAAATAAAATAATCCTAAAATGGCACAAAAATCAATCTAGAAAAAGAATTCAACTTTTATTTAATTTCATAAAGGTTTTAATTCTGAATAACAAAGATTTTCTTTTATGTTGAATTCTACTAATACGCTTAAAAGGTCGCCATTTTGTTTTATATTTTGAAACAGCATGCGAAGCTCGTGAGGTCAGTAGATCACAGACCAGAGATTATATTTGAAAACAAATCAATATTTATATCACTATCTTAAATAAAAATATACATTGCACCCCTGAGAATTATCTATAAATAATTGTTCCATGAATGAAAGATTCCTTTTCATGAATCAAAAGCTTCTCCACATGCAAATTGAAATCACCTGAACATAAAATCTGAAGACAAATATATATTAAAAACATAGCTTTGTGTGTCGTACCAGGTTGCTTAAATAACAAGAAAAATTGTGATAAAACATTTTTTGGCCTCTCAAAAGAAAAACATGCTTCGGATGGATGGATTAAAAGACTTAGAAGAGCGGATGCTCTTCCTAAAAACGTAGTGGTTTGTGAAGAACACTTTTTGATCAAATGTTTTGATCCTAGTGTGGGGATAAAAAGATGATTTCAACCACATGGTAGTTATTTCTAGTTCATGACAGCAAATATATTCTTCATCTGTCATTATGACAGAGCAGTTTTTGCATGAACACCATGTTTCCAGAGGTTGATGAACATTTCGTGAAATTAGTTCTTCATCAGATGACTCTTCTACTGTTGTCTAGCTACGATCTGAATCTACCAAAAGTTTAACAGATCGTATTTTTCTTGTTCAAACCGGTTGTGCTAAACTATGGATGAATCCAAAAAAAGAATTATATTTTCATTTATTAAAAATATTTTGTATATTTTGATAACCAATAATTGCAATAAAAGCTTTAACACAAAACATTAGATATTTGACAACTAATCATCAAAACATATCAAAACAATATACGTCATAATGGAATTCATCTATTATTATCGCCCGGTGAGGAAACCAAACTTTACACCTTGACTTGTCGACCTTTTTCCTTTTTATTTTAAAAACTTTTTATTTCATCCACATAATTTGTTTTTAGTTACAGACTAGGTTTTCAGAACGGATTTGTGAGGAGAATTGACATCAGTTGCAAGGTTACAAGGTGTAAGATGATAAGTAAACAAAACCTTTTTAGCATCCCCACAATTTCTGCAATACTTAGAAGTAGGGTTCCTTGTTGTATAATTATTAAAAATTCAGTATGGAACAGAATTCTGCAATAAAGCTCAACAATGGAAAGAAGGAGTGTCAAAACGGGGTTCTATTTCCAAAGTCTGATTGTGCTGACAGACCCATAAAGGTTTTGGTACGCCAAAAATTGTGGCCTTGATTCACAATACACCTGCTTTTCTTAAAGGTTTAATCCTCTGTGCTTAAAAAACATGATATAGCTTAAAGAGCTCATTGCACCTAGCAGAATTTGCTATAGACTTGCACAAGTGTAGTGTGTAATGAAATGGCATGATTTCCAAACTGTCTTTTTATTTTTTATCAACCTTTGAGATGATAAAGAAGTTAAAATGCATAATATTAAAAAATAAAACTCTTTATGTTGCTGAATAATCATCTTGATTTTTTTAGTATGCATAAACCAGAGCTTTGTCATCAGGATTAGAGGGAAGAGGCGTGCTTTTTAATTTTTAATTTTCATACTACAACCAGTCTCATTTATCTGAATACACAATCAGGTGAATTCTCCTTTTATTAGGCAATTTGGCTGTGATCTCTTATAAAATTACCTATGAATATCTGTGATAAGAGCTTGAACTTATACTACAGTGGAATAATATTATAAAATCTTTTATTATTTTCTGCAAAACCCCAACCACTTAACAGCTTATTCAAATTAATAAACCCTCAGAGTTCGGATAGTGAGGTTTGGAAAAGAGGTGTTATCCATGGTAGTTGTTTACTTTCTTATTTTTAGCAACTAGTAAATAATGGTTCAATGTAAATTTTAATTGTTCAATCCAGCAGAAGAAAACGAAAATTCAAACCAAACATTCAAACGATCATGGTGTTTTGCATCGTACTTGATCAAAGATAGGATTTTGATTCAATGAAAAGCTGTATCAGCTGAATATCAATGCATCTACAGTCGATTAGTTACTCAACATCACGTCCACGGAAAAGACATAGTGAAGGAAACAATGTCTAATATATATATTTGGAAGCAGTTTATTTGAAGTGTGTATTAACAGTGAGATGTTTTGGCCACTTGTTGTATGGTAAGTGATTTAAATAACAATATTGCTTGTTGAATTCTTCTGAAATTTCTGGTGATCGATTACTGTCTGGTCAATTAGGTATAACAGGCTGATGGTTTTCTGTTGTTGGCCTTCAAGGACTTAGAGCTGCCTTCCCGCTCCACTGTTATCCGATAACAGTTTGTCCCTGGGTTTGGATATAAGTGGGACTCATTTTATAATTTCGTTCATTTAAATAGGTTAAGTGATAAGTGATAAGGTCCCTTCCCATTTTTTAATTTTTTTTTCTGTAAAACTGAATAAAATGGACAACTGAGAAACAGAAACAACTGCAATTACTCCTAGTTTTTGTTGTTGTGTCCCATAAAATTTGTCTTAGAATATTTTTGTTAAACCGAGAAAGGAATTTACCACAATCCTGTCGTTTTCATTATTTTTTATAAAAGTTTTTTGTGTCAATATTTTAAAGAATTTCCAGACTACCTAAAAACTCTGAAGCCATTTGGTTTAACGAATTGTGTCTTATTTCCCATTCGCATCTCTTGTATAAAAACACATTCAAGAAAGTTTTTAATTTCAAACTCATCAAGTTGCTCTTGTTTCTCTCAGTTTCCATTCTGAATGATTTGAGTTGTGATTTTTTTTCTCATGATTTTTCCAAGTTATATGACTATAATTATTTTTTTTAATGTTCACATGTTTTGTTTCAACTTCAAGGTTTTTTCCCCAAAATTATTGTAAACGGAATCGGATCTAAAGTTGTATCGAAGATCGTTCTTTTGGAATCGATGTAATATTTTCATATTTTTTTTCTTTGCAGTTTGAGTAATAATGTTAGTGCTTTCTTTAAACTTTGATTTGATTCTGGATTCGTCTCTGTATGGGGTTTTTAGTCCAGAAGTTGAAACAATTCCTAAACATGAATGTCTTCTCGCGTTTTTATCGGGTACTTCGAATAAAAATAAACTAGATAGATGAAATACGTTTTCTTTTTCCATAACAAATTGATGTTTCTCTTCTTTTTTTCGATAGTTTTTAACATATTCTTCAACATATTCTTTAAGGAGAGAATGAGTGAATTTGTTTCAAATGGCGAGAAGACATTTAAATTAAAAATTTGACAGGTTGTATGAAACCAGGCATGAGTTTGAACCATTTTTTCCTCTAAAAATTATTCTCAAATAATGATTTTTTGAAATGGGGCTTACCATCAGGACAGGCTTTACAGGTGTGGGTGTGTCAAAAGATGGGAGGTGCAGGTCGATAGGGTTCTAAACGACCTTCGGATTCTGTGGTAGTGGTGGTGGCTCGCAACAGGAACCTCAGCTGCGTGTTTTATCTAATAACGACGAGTCAGAGATCACTATGAGATTTCGTATGAAGCGTTTTTCAGGCGATGTTTTATTTAAATGACTTACCAGTCCGGCCAATTGCATCCTGTTGGTTGTCAACCTTCGTACAAAATCTTTCTCGTTCGTTATCCGAGGTGAAAAGTGATCTGAATGCGTTCATTTTTACCTTTGTTAGTGAAGTGGAAATATTTTGTACACAGGTTGACAACCAACAGTATGCAATTGACCGACAGTTTATATTTTTTGCATATTTTTTTTTAAAAAGAATTTCCATCAAATTTACGCAAAAAATTCTTCAAGATCCCTCCCCTTCTTCTTGTTGTTTCTGTGCAGCGTTCGGTGCGATTATTTATTTGATGGCATGCGTTTGTGGGGGGATGTTTCTACGTGGTTGAAGCGAGGGAGTATGTAGACCCGCTTTCTAAGTTGACTCATTGCGAAGGGGGAGGCTTTCTAAGTTGACTCATTGCGAAGGGGGAGGCTTTCTAAGTTGACTCATTGCGAAGGGGGAGGCTTTCTAAGTTGACTCATTGCGAAGGGGGAGGCTTTCTAAGTTGACTCATTGCGAAGGGGGAGGCTTTCTAAGTTGACTCATTGCGAAGGGGGAGAGGCTTTCTTAGTTGACTCATTGCGAAGGGGGAGAGGCTTTCTTAGTTGACTCATTGCGAAGGGGGAGAGGCTTTCTTAGTTGACTCATTGCGAAGGGGGAGAGGCTTTCTTAGTTGACTCATTGCGAAGGGGGAGGCTTTTCAAGTGGCATGCGACCTATTTGATAGAGCGAAGTATACAGAATGGCACAGGGAGGATTCGAACCTTTAATCAAATCTTATCCAATGGTTTGAAGAGAGGCACTTTAACCGAACAAGCCACAGAACGATACTTCTTAATACATTTCAGACAATTTATATCTTGAAAAACTTCGTAAGAGACTGTCATATTTACGCCAACTGCCTTCTGTTTCTAACCAACCAACCACATGGCTTACTGGCATTCAATCACGATACAGAGAAGGAAGAAAGACATTTATAAACGGATTAACATTTCATTCGTTCGATGAAAAAAAACAATTTACAAATATTTTATTATCAATTCCTCACTTCAAAATATTTACATCTCATTGTTTACAAGATTAAAATAAACAATAATATCCCATTTGTTAAATTAATCTAGGACCAAAAAAGGGTCTCTTCGATATACGAACCTCGGTAAAAAAGCCGCCCTCTCACCGATCAACAAGGCAAGAAAAGCACTGAAAACGTGGTTCGGCATTTTCACAATCAAACATTTGTTCCCTGTAAACGCCCTCCACAAATTCTTTAAACTTTTTAGGCGTAAAATGTTTGGGAAAATAATAAAAGTGGTGACAATAAAACGCCCAAAAGAACTTAGAAACGAAAACAAGCATCCCAGTGGGAAAAATCTTCAAAATGCAAGCAATATCGCCTGCTGTTTTAATAAAAAAAACACTCCTCCACAGAGACTTTTTGAAGATTTTGCCCACTGGCATAGGTGGAGCAGCTGTCCCAGTAATTATTTATCGGTGCGCACTCGATTAGAGTAGTTACGGTGGTTTCCCATGACTTGTTATCATTACAAATATCACAGGTTGCAGAAAACCACACAAGAGTTTGAAAGTTGATCCAAATTATGTTTTCCTCAAAAAATTATCTTTTCAGATATAGGGGTTACACGGGTTTTCTTTATATACGAAACCTAGCGAATGGTTTAGTCAAAAAGTTTCTTAATTTATGTAGTAAATTTAGTTTTAAAAGTTTCTAAACGAGTTTCTTATTTCAGGAATTACAATCACGGCTAAAATCATTGGCAAAAATTAAGCACGGGGCAAATGCGTCAAACTACTCATCAAACTCCAATCAAACTAACGAGTTTGATGGTCAGTTTGATGCATTTGCATTGACCATCAAACGCGACTTTTTTGGAAAAATGAAAAAAAAAAGAAAAAAAATCCTGTTTGATGAAGTTTGATGGCGAGCAAACTTTTCATCAAACAAAATTGGCCCATCAAACCAAATTTGGAGGTTTGATGACGGTTTGTCGCATTTGCAGTAAATTACATCAAACTATTTTTATAAAAACACTGTGATGAGTGCAAAACATAGACGATGGAGGGTTTTTCGAATGTTTTAGCGTTCGAATTTTTAAATTTCGAATGTTTTCAATTTCAAATTCATTTCATGACACACAAAGTAAACAGTCTCAGTCTTGCGGTGTTGGTTCAAAATGTCTTCATCAGAAAGTGAAGATAACGGAATGAAAAATGGTGATTTATTTGCCAAAACAAAGAAGCAGCAGAAGACAGAGAAGAAAACGAATAGCACGAAAAAGGAAACAAAACGAGATGATAAATCCAAAGGAGCCAAAGACTGGACAGAGGAAGAAACTACTTCCCTCATTGAATTACTTGAAAACAAACCTTGCTTGTGGGATATCTATGATAAGGACTACAAGAAACGCGATTTGAAGGAAATAGCATATTCAGAAATAGCGACTGCTTTGGATACCACAATTGCTTCGATAAAAACAAAGATAAACAGCCTAAGAACAAACCTCTCGAAAGAGGTCAGTAAAGAAAGAGCCACAAAAAGTGGTCAAGCGACTGACGAACTTTACGTCAGCAAATGGACCCACTACCAACAGCTAGCCTTCTTGATACCGGTAATCGGAGCTTCAAAAAGCAGGGATACGTTAAAGAGAATCAGTATAGCAACAGGTGATTCTGAAGATGAATTGGAAATCACTTCACCCAAGAATAAAAAAAAGACAATAGCTGAACAGAAACTTGACTTGCTTTCAAAGTGTACCGATGCTATTACATCCAATGCCAAGAAGATCCCCGACGAAAAATCACCACAAAAACCCAAGATATCCGCTTTTGCTACATACGTTGATGAGAAACTGTCACAGTTGAATAAACGTGGTAGAAGAATTGCCGAAAAACGTATTTCAGATATTTTGTTTGATATTGAAATGGAAGCTGAAGCTCCGCAAGAATTTAGAGTTGGCTATTTTTCGTCTTCGACACAGCAACATCAACAATATCCACAATCTAGAAACGGAGGAAATCAAGGCAACTATGTTAATTTACAATCCAACACAGGACAGTCTTACATGGATATGATGAATCAATGAACACAAAAAAGTACTTTTACATTTAATAGTTTTAGTTGATATTTTTGCAGATAAAAGAACTGATACGTTATGACAAAATTAACAAAATTTCCACTGCCACTCTACTGCCCCATCTGTTATAAAATAGTTCATAAAGGTTTCTCTAACTGACTTTGCGCTCATGCTTGCATTATGTCCAGTATGTGGAACTTGTAACGAGTCGAGTGATTCCAAATTTTCTCGCCATTCGCCTTCTAATATTGTTCCATCTTCAAGAACAGTGTCACCAAAAGAGGGCGGGCGGTAAACATTTCTAGAATTTGGGCTATTGAGAAGCATGTTGTGTACAATAAGTGCAGTAAAAATGATATCTTCAACCTTTTTCGGCTCCAAATTAATGATTGTGAAAAAAACTCTCCATCTATTTGCCAAAATGCCAAAGAGATTCTCCGAAATTCTTCTAGCTCTGCTATGTCTATAATTGTAAATCCTTCTCTCTTGGGTTAATCCTTGCTGGGGAAAGGGCTTCATCATGTACCTTTTCAAGGCAAATGCATCATCTCCTAGAAACACGTAAGGTACATCTTCGCCATTGGATAACTTTTCATCGTTGGGAAGAATGACTGTACCATCTTCTATGCCTTGGAGCAAAGAAGTTTTATTCCATACACCTGAATCGTTTACCCTTCCATTAGACCCAACGTCTGCATACAAACATTCATATTTGGGACCTGCTATAGCCATTAGAATGATAAAATGATTGTGTTTATAGTTATAATAAAACGAACCACCTAGGTTGTTTAATCCTGACATGCTTTCCATCAATTGCTCCTAGAGCGTGCGGGAAATTCCATCTTTCTTCGAACTGTTGAGAAATTTCTAGCCATTCCTCTTTGGAAGAAGGGACTTTGATGAATTCAGTCGCCATTCTCTCTATAATGGCTTTACAACAACCTTTGATGATATAGGACACAGCACTTAATGATATACGAAACTGGAAGCTTAATGATCCGAATGCTTCGCCAGTAGCTAAAAACCGAAGAGTTAGTGCTAGTCTTTCATCTGCATTAACAGGATTAGTCCCACCAAGCCTTTCTTTTGGTGAAATTCGATTCGAAATTTTTGTTAAAATAAACTCAAAATCAGTTATGTCCATCCGAAACATTTCCCTGAACCCAAGTCGATCTTCACCTTTAAGTTCCTTGATGATGTTGTTGAAGTAGCCCTTTTCCTCCCTTCGCTTTATCCAACTTCGTGTTTTTCCACGCCGAGGTTTTTCATCATCTGAATCCATTAATTCATTTAACACAACAAGTGCTGCTAAATCAGATGCCGCCATTTTGAAAATGAATGAATGGACCACACGATTCGAATATTTTGATAAAAACTTATTTGATGAGTCTATGCAAATGCTAAATTCAATTTCATCAAACTTTCAAAAATTTTCATCAAACAGTTTGATGACTTGTTTGATGAGTAGTTTGACACATCTGCCCCGTGCTTTATTGACGAAAGAATTGAACAACAAAGAAGCCACACAAATTTATAAAATCTTTATACGGGATAGTCGTTTCATCTTCTTTACTCCCGGATCGGAATTTTACAGTATATTAAAGTTTATTTTAGTTTATTTTAGTTTTTCAGTTAGTTTTAGTTTTAGTTTTTTTTTATTAGTGTTATAAGAATAAATGTTATTGTCAATGATTTTTTCATTCTTATTTCTTTCTCATTAACTCTTATTATTATTCATGGTTTTTGTATCATGATGAACAAGTGGAGTTTTGGGTTTTGACATTTCCACAATTCATAGCAGAATAAAGATTTGAAAGATAAAAAGTCTGAGAAGGTATTGTTTTTGTTAGCTTTAGTTAACAGGGAAATTTGAAGGTATTTTCTTATATATCAGAAGTTTAATCGTGGTTAGGTAAGAGTATACATTGGTTAGGTAGGAGTATACGTTGTATTGTCTCTTTTCTAAATCTCTGAAAATTGGAATTGTAGCTTTTAGTTTAACTGTACAACTTTAGAAATCTCTAAATAGGCCAGATAGCACTGAAAAGTAGGGATTAATCGCATTCTTTGAATGATCGATCCAAAATATTTATACAACAATTTTGTGTTAAATATGATATAATTCCAACATGGAGAAACACAACAATTTTTGTATATACACAGACTTATCATGGCAGTATTGCGTGTAAAAACAATTTATGGAGAAAAACTGTAAAATGTTTTTACACGCTACACTAATAATATATATATACTAGTGCAGCGTGTAAAAACATTTTACAGTTCTCCATAAATTGATTTTTACACGCAATACTGCCATGATAAGTCTGTGTATATACAAAAATTGTTGTGTTTCTCCATGTTGGAATTATATCATATTTAACACAAATATTTTGGATCGATCATTCAAAGAATGCTATTATCCCTATTTTTCAGTGCTATTATTTGGGCTATTTAGAGATTTCTAAAGTTGTACAGTTGAACTAAAAGATTTAGAAAAGAGACAATACATAGTAGTCCTACCTAACCAATGGATACTCCTACCTAACCACGATAAAACGTCTGATATATAAGAAAATACCTTCAAATTTCCCTATTAACTAAAGCTAACAAAAACAATACCTTCTCAGACGTTTTTATCTTTCAATTCTTTATTCTGCTATGAATTGTGGAAATGTCAAAACCCAAAACTCCATTTGTGCATCATGATACAAAAACCATGTAAATATGTATGTAATCACTCTCTTCTTGTATTACAATCATTTATACTATTCAATTTTATAATCTAAAAAAGGTATCATTCAAATACTATCAAAACAATATGATAATGATCTTGCTACCTTCGTTTATCTTAATAATAACAATCCACATACTACAATGAAATACCAAATAAACTGCTAGCTACACATTTCGGTATAGTAATCAAAACTAACTGATACGAAAAAGCTACGTTCAAACACATCAAAAAAATAGACATCGTTAGAAAATGATAAACTGATAACACATAACAGGTCTACATCGACTATCTCGTCGGATAGAATAGTTACTGACACTTATTAATGTGGTTATTCTTTATTACTGAACTTAAAGCGTTGAATAAAAAAATATTAAAAACAAAGACAAAAAATGTTACACACAGCGTCTTCATTCTCGTTAAGAAATGAACGTTGAGAAAATTCGATGAACTTTCGAACGCAAAAAAACATTGCATTGCGTTCTCCTCTGGGTGGTTTATGATGTCTTCCTTAAGCACAACACTCCACGAAGTAATAAAAACCCGTAAGATGGAGCTAGACATTCCCCTAATTGGAGGTTCCCCCTATACTAATACGTAAAAAATAAACATCCATTGACGAACTTCCCGAGATATTTTTCCTAAAGTTCTTTCTTTCAAAGTTAGGTAAGAAAAAAGCAAGATTTAGTATTAGTATAAGAAGATTTACAAATGTTGTAACTACACTGTTTCTTTTTTATAAGAATCCTTTTTTATAAGAATCATTAGGCTCAGATTGCCCAAAAATTAAGAATAATTTAAGAATCATGCTCAGGCTCAAAATATAGATTTCAAAATTTCAAAAAAGAGGTGTGTATGTTTTCCTATATTCTAGATGCCTTTCTAATCCATTTAAACTGTAAACTTAAATAACCAAAAATCAAACGGCAATTCGAATTTGAATGTTTTTTTGAATTCGAATGTTGATCTCTGAATCGAACATTGCAGTGGTTTCATCTCATCGCATGATAGAACGCGAGTGTTTAGCATGGGGTTTCAGCTGAAGATTTTTAGAATGTTGTGATAACAAACGAGCAACGTGTCATTTTGTTGAAGGAGAGAGTCGAAAATGAGTGATAGCAGAAAAAGAAAGCAATTAACCCTAGCTTGTTTGGAAAGGGTTTAAAAAAGAATTGGAGCATCGGGGGAGAGAAATTAAAGATAGATTTACCAACTGTCGCTAAAGGCCGGCGCAAACCGGACAACATGTTGGCCAACATTTCGACCAACATCGGCTGACCAACATGTTGGCCAGCATGTTGGTCCGGTTTGCTTTGTGCACAAACATGTTGGGGAAAGAAAAAATTAAGGATAAATGTTGGCCAACATTTCTTAAAAAATTAAGAAATGTTGGCCAACAAATCTGTAAAAACAGGCTAAAATGGCATGTTTGCGCGATTTGCGGTGCGTACCAACATGTTGGCCAACATGGAATTTCAATTCGAATGTGTTTTAGAATTCGAACGTCAAAATCGAACGTTCATTTAGTATTTCGAATGTTTTTTTCTATATGAACACGTGTGGCCTGCATCGCTCACTTCATTTCAAAATGGCAGACAATAAAGAAACTTCTGATGTTACACCTACAACCAAAGCAAAGAAGTTTAACTGGGACGAAGATGACGTAGAGAAACTTATTGATCTTTATGAAGCAAGACCTTGTTTGTGGGATATAGCTGATCCTACATACTCGAAAAGAGACGTTAAAGAAAAAGCTTTGTCTGAGATCAAAGACGAGATGGGGATAGAACTTAATCTTATTAAGTCTAAATGGAACTCTCTTCGGGCACAGCATGGAAGGGAGTTGGCTAAAGAATCAAAAACTAAAAGTGGCCAGAGTGCTGATGAGGTTTTTGAAAGCTCGTGGTCATACATGGGGAAAATGCGTTTTGTTGAACAAGTCAAAAAGACAGCCAAAAGTACTTCAACCTTGAAAATTTCAACCCAAGAACTCGATGATGACAAGGAGGTAGAGAGTGAACAAGAAGACGAAACTCCAGATAAAAAGTCGGTAAAAGAGACCATTCCTACAAGCACCAAACGCAAGAATTTCTTTGAATGATTCATAGTTCATTCTCATCATTTCTTTGTAGGTCTTTGTATCCTCAACCCTAAGTTCTTGAACAAGATTTGAATACAGCCCTTCATTTTCTCTTCTCCGTACCCAATTTCTTGTAGGACCACGTTTTCTTTTTTCATCGTCATCATCCAGCAACAGAAATATTGCTAAGCAGGCTGCAGCTTCTTTCTCCGACATCCTTCTCGTACGATAGTCAAAAAGCAAATGAATGAACATTTATACATGTTGGACACTTCTTACTTAACAAAAAGCTGTCAAAGCAAACCGGACCAACATGTTGGTCTGAATTGTTGGTCGAAATGTTGGCCAACATGTTGTCCGGTTTGCGCCGGCCTTAAGGATAAAGGAGTGACTTGTGATATTTGTAAGAAGGAGTTTGTAAACACTCAGGGACTTGGTTGTCATAAACTAAAATGTGAGAAGGAACACCGTACATCACACACCATCACGCATACTCATCATGAAAGGACTAAAGCTGCTGATAATCAAGTGGATATCGTTACACAAGATGTTGAAAAAGTATTGTCGAGTGTTGTTGATGAGGTAGTACAGTTGATTGAAAAGAAACCGAGCAGAAGAAGATGGGCTAATCGTAGAGAGTCGTTTACAGCGTTGTTTAAAGCCAAAGTCTTAAAGGAGCTATTGTACACTGATAAGTCACAATACACTGTAGCAGAGCAGTTCAAAGTTAACCAGTCTATGGTTTCCAAGTGGCTGAAAAACAAGAATGATATTTTCAGTCAAGCTGCGATAGCAAACAAGAAAGCCCTGCTGAAGCAACGCTCTTCTAAGAAGTATTTGCCTTTATATGATCGACTGTTAGTCTCATTTAAGGAAGCACGTGGAAAGGGTTATCACGTCAATTTTAACTGGTTGTGGAGCCGTGCACGTAACATTTACCGTGAACAGCATGGTCAAAATGCGATTGTGAAGAAACATGTGATAGAATCATTCCTTCGTCGTTTCAATATTCGTATGAGATGTCGTCAACGCAACCGCAAACAATCCAAGGAATCTTTTCGAGAAGACTTGCGTAAATGGCATGGGCTCACTCGAGAAAGACTCATCAGAACAGGAAGCAAGGACGACTATGACAAAAAGTGGGGTAGATTTTTACCCAACCAAAGATTCAATGTGGATCAATCACCACTTCCGTTTGTTGTTGACGTTAAAAGAACATATGAACAGATCGAGTATAAGCATTCAGAAAAGATATGGATTGCACAACCGGGTTCGGGTTTGGATAAAAGACAGTGCACACTACAAATACTGACACGGGCTGAAGGAGAACAACCTTGAATTGCTGTCATTTTTCGGGGAAAAGGAAAGAGGATTAGTCCGGATGAGAAGATGTCATGGCATCAAGATGTTGATATCTATTGACAGGAGAATGCTTGGGCTGATACAGAGGTATCCGTGGAATGGATTAAAGGAACTCTTTCAAAATCAGTTCAGGGACTTAGCCGCTTTGTCTTATTCTTGGACAATTTGAACAGTCAAGAATCAGAACAATTCAAATCTTCCATTTCTGAGCTTAACGGAGTAGCATGGTATGGATTAAAAAATGCTACTGACTTGTGGCAAGTTGTTGACGCAGGTATAGCTCAGCTACACAAAGTTCTTATTGGCCAAGCGCACCGGGAATGGCTTGATAAGGAGGGTAATGCAGACAAGTGGTATGGAAATGATTCACAGTTTACCGCATCTGAAAGACGAATTCTCATCACGCATTGGGTTGGAGATGCCTGGAAGAAATTATGCTCTCCGGAGTATGATAATTTTAGAAGAAGGTGCTGGGAAAAAACAGGGTGCCTCTTAACAGCAGATGGAAGTGAGGATGAAAAAATTACACCCGAGGGACTAAAACTCTACAAAGTTCCACCCCCTGCAGTTTATTTGCCAGCAGCTGAAGAAGTGCCGAAATCCAATGAAGTGACAGAAGAAAGTATTGAAAGTGTTGATGAAGACGTGAACGAGGAGCTTGAACCAGATGGCAGGGACTGTCCCGATGATGATGGTGACGAGTGGGAGGACCACGAGGATGATCGTGTATTGGATGCGCCCTATTGTGGGATGCGTATGAAAATTCTTTATGAAAATGGTTGGCACGTCGGTAAAATTAATTACTATAATGATCATCTTCAAAAATACAATGTTACATTTGATGATGATTCAGAGGACTATGTTGGTGCAGATGACATCGACATGGTTGAAGTGTGCGTTTTTTAAAAGTTTAAAAGTTGTTATATGTGATAAAATATGTTATGATTACTGTAACTTGCGATTTGTTGTTTTTTCATGCCCTGTCCCCTGCCGTCATTTTTATTTTTCAAGAATTCACACCATTTCAGACAGTTTTAACGACTTAAACGCCATTTTTTAAGACATATAAAAAAATTCAAGTAAGAAAATTAAGAATCACTCTAGAATATTTGAGGCTCGTTTATTATGTATTTTTAAGAATCACAAGGCTTAGCTCGAATTATGTAATTCTTATAAAAAAGAAACAGTGTAACTGGGATTGACTCATCGCACGATTTGAAAATTTCCATGCTGTCACCACTTGCTTCCAAAGCGAAAAAGAAAGGAAAATGCAATTCTTGTGAATTTTAGTCAAATATTCGAATGAATGACGCATTCCATTGTTCTTTATATCGAGTTCGATAGACCACGGGTTCTCTAGCGAGGGCAAAAAGTAACACAATGTTTCTTTCTTATTTTTTTAGGTGAAGGCAAAGCAGTCACGAGTGATATGATCGACCCCTGGAAAGAAACCACTTTAATGACAATCCTCAGCAACTACTCGGAGCGTGATATCTACAATGCTGATGAATTTGGGCTTTTCTACCAAGCACTCCCTAGTAAAACACTTCATCTGAAAGATGAAAAATGTACAGGAGGAAAACATTCCAAAATTTGGGTGACTGGTTTAGCCGCAGCAAACATGAATGGAGATAAGTTGCCCATGTTTGTAATTGGGAAGTCGCAAAACCCACGTTGTTTCAAAAATCTCAAGCAAACACCTTGTCGTTATCGTGGCCAAAAGAAAAGTTGGATGGATGGGAGCCTGTTTGAAGAATGGGTCAGAGAACTTGATGATACGATGGTGAAAAAGAAACGTAAAATTGCCCTAATCGTCGATAACTGTACCGCTCACCCTGAAATCAACCATTTAAAAGCAATTGAGCTATTTTTTCTTCCACCGAATACAACTTCGATCCTTCAACCGATGGACCAAGGAGCAATCCGATCACTAAAAGGTAGGTACAGAGGAAAAATCATCCAAAAAATGATCGACGCAATCGACGAGAAAAAGGAGCTACCGAAAATTTCACTTTTGGATGCAATGAAAATGCTTGTCTTATCGTGGGATGAGGTGACGGAGAGAACAGTGCGGAATTGCTTCAAAAAAGCTGGATTTGTCAAACAAGATGACGAAGCAATGGCTGCTGATGACCCCTTCAATAATTTGAAAGCAAGTCTAAGTCAACTTAGTCAAAGAGACAATTCCTTCAGAGATCTATCTCCAAATGCAATCATGTCCTTCGACGACGAGCTTGCAGTATCGCATGGTTTGATGACGGATGAGGAAATTGTTCAGGATATCCTTGGATATGACAACATTGTTGAAATCGATGACGAAGCCAACGGTGATGATAACGATACTGAAGCTGTCTTGGAAAAGCCAACGTCAACCCAACTTCGCGCAGCCGTGGACATGATTCTTAACTTTTCTCTGATTATGGACAATAGTGATCTTAAGGCTGTTGCGATTAAGTCAGCTAAGATCATTGAATCAGAATTTGCTATGCATGCAAAACAAACTAAATTGACTGACTTTTTTTCCTAATTTTGTATTGTCTATGTTATTCGACTTTCTTAATGAAAGAAAGCTTCATTAAACTTAACTTTATGATGTCAACTTTCTGTGTTGAATCCCGCTAAGTAGGACAATTTAAACATTTTTACAAAAGTACTACTTAAGGGGAGATTCGGAATAGTAGTACGCGGATAAGTAGTACCATTTTTCACCGGTCCCCTGCGTGTACTACTTATCGGGATTCTACTGTATATATAAATAGTGAAGACTACGAAGACGGGAAGTGGTCCTTAAATAAAATACGATCAACCGAAGAGTCAAAAGAGAAGTAAATGAATGTCGCGTAAAAATTAGAATATACCAAGATATGCTATGATTAGTGGTGATTCGATTGTGCAAATTGGTACGAACAGTGGTTCACAAACAAAATTGGTTCTCATAGTAAAAAGTCTGTAGTCAGATTGTGTCATTAGTAAAGAGGGCGGAAGAGAAACGAAACGAAAAAGCGTAAACAATTAATATAATCTCCTCTCGTCGATAACTGGAGATGAAGAATTTAAAACAGAAACAGGAAAAGAATCCGTTAAGTTTATTCCAGCTTAACTTCACAAAAAAGTGGTGGGAACACAAGTATGTATATATCTGTGGTATATAGTAAACTGTGGTAAACTGTTTTTGTTTTGAGAGCATAGAAACAGAGGCTGATAAAGAAAGAACGTAAATTTTGGGACTCCAGCACTTCTTCTTGTTGCACTTAGAAACTTCCCTTGATTTTACCCCCATTACTGATTCCTGACTTGATTGATGTTGGTTGACGTTTTAATCTTCAAAAAGTCTCCTCGTGTTTTCTATAGGAATGGCAAACAATATCGCCTAATGTTTCAATGAAAAATCTTCAGAAAGTCTATGAGGAGGAGTGTTTTCTATAGGAATGACGAGCAACATCGCCTGCCGTTTCAATAAAAAAAACACTCTTCCACAGATACTTTTTGAAGATTTTGCATACTGATTTTTCATTGCCCACTGGGATACTTCCTGCCTAGGGCCTCTCTCATCTCTATTTGAGCTGTATTTTATTTTATATAATTGTATATAATATTTTAACTTTAGTATTGACTTCGTTGTATAGAAGAGAATGAGCTGGATGCGCAGGAAATAGATTTCTTCCAAAAATTAGACGAGGAAATTATTGATAGTGGTTAGTTAGAACATTGTCTTGATTTTAGAAAGTGTGTGTCAATAGCAATGTTTAGATGTTCAATACTGCACTTTAGATAATGATTTGATAGAAGTGCAAGAAAGATTATGAGAAAGTTTTAGGCTCGACATCAATGAGCTGTTTCAAAGTTCGCCACCAACAAGAAAAGCGATAGCCAAAAAGCAACCCTTAGGCTCCAGCTGAATGTAAAGAGTGTAAAATCCAATCGTTAAAGAATTATTAGATGAATCGAAAAAGAAAACCGACTTCCTTAAGGTTGTGCATTGCCAAAAACCCGATCCCAATAAATAACAAATCCAGAGGTAACATTTATTTTTCTTCCATAGTCTTTCCAGTTTAAGATATATGCTGCTATTTTGAACTGATAATTCGTGATAATTCCTTGATTTAGGGAAAAATACCACCACCACACCCCCCTTTGTTGATTAGTCGTTACGATCAATCGCTTATTTCCTAAAATTTTGTGTTTTTTCCATTTATCGCGATACATAAATCTTTGTTTTCCATGTGCTTGTATAAATATAACACGAAAAGGTTTACAGTTGTTTTTAACTCTTGAGCCAGCAGAACTTTTTTTAGTGTGTCACAAAGCAGGAGAAGTATCAAACCAAAAGATTGAGCAATTCGTTTCAGAAATTATTACCTGGCACAAAATGAGGTTATTGTAAGTGACCGCCCAGGGTAACGCCCAGGGCGTTGATATTTAAAGAAGATTTTTGGGCGTTTATTGGGAACAAGTGTTAGTTCTGTTCTTTTTCTATTATATCGCTCATAGAAAATTCGTTCCAAATGTGTTGCCGGCCTTATACAAAGGCTTTTCATTTTCCGTATTGAGTGATGGTTCAAACCATAGTCCTTTGAAAATCTCTATTTTGCTTTCACAAAGACTTATTACAACAATGGAAAGTATTATTTTTATAAACATAAATTAGTGTCCAGACCTTTTACCAGAAATTTCTTAGTGACTATGGTCAAACCAACACTTAAGATGTGTGTATAGTTATAAGTTTGTCAACAATATACGATCATCACGAGTTTACGGTCGAAACTTTGTTATTTCTGTCTGGGTTAACAAGTACATTGTTGCATGTTGTCTCGTTCTTTCAAACACAAATAAGAGACTTTCAACCAAAAAGTCTTATGATCGCATTTTGTTACACAAACACATTCATAATGTGCAAGATTCTTGTCACGTGACAAAAAATAATGGAAATCGAATTGAAAAAAATCAACTTTGCTCGTGTTGCTCATTCACAAGAAGTCCTGGGAACGAAGTTGAACTAGTAGTTTTCACTATAAGGTATGGTCATACTAACCAGGTTTTGTCAAGCATTTCGTTTGCTCCGTATCCAATCCACATTTTCTGGGCAAGCGGAAATGGAATTCTTTACCGACTTTTAGCTGTGTGTATGTGCTCCGATGTATAATAATCAGGGGTTTGAAACTTTAGTACTGCATCCATGTTTCGGACCATGGGATTTCATCGTCGTGGTTACCGATGAAACAAATATTTCTGGTCCGTAAAATCGAGCGGACAAATCACGACGTTTCGGAAGGAATTGCTGTTTCTGGTTGTTATTTAATGGCTTACGTGAAGGCTTCTTCGTAGTTCTAAAAAAGAAAAACCCAGTATGTTAAAGCAGTAATGATTTCAATAATTTGCCTCCTGGAAAAAAGTTTGAAGTTGCTTTTAAGAGAAACAAAACGAGGAAATTAGTGGAATGCCAGCGGGAGAAGCTATAGTAGGGAGCTTGAACAACACCAATTCTGCGACGGGAACGTCAAACTGTTTCCAAGATGACGAAAGATCCCGTCTGCACTGGTGCTGTCTGGTGTTTTCATTTGAGCAAACTACAGGACGGAAATAAAATGTAAACAAAACACTCTTTTTTTTCATCAGAACAATTTTAAAAGAACACGAGGCTCAGATATGACTAAAAAATAAGAACAAGTAAAGAACAGCCTGAGGCTCAAATATAAGTTCTGAAACTAAGAACAATTTTATTTATATATTTTATTTATATATTTTTATATAATATAATTTTAATTTTATTTAATTTATTTTTAAACAGGATAATTCTACAGTCATATCATATACAAAATGTACACCTGTTATCACAGAATAAAAATAAAGTGGAATAAAGTGTAAGATGATAAAATGAAATGATAATGTATATACATATTGATCAGTGAAACCTGGGGAAGACATGAACGCTGCTGAATAGAACGTAAGGATGAAAATAAAACTAGGAAGAAGGGTAAAATTTGTTACGAAAAATAAGAATTCTGTTGTTTATATAGCTATTTTTATTCTCTTATCTCTGTGTTCATTTCTTCTCGCCTCAAATCGAATTTTGGTGCGGCACTATAATTCATAATATCACGTGATCCGTGTCGTAGCCCCTTAAAAGTTCATAATATCCGATTTTTTATTTTCTCCATTTTTATAATCGAAAGCTTACGTAACATATTTCATACATACAGTTGCAAACATGACTTGATCATATATTGTAGAGTGCCTGCTCCCCTTACCGCTATGTGTCACTTGCCGCTAACTGCAACTTTGATCGTTCCTTTCGTTCATATGAAGATAACAAATCAAATAAAACTTAATGTTATCTGAAAGTATAGACATTCAGCTATCATTATGGAAAGTTTCAGAGTGAATTAACAAATACCTACTGATTTATAGGGTAAACTCTAACATCGAGTCTCGATCATCATGAAAAAAATATTAAAAATGGCGACTTCGAAAAATAAATGCTTCAAAATACAGTGTCATAAATAACGGAACAGATCGATTCCTTGATATTACTCTGCTACTTTGAATATTGCCAACATATGAGATTTTATCCACACAAACAGTTTTCCTGTATTTATCGTGTACGCGAGTAAATCACCAAAATTATACAGTAAGGTAATTCTGTAACCACGTGTCCTTTCTCCGCTATAGCAACAATAATTGTTCTCGTTAGCATTGATTTCAGCTTGGTTATTCATACAGTTAAATCTTTCTCACAGACGTTCAATTAGCTCCATATCCCGCGGTGATAATCACTCATAGATTCACCATTCAAGAAAACGTGAAACTTGTTTTATAAAACTTGCCATACAAAGTGCCTGTAATCATTAACAAATACGGTATACTTTATTATTCGGAATTTTATCACACGTGAATGATTAGTGTGACGTAATGATCCGAAAATAAACGCACAACACATTATCGTTATAATAATCGCTATCATGCATAGTCATTATTTAAAAAAAATCTAATGACTGTGTAGTAATGATACATTTTTCATTAGTCCCCTGTACAGGCTCACAATTAGCGTAATTCCCATCACGTGTCTGGTTGTTTTTTTTTCGATTTAAAGTTGACTTGTTGAGACTGCACTATTGTTTTCTAAAAAAACTTTGCTGATAAAAATATGGCTGGCTTCAATTTGTAAACAATAAAGGCATGTATTTTTTAAGCCTGTGGTTGTCGCTTATCTGCAGAATCAAAGGGGAAAAGCAGTTACATTGAGAGAAAAGGGATTAAACTTTTAGTATGAACATCATATTCTATAAAATTTTCGTTATTAACATCACTTTTGATGAACACAAAATTAGTTAGCAAAAGAGGAAAAAGTTAGCGGAATGAGGAACATCACCCCGATGATGTTTGCGATAGCAGTATTTATTACCAATCTTATTCTGTTCGTTTATTCCTATTGATTTGAAATCTAGAATGACCAATTGTTCTGCTAAATCCAATTAGTTGTGTTTTCTCGTTCGCAACGAAGAATTTTGCAGCATCAAAATTAAAGTTTGCGATAAGGGGAGCAGGCACTCTATATCATCCCACAATAAATATTCTATAGGAGTCAACTATATAAAATAACATTTCAATTTTGATAAAGGGTGACTTTAAAGGAGGGCGAGTTTACAGTTCTCGCGAATAAAGAAAGGAATCCACAACAAAATTACGTTAACTCAGCAGCAAAAATCGCCACTTTCTGTTGGTCAATATTTATCTATAAAATAACACATAGTTGTGCAAATTGATTTATACGGCACAATCTATAATTTTCTAATATCTAATATAAAAATTATAATTATTTCTCTAGTGAAATGGGCGAAATTCCCATTTCACGCATGAGCCGTAGTTCGTTGCAACCGTGAATTACTAAGCGTCAGGGCGTTAAAAAGAGAAATTACAGAATCTCAAATGAATTAGACATTTTTCCATAAACCACGTTACATAAGTGACAGAAAAGTCAGATAATCATCTGAAAGCAACATCCGTTACAAAACTGAAAAAACAACGGAATACAGGAAATTACATTGGTTTGCATTGGTTAAAATGAGAAATCGGAAATACTGGATTAAGTGGTACATTCAAATCGGATTTTTATAATGCACTTAAACAACCAATATATGTTTGATCTTGCCTCGATTATTTATAGATAAATGACATGTGAGTACACAATGTTGACACTTCATGGTACATATTATCGCGTTTTACCAGGACGGAAACTACAACTAGAGCCAAAAAGTCGAAAGCATTCTTTGGGGGAAAAATATTTTAATTTGTTTGATTGAAGAAGGTAAGTTTTGGAAAAAATGTCTCCTTTTTATTTCTATAAGTTTTGACAGCTGAATGTGAAGAGCTTTCAAATCACAGTATACATCTACTAGCTTTTTCTAGGGGGCGTTTATTCGATTTATAAAAAAATGAGGAAAAATACGATACGGTTATTTGATAAAACGGCAACAGGATATTCATTGTTTTTTTGTCTTTTTATAGCATCAATGTTCCGAGTCCATTTCAGCGTCTTAGAAATAGGATTAAAATCATCTTAGATATATTCTAATATAATTCTCCATTATGTCTTTACACTATAGTATATACTCCTAAAGGGATTAAAACTAACTGATCCAAAAGATAATCAGAAAACGGGTTTTGAACTTATTAACAAGAGTGAATTGGAAACGAATGGATTTTCATTGCGAATAGAATTGACAAAAGAACTTGTCACTTCTTATATCCAGTCCATTTCTGTTGAAACATAAACACAGCTGTCATGTAGGTAAGAATAATGACAAGTAAGAACCGCATTATATCAACACAGAAGAGAGAATCACTATAAGGCATGCATGCAATAAAGTACTCGTACGGATTCACATTTTCGTTTAGAAAGGAGAGAAAGGTGTAGTAAAAAACAACCGCTCGCTGGTTTGGGTGAGGGTAAGCTTTCTTAGTGTTTTTATTTGTTCGTTCGGTAAAATAGTTGCGCACGAAAAAAGGTGATTGATACAGGCATCTTCGTAAGTGCATGACTTTGTTTTAACGTCAGAACAACGTCCAGACGTCCGTAAAATGTTCAACCGACATCGTGTGTTCTAATATATTTCAGTTGGACGTCATGTAAATATTTTCAGAGATAGATTTCATGTCTTTTTTGACGAATTTCAGTTTGGGAGTGTGCTAATCTAACAAGATGCGCTCGTTAAACTTTTCGGTTGAAAAGTCTCTCTTTTTCGTTTGAAAGAACGAGGCATTACATAACCGTTACCTCGTTTAACCCAGACAGAAATGACAAGGTTTTCACCGCAAACTTTGTGATGATCGCATCTTGTTACATTAACCTATAGTGAACACTGTGTCTGTACCCTCACTTCCGTTTTCAATTTCAAAATTGCATTCTTTGAAAAATATGGATTAATACTAAGTAATTAAGTAATAAATTAAATAGAAACGAGGCTGTCTAGGCTTAAAATACGGTGTTTGAACAGTACTTCGATCAAAGTGTTTCAAAGGTGCAACAAATCTTTATCTTTCCTGAAGACAACTTTTTTCTCATATTGCTTGCTATAAAACAACTAAACGGCTCTATTGATTTTAATGACTAAAAAATTGTCTTATAAGTGTATTAAAGGTTTCCGCAGTGAACGAACAAAGTGAACTTGACAACAGAAAGCATTAACATGAAATACTAAGTAATTGATTGGTTATTATCGAGTAATTGGTAGGTTATTATCAAGACATCACAGCGGAATCCATCATTTATTGCGCACTACCGTAAGAGCAGAGCCCATTTGGCAGATACGCGAAAAATTTATAGACGCTATAGCTAAATATATGGCTACCATATTGACAACACCGTGTGCCTTTTTTTTGAATTTTAAACTCGAGTTTAGATTATTTATACAATCGCCATGGATACAAATACATGTTGAAAATCCGAGTCGGCAACACAAAATGCAAACATTACATTGCGTACCCAAAACAACGCGACATTTACGGCCAAATATCTCGATAACTAACGGCAATAACTGACGTAATTACTCTCTGTTGATAAACTATATTATGGCCTCGTCTCCATGTTTTACCTCGTTTATGTTTAATTTATTGCTTTACAGATTTCAGAATTTTATTACTGATAAAATTAGTCTTTATTATTCCGATTCCCGGTAAAAAGAAATTTGAAAACGAGGTTAGACATATTGACTAAGCCGTAATACGGAGTTTTAACAGAAATTCGGGAAAGGTACATTTGATTCCAGGGCTAAAATCTATCCATCATACAAACATCCCTTTAGTGAGTTTCTCATGCATAGAACTCCTCCGCAGAGCTTATTTCACCACATCGTTTTAAGAGGATTGCAACAAAAAATTCATATAAAGAATGTTTGAATAGCATTTCCCAATTTGACAAAAAATCATAAACGTTTGTTAAAACCCATTCAAGAATTTTCCCACAAGAAATTAGGCAATATATATATTAGACATTTCTACATTTAAACGACGCACTGTGGCTGGGTTTCATGTTTAAAGGTGTTTTTAAACATCAATTTTAATTGTTCTGTACAGACTTTGAACAATGAAGATCCAAAAGCAATAACATTACGAGTCAATGAAATAAAAGGAATGTAAAATAGGTTTGACCACCATGCAGCGTTTGAACACAACCGTCTTTACTGCATGAATTTTTACTTGAAAATTATATTTCCTTCACAAGAATAAACTGCTGTGGAAACAGAGATCAGTTTTTTTTTACTGAATAAACGGTTGGCTATTGAAAGCTTAGTAAATTGTAGCAGTAAAGAAGTTCATTGTTTTTGCTGACAAAATGTTAAAAACGAGGCTAGTGTGAGTGTCTCGTGATCTGCTATAGGTTAATGTAACAAGATGCCATCATCACATAGTTTGCGGTGAAAACCTTGTTATTTCTGTTTGAGTTAAACGAGGTAATTGTTATATAATATCTCGTTCTTTCAAACAAAAAAGAGAGACTTTCAACCAAAAAAAAGTTTAACGATCCCATCTTGTTAGCTTAACACAGTCTAGAAGTCGATTGTTTTGCTGATGAAATCTTCAAGACGAGGTCAGTGAATGTGTCTCGTGGTCTGTAGCTACTTTTGATTGTCAACGTTTTGAAACAAATCTAATAAAGTTTGGAAATCCAATATGGACTGAAAGGAATGGAAACGATTGAGAATATTCATAGCAACGGTTCGGTATTATAACCTCATGAACATCAAAATCATACTTTAACACTCTCTCAAATATGAGTACGTTTTACTGATAATCTTTCTGCTATTACTTTACTACGGTGAAAAAAAAAGAACGAGGCATAAACTTGACTCACTAACCCAGAAAAAACATATGTTTGCACCACAAATTTAGCTGAGGTGTAATTGTTGGCTCTTTTTTTCATTTGTTACACAGATATTAAGGAGATAAAATCACGATGTACAGAATTATTTTATTATCCCTTCAATGTCTGGTGTATAGTAACATAGGGATCTGTCAGTTGAACTGTATACTTGGTAGCCATCCTGAAATTGTGAAGTGAAGTTTACATTGTTTTTGTTATAGGGTATTCAACAAAAAATAGAAAGACAGAATGCGTGTGATGATCTTGCGAAAAGAGGCAGTTTGGGTTGTCATGTTCACGGTGGCGCTAAGCATTGTTATTATCTACAAATCACTAGGAATGTCAGCCAATGAAAGATATCACGTGGTACATTACGTCATCGAAGTACCAGAGACTAGTGAGTCAAAAGGTCCGTCAATCCGACAACCTGACGTTACCAATCAGAGTTTGACGAATTACAAATATTTCATTTTATCCTTCGGAGGTATGGAACTAACAATCCTATTGGACAATTTAAATAACTTCGATGATATCATATATTGGCATGAGCCAATGAAATTATGGCAGCAAATAAATCACCGATTTCGTAGAATCAAGCTCTCCATCTTTTACGAAGATCCATTAAAAAACTTTGTTTTCAAAGAGAAACCGAATAACATTTCCCTTGAAATCACTACGGAGGAGGGTGATATGTATGAGAGCAGTGCGGCATTTTATACGGAGTTGCTGTCCTGCAAATTCTCACAACGTATCGAAAAGTACTTGGTATACGCGGTAAACTATTGTCCAGAATTGCTATTAGGTTCGAAATCCATAAGCGAGTTACTAGGCTGTACAAACGACAAACAAAAAATATCCTGCGTTAAAACAACAGATATAACGACAAGGTTGAACCAGCTGTGTGAACGGCGTCGGTCTAATGTCGTCGTCAAAGAACGACAGGAACACATACAAAATTTTGAAGCGATATATAGCAGTCTAGATCGGACTTTAAAGAAGTCTTTGAATGTGTTACAGTTAGTGCGAGATCCACGTGCCGTGCTCTTTGATATCACGAGGCATGGCCTCATTGCCCGAAATATATACCGGGTCGACTTTCAAAATCAAGTTCATTTCGTTTGTGAGCGATTGAGCGACGACTTAACGTTCGGTCGAAAGTCGTTAAAACGTTACCACTTGCGACGGTACGAGGACATAGCGAGAACGTTCGATAAGGATATATTCCGTGACGTGTTCCAGTTGAAACCGGCTTTAAGAACGGACGATCGGAATATAAGCAACGAACTGCGGAAAAGAATTCCGAACTATGATAGTACCACGCTAGATGTTAACTGGTGGAGGAGAGAAATTGCAGTAGAAATTGCTTCTGCGATGGAGAACCTCTGCTGGCGAAGTATACAAGACTTGGGGTATAGTTTCATTGGATTAGAAAAAATTCTCCTCCGTGGAAATAAGACATTAATTGAAGAGAACGAATAGACAGTAAAATAACTTCTCATTATTTCTCAGTAAAGGTTGGTTCACAAACAATCATCAACCATTCAACTTTTCAATTTCTTCCATTCTTGTGTTTATGATGTCAAACCATTACTGAACAAAATGTGTTATTTTTACACTGAGAGCTCTATGTTCCCAATGAATTGTAAACTTAAACGTTAGCGATAAACGCCTGGTGTGAACCGACCTTAAGCACGCAGATGAAAAAAAGGTAAAAGAAAAAATGTCCTCTCTGAGAATTCAACAACTTTCATACTATCTTTGAGTGTGTACGACCCGGCATAGACGAAACAGATCATTTTTATCTGGAACCATATCCATTAGAAAATTCCCTGGTCTAGAAGTCTGTTATAATAATTTATTGTTAATTTTTTCTTTCATCTTTTTACTAGGCAAACTTTGTTTTGCTCACATTTTGATCACATGACAAAATTCCAACCAATCCACACTAGTTATTTAACATCAACTGATCAAAAAGTGTGAAAAACAAACTACTGTTCGAACTAGTTTCCTGTGGATTTGAAATAGAAACTAAGCTTTAACAATTTCCGCAATAACTACTGTGGATTGGCTGAAATGTGGTCATGTGATCAAAACACCGTATTCTATGGAATAATTTTGTAATAAACATCGCCTACAAATGTTTGATTTTTTAATAAATGCCCCGGGTGTTTATCAGATAAAATATGGTGCTGAAATTATCAACGATCAAACAGACTATAAAAAATATGACCATGTCATAACATATATATCTACAATAATAATTTACTATGGAACATATATATTTTTGGCAGGGCATACAATGACACGAATTTTGCCGATTTGCGCAATTCAAGAAATTAAATTCATCGAAAAATCCGCTTCAACTTGATAGGCGCGAATAGTAAATTCTCGTGTCTTATTTTTTGACGTCAATCTTGCAAAAATATGCTAAACTAGAAAAAAAACCCGACAGTACCTTATAGGTGCAGGAAACGAAGGATCAATGCAATACTCAAAATATGAATAAGGCTTTCAACATTTAATTAAAATATTACTTTATTTCGCTCATATTGCATAAACATCGTCAGGTAGATTTTACCAAACCAAACAATCGCAATTATTATCTGCGAAAATAAATTCACACAAAAAGTTATTCCCGTTTGGGAATTTAGGCAGGGAAGGGTATTGCATCGAGATAACAAGAAATTCAATAGATTCAATATTTCAAATTTGGAGGCGAGCTTGCAATTTGTAAAGCATGGACGTTTCTAAATGGGGTGGTATGAGAAGAGATTATATTTTCGACATTCTCTCTAGGTTTCCAAACGTGATTGATCACACATGAAAAACATTTCCTGACTCAAAAACATTGGAAACAAAAAACAGGGCAAATATCCCTTATCAACAACAAAAACGTAATGTCGGATAGTTTCTACGAACTGAATTTTTCTGGAAAAGTTCGAGATAGCAGATTTTGAGAAAACAGAACAATTTGTAAGGCGTCAGACCGTAAATACTGAAGGGACGGAGGCTTTAACTCAAGATATAGCGCGTGTTGAAGATAGAAGGAGTCGACTGTATCAGTATATATAAAGTTTCAAATATTTACTGCACACTGGCCTTCGTGCCAGTGTTAGAGCAATGCTATAATTATCTCTGGCGGTAAGTCAACTTCCTAGTTGCAAGTCGGCGGGCAGAATAGCCAACCACTACAGATGGAAACCCAACGACTTAAAACTCTTAGTTACTTACTTATATTGAGGACTGACTGTTTTATTAAGAAAGACTTAGGTGATGAATTTAACAGCGAAAATAAACAATCTCCAAGAACATAGTGGCCAAAAACAAATTTCACAAAGATTACACTGATGGTCTGAAATTGTTAGCTGAGCTGTATGTTTGAACGCAATGATAATGGGAAAATATCGTGTTCTTAAGCCTGCACATCCATCTTACTTTCTTGAAGTTACTCAAAAATAAGATTTTGTTGACGATTGAACACAAAGAAACATAGTGGACAAAATCTTCAAAAGGTCTATGAGGAGGAGTTTTTTCTATAGGAATGGCAAGCAATATTGACTGCTGTTTCAACAAAAAGAACACTCCACCACAGAGATTTTTGAAGATTTTGCCCACTGGGACATAGTGTAAACTGTAAACCTTAAACCTTACGGAAATGTTTCAAAGGGATATTTGCCTCGATGAATTGATGATTGGCTTTGAGAAGGAACTCGATGAAAAATAACAGGAAATTATGTCGAAATATTCGACGGATGCAAACTTTTTTTCAAGCCAGATTTTGAAAAGGAAACTTTTTCTCGTGTTGATATCCGACGAAGGAGACGTACGTCACAAGGTACGCCGTCGTTCAAGAAAACAAAAGAGAAGTCCTAAATACAACAACAAATGCACACCTTACCGGATAAAATTTTTCGTCAGACAAAATTTTCGTCACCTAAGGATATTTTCGTGCCTTTTTAAGTCCGACGAAATAAATATTTTTTTAAATTACAGAAGCCGAAATCAAACACCGACAAAATTATTCGATCGCCGTCGAAGAAATATGACATAATAATAATAATAATTTTACATACCTTTCCCTTGCTTCGTATAACAAGACTTGATTCGAAGAAATTTTCTGCTCTATGATGGAGGGTTTATGTGCTTCGTCGGATTTGCTTTTTTCATCGATAACATTGCAAAGAGGACAAGAAATCTCTCCTGTCACTGAAAAAAGAATACAATAAACCCCGTCGACAACAAAAAAACATGTTGGCTATAAAGAGCTTTCACAGTATTTTCGGGGGTGATATTTACGAAATTCAGCGATACCTCCAGGGACGCATACCTTTATTTTCTTGGAAGTCCAAACCTCTACTTAACGGACACCTCCTTATAGGGTCAACATTTTTTTGGTCCCGGTGATGTCCGCTATAGAGAGGTTAGAATGTAAAATCGTTTTCAAGTTTCACTCATATTTTGTTTGGTTCCAAATTCCAAAATATTCAAAAGAGCCTTACAAGCTTTTTGGAATGCCACAGGAAAACCAGCTTTCCTTGCACAGTAAAACGGCGTATCCCCATTTTCGTTTTCTATGTCGAGATCAGCGCCATGCCTCAGTAGA
This sequence comes from Turritopsis rubra, assembly GCA_039566895.2. Classification (NCBI taxonomy): domain Eukaryota; kingdom Metazoa; phylum Cnidaria; class Hydrozoa; order Anthoathecata; family Oceaniidae; genus Turritopsis; species Turritopsis rubra. The sequence continues at coordinate 3,920,967 of CM077622.1, forward strand.
CAGTTAAGTGCTTCTGCTGATGTCACATAATGAGCTGCAGTATTCCCATGAGCTAAATGGTAACATAGACTAGATTACGAAGGTTTATAGGCTAATTTTCTTAAAAAATATTTTAATCGAAGACACTGTTTTTTTTCCATTTTAGAGAAAGTTTCTCTTGCCAAAATCGTTTAATTTCTTGATTTGCGAAAGTTTTTGTAAAAGTTTCTCTGACTGCAATAGAACAGCAGCGAGCAGATTTAGGGTATGTCAAAAATTGTGGAGGAGCACATAAACCTAATTTCTCTTTTCAGTCTGTATCACCTATAGGATTACTTGCACGTCTTTCTTTTATGGTTTCATAGCTAACATTCTCCTCCACAAATTTCGACATACCCTCTAGATCCGCCTCTGTAGAATATCACTGCAGTAAAAGTGATCTGATTATGCAACCTGTATGCAATGTATGTCAGTTGTCCAATATATTTTGTTTCTTTTCCATAATAAATAGTTCACTTTGATGTCAGATTAAGGAGAGTTTGCATTACCAGCGGTAAAGAATGCTGACATAAAGCTTCCCTTTAACTGGCAACCTGAGAAACACAATTATACTGACAATCTAATACTAACAATCGATTGGTTGATTAAAACAATTATTATTTGCTGATTGGTTGCTGATCAGCTTTTTTTCTCCAATCTAAAGCATTCTTCCAATCAACTTTCCATATGTGCAAAATGGTACTAGTGGGCAAAATCTTCAAAACGTCTTGTCTGTGGACCTCATTCAACGTCAGTGTTTATGAAATCAATCCATGAGGTACCCATAACCTCGTTGTCCCTGACCAAATTATCAAATGCTCTTAACCCTTAAATACTGACTGGAAAAGAGTAAGCATGGATTGATTTCATAAACACTGACGTTGCAGCAAATGGAATAAATAAAAATATCGTATATTAAATATTGTATCTTATGTGTGGGAGTGTGCTGCATCATAAGTGGATGGTGAATTATCTTTGTCCTTTGTCAATAAGTGCCCTCTTGGCTGTTAATACAGTTGTGATGAGATCGAAAAGGACGTACATATGAGTTGGCCAAAACACTTCACCATTTTTTTGCTACATTTCCCAAACTAAAATTACTACACTTACCATCAACAGCGGACACGTCAGTAGTTTGCTGTGCAACCCAGTGTAAACAGGCCAGAGTATTCGAACGGGCAGCAAAATGAAGGATTTGACGGTTCATTCCATCACCAAGATCAATTGAAACACAAGATTTTAATAAATACTTCAAAGCTCGTACATTCCCATGCATGGCTGCAACATGAACTGGTGAGATGCCTTTCAAATCTGTAACACTTAAGTCGAAACGGTGTCTTTTAAAAACATTCAAACACTTCACAGCATCAAATTTACCAGCATAATGAATTGGAGTTTGACCGTTGCACGATGTTGAACCTGCAAGCTCCGGCTTTCGTTGCAACAATAAACTGAAAACATAAATGAAAAGCAGGATTCATCTAGAAGTACTTTCTTCCTCAAATATAAACAATTCCTGTCGAACCTCAGTGGTCCAACGGCCAAAGTCTACCTTAATCAAGCAATGAAAGCTGCACATCAAAGAAATGAACAACAGAAAATGTGTTGCTATGTCAACCACATTAACCCCGTGGATCAAGGTTCCTTTTGGATTCATCTAATAGCACTTTCTTCCCCAAATATAAACAATTCCTGTCGAACCTCAAACCTCTACACCCAAACCTCTTGCCTATTTGTAACTGGTGGTAAAGAGATCAAATCGATGGAAGGAACAACTCAAGGTGACCCTGTCGCAATGGGAATATATGTCATTGGTATTATACCTTAATTCAGTTGAAAAACTCAGAAAACGAATATCCTATAAAAAAAATCCCATTTTTTGTCAAACTTCACTGGCTTGGGAAAACTTACAGGTTTGAGATCCTGGTGGAATGATATCATGCTACACGGTCCTAATATTAGTTATTTCCAATAGTTTGACACACTTTGAAGAAACGATTAAAATTTTCGAAGGCACAGGAGTGAAAATCAAAAAAGAAGGAAACAGACATCTAGGTGCAATCATTGGCAGTGATGACCATAAAGCAAAATGCATTAAAAGTGAAGTCGAAAATTGGAATAAAGGAATTTAAAAGCTATCGGAAATTATCCTGATTCATCACATGGATTCTACTGTATCTTTAAAAAGCATGTAATTGGTCTGCATATTGAAATCGGGTCGTTCCTATGAAATACTTTTTATAGCCGAAAGTCGTTTTTGTTTCCTAGCTATCTTCCCCGTGATGGAGGGTTAACTTAAAAGGATAATTATTAAGCTGCTTATGTAAAAGACTTTCAACACAAAATTATAATCAATACATGGTCACACTCACGCCAACAATTTTGCACTATTTACGAGTCAAACGTTTTCGAACAAGCTGACAGATTCAGAAATTGAAGGACGAACGACTGGCATCAGAGACTTTTACCAATACTTCAAAAAGCTCAGTTATCACACCATGATGGACACTATCCCATGTATAAAGGAAGAACTGAAAGCCTTAAAAGATGTCATTAGATATCAATTCAAAAGTCTTCTGAACAGCTACGAATGCAGTGATATAAAGCACTTTCTTACCAGTAAAATTCAGTGGTCTGGGAATTTACAATCCTACCGAGAAATGGCAGATAGAATATGAAAACTGCAGAAAAGTGACAAAATCAATGGTGACAAAAGTTATCAATCAAGACAAGATATATCAAAGTCTATCGAAAATGAACAACACAAAGTGAAAAACGATAGAAAAAGAAAGATTGTCAATATCTTACAACATGTTAGAGAAAATCTAACAGCAAATCCAACCTGTATAAGAGCTCTGGAAGCGTCTCTGGAAAATGGTGCATCTAGTTGGCTGACAGTATTGCCATTAAAACATCAAGGGTTCCTTCTAGATAAACAATCATTTTGGGACGTGCTGTATATTAGATATGGAATCAAGCTGAAAAGGTAACCAACCCAGAGCCTCCTTTACATTAGAAAATGCACTGTCATGTCCAAAAGGAGGCTTTATCACTCTTCGACACAACAAAGTAAGATATAAATATATAAATAAATATGCAAAGATGTAATTACTAGATGACCTTGTGTACACAGAAAGAAATACGTTTCTTCTATTTGGAGAAGCTTTGATTATTTCACATTCATCCATTTTTAGTGTCTTTTTTAACTTTTTAATTTGAGCTGGTGTTGAAGTTGCTGTCAATCCCAACATATGAGCCAGTATTACAAGAATTTACTGGAGAACAACTACCGAAATTAACAATATCAACAGCTGAAGCTAGAGTAGATATTGCAGCACGAAGGTTTTGGATAAGGGCTTATTTTGATGTAAAGGCATTCAACCCAACAGCCAAAGTCTACCTTAACCAAACACTGAAAGCTGCACATCGAAGAAATGAATGACAGAAAAAGCGTTGCTATGTCAACCGCATTAACCTCGTGGATCAAGGTTTGTTCACACCACCCGTATTTACATGCTTTGGTGGAATGGCAAGAGAATGACAGACTGGGTGAAATGCTGGTGGAGCAAGGAAAGGCACAACTTAGTGTAAGGAAAAGCTGGATACGCACCAGACTCAGTTTTAACCTAGTAAAGGTCACAACTCATCTGTATTAGAGGATCACAGGCATAAAAGATCAAGCAAAAGCCCAATCACTATTCTATACTGATCTAAAAATTGTTGTAGAAGAATCAATAATGAAACAAATAAAAATGAAAAAACAACAACAAACAAACCCGTAATATATATGTTATATATATGAAAAAAAAGAAGAAGAATATTGGTGTTTTGGAATTTTTTGTATCAAATATAGCGATGCTACGTGGGTAATAACGGAGAATATTGACTTATGTCAAAATATAGCCCGAGCTTACCCGAGCTTACAATACTCAAATTTTCTATATCGAATGCGGCCCTGTTATGCGGGTAATAATAGTTTATACAGCCATACTACCTAACTGATTGGTAGCTCAAAACTTTTTTTATTTGAAAGAACAAGAGGTAACCATGACCTCATTGTCCCTGACCAAATAACAAAGTTTCCACCACAAACTTTTGAGATACCAAGCAGTTAGATAGATGTGATAGATAAATACATTTTGGGCACCAAGTTTGGGGACCCTGGGTACAAACATTGCTATTGATGGCAGATAGAAACATTACTTAGTATGAGATTGTTTGTGGTAAAATTTGAAATTTGGAACAATATTAACAAAATTCATTTGTTAACAACAAAGCAAAAAAACTTCCATCTCACTTGAGTGTTTCACTGTGATCAGATATCAAAGTAAGCTCTATACATGATCTCTGATTTCCATCTTTTATCGTTAGGTCAGCATTTTCATCCATCAGCATCTCCAAGCACTGTGTTTCACCTTGGTAACACGAGATGTGTGCTGCTGATTGGCCTAGAAAAAGGGAGAGAATCTCAAGAATAAAATAAATTAGGAAAACATCGTGATCATTAGAAAATTGTCAAGATTTTGTTAAATCTTTTTAATAGGCAAACTTTGTTTTGCACACTTTAGTACATAAAAAGTACATAAAAACTTTCAAGACTTTCAAAAATTTTAAAAATGAAATGCGTAAAGCACTTCACCATACACTTTCATTAACTCCAGAAACAACTTGACCAAACCACAACACTGACATTTACAAATGACAATTATTCACGGACACCACTAGCTAACATAACAACATTACAGAAACGAGGATGTGACAAATGACAAAAATAATTCACCATTCACTTATAATGCACAACACTCCCACACTTACATACAATTCCGGTCTGAACACCTAAAATTATTGGATGCCTTTTTATTTCACACATTAATTTTACACAATACTACACCAAAAACTCATCAACCACTTTCTCTCCTAAGTATATTCACTGCTTATACTACAACCTCATTCACTGAACTGAAATAGATTTTCAACCCCAGGCTTCAGTATTAAATGTAAATAAACGCTGCTTTCACTATATTACATAAAAATGTTTAATACAGTATAACCCCGTTAAGTCGGACACGGTTTAAGTCAGACTTTTCTTTAAGTCGGACTAAAACCTTGTCCCCCTTGGGACTAAATAAGTAGAGTCTGACTTAAGACGAAGTTCGGATAGGTCGGACTCCCGATAAGTCAGACCGATTATTTCGGTCCCCTGAGAGTCCGACTTAACGGGGTTATACTGTATAAGTTAAATCATATTTTCAAAAAAACCTACCATTTTTATCTAAAGTATTGAGATCATGAGTAAGAGGTATCAAGCACCGAGCAATTTCATGATGACCTCCGACACAGGCATAGTGAAGAGGTAATCTTTCTTTGCTGCTTTTGATGTTTGGATTTGCACCATACTGAGAAACAAAACAATAAGAAAATGAACCTCAAGAGAATTAAAATGAAGGTTGAATGCTTATTGAAATCGTTTGCCAGCTGTTTGTATTAACTGTTAAGCGAGCGATCCATGAATTCAAATTTAAATGTTTAAGTGATTTCCATTTTGCCAAAATAAAATTGTTGACAATGAAGTGAAAATGATTGTTTTTATGGTTGAATCGCATTTATTTATTAAAATTATTTTCACAGAAATTTCCAACTTCCTTTTGCGTGGAAGTCATTATTCAACTGACGTATTTTGACATTGGAATGGTTTCAACAAGTTTAACCGTGTATCACCAACTTCAGTGTGATAAGTTTGTGCTGATTCTCATTTATATAGCACAGAACACAAATTAAGACACTAACTTTTTCACATAAAATTTCGTAAATTCCATTATCCCATTATATTGTCAATAGGAACACAATAGATAGATGGATCAACAGATAGATTTTTGACAGAAATTCTCTTTGATGAAAGTAAAGATAATTAAAAAAAACAACTGATTTTCTCCTCTTAATCACCTAAAACCACAATGATGGAGAGGAATAATGGGAAAAGGCTAATGGAATACATACATGGATTAACTCCTTCACAATCTTTAGATGTCCAAATTCAGCTGCATGATGGAGAGCGGTACATTGTCGACGTTGTATCTCAAACAATGAATTGACTGATAATCTTGTTGTCGCCAAATATTCCACGACTGCCGCATGATCCCCCCTTTGACATGCATTGGAAAGATCCATCTTTGCCATCAGCTTTTAAATCCAGTCCAGCTAATTCTTTTTAGATTATCTATTGTCGAAAAAAAACAGACAGCTGTATATGACAAAAAAAGCTTGAAGTATAAAAATGTTCTCAGACGTAACTGATTGCAGAAGTGAGAAGTGATACAAAAGAATATTTTGCTGCAGGATGGCCACAGATGTTCTTTTTGATCATATAAAAAAACTCCAGAAAACTAATAACTATTGTAAGAACGGAAACTATAAAATAAACTTTAAAGTTTCATTCAAAATTTAATCAATGAAGAAACAATTTATTACGGGATAGCTAGAGCGTCCCATATTAAAACCAGCTTGTGTTCCTCCTCCACGAAACGTCAATTCTAAATCAAAACATTTTGGTGAGAAACATCAATGAATAATTCTGTTTTTTGGCTGAAATTATTAAATATGCTAAAACCACACTCAGCTTCCTATATGCATTTTTATTAATAACCCTGTCCGTTCTCCCGTTTCATTTCCGCTCTGCCTAGCTTCATGTTTTAGTTAAGCGTGGAATAAAATAAAATAATTTTCCATGATCAATTTCTATTACGAAAAAAGTTTCCACATTAAGCCTAATTTATCGAATAGTTTACCATCTAACAGGAGCTTAGGATGACCAAAAAAAAGCTTGAAATATCTTGGTGAAATTGCAGACACACATAAATAAAGTGAGAGTTGTGATATAAAAGAATCTATTGATGGCAGTTCAAATATCAACCTTGTGCAAACATTTAATATTATAGTTGGATGGGATGTTAGTGTGAAACATCTCAAAAACAGAAATAGCCGAAAAGAATAGACGTTTCCCAAGTTCATATTTAAACAACTTACTCAAAGTCAATTCTTGTAACTGGTCTTGTTTCCAAATAATCATTAGCATGTATGCACTGCAATGAGATTTAGAATTTAGAATTGTTCTTTGTTTCTTAATATTATTATTAACCGTTTAGCAGGTCAAATACGAGAAAATATTGACCAAGGGTGTGACGTCATGGACTGAGTCAATATGGGAAAATATTGAATAGAAGAGGGAACGAAGAGGGACCGCAGCATCAATACTCACATATATAAAGTGTATAAAAATTTTCTTTACTGCATTTAGATAAATAAAATATGTACTAGCAACTATTTTAATTTGACTTAAGCATTTGACATGCACCATGTAAAAATATAGTATGGGATATTGCATAATGGCTATATAATGTATTACTGTATAAAACTGAACATTTAAATCTTTTGAGATTTAATTCAGTTTTCATTGTCAATGCTCTCTATCAAGAAAAGAAAAAAAGATGATGTAATGGACAGCAGCAAACCTGCTTGGACACTCAAGTGCTAGCTTGATTACAAGTGTCTGTTTCAAACAAAATTGGAATAGTTAAGAATAAGGTTTGAGAAGCCTTGGATGCGGAAGCTCAGAAGGTTTAATATGAATAAACACCTTATTTTCTCAATGTCCTTCGGAGTCCTTTGGAAACAATTTCACATACGGAAAGTCTTTTACTTGCTTCGTTTGGGAAGAGCCCGTCAAACAGACCCCGCTTATGACATTTGAACAGAACAGAGAAGCTTCCAACAACCACCTTGAGTAATTCCAAAAAGTGTTTACACTATTCGATATGTAGTAAAGAAATGTTAAAATCCGTTCAGCTAATAGAATTACGTAAACCTCGCCTAAAGTATATAACTGTTACAGGTTGAAGAAAATTCTGCTTCCACTATTATATCAGATATAATAATCACCAACAAGAGGGATTGCATTAAGTAGGTGAATTCACAGCATGCTTAGAACACTTGGATTCCATGTTATCTTGTGTGAGCGATGAAGTGTGTTGAAATGGATTAAAACATTCATTTTCAAAATTGATCATGTCTGTCTTATCAGACGCATCTCCAGGCACCATATTTAATTTTCCAACAGTTACTGACGATAGATATTCATCAAGAGTGTCTTCAGTGCAACGTGCCACAAAACGAATAAAGGGCCGAACGTCACCGAAATTAGCTGTTTGTAGATACTGATAGTACTCAAACCGTTGCTCTTTTCTAATGATGACAGGCGGGTAGCCGGCGCGCATCAAAAATAGATTCATCAGCAAGCGTGATGTACGTCCATTTCCATCAACAAATGGATGTATATACACAAGTTTATAGTGGGCTAGTGCAGCCAGTTCAACAGGGTGAAGCATTTCAACGTCATTGGACCTCAGCCACTTCTGAAATGCCTCCATGTATTTGTGCATGTCCATTGGATTTGGTGGCACATGGTCGCCTACGTAAACCTGTGTCTCTCGATAGATGCCAGCATCTAACGGACTAGAGTAACCAAGAACACGTTTGTGAATTTCTAAAATGTGCTCCAAGGTTACTGGACCAGATTCATTCAAAAGTGTTGTGTTAATATATTTTAAAGCCAAATCCATGCCCAGCACTTCATTATGCTCAATGACACTCTTCCCACCCACAGCTATGCCGGTTTCAACAATCGACCTTGTCATTGACAGCGTCATTGTGTTACCTTCAATTCCGTTTGAATGGTAGATATGCTTGTAATAAGCTTCTAGTTTCGCTCTGGTCAGTGCACTATTCCCTTCAGGAATTTTCATCAAAGCGTCTCGTTTTTGTTCTATTCTTTTCAACATTTTCATGTCCAATTCTCTGACACGAGGTAGACAACGTCTACGATTGTGGTTGGCTCTCACATGACCAGGATAAACAACCAATGCAAGAGCGTAATGATGCTCTGCATCAATGATATCATCCAATTCTGTTGCTTCGCCATAATAATTCAAAACATCAGGATGCTTTGGGTTTAAGGCTTTACATTGTTTTAGCAGTTTTATGGCTTTGCCAATCTTCCCTTCATCTTTGAATTCTATAGCTTTCTGCAAAATCAGGTTGACCTCTGTGTTTAATATTGCATCTATTATAAAGTAAAAGAAATCAACAATGTAACTAAGATGGGTTGGATACTTATCCATGTGTTGATGCTGCAGAAAAAACCCATCAAAATGTAACATGGAGGACTGTTATGTAAATTATAAAAATGTCCAAATCTTGTTTGAGGGTTTGTTTACAAAAAAAAAAACATGATTCTGATATATGAAAATAAGAAACAGTTGCATTTTTCGATACATTCAAGGTAGGGAAATTGAAAATTGAAGAAAAAAAACCATTCAAAATAATTTTGTAAAGCCATACCATGATCAGTTTCTTTCAAATCAGTTCGAGGAAGGACCACAATACTAAAGGACTTTTTCTTCTTGTCTAGTAAGGTCAACAGTGCCAACGATGTTCCAGTAGATTGGTTACCATAGTGATGATTCAGCAGGGCATTCCATGAGACGCGTGCGATCGCACGCGCACGCGCCCACACACGCGCAGATCTTTTGGGGCGTGTGATTTATTGCACGCGCAAATTTTACTCTTCACACTCCTAAAAATCAATATTAACTTTGTTCATTTCACAAAGTAAAGATTTAAAGTATCTGTTGTTATCCATCTTTGACAACGTCAACAGTGCCGATAGCAAATCAGAATGCAGCATCGTGGTTTTCTTCATATTCGTATTTTAAATTACTCATTTTATTCATTTCCTGATTAAGTTTACAAATAAAAATTTTAAAAAGATTTTTCTGATAAAAGCAAAATATTTGCTGCATTCGATGTCGTGAGAAAATAAAGCAGGTGGTATATTAACATGTGCTACGAAATGAAATGAATGAACGTATTTCCTGTTTTTCCTTCTCATATGATTAATCTTTTCGATTCCATGAAATTAATATAGCCAAAGTCATTTTAAAATCCCTCTAGGGAATAAATAAAGATGATCATTGTCAATTTTTCATTTTCGAAGTGTAATGAATGAACAAATTTGCTTTTTTCCTCTCTATCAATCAATCATTGAATTTCACTAATTCTGATTGGTCCTTTCGTTTCAATGAAATTGGCGTGATCCTTGAAGATGATTTTAATTTGTAAGTACGCGATCTCGACTCGAAAGGCGTGAAGAAATAATGAATAACTCGAAGGGCAATAAAGTGGAATTTTCTACTTTTCAACGTTGGGGAAAGGGAGATATTATTGGAAGTGAAATAGAAGAGGCTGATGGGAAACGGTTCGTAACAAAGATTTGGTGCAAAGTGTGCGCCAAACACGCAACTGCTATTAAAAATAGTTCCCTTTCTCGTGGATCAGTGAAGAAGTCCATGGATGCTTTCACATCTGGGACAAATTCTGTATCAAAATTTCAAGTTGATCGTCATTTGAGCACTGAAACGCATAAACGAGGACTTCAATTAGAATCTTCTTTACCATCTACCGTAAGTTATATTTCCATCGTTTGATTTAACTCATATGAATGAAACCATTCTTGAATCAGTTACTGACCAGCTTATGTTTTTTTTTTGCACCCCAACAATTTTACGTTATTCTACTGAAACTGATTCAAATGACTGTCTATAGGATCATTTGGAAGAAGTTATATCAATTTTAAGCCATTTTCGAAAACACTAGAGTACTGGGAACGAAGTGTCAATTTTCTAGCGAAGACTCTACTTTGTTATATTTATATGTTTTTAGGAAAGATTATCATGTGTCCCATCTCATTCTAATCAACCGAAGATATCTACTGTGATACAGTCATCTGCGAAGCAGTGTTACCGCAAAATGATGGTCTGTGCGTACGAACTGGCTATGAACCCAACATTGCCTCTTAAGGCTTTTAAACTAATTATAAGCTGTCAAAGGAAAAATGGAGTGTCACTTATTCAAGGTAAAGTGTAAGGATCATTCTGCTATGTCGCAGGCAAACGATTCAACGAACTTCCGCAGCCATTAAGACGAGAAATTAAATGTTTATTTTATTTTAAATGAGTACTTGTATTTTAGGAAGAGACGACAGTAGAGCAGCAAAGGACTTTATCAAGCATTTATCACAGGCTGTGATTGAAAAATGTAAAGGCATGGTAACAAGCAGTCCGTTTTTGTCCGTTCTCAGTGATGGTTCACAGGCTAAAAAAACAAAAGAGGACAAAGAGTTATTACTTGTCCGGACTGTCAAAAATGGAAGCCCAATCTATCTTCAACTCGATCTATTAAACATGTCAGAGTATGGTGGTACGGATGCTGACTCCATCAGAAATGCTATCGATGGAGTGTTTGACGTGGAGCATGGTGAAATACAGATGACACCTGAAGATTATCGGAAAAAAATGGTTAGTGCAACTGCAGATGGTGCCAGTGTTAATATGGGAGCACACAAAGGTGTCCTGACACAGATGGCTGAATCACGCCCGTGGCTTTTGAAGATTCATTGTGTGAATCATCGCATCGAGTTGGCAGCCAAAAGTGTTATCGCCGAGTCAGTTTTTGCAGAAGTGGAACAATTTTACTTGGCTATTTACTTCTTCTTACGCAGTTCAGGCCGTTTCAAAAGCGAATGTGGACATGCTGCTGAAAGTGCAAATGTGAATTACAAAGAGCTTCCGAAAATACATGGAACAAGATTTCTTGGTCATAAACGCGATGGCATCAAAAGTTTTTTAATGAATTGGCCAGTATATCTAATTACCTGTGAAAATGCCTTGTCATTTTCGGGGAGGAGAAGCTATCAAAATTTGACAAAGGCCAAGATAAGAGGCTTCTTAAGCAAATTTCGGGACTATCGAATGATTTGTCTTACAGCATCCTACCTGGACTTGCTGGATAAGGCTACACCATTATCGAAAGTATTCGAATGTGAATCAACTATGCCTTTTGAAGTTGCTCCTGCCGTTAATTTCGCGAAATTAGAGCTTCAAGATTTAGCAGAGAACGCCGGTACAGACGAGGAGATGTTGGATTCCAATATAGCCAACTACAAGCAGATTGAAGAAGATCACCAGGGAGAAAAGTTTGTCAGTGTGGAAAGAATATTAAGAGGCGACACAAGGAAAAAGCCAGCTGTTCGACAAACTTTAAAGCTCCAAATAACGAATCTGCGCAACGCCAACACCGCCACTAGAGAGGATTCGTCTTACGCCAAAAAAACCGTGGCACTTGAATTAATCAAAGTTCTGGAACAACGCTTTTCTGACTTTAATAACACCGTCTTCAAGGACATGGAGTGGTTGGATATACTGTCTTGGTCTGATGATGGTAGCTATGGTGATGATCAAATAACTGCATTATCGACTCATTTTGATGCTCCATTAAATCACGCAGGCTTCGATATCGACCAAGTATTAAAAGAGTGGAAATCCTGTAAACGGTACATAAAAGGAAAGTTTAGGGACACCGTAACAGAAAACTCGATTGTTTGGCGGCATATCATGGTACGTTGTAAGGAGCAATTTCCTAATGTCTGCTTGCTTCTTTCGTTGGTTACGTCAATTTCAGTGTCAAACTCAACGGTGGAAAGATGCTTCAGCATATTAACCATGATGATGACTGATCGTAGACTTGGTTTATCCCACGAAACGATGCGTGATATCATCCGAATAAAATGCAATGACAAATTGTGGTCGGAAAAAGAACGCAGCGAAATTATTGATCGCGGAGTTGATCTTTTTATGTCAAAAAGACGTGCTACACAAATTGACAACCCTGGCAAGCGTCCATTACCAGTAGACAACGCAACGTCAATTCCTGTCGAAGATGTAGGTAGCGATGACGATGAAGATGAAGTTGACTTTAATTTTGAAGATGTTGTTTTGTAAAAAAATTTTGTTCCGAAAGCTGAAAGATTGTTTCGTAAAAGATGTTTTTCTTGCAGTTACTTCAGTCCTTTTCTCCTCATTCATCCTGAAATTTATAAGTTTAAGTATAAAAAGTAATTCAGACGAATCCCATAAGAATCTAGAAATGGTTGTCCTATTTCAAGTGAGCTGGCAACGTTTCATCCTACGGAATGAAAACAAGAATCATTAGACTTAAACTGAGCGAGTGATATAATCAATTCATTGCGTATACGAACCTTAAGCCGGTTTTCCACTAGCGTTTTTTTTCATACGAAGCGACTTTTTTCGAACGAAAAATTTCGAACCAAAAACTGGTAAAGTGAATTTGTCAGCCATCTTCACTTCTGTTTGCAAAGAACAGTTTGCTGAGATAGCAAAATTCTCTATGATTGATTAGCTGCTTTTTTTACAGCGACATTTTTCGTGAAACGAACAGAAAAAAAGTAGGATCAGAACGTACTCTTTTTTTCGTATCAAAATTTCGTTCGAAATCTAACTTAATAAAACTGCGCATGCGTTTGTTTACATTTTGTCTCGAAAAAAGTCGCTTCGTACGAAAAAAAACGCTAGTGGAAAACCGGCTTTAGAAAAGAATCAAGGCCCAAGCGTTAAGAAGAAAAAACCTCATCATAAAAAAAATGGTAGACATTGCTTCAGCAGGACGAGTGAAACACGAATCTCGTCCACTATTTTGTTAATCTACATTCGCAAACAATATGTTTTCTTGTGGAAATCAAAGTGCAATAAATTGATGATTATTTCTGACACTTCACAATTAACCATTTTATAGGTTAAATTTTTCTCAGAAAACCGCACGCGCGAGTTCCTTAAAAGTATATTCACGCGTGCGATACGTAGCACGTGTGTTCTTTTCTTCATGGAATGCCCTGATTCAGCCATTCCAATACGATAAGAACATCTTTATAATGAAATTTCTGTGATAAAAATGATATAAGGAAACCAAATACTATACAGGAAAAATAGGTTAATATACTCTTCATCTTGTTATTACTGGCAACTTCGTGTTTTTTTCATTTTGTAGCTCTAGAAGAGAAAAGAAACTTTACACATTCAGGAAGGAATGAATTTCTGCATCAAAACATTGATTTTTGTGTAAAGTTTAATCTGTTACATGAAGTCATTTTGTTTTCAACGTGATTTTTTGGAAATCTCACATTAGATAAACAAATACAACTGTCCGCTTTATAAATGTCCCCTTTTCTTGAGACTTTTATATGACTTTAACCGTAAATGCATGGCATTTTATTGTCCGCTTTATAGAGAGAGTCCACGGTAAGGTAGGAACATATTCTCATTAGCATTATAATTCTTCTTACTAAAGTTTTCTGGGGAGCTACTATACTGTAGCGAGTTCTTTTTTGTCTTTGTTGTTTATCTAATCTTCAAAGAAAAGAAATATTTTAAACATTATTACTCTATTTATCTATTACTCTAAATATTTATTTATTTTCCTTTTTCACTTACTTGATACTGAAGTTAACGTGATGGTAAATAGATAAATAGATAAATAGATAATATATTCTGACATACAGGTCAATATACATGTACCTCAGATCTTAATGATGAGTCCATAAATTATAAAGTTAAATATAACGAAAAACATAGAAGAATACATAGTAAAGTTAAAAGTTAGTGAATGTGAGCATGATAGATCATGATCATGCGCAAAAAAGTAAGGACAGTAACTAGGAGGAAGAGTATCGATAACGCAAAAGAAATGATGTAAGATGGTGGGACAGTAAGAAAGACCAAAAGGGAATATCACAATAAAAACAAAACATTTCATTTTTCCACAAACAATCGAGACCATTTTTGAAAGAATTAATGGATGCTGCATTGGTAATTTCTTGTGGCAAGGTGTTCCATTGGTTGACAACTCTGTTTACAAACATATGCTGACGAAGCTGACATGATGAAGACTGCTTGTAAATTGCCAATTCGTGACCTCTGGTCTTTGATGTTTTCAGTATAAATAAATCTTTAGTGACTTTTGTATCATAATAGCCTCTTTGAATCTTAAAGGTTTCAATCATATCTCCTCTATCTGTACCCTTCTATAGAATAATGTAGGGAGATTAACCGTTATCAATCCTTGGCGGTAACTCATTTCTTTGAGGCCTGGAATTAATTTTGTTGATGATAATAGACGAGAGAATATGAACGAGAGAATAATTTGTTGTAGTGGTGATCCCCTCTGCTCTGATATAGATAGTAGCTAGACATAACAAAAAAGTACACTATACAACATAAAAAAGTAGCTAAGTATTTTTTGCATAAGCGAGCTGCTTTTTTTATCTGGAGCTCATTTGGCAAGATCAAATATAATATTATATCATAGAAATTTCTATATACCAGGGCTGCTTTTTTAGACGAATCGTTTTTTAGGCAAATCTGTGCATCTTCAATGTCCCAAATATGAGACAAACTGACTGTCCCATTGCTTTGACTATTCCAGACCCTGATGTAATTTCATGTTGTTTTTAAGGATTTTCATCGAGTCACAAAAAGTCATGTTCAAATTATAGTAGTGAGAAAATGAATGAAATGTAAACACTGTTCAAAAATGTCTCAAAAAATTTTCTATTAATATAATTTTCGAATTTTCTTTTCTTAAAAATATTTATTTTGAACATTAGACGTTCGATTTGCTCATGAAATTGATTTAATACCAAGTTCATTCTCTTCAAAACAATTTTTATGATCGTTAAATCATTGAACAGTAAAATCTTCTTAGCACAAAAACAGCAGTGATATCTCTCTTGGTATTGGTTGAGGTGATCTATACATTGATCTGATCAGCTTTTCGGGCTCTATCACATTGTACTACTTTCATTTTGTCATTTTGTCATTCTGTAATTTTAATTTTCGTGAGTATTATAAGTACGAGCGATTTTTACTCAGTGAAAATACAGTTCCATTCTCTTGCTTCTTCCCCTAGGCTTTTAATATTTGGCTTGCCAACTTAGCTCTTGCATGCGCAAATCTTAATATAGTGACATAACCTCTGTATAGTGAAGACTTCAAATGAATTGAAAATTGAAGTCTGTTTATCTCTCCTCAGCAGCGTTACGTTACGTTATACCTACTTCTTCCGGATCTTGTTGAATTTTTTTTTCCTGCTCCGCTTCTTCCAATGTTTACCATTCTTTTGCTGACGTTTGCATCACAACAAAAGAAAGTAGTGTGTGTGTTTGTGTGGTGTGTGACCATGGTTACTGTTGGAAATAATTTCATCACCTCATATCATCAAGGCGCCGCCGCAACCCCGTGTCGAAAAAGGCAGGAAACCCCTGGACAAATTTACGCTACTTCTTCGATTCTTTTTTTCTTTCCATTGAGATGGTAACACAAAAAACCGCTTTGCATCAAAACTCACAAAGTCTGCCACGCTGGAGCAGAGAGATCTTCCCAACCTCGTTCTCAGGGCTTCTTGCTCAGGGCTTCTTGCCGTCATAATTCCTCAAAAAAAAAAAAATAAAAAAAAAAAAATAAAGCGCCAGAAGCGTTGAGAACGGGGTTTAAATGAAATTAATCCACAAAATAATTGAAATAGAATCACTCCACTTTCTTTTTTTAAGAATTAAATGATTTGATTTAGATTCCATTCTCTTGAATACAGTATTTTCTGCAACGAGAACTTGTTACGTATGCGGAAGTCAGACGTCCGGAAATGGACTTAAGTTGTACGACGAACATGATTACAATACCCGAAAAAATGGCAAATATTATTTAGTCATTCTGTAAATATTATATAATCTCTTATTCGTGTAAATAAGTTTAATAACTTCTCTTCACAAAATTAAAGTAGCTTATTTCTTAAACCAAAAATATTATAGAATTGTTGCTTACGACCTTCACTATCGAAACATAAATTTACATTTATGGATCAAATTGTGCCAAAAAGGGGAACCTTTGGGGTCGAAATTAAGTTAAATTTGACATCAGCATAATACTTGAATTACTTTACTCGCCAAATTCCATCACAAACGGATCATTTTACATTTATGGATTAATTGTACCCAAAAATTAAAAATTAAAAAATTATTTTGGTGGTTGAAATTCTTCCAAACCAATATTATATTTGACATCAGCATACTTGTATTAGTTCTTCCAAAGGTCCAGGGTCCGGTTTTAAAGTGGCAATACTTACTACAGCGTGTAAATAGAGCTTTATCAATAACAGAAGAAAAGAAGTTTACGTGGTCACGTGGTATTAAAAATTTACAAGCAAAATACCACATAATAATTTTGAATAAGCGAGGCTACATTAAGGTAGTTCCCTATGCAGGTTGCGTTACATTTCTTTCGGTCTTCCAGTCGACAGTGTTTGTGAAACTATTAGTGATATAGACGTATTAATTTAATCGTTTCTATCATTTTAACTCTAAATCATGGATGAGGAATACGATGTGATAGTGTTGGGTACTGGACTCACAGAATGTATCTTGAGTGGTATCATGTCAAAGAGCGGAAAAAAGGTTCTCCACATGGATAGAAACAACTATTATGGAGCTGAGAGTGCTTCTATGACCCCTTTGGCGGATCTGTTTAAACTCTTTGGTGAAAACATAGAATCAGAAGATAAATATGGTCGTGGAAGGGACTGGAATGTCGATTTAATCCCAAAGTTTATTATGGCGCACGGAGAGTTAACTAAACTTTTGATTCACACCGATGTCACCAGGTACCTAGAGTTCAAGCAAATCGAGGGGAGCTATGTTTTCAAAAAAGGTGGAAATGTTTACAAAGTTCCTGCTGATGACAAAGAAGCACTTGCTACCAGTCTTATGGGATTATTCGAAAAAAGGAGATTCCGGAATTTCCTTATTTGGGGAATGGGAGTAAACTTTGACGATCCAAAAACATTTAAAGGAGTCGATCCAGAAAAAACAACAATGGCAGAAGTTTACAAGAAATTTGGACTTGACCAAAATACGGCAGATTTCACTGGTCATGCTATTTGCTTGTTTTTGAATGATTCATATTTAAACAAACCATGCAAGGATGCCATTGCCCGATTAAAGTTGTATTATGACTCCTTATCAAGCTATGGAAAGTCCCCATATTTATATCCACTTTATGGCTTAGGGGAACTTCCCCAAGGATTCGCAAGATTGAGTGCTGTTTATGGTGGAACATACATGTTAGATAAAACTGTAGATGAAATTGTGATGGAAGGTGGTAAGGTTGTCGGTGTCAAGTCAGGCAACGAAGTTGCGAAAACCAAAATGGTCATTGCTGATCCATCGTATTTCCCAGATCGTGTCAAGAAAGTTTCGCAAGTTGTCCGAGCTATTTGTCTTTTGAAACATCCTATCCAGAAAGCAGGAAACTCTGCTTCATTTCAATTAATCCTTCCTGCTAATCAAGCCGACAGAAAATCAGGTAATTGTGATTTTCATCTCACAGGTTTTTTTTCATTAGGATTTTCTATATATTTGATATGTCACTGTTTAGGTGAATGGTATTTTCTTAACTTCATTGTATTATTGTTATTTGTAAGGTAATTATAAACTGATAATTAAGAGTTTCTACTCTAAAAATCTGTCATCTCCATATTTCAAGTATTATTTATCATTTGTTTACACGCATATCAGGCCTCGGAATTTCAACCTTTAACGGTAACAAAACATAGGTTCAGGGAACCTATTATGAAAATGGGTTCCATAAGAAAAGGTTCCCTGAAATGAGATGTAGGTTCTGTAAATAGGTTCCATTGCTGCGATCCTGAAAAATTACACATGTTTTCTGGGTTTACTATAAATTATGGCTCCTTCATTTCAAGATAACTAGCAGGCTTAATTTGTCAATCCGATCCATAAAAGTAGTAGTAGTAGTAATAGTTAACTTTATTTCAAGTGTCATAGTTCAAAAAGTAGATAAAACCAACATATTACTTAGAAACAATAGAACTAAGAAGCAATAAATAGGTAAGTAAACCCCCCCTTACATTTGCCAATTCACAATCACAACACTTTTTCTGGGATTATCATTTCACTAAAAGTAACTGTAATTTAAAAAGTGTTGCAACAGCATGTAAAGGTATAGCAAAAATCAAAGTTAGAGGAAATGTAAAAAAGACTTTTGTGTTTTGAACAATTGTAGATCAAAGAAAACATGTGATATACAAAAAAATATATGGGAACCTATTCATAGAAAAAATTCCTGTGAAAATATAAGTTTGAATTCAGTAAACACCTCTTCTGATGAGTCTTTGTGAGTCTTTTTCCATGCTTTTAGATATTTATGTCGCTGTTCTGTCGAACCAAAATCAGGTTGCATCAAAAGATTTTTACATTGGTTTTGTCAGTACTACTGTGGAGACGAGCAATCCAGAGGCTGAATTGAAAGCTGGACTTGATATTTTACGGCCAATTGAAAAGCAGTTTGTTTCAGTGAAGGATGTCTACCAGCCGACTGATGATGGCAAGGAATCACAGGTTCGTCATTGTCAAAGCATTTTAAATTTGATAAAGGGTTACTTTTTAAGGATAGAAATGGTGCAAAAACTGCAACTTTTGTAATTAATTAAATTTTCACAGAATTTATTTTGCCATATTCATGTAGGTTTCTTTTTAGAATTTACACTGAGGCAATTTAAAACATCACCCATTCTTCTTTAATAGAACACTAGGCGGGCAGCCAATTTTAACTGAAGCTCACCGAATTTAGTTTCGGGATTAGGGGTCAGATCTCAATAATAAATTCTGCAAAATTTCTGTTCTAGCTTATTTCTTTGAATTTCATTTTACTGTGTCCATTTTCCATTCATTGTTAAGTTCATAAAGTCTAATTAATAAATGTTTTCAATTGGTGTGCTGTGTTCATCTATTTAGATCTTCATTTCCAAATCTTACGATGCGACTAGCCATTTTGAAACCACATGCGAAGATATTAAAGATATTTATCAACGCATATTTGGTGAAAAGTTTGATTTCGAGGCAGTTAAAAGCACACTCCATGATGCAGAAAACTAAAAAGGACATTACGGTTAAATACTTTAGAAAGTTTTCTGATATTTCATTACAAAGAATAAATAGGGGTTATCAAGTGATAGGTGAAAATATTTTCTTGAATTTCTAATTTTAAAATATTTTTGTTGTTGTCGATGGAGCAATCTGTAATTTGTTTTCATGTTTCATTCATTGAACTTGAGTTTTCTTTAAAACATTGTTGATGCTAAACAAAAGAAGCTCTCCTATCAAATTCTGCGGGATATTTTGATTTTTTTTCTTCAACCAAATTTTGTTATATAAAACAAGTAGTATTGTTATTATTTTAAAACTATTCATCTTTATTTTTTGGAAGAATGCATTTAAGTATATAAATAGATGAAACTGAACAGTTAACTGGAAATACTAATCGTGTCATAAAACTTTTTTAACTCAAATTGATTGTCAAACAATAATTTTCCCAAAATTTCGGTGTTACTTATAAGTGTTCCCCCTTTTTACAGTAACTAATTATATTGAGTCAGTAAAAATACATGCATATATATACATCAAATTTTTTTGCTTTGTTTTGTTTATTCTGCCCACCATTAGTCTAACAACATTTTTACCCCTTAAACGGGCGATACACGATGAAATTTGTTGAATCAAATTTGGCCAATTTTTACAAATTTGATAGTGTATCTCCAGATTTTCAATTCAAGTTATTGTATTCGACTTGTTGATTTCAACATTTTAAAGTTGAATCTGTTAAACTTTTCCAATTTGTTCAAAGTAATGTCACCCAATCAGGTTTTTTTAATTTTTTATCAAAATAGTTTTTAACCAATCAGGTTAGTTTTAAAATTCGATTTTTAAGTTTTTCAAACAACAATTTTAAGTTCAATATTATTTTTAGAAAATTGATCTAGAACATTGTAGCGTCTATTCGCGCCTTGAAGGCAATAAATCAGTATATAAGCAGAGACTGCCAGTACTCTGCTGACTCAGCAGCCACTGGCAAGGATCTCGAACGGTTACATTATTTCTTATTTGGGCAGCTAAGTGTCGAGTCAGCAATGCATTCACCGAAAATTTTATATCGGAATGGTACAGAGAAGAAACTCTGTGGTGTTTATTCTTCATTGCAACACAATCGGACTCGTCTATCACTGATGCTCATTTTGCTGATGTTTTTTTTATAAAAAGATTGATCGAATCTTTCTGATCATCTTTCATTCTTCGAGGAAGAACCCATAAAGTGGTGCGAGATCTTTTAAACTTACCATAGAGCAATTCGAACCTCCCTGCTGGTCGAGGGTCTTCTGAAGACAAACTTAACTTTTTTTTACTTCGCACTATCAAAGGCCGGGAGTTGTCTTATCAATTCTACCAGATCATCCACATCCATTATGACCCTTAAACCTGACCGAACGAAACCAAATTAACTTAATTAAATGGTGGTCATGAGGAGTTGGGTAATTCCAAAATCATTAAAAAATCCCCTGGTCTGGACACTTATACTTCATTTTGCACTCACTTTAATCAAGCACACACACACACCCTCTCTTTGAGCAAGGCTCCGAACTCGATGTTGTATCAACCTTGACCCTGGGTTCGAGGTTGAATGGGTTTTTTTATTATTATTTATTTATTTGCCAACTCATAAAATGTTCCACGTGCTGCTAGGCCCCCGAGCTGTTTCTTATATTATGCTAAGTTACTACACCCTCCACATTATTTTCGGAGGGAGGGGAACCTGTCAATTTATATGGGAAATTTTCCTTTTACAACCATTTTTGGGGGTTTTCCCAATCATTGGTGGAGGGTTTGTAACTCGGCATATTCTACAGCCACAATCATTAAGTAAAATGCCAAGTGTGGTCAAGGGCTTTATTAACCTCCAGCAAGGTTCGCTTTCTTATATTTTAAAATAGGTGCGAAGTGTTCTCGTGTACATCAGAAACGTTAGCGTGTAAACAGGGCCATAGTTAATGATCTTTTCGCAGGTGGCCTATTCACCCTTCCTTTAGGTGTATTTCCACCCCTTGCTGGCACGTGAACGTAACAAATACGTCTTTTTCCTGATTGGTTCAATTAGATAAATTAATAAATTATTCTTTTGTTTCGTCTACAAACAAAGAGATTGACCAATCAGATTTCATCATCCAAAAAGATCTCCACTAATTAAGAAACAATTCAGGGTGTTAGAAAACGATAGAAAATAGTTAGGGAAGTTTTTTTTATTTATTGTCATTTATTTATTTATTATTATTTTAAAGAACAAGTTCTTGCTAGAGACCCTAGGTTGAGTTTGCGCGAATAAACCGCACAAATTATTGAGAGACTTAAGGTCGATCTCCACTAGACGATTTTTATGACGATCGTCTCAAAAATTCGCGACGATTTTTTGTACGATTTTACACACCCATCTCCACTACAGATTTAAAAGAGACAAACAAAATGGCGGCTATCAACCAAGCATACTTTCTCTATTTCATGTTTCAAAGAAGAATGCGTTGGCTGTATTTGTGCCGTCAAAGAAATATTCAAAATAATAAAAATAAATCTCGAAGGTTTTGGCTTCGCAAACTTTACAACGAAAGGATTACAAAAGGAGAACATGAGCTGCTTGTACGAGATATGCGGTTGTATGACCGTGAGATGTTTTTTTCGATATTTTCGCATGCTTCGGGAAACATTGGAAAATTTATTAAAACTAGTAGCCTGGTATTACAAAAGAGGTGACGAAAATGCTAGAACTTATCAGTGTAGACCAAAGACCTGTAGTGACTTTACGATATTTGGCAACAGGTGATTCTCCAGCAACTATTGCTGCTAGCTATAGAATTAGCGCAACTACTGTTGGGAGAATTTATAATATCTGAAACATGTACTGTACTTTGGGACAGGCTGAAGGAAGCTGGTGTTATTTCTAATCCCTCCACAGCAACTGCTTGGAAGAAAATTGCTGATGAATTTGAGTCAAGATGGAATTTCCCGAACGCCCTTTTGGTGCAATAACCGGAAAACATGTGGTGATGTTGCTCCCGCCAAACAAGGGTGCAACTTTTTTAATTACAAAAAAACACATAGTATTGTGTTATTGGGCGTTTGCGATGCCAATTATAAATTTACCCTTGTGGACATAGGTGATAGTGGCCGGCAAAGCGACGGTAGTGTCTACGCAAACAGGAAGTTAGGCTATGCAATAGAAAATAAACTTCTTCAAACACCAAATGACACTAAGATTTCTGGCTCTTTAAAAGTTCTGCCCTACGTATTCATCGGTGATGATGCTTTTGCCCTCAAACGACATATGATGAAGCCTTATCCATATTCAAGACTGTTAGAAAAACAACTCGTATTTAACTATAGGTTAAGTCGTGCAAGAAGAGTAACAGAAAATACTTTCGGAATATGTGCTAATCGGTTCCGTGTGTTTCACAGACCAATAGTTGCCCAAAGTAGTAGTAATAACAAAAGCTGTTGTTAGGGTTACACAATTACTTGATGGTTGAAAATGAGAAAGATAGATCCAAACTCTATTGTCCACAGACACTTGTTGATCAAGACGGGCCAAACGGATTGGAACCTGGGAATTGGAGACAAGAGACAAATCATGCCAATGGTTTAACTTCAATAAGAAATCTTGGTGCTTCAAATAACTATGGCGAGGACGCAAAATGGGTTAGAGAAGAGTTTCTCGATTATTTTAATAATGAAGGAGCAGTTGACTGGCAGTGGGACATGGTACGTAGAGCAAAATAGAGAATATACAATGTGAATACAACTTTTATTTCTGTATGTGTGTCCGATTAAGTTCATTAAATCTTCTTCTGAATATTGTAAGTCAAACAATAGTTGCTGTATTTTAATTTTGGCTAGCCTTAACTTTTTTTTATCCAAATCTTGAAGAGCAGGAACAAGACTCAGACGAAATGTGGTTGCCTCATCCTTTTCTTCTGGTCTATTCGCCTTCTGCATAGTAGTGATAAATCTTTCATCCATGCTGTTCATTTGCTTGAGAAAAGTGTCATTGAACGTATTTTTGCTAGTTCCTTCTTTTCCTTTCGCTCGTTTTGTCGGAGGTTCTTCACAAATAAGGGTAGAACAATTTGATGGGGCACGGGAGGGGAGACTTGTTACTGGAGATGGCAGTACTTCCCGTTGAAAACTTTGCTGAACCTCGCAATCCAACGGTTGCTGGTCCAAACTATCGGGGTTGCTGTGTGTCGGCAAGTTTGAGGTTTTCTCATGAAGAAACCTCATAACTTCAAAGTATTTGCATGTCGGTAGAGTCGAGACAGCTGCACCAGATCGGGCCAATGCCTTCCTTTTGTCCAGGCATTTTTTTAAGGAATCTTTTAGATTCTTATACGTTTTCTGAAGATACAGAACTAAAATAGAAAATATTAAACGTTATTTTTACCATCAACCTCCTTTGTCTTGATTGTATTTGAATTTAAGGAAGTGTTCAGAGAAAGATAAACAAATGCAAGAGTATTCCTTTTTAGTAAAAAAAATTTGGCCAAAGTTGAAGACAAAAACAAAATGTTCCACATAGTATGAAAAACGTGCAGAGCATAGATAATTTCAAGGAAATGACTATATAAAGGTTTAATGCAAATTTGAACGTTAAATAGCTTACCATCTTGTTTGAACATGAGGGACAAAGCAGTCCATGAATTCACTTTCATATTTCTATTTTTGTAGTTGGAGTCAGATATGTCCCATAAACATTTGTGCTGTCTTAAGGCTTGTAAAAACAATTCCTTGTCGAAAGGCATCTCACCGAGTTGCTCTTGCTTGTTTTCCTGACTTGCAGAACCAGCAAGAAATTGCGAAACAACCAAACTGTCCAAATCGTTGATTCCATAGTCATGTTGCTGGCAGCCATTTTACTTCGTCTCTGAACTTCTATTGGTTTAAATTTCGACGATCGCTTTTTTCAGGACGAAAAGTTGAACTCAATCAACTTTTCGTCGAGCGCTTTTATTCTTCTGCGCATGTGTCGTCGCGAATTTTTGGGACCATTGTCATAAAAATCGTCTAGTGGAGATCGACCTTTAAAAATTCACAGTTCGCTCTAGAAAATTTTGTTCATTTTACTAAAAGTTGGCATTTTCTGTTGCAACCTGGAACCCAGGTTCTCCTGCCTTTTTGTTTTTCCCATCCGTCGATATACCCTGGGTTCGAGGTTGTTTCTTTCGGTAGAAAAACAAGAATTCGCTGCGATTGGAGGAAGAAGTTCAGCTCTGATAAAGAGGATGTTTACCAAAACCGAGCGTCAAATGTTTTTTTCCGGCGAAGTCTAATCAATGTGTGTATGAACGAACGAGACATAACCTGCCCCTCAACAACCTCAAAGACCCAAACAGAAACTTGGATGCAAGGTTTACACAAGGACGAGTTAAATAAATTGTATGAAATAACGGTTAGACAGCACTTCACATTCTAACGCTCATATAAATACCCAGTGGGCAAAATCTTCAAAAATTCTACAAGGAGTGTTTTCTATAGGAAAGGCAAGCAATATCACCTGTTCCAATAATAAACACTCCTCCACAGAGAATTTTTGAATATTTTCCTTTCTGGGTAGGATGCTGGGAAAACAAAAACGTAACACAAGGACGTAACGACAGGCCGTTCATCTTTAATATTCTAAAAAAATATTAACACCCATTAAAAAATGGCAGGACGCATTACGTGGTTAGCAAGCGTCTTCTTATTCGAATGTTAGTCTCAGATTTCCAGAATTCTGTTCAAAACACCGTGTTTCGGCGTACTCAGTACACTCAGTCGAGTTTTAAGCAAGTGTTATCAATGATATTTGATAACACTAATAATTTGGGACTTGATTACTTGAATATTTTACGTTACATAAACCCCCAGTAGAACGATAAGAAGCAGTTTATTGCGCTGACTAGGCCAAAACAACACTACTTTATCAGGGGGAAAATCGGGAAACAGTCACTAATATTTTTGAAAGTGACTTAATTTTACCCCGATTCTTCCCCAGTTAGGTATTCGGAAAAGATGTATTAGCTAATGACGTCAGAACAATACAGAAGGTCAGTAGTTACTATATACAGAACTTTCAACTGTGACGCAGCGTTTTAGTGAGCAGTAAATATACAGTACAACTACCGATTTCTAACAATTTCTAAAGTCTGTGGTTTAAACCTTATTAAATTTGTTTGGATCAGCGAGGGAAAGGGTTAGGTTATGCCTCTTTTATTCAAACGATTTTAAAAGGCTTTCAACAGAGAAAAAAGCTGGTAAGAAATCGATAAATGTATACATTCTTACAGAAGAGGACTCGATGTTACGTGTAACGAGAAGAAAAGATTTTCAACCCAAAGTCACAACACACCATGTGTAGAAATGGAAAAATCACCAAAATATCAAAAGCATGAGTTTTTTTACAAAAAAAATATTAGTGTTTTGAATGTGTTTTTTTTCTTCTTGTTTGTTGGAGTAATGGAAGTATAAACGGAAGGAGCATATATTT
Organism: Turritopsis rubra; assembly: GCA_039566895.2. Lineage (NCBI taxonomy): Eukaryota > Metazoa > Cnidaria > Hydrozoa > Anthoathecata > Oceaniidae > Turritopsis > Turritopsis rubra. The sequence goes on from CM077622.1 coordinate 3,947,360, forward strand.
TAACAAATAATACGCCCAAGTCAATTCTTTGAACCTCCCTCAGTGAGAGGGTTGACAGCAGATGGTTTGTAATTATTCACCGACAAGTCTCCATTCCCCAGTTCAAAACGAAATTAATTCTACGCCTAGCGCCCTCCAGAACAATTAACAATTACTGTGAAACACTAAATAAAGTTCTTTGGGGCGTTGTCGTACTTTGTTTCGGATAGGATCCGGGCGTGTAACTGGGCGTATGAAATGCTGGCGGGCTGTGTGAATGTTGCACGTAAGGGGGCGGAGATTGCTGGTGTTGCAGAACGTATGGAGACGGCGCCCAAACCATTGCGACGTTTTGCCTCGACTTCACAATAGCATGATATGCAAGAAGCATAAGAATGACAGTGGCGATTATGATTGTGTAAGCGAGCAAACCCATACCGCTGTCGCCAACCAGATACGAGAGAGCCTTTCTCCACGTGGAGGCAGCAGGTAAGTTTGCACGACATGATTCGGATGTTAGTTGCTCACCGCGGACAGCCACCGGAATCTCGTGCGTCACTTTTGTGATAGGACTGTACAATTTGATAGGTGTTTTGGTGTCGGCTGTCGGCGCATTTACCAGTGTTAATTTGTAACGATGGCGGGCTTTCTGATCAGACTGCTGGAGTTCAATGCGAAGTCCAGAAAATTCATTGCTCACCTGGAAATAATGATAATATTTATGTTTCATATAGAACAAATCAGAAAATATAGAAAATAAACTCAAACTTCCAAGGAAGCGATGCAAATGGTTCAAATTACCGATGTTCCAGGAGGAAGAAGATCCCGAAACAGTTCGAATTAGAGTTGTTCGAGTTATCGGGATACGCTACGATATACTAATGTCATTCCCATCATGGGCTACTTCTAATAAAAGTCTACTAACTCTGATAGAAATCGGATTAATCAGAGAGACATTAATCGTTACAAATTTTTAGGACGACGCATGCGCAGAAAAAAAAAGTGATCGTCGTGGGGAAAATATTCGCTTGACGTAAAGTAGAAATGATTTCAACTTTTCGTCGTGCGAAAGACGATCGTCAAATTTTAAACAAACAGGATTGCACGAATTTCAAACTTGTTTTGATTTCCAAAGCGCACCTAAAAATCACACAGAATCAGTCGTCCCCAAAATCGTCTAGTGGATCCAGCTTAAAAGCTAAAACACACGATCATTTAAAATGACCATTTTCAGAAACATTTTTTCGCGTCATTTTAAAAATGATTATAACTTTCAAACCATGTTGTAATCATTTAAAAATCATGTAAATAATCGTCGTGTATTTCAGCCTTTATGTGAGGAAGCGTACAACGTTGTTTTAAATGTCTATCTGAATTTTGATTAGTCTGGGTGTGCTACGTTCCTTTAAAAATGCAAAGGAAGTTTCTGTATTTTCTTAATTTTTGAGATGGGATAGTCAGAAGGTCGTATCGTTTACAAAATGGAAAGAAATTATTAACATACGCAACGGTTCTATGGTGTAATGGTTAGCACTCTGGACTTTGAATCCAGCGATCCGAGTTCAAATCTCGGTAGAACCTAAAATTTTCTTTTAAACTTAATCATTAAAAATTTAGAAATGAAATGATCCGATAAACACTACTTTTTTAAAAACTTTACCTTCAAGCTAGACAGCTGAGATTCCGATCCAAAAACGTCCAGAAATCTAATGTTTTCGGAACTACTGATAACAAGGTTTGCTTCGTCAATGTATATATCGGGTATAAACCGAAGTTGAACCAATTCCGATTTCCATTCCAGATTCGTTTTCTTATCGTTAAGGTGAACGACAAAATTGATTGTTCTATCATGTGTACTGAGTTGTCTTTTCTGAGAATTCGACAAAAGCTTCGAGACAAAACGACAAACTGGTTTCGAACCGTCATATGTCGCGTCAATTTGAAAAACATCGCCAACTGTAAAGTCGTCGCCGACTTCTTCCCAGACTGCATTGCACGAAAACGGTGATTCGATTTTCTCTTCATACGATTGAGTAGCAACACATTCAGTGTCGTGTGTGTCACCCGTTACGAAAAATATTTTTTTCTTGAGCGCGTTCGTGATAAATAGAAACTCCGTGTCGGCAACTGAAGGATTGACAGTCGGCGATGTGACGGTCACCTTAGACATTAAAAAAAGGTTGAGTTTTATCAGTTATACCAAAACAGTGTCTACCCTTGGAGCTTTTTGAAAAATCCATGGACAAAAATTTAACGCCGGTCCCCCTATCAACGCCAAGTCATGAAAATTAACGCCATTAAGCGCTGGCGTAAAAAAAAGGCCAATAAGGTTCATGATTTTTCACATTCGTTTTATCGAATTCTTTTTTTTCTTTGACTTCTTTCTTTCCTTTTTTTTTTCTCTCATGCTTCGAATTTTGAATTTGTGATCTCAATGTTGATTGGCTAATTCGATTAATCGAATGTGTTGAATTTTCGATATATCTAAGTTTCGATCTTATAATGCAAACCGCACTTAAAATCGACATTAGGAGGAAGGCATACCAGAATTTATTTTTCAACAAGTGGAACAGCATGAAACGGGAGAGCGAACAGGGCTATTAATAAAAATGCATATAGGAAGCTGAGTGAGGTTTTAGCATATTTGATAATTTCAGACAAAAAACAGAATTATACCAAAATATTTTGATTTAGAATTGACGTTTCGCGGAGGAGGAACACAAGCTGTTTTTAATACGGGACGCTCTAGCTCTCCCGTAATAATTTCTAGAAATCATACAATGGTTGTAATCAGAATTTTACCTGCTCCACCCTCTTACCTCAGTGTGCGTGCTAAATTCTTCGTCATTATAATAGATCATAGTTGAACCGACAGCCATACCAACCGCTATACCCGACTTTTGTCCGATGGAAATTGGATTACCCGAAGAACTCCACCGGCCGGATACTTGAAATAACAAAAAGTAAGAGTTTATTGTTGCTAAAATACGTAAGCATCAACAAAAGAATATGTTTGTCTGACAAGATGCAATCACAAAACCTTTTGGTTGAAAGTCTCTTATTTTCGTTTGAATGAACGAGGCATTGCGCAACAATAATGTTTCCCGTTTTGAACCGCAACTACTGTTTAGCAGTCAATACACGATCAAATTTGTCGAATAAATTGTGTCGAATTCGATCAAATTGTCGAAACCAATCAACTTCTTCAAAATTGTCGCGAACTGAATTTAACTAATCATTTTATGATATGTTGACATCTTGAAAAAAAAAAAACAATAAAAAAACAACAATCGAATTATGAACAATTCGATTTCGACAAATTGGATTTTTGTGATCATGAATTTTGTGATCATTTGACAAATGGAGTTCGACAAACTTGATCATGTAACGCCAGCTTTAGAGCAACCTATAGAAAAACGGATAAAACAGTGTAAGGACTGCTCTTTCATAAATACCTCTAACATTAGCAGTAAAACATTCAACAGCGCCCAGCGGTATTGTAAGTTTCTTGGGGCGTATTCCTTCGTTGATTTTGATTCGAATGTAGTCATATATTGCTGAATTCTCTTTATCCCAGACCTTACAGAACAGAAAGGAAAAATACACCAGGTTAAAGAAACTTTTAGGTATGCCCCATGCCACACTATGCAGAACAAATCTGCGAAAGAATTACCCAAGCTAATTTAATTCAATTCAAATTCGACAAATAGGACTCGACAAATTTGACTCGACAAATTTGATCGTGTATCGCCCACATTAGGTGCTACCTAGGAGTTTTCAATAACTCGCTCCTGTTCTATAAAAAAACACTCTCTTACCAAGTAGGAAAGGAAAGCTTTCCGAGCATTTGCAAGCGAAATCTTTCACATGTAAACTTGGGCTACAAAAAGGGCTTTACTTTATATGAAAGTTTCTTTTTAGGAGCAACGACATGATGAAGATGAGTATTAGAATTTTATTGAACCAGATTCGAGAGTAAGGCATCGTGAAAACCATTTGATTTAATTTCGTCATTAGCAGTTTAGCGCGTTCCACACCCTACGTAGAAATGCCACATAACCCATAAAAATGCAGCTGGATGGGTGTTAGCAACTGTACCTTGAAAAACGTTTCTCCGACACTTGCTCCACGAACAGAAAATGTTGCATTTTCACTATCCAACACAATATGCACGATATCTGATCTACAATAAAAACACAGAAGTTCAATGCTCCTTATGTTCTACAGACAATGAAAACAGAATATTTAGAAAGCGCTTATTGTGAAGGGGACATCAGTATGACCTGTGTGATGTGAAGCGAATATAGAGAAAAATAAAAAAATATATGAAAATTTAAGTTTGTCATGTTTTTCACTCTGTCACCATGTCCTTCTTTGTTTTTGAACATGGAGGAAAAATAAATTATGAATTATCAAAAAAGAGAACATCGTACCTGCTAACTCGATGCTTCAGTGGAATATTTGCAACATCAAACAAACGCCCTGTACTGTCGTGCAACGTCAGTTTAAACACAGCATTAGCACCGATTGGAAATGCTGGCCGCGTTTCCTCCATAACAACAAATGTACTCTTTGGAACCAGAGTAAGGGATCCGACAGGCTTCACCTGTAAATAAATCATAACAACCAGTCACATGCATAATCAATGAAACAGTAGCTGTTAGTTCACTGTAACAGGGTAGCCACTCAAGAATCAAATTCCAGGATTTTTCCCGCCTTCTTCCAGGGGTGACTTAAAGAAGTCCAAATAGTTCAAATACAGCAAATCTGCTCACATAATATATGGAACAAAATTCACAAAAGCAATAAACAAAAGCAGTAAACCTGTAAATGGAAAAAAAAAAAAAAAGCATAAATTTTGAATAACTACAAGTTCATAAGTGAGAGTCGCAATATAAACAAAATGAAAAGACATCAAAGAAAACTCAATGCCATTTGCCATTTGCCTACTACCACACAATGAAAGTGAGTGTGGAAAAGACTTTCCCGGACTTTTCCAAGAGGTTTTCTATTGGTCAGTTGTCAGGAATAGTGGCAGCCTATTATAATGTGTTCTTGTGTTCACCTCAACTTGGATAACAGCTGTTTGATTGAAACCGAAATCTTCATGCACAACAATCTGTACATTGACAGTTCCTGATGACGAGAAGGTCGAAATTTGTCCTGTTGAAGCCACATGTATGACGTTACTAAGACCAGATTGTTGGCATGATGACGATAGGACAGCATAGGTGACACGTGACGACTGGTCTCTACACAAAGGAAAGTGTGGTCAACATTCTTATCAGAAATGTCAGGAGTTAATTAATTTTCTTGAGTAATGCCTGGTTTCAATAAAGCGGAAAATTATGCATTCTGGTTGGCTAAAAATAGAGCAGAAAAAGTAGAATGCTTTTCAACTTTTTTTCTGTCGGCACGGAGAAAAGTTTTACGCTTTACTGAAACCAGCCAACTGTTATGGAAAGTCAGATAAGATTATTCAGGGGAAGCGCACTAGAAAAATATAACAGACAGCTTGTCAATCAAGACGTGATAATCACTAGTTTGTGGTGAATAACTTTGTTATTAGTGAGGTCGTGGATTACACATTCTTTCTAATGAAAGGAGACTTTTAACCGACAAGTTTTATGATCACATCTTGTCAGACAAACACATTCACAGAGATCTATATAGTTTTGATAGATATTTGACACTAAACACTTTGTGCAAATGAACGTCTACATCTTTTTCTTCTTAGAAAGTCAATGTAAATGAAAGTTTTATGATCACATCTTGTCAGACAAACACACTCAACTTAGTTATGATATATATTTAAAAAATAAACACTTTGTGTAAATGACCTTCTCCCACTTCGAAAGTCAATTTCATGGATAACTGTGATGGAAAGTATAAGTACTCTGAGAAATTATTTATTCAAATGAGCAAAACGTTATTAAAGACACTATTTAATAAAGATTTGTCACACCTGTTGGTTTGAATCTTGAAGTGAGCATGATGCGGTAACAGTAATTTACCATCAGATGGACTGAGAACAGCAAGTTCGTCGTAAACCTTTAAGTCAAAAAATGCCAATATACCATCAAAACATAATGACCAATTTTGTAAAGAAGAGTGAGCATTTTCTCAAGTTTTGCACGACAGGACACACACCACAAGTTTCAGTTGGACGACATTATGTATGTTACTCGTGGTCAAAAACACGTAAACAACGTAACTCATGCAACAAGGACACAAACATAAGTATTCTTTCATAATTCTTAATGGATATGATATATTATTTTATAGGTGATTATCTCACAAATCAGGGATCAATTAACAACAATCTTGGTGGAAAAACACATCAGACTTTTGCATTTGAATACTTCTAATTAAAAAGGTGTAAAGTTTTAATTGTCATAAACAACCTCCTCCTATTCACAACTTTCCCGATGATGAGAGAAGGTTCTCTCGAAACGTAGTCCAACATAAATCATCAGTTCCATGACATACTTATCTCTTCACTTATTATGAACAATACTGGTCTGGCAAACAAACAAAAATTTTGTAAAAAAATGTAACCTGTTCAAAATGACCAGCATGTGACAGTTTGAGGGAAAATCATAAATCACATTAATGATAATTTTCAATATTATTGATAAAGTTATTGATAATCAGGATTATTGATAAAATAGTGAATTTGATCTTGCAAAATATATGAGCTTTTCAATACGCAACTATCTTTTTGCATCCAATCATGGAAAGTACCAAATTGCTAATGGATAACATACAATACAATAATGCCTATGTTGTATTTTTATAAAGTGCCTGTGTTTATCAAAATCATGTCCCTTTTGTTTTCTTGATAATTTATGCAGAATTCATCAATAAATTCCAGTTAAACGTTATTGATAAATGTATCACTATGATTGATAATTGTTGATAATACTGATGAATTATCAATAATATTGCTAAAATCTAAAGACTTTTTATCAGTATTTAGTGATAATTTTATCAATATTATCACTTCTTATGATTTTCCCATAAACTGTCACAGAAAGATAACCATACCTGAACTTGAATCCTGTCTTCGAGTTTTGCATATCGGCTCACTTGAAGGTTATCCTTTGATAAAACTTCTACGTTTAGTTTTATTGTTACTTGGCCAGGACTGAATGTCCTCAAAACAGCTCGAAAATCTTGTTCTTGCTTGACACTAACACCAGCCTAATGACATGACAAAATCAGAAACTTTAGTGACACTGAATTAAGAATTTCCTGTAAAGCAAACAAATCAAAGATCCTCAATTTCTATGAGTGAAACCGATGAAGGTTTGACAGGTGGTATATTTCAAACCGGATTATATTCCTACACAAACATCAAAAATGAGTTCCAACACCATAATTCCACATTTCAAACAAAAAAACAAGACATAAAGTCCTACATGGTGCGAACCCCCACTACCCCTAAAAATGAAACAATCAAAAAATAGAAATTCTATTGACGACAAAAGAATATCAGGCTGACCTGCCAGAGATTTGGTCAGATACTCACCTTAAAATGTGCTGAATCGATTACAGCTACCTTGTGATTACTGGTTGACCAATGAAATCTTAAGTACGGTACAGATGAAGCAAATGTAAATGGACTCTCGTCGGTTATCCCAACACACAAAATTCCAATCTGGAAGAAAAAATATTAACCCTTTTCTTTCTAAACATTATTGAAGTTTTATCTTACCTCTTCATTTAATTCTTTTACTCATTAGATGAAATTTATAACATCACTTTTCTCTAATGAAAGCGTTCAACTCAGTAATTGTTGTACGTAGTAAATATGTATATACAAAGTCAGACGACAAAATATAACTGCTGTGGAGGAGAACGTAAAATCAAAGACTGTCCTCCACAACTCGCATGTGATTCAGTTTTTCGCGAATCAATTTTGTATCCATCTTGTATTAATAAGTTTTGTTTATTCGTTTTATATGAATTTTAGCAAAGATTTACAAAAAAAAATTGACCTCTGTTCTCCTTTAAATTAGTCATTAATCTTTTCAAAGAAGCTCAACAATAACACTTTAAATTTTATTATGTTATTTTAAAACAATTCAATTCTTTATGAATAACAATCTCAATTTATCAACATAAATAGAAGTAGTAAACCTGATGTTCCATTACCTCAGCCATGCTTGCAATGTTACGTGACTTTAACAAAATCTTAAAACCTTTCAGTTGTATCACCTCAACTATTGTCTGATCCTACAATTAAAAAAAAAAAAAAAAAAAATCAAACAAGAACAATTTTCTCCTCAAATAATTATTTTGATAATTGCATTGTTTTTCCACAAATGATTACTTGAAGTACCGTATTTCCTCTAATAAACGCCGCCCTCTGATAAACGCCTCCCTCTATTAAACGCCGCACTTATAGCCAAGCATTTGTAATAAACGCCGCCCTCTAATAAACGCCGCCTTCTAATAAACGCCGCATCTTGAAAAGCGGCGTTTATTAGAAAACAGACTAAACAAGCAACAAAAAATGGTTTACACAAGTTGGACTTGTTTTCTATCAACAAATTCTTCCACAACTAAAGATAAAAACGAGTATTGTTTTTTCCTCTTCAACAGTTCGTCATGAAGAATTTTTGCATGAACTTTACTTGCTGTGTAACAGTTGAATTGCGCAGGAACACTCAAACCAACTTCTCGTATCCTTTTACCATTTACGATTGCGTGCACGTGATTACCGTCAATTTCAATGTAAAATGCTATTAGCTTAGACAGTTTTTTAGGAAGAGAAAACATTGTTGTTTAAAGGCTGTTTTTATTTGATTTTTCATTCTGTAATAAACGCCGCCCTCTGATAAACGCCGCCCTCTATTAAACGCCGCATCCAAAATCTGCAATTTGTAGTAAACGCCGCGGCGTTTATTAGAGGAAATACGGTATCTCAACTGTCTCTCCTCAAATAATTATTTTATAACGTTTAATTGTTATATTCCTGATCTGAGGAGAAAAAATACAGATTACAAATTTCTGACTTGGTAGTATTTAAAAGAAACGATAATTATCAAGATGGAATTGAACAACTTCAAGAAATCAAAATTAGCTAAATTTTTAGAGAATTTCTTTATTGGTCACGATTTCCAGGTCACAAAAATTTCCATGTCATCAATAATACAGTGAATGTTTTTAGATAAAGTGATAACTCGACTTACTTGTGAATAAATTATTTCTTTACCAGATAGGGACTCCACTCCTTTTGCTTTTCCAGTAACAATTGTTTTACCAACAACACGAGCTGTCACTAATCCAGATTGTGATACATCAGCCACTGTTTGGTTAAGAATTGAAAACGAAGTGGTCGATTGTGGACGAGGCCCACCGGAACTGTGGATCTAAATAAAAACAATCCAAAATAGATGATTGTATTGGAACATTTTAACCCAACTGCATAGAGAAAGAACAAGGATGAAAATAGGCAATTATTAGATCTCCAGAAATTGAGTGAGCAACCGAAGAAGGTGAATTGTGGGAGCTGGTATGGGGCTTTTGCCATTTTGCCACTTCAATTCCAGCTTCTCAATGTCTTCTTACTCACCTGAAATATAGATCCAACTATCAACAGGACATGTTTTGGTTCCAGTTGAATGGCTGAAAACACCTGAAAGTAAATAAAGCAGTTAAAAATAAGACAGAAAATGCAACTAATAAACACTTCATAGAAACCTCACAGTAATTAATGTTAACAAATTGATACTAAAAGCATTCAGTCTAAAAACCTCTGTGTAACTAATCTTTATGCATAACAATAAAGTTGCAGAGGATTCGATGGAAACATTTGAATCAACAGGGTTTCAACAACTTCATTCATTTTACTCGAAAATAATAATACATTAGATTATTATTCAATACAGATACAGATACAGATGTTGGCCTTGTTTACATATTATTTACATATTATAAAAGAAATAAGATTTTGCAAATTACTTGCCTGCACTTCTTCAGCCTTACTGGACATTTCATTTCCAAGCAATGACAGAGCTTGGCAAGTTATACTGGTCACACCTACCATACGACCAGTTAGGTTGTATTTCACTGTTTCAAGCAATTTGTGTTCTGGCAATGACATTGCTCTAAAAGAGATAATGGTGTAAAACAAGACAAGAAGGAAGAACCAAAACAAGAAGGAAGAAACAAGGAGTTGCTTTTAAACAGAAATCGCTAAAACAGTTTTCTGTAATTCAGCGATTCATGTCTGATGAAAGTTGCAATATTGGAAATTATTGTATTGAAATACTTTTCTTGCATGGCCCTCCAACAATGGATTTTGAGAATTTTAAGCCAGATACAACAAGTCAAGTACATAATATCAAATATCAAATATATAATATAAAAAACATAATATCAAACAATTTTAACTAACAAATCATATGCGACCATTATAGCTGTTATTGCTTGAAATTTATGATGGTTTAATAAACTAACCTAACACTGACAATATCTGATGTCATTTTTAATTGCAGCTCTAATTTCTTGTTAACATCTGCAACACTAAGTACATTGCCATATCGATCAATTGCTTGGCATCTTGCTTCGATGTGCTGACCGACTTCCACCTGTATTAAAAACTGATTATTAAACAATCAAATCTATATTCCTATCAGACATGAAAGTGCAATTATAAATTAGATAGAATTTTGTTTTGGCATTTCGTTTATGGTTCTAGTATCAATCACTAGTCAAAGGTTTAAACATTGACATTGGTAACTCATCTAATCTTTCAATTTTCACCTTATCCTCCACAGCCAGCTGAAGATAAGAAACATCCGAAAGAGTTAAATGAGCTTCAGCAGGTCCTTCTGAATCCAGACAAGCATCATGGAGATAGATAGTTAGTTGACCTTCTTCTTGTGGAGCAACCTAAAATAATGGAAAAATTATAAAATACTTATATTAGGAGAGAACAGAGAAAGACCAATATTACATCCAAAACAACTTACAGTAATAGTTTCAGGTGGTATGAACTGAAGACTCGCGAGACTGTTATCATTCGATTCCAAGATGAAGTTTTCAGTGCCACTACCAACATTGAGTTTCAACTGAAAGCATAAGATTCAAGAGACAGCAATTCTCTTTGTTGAATATCAGTACAAAAAAAAATTGAACTTGAGTTGTCATATAAAAGCATGCAATTTATATTTTTGCTAACAGGGAGTTAGCTTAACAAGACAATCACAAATAACAACTTATTTTTATGATGATCACTATGGCTTAACAGAGAAATATCTACTAGTGGCAGTTGAATAAGTCAATAGAGACCATATGCAAATACGAGGACAACAAGGACGATAATATGAGTGAAATAACATGTCTTATTATAGTACCTTATTAGAAGAATGAGCAAATAAACTGAGTTTATTCGGCGAAATTCGTGGCTCAGACACCATCAGTAAATTTAACTGTGTAGAAATCTTTGGAGATATTGTATGCTGCAAAAAGAAAAGAATAAACTGTTTTAAGTCTTTTGCCTGAATACAAGTAAAGATGCATTATCTTCCAGGAAGCCGTCTGAAATATGGAAAACATGCAGAAACATGATGAACAACTAACTTGGTGATCTTTTTAGAAGAGAAAACAAACACAAAACGTAAAAACAAAAAAACATGATCCAACAATCAATCATCACCTCATTTCCTACTTGATATCCAAGGATAGTAGCTGTCAAAACTAATGGCCCGCTTTCTGCAGAAACATCGAGCATAAAATAAGCTGAAATGCAAAAACATTTGGATTTAAATAATGTTTTTCCCTCACTCGATTTGCTAAAGCTTAAAGATTGAGAAAACATAATGAAAATAGGCTCTGTAGAATTTGGTTTATTTTGCTTCTTCCTTTATAAACTCCCTTGAAAATATAAACATGAAGACAAAGTTTTCTCAGTACCACAATCTCCCCCCCCCCCCCCCCCCAAAAAAAAAATAATTAAAAAAAAAAAAAAAATTGTAAAATATAAAAAATATTCGCATGAAAATATTCGTTGTTTAAAAATCGTTTTACAACAAACCTTGATTTCCATCATTCTGTTTTATTTTTGCATCGAATTCTTTGGCTTCAAAATGCACCATTGTCTCTTTGGTAGAGGAAACTAAATTTGCAATTTTGCGGTTGTCCACATTTCCTTGGATACGTAATGATGATGTGTCATCGAATAGATTTCCTTTGGCATCTGTTACAATCACATTGACCTTTAAGCGGCGGTTATTACGAATAGGAATCTGTAAAAGACGACAAAGCCTTACAATAATACATTTCTTAAAATAAACTGATTATCACAAATTGTCCGAGGAACACAAAATCTAGAGTGTTGTTCCTTTATTTTCCCCATGTTTTGAAAATAGTTTTCAGTCGGTTTATATACTCTCAAAAATTTAATTGCTTGGTATCCAATAATACTATTAATTCCAAATGTACACAAAAATGTATTAAAAATAGTTGAAAAAATGAAACAAACTTGAACGGTTTACTACATTCAATATAATCAGAAAAGCTTACCCGTTTTAAGTTATCTTGGCAACTGTCCAATGTTCGTCTGTATCCATTAATCATTGGTAATATCACAACAGGCACCAGTTTTATTGCCACAGGGGAAGTACACAGAAATCTATAAATTTGAATGAAGCAACACCAATAGAACTTCTCCTTTAGCTGGGTATTTTTATGTTCTTTTTTTAAAAGTATTATGCTAAAAAAACTTATGTATGTAGAAGCTGTATCAAAATCAACTCTAACCACACTTAGCACACTTCTGATGCAAAGATTCTGACCCCTTCTGACCCTCCTTCTCAGCAAACAAACCTTATAATTACTTTGTTAGTCATCACGCATAGCGTTCAATATTGACAGCGTTCAGGAACAAGTGGAGCTGTTAATTCTATGTTCTTGTTTTTAGAAGCAACAAAACAAATATCATATACAAAACAGAGCTTCATCATCACCATGGTAATGATAATCTAAGACTGTAACTCATTATGAGAATTTCATTAGAAACTCACCTAGCAGTAGCAGAGGATGTAGCCGGATGTTGATTTTGAGCAGTAGGTTTGTTCCCCACTTCAATAGTAAGGAGCTGTTCTCCAAGTTGTGTACACAACACATTAAAATAGTGGACATTTTGATGCTGCATCATATCTTTCCTATTTTGGCCGTGGCTGATTTGTACCCATTCCTCTTCCTCTGCCGACATAAGTTGATAATATCCACTTGAATCCAATATCCAAGGCAACGGTCCACCTTCAGCAATTACAGTCTTCTTGGAACCAAGTGTGACTGTGGCATATTCCGCTGGATCGAGAACCTGTTTTGTTTAAGAAAATCATACGGATCAGAGCATAAAAGCTTCACTAAAACATTTTAAAAGAAAATTTCACTATACCCTAAGAGAAGAAATTTTCGTGACAGAAAATTTCTGGAATTTGGCTCAAGATTTTAAACAATTTTCAAAATTAAATTCTCGAGAACAAAGAGAATTCCCCTTTTTGAATCAAAAGTTTGATTGAATCATAAAACAAGAATAAAAAGAGGACTGACAACTTCTATTAATCTATTGAAATAAAGGTCACCTAGGGCTATTGAAATGTTCACCATGCCAGTTTTGAATCTCCTTCAAGTACAGTTAAAAATACATGCTGATATTGGCTTAAATTAAATTAAATTCTCGAGAACAAAGAGAATTCCCCTTTTTGAATCAAAAGTTTGATTGAATCATAAAACAAGAATAAAAAGAGGACTGACAACTTCTATTAATCTATTGAAATAAAGGTCACCTAGGGCTATTGAAATGTTCACCATGCCAGTTTTGAATCTCCTTCAAGTACAGTTAAAAATACATGCTGATATTGGCTTCTACGATCGTAAGAACCAACCAGAAATGAATTTCAAGATACTAAGTTTATTTTGTATCTAATCTTTAAACTCTGATTGACTGATGACCTTCTACAGCCTCACCCATGAAACTTTCAGAATCGAAGGAAAATAGATTCATTTTCCTGTACCTTAACTATATTCGCTAATAATAATCTAAAATTTGTCAATAATTTGTCAAAATTAGCTGTAAACGTAGTAGAACGCCCGTAGCTGAACTAACGCAAAAAGGTTAAAGGAAATGAGATTCAATCATAAACTTTTCGGTTGAAAGTCTCTTTTTGTTTGTTTGAAAGAACGAAGTATGAACGTAACCATGACTTCGTTATCCCAGACCAAAATAACAAAGCTTTCACTACAAACTTCTGCGATACCGATCCGTTAGATAATATAGTTACACCTTGTCTTGAGACTTTCAGCCCAAAAGTTTATGATTGAATCTCATCTCCTTTAACCTTTTTGCGCAGTCACAGCTAATTACTTCTCTTAAGGTATTTTAAAGCAGCATTTTCACTTTTTGATTAATTAAAGTGTAAAATCAAATAGTTTAATCAGATTGATTGTTCTTTTTTTAAACTGTTCATTACATTATTGTAGTAATGACTTCAACCACAATCGCAATCGCTTCAATTAATCAAACAGTGTAAACATCGCTTAAAGTTATTTTGCTTTTGTTACTTACGGTAACAGGTTTATAAGCACCAATAACAACAGTCGCCTTCAACATGACATCACCATAAGTGTAAGAAGCAGTAACCGACGTATGTCCGACTTTTAAGCCTTCCACTATAATACTGCTGCAACCATTCTTGGGAATTACACCTAAAGAAAGGGAATGTTCCATTCTGTTCTATATTCAAAAATAAGGAAGCATGTTTCATAGCAGTTTTCAAGAATAACGTATCCTTGACTTTCAATGACTTTTGACCTTAAAATAGGTAGATTATTCCATGGACACAGCCTGTTAAAAAGAATAGCTTTCTTATTGACCTCCAGTTACAGTTATGTAATGTAAAAGTTTTAAAAATAACAAATGTATTCTCAAGGCACTGGTGAAGGTAAGCGAAAATCAGAGTTAGGGAAAAATAAAAGTCTTTTCAATTTTTCACAATTGCAAATCAAAGAACACATGTAATCAAAAGTTTGACCCTGCTATCAAAAACAGATTGGGAACCATACAAACGAGTTGATGATTACGAATGATTGGCCAAATGTGTTATCTGATCCTGTAACAAGCCAATATAAAAAAATCGACCAAAGTGTATAGACCATAGCGAGTTAGCGACAGTCTATATTTATAGGCTTAAGAATGTATGCTGGGAACTTATTTCCAGAATAGACTGACTATAGAATAGACGTCAGGGAACATCCACGGAACCAAAACAATCAAACTGTAAAGAAACTGCAAAGGCTTGATACACATTATATGCTTTACAACAGAAGAAAAACATCCCATGACAATCCACAACTTTTTGGTAAAAGGTAGTTTTATATCCAAATTTTCCAGTGACAAAAAACAAATAATTTACTTTCAGAAACACCAGGAACAACTTTGAAAATTGCAGCATCAGAAAAGGAGATGTCCAACTGCATCTTACGACAGTCTTCAAAAATCATTTTGTCTTTTTTCCCTAAAGAAGAATCATCAAATCAAAACATGGAATTTATACCAAGAAACCTAAGAAACTGATATTCAGACACATTTCAACTTGTGACCAAGAACATGTGCATCAAACCACCTATCCTTTCTTGTTTACAAATCACATACACACTTTCGTTTTTTATAAAGGCTCAAATTCACTAAAAAGATAATCACCATTTAAGCACCACCCGAGGCTCAAAATCATACCGAAGAAAAGAAATTTTCTCTATCCCTTACACTTTCTCTGCCTCAAAGAGTCCTTCTCTCTTAAGTTAAGGTATAGGTAGTAGGTGGTTTTGGAAGTTTTGAGGATATATACTCTGTGGAGCTGGAGTTAAATAAGCAACTCAAGTAAATACTGAGCTTTTATTTAAAGAAGCAACTTAAAAAATTGATTTTAAATCTTTTTGTGATTCAGTAATCCATTCCAGCCATTTTCTTTTTTTTTTTTTTTTATTACTCAAAAGATTTACCATTTTTACCTATGTTTTTTGGGAGAAAATATATTCTTGTGAGTTAGTATCTTTTGTGTTATCTTTAATTCTATCATTTTTCCTTTGCAAAAATAAGCAAAAATGTCCTAAGGAACTCAGTAGGCTCAAAATGGCAAAATAAATAAGCACCAATGAGCCTTGATTTATAATGGAAAGAAGCATGTAGATATGACCATAAAAATTCTGTCTCCAACAGA
This sequence comes from Turritopsis rubra, assembly GCA_039566895.2. Classification (NCBI taxonomy): domain Eukaryota; kingdom Metazoa; phylum Cnidaria; class Hydrozoa; order Anthoathecata; family Oceaniidae; genus Turritopsis; species Turritopsis rubra. Next base: position 3,963,574 of record CM077622.1, read on the forward strand.
ATCACTTGTTCAATAAAAATCCAGCATAAAAAAATCAACCATTTTAACAAAAACACGAAAAAAGTAAAAAAAAAGAGAGAAGAAATTATATCAAAAACATACCAGCATCAATGAAGGCAGAAACTGCTAATGGCAATTCAAGATGGCTACCAACTTCAACCTCGACGTATTTAACACCAAATATGATTTCATGCGGTGGTAAGACCATCACAGTCGCAACAGCAAAATGGGAGGGATTCTTAACATCCGAAACTTTGATTTCACCTGATCCTATCGCATTTCCAGCCACCACCATACCCTTTTTATTAACAGTGGCAAATGATGTGTTTTTCGACAACCACCTATAGACTCCACTGCCACCTTGAACCTTCAATATGATACATAGAAAAATTAAAAAATGGCTGTCGATATGAATTTCAAACACTTTCTACACATTAAAAGTTTATTATATTCGGTATGTCTAAATAATAATAAATCGACTTTTCGTAGAGAAATTGATTACATAAAATTTTGTTAAGTGCTGGTCAAACAAGTGCAACGTGCAACATGCAACATCAGGCAACACGGGTAGCAAATGAGTGTAACATTTGTTGCAAGTGTTTCTATATACATCTTTCCCTCTGTTTTCATGATTTCACGATGCAACACCTGTCACTTTATGTAAACATAATACTTATTATATACACGTGAAAACGGTTAAACTTCGTTCAAAGTTTAGACCCAGAGAACGGCTAATATTGCTGGACACAATGACTTTTAAACTACGTTCAGATGTCATAATATAATACTACAATCAATTTTCAATTTAAAACAAAAACAAAACTGAAGAAAAATATTTACATTTAATTCGTGTTTGTACACTTGCGTTGTTTTTATTGTGGCATCCCAAGGAAATACAATGATCTCAGGAGTAACTACTATCGGGTCATATATTTCAATATCTTTTTCTCCATACAAATGCTTTATACCAAACATTTCTGATGGTGGGTACTGAAAGAATGGAAGATTTAGATGAAAAGCATACCTATCATGCATTAAAATAGTGTAGGTAATAGCTTTTATTACAAAACAGCCCTAAGAAGAAACTGTGTGTCCCCATAAGATAATTAGCTTTCACAAAGAGTCACAATCTTTAGAAGTTAACTGTCTTTAGTTTATTTAACATGGGATATTATTAAATTTGCGTTGAAAACATAATGAAAACTTTACACAAAATTCTTTCCCTCACAAACGCATAAAGTTTCTTTCAGAATGTACTCTAAAAATGGTAGCTTCAAATGTAAACAAGACAATAATAAAACCTTACAGAAATTCCCTCCAATGTGGCTGTAAGAATTGTTTTTCCAGGCTTTTGGGCTTGTACGTGATAGTATGAACCATTGTTGGACCCTTTGAATATTTCAAAATACTCTTTGGATAGTGCTGACGAGAATATGGTTTCCTAAAGAAACAGTGAAAAGAAAGATTATTATTGTTGTTGTTTTTTCTTCAAGATCACAAATAAAAATGTCGCCATTGCCATCTTCCCAGTGTAAATGTAGCCCAAACTTCTTATAAATGCAGAATGCACACTTTTATTATCATTACCTTTTTTCTGAATCCAGTAAAAAGGATTTTGTTCAATTTGGTTCGTGACTTGAACAAAATTTGAGTAATTTCTTTTATTCATCCTTCCTCATATTCAGAAATAATCGTAAAAAATATTCACTTTACCAGGCCTCTTAATAAGAAATTGGAGGAAGTTGTTTCATAAACTTACGTCGGTAACTTCAATACGATTGTTTTCATCATCAAATAGTAAAACATGCATTTCGTAAACTCGACCTGTTTGTAATATCCACTGCTTGCCAGGGTTAATGGCAAATCCTATGTAAGAAGTAGAAGAAACAAATGCCAATAATAATGCTTTCCAAACAATAGACGTTTCCTGAGTTCCAGTTTAAACGACTTATTCGAAGTCTTATTATTTTTTTTTTGTTATATTACATTCAGTTCACATGCAGCTCATTAAAGTCTTTTACATCCAACGAAAAGTATTTATTTTGAAAGCTGCTTTTTACCAAAATATCAGTTAGTATGTATGTATCAACACTAAAGCTCACCAATTTTACTAGGTTCAACAACATGCAATGATGCGGATGGTCTTCTTGCTGTTGATAAATCCGCCATATCTTGAAATAGAAAGAATAGGATATAACCAATATTATCTTTTGCATGTATTTATTTCAAACAGGAATACAATTTCAGTAACATGTAACTGCTATAAATATTGGTCATTTTCATAATAATGATAATGATAATGATAATGATAAAAAAAACTAGCAAGGGATAAAATATAGTTTATGTATAATGCTGCATTGAATCTTTGAATATTTGAATATAAAAATATTTAAAAGGTAAATAATAGAAGGAATTAGAAATTCTATAGTTGTAATGTAAGCCGTAGCAGTAGGCCATATATATAAGTTATATCTATTAAGAGAGTACCAAATCTGAGTAGTTTAGGGGTGAGAGGAAATCGAATTGTTTCAATTGGCTACAAGATGGCCAAGTGAAGGTCTAAGATGGTAATCGTACACTAAAACTGATACACTAATACTGCTCCAAGGATCACAACATCATGGTAAGGAAGGTCACAAGAAACATAATTCAGGAACTGACCTTGAAGTTGGATAGTGCAATTTTGATAGGGAGTTCATTAATAGTTTCCCACCCATGTAGTAAAATCATTTACTTGCCATTTCTAACCTTACTTAATTTTAATTTCACATTATGCTACTTTAATAAAATGAAATAAAAAACAGTATTGTCGTCAAATGTGGTTATTCACAATCGTATAATTTGATGCCTTGGGAATAGAATAGGATTGATTGAAATGTTCAATTTAATTTCAAAGCACAGACTTTTAGAAAGAAAATGTTATTTTAGTTCCAAAACAAAAGATGGGATTTTAAAAGAAAAGTAAAAGAAAGCTCTCATATTTCTTGTTTTGACGGAAAGAATGTTGATACCCAACACTGTCTCGCCGGACATCTAGTAAATGCATCAGTAAAAACAAACAAACTATTCTCATCCTCACTTTTATCGATGAGTTGTATTTTGGTATTTCCCAACTTTTTTCCATATACTGAAGCATCAACATGATTTAATTCCCCAATCAGGGAATCAACAACTTTTACTGTGTACTGTTCAGATGGCAAATGAATATCTAAACGGAATGTCATGGAAAATGTGTATTAAAAGACAACAATCTTCAAAGAAAATTTAGGAGCACAACCCAGTACACATTTTTATTTCGAGAGAAATAACATACCATTTTTAGCCCCTCGCCGCAACTGTTGTGCATTATATTTGATGATTTGGTGTATCATGATGTAAGATACAGGGGGTACAAGCATCACATTGTCGATTACCGTAAGCATAACGCTTGATGAATTGACATGCTGGAAAAGTAACACGATATTGAATGTCTGCAAATAACAGCCACAAGGGACTGGCACATAGAGTTGAAGATACAATTCAAGTTAAGAATAATGGTGGATGAAGAGACCATAAAAAACATGTTCTGAATCAAGCGATACTGAACTTCAGATATATTATAAGAACAAAAATCTTAACTAACGTTAGTTTTGCTTATCATTGTTTACAATAGATTTTAATTATATTTTGACCTGGGGATCCCTTTAAAAGCATATAGAAGTTAACAAACAACATAACAACAAAATGATTTACCTTATAATCGGGATGCGAAAGCTTCGCGGTTACAATAGCTTCCCCAGTGTTGACACCCTCCACAAGGGCACTACATCCTCTTAGATGCTATGATAAAAGTAAACACTGGTGTTTAAGGCTGGTAGCCATTAGGAGGCATTAAGGAAAGTTGAGCTTAACAGCATTTGTTGCTAACACCGCTTAACACTGACACATTTTCTTTTTCAAATGGGTACCATTTACGCCTTCCTAACTCCAGCTTAGCACTACTGTCAAATATGTAAATTAAAAAATGTTTCTTCAAGATGGTGGCCATAATCCAAGTCATTCATATAATTGTTAGCTTTGAGAACGATCATATAAAGAAGACAAAGACATCAACAACAAAAGTTGGTTTCAAGGAATGGTAGAAGGTATTGGTTCAGGCCATTCATTGTTCAAAGAGAGCAGGTGGGGTGCTACCAAACCTTGTTTACGTTTGCAAAACAGCATGATCCTAGAGACTTTTTCAGGTAAATTTTTAGATAAGTTTTTTTATATTAGTTTTGGTCAAAAAAAGAAGAATATACGTTTTGACATGCCCACCATTTTCTTTCACAGCAATGACTAATCAAACAAGGTGCCATAATTACAAAAACAAAGAATAAAGATGGTTGTTAAGGGTTTCTTTGCGCAGAAATCCAAAAAATATGTATCTTGTAATAGAGGAATGAACTTAGCCATGACTTGAGATTGCCAGGATCTTAAGCGTATGCTACACAGTCAAATTTGTTGAATTGTTGAAATGTTGTTGAATTCAACAAGCTTGATCATGTGTAACAGCAGAAGATTGGAGAAGTTGATTTTAACTTTTTAAAAGTTGAACCTGTTCAACCAATCAGCTTCGATAAAATTGTAGCAAAATGAGTTTAACCAATGTTGACATTTTAAGATAAATTGAGCAAATTGTCAACAATTCAGTTTCCACAAAATGTATCACTCCACTAGAGGAGGAAACATGTTAAACTAAACTTTATAACAAACCTGTTCTTCAAGCTCGTACAATTCTGACGTTGTTTCGTATGACGAGTCTTGAAACCAAAGGAATCTACCGAAAAGGCATTTTCATAAAAAGCAAGCAATGAAGGAACTGCTACATGCTGGTAATACACTCTAGCATTATTCATTACAATGAAAGAAATCTCACCTTAGTACACTTCTTGGATCAATTTTCTTATTATGTGGAACAGGGGAAAAACTCCAATCAAACTTTTGACTTCCAAGAGAAGTAAATAAGTTTCCTATAATCAAATTGAAAGAATTCCAACAATAATGAACAGATCTGAAATCTGGAAACTCCTTCCCTCCCACTCCTGCCATGAACAATCAATCAATCGGTAAGAGTGGCATAGTGATTTCTCATAAACCATATTTCCTTTAGCAAATACCATACTTCGATAAAAGTTTCCCTCTAAAAAACTTGAATGTGGTGTTTATTTGAATAAGACCAAACGAAAGGGTCAATTAAAAGCTTAAAATATAACAACACATGTCTAAAATCTTTGTTTTTCTTGTTTGCAGTTCCCAACTGATAACATCTTCAAACCGTGACTACGAAACGAACACTTTCCTCTTTCAAAAGTCACACCTTAAACCTTCCAAATATTATAAATGCTGTGCCATTAAATTGAAGAAATACATTAATTTCATTTCATCACAAAAATTATTACATAGATGATCACCTTCTAGATCATACGCGTATAAATCAAAGACTTCAGGCGATTCACCAAGAAGAAGTTTACGAGTGGTAGTAGCAATTTCAATGTGATGGATAGAATCCACAAACACGTCACAGCGGAGTGTGAAGCCAGTACCTAAAAGTTGAATATTTCAAGATTAAAAAATAATGGTATCCACAACACTGCACCCTGACCATAACCAATTTGTCTTCGAAATAACAGCCATTTCCTTGTGTATAATATAAGCTATGTCTTAAGCGGGATTTCCACTTCAAAAAATAATACGCATATCAGAACGTACCGTATCATTGTGCATACGCATTGAATGTAAATTGTAAATATGTGTATTAATAATATTCTCTTCGCGTACCAAAAAAGAAAGTTGAATTGAATTCCCACTTTAGAGTATGTTAAGCTAACAAGATACGATCATTAAACTTTTCGGTTGAAATCTCTCTTTTTTGTTTGAAAGAACAAGGCATCACCATCATTACCTCGTTTAATCCTGACAGAAATAATAAGGTTTTCACCACAAACTAGTAATGATCACATCTTGTTAATTTAACCTATAGCTTAGTGATAACTCAAGGCACAGATAAGTTCAACCATCTTTAAGTGAATATGAACTTATGATTCATTGTATTCAATCAGTCAAGTCGACAAAATCTTTTACACTTTTTACTCTGTGGAGGAGTGTTTTTTATTAAAACAGCAATTGCCATTCCTATGGAAAACACTCCTCCTCATAGACTTTTTAAAGATTTTGGTCACTGGGCAGGAGCATACCATCTTCTTCAGCTAATATAACAGTGGAATCCTCTTCTGGTGTTTTCAACTTCACTTCAACAAGAGCCGACTGTGAACAGATATTCTCGTCATCGTCAAGAGCAACTGATTGGTTAGATTTTCCATTGATGGGTGTAATTAATGCCACATTTGGCTTGGTGGATATCCTATAAAATGGAAGATAGATTGTGTCATGTGCAATGAAAATGATACTTAAAGAGGCATTAAAAACAATAGGATTTGAGTTTTTCTTGATGTTTCAAATATGCCAGCCTATTCCTTGTTAAAAGGTCTAGCTAATGGAATTGATTGATTGATGGTATGTGCAATGAAAATGATACTTAAAGGGACTACGACATGAATCACGTGATTGTTGTGTTTGTTTACTTTCTTTTACCGTCAGCCATAATTATTATCGCATCTTTCGTCTCAAATTGATTTTTGTTGCGGCACCATAAATCAAGATCATGTGATATGTGTCTTTGCCCCTTTAAGGCATTACAATCTTATTACATTTACACATTATTGAGGAAACCCTAACAGGCTCTATAAACACATTACCGATAGTGTAATAAAGTACCTTCGATACCTGTAACAACTTATAACAACTTGTGTTACATTGTTTTAATGAAGAAAATTTGTTGCTAGCTTATTTGTTTAGCTTGGTGAAAAATTGGGCCCATTTCTCCGGCACCCAAAGCGTTCAACACCATCAAAATTAGCCTGGATAATAATTTCCCTGGCTTTGTAGTCTTATCAGGAAATTTTGGATAACAAATCGCAAAACTAAATTCCACGAAAGTCATTGATTGATGCTCTGTCACCAAAATACGTTCTGCGAAATTCAAATCTTTTGGTGTGTTTTTAGCTATTATAGTAAAGCAGGGGTAAAAATGAAAGATATCATTTGCTCGTCATTTTCAAAATGCCTTCGATATAAAGATCATCTGCTACTTTTAGATTCCCGAAAAAAGACTTCTCAAAATATATGTCAGTCACGAAAAAAAAATCCTGTAAATATCATTACCGAAGTTATAGATTATTAAAATTAAGATGGTGGAATGAAATATAAGAGTGCTGGAAAAACCCGCTGGTCAACAGTCCATAATTGGTCCATTGACCATCCATAATCATATATGAACACCTAAACATGTCTTTCTATGACCGGTGTGGATTTTTCCTCATTTCAAAAATAAAAAAACTTGTAAGATTCGATTTGATGTTCCTGGATAAAATAAATATTACCAAATAAATAATTATATGTTTATTTCCTGTTATCTCTATTTCTTTGCCTAATCTTTATCCGGTCATACCAAATATAATCTGCCATACTTAAAAATCCCAAATGTTGACTATATAAACATAGAAGCCTTTTTGTGTGTCGTGTTCATATTATTTGTTTTTTTTTCTATCAAGACCCAGGTGTTCAATTTGTGCAACAGACCATGTAGAATGTTATTTTCATATAATGCAACTATCGAAGTGTTCCTCTTGTGGCCACGTTTCATTAGTTTGAAAGATCATATGAATGGAATTCTAATGGTTATTGACCAGGTATCAAACATATTTGTTGTATTTTACTTAATTTTCCAACTCTACATGTTGGGGCCATGTTTTGTTTTATCAATATTGTTTATCCTTTTCATAAGTTCGCGCAAAATATACAAAGGTATAATGAAAATGAACAACTTTTGAACATGTCTTATGAACATGTTTTACTCGATCATTATCATAATATTATAATATTGATCAAGTAAAACAAAAAGCATTTAAAAATAAATAAAACCATGCCATATTTTTTTCACGTATTGACTCTGCAAAAATAAACAAATGAAATGGTTGAAAAATGAGTGATTTTTTTTGGCTTCAATGTTTCTGGAGAATAGATTACAGGCCATTTTAGACAATCCTGAATATAATATTTTCTCTGTTGCACAACCATGGCCAAAAGAGCTAAGGCAATTCTCAAAGTATGATGACCGTCGGATATTTCATTTGACCGTCTGAAAATTTTTTAACTTGATCAACCTGAACAGTAAAAGTGAAAAGTTATTTCCAGCACTGCATTATGATGTATACTGTTTCGATATTTCTTGATGATTAGTCATTATCTAATTTTCCATGGTTAAAATATTCTATTATAAAGGCCCATTTGTTCTGCATGCTTTACTGTCAAAGTAAACTTTATAATACACCACACGAAAGCCTTTTTTAGGCCATTAATTTGTAAAACAAAATTCCAAACAGGAGAATCTCCCAGCGGTCTTCAACAAAAATTTGATGGTGTTCAAGTGGTTTATAAGTGAATGTAAACATGAGATTCATTAATAGATAACCAATAATAAATCTGTAATGTGTTGTTCTCTGATCAATAACCATTAATTTTTACGATACCTGTTTTTCCTTGGACAGTGACATATCGAGAAAATGAAAGTTCTTCTATATAATTTGGGAATTACCGTAATTAAACAATCTTTTCTTGTAAAGACAGGAAGAAAATGTTTACGTTTTTACTGAAAACCGTCCCAAAGTGACCGTCCTGTGGTATTCAAAGAATAGTAAAAATGTAAAAACATTTTTTCTACCTGTCTGTATCATTCTGTGCCTTTCACCATATCACACAGGCAGCTAGTTTGTGGCTAGCCCTGCCTACTCCAGAAAATTCAGGGGAAAGTTTTGCAGACTCCATTTGTCAAGCCATCTTTTCTAACTCTCCTATTGCCCTACCATATTCTCCAATTCACTATATGATGAAATTCAATAGAAACTCCATTGTAGTGTCTAATTTGTGCAGGTGAAACTTTAAAATAGAGTATTAGGAACAAATTTGAGTTTTAGTTGATAACTTCCAGTAAGGTAATGTCATATATCCTCGACAGGCTTCTATTCTCAACACAGGTTAAAATTGAAACAATTAATCAATGAAAAAAATTGAAAAACATTTAAAATGGAAGCTTACAGTAAGTACTGTTAACCCAATAATTTAAATTTGAAATATCGAGTCTGAAACCCCTTTAAACAAATGGAAACACGAAAAACACAACTGAAATGAAGTTGTTGATATTCATGCGTGCTGTTATCGCCACACCTTGTTTACTACTGAAACAGAAAGATTTGCCATGGGACTTCAAACTATGACTTTTAAATCCTCATTTTGAAAGCAGATTACATATAGAGGACGTTTTCCGTTCCCAGCGCAAGCATTATATTCTCAACCAGCTGATTACCTGAGTTTGTTTGCATCTTGATGTTATAGTTATGAAAATGTTATGAGTATCTTCAAGAGTATTAAGTGGAAAAGAAAAGAAAGATGGCATCTATGTTTCCTTTGGGACTATTACGGTACATGGCTTTTATGGAATCTACTTTGTTATTCTATTGTTCCGTGTTTTATCTCAAAATTGTTCTGAAAATTTTGGATGTTGAGAATGGACGTTTCTACCCGTACCTTTTCGCCTCCGTTTATCTAAGGGGAGACGTCAAAACTGAAAGTACCACGTTTAACGTAGGTTAGACGTTAAATTTGAAACCTACTCCCGTAACGTCTAATCGACGTTAAGCATGGCACTTTCAGTTTAGACGTCTCCTCTAATCTTTAAAGGAAAGAAATGTTTTTATATTCATTACTAATGTTGTTTTGATATATTATATTATATCTTACATCTTTTTGAACCTGACTTAGGTTTCCTTTTTCACTTATTGGATATACTAAAGTTGATGGATCAAGAAATAGATGACCTACCTTACCACATTTTGTTTTCAATTAGATGGAATTTTAAAAAATTCTGTACAATGAAAGTTTAGCTAGATATTCAAAAAGCCTCCTTTGATTTCAAAAACAACGATGATGGAGAGCAATAAAGCGAATTGGTTTTAAGAAGGCAACTCAGTGACTCTCCATTAAAAATCAAATTTGTTTCTAATACTCTCTTATAAAGTTTCACCCACAAAATTAAGGACACTGCGATGGAGTTTCTAATGAATTTCATCATAACGAATCGGAGAATTGCTGTAATGATGAAAATAATTTTAAGAGAACTTACCATCTGAAGCATCCCTTTTGGGCTTTCAATACAAACGTTGTCGGTTTAGATCCCTTTGCAACATATGGGAGTAGTATTTTCGGTACATTTAGTACATTTTCTTGAGGATTTGCAGTTGCCAAACTGACAAAAATTACAAAAAAGATAGGGCACAACCAATTTTTTACCGCCATATCTTCCCGGCCATGCGCTTTTCCTGCCTCGATTACCGTACTGGAAAAAAATATTCTGATTAACGCGCCAGAACCCTTAAATTCAATTGAAGAGATTCTAATTCTTTCTATAGCATTTTTCTGGAAACAGTAATCAACGTTCTGAGATGCATTACAAACATTCAATAAGGATATCTAATAACCATGTTAATTTTTTTCACTCTCTCTGAAGGCGTAATTTTTAGTCATTGCAGGTACAGTCTTTTTTATCTCATCATGTTTCACGACTTTTATCTATTTAGCGCAGCATCGAGTATATTCATAAATCACGTGAATTGGGCAAAAAGCAAAACAAATGGTAGTTTACGTAGCGTAGTAGAAGCGTAAGGAGAAACTAAAATGATGAGCTTGTTTCACGCAGTCTTCTCGCGACCGGACCTACTGTTCCCACAGATTCTCAGAAAATTCCCTTGTTTATTTGAATGTATCCTCTTCATAGTTTTGTCAGCCTCTTCATTCTTGATGGGCTGGATATTCTCCCCTCAATTTTTTGTGTACCGAACTTGAAACAAAATTTGCCGTTTTTTAAAAATATTTGTTCATAACTTTTTATCTAAGAAAGTAATTGTTATTAAATTTTGGACAAAGTATCATTCATCATCCAGACAAATTGATGGCACTCCATCACCATATATAATAATCATCACCATCATTATTATTATTAGAGCGCCAAAACAGAAAACCTGTGATTTCGTTTCATTGCGTAATGCGCAGACCCAGCGTCACACAAGAACTTCTGCACTTTTACTTCGATGTACTCTTTTCCATGTGTGTGTCAATGCTGAAATTAGAACTTTATTTACACAGGGATACTCTTTAGCTTCATTCAACCCCCTTGCGTTCTTTATGAAAGCATTTCTTTTTTAAATTACGTCTATTGGAAATTCTATCATATATAGTTCTTTTTTACAAATGTAAAAAATTTGTATTCATCAATATCAACGTATTGATGTATCAACGATACGACCGGTTTTTACGGAGGCGATGATTTATGGCGCTTTTTTCATCTTCAACTTCAGAAGAACTTACCTGATTGAAAAACTTTTAGCATCAATTGTTGCGCCTTATAATCGTCGAACTAAATCTGGAAAAAAAATATTATTCATTATTCTAGAAATAGCATTTTTTTCGATGCTGTTTCAAGTCACCCCATGTTACAGTAGTTTTTCAGTAGTTTTTCAGAGCTATTATGTACGTGTACATAACTGGCAGTTTCTTTTGTTTTATTAGCCTTAAATGATCGGCAGTTGACTTGTTGACTCTTTTACTTTTCTGTTTAAAAATGACAAAAACATTTGGATGATGATACACTGCGCTGGATGGACATGAAAAACTGTTGCGCATATAATTAATATTAATATTTCCTTTCTTCACTTCACCCACTCCCCCAGGCTTTCAAATCCGACGCGAATCTGCGAATCTGATTTTCGTAAAGATTTGTGTGACATAATGTGGTTTTGACTAGTATATCTAAATCTTAAACCTACCATTCATGTGTTGAGATATCCCATAATTACAATACTTATTATGTTTTGTGTAGATATTTGGCAGTGTCTTAATAGAGTATTTTACATACTAAGATCAAGAATACTGTGATTCTAAACTGTATTTTCTCACTGGATTTTAGTTTCAGGGGAGTGAAGAAACAAATGTGCACATGTTGAAAAAATTATTTTCTCATTATTCATCTTTTTTAATTAATTCTTCTGCACGTGCCACATAAAAACTTTTTATGGTGGAGTAGACATTTTGAAATGTTTTTTTATTCATTCTTCTACACATGTCGCATAACAGGTGAGTTAATTTCACTGCACGATGTTCAAGCAATATTTCGTAAGCATTAGTTTTTTTGCCAAAAAAATGTGGAAATATAAATTTGCTTATAAAGCCAATTTTAGATACAGTTCTGACAGTGTTTAGAAAATACGATAATGATAATTAATCATGTCAAACTTTTCAGAGAGCGTCCCTTGAGTGTTAAAAAGAACTTCGTATTGAACCCTATGGTAGAGGGCTTAGTAAATGACGTATTAACTAATTACTGAGCCAATCAAAAGAGCCCCTATTGAAAAAATGAGACCAGAGGAGGATTTGAGTGACTATGACGATGGACATCATCATTAATTTTTTTTATGTTATGTTCAGTCATTGCAATTCTCTTAAGAGACTCATAACATTAGTCAAGAGAAGTTTTGTTCAAAAGCTTGTTCCCATTTAATTAAGAGTTCAAATGCTTGGCATTACGTTTAATTTAGTTGTTCTTATTATTGTTTCCCATGTAAACCATTTTGATGTCACTTCGATTTGGAAGATTCGCGTAAACAAGGATCCAAATGGATTCGGTAGATTCCCATATTCTCATAAACGAAAATCTAAATGGATTTGCGGATAACAAAGCTGGATTTGAAAGCTTGCTCTCCTTTTTTTTCAGTGCAAATCATTCTCAATGTTCCAAGGAACTTAGGTAGCCATTAAAAATAATATTGTTTTGCATCACTTCTGGCTTGGAATACCAGAGTCGGTTGGTCCGTCGGCCTTTTTTAGATTAACTGTAAATCCTTAATACGAAGAATAACTTGTGATTCATATATTTTGTACAACAAGCATTCTTTGTGGCACTGTTTCAAGTATCAAAATTGTCTGTCATCTTTTTTCCAAAAGCACCTTTTCCGCATTTTTTTAATTGTAAATTAGAGTCGGTCTGGGACATAAAACAGTATTTATATTATTTTCGATGGCTGCCTTATAGTGAAAAAGCATGTAATTATAGTGTAATTATATTGTCATCACATAATAAAGGAGGGTCCATTGAACCATACATAGAGGGACCATATATCTCAACTTTTTGTTCTTATTCATTTTTTGGATTTGAGTGGCTGCTAAGGGTGCTGAATAAAATGACTGAGACTCAAACACGGTCCTCAAATGTTGCACTTGAACATACCATCCACTTAGTAGGATTCAATTAGGTGGGTAGGCACTTATTTGAACTGGGAAACCTATTTATTTGGGGAAAATTGATCATTAATTTGTTCCGGTATCCAGAAAACCAAAGGGTTTTGTAGCATTGGATTATGATTTCATTTTAGAACATAAATTAATATTTATCACAATTTCAACAGAAATGACTGCTGTAAGTTGTGATTCTTTGTTTTTCGTTTTGTTTTAATGTTTCTGAAGTTTAATCATGTCATCTTTATATTTCTAGTCGTTGAGTAATTACTTTCAAGGATTGTTGTCAACGTAAGTATATATTTACGCAACTTAAGTATTTTGATTCGTAAGCAACCCCAAATTCAGGGTAAGGTCATAGACCTTTTCGAACTTCAAGTTACTTTGTTGGTTCCTTAGCATTTTAAACTTTTCTGGTCGCTCCCTTTATTTAAAATGGGCTAACAATTTTTGAAGGAACGGAGGGTTACGAATCCTCCAAATCTCTTCCTGGAGATCAATTTAAAACCTTTGTTGCCGAGAAAGTTGTTTACCTTTTTACTTAATTTGAAGCCTTGACACGAAATAACCAGTTCACAGTTCACAAAGTTCGGATTTTGTTGCTAGTGTCAACAGATATACTATAAAGTATTCAGAAATGTTTTCTTTCAAAATTATAATAAGAACCTGGTACCAGAGGCCTTCTTGGCCTTATCCCAGAATCCTATATCAAGTATGTTGCACTAATTCTACGGCACTGTGTATATTTTTTCAGAGAATAGTTTGATTCATTGATTATGCAGATTTGTACAAAAAATGGTTCACACTTTCAAAGAAGTTTGACTTTGACAGGCTTACATTGTTAATTTGCATCAACATTATCACAAATGTCTATTTCAGTTAATTTGATCTCTGATATAAAAAGTTACATAGAAATTTTCCATTCTGTTATAATAATTTTTTCGTTATAACTTAGTGATGCTTTCTAACCTTAGAATTGAGGGAACTCTTGCGTTTTTAATTACAGACAGAAGTGGTGTGCCAATAGTTAAAGGTAATCAGGCAGCTTTTTGTTTCTTGACCATAGTTAACTTGAGTTTACAAAGGATTAAAAGGTGGAATTAATTTTCATAATTGTTTCTAAAAGTTGTTGTAATGTGTGTGGAGGAAGAAGCTTCTGCAACTCATTTGCCAGTCTTTTTATTTCCCAGCATCGATACTTTTCAACTTTTTTTTCAAGTGAACATTAAATGATTTTCTGTGTTCATTTGATAAGAGTTCATTGTAGATGGTGGCATGTCACCATACTTGTTTATGATTTCATCTGTTGTAGTGTTATCTGGGAAATGTCCTGAATCGGCAACTAGGAGTAGCTTTTTGTCAACCTTTGCTACAGCTACAGAGCAGGTCAGTGAGGCAATTCAATCTATGTAGATGATATTTTGTGTTAGGACCAGGTAAAGCATTTTATAAAAAATCAAGTCTTTAAGGTGTTGCGAATCAACGATGATGGAGCTAAATGCAAGCAACGTATCTCTCAACGAAAGCCAACATCACTCCCAGCAACAACACCACAACAAATTACACATTTTCTTTCAAGCCAGTAAAATAGCATTATGTATATTGTTGATCTTGGGAGACATTGTACACTTGTTTGGAATTTATGTTCTACAGATGGCAAGGAATAGTTCATGTGCAAATTCAGTCACCACAATTTCATTTTGACAAATCTAAGCATCACTGAAATCTTGTTGAATTCATCGCTCCTTGCACACCAGTTCATCATTTGTAAGCTTTATTGACAGGTCTTGATCAATCAAAATTCTAAAAAAAATTGCCTTGGAAGCTTATTGTATAACTTTTCCGAAAATATCACTTGCTAAATTGAAATTTCCAAATTTGGTATTGATCTGTCACTCAATTTTTTTATATTTGTGTTCTGTCTTGCTTTTGATGTTTGCTTTTTGCTTTTTTATTCTATATAAAAAGCTGACTTTATTTATCTTATTTCTTGATTAGGCAAGTAAATTAGGTTTGTCAAATAACAAGACCATGATTTGTAGCTACCCTACATATCAGGTATGTTTTATTTCTATTGATACTCTCAATAATGTACTTTTCCATTTTTTTAACCTCGTTATACTTTGTTTTATTCACTAAGAAAGGTTTTTTCGAATGGCTTTCTTGATAACGATTGTGCAATACATACCAAACCGTTTCATGCAGGAGTGGCACAGTGGTTACCCAGTGACTAAATCTTCAAAAAGTCTCTGCGGAGGAGTGTTTTTTATTGAAACAGCAGGCGATATTGCTTGCCATTCCTATAAAAACACTCCTCTTAGATTTTTTGAAGATTTTGCACACTGGGCAGGGATTGCTGCTGAGAAACCAGGCATCTCTGGTTCAACACCACCTCTGGACAAAAAAATATAAGAGCCACTTCCCCTGTCATACTACAGCCAGTATTTGCTCCTCTGTAAAGTGGCTTTGGTTATGATTCTTAAGTGTCATACAGCTGTGTGAGAGTTCCTTGTGAATGAACTTCTGGTAAAATTGATTAGTCCATCCAACTGTTGTGACTTTGACCATGGATGGTGTAATCAGAAGTATTCGAATTAAAGACCTCTGTGTATATGGTGTACAGGTATCAGGTTTACGACCTGCTTATTGATTTGCATTGTTTGTCACTGTCTAGGTTGTGATGTTTAATTATTTACCGCTTGTGGTGACTATTATTGCCAACGCTGATACAAACATAGGTATTAGATTGTTTTCCAAACTCTGAATTTTTCATTATTTTTTCTCATGATCTTGTCTAAATCATTAATAGTTTGCAGTAAAAACTTTGTTATTTCTGCCTGGGTTAACGAGAACATTGTAACATAAATTAGAACCTAGCAATATTATTTAAAATGCATCTTTATTGGAGACATTTTTTTCCACCTCTCATGAAAGAATGATTAACAGATATTCGACGAAACAAGAGCCCATATTGAAATTTATTCTGTCCAGTCATATCCGACGACACGTGACGTTACGGATTGAAAATTGCCGAAATGAAATAAATTTGAATAAAAAGCAACAATGTTGCTCGGAATTTTCATGCATTTCGCCACATGAAAATACTTATCCGAAAACTTGCGTAATGCAAGTTGTCACATAATGTTTAAAAGCCATATCGCACATTCTGAGAAGTTAATCGGTAGATTTTATTGGTGGATTTTTAGGTCTTCTGTTGGATTTGGAGAAGGATTTCTCGGAAGTGGTGGAGAAGTTAAAAACGAGTGTTATATCCAAGAACCAATAACCTTCTTCATACGTATTTAGTTTTATGTTATTGTAAATTTTGATGAAAATTTCTACATAAAGAGATGTTGTTGTTTTTGTTGTTTTTGGAAGTTGTTTGTAAGGGTCTAAGCACTTAATTTTTTTTTTAGAAAATTAAGTTGTATTAATAATATATAACAATTTTTCGATTTCACTTAAATAAACCTGGTCATCCATAAAAATAGGATCATCGGATTTCTGCGAAAGGAAGAAATACCTTACAACTGGCTTTGTTTTCGTTTTCTATTTTTCTTACTGTCCAAACCTCGACAGCTTTTCATTCTGAAAGCTCATTGGTTTATACAGATAATTTCTGATATCTGATTGACTGTTAGGTCTAGTTTTGGTTGTGAAGGAAATGCGTTCCTATAGTTTCAAAAAGTTCCTTATATTCATCGTAGTCGATAGAAAATTTATTAGAACAACTCATTATTCATTCTTTCTTACCAGAGCAAAATCTTCAAAAAATGGCCCTGTGGAGGAGTGCTTTTTTCATTGGAGCAGTCGGCGATATTGCTTGCTATTCCTATAGAAAACACTCATCCAGAGAGACCTTTTCAATATTTTGCCCACTGGTATATTTATCATACACTCACGTTGATCACATGACATATCCCACATCCTTTTCTTACCCAATCTGATGTACTTTATGGATAGCCTCGAATCCAAGTTTAACAGGAGGTCCTTCTTTCATACAGATTACTATTTTGCAGGACGCTTGTAAAGTCCTTCGTAAAGCATGTAAAGCCCAGGAAAGTAACCCGTAGTTAATGTTTTTATGTTGTTATCGGACCTCGTTTTCAAGCGTTATATCGTTCCACTAATTATTTCGTTATGCATTAACTGCAATTCACCGAGGGACAATTTTAAGTAAATATTGACACAGAAACGAGATCTGTACAGATAACAATTTTGAAATGCGTCATAAAAGCATGAACTCGGGAGGATATGTGTATTTGGTGCAACAAGGTTGTCTCACGTTGTTTCCATGGATACCAAATCGTTCACCTTTTGAAAGGTACTTGCTTGGGTAGAAGAGTTATGTTTATATAAATACCCAATAACTCGATCTTTCGAATAGTTTAGAAATTTTCGAATTCTTAATTTGTATTTTTTGAAATAATTGCCTTTTCTTCTTACACGAATGTAGTTTACTGTTTATGACAGATATATTCAAAAAAAATAGATAAAAAAATATATATATATATACAAATTTGGTTGTGGTTAAATATGCCAGAAAATGGGGGGTGTCTGGACGACAAATAATTTCTGAAACGCCCCTGAAAACGCCCATTTCTGAAGATTCTCAATCATATCCCCTACGACACATTTTATGTATGACCTTGCTTTGGGAAAAACTGACGTTTTACCGTGGTCACATTTCTGTAAGACTGTTTTGTTGCTAGTATTTACATTTTGCTGTAGTGAAGACAGGCTTTAACTAGTTGTGTTCAATACAAATGTTGAAATATATGCATGTGAAAAACAAGCTTTACTTTAAGATATACAGCTTTTATATGAATTATGATTAAATCCTCCAAAGCCCAGGGCCTCTTTCTATTTTTATATATTGGGGACTGTATTTCTACGCTGCCGTCCGGTATATCGAAAAAAAAATTTATTTTTTTATTTATTAATTTATTTTCAGTTGGTAACAAGGATTAAAATCATAGTTTACAAAGAAACTAATATAAACCAACTTTGCAAATAATAAAATCTAAAATCTAGTTATAAATGAAAAAATGAATAAAAACTTATATGTGCAGTAAATTTCAGGTCAAGTGCATAATAGGCAGTTGCAGGCTATATCCGACAAAGAATTCAATTTTCTTTTGAAGCTTGATAGAGAATTCGAGGACTTAATGGAAGCTGGCAGTGCACACCAAAGCAAGCTGCCTCTGAAAACAATAGAATTTATGCCATATCGTCTGGTTTTACAAGAAGGCAATTTTAGAGTTGACCCTGATCTTAGGCTGTAAGGAATTGACTTTTGTTCAAAAATATTCCACATAAAATTTGGATTCATGAAATTCAAAGATTTAAATATTTCTATAAGTAAATATCTTAAATTTCTAACATGAATATTAACACCTTGGTCTACCTCCAATAACTCATCTAGTGAGGCATTAAAGTTTTGGTATGTTGCCCTCAATGCGCGTTTGTGAACTTCGTTCACCAGTGAGTTAATACGTTTGCTACAGAACATCCAAATTAGTGGGCAATAATTGAATGTGGAAAGAATATAGGCATTACAAAGCCTTTTTGCACATCTAGTATTCAGGTTTGATCGAATGCGGAATAATGCCTTCACTTTCTGAGATGCGGTTTTGCAAAGCGTTTTAACATGCGAATCAAAATTTAGTTTGTTGTCAATAGTTACTCCGAGTAGCTTGACAACATTTGTAGGTTTCAAGGTTAAATCATTAATATTAAAAATAGGGAAAAGGCGAGAAGCCCTGAGGAAAAGGTTGATGTCGCCGACCTAACACTATATATCTCAACATACAATATTTTCTGATTATGTGATGACACTTTAACACTGAACCATAAATTTTCATTTTTATAAAACAAAAGTTTACAACAAAAAACATCCCAGTGGCCAAAATGGTCTGTGAGGAGGAGTGTTTTCTATACGAATAGCAAGCAATATCGCCTGCTGTTTCAATAAAAAAGAGACTTTTGCACACTGAGATATTTTGATTTTTAGGCTTAATGACATTTATTTTCCTTTACTGTAAGAATCTGCAACGGAGGTTACCATATGGACATAAATTTTCGCGGAATTTATTGATAATATGTTCAGTCGCGAAAATTTGTCTCTCTTGAGGAACTCCCTTGCATCTTCTGTTCCCAATACGTAAAAACTTGATGTTCTTGAAGCAGCGTGGCTTTTTGGTCTTCCCAATCAACAACTTGGGCAATTCGCTGCTGCCATGCCAGTGTTATGTAACTTTCCCCCAGAGCACTGTTCAGACATTGGTAAAACAATCCAAATTCGTCGGCGTTGTAAGTGTCTTTCAGGTCATAGATTGGTAAAGAATAGGCAGTAAAGTTTTCCGCCACCCCACCAACCATGGCTGTTGTTACGGATTTTGATGCCCCTGGCACTGTTCAGGGGAATCTAATTCAAGGAGTATGAACAGAATTCCCATATAAACGGTTATCATGCTTCTAATGAAAAATGGAACCCAAAAATCGGAGAATTTCCCAAGAACCGAAAAATGACAAATTTGCAGTTGCAATTATGAAATGCAGTAAAATGATTGGTCATTTATCGAAAGGAAAAACAGGTCGTTTTGCAAAATAATTTCTACTTGGAAGTCATGAAAATATAATGGTAAAATTGAAGTTACAGGGAAGAGAGTAAACTTTGGTAATGGAGAGGGACTTCAAATATCATGCAAACTCCATTTTACAGGAAAAGCAAAAAGAACCATTTTGAAATATTGAAAGATATGAACACACTGGAGTTTTTTGTACAAAAGTTCGAATTAACGGTCATATTTTGGCCAATGGACCAAAAATTTGGTTCGAAATAAAAATTCGAATTAAAGCGCCATTCGAATTAACGGATGTCTACTGTATAAAAGTGCCTCCTTGTATAGCTAGGTGGATAATATTTTCGAAAACTAGTTTCTAAAGAAGATTTCTTTAAAAAACAAAGATATTTTGTTCTTCTTATTATTAAACTAAATATTTTTCATTTTTCTAAAACAAAAATTTGGGATTTTATTCTTATGATGTGAAGGCAGCAGTCATCTAGAGTATATCAAAAATTGTGGAGGACCACATTAATCTAATATCTGTTTTCAGTCTGTATCGCCAATGGGGTTACTGGCACGTTTTTCTTTTATGGTTTAATAGCTAACATTCTCCTTCACAAATTTCGACATACCCTCTAGATCCGCCTCTGGAAGTTGTAAAAAAACTTAAAAATATGTGTGTGAAAAGATTCCAAGCTTAGAGAGCTTGGCTGGCGTAGCCAGAACTCAGTCAAATTTTGTGGAGGAGAGTTTAGTCATTTAAAGTAGAAAAGAAAAACGTGCAAGTGACCTAATCAACACTTAAGACTGAAAAGAAATATCAAAATGTTGGACTCCTCCACATCTGTTTGTCTGACCTGGAATACGCCTATGCTTATTATGCAGTTTATACTCTTTTTATTTTTAAACTAAAAGATAAACAAAGTGCATCTTCAAAGTATGTGTCGTATGTGTCGTATGTGTCGATCTTATTTAACTGTCATTACGATCTCTGCAGAAAACGAAACCCGACAGACACTTTTTTGGAAGTGATAATGAGTACTTAAATCCCTATTTAAGTGTAAAAATTGACTTGATCATTACATGTTGAAACATCCGTGACTTATTGAGGAAAAGATATTGACATTTTTAAACAATCCATGCGTTTTCACAAGGACAAACGATCAAAATAATCTATCAATGATTCAATAAAAGACAACATTAATTTGTCGAAATCTAATTGCTCATGATTTCATCTTTTTTTCTCAAAACAAACATAACATAACTTGTGATTGGTTGCACTTATTTCGCTTCAATTCTAAAGCTGGATCTCCACTAGGCGGAAATGTCGCGGCGAAAATATTTGCTGCAATCTGATTGGTTCTGTGAAAATTTCTTGACTTTGTGAACCAATCAGATTGCAGAAAGCGAGTGTTAGTAAAAGTATAGTATTATTAGATTTTCTTAGCTGTCTCGGTATGTGGCCTATACAATATATCGATTCCACTTGTCCCCAACCCTCCTTGTGGTTTTGTGTAATCGCGGTATTTCTATAAAAGTAGGATTTTTATTTGTTGAGATCTGATTTACTTATTTGCTAATTTCTGTTTTGTTTTCTAATTTCTAACTTTAATAATGAATCAATGCAATGCCCGTTTTCATACATGGTACCTGTCAATGTTTGAATTACACTGTAGACATATATTGTTAAAGATTACAGTACAGATTAAATATTATGACCTAAATAGATGGTTATCTAGTTGGAACAAATGAATGAATTTTATTGGCCACCGATTATCAAAAATATCTACAAACCATTCAAAGGGAAGACGTCTATTCAGCTAAAATTATTATTAAATGATGTGATATCGATATATCCATTCGGCATAACGCTAAAAATCGTCAATATTTAAAGCGTTCTTATAAGTTAAAGCTGAAAGAAGAAAACGAAAAAAAATGAAATCCATGGTAGTAGTTGTCTCGTTTTTTTACATTCTTGTAAATAAGATCATGATGACAGAGTATGGTATAACAAGGAATCAACAAGAAAAGAGAGCGTTGTTCCGAAAAATCGTTCAAAACCGAGTTCTAAAGAATACTCCAATCGCATATCATGAAAATTGTAAAGCAACTTGCTGTGCAAGGCAATGTCTTTCAAATCTGATCTGTCAATCCTTCTACGTGAACAATGATTTAAAAAACTGCTACCTCCTTGACGTTGATAGAAACAGTAAATCATATAATGATACGTTTGTTAGAAAAGATGGATATGCTTACTATGATACAGGTTTCACATTAACTCATGAAGCATGGAGACACAAACCATTGGTAAGCTCCA
Organism: Turritopsis rubra; assembly: GCA_039566895.2. Taxonomy (NCBI): domain Eukaryota; kingdom Metazoa; phylum Cnidaria; class Hydrozoa; order Anthoathecata; family Oceaniidae; genus Turritopsis; species Turritopsis rubra. The sequence continues at coordinate 3,985,882 of CM077622.1, forward strand.
CATATGTTTTCAGTCTAATTGTCTCCTTATTGTTGCTATAGGAAGAACTTACAATTTGAAAGCATTTATGTTCTTTGATAGAACAAAATCCTCTTAAATTTGTTTGGCGAACATGTTTACAGAGATACCTCGCTCTTTGGATATTTATTTGCAAAATACATAAGGTGATTTTAAAGGGCAAATTCTAAAACAAATACAATTTAATATCTTCGAAAAGTCTATGAGGAGAATTGCTTTTATAGGAATGGCAAGCAATATCGCCTGCTGTTTCAATAAAAGAACTATCCTCCACAGAGACTTTTTGAAGATTTTGCTTACTGGGAAATATTGGAAAGTACAAGAAAATAAAGATAATAATAGAAAAAAAAAAGAAATTATTAGAGGATATAAGATATATAAGATATAGCATGTCTGAAATGAGCGGAAAATAAAATAAGGAGTGATGGTCAGGACGGTAGGTTTAATCATTCACAAAACATAATAAGACGCACGCTAGACAATAGCTCAATTTCATAAGGAGAACGAGTTTTTTTTAAGGGAGAATCCAGCATCTTACCGGTTTTCATTTCTATTTATGTGTTGTTGTTGTTTTTATTCAGTACAACATCATATGCAATAAATCATGCGGAGGCTGTCCATGTATTCATAAAGAAGAAGAAGGAGATGTGTGTGATTGCTATTATGGAAGTAAGTAGACGGCAACGTAAGCTATTGGTTACATTCTTGCAAGTCATTACAAGCATAATAAATGTAAAGAAATATTTTTGCTGAGGTATCATTTCTATTCAAAAACTATTAATGGAACGATACGCAACATTTTCCAATTAACAGGAACCTGCTGGTTTTCATCACTTCGCCATGATTCTTAGGAGCTAAAACGGATCTGAGCGCCTATCTTACCTTTCAAACCGCTTTTTGCAAATATCTTCAACATTTTAAAATCGTTCTGATCATTGCATAGCGGCAACTGATAGGAACAATCCTGCAAAATAAAAGCGCAATTCCATCAAATTTCTTGAGATATCTCTTCCAGGGATTCAGAAATACAACTTTTATGTTTAAACAAAAATAACAGAAATTTCGAGAGCATTTTGGGTTTTCAAGCCCGTCCACAACTTCTGAAATGAGAAAACTGATTTGGTGCAACATATTGATCAACGCTGATCAACGCTTATAGAAAGCCAGCTTATATTTATGATCATTTTAACATTTTAATGCATGTTTCCTGTAACGTGAATAGTTCAGGAAGTTTCGTTGCACTCAAAAATAACGTATGAAATTCGCTTAACCGCAGAAACCGTAGAAAAAAAGATCCAACTTTGGTAATGGAGAAGAACTACAGGTGCCTCGGCAGTCAATAATTGCCTGATAAATAAAGTTTGTGAACATAATTAAAGAGGAACTTCTTAAAATTTAAAGAATTATAGACCGAAACTCTTCTTCCTTTCTGTCTGTTCCAGGCACGATTATCCGAGTTATTCGAAGGAATTTTATTAAGGTTTTAACCCCCTAAAAACTTTAAAATGGCCACAAACGCATTTTTTTATTTCATTGGTACGACGTAACAAATTGTGACTACACTCGATGAAAAAAATTGTTTTAGGCATCTCCTGAATAATTAATGTGCTCCAATTTTCTGGAAGAGAGGCGTTGTTTGAAGGGCGTTGTGTCGCACTTAAATGAAGCATAAGAGGCCGGAGCGTGCAATGAGCGACGAAAATTTACCCAAATATCCCATTTTAATAAAAATTAGGACTATTAAATTTAGAATTTGTTGAAATTGGCCAATTTTGAGCATGTATGACGACCCACCATGCAGCTGGATAACCGAGCCTAACAAAATCGTTCCGCTCATTACATAGCGGCAACTGCTAAGAACATTTCCCAGGGATTCAGAAATACAACTTCTGAGAAATTTGCGTTTTAAAAAACATAACAGAAATTTCGAGAGCTTTTTAGGTTTCCAAGCCCGACTACAACTTCTGAAATGAGAAAACTGATTTGGTGCAACGTATTGCTCCCAAAGACGCTACTACACTTCTAAGGTTATAGGCGCCGATCAACGTGTATAGAAACCCAGCTTATATTTTGCTCATTTGCTTTTGGAAAGCTTGCGGTGATAAGAGGGCTAGCAAGACATAAAATCCATCTGGAAAACTTTAAAAACTGTAAAAGCTCAAATCTCATTTTTGTTTTTGACATTTTAGAGGGGGTTACCGAGGTTACCAAAGGAAATAAAAGGATGTTTAAAATAATGAAAGGTTCAAGTTATACGGCATTCGAGTTAACCAGTTTAAAAGGAGGTATTAAGGCCAAAAACAGTTCGAGAACGGGATACTTCGGGTTAAGCGGCGGCTACTGTGAAGAATTCACGGAAAACCAGAATTAGATAGCCGGAAGACAAAAAACAACTGCACTTGCACTGACCGCCAGATCATTATATCAATGATTTCGTTTAGATGGACATATAAACATTGGAAGCCTGGAAACCTTTTTTGCGCGTTTTCCTTTTCTACTATTAATGACTAAACTCTCCTCCACAAATTTTGACTGAGCTCTAGCTACGCCTCTGTCTGCTGACATGAATTCGCTTTATATCAAGTATGCCTTTCCATTTCCACAGAAGACCCTTTAAGAATTGCTACAAATAAATAGCTTTTTAAAAATATTATGTCTAATAAATATTATGTTTTAATATTCAAAAAATTCCAATCGTATTCATTTTTTTTATCTCCACTAAACTGTCAGCAGTTGTCAACAGTGCTTAAATATTGGCTTATGTAAATAAAACACAAGTATTCGACCAGCGACAAATTTTTCAGGGCGTTTTGTGTGCAGAAACTTTTCTAGAAGGGTTTTGACACCAAGTGGCATTTCCTCAGCAATAATCTCCTGATTGAAGTTTACTCTGTATATCTTGTACGCTAGAAAAATCTTGTACGCTAGAAAAATCACGTTTATTTTCCTTTTCGATTATTGTATCACTTACTCTCTTCAGCTCAACGTAAAATCAACGTTGTAATCATTATATCAATGACTTTGTTTAGATGGACGTATAAGCACAGGAAACCTTTGTTGGAAACCCAGAGATGGTTGTGGATCGTCTGATGGCACGAACATCATACTTGACGTATGCGACGATGATCCTGTATATAACTTTAAATATAACGCTGAAACTGGGGATTTGATTCATGTTTGTTCTAACAAAAGAGTATGTTCAATGAATGGGGTGTTAGGAAACAATGGACAACCGGTTGTTTTAGGAACTTGTCCAGATGATTCAACTCTTAATAAATGGTTGCTATTATTTGGTAAGTTCAAAGTAAAGAATCAAATGTTTTTAACGACTTCAGACGGCTGAATAACATCGACATTTGTCTTCCTCAATCATTTCAGGAATGTATTTGTATTATGGCATACAATGTATTAATCCCCATAACGCTATAGTGTCTTCAGGAAACACCTTGGTTCTTCATTATGGATGTGGAGGTGAAATAACTCTTCACAAGCTACAGTACCAAGGTAAGTGCAAACATTTTCGTTACGAGCTGAATATCTGTTTAATCAGTCGTTTATTTCATGCTTTTCTTTTATAATTTTAGTACCTGGAAGGGTCCTTTCGGAAATTTGGTATAATGTTAATTCACTATCAGGACTTACAGGCAGTTCTAAATTTCCCAACTCCCCTGATCGTATCAGTTGGCACCATAATTTGGATATTCCCAATTGGTATCAGTCACTCAATGGATTTGGTCGAAGATTGAGAACCAGGTTTACGTCTCCTGAGACAGGTAATTACACCTTTTTCATGACGTGTGACGATGCTTGTGAATTGTTTGTTGGTGATGATGAAAGTTCAAAGACATCAATAATACTTCAACAACTATATACAGCTAGATACGATTACCAATCTTCTTCAGCACCACAACATCTTCAGAGTGGTCAAATGTATTTCATGGAAGTATTATTTGTTGATGTGAGAGATGGCGATCATGTTGCGGTCGGTGTTAAATTTCCAAGCGGCAAAGAAGCATTCCCAATTACAGAGAGATACTTAACTGTACCATAAATTATTTACTGCGTCCATGTAACTCTATTTAATTTTATCACCGCATTTCTTTTTCGCTAAAGATTACAACTAAATAAAGTAAGGAATTTAGTAAATTTCTGGATGCTTAAAAGAGAGAAATAGTACTTTGGAAAGGAATAACTTCAAAATCAGGTAAAATGGTCTGTCTTGGTTGATTTTCTACAATAAATGCCCCCTCTCTCAAAAGTCCTTTTGAAGGAAAGAAAATATTATTTGATTTTCGCCAATCTACTTTGTTGCATAAGATATCTTTATTTTGCTTTTAAGCTTGATCAATCTTTATCAAGCTCCTCCTTTGCTCAAAGGATAATAAGTGACGAAAAACCAAAAAATCAAGTTATCCTTTGAGCAAATTCTTCACTTTAGTAAAGAAATGTAAAGAGCTCTCTCATTCTCTCATGTCACATTTGTTACGAGTTTTTTAGGGGCACTTCATTTTTTTGGGTGACCACTATGAGCATCTTTGCACAATTTGAGCAAAGCATATTTTGATTAAATTATGATGCCTCTGCGTTTGAGGGCGTTTATTGATGACTTTATCAAAAGCCAAGCCTTTCAAATATGTTTGTCGCTGAGTACGGTCGTTAAGGCTGTTTCATTTATTTACGACAGATAAAAAATTATTGGCGCAAGAAACTTGAAGGAAGATTGGTTGTTTGAATATTTAGACTAACATTTTTTCACGACACTGAATATGAGAACTATTTAACAATTTAACGAATACAGTCAAATCTTTCTATCAGAAAATTTTGGATCCGCTATAAGGTTTGGATTAAGGTTTGGATTACAAGGAGAAAAGATAACCGTTCCTGAAAAAAGTTATAAGTTTCCGTTATAAGGAGGTGTCCGCTATAGAGAGGTTTCACTGTATTTCAAATGAGAGGAATAGAGTAAATACAATGATCATTCTAGTTAATTTGTATGTTTATGTAATATACTATTATTGTTAGATACACCGATTGAACATAAGCATATCTGGCATTATTATTTACCAACTTATTTACTGCTTATTTGGATCCAATTTTCATTTCATAACCTCACAAAAGTTGTCTAACTGGAGTGTGTTTTCATATTATTCATTATTATTGACATACCTGCTGGTAACGTCGCTCTTTCTTTTTGAATTTTTGAATCTTATCAAAAGATTTATTAATATGTTGTTATTATTACGCCTTTTTGGATTGTTATTCCTTTAGAAACACTGAACTAGCTCGTTTAGAATATCCACCACATAACGTATTCACACCTAAGAACGTTCTTAAGGCTTCTAAAGCAAATAGCGACTCTTTAAACAGCCACCGTCAACTCCCGCTATCTCAAACTCTCAAGGGATCGAGTAAAGTGTTCGAGATAGTGAGAAGTCGCGCTATTCTTAGTCGAAGAAATGCTCAAGGGAATATAAATCTTGTTCGAGAACAGATGTTAGTTGATATTTGTCATCAATAGTTATTGAATAATTTCAGCATTTGTGTTAATTTGACTAGTATGGTGTCAGTGATTAGGTCTTATAGAGCTAATTCTCTGAAGCACTCTCAAGTGATGTATTCATTCCATATAATTTTGTATAATTTTGACCGGTGAAAAGTTATTGCTTTCTTCGCTGTTTAATTCTGGGCCTGGAAGTAATATTTCTTGTATATCATGTTTGATTTTTATTGTCACCGAAACGCCCAGCCGCCATTTTGTTATGTTGTTTTTAGGTGAGGTTAGCAATCTGTTGTTGGCAAAAAGAATCTCATGTTTACATTTGCTTTTAAACCATACATTTTGCTTTTGCAGATTCACCAGTTTCCTTATTACAAAAATTGTTATATTTCGCATGTAATAGAATACTTCAACAAGGAAAATTAGCTTTGCTATCAAAACATTATACATCATTATGGAATTCATCTAATTTCAATAAACTTAGTAACTCGCACGGCCTCTGTACGACTCGTACGACCTCCTTAACGACCCGTACGACCTGGCTTACAACTCACATCATGCAAAATAGCCAGAGCGATTAAAATAAACTAAGTTTTTTGTTAATGCAGTCATTTTTCATGTGAAAAATTTTGGCCCTTTTTGGTATATCAAAAATAAATGAAAGATTTCACAATACTGCTGTTACATTTTCACTTTCCCGAAATGAAAAATGTCTCTCACTTTATAGCATAGTTGCATAGTTGCATAGGCTTTTATGGATGGCCAGCTTTACACACAAGGAAATAGGGTATTATGTAAAATGCATTTTTCATTTATTTGTTTTATTTGCTTTTGAATTTGATGAAATATAGAATTGATATCCAGAAATACTGTATTTCCTTTTTGTAGCACCACCGCCTCTTTTTAGCGCCTCTTTAATTACATCCCATCCAAATGATAGTGTTACTGCTGTTCCTCTAAGAAGTGCCAGAACCGTAATGATCTTGGTCTGTGACGCAAATTATGTTAGCACACGTTCTATCCAATTTCAAATGATGGACAAGGTCTAAGTGGCGCTGAACGTCAAGCAGTAAGACTCTTGTTTATTATTTGCTTGAAATAAGAATTCAAATTTAAAAAAATTAAAAAAAAAAAAAATGTAAAGCGAAAAGAACAAAACAATCATAACAATTGCTTTACAGGCGGAGATGGGCGTAAAATGGCGTGTAAAATGGTGCATCTCTGGCTGTCTCATTCTCATTCATCTCATTCTGTTTCATTTGAGAACCATCTATTTTTCGAAACTAATTGAACAAGGAACTTGATTCACCCTCATGTGATTTTAAATTCTACATAATACTTACTAAATACAATATTTACCAATTCCGAGAAGGCTCGTGACGTCGTTTTAACGTTGTTTTAACGTCTAAACAAAGTTCGCACGTTGTAAAGACGCCCATATAACATTCAAACGACGTTGTGTGTCTGTTGGGAGATTCGCAACAAAAATCGAAAATCAAGATGAACAAATTCATGTATAAGTTCTTTCTTGAAATGTTTTTCGTATCAAATATTACATATTTTTCATAACCAATTAAACACATTACATAACATTTTGATGATGCTGTAAGTTAAATATAATGAATTGTTATAAATAGAACTGAGGGTTACAGTGTGCTGATGTTAGTAGTTGTAACCCTTCATTCGAGCAATAAGAATTGAGTCTGGAAGGAGCAGCTGATCCATTTCTAACAGTTCATTATCTTTAAGCTCTAGGTCCGTATATTGATGATCACAGTATTCGGTATGAGAATATCAAATAAAAACTTGTTTCTCATTGGACAAATCCAAACCATCTGTGTCTATTGGGTGAACGATTCCATAACAAATAGATTCCGTCAGTCGTCGTAGTAAAAGTCATCGATGTAAACGTCTTCAGCGTAGCTTTCAGGCATGTTCACAAGTATTTCTGGCAGTTCACTGGATTCATCTATGGTGTATAACAATGTTTGTTTAGAAAGATCTGGGCCCCTTGCAAAAGGGGACGTGTTTTCCACAATGCTCTGCTTGTGTGCATCTAGTCGATTTGAATCGCAGTAGTTCTTTAAACTGTTACCAGAAGGTGAATTTGGGATAGCTGTCTCGGTTAAGTAGTCAGAGAATGGAGTAGATGATTTTCTACGGTATGGTCTACAACAGGCAAATAAAATCACCCCCACGAAGAGTAGTAAGCCGCAGATAAAGCATACAAACGCTGCCAATGTGCCTCCATCTTCGCTATGTACACCCATCTGCAATGACTAAAATGGTTTTAATGATGTTTCAGCTATGAATGTGAATTTGGTAGAAAACAATTTAAACTTGAGTAGTAGGCACAACATTTTCTAAATGTAGACCGGGTTTCTGCTTCACCTCTTAAAAATACTTTAAAATCTCTATTTTGTTATCACTACCATGGACGTATAAAGAGATTATTATCCTCTTTATTCGTCCATTTCACTACGGAAATCGCAGTCCCTTAACTGTATTCTACGCTCGTTTCGAGAGAAACCTTACTTGAAACAATAGTAATTGGACCAAGTTACGAGGTGGTTATAGAAGCGAAACTGATTATTTTTTCTAGAAGCATTCAAACTAAAACATTAAAGATGACTTAATTTTGCTGCTTGACAACTGAAGATTTAAATTCAACCTATCAGAGAAAAACAAACGGCATTTCAAACATAAAAAACTGTCTATTTGAATATATCCCTTAGTGTCGATCTCTTAGGCTACCTCTTGTTTTTGAAACCAAAGTGATAGTCCTGGATATTCATCGGCAAATGTGTAAGTAGATTAAAAAAACCTGTAACGTCTAACGTGAAACCGAACAGATTGTGCGCGTTCTTTCAACACCTTAAAGTAACGCAAATTGAAAAGGATGAAAGAAGAAGGAAATTCAAATTTTCTATTATTCAAAAAGCAGTCAACTAAACAAAATTAACTTTTTTACTCTGCTTTCTTGCTTAATAAACTTTCCTTAGATTCGAATTTAATACGCATTTATTGGAAACTGAACAGTTCGGGACAATATGTTCTACCAACGTTTTAAACTAAACTAAATCCATCTTGAACCACCGCCTTGTTAAGATATGTTCCGCTATCAAGTTTTCCGAAAGCTATGACTAATTGCTTACGAGTATGCGAATCATTATGGTTTTACTATCAAATAGATTAATCTCCAGGGTTCATCAATAAATCGCACTGAAGTATTCTAAAATAAAGAAATACACTTCATCTTCAATACATATTTCCTTTTCATGTAAGGTTTTCATCAAACAAAAATGTAACAAAAATAACATTCACGACATATTAAAGAATAGAAGACTAAACTCTTCTCACGTTTTGTGAAATATTTAAACTTTTTTCTCATTTTCTAATCATGGACATAATCAATATATATATTATATGTTTAATTTAACATTAAACAAATTCATTATAACGGGACTTATCACAGATCATTTAAGTCAATGGCGGCCTTCACTACTCTATACTTTTCTTGTTTACTTAAGATATCGTTTCAACTGACAATTTCTGTTCACCTAACTTTGCGGTGTAAACCTTATAAAGTCGGTCTGGGTTATTGAGGTTAGAGTCGGCTGATGCTTCGTTCTTTCAAACATTTTTGAAATCATCAGTAAAACGTACTCAGATTTTTGATGACATCTCATTGGTTATGCCTTTGGTAGCTTAATTTCTACGCCTGTTGAAGACTCTCTATGGACTGTATATTTTAAAAGCCATAATAATTGTAACTTAAAAATACCCTTAGTTTATCTATTCGACTATAGATGTGATTAAATCGAGGTAAAAAATACTTATAGAATTTTTTTTCCGGCGAAATATTTTGTCAACTTATTTTTTACCGATAAAGTATTTCGTTTTATTCCCAGCAGTATATTTGGGCAGTAATTCTAATCGCGTATACGCGATGTGTTTGAAATACAATGCGTTCGTCGTGTCACCAAAAAAATAACCTGTGTTTTCTTGCGAAAACTTCTGACATTAAAGTAACTCAAACGATTACTCGAACTTTAAGTTATATGTAATCTCTTGAACTATATAAATCATACTTCATTTTAGAAATCACTCATTCACTCGAACCTCCACTAACTTGAACAATCATTTTCTCGAACCGTTTTTCCCTTATAGTGTTCCCTTCAGCTACTTTGTTCGGATAAGTTCAAACTTTTTACTTGGGAATAAAAGGGAATAAAAGAACTTAAACTTAAATTTGTTACATGTGATATTTGAAAGTATATACATTTGTCAAATATTACTATCGATAACACTATGAGGCTGAGCTGACCTGGTTAGGTGGGCTGGCTCGCTTTACCGAAACATATTTCAACTCACGGTCATTATGAAGAAAGCTGGGCTTGGATTTTTTACACATGTGGCCTTTCAAAACTAAACAATGGCAATACTAAAATAATAGAACTACTTGTTTAAAATTGAAGAATTATTTAAAAATGTATCCCAGGGTTGGTGTCCATTTAGAATCAAGTGAGATCTCCCTTATGTCGGTTTCCCCAACATTATTTATTTTTATGAGGATTTCTTAATGATAGTGAATTCTCGGCTTAGTGAGACAGTGCGGCTAACCGGGCCAATTTGCCTTCATATGAACATATATGAAACTTCTTTCAGTGAATATGCAGGTAACATAGTACAGTCACATAGTCTCATATATAATAATACTATATATATGAATATGAACCATTCATTGTAATCTGAAGAAGAAATGGCAATGAATAAAATTTCTCATTTTTGCCAAAATTCGACTTAACTATTTCCCCTAATCCCTTCGAGCAATTTATTCTATTTTTATTTTGTTTGTTATTTAGTCTTTTTAAGTGTTTTGATGGTTGAGTATGTATACACACTGATTTAAGCGTGAATATAAACGCAAGAGTTGTGTATATATGTGAGCATGCGAACCGGGTTACAGTTGCAGCATAAATTTTATTTAACTCCTACACGTGTCCAGCCTCATTCACGCGATTTGTATGTATGCAAAGCATTTCTTGTTGTTAATGACATCAGCGTTGGTCAGTGGTTGTTTTGTATTTAAGACTCCCAGGATTTTCTTGTCTTGTTCTAATGTTATTGACGTAGTTACAATATCATCATAGTGTTCATGGAATACAGATGCGTATATATTGCCATTTTTCTTGGTGTTTCCACTTGTTATAGATTTTATACAGAACCCATTAGATTGTGTTATGTCAAAATTAAGTTGTTTCTTTGATTCTGGGCAATAACCAGTGTTTTTGCAAGGGGTTGGGTGCATGTTTTAGGTGATCCAGTAGGCAATCGTTTAAATGAATATGGTTACCTTAATTCAATTTGCCTGACAAGTTTGTTGAAAATTCAAGACTTTATCCAAAACAGTATGGCAGACCGCCACCTTCATGTATGCTTATACCACATACTGTTAAAATTTTACGTTTAATTTTTAATTTTTACTTAAATTTGTTTTTCTTTGCCAGACTTTGAATGAACTTTTTATAAAAAACTGTTGTCAGTAACTTTACTATACAATCTGCATGCGCCTTCTGCTCTGGGTTTGTAACTTCTCACTCATTACTGAACTAAACATTCGTATCTATAGGTCATCTTATATCTTTCTTGGAAACTATAAATGATGTAGGGTACAAATTATCATGATGATCTATATCAATCATTTTTAAAATGTAGAACGGTATTGTTCTCTCAGAGAATATATATTCAGCTCAACTAAAGCTTAGTTTCAACTGTAGGGATTATCATTGACGTCCAACTTGTTCTCCGACGACGAGTTTATTCTTCTATTTCAGAAGGATAAGTGGTAAAAAGCAATTTGTTGTAGAAACCGGCTTTCTACTTTGCAAAAGAATGTAAAGAAGATTCTCCTCATAGCAAATGAGGAAGCCCTCTTCGTTGGCAAACTACAAAAGAAATGAACGTGAAAACAAACACTGGTTCCCATTGAAAAAGCAATATCTCAACAACGTACGTTTGATAAAAAGATATGTTATTCCATAATTGCTTCTGTAAATCTTCTTAAGCTTCTCATATTTGTTACACCACTTATTGACTGAATAACGCGGTACAGGATCATGAAGTTTAGACTTCCCACTATCAAGAAAGTACAAGAGTATCGTATCATGAAATTTCCTTTAAAATTTAAGTGGTGATTAGGTTAATCGCACGTTCTTTTTTTGTACTCGTAAATAACCATCCATAAACATAATATAAACAATAAAATAAAATAAACAGATCCGCCATTTGTCGTTGCATAGTTGCAAATTCCCTGGTCTAGAAGTCTATTGTGAAGCTCTATTGTTGGCATTTTTAACTTGAACCGCATAAATTGTAGTTTGTTGTGCACAGATTTTGGTAAATAACTACTGTGGATTGGTTGGAATTAGGTCACGTGATCAAATACTTTAACAAAATAACGTTTGTCTATTGAAAACATCAAAGAAGAAATTGACAAAAAGCTAATGTAACAGACTTCCACACGAAGAAAAGTTATCTGATAAATATTATCAAATTCTATTTTTGGTCAGCGCGGAAAGCAGCTGATCTTTCATTAGCGTTTGTACGTCCGTCCGTCCGTCCGTCCGTCCGTAATTCCAAGATATTTTGTCCACAGTTGTAGGCTGATTCTGCTAAATGTTGAAATAGAGCCTGTCCACAAACCATGGTTAATGTATGAATGGTACACTACAACTTGTATAAAGTAATTTAATTATCGTGCATGTGGAAAAATACAGAAAACATGCAATCCTAATTTGTGTTCCAGAGAACGACACAGTGCAGCACTCAAGGTTAGAAAATTCTTACTGCTTCTTTTTATAACGACATTGGTTTTGTGAGAAACAGTTCAATCTCATTTTCGATTTTTATTCCCTCCTCTTCTGTCCCTCCTCTCCCCTTTTTTTGTGGCCTTTTAAGTGTGTGACACACTTAAAATTTCACAAATTCCCCCTGTTGATGAAAATACAAATACACAAAATATTTCCTGGGAGTCTCAAAGAATGTAGCTATCTCTTAGCTGCATAAATTCACTTCAAACCCACACCACACACATTATATGGAGTAGAGAAAGACCCTGGTTGTGGTGGCAGTTTCTGTACTTTTAAAAATTGTTGGGTCCTGTCTCTTGTGTTTTAACTTAAGACTTGTTTGCTCCTAATTTTATTTTAAAAACAAACAAAAAACATGAATGAAAATTTACATAGTGGATAATGATGGTTGTTGGGGGATGACAAAATTTAAACTTAAATAGCAGCACCCCTATACACAATTTGCACTAATATTTACAGTCAAATAAATCAAAGAAAATAATTGATTTTGATATGAAATTTACTGTATATATACCAAGGAAAGAAAATTGCACTGGAAAAAATGGATTTCACGTATTCTTAAAATTAAATTCTTGTGAAAGGAAAGAATACTTTCTGCCTCAATGTCTGTTAAGGTATGCATGGTAATATTTAGTTTTAAAAACATATGAAGACTAATTATTTGCAAAATTAACGAAATTAAATTCCTGGGAAAAGTTCATCTTATCTCAATTCGCGAAATTAAATTTGCACGAAAACTGCTACTATGAATCAGACTATCGACCTGTAATGGTTCCAAAGAATGATTCATTGTGATTCATGTTTGCAGGGCAAGATAATCGTTGCAGGAGGGAATTGCAACTAAGCCGAATATTCCTACGACACTTCCATTTGACCTCAAATTTGTGAATGTTTGCCCATCAACTTTTGGGAGATTATCAAAATATGGGATATTGCAGAATTTCTTTTTAAATTAATCAATTTTCGTTGTTTTTTCAGGTTATAATAAAAACAAAATCACATTAATTCTTCCCACTAAAATTTCTAAAATTACTTGTGAAAATTAGTTAGAAATTCATTACTAGTGGATCAGAGATTGTATGGCAGTTATATAATTTATTTTTTGTTGACAGAAATATAAATGTCTCTCTTGAAGAATTCTTGTTGACAGAAATATAAATGTCTCTTTTGAAGAATTTCTCCTCAAATGAATGAAAAAAATAAAGAAGAAAAATAGAAAAAGTAGTGAAAATATGTGAAATGAAACAGTTGTTTGTTTTGTCTGAAAATACTTGGGCACAATGAATTTATCATCAGCAATTCACTGATTGTTGTCATTTTCTACGAAATTAAATTTTATAAACAATTATTTTTTTTTGGAATTTATGAAAAGGTCTATTATGAATTATATTTACGCAAATCTGAAACTTACCAGCAAGTCCTATAATTTGTTGGTGGCATCACCTCTGGTATTACCTTGTATCTGCTGCCAGAACTCCTCCTCAAAACTTGACCTTGTCAGAATTACCTCCGAAGTCTTTGAGCTTGTCGGCCTTATCTGAACTTGGTCAGATTTTTTACTTTCAGATATTTCCAAAAAATGATTTCCATTGGTCAATTTTGCATAGCTATATTTGTCATGTGAGAAGTATATATTCTTCAGTTGTCTTTATATGTTCTTCAGTTTTTTACTTTCGCACATATTTTGTTAGATTGGACTAAACATTTCTTTTTAATAGATTGAGTTCACAATGCATGAATAATTGTATTCAATACTCCAGTATAGAACTTCAGGTTGAAAATCTACAGTTATAAAGGATATCAGATTCGAATTAGAATTCTTTGTTTGACCCAAATTTTCTTTCTAAAATGTAGTTCTTGCCACCGCAGGAGAAAGGCTGTGAAATTTAGTAAATACACGAGGAATGTTATCTGAAGTGTTCTAGTTGTCCTTCGTAATGTATACTACTTTCCTGATTTGCCCAACCGCGCTAACCTTCAGGCCCCAGGGCCTTTTGTTATATTTTCATTTGCTTTTATTTCAAGAACGCGCGAATGTTATTTATGGAAACATTTTATCACCAGCCTCTGCTCCATTGGAAACCAGCAAAGAAGTTGAAAAATGACAACTTGTTTGATCCGTTATATAATTTTTTTGTTTTCCGACCAACAGAAAGTGACAATTTTTGCAAAATTTGTAAATTTCCTACACTTGTGCAAACTGATAACCCGTCATTCATACATTCGCTCGATTCGTGCGACTTATTTTGCACGAATTGTAAACAGGCCTTAAGAATCTTAAAAAGATGAAATTTTAAAAGAAGAATTTTGTGAAGTTTTGCAAATCAAACTTTTGGCAAGAACTTAATTTCATCAGTTGTAGTAAAATTTGTGCATTTTTCACAAACGGTTTATTGTTAAAAGAAATTCAAATTATCAACACAAATATCTTCATCAAAGTTGCAGCAGTTATATGATATAGTTTGCTGCATGATAAACACTTTAATTTTAACTACTTAGCTTAACTTGCTTTTTTGCTTCAAAGGGGTTTTATCAGGGCAGATGCTTGTAACCAGTGCGGACTAAAATCGGGATTTATCGCGAACAGAAAAAAAAAAATCAAGATATTGTGCAGTTACCATAGACTTTTTCATAAAGTTAGGGAATTTCAAAGGAGCTGTCTATAGAAAATTGTTTTGCAATAATGAATTGCTATTGTAGGTGACCGAAGCCATAGAGATTTCAGTTAATATTCAATGGAAAGGTACATAACATGAAGATAACAAAGTAAACGTATATACAAGAGCAAGAAACGACTGATGGACAGGAACAGAATAAAATGAATTCCTTGGTAGTAATTGTCTCGATATTTTACTTTTTTGTAAATAAGATCATGATGACAGAGTATGGTATAACGAGGAATCAACAAGAAAAGAGAGCGTTGTTCCGAAAAATCATTCAAAACCGAGTTCTAAAGAATACTCCTATCGCATATCATGAAACATGCGAAGCAACTTGCTGTGCAAGACAATGTCTTTTAAATCTGATCTGTCAATCTTTCTACGTTAACAATCATTTACAAAAATGTTACCTCCTTGATGTTGATAGAAACAGTAAATCATATAATGATAAGTTTGGTAGAAAAGGTGGATATTCTTATTATGATACAGGTTTCACATTAACTCATGAAGCATGGAGACACAAACCATTGGTAAGATTTACCTTCGTGTTTCTAATTGTTATTGTTATGAATTCTTAGTGTCAGTGCTATTTCGAAATAAACTCCTAATCAATTCAATTTAAATACATAAAGACCTTGAGAACGTAGGATGTAGATGTAACAAAAGGAACATATGTTAAACTTTTCTGTGACGCATATGTGATGGCTAAAGGTGGAATTTCATTGGAAATCACCATTCAGAATACAATTTTCAGGGGAAAAATTCAAAGTAGAAATCGATGCTCCTACGTCAATGGTGAAACAGTCAATCTTTGGAGTAGGTGCAACTGCGTTATGAAATTTTTCAAAAATATTATTAAAATCTGAACACCTACATAATTTACAGTTGACAATCAATAGCATTCATCAGAAGAAATCTGCTAAACATAAATAAAATATTCAAATTTTGAAAAACATATTCATATACACTTTGTTTGGGTTGGTGTAACATAAAGTTGAGTAAGGTCGTTATGAAACGTCATGATGTGGTTTTCTGCTCGAATTTTAAATTGACTATTATGGTAACAAGATCATAAACATTTGTTTTCAAAAACAACACTTTCCCTGCGTTTATTAGAAAAAATAGGGTAACTTATATAATACAAATATACCTTTCAAATACATACCACTACATACAGCTTGATAGAAATTAACCTATTTAATTAAGCGAAGGTTTTCTCCTAGTTGATGTAATAGTGGGGATGTAATAGTTGATGTAATTGGGGAATAGTTTGTGCAGAGAAAATCTGTAATAGCATAAACTGTCTGTATCACATTTACAGCTATCGTTTAGATTGAATGAGTATATAATGTGCGATTGTCTTTCTTTGCAGTCGTTGATATTTGTTTGTTTGTTTGTTTGTTTGTTTGTTTGCAGTCGTTGATATAAAATGAATACGTCCGAGGTTTTTTGTATGTTGGAGATAGTTTTGGCCATGTTAATACTAACAAATTTTAAAATTAAACAAGAACAAGAGGCTGAGGAGCACGAAACGGGAGAGCGAAGCTGAGTGAGGTTTTAGCATACTTAATAATTTAGCCGAAAAACAAAATTATTCATTGATGTTTCTTACCAAAATATTTGCCATTGACGTTTCGCGGAGGAGGAACACAAGCTCTCCCGTAATTATGTGGTGCAAAATGGTAGCAGCATTTCAAAACTAAGTCGCAATACGATCAAAATAGATTACAAACTCATTCATCCGAGTTTTGAACTTTAGTAGCCTAAGTTACATTAACCCCATTTTATGTTTAAAAGGTATTCGTAAAAGTAAATAGGGTTTAATACTGGGTTTTAAACTTTGACAAACAAAGTAAACAAAAACGTTCAAATAACAAACAAGAATAGTTATAAGGAGGTTTAATACAGTTAAAGTAAGAACCGCTTCTGATGAAGCTTCTTCTTATTAACTGTAGGTGAGCATCTAAGTATGAGGCATTACTTAGAACAAAATCATATTTAATTTCAAGTGATACCTCGAATTGGAAGTAACTGAAATCTTCCTTTTTGGATTTCATGAGAATAACATTTTCGTGAATAAGTGGTAAAATACCAACAACAAAAATACTTATTGAATGTTTTGATAAGCTTTTGAAAATTCCTAGCCTGCGTTCGTTCATTACAATTTAAATAGTTTCGTAAAGGGAATTTTGCAGAGTCTAAAACGTGGGCTAAATACCATTTCGGCCGGAGTCCAAGGAGGAGGAGAGGAGTCCGAGGGTGTTTGAATAGGGTATTCGTTTTCGCTGCTACCGTAATAAAAAAACACTCATAATTCTTTCATTTAAGGTTTCTATGTAACCATAAATGTTATAAATATGTATCACTCCTTTATTTATAACTCATTTTTTACCAATGAATGCAAATTATTATTATTTTGAAAATTTATTTAAAATTTATTTTGAACTATAATTTATGTAATCGTTAATTTTAAATTTTAATATAACCTAGCATGCACAATAATTTGTTCGGCCTGGGAACTAGGGAAATGATGAATCTATCAAAAAAATACAAAATATAATCGGATTTACAGCCATTATGTAATTTCACTGAATACGAATTATCTGCCATCAACAGATGTTATAAAACAGATGACCATTTTATCTACTTAAAGAGTCACAAAGAAAATCAACTTGGATTTTTATAAATAATGGAAAATTAATATCGGAAATATTCAGAAAAGCATTTTTCATTGGTTTCTTCTTAATTTCAATGACGTCACACAAACATTTGCAAATAACACCTGCAATTTTGCTTATATGCTGTTTCAGTTCTGCAAATAAGTGACAGAATCTAGATTTACCGAAAACACCGAATAACCTAGTTGCCATGGTTACTTACTAGTGTGCTCTTAAATTCAACTAAGATTTCTTTAAGTTTCTTTAAGAGATCCATATTTATGTAAAAATTAAATCTTGTAACTACAAAGAAGTTGTATTCTAGACAAAACGTTAATAGACGAATTAAAACTACTGGGTAGTTTATTGGTTTAAACTCTCGGTTATTTAGTATGTTTTAAAATTGAAATAAACAGCGTTAACGGCCGTACGTCAGCCACCTTCAAGTGTTTAACCAAATATTTGCTTTAGGTTATAGGATTGCCTATGACATGAAGGCTATATGTACAAATCATAGTAATCATGGAAATCTAAGAGAAACTCTTTAATCTAACCAGTATAGACGTATTCAAGGTCAGTCAAAAAAGTGGAGGAGTCCAACGTTATGATTTTCTCTTCAGTCTTAATTGTCGATTAGGTTACTTGCACGTTTTTCTTTTCTACTATAAATGACAAAACTCTCCTCCGCAAATATTGACTGAGCTCTGGCTACGCCTCTGACCAGTATGAATAAAATGAAAATGAACTTATCTTTTCTGTATTGAAAATCAAATACAAGGAAAAGTGAAATGAAAGGGGATTGAAGAATGACATAATTCAAAACATTAGAAGAAGACTGATCACCAGCAACATGTTTAATTATATAACGGTTGCAACCTTGAGAAAACATTGCACCAGATAGGACAGATGAATGTAATATCCTTGGGAAGTAAAGAGTGCATTAACCTGAAAGGCGACATGAAATTTACATTGCGACATGAAATGGCGTTCTGTTTACATGCATTTGATGTCGCTTCAAAACTCTTGTTGGGGTGGCTGTACAGATGACGGCACGAAATATTTGCACTAATCTTTTGTTTTGTGATAGTGAACATGCGTAGTTGCTCTAATGTCAGTTGTGCTTACAGGAAATTTTATCACTTAACATGAAAATCAACCCGACAAGATTTTCATATCATTTCTACCGTGGCGCTGGAGTGACGTGTTACGAATGAATTTTTTATATTTCATAAGAAACTATTAACACGATAGTTATAACACGCGCCACCACTTACAACTTTCGCCGCCACTTATAACAGGAGCCGCCACTTAACTCGACAGTGTTATAACACGCGCCGCCACTTATGACTGTTGTCGCCAGTTAACTCAAAAGTTATAACACGCGTCGCCACTTATAACACGCGCAGGCACAAAGTTGGACGACTAGGCTACAAGGGTGAAAAACGCAGTCTAGCGGAGAGCTTCAGCTCTTTGGATTGAATTTTCATACTAACTCAGATCAAATCCAAATTCATAGGAGCCGGGGAAAGAGCTAAGAATCGCGGCTATTATAGATAAGCGGCTGTCAGAATAAACTTCCGCCGTTATTAGCATTTTTTCTTCAAACTGCATTTATCTTACGGAATAAAATCATCTTTCTCACTTTCTCTTTAGCCGGGCTTTGGATGAAGTTCATGGGTAGGTATGTGATGGTGCAGTGGATAGTACCTTCGAGTCCGACCTCTGAGGCCTGTGTTCTAGTATCAATCGCGTATTTCGATACTTCACTCTGATGCACTTTAAAAGCAGCGTACCAGCCCATTTTGAGCCACTGACTGACTGCACACTGGTCTACGAACCAACCGATATGGATAATAATAATAATGTAAAGAATAAATAGTCAGGGCAAAAGGAGGAAAGTAGAGGCAAATGATGAAAAGCCGTGATTAAGGTTGTACCGCTATTGAGTCAGAAACACATGCGCAGATAACTGTCGAGTTAACTGGTGACGATAGTTATAAGTCACGGCGCGTGTTATAACTGTCGAATTAACATTTTTTTATAATATTAAACGATCATCCATAACATGTCACTCCAGTGCCACGGTACATTTCTCACATGTAAAGACTGTAAGGTTTTAACAAGAAAAATATCATGTTGCCCAACATGAAGCCTCATATCAGCAGCCTCAAATTTTGCCTTAATTCGCAAATTTTAATTTTCATGGAAAGTGTGATTTTTTTTTCAAATTCGCAAAATAAATTCCCCCAAAAAAGTTTAAATCTTTCAATTTGCGAAATTCAATTCCACAAAAATTCCTTCTTTAAAGGTCAAAGGAAGAAAAAGTGTATATATTAGGGAAAAAATGTGCACTAAAAGATTGAAAAAGATTCTCAATAACTTTGATATTTCATCATATACAATAAATTATATGCACAAACAATTTATTGACTAAAAAACTTTAACATGTCTCCCAATGGGTCATTTATGACAAAACATTGGAAAAACATTGGGAAATTTCCCTTTCCCATTATTTTAGATAACACAATGGCCGATGGTGAGAGAAATAAACAGGTTCCCTGAAATATTAGATTATTATAGTATATAGTATATTAGATTATAGCAAAAAATTGAATATCCTGCTGGAAGAGGCTACTGAGCATAACACCAGTTGAAAAAACTCAATTACCTTTCATTAGTGATAACAATTCCAAACAACCCCTTTTAAAAACTATTAAGACAGATGTTAATCTTCTTTTACCCTCCAATCTCTGTTTTCACCTTACTAAATCTTCTGCAAAACGTTTCGTTGTCCACAGGTGAACGAAACTTTTACGTCATTTTTAAAAGTAATTACCCTCCAAACTCTGTTTTCACCTTACTAAATCTTCTGCAAAACGTTTCGTTTTCCACACGTGAACGAAACTTTTACGTCATTTTTAAAAGTAATTAAACATAAGTGGCTTAAACTTAAGGAGAGCATTGTAGAAATATGTACGCACAAAATTAATGAAAACCTACACGGATGGAAATTAGGGAGATAATAGTTATTAGGGAGAACTGACAAATTGACTTTATAAATACGTATCTGTATTCTGGCATGTATCTTATATTTGCAAACTATGTATGCATTTTTATTTAGTACAACATCATGTGCAATAAAACATGCGGAGGCTGTCCATGCATTCATATAGAGGAAGAAGGAGACGTGTGTGATTGCTATTATGGAAGTAAGTTGTTCAATAAATAAGCCATTATCAAAACACCATAG
Source organism: Turritopsis rubra (assembly GCA_039566895.2). Classification (NCBI taxonomy): domain Eukaryota; kingdom Metazoa; phylum Cnidaria; class Hydrozoa; order Anthoathecata; family Oceaniidae; genus Turritopsis; species Turritopsis rubra. The sequence continues at coordinate 4,006,836 of CM077622.1, forward strand.
TAGTTTGGTAACGTTGCAGATTCTGCTGGTCTTAATTTTTATAATCTGACAGAAAAAACAGTCTAAATAAATTTATTCACAGAGAGATGCAAATGAAGGTCAATGCACTGATTGGACGATCGGTTGATAATATCAGCATTTAAGTGCTTCCAATTATTTCGAGAACATTCCGAAGTACATGTAAATTTCGGCAACTAATACCTATACAAATATTATGGAAAACGTCTTCATTTAAAAGATAGTGTTAATTTTGATAGCTGAATAAGTAAATTGAACATACCATCTCGCTATTAAATTTTTTTTCTTCAGACTAATAACCTACGATATTACTAGCTTAAGAAATAGCACCTGTTTAGCCAATCAAATTTGTTCCGCTGAACTTTCTTCTAATCTGTATCTGCACTATGTGTTAGATTTCCTTTTTGACGACATTGAAAAGACTTTTGCCTATTTACTTCGATTTACATATTTACACAATCTTCGAAAAGTCTATGTAGAGGAGTGTTTTCTATAGGATTTACAAGTAATATCGCCTGCCTTTTCAATAAAAAAAACACTCCCCCACAGAGACTTTTCGAAGATTGTGCCCACCGGGTAATATATAATATCGGTTCTTTTTACGCTCTAGCTTATACTGGTAAGAAATTACTAAGTGCTGTACTTTCAACGATATGTAAACAGAGAAAAAGCAGCTTGGACTGTGTGGAGTTTAAACATTGGTCGAATATATGACTAGGTATTTTTCGGCTATTTCGAAGACACAAAAACGAACTGTCGCACTTCTTATGTTATAAAATCATTTTGCAATTCCGCGAAAATTTGTTCCGCGAAAATCTCAGTTCGCGAATATTTCTGTCCTTAACGTACAAATTGGTTTCTGCCATAGGCGTATTCAGGGTCAGTCAAAAAGGTCGAGGAGTCCAATGTTATGATATTTCTTTTCAGTCTTAAGTGTCGATTAGGTTACTTGCACGTTTACCTTTTCTACTTTTAATGACTAAACTCTCCTCCACAAATTTTGACTGAGTTCCAGCTACGCCTCTGTCTGCTGACATGAATTCGCTTTATATCAAGTATGCCTTTCCATTTCCACAGAAGACCCTTTAAGAATTGCTACAAATAAATAGCTTTTTAAAAATATTATGTCTAATAAATATTATGTTTTAATATTCAAAAAATTCCAATCGTATTCATTTTTTTTATCTCCACTAAACTGTCAGCAGTTGTCAACAGTGCTTAAATATTGGCTTATGTAAATAAAACACAAGTATTCGACCAGCGACAAATTTTTCAGGGCGTTTTGTGTGCAGAAACTTTTCTAGAAGGGTTTTGACACCAAGTGGCATTTCCTCAGCAATAATCTCCTGATTGAAGTTTACTCTGTATATCTTGTACGCTAGAAAAATCTTGTACGCTAGAAAAATCACGTTTATTTTCCTTTTCGATTATTGTATCACTTACTCTCTTCAGCTCAACGTAAAATCAACGTTGTAATCATTATATCAATGACTTTGTTTAGATGGACGTATAAGCACAGGAAACCTTTGTTGGAAACCCAGAGATGGTTGTGGATCGTCTGATGGCACGAACATCATACTTGACGTATGCGACGATGATCCTGTATATAACTTTAAATATAACGCTGAAACTGGGGATTTGATTCATGTTTGTTCTAACAAAAGAGTATGTTCAATGAATGGGGTGTTAGGAAACAATGGACAATCGGTTGTTTTAGGAACTTGTCCAGATGATTCAACTCTTAATAAATGGTTGCTATTATTTGGTAAGTTCAAAGTAAAGAATCAAATGTTTTTAACGACTTCAGACGGCTGAATAACATCGACATTTGTCTTCCTCAATCATTTCAGGAATGTATTTGTATTATGGCATACAATGTATTCATCCCCATAACGCTATAGTGCCTTCAGGAAACACCTTGGTTCTTCATTATGGATGTGGAGGTGAAATAACTCTTCACAAGCTACAGTACCAAGGTAAGTGCAAACATTTTCGTTACGAGCTGAATATCTGTTTAATCAGTCGTTTATTTCATGCTTTTCTTTTATAATTTTAGTACCTGGAAGGGTCCTTTCGGAAATTTGGTATAATGTTAATTCACTATCAGGACTTACAGGCAGTTCTAAATTTCCCAACTCCCCTGATCGTATCGATTGGCACCATAATTTGGATATGCCCGATTGGTCTCTGTCATTCGAACTATTTGGTCAAAGACTGAGAACCAGGTTTACGTCTCCTGAGACAGGTAATCACACCTTTTTCATGACGTGTGACGATGCTTGTGAATTGTTTGTTGGTGATGATGAAAGTTCAAAGACATCAATAATACTTCAACAACTACATACAGCTAGATACGATTACCAATCTTCTTCAGCACCACAATATCTTCAGAGTGGTCAAATGTATTTCATGGAAGTATTATTTGTTGATGTGAGAGGTGGCGATCATGTTGCGGTCGGTGTTAAATTTCCAAGCGGCAAAGAAGCATTCCCAATTACAGAGAGATACTTAACTGTACCATAAATTATTTACTGCGTCCATGTAACTCTATTTAATTTTATCACCGGATTTCTTTTTCGCTAAAGATTACAACTAAATAAAGTAAGGAATTTAGTAAATTTCTGGATGCTTAAAAGAGAGAAATCGTACTTTGGAAAGGAATAACTTCAAAATCAGGTAAAATGGTCTGTCTTGGTTGATTTTCTACAATAAATGCCCCCTCTCTCAAAAGTCCTTTTGAAGGAAAGAAAATATTATTTGATTTTCGCCAAACTATTTTGTTGCATAAGATATCTTTATTTTGCTTTTAAGCTTGATCAATCTTTATCAAGCTCCTCCTTCGCTCAAAGGATAATAAGTGACGAAAAACCAAAAAATCAAGTTATCCTTTGAGCAAATTCTTCACTTTAGTAAAGAAATGTAAAGAACTCTCTCATTCTCTCATGTCACATTTGTTACGAGTTTTTTAGGGGCACCTCATTTTTTGGGTGACCACTATGAGCATCTTTGCACAATTTGAGCAAAGCATATTTTGATTAAATTATGAAGCCTCTGCGTTTGAGGGCGTTTATTGATGACTTTATCAAAAGCCAAGCCTTTCAAATATGTTTGTCGCTGAGTAACGGTCGTTAAGGCTGTTTCATTTATTTACGACAGATAAACAATTATTGGCGCAAGAAACTTGAAGGAAGATTGGTTGTTTGAATATTTAGACTAACATTTTTTCACGACACTGAATATGAGAACTATTTAACAATTTAACGAATACAGTCAAATCTTTCTATCAGAAAAATTTGGATCCGCTATAAGGTTTGGATTAAGGTTTGGATTACAAGGAGAAAAGATAACCGTTCCTGAAAAAAGTTATAAGTTTCCGTTATAAGGAGGTGTCCGCTATAGAGAGGTTTCACTGTATTTCAACTCTATTCCTCAATAGAGTAAATACAACGATCATTCTAGTTAATTTGTATGTTTATGTAATATACCATTATTGTTAGATACACCGATTGAACATTAGCATATCTGGCATTATTATTTACCAACTTATTTACTGCTTAGTTAGATCCAAGTTTCATTTCATAACCTCACAAAAGTTGTCTAACTGGAGTGTGTTTTCATATTATTCATTATTATTGACATACCTGCTGGTAACGTCGCTCTTTCTTTTTGAATTTTTGAATCTTATCAAAAGATTTATTAATATGTTGTTATTATTACGCCATTTTGGATTGTTATTCCTTTAGAAACACTGAACTAGCTCGTTTAGAATATCCACCACATAACGTATTCACACCTAAGAACGTTCTTAAGGCTTCTAAAGCAAATAGCGACTCTTTAAACAGCCACCGTCAACTCCCGCTATCTCAAACTCTCAAGGGATCGAGTAAAGTGTTCGAGATAGTGAGAAGTCGCGCTATTCTTAGTCGACGAAACGCTCAAGGGAATATAAATCTTGTTCGAGAACAGATGTTAGTTGATATTTGTCATCACTAGTTGTTGAATAATTTTAGCATTTGTGTTAATTTGACTAGTATGGTGTCAGTGATTAATGTAATTGAATAATGTAATAATAATGTAAATTAATGTAAAAGAACTCTGTATTACTTAACCGGCACACTGCTGAGATGAACTTTACTACACCATCATCACACTTGTTGTTTTATCGCTCCAAATGTAACTTTTATTTTAGATTTCATATTAGTTAAAAATTCATACAAGTTTTGTGCAAACACTTTTTTTTTGCACTTTGGTACAAAAATTTTAAATCCCTGAATCGATATTGAAATTATCAACAATAATATTATAGCTGAAATAAGATTTTGTAGAGATGCCCCTATCTGATTGAGATATTTCAATATAAGGAACCCACCCAGCAAAATTTTCAAAAAGTCTCTGTGGAGGAGTGTTTTTTTTATTGACACAGCTGGCAATTGTGCTTGTCATTCCTTCATTTTTCTTATATCGCTGTACCTTTGGATAAAATAAATAATGCAAATTTCATGATTTATCAATGTAGAAGCCTTGGGAACGAGAGTGGAGTTACCAATGACGAAGGATTTCTGGTCAGAACTGAATGGACAGTAGAATTATGAATAGTTTAGTAACAGTTTAGGTACCAAATCCCGAGATTAATCAGATCAAAAGTGTAAACGAAGTAACTTTGTTTATTCTGTTGGTACCTTTAACATATTACTTATGCATGAAGCATATCGAAAATGATCAAAATAACATATGAGCTTCAAAGTGGTATGCAGTTAACTATTCTGATGTTGTCCATTATTCATGTTTCGTACCAAACACGAATAGATTATGCCAGGATTTTCAAGAGGAGGGGGTTGGAACTTAAAAGCAGTGTGTGTGTTTGGGTGGGGTGTGAGAGTGGAGGAGAGATAGAGGGTGGTGCTTAAAAGTGAAGAAAGGGAAGGTGTTTGGCGTTAAAAAACGGGGTGGGGTGTTGGAGTGTATGTGGCCATTTTCGAGTTAATGCACAATGTTAGCATACAATTCATCTGCCGATTTCTAATGACAAAAGCTTGGTGGTAAGAACTAAAATTAATTAATATACTTTGTTTGCTTTGCTCGGATAACAAGAGTACGTCTTACTTAGACAAATAGTTTCAACCAAACCCTAACAGTTTACTGGTCAAAAGATGTCAGTAAAATGTAGGTTATCTGAACGAAGAATCATGTTTTAAATTTATGCAGATAATATTTCAAGTATTTGCAAGAATAGCACAAGAAATTGTCTTACCGTAAATGCTCCATTTAGCGCACGGGCGCTTAAAAATATCAACTTCAGAAGGGGGCGCTTAATCACGAGAATTCTAATAAGCGCACCCTTTGGTTCAGAAACGTTTTCCAATTTAGCGCGAAGAGGTAGAAGGGGCCGCTTAATCGAGCGGGGAGCTAAATTGAGCATTACCGTAGTTGTTGTGTTAACTCTTCTTCTTCACAACAACCAAATTTTAAGTAACTACTGAGAGGTTGTAATCAAAACCAGATTTCCATTTTCCAAATTTGTGTGAACGAGCGGGAAAAGGTTTTTTTTTCAATAGAGATTATCTGTATTTTATCTGTATTTTTATTTAGTTTGTTTGAGCGGCTAAAAGCATTTAATTAACCTATCAAAACATTTGAAGAACCATCTAATGCAGGGTTAGTACAGTCATGGAAAGCCACGATGAAAAGTGACTTTTTTGACCCAGTCAGGGAATTTGTCAGAAAGTCAGGGGAAAATGACGCAGCGTCAAGGAAAACTTTTCCAGAACGCAAAATACAATATAGGTTGATTGATTACTCTCTCTGCTATTGGCTTCAAGGAAAGTTGTCGGAGCAACTCTTTTGGTTGTTTAATGTGGCTTGATCATGAAATTTTATAAGGTGTTGCATCAAGTTGTGTGGGGAACGGAAAGCCAGTGCGAAACAAATTTATTTTACAAGAAAGTCAGAGAAGAACATATCATTCTTGGGATTTGATTCAGGGAAAATAGTATACTTTTCAAGGAAACGTCAGGAGATTTTTTAGGTTTAGAACTAAATGAACCCTGTAATGAGTAGCTAGCTAGATGGTGTATATTTAAAATCTTTCAAGAAGACAGACACAGCGCCAAACAAACAAAATAAATGGATATGTTTCAATTTAGCTAAAGCAAATAGCATTAAACTAGGAGCAAAAACTGATAATACGCTATTTTTCACCGAATCTACCGAATTGTCTTTAGGAAAAAAAAAGTATGCCTGCCCTTTCCATTGCTAATAGGTATTTATACCATTTATACGTTACATTAGGGCAGAAACACACTAATACATATATGTCGTCGTGTATCTTCGACTGTTGTGTGTCACCACGTCATTCTTTGCAAGGTTCATCATCCGAATCATAATCCTCGGGGTAAATCAATAAGCCCGCTTATTTAATCAGACGAAAAATACTATATTTATGAGACGTAAAATTTCCACTTTGAATTGGACGAATCAGTGCACCTTTTATCAAACGAATAATATAATTCTCTCGAGACGAAAAGTGTCCAGTTCAATCAGACGAAAAAAACACTTTCCATGTGACGGAACTCATCCACTTTGAACGGACGAATAGCATCATTTTGTGGTCAGACGAACATAAGGTTTTGCAATAAAAGCCCCCTCATACCGAAACAGGTGGTTATCTAGTTGGAACGAATGAATGAATTTTATTGGCCACCGATTATCAAAAATGCCTACAAACCATTCAAAGGAAAGACATCTATTCAGCTAAAATTATTATTAAATGTGATATCGATATATCCATTCGGCAAAACGCTTAAAATCGTCAATATTTAAAGCGTTCTTATATGTTAAAGCTGAAAGAAGAAAACGAAAAAAATAAATAAAAAATAAATGAACTCCTTGGTAGTACAGTGGAATCTGTCTAAAGCAGACACGGTATAAAGCGGACATCTGTTTAAAGCGGACGCAATCTCGTGGAACGGAATGATTTACGGTCAAATTCTCATAAAAAATCTCTATAAAGCGGTCAGTTATAAAGCGGACACTTTTTTTTTGCACCAAATGAAGGTTTCCCCTAAAAAATCTCGGCATAAAGCGGACACAAAGTAACGCAATATATCTTTCATCAATTTGTACATTTTTCAACTTTTTTGTTTACAATTTCAAGTATTTTTTTAATGTTTTTTTCGCTCTCATCGACAGTGAAAGCCAGGCTATGCTCTCGACCATCACTAAGAAGGTTGAGGACATGCAAATTGCTAACAGAAAACAAAAAACATCACGGACTTCTTTACATCTCAGTAGGATTATTGTAAAAGACTTTTCATGTTAGATATTTGTTCTCTTAGCTGCATTTAAAGTGCCTGTTTTTGTTCCGTTGTTGTTGTTGTTTTATAGCCTGAGAACGAAGTGAACTATACACGAGATAAAAATACAGCTTTTGGTAAATTTGGACCATAAAAATCAGTTTTAGGAAAACTCTCTATAAAGCGGACATCTATCTAAAGCGGACACTTTCTTTCGCACCAATGGTGTCCGCTTTAGACAGATTCCATTGTAATTGTCTCGTTATTTTATATTCTTGCAAATAAGTTCATGGTGACAGAATATGGCAAATCGAATCAACAGGAAAAGAAAGCGTTGTTCCGAAAAATCGTTCAGAATCGAGTTTTAAATTATTCTCCAATCGCATTTTTAGTGTAAAGCAACCTGATGTGCAAGACAATGTCTTATAATTCTGATTTGTCAATCCTTCTACGTGAACAATGATTTAAAAAAATGTTACCTCCTTGATGTTGATAGGAGCAGTAAATCGTGTAGTGATCCGTTTGTTAGAAAAAGCGGATACGTTTATTATGATACCGGTTTCACACTAACTGAAGCAGCATTGGTAAGCTCCACATATTTTTTCAGTCTGATTGTCTCCATGTCGTTGCTATAGGAAGAACTCACAATTTGAAAGCATTTCTGTTCTTTGGTAGAAAAAAATAAATTTGTTTGGCGAACATGTTTACAGAGATCTTTGGAAATTTATTTGCAGAATACATAAAATGATTTTAAAGGCACCTGTTCTGGAAGTTTCAAAAATAACGTATGAAATACGCTTAAGCGTAGAAAAAAAGAACCAATCTTGGATATGGAGAAGTACTACAGGTGCCTCGCCAGTTAATAATTTCCGGATAAATAAAGTTTGTGAACGTGATTAAAAAGGAACTTCTTAAAATTTAAAGAATTGTAGATCGAAATTATTCTTTCTTCTGTCTGTTCCAGGCACAATTATCCGAGTTCTTTGGAAAAATGTTCTTAAGGTGGTAAAATGGCCACAAACGCATTTTTTTTATTTTTATGGTAAGACATAACAGATTGAAACCACACTTGATGAAAAAAATGTTTTCGATATCTCATGAATAATTAATGCACAAGTTGCTCTTGCGCTGGGAGTTTTCTAGAAGAGAGGCGTTGTTTGAAGAGCGTTGTATTGCACTGAAATGAAGCATAAGAGGCCGGAGCGTGCAATGAGAGACGAAAATTTGCCCAAAATCCCATTTTAAGAAAATTAAGACTATTAAATTTCGAATCTGTTCAAATTGGTCAATCTTGGGCAGATTGGACGACCCACTGTGCAGCTGGATAATCGAGCCTAACAAAATCGTTCCACTCATTGCATAGCTGCAACTGCTAGGAACATTTCTGCAAAAGTAGCAGCGCAATTCCATCAATATTTCTTGAGATATCTTTCCCAGGGATTCCGAAATACAACTTTTACGTTTAAACAAAAATAACAGAAATATTGAGAGCTTTCCGGGTTTTCAAGCCTGTCCACAACTTCTGAAGCTAGAAAACTGATTTGGTGCAACGTATTGCTTCCAAAGATGCCCCTACACCCCTAAGGGCAAAGGGCGCGTATAGAAAGCCTACTTATATTTATGCTCATTTGCTTTTGGAACGCTTGTGGCGAACAGAGGCCCAACAAGACATAAAATTTATGTGGAAAACTTTCTCAAAACCTTTTCAGTGTCTCTTTAACATAAAAGCTCACATCTTATATTAAGAATATCAAGCTTTTTTCTTCTGAACTATGAATATTGTTGGTTGTTGACTGGACATTTTATTTGAGAAACTATCTTTAAAAAGTCAACTGACTGTAACTTTTTCTCTTTCAATTCGTTTAGGAATCTAAAAGTGAAAGGGTCCTTTCAGAAATTTGGTATAGTGTTAGTTCACTATCAGAACAAACAGGCAGTTCTAAATTTCCTTGGATATGCCAAATGTTGGCAGTTCGATGGATTATTTTGGTCGAAAACGGAGGACCAGGTTTACGTCTCCTGAGACAGGTGCTCACACTATGAGCATCACTATGATAAACAACACTATGAACGTCACCGTGTGGATAATTTTTTTTGACTTTTCGGACGAATTTAATTTCGCGAATGAGTCAAGTTTGTCTCACTTCGTGCTGATTTATTGTCGCGCGAAGGCAAAAAATACAAAGTTTTGGGGAACGTGGTGGTAAATGAGGATAGTCGTCAGAAGAAGAAAAAAGATTGAAATAATTTACATTGATTATAGTAAATTGCTTGAGCCAATTTTGTGCTCGAAATAATGACTAAAACAAACTTTTGTTTCTTGTTTTTGTGACTAAAAATCTTAAATTTTTTTTTGCGCAGATTTAATTTCGCGGGCGAACATTTTTTTGATTTTTCGCGCATTTTGTCAAAATCCACGAAAATAAATCCGCGCGAATATTAATCCACTTAAGGTGAGTTGGAGAATTTAGGCAATAGCGATGGATACAATATCATCTTTAATATCTGACGTGAGTCGGCACCACAAAGTGGCTGACGTTTTTTGGATCCAAATCGGCCACGAGGTATCTGGCAAAATTTTGACCTTTGGAACTGTGAAGGTCAAATCATGACGTCAGCAAAATCTTTTATCAACGATATCTCGGTAACTGTGATTCCATACATTTTTTGATCAGCTTTTCGAATTCGAATTTCGAAATATGATACCACTCTCAGTTCGTTATTCTATAATATTAATTTTTATGAGTAATTAAAACTTTCGCTTACTGCGCAACCTTTTCGATTCGCACTTTTTTACTCTCACGCTTTGTTCCACGAAAGCGAAGCATCTCCACTTAACTTAGGCCGACACAGAATTTCATATTCTTCTCAATAGCACAAATGAAGCATTTCAATTGATATTTTCTGCGCACCATCATAGTTAAACAGACAATTTTTTCTCACCTAAGTTAGTGGGGGCATTCCTTACAAATGTTTTGTTAGTGAGGTTAGAGTCAGGTTACGCCTCATTCCTTCAAAGGTTTTTTATAAGCAACTGTGTTACCTCTAGCAGACAGGTTCAGGTACACTCGCTCAGGACCGAATATATTAAGCATCGTCAGACAGAATCAAGAACTGGAAATTTTTTACTAATGATTGGAATATTTGACTGATCACTGCAGTTCCTAAAATAGGAATCACAGATGGAAATTTCCGCGATAGAAAAGTGCCTAGACAGCATGGGAGTCAATTCCTGAAAATATTAATAAACTATTGATTGCATATTTGCTGACTTATGGACAGATCCTTGCCAATTATATTAGAGAAAGAGACACCTTTGTAGTTAATATACCAAGAGAACAGAAATATATGCCCTCTCCATAACCACCTTAAGGAGATCTTTAGCTTCAAAGAGAAGGCCTACCTTCTCTTAGAGGAAAAGCAAGTATAAGGATATATTTGCTTTGATTTTGAGCCTGGAGTGGTCCTCAGTGCATTTGTAACAGCAAACTCATGGCTTAATTTCAAATGTTCAAGTGATATTTCTAGTTAAAGTAACTGTAGTAGTAGTAGCAGTAGTATTCCAAGGGTGTTTTAATATGGTATTCGCTTTCGCTGCTACCGTAATAAAAGATAAACAATTCAAAAGCTGTTGGAAGACGACCAACTGCTCCGTATTAGATGTACACACAAGAGAGAGATCACATGAGAGAGATTGAGATGCTGATTATTGTTTTACAGTTTTACAATTTTACAGTTGGTGTTGATCAACACAGGGGCTGGTGGCGTGATTGGACATCCACTACATTTACACGGGCACAGTTTTCATGTCCTGAAAATGGAATTTTACAATTCAAGTGATTATTTATATTATCAAGTCACTCATCCACATATAGACTGTGGTGGAAGTAAATTGAATTATTGTAATGAAGCCAGATGGAAAAACAGCACCTGGCAAAATGGTAACATACCAGGATTAAATTTAAAAAATCCGCCTAGAAAAGACACGTTGTATGTACCCACGGGTGGTTACGCTGTGGTACAGTTTCGCTCGGACAACCCTGGCAAATGGTTTATTCACTGTCATGTACAAGAACATCTTCTAGAAGGAATGGCTATGGTTATTTCGGAGGCTATAGAGCATGTTCCTGATTATATTGTTAGGTATTATTTTCGAGATATCACAAGGATGATGAGGTAGACTAACGCCCGCTGGTCACCAAGCCAGTATTTCACTGGCCTCGGGCTTTTCTGTTCGATTGAAACACTCTCACTGACCGAAACAAATTTTACGTTTTACTGCACGAACTTCTGGCAGCATGAAATAGTGTCAAACCACCACAAGTACATAAAAGGATGCATTTGTTCTCGAAATCACATAGGCGATTAATTGAACCAATTTTGCTTCTACGACAAATCAAATTGTCAAAACAAAGAGAAATCGATCAAATTCTGTTTAAACTCTTTGATTGTTAGGAAAAAAATTATAATCGAATAATAATGTAAATTATAATCGAATAATAATGTAAAGGAAATTTTCACGCGGATTTATGTTTTCGAAACTATTTCAAAGTTCTTTACAAACTAAAACAGTAGCCAAAATTCAAAAGTATTAAGATTTTAACCTATGCGAGTCGAAAATTTCTCTTGCTCTCCCCCCCCAAAATTAGAAAAATTGCAGAATAACAGTGTCTGGGTAAACAAGAGCGCGTACCAGTTAAAAGATTTAGTATGTTTCGCTAAAATAGAAATAATAAAACTAAAAAATAATAATAAGCAGACTGAAAAATTAACATGGAAGCTAACTAAAATTAAAATCAAACGGTTGAAATCTTTTACGAAAAGACTTGGCTTGCGTGCTTTCATCTTCTTTAGATAATTTACATTTTTTCCAGTCTATTCTGTCCGGTATATTTAATAAGGATGGACTGGCCAGTACTTCCCTAAAAAAACGAAGAAATACAGTTTCCAAGTAGCTGCTACAAGGTTTAAACCATGAAAGAAAAACGAAAACGAAAACGAAAACGAAAAGTTGTCCTTATTCGTATCATGGGCGAGAAAAAAACTTTCGCGAATGACAATTATTGGAAAATTCTATGGAAATATATTCTTGTGGAATTGTATACAACGGAACGAATATAAGCGAACAAAATTGGAAAATTCAAATAAATTAGTCGCTTTCAATGAACGTCATGTTCCTTTTCTAAAAGTAAGCGATGAATGTATTTTGAACACTAAGAAACTGGAAGCCTTATTAGAGTGTATACAACTGTCAATTTCTAACCAGCTGAACTTATTGGCTAAAACCTTTTTAATCCGTGTGAAAGAATGAATCGTAGCTGTCCCTTACGCTCACTTACCCAGACAAATTTAACAAGGTTTACACTACTAACTTCGCTGGTTAGAGATTGATAGATGAACTGTATGTTACATGTACAGATCCAATAAATCGTAAAAGTGGGAACTAAGCCTTATTGCGTGGACAGATTCAACGATGCAATGTGAACGGAACTCATAATAGCTAAATTAATAAGATCACCGGTTCCACCTATAAGAATTCTACCTACCTTCCAAATTGAAGAGACATTCGGCCTTTGACTTTATGTAATAACTTATTACCATCCGGTAGTTCCACCCAGAAATAAGGGGTTGTGATAGCAACCAGCTATAAAACAAACCAACACAGTATTAATCAAATAGATATATAACAATCTTCAAATGTGAGCTAGATAGTATTCCAATGATCGTCATTGGTAAAAAAACTGTTTGTTTGTTACTATGTATAACTTAAGTATCATAATCAAGTTATCCAATGAAAGGAAAGACGCTCAAAAAGTTATCCAATGAAAGGAAAGACGCTCAAAAAGTTATCCAATGAAAGGAAAGACCCTCAAAAAGTTATCCAATGAAAGGAAAGACGCTCAAAAAGTTATCCAATGAAAGGAAAGACGCTCAAAAAGGAGCAATCTATTTCAAATGAAGGAACGTGCTCAGGACAGTCAACATCGATTTGCAACCCATAATCTACTAATCTTTTTAAACTAATTGCAATTCGTACACAACCTTTCGAAACTTTAAACCGTTTCTTTACTTAAAGCTGTCTCCTTTTATACCTCAGTAATGTCTTTGTCGTCAGGTACCTCAATGAACTCCATATGATTGCTTTCACCCAGATCCAGAAAGGTATCTTTAACATCTTCAGATACGTCTAATGGTAAAGCCGCAACCTCAGAAAAAAGAAAGAAATCAAAGCTGTCAATCATGCAAAATCACGTGATCGTGTAAACATTCGATTCGATTGAAATTGCTACCTGTAGTTGTAGATGCTGTGTGTAAAAGTTTCTTTCAAATATGACCATGGCTTTACCTTCCTTCGCGAACATTTTGCGCAACCCATTTTTATACCTGTCGACTAGTTGAGGAAAAACTATACAGTGTAGCCACAGTTGGCATGAACTTCAGGCAGATTTCGCAATTAATTAAACAAACTATCACCGGATTAGTAATAGTACTAGTAATCACATGCTAGTAATCACATGCTAGTAATCACATGGTTTTGAGGGTGATTTGGGATAAATCAACCAGAGCAAAGTGAGCATGATTTCAATGTTTTTTTAAAAAAACCGAGGAGTGATTTTTCCAAAAAATTAGCTAATCAATTTGTTTATCAATCATTGTCAAGTCATTGTTTGGTATTTTCTTTTACCATCTCAGAAACGTTCTAAACTTAAAATTAGAAACTCGTCCAATTTAATGCCTTCCCTTCCAAACATTTCTATTTTTTGTTCCGGATGATTTCAAGCTCCGGTTGATTTCAAAAGAACAACCTTGAATTTGTATGGTGTGACGTCTGATGTAATTTCAAGTAAACATGTAATTGATTACCATAATTTAGATTTAATAAAGTACAGTCAAACCTTCGGGACCAAAAAATATATGTCCGCTATAAGGTGTTCGTTAAGTATGTGGACTTCAAAGAAAAATAGGAATCCGTTTCTGGAAAAAGTGTCCGCTTCATAGGATGGTCCTCTATAGAGAGCTTTTCATGTATACAGTTTTATATACGGAGAAAAGATACTTTTCCATTTCCATCCTCACTTCCTAAATAAAAAAACTCTTAGTAAACATTGTTCACATAATCTTCGACAAGAAAGACCTTGATAACATACATTCAAAGGCTGCTTTTACACGCTGTTGGAGGATTTGCAATAATCGTTTTTCTTATTCCCACGTTAAACCAGCCCACTGGGCAAAATTTTCAAAAAGTCTCTATGGAGGAGTGTTTTCCTATTGAAACAGCAGGCGATACTGCTTGCCATTACCTATAGAAAACACTCCTTCTCATAAACTTTTTGTTGATTTTGTCCACTGGGAGACAATACTTACATCGGGTGATACTACTGTCGAGTTATGGTGTGCAACGGGACATATTAGGACGTTATCTTCATTAAGAGCTCCTTTCGCCAACGCCACATAACACTAAGGAGAAAGACAGTAGAAACAACGATTCAAAGACATATATATCCAATGGACCAAATCATAGAAAAAAGGGTTAACGAACATGTGTACATACTACAATCATCAGAAGAAACTGTGCAAATGTTTAATTTATAATGTTTTAAGCGCTTAGGAGATGGAGACAGACTAATTACCAATTACCAATTTATATCCCGGCTAAAAACCTTTTGTTCTACCAATATAAAGATGTAGAAATCTCCATCTGTTTTCCTTTTTATTCAAAAACAATTATTTTAAGAACTCCGCAATGTAAGAGTCTCCTTCATTCTATTTATATTTTTTATGACGTCCATTAACCAATTACAGTTGTTTATAAAAGAATCGACATTGGTTGGGCTATAAAGGTAGTTTTAAACCAACCAATGTCCACAGAACATCGAAACTGCCTTTTATTATCAGACATCTGTGATTTAAACAATTAAGAACACCAATTAAGAGCACCTGAAATGGTGGCAAAATGCAAGAAAATATGACAAACTTTTTGCTGTCCATCTTCCATAACACATTTACCGCAATTACTTGAATGAGAACCCTCCCTCGAATAAGCGTCCCTCCTAGAAGTGCGATTTCGAAATAAGCGCCCCGAAACGTAAATTTCATATCATTGTAGTAAATCATATGTTTACAATATAAGAAACATCCGAGTTTTTCTCATTACCTCGCATAAAAGGAATACATAATCGATTCAAACCCCGTGGGCAAAATCTCCAAAAAGTCTCTGTGGAGGAGTGTTTGTGGAGGAGTGTTTTCTGTAGGAATGGCAAGCAATATAACCTGCTTTTCTATTAAAAAAACTCCTCCATAGAGACTTTTGAAGATTTTGCCCACTGGGAAGTAGCCCATAACACCAATAAACCTAATTGTGACAGAATCATTAAAGTTATAATTATCAGTATAAAATTATATTTAAAATTATAATTATATTTAAATTATATTTATAATTATATATATATTTATTATAATTTATATTTAAATACCTGTTCACCAACACTTACAACCAAGTGCTTTTCAACGCCTTTACTACCCAGACAAAACCAACAAGCTGATGACAAGGCAGCTAAACATCAACAAAGTCAAAAATGAACAGGCACAAATGAAACGTTCAACACTACAGTAGACACAGCAGAGTTGCAACGAAACGGGAATTAGTGAATTTAAGAAGAACAACACTGACGTGGTCCCTTCGGCATTTTTCTTTCGCGTACACCAGTAGGATTATCTATAGAGAAAGAAACGAAATGTTTATAGGCAGGCATTCACTGCTGTTTAATAGAAACCTTAATAAGCAAAAAGGAGATAATCGTACAACAACAATAACAACAACAACAACAACAACAACAACAACAACAACAACAACACGCGAGTGCTTGAAATAAATTAACTAGCCAAATAAATAAATTAATTAATTAAGGACAAACGTAGATCGTTAAAATTAACAATAAGCGTTTTTTTATAAGCATCAGTAAAATTTAGTCCAGCCTCAGTGGTGCTTAACTTACCAATTTGAAGCTCAAATGATGCTTAAAGTGATGCTTCCACAAGTTAGTTATTTTAAGTAAGCTTTGTTTAAAGTGTAGAGGTGGTATTATTCGAAATCGAATAATACATTCGAATGTTTTTAAATGAATTTTGAATTAGACCTTTTTCAAATTTTATTGGTTTATTTGATTTCACTGCCACTGTTATCTTGTATACTGCAATATGCCGTTTCGTCAAAAAACACTTGGCGCCTATGACTTTACAAAATCTGTTAACATCAAAATCAAGTGCTTATATTCTATCTCTGTAAAATTTGCAGGAATCCAAATATTTGGAGCCTCATTTAATCTTGCTAAAATAAACTGAGCCTCGGAAAAGCTGGCGATGCAAATGAAATGATGAAAATGAAAATGAAAATAATGAAAATAAAAGACGATCAAGTTAAAGGACTGGCAATTTCATTTTCTAAAAGTTTATCCCAAAAACGACTTGAACACACGAGTTACATGAACATTATATATACTCACTAGATTTTCGTTTTAAGTCTTCGTTTTTGAAGAAGAATTGCTGTGGTTGGTCAGTCTGAAAATGAAGAAAATAAGATTTCAGTACAGGCTGTCCTTAATAATTCGATGTCTTATAACGAATAGAATGTTCATTGTTTGTAACTAACACTCGACAACGTAAGGCTTACGTAAAGCTGTAAGTACTTGAAAATGCTACGTTGCAAAATGCAAGGACATTCACAACACTGCTTGGTACGATAAAATCGATGACTTTAAACAAACACAAATTCCTTGCTATTATAGAACCGGTTTTCCATCAGAGGGAATATTTTACGCGAAGCGAATTTTCTAATGAAATTTGTGTTGGAATTCGTACGAATTTTCTGACGAATATTTTTAATATTCAGAACTCGATTTCAATACAAAAATCCGCTCCGAACGAAATATTCCGCCTAATAGAAAGTCGCCTTAAGAATTGATTGAAGGGTAAAGGAAGAATTGATTGAAGGGTAAAGGAAGAATTGATTGAAGGGTAAAGGAAGAATTCATCAAGAATTCTTCAAGGAGAACAGAACGTCTGAAAGACAATCATTAAATAGTTACGTCAAATCTATCAGTTGAAATTAGCCATGTATTAATCAAAAGATGATTAGAGAGTAAAATATAGTAGAATATAGTAAATAATATAGAAAAATATAGTAAATAATATAGAAAAATATAGAAAAATATAGTAAAATAAATGAAGCTGTGGAAGGCTTCTGCTGAAATATATAGTCTTATTAAAAATATGTTTTCTTGTTTACCCTTGTTTACCCTTGTTTACCCTTTTCTTGTTTACACTTGTTTACCCTTGTTTACCCTTTTCTTGTTTACACTTGTTTACCCTTTTCTTGTTTACACTTGTTTACCCTTTTCTTGTTTACCCTTGTTTACCCTTTTCTTGTTTACACTTGTTTACCCTTTTCTTGTTTACCCTTGTTTACCCTTTTCTTGTTTACACTTGTTTACCCTTTTCTTGTTTACACTTGTTTACCCTTTTCTTGTTTACACTTGTTTACCCTTTTCTTGTTTACACTTGTTTACCCTTTTCTTGTTTACCCTTGTTTACCCTTTTCTTGTTTACCCTTGTTTACCCTTTTCTTGTTTACCCTTGTTTACCCTTTTCTTGTTTACCCTTGTTTACCCTTTTCTTGTTTACCCTTGTTTACCCTTTTCTTGTTTACACTTGTTTACCCTTTTCTTGTTTACCCTTGTTTACCCTTTTCTTGTTTACCCTTGTTTACCCTTTTCTTGTTTACACTTGTTTACCCTTTTCTTGTTTACACTTGTTTACCCTTTTCTTGTTTACACTTGTTTACCCTTTTCTTGTTTACCCTTGTTTACCCTTTTCTTGTTTACACTTGTTTACCCTTTTCTTGTTTACACTTGTTTACCCTTTTCTTGTTTACCCTTGTTTACCCTTTTCTTGTTTACCCTTGTTTACCCTTTTCTTGTTTACACTTGTTTACCCTTTTCTTGTTTACCCTTGTTTACCCTTTTCTTGTTTACACTTGTTTACCCTTTTCTTGTTTACACTTGTTTACCCTTTTCTTGTTTACACTTGTTTACCCTTTTCTTGTTTACACTTGTTTACCCTTTTCTTGTTTACCCTTGTTTACCCTTTTCTTGTTTACACTTGTTTACCCTTTTCTTGTTTACACTTGTTTACCCTTTTCTTGTTTACCCTTGTTTACCCTTTTCTTGTTTACCCTTGTTTACCCTTTTCTTGTTTACACTTGTTTACCCTTTTCTTGTTTACCCTTGTTTACCCTTTTCTTGTTTACACTTGTTTACCCTTTTCTTGTTTACACTTGTTTACCCTTTTCTTGTTTACACTTGTTTACCCTTTTCTTGTTTACACTTGTTTACCCTTTTCTTGTTTACCCTTGTTTACCCTTTTCTTGTTTACACTTGTTTACCCTTTTCTTGTTTACACTTGTTTACCCTTTTCTTGTTTACCTTGACACACTTATTATTGACTACTTGCTTACATAAAAATGTAGTAAAATAAAAATAGTAAAATGTTGTAAAATGGGATCTTAAACATGTAGAAGAAGAGTGTTAACCAAACAAGAATTCCCCTTACATCGCTTTGTTGATCGAATTTTCCGGTCAATACTTCCTTGTACGGAAACTCTGTCACCTCGTCTGGTTGTTTAATAAGTTCCTGTCGGTCCAATCGACTCATTGGTGTGATAACAAATGCATATACAGCCTGAAAGCAACAACAACAACAACAATTAAACAAAAGTCCCTGGTAATATTCGTATTGGCTTTGATGATTCAGCTACGGCTGTTGAGAAAACTGGCAGAAGACTAACATGCAAGCAAATACAGACAAAAAATAAGCACCAAGAAAAAAATTCTTAGTTTTTACAAATATTACTTTCGAAGTGAAAAACACCTTGTAAAAGCATAATCAATACACAAGAGATACAGAGAATCTCGATAGAACGAACACCCGTTATAACCAACTTGGTTCTTAATCCCCTCCCTTAACAAACGCACTTCAAATCTTTTTTTGTGTCCCTCAATGGGTTCTTTATATCGAGAGTTCACTGTATTTGTATTTCTGGATTCAGCTAACGCTCCTTCAAAATAAAAACCAACTACAGATAACAAATAGGCTTCTCTTATTATCTGAGCTACCTTTTCGTTTTTGGGATTATTTAACGGGGCCAGGGCGATGAACCGTGTCACGTGGCGTTGCTCTTCCCTTAGAACAAGATGGTTTCTAAATGAATAATTAACCATGACAACAAGTGTCAACAATACAGAGACAGTAAAGAAGTACGCATGATTTCTAAAAGAACGAAATATATGGCCAAACAGTCTATAACAAATATTTCAACAACTTCCAATGCATTCCCCAGGAACATTCCGAACTTTTTTCATAATACAGAGACAGTAAAGAAGTACGCATGATTTCTAAAAGAACGAAATATATGGCCAAACAGTCTATAACAAATATTTCAACAACTTCCAAAGCATTCCCCAGGAACATTCCGAACTTTTTTCATAATACAGAGACAGTAAAGAAGTACGCATGATTTCTAAAAGAACGAAATATATGGCCAAACAGTCTATAACAAATATTTCAACAACTTCCAAAGCATTCCCCAGGAACATTCCGAACTTTTTCATAATTTTTCAATGCAGTTTCGCAGTTGTGTTGTACCTGTAGGGTGTTCGTTCAAAAAATGATTCTCCATGACACGTGACGTGGTAACGAGGTTTTATTGATGCTGCCAACGATGACACAAGTCCCGATGGATTGTCAGGAGAAATCTAGATGCCAACAAGAATTGGAAATAGATGAAATCAAATGCACTAGCCCAAAATAACAAAGACTCTTCTTCAAAAAGTCTATGTGGACGAGTGTGTTTTTTATTGAAACCGCAGGCGATATTGCTTGTCATTCCTATAGAAAACACTCCTCCCCATAGACTCCATCCACAAACATCTAACGCCAGCCCTTTTACTGACAAGTCATAAGAAGCAATACCAGTATAAGCTAGAGCGTAAAAAGAATCGATATTATATATTACCCAGTGGGCAAAAGTCTATGTGGAGGAGTGTTTTCTATAGGAATTACAAGCAATATCGCCTGCCTTTTCAATAAAAAAAACACTCCCCCACGGAGACTTTTCGAAGATTGTGCCCACCGGGTAGGAACGGGAAAGAGTTACACAGGTTTGAGTTATAAACGGTTGGTGACCTTACTTTCGTTTGGACATTTTTGTTGATATTTTTAGGCCATGATGACGTCAATAATATATCAACACCGACAAAAGCTTCTTCCCTTTTGGCTTGTTCCTCTAATGTACTGATATCTGCCATCGTGAAGGAACTATCTGGCTACAACATAATCATAAAGAAAAACAACAGTAAAGATTTACGTTCAGAAAACATTCAATGTATTGAGACAATGTAAAATAGATACTGAAAACACGCCATCCGAATGAGTTGCGCATCGCTAGACATCACCTGTCACAAGCCTCAGAAAAAGCAGAATAAAGAATTGGCTTCATATGAGAGTGGGTGTTAGGTAGCGCTAAACGGGGTTCAGTGAATTCGAACAAGAGAACTGTACTTGAGCATACACCAATTGAAATCAAACCGACTCGCCTCCAGAACGGTCGGGTTCCGTAGTCCAAATGGGAGCATTAAATGGCCTAGGACCTACTACGCAAGACCCTCATTGCTAACAGTTCTATCGGAACTGAAGAGGTTATCCTGGGTAAACCTTATTAATAATAATAACAACAGTATTCACACTTACAGATGATCTTTCTAAGCCACTCAAATAAGCAATAACAAGTCCACTGCTCGTCTTGAATATTCCTTTACGACCTGAAACGCGAACACACACATACACACCACATACATTATTGACCCAGTCAAACGTTAATGACATTATCCAGATATAAGTGGTAACATTTTAGGAGACACATGCTTCATAATTTCACTGTGCTCATGTTCCCTGACCACTCCGTTCGATGTTGAAGACTATCATATAACTAGATCAGTATTTTTGGAAACACACTGGCGATCTTATGATAACAACATCAAATTTGTAATACCATCATTGTTCATACCTAGATACAGCAAATTTTCGCATAGTTCTTCACCGTCCTGAAGTTTGTCTTTCGTGTAGAATTGCTCCAATTCTGTAGATGTTGGACCAAGGATGTAAACCGGAACATCTAAATTGACATAATTCAGTATGGATTATAATTATAAAAGTTGAACCATTCAACTTTCTGCTGTCTGCAAAAAGGACGCAAGACCAGAAAAATTTTTCCTGCTGTTCTAAACTTCACTCTAAAATGAATACACGCTCAGTAACTCTGATTACGTTTTCTTTTTTCTTTGTGATTATGGTGAAAGTTAACAACAAAAAAGGTTACTTATCAAGACAAAAGCCGGGATGCATCTTCGATGGGCAAATTGCGTCAGTGACCCTTCTACCCCAATTAAATATTTGCAATAATATTTTATTTTATATTTTGAAGCTTTGATCATTGTCGATCAGACCTTCAGTTCACAGCTCTCATCTAGTACCTTATCCTACCTTATTTATTAGGTCATTGCTGACCGTGTCAACGTTGGTCGAGCTATTATTCGTGTCATTGTAGACTCTGGTCATTGCGGACCTTTTTACTACCGTCATTGTTGGCATATATGCCGGTGCGATACCTCCCGCACGTCCCAAGTCATACTTTCGTGTTTTCTCTGCGTCCACATGCCCCAGCCTGTTAATGGTAGTTAAGTTTCTTAATACGAACCTAACTTGATATTTTTCTGAACTTCTTTCCAATTTTCTTTACATTGTGAGGATGGGTTGAAGAAATTGCCACATGAGATAACCATCTGAATAACATGTTAGGATAATAATTAACAACTGTCATATAAAAAACTACTTGTGATGAAGGGATCATAAGAAACATTTGAAAGAATAAATTGAAGAATAAATTTTTCAGGAAAATGAATGAATAAATACAATCTGGATATATCAAACGCGTGATAAATGTTCAAATTTATTTATTTTTTCATGATGTTGCCTCTATAGTAATCTTAACTGGTGAGTCTATCGTCACTCCGGTCTATAATAACCCTATACTAACTGGCTATGAGGGCATTACCGGAGAATATTGAGTGACGTTAAAGAAAAGCCCGAGATTGCGACGGAAGTCAATATTCGAAGTTATTTCCCGCGTAGCAGGGTTGTATTCGATACAAAAAATTCGCGCGATCCTATTGGTCAATTACGCTTTAATGTGACGTCACTCCGGTCTATACTGACCGGTACAGCCCGCTGAAGTGTCATGGCAACAATATTTTTTATAAAATAAGAGCCGTGAATATAAACAAACACAGAAAAAACATAGATAGATAGACAGAAAAGATATTGTTGGGACAAATAATAATAACTGATAACTGAAACAGTTAAGGAACTCATTGCATTGCATTTTTTCTATTTTTAATAACAAATCGAATGTCACAAAAATGAAAAAGAAAAGTTTGTTTACAATTTTTTTTGTGTACGAAGCGAAGTATAATTTATCACAAGCTCGGGCTTTACTGACGTCAGTCAATATTCTCCGGTAATGCCCTCATAACCAGTTAGTATAGGGTTAATATAACGAGGAATGGAGGTGAAAAAAGAGCGCTTTTATCTCATTTTACATTTTACTTAAAATGACATAAAATAAGTTTTCCTCTATTCCTGTTACTCTGTATTCTTGTAGTTGTCCAATTAATTAATTTTGTTCATAAAAATAAAACCGCACGATAAAATTCACATAGAAAATTATATAATGATAAAATGTTCATTCAATTTTGAAATCGCATTTTGAAGAAATTAAATGATCAAAATTTGCTCCTTATTGGACTTAAGAGGGTGTTCATACAAATCTTATCAAAACGTCATAGTAATATTTATGTGTTCATAATGGGAAGTGAGGCAGCCTGCCTTGTTGAGATCTCGGCACTCCAGCGATGTTTGTTTTAAATACATAATGCCTTATACTTGAACTTCAAAAGAATCATGATGTAAACAAAATTTTCAACCTGAATTGCCAAGATGAATAACCCCGTATAAAACGCGAGGTAATATTTATCTTAACTAAGCGAGCCAGCTCACATCCATATGAATGCCACCCAAATCGTAACAATAATCTGTCTTCTTTCTTCCAAAAGATAAAAAGACTGCAAAGACTATATGGGAAATATAAACTTACCTCAAACGGACCGTTTTTCTTATGAATTGTGTTAACACGTTTCATAAATTTTGAAAAGTTACCATTTACACCTCCACACGCTAATCTAGAATGAAAGTTGCGCGTTATATTCTATCAAGACAATTCAAGCCCTGTCAATTCATAGTGACAAAATGTTATTGTTAACATAGGAGCAGCTGCCTTTACTAAATAGAGAATGTCAGCTTACAAGGGATATACAAAATCATAACACAAGAACACAGAAATACTAACATTTTAAGTGGAGCCATCTCATGGAAGAGTCGTTCTTGTAATTTAAATTAATTCTACTTTGGAACAAATGAGAAACGTCATATATATCAGAAGATAAACACGCATAGAGATCAAACTTGAAAAGTAGTCCAACACAGAAAACGTTCCTGATCAACAAGAGGGTCAGCTACTATGCTTACCTCAAGGCTCTCAGATTCATGATCGTGCCAACACAAACAAAAGAGAAGAGTTTTCAAGATCACTTTAGAGGAATTCTTTTCATCATTTACATACCCATATAGAAATTCTTCCGTACTGGCAGTATACTAGAACACATTCATTGTGAGTACAAAATTTCATAGACTATATAGAATTTCATAAAAAGCACAGGTAGAAAGGTGAACATAAAGTTTATTGAGCCGATTTTATTCTCGATCCATTCACTCAAAATTCTATCCTTTCCCTATTACGTAGAAATACTCTCGGAATTTATAGTTTTCATTATCTTTGCAGCTGACTCAAAGTTTATAGTAGCTTCTGGGGTGATAGCGGCATTTGAACGTTTCGCTCTTTGCGGTTTTACAAGATTTGTGTAAAAACTAGGGTTTGGCAAGCAATCTAAAACAGAGTAACATATTACAATTGGTGTATGTTTTGATTGGCATTTATGAAGGTGCTTTTAGACATTAGAAAAAATAGCAAGTAATACCGGTTTCTATAAGAATTTCATTTAGGAATGTTGCATTTTTTACCACTGCATTCTCCTAACACAAAACATAAAATTGAAAAATTGAAAGACAATAGATTTTACATAGTCTACGATTATAGTCACACCATCATGAGATTGTTGGTGCGTTATCACATCACTTTTATTGGAATGAATCTGTTACGATTCATATATAGTCTGGTACAAATGTATGAACTGAAAACATAATAAAGATAGATGAAAAACAACATGCTTCTGGTATAAATACATTATTGATATTGATTAAACATGGATCAGAACTAATGCAGTTGAAGTGTTTTTATCTCGCTGTTGTAGATATCCTAACCAGACAGGATTAAAAGTTATTCATTCATAATAACTGGATGGATGTGTCAGAAACATTATTCAGACTACTCCAGGTGGCAATTTTTGTTATCGTCCTACAGTAAGGATATTTTCTGACTATTACAATGCATATTAAATCGAAGTGAAATGTAGTAGGTAAAGTTATATTGAAGGAAACATCCATTGTCAATGTAGGTGGTCAGGAAACATCCGTTCGAAATGGTTACATTTGTGATAAATCTGGGTATATTAAATTAACATTATGAAGGGAATATGCCGAGATCAAAATCAAATGCACGTACATTTTTTCATCTTTGGTGAAATCTCCTTGCAACAACGAGATCAATTTACAAACGGTAAATGCAACTTCATTTGCAGAGATTGAGGATATCAAGGATTATGTAAAGCCAGAAAATTTTCGGGCAACAAATTATAGATACAGTGTTGGCATGATTGCATGTTACGCTGACAGAACTAAGAACAAACCTACCCACCATAGAAAAGTATGAATTTACCTGGTTCCTCTTTTCCAGAACTTTCAAAGGGTGTTTAGAATTTTTCACTAGAACTAATACTTCATTCTCACTAATGAACGCCATACTGTATGGCCATCCTTCCAGATCATTTGATGAAATAAAAGAAATGCCATTGCCGGTAAATTCATAGAGGAAAATGTCATTGCATCTAAAAGCAAACCCAGATAAAACAAACTGAAATCTGAGAAAAGAATGACCTATCATTCAAAAAGAAAGATGAGTGTAGGGAAAAAAAAACAAAAAAACATTAGCAAAAGGATTCTTGCATTTTTGGAAAGGATATAATCAGCTAGACAAGATTTCTTCAGAACAATTTTTACAAAAAGTGACAAACAACGATAGACTACTCAATGAAAAAAATTCTGAACATACTCCTCGCCAATTACAGCTATCATGTTTCCACGACAACAAATCTGGTTGATCACAAAACTCTTCTAAAAATGAAATGATTCAATCTTGAATAATAGTTTACGGACCAAAACGAATTTACAAATAATATGGGAGAGCAGAAACAAGTTGACGGGTTTCTATGAAAGCTTTATTTATAATCAAATTTCACATGTTAAACCTTTTTGTCTTTATTTACCTCTTTTGCAGGAAAATTTGAATCAATACATGAAAGTTCGACACCATCTCTGTAATTCCACAATCTTAAAGTCGAATCCTGCAAAAATCAAAGGTTGTCTTGAATGATAAAAGATAAGCATTCTTGACTTACTAAGAACATACGCTGACAGACATTCAATTCTTCCACAAATTCTCCTAAATTACCATAGACCACAGATTGAACTATTAGATCAACCATTAGATAAGAACTTTCTGAAAACAGGTAACTTACAGCTGAACTAGACAGAAGACAGGTATCATCTAACACACATAAACTGGATACCAACCTAAAAACAGTGTATAAAAGAGATAAAAACATTAAGCCATGCATTTTTCATCGATAACATTAGCCATTTTTACACGAGCGGAATAAATTAGCTGAATAAATCACTTTCAGAACTTTACCATCCACCTGCAATTTACACTGGCTGAAAAGTTCAAATGTAAAAGCATTATGTCTATTGTTTTATTTTTCAAACATCAACTCACGCGATTGGCTAAATAAAAGCGAAGTACGTGTTTTCATAATTTTTGTTATTTTTCAGAAATAGATACCAGACATGTGTCTAGAGAGTAGTTAAGTATAGGAGACACAGTTCTCAAACAAGTGTATTTGCTCCTCTGTTAAAAAACTTTACTCATTGCATAGGAAAAGCAGATGATTAACATTATGTTATACACATATGTGTTCCAATGTTATTTGTATCATAACCTGTATTTTCTCTCTTATACAGTAATAGAAGTAAAAAAATTCAATTTGCAAAGGCTTTGAACACACTCTCTTCTGTCATTTGACTTTCGCTCTTTGTACTCATTGTATGTAACTTCAAGTTAATAAAGTACATAGGTTATAATAAAATAGTTGAAAGTATAAAGTCAGATATGAATGAGATACCCTAAACTGACCCATATCAAATATTTTTAGTTTTAGTTTTGGCCAAAAAAATGTTTTCAACCATTAAATGAAACACAGACTTCATCAAAACTGTTTGGAAGTTAACGTTTAATGATAATACTTCCTAGGTTTTTTTTGACACTGACAAAAACGAAAAACAGAATAATAAACTCACTGTTGATGCCCCAAACAGTAGGAGTGAATTGAATAAGAGTTAGGATAACAACTGACTCGTATCTTTTCATCTCGATCGGCCGTTATTATATACTTATCACACAACGACATGCACTAGAAGGAAGAAAATAAAAGGTAATTATTATTATTAAATGAATGAATGAGAACTTTTACTATCTTGATCACTGAGCATGAGAACTTGGTTGATAGACCACAGACCCCCAAAACATCATTCTCTGCACTAAGGACAACAAACAATTGTTCAATAAGAATTACCAAAAATGACAAGTATTATTAATCCCAGTTTTTTTCATCGCTATTCTCACTGCAACAATAGAAACAGCTAATTCCTTTGTAATTTTTTATGTGCATAAACGCACAAAAAGTCATAAATTAATATCATTCTCAGTAAAATCGTGACTCGTTACTTGACATAAAAGCTAATGTACAAAATAATTTCATAGAATAGGTCTGAAGAAGGCAGGGGAAGTGAAACCGTTTAATATCATTTTAAGATTAATAAATAGAAACTCACTACAGATAAAACCATTGATAAATGCCCCAAAAGAAGTGTGGGGCCAGTATTCTGTTTGGTATTAAAGCCACACCTGAAAATGATAAACCATTAAATATTCATTCACATTCAAGTGGAAGTTTAGGTAAGACTAAGATTTACACGATGGAATAGAAAAGGAACCAAATTAAATGCATGAAGAAGTGAAAAGTGCAGTGTTTATTAAAGAAAAGTGTTTAAAAGAGGGTGCTGTCTGTGAGAGGTAATACCTTTTATGGAGGAAGTCCTGACCTTAAACATTGTTTTATTAAGGATCTTCACTGGAAAAATTCACTTACTTATATACATCACCGTATTTATCTGCAGTCACAATTGTATCTTCATGATGACAAAAATCAAGACTAGTTGGTCGTTTTGATAAATTACTAATATAGAAGAAAAAAATACTTCAGACAGCTTCAGGGTACTTCAACATTATAAATACTGGGTTCCTTCTCATTGTATTCCACTGAGAATTATGGTGACACAAACAGTTAATGATATGCTATCTTGAGTACACATTACAGACCTTTATATCAAAGCTGTTTGATAAATTTTCTGATGTCTCTTGGAAATTAGGTAGAAGTCTAAGTTATGCAAAATTATGTGTTGCATTTTGCGTTACTTGTGTGAACCAGAGTTGTTAAGGAACTTACTAATGGCAATGTAGTGCTTTTTCTTTCACTCTCCATACTAATAACTTTTTATCTTCTGTCAGGGCAGCAAAGTATTCGCCATCTTTTGAGAAGACATGGCATACAAAGTTAGGAGATTTGTCGTCTGAGTTATTTTTTTCAGTTGAGGTTAACTGATTTTCGTATGAAAATAGAATTGACCCAGAACTAAAAAACGGAAGCTTACTAATAACACCAACAACAATAACAACAACAACAAATAACTAATCATTACCAAAGTATTTCACAGAGACTGCATATTAAAACCACAAAGCTGCGTACCATTTTTCGATGAGATTAAGCAAACATCCTGTACTGATTGCAATGTAATTTGAACCATCTGAGCTGATGTAAGCCATAATTTGTTAGATAGCTGGTCTCCGTTGATTAATTAATTCTCCTAAAAAGACAACGACTGTAACCAAATTAAATTTCTTTAAAATATCTTCAACAATGTCTTCACTTTGATTAACTTCTAATCGCCAAAAAAATTTCCAAGAATAAGTTGACTCAAAGTTGATGTCATCAAGAAATGTTTTGTCTTCAAACAACAAAATTTTCTTAGAATGGGCAAATATTTTTCACAGTAACTTGATATGAAAGATAAAAAAATCACCAGCAAGTATGTTTCAATATCTGCAGCTTACTTTGGGCTGACAAATTTGGGGATTTGTCAAATTGAGCGACCGCACATTTGTGCTTCAATTTAGCGATTTTGACAAACTTACCACAAACTTAGCTAAATTAATAAAAATTTGGCAACCTATAGAAGTAGTAGAAGTAGAAGACATTATTCTCATTTTTCAAGAGCAAAATAAATTTCAAAGTGGGACGTTCAAAGGCTGAGAAAATCTTGTCATTTAAAACATGTCACAAAAAAGAAATAAAATACAAGTTCATCACTATTATACATTATACATTTACAATAAATTTTCATGTATGATGATAAATACAAGAAAAACAATGAACATTTTTAAAACATGTTATTATAATCATTCCTTTATAAAATCCATAAAATTAATAGAAAGAATAAATAATTCAAAACCATTACAAAATAATAATGATATCGTGAAAACCTCGCCATTGATTTGTTCATTGCAAATTTTCATGAAAATTGAAGCACTTTTGAAATTTGGTCCAAATTGTGCCCAAATTTCCCTTTCTTGGCCTAAATACTAAAAACGATTCACAAATTTAAAGCCATCATCATTGAATTGTTCTGCATGCAAATTTTATTGAAAATTGAAGCACTTTGGAAATTTGGTCTAAGTTTTACCTAATTCTTCACTCCACTTACACATTGATACCATTGATCCATCCAAAATATTTATACAACAATTTTGTGTTAAATATGATATAATTCCAACATGGAGAAACACACAATTTTTGTATATACACAGACTTATCATGGCAGTATTGCGTGTAAAAACAATTTATGGAGAAAAACTGTAAGATGTTTTTACACGCTACACTAGTATGTATATATTAGTATATATATATGTAATAATATAAAACGCGAATAGCATGCGAATTTTCACCTTCTTTACGTTCGGCAATGTTCCCACAATAACTCGGAAGTTTAGCGCCATTTTTAAATCCCAAAAACTGTTATTTATGCTACACTAGTTATTTTATATTATTATATAAAATTCATGACAACAAAGTTTCCTGAATGGGCAAATTTTAAATTTTTTATATTCATATTTTTATATTCATATTCAATGTAAATTTGCGAAAATTAATCCTTGGCAAAATTTATACACTTAAGGTGGTTTAATTAATAAAGAAAAAAAGAAATAAAGATTATCATAAGTAGCATGGTTGAAGACTGAAGATTCTGATGTTGACAAACACTATCAGCATTTCAAAATTCTCGTGCAGTGTGTAAAGGGGTTCACTTTGATATGTAAGAAAAGTATAACGTGGAGTCTAGAACTGGAATGATTTTTCCTTGTTTACACTATTGGATTTGTCAAAGAAATGAACATTGGTCTTATTGAATCGAATAACAGAGACAACAGATAACCGCTAAAGTTAATTAGTGACAATAACAAACAGGATTTGGTCAATTCATTGAAGAAATCAAATCTTACTCTGGAGATACATCATTAACTACGATCTCTTGCGTTTTCACAGTTTTAGGGCAGGTGATCTTTACTTTTTGCAGTTTTATTTCATCCTTATTTCGCTTCCATGTTCTTATACAGTCAATGATATCTACTTCAGCACCAACATCCAAACATTCATTGAAATAAACAAATGGAACATGTCTCAAAGCTGGCTGCATAATGGATAAATTCCTTTTGTCTGATAATCCAAAGTGGAACTCCAAGTCCACTAATTTCAACTTCCCATTCAAAGCCAGATTGCATATTTCTTTTGCTAAGAGACTCACATCATTGTTACAGAACTTCAAATAGAGTTTGTCCAAAAATGGCAATATCAAAATCAGATCATGTAACTTATTAGCAGTTACCGGGAATCCTCTAGGGAAGAAACAATGCAGTTTACAAAACGGGTATTTATCTTTCGATGCACTGAAACTGCTTGACTGTACATAGGAGGCCAAACCAACAAAATAATTGATGAAGACAGTCTCAACGCAAAATATCGCTCTTGAAATGTAGAATGCATCATCATTTAAAATATCGGTCTCCTCCAAATCTAATTTTTTCATCAAGCAACCATTTTGAAAATTCAGAAAAATAGAATGAGCTACCTCCGTCAAGTTCACATTATCACACCAACGCAAGCCTAAAACTTCACAATTTCTCAATAACTTTGATATTGCTCTGACATCTGATATTGCTCTGACGTCTGCCTGGGCAACAACAAGATGATATTGCTGCTCCTCAAAAATGTCAACATACTTGGATAAAAAATGAAGTAGCCACTGCAACTGAATGTCATTGAAGAAATTTGAATAAAAGCGCAACTTTTTACCAGTCAGGGATTCTCTTACCAAGGGTGTAAGTTCTTCTTGATACTCAAAATACGATTGGAAAAACTCTTTGGCATTTACGAAACGGAACATATCTTCATACGGTTTCACAGGACAACCAAGGTATGTTAGAACTGAGCAGTTACTCCTAAGAGGCAATTTATGCTCATTCACTAGATTCTTGACAAAATTACTAAGAATTGATATCCCCTGGTTTTCAACAAGGCACAATCCTTCAAAACCAGCCACTAATGGTAAACAACTTGTCAAGTTGCATTGAGAAAACAATTTCTCTTTTTGTTCTACGTTTGGGCACAAAAATATGTACAATGCACAAAAAAACTCCTGAAAAACCAAATGCCTGAACTGGTAAACATAATCCAAGACAGGATGATGATACTTAACGATCAACCCAGTGTTCTCCAAACCATCAAATACGTTCGTTGCATCATCATAAAATAAGACCTTCTTTTGACTTAGTGTTTGATAAGAGAATTCAGCTACGTGATACAAACTTGACAACACCTCTTTATTTTCACAAACTTTCTTAAGACTTGAAACTTCGTCACTGAATGAAATACCAAATGTTTTCATGTGATTGCGAATGAAAACAAGGCAGACATATAGCAAAAGCTGTGTCGTTGTCTTGATATGCATTACTGGTTTCCCATCATCGCAGGCTAAGTTACATATGATATTCAGGAAAAATGGTATCCTTGCCATGGTTTGAAGAGTTTCAGATTTATTAATCATTCTCATCACATCATTTTGGCTACCTGTTGGAACCCTCGACTTCACAAACATCAATACACTCTTGCTGTTGAAACCACAAACCTCAACTTTTTTGACGTTATAACCTTTCTCAAATAGCTGTTGAATTTCTTGACAAGCACCAGGACGACCAGCTACCAACACTTTCTTTCCACTAAGAAAGGCAGACCCCGGATTTAACAAGTCGTAGATAAGTTGGATCATCCTGGGGACTTGAGCATTCCTTTTACCAATTTCCTGTAAAAGGTGAAGATCTTTCAACTCATCAATACCATCAATAGTAATTAATATGTTACTGCTGATCGGGCAAACTGTTGCAATACAGAAATTGGAGAAAATTTCAGGGAAAAGCTCAGTAAAAAGATCTTCAATTGTTTGATCTGGTTCCAAAGCAATAGTATTTAGCTCACGACATTTTAAGGGCAGAATTAGTTTAATATTCGGCATGTCTTTTTTACCATTTAGGAGCCTGTCATCAGCCCACCTCCATATAATGGTTTCCAGTAGAACCGACTTTCCAATACCTGCTATACCACTGAGTATCACGAAATCATCATTTGTTAAGAGGATTTGTTCCATGGTAATATATTGTTTCTCCATCTTCATTTGTTCAATGTGATACTCTCTATCTGATATTTCCCAGCTCTTATCAACAACAGATTTCTTCAAAATGGCCAAATCAATAAAAACTTTTTCTCTTTCTGATGTATCATATGTCCCTATACCCTTTTCGACCTGCTGGTGAACATAAATTCGTTTCAGCTGTTCAGAGTAATTCTGAATTGCATTACACAGGGCTATAAAGGAAGAGAAAAAACAGAATCAAAATGCATAAATTGTAGCTTGAGAAAAAACTCAGAAAGATCTGTGAAATAATCTAATTTGTCAGGCTTAAATGCCAGAAATTATGAAGATGATAAAGACATTATTTACTATAAAGACCAAAAGATAAACTGGAGGGAAAAAACGAAACATACCGACAGTGACAAATGTTTTTTCCTTCACTTGATTGATGATATCATGATGGCGAAGTTTGGCCAATTCGGTTTCTAGTTTAAGCCATGGTATTCGGTTATGTTGGTAACAAAAAAATTTCATCATTTTGTCACGAGGAGATATGTCATAAAACCAGGATAGTATCCAGCATTTACATTCAATGAGGATTTTTTCTGTTTCGGTCATACCCAGGCTATATGCCAGCAAACTCCAATCTTTGCCAATAGATTCAGATACAACCACAAGAACCTTGTACACCACTAAGTCTGATTCTACAAAGCAATAAAGGAATAAATCTCCCAAAATCAAAACATGATGAAAAACTCACATAGAAATAACAATCACAGAATGTGGTGATTTTTAAAATAAACAATTATCACCTATATTTCGATATATATATATATATATATATATATATATATATATATATATATATATATATATATATATTTTTCTGTTGGTCTCTCCTTTGTAATAGTCTTTGGTCTTTGACTAACTAGGAGATCTCCTGTCATTTTGTATTCATTTATTCAATTTTTGATTCTTGTAAAATCATACTTAAAATAACTACTACAACTCTATCTAAAAACTCAAACTTGACATTCTTTGGGGTGTGTGTTCATGCGAAATGTTATAAATACCCTTTGTGGGATATCAGATGAGAAAAGTAGGCTTAGGACACTGGGTATAAAGCAAAATTCCCAATGCAGTCTATTGTCAGATATTCCCAATTAACGGAAAATTTTTTTGAGGTCTGGAACCTACTCATTTCCATCTGTGTGGTTACTCTCTCAAAATTGAAGATCAGCAAGAATGCCTTCAAATAATCAAATTTTATATTCTTTAATTTTTTCAATTGTTGTTGCTTTTAATTTATAGTTATGTGACCTTAACATTAAGAGGTCCTTTTGTTCATGAAAGATGGTTGCCACTCTAGCGTAACAAATCGAGGAGCTTAATAATTCATTAATAGTAACGCTTGCTTTTTACACACAACTACAGAGAATATTGTGCTCCTAATTATGTGCTCAAAAATCACGGAGAAACTGATTTTTAAAGGGATTTAGAGCATCTAGATCCATCCTTTGTGGCAAGCAACATAAGGCTTGAATTCTGTAACAAAAATTCCCAACTCTGGTAAAACGCAGTATTTGTTTCACTTCTAGCTGACGCCCTGTTAAAGATTTATCATATTGATTTGAAAACTCAATTACAGTCAAACCTGCTATAACAGCAACCTAGCAGTCACTCTTCCCAAGGGCCCAATTGAAGTCCTCCCAAATGTATTTTACACTAAACATACATTTATAAGACAGCCACCTCTCCATAGCTGTTTTTCCCTTTGTATAATGGTCAGTAAAATTAATTTTCTGGGGGCTTTCTGCTAAACATATCGTGACATTGACTGTAATTTCAATTTAATTTCACTGATTTTGACAACTGAGTTTCATGCTATAACTTGTGGCAACTCAGGTGGCCTATCTTCGATCAGTGGTTTGTAATATAATAGGTGATGATTGTATATATTAAAAATCACCACATCCTTATCACTTGTGTATGATTGTTACACTTGTATAGAACTCAATTGCCCAAATCTGCCACAAAAAAACAACTTCATTATCACTCCATTTTCAGCTAAGGGATTTTTATTATTTTTCACTCCCTTTTTCTAAACTTTCGGAGAAAAACCTTTTCCCTATTGGAATCCCTTCTCTGAAAACACACAAAATTGGGATTTGGACTGGGTTCAAAGATTTACAAAGATAAAAGTGAGGGAAATTGTATATCTTGTGAACTACAAAATAATCAGACAAGGTTTTTTTGTGCTCTTCTGAATGGTTTTCCAAATTTTCAAAAAAATGTTATGCTGCTATGGGATTGGTCGGGTTACCACAGAGGCTGGCTGAAGGTGTCTCCGAAAATATTTCTAAGGAACCACTCTCATAGTTGCAAAAAAATTGAAAAATAGATTTGTTTGTGTTTAAAGGTCTCCACCATGGAAGAAGAAAATTTTTGTTATTTAACACTCTAGATTGCTAGAAAACAAACAAAGTCAGCTGTTTGTTTAATTTTATAGAAACTAGTATATCAAAGGTCTTAATGAAATTGTGTTTTCTTTAAAATAGAAAAAAAGGTTGAACATCAAGGAAAAGATAATGAATCATCTTTAACAATACATTACTATCACACATTCTTCTTTACATTTGCAACAATATACAGCTGCTCCTCTGGCCCTCTTCACTCACCGGTCTTGAAATTTGACTGTACAGAATTGCCTGTTCACAAAACTAGCCTAGGGGGATGGGAGCGCTACCAAAAGATAATGTGAAGACTTTTCGTAGGCTTTAATAGCAAAATGTTGAAGTGTAAATTTAATTTTTTAAAGCTTATAAAGAAACCCATGAGATACATTTAGATTTTACTTTTCTGAAGTTTGATCAAAGTCATTTTGAAAATCTGTGAGCTCCCTCCTAATCCATGAGACTTGGTAACTATGCACTCTGACAATTTTTTACGGATTCCTTTTCCTGTGAGCCATGCAGTACACCTGTGTTCCAGCTCACAAAGGGATAGTGTGACGCAAGAAAAAAAATTCAAAGCACATTCCGGTTGACCACATTCAGTTTATTTTCTTCTTTCACTTTTTTCTATTCGATTATACAAGTTGAAAAAAGATATCCCAGTAAAGGCTGGTTTCAATAAAGCGTAAAATTCCTCACATGCAAAATGGGGATGACATAGACAGTAAGAAAGTTCAATGGCATTCTACTTTCTCTTTACAATTTTTACTTTTACCCAATCAGAATGCATGGATTTCCCGTCTGCATAGAATTTTCTGCTTTATCAAACCAAACACGCTTAATGCTAATAGCCTCTATCATTAAGAATAGATTTCCCTTGTCATTCATTCTTACCTTTGCTTGATTCATTTGCTCTTTCGATCTTCTCCTCCAAACAAATCAACCTGTTTTTTATATCTTCTTCTCTCTCTTGAAATTGAACCTGAAGTGATTTCAATAGGTCAACTTCTTGCTGAATAGTTGTTATGCTCAAAACATTTATATCAATCTTTTTCATTTCCAAGTCCTGCAAATTTGATTCTTGTACTGATATTCTGTCTTCTAACACCGTCACCAAGTTAGAAGTATACAACTTCAATGATCCACTTTCTAAGTCATTAAACAACACCATGTTATTATAAAGAAGTCCATTAAGAATGTCTTCCATTTTTGCCCAAAATCTATTAAACTGACTCTGCGTTAATAAATCATTCATACTGCCATGATTATACTCATTACGTAATTGTCTGGCACGTAAACAAAACGCAGCTTTACTTTTGTCATTAACAAAAGGTATCTTTTTCTTCCAACCTCCATTTCCATTTGGTGGTGGGAGGTTTGTTTCGTATTGGATCACAACAACCATTACAGTTATATCCCAATCACCTGAGTTACTTTTACCAGTTGGTGGACAGAGTACATCCCACTGGTCTTGTCTGACCACTTTTTTGAGTAAATTTTGATATTTTCCTTTGAATGCAACCATGCGATAATATAAATTAGTTTCATCTTCAGTGAGACCAGTATAACATGGATCTCCATCACGATTATGAAGGGTTGTTAATAAAGCTTCTTTTACACATAATTGTAATGCTAAACCAACTCTCATCCAGTAATCACACTGATGGATTAATCTGGTTGGTGCAGTAGACATTTCGTATTACATGTCTATTACTTCTGACTCTTCATCTGAGATTGAAAACATTTACGAAAGCTGTTGACATGTTTATTTATACCTGTAAAAACATAGAAAAGGTGTTCGCAAAGCCTGAAGTTTTTCCATGGCTATCAATCGAAGTTTTTTGTCATTCTTTAGAGACAGGCAGATTGTAAAAACAATACTGTCTTGACAACAGAGCATAAAAAAGTTTACATTTAATTCTATTTTTGTCTTCCTGTTTATTGGTTTTAAAGGGGCCATAATGTTTGCTGGAATTTGGGATGAACGATTTAATGATTTTAAATACTATTCAGTTGCTAATTATGATAATTTTAATAAGATTCAGTTATTCTTGGTGAAATGATAACTGAATGAATTTTCACATGAAAACACAAAAAAAAATTGTGTAAAGCTTTACGTCACATGAAGTCATTATCATTATGTTATTATGTTTTCAATCAATTAAGTTAATCAATTTATTCACCAATAACATTAATACATTAAATCTGATCTGAATAGTATATAGTATATAACTTTAGAGAAAAAGAAATATGGTAATGCAGGGTGGCCACTCAAAGTGGAAATTGAAATTCCATGACTTTTCAAAAAAAATTCCATGACTTTTTCGCTTGATTAAAGTCCTCAGTACAGGTGGAAGATAGTTAATACGGTCAAGAGAAGAACAAAAACTAGACAAACAGAAACAACTCATGTACCTTTTATGAAAATGGTTAACAATAAAAAGGTAGCCTATCCAGTCCTTTTCTTCAACGTCAACAAAATCCTACCCTTTCATCCCACATTTTTGGATATAAGGCAGATGACCTTATAAAATTTAAATGCATTTTATCTTTTGAAAGCTGGTGGAAAAGAAATGATTGCTTGGAAGTCCCCTGTAAATACATATTAAAAGGTCAAAAATACGCAACGGACAATACAATAGCTGTAGTGTATGATATATTTTAATGAGAATAAGCAATAAAACTTGATGAACAAACTCATTTTCACAACTCTTTCTAGGGAAAATTGTAATTGGAGGTTTTAGGTGATGCATTGGTTATCAACTTATAAGGCCATAGTCTTTTCCCCGGAATTTAAGGACATGCCCTTAAAGGGACCCTACCATCTAAAATGAAAATTTGTTATTTGTTTATAAACCAAGAAAAAACAAGATTGCCATCAGACTTTTTTGACAGAAGTGAATCACTGCTATGCAACACTGCAAAAACGTTCGCAAAATACAGCCGCCATTACAGACTTTCGCTTTGCTCTTTCGATCCAAAATTCAGTTATAGTGTCCAGTCCCCACGCGCCGTGTAACGTATGAGTGGACTAATGAATATAGAAAGACTGTACTCACCAAGAGGAGATCCACTTGTTCTGACCTTTTTAAGGCTTGTTAAACACATTTATCTATACCATGATCAACCACAAGTATAAGAGAGGTAAAATAACAAAAAAAAGTGTAATGAAATTCAAATCCATTTCCACAAACAAAACAACATTTTACTCGAATTTCCCAAGAATCGACTTTTCGGTCATTTCCCAGAAGCAAAATCAAAATAAACTTTTGTCTTTACCAGTCAAATGAAAATGTCCAAACCAAATTAGCAATTAAGACTTGAATTGAAGTACGCACCACGCTTGTTTTTTTTTTTATTCTCACCAAACTGAACTCTCTGGTATGATAGATCAACTTGGCGTTTATCATTAGGGACTGGGGACTACTCCGAAGTTTGTCTCGATGAGGAAGAAGCAAATTCTCGGAAAGACGGTACAATATTAAAAAATAATTTGGCTGATTATCGACCCTTGCGGTTTTTTATACCTTTTAAGATATGGGGATGTTTTATTTATGGTCTGAGGAAGTGTTTTATTTATGGTCTGAGGAAGTGTTTTACAGAATATTGTTTTAGATGGTAGGATCCCTTTAAATGGGTGGCTTTGAATGCAAAGTAATTGGGTAAGAGTAATTAATTGTAAAATTGTAAATCCTGCTCTAATTTGTAATAACAGTATCAAATTGTTTAATCAATTCTTTCTTTTGTGTGACTGTTC
The DNA here is from genome assembly GCA_039566895.2 of Turritopsis rubra. Taxonomy (NCBI): domain Eukaryota; kingdom Metazoa; phylum Cnidaria; class Hydrozoa; order Anthoathecata; family Oceaniidae; genus Turritopsis; species Turritopsis rubra. The sequence continues at coordinate 4,045,616 of CM077622.1, forward strand.
TTTAACTAATAACTGTTCTTCTCTTCTACCTGAACCTGCACAGTGAAAAGTTCCATGACTTCTCCATGACACTTATGCAATATATGGAATTTCCATGACCTTAAAAAGTTCCATGACTTTTCCATGACTTCCATGATTTCCATGACTAGTGGCCACCCCATAAAGGAGAGGAAAGACCATTGCTACTAGTACTAAAATTTAGACAAGTAGCCACTCCCCAGACAAGTACAAGTGGACAAAGAATAGTGCACACCCCAACGACATAAACACACAAGACAAACGGTAGATCAATGATGTGGATAGTGGGAATGGATTAGTAAGAAGCTAAAAAGGCAATCCTTTAGGTTGCTTTTGGTTGTGGAAATCCGACAGCAGATTATAAATAGGAGACTGGATAGACTGGATGGGGTTACGAGGGATTACAAGCACATTTTAATCAATTTTTCCTGTACTGTCAGGCAACTTGCCCTACCAGCGAACAATAGAAATATAGAATCAATAGAATCCAAACTGCATTATCTCTCCTCCTCTCTGACTGAAATCGTGTATATTAGGAGCCCATTTGGCAGCAATATATTGTTGGGGTGAATGGAAAATGGCATAGTAGATTTAATATGTATCACACGTTAAATAAACAAAAGACTGACAAATTCTAAAAGATGGTGACTCTTTCAGTCTTTCTCAGAATCTAGTCACATAATAGTGACTGCGCTCCGCACTTTGGAAAATGTAGTGTTACATAATGGGACCGTTATATATACTAAGTTTCTCTGTGAAGCTTATCATAGTCAAACAAAAAAATGCAAAGTTATGATTATGATAGATGATTTTTTCGAAATACAAACTTGGGAACAACAAAGATGAGAAGAAAAACATCACGTTTCATTTACTCCGCAGCTTCTTCCGCTATCTCCGCATGGCTATCATGGTGGCATTTCTTACGGCGCCGACTAAAAGATTACAATGTTTTTTAAAAAAGACAGACTTTCGAGTTCGATCGAGTGTGCAGATGGCGCTTCCAAGAAGACTCGAGAAAAAGGGCAAAAACAGAGCTTTGTTACTGTAACAAGCAACAATTCTTGCATGCAAATTTTTCGCTTAGAAATAGTTGCGAATTTCATGAAGAAAAGTTGATATATATTTACGATAATTATTGAAAATTGATCATACACAATCTACAAACTTCTACTATGTATTGTGTTTATGTCCATGTTTACAATTACCAGTCAAAACGGAATAATAATAACGCTCTCAGTTAATGTTCAAGAATAGTCATTATAAGAAACTTTATAAAGATTATTATGATGACTTTATGGTTCAAGCTGTGTGTAACATATAGTTCACCTGACAATTCCTCTTCGCCTACCCTAATGCTGAAAACCTTATAAATTTTGTCTGGGAAAGTGAGGCTAGATTCAAGTTACGCCTTGTTTCTTCAAACATTTCTATAAGGCTTTTCACCGTACATTCATAGTGAGAAGAAATTGTCAGATGAACATACTCGTAATTATAAATATTGCTTTAAGGACCTAGTTGTGATATGGTGTGTCCAAGACGCCCATATAGTTCAGAACACTTTCGTAAATATCAAAATATAGGAGGTTGCGCAGTCGTGAGCTAAAGGCCACTATGTTTACAAGCAAAAGTTTTAAAAACATAGCAGTGCTTATTACTGATGAAAATTAAAATTATAGAATTATGAACCGAGAGTGGTTAAAGAGCTCAAAATACCATATTGAAAAACGTATTGCTTTGGAAGCTTTTCTGGAAAATAGTGCATCAATATGGTGGTTAATCTCGTTACCGCTGTTAGAATATGGTTTTGCTTTTAGATTAACAGTTATTTTGGAATGCCATATACATCCGATACTGCATTCAACTACCAACACTTCAATAACGTGTATATGTGGTTAAACCATTCGATATCTAGCATTCATTCACGTTCCCGAAAGGTGGTTTCATAAGCCGTCATAACGAAATATGTAATATGAGTGTGGAGCTCTTAGATGAGGTTTGCAATGAAGTCAAAGCAGAACTTTTGAGTCATTCGTTAACTGGGGAAAGATTCTCCAAGAAATCCACAGTTACAACAGACGATGCCAGAGCAGATGTTGCAGCTTAGAGGTTTTGGATGAAGGGACAAACAGCGTTTGCTGATGTGAGGATTTTTAAGCCACTAACCAAGTGTCTCGCAACCAAACACTTTCTGAAATCTATAAAAAAAAATGGAGAATGAAAAGAAGCGATCATATAACGAGCGAATCATCAATAATGTCGATCATGGTACCTTTACATAAGTGTTTTCTTGTTTTGGGTGAATGTAACGAGAGTGTGTTTTATTATCATGGAATTGGATATCCATTACATAGAATAAAAAGAATAAATAGAATATCAGATATTTGACCTTAAACGTCGCGACATATCATAAATACATTTAACAAATTCTTTTAACTCTAACATTGTAGATTTGAAGGAACTGGTATCAATGTCGTCTGTGTTTTCGGAATCAATTGCTTTATTCTTGTGAGGACGTCTCGATGGCTTTACGTGGAAATTTTTAAACAAGTAGGTGATGAAGTCAATGCATACGATGCATTTATTGTAATATCAAATTTTGTTGGACGTATGAAGTTCTTTGGATAAACTCAAAGGTATTTCCAGAAACTATTGGCATAACAACTTAGGTCGTAAGCACCATGCACAATACCGAACGGTGTGATGGAATAGCGAATATCAAACTATCATTTCTGACTTTCTCTTATATGTGAAGAACTGGCACCTAACAGAGATACAATTAACACGCATGTCCAGAGGAAAATGTAAAGTTCTACCCATGCGTCTTTTAATTGTAATTCCGACTTGTTTTTGTTTTCAAGTGGAGTGTGGAAATTATGTGACAGTAATTATTATTAATGTTTACCCAGAATAGCCTCTTCAGTTCTGCTAGAACTGTTATCAATGAGGGTCCTGCGAGGTCCTAGAGCATTTAAAGCCCCCATTTGGACAACGGAATCCGCAAGTATGCTTTAACCGCTCAACCCTCTTAGATATCAATCCCACTCTCAATCTGAGTGGATCGATTCCCACTGTTATAGTCTCTGGCATGACTCGGTGATTGTGATCTAGTTAGGGTTATGAGAAATTTCAACCTCTTGTAATTGAGCATAGATTTGCGTAAGTGTTTTGTCAATTGGACTTTAAAAATATTCAGCCCAGGCTAAGAAACTCGTTTCAAAGCACCCTCCCCTCACTTACAATGCTGTTTCTTCATAAAAATTTGTTGTTTCTACTCTACCAAAGTGGTTTCATGCATAGCATACACGTTCCAATTCTTTTCATGATTACATTGGTAATTGTTATGGACGCTTGTAAGTTCATGAAATTAAAACAGAAAAAGTAGAAATCCAAATATACATGAATACGCTTTTACTGGTAGTTCATGTCTCAAATGGTTGTTTTTAAAAATTTCGTTTGCTTATTCCAAGTAAAAGAAAAAGCAAAATTACACATTTTATGAATGAGTTAAGCAAAGGTTTAATGAAAGAAAAGAAGAAATGCCGAAAATTGTGGCAAAATGTCGTCGCAAAATGTCGAAAATTGTGGAGGTGATATCTGTTGATGACAAATTTCGACATACCTTATCGGACAAAAGTGACGAAATTTTCTGGAGGTGACGAACATTTTGTCCGACGAAAAAGTTTGTCCCACGAAAGTTTTACCCAATAAGGTACCTCTGGATCCGCTGCTGGGAATTGTTAATTGTAGTTCCTTTGTAAAATTACACTTCTTATTCATTATCATGAACCAAATTAAGAAAGTGTGCGAGATAAAGTCTCATATCACAAACTTTTCGGTAAGAAACTCTTATAAAAGTGTTTGAAAGAGCGAGACAAAAGTTCTTTATAAACTTAACCACCAAACAGATTCTACAAGCTTTACACCATGAACGTTACTGATACGAGATGTTACCTTGACCTTTATGTAATAAAACATAATTTTATACAATAATTTTATCGCATGTTTTTTCGTTCCATTAAATTATGTTTAATGAGATCCCCTTTCTCAAATACTCAAGAAATACCAAATACGTGATATATACGTGACAATAAGTAGATAATGTGTAAAAATGTGTAAAATAGGATGAAAGGAACAGATGTTTAACACATTTTTGGTTACAGAACTCACAAAATTCAGTAAGGACTTGAACAAAAGGTTTGGGCAATGAGAAAAAGAACAGCTTGGCGGAATTCAATTGAAATCAATAGGCCCAGCGACTGGAATTGCATTAGCAGTTGCCAGAAATGACCAAAACGGGAACAAAGACTAAATAAATAGAAAATTAAAATCCATAAATATAAAGAATGCAAAAATAAAAGTGCATAATAAAATAACATAATACAAAAAGTGCATAATAAAATAGGTAGAAATTTTGAAAAAGCTTTCCAGTTCTCTTCAGTTTGAAAAAAAGATCTTATATCAAAGTTATTCGTTATTTTAAAGGGGTTAAGACACGAATCACGTGATCTTAAGATTTATGGTGTAGCACTAAAATTTAATTACGACAATATTATGGCTGAGGGTAAAAAATGTAAACAAACACAATCACGTGATTTATGTCGTAGCGCATTCAAATAATACAAAAATGAATTCTAGAGAATTCGATAATTATTGGTGGTCCTGTTCATCAATAGTGAAAAAGCCCCATTGGGCAAAACTTCAAAAAGTCTCTGTCGCGGAGGGTTTTTTTATTGAAACAGCAGCCGATATTGCTTTTCATTCCTATAGAAAACACTCCTCCTCATAGACTTTTTGAATATTTAGTATGGATTAAATTGAGAGTGGATATTTCGCGGTTGACCAAAATTTTCTGCATTTTGTATGCATGAAATGGGAAATCTTAATAGATCATTGTCTCTATTGGCAGAACTTTAATACATATTTTTATACTTTACATAAAACATAAATAAGATAGATGAAAATATTATAATTTGCTCTGAAAAAAGACAAATAACATGTTTACAAAACAAGTATATATATAGGAATATATACAGTAGATATATATATATATATATCAAGTTATAAGTGGTCACGTATAAGTCGCGATTTCATTTTTGAGCATTTCATTCAAACTTTATCTTCATTTTCCTTTTTGCAAAGTTAAAAGAAATTTCGAAAACGAGCTCGAAGAAAAGTCAAAGTTTGATGGAAGTGAAATAGCCAATAACAAGGGGAAAAATACAAATAGAAATGATGAAAACATCTCCGATGGCTCACAATTAATTCAACAATTTAATCTATGCATAGAATAAGTATATAAATTTATATATAACTTCAACACCATGCAAAAACTGATGAAAGACTGTTCCATTAATTCCAGTCATTGACAAACTTTCTATTTCGACTTTCTTTAAGTTACATTTGACATTTAATAACCTCCATTGACTTAATGTATTCTCCAGAAAGTTGATACATTCCATCGTTAATAAGGTCTCTTTAAGAACGAGCTTTTCAAGTAATCTGAAATCATCGATTAATCTTGCAAACGTCGCATCTGACATTCTGGAATGCAACTTAAACTCAATCAATTTGATCGACTTTTGATCAGAAATAGAATTTTCTAAAAACTCCAACACTTTTTTATCATTATCGACGTTAAAGGGTTCAATAGATATTGAATCAAAGTATTGAGCTAATTTGGACATATCTGTTCTATTGATACAAAAATCATGGTCAAAAAGTGGTTCCAAGATCACAAGATCTTTCTTATAAACAATAGCATGAGTATTATTATAATTCTCCATAGAGTCTAAAACGATTCTGATCCAGTTACCTGGAATCATTAGACACCTGACAAATGGCATAACTTGGGCGATCTTGGCAGCATTTCCAGAAGGCTCCATTATACAGCGAAATTCTTTCAATGGAGTTTCATTTGCGTTCAAATGATCAATAAGATTTTCAATGAAAATGGTGTAGAAAGCTGGTGATTCAAACTTAATATCACCCATTGGATAAAAGTCCAGCGTATCAATATACGACACATATTTTGCTAGAAATGACGCTTCGTTATTTGTTAATTCCTCAGGTGAACATTGTAAAGATAAAGGTGTTCTGCCATTAAAACTACAATATTGCTCAACGTAGTATATGAGCCATTTCCCAATAATGCCACCACGAGTAGGGAACTTTATTCGCAAACCATCGGTGATGATGTCAAGATATTCAAGATATTTTTGCATTTGTTTTGAAAAGGAAGAATGATACTCGAAAAAGCCTTCTACGTACGTATCTAACGCAGCTAGGCCCAAATGAAACCTCTCGATAGAAATATAAACTGGGTAGATTTGTTAATAGCTTCGTCTTCTAAATAATCCATAATGCGACAAAACCTAGTAGTACCGTTTCCCTGAAGTAAGTTCCTCAGAAAATTCCATAACAAAGGATTCCTTTTGGTTACGTAGAGTCCTTCTAAACCAGCAGCCAATGGGACACAACCTCTCAAATTTCCGTCAGACGATACATCTTCCCAATCAAAAGCATTACAAAGAAACACATAGACAGCACAAAACAGTTCTTGCAAAACCAAATGGCGAAATTGGTAAGCTTCTCCAAATTCACCTGTTCTACCCCTGACAAGAAAACCCATGGTTTCTAAATCTGGATTTTCAAACTCCTTCAGAGGAAATAAAACCTTTTTCTCAATTAAAGTTAAATAAGAAACTTCTGATAATGCAATCAAGTGTTTGAGGATATCTTCATTTTCACAGATCTCTTCCAGACAAATGCTTTCACAGTTGTCTTTTCTGTAATGGTTACGAATAAAAACAAGGCATGCATACAGCAGAAGTTCCGTTGTTGTTTTAACTTTAGGCGTGCTATCAAATTCTTTACACAGGTCAGTTACAACCCACAAGTAAACTGGAAAACATACCATTACACGAATTGTGTCAGATTCCCTAATGTTTGTCAATATTGAATCACTGATATCACTATCGAAACGCTGCTCGACGTAAGCCTCTACACCTTCAGAATTAAAACTGCAGACTTCTATCTTCTTCATTCCAATACACTGTTCAAATCTCCGTCTTAACTTTTGACAAGCACTTGGTCTACCAGCAACTATGACACTTTTTCCAGGAAGAAAACCGGTTGGTTTTGGATTCATTAAGCCCAAGAAGAATTTTGTAATTGGCTCCATTTATTCTTAGGTACTATCAAGATGTTTGGCAAATCCTCGCAATTCGTCTACCGTATTTCCTCTAATAAACGCCGCCCTCTGATAAACGCCTCCCTCTATTAAACGCCGCACTTATAGCCAAGCATTTGTAATAAACGCCGCCCTCTAATAAACGCCGCCTTCTAATAAACGCCGCATCTTGAAAAGCGGCGTTTATTAGAAAACAGACTAAACAAGCAACAAAAAATGGTTTACACGAGTTGGACTTGTTTTCTATCAACAAATTCTTCCACAACTAAAGATAAAAACGAGTATTGTTTTTTCCTCTTCAACAGTTCGTCATGAAGAATTTTTGCATGAACTTTACTTGCTGTGTAACAGTTGAATTGCGCAGGAACACTCAAACCAACTTCTCGTATCCTTTTACCATTTACGATTGCGTGCACGTGATTACCGTCAATTTCAATGTAAAATGCTATTAGCTTAGACAGTTTTTTAGGAAGAGAAAACATTGTTGTTTAAAGGCTGTTTTTATTTGATTTTTCATTTTGTAATAAACGCCGCCCTCTGATAAACGCCGCCCTCTATTAAACGCCGCATCCAAAATCTGCAATTTGTAATAAACGCCGCGGCGTTTATTAGAGGAAATACGGTATTCCATCAACCACTAGCAAAATATTCATACTAATTTCCTCAAAAGATCTCTTATCAATTTGTTGAAAAAACCTTCCGAAAATTAGCCAAAACACTTCCTCAACAGAAGCATTCTCATCAATATCCATCCAATTCAACTCTCGACATTTTAGGAACAGCAAAAGTTTGATATTAGGGGACTTTTCATTTAATCCGTTCAACAGTGTACCACTCGATCAAAGATATACCAGCATTTCAAGTAATGTTGATTTACCAATGCCAGCTATTCCATTCACCACCACAAACTGATCATCAGTTGTAAGAATATCCTCCATGTAAATGCTTTTCTTTACAGTGGTCATTTAATGGATGTGATAATCACGATCTGATTTCAAGCAGCTTTTATCAACATCAATCTGGTTACCAATTGCAAGTTCAATATATGATTTGTATCTTTCCATTGATTCATACATTGGAGATCCGTCAGCTCCATTAAACGAAAACTGCTCCTGCTTTGTATGTAATGCCTCATAGAGTTTGACTTTGTAAGTTTTAATGGCATCATCAAACCCTAAAGAAAAATTGTTCACATATGAATGATCTATGGAAATGAGGAAATTTACCTTCATTATTTTTCTGACTTGCCTCCCCTAATTGTTGTGTTCATTTGGTTTATTATATAATGAAAATAGCGGATGTTTACTACTTCACTACTCCCACATAAAGAATGATCTGATTTAATAATGTTTTACTTTTTAAAACAAACGTTTTTTCAACAATTTCTAAAATTATATCTTCACGTTGAATATTTTTTAATTCTCCCTTTAATTCCCATCATGATATCTGAAACAATCTGAAAACGCCATCATTTTGTCTTTGTTCGACTTGGTATGTAACCAACTACGAAACCACACACTTGCTTCAATCTTGAGTCTTTCAATAACTGTCATTCCAAGTGCATATGCTAAAATCCACCAATCGTTACCAATGTCTTCAGCGACAATATGGAGTGTACCCATTACTGTTTTGTCATATGCTGTGAAATGAAATAAAATCAATAGAATAGGGTCATAACATCTATTTAACTCGTAATTTCTATGCTCGTTATAAACTTTTCACGTGGAAATACCAGGCTTGTGTTATTGGGAACTCCAAACAAGTTATGTTTTGTTAAGAAAGTCAAAACTTGTCTATCAAACTTGTTTTAAATAAATGTAAGCGAAAGACATCGAAGCATGCAGTCTTGGGGTACATTTGTTTTTTACCACCACAGATGTATTTCTTTTTTCACTCTTAACAGTGCGATTGCATATATCAAATAAATGTACCCTTTATTAACCTAATGTCGATTAAAGTTAATATTAGCTAGGAAACCTGACGCTGACCTATTTCCTTATTTTTATTAGTTGATATGATTTAAGGGAAAGAGTGAGAGAGCCATGTTCAACAATGACAGTTGATAACAGTTCAGTTTGATTTCAAATAATAACATCCAATGAGCCTTAGACTATTGCTTTCTGATTAATTAATCGGCCACAACAGTTGCGAAGTTTTATCGTATCTCTTGAAGTTCAAAGCGCTAACAGATATTATTGGATGTAGAAAATATATTGACTATGACATGACCTGTTTCATCAAATCAACAGTTGCGGCCATAACCTTGCTATTTCTCTCTTGAAAATTTCTAGATATCACAGTGACCGAGAGTGAGAGAAATATATAGTTTTCCTAGCTAGGTTAATGCCAATGCATTGCCAAAAAATATGAAAAGATTTTCCTTTGCTACCCCAAGGGTACATTGGTTTAGTACGCATGATTTATAATGATAAACAGTCATCTTTTGAAGAGCTATTATATAAAGATAGCTCCGTCTCTATTCATGTTAAAAATGTTCAAGTTTGGATGGTTTAAATGTTCAAGGTCAAGACTAATTGTGCTATTAAATTAGATTTTCAAGTTCAAAATAAATTCAAACCACAATTTGCGAACAATTAGGAAATTTGAAATCCCAACGGTTAAGAAAACTAACTATGGAACTAAGAGTCTGCGGTATCGTGGTTCTAAATTATGGGAAACCGTACGATTAGAAATAAGAAGTCTTGACTCCTTAGAATCTTTTAAAAAGAGCATTAAGAATTGGATATCAAATAATTGCCCATGTAGATAGATTGTGCAAGAACTATGTACCAAATCTTGGTTACATTTTACTTTTCAAATAATTCAACTTTTAAATTGTCACATTTTCAACACTTTTGTTCTTTTTCTTTTGTTATTTAACTTTCATATATTTTGTTTTGTGGACTTTAACTAGCACGTTCTCTTAGAGAACTGCTAAAACTTTATTGTGCATATGTAATAGGTCAACGTTAAATAAAGAAATAAAAAAGAAATAAAAATAAAATTGCCATCTCACCAACTATGTAAAATTCAGAAAAAAACATTTTGTTGAGGGCAGGCGAAGCGTTGTTTTTGGATCTATTTGGGAACTGAGGAAAGTGGTAATAGTGCTGACAAACGATGTAGCAAGTACCAAAAATTGTACCCTGAAATAAAAAATTAAACAAATATTTTCTTTGTTCAGCTGAGTATTAGGAACTTACATTGCTTTTTTTGTAAATCATTAATGATTGATTTTAAGTAAGCAACTTCATTTTTTGTTTCTTTGGTATTCGAATGGACATCTGTTTCTAAATCAAAGATCCTATCCTCTAAAACATTGATGATTTGACCAGTGTAAATTTTTAACCATCCACTCTCTAACTCTTTAAACACGTTATTCTACTGGAGACCAAGAAGAATGTCTTTCATCTATGCTCAGAATCTATTAAACTGACTTTGCATTAGTAGATCGTTTACACTACCATGGTTATACTCATTACGTAATTTTCTAGCACGTAAACAAAAGGCAGCTTTACTTTTGTCATTAACATGAGGTATCTTTCGCTTCCAACCTCCATTAGGTGGTGGAAGTTTTATTCCGTATTGCATAACAACAACTGTCACAGTAATATCCCAATCATTTAAGTTACTTTTACACGTTGGTGGACAGAGTACATCCCACTGGTCTTGTCTGATCACATTCTTCAATTTATTCTGATGTTGACTTTTAAAAATCACCATACGATTATATAAATCAGTTTCATTATCAGGTAGACCAATGTAACACGGATCTGCATCACGATTATGAAGAACTGTTAATAAAGCTTCTTTTACACATAATTGCAATGCTAAACCAACTCTCATCCAGTAATTGCACTTTGGAATGAGAACACCAACTGGTGTAGCCATTGTTTGGGATTTTATGCTTTTTACATCTTAGGATTTTATTTCTCCTTTCAAAACTGAAAATGAAGAACAAGGGTGTAATGGAATTCAACATAAGACCAGGCAATTTTGTGAAAATTTGAGAACGTTTACGTTCTGTAAGTCAACTCAAGTCAACATAAAACTTTTGAAGAATAATTAAGACAATTGATAAGACTTGAAATTTTGCAAACAGAAGTCTATGATCAAACGGTAACTTACGTACACAAATTTAGTAATTGTTTTCCTAAACAAGTAGTGTCACTTATTAAATCCATAGTACTTAAATATGTTACTAGTTAATATCCATTCCAATCCTATATTACATTCATTCCAAAATGAATTGATGGCAAGATGGGTTTGGATTGATACATAGGAACGACATCTTTTCTACTTATCCACCTTTTTCTTTTATAAACCAACTGGTGCGTTTGTTGTGTTTGCATTGTTCATAGATTACGAATGTTTGTTTTTCATAACAAGTACTTCATCCCTTCATCTCTTAAATTTCCTTATTTTCATATGTATGTTGTAGGGAAGTCATTAGGTCGATTACTATAATTATATGAATAAGGTAAAAATAATTCGACCAGTTCAAATGACACGAAACAGTTCTTTATTATTCAATCAAGGCAATTTATGATGTTAATCTCCTTCATGGTCGATGTTAAGTCAACTAAATTTTGAATATGACTGGGAAATCGTCATATACGGAGGATACTAATAGGCGTGGGATGACCGCTAAAATTGTCTCAAAGAATTTATTTTCATGGATGGAGTTTTTTATCGTTTTCAAGCGTTTGGGCCACTAATTAAGAAAATTGATATAATCAAACTTCTAATTCCCCAATTTTTAAGAAAAACGGGCATAAAAATGGATTTATCGCGTGTTATTGAGCTAACTCATTGGTACCATTTGTACACCGACTGGAAGCCTCGTGGTGGAGTGCTCGCCTCATGTACGTGAGGTTAGGGTTCAAATCCCGATCAAGTCATGCGACTATAACAATGTAAATCACTCCACTCAGCTTGAGAACGTGATCGTGATTAAGGAAGTTGATTAGCTGAGCAGTTGAAGCAGACTTGCAGTTTCTGTAACACAAGTTGGTCCTTAATTTCCCTTTGTAAGATACTCATTGATAACAGTTCTATCAGAACTGAAGAGGTCATCCTGAAATAATAATATTAATAGTAACAGAATTTTGGACGATTAATTTGAATTTGATTGCATAAAGTTATAAAATTATGAGTGAAAATATATTTTGACCTTCCCCATTGACTTTAGGGTCCTTCAAAATGTTCAGCAATAATAAAATAAAAACGTGATAAATGAAAAAACTTTTGACCATGTGAAAATTTCAATTCATGCATAAGGATGACCCCTAAAACTTCGTTTAGGGTAATTTATAAAACGCAGCCTGAAGCTGTGAACTCAGCTACACTTAGCTAATTAAACTTTTTAGTATAGTTGGGAATATTGTTCCCTTTTGAAAAAATTCTTTTGGAAACAGGGACAAAGAGAAATTAGCTAAAGAGTATCGTACATGTAAATGCCACAATTTTTCTTCTTAAAAACAAATATAAATAATAACAGGAAATTTCGCTATAAAAAATAATTTCCACGAAACATCACTTGGGTATCATCAACAAGTAAGAATAAATTTCTTGTCAAAGTGGAAGAAAAATAGTACAATATTTTAGTGTAGGTACTGATTTGGGTAGCCCTGCTATTTATTGCTGTACTGATGAATACAACTTTTCCGATATCTGATTTGTATATATATGACTGCAGTAAAAGCAGTATTGTAAGTCTATGGAAAAAGGTGCAGTGTAAATATACACTTTTTGTTACAATTCTTTCGTTTGATAATATATTACAATGATACTGAAAAAGTAGTAAAACCGAATCTCCATAGAGTGATTGGTCGTGGATATCCATATCGATACAGCAGAAAATGTTGCAGTATGGTATGAACACAAATTAATTTCACAAAATTATCCATTTCATGGCCCTTGGACTGCGAAAATAAATTCTGCAATAATTTAATTTGAAACTTTATGCGTCCGTGAATGGTAATTAGGTTAAGTGAATGGGCTTTTGTTTATATAATGTTAGACTTCAGAAAACATAAACTTCATTTCATAGATAAAACTTTCAAAAAATTCATTCCTTCACGAACGCGTAGGGCTTCTGTGAGGCGTAATCGCACCTTAAGGGAAAGACCACATATAGAAAACCACAGATTTGCTAAAGTGTCTTGAAAAGCGCAAAAAAGTATATTTTCAGCCAAAATCCGCAAAATCTGCGAAAACTAATTGTGCTGGTAAGTGTGAAAAAAGCTCTTGCTTTAATACTCCAGCAAAACTGTTTTAATATGAAATTTACAAGTAGTTATATCTAATTCATATTTTTATAATTTACAGAAACATAAAACAGAGATGAAAATATTACAATCTACTTTGAATAAAAAAAAATAATCACCTGTTTGCAAAACGTGTGCTTATATACATGGCAATTTCTGAAGTAAAAAAAATAGGTATATGTATACCCTCAAAAATCATTGTATATAGCATAATTTCCTGCCATTCTTGAAAAAAGTATGGGAAAACATGTTAGTGAGCTTTTTAAATTATAATCTCCTCTGAAAAAAGGAGATATTCCATATGGCATAATTTCCTATCATTTTTGAAAAAGGCAATGCAATTAATGGTCACCTGAAAGTCGTGTTTTCATTTTTGAGCGTTTTATTAATTTCATATTCATTATATTCGGTTCGGCTGCACGATAGTTTTTGCCCCTGCATCTGTCATAGCGTTGGCAGAACGTCAAGTAATGGACACCCTTCAAATCTTTCTTTTGATCATTAGAATTAAGAAGGATACGTCAGACTTCGCAATGATACATGGATAACACATGTTATCCATGTATATTATATTCATTTTCGATATCGAAAACAGACTTGAAGAAATCCCAAAGTTTCACAAAATTTCCGTGGAAGATTATTGATTAACTAGCAGAAGAAGGAACAGGAAGAAATCATAAAAACATCCCCAATGGCAAGTCAACAATAAAATCTATACGTAAAATATATGTTCAATTTTATATAAAATTTCCACACCAAGGAAAAGCCGATGGAGAACTGTTCCATTAATCCCAGTCATTGTCAAACTTTCTATTTCGATTCTCGTCAAATTACATTTCACCTCTGAAAAGCTCCATTGACTTAATGTTTTTTCCAGAAAGTTGATGCATTCCATCGTTAATAAAGTCTCTTTCAAAACAAGCTTCTCAAGTAATCTGAAATCATCGATTAATCTTTCAAACATCGCATCTGACATGCTGGAATGTAACTTAAACTCAATCAATTTGATGGATATTTGATCAGAAATAGAATTTTCAAGAAAATCCAACACTTTTGTATCATTATCGACGCTAAAGGGTTCAATAGAAATGGAATCAAAGTTTTGGGCTAACTTGGACATATCGGTTCGATTGATACAAAATTCGCTATCAAAATGAGGTGTAAAGATCACTAGATCTTTCCGATGAACATTACTATGGGTATTATTACGGGTATTATAATTCTCTATAGAGTCTAAAGCGATCCTAATCCAGTTACATGGAATCATCAGGCAAGTCACAAATGGCATAACTTGGGCGACCTTGGCAGCGTTTCCAGAAGGCTCCATTATACAGCGAAATTCTTTCAATGGAGTTTCATTTGCGTTCAAATGATCAATAAGATTTTCGATGAAAATGGTGTAGAAAGCTGGTGATTCAAACTTAATATCACCCATTGGATAAATGTCCAGCGTATCAATATACGACACATATTTTGCTAGAAATGACGCTTCGTTATTTGTTAATTCCTCAGGTGAACATTGTAAAGATAAAGGTGTTCTGCCATTAAAACTACAATATTGCTCAACGTAGTATATGAGCCATTTCCCAATAATGCCACCACGAGCAGGGAACTCTATTCGCAAACCATCGGTGATGATGTCAAGATATTTTTGCATTTGTTCTGACAAAGAAAAGTGATACTCAAAAAACCCCTCTACGTACGTATCTAATGCAGCGAGGCCCAAATTAAACCTCGGATCGGAGAATGCAAACTGGTTAAATTTGTACATAGCTTCGTCTTCTAAATAATCCATAATGTGACAAAATTTAGTAGTATCGTTTCCCTGAAGTAAGGTTTTCAGAAATTTCCATAACAACAGATTCCTTTTGGTTACGTATAATCCTTCTAAACCAGCAGCCAATGGGACACAACCTCTCAAACGTCCATCAGAGGATATATCTTCCCAATCAAAAGCTTTACAAAGAAACACATAGATAGCACAAAACAGTTCCTGCAACACCAAATGTCGAAATTGGTAAGCTTCTCCTAATTCACCTATTTTCCCCTTGACAAGAAAACCCATGCCTTCTAAATTTGGATTGTTAAAGTCCTTCAGAGGAACTAAAACCTTATTTTCCATTAAAGTATGATAAGAAAATTCTGACAATGCAGTCAAGTGTTTCAAGATATCTTTATTTTCACAGATCTCTTCCAAACTCATGCTTTCACAGTTGTCTTTCCTGTAGTGGTTACGAATAAAAACAAGGCATGCATACAATAGAAGCTCAGTTGTCGTTTCAACTTTAGGTGTGCTGTCAAACTCTTTATAGAGAGCAGTTATAACCCACAAGTAGACAGGAATACGCACCATCATACTAATTGTTGCAGATTCCCTAATGTTTGTCAATATTGATTCACTAGAGTCACTATCGAAACGCTGCTTGACGTAAGCCTCTACACCTTCAGAATTAAAACCGCAGACTTCTATCTTCTTAAAAACAGTATGTCGTTCAAATCCTTTTCTTAACGTTCGACAAGCCAATGGTCTACCAGCAATTATCACATGTTTTCCGGAAAGAAAGCCGAGTGGATTTGGATCCAATAAGTCCAAAACGAATTTTGTAATTGGTTCGAATTTTTCATCCCTGCTATCAAAATATCTGTCAAATCCCCGCAATTCGTCGATTCCATCAATTACTATTAAAATATGCTTCCTAATTTCCTCAAAAGATCTCTTATCAAAATTCCTGAAAGTCAATCCTAATATCAAATGAAAGATCTCTTCCACAGAAGTGTTCTCATCAATATCCATCCAATTCAAATCTCGACATTTTATAAACACCAAAAGTTTTATATTGGGTGACTTGACATTTAACCCGTTCAACAGTCTACCACTCGACCAAAGATATACCAGCATTTCAAGTAATGTTGATTTACCAATGCCCGCTATTCCATTCACCACCACAAAGTTATCATCGGTTGTAAGGATATCCTCTATTTTAATGCTTTTCTTTACAGTGACCATTTGATGGATGTGATAATCACGATCAGATTCCATCCATCTTTTATCAACATCAATTTGCTTGGCGATTGCAAGTTCAACATACGATTGTTGTCTTTTCATTGATTCATATATCGGTAATCCATCAGGTCCATTAAATGAACACTGCTCCTGCTTATCACGTAACGCGTCGAGGAGTTTTTCTCTGTAAGTTTTAATGGCTTCATCAAGTTCTGAAAGATAAAAATTATGCATTGTCGAATATTCTCACTGGCCACAATGAATGCTGTTTTAATCAAAGTGGCATAAAATATCAAGTGATAAAAACGGTTGAAAAAGGGAATATTTGGAATTATTTTGCGTATTGTTGCAATCCCAATGTTTTGAGCGGAACTATTTTTGCGAAATTGCCTAAAATTAGCACACAATGATCATCTTCAAAATTCATTCCCTTAAGGTCAATTACCTTATTCTTAACCCTCATTTATTTAAATCATCCTTTTTACGCTAGCGCTTAAGTCCGTCACTCGCCACTTTGTTCGTACGAAGCGACTTTTTTCGATACAAATAGTTCGTACAATGATTTCCACAAGAAGATAAAATGTTTAGCAAATGCAGTTTTAATTGTCTCAGAAGATTAAATTAAAAGCTGTAGTGAAAATGCGGTGTACAAACATTGTGAAAACACGCTTTTATTCAAATTTCATTGGCTAGCGAAATTTGTTCGCAGAGAAAAAGTTGGATTCATTCAAACTACCATATCTAGTCCGTTTTCGAAAATAGTCGATTTGCGCGAATAAATTTGTCCAATGCTGACTTAGTTGTCCATACGGACCTTGGTTGGAAATTAACACAAATTGTCCCAGAGTGATTTGCTTTGTTGGCGTTTGGAAAAACAAATGTTTGGAAAAGTCGCCTTGAAGTTCAAGTTTGGCAAATTTACCCCAGGTTTCCAAGTTTTTGTGGAATGGAAATCAGCCTTTCAAATATCTTTAAGTTGAACACTTGGGTTGATATTATAAATCTTACCCTTAAATACGGCAGTTTTTTCAAGAATTTCTTGAATTATTTCCTCACGTGGTAAATTCTTCAATGCTTCTTTTAATTCCCACCATGATATCTGAAACAATCTATTTTCAAAAAACGCCATCATTTTATCTTTGTTTGACTTGGCATAGAAAAGGCTAAGTAACCATATCATTGCCTCAATCTTATATCGTTCCATGACTGTCATTCCAAGTGCAAATGCTAATCTGGACCAATCGGTACCTATGTTATCGGCAACAATGTGAAGAGCAGCCTTTACGGTTATATTGGATGCTACAAAATAAAACAAAAAGCATCCATAGTTTAATTCATTCACCTTTTCATTTATTTTAGGAACTTTGTGCAATGAAAATATTGTCCCATTCATATTTTATTAGGGGGAGGGGGGAAATGGTGTATATGCTCCTCAGTATTGTGGGGAGGCTCATCCCCCAACCTCATTTAACAACCTGAATTCTTGTGCTTTTTATAATGAAACTTACCACCATTTCAAAATCATTTCATGAAATTGTTTCAAAATTGTTTCGAAATTGTTTCAAATTGTATGACATTGTTTACTGTAATTTTTAAAACGTTGTTAAACGTATCATGAAACGTTTAAAATCATTTTAAATTGTTTCAAAGCTGAAATGAAACGATTATAAAGAACGTTGAAACGATTTTAATTGTATCAAATCGTATTTTGAAAAACACTTAATAAGAACAAGAGAGATTAGTTGGCATGCCAACACTTCGGCATATTTTTCAAAGAACTTTTTGGCCGGAATAAAGCCAAATAAAAGTTAGGAAAAGTCACAAAGTTTGAACTTTTAACTATAAATACTTTCAAACTGATGGAAAAAAGGAAGAGTGGGTTGGATGTGTGGCTGAATCAGCACTCTCACCCCGGTATGAATAAGGTTGAGGTAGATGCAGACTTTCATCGAAAAAGATGGAGAAAAACGTTGTTACGAAAGTACCTAAAGACTTTTGACCTTCTTTGTTTGAAAAGTAAAGTTAGTCAGATTTCTTTTTCAACTAAATTCTGAGAACTTGTGGTACTAGATGAAATATTTCGCCCATTAGATGAACAAATTACACGATGGTAATTATATATCAACTGGTAATGCACTGAATTTTTTGGATTTTTTTCCATAGGTAAGTTGCAGCAGTTCCAGGGGATGCAAGGAGTAGTGGCCAGGAGAGAAAGCTCGTCCCCAGTGCTTTATGGTAATGAAAAATGAGACTTTGTAAAACTGCAATCTCAATTAACAGAAATCTCAATTAACAGATTCTTCAAGTCACAATGTCATGTGAAATTGGAGTATTTTTAAAAAAACAAACAAACAATGTGATCAAACGTTCCAAAGCATTTTTTCTATGCAAGTAATGAAATAAATTCAGGTGAGTGGAACCCACTGACTTCGGATACAATTCGTTATTGTATGATTTCTCCAAATTTTATCTCTATTCCACTCTAACGTATTTGGAACTACTCTACGTACTTGTTTCAAGTGAAAAAAGAAACGACTCCCTTCATAATTATGAAGTGGCTGGCATAAAAGATTTTGCTGGTGATAAGTACTGATGTTTTGAATTATGTCATTAATCCCCTTTCATTTTACCTTTTCTATTATTTGATATTAAATAAACATTTAGATGTTTCTTGTAGAATTCTATGACTATAAGCTTTATACAAATACAATTCATGCAATAAACAATCTTATAGCTTTAGATCCTTGGATAAAGTGATTCTTTGGTAACACTTTTAATGACCGTTGACTTACTATGCCAATTTTCCATCTAAGATTAATTGAATATAAGTTTCTTGATTATCCAAGCTTACCCTTTCTTGATTCATTCAAACTTCTAAGGCTCTCTTGCAGATAAATGAGCCTGAGTTTTACTTCTTCTTCTTTCTCTTGGGATTGAACATGAAACGTTTTTAATAGATCAACCTCTTTCTGAATTAGTGCAATGCTTGAAGTGTTTACAGCTATCTTTTTGATTTCCAAATCGTGCAACTTTGATTCGTGTACTGATATTCTGTCTTCTAACACCGTCACCGAGTTAGAAGTATACAACTTCAATGATCCACTTTCTAATTCATTAAACAACACCATGTTATTATAAAGAAGACCATTAAGAATGTGTTTCATTTTTGCCCAAAATCTATTAAACGGACTCTGGGGTAATAATGATTTATTATAATCATTCAAACTGCCATGGTTATACTCATTACGTAATTGTCTAGCATGTAAACAAAATGCAGCTTTACTATTGTCATTAACTTGAGGTATCTTTTGTTCCCAACCTCCATTAGGTGATGGGAGTGTTGTTTTATATCTGATAAGGATAACTATTACAGTAATATCCCAATCTTTTGAGTTACTTTTACCAGCCGGTGGACAAAGCACATCCCACTGGTCTTGTCTGATCACATTCTTCAATTTATTCTGATGTTGACTTTTAAAAATCACCATATGATTATATAAATCAGTTTCATCTTCAGGTAGACCAATGTAACACGGATCTGCATCACGATTATGAAGGATTGTTAGTAAAGCTTCTTTTACACATAATTGGAATGCTAAACCAACTCTCATCCAGCCATCACAACTTGGAATTTGTACACTACCTTGTGTACTCATTATTGTGAATTCTATACCTTTCACATTTTAGGTTTTCTTTTTCTTTAAAAACTGAAAATGAAGAATGATGATTTGGAGTCGAAGATAAGACCAGAAATTTGCAAAACTTTTGTAAAGTCGACTAAATTAAAAAAACTCAGCGACCACTGATAACGGCAGGCATGAAATACAAAAAGCTTTTGATTGGTTCATTTCAAACAACCTCGTTTTTAATATTTATTTATAGTTCCCAAGTAATAAAGTCAAAATACGAAAAATGATCCCCAAATTCGAAATCGGTACCATTGAATTGTTCTACATGCAAATTTAATGACAAAATGAAGCACTTTCGAAATTACGGAGGTTTAAATAAATAATTAAGGAGATAAAATTTCCCCGTGGAGAAATATTCTCAACCAAAGCCTAGACAAAATCCTATCAAATATGTTTACTTTTTGAATGGCTACGTTCTAGCCCGTGTGCATGCAAATATTACGGAAAAAAAAATTCATACCGTGTATTTTAATAATCAGCCGAGCACTGCAGGTTCAGATTGAAATGGTGACATAAATTGAAATTTACAAGTATACTCATCCAGATTATGTAATTATGTAATTGTGAATTTAGTTCTAAAAGTTTTTTAATGAGTTTCTTTTTACAAAATAATAGAAGTATACCTTACAGTATATATAAATACAGAACTGCCCGAAAGAAACTTTATATACACACTTGCAAAGGAAAAAAGATTTACAAACGTGTGCAAAATATATTGGGACATTATGTTCTGAAGTAGTGTGTTCAAAAACAAAAGCGTCAGTTTCTATGATGCATCTATGCTATTTTTCTCCAACCAAAAATATACCTATATTTTTTTTGTTCCATATATGCTTTTCAATCTTTTCTACTTAACCGTTTGATGTAAATCATCTGTTGTGTTTGTATTTCATAATAAGTCCTATATCTATTGTCTTGTCTCTTTTACTTGCATTGCATTTGTTTAGCGTTTTTGTAATTCGTAAGTTTAATTAATGACTTATAATGGAATATATAAATGTGATTTTAAAATAATTCAAACAGTGCAAATGAACCGAAGCTAATCTCAATTAATAATGTAACTCTCCTTCATGGTCGACTTTAACTCTATATTTAATATGACTGGAAATTCTCACATACGGAGGGTACTACACGTCGTGGGCCGAGAGCTAAAAAAGAACCAAGCAAGGTGACCAAGTTTTTTAATGTTATCTTCCATATTTTCGGACTACTATTACGATAATCGATGTTATTAAGATTGTAACTTCACAAAGAAAAATTGGACTTATTGTGTTTTATCTAGTTAAGTCACTGGTACCAGAATTTTGCACGAGAAAACTTCTGTAACAATAGAAGGTTCGCAAATTGCGCTCTGGGTAACCGATCACGGTGTTTTCGCATTACCGGACATGCTTTCGTATAAACCCGGACTTAGAATGTGAATTACTTTGATAGATAAAATTTTGGTATTTGTTGATATGTTTAAATGTTTCGTTAGTTTTATTTTTACTTTGAGTATATATTTTTTCATTTCTTTCTTATGTTCAACTATAGTAAATGAAACTAAAGTTTTTGCATTTCTATCAACATGATATTAATTGCAAATGAAAACATTAATTCGTCATGGTAATTCTCAGAAAACTATAGTCACCTATAACTAATTCCCGTTTGTGGGCGCTAATCGTGATCACCACTCATAATCTATTTCAGTTATCTCACAGTGGAAACTACGCCTTATAAATTAAATATCAATCAATCAATAGAAAGACTCGAAGGATTTTTTATTTGTGTTAGGCTGAAGTATTCTCGATATCTAAAACCATTAGTCCATAAGAGCAAATGAAATTAAATATTTCCTTGGACCCTTTTATCTTTCAGTACTGTCAACATTGTCATTAAGCGTTATTCCAGACATTCGACCTTGCAGCTTTTAGAAATCGAGTATATCTGAGTTATGTTTCATTTCATTTTAAATAGATGTCCTTTAGATCAAACTGTGAAGGTACATAATACATAGCGCTTTCTTAATTAATGAAACATAAACACTTTGCATGTGCAAGTTGGGATCAAAGAGACCAAGATTCAAGAACACTGAGCTACATTTGAAGAGCCCTAGGTAGAGTGCCATTCCAAGAGGCAGAGACACAGCAATCAAAACTTCCACTTTTATCCGCAACATGGCTTTAATTTTTAACTGAAACAAAATCATCGAACCTGTTTTGTCTTCCATGATTATATAATAGATTTACATTGATGGGTAATCGGGAGTGAGCTAGTGATATCGTTTACAAAATACTGAAGAAAAATTGATTTACATTGAATTATCATATCTAG
Source organism: Turritopsis rubra (assembly GCA_039566895.2). NCBI lineage: Eukaryota > Metazoa > Cnidaria > Hydrozoa > Anthoathecata > Oceaniidae > Turritopsis > Turritopsis rubra. The sequence continues at coordinate 4,068,098 of CM077622.1, forward strand.
TTGATTGGAATTGACAAAATGCTTCCGTTCTTAATGTTGGCTAAAATGATGCAGTAATATAAAATACAGCTGGGAATGCTTTAGAACTAAATGTTTATCCCTATGCAGTAAAATGTAAAGCAAATACGTGACGGATAACAAATCATAGAATGAAACTTTTACCAGGTCGTAAAAATGATGGGACTCCTATACATACCAAGCCTTTTGGAGGCTGTCGATTTCTATCTGTCTTGATCTCTCCTATGTCAAAAATAAATACCTTTTAAGGTAATTTGAGAGAGCTTATACTTTATGTATTTTGTGTCATTAACTAGCTAATAAATCATACCGTGTCCATGCTGTTTGAAAGTCAAACGTATCCATGTTTTAAATGTTTCCGTATTCACAAAAAGCATTTTTACTTATATATTTCTTTTTTAATTGACTTCTTTTTTACTTACAACTACGCTTTACACACTCTTCTCTTGTTTCAATGTTTAATTAGGAAGTGTTTTTAACAGTATTACTCTATTAATCTTTATCACAACAAGATCAACATTGTTGATTAAAAAGATTTCTCTACACAGTGTGTCCCAGAATATTCGTTTTACCAATGTCTATGATAATATTAACTCCAGAGGAAATAGAAGCTTTATATAGCCTGGGTGAGTCAATAATGTATTTCCTAAATACGGTCCTAAATGGCCAAATCATGATTTTTGCCTTGATCTAATAAGCGCCGGCCAAAAGGGCCAATATAAGGTATCGTGAAATAATGTTCATGTATTAATCAATATAGTGGTTCAAATCCGATGGTGGACTATTTCAATTATATTTTTCGTTTAACACTAAATATGTCTGTAATCATTTTACTGTAACCTAGGAGGATAGCTGTACATTTACTTATTGTGACTTATTCTAGTAAAAAAAAAGCAAAAAACGCCTATCATCGGATTCGAACCACTATATTCTCGAAAAGAAATGCAAAGTTTTGTGCCCTCGGCCATCTACACTTACATTCCAGTGTATTTTTAAAAATAAACAAGAGCCAGGTGGCGCAAAACGGTAACAGCAGACGTACTTGACGTCCCTAAAAATTGAAATATGCTATTCACACCAGTCATTCTGTAACACAGAAATTATTTTAGAAAATGTACCAAACGTCAGCGAGTACAACAAAAATTTCATCAAAGGCGCCAAAATGTTTTAAAGCAATATCAAACTATCGTCTTCCAAAAAGCCTAAGTTACGCTGACAACACAATTGTATTTAAAAAAGATTCTTAAGTGTGATGCAGGTTTAATTAAGAAACACCTGAAACTTATTGTTTAAAACAAATATCTTCTTATACTTATACGCAACCTTGCTTTTTCTTACCTAACTTTTTAAGAAAGAACGTTAGGTAAAATTTCTCGGGAAGTTCGTCAATGGATGTTTGTTTTTTCCGTATTAGTATAGGGGGAATCTCCCATGAGGGGACTCTCTTTAAACACTCAACAAAACGCTTTTACGATGATAAAAGATGCGATAAAAGAAAACATTTGTTTATCATTCTATAATCCAAAAAACAAATGCAAGCTTGTTACTGACGCTTCCGATTATGGTGTCGGTGCTGTACTTTTACAAACCACTGACAACGAAGACAAACCAATTGCATTAGCATCTCGATCTTTGACTGACCTCGAGAGGAAATATACAACAACTGAGAAAAAATGTCTTGCTCTTGTCTTTGCTGTTCAAAAGTTCCATTGCTACCTTCATGGAACAAACTTCGAAGCATATGTCGATCACAAACCTCTTGAATCTCTCCAGAAATACAACAAAAAGTCTAATGCACGCATAGAACAAGTCCAAATTAGACAATGAGTTAAATTCCGTTAGAAACGCTATGAAATCAAATGTTTGGTCGTCACCGGAATGCAAACCGTTCAAAGAAATCAGCCACGAATTGATCGACAGCGATGGTATTCTACTGAAAGGAACACAAATTATTTTACCGAAATCTTTAAGATAATGTGCAATAAATATAGCCCACCAAGGACATCTAGGGATAAGTAAAACTGTTGGACTACTGCGTACCAAAGTATATTGGCCGGACCTCCACAAAGACGTTACTACTACAATTCGCCCTTGTTTAACTTGCCAAGCTGTTACTCCATCATATAAACCAGAACCACTAAAGTCATCACCATTGCCTGAAGCTCCGTGGTGTGAAATTTCAGTAGACTTCCATGGCCATGAAATTGCTTGTCATGCTGTAATTAATAAATTAGACGGTACTTTTGCATTATTCGGGTTACCAGAGGAACTCAAGAGTGATAATGGACCACCATTTGATTCAAACAAAGTATCAAATTTCCTAAAAGAATATTCAATTCACCATCGTCACATAACACCCATACACCCCCAATCGAACGCGAAATGCGAACGATTTATGAAGGTTAACCGCTCGCATCGAAGGAAGGAATTGGCGAAAAGAACTTGATAAACTGCTATTCAATTACAGAAATTCTCCACATTCATCCACTGGGTTTGCACTAGCATTATTGTTCTTTAATCGCCCTATTAAAACAGGACTACCAGAAATTACACAACGTATTGATAACAAGATCCACGACAGTGTCAGAGTTAACGACTTCAACAGCCAGTAGAAAATAACCGACAATTTTGCCTACAAACCAATCGAATCAAAAGTCGAAGTTGGTGACAAAATTCTCCTAAAACAAACTAAAAAGAATCAACTAAGCAGCTTCTACGATCCTGAGCCATATACGGTTACGAAGAAAAACGGCTCTATGATAACTATTACCAATAACAACGGATCATACACTCGAGATATTAGTTATGCTAAAAAACTGTTGGAGAGACAAATGGATACTAAAGATGCGACCCTAACAACCAAGGACAATAAGAAACAATTTAAGACTGAGATCAAAATATATCCTAAGAGAAACAGAAAACCTACTATATGAAATAGTTGACGTTATTTGGGAAGGGGGATGGTGTGGTATAGTGAAGACTATGCCTTATTATAAATTGTATATAGTATATATAGAGCTTTATTCATTCTAATATTCATTCGAAAATATACATTGAAAGAGACAACACGTGTATTATTACAAATCATTATGGAGAAGAGTGTTTTCAAAAGGATAATTGCAATTTATTTGCCAATTCTATTATAGAAAGTTCTACTCCAAATTGGCTTACATCAGTTAAAGTCCGCCACTGTCCTACGCCTATGATATCGTTCGAAATAATACAAAAGCCAGTTATTAATAATAACAGGATGATCTCTGAAAATATTGACACCATCTGTGTCCATGTCATAATACTGTACTATTTCTTGTGATAAGAAAGAATGATACTCATAGAAACTCTCGATGTATGTGCACTTCTCCTTATTCAAACAACCATACAATCTAGGCCAACGCTTTCAACAATTACAATTCATTTGTGTAGTACATAGCTTCCCCACATATTAGTTCCATAATTGGGAAAACACTTATTGCGTCCATTTACGATAAGAAAGTTGTCAGGAAATTCCATAATTAATAATTTCTCTGGGTTAATTATATAACAAGTAAACCAGGAGCTATTATTAAAGATCCTTTCAAAATCAAATCGTCATGTTCAACGGTGTTATTAGAAAACAGGTAAAAAGCATAAAACAATTCTTGTAACACTAAATGTCAAAATTGGTATCTTATTTTACTCCTGACAGCAAAACCTCTGCCAAACAAATTAAGATTGGCACAGGCATCAATAGGAAACATAACCGTTTTTTATTTTAAAGTTTGATTAGAAACTTTCGATAATACAGGCAAGTGCTTTAACGTTTTGGTTTTCACTCTTTTCAATCTTTTGCACAGTCATGTCCTGACAGTTTTATTTCCTGTTATGGTTGTGTTGTATCCCGTAACCCCATTAGGACTAGGATGTTTAGGGACGGTTCAGGGCATCGGAAGTACCTGCTGAATTGGAACCTTCTTTTAAATCCAGAAGATTTCGCAATTGGTTCAAGTTTTTACTGCTATCGAAATATTTCTCAAATCCCCTCAATTCGTCGATTCCAGATCTCTTCCACAGAAGCGTTCTCATGAATATCCATCCAATTCAAATCTCAAAATTCATGAACAGTTGTTCAACAATGTACCCAGTCTTAATTGAATGTTCAAGAGATTGCTTAATTAAATATATCAGAATTTAATAAATTTTATAAAATATATAAAGGAAATTTAGCTGGAATTCCAAAGAAGCGACCGTGTTGCCTCTTCACTGGATAAAGAAGTAAATATGGCAACAATTTTACAGAGAGCTCATATTCATAACTCAACACAATGTTTTGTTTCTACACATTCCATTTTACACATTTTCAAAACCAAAAATATTTCAAGAATACCGGCAAATAAAACGCCTTTATAGAAACGTGTGAAAATCAGGTTCCGAACAACGTTCATGCATAATAATTAAAAACTCTCTTTTCTGAGAACAAAATTTTTGTCAAATCTCTATCTATCTATAAATAAATAAATAAATAAATAAATAAATAAATAAATAAATAAATAAATAAATAAATAAATAAATAAATAAATAAATAAATAAATAAATAAATAAATAAATAAATAAATAAATAAATAAATAAATAAATAAATAAATAATAGCCATACCCACGTGATCATCTAACATAGCTTAACAATCGCGTGCCAGCGTTTATAAAACAATTGTTCAGTTCAAAAATTATTTTGCAATTAAGCACAATACTTGTAATTACTTATCTTCTTTACTAATAGCGAGTTGTGCATACCACTTTTATTTTAGAGAGTGATACATTTAGAAAAATTTCACGGTCATTTTCTCACGGGGAGCGCGTAAAACCATGCTGCTGCGAGAAGCGTTTTTTTCAGTATTTTTCAGTATTAGTAATGGTCCAACTCCATCTTACGGTTTTTTTCATGTCGAAGGGTGTTGTACGTGAGAGAAGACGATGAAAGGTTTTTCGTTTGAAATATTCTCAACGATCATTTTTGTTTGAACAAGAAGAGCGAAGAACTGTTTTTGTTGTTTGTTTTGTTTTTGTTGTTTGTTTTGTTTGTTTTTATTTCAAAAGCGAAGAATAGTATTGTTGTTGAGAAAGTATTAGTATGTTTACTACCAGTGGTATGATGCAGAAAAGAAACGAGGGTTTTTAAAACGTAAACAAGTCTGATTTTGTTTTCTTAAAGATTGATTCGCGAGACGAACGAAGAAATGAAACAAAGGATATTGTATTATTATTAAACGCGAATTAACGAGTGGAAGGAAAAATGTATGGTTTATAAAAGCAGAAACGTGTACTGTACTGGAAACTGAAGAACATCTGACTTATTTATGTTACAGTTATTAAATGGTTGCACAGAAGAAGTTGTCAAATGGAAGCAAATGGTTTTTAATTTATTTCTTTTTTGTGGAATTGATCGTTTTGTAATGATGGAATCAACGAGTGGAAGTATATACATAAAAAAGTGAATGAAAACACGAAGATAATGTCGTTGTTTTTGGTACTAACGTGTGCTGGAAAGTGAAGAAACTGTTAATTGAATTGGAGAGGATTGTTAACGAAGTGGCATTTATTTTCTCTTTGCAGTTATTAAAAATGGTTGCGCCATTGCAATCATTTCGACCATGTGGGAAACATTATCAACAGATAATGTTGATATTTATGGTAGGATAAAGGGCAAAATCATTATTTCTGTGGGTTTTCTTGCGTGTGAAACCGTAGTAAAGAGTGTTATGTTACGCTGAGAGATTATTGCTGCTATGTCATTGTTGTAAGTTTTCAAGCGAATTTTTGTGGCTGTTTTCAAGAAAGTTAGAGCTCTTCCTTCCCCATCATCGTGTCTGCTTTATTTAAATTATTCTACCCACCACCAGCATCTTATTTTGATTCTGTGTTACTGCTTATGAATTTCTCTATCAGAAATGAAATATATAATAGATTTGTGTTTGGCTCTGAGCTGTAACAACAATACTCATAGCATATATCTATTATTCGGTTTGTTTTCCTTTTTTTTTATAATAGGGTATGCATAATAGTCATAAGAATGCGGAAAGTTATTTCTAACGACAGTGTAATATTAGAGTTTGTTGTTAGAAGAATTATCATGGCTGGCAATATATTATTGCCATATTTATGTTGAAACTTTGGAGCGAGATGGTGTGGTTTCAATGATGATTGATTATCCCTGTTCTCTACCCCTACCCGCACCACTTACTATACCAAGAGAATTATAACTGACCACAACACATCCCAAGCTTTTTCAGGTTTTCTTTTGTATTCGAGCAATGATTTTATTGCTATTATTCATGCTGCTGATTTGTTGTTTGTTTTTCTTTTGTTAGCGTGGGAGGGAGACTATTAAGACCATTCCATTTTACTCTTTAGCTACATTGATCATTGCTGTATCTATATCTTATCATATTTCTTTCAATTTATCGCTGTTTGTGTTTTTGTTTGCTGACTTTACGTATGTCGTTTAGGAATCCCCAGGCTGAAATTAAGCTATGGTGCTTATCTTGGTTCTATAGTGGAAATGACAGGGCACGTGGTATTTATTTACGTAGTGCTATTTTACATTCTCAGATATTTGTTTCTGTTTCTGATGATCATGTATTTGCTTCTGTTCTTTACGATTTCTTTCATTTTAGATTTAGAAAATTTAATAAAACGGAATATATGATCAAGGAGAATGAATGTGCCAATCATGGTTTAACATCATGGTACAAGCGATTGGGATAAATCATTTAATGGGTGTAAAGACCCTTCCGTTGAATCCTGTGCAGGTATAATTTTTTTATGATTCACATTTGATTCAGGTATCCCGTGCGAAGACAATTTTACGGTTTCACTCAATCGTTGGAAAATGTAACCGAAACATATTTAGGTTGCATTTTTATATTTCTTATCATGATTCTTGGGTGTGGAACCGTACGAAATGTTCGTATGGACTGTGACATAGTGACATTTTAGGTCGTGCGTAACTGAGTTGTCGAGATATAGGCGATATTAGTATTATAGGAGTAGCGCGACGTCAGTGGGTACATTGCATTGCACCCAAAATAGAACGTGATATTTAAGGGAAAATATTTGGAGAACCAATGGGAATAACTGACGTCACTTTGGGCACGCGATATTGGCGATGGGGTGTCGAAAAATTTGGGTCTAAAACTTTTTTGGGACGGGAGTGGTGTCATAATTTTTGATCGACGATATCTCCGTAACGGTAAGTCGTACACAGGCGATCCCATACATTTTATTGATCAGCTTTTCGAGCTCTGTAGCGTGGTACTACTTATCCTTTTGGATTGTGTGATTTTATTTTCGGTCACCCCTATATTGATAGAAAAATCACGGGATGGTGGTACCTCATAGGGAAAGTGAACCTGTAAAATGATTTTACCCGGGATACTAGACTATGTATTAATATTAATTAAAAGTTGTTAAAATAACTGTAAAAGAGTGGTGTGTCATACAAATAGACAAGGAGGTATGATTTTAGTTTTGCTTAAGTTTTATAATTAAAGATTGTCTTTATTGATAAAGAAAAATATGTTTATTCCTGAAGAACCACACAAGATTTTCATGTACAGAGTTATGTTATATGAAGTCATTATTAAAAATCTTTTGTAATCCATGCAGTTTGTTTGACATGCGATTAAATTGGACATGAAGATAACCCTTTCGACCTTCGTGAAAGCTAATTAACTTATGCGAACACGGAAAGTTTCTTTCGGGTTGTACTGTAGATTGCAACTTAATGGGAATTGCATCGGTAAAAACGTTTTACCCGGGCAGGTCATGGGGAAAGTGAACCGGTAAAATGTTTTTACCCGGGATACTAGTCTTCTTCTACTAATACTAAATCTTGCTTTTTTCTTACCTAACTTTTAAAGAAAGAACGTTAAGTAAAAATTTTCGGGAAGTTCGTCAATGGATGTTTGTTTATGTTTGTTCCGTATTAGCATAAGGCACTCCGGCTTAGTGCTTATAATGGTTTTATGATATAAAATACGTGAGGGAAGACATGATATAGCATATCAGGCGGAGACTTCGAATTACAATCGAACGTAGCAGCTATTGACAACGAATGATAAATAGTCGTTTGAAGAAAAAAGAAGCGTTTGTTTACATTTTTTAAGACAAAGTAATAATAAGAAACATGCATAAAAAAAAGTTTTAACAGAAAATTCATGACTGGTATAAGCCAATTTGGAAGAGAACTTTCTAAAAAAGAATTGGCAATTAAATTGCAATTATTCTTTTGAAAACACTCTTCTCCATAATATTTATAATATTTTGAAAACACTCTTCTCCATTTATAACTAGTATACCGTGTAAAATTTTTTTACATCTTTCCCAATAAGATGCTTTTACACGCTATACTAACCATTTGATAATAACTCTATGAAATACAAAAACGCAGTCCAAAACGCCGCCCTAAAATCTTTCATCGATTCATGATTTTTTTACCCGAGGTAAAACTATTGATTTCTCCTTTCTTTGTTGCCAAAAATAGAATTCTCGGAACACGGAAGAAGTTTGTTTGTTAAAAATGTTATTACATGTTTACGTCGAATCATATTTAATGTAAAGTTTTACTGAAGAAATCAATTTGAGCCATAACTCAAAGCCAATATGGGCCCCAAACGGCAACAGTTAACGCAATAATTATGGGTTTAATCTCATATATATTAAGCCCAGCGAAAAATTGCACACAAATTCAATTGTGACCGACATGTAGTCGGCAATATATTTTAACGTCATGATAATGACGTCATAGTTCTAAGTCCCTCAAACAACTTGCTACAAAAAAATTAAGAAAATAAGAAAATTTAAATAAAAGGCTGTATTTTTTCGACTTCTGAATCCTAACCAATTCTTAATTCTTTCCACTTTCTAACTTTATTGTCAACCAAAAATTCTTTCAGTCTTTGTGGTAAACCTATTCATAATTATCAGTGCTAAATCTCAGAAAAATTATTCACAAATTGTGAAATATCTCACTCACACACTAAACTACCCACGCAAAATTAACTTTTGGAGTGTATACAGATTTACATATATACGATATAAGGTATTAACTAAATCCTAAAAAGAATCATACCTCCAAATAATGTTTCTTTCTTCAAAGCTGAAGTTTCTTGAAAGTTCTTTCTTTATAAATTCCAGGAACAGAGAGATCTCCAATTAGAAAAACGCCATCGGTATTAACTAATTTTACTCACGGCCGAAACCAACAGATTAATCAAATCTCTAATCTTTTATTCCTTCTTGACTTTCTTCTTTCTAACATTGTACTAAAGAATACCATGCTCAACACAGTTTTTACTAATTTTTTTTTTTTTTTTCTTTGGAAATCTAAAAAAACAAACCGAGATAGGATAAAATGCCGTTTGATACGTCTTGAACTTTCAACATTACACAACATAAGTCGTAAATGTGTAAAAACTATTCTTCGTAATAAAAACTTGTTTTTTTTATGCATGTTTCTTATTATTACTTTGTCTTAAAAAATGTAAACAAACGCTTCTTTTTTCTTCAAACGACTATTTATCATTCGTTGTCAATAGCTGCTACGTTCGATTGTAATTCGAAGTCTCCGCCTGAGATGCTATATCATGTCTTCCCGAACGTATTTCATATCATAAAACAATTATAAGCACTAAACCGGAGTGCCTTATACTAATACGGAAAAAACATAAACAAACATCCATTGACGAACTTCCCGAGAAAATTTTCCTAAAGTTCTTTCTTTCAAAGTTAGGTAAGAAAAAAGCAAGATTTAGTATTAGTATAAGAAGATATTTACACCAGCAAAATTGCTCCTTGATCCGCCGCGATTTTTAAATAATTCCGTCGTTCAAAAAATATATTCATTTTTTCTTTACTTGCATTAATTTATTGCATTTATATTATTTTTTCACCATTTTAAGCTGGGAATATAGTCAAGTATAAGATTTTTGGCTTTTCTGGCATTTTCGAATGTATACAAATGAAAATATTAAGCCCTAAATAATTTTTAATGTTTCCCAGGTTTGCCTGTTCTTTTTACGGTAAATGTATACGTCATCCTTATACGTATCATCATATACATATCCTTGGATATACACTTTTTAAACCCATTTAAATTTTATTTTCTGTTATCTTTGGAATATACTTCATGGCTTTAATATTTAAACCGTAATAAAAATATTAATGTTTCACAACATTTCAAGCTTCAAATATTTATTCAGTCATCAGTCAGTCTCTAGTTGTCAGGATTTGTAGATTTAATTGCTATGTTTGACAAAACATTTGTTTTTTATTTTTTCATTATTATATTAAGAAGAACTTTTGGCTTTTACTTAATGAGAATCTTTATCAATTTCAACTGTTTTGCAGAAATCCTTTTGCCTGTAAGGGCATCTTGTCTTCTGTTACTTTTGATTTTTGACTTTATAAAGAAAATACCTATAATAGTTTCTCATATAAAGATAAAGATATAGATTTAACCCAGTGGGCAAAATCTTTAAAATGTCTTTGTAGAGGAGTGTTATTTTATTGAAACAGCATGCTTGCTTGCCATTGGTTGCCATTCCTATAGAAAACACATCTCCTCATAGACGTTTGGAAGATTTTGTCCACTGGGAAGTGATGTTTACATTTTTCATATCAAATGCCTAGTCAATATTCATATAGAAAAAACTTACCTAGTATATCAAATGATATACTAATAGGTCTGCTTTCATGGGTCCCACAGACGGGTCTGGGTCTGGTAAATAAAGGAAAACCAAAATAGTCAAGGGTTATTAAAGAATGAAAATCTTAATTTATTTGGTGACAATGGCAATTCTTTACAAAGGATCCTTTTAATGTAACTAACACACAGCTAACTGGTTATCGTCATACTAGCATGAGAATATCAATCACAAAAAAGTATATCCAATACTTTGTTACTTATATCTACCCCATATATTACACTTATAATAAATGTTCCTGTTGAATATACTGCCATAATCTCCTATCAGTTCATGCATATGAACAATTATGCACGAAAAATGTATTATTGAAAATATGATGCTCAAACCGAATAGTTCGATTTGATTTCATGTCGTTATCATTGCTTTTAAACCTTAAATCGTTGCAATTAAAACATAAAGAATAAAAAAGAATTTATTGAATTTAAACCTTTTATTTTACAGTGGACATCATGCCTTTCTTTTTGGCTCCTATCTGAATGAAGCCATCCTATCAAAATCTTATTCTAGACATGTCAAGCAATATTTTCTGTAACTATGACGTCATCAATAGAACGAGCGACGTAACAATATTCCGAAATGTCTCTAACAATTTAACAGTAACCATGCTTACAGTTATTATTGGAATAATTGCAAAAAAGGTTGAGCTACATCCCTACTAAGTTTCATTGCCTTAGCATGAGGAGAATAGATTTTATAGGGGGAGGGCCTAGTAGACGCCGAAAAAGGAAAGGAGTACAACGTCACGAATTTTGCCGAAGCTCTAGATCCGCCTATGGTCAAGTGTCTCTTCTAAAACATATTTGTTGGGTTTAAATATTGTTTAAGTCCATTTTTCATAATGACATTACCTTGCTTCATATACGTGTGATGTATTAGGTTATCTGTTATTCCGTTTTCATGTACATGCTTGGCAGTTCACCTCCTCATGGAGATTTCTTTGTTTAGTTCCAGGCGCTTCCCAGTGGACAAAATCTTCAAAAAATATGTGAGGAGTGTTTTCGGTAGGGGAATGGCAAGCAATATTGCCTGCTGTTTCAATAAAAAACACTCCTCCGCAGATTTTTTGGAAGACTTTGCCCACTGGCTTATAGCTGTTGATACCAACTAAAAGTTGCAAAATGATTTTTAATAAAGCAACTTATACTTTAGGCTAAAAATCAGATAATTTTAGTGAAAAGTCGTTCATTGAAGAAAGATTGTTGGCCATCAATATCGATAAACACACGAAATTCTTCAAGGTTCACTCAAAATGATGCACACCGTCATGTTTATGAGTTTCTGCGTAGTTCATTTTAGTGTACTAGCTAAGCATGCAACTCATAGAATTAAAGGACCAAAATCATTTAAAGATAAAGTTGCTATAGTTGGGGCAGGACCTTCCGGTGTTCACATGGCATATCTATTAAAGAAAAAAGGGTTTCAAAATCTACACATTCTAGAGAAATCTGCACGAATTGGAGGTAAATCTCACACAATCCACCATCGGAATATGGTAGTTGACATAGGTACGCAAATAATAACGGGACCAAATCTAACAACTCTTGCTAAGGAATTCCTTCCAAGTAAAGATATTGGCCCAGATTCAGGATTGACATATTGGACAAACGCATCACCACATCAAACTACGCATAAAAGTTATGAAACAGGATTTGTCCGCAATACATTAGGACCTGATTACTACAATGCTTCAGCAAGCATATTGAATGAAAGAGTGGTGGAAGCTATGACTACCTTTGAACAGATACGTGAAAAGATTTTTGGATCATTTGCAGAGGGAGATATTCCTCCGAAACCATCCACAGAGGTAAAGAAAGGGTTAATGCATTTCTGGTGGTACTTTTGCTAAATTTAATTTGAGAATTTTATCGCTTTTTCACATAACCTATGTGCTTTTGTAGGAAAAAGAACCATTAAACGACACGGAACCCATATTATCAGTTTATAAAAAAGTAATAATTATGTCTTTAGAAATTATGGCTGGCTCGAGGATCAATACACAACTTTTTGATTCGAAATAACCTAACAATACTTCTACCTAAATTTTGGATAGAAATGTCTTTAAATGGATATGGGCATTTAAAAGAGATTCCTGCTATTTACCCCCTCCTGCAGTTTAGACAATACAAAGGTGTGCTGTTCAATGTTTTAATAAACTGTTGTTTTTTTCATAAAAACATACCGAAAAACAAAATATGTCCGGGATGATTGGGTTTAGAGTCAGATTTTGTTTTGTTCTTATAAACACTTATAAGAAGTGGACAACTGATCGCCAACCCCTATTACTCCCGTCTTTATTGGCGTTATCTTTGGAAAAACAAACATCTAACACTAACCCTTTTAACGCCAAGGCATTTAAATTAACGCCATTGTACCGGTGTGAAAAGCACCATGGGTACTTACCGATACACCAAACTGTAACAAATTTTTTATGACTTTCAGAATATCAATCTGTGTAACCTATAGGACAAAAAAGTTACTAACGTATGGACATAATTATACTTTAGATTCGTTATTAAAAAATGGGTTTCAAAATCTTTGGGAGACGATTGTACAAAAAGAAAGTCTTCAAGTCACATTCAACGTAGATATTTTATCTGTCGATCGACATTTTGAAACGGACAATGAAGGGGTATGGTTGCATATGAAAAAAGGAAACGAGAAACCAAGATGGGAACGATATGATTTTTTGATCTGGAGTCCTGAAATGAAAACCAGCATGGAACTTTGGGAGAACTACATTCCCATCGAAAGGGAATTGTTCAGCGGTACAAATGCTAGAAGTATAACTGTGTCTCTTGTAGACAGTCAAAATGAAAGAAAGAGTGTGTATGACTCCATCGTTTGGATTGACAACATAATTAAAAAACGACAGAATGTTGTAACTTTTGCATTTCGCGCAGGAAATTATCATGTTAGTAAGCCGTACCTTAGTAATGCAACTGTCTCTGTGGGTCCTGTAAATAGATGGACAACGTACCGTGTAGATCAACCTAGCCTTTACAAAGCACCAAAACGTTACCTTCAAAATATATTAGCCAATCAATTTCGTCATCTTGGAGCATCAGGAATTAAAATTATGATGACGAAAAGGTGGAGGTATTTTCCTCGATACACTTCATCTCAATTATTAGATGGTTGTCTTTGGAAGATTTTAGAGATACAAGGAAAATTCGGTATGTGGTATATTGGATCATCAGTATGGTTTGAAAGTGTTCCTGGAGTAATGGCATACAACAGTTATCTTGTAAACAACATGGAAATACAATGAATATGCTATAATTGTATTAACAACATCTGTTTCGCTAAGATCGCACTGAATTTCCTTTTCATGTGAACATGAAAAAGATTCAAAATAATTTTTTTTAGTGAATTTCTTGCAATAAAATTAGTGAATACATTGGTTTAGGAAATTTAATCATGTTCGTGCCAGTAGGAAATTTAAAATGATTTAAAATGATTTCAACTATCTCAGGTAGAAATATTTCATATTGAGAAATTTCCTCACCCAGTGAGAAGTTCAATTTTCTCACTGAAAACTGGAAACTAAGCTTAATAGCCATAGAAAATATCAAATATTTAAGATAATGACTTGTTCGTCACTTCAAGTCGAGTAGTTTGAATAAGTTTCTGCAGCAGAACCGGCGAGTCGATATTTACAATGCAGTAGTATATTATGGTATATTGGTATAATTACGGGTTAGTATATTTTGATTTGATTTTGATTTGATTTGTATTTTTGTTCCGTATTCATATCTATTCGTAACGTCTGAACATAGTCATAAAAATGAAACCAAATCGACACATGGCATAGCAAACTAATCAATTTTGAAAATACAATTAATTTCTTGTTTTTATAGCTACGCTAAACCTTTATTTACCTTTCCCGAATTTCAGTTTAAACGCCAATGTTTTGTCAAACTATCCTCTTCTACCTCGTATTGATGCCTTCTTTTGTTTCACGGTAATTACTTGATTATGTATTTTAATTAACTGCAAGTCATGTATTTCAAATCACTATTTCCAGCATACCATTTCTAGTCCTAGATTGCGGATCATAAGTACGATATTATATTGCATAACTTATTCATATTTTCATATTTACCTCGGTGCGCTTTTTTTGGTGTTTGTATTCCGGACATTTGAGCTTTATTACATCAAATGTGTTTTTCTTGATTTCACGATTAATATGTATTTTAACTTGTGTATGTTAATTTCAACTTTGGTATGTTAATTTCAACTTTTGTTTTAAAAAATGTTAATTTTTTAAAACATTACACGCTTTTTCTCATAAGCAACACAAAATGTTCGCTGAGGTTTAATAAGTTGCTGATTTGTTGCTTACTTGTTGCTTGTTGAGAGTGTGCGTGAAAAGACCAAATTTGAGTATTTGTCTATTCTCGCAAACCCAGTATTAGTGCTTCTTATACCAATTGAACTTTTATTAAAAATTTCTCATCTGCAAGCAAAAACTGTCTTTTCATGATTTTATTTTTATTTTGGTGTTAGGTTTTGTTCCTAGTTTCTTTGTTGTTTTCCTTGCTGTGCAAATCCAGTCTGGGCGGTTGTTTCATTTCATGACAGAATTGAGCCTCGTGTAGCTTATAAAGTGTTGCTTATAAAAATGCGTTTGCAGTTGTTCCTAACTTCCCACCGTTATCAACAAAAAAAAAAATTGATTATAATTATTATCTCAGTGTTAATATCTCAGAAACAAATGCTGAACTTAATTACCCAAAATATCCTCACTAACAGGCCGTTTGAGATTTCAAACTGCATTGAAAAATCGAGATGTTTACATGAAACATTTCCCCGAAGTGAAATCCAACTGAATGCGTATGCATCTATTTTGCTGAATCAGCGGATTATTTTACAAACTAGCGCACGTGCATAAAAACAATTGCGCCTGTTCCTTATGGAATAATCACTCCACTGTATCAATAAACAGACTTTCACTTCGGTGAACAATGTTTACATGGAAATTTCAAACCGGTTTGAGTTTGCACGTCAGTCATATTGACCGAGTTTCACTTTGCCCGAAGTCATGTAAACAATAATAAGAGAATTGCATCATGCATCGAAGTGAAATTTTCAAACCGGTTGGAGTTCGCTTCGGGTCTCATGTAAACGGCCTCTAAAATGGAAACTTGACAAATAATTGAATCTGTTTCTTAAGATCAGTGGGATGTTATACCCCATAATGCCATACTACATTCCAGGTGGTTTCAACTACACGAAAAAAAGTTTTTCATTACCAAAAGGTTTCCCACCCTTTCTTGTGCAGCGATATAGTGAATAGTGCGTTCGAGCCCCAATCATTTGTTACCTCAATATTTCACTCTGCTGCTTTTAAAGCAGCGTATCAGCCTATTTGGAGCCATGGACTTGACAGTACACTGGCCTTCGCCCAACTTAGATCAATGCTATGCATATCTTGCGGTAAAGCAACTTCCTAGTCCCAAGTTGGGTAATGATATAATAATAAATGGAAAGCGCAACGACTCAAAACTACTATTATTATATTTTTTCATCGATGAATAGTGATTGGCTGGCGTTTTCTTTTCTCGATCTAGTTTTTATTTGTAAATGATTCGAACTATAAACATTCGACAAGAAGGAAAGTGTGAAAATGATGAAATGATACACAATCGTGTAAAGGTTTGACGCGCATTCATTAAACGTCTTTCGTTACATGAGATAAATTTGGATATGTAAAGGAAACTTCAACATCATATTACACATCATCGCCCATATGTTTTGCTTCATAGTCATCGTGATTCATTTTCCCATACACGCACGTCCCTCTAAGCAAGGCAGATACTTGGCTTCTATGGTGAAGTGCACCACAATCCGCGAAACAAGCACACAAAAACCTTTGCATGCTGTTTGAAAGTGCGTGTATGCAGAAATATATCAGAAAGTAGCAAACTAACAGTGGTTTTATCCCATAGGTAGGTCATTTGTAGATGTACTGTTTTGAAGACATTGAAGCACCATATGTTACCAATACTTTTTACGGAGAAACAACAATGGAATCCTTGTTTAAAATATTATCTGCGTATTAAGTTGGGTCACATGGTAAGATTCTGGACTTGCGATACATTTTGATGTTGTGACACTTATGAATGATTTAGGGCCCGCGCCACAAAAATTAAAGCGGAAGGGTCCAGAAAAATACCCAAATGTCAGTCAGTATGGTTTGGCGACGGAGAACATTTCCGTAGAAGTAACTCTCTAAACGTCTTAAAATAGCTATGTTTCAAGTTGTTTCTGGACAGAATATAGGGATAGAAATGATTTTTTATTATATGTTAAAGTTGTATTAGCATTTGTTTTTAGAGGATAGAAATATATTGCATCGTTTGCGGAAAAGAGGTCGTGTTAAATGTTTTCTCACCAGATCAGAAATTCGTTGTTTCTTCTGACGGAATATAGCTAGCTGGTCTTGCGAAAAGAAAATTACCTGGAACATATTCCATGTAAGAAACTAAAATTGCCCACCCTTCCCACCCCTGGTCGCCGCTGCTCCTGATTATTGCTTATTTTAGTACGCTGCCGTTTTGATTTATAAATGAAAAACTGCCTAACATTCAAAAATCGCGCAAAAAAATGGGAACGCTAACGCCAATAAATAAGAAACAAAGGTAGTCTCCTTATAGAATAGAATAGAATAGGGTTCTTTATTATTTATTTACGTCGATTATTTACAATGAAAAATAGTACAATATTATTAATAATAGCAAAATATCGTCTCTCCGATAGAATCCCGTAGTCTGAGACTCTATTGGAGAAGGCGATTAGTCTGTTAACACTAATTAAAATTGACATTCAAATAAAGAGAAGTAAAAAATAAATTAAAGGTGTCCCAGTTTTGAGTATCGCACCTGAATTGAAAAACATTGGCTATGTACGACGGGTTAAGACCCGATTTTGTTTTGTAAACGTCTTTTACAAGAACTTTACAGCGTTTCGAGTGAAGCCCTTTACGGTTCTCTCTCATTCGCTTAACCTGCGAAGGGGTTCACTCTGTCTAGGATGAGACTTTATTTTGGCAATAGACGATCTGGAACTAAAGAAGCAGTAAATGATGAATAGAGCAATTGGTTTTGCTTTTGATCTAAAGCATAAGTCATTTGTTTCAAAGCACTAGCCTTAGCGCTTGCTTTTTTACAAAGTGCGTCAATATACTCTTTAAAAGAAAGCTGGGGGTCAAGTTTAATGCCTAAAAATTTAACAGATTTACAATTTTCTATTAATTTGCCGTTTGAATTCTAGCTCTCTACTTGGCCTGATGATTTACTGAAAATGATAAAACTGCATTTCTCAGCATTTAGCTGTAGTCCATTTGCAGAACAGCAAGAAGCTGTGGATCTAAAAACATCTTCTAAAATACTTTTAGCTTTGGTGACAGTTGGCTGAGACACAGAACACTTTATCATCAGCATAGCTACAAACACATATGTCAGATCCATCAGTGCCTGGCTCATATTTAAACAGAAAGTCTTTCAAAAAATATTAAAAGGTAATGGTCCTATAAGTGAACTCTGAAGGTCACCATTTAGAATTCCCTTCCATGTACTGAATGCACCATCACCTCCTCCGCTTTGAAAATGAAACGTCAGGTAACTGCAAACATAGGAAAGTGTATTGTTGCTACAAACAACCTGTGATTTATGCAATCAAAGGCCTTGCTTAAAGCCATGAGTGAGGCAGCAGTATACTTTTTCTAATCTAATTTCCTTTGTATATGGTACATTAGATTCAAACGAACATGCTCACTACTGAACCCTTTTCTTACAATGAAATACAAAAATAACAATAAAATACAAAAGTAATTGAAGCAAAGGAATCTGAGGAAACAAGAAGATACAGGAACAGTAAAGTATGAACAGAACAAAAAAAATTAGTTCAGACAACCCAAAATACAGGTAACTCCTACTAACTCGAACCAACACGGAAGTAACATTTTTTGAGTTACCGAATGTTTGAGATATCGAGAGATTTTTATGAAAGGAAATTAGTTCAATGGGAATATTAAGTTCGTGTTACCGAAAGTTCAAGTTATTGAGGGTTCAAATTACCGGGATTTTACTGCAAAACAGAATTTAAAAAAAAATGTTGCATTTTAAAGACTCCCTCCTCTCCATGTGGTGCGGGCCTAAGATTGATATGGACTAAAAATAATGATTTGTCATAATGATTTGTCGCTATCAATATGTGGTACTATATTGAGCATAAACATTTTTGTCGTTTGGTGTGAATGCCGTCTAATTCAACGTTAATAATGTTAGATAAAGTACTGGATGGCTGTTTAAACTGATTCAAACTAACATTTCAATATCATCAAACATGAGATAAAAAACTATTCTAACAGTTAAGGAAAATTTTCTCGCGAAATACGCGCTTGTCTAATATGTGCCCGTACGCTTAACTAAGGCTTAATTTTGTGGTGGAAAAGTAGGATTAGAGAAAACATTCGATTTATGTTGAAGCGTCTTTTAAAATGTTTTCCACCATGCATTCTAAGCTTTTTCTTCCGGATATAAAACATTACTTATTGCTTTTATTATATTAAGGACTTGTCATAAAGAATGAGATAAAGATTTCCTGGTTCTGCACTTTTAACGGATTTCGGTCCCGTACTATTGACAGCTTCTACACCTTATAAATAAAGGAAGTATATTCGGGTGTTGCAGAACTGTCGCAATCGGTTCTTTGAATCGACTGATACTCGTTATCATCATTATCATCTTTAGATAATTGAGAATATTGTTTCATTGATGTTGGAATTCCCTTGTGTTGCTTCCAATTCTTCATAATGTCTAACTAAACTTTCATAACCGTCTTGACACGGAATCTCTTCCTGATAACTGGTTCAATGTACGTTTCATTTAAAGGAGAGAAAGGCACTTCAGGTGTTATGCTTATTAGCCTAATTGTCGAACTTGCGGAGACTTCTTGATCATTTTGAACTTTCACATTCGCATCCAGAATCTTTTTCTGTACAATAGCAAAGTGTCATCGTGAAATCTCCTTTAATTTTCTTTCTGAGTATTTCTGGTTAAGGTTTCACAATCCGCTTAGTTAATTACAGGGTTTTACAAAAATTATAATCAGTTTCTTACCTTCCCCTTCTCCACAGAATGTATAGTACAAACCGGATCACTCCGATGAAAACTAGAACTGCAAAACAAACTGAAATTACGATGGTGTTATTTTTACTGCCTATTTTATTAGCAGTTGCGTTTTTCGTTGTCGTTGATGTTTTGTGGTTGTTTTTATTGATGTGACGGTTGTTATAGCAACTGCTATTATTGATGTGACGGTTGTTGATGTGTAATTTTTTGTGGTTGTTTCTATTGATGTGACGGTTGTTGATATAGATGCGGAGGTTACCGTAGCAACTGTTGGTGGTGATATTTTATGTCTTGTTATTGTTCCTGTAGTTTTCAAAGTTGAAGGCGATTGGGTAAATCCATTAAATAATTAAGAAAATAAACAGAAGCATCTTGATTTTATTTAAATATATATTCTATTATTAAGACGTTTCGATGCTCTCCGAGCATCATCCTCAGTAAAATGAAATTCATATAAAAAATTTTTTTTTTTTTTTTGTTAAAAGTTAGAGTTTGATCAATAAAAGGTTATTAAAATAAGTACAACAGGTGATAAAACGATAAAAGAAATAATTGAGTTTAATTAAAAAGTAACAAAGGAACTGATTTCTCTTGAACATTGAGCTTGGGTCCTTTTTGTTTGATGAACAAAGCTTCAGAGAGTTTTCTTTTAAAATAGTTTCTGTAGTTTGAACCAATTAAATAAACCAATTTTCATACACGACATCCACACCATGCAAAACTTTACGGTTATACGCTCTTAGCAACTCAGGTACGTTTGATACGCTTGTTAGTTCTACGGTTTTCAAATTACATTTCACATTTGATAACGTCCATTCACTTAATTTCTTTTCCAAAAACTTCACGGATTCCATCGTTAAATCAGTTTCTACCAGAGAAAGTTCCACAAAAAATCTGAAATAGTTGATTAATTTCGCAAACATTTCGTCTGACAAGAAGTAGGTGAACTTAAATATTTTCACTTTCATTGATTCTTGATCAGAAGTGAAATTTTCGAAAAATTTCATCAATACATCTTCATTGCATTCAATATAAATAACAATGGATCCAAAATATTGAAGCAATTTGGATGCATCTTCCAACACATTGTCATAAAGTGTTTCTGAAATTTCAAGTTTCCACACATTAACAATACCACGTGTTTTATAAACTTTTTCTATTGACTCTAAAGCGACCCTAATTAAGTCAACTGAAATCTGCAGGGTACTGGCAAATGGCATGACATTGGCAATATCTGCTATGCATTCTGGATGAAGATTTGCAAAGCTGCAAAATCTCAAAAAAGGAGTTTCAATGGAATTCAAATGATCAACAAGGCTTTTTAAAATGGTGGATAAATTTGTTGGAAGAATACACTCATTGTGCCATATAACAAGATCATAAATATTTGGCACGTATCTCGCGATTAGTGACATTTCGTTTTCTGTGAAATCTCTATTTATAGCAATTATAGACAAAGGTTTCTGACCATTACAGCTACAATATTGTTCTATACAATATAGTTCCCATTTCTTAAAAATAGCAGGACGACCGTCAAAGCAAATTTCCAAACCCATTTCCTTGTCAATATATATTTTCATTTTTTCGGATAAAGAAGGATAATGATATTCAAAAAAACTCTCGGTGTATATATCATCATGGTTTACATTAAAAAAAGGAAAGTCATTGAAATGATCATCCTTAGTTCTTTCATGGTTGCTAATAAGTTCTTTTTCTAAAAATTCCAGAAATGCTCTAATGGGTTCTTTTCCATCAAGCAAGTTTCTCAGCAAATTCCATAACAAAGGATTTCTCTTAGTTACGTATAATCCTTCTAAACCAGCAGCTAATGGGACACAACCTCTCAAACCTCCCTCTAAGGATAAGTCGTACGAATCCAAAAATTTATAAAGAAACAGGTAAAGAGCACAAAACAACTCTTGCAACACCAAATGTCGAAATTGGTAAGTTTCTCCAAATTCACCTGCTTTGCTCTTGACAACAAATCCAGTGTCTTCCAAATTTAGATCCTTAAAATCCTCCAGAGGAAATAAAACCTTTTTTTCTTTTAAAGTTCGATAAGAAAATTCTGACAACACAGTCAAGTGCTTTAAGACCTTATGGTTATTACAGATCTCTTCCAAACTCATGTCAACAAAATCTTCGTTCTTGTAATGATTACGAATGAAGACAAGACATGCATACAACAAAAGCTCTGTTGTTGTTTCAACTTTCGGTATAGCATTTGATTCTTTATATAGAGCAGTTACAACCCACAAGTAAACAGGAATACGCACCATTATACTAATAGTTTCAGATTCCCTAATGTTTGTTAATATTGAGTCACTGAGATCACTATTAAAACGCTGTTTCAAATAAGATCTCACACCATCAGAATTAAAACCGCAGACTTCTATCTTCTTCATAACAGCATGTTTTTCAAAAAAAAATTTTAACTTTTGACAAGCACCTGGTCTGCCAGCAACTATGACATTTTTTCCTGGAAAACAACCGTTTGGATTTGGATTTACTAAGCACAAAATAAATTTTGTAATTGGTTCCATTTTTTCATCACGACTGTCAAAATGCTTATCAAATCCACGCAATTCGTCAATTCCATCAATGACTATCAAAATATTTTTCCTAATTTCTTCAAAAGACCTCAGATCAATATGATTGAATAACCTTCCGAATATCAACGGAAAGATCTCCTCAACAGAAGTGTTTTCATCAATATCCATCCAGTTCAGATCTCGACATCTCATGAACAGCAAAAGTTTGATGTTGGGTGACTTTTCATTTAGTCCATTCAACAGTGTACCATTTGACCATCGATATACCAGCATTTCAAGTAATGTTGACTTACCAATGCCAGCTATTCCATTCACCACCACAAACTTATCATCCGTTGTAAGGATATCCTCCATGGAAATGCTTTTCATTTCAGCGGCCATTTGATGGATGTGATAATGACGATCTGAATTGAGCCAACGATAATCAACATCAACTTGATTGGTAATTGCAAGTTCAACAAATGATCGTTGTCTTTCCATTGATTCATACATCGGTGATCCATCAGGTCCATTAAACGAACATTGTTCCTGCTTTACACGTAATGCTTTAAAGAGTTCGTCTTTGTAAGTTTTAATGACATCATCAAGTTCTGAAGGAGAAAGATCAAACATTATCAGTTATAGAATTATGCAAAAACAGAGAAAGATTTTTTTTCGAACGATCAATTATCACTTGTGCTTTCTTGGCAGTGTGATATATTTATTTTGTCCAGAAATAACAAATCTATCTTTGATTACTGCACTCGCTAAAGTGCGATTATCTTTACTAACTTATAAGAGTTTATAACTTGTTTTAATATTGTTGATGATATCATAATAATTATTTATAGTTGTATCCCGCGGCGGATCTAGGATATGTCAAAAATTGCGAAGGAGTACATAAACCTAATTTCTGTTTTCAGTCTTTATCACCTATGGGATTACTTGCACGTTTTTCTTTTATGGTTTAATAGCTAACATTCTCCTCAAAGTTCATTGGTTACACAGTTAATTTCTGATATCTGATTGACTGATAAATCTAGTTAGCCTACTTAACGTAGTCGGTGAACGCAGACTGAAGTTCACTCTGTTTTATCATCTATGCAAAAACGTTTTTAAAAATGGCGGACAAATTACGCTTAAATTTTGTAATTCTTGGTTAGCGTATGAAAACGGCTTTTAGATAACGAATTATTCTTACAAGAACGTTGAATATAGAAGAATCTCTGCCCTGGAAACTTGTAAACTTCTTTACATTTAATTACTAACTGCTTGATATGATAAAAACGTTTGATGGAGAACGAGGAGAAGCTCCAATCTTGATCTTGAAAGAAGTCAGTGACAGTGTTTACTAAATTAAAACTTGAAAGAAAAGGCTTTTGAAAAGGTAATTTTTTTCATTACTAAGTAGTTTTATAGTGAATTATTATAGTACAGGGTGATGGTTGGTATTACATGATTTATGGAGCTTTCTGGATATGCATTAGCACAGCTTCCACTCTATGTTTCTTTCTCTTTATGGTTTTTAATTTTAATTTCATAGAGTTTGAATTGGTTCTTTTTTCTTTACTTTTGGTTAAATTTGTCTTGTATATTAATTTGTCATCATTTTAAGTTGGGAAGAAAGAGTTGGTGTTTCAGTCGGTTTATGAAGCAATGTATCTTTTGCATCTCTGATTTTTTTCAAAAGGTAACCAATAAAATTATTAAAACCTTAACATTTTTGGATATGTTTCCAAGGTTTACATGTTTTCAAGGTAAACGTAAACGTATATACATGGATATACACTTTTCGAACTCATTCAAATTTCATCTTTTGTTATCTTTGATGCTTTAATATTTAGACCGTCATAAAAAATATACTGTTTCATTTCATTTTGTTTAAAAAGATACGTGCGGAAAAAACACATCGTGTATTTTTTTATTGAATGTTTATTAGTGACACCTTGCAAAATAAAATAAAAATAAATTAACAATAGCCAGTTTACAATATTCTGATTAATTGAAAATATTTGATTTTTGAGAAAATGGGAATTACAGTAAACAAAGAAATCTAATATTCTAAAATTGTCTTATAAGACCTTTCTGCACCTCGGCCTGGTGGTGAAATTCATCATGATGTTAAATTTTCAAACATATCAAGTTTGTCCGTGAATGTTTGACAGCGAACTTTTTGAAAAAAATGTCAATAAAAACCGGTATAAGAAGAGCCAATAAGGTATAGAAAATGTTTTTTGAATATTATCAGCAAATAAAGCAGAAATCCTTGTGCCTACAACGGCCTCTTGTTTCCTTTATTTCGTAAAAGACACCATGTTTTGAAGAGACACGATAGTTTGCATCGAGGAAAAATGTTACGACCATGCTTTTCTGTAGTTTTGCTGTGGAAATGGGGAAATATATTTCGCAAACTTTGGTTAATTGAAGTGCTAGTTAGATATTTGTTGGGATCGGAAGCATTGGGAGTTGTCTGTATTTTGTCCTAAATAAGGTGTAGCTATTAGTCAAACAACATAATTCACGAAATTTTTTGATAGAAAGTTGGAAAACTCCAACTAATCTTTTCGAAAAATTCATAGCTTAACCCAACCCAATGGGAAATATCTTTAAAAAGTTTATTTATTGAAATAGCCGGCGATATTGCTTGCCATTCCTATAAAAGAAACTCCTCCCCATAGGCTTTTCGAAGATTTCGCCTACTGGGAAAAATATCATTTTCTCCTTTTGCGTTATTTTCTTTTCAATAGTAGGATATAAACTACGGTAGGCGAATATTCTCCATCCATGTTTTCATTTTTCAAGGACACGTGAATATCATTATGCTTATTTTTACTTGATTGCGCATTGGAAAATGATTATTAATAACGATAGTGTATTTCGGCTGTTATGTAGCTTGCTAAGAACTTTAAGGGAAATAAAATTAAAAGAATCCGTTCACTACGAATTGCTAACCACACCATTTCTGATCACTTTCAATCATTTCAATCATTTAAATCAACCAGCAAATAAATAATTTAACACACACTTCATTACCTAAGTAAACGTGATGAAATTTAATTTTGGTTTGTGGTATCATGGATTTTCAGCCTCGTCGTCTTTAAGTCAAAAACAGACAAAAGGCCCTGGTTACAAGGTTGATAACAATAAAAAGAGACTTTCTACAAACATTTCAAATTTAAAGAACATTTTAACGACACATGTTTTAGATCACACCCTATATTCCAATGATGATGACGATTCAGAAAATTTTGACAACTACATTATCCGAGTCGACATAGTATCCGAATATTTAATTACAAACCACAGCATAGTCACGACAAATTCTAAGATGCTGTTATACTTGTCGGTCGCATCTACTGATGACTGTTGTTCGATCATTTACAAAATAGTATTGCGTTGTTGTGCAACTTGTTGGAAAACTTTCCTTTTCTAAAAGAGCCTCAAGGTTGCACAAGGTTAAATCAAACAATGAATTGTCCAGTTGAGCTACAGCTATTATGCATTCATTATGTAGTTATTCAAGTTGTTGGATTTAGACTGGTTTATGATAACATAGACATAAAAAAAATTACCATTTTCAAGTCAGTCATACTATATTCCCATTCTTTAGTTTCACAATTATTAACACGCACAAGATTGACTGGTACGAACTGACAAGTTAGGGCTTCACAACTGATGACCATTATCTTGACAAATTCAGAAAACCATCCGCGCAAACACTTGTTACACTTTTTACTCCTGAGGAAGCAAAACACACATATGATTGTGTTTCGAACCAACTGTTTCGTTGACTGATGAGAAATATAATGTGCACTTCAAAGCAATCTTACGAATTATAATAAAAAAATCCTATGAATAAAATCGTATAGTGCATTATGCGGTCATACCATAATTTTCCCTGACCCTTACTGATTTGCACAAAATGGATATTATACACATCTGTAATTAAAATAATCTAAAGATGGATTTTTTTCTCAACTTTTACAAATAAACTTGATTGAGAATGTAAACATAGTCTTTGAAAAGCATACAAACAACGACAACAGAGACAGCGATAAATTTTTTTTTTTTCCTGTCATTTGTCAGCACAGTGCACGAACCTCGGTGATAACGTGACAAACGATATAAAATGAATGGCTCTTTTCTGTTGTTCTTCACGAAGCTTTGAAAATCTACGTTTCATTTGAGCATGTCGAAATGCCAAAATTACCAGATTCGAAACGTCCTTTTCCGTCTTTATTGAAAATGATTACGATTTATCTCCCTGTTGAATTTAAATGTTGCCTTTTTATGCCAGTTCAAGAGACCCTGGTTGAACTTTCATGACTGAACAAGAACGTTTTGCTCTTCTTAATGCGAGTATGAAATAAAATTATATTTCCACAAGTGACGGCTGTTTCTTTCCCTTTTCAAAAATATCATTATAATCCAGCGAAAACCAGACCTTAATATGATGAAATCCTTTGAGAAAGGGTGCAAAAACTGATGAACGTCTCCCATAAACTTACATCAACCTTTTGACCTTTTCTTACTTTGTCATTCTTGATGAATGTAACCCGCTCTTCTAGAGATGGCTTGTAGTCTTATTAACAATTTTCATATGCTTTGACTGGTCAGAACAATGTAGCACCATTTATTATCCACGTAGCAATGCTGTATTCGATATAGACAATTCTTGTTACCCTATTGGTCAATTAACCTTAAATGTGACGCCACATCGGTCACCGGTACTCGCATGCTCCGACTTACCTTTGACGTCAATTGTAATGCCCTCATAACTTGTTAGTATGGAGTTATTACAAAACAAATTGATGTTAGAAAGACATCTACGATCTCTCTCTGCAAACTCTGATATTTTTGTAGTTGTGTTCACCAAGGACAATTTATTGTCATAAAAACCAGATAATGTGTTTTTCAAGGAAAGCAGCTAATAACTCAAGGTTTAAACTTTTCAACAAAATTTAAGTCCACGAGAACAAATCAATCAACACGTTCTTCTTACCACCATGTGAATCAAATCCGGAAAACAAAGATCAAATTAGGTCGGAAAGATATAGTTACCCAGTAGGATAGCTAACACAAACTATTCTTACCATATGGGCAATTTGATTGAAATGCTGATTTTGAAAATAAATGGTTTGTGAAAAAATCTTTCTACAGGAACTACTATTTTGAGAAATCAGACGAGCATGAGGAGAAAAATGGAGAAGAAACGGACAATGAAAGTACACTGAGAAATTTAACTGAGTTATTTTGACTGCCTTAGCGTGTTCATTGATGAATGAGTACCTATGATAATCAAAAGGTAGTCATTTTGACTCGCATAATGTAGCCATTTACATTTTCAGAAAAATGACTACATTCAGCTAGTCATTTCCGAAAAAGGTAGTCAAAAGTTATTACATTAGATATTTTTCAGAAAACATGACTCACTTATGTCAATTGTGAATTGGACTATGATAAACTTATTGACAGCTTTGATTCGATTTTTGTGGGAAAAAATATTGAAAAAATACCCAATGGGACCAATGCATCGTCTTTTTGTACGTTCATCCAATTTTCTTCTATCAACGTACACTTTTTCAGTAAAAGTCGATGAAAAAAGAAGCGGTGAAATCATAAAAAAATTAAAAGAAGAAGAATAGAATAGAAAAGAAACAATGTTTTCAGAAAGTTGATGTTTGCAAGTTGATATCTTGTGCTAGTTCTGCTTTTAGGTGAGAATTTTAATAAGATAATACTTCCATTTCTTTTAGATTAGAAAATTTAGTCAATGAAAACATATATGGTTTTGTATTTGGTAATACAAAAGTTGATTTTTAGATTGGATGTATAATAAAACAGTATAAAACAGTACAGTACGGTACAGGAGCGCGAGAAAATAACCAAATTAGCTCGTGAAACGAATTCAGATGATGAAATGAAAGATCGCCTCATATTAGAAAGATCTATTATGCTGTCGTCGACGATGAAAGAAAAATGGAAGTTTCAACTAAACACTGCAGAAAGATGTTATATTGCTGTCTTGTTCTGTCTAATATGAAGCCAAGGTCTCTCCGAAGCAAAGTTATATTTGTAGATTATTATTAGGAGAAACCAGTGTTTACATCCACAGAGATTTTTATGAAATAAAAGCATGCATTAAACTGGAACAAAAATTAATAACCAAGTTGCTGTAAGCTACTTGAAATTTCTGTATCTGCCCCTGACTATGAATATAGTTCTGTTTTTCTTCAAAACCCAGTTTTAAATTCTGATAATTCCATGTTGACAAGCGTATTTGTGTTGTTCATGTGTGTTACTTCCAGTGGTTGTGTAGCCTGTGGTTTTTATCTCCTTAGGTGATTGTAAATACTGAACTTAGTAACTAACGGTTTCAAAATAGTTAAGTTGTTAGAGTTAACAAGATTTTTGTTGAATATATAATACTTTAGTTTCTAATCCCTTGTAAAAGATATATTTTTGTTTTATAGCTAGTAATAGTGCTCGCAAAAAGTAGTCAAAAGGACTCACAAAAAGTTGTCTTATTACGGACTGCAAAATGACTACCTTTTGTGAGTCATTTCGATTCGGTTAAAACTATCAGTGTACCGATGAAGAAGACGGTTATTGTTTTGATACATAAGATAATTTTTTATGGGATATTTATTTGGGTTCATTTTTAATTTTACAGACTATAAAACAATAAGTATTTAAGTTAAAATCCATACATTATTTGGACATTAGATAAAGAGTCTCTTAGTTATGTGAAAAGAAGCCAAATATCAAGTCCATATACAAAGGACCTATTTCCAGGAATATGCCGATTGTAAGTTTTAACTATCTAGACTGTGAAATAGATACAAAACAGGTCATCAACAAGAAAAGTACAAATGATTCGTTGATACATTGTTCATTGGGAACCAGTGTTTGTTTTCATGTTTGTTTTCTCTCCCGACGAAGAGGACTTCCCTGTTTGCCCCGTTTTCTTTACATTCCTTTGTAAATTTGAAAGCGGTATTACCACTTTTATTACTGTTTCTCATTTAAAGTATTCATGTTTCCCAAGTTTTTGTTATCTTTGTTGCTTTGTTTGCTTTTTTGTAACATAGCAGTGAGGTTTGTGATGTCTCAAAATAAGTTGAACTGAAAAGAGTAAGAACAATTGTATATAAATTTGAACCAATAAGAAAGCGAATACAATATTTTAGCATGGTGTTTTAATTAAGCAACAAAACACTGAATTTTGCAATTTTTGAAATAACAATATGGATTATGTTAACTATGAAATTCATTATCGGGATGGTCTAATTTAAGAATTTAAGAAAACATATAACAAAAAAAATATTTAAAAATTGTCATTTTCCTCAAAAGTGCTTGGGCTACTATGCTTCAACTAAAAAAAGAACCTTTGTCAGAAATAATTACCTTTACGTTGACTACATCACAATTGCTTCTTAAAAGTTTGGATTGATATAAAATCTTACCTTTTAAAGGAACAGTTTCTTCAAGAATTTTCGAAACTATATCTTCACGTTCTAAATTCTGCAATTCTTCTTTTAAGTCCCACCATGATATCTGAAACAATCTGTTTTCAAAAAACGCCAACATTTTGTCTTTGTTCGACTTGGTATACAGCCAACTATGTAACCATACCATTGCTTCAATCTTAAGTCTTTCAAAAACTGTCATTCCAAGTGCATACGCTAATCTGCACCAATCTCTACCTATGTTATTGGCGACAATATGAAGAGCAGCCTTCACTGTTGTAGTGGATGCTGTGAAAGGAAAGAAAATCGTAAAAATAGGATCAGGATTTAGAGCTAATAAATGACTCTCCAAAAGTCAAAATTAAAATGACCCCTGTTATCAAGAAGAAGCAATAATTTTCATTATCGTTCACTTTCCAATTCAGATAAATTATTAAAACAGACGTCGAAAATATTATCAGATATCTGATAATAGTGTTATTCGATTCTTTATAGATAGCATAGCATTGACTGCAAACGTTCGATTCAACTTCAACTACGGACTTTCAGAACTAAAGCATTCGATTAAGTTTCAAAACACGGACTTAACGCTATTCTTACCGAGCATTTTTGTCTTTTGTATAGGGGGGTGGGTGGGTAGGTGGGGGGTGCTTATGACATTAAACTTAGCACATACTTTTTTGTAACCTATTTGCTACAAGAAATAAGTACAAATGATGTCATGATGACATCATCACTTTTTGTTATGACGTCATCAATTGGTCTACTTTGTGAATAATTGTTTTTGAAAAGCATAAAAAGTTTTTGAAAAGCATAAATTATAGGTGAAACTAATTTTTATTACAAGGTTTTACATTATTCTGTATCTAAATACAACATTATGTCCAAATTTTGGTCATTGTAAGAATTGTTTTAATGTTAGGAGAATTTATTGATTGACCAAAAACTTTTTTGAGAAATATAGCTTCGGACATCTGGCTACATTTTTCTTCAACTTATTGAAATAAGATAGAAAAGGGCCCTCTCCTACAAAAATAAGTAGCAGGTAATGCAATTGAATAGAACAACCTTCAAAAACAGCGTCCCAAAGTAGCTGAAATATCTGCTCCGTATAATAAAAGATCAGGTCTGTAAATTGTCAAATCTTATCTGTAAATTATTAAAACTGGTCCGTAAATTACTCCAATGTTCAACTGGTAATCACAAATGTTCAATTTATTACAAAATGAAGTTGATTGACTACATTTCAATCAGAAAAACAAAAGGGTAATTAAAAAAAAACCCATAGTTGACAAAACTCTCACCCCCCAGAAAAAAGGGTGTGGTCATCTTTTATTTTTAATTTTCAGAAGCCTTATAAAAGTTATGCCGTGGGCCAATTTGACATTTCTCTTGTATATTCAGGTACAAAAACCCTTTACGATTTCCAAAAAAAACATTACCTTTTTAAAAACTCATTTCACATCAATTGTAGATTTATAATATAGAATAGCAAAATATAGAAAAGTCTCCTTTTCAGTCAAAAATTACGAACTTACATCTTTTATCTTGTAAATCATTAACTATTGACTTTAAAGTAGTAAGTTCATCTTTAGTTTCTTGGGAATTCAGATGAACCTCTGCTTCCAAATCAAGGATCCTGCTCTCCAACACATTGATCATTTGACCTGTGTACATCTTCAAGGATCCACTTTCTAACTGTTTAAACAACATCATGTCATTATAATGAAGGCCAAGAAGAATGTCTTCCATCTTTCCCCAGAATCTATTAAACTGACTTTGCGTTCGTAGTTCATTTACACTTCCATGATTGTACTCATTACGTAATTGTCTAGCACGTAAACAAAATGCAGCTTTACTTTTGTCATTAACATGAGGTATCTTTTGTTTCCAACCTCCGTTAGGTGGTGGAAGTTTTACTTCGTATTGCATAACGACAACTGTCACAGTGATATCCCAATGATTTGAGTTACTTTTACACGTTGGTGGACAGAGTACATCCCACTGGTCTTGTCTGATCACATTCTTCAATTTATTCTGATGATTATTTTTAAAAACCATCATACGATTATATAAAGCCGTTTCATCTTCAGGTAGACCAATGTAACATGGATCTGCATCACGATTATGAAGGATTGTTAATAAAGCTTCTTTTACACATAATTGTAAACCTAAGCCAACTCTCATCCAGTAATTGCACTTTGGAATTAGTACACCAGCTGGTGTACCCATGATTGTAGATTTTATGATAAACTGATGATTTCTACATTCTAAATCTTTTGTCTAAAAAGACAACATTCTTTTGATTACGAACCTAGTAGAATTGCTAAGGTGTGGGAGTGCAAAAACCTCATTATCATAATCAATTTCACAGAATTTTATAGCAGTGGCTTGGTGGGGAATATTAGTGGAATAAATATAATAATGACATATTCCAGGTCAGTCAAAAAAAGTGGTGGAGTCCAACGTTATGATAATTCTTAAATCTTAAGTGTCGATTAGGTTACTTGCAAGTTTTCCTTTTCTACTTTAATTGACTAAACTCTCCTCCACAAATTTTGACTGAGCTCTGGCTACGCCTCTGAATGAAATGGACATTATAAAAAGTAAAGATGAGTCATTCATAGATGAAATCAATTTAGAAGCAGTACTGTGGTTGCCAACCACGACCCAGTAATACCATACAAAACTTTCAACTTTTGGGAACGGTATCGCATTTCCCCAACAATACTTTTTTTTAATGTTTTTTTAATTCTGATGTTTGCAAGTCATATTAATCTTTAACACAAGCTCTTTCTGCATGAATCCGGAGTAGCAGACTTCTTCGAAATGTGTTATGAACGTGAAAGACAGCTAAAAGGATATGAATATCATTGCACAGGTTACAAGAACTTGTTTTTCACCTGTCCGCTGCAAACACGTACTTACAACAAAGGAAATACAATTTTCACAACTCAAACAAACAGACATGTATAATCAAAAATATTACTAATTACCGAACGTTCGTGTCTCTAACAAAGACCGAAACTTCTCAAAAATCAGTTGGAAGTAAAATCATGGTGGAAGTAAAATATTGAATTGCAATAAATCTGTAGATTTCGATTATATTTATTCACGGTGTTAAACTGAATTATGGGAAACGAAGCTTACGAATTTTCACCCTCTGGAAAAAACAACCAAAGCAATCAAGCTTTATTATCATTTCTTCTGGATTTCTATAACTTTTATTTCTATAGTGTTCTAAAAAATACCATGCTTAAAAACCATCGACAAAATTTGTTTCATTTCTTAATAAATCTAACAAAACGGAACTCCTGTAAACTGTTTCTTACGCCAAACGTTTATGAACGTCATGGTATATAGTCAAAACTATATTTTGTAACAAAAGATTTGTCTTTTTAAAGTACTTCTCATTATTTCATTCAATGAAAGCGTAAACAAAACAACATTGTGAAATTTTCCTCCTGAGATACTATATTATGTATTCCCTACATTACGCACTTAATGGAACAATTAAAGCTGCCAAGAAGGAGTTCCCTATTACTGAAGTGGAAAGAAAATCTTACTCCGTAAAAAAACTCGATCAATAACCTTACCATAATAAAAACCAACTTCTTAAGCAAAATAAATCACGTGCGAACACACTTTGATTTTGCTATGATATTTTGAGAGTGAGGTTGCAGTTTTTTTCGGTTTGCTTCCAAAAGTTTATCGAGGGAAGTCTGAACCGGCATCAGGACATTTTATTTTTTCGTATTATAATAGAGGGAATTTCCCGGTTTACAGAATTTCACTCTTTGTAATTAGAAAATTGCATTTAGTATAAAAATAGAAATAATGATGAAAAGGAATGTGGTTGCCATGGTTTTATATTTATCATGCTACACACAGTTAGAAAATGTTTTATTATTTTTTAGATAACTGAAACATTTATCACATAACCTAAGAGGTATGAACACCCTTTCCATTCTTTTTAGGTGAAATTATCATTTAAATATAAGAAGTATGCGTGAACATTGGTACGTTTGATGGTGAAAGTTTGGGAAAGATGTATTATACAAGAAAGCAAGTAAAAGTCGTCGTTCGGTTACCTACAATCCGTCTCAATAGTTTTTGCGATGGAATGTCAAAATATTTGCACTTATTACATAAATGAATGCTATTTCTGAACTACTTATCTTAACACCCCACAGGGTAAAAACACAATTATACAGAGTTCAAACATAATTCCTATCCGCGCTCATTTCGTAAGAAGTTAACAATGGGAATAACGGAATACCCTGGATCTGGCATGAAAAACTACGAAACCACTACACAGTAAACAATTGTAGCTCACTGATAACTGATAGGTTTTAGTTGTGGCTTCATTTAGTTCATTTGAGAGGTTCACTCAATAGTTAGAGTTATTAGGCTGGAGTGAAACCAGCAAAAAAAATTGCCCGGAGCGCTACTATATACACAGTTAGCCTAGCTGCCCGGGTATATTTTTATTTACAGTTTCATTTCTCTGTGTGCGTTACAGTCTTATCCGCGCTCTTTCGTGAAAATGTAACAATGCGAATAACAGAAGCGAATGAAAAGTAGTACTAACCCTATACTAGCTGGTTATGAGGGCATTACCGGAGAATATTGACTGACGTCATAATAAAGTCCGAGCTTGCGAGGTCAGTACGTGACAGAAGTCGATATTCGAAGGAAATGGCTGAAATAAACAGTTAGCATATGGGTTATTACCCGCGTCATTTTCTTCAAAATTATACTTCGCTTCGTACACAAAAAAAATTGTAAACAAACTTTTCTTTTTCATTTGTGTGACATTCGATTTGTTATTAAAATAGAAAAAATGCAATGCAATGAGTTCCTTAACTGTTATCAGTTATTATTATTTGTCCCTACAATGTCTTTTCTATCTATCTATCTATCTATGTTTTTTCTGTGTTTGTTTACATTCATGTCTCTTACTTTATAAAACTTTTGTTGCCATGACACTTCAGCGGGCTCTACCAGGTGAGTATAGACCGGAGTGACGTCACATTTAAGTGTAATTGACCAATAGGATCGCGCGAATTGTTTGTATCGAATACAGCCCTGCTACGCGGGTAATAAATAGTTATAGAGCTCTAAAAGCTAGTCTGTATATTTTACTGACATCGTCGGAGTGACGTAACAATAAACAAAGCTAATAATGCGTGACTATGTTTCTGAGATATGTGAACTGTTGGAATGTTTATTGACATTCGCCGATGCGATATAGTTCTGATATAGTCCACGAGTTTAGTGCCTTTCATATCCGCAACTTGGTGTCAGAACCGAGGTTTACAGTCTTACTTTCACATATCTTACTTTTACATTTACACCTATTCTTTTATTTTACAATATCTTCTCACGTCAAGACCAAAGTTAAAACTTTTACGGAGTGTATTTGAAAACTTTGAACGAAGACTCAACGACTATTAGCATTGAATTAGCCTATGGTTAATCCTGATCTTTCTTTAGATCCCAAATCTCAACAAACCGACTTCTGTAAGAAACCTGTTTTGAAAATACCAGATCTTCGTTCAGCAATTCTGCATGAAGCCCTACAAGTGATCCATTACATTATCGACCCACAAATCTCAAGAGGTGGCGACAACAAACTCTGGATCTGGATTGAAACACTACGAAACAACTACACAGTAATCAATTTTAGCTCACTGCGCATGCACAAAATCTTAAAAACGTCTATGAGGAGGAGTGTTTTCTTTTAGAATGGCAATTAATATCAGATGCTGTTTCAATAAAAAGATACTCCTCCACATAGACTCTTTGAAAATTTTGCCCACGGGGTGATGAGGATGACTGATAGGTTGTTGCACTCCTTTGAGAGTCCTTGCGAGGGTATAAAAAATTGGAAAAAGTTAAACAAACTGGTGGTAATCTATGCAAAGAGGATGCTACGACGAACAAAAAATTTAACATACCCCAGAAAAGTATGGGTGATATCATTTCTGAGATCAAGGTGTTAGATTTTTCTCAACGTACAAACCAACTGATGGACATGCCATTAATATGGGAGTCCTAAAGAATCATATTCCCGAGTGGAATATCCAGCAAACGGTATATTATAATGTGATGGAAATGATCATTTTACGAGCGCATGCACGAAATATCTCACACGCTGAGAATTATCACGGTTATTTACCGAGAAATCACAGTTGAATAATCGTGGTGAATGTGTGGAGCTCCTATCTGAATACAACCCTTCACTCAAATGTTGGCTTTCAACCCAAGCAGTTGAATTTCCAACAGGATTAGTATTTTCAAGAGGCGTTTCAACATAAGTCCCCAACCCAGAGATACAGATATAGCCGTACAATTACGAATCTATATACTTCACAGAACCAAAGTTGAAAAAAAAACAGAAACAGATTTTTCTGCAAAAGTTTTGCATCATACCAAAAACCTCAAAGGAATTATAACACTTATCGGCGGGGCAATCATCGAAATCACCCTTCCTACTATTCCCAAATGAAAATTAAGCTATGAAGCCACTTGATCAAATAACGCTCCATTATCCCCCATTTTCCAAGCTCTGTTGTGACCGCTGAGAGAATCAAAGCAAACCCGAAATAGGTTAAGGCTATTGTCAATATGATATATAATGGCATCCACTTGATAAACAAAGTCAGAATGGTGAAATATAATTTCCTTTATCTTTGCTTTAAGATTCGACCACTTACAGAACTCACTCAAAACATTGCATTTCTATAAGCTAAAAGGTTTATTGCATTAGCTCCAATACTGTAATATCAACGTTGATGAAAATGGATTGGATGAAGGATTGCTCCAACCTAAAACCAGTAACAAATTACAACCTGTGACTATAAATTGTGAGTGCACCTTTACTTCTGCAAAGAACATATCTCATTAATATCTCAATCATTAACTACTCGAGAATATTTAGGTCTTACGAAAGAGCAGAAGTCTATGTTACTTTCCGATGTATTAAATGGGCAAGCGGCTCTCAGCGTTTTGGGTTACTTCAAATTTGACCCACACGTTTCAACCATACTTAAGAACTCATAATTAACGCATTGGCAAAGTTTCCTTAAACTTCCAAACGTAACTGTATATATGTAGTGTTAATTTTTTCTTCTGCTCACTTTTTGATAACGGTGCAAAATTCCAACCAATCCACAATAGATATTTGCCATCATGTGATCAAAAAGTGTGCAAAACAAACTACAATTAACTAGTTCAAGTTAAAAATGGCGACAAATTAAAAATGGCGACAATAGAGCTTCACATTAGACGTTTATTGTGACTATGCGAAACTATTCCAAACGTAGTGCTCAGATGAAATCAGAAAACAAATGGATGCGGTAAAAGGCATTTATGAGGTGGACGTGAATATGCTCGACTATCGAGGATGAAGCTCATACATGCCCGTTGAATCATTAGCTTGTATGCTACGCTAAGAAATTCGGAAATAATATCATTTCAAGATTCATGCATAATGGAAGCCTAAAATATAGATGCAGACTTCAGGAAGAAGTTCCGTTTATACATTTTTGAGAACACGTTGGTTTGAAAAGAAAGTTCACAAAGAGAACGTCTGTTTTGTATTGTTTTTTTCCAAATAGCACTTTCAACTCAAAATCGTACGAAATTATCCAAAACGTTTAAGCAAATGTTTTATTTCAAACCTTGGTCGTATTATGATCTGTTGTGTTATGATCTTGATGGTGGATAGAAAAAAGTTGGCGTTGGTTGGCTTCAAAATGTTCAAAACTTAGCGACAAACCAAAGTGATAAATATCAAAACAAAAAATGTTAATTTTGACCTTTCGCTATGACTTTAGACCTGTCGCACCAAACAGTTCATGATGGCTTAACCTTCCCACTACGCGATAAACTTGAAATTAATGGATAATTATGAAGGTGATGAGATTTTATCGCACAGTGAGAACCAAGCATTACGGCTGCATTTTTTTATTCTTAATGTGGATCCCCAAATATGCTGTTAACAAATGTTCGTTCTTTTGAAAATAAAAGAACAAGCTTCATTCTTATTAAAGAACAATATTTCGAGCACAATTTCCATTAGTCATTCTCAAGCTATTCTATATGCATAGTACATGCTCTGGGCGGTCCTTTACGTTGTTCATTGCGAATGTAAGGGATCGTGTGATGATGTAGGAAAGTGTGGTTTGGGTAGTGATATGTCCAAATGTAGCAAACTGTAAACAGGAGATTGAATATGAAGATTGGAGAAAACGTTACAACTCAATTCATGCCGGTATGAATATCGCTTCTGTTCACATGATCTGTTTTTATGGAGTCTTACCTGAAGTTTTCACTACTACTCTTTTAATTACGCATGTATGGTATCAATTATTATTTCATGGCGGTATGAAGTTTTTATGAGTTTCATATCGCCTAAATTGTGTAAATGCTAGCAAAGAACTGACCACCAGATAGGTACGAGTTTCGTGCCAGCATGAACTCATACCGGTATGATTTTTACCATGCAAACGCCCCCAAAGATATTAACGTTAGATAAAACAAAGCAAAACACGATAATTCAGTTTCTGAGCGAATATGAGAAATAGACGCTGTATCTGTATATTTTTTTCAAATTGTTTAATTGTATAAATCGGAGGTATACAGGAATGGTCTGTGGGGTATCTGTCTATGTATATACATGACCCAAAAGAAAAAACGTACCGACAGAAATAACTTATACCTTATATACCTATATCTTACAGGCGTTACTTTTGAATATTGACTTCCGTCACGTGCTGCCCTCACAAGCTGGGGCTTTACTTTGACGTCAGTGAATATTAAAGGGATACTGACTGTTTACGCATATGTACAGAGAAATACAAAGTACAGGTTGAGCTTACCTGGTAAAAATGTATTTTTGGTTTGCTTATTTTTAAAGCATTACCATCGGACGTTATTTTCTCCTTTCGTTTTATTTTATTTTCTGTGCGTGCAATGTAGAGTCTTCCTCATCATTTTGTTACTTTGTTTACATTATTTATGAAGCCAGTCAATCCTAAAAAAATGTCTCAAAGACTATTGACGAAAAAAGTACAATTTTAAGACTTGCTTGCTTTCTTTTTACTTTCGTTTATTTGTTTACTTTTTAAGCTATCATTTTGTAACCTATGACGCAAACCAGTACGGCTCTGTACCAAAGCCCTCTAGAAACGCGTCTAAGCCAATCAGAACCTCTCGTTTGGCTGTACTGTCACTTTTCATAATGGCTTTCAGGTAATAATAATGGCTTATTAACCATTAGCCGGTCAATACGTATGGGCCTCACTGCGCTCGTTCCATGACGTCGCACCCTCAGTCAATATTTACCCAAGTATTGACAGGCTAATAAAGTTAATAAGCCATTTAGTACCAAAATAATTAAGAGAAGAATTATAGCCCTGCTAAAACTTTTTTGTTCTAATATTTAAAAGAAATACACAATATTTAAAAGAAATACACATACACAAATTATTTCCTGGGTGTCTAAAAAGAGGTAGCTGTATAGCGTTCTCTTCGCTATATAAATTCACTTCACACCCACACCGCACACATAGTATGGAGTAGATAAAGACCCTGGTTGTAGTGGCAGTTTCTGTACTTTCAAAAATTGTTGGGTATGATATGGGGTATGATACATCTAGTGGTCCGTATTACTTCAAAAACTTAAATAAAAAAAAATCTAAAAATTTCTAAGAGGGAGTAAAACGTTTTTCCGTTATTTTCTTTAATATTTTTCCAGAAGGAAAAGATATACTAGCAGAATAATATTGTTACTCTACAATTTTTCTCCTTACAAAAATTAGAAACAAATTCCTCTTCATAGCCAATCGCAAAAGTTTATTGCCGCGGAAAATTTCAAAAAGTGCGAATTTGGGGACTGGAGAAAGTTTCTTCCGCAGTTGTTATTATTATCCATAATAAAACTGTTCTACTATCAACATAAAAACAATTAAAGACAAACTGCAGACCAATTTTTTTTACGAATAAGAAACTTTAGATAACAACTAACATGGAACAATAAATTAAGGAATTGACTCCAGTAAGTTAAAGAATAGAGTCACCGGACTTAAATTTATCCATTATGACCGATCAGAAGAATATTTAGAAATGATAACCATCTGATATATACTTAATATCTACACCATCCAAGTCTTCATGAAAATATTCTTTTTTATAATTCAGCATTGACGATGTTGTTATCTCAACGCTCTTCAAGTTACATTTTACATTTGACAACTTCCATTCCCTTAATGTTTTCTCCAGAAAGTCAACAGATTTCCGCGTCAAAAAACTCTCTTTGAGAATAAGTTCCTCAACTAATCTGAAATCGTCGATTAGCCTGGAAAATGTTTCATCTGATATCCAAAAGTTTAATTCCAACTTTTTTACTTTTATCGCTTCAACATGAGAATTGGAATTTTCTAAAAACTCTAAAACCTTTTCATTATCACCTCCACTATTTCCAAAGGGGCGAATGGAAATGGAATCAAAATATTGGAATAATTTGGACATGTCTTGGCGACTGATACGATAATCAACGACTTGATCTCCAAGCAAGTCAACTGATGATCTATAATCTTCCATACTATAATGGGTTCCTGATATTAGAAGATGTTCAACGTAAACTTTACGATGTGTAAAAAATATTTTCTCTATTGAGTCTAAAGCCAACTTTATCAGGTTAACTGAAAGCTCCAAATGTCTGGCATGTGGGATAATTCTGGCTATTTCGGCTTTGTGATCTTGATGAGGAATTCCTACACAAACAAATTCTTTCAAAGGAATTCTAATGTCGTTCAAATTATCAGCAAGTCTGCGAAGAAAGATTGTTTCAAACATTGGTCTAATCTTACCATGAACCCGATAATAATAATTCATAGAAAGTCCTTGAACCTTTGACGCATATCTTGATAGCAATAAAGCTTCCTTTTCCGTTAAATCAGCATTTTGCACCTGTAGAAGAAACAACGGTCTCAGATCTTTACAGTTACAATACCTCTCGATATAAAACAGGAGCCATTTCTTAATAACAGGATGACCCGGGAATATAATCTTCAAACCATTCGTGTTCATGTCGAAATACTTATCCATTTCTTTTGATAAGGACGAGTGATATTAAAAAAAACCCTCAATGTATGTGGACGTCACACATCTGTTAGGCATAACAAACCATTGCCTATTAAGAGGACCGTATACCCTAGGAAAGTGATTTTCGCCAACATCAATTTGTTCATAGAGGGAAACAGCTTCGTAATCTAGATATTCCATGATACTATTGTACTTAGAAAGAGAATTTTCATTGACTAAGCTCCTCAGCAAATTCCATAACAAAGGATTTCTCTTGGTTACGTATAATCCTTGCAAACCAGCAGCTAATGGGACACAACCTCTCAAACATCCCTCAAAGGATAAGTCGTACCAATCCAAAAATTCATAAAAAAACAGGTAAAGAGCACAAAACAACTCTTGCAACACCAAATGTCGAAATTGGTAAGTTTCTCCAAATTCACCTGCTTTGCTCTTGACAACAAATCCAGTGTCTTCCAAATTTAGATCCTTAAAATCCTCCACAGGAAATAAAACCTTTTTTTCTTTTAAAGTTCGATAAGAAAATTCTGACAACACAGTCAAGTGCTTCAAGACCTTATGGTTATCACAGATCTCTTCCAAACTCATGTCAACAAAATTTTCGTTCTTGTAATGATTACGAATGAAGACAAGACATGCATACAACAAAAGCTCTGTTGTTGTTTCAACTTTCGGTATAGCATTTGATTCTTTATATAGAGCAGATACAACACACAAGTAAACAGGAATACGCACCATTATGCTAATAGTTTCAGATTCCCTAATGTTTGTTAATATTGAGTCACTGAGATCACTATTAAAACGCTGCTTCAAATAAGATCTCACACCATCAGAATTAAAACCGCAGACTTCTATCTTCTTCATAACAGCATGTTTTTCAAATTTTTTTTTTAACTTTTGACAAGCACCTGGTCTGCCAGCAACTATGACATTTTTTCCTGGAAAACAACCGTTTGGATTTGGATTTACTAAGCACAAAATAAATTTTGTAATTGGTTCCATTTTTTCATCACGACTGTCAAAATGCTTATCAAATCCACGCAATTCGTCAATTCCATCAATGACTATCAAAATATTTTTCCTAATTTCTTCAAAAGACCTCAGATCAATATGATTGAATAACCTTCTGAATACCAACGGAAAGATCTCCTCATCAGAAGTGTTTTCATCAATATCCATCCAGTTCAGATCTCGACATCTCATGAACAGCAAAAGTTTGATGTTGGGTGACTTTTCATTTAATCCATTCAATAGCGTACCATTTGACCATCGATATACCAGCATTTCAAGTAATGTTGACTTACCAATGCCAGCTATTCCATTCACCACCACAAACTTATCATCCGTTGTAAGGATATCCTCCATGGAAATGCTTTTCATTTCAGCGGCCATTTGATGGATGTGATAATCACGATCGGAATTGAGCCAACGATAATCAACATCAACTTGATTGGTAATTGCAAGTTCAACAAATGATCGTTGTCTTTCCATTGATTCATACATCGGTGATCCATCAGGTCCATTAAACGAACATTGTTCCTGCTTTACACGTAATGCTTCAAAGAGTTCGTCTTTGTAAGTTTTAATGGCATCATCAACTTCTAAAGAAGAAATATCAATGATCACTTTATAAAAACTTTGAAAATTTGATCCCCCGAAGTATCTTTAAATAGGTTATTCGCGAAAATTAATACCCACGAAAATAACCTATTCTCACCCTCGTAATTCTTTTGGATTGAACAAATTTTCCCGAATGTCAACTTATTTGCTATATTTTTTCTGACGGAAAGTGTAAAAAGACAAAGTAGTTGGACAAAAAGATTTCTGAGTGAGACAAAATTCGTTAAGAAAACTTGTTCAATAAATAACTGCTTCAAAACTTTTGAAGAGTGCTTTTAAGGCGAATCTCCACTAGGCGGAAAATGTAGCAGCTAGCGATTGTTATCGTTATAGCGAAAAGTAATGGTTTGTACTTTACATTCAATCTACATCACCCGCCGCCACATTTTCCGCCTAGTGGAGATTGGAGATTGGGCTTTATATAATAGGTAGTACGAAATTAGGCAATATATGAAATGGTGTTCTGTTTATATTTTCATTTCGCTTCAGCACTCATGTTTGGACTACACGTTTTGTTGAGTTTTTTTTTATAAGAAACCACTTTATAAAGACCATCAAAATTAAAGAAACTTTTGGAACTACGATTTAGTAATACCAATTTCAAATATGTATTTTTTTGGCAAATCTTGAACATTGATAATACTGTAATAATTGACAAAATTATATCACGATATATAAATAGTAGTATCCTGTTAATTTTTGACCCTCAGGGGAAACAGTCAAAGTCTCGATGCATCGACTTATCGAGAATTTATTGATTTTAAAAAATTTTCTCCACTGCGTGACGCCTTGTTGAAATTAGAGAATAAACGCTCTCAGGAAATCGTGTGATTTTCATCAAATTTACTAGATTTTTTCAAATTTACTAGATTTTTCAAATTTAATAGATTCGAATTATATTTTTGGTTTTCATGAAATTTGTAAGAATTCGATTTCAAATTCGAATCATTTGACCTACGATTTTCTGAAAGTCCGAGTTACATGAGGTTTTATTTGCTAAAGGGACCGAGAAAAATGGTCCCACTTAGCGAATGTCCGAGTAATCCGGGGTAAAACTTAAGCGGAGTATTTTGGCTTGATTAGGATCGTCAAATCCAAGGGGGACAAGAAAACTGTCAGACTTAGCAAATGTTCAAGTATCCAGGGTATGACTAAACGGGATTCTACTGTACATGTAAACCGGCCTCAAAAGTTAAAAATCGAATTTCATAACATTTCGAACGCTTATTAGAATGTTGGAAAATTAAAAATAAATATGTACATAACAGCCCGTAAGAAGCTTTGTGTGTCAAGCCTAAGCTTAGCTTTCACGTGTCTTTAGATGTTAAGAGCCTTCCATCACATGTATTTAAAGGAAATTGCGTTATATAAGGAAATTTTATAATGACTTCAGATAAATGTGTAACATCTAAATATTTTTTCTTTCACAAACGCGTATATAAAGTTTCTTTCGGGATGTTCTGTATTTATATATACCGTTCGGTATACATAAAATTATACATAGAATTAAGAAATTAGAAACTAAAATACTAATTTTTTTCTTAAAAAAAAGCATCCTAAAAAAACAAACATTACAAAACCATTACCCTGCCCAGAACTGCATATGAAAAGATTATGATAATTTTTGCGAGTACATTCCACATTTAAAAGATGCCCTTCGAAATGGCGTATATTTGTTTACGAAAGCCTATGATGTCTGTCCTTCAATATAGTGGCTGGATGATGTTTCAAAATGAAATCAAAACACTGTCAATAAATATCTGAAAGCGACAGAAAATAAGGAAATCTTCATTTTCTTAAACTGAAAATGTGGAAATGTCGAATTAAATGGCAACTGGCTGGAGGAAGAGGGTGCGCTGAGCGATCAATAACACCAACACCAGAGGGGTAGAGGACACAGAGAGGACGCCAGCCAGGTCATTGGGTCAATCCCTTACCCTTTAGCTACACATCTTTAACAAAACTCAAATGTTATTTTCATAATACATAAAACTTCCAAACAACATCTTTTTAATTTAAGTTCAATAAGTAAGAAAGAACTTCTCTTTTTTTTTACCCCTTTCCAATGCGAAACAACAGTATATTTTCAATTTTTAACTTCTTTTGAACATGTTCATAAGAGATTTGGACTGAGCATTACCCAACAATCCACATTCACCGTTTTTCTCATTTTGTTAATGTCTTTTTCATTGTCAAATTTGTTGCTAAA
This sequence comes from Turritopsis rubra, assembly GCA_039566895.2. Classification (NCBI taxonomy): domain Eukaryota; kingdom Metazoa; phylum Cnidaria; class Hydrozoa; order Anthoathecata; family Oceaniidae; genus Turritopsis; species Turritopsis rubra. The sequence goes on from CM077622.1 coordinate 4,112,931, forward strand.
CTATAATTTGTTTATTTGACACTTTTTTTTAACAAAAAAGGCTATTTGACCAAACCTCTTAAACAATTAGCGTTTATAACAAGCTTTTTTTTCATGTCTTATAAAAACTCTTCCTCTTTCTTACAATGTTTTTTTCCAATCTCCTTCCCACACGCGAACGAACGAAACTTCTACGCCATTTTTACAAGTGTTTATACACAAATAGCTTAAACTTAAGGAGAACGTCGCAAAAATATATACAAACTTAAATGAAACAAAACAATGAAGCAGCTAGAGATTAGAGAGATAATCGTTATTAGGGAGAAGGTTCAACCAGTCCACAAAAAAACAACAACAACAACAACAACAACAAGGGCGATTTTAATACTCAGCGTGCTTAAGCTAATAAAATAAAGTGAAGCAGACGACGAAGATTGTTATTTAGTCTTATTTCTTGCGAGAAAATCTAGTTGACAGCGCTTATCCAAGAAAATGAGCATAAAGGTCCTTGAAATTTAAAAAATCGGGATCGACAAGTCCACTTTCATAACTTAATTCAAGAAATACCGAGCAAATTACTGCAATTAATTTAAGGTCAGAAATTTTCGCAGAACAAATTTTCAGGGTTGGAAGGTCAAAAACAAAATCGCGGAATTAATTTTTCCGACTGACATATTTGGAGAAATTTACCAAAAATTAATAAGAAAATAATTCACATTTTTTTTCTGCGAGAATCTGCAAATTAGCAATTAATCTTCAAGATGTTACTGGTTAATTATCAGTTATTTTGATGTTAATCTTAAAAAGCAAGGACCAATTTTGGGGGCAAAATGGCAAAAAGAAATTCCGCGAAAATTTATTTCGTAAAGGTTTCAAACGTTTTCACGTCTATATTCATTTTCTTTCCCGCTATTTGATTCTACTGCGTTATTTTATATCCCATGTTCCTCTAGTAATATAGACAAGGGTATTTAGACACTTCTTCAGATAGGTGTCGATCTTCATCTATCCCATCAAGTTGTTGTTTTCTTTATAGATGAATCTTTTTTCATTCAAAAAGCTAGTATTTTTAGGTTGTTACGTATATTGAATAACAAAAGAATTTTAAAGTAACGCATGAACCTAATTCAATCAAAAAATATCAAAACATTAGCTCACTGAATGAGATATTTCTTACTTTTCTCACTAATCCCACCAGTAAGATAAAAAATTGTCTTATGCAAAAGTGAGTGAAGAAGCTCTGATCTCACTGGTGCGAACCACGCTTTACTGCTTTGTGCTTAAGGATTTTGGTGTACGTTCCTGGATTTTAGTTTAGGTTATGGATTTTGGTGTAGATTTTACCATGGTTCTTGGGACTATGATTTTTTAAAGAATAGTTGCGTTTGTACTCCAAATATATTCGTAATCAGGGAAGTTTTAGCATACCAAAAATGAGCGTTTTTCTTCATATTTCTTCTGCTATTTTACGTTTTATCTTAAAATTTACGAAAACATATTATTCCACGCTGAATTATCTTTGGAACAAGGGTAAATTTGATGAAATTAAAAATCTTCTGTTATTCTTGCCCCCGTTCATTGCAAACAGGACGGGGATAACTAAATGTAGGTAAGTCAAAAATTAGTGCTACCGACTAACTTATGTTACTCGTTTTACAATGACTAAGAAGATTAGTCAAAATGACTAACCCGGCCGGTTGGGACAAAATGCACCCCAAAATATATCGTATCTGAACTAACATTACTTAGTCAAATTGACTAAGATGTGATTTTCAGTGCATAGAGTCGGCTGATAAATTTGGTTTGAAAGACAAGGAAGACAATGGAACCTTGATAATCGTTTTTCTAAGCTTTTGTCACGCTCACATAACTATTTTTAAGTTGAATCTATCACTATCACAACTTTGAACGTCTGGATTCAAATTATATAGCTTACCCTTAAGTACGACAGTTTCATCAAGAATTTCTTCAACTATATCTTCACGGATTGATATAAAATCTTACCTTTTAAAGGAACAGTTTCTTCAAGAATTTTCGAAACTATATCTTCACGTTCTAAATTCTTTAATTCTTCTTTTAAGTCCCACCATGATATCTGAAACAATCTGTTTTCAAAAAACGCCAACATTTTGTCTTTGTTCGACTTGGTATACAGCCAACTATACAACCACATCATTGCTTCAATCTCAAGTCTTTCAAAAACAGTCATTCCAAGTGCATATGCTAATCTGCACCAATCATTATCAATTTTATCAGCAACAATATGGAGAGCAGCCTTCACAGTTCTATCGGATGCTGAAAATTAAAAGGACGTCGTTAAAATAGCATCCTTAGATCAATCGTTTCTTTTACTCATCATTTCTATGCATATGAGAGAATTTGTTTTCCATAAAATTCTCATTTTGATTGGTGCAAATTTCTTGACCAAAAACCTTTGGTAGGTTCTTTTAACCAACAAGGAATGAAAAATGGAAATTCGCTATTAAGGGTCCATTTTGTTTGTAACAGGACCTCCTTTTCGAAAAACAAAACAAAACACGAAGTCACGAAGACCTTATGAAAATCTTTTTTAGAAAATATCTCTACTTATTGATCAGTGTGAAGTTTTGATGTAATTTGCATGAATTTTAAAGTTTCTTGCTACAGATGAAATTTATTAATTTCTGCTTCGCCTGTAATCTAACTTTTTTAATAGGGAAGTATGGTTATATTATTAATGTGAGCAATCAAGGCGAGTGTAAATGTTGGCGAAGAAGAATTTCGGTTCAGATCCGAACTAGCTTTTATTTCTTACTTTATGGACAAATCATAAATGACTCGTATCAAAATATATAGAGAAAAAGAAATGCCAAATCCTATTCTTATTCACCCTGCGAACTAAAGCGAACTAGTGTTTTATTATTTTGATATTTGCAGATATTTTTGTGCCGATGTGAAAAAGCGTTTGCCTTCACTATAGTGTGGGGGCAATTGAAGCTATATGGGATCCCGTTAGATTTTCTTGTTAAGAACAATCTGTTTATTTTATTCTTGTTAACAACCCTATTAAGCATTAAATATCAAATTCACGTTAATGCCAATTTTTAAAATCAACTTAGGTACATTTTACAGAACAAATCAATTTTGTATGGAACTGGCAAATTGTGACTTCTGTGACCATCCATACTCAATGTTTCTGTTGATAAATATTGTTGTTATTGCAAAGTGTACTGTGACATTTCTAAGTAGAAAGCATGCTATTAAGTTTTCAATCAGAAATCAAAGAAATAATACTTTGGTGACCTCACAGTGACGCCATAAGTGTTTTTTAATTAAATTATTCTGTTTTTTGAAATGAAAATTTGTCTTATGGTAGTATAGAATGGTATAGAAACTCACTAATATTATTTGATGTATTTGATGTATGTCTCTTAATACATTCAAATCAACCTGCTTCATTAAAACCTGTTGATTTATTAATTAAATTATTCTGTTTATGTTTTTTAAAATGAAAATTTGTCTTATGGTCGTAGTACAGAATGGTGTAGAAACTCACTAATATTATTTGATTTATGATCTCTAATACATTCAAATCAACCTGCTTCATTAAAATCTGCTGATTTCTTTATGGAATAGTAGTTAGTAATATCAAGACAGAAACATGCAGAAGTATACACAGAAAACATGCAGAAGTATACATAGAAAAAATGTATGTAAAAAATGTTTGACTTTGCAAAATCAATTGAGAAAAAAGATGTAGAAGTATGTAATCCATCAGACACTGTAGCAAATGATGTCCTTTATCATTTAAAATGCTTTGTGTACTTACAGAGAGAAGCTTTTAGGGACACAAGCACAGATTTCAAAGATAGAGATCAGAAATCCTGAGTAGTAGCAGATATAGAAATGCTGAACTTGGTTGAGTAGATACTATTCTTGATATGAGCACAATTCATGAGACCTATAAAAATAATTTTTATAGGTGTCACTACATGTGTATGGTGTAGAAACAGTGTAGAAATATCCATCCTACTTTACCCTGTCCAACTATGTGTGGATGGAATGAAGAAGATGGGCATTTGAGAGCAGTATTAACAGACAAGCCATCAACACCTGAAGCTACCATAGATATTTGTTCCTGTAAATGCACGAAAGGGTGTGGAAGGTGGACGTTGTTCCTGTGAACGTTATGGTCTTCCCTGCACGGAAATGTGTATGTGCACCAATTGTGATAACCAGTATGAAGAGGAAGGTCATTACAGTGAATCGGAAAGCGACGACGATGACTGAATCAACATTTGACATGACTTATTCAATACTTTTAGAATATTAGATGTAATTATTATTATATCTCATTATTTCTTTGTTTAGTGTGGTTTGAAATATGTATAGCCTGTAAATGAATACACCATAAGAATCTAAATCGGTTTTGTTCAAGTGACTAAAATTTCATATAACACACATATTAGTTATATGCAAATAGGCAATTTATACTGTTATATTTGTCTGGTCTGTAAAATACACAAAAGTGAAAAAAAAAATGGCACTTTTGGTAATTTTGAATCCTTATACAATCATTTATCAGAAAAACACCAAATATTGCTTTTAACAAAAAAATCCAGTGGGTTTACAATTGCCCTCACACTACTACTTCAACTTCCTTCACTTTCAAAATCTTTTCGTATATTTTTTGAGTTTACACTTGCTTAAAACAAATTTTTTAATTGATAGAGCTTTTTAGCCTATATATTTATATCCAATTCTGTTTCTGTCTGTTCGTTTGTCTGTCATGCAAATTAGTAGACACAGTAGTACGGTGACCTATGCTTAATCATTTTAAAAATAATCCACCCGGGAAATGCTTCAAGGTAAGTTAGACCAAACAATAACAGAGAGAGCTTGAAGACCAGTCAAAATTATTATCGTTTTGAAAAGATAGCTTGACGTCACGGAATTAAATAACTGCAGTAAAAAACAATATTTATTATTAACGAAACCAAAAGTAAGAAAGCAAAGTGAACATTTTGGGAACATTTTTGCAGTTGTGGGGATGATTGTGCACTTCTTTTCTGATTACTTTCTTTCATTAGATTAGAAAGTTGGATTTATAATTAAATAAAAATAACAATGAAAAAGAATGTGTTAATCATGGTTTTATATCATGGTATATACAAAATTGGAGAACTATGAACAGAATCAGATCAGTGAAACTTCTATTATGGACTCAGTTGGTAGGATCTTTTTCTTGATAAACGGAATTAAGCTACTAAAAGAGTTCCAGGGTAAAAAACTTAATTTTAGGGTTTCATATTCGGAATTTTTAAAATTTAGGTTGTTTTTAAATTTTAGATCATTTATGTACAAGGAATCAATAAAAATGTTTTACCAGTTTCAGCTTTGTTTAATTATTTTTTTTTTTTTGTGGATGGAATCAAAAATAGGAATATAGACTGTAAATCGAGCCAGTAAAGAGAGCCATTTGTAAAAAAATAGGAATACAGGCTGTAAATCGAGCCAGTACAGAGAGCCATTTGTAAAAAAATACATAAATACATTTATTTTGTATAAAATGATGTTTAAGTAATTTTTCGGTTCAAAAGTAATTTCATCATTTTTCAAGTTTTTCAAGTTGTTAATTCTAAATACTCATTCCTAAGACATAATTTATGTTCAATGAAAACCACGTGGACGAATATTGTGCTCTTTTGCAAGTGATTAATGGCAGAAAGACAAAACACTGAAACCACAGACAATGCTAGACATTTACTTACAATTATTCTTTTCATAATTTATTATATCCAATGCAACTTTAACGTCCCCACCCACACCACCTTTTTTACAAACGGCTCTCCATATACCAAAACTAATGTTTGTTATTACCTTTGCTTGATTCATTTAATCTCCTTATCCTTTCTTCCAAACGAGTGAGCCTGCTTTTCATCTCTTCTTCTTTCTCTTGAGATTGAATATCAAAGGATTTTAATAGATCAACCTCTTTCTGAATGAGTGCAATGACCGATGTATTGACATCTACCTTTTCGGTTTCTAAATTGAGCAAACTTGATTCTTGCACTAACATTCTGTCCTCTAAAACCTGCACAATGTTGGAAGTATACAACTTCAATGATCCACTTTCTAACTCTTTAAACATATTCATCTTATTGTAGCAAAGGCCAATAAGTATTTTTTCTATATTAGCCCAGAATATATTAAACTGATGTTGCGTTGATAAATCATTCATACTGCCATGATTGTACTCATTACGTAACTGTCTAGCATGTAAACAAAATGCAGCTTTACTATTATCATTAACTTGAGGTATCTTTTTCTTCCAACCTCCATTTGGTGGTGGGAGGTTTGTTTCGTATTGTACTACAACAACTATCACAGTAATATCCCAATCACCTGAGTTACTTTTACCAGTCGATGGACAAAGCACATCCCACTGGTCTTGTCTGATCACATTCTTGAGTGAATTTTGACATTTTCCTTTGAATGCAACCATACAGTTATATAAATCAGTTTCATCTTCAGGTAGACCAGTGTAACATTTATCTGCATCACGATTATGAAGGATTGTTAATAAAGCTTCTTTTACACATAATTGTAATGCTAAACCAACTCTCATCCAGTATTCACATCCTGCAATTAGTGCACCAGTTGGTGTACTCATGATATTGAATCCATGCTAAACTGATTTTTACGTCATTATGTTGGTTTCTCTATAAACTGAAACAAATTTTTTCCACTAGAAATCTAGTATAACAGGAGGGTGCCAGTCAGAGTGCAAAATCATAACTGTTATTTACATTCCAATTCAACATAGAATTCTCAAGGTGGATTGTTTGAGAACATTCCCCTGGATAGTTTAGTGCAATTTTAATGACTAGGGTGACCTTATAATAACTACAAAATAACTTCATTCCACATGGTTATAATAACATTGATAAGGAAATAAATTTTTCCACATCACTTTAAAAAAGTAAAGTAGGGAGAAATATTATCACTAATTATATACCATCAGAATAAAGTGATATAAGTGATGTAAATTAATAACATCACTAACGAACAGGAGTAAACGAATCTACAAATCCACATAAAACAAACAGAGCCACACAAATCCATAATCACCAATTTTAGACTGTCAGCTGTCAATGCAGATTAGTTGCCCATCTGGCAACTATGTCATTCCCCCTTTTTTAGCCCTCAGCTCCCAAAAGTGACGTCTTTAACAGACCCCAAAAATTAAAAACTGGAATTTTGGAAAAAAAAATTCATCTTTTAGACCAGGGAAACCATTGCATTGCGTCAAATGTTTACATTTCCGTTTGTTGGCGAAGAAACAAGAAAAAGAAAAAGAAAGATAGTCAAGAAAGTATATATAGTTAAATTAGTTAAAAAATGTATAAGAGTGTATAAGAGTCATACAAATAGACAAGGTATGATTTTTCTTCAGTTTTATAATTAAAGATTGTATTTATGATACAGAAAAATAAGTTTATTTCAGAAAAAGGGTTCTTTTTCTAATAAGTTGCTCAGGTAAAGTACAGTCATAAAGAAACTTTAAGCGTTTGCGAAGGAATGCATTTTAACATGGAAACACAAAAGATTTTCGTGTACAGATTTATGTAATACTAGTGTAGCATGTAAAAACATTTCACACTTTTTCTCCATAAATTGTTTTTACACGCAATACTGCAATGATAAGTCTGTGTATTTACGAAAATTGTTGTGTTTCTCCATGTTGGAATTATATCATATTTAACACAAAATTGTTGTATAAATATTTTGGATCGATCATTCAAAGAATGCTATTATCCCTATTTTTCAGTGCTATCTGGCCTATTTAGAGATTTCTAAAGTGGTACAGTTAAACTAAAAGCTAAAATTCCAATGTTCAGAGATTTAGAAAAGAGACAATACAATGTATACTCCTACCTAACCACGATTAAACTTCTGAAATATATGAAAATACCTTCACATTCCCTATTAACTAAAGCTAACAAAAACAATACCTTCTCAGACTATTTTATCTTTCAAATCTTTATTCTGCTATGTTTTTATCTTTCAAATCTTTATTCTGCTATGAATTGTGGAAATGTTAAAACCCGAAACTCCACTCGTGCATCATGATACAAAAACCATGTATCTCTTCTTGTATTACATTCATCTATACTACTCAATTTTCTAATCTAAAACAAAAAGATATCAATCAAATACTGAGTAAACAATATAATAATGATCTTGCTACCTTCGTTTCCCTAAAGGCGAGCCTTGGTAATAACAATCCACACACTACAATGAAATACCAAATAAACTGCTAGCTACACATTTCGGAATAGTAGTCAAAACTAACTGATACGAAAAAGCTATGTTCAAAGACATTTAAAAAATAGACAAACACATAACAGGTCTACATCGACTATCTCTCGGTTAGAATAGTTGCTAATACCTATCAAAGTTGTTACTCTTTATTACTGAACTTAAAGCGTTGAATAAAAAAATAAAAACAAAAACAAAAAATGTTACACACAGCGTCTTCATTTCTCGTTTAAAGAAATGAACGTTGAGAAAATTTGATGAACTTTCGAACGCAAAAACATTGCATTACCTTCTCCTCCGTGCGGTTTTATGATGTCTTCCTTAAGGTACAACACTCCATGAAGTAATAAAAACCCATAAGATGGAGCTAGTGATTCTCCTAATGTGAGATTCTCCCTATACTAATACGGAAAAAACAAACATCCATTGACGAACTTCCTGAGAAATTTTACCTAACATTCTTTCTTTAAAAGTTAGGTAAGAAAAAAGCAAGATTGCATATTAGTATAAGAAGATGAATTCACTATTAAAAATCTTTTGTATTCTACGCAGTTTGTTCTAGACATACGATAGAACTGTACATGAAAATAACACAGACTGACCCTTCGTGAAAACTTATGCGGACACATAAAGTTTCTTTGGGGTTGTACTGTAGATTGCGACTTAATGGGAATTGCATCGGTGAAAACATTTTACCCAGGCAGCTAGTCATATTTAATCTTTTAAGTCGACCAGCAATTAGGTATAATTTAGGAAACACATCTTTTGATCTATTGTTTGATGGAAATAACTCATTATAATGAATATAATGAACTCATTATAAGGCACTTTCTTTGTCGTGGTTTTCTTATCAAATAGACAAACAGCCCTGGTATCAAGGTTGAAAAAAAGAACACATGAGCAAGAGATTTTTTACAAACAATACAAAATTTAATGAACATTTTAGTGATATGCTTATCAGGATTACACACTTTAATTCATATCAGTTGTCATTATTTTCAGAATCAGAATCATTCTTTACACATATCTGTGTAATGCAGTAACATAGCAGTAGTTGTCCAATCATATTTAAGATAGCATTGCATTGTTGAATGCAGTTTCGCAAATGAAGATTTTTCTCTTCTAAAAGAGCCTCTGACGCACAAAGGTTAAACCAAACAATAGATTCCAATTTTTCAACTGTCTGGTTTATTTACAGTTTATTATACAGTTTTATATAATACCTAATTGGATCCCCGGCCCAAATTTAATGTCAGCCCCTTTTATACCAGCAGACAAACACCTAATACCCCTTGGCCCGTCTTGGCAGGTATTTGTTTGATGGTAGAATAGACCCGTTTACGGTAAAAAATTGCATCTTGGGTAATCAGGACAAACATTTTGTAAACAGAGTGATATTATAGCTGGCGATCGTGTAGATATATGGTATGTGTTGGGTTTTTAGCTAGTTGTATTATAAATAAGTTTACAGATATGGCAACAGAAGTTAAAGAGAGATATCTTGACGAATTTTTGGAGATGTCCAATGGGGAATTAAAGTTTTTTTTTGCAACAGCGAGGCTTAACTGTTGGTGGAAATCACAGTACTTTGGCTGCCAGGGCATTGATAGGTCATGAACAGCAGATCCCAATTTTGGAAAGTGGTGAAAGCATTTCGAAAAAACTCTTCACAGATTATGAAAACTTGTTAAAGGAGAACAACCTGAATTTTGATCCTGCATCTGTAAATGATTTTGAGGATGATGTTTTTAAATGGCCAAAAACTAACATGGGGCATATTTTTTCATACATTTTAAACACAAAAGCCTTTAGTACAGAGTACCTTGGTCAGTATAAAGTGCGTAAAGCTTACTCACATTTTAAAAGTGGCTTTGTTGATAAAATATTTGTTAGGAAAATTGATAATGGTATTATATTAAGAACGTTAGTTACTCCCTCTCAAAGGATTAATGATGCTAAGCACAAGCTGTGGATACTGTTTGATAATGACGGTGATATTAAGACTGCCTATTGTAGTTGTAGTGCTGGAACATGTCACTGTTGTAACCATGTTGTTGCAGCTCTTTATAAAATAGAATTTGCAAATCAAAGTGGGGTGAAAAATCCCTCTTGTACTGAAGAGCTATGTGTTTGGAACAAATCAGCCAAGGAGCTAAAACCAATGGAAGTAAAGGATATGATAATCCAAGAGCACAATAAGGAAAAAGAACAAAATCAATACTTAATTACTAACGAACATAAGAAGAATTTTGATCCTCGTGTTGAGAAGGATCGGATTGTCTCACAATCTGAAATTAAAGGTTTTTTGTCTAAAACTAAAATGCTAGTGCCTACAGCTGTATTAAATACTGTATTAACACCACAAAAACTTTATGATGTACCCACTCCTATTACAGAAATTGCTAATGCAGTGTCTGGTAAAATGAATGGTGGAGCATATGACAGTTTGTCAAATCAATTTTTGGAAATGTTATCTTTTAACGACAGTCAAATAAATGAATTAGAAAAGGCTACAAGAAACCAATGTTCTTCAAAAATATGGTGGGACCAACGCAAAGGAAGAATAACAGCTTCTTGCTTTGGAGACGTTCATTCCAAGATGAAATATTGTTCCGACAACGAAGGAAAGTTGGTAAATGTCTTGTAACTCCACTTATTTCCTCAATAACTGACCCACAGGAAATTATGAATGTACCTTCTTTAGAGTGGGGGAAAAACATGAACTTAGTGCAGCAGAAGCCTTCATGAAAATTGAAGGATCAAAACACACAAATCCCAAGCTCTTGTGTTGTGGATTATTTATTTTGAAAAGTCACCCATACATTGGTGGAACACCAGATAATATTTTTACTTGTTCATGTTGTGAGAATGCATGTGTTGAATACAAGTGTCCATACTCATTACGGGATAAAGCAACAACTACATCATGGAAATTAACTAGCTTTTTACAAAACAATGATGGTATCATTACATTGAAGCATTCCCACAAATATTACGCACAAGTCCAAGGGCAAATTTCATTAACAGGGAACAGTCACACATATTTTGTTGTGTGGACAAATCAAGGAGCTCCGGTGATTGAGCATATACGATTTGATAAGAACTATTGGGATGATGTTTTAAATAGTTTGGTGGTATTTTTCAAAACATATATTCAACCAGTTTTGCTTGGGAGTAAAACAACTTATACTTGTCCTGTTTGCAACAAACTTTGTTTGGATGAAAACGAGTTTCAATGCTTTGACGAGAATAGCATTGAATGTGAACAGTGTAAAATGTGCTTCCATTGGGGTTGCAGTGGAGTAAACATTACAAATTTATCAGATTTTATTTGTGATTTTTGCAAAAGTGATGGTGCTACCTTATTGGTATAAAACTTTGCAAGTATTTTCAAAATTTTTTGCTTGTCATTAGAAAACACAAAGATTACAATGCAAACGTATATACCAAAAATGTATCATAAAATATATACCTTTAGAAATTCACTTTTTACATAGTGGTGGTAACAGATTTGTCATTACGGCACATATAACTAAAATATCATCTACAAGTGGCAATAAACTTATTGGAATTTCGTTTTTCAAAATATGAAAGTCTTTCATTCGCTTGATTGCCTGTTCTACGTAAATCCTCATGTTAGCAATTTTTGATGTTTTCTTTACGTCTTCGTTTGACATTTGTATATTTGTATGTTTTGATGGCGGTATGGTCAAATAGCACTGATAAAACGCCAATAAATCTTGTATTTTGAAGCCTCTGTCTGCCACCACTTGATCTCCAGGCTGCAACAGAAATTTGCTGTCTTGAACAATAAATTGGTCACTGGCTCTACCTCCATAAGCATCTGATAAGAATGAGATAGCTCCATTGGGAGTAATGCCAACAAGATATTTGACTGTCGAATGGTGCTTATAATTTGACCAACACATGCTAGCAACATCAAGACTGGAAGGAGTTTCAATAAAGAGCTCTGCACAGTCAATTATCACAACACATTTTGGGTAATACTTTCTAAAAATTGATGGCAGGTTTCTTTTCAAAATATCCCTTTCTGGCCACATAATCATCCACTGAAATTCTTTGCTCAAAAGTTTTATCCAGGTTGTAAACAAAACACTCACTTGGCCCTCACTTATTTTAAATCTAAAAGCCAAGTCTTGTGTCATAACACCAGTTTTCAGTTTCATCATTGTAAGCAAAAACTCTTGCTCTGGAGATAAGCATCTCAGAGAAACGTTCTTTTTGTCTCTAGGGGAAGTAAAATCTGTAGTGGTATTTTTCATACCCTTCCAATAATGCATATCAATGGCTTTCTTTACAAGAAATTCGAACACAATTTTAAATAGTTCCCTGCTCTGCAAGCCAGTAAAAAAATTTACATCATTATCTCTGGTAATATCAGCAAAAATTAGAGCACTGTTCCTGCCGAGTGAACATTGGACGACTTGATCTTCATAAGTTCGCTCTTGCACTTTTTTTTCAGGAGAGATCAAAACTTTTCTGCAAGCTGGTGCTTTTCTTTTCTTTGGGGAGGGTTTACTCGCATCACTAGCTACAAGGTAAAGAGTTGGATTTGGCTCCATAAAAGTGGGTTTACCATTTAAGAAATGGTTGGAGCAGACTGTTTTGTGATCTGATGCTTCAAATCCAACTAAACCTTTTGATACTTGCTGTGTCCATAGAGCTCTTTTTGAGGGTCTTTTGGAAAGTGGTGAAATTTAAGAATTACCATTTTACGTTTCACTTGCCTCTCTGAATATCTTGAATCATTGTTGCAACCTCCAACACAACATCTATATACAGGCATTAGAGTAGATGTAGCTATTTTTATCTTAACGAAGCAATTAAAAAGCACTTAAAATCATTGTATGTAATCCGATATCGTTTGCTTATGTTTGTTTATGTTTGTCCTGATTACCCATGATGCATTTTTAACCGTGAACCGGTCTATTAGAATAGAAAGAACTTTGATACCAACATTCCCATTACATTTAAAATGTATATTGATGGCACAATTACTATCGTTAAAATTGGTTTGCTTGACTACATGTTGGAAGTACTCAATACATATCATCCTAAAATTCACCTATGACAACAAAATTGCCTTTTTGAATGTGCTTGTGATACGAACATGTACCACCTTGGGGAACAACAGTTAATTGAAAAGAAGCTAACAGAAATATTAACCTTCACTGGGAGTCTTTCTCTCCAATATCATGATAGAGGGGTAACTACGTAAAAACCGATTTTTAGCTCGGAAGCGAGTATGAAGACGTTAGTTTATCGTGCTTAAACAGATAGATGCTCGAAGGAATACCTTCAAAGTGAGCTTAAACATCTATGTAAAATTTAATATATATTAAACTTTGTACACCATACTTCCAGAAAAAGGAACAATTGCGGCAATATAATATATAATATTCAAGTTCTGAAACAAGCACTATAGAATCAGATCCAATAGAATTTATGACTAAACAACTAACTTCCTCGTGACGTGCACATGATGAACAAACTCTAAAACTATTATTATATAACTATGTTCTCATGAAAACAAGGTTTGGTCAAGCGAGCCTCCGTTAAGCCTCCGTAAAATCTCATTCATTATTATAGGGACTGTTAGAAACGAATGATGGATAAATTACTGATGCTAACAGCCTAAAATGCGCACAACATTTTCATTTTCATACTTGGAACTTTTTAATTTTAAGCAACAATTCGGAAATGAACGAAGTTGATTTACTCCCTTCGGTGGAGGGAGCGAGAACGACAGTTTACCGTTGTCGGATACAAAATGCTGTTTACGCAATGATTCTCTTAAAAGTCCCTCTCGTCAAAATACAGAAAAAAATTGGGAATTTTTTTGGGGTAGAATCAACTTTGAAACTATAAAAAAGAGAGTAGAAATATATTTACATTAGAAGAAAATCTTGTAGGCTTTTGTAATGTTTTTAAAACAGTAAAACGCTTTCTGTGAAAATTGCCTTAACGGAGCTGACCACTCCCCGCTTCTGCAACTTATTTATTAGCGGAGGCTGGCTTCAAAATGTAAACATACGACGTAATAAACGCTTGTAGGTACTTTGCATAGTGTAATAAGCTGTTTTTGTAGAGCAATGACGTCCTTTTTGTGAAATTAGTCTTTAGGATGATGCAAGGGTATATGTAGTTTTATGATAGAGATGCGATGATGCATCAAGGTTTTAATAGATCTTTAAACGTTGTAAATATTTATTGTACATATTGTAGTTACTAATATCTGCATGGAAATTTGAGTAGGGACCGACTCTGATCATCTTATGATTATCGCGGAGGGCCTTGTTTCCTTTGCTTTGTGATCATAGCTAGCTCTTCTCACAAAGTCTTCTCGTTTGTGTTTAAACAACAGATACAACAAATACCACTTATATTCCGACTTGAAATTTGACAAAGTTTTGTCAGTTTCAGCGAGTCTATTTGTCGGGTCTATTACAAAATGGGTTCATCAAATGTGTCAAATATAAGGTTTATCAGAACCATTAATTTTTTTTTCAAATTGAAAAGGTAGAATGATCAGACACAATGATCAGATCACGGTCAAATATAAGTATTTTCAGTGTAACACAAGGATAAATCATGATCAGCCTTTATTACGTCGGATGTTTATATTTTGAAGCCAGCTTCCGTTAATAAATAAGTCGCAGAAGCAGGGAGTGTTCGGCCTCCGTTAAGTGAAAAGGGAACTCTCCTTTTGATGCACTCGATAAGTTTTATCTTTAGAGAATTTAGTGAGTTTGAAGGAAGTTTAACATTTAAGAGATTAGTTCCATGTTATTAATGTTTAAGTTTAGATGAGAACTTCTTGGCTGAAAGACCTAGGTCAAAAGTGAGACCTCGAATGCCTCGAATACCGTCGGTCGGTTCTGTCCGCCGTAATTTCAAAAATACTGTTGTTTTTATATTTTGTCGAATAAAGATTAATATCCTGATTCCTGAAGTGTTTTAAACAAGTGAAAGAAACAATATAATATATTATACCTCCGTTTTGTGTATTTGTTTGAATGTTATCGCTATTCATATGTTAACGGAGGCTTAACAGAGGCTGCTTGACGGAGGCTAGCTTGACCAAACCGAAAACTACCCTGCTACTAATACTTGACGCTTAGATATAAATCGTTGTTGTAAATTTGCGGTGACTATTCTTACGTGACCGCGTAAGAATTCTTTTTTTTTATTATTCTTACGTGACCGTTAAAATTATTATACTGTTCTATTCTTACGTGAATTTTTTTAATATGCTTTTTTTTTGTAAATCTGTACGTCTATGGAAGCTGATTGTCACATATTTCTGATATTCTTAGTATATTATTTAATATACCTAGTTTATCAAACGATTTAGTTGATAAACTAAGTATATCATTTGATATACTAGGAATATCAAACGATATACTAAGAATATCAAGTTTTTTTCCTTCTTAACTATGAATATCAACTGATATCTATAGTAAAGTCTGATATACTAGGTATATCAAGTGATATATATTATATATCATATTTAAGAACGTGAATTGGAAATTAACGGGCAACGAAAAATCACAAGTCAGCGGTTTTCTTGTCGATAACGCTATAGACTATTTCACGTAAGAATAGTCACTGCGATCTTTATATCTGCATATATATATACATATATAAAACAAAGAAAAACAAAACAAACAAACTATCCTTTCCTGCTGTTTTTGCACTGAAAGCAATTGCACAAATCACAATCCTTTCCATCTTTTAATCTCTTGTTTGAAATTAAGTAGATTTTCATTGCCTTGTAAATGATATGGCAATCCATTCCATACTTTTGGTGCTAAAGAGCGAATACTTTTTGTACCGAAGGAAGAGGTTTTGACATTAAGAATTGCTAAGTTAATACTGTTTTTCTTTCTTACAGACCTAGAATTATGCTTAAGAGAGAAAATATTTTTCATAAATGTAGGACTAATCCCATTCAGAAACTTGAATACTTCCGTACATAGATTTCTTATTCGTAGTAAACTCATAAAATTCTTATTCTGATGGAAGTTCGAAAACTTACATAGTTTTTGATTTGTCCTGATAATTGAGGAAGCGCAAAGCATGTTCATGGATTTTTGTTACTTTTAGAAGAGATTAAAATGAGGAAGCTCATCGGATAATTGCTCATAAGCTCTATTATACTGAACCGCCATAGGTTTCTGGAAAACATGATCTCTAAAATGTACGCGATCAAATTCACCACTCGAAGTACAGCTGGGCTACTTGAGACCAAAAGTGGAAGTACGAATGACCTTTAAACCATTGGTCCCACATGAATTCCAGCCAGGTAATCGGGAATCATGTCATGATTTGTTGGGCCAAACATAGATTTAAATTTTGCTTTAGCACGTTGCCACATTGCCTCCACATGGTTCGTCGTCACTCCAGTGTTAGGTCAACGAAGTTATACTGATGGTTAACAACACCATGTTGAAAGCCTTGCGCAGCGATGCCTTTGTAAGCCGCCCACATCTTGCTCCCAATTTTCGTACCTTGTCTACCCTATTGTATAATAATAGGCATCAACGTTGCAGGATTCCGACGTGGAACCGGGACCAAAAAGCCCTCCTTGGTTTGAGGGTCAAATCCACTAAAAATTCACTGTTCTGGCACGATCCTCCCGCGATTATATTTTCTTCGAGAGGGACTACCTATTTGGACAGGATTATTCAGGAAATACGTAACAGCTATATCCCTGCCAAAACTGATTCCAGTCAACTATACTGTTTCCGCTCCCAATTTGAAGCTCGCGCTGAACGTCTGTCACGGACATTCCTCTTGATTTTCCAGCGCTCCGACACCACAAGTGCGTTAAACCAAGAATTTACCAAAGCTGCAAATGGAACTTTTCAAAAAAGCTCCCGTGCCTTATACTCTTTCATTTCTTGACAACGCCAAGTAATCCCATCGACAGCACGAGCAAAATTTTGATCTCTGCGCTGACGATAACATGTAAGACCAGACTAGAAATATATTCTGTCTCTGAAGAAAAACTTGACACAGAACTCTGTAAGACGATGAAGTAAATGAAACATTACCGAAAAACATTACACTGTTTTTTATATATCTCATTTTTTGTTTCATACCCAGTGGGCAAAATCTTCAAAATGACTCTGTGGAGGAGAGTTTTTTTATTGAAACAGCAGGCGATATTGCTTGCCATTCCTATAGAAAACGAGGAGTGTTACCATGATATAAAACCATGATTAGCACATTCCTTTTCATCATTATTTTTTATTTACTAAATCCAATTTTCTTATCTAAAAACATGAAAGATATCATATAGAAAAGAAACACGACAACAGCAAAAATGTTCCTGAATGTAAAACAAAATATTGTCTTTTGCCCTGATTTATAGATCGATCGTTAACCAAATTAATTTGGATGTCAAGCAGCACCATGCTATGGATGACTGAAATACTGACAACTCTCTTAAAACTTGTTGTTAAATACACACAGCAAAAAATGCAAAACAGTGCACAATGTGTGGTGGTCGGTTCCCCTCTCTATACCCACAAACAAAACAACAACAAAAAACTGCAATACTCAAGGAAAAGTAACCAAGAAATATAGCTACAGAGACATAGACATTTTGTATATATGGTCAGTTTAAACATATAAGTATGAGTCAGGCATTTTAATATTATTATTATATGGTTGTGGTTGGTGGATGGTGTTGTTTGTGGATCAATAACAAAAATCTCGTTTTAGATGTTTTTATTGGGTATTTAAATACAGGCGTTTTAAAAAATGCTAGATGTTTTAGATGTTTATTCTTTTGATGAAAATTCTTCGGAAGATTTACCGTTTCGGAAGATTTTCCGTTTCGGAAGATTTACCGTTTTAGATGTTTAAGATGAGCCGTTGCAACCTTGTTACCAAACTGTTTAATTTTATGTCATCTAAAACGACTCGACGACTTGAGAGACGAGATTTTGGCGCTAATTAACTTATAGTCGGGAGCTCACAACTCATTAATTCCACATCATTTCGCTTCACAAAATATCTGTCCCTTAACCAACAGAAACATGACAATAATATGTCTTCGTAATCACAATAACTCTTCTTGAGAACCTCCAGAAAAAACACTTTTACACGTATTTCTTCTTTCCGCTGAAAAACAGCATTTCTCCCAGCTGTGAAACCAAACTGCGCGCTCTCTCTGTTATTATAATGGTCTAACTTACCTCGAAACATTTCCCGTGTTGATTTTTTTAAAAATGTTTTAGCGTATTAGGCCACCGTACTACCGTATCCACCATTTTGCGTGACAGATAAATAGACAGACAAACAGACAAACAAACAGACAAACAGACAAACAAACAGAGAGTCCGGTATTAATATATAAGATTATTAGTATTATTATTATTATTATTACTATTATTATAAATTGACGTTCTTCCTTTATGAATTTCTGTTCTGTAGTTGAAGTCTGATTCAAGGTGCGTCAAATAATTTGGCCAATATGTAAATGCAAATCGTGTTTTTTTTCGCATTTCAATGCCTTTAGTACAGTCCTACTAGAAATTTTCTCATACTTTTAGCCATCTTTACTGGTTAACCAGCAGCAACATCTTTCAATTTCTATCAATTCCCTAAGATCTAACAAGAAAAGGAAATAGAAAGATAATAACGAAATGCCTAGAAGCTAATCAAAAATTTGCATTACTTCTGGTTTCATGAAATCTGAAGATATTTCTATTTTGTTTGCTTATTGACTCTGAGAGTACATTATGTAAACAACACACTATAATTGATAAATAATGGCTAAATTGTTTCATTGTTATTAGGTTGAGTTATTAGCCAATTTTAGAGGGGTACAAAGGCGATTATTTTACCGAGTTACCTTTGCCCTAGCTTCTAGCAAAGACGAAATAGGACACAATACTTCGATATAATATCGATATTTCTTTATTTTTTTTTGACAGTATGAGTACAGTATTCTAGAATGACATAACATACCATCTCCAATTCTCTGATTAGTCTTAATTTTCTTAAAATCCACAGTACTTGTCTAATGCTTGCCCAGGTTCTTTCCATTTGTGGAACAGAGCAATCCCATTTATTCAAAACTGTCAAAACCAATTCTCTGTTACTCGGCTTCCTATCTAGTTGCATTTCTTTCACTTCCTTGAAATCTAGTAAAAAATGCGCTAGCATTCTTGCACAATCGCCAATTTCGTTTGATATCATCTTGTAAACATTTTTACGAATGTCATCACTTGAGAAATCAATTGGTTGGTAAGTCAAATCTAAAGTGATCCCAGAAAATAATGTCAAGTCAATATGACCCAAAAATATTGTGACTACGATATTCCCTGACTCGAATTGAGCTACGTAACCATTTTCTTGTTGTTTTTTTTGGCTAAAGGGAATTATCACTGAAGGGTGAATGCACTTTGTCCTATACTAATGCCACAATGACAATGAAATTGCATTCAAAACGATACTTTTGATGTTATGATAATAATGTGATACGAATGTTCGATATTATACAATCGTATGAAGTCACATTCACAGGTAATAATAAGCAGATATTCGACAAAACAACATCGGATATCGAGACTGTATTCCGTCGAGACAAGAAATATCTGATGACGCGCATCGGAGTTGGATATTAACTTGGCGAGATGGAAGAAATCCGATATCTGAAGTTGACAAGTCGAATATCTGCTTTATCATTCACATTCTTAAAGTCAAATTATTTAAGGTAAATAACCCAAAACGATAGTGTCCTACTTTTATTTTGAAATAAAATCACATCTTTTGTTTCAAAACTCAATCGAACGTGTTTTGAAACAAAATCGAACGCTTAATAATAATAATAATTAAATCGAATTCCCAAGGAATCGAATAATAGTATTAACAAATGACTGATAACAGGTTTGAAACGTCAGTTACGATCATTTATCTCAATAGGAAAGTGCATGATAATAAGTATTGGCATCGGACTTGACATCAGACCTTGTGACCAAAATACATGGAAGCAACAGTCAACATTTTGGAACAATTACCAGTTTATATTTGCATTTGCATTTTGCATATATATTTGTACTCTGTGACCTTCGGGCAAGTAAGAGCAGATACTTAGTTTCATATCGGTCGACGTAAGATCCAACCGTAACAGATGGTCGCAAAACAACAACAACAAAAACAAAAAACTCTTAGTTACTTACTCTCCGATTAATTATTCGAAGAACATGATCAGTCGCCCTTTTTGAAAAACGCATACTGGTAAAGATAAAGTTCCTGACTGAAGTTCTTGTTAAGGGTAATTAATCTCGGAGTGATAGCAAAATTTTGAGATAAGAAAGGATTGAACTAAAACATTGCTATATACAGAAATAGCTAAATGTTGATACTAAATAAAAGTATAAATTATCAATGTTTAAGCGGGGCAAAAGCCGAAAATGCCATTTACAATGAAAGCATTTGAAGATATCATATGAAACTACATTGATGAACTTTTCTTACCTATGTTCTGAAGTTTTTGAAGAACATCTTCTTCAGTAAAAGTATTACCACGAAAATCAGAAACAGTTAAAGAGAGATTTACAATTTCCAATAAATCGCATGTGCGATGATTTTCAAGAGTGTAATATCGATAACAAATCGCTTCTAGAACAGGATGGTCATATCTGTTGGCATCAGAAAACAATCGCATCACTTCATCATGGTCATCTGGCAAAAGATTCTCTGCAAATATTTTGCCATCATAAAATCTTCCAGCGAATCTGCTATCAACCAAACGCATGAAGAATTTATGGATGCCGAATTTGAATTTAGATAACTCTGAAAATAACATTTTTAACAATATATTGAATAATGCCTTACCATCAATTTGGATAGGAACCAACAATTGGATCGCAGGATTTATTTTGATTTAATTAAAACAAATTTCATCAAATTTTATTGGACGCTTCAAATCCGATAGTATTTTGACACGCAAAAATGCTCAAAAGTAGTGTAGAGATCTATCACTTACCATTGTCATTATTTACACGCTTTGCACTTATCCTTGATAGAACAGCTATACTAAAGGGTTGATAAGTTGAGGCTAAAAATTATAATCTCACTATACATTGTGATTACAGAGAATACTTGTGATTACCATAGGTGGATCTAGAGCTTAGGCAACATGTATGGCCGAAAGTTAATTAGAATAGGAAAGAAAAACGTGCAAGTAACCTTATAAACGATTAAGATCGAAAAGAAATTTCATGAAGCTGTACTTCTCCACTTGTTTGCCTAACTTTTGACATATCTCCCAGTGGGCAAAATCTTCAAAAAGTCTCTGTGGAGAAGTGTCTTTTAATGGAAACAGCAGGCGAAATTGCTTGCCATTCCTTCAGAAAACATTCCTCCTCATAGACTTTCTGAAGCTGTGAAATATCTTATATTGAGCATACAAACTTTAGAAGAATCGTACCTCGTAAGCATATAATTGTTTTATCGACATAGGTAAGCATTTGTTTTACATTTTCTACATAGTTTTCATTCAACAGGAATTTAACTCTGTATTTCCATTCGTCGAGTACAAACATTGATGGAACGAAGTCTTTGAACTGTGCAAAAATGATATTGCTTCCGGTTACGTTACTCATTCTGAAATACTCCCTTTTGTAACATTCTTCATAATCCTTACAAGCGATTACTATACCAAGGACTCCTAAGCATGATTTCATTGTGTGAATATTTTCATCAGCAAACCACACTGTATATCCAGCATTATTAAAAAGTTTTTCAAGTTTTTTTGCGTACACTGCAGAACTTTCTTGACAGAAAGACAAGATTATATCGTATTCTATAAGAGTTGATGACATTTTGACAAGTTTTCCTACGACGATAAAACAATTTTTAGAAAGTCATTAATGAGCAAACCAAATGCTCTTGGGTGTTAAGGTTTGTCTAACATTTGGGGAAAGAACATTCAAAAAAATGTTGTTGATAAACGGAAGCGAAATGACGTATCCTTCTTATGAGTGTTTCCTTCAAATATCCCAACTTGGAAGTCTTATAAAAGGCCTTTGAAAGAACAAGTAAGCGGCTGCAAACTGTGCCAACATGTTGGTCAACTTGCTTTAACAGAAATTCATTCGACAAAAAGTAACCAACATTTTAAAAATAACACTCTATTGTAACTGCATGTACGTGATGAAGAAGATGAATATGAAGCTTGGAAGATATCGAACCCTACTGTCAGCATAGCCTGACCCTAACCAAAATGGCTTTACATTGTGAAGATTCAATAATTATTGTTAAACAATCAAATACATCAAAGCGAGGCTTTTTGGACAATTTGGACAAATACAATGACGTTTAGACAGAAATTCGAAATGTATATGAAACCGTTCAATTATCCTGATACATATAGTTCATTTACTATTCAGTTGGTGGTGCAAAGCTTGAAAAAATTAATTGGGTCAGATGAATTTGCGAGAGAGTGCTGCATTTATAAAATTAAGACAGGTGCTAGGTTCTCGAAGGAAAGAACTAACAAACTTGGTAAAGGCAATAAAGTGAATGCTGCTAGACCCCATACCCCTAAAGAAGTTGATTTCTTGTTCCAATCAGGTTATTTTGGCACTGCTAGCCCTGTAGTTTTGCAAAGAACTGTTTGGTGGTTTATCACACAACATTTTGGTTATCGAGCTCGAGATGAGGGTCATCAATTGAAATACGGTGACATAAAATTGGAAAATGAATTCCAGACTGGAAATGAATATTTAGTCTGGTTAACAGAAAGAAGCGCTAAAACAAGAAATGGCGAGAGACCATTAGGGCATAAACGAGCATTTAATCCAAAAACTTTTTATATATATATCTGTCATATATTATGAATAACATTTGTTGTATGAACCAAAAAGATCTTGCATAGAACGGTGAAAAATGTTGCACAGAATGTTGCGTGGGTATGTCAAATTAAACAAATTAAACGATTTTTGTATATATATATCAAAAGAATGCCCACATAATAGATTTTGACAGCCATGGGTTATAAAGCTGTCTTTTATTTTCTTTTGCATTTCTGTTCACAATTCATTTACATCTGTTTGGACTAGTTATTTAATTCATTAAAAGATTTTGCTTGAAGATTTTTAATGTTTTTAACTGCATACTTGAGAATCTTTAAAAATTAAGTCAGCAAAATAAAACCATTCATCATGTGAAAAAAATATTGCAGAACGTTTTATATACATCAAAACAAAAGTTCTTCATACGTACTTCCTTGTGTTTTCTTTTGATGTGATTGAATGTTATGTTTCGTTTCTCGCTGTGACAATCGTTTAAAACACCTTTAAAATGTGCCACACAAAACTTGTGTCTATTAGATCTGAAAATTTAGATCGAGTCACTAAGTACAAGTAAATAAAAACGTTTGTGTAAAAGAGAATACACGCTTTTTTATAAGCAACACTTTATAAACAACACGAGGCTCAAATCTGTCAAAAAAACAAAGCAACTGCTAAGTAACAACCCAGGGTCGTATCTGATGTAATACGTTTACAATTAGGAATATACAACCATAAACAATCATGTTTAAAAAGTATCTTATGATGATCATATTGTCTTAACGTTTGAACTTCCAGTGTCGCGTACTATTTTTACGTTTTCATTGCGGAATCTTGTTTACAAAAACAAATTTTTATAAAATTTAATTAATTATTCCTCTTTAGCGAAATTACATAGTTAATGAATAAAAACAAAGGCAATGAGTTGAATCAATCAATGGGTACATGCTGTGTACATGTGACGAAGTATTGATTTGGCTATGATGATAGGTGCTTTCAGGTCACCATTCAGTGGAATTTCAATGCGACGATGTAATATTGATCTTTGATGAGATGATCAATTCTCGTTACGTGGGGTCGAAAACCAATGTTGTGCTGTAAGTAAACAAGTTGATAGATGGTGGCATATATGTCCTTGCCTGAAGCGGTCATATCATTAGTTCCCATTGTAAATTTTGAAAGAGAACAGTGATCCGATCCTATGAGCGCATACACCTTTCTCGAATTTTAGTTTAGTCGTCAAAAAACAATTAGAATAGAAGATTAACATTTTTTGTCCCGTCCAGCCTGTAATTATTAAGCTGTAAGGGAAGATATGATCATCATGTTTTTCATCTCGTCTTGGGAAACGTCCCATCCTGTCCTTACATATAAACAGTCCCCCGGGATGAAGATGAGGCAGTATTAAATTGTGTTTTTCACAAAATCTATACCTTAATTGGCCCTTTTTACATTTTGTGTTTCTTTTCGCATGGCAATGTGGTAGTTGTATGTTGTATTAAACAGAAATACTGAATAATGGGAATGGCCAATTGTAAGGTATTGCAATTGAATTCCTCAAAAATTTGAAAATTTCCACCCTTATGGTATTCATTATACCAGCATGCGTGAATATCAACAACTTCATTTCATTCATGTCTTTTGTTTTTGGATTTGTTTAAAGGGTCTGAAAACCCCTTGAATCAACCCCCAACTGCCGTAAACTATCAGAGTTTCTTAAGCGAGGTTGAAGGGACCGAGACAAATTGTTCGAATAAACGGGGAATTCGGCTAACCCGGTGTTCGGCTAACTGAGATTTAGCCATATTTCATAAAATCAAAAAATTAACCAAAAATTGATGACGTCATCATACAATTTATCCTTTATACTATCAAATTTATACATAGATATAAATATAAATATATATGTAAATGTAAATGTAAATTTATACATAGAGAAGGTTTCTCGCCATGAAATTTCACTTTCAACGACTTTGGCGTTTTAAACACTTAGTGCACATGCTCCCCAGAATTGTGGGCCATCTTTATGAACACAAATAATAGCACCATGCCGTCTAGAGTCTTTGAAAATCACAACATTTTCCTCCCGTCAGTGGCCCTTGTAGTAATTCTAATTGGCAAGCAATACTTCATCGCATGTACTAATCACAAAACGAAAAGGTTGTGCTCACCTCTCGCGTCATTATGAGCTTCAAATGTGCCTGCTGTGTAATTATTTACAGATCTAGGGTTACTCAAACAAGATGGAGGAGTACAGAGTCATGAATTTTCTGTAAAAACATAAGTGCTGATTAGGTTATTTGCCCGTTTTTCTTTTATACGCTTAATGATCGTGCTCTTCTCCTTCAATTTTAAAGCTTAGTCGCTACAATCACTGTGTAGGATCCAGTACATATCTGTGAATTAAAAATTACAAAAACGAACATGAGTGTTAGTAGAACATGATTTAGACTGAGACAGATTGAGAGTTATGTACCACAGTTATCTACCAAATTTTTGATGCTGATATTTATGATCTTAAGAAACTTTTTCAATTTTGCGGTGGACAATTTAATGGAAACTTGTCAAAGTGGATCTTTTTTGGTTCTTCCGCCCGCCGACTTGCAACTGGGAAGTTGACTTACCACCAGAGATATGTATATTGCTCTAACTTGCACGAAGGCCAGTGTGTAATCAATCAATGGCTCCAAATGGGCTGATATGGTTGAAACGCATCGGATTGAAAACATACGATATGAATGAGATTCGAACACAGAGGAAATACAATCCACTACACCATCGCTGCGTTAACTTATAAGTTAAAACACTCATTCCTTTGGTAGGAAAATATCTTGCTCTTGTTTAGTTAAAGAAGGTGATTTTGGGAGAAAGTTTTATCAAACATTATTAACACCATTATCGGCCTGTAATGTATCTGTTATTCTACCGGAAATTGGGAAACAGGGAATTTGTTGAAAATTTGTTGAAGCCCCTTTAAATTTAGATTCGGAAAAAAATCATTCACTAGAATATAACCTGGTCTGGAAGTCTATTGCGAAGCCTCTGTTCTCCGATATACTATGAGGAAATACCACAAAAACTCCATCGCAGTGTCATTTTCTTGCTTTTGAATTTTTGTGGATAACCGCTTTTGTTATCAATATAAGATTATATCGATATAAGAACGATGGACTGATAGATAAATTCTATACGATGAAAATTTAGATATAATCCAAAAAAAACCGTTTTTCTCCTATGAATCTCCTTTTATTTTCACCTTCTTTAAAATTAAAAATAACGATGGAGAGCATCAAAGTAAATTAATTAAATAAAAAGGTATTTTTAATTAAACTTATCCTGACTAACTATAGTTTGTTTTGCACTCACTTTGATCACATGATAGTAAATAATTACTGTGCATTGGTTGTAATATGTCATGTGATCAAAGTAAGTGCATGATTAACTTATCCTATCTAACTGTAGTTCGTTTTGCATTCACTTTGAGCATGATAGAAATTGATTACTATGCATTAGTTCTAATATGGAACCTGATCGAAGTGAGTGCATGATAGTATAGGCTTCCAAATCATAGAATTTTCTAATGACTATTAGAAAAAGTGTTTTTGTAGCTGATTGCTAAGAAGAACGATTTTAATTTCAATAGCATCACTATTGTTAATTATTGATGTTAATAACTGATGTTAATTATTGCTGTTCAGGCTCCGGAAGATGTTTCCTGTAATGATTATCGTTGGCAACTCTAGTTGATTCACTTGCTCGAGAAGCAGTATTTACTTATAAGCTAATTTATCTCCATTTATCTCCTTACGATCTTCGCCTTTCTCGTCATTACCTGGAACCTCGCCAGTACCACAATTTGAAACTATTTTGTTAAGATATTTAACTGGTATGACTTCGATGGTGAAGCATCCTACATTTCGATAGTATCTCAAACCACCACCTGCAGCTTCCGCATTAACAGGTGGAATTTCTTTGTTGGTTTCATTATCATCTGCATTTGTTTTACCGATATCGTTCAAAATATCTTTCACAGTTTGCAATGGAGAGCTTTTCACATGACACTGAAAATCAGTGTGACTATCGTTGTCGGCACTAAATGTATTTTTGGCGGCTTCATCTCCAACAAATCCGACATCTTCTCCCTTAATGTCAACGTAAATATCTTCCTTGATCGATTTCCATTCCTGGTTGTCAGTAAAAATTTCTTCGTATTCACAGATTTCTTCCAGCTGTAGACTTTGAAGAAGAATGGAATTTTCCTTCAGTACGCAACAAGTCTCAACGTATATGTTATCAATGAGCAACCAATTAAACTGAATAACTTCGTCTAAAGTCATTTTCAGGATTTGACGCATGACTACTCCTGTCACGATGTTTCCTACCGCTGATTTTAAACTCAAAGCGTCCTCATTACCCCCGTTCTTAGCAGTTCCTTCACTCTCTTGTAACTTTTTATACGCGTTCAAGATTCCCACTTCCGACTTTGTATCAACTTTGAATTTTGCCTCCATATTAAGAGATACGTTTTTGCCATCTTTTGTTTGAATTTTATCCGTTTGAAACCTGATGTGGTATTTAGCAACTTGAAAGCGTTTCACCTTGCTTATACATGGAAAGGGTATACATTTCCAATTCAACGCAGCTGAGATTGGTCGACCAAGCGCTTCCAATATGATAGCTTCATTAATACTATTTGCTCGAGCATGAAACAGGGGCATTCTCTTTACTCTAAAAAAACATTAAAAGGTTAGATAGAGGCAAACGAAGTCCTTTAAAAACAAAACTGCGCTCACGACTAATACAACAAATGACTTGAAGTCTTGTTTCCAGTAATAAATTTTATTAAATTTGTTTAAAAAGTTTCTGTCTGATTCAATAAAGAGCGTGTTAAGCCTTTTACGTGACACCGAATTTCTGAACTACTTCTATTTTTAGGTTTGATTAAATAGTTGATCTGATAAATCTTCACCAAAACCGCATTCATACTTTTCTTGTATAACCGTGTTGTAGCACAATAGCTTTCTCTCCTCCGTATCAATTCAAACTTAACATTGTTAAAAGCATATTATGACAAAGTTTTGACCAGACCGACTTAAAGAATGGCCGACTGGTGGGAGGTCAGAGTTCAAGGAATTGATATCTAAGGGGGTTGTCTGGCTGAGCGGTTGAAGCATACTTGCGGCTTTCGTAGCCCTAATGGGGGCTTTAAATGCTCGAAGACCTCCTACGCTGGAATTGCATTGTTAACAGTTCTATTAGAACTGAAGAGGCTATCCTGGGTGAACATTAGTAATAATGAAGCAAAGTACAGTGTAATCTCGAGAGCTGGAACTCTTGTTTACTCCAACTGTTTTAGCATTCCCCTTGAACTAATACTATCTTACAAAAAAATCTCGATAACTCGAACAATTGGTATCTCGAACAGCGATCATTGGTTCCTTGGCGTTTTCAGTTATCGGGAGTTTACTCTCACCTTTAGCGTGTAATCCAAGGTATATCGAATATAATAGCCCGTTGACGAAACACAATTTCCTCGATAATTTAACGCATAGTCAGCAAAATTTTGTATTTATTCTTTTGTTCATATACCTACGTCATGCACGTGAAACGTTTTAGTACGTCGAAAAGTTTTCCCGCTTACCGAGGTAATTTTTTATCCATATGAACAGCCCTTTTTAGAAAAACTCTGAGTAAATATTAAACAGAAGAATAATTTTGTCATTTCTCATGAAGAATGAGCCAATGGATCGCAAGGTAAATGTCATCAATCATTACGTGATTAAAATTATTTTTCCTTGTGTCCTCTTCAAATCTGGCCCAGTTGCATTTACGTCGCATCTCGCTTCGTTCGTAAATTTTTTTGGTGTTTCCAGATCTTCGCCTGATGTCAGTTGTTGGAGTATAGATTCAATACAAACATCCTTGTAAACCTCATCCAACAAAGTAGCTGTGAAGTTTCATATCTCAATGTGGTGTAGTAACGCAAATCCATCCTTTTTACAAGAAAGTGCATGAGATAGAGTGAATTTAACTACGTAAGACGAGATAATTTCCATCCAAATCAAATATCAATCAAGTCATAGAACTGATGTTTTGAAAGACAGTATTCTTCTGACTCAATCGAAAGTGTTGTAAGCCATATAGATGCACCCTCTTTGCAATTAAAACCATTGAGCCGTTTCTGTTCGTCATTCATAGCATCTCTCATATTCCTGGTTAAAATCTTCCCAAAAGCACGTATGCTAAGTCCAGTCGTGGTAATGTTTACCTTTGCCTGACCGAGTATTTATTTTACCAACTGCACGATAAGCCAACCACTTATGTTCTTAAGGGTTTCAAAATCTGTTCTTCGTTTAGTCTTTCTTTATGCAACTTTGCACTTTCTAAGTTAATTTCAAATCAGTCGTTTTAAATTATGTATATAACATAAATATAACAGACAGAGAAATAACTAATAAATTCAAGAAAATATTATTCACCATTTTATTTTTCAAAACTTGAGAATTGTTGTTTGATTAAAACTCACATTTTACCAGTAAGAGCAAATTTTCTGAATAAATATTGCAGGGAAGATGAAGAAGAAGTACTTAGCCTATCCTAAATTCAAAGTCAATGAGATTGGTTATGCAAACTCTGGCCCGATTTCGTTGAGATGTATCCACCATGCGAAATTAGATTCTATTTCCCTGCTGCTGATTTTACTATTTCATTTTCATTAACGATATAATGGCTATTGCATTTAACTCCTTTTAACGCCACGTCATGAAAATTAACGATATTAAGAGGGCCAGCGTAAAAAGGGTTGTCCTATTGGTCCGGAAACTTATAATTTATAGTTTATTTTGCACTCACTTTGATCAACTGACCTACTACATCCAATGAAAAGTAATTATTTACGATCACGTGATTAGATAAGGTAATTAAGTAAAACAAGCCAAAGTATCCAGACCAATGACTATGATTATATATATATTATATATTATATTATATATATTATATATTATGATTATATACCTTATTGCCCCTTATTTGGCCAAAATTTTGATCTCGGCCGTTTAGATAGTACCAAATGTGAACGAGATAATAAGTGTTTGAAAAGACAATCTTTTTCGAGGTACTACAAGAACAAAACTCTCTCATAAGTGGATTTGACGAATATTGCCTTCAGATAAACACTCACTTACACAGGGTTAACGATGAATAGATGTCTGCTTTTTTTCCTTACTTAAAGAATGAGCTGACAAATTCATTTCATCAGCAGTTATAGTATAGCTCAGCGATTTCATAGGTTTCCTTGTTTCAAAAACACAACTGAATTTGAAGTGTTATGCGATTGCGTAGTTGATGAATTTTGTTAGGAAACAACTGATCCAAAATGCCTAAAATGCAGCACGTGGATGCGATTGAGTTATGGAATGATCAGATGATTCACAGCGCCTTGTTGTGTATGGTACAAGATCCGTATCCGGGAAATTGAAAAAATATAATTTTGTCATCAGCCGCCGACTAGCCGATGACTTGCTTACTGACACGAACTCCATCTGCGGACTTGCTTAACCTGGATGACATAGAAATACAATAGAAATGTCAAGTTTTGACCGCCTGATGACATTTGTTTACACACGTGATCATTCATTGCTAAAATTAAACAATAGAATTTGAATGGTGTTATCCACCGGAAGAATGTTGTAAAAATCCAGCTATCGTGATCTCAAACAACATTCAGTCAGCGTAAAATTTAGAAAAAAGCAAATATCGAATTTATAATAAAAATTCCATTTTTAACTGAAACATGGATCTGAATATATTTTTTTTCTGTTATCTCCCAGATGCCTGTTATCTCTACAGATTTCAAAATACAATTATAAGAATAGTAATGTATTAAGGAGATAAAACAAATATTTGCTTTCGTTTCAGCAACAGAAGCAGAAGAGGTTCTCGTGTTCTAAGTGGTTTCTAAGTTAGATCATAGTCCTTAGAAAGTTCAAGTTTGTCGGTATTTCATAGTTAAAACTGTCCAACTGTAATTTCTTTCGGATTTACTTTCAGGATCTAGGGATGACAACGTCATAAAATTTCTTTTAATACGTAAGTGTTGATTAGGTTACTCGCATGTTTTTCATTTGCACTCTAAACTTGATGAAGATCATGTATCGCAGAAACAAGGGTTGTATTGCCAATAAAACGCATCTTTAAAAATACACTTCTCCCTAAATTTTGGTAAGTTGTAAATCCGCACCTGACTCACGTTGCATAATACTAACAATGGAGGAGAGCATGGTTATAAAGTGTATAAAAGAAAAACATGTAAATATCCAATATATCAACACTATGACTCTGTACTCCTCCACATCCGCCTCTGGAGTGTATTGGTGTATTAGTTCCTCTTAAAACTTTTCGGTTGAATGTCTCCTCCTTCATTTTGTTTCGAGGAACGAAAGCATGACGTAACCATGATCTTACTTTCCCAGACAAAAATAACAAAGTGTTCACCATAAACTATTGATATGCATTAGGTAGATATGCAGTGCAACGATGTCTTGTGGACAATAAGTGTTTATGATAGGTTTCCAGATCAGGAAATGTTTCTAATGATTATGGCTGGATTGATGTATCATCACGTGAAAAAGATTTTATTCTCATCTTTGCAAATTTGTTTCCCTACTCTCGACTTTATTATTATTTATTAATGCTTACCCAGGGTAGCCTCATAAGTTTTGATAGACCTGTTATCAATGAGGGTCCTGCGAAGGAAGTCCGAGAGCATTTAAAACCTCCATTAGGGCTACAGAAGCCGCAAGTATGCTTCAACCGCTCAACCAGATAACCCCCTTAGATATCAATCCGCTCTCAAGCTGAGTGCTAAGCTGAGTGGATCGATTCACACTGTTATAGTCGCAGGCATGACTCGGCCAGGAGTTGAACCCTGACCCCCCGCACTGAAGGCGAGGACTCTACCACATGGCCACCAGTCAAGCACTTACCAAACTTGTTCAAAAGAAGCGATAAAGAAAAAAAAATCTATCATCCAAGCACTATATTAAAAATCAACCATTCCTTGGTGCTTAATTTTTTAGCATTTGTGCTCGAGGGGGTGCATAATTGATAACAGAAATCCATGCACTGAAAACTTCCAAAACCACCTACTAATTATACTTAAGTTCAGAGTGAAGGAATGTCTATCTCTTGGAGGCAAAGAAAGTGGTCCCAGTGGGCAAAATGTTCAAATAGTCTCTGTGGAGGAGTGCTTTTTTAACAGCAGGCGTTTTGATAGGTCTGACTTTTGCACAGTGTCCCGTAGGTACAGAGTACACTTGGCAGATACGCAAAATAATTCTATACGCTAGAGCTAAATTTATGCCTACCATCTTGAGAACACCTGTTTTTTGAATTACCAAATATGTTGGGACATTTGGACAATCGCTATGGATGCTAATATGATGTTGAAAATCTGATGGGAATTGGAATCACAAAGTGAAAACATTGCATTGCTTGTCCAAAGCAAAGGCGACGTTTTGGCCCAAGTGCCTCGATCTAATAGCTAAAGAATGACGAAATTTGTGGTCTGAATTGGCCGCAAGGCATGTGGCAAAATGTTTGGGGACTTTGGGACTGTGACGTCACATCATGACGTCATCAAAATCTTTGAACAACAATATCTCGGTATCGGTTCATCGTAAACATGTAATCCTGTACATCTAGTTTCTAAGATAATTCATTACATGATTCCATATTATTAATTTTCATGTGTAATAAACACTGCTATGTTTTGTAAACTTTTGCGTACGAAGAT
This sequence comes from Turritopsis rubra, assembly GCA_039566895.2. NCBI lineage: Eukaryota > Metazoa > Cnidaria > Hydrozoa > Anthoathecata > Oceaniidae > Turritopsis > Turritopsis rubra. The sequence goes on from CM077622.1 coordinate 4,145,835, forward strand.
AGCCTTTAGCTCACGGCTGCGCAAACCTTTATATTGATACCTATATGAAACTTCTCAGTATTTCTTATTACTTAAAAAAGTAACTTTTCAATTCCAACCCAAACAGTTGGTTACTGTAACATACCAAATTCCAATCATCACTTGGTTAGCAGTCAAAACTTTGTAATTTCTAGCTGGTTTATCGAGAACATTTTTCCCTAATTACCTCGTTCTTTCAAATGAAAATAAGAGACTTTTAACCAGTAGGTTTCGTGATCGCAAAATAGTATGTTAAAAGTTTATTAATCACTGTTTAAAAAAAGCGCCCCCCTGATGCGTCCGTTTAAAAAGTATTTTGATAAATTGAAAAATTGCCAGAAAACCAAGATAGAAGAAATAGAAATTATTATTTTAATCTTTTTTGTATTCTCCCCACGCTTCGTCCTAAGGTAACTCTTTAACATATTAATCATTCGACACTTTAAACAGTTACGTAAAATTACAGTTATGCGAAAACAAGAACTGTTGTTTGTATATTCTGCTCAAAAATGGCGGATGCGGTAAAAATCAAAGGCGTGTGGTCACACACCGGAAATCATTATCAGGAGGTCATTAAGCACTGTCTGATGTGACAGATAACCAATTCATGTTAATCTAATTCTTGTTTTGTAATACTCCAGAAATCATTTTAGATTTCGTGCTTCCGGACAACCTTTTCTCTATTGTTTACGAATGGTTTCCATTATGTTTTTATCTGTATCGAATCGGTCTGTATACCTCAGGTTCATTGATGGATTTCGGGAATTTTCGAAAATTATCGGATTAAAATCGGAAATTTCGGATTAATTAGTGGGGTTTCCGGGAAAAGTCGGGAAAAATGTTTTTGAGAGTCAGAGAGTCTTTTTGTGATATGAGGACGGAGAGATGAAATGGACCTGGCATGACAAGCCGAAATTGACTTATTCGGTTAATTTTGAACTAAATTTGAAGTGAGTAATATTGAAAACACTTCAGAAGAGGAATGTGGAATGAGAATGTGTTCTTAATCTACTTTCGTTATTTTTCATATCTAATATTGCATGACGAGTCCAAAATCGTGTGTAAATTAAACAAGATTTGTTCCCACAAATCCTCGTTCTACCAAAACCTTTATGGCGTGATTTATCTTTCCAACAAACTTCTTGATTTGATATTTCTTGCTTACTTGACATACGAAAAATATTGAAAAATATACGAAATTTAAGAGAAATGAAAAAATGCCTGTGGAGTAATATATGGCAGTTTCACAGGCACAGGTAATATCTTGTTGCCAATCCATCTCCCATGATATCCAAAATCTCAATTATTTTTTTCTAACACATCATGCTTTTTAAATGATTTTTTAGTATACTGGCTAACGCTTTTCATTATTTTGCTTTGGTGCTTAAAGGACAACCTCTGCATTATTGCATCATAACATATTTTCTACTTTAAGGTAGGTTTTCACTCAATACAAAAACTCCCACAGGCTGAATATGGTCCTTGATTGCTATATATAGTGTGAAGTAAAGAAGTGACACTACGAGACCGTTTACATGAGACCCGAAGTGAACTCAAACCGGTTTGAGATTTAACTTCTGTCAATTTGACCGGTTTGAGTTCACTTCGGGTCTCGTATAAACGGCCTCTTACAATTAATAGGTTAGAGAAAGTTATAATGAGAAACAGTCCCAGAAATTGGGACTGATGCCAAGGATGTTACTCTTACACAAAAACTTTCCTCTTCCTTAACTTTTTGAATACATCCCTTGACTATTTTAGCTTTTCCCTCGGTTTTAGCAACCTTGCCCCAGTCTAAATTAGTTTTTTCTCATAGATTTCCTTATGACTTGGAGAAACACTTCATGAGTGCATGATATTCTTATACATGCCTCTAGCTACGCACTTATGTATTGTTATTAGCCTTTATTTTAAAAACCCTTGCCAAAAATAGCCATATCCGGAGTTCATGTTTTTACGTTGTATTTGGACTTGGTTCTCAATACAGACCCCGTTTTGGTTGTTTCTACAACTGCAAATTTCAACACAGAAAGGAAGCCTTTACTAATAACCATGTCTTAATTCGACATAAAAACATGAACTTGGGTCAGGTCAATATGAATAGCCGTGCAATATAATACACCAATGTGGCACATCATACTGTGAAATATATGTGGTTAATGAACTGGATCAAAAGAACTATACAAGTTAAGATACCATAATGGTAGGTTTTAATGTAACCATATGCAATCATCGCTAGTTTACGCTGAAAACTTTGCGGTTTTTTTGTGTGGGTTCAATAAGGTTATGGCATAGGCGTATTCAAGGTCAGTCAAAAATTGTGGAGGAGTCCAACGTTATGATATTTCTTTTCAGTCTTAACTTAAGTGCCGATAGGGTTTTGACTGAGCTCTGGACACGCCTCTGAATGGTCTCGTTACACTTCTTTCTTTCAAACAAAAAAAGGGAGATTTTCAACCAAAAAGTAAAATGATTGATCTTGTTAGCTCTTTATTTTCTTTCTTGGACTTCAAATGTTTTTCTTTCCCAAGGAAAAGAAATTAAGTTTACGTAATATGCATTTACCAATTGGCAATTGGCTTGGAATTGACAAAGTTCTGCGTGTAAAACTCGAAAAATCTGTTTGGGTCATTGAGGTTAGGATTGAGATTTATTGACTTTTGTGATTGGAAACACACTTTTAAGGTTGGCCCACACTTATTAGCGCTTTTATTGACGTATGATTTTATTTTATTAATATCTGAAGCGTTTATTTGGTTATCTCAAGGGTATTGAACGTTCCCACGGTAAAACTCGAACGTTTAATAATAATAATAAAAAAATACAGATCAACCGAAAAACCCTTTTTTAAATCTTGATTTTTTTGTTTTTACATCACCCAAGGGATTTTTTAAGGTGATTTGTTATATCAGAAATTTCGGCACGCTTCTGGCATCAAAGCGTTTAGTGAGCGTTTAATATTAAAACGATTTTATATTAAACGGAAGCGTATTTTACCATAAATTAATGTTTCTAAGCGTATATTAAGCTTTCGAACTAAATGAGTTATGTTCCCTCTAGCGTGCAAAGTTATCAATTAATAAACGCTAATAGATGCTTAATAGACTATGCAGTGCTTTTCCATACGATTTTTTAGAAGTTGTACTTTTGGCACTTACAAAACAAAACTTTTAAAAAGTTCGAAATGTTAAATTCGTAAGAAATGCGCAAATCAGAGTTCACGTAAAGAATAACATTCGATTTGAATAAATCGAACAAAGAAAAACATTCGATTGTGTTATAAACTGACTGTTTCATTGGCTGATGAGAAAATAAGTTAAAGTACGAATACAAAAAATGTGTGTATACGACAACACAAATTGTAAACAAAACATCGCATACATATATTGGCATAGAAGTGTATTATGATACGCATATTATGACGTTGTCCTCTGTTGGTAAGTTATCACATCTTCCATCTATACGTTTATTTTAGAAGAAACCTAGCGAAAGGTTTTGGTACAAAAAGTTTTTTTAGTTTATGTAATGAATTTAGTTCCAAAAGTTTCTCACGAGATTGAAGATATAACTTTTTAACTTTCATAGTGAACAACGTAAGATACAACATACATAACAACATACAACATTTCAATTGGACGTAGGAATATTCCCTCTATTTTCTTTTGAAAATACTTCGAAACCACAAGAAGTATACGTCATAATGTTGTAAGTGTTTACATTTTCTCTGAAAACGTTTTGCAATCAGACCATTTTTTTGCAAAATCATCAACGTTTTATTTGATTCTTCTCTCATTCGCATATGTCATGTATTCATATGTATTCATATGCTCGGCAAATATGTCATTCATATGTCCTTCTGGAAAACTCGTCAGGGATTAAAATAGAAAAATTTTTTATCGAAATAAAAATGACTCAAAACACAAAAATGATCTGTTAATTAAAATTAATTTCTACTTGCTGCAGAATATGAATTTCAATTTGTTAATGTGCATGCCGGGGAAGTTTTTCTGCTCCAAAAAGATTCTGCAGTAATTTGTCGTGGAATCAGGGCTTTAGCGGGTACATATATACTGTTATCACAGAAGTCCTGTATGATAAAACAAAAAATAATAAAAGGAAATATATATATTGATCAGTAAAACCTCGGGAAGACATTAAGAACACTGTGGAAAGAAAGTAAGGATAAAAGTACGAAAATAAAGCTAGGTAAAGGGCAAAATACTAAAAGTAATTTGGAATTAATGAAACCGTTACTTTATTTCACTTAGCGGGTAAAGTTGAAATTGATTTTCTCGAGTTGATAATAAATCCATTTAATAAAAAGTTGAACCGCTGTTGGTACATACAAATTCAAGGTTTAGACTTTAATCTGCTTAAAATCATCTGATGTGCAGACTTTAAGGTGGAAAAAACTCAAGTAGGGTGATAACCATAAGCGATGAACCGAACGCACATTTCAATTTTATTTAACATTCTCGTTAGGACTACTCAATTTCTTATTACGCCTCGTTTATTCGTTAATTTCTTGTTACGCCTCGTTTATTCGTTAAATTTAGTAATTGACATGTACTCTGAGCTTATTAGTACTTCTGGTGAAAAATCATCAAACGATTAATGACAAAATTTTACTGCAAAAGCTTAAAATCACAAATTTGCCACATGCATTATTATCAAAAAAGTGAAATGCTAAACAGAAAATATTTCTTTTTGTTGCTTGATTCTGAACTATTCGTTCATAGAAACCAGGTTTATCGTCATAACAAAACATAAAAATAAAAGATATAAACAATGCACGCGAGACACAAAACTTCAGACATTTTTAAAACACAATAAACTTCAAATATTTCAAAAATTGCAACATTGTTAGAGGGGAAGATCCCAAGGAAATCTTTATGATTTAATTGGTTGATTAAGTTTCGCATGTTTAGCAGAATTGTACAGCGTAGAGGTATAAATAGAAGAGAACGTGGAAACGTGTCGATTAAATTTTATTCACCAAATAAAAGAATTTGTGATCAGTTGATACAAGTGTTTGATATAGATTTTCCTGAGTAGCAGTTTTTATCGACTCTTTGGACAGATTATGCATATCAAAATCTTACCAAATGGAATGAGCGGAGGTAAAATAAAGATCGGGGAAAAAATATCGAAAAAGAGTATGTTCGCATCGATTCATAGACAACGCTTAAAATCTTCGACACCAAAACCAACTAGTTGCGAAAACAAGAAATCGTACGTTCGTGTGGCGTTACATGGTGACGGCAAGGTTGGAAAATCTTGTATACTGGAGCGGTTGACGAAGAAGACTTTCACTAATGAACACGTACCAACCGTTTCCGAAGTTTATGAGACTGAATTACAGAGAAATGGAAAATTACTGGACACGCTGTGGTTGTACGATACAGCAGGTTCGATGGATTTCCCCGTCATGAACCGACTTACCATAACAAAATCTGATGCGTGTGTCGTAGTTTACTCTGTCGATTCTGTGAAGTCTTTGGAATATGCCGCCCAGAAACTACAAGAGATTGCTGAAATGAAGGGAAGAAATTTCCCATGTGTACTTGTCGGAAATAAAACCGACCTGCCGAGAAGACAAGTTACGTTCGATACTGGCCTGAAATGTGCTGTCAAATATGGCGCATCGTACATTGAAATGTCGGCTAAAACTGACGTCAACGTACAGGAGACATTTGAAACAGTCCTCAAAAAGATTCAACACATCGAACAATTTCAACAAAAGGTCTTGAGCGAGAGAAGGAAAATCGGAAAATGTTTTTCTAGTAAGAGGTAGTAGAAAATCAAAACAACTACAAAATCCATGTTGTTATTCATGTTCATGCCGGGACAAGCATGGTTAGTTGTTATCAAAACAAACATGTGTGCCAAAACTGTTTCCATATATACACGTTTCTGAAACGATGTCCAGAAGAGAATTAAAACATTAAAAGAGCGTGTTTGTCTGACAAGATGTGATCACAACACGTTTTTGGTTGGAAAGTCTCTTATTTTCGTTTGAAAGAACGAGGCATCAGGCAAAACTATTCTTGCTAACCCAGACAAAAGTAACAAAGTTTTGACCGCATCTTGTTAGACAAACCTATAGCTATTTGTTTTTAGATAATTTGTAAATATAAAAATAAAATTATATAAAATTATATGAACAATTTGTTTATATCTGTATTTTTTACGACATAAAGGAAATTACGAAATGCCAATTAAATTATGAGAGAATAAATACGATATATTCATTTGTGAAAACGCTAAAAAAACAAAACTTGTAGATATATAAATGTATATTTTGACTGTTTTATATCAGAGAGATAGATATATTGTACATTGTTTTTATCTTGACTTAAGTAAACATATGCTTATTATTCTAAAATGGTGATTATGTTTATGAATTAGTTGCCAACTCGGCACGCCTCCGCTTTCCCTACCGCCTAATATTATTATGTAAAGAGGCAGTTTAATTAACCGGTTGGACGATGTTAAAAATGGCCATCATTATCGCTTGGTATTCATAATTTTGTTTCCTGTGAAATGTCAAGAAAGCTTCAGACAACAATTATACTATATTGATGAATATCAAAACTGTTTCGTGCGATTTGAATTTTGTTTCCTGATTAGCCTGTGTTTTCATTCATTTTCATTCAATCATGTTCATTTTTTTATAACTAAACAGTGAGCGGAACCTAAATTTGCAGACGCATTACACCATTTCGGAATTTATATATAAGCGCGCTCACTTTATGCCATCTGTCATTTCCAACCTCGTTCCGATATTTTATATTGTTTCACGGTGATTATTTTGTTACGCAGTAGAATCCATAATTATAAAGGGGACACCTAAAGACAGCAAGCCAAGGAAAGGAACGCAACGTTTTCCTGGTCAAACTCTTATAAAGAAGCTTAAAGCTGACACAATATAAAATGATGTCTGCTTTATAGAGACCCCAATGTATACAACTAGCTTAAAAACAGTGAAAAGAAACTTATGGCTTATGACTCAAGACACATGCAACCAATCAATGCCCAGAAAGGCAAACAATATTTCTTCGTCCTTCGACTTCCTCCTTTCATCCGATTATCAAGTTCCACACTACCAGCCCTGATTTTCTGATTCACAAACCTATAATTAAGACGTCTGGATGTTGGACCACTAAACATAGATTGGGCACTATAGGTATCAAGAATTATAGTAACCAATGAATAAACAATTTTAGAGACAAATTTGTGTTAATCGGAATGTCATAGAAAAATAGCGAAGGACATAAAAAAATGTGATGGGTGATCTCCACTCTCATCTTGGGCACAAGGAACGAAGTCTGTATTCCATATTTACCAATTTCCAGTGACTTTTATGAAAATTTGGAGGTCGAGGGAAGCTCAATAATCATGAGAAGAATTGGGAGACTTGAACCAAATGTTATTAGGCTCTGTTTTGTATTTTCTAACAAGAAATGAACTGAGAGGACATTTGGTAATTCCTTGTGTGTTATGACGAGTATGTTTTTTGGAAGTTTTTTATCTGTAATAAGAAATATATGTGAACAATGGACTGGAGTAGTTTTGATATTACTGTGATTGAAACTCAGGACTTTGTTTTGTTGCCTGAAACATGTGAAATGTGTATTTTCATGCATATTTTTCCATAAGTAGCCTTGGCCTAAAAACCTGTTATGCTTTTTTTATTTTCATAAGGACCAGTAATTTTTGATTCAGCCTGATTATTCGTATGTTTTATGAAAATTTCAACCTCAATTTGTTCATATTCAATTTCCGCGCGCAGTGCAAGGAAACTGTTTAAAATAGAGGTCGTATCTATGTTTCGTTTCTCAATTTTTGAAAAGTGAAAACTCGAGGTTTTTATTTTAACAATGTAAACCCGTGATTTAAATTTGGATCGTGAAATACTTGAATGCCTCATTTGCTGCTGCTTTGCTGTAAGTGTACTGGCTGGGAAGACCGTAGTAAACGTTTCTGAAAGCTTTTCAAACGAAGAAAGGTATATTTTAAAATACGACACAAAAAAGAAAAAGGATGAACAAGGAAATATACTTTTCTTTATTTTTTGATGAATTTCTGATAGAGTTTCTTTTTTCTTCTTTTTTTGAAAACAATTTTTTTTTAAATGGCGGAAAGTTTTCCCTCGACTTCTCTTATAAAAATAAACTCATCTTTGTATGTTAATTTTCTATGAAATAATGTCAAGTGTTTTGTTACACTATTAAAAGAAGAATTAATTGTGATGCAAGCTGTAACACAAGGTCATGGTACGTTTTTAGACGTACAGCACAGCCAATATATTCCAGGCTTTTTCAGAAATGTTTGTATTAACCTTTACTTATCGAAAAGTTTGTGTTTGTTCAGTTGTTCATTATTTTTCAAATTTAAAGCAAGTTTATTTCCATTCCTATATATATAAAAAGTTTATTTTGCAGAAAAAATACTTCATGGGCTCTTTCTAATAACTAGGAATTCTCCAAACCTGCATGAAGAAAATGGTTGTGAGATGAAGCTCAAAATTTCACCCATTTCATAAATTGTTTAATACGTCACTTCAGTGTGAAGTGTACTTTATGACATTTGAACTTCAGTTCAAAATGTTTTGTTTAATTAGTCAGTGACCGGAGGAGCGTATTGGTTTCGATGGGAAACCTGTTAGGGTTAAGGTTAGGGTTAGGGTGTTTTGTAATTTAATTTTCTGCATATATCTTTTCCGTGTAACTTTCTAGAACCGTGTAACCTTATAATGTCCATGTAACTCTAACAGGACACTGTCATTCATTATTTGTCAAGCGTATGACGGACAGCATTTAAAAAAATTCATACGCTTACAATAATACGTACGTAAAGTCTACGTACCTCTGTTATTTTGCTGCATGTTTATTACTCTACACATCACAATGTTTGAACCATTGAGTATTTATTTTGTTGTTTCTTTGTTCCTTCTTAAAAAATATGTAAATATTTCTGGCTCTTATCTGCATCATGTTTTAACCATTATAATTTCATTCTTAAATCGAAAAAACTTATTCAGGTGCTTCATATGAGTGAAGGAGAATTCGAAGACGTTCTTCGAAAACGTGCTGGAAAACGGCAAGATTTTAAGCGTATTTACAAGCGTACGTAAGGTAGGAACTTAAATTTTTAATTACTATTATTTTTGTGCTCGTTTTTTGATAGTATTTCTTGACCAAATTTCTCAAAACTGCACCCCCTTTAAGTTGCTCTTATAGAAAAAGTGTATAGTTTAGATAATGGATAATGGTACTTTGCACGACGACATCATCAAAATGACGTATAAAACCTTCAAAAAACCTCTTTTCTTTTTTTTATTGAAATACCAAGCCTTGTACCAGTTGTAATATCAGAATTCTAATCCTTAACTAACCCTGCTGTTCTCATGCTTGTGACACGCATTTTTGATGATGAAACGGCATATATAATTACGGGCGAGCTAGAGCGTCCCGTATTTAAACCAGCTTGTGTTCCTCCTCCGAGAAACGTCGATTGCAAAGATTTTGGTGAAAAACATCAATTTATTCTTTTTTTGGGCTAAAACCTTACTCAGCTTCCTATACGCATTTTTATTAATAGCTTTGTTCGCTATCCCGGTTCATGCTGCTCAGCTCCTTGTTTATAATGATATCATAGGCCCTCTAAAACTATTAAAAAGGTAAAAGGAAATCCCAAAATTTTAGTTCATTATGAAATTTAGATGTATCCTTACACGTCGTTATCTTAATGTTATTAGCTAACAAAGAAAGATTTATCTAGGAGCCCTTCATTCCTCTTATCTTGATATGCAATTTGTGTATGTTGAATATTTTCTTGTTTGATTGATGCAGCTGATAACCAAAAACAAACAACAGCATTTCATTCATTTGTCTTTATCATCGTACCGCAACGACGAATGTGTAGTTTCAATCTCTTCCTTTTCTTTTTGTTATCTGTGTTATCAGTGGGAGCAAAAGCGAGATGGACATCTGTCAGGTTTCCATAGCTTTATTTTTTGTTTACATACCAAGAGCATATCCGCATTTTTGATGTGGGAAGGAAGGGATTGCCAGATTTTTGGTCCAATATAGGATATAGTCTCTATACTATATGATACAGTTTTGGGCGTCTTTTGAATAAAATTGAAATTTTGAATACATCAGACATTATGTATATCGTAGAGGATTTTGAAGACGATATAGCGATCTTTCATTCTTTGGTACATCCTCACTCGCGTTTTATTGTATTTTAAAATACTTAAATTTGTTATAATTATTGAGTCCTACTACAGTCCAAATTTGGTTAACACAGGGGCAGCTATTAAAAAGATTAAAATAGAAAAAGATGTTTGCTACCATAGCAAATTATGTAAAAACTTTCTTAACCAATCAGATTGCTTTAGCCAAAATCTGACTACCAGGTTGTACCCAGCTACTAGCCTGTGGCTCGTTTGAGTTAAAGAAAGAAAAACTAACCACTTGTAAGATTGTGAAGCAACACTACTTATGACATAATGCAAGAATTTATGGTTTATAATATGTGGTATATTACCAATATAAACTTGCTTTCGTGTAAACGCTGCAAAATGAAAATGTTTCTAACCTAAGACGACTATAGTAAGGAGGCGAAGAGTTGATGGGTCTCCTGGTTAACCCTAACGGATGCTTTAGGTATGGAACAGAAACTACTCCCTGAGAATCTAAAGCAGATAAAATCACTAGCGTCTTTTAGACAAGCTATTCGCTCCTGCCGTTTTGAATTCTGCAAAATATACTTTTTTTTTTATGTAAAATATTTAATGAGCGCCTCTTTTCTCTCAAAAGGAACTCTCATTTGAAACAAAAGTATTCAAAGGAGGCGCAGTTTTGAGAATTAGATAAAAAAAATTGAGTAAATATGGTACTTAATGTTCGTAATTGATTGCAATAACGTCATAATTCACTCCATTCGCGAACGTTTATAGGGAAGAAATACAAAAAGATTCGCGAAAATTTCTATATGCGCAAACGTTTCTGATCCTAAGAAGCTTTCGCTGAACAATACAAAATATTTTGCGCACATAATATGGATGGAAACATCGTCATCCTTTTCGTCCCAATCCATGTAACAAGTGAGGACTTCCGCTAATCAGCAACTAACATGGTCAGCTACTGCCATTAAGCATTGCCAATGATATGGAAAGCATATACAACTGGACTCGATATTCTTTACTTCAGTTCCATGCAGTTTATGCGAGTGAAAAGCAAGGATTGAGCATTGCCCATATTATAATATAGACAAGACGAGACTTGAGGTAGTAACGAAAGCGGATGGCCTGGATGTTAAGTTTGAATCGTCCTTATCGTTTGAGGAACATAATCAACAAATAGGTCAAGAAAGGCAATGCCCTGACAGGTGGTCATTCTCCCATATACAATCAGTCACAAAAAATTATTGAGACAACATATTTTGAGACAAAATCAGGTAAATCTGCATCCCCCTTCCCCCTGAATTCAATGTTGGAGAGTGTTTTCACAGTTTGTGGATGGTGCTAGAAGGCCATCTAAGTTTAATACAACACATCAACATTGATTTTAGGGGGAGGGGACACTGTCTCATAATGTTTGTGGAGGATTGTAGATAAGAATACGTTCTAATATCTATTTACTTCAAAGCCACATCTAGCATACGCATCTACAATTAGGAATCCATTACAAAAGAAACTCGTTGAGACAATCGAGAACGACCAAAGACAGCCAATAAAAAGTTATGGAAAATGAAAAATTATTTAAGTTCGGAAGCTAAATCAATCCTCGTGCAAAGTTTTGTTCTATCAAACTTCAATTATTGTCCTTTAATATGGCATTTCGCATCATCCAAGTGGCTCAAGAAAATTGATAAAAGAACAAACACCCAATATGAATGTGTACAGGTTAAGAATTCTTTTCACTGAGATATTTAAAACTATAAATGATATTAGTCCTGTCTATATGAAAGATATATTTAACTTAGCTCCGACTGCTAGACCGGTTACAACAGAAAACTGCAACAACTTGAAAAAAATTGCAGCGAGCACTGAAAAATTTGGTACAAAAATCGTACGTAACCTACGACCTGCCATTTGTTACAAATTGCCAGGTTAAAAGGTCAAAAGAAATAAAAAATGCTTTTGTAACCGATTAGGTACCTTAACTGTTTTGGTGTTGTTATTTTCTCTCTCTCTTAAATGTTGCTTGATATTATGTAATATTGTACTTTCAATGTCTTTATAAGTATTATTTCAATACTAAAAATCACCACAGCATCGCTCGCTGGCTAAGGTCTTGACAACAAGAAGAGTGCATGAACAAAGCATGTTTTAGGTGACAAAAAATTCTTGCATATGACTTCAAATTGTTAAATCAAACAATAGATAATTTTCAATTGGCGGAATAATTCAAGTGTCGCATCGAATAATAGTAGCATTTTTCTATAATTTCTATAAATAATAGTAATATTACTAATAATACTATTGTTTCCCGTTTTTCTCTCTTTCCTTTCAGTTGCAGTTTTCGGGGGTTCTATGAAAACGAATCTCCGTTATTTTAACACTACGTATTTATATAAGTTGTTCTCAAAGGTGGCCAATGAAACCAATGAAGAAGTTAAATTATATTTTACTATATTTTATTTTAATAATTTCCTTATAACGGATCACTTACGATGAATTCAAGCGAAGCGCATGAACTTCCGTGTTCATTCAAGTGAAATGCTCATAAATCGTTCAAAAAGCAAAAGTCAAATGTTGGAATTATAAAGAAAAGTATCGGATTTTGGATTTGCATCAAGCTTTTGTGAAACGCAAACAGGTAGGGCCATGTTTTGATGATAATTCTACTTGTATCAGTAGAAGTCTTATCCCAGCAGACACACGATGTTCACACGATGATACACGATGTCATTTGAACGTTATATGAACGCTTATTGCTCAGATGTTCAAACGATGTCGTGTGTTCACTTGGAATGTTTTAAAATGATTCTAGCCGTTTATTAATCCGTCAAGCCAGGTTTTCACCGTATGAATTCTTTGATAGTCTTGACGTTTAAGATACAACTAGCCTTTAAGCCATTATTTGTCAATTTTCTTAAGTTTGGTGTTCACTGCTGATTTTTACACAAACCGATCTTAGGCCTTAGATTTAGAGACATTTTGTAGAGTTCCTAACAAAAAACCGGCTTAAGACAGGCAACATTTTTTGATAAGATAATCTTAATGTTTAAGAACATTGTCTAAGAGTTGAACGTGATGCTAATTCGAAAATGCTTAAACAATACCATATCTTTTTATTTTGTAATTTTTAACTTAAGCGTTAGGACGATCGTTGAAAGACAAGATTTATATAAATTTGTTTCTTTTCACTTTTGTGACGGGAGAGTACTATTATGTCTCAGAAGTTAGAATGTCAACACGAATATACGTTCATTACCTTACTTCTGTTCTGTAGAAGAATGAAGCTTCAATTTCTGGGTTTGTTTTTACTACTGGGTATCAAAATGGTTAGAATGGAAGAAGAAGAAGATGGAGAAGAAGAATCTTCCAAAGGAGATGATGAAGGTAATCTGTTGTGCAATTTAAGTCATTCTAGAATCAACATACAGTCAAACTTGTAGCGGACATCATCGGTACCAAAAATTGTTTTCAGTTTAAGCGGTGTCCGCTGAGTGTAGAGGTTTGGACTTCAAAGAGAAAAGGCATCCATTTCTGGAAAAAGTGTCCGCTATAAGGAGGTTTCTATATGCGATGTCGGCTATATAGAGATTTCACTGTTTCTCCAGTCGCAAAATATTCGAAAGAAGGGATATATTGCTTTTATTGTTCACGGAGAAACAAAATTGCAATCTGTGTTAATTAAAATCGGCGTAAAAAATTAGCCGCCCACCTAAACCTGTGTTTACATTTACCATCACGGTATTCCTTGAAAACGTTGTATTCATCGTTGCGGGTGTATAACCACACTTGGCAAGATTGTTGGTGTTGTGGTTCAGACCTCGTATTGTAGAATGCCAGGTTACTTGTTATAATAACATTATTGAGAGACATTTCTACTCGAAACGTAAAATGCACCAAATGTATCACGGGATGTTCTATTTTATTAAGGAGTTCCTACAACCGTCCATCAATATAAGTTATTATTGTCACACCATGAAAAAGAAATATGTTGAAATCTTTTTATCTTTTGCAGGGAACTGCGTTGCAATGAGTGTAAAATTATGGAGTGAGCCGCAAGGAATCGATGGAACAGTGATTGTCATGAAGGGAGCAGAGGGATCGTGTCCAAAGAAGAGCAAGAAAAGTTTCTTCCTGGAACAAACTAAAAACTTGCAAGAAAGCTACGAATTGAAATTGAAAGATGGAAAATTCGCTTACAAGGTATAAATTCTTTTTGAAGGAGCTAACACAAGAGACCATTCGTATACCAAATGGCTTCGTTTTATTTAAAGAAAAGATATTTAGTTACAACCAAATATAATTTAAAGTTAAAAACAAAATAGTGTCATTTTAAATGCCATTCGTGGAAATGCTCCTATTCTATTGGTTAGAGTTTAGCTCAAAAGAATTCGCTGTACGAAGAGGTTTATCAGACTGGCCAAAAAATGTGAAGATTACCTAGCAGGCACAAAGAACTTGTTGTAAAAACATCCATATAGTGTTTAAACGAGATTGGCATTCTTTTTTACTAAATTAACTATTAACTAACTATAATTAGATTTCTGCGTAAACAATAAGGAATGAGTAAGCAAGCAAGTAAGTGAGTAAATAACAAGTAGTTTTAAGGTCCTTGGGGCATATCCATTTATCTCAATGGCTCTTCATCCCCTCCAACAGTCAACTTATTAGTTAACTTAATCCGGAAGGAGCAGCTAACCCATTTCTTATTGTTTAAATGAGGGCTTCCAACTGCTGACATCAGCATACTGCAACCCTCAGTTCTACTAATATCTCTTGTGTTCTCTTGGTCATTCTCAGAGTTCATTATCTTTAATAGTTAAACCGTCATAAAAAAATATTACTTTTTCACAACATTTCAAGCTTCAAATATTAAGTCGTTGGTTGGTCTCTATTTTTTTTTTTTTAATTGAGTTTTCCATTCAATTTTTTCATGTTTTTGAAGTTCATTATTCTAATTATGTTATTCTAATTTATACTGACAAAACGGCGAAACAGGTGGCAAAACGGTGACTTTTGTGATCCCAAAACTTGCAAACAGCTTGAGAAAATATTTGTTTTCTCTTTTATCTACTTTAGTTCGGCGACCAGTTGAGTTTGGAAGTTGGTAAGAACGCATTTTGGGGACAAGGAGATTCGATCGAGTTAACTAAGAAGTCTGGTGCAACTAACACGTGGTCAGCCCAACCAATGAAGAAGAAACAGGGTACCACCAAGATTACTTACAAAGCTCCTGGAGGAGTTTTGTTTATGATAAGGTATTACAAGTTCGACATAGATGAAGATATGCCTGCCGACGTGTCGGTTAAATGTGACGACGATAAAGAGACGATTGTTCGAACAACTATGCGAGTAAAGGCCACCTCTTACGGTGCACGACATCTGCTCATGTACAAAGGAGAATATAAACCTGACGCATGTGATGATGAGCTCGTTAATTGCATAAAGGATATCAACGATTATCCGCTGGATAAGAAGCCGGACTACGATGTGGTGACTGATTTTAGAAAATGTTTTAAAACGATTTACACAACAACATTTTATTAATTACTAAGCAGGCAAAATCTTCTAAAGTCTATCAGTTGGAGTGTTTTCTGAAGGAATGGCAAGCAACATCGCCTGCCGTTTCAATAGAAAAACACTCCTCCTCAGAGGCATTTTGAAGATTTTGCCCACTGGGTACCAAGTACATCAACAACATAAACATGCCGTAATTTCGTAAGTTCTCTCTCTGGAAATTGAGCGCTCCCTCTTTTCTTAATCTATGGCTATGCGAATTAACTGCAAAAATGTGGCTGTAGTCCTACTACGCTTGCTATTTGAAAGTAAAAACAGGTTTTTCGTTTTATTTATATTTTTTGCAGAAAAGAAATCTTTCTCTAAACGTTAAGCTTTAGTTTTTTCGATAAGAACCACTCAATTAAGTGCTCCCTGTGGATGTTGAATTAACGGTATTTATTTATGGTAAAATAAGTCATGAATACGTTTTTAGCTAAATCAACAGAGGCGTAGCTGGAGGTCAGTCAAAATTTGTGGAGGAGAGTTTACTCATTTAAAGTAGAAAGGGAAAACGTTTAGGTAACCTAATCGACACTTAAGACTGAAAAGCAATATCATAACGTTGGACTCCTCCACTTTTTTTGACTAACCCTGAATACGCCTATGATCAAGTAAACCTAAAATAAAAACGAATGATTGATAAAATAAGATTGTTTTTTCTTCCACTTAGGGAATGATTATATGAAGCGAGTTGACCCGGTGCTGGCTCGTTTAAAGGAAAATATATATTTAAACACACCCGTAGAAGCTTAACTTTATTAAGGCTGTAGTGCACCTCAAACCTGTTGTGCAGTACAATCTCAGCAGTTTGAACCTCTAAAATACGGAAGAATTAAGTACACCTCAAACTAATTTCAAAGGCTCTAATGTCTTTTTCGACAAGGGGCTTTTTAGGATATTTTTTATATATTTTCTTACTAAAAATTCAAAATTTTTTTTTAACAACGTTAATCGATTTAAATCTTCATCGAAACTGGAACAGGAGTAAATTGGACCCTTGTTAAGATCAAATTTAAAAGCGAGAAGAAGAGATCTGAGTGTATATAACCGATTTACGTCAAGCAAGAAAGTCGGATGAAGCACTAAAAATCTGATCAAAAAATATAAAATCATAAAGAGAGAAAGCGGCAAAGATATTTTTATACCTTGACAAAGTTCTAGAACATTTTCCAAGGATTCAAAGAAGCTATCCACAATCACGTCAAAAATTGTGCGACGTCAGAAGCTGACAAATACTTGTTTTTGTTGTGCATTCTACTACAAATCAACGCAAAACTGACGCCTAAATCAACCCAACATACATCTAAATACGTGTATGTCGCAGCAGTTGAATTGTACACAGTCTAATGAAAATGTCGATAACTAAAACAAGACGCTCTTTATAGATTCATTTGGAATTATTATTAATATTATAAATAATTGACCACATTTTTATAGTCCATTTTTGCGTGTTTCTATGTGTGTGTTACCCATTTTACTCACAGGTTTAGTTCTACAATGACATATTTAAACAGTATTGTATTTGTCCTTAATGTGCTAGTAGTTCCAATACTACTGGGAAAAAATAAATACAAACAATAGTCATGATCCACATGTATCTCACTGCATTACTATGACCAAATGAATCAATAATGATAACAAAAAGTCACAGGTGAAGTCTTAACATAAAACCTATACAAGTCAAATTCACAAATATTGATTAAAAAAATTACTTGGCAGCTTTAGGCATATAGCAATTTTGTCATTTAGCACTATGAGTAAGTAAGTAAGTAAGTAACGGGAGGTTTTAAGTCCTTGGGGCATATCCATTTATCTCCATGGCTCTTCATCCCCTCCGAAAGTCACCTTATTAGTTAACTTACCGCTAGAGATACGTTAAGCATTGCTCTAACTTGCACACTGGCCAGCATATGGTCAGTCGATGGCTCCTAATGGACTGAATACGCTGCTTTTAAAGTGCATCGGAGTGGAGTATCGATTCCAGTTTCCACAGTAAGGATTGAACCCCAACCGCACTGGTGAAAAGCGAAGGTGCTTCCACTACACCATCGCCGCTTGTGATTTTAAACATAGAAATCTAACATCCTTTGCAAACGCTGTAAGACAATCTACACTACCCAACTACCTTCTAGGGCGCAGATGGGCTCAAAACGCCCCTATGAATTTTGGATTTTCCAGAATTTGCACCAGTTAAAAAAAATCCAAAATGCGCCCCGTGGGCTAAATGCTAAATGCCATTTCGGCCGGAGGAAGAGGAGCAGTAGTCCAAGGGTGTTTTAATACGGTTTTCGCTTTCGCTACTAGCGTAATAAAAAACTATAAAAATAATTTTATCACATTTATAGGATGTTTCGAAAAGTTGCAATGAAATTATATTTCGTTGCAGAGTTGTGAGGAAAATAATCGACATCAAGAAATTCGAAAACAAATTTGTTTTGATTTTTTTTGAAAACATCACGAGAATATTTAATATAGTTAGTACACCAGCCTTGTTTTTATGAAATTTATTGTTTCAATAAAGATTTAAATGTAATTATCTCTAATGGAATTTGATTGTGGTATTCTATATCTAAACCAAACAGAAACCAAACAGAAATTCAGAAATGGTGTATTCAGCTGTAAAACTGGCAATAACTCACAACATAACGGGAACCAAAAGAGCAAATAGTCCGCAGAAATTCACAAATTTCAAGAGTTCAATACATTTCAGCTTCATATATGTATGAGCAGTGAAATCTCGATACGCAATAACCTCCGAGGAAACGAAATCCCGTTATAACCCATTATAACAAAAACGGTTCTTATTCTCCTCCCTTAACAAACCCTTCTCGATAAAACGAACTGATTTCAGGAATTTTTATATCGGGATTTCACTGTATACTTGCATCAAATAAATACTAAACAAATAAACAAATAAACAAATAAACAAATAAACAAATAAACAAATAAACAAATAAACAAATAAACAAATAAACAAATAAACAAACAAACAAATAAACAAATAAACAAACAAACAAATAAACAAATAAACAAATAATAATAATAAGATCATTGTAAACAAACTCCTAAGAAAAACAAAATAAAAAGACTGATTGCCCGTTCCCCTTAATTTGTTATCTCTTCAATACATAATACACCTACCAACGGCGGATCCAGGGTTCGTTAAAAAAAAGTGGAGGAGTAGTGCCATGATTTTTCTAATTTTTGTTTGATAAGGTTATTTCGTTTTTCTTTCTTGTTTTAAATAAATTCATTCTCCTCCATAAAGTTAAGAATCTGCATCTGACTTGATCCGCAATGCAATGCAACAAATCACTAAAGAGGTCGTAGCCGATGTAGCCGCTTCTGAGAACGATATATGGGGTAGGTCATGTAACTGTCATAAAAATATTTAAGTGATATCTCAATAGAACTGAATTAAGAACCCGGTGTATTGCCTCTTAGAGTTATCTCGCCTCGCCTATATTTATCTCCATATAAAGAGCCCCGTTAGTGATTAGTGTCCTAGGACAATAAAAAGGGGGAAAGGACTAGTTAGTGAGTAATCACCGCAGACAGACCTTCAGAAATAAATTTGAAGTCAAATATTTTTTTGATAAAAGTGTCCTGAAGGAATGTTTCCATTTCATCTTTCACCAGGGCGATTTTTACTTCTAAGCCATCATTTTTTGATACAGGCAGAATCGAAGTGATACCGACAGGTATCGTTCTACTAAGTGCCAAATATGCAGGCTTTCCAATACCAAAATCAAACCCATAGATAGGATAGGTTGCAACAGACGAAAACACGAATTCGTTACCAGATACGTAGTTAAAGGAAAGAGAACTGTTCTTTCCATCTTTTTCCAGCCAGTTGATATCATCGATTATATAATCCGTCGTAATGACGCTGTAAAATGAGCGTATCTTTAAGCAAACTTCTTTCACTGAAAGTTTTCTCACATCTTCTGTACGTAACCTTTGAGCTAAGAGAACGCTGCTATTTGCAATGTAAGAATCATCAAGATCCAACAGATTTCGAACATTTTTATGCACGACGCAGGTAGTGTGTTCATTGTTTCTATGCAATCTAGCATTCAAGGCAGCTTTCCAAATAATTCCTGTAACGATGTCATTTTTTGAAAGGAACTGGCCATGACTCAAATCTTCGCTAAATTTGGTTTTAAGATCATTAAGTTTTGCGTAGGGTATAAAAAATGTGGCAATCTGATATGATTCTGGCCTGAATATAGAGGAGTACGGAGTTTCACCGCGGTATTTTCCCCTCATAATCGGCTTTCCATTTCCTGATACCAGGTTTCGGTTTGTACGATTGGTAAACATTCCTACATCACCTGTTTTTGCGGCTAATCCCCATGCATTTAAGAAACGGGCTGCACCGTGCAGATCACAAACTCCATGTGACATTCTCACCGCCACAATCAATGAGTGATCCTTCAGTTCTATCATATGAACACTTGTCAAATAAGATTTCTCATCATCCTTTTCTTCCAGGAATAATGCTGCTTCTGGTATGTCCAATATGAAATGACACTTTTCTGCATCACTATATGTAAAATTTCCCGATGATTTAACAACGATCACCCCCTTGTTATTGCAGCAAATAAACCAATCATTTTCTTTGAATTGGAACGACCCAGCAAACTCTGGATACTCCTTGAGCGCACCTTTCAGACCGTTCACCAATTTTTCTTCAAATTGATGATCATTTTCATTATTTTCGTAATAATATGCAAAGGGTATATTAGAATCTCTCAAACGTTTATCTAATGATGAAAGCTTCTGCTGTTCCCTTCCCTTTAAGTCGTTTGGTCCAGTTACAATGTTTGTGGATAAACGTTGTATTTCCATGTTCATGTGACGAATTTGACTTATCACTGTCAGAGCAATACAGTTATATTTGCACAATAAACTGATATTCAAGTCATTCTAAAATACAATTTAGATAATAAAAGTATATAACTGGGCCCAACAACGTGACAGACAATACAGAATAATACATCAATCATATTGCTTTATAAAAAAACGCTGTTTATTTAATCAATAAACTGTTATTATTATGCAAAACTATTGTAATCCAAACACAATCTAAAACGAACCACCTTCAAATATTACATATATGGTCAGAGGGGGTCTAGGTCAAGTCTAGGTCAAGTCATGCGTGGTGTATAACGTCTTTATAATCTTTTTTTTGTTTTGAACTTATATAATGATTTTTATTAATCGCGCCTTTCAGTAATTTATTGACCGCGGAAGGTTAGCTGGTCTGTGTTATTTCAACAATTCTTTATCGTTTTCAAATCAAAACAACATGAAGAGAAATTAAAAGAAGAATCACGATCAATTTTTGGTGGCAATATTCGATGCACAGACACAGTTTAGTGCAACGGAGATAATAAAAATGTATTCCTTAATATTCCTAGTTATGTTCTGTGCAATTCTACAGAACTTCTCTTGATTCTATTTATCTTTTTTGAGCCATCCTCAAAGACACTCTGCTAAACTTTTACCGGAACTTTCTCTAAAAAAAATTATAGTTTTCTGCTAAATGGTTAGCCATAGCCGCCATCATTGTATAATATAAGCGTTATTGTGCTGCTTTAGAAGAAAATTTACAAATTTACCATTTTTGGTGAAAACTGCTTATAACTTTCTTGGTAGTTCGGTATGCCTTCAAGTGCATTTTAATTCGAGCACTACAAATATTTGCGCGTTTTAAAATCACGCACGCGAATTAAATTCACGCAGAGTAGAATTTGGTCAACAAAGGAGAAGTGGAAGAAAAGCAGAACAGAACAGAGAGAAACACCGAAATTGGGACACAAACGTGCGATTTTCTTCGAAAAAAGTACTATACTTATGCAGAATATCTCTTCAAATGAATTGAAGTGTGGAAGTAAGGTCTAATATATTTTCCCAGAAGGTACACGAATGTCATTTGAATTGAATTGAATTGAAACATTCATCTTACGTAGTTAAGTAACAAATAAATTAATAATCCACAATTTTGTAATGGACGTTTTAATTAGTATATTTTCGCGCCGATTGTCACGTGAAGGTCATTAGCCCAAGTCACACTGCGATTAGTTCGGATTAATTTATTTCGGATTTTTTATAGAAGAGATTTTTCTGTTTTTTCCAAAAAGTATTTATGTAAATAATATTTTGCCCAAAATCGAGAAAACGCTCTATGAATAACTTTTAATTAATCTGAACTAATCTCAGTGTGACTTGGGCTTATAACTATGCTCTTGAAATCTTTATAACTTGTTTCTTTGGGGAATGCTTATCATGATTTCATTTTATCTTGCTAATAAAATAGAGCTGATAATATACTTGGTCCCTTGGTGTCATTTGTTGTGAGTGTAACTTTTCTTGCATGAACAAACAAATGGATTACAATTAACGACAACTATATACAAAAATGTAATCGTTAAAACGGTATTTTTATTATTTTGAAGAATTTTGAAATATTTCTGGAGATGAAATTGTTTTCTTGTTGAAAGTACGTTTTAACAATTACACTTTCAGATTACTGACCGTGATTGCCCGACCTTACGAAATGGGAAACCCTTACAAGAATCGAACAGACGGAAACAAGCGTGTACAAAATATAGAGAATATTCACAATTATATGAAGCCAACGGTGGATCTAGGTCAAAAATTGTGGAGGAGCACATAAACCTAATTTCTGTTTTCAGTTTGTGTCACCAATGGGATTACTTTCACGTTTTTCTTTTTGGTTTAATAGCTAACACTCTCCTTCACAAATTTTCTCTGGAAGCTTTGTATTTGCCTTCTTTCTATTTTTATTTAAAGATGAAACCGCAACCCAGTGGGCAAAATCTTCAAAAAAGCTATTAGGAGAAGTGTTTTCTATAGGAATGGCAAGCAATATCTCCTGCTGTTTCAATAAAAACACTCCTCCACAGAGATGTTTTGAAGATTTTGCCTACTGAATCTATGCACTTTCTTGAATGTCCCTAAACTAACTCCATTTGAATGAATCACTTCCCTGCAACAAAATTTCTAATGTCAACACAACTACCTTTATGGACGTGGATTGTAGATTGGAATATGGAATTATTTTCATCAATAATATGGAATATAGATTGTCTTAAATGTATTTTGTATTCACGTCGGATCTTAGAAAAAATAAACTAAAATTATTCAAGAAAAGATGAACGATTAATGTTTTCGATTCTCGCATACAAAATGCGGATTTGTCGCTCTGAAAGCTACCTTTTGATATAAAGTTAATCCTCTCTTATAATTCAGATCCATTTTGATGATGAAGATAAAAGATGAAGGTGCAGCTGGAGACACCTAGGTTTGGTAAGTACAAATAGATTTTCCCCGAATATCCCGCAGAATTTCCCGCAGAATTTCCCGAAATTATATAACCTATAATCCGTCACTGCATTCACTGCATTCAATGTTGGAGAGATTCAAAATAAATCTTCTAAATCTTCAAAAAAGCTATGAGGAGAAGGGTTTTCTATAGGAATGGCAAGCAATATCTCCTGCTGTTTCAATAAAAACACTCCTCCACAGAGATTTCACAGATTCACAGGAGAGATTCACAGTAAGTGGATGGTGACAGAAGACATCCAAGCTACACATCAACAATTGTTTTAGGGGAGGGATGCCATCTCATAATTTTTGGGAAAGATTGTAGTTAACAAGTTTCACCTCCCAATAATTATTTGTCGGGGGCTGAAATAATAAGTGACTATTCCCCTGGAATTATTAATGGAATGAAATCAGTAAAATATTAAAATACACTGAAATCAGGCTAACGGTCATAATACGGGTGTTTAAACACAACTTCCGAAAAGGGGAATTCCATCTCCATTGAATGATAAGTTTTGTCTCTGGACAACAACAAAATTCACGAGTTACAGAGGCGAAGCTAGAGGTCAGTCAAAATTTGTGGAGGCGAGTTTAGTCATTTATAGTAGAAAAGGAAAGCGTGCAAATAACCTATTGACACGACTGAAAAAAATATCTTTTTGTTGGACTTCTCCAGTTTTTTTGACTAACCCCGTAGGCGTACTACGAGTTACGTACTCATGTTAATTACACTGCCAGAAAGATACAAGTGAAAATATTGATTCATATCATGTTAGATTACATTCTCAACAAAACAAATTGCTCGTTTCTTTGTTTTCAATAAGTTTTCAAAACGTTCGATTGCAAACTTTTAATGGCTTTTCATATGAAAAACAATTCCCTCGGTAAGCGAGGAACTGACTTTCGCGTGCGTGACGTAACGGTATATAAACAATAAATAAAAAATCTTGCTGACTAAGCGTCCCCACCTACCGAGGAAATTTTTATTCCGCCTACCGAGATGTCGCCTATCGATAGGCGAGATCCCGATTAACGGGGAAATGTTTTTTCTCATATGAACACAATGTAATTTTTATAGCATTTTTGAAGAAGGGAGAGATGTAGAGAGTAGAAACGTTATCCCGCTTACGGAGGTAATTTTTATCCATATGAACAGGCCCTTAGAAATAAATAAAGAGAAGCAAAAGTGTTTGAATTCGAAAGCTTCATTAAACAATTAATTATCCTCTTATACGGGGCGCAGTTTCGTAAAAACGCCTTAAAGCTGCGATTATGGTTTAATTAACATGCATTTTGTCTGAATTTTCGTCCACAGAGTGATTTTGAATGTCTCATTCTTCTACATTTCAAACATCATCTCGGTTAAGATACAGAAACACTGGACAAATTTGTGTTCAAATACAATAATTCCGCATCGTGTTGTCTTGCTTGGGTCATAAGTAAGATGTATAATAGGTTTGTTTAGAGGATGCAGGGGATTTGATCGAAACATTTCGAACCCCAAATTTGCACGTTTGGCTTAATTGGTAAAACGATATGGTTTGGCTAAAACCTTACTGGCTCTTTTTACGTCGTTTCAAATTAAACGCCTTCCCCTTTTTTACGCATTTCTTTATTGGCGTTATTTTTTTTAAATCCATGGTCAAACTTTCACAGACAAACATCTAATGTTGCCCCTTTTAACGGCAAGTCTTAAATTAACGCCATTAAGGGTCGGCGTAAATAGGGCCAATAAGGTCGTTTGACGACAAGTAGTGTATAGCGCAACGTTACAAGTGAAACAACCAATATGTAATATGTAATCTGTACTTTTCTCTATTCAAATGATAGTGCTCAATATTGATAAAATACAGAGCGCGATACACAAAGAAAAACAATAGTTTTATTGTAAAACTTAAAAATTGAAAAATATGAAGTTATATGGTGAGTAACTCGATAGTGAATTTATGTTTTTCCAATCTCAAGTTAGAAACTCGATAATGAAATTGAGTTTTTCCCATCTCGAGTTACTAATTTGTAGAATTGTAGGTAAAATGAAAAGCTACTTTATGGAAAACAAAATTCATAGAATAACTGGTTAGGAAAATAGAAAAGCGTGTAGATGTTTAATCAGAATTGTACGTGACTGTCATTAACTTATGTGTCGAAATCACGACGGAGTGACGGAGTGCTTAAAATAGCTCTGTTTCATCAGCTGCTAAAATATGAAAAATTCCAAAAGAATCAGCTGATGATGTGCACCGTAAATGTGAACAAAAACGTCAACAGCTCATTTGAAAAAAAATCCTTACCACTTATCCCAAGAACTTTGGTAAAATGAAAAGTTACTTAATGAAGAACTAACAGTTCCATAAAAGGTAGAGGCGATAGTTTTGAGGAAATTTACAAAAGGGTCTGCTACAGAATTCTGGCTTATAAGAGTAGTTGGAATAACTTTTACCTGAAATCATATCCGATTCCTTTCAATTCAGTATAAGACTCAGGAAAATTAAAATTACAGAATAACGAACTGAAAGTAGTTGGAAAAGCTGATCAAGAAATGTATGGGATCACATTTGAATTAAGTGATGAAATTCTTGTTTAAAATAGATTTAAATATCAAAATTAAAAGTATTTCTTGACCAAAATATGTTAAGCTTAAGTCTCACTTTGGATTAAATTTTATCTCTGTTGTATTAGCGAAGATTTTTTTGCTTATATCCCTTGTGTTAAGGGTGATGAGTAGTTTTAAGAAAACCCCTGGCGGGGTGTTAAATATCCATAATAGATAAACGAACTGGACATTTCTTTTTTCAGTACAAATGAACATACAGTAATTTTGGATGATTTTCAAAGAATTTTGATTGTTATGAAGGTACTTAAAGTTTCAAGTAAAAAATCCCATCATACGGTTGTTTTTCAATGAATGTTTACAGGACGGGTGTAAGAAACCCCACCACACTAACGAAGGTTCACTAATGAACAGCCTGATTCAATTGTAGTGTAATAGGTGAATTGAAAATCGGTCCATTGTAAGAGATTCACCTGTAATTCTACATAAAATTCGGAGATAAATTAAATACTTAAATTAATCCGCCTACTATCTGACTTATATTGAAAGTAACAGAAAAGATGATTGAAAATTTGTAACAAGTATTTTTCTTATGAACATCATTTTCTTATCCAACCAAAGAACGGTTAAAGCAGAGCGCCCGCATTGCGCCATAAGCGGAAACTATAAAAAGATAAAACTTAAACTCTAAGCATTTGTTTAATCGTAACCCAGTGGGCAAAATCTTCAAAATGTATCTGTGGAGGAGTGTTGTTTTTATTGAATCAGCAGGCGATATTGCTTGCCATTCCTACAGAAAACACTCCTGATAAGAATCTGGAAAGGACAAACCCTATTGGGAGGTAGAAATCAATTCGTTACATCGGGAATTTGTTAACAAATTGTTAAATCGAGAGTTCGTTAAATCGAGAGATCGTTAAATCGAGAGATTTTAAGGAGGGCTGCTTTAAAGATGGAAAAGAGACCTAGGTTTCGTTTGAACGCGATTTCTGTATTTTTTCTGTATTTTGGTTATTTTTGCGTTTTATTAACTTATTTTGAAGCAGTATATTTAAATGACTAGAAGTGTGGCGGAAACTCCAGGTAACATGAATAACACAATAAATGACTAATAACAACCATTTTAACTACGTTAATGCATCACGAAATAACCAATTAAAAATATCTTAATCGAATGGTAAAAGTAACTCCCTAAAATTAAAAACACTTCACTAACAGAACTGGAATTCTTGCTGTCATTTCAGGACATGTTAAACAAATCGCAATGAAAGCATTGCATTGTGGTAGTATTAAATCTATAAATTTTTCCCACAAAAATAATTTAAAATGAATAAAATGAAAAAACATACGTTACCTTAAATTTTAAATTTTTACAAAACCTTTTCTCAGAGGAAATCTAAAAACAGGCTGCAACCAATGTTCAGAAAGGCTGGGAAAACATGCTCTATAAATAAAACACAATACAGACCAGAACTTTCACTTGGAATAGATCATACGATTCACATACAGTAAATCGTCAAATAAGCACCCCTCCATTTTTTTAAGGCCCTCGTTCAGAAAACGCCCCAATCATTCATAAGTTGATTTACCGTAATTCCAAAATAATTAAAAACTAATTCAAGTTTTCAAAACAAAAAAGACAAAGTTTGTTCATTTCTGATTTGAACTTCATTATTGTGTGGTTGTGTGTAGACTGTTTTTGATGTTGGTCACCATTTTTTCTGCCGACTGTGACATTAAGACGGCCCACATACACTTCAGCAACCTAATTTTCTTCGGTTTCTTTTCTACGTTGCGAAAAATGGATGTAACGTTTCCTAAAACTTATTTGCATGAAATTCCCTTGATGGAATCCTTAAGCTGTGATTGATACAAGTTTTGCAAGTAAGACTTCAGGCATTAGCTGTTGCATTGCCATTTTTCAACAAGCGGATGAGTACTTTTGCAAGTTCTTGCAATTTCTAACTTATCATGGTCACTTAATAACTACTGATTTTAATATGGCCAGGCTAAGAATGTTAACCGCGGTTAAATTAATTTTGGATCATGAGCAGGTATATTATTTTGCAATTCATATTTTAAATTACATTTTATTACATATTAATAATATAATAATAACATATTATTACGGTTTAACTTCATAGTTTAAAAATATGACAAAAACAAAATATGCATCACCATTCTTTAGTGGAACCCTAAAATGTTTTTACACTAGCATTCCGTATAAAAATATTTGACGGTAACCTCACACGCAAAATCGTTTCCCAAAATAAAAGTGTTATGCACAATCGCGATTATTGTAATAAAATAGTATATAAAAATTTTCTACAGGTTTATTTTCTCCATGAGTTACCGCCAACAACAACCGTGCTCTTCCTCTTTCAAAATATAGGGATGAGGAAAAATAAAATCACAGAATTGTGAAAAATAAGTATCACTAAGTTGTAGACCTCGATAAAAATGTATGGGATCGTGTTTCGACGTCGAACCGTTACGACGATATCGTCGATCAAAGATTCTAATGACATCACACCCGTCCCCATAAAGTTTTAGACCCAAATTTATTACTACAAACATTTAGTTCCCAATCCTTTTGTGGGATGCACAACGCTTATAAGTAATAAGATATTCCTGTTCGAGACATCGATTATATGTTTTGTGTATATATAATTATTTCTACTTTTAGGCCAACCTTAAAAACCATGTTATGTTAGCCGGTCGGGCATAAAAAATAAATCATCATTTTTTTCCCGTCAAGTTCGCGCAGTCTTCGGTTTGGGTAAAGGAAAGTGTATTTATAATTTTCTGCTCCGCGTATTGAGAAACATTCCCTGTGGAGCCCCTTATTGTGCGCAAACTCTGGCTTCTTTCTAATTTTTAAACAAACAGCACGTGATTATGTTGCGGTAAACCGTATGTTCTGTTAATTATTTAAGTATTCATTTATTATTTTGTAAACTTTGCTGACTCACCAACTTAACTTTTCAACTTCAAAAGAAGCTGGTTGGAGCACGCTTACACAACATATGTTTGATGGTTGCCTTATATGAACCTCCCGATCTCAGCATAAATTTAAATGGCTGGTTATTGATGAATTATATTTATCACTAAATTTATCACTAACATTGTTATGAATATCAATAAAGATTATTATTATTTATAATTTATCACTAATATTATCTCTAAAAATTTTGTTATTTATTCATTATTGTTGCTTGAATATTTATCACAAGTTATCACTTGTCAATCAATATTCTCATTCATTCATTGAATGAATGAAGCACAGTCAATATAAAGCACCATCTAAGCACCACCCAGGGTTTCCTTCATAAGGGAAGCAAATCTTTTCCCTATCTGTTATACCTTCTCTCAAAGAATCCGGTAGTCCTTCTCTCTAGGTTAAGAAGGTAGTGGTTTCGGAAGTTTTAAGGACATATATACTATATACGACGTGGTAAAGAACATCATTCATTTATCACTCATTCATTAATTGGCAAATTTACTTTCTGTGGATACGTTGAAACAGATTTTTTGCAGACTTTATTGAAATCCATGAAAATTGTTTTTCCCCCAAATTAATTCCCGTGATAAGAGACGGATTTTAGGGGAAATGTCGAAATTTGTGGAGGAGAATTTATTAGCTATTAAACCATAAAAGTAAAACGTGCAAGTAATCCCATTGGTGATACAGACTGAAAACAGAAATTTATGTGCTCCTCCACAAATTTCCCCAAGATCCGCCGCTGATAGTAAACTTTTATTAATTAAAGTATAATTTATTACATTCTTATGAATCCTCTAATGTGCTTAAGAATCGTTAAAGTGACGTACTATTTACTATCTTTCCTTACTACTCTGATAATATTTTTTTCCTAATATTTTATATGTTTCCTACTTACTACAATTGATGATATGAACTTAGAGTGCGTATATGCAATAGATGGCGCCTTCCCTCCGATAGTCTTGGCTAATTGGTGTAGCCTCCTGGCGCGATTGTATCGTTACTATTTTCCTAGTTATCGTTGCAATTAAAAGTGATGTTATTGCATGCAATGTGGCAAATAAATTCACAACTCCTATATTAAAACAAACTTTTGGATATGCGAACAATTAAAGAACAAAAAATGAAAATAAACAATTGATTACTTCAGGAAGATATTTTCTAAACGAATATTTAAATGATACATCTTTTTAGATTAACTGAATTACGATAAATTTAGTTTGTTCCAAGTCCATTCATTTAGGAATCATCCTCTTCAGGCTATCCAATTGATCTTTCCAAGCAGCCGAATCGATGGTTTTTTGCACCGCGTCGTTAATACTATCTTTTTTGACATCGAAATTTGCTGCAACTTTAGAGATGTTTTTACCAGCTACAGAATGGAAGTGATCCATACATTTCGATTTCATGTGCGATAACTCGATTGGGCCTTCCACCCAACCATAAAAAGGGATGAGTGAAATCAGCTGAATGTGGTGGCCCAAGTGTTTGGTGTATTCTTGGGTGTCATCTCCAGCATCTTTGATAGCACCCTTTATCTCGGTAAAGAGCAATGTCAAATTATTTGAAAGAACTTTTTTTGCTGTAGCTCCTTGATACTTTATAAGTGCTTTTTGAATAGCAACAGCGACACTATGCTTATAAGTGGACTTTGAAAATTCTTGCAAAGCTGTTTTTAAGGACTCGTGCAATTTTTCCTTAATGATTTCAAAGACTTGTTCGGTTATACGCTTGACTTCCTCCTTAACTTGTTCACCAGCGAATTTATTTACTTTCATTATGCCTTTTATCGCCTTTTGAAGAGCTTTTTCAACTGCTTCTGCAACAGTTGAGCCAACTTCTTCAGTGATGGATCCATCTACAGCTTCTGTTATGCTTTCTTCAACACTTTCTTCAACAGCAGTTTCCACAGCTTCCTCAACTGCACCTTCAACAGTGGCTTCTACAGCTTCTTCAACACCAGCCTCTACGGCAGCCTCAATGGCCGCCACGACTGCCTCTATCGCTATAGTGGCCATTTTCCTGAAAGAAAGTGAAAGATCAATGTATTTTTTCATGCTGTTGAACTCGATTTTGAGTGCTTGATGAAGAAGTTCTTTAAGTACTAAAGATATCTTAAAAACTCGCTTAATAAGATATGATAGAATTCTCTTAAAATAATTTTATCTTTGTTTTGTATCAAGAATATTCTCAAAAATCGCCTTATGTATTTGTTAGAAACATTAAATAAAAAGTCAAAAGATAAAATTTTGAAAAATATTGTGTAAACTTACTATTTTATAAATTCAGTTTCTCCAAAGTAGCAAATCAGCCTGTTGACAATATTTGAAAGTATATAATGTGAATCTTGTCCCTATATTTATAGGTAAACACAAATTAGTTTATTTATAAAATAAATAATTGCAAATTCAAACAATGAGAAAATTAATTTTCCGCATTCTATCGTAATTTTCCGATCCTTTACAATTTATCAATTCCTTAAAAGAATCTATACACCTTTTGCGTTTTATGGTATGTAGACCGCTGCTAAAGCTCTGGATATACCAAGCAAAGTTTCACACTGGAAGTTTGAAATTTTTGAATCATTTATATGTTTTGGCAATAATCGAGAATAACCTACTAAACAAAATAATTTGCTATTAAAGGGACGATGGTTCTGAACATGAAATGGATAGGGTTTTCTTGGTGAAATTTACGACAAACTGTTATGCATCTAAATGTAAAGAAATTATCGTTGTTCCAAAAGTATTCTTAAAAAGTTGAAAATAAAATTTTCAATTTTAAACCCCATAGAACAACAACTGCAACATAAATAAGAATCCGGAAATGCGGAAATGCGGAGATTAGGAATGCGGAATTTAGAAATGCAAAATTTAAATTTGCAACTTCAAGATAAATAACAAACATTTATTCCGCATTCTGTGTTTTTCTGCATTGGAAAGTAGATGAATTCTAAGCAAACATCAATCCAAATTTTGCTTCTAGCAAATTTCGCGAAAAAACAATTCAAATTTGTGGATTTTAAAATTTCTTTTGGCTGTGAACCTGTTAAAAAGTTCCATCATGTATGAAGAAATGTTGAGATTAATTTACGTTTGGTCGTTGAAGTTGACAAGTCAAATTTTGAAATGCATACAATATAAAGTGCATAATTCTCTTCAATAAAGCTTAACCTAGCCCGTTGTGGAAAATGCGAATCACTAGATATGGTTAGATTCAGGCGTCGTGTTTGACATTCCTTTTGTGTTTCTTCAAAACCTTTTGTAACTAAAACAATCTGTACATACTTTCTTTTTACAAAATCTAACATACACGTCTGAGGTCATTTAAGGACTTTCATTTGCATATAAAAATGAAAATCTTTCTTCAAAAATACAAATGAACATAGTAACATTTTACATACTTTTGACTGGTTATCCTGTATAGATGTAAGGTTATATATAAAAACATAATGTTTTGTCATGTTTGAAGAAAAGGAAATGCATATACAATGTTTTAATGCTTTTGAAACAAAGCTTGGGCAAAGTCTTTTTCGATAAATCATCTGAATAGTTATTAACTGATATATTAATGGGTGTATTTCATGGTCGTAGGTTGAGCAATTCCATGCTTCTGATGAAGGGCCATATGAAATTTAAAACTACAAAAATCTGCCGAAGGAATTACGTGCATATTAGCCAGATCTTACAAACATTACACAGTGTGATTACCCTTATAACAAAGTGGGAGGACACTTACAAAGTGGTCCTTAACAGTCAATCATGAACAGGAAGTAAAGAGGAAATGCTCTACCATGAAAAATATTTATCAACACCGTTTTTAATAGAGATTTTTTAGATAGAACATGGTTAGGGTATTTTCTTTCTGAGGTAAATTTAGAAATTCCAAAAAGTTCTTGGGTAATAATATATCAAATTTGTAGAAATTTCATTTCTGAGACTTTATACCTTGGAATAATCTTTTTTCACAATAAAGAACATATTTTGTCTATTTTTATGCACAACTTGCATGCTTGTTTTACATAAAATTTCAAAAATACGGTTCAATGATTTGAATACTCAGGTAATTTTGGGCAGGAGAATATTTGACAAATCAAAGAAAGGAACAAAACCTATTCATGTCTGAAAATGCTTTTCCCCTCTGTTGTAAAATTGTTCCGAATTTTATTCGGCGGCTGTAAATTATTCCTCATAAATATATTAAAAGTTTTTAATATTACCCATCTGATTTAAATTGTCGTGTTTTGGAAGTGTTCCATTTTTTCATCACCAACAAAAATATGGTATTGAGGATTGCGTTAGAATTCCGTCTACTAATCTATCGACTAAAAGCTTTCAACATTGATGGGCCGGTTTGTAGGCTGATATATTATTTTTCGCGTTAAAAAATGTTTCTTTCCCTGCTTCTATTTCATAGTTATTTTGTTAGGAACTTCTATTTATTGTCGTAAAATAACACATTTACTTAGATTATCAAAGTTTGAATTCAAAACATTTATGTGTGTTAACTTTTTAAAGGCAATATTTCAAAACATACTGTTGAACACATTTTAAAAGCAATACCTGTCAAAATTCGACATATTCTGTTTACCACAAATATGTTCAATTTTTAAAGACAATAGCGACAGAAACAAGGGTGGTTACGTATAAATGAAACAAACCACTTTCTTAAATAATTACCTTATTCGAGTGTGTTTGTTCAACAATATGCGATCACAATACTTTTTGATTGAAAGTGTCTTATTTTCGTTAGAACTAGCCAAATGTTTTTTTTTTCTACTCAGACACAAATTACAAAGTTTTGACCACAAACTATGATCATCGGATCATGTTAGACAAACGAAAGTTCATAAACAACGTCAAAGTTCCTAATAAGCATTTTAATGTCGTATTACCATAATGCATACCATATTGGCCGATCTAAGTTTTACTATCCAACAACTAACGTAAAATGGAGATGGAAATCGTCAACAAAACACTTTACTTGAAATATAATCTATTGCTGTCATATATAAATTTATTATGGCTGTTTTTGTCTGTGATGAAATGTTTGGAAAATAGTTGCGATGTCGAAAAAAATCGTGAAAGGGATTCATGATATGATGGGAGCTTATAAAGTTATAAATATATTTCTTGGCATTAATAGCAAGAAAATGTATGAAACTCATTCTTTGTGAAAGGACTGAGAAAAATAAGTTCAAAAGACTCCTCCATGTTTTGGCTTCTATTCCAATGATGTTTATGCCTACTTCGTACTGTGTGTTACTTAAACTTGCCAAAACTTAAAATCTGATATTATATACAATATGACATAATTTATTGAATATATCGTAAAAAGCTATTTTCAGACAAGAAGTCATACGTACTGTTAAGTTTCCATGGGAGTTTTAATTTTTTTGCTACCGTGTGAAGGAAACTCGGCTTACTTCTTAAATGTTTATATGATGTCAAACTGCTGATGGATCTACTAGGGTTTAACAAGAAGAGATTCTTTGTTGTTATCTTGTTGGTATAAGATCTTCATGTTTTGTCTTATCGCATGGAATTATATATTTATTTCAAAAAGTATTGTTTATATTTTTGATAATATGTAAGTTTTCTCGTTTACTCAGGCAGAAATAACAAAAGTTTGATTGTAAACAATAGCGATTAACGCAATTTGGTATTTTATTGAACTGTAAAAATTTAATGGCACAAATTAGATCTCAGGATTTCATTTCTACCTGATCATTCTATTATGCGGGCGATAGTAAGGCGGTCGATAACCAATACACCAAAAAAAACACGAATGTGACAATAAAATATTTATAGCCCTTCATATTTATATTTATATTTATACAGTAATATATTTATAAATTATATATTATTTATATTATATATTCATTTATATATAGTCCATTTATTTACATTTGTTGTGGAACTAGCCTCTTCGAAAAAAATACAATGGCCAAGTGTTATCAAGTCAACAATCACAACTATTTATTGATAGAAAACTCTACATTGCAGGGATAATGAGGTTATTTGTAAAAAAAGTTAAACGAAGAAGCAAAGAAAACTCCATATTATAATTCACGGCGTTCGTTTTAATTGGCATGGTGTCAGTCAATTGATTACAGGATGCTACAAAACTGTCACTTAGTTATTAACAATAATAGCTGCTATCAGAAAATGTATTTTTTTCACATTTTTTAACGTTGCTGTTACAATGGGTTGAATTAAACGATTCTAATAGAGCTTTTCATAAATTTACCAACAGATGGAATTAAATAGCTGCAATTTTTGAAAACTATTCTGTGTTCCGACTTATGACACTAATTATTTTAAAATAATGAAATCTTGCTAAGCTACTTTGGTTGCCATGATGATTTCAAATATCCTGTTGCTATGACTTCTGAATTCCCCTTTCGCACACTATTAGTTTTACTAGTCTCAAGTTGATCGTGGTTCACAATGCATACAATAAATAAAACCAAGGTTGTATGCTTCACAGCTATTGATTATCCTCTAGATGGTTCAAATTGTGACAAAACACTGGAAAAAATAATTTAGTTGTGTTAAGCAGCATAGTTGGAAAAAAATGTGGAGGAGCGCTTTGTCATTTTCTTTAAAACTTAATTGTTGATAGGGTATATGACAGGTTTTCCTTGTACTGTAAATAACTTAACGCTCCTCCATAAATTTTGCCTAAATTCTAGATCCCACTTAAGAAGTTTATCCTGTAATAATTTCAAACCGCTGAATATTTGAATTTACTAGGTGTGGTCAAAATAACTGAACTATATTTTAATCTTTAATATCCTGCTTTTATTGTCACATAGCCATTGAAATTTATGAGTTACATTAATCCAGCTATTCCCCATCTATATCCCAAATTTCTATTTCACAATTTATGTTTTTGTACATAGTGTCATTTTTACATGTACGAAAACTGACGTCAGAAAATTTTTCTTTGAGACCAAGACTATTAAAAACACTTGCTTGCAAAAGTTTATTTAAGATCTATTGCATTGCTCTTGCCATTATTTACGAAACAAAAAACTTGTAAAACGTAGTGATTGGATTTCAGCAAGGCACCCCTTTGCATCGTTCAAATCTTGAGCAAAAGGCTTGAAACATTGGCTTGCTAAAGCGAGTGAATGTGAATGGTCACCATCTACTCTAGATTGTAACCCTTTCAATTACTTATTTTGGGACAACTTTAAAGCAAACGTTTTTTAGCTTGATTTAAGTAAAATATTCGAATATGTTGAAAAGGAGAAGGAAAAAATTGAAGAATATTGCGTGATGCAGCATCTGATGTCATTGAAATTAGAAATTCAATCAAACAATTTGTTGTAAGGTTAAGGGTGGTAAAGGGGAAAAACGGACAATCGATTAAAATGATATTTTCTTAGTTTTTTTTAGTTTTTTAGTGTTTCCTTGTTTGTTTGTATATTGTAAAAACTTTAACGTTTCTATTCTAGTTTTTGATATAATGATATTCAAAAATTGCATTGTGTTTTCTGGTATAAACTTGGAGATTCAAAAACTTAAAATTTCTTTGGGGCACACTCGGTAACTCTTCAACTCTTCAAAAGTACCAATATTACAAGCAGATCTCCACAGATCCAACCTCTATAATTCGAACTTTGCGTTATTCGAGTTTATTTGAAAGATTCTTTAACCTATGAATTCCACGTAATTTAACACTTTTTGAATTTATTACAATTTCACACAGTTTTTCAATGAATCCATACAGTCTGATGGAACGCCTTTGATTTAGCCATATGCTCTTTACTTTTTTATTTAGTTGTTTTTACCCAGGATCGCTTCTTCAGTTCTATTAGAACTGTTATCGATGATGATCCTGCATACGACGCCCTAGAGCATTGAACTCCCCGATTCGGTCTTCGGAAACGCAAGTCTGTTTTAACCGCTCGATTAGACATCAATCCCCCTTCATGTTGAGTGGTTTGATTTACACCTTTGTAATCGCTGGCATGACTCGGCCATGATTTGAACCCTGACCTCTTGTACCAGCACCAGGCCGCCAGTCGGTAAGAAACATTAGCTCAAGTCACAGTAAAGATTAATAAAGATTAGTAAAGATTAGTAAAGATTAGTAAAGATTAGTAAAGATTAGTAAAGATTAGTAAAGATTAGTAAAGATTAGTAAAGATTAGTAAAGATTAGTAAAGATTAGTAAACATTAGTAAAGATTAGTAAAGATTAGTAAACATTAGTAAAGATTAGTAAAGATTAGTAAAGATTAGTAAAGATTAGTAAACATTAGTAAAGATTAGTAAAGATTAGTAAAGATTAGTAAAGATTAGTAAACATTAATAAAGATTAGTAAAGATTAGTAAAGATTAGTAAAGATTAGTAAAGATTAGTAAAGATTAGTAAACATTAGTAAAGATTAGTAAAGATTAGTAAAGATTAGTAAAGATTAGTAAAGATTAGTAAAGATTAGTAAAGATTAGTAAAGATTAGTAAAGATTAATAAAGATTAGTAAACATTAATAAAGATTAGTAAAGATTAGTAAAGATTAGTAAAGATTAGTAAAGATTAGTAAAGATTAGTAAAGATTAGTAAAGATTAGTAAAGATTAGTAAACATTAATAAAGATTAGTAAAGATTAGTAAAGATTAGTAAAGATTAGTAAAGATTAGTAAAGATTAGTAAACATTAGTAAAGATTAATAAAGATTAGTAAACATTAGTAAAGATTAATAAAGATTAGTAAACATTAGTAAACATTAGTCACAGGGCTATTTTCGTTTTTATTTAGATTTTTTTACCCTTTCCAAAATGTATGTGAATTTTTATTTCGTTATCCATAGAAAAGGCACAGTGATCCAAAAACGGTTTATGTCCAAAGTTCAATGATCAAAGTCTCTTTTGTGCAGATTTTAGATGCGTAGCCAGAGCTCAGTCAAAATTGGTGGGGAACAGTTTAGTCATTTAAAGTAGAAAAGGAAAACGTGCAAGTAACCTAATCGACACTTAAGAAATATCATAACGTTGGACTCCTCCACTGTTTTTTTGACTGGCCTTGAATACGCCTGTGGATTTTTATCTTTTCTACACAAGATTCTATACCACACTGAAACATGTGGAACGAAAATTATGATATGTACGCGTAAAGGTTTGAGCACACTAACGGTTGTCTTATTATACCTTTTAACTTCCCTCTACAGCTGACATACTGGGCAATATAGTCTTAGAAACATTCAAAAACGAATTACTAAGTGTAAAATGGGCATTATCACAAATTAGAATCTGTTAATGAATCCAGGTCCATTGAGAGTAATTCAAAAAGCTGCTGTTACAGAAACGACAAGAAAAACAAACTAGTAAGTGAAAATAATTTAGATTTGAAATTTATATGTTTTATTTAATAAATCTATCATTTATATTTGCAGGGCCTTTTTCTTCAAAAGTTCACCAAAATAATCAAGAGCTTTACATCGCGTGTGCTAAGCTTACACTTTAAAAGGTCTGAGATAAAGATTTCGAACTGTATTTTAATCGTATACAAACTAAGTTTTCTCATTTACAACTTGCCCGATGACGAAAAATGTTTTCGAGAAACGTAACCCAACGTAATCCACCAAGTTTTCTCATTTACAACTTGCCCGATGACGAAAAATGTTTTCGAGAAACGTAACCCAACGTAACCCACCAAGTCCATGACATGATCAACTCTTCTTTTCTTATTTAAGCATTTCTTATTTAAGCATTTTAGTCTCTTTTTTGTTTGGAAGATCGAGACATAATGTATCTCGCTAACACAGATAGAAGTTAGTTAGGTTAGCGTTGGTCTTTTTTAGTCATTTTTACAACGGAGAAGTTTGAATATTGGAAGTTATTATAAGTGTTCTGTAAGCAATAATTCAATGACATGGACGGAAACGAGGAAATTGTTTTTATTTACATAAAAATTAATTCTAGATTGTATACCCGTATCCTTGCGGTGATATAACTTTCTAATTGCATGTAGTTTATCAGGTTAGACGTTTTAAAAGTTCAGTGAACTCCTCCTGATAACCGGAATTTCCAAATGGCCTGATGTACATTGTTTGAATTACCGAGTGACTCAAGTTACCGAGAAATAACAAGTTACCGAGAGCTTTTTCTGAAAGAGTTTCAGTTGAAGAGGAATGCTTATACAGTCCGAATTACTGAAAGATCGAGTTATCCATGATAGAAGTCATATCAAGAGATAATTGTTTAAACTTGCCTAAAAATAATTGGCCAAGCCACAGCAGGTCGAATGACACGAAAAAAAACAACGTATAATCGTTTCCCGTGAAAGTTTCTCCGATTATAATAACTACCTATGATTACAACTTATTTAAAATATAAATGTTATTTACGGTGTGTTTTTCTGGTATATTTTAGTTTACTTCCGCAGCTAGTCCGAAAAGAAATCAGGAATTACTGGAACGTTTATGGTGTGACGTATTCGTTTCAAAGAAAAGCTGTTTCGGTTAAAATTTAATGCGTGTATGATTTGTTACTCAACATCACGCCTTATGTTCCACGTAAATGACATGGTAAAGGAAATGTATATCATAAAAGCAGATTGTTTCAAGGCGTTTATTTTATGGTAAGAGGTTTAAATGCGATATTGCTTGTTGAATTCTCATCAACTGTACAAAATTACACTGATCTGATTGGCTTAGACGCGATCTGAGTACTTCAAATTTTCAAAGTCCTATTTTTAACAAAAAATCTTTCTTTCTATTTTATTTGTTTTATTTAACCTTTCACGGATTTCTATTAAAAACAAATTTCTTCATTTAGGTACCTAGCCTCCCAGCGGAAAAAATCTCCAAAAGGTCTATGAGGAGAAGTGTTTTTTTATTGAAACATCAGGCTATATTGGTTGCCATTCCTATAGAAAACACTCCTCCTCATAGACTTTTTGGAGATTTTGCCCACTGCCCTAGCCTCTACTTAAGCAATTTATTTATTTTGTGGTTATTTTTTTCGGAAATAAGATCAGGATAGTTTATGACTTCATACGTTTGAAGAAAAGTATATGTCTGATAATAGTGTCACAGAAATGCATACATATTGATTTTAATGTTTCATAAATCATTTTAATTTCAGACGGTGAGATATAAAACAAACATAGAAGAACGATTGCAACGTCATCAAAATATATGTCATCAAAATCGGTGACGTAAACATGGATTAATCATAACACTCATTTGTTATAATTCAAAGGAAGGAAACAGATATCCAGATAAAGGTGAGATGATATATATTCAATAACTCTGTTCGCTGGGGTCATACATTTATTTATGAATTTATTGACGTAAGGATTAATGTTGAGATTGTATTTTCATATTAAAAGTAATGATCGGTTGTGAATATTTCAAAACATTTAAAGCATTTTGACTATGTTCAGAGTTAGCAGATGGGTATCATTTTAAAATGATTTTATAACGTATGGCTTAGCATTCACGCAACTTCCCAATGCCGTCCGTTATAAATTCGGATTGATTTCACTCCGGAGTAAAAAGTGAAATGATTCTACTCCGTTATCACTCCGATTGACAATACTACCCAACAAAAAATTAATGTTCAATGTTCATTCAACATGTAAATCAAATTTTTCCTTACATCAATATAGGGCATTACTATTTCATTAAAACGGTGATGGTGGACGATTAACGAAGGAACGAAGCAACAAAGGAAATGACATAGGACAGGTTCAGTTACTTTCTTGTTATCCACTAAATTGTTTTGTTTTTGCTTCTCTCATAGTCATGAAATATGAAATTATGAAATTATGAATTCGGCATTTTCAGTCACAGAACATCACCCTACTAGCGAAATCGTAGAACCTTATTATACTATTTTTTACTATTCTTTACAGGAGAAATCATACTACTGGGCATATCATTCTTGGTAAAAAGTCGAACATTGTTTGTCGAATAACATAACAGTCCAGCTGGAATAGGCGGATGTAACTGTCCATCTGTTAAACGAACAAATCGACGTCATTTGGAGAAACTAATGGCATATACTAGAATATTCTTTGTGAAAAAATGGTAATGCAATTCTTTTTGCCTGCTGATACTTGCAAAACATTTGCATCGAACTTCACTGTAGAGGAATAGTTCTGTCAAGAGGAATGGGTGTGTGTTTTGGTTGGGACTTGATAAACGTTACAACCTGATGTGAGTACCACTGTTAAGAAGGGACGTTAGAAAATTAGGTTGCTGGACCCCCCGCAGTGTATGTGTAAGCATGTGAGGGGGAGATAATGAAATGCTTAAGACGGTCAGTCTATTGTCATGTAAGTCATGTCTGCGCGACGTAGACCAAACGCTTTTGAGGACTGTTTGAGTGTGATAATGATGAAGTTAAATATAAAAAAGGACAACTATGTAATTTTAAAATCGTTCAAAATACACTACTTTTGTCAGAAATTATTCTGTCATCTATTCCGCTCGGATTAGAGTAGATATTACAACAGTTCATTCTTTTTCCGGTTGTGTGAGACGAAAACATCATTAAAAAGTCACTTCAGCCACTGCACCTAAGAAAAGTCTGCAATTTACATTATTTAGGTCAATTTTTAATATAATCTCTTTAATGTAAAGACCAAGTGTTGATTTCATATTACCCTCGTTTTACAAACTTATCCAAAATAGTTGACAGAATTTGTAGGGATGGATAAAAGAGAGACTGACAGTATACGGAACTATAGATTTCGATAAAAGGTAGCAGCTAGGAAGGAAACGTGAAGGTAAACTTTGAAAAGAATGCTACTGGACCTTTCGTCATACTCAAGAGCTTTTAAAAAAATTTCTTTAAATATTTCATAATAAACTAGCTTTGTAAAACACCGTTTCCAAGGTAAAGGGACAATACCACGTATACTCCTACCTAACCAATGTATTCTCCTACCTTACCACGATTAAACTTCTGATATATAAGAAAATACCTTCAAATTTCCCTATTATCTAAAGGTAACAAAAACAATACCTTCTGAGACGTTTTTATCTTTCAAATCTTTATTCTGCTATGAATTGTGGAAATGTCAAAACCCAAAACTACCAGCTCTGAAGTAATGTTATTGATGAAGTTATTATATTATAAATTATAAACCTTCGCAATTTTCTGACGTTTTGGGCGTTTTTAGGACCTGTTATTGAAATTATTCCAAAATTTAGCGAACATTTTTCTCACAAGGATCATTCAACTTGCTCACAAACTTTTGGCAAAAGATATTTGGCAGAATTTTGTAAAATAAATATTGGCGATAAAATCTTAAATCTCCATTTATGTCGGAAAAGATCTTCAATTTTCAATTTCACAAATGTTAATCCAAAATAAATTTTTTTGAATTTTCCTTCCCGCGAAAGTTTTTCAAATTAAAGTATTTAAGAAATTTTTGACAATGAATATTTTGAAATTAGTATTATTTTACTCGATCCTTCTGCTTTTTTGGATTAATTACTTTGTCATTGTGGTTACTTAGAGTTGTTCCGGTCCAATTGCAATGTAATATTATAAATAGACAAATAAAAGAAATATACTTTGCAATTGCAATTTTGAAAAAGTTTTTTTTCTCAATTAAGGAAATTTGAAAAAGGACTGTAAAACATTTCCCGAAAAACCTGGACAATCTTGCGCTGTTAAAAAGCAACAAAAATAATTAAACAACTATAAGAACTTGGAAATGGAATAGATTATTCAACTCACATAAGAAAAATTATCCAATAAACGCCCTCCATTTAACGCCCATTAAACGCCCATAAAAGGACTGTAAAACATTTCCCGAAAAGCCTGGACAATCTTTCCCTGTTAAAAAGCAACAAAAATAATTAAAAAAAGATCAGAACTTGGAAATGGAATAGATTATTCAACTCACATAAGAAAAATCATCCAATAAACGCCCTCCATTTAACGCCCTCTCTCTGAAAACGTCCGAAGCTTAAGTTAGTTGTTTATCAAAATAAATGCAAAACTAATTCAGGTTTTTAAAAGAAATAGAAAGTAGTTTGTTCTTTTCTGATTTGAACTTCTTCATCATCGTGTGATTGCGTGTAGACTGTTTTGATGATGGTCACCATTTTTTTCTGCGGACTGTGACATTTAGATGACCCACATACACTTCAACAACCTAATTTTCTTCGGTTTCTTCTACGTTGAGAAAAATGGATGTAACGTTTCCTAAAACTTATTTGCGTGAAATTCCCTTGATAGAATCCTTAAGCTGTGATTGATGCAAGTTTTGCAAGTAAGATTTCAGGCATTAGCTGTTGCACTTCCATTTTTCAACAAGCGGATGAGTACTTTTGCAAGTTCTTGCAATTACTAACATATCAATGGTCACTAAATAACTACTGCTTTTAATTTGCCAAGTCGAGGCTACATTAATTTCGCTAGTTACTTAATGAGCATAATATGTTAGCGATTGCAAGAATTTGCAAAAGTTCTCATCCGCTTGTTGAGAAAATCTTTGTATTTTTTTTTTTACTTTTTTTAAAAAGATGTTTAAAAATTCAAGAAGATTCCCTGGTTTTTATTTCACATTTTGCCGCACTACATTTGGAAGAGGAATTTCGGACCAACTCGTATCTCTGAATCGATTACCTGTTCACCACAGCTGTTCACCTCATTCCACATGCGACGACATCTATGTATCTTCCTCACGCGTCACCACCTTGCATGCAACCAGTGTACTTACTCTGTATAGGACTATTCGTCGTCTTTCATTTTCTATTTCTCCCGTTCACCTTTCTTACGAACAGCCTAGAATGGTTTCGAACCACTCACATACTCACCCATGGAATCGGAAACCTGCCCAGCTACCAGTGCGCCACTCTTGGATGTCATCTTCATGGAATAATGTTGATATCAATTCACTATAAGTAAGTTACTAACTAAATATAGGTTGTAACTCATTTCTATGTCGACTGTAGAAGCTTTTTAGATCAAGTCCGTAATGGTTCCGAACCACTGACAAATCCACCTACAGAATCACAGACCAGAACATCTGCCAGTGCGCTACTCATAGACACGAACTTCATGGAATAACTTTGATATAAATTCACTACTAGTAAGTTGCTAACTAAATATAGGTTGTAACTCATTTCTATGTCGACTGTAGAAGCTTTTTAGATCAAGTCCGTAATGGTTCCGAACCACTGACAAATCCACCTACAGAATCACAGACCAGAACATCTGCCAGTGCGCTACTCATAGACACGAACTTCATGGAATAACTTTGATATAAATTCACTACTAGTAAGTTGCTAACTAAATATAGGTTGTAACTCATTTCTATGTCGACTGTAGAAGCTTTTTAGATCA
Source organism: Turritopsis rubra (assembly GCA_039566895.2). Taxonomy (NCBI): domain Eukaryota; kingdom Metazoa; phylum Cnidaria; class Hydrozoa; order Anthoathecata; family Oceaniidae; genus Turritopsis; species Turritopsis rubra. Next base: position 4,189,823 of record CM077622.1, read on the forward strand.
AGTCCGTAATGGTTCCGAACCACTGACAAATCCACCTACAGAATCACAGACCAGAACATCTGCCAGTGCGCTACTCATAGACACGAACTTCATGGAATAACTTTGATATAAATTCACTACTAGTAAGTTGCTAACTAAATATAGGTTGTAACTCATTTCTATGTCGACTGTAGAAGCTTTTTAGATCAAGTCCGTAATGGTTCCGAACCACTGACAAATCCACCTACAGAATCACAGAGCAGAACATCTACCAGTGCGCTACTCATAGACACGAACTTCATGGAATAACTTTGATATCAATTCACTACTAGTAAGTTGCTAACTAAATATAGGTTGTAACTCATTTCTATGTCGACTGTAGGAGCTTTTTAGATCAAGTCCGTAATGGTTCCGAACCACTGACAAATCCACCTATAGAATCGCAGACCAGAACATCTACCAGTGCGCTACTCATAGACATCAACTTCATGGATTAACTTTGATATCAATTCACTACTAGTAAGTTGCTAACTAAATATAGGTTGTAACTCATTTCTATGTCGACTGTAGGAGCTTTTTAGATCAAGTCTGTAATGGTTCCGAACCACTGACAAATCCACCTACAGAATCGCAGACCGGAACATCTACCAGTGCGCCACTCACAGACATCATGTTCATGAAATGTTTTTGATATTATATCATTGTTCTGACTATTGGTTTCTGTATCTTGAATAACTAAAATATCGAATAACAAACAAAATTACAAAAAATATATGAAGAGCCGTGTGTACGTAACACATAAATTGATTATCGCATTTTGTTTATTAATAAATCGTAACTTCGTTATCGTTGTTCGTTGTAGTTGTTTCATCGCTCGTTATCAACGGGATCACTTTGTTTATAGGTCTACTCAGTGTAGTTTGTTTGTCTATTGTCTTTACTTCTACCTTTCGTATTTCAACTTCATTACCTTCAATTGTTTTTGTTATCCGTCCTATTTGCCAATGCGCTTGTTCCGTTTTATCGTCCATTATCAACACGATATCACCTAGCCATTAACTGATTTTCGAGCTTTCTGATGTCCACGTAGTTCGATTAAGTATTGCAAACTCCATTTCTTCCACCATTGATCGAGTAGTGTTCGGACGAATCATAGCGCGTTTCTTTATATGTATAGTCGGACGGTTTCGCTGCGGTGTCAAGATCGTGTCCATATAGGAGTTTGTTTGTAGTAAGCACTTCCGCATTAACATCATCATATTATGAAGGAGTGGTATATTGTTAACGACGTTTTTCAATTTCTTCACTATTGTCAATTGTTTTTCGTAATTTAAGCGATTGTTCAACAATATCTTTCTCAAGCATTACTTTACTGACTTAATCATGCGTTCGAATATATCACCTGTCCAGAACGGGTTCTGGATTAAATCTCCATCCGATGGAACGAGATGACACGAAATTCTGGACGTTGTGGCTGGTTTACCAGTACCATTGTCCGAAATAAATTGTTTGTGAATCAAACTGAAATAAATTGGTTGTGAATTGCTTTAATAAAAACACGCATCCTTCTGAGCTGTAGTCTAGTACAAGGTCCAAGCATATACAGCGTGATCTTGTACACGTAAATAACGCTAACCAGCATTTGTACGAAGCATTGTCTCTTGTCGAGTATCTATTCTTGACGGAAAAGGAAAAATCTTCTCTGACTCGTACTTCCGGAAGCTCTGGTGGATTTGGATGTTTGGGAAGTATGGGCTGTTCTTCAAAATGTTTACATAATACACATTTGTGTAAGAGCTTCCTTAAGTAATTCCGTGCTTTCGTTATCCAAAATTGTTTTCTTAAATTAACTAACGTTTCTCTTACTTTACAGGGTTTTACTTCTTCATGAGATTCCCATATGAATAGTTCTGCCAAATGACATCTTGGAGGGAAGTATGAATATTTCGTATCGTAATTTAATTCTGACTTTCCAATCCTCTCTAAAATAAATTCAATCGCATCTCCAACTGAGTGAATAACGTTCTGTTTTTTTCGATAAAATTATCTTGATACTGTTTAACCCAAAATCTTTTTGCTTCAAACATCTCTTTTACCAGTGATGACTGTTCCACATATTTTTTATCTAGTAATTTCTTTTTAGTAATTTTTTCTTTATTATTATTACAAATGAATGATTGATCTTCTCCATAATCTTCTTTGCTTATAAGTAAAACATCAAGCATCTTCCGAACAAATATTATGACATAAGCAGTAACTCTTAATAACTTCTTCGATGAACTAAATTTATCTGGATTTATAACACTACACAAATTCCAAATAAGCGTTGTTGTGTTAACTAAAATTGTGCCAAAGGAATACTCCCATACGTGGTCACACGATTTTTGGTCAAAATATAAAAAAATGTATTCAAAATCAGCACAACAAAATGGTTCTAAGTGCAAATTACTGAAACACTTTCAATTTATGGTCCAAATTTTACCCAAATTGTGACGTCCTAGATGGGCGTGGTGAAATGTTTTATGTTAAAGACAAAAGACTGCCGACATCGATTACATCTGCTAAGTTTCAGCTCTTACCAATTCTTCGTTCAGGTAATAAAAACAAGGTCCAAGTCTAAAAATATTATACCTACACTCTTGTTAGAATCGAAGTTTTGTTCTTCTATGAATGCATAAAATGTTTTCCCAATTGCATGTACCATGATATAAAACCATGATTACCATATTTCTCATTATCATCATTTTTTATTTATACTAAATGCAGTTTTACAATCTAAAAAGAAGGAAATCATATAGAACAGAAGCAAGTGATAATTGAAAATAGAAATAAAATAAATGTTTTCAGAATGTAAAATAGGACTAAATCATGGGCCCTGACGTTTCTATCATAGAACCAAATTAAGCACCATGTCAAAAACGCAACCTTGCTATTCCGTTTAAATCGTTTAAGTTATTAACAATAATTGGTAACTCCCGAAACCAAATAAAACAAAACAAACAAAAACAACACACAGTAATAAATTAAAAGAAATATGATAGATAACAGAGATATGATCTTTCTTTCTTTCATCATAGAATATAGACGTCATAGTTGTAAAAGAAAAAAGGAAAGAAATTATAGTGGGTTCTCTCCCACTCCCTCTTTTCAAATCAAAACAAATACGAAATATGAAATTGCCTAAGAGAGCAAACTACCCGGTGAAACGTGCTTTTGCAAATTCATATCCATATCTTAATGTTGTTTTTGGCGGATTAACCTGTGGGAAGATTATTTAGGAATTTGAGTTTTCAAGGGAGCAACATTAAAAATAAAAACGATTAAAAACTTTTGGTATATAGTTGGGGTTTCATGGTAGAACAGAAATAAAAACATATACATAATACAACATCAGCACAAAAATCAAGACGACTCTCTCGACTAAAAAAACCCACCAGGTATACAGTAATTATTATAAGTCCATAAAGATAGAAAAAATCATTAAAGCAATTTAAATCAATGGTAGAACAACTAATAAAATGAACTATGGTTTAACAATTGGCCGTAAAAGACCAAGATAATATAAGTACATAACTGAACAGCTACGAAAACTAAATTTGTTTGTTTAATAGCTATTTGCATGAAAACGCAGCGTTTAAATCGTTAAATTAAATGGTTAATCTGAAAAAGTCAAATCACATAAAACGCAGCGATTGGGTAAAATAATTTCCACAGAGCCAAAAAACATAAAAAAACTTTAGTTCAGAATTTCAGTTATTTATTGGACACTCTTGCTTTAGCTACAAGATAATGCATAATGGGCGACATGTGAACCTTTGATTTAAAAATTGAGGGCAGCAACAAATTTCGGAAGAAACTGATATATAAACATATTTCATAAGAGAATCAGGAAAACTGAGGATTTCTACAATTTCAGATGGAAGGCTGAGTTTATTATCAGAAATGTAATATTGCATGAATACGCGGAGTGATGGAAGGAGACTATGAAAACGCGATGTTTAAGGCTTAAACACATGTATCAGTTTAAAACGGCTCTTAGCACAGCGTTGTGGTAATTTCTAGGAACAGCAACTGTTTATCGATATTATCGATATACAGTGTATATATAACACAAGTTTTTACAGTTAGTTGGTTTGGCAAAGTAAATTAATACAAGTGTGGAAATAAATGACGTTCTGGGTATTTGTGCCAAACTTATGAAAATTAAGAATGCTTCAAAATTGTATCGTTAATATTATAAAGAATGTGATCACAGAAAATCGAAATAACTTACTATTAATGGGAGAAACTTTCGCGGGAGAAACTTTCGCGAGTTGAAAAACTCGCGAATTTTATGGGATTTACTTTCGCGAATGCCACTTTCGACAAAATTTCGCGGGATTTATTTTCGCGAATGGAGATTTTGAAAAATTTTTACGGAATAAACTTTCGCGAATTGCCTTAAATTTTCACAAATTTTCTTATTCATAGATCAAGTTTTTAGTCTTTAAATCCTTTCACAAGGCTTTATGTTTGAACCTTTAGCTAACCCTCCCGGACAAAGCAAAGAGCAATACAACGGTTACAATAACACAACTTTCTTTTGAATAAAAGTAGTAGAAATAGTGTCTATTCATCATCATCTAACTCTTTAAAAAGATCAAACGCTCCTCTCTCATCACCCTCCATCTGCCATATTTCATCTTCTGCTTCGTCTTCTTCATTGATAACGTCGATAAACTCATTTTTAAAATTTTAAGTTTTTGAAAAAAATTTCGACGGGATTTATTTTCGCGAATCGCCAAAATGAAAAATTTTCGCGGGATTTATTTTCGCGAATGGCCAAAATGAAAAATATTTTGGGATTTACTTTCGCGAATTTGCCCAAAATTCGCGAAATTCGCGAAAGTTTCTCTCGCGAAAGTTTCTCCCATTAAAGTAAACAAAATTCCGATTCGTGCAGAACTAAATCGGTCGAAAATTAAAATAAAAATAAAACCAATTGAAATATGGAACAAAGATTATCACGAGCCTCAGTGTGACAGGGGGAGCTTGGGGATAATAAAAGTAGACAATAGCTTTAACACACCCCTGCGAGACTATTGAAAATGAATTTGGGCTATAATGTCGGGGTTAAATAAACACCATCGTCAAACATTCCAACACAAAATGTTTTCCCTGAATAGTAGATAAGGCTAGCAGTAGAAAAGACCATTGGGGAATAAACTTTGATTTTGTATCTGAACATTGCAGGGCAAATAATAATGTGAAACTGTTAAAGGAACTCATTACATCGCATCTTTTTTTTCTCTATTTTTAATAACAAATCTAATGCCACACAAAAATGAGAACCAAAACGTTATTTCTATAGCAAGCGAAGTAATTTCGAAGAATCAAACTCAAAGCGGGTAATAACACATATAATAACTTTTTATTTCAAACATTACCTTCGAATATTGACTTCCATCACATACTGCCCTCGCAAATTCGAGCTTTACTTTGACGTCAGTCAATATTCTCCGGTAATGCCCTCATAACTAGTTAATACAGGGTTAGAAAAGAGGTTACCTTGATGGATATGAAACAATGATGAACTGCGTAGATATGTGTCAACCGCGTTATTGGTTTATTTATTGTTAAGTACTTTGTAGTCACCCAATATACAAAATACTGCGATTTTAAAACCACAGTATTTTAAAAACAATCCATGTCCTAAAACCTTGTTCTTCCATTCATGCACTCGAAATTACTTTTTGTTTAAAATCTGAAATATTTAATCATTACAAACAAAATGAAATATTATATGAAAGAATAATATTTGTGTACATAATGCATTGAAAAATGGTTTAGCAACCCTGAAGACTAAAAGGTTAAAAATTAATATTAACCATATAGTCAGTAAAATTGATCTTTATTGATCGCGCAGCAACTCGAGTTTCAAAACTTTTTAATCACGTGATTAAAAAGTGAGCAAAACAGGACAGTTAAAAATGATACTGTACGGAAAAAAAATAGTGTACGGAAAAAAAATAGCGTTGAAACTCTTGATTTGCTGTATGATTTGTTGGAAGAGGATATATTTAATGAGCAATTTGGCCCTAATAGAAGAAGAAACAAACGAGGTTTGCTTTTAAAAAGCTTAAGTTTTTCCTTGACTCATTTCAGACTGTTGTGTTTTCCTGCTAGCTAGCTAGAGTTTTTCAGGTTTAAGGTTTAAGGTTTAAGGTTTTTCAGAAACAAAGAAACAAACACAGAAACAGCCACATAATTAAAGAATGACAGCAATAAAAACATAGCTAAAACAACTAAAACAACTGGGACGCGTTGTGGTCAGTTATAAGCGATGGCTGAGAGTAAGGAAATAAACACTAATAAAATGAACTCTGGTTTAACAATTGGCCATAAAAGACCAAGATAATTTAAGTACATAACTGAACATTCATATTCAGAACAGAGATATTCAGCTTGGCTACTGTTTGTGTAAGATTGGTATGCAGTTGATGCAGCCATCAATGATGAAAGAAGCTAATAATGTCCTAGAAGAAACCACTGAACTGTTTCCAGAATGTGCTGAAGAATGGAGTTTATATGGTCAGGTATACATCTCGTGTTTATTTGCCGCAAATAGTTCGTTCTGATCACATTGTAAGTTTGCCTCTGTATTTCAGCTATTGTTTTTTATTATTTATTAAAATTGCAACAGATCAAAGAGACATAACCTGTTTATTTATGAGTTCTTTCTAACAAGTGTAATTGAATTTTATTTTATCGTTTGTTGTTTGGTTGGTCAACAAAATATCAACAAAAACACGCCAACAATATTTTCTTGTAAGCCACAATAATTCTTCTTGCAATTACCTCTAAAAGTAACCTTTAGCAATAACATAACCTCATTCACATTCACATTCCTTCTTCCCGCCAAAACACAACTGTGAAACCATTTTATCAAAGTAAATAACTTTGTTTTCATTACCCTCATGGGTTCTTCATTCTGACAGCGAAGTTTTAAAGTTCAGGCAGGCAACAGAAATTAATTATCCTAACAGTGTATTAAAACAAATCAGAAATAACTATATGCATTCACAGGCACAAGGATTTCTGCACCGTTAGCTGTTTATTTGCAAGATTTTCATAGAATAAAGAAAAGCTTACTTTTATAACATTCCAGATTTCGTATAGCCATATGTATCCAACCATTATCTCTGAAATGGATATTGGTGGAAATACAGAAGATGTATTCTCTTCAGTAAATTTGGCATCAACCTTTGGTACATTTAAAACTGATTAAATAAATCACATATCAGCTATAATTACCATTTTGCTATTCGATTTTGTGCCAGAATATGTGGTAGATATACATAACAGCATTTTAGGTGATAAAAAATATCTTTGCAAAAATCAGCTTTAAAGAAGGTTGAAAAATATAATGAAGAAACTTTTCATATTATTATTACAGGCACCCTTAAAATGTAAATGTTTTATTTTACTGATTAAAAAGATGTAAAAACTGGTCAAAAATAGTATACATTTTCACATGACCGCCGTTTTCATTTACGGCAATTACTATTCGATGGAGTCTCATAATTGATATTAGGCATAATTTACAATTCCGCGTTTCCTGCTCGGTTTGGACAGAGAAAAAACGAAAAAGAAGAAAAACACGGTGGGTTCTTTGCTTACGCAGAAATCCGATAATGTAAATAGGATGATCATCAAATAAGGTCATCATATAAGAGCATCCATTAGGAATGAATTTGAATCTCCAAAAGATTTAATATCAAAGGTAAGTCGCCATATACAACTAATATCTGACATTAAACTAGACAGCTACTTTCCTAAAGAACAACTTCCAATACAAGCCTCATACCTATTTGTTAGAACTTCTTTCGGCGGTAGACTAATGCTATATGTGAGAGAGGATATTTCTACAAAGCACTTGGAACTAAGTTGTAGGAACCAGGAAATATAAAAACTTGTGTACAGTAAAATGCAAAGAGGAAAAAATTACGTTAAGTTGTAATGTCTTACGCCGAAGCCAATTAAGCACGTACTAAAAGTATAATAAAAAATCTCATTTTAAGTTTTCGCATTTTCTTTTGTCATCACTAACTTAAGTATCCTGAAATATGGACTATGATTGATATTTCCGCTGACATTAGAAAACGCGTCCTAAGAAAAAACGTTGTTTTATTCCATTTTTAGCAAACATTTATACATTAATGGGGCTGGCTGTAGAAGTGGAAATTGGCGCGGTTGGTAATGGAATGAGGAATTGAGCGTTCAAATCAATTAAATTTACTGTTATATTGCTTAAATGGTCGGAAATAGGTTACCAAGATCGAATTACAAAAATCATACGATCTTCATATAAAAACAAGGCGTTACAGATTCACACCAGAATAAGTTACCTTGCTGTTTTGTTCAGAGCACGGAATTCTCAAGACGAAACAAAACTGCTTCAAAATGAAACTTTTATTCATCGCAACCACGATTTTGCAAACTTGCTTTGCGATTTCATTAAGTGGAAATGATGAGATGGTCAAAATTGTTACTCAGGTAAGCATGTAGTCTTCAGGTTGTTACTTAGGTAAGCATGTACTCTTCAGGTTATTGAAAAGTTCTTGAGTAATATGGATTTAATATATTGAAGTCTACTTGAATGACGTGCAAAGAAGTCATTCTACCTGAGTATCTTTTCATTTTCGAATTTTACTTCTTTTGGGAGTGGCTTCAAACTCTATTTCAGTGAATGAGGTTGCAGCGTAAGCAGTAAATGGACTTAGGAGAGAAAGTGGCTGATGAATTTTTGGTGTAGTATGTGTGTAAAAATAAGGTGTAAAATAAAAGATTTCATCTAATAGAGTTACGTGACCGAAAGACTCATTAGTTGTTATTGTTATTGTTATGTGTGTGTTACTGTTATCTCTAATATTATTTTTTCATGACCTAAGAGCAACTTTACATGGTGAGATTATATCGTATGCCATTACTGAATGACAAATTATTGAATGACACAAAAGTTTTGCGATACAGACTGACTTTACATTGCATGACTTTTGTCTAATTTAATCAATGAAATCTTATATCTGTGAATATTTTCAAGGTTTTTCCCTGCGGTTTTGTTTTTTTTCTTTGAAAAAAGCAATGTTTAACAGAAACTTTTTTCTCTTCATTGGAAGATGGTTACCGTTAATCCCAACAAAGACACTGGAAAACTGCCATTCTGCACCCACTTCGAGAAGTTTTTCTTTAAATCCAATTTCATCTTTTGGAAACTGAGATTCAACGGTCTCGAACCAAATTTCCACCACAATAGAATATCTCTTGATATTCTAAAAAACTGTTTGAATCTTGCCGAAGCATAGGTTTCAGAGACAGTTTCCCACTAACTTTGGTTTTTGTTAACTCTTCGTTGTCTTTTTAAACTTTGCGTTCGCAAAAGAAGCTTCTGTATTTCAAAACTTTGTCAAGGACACGAGTTTCAAAAGAATTTGTCTGTGCTTATGTAAACGCGAGTTACTAACAAGGAAAGTGGTTTGTTCCTTCTTTTAAGAAAGTTTTTGGGTTGATTGAGGTAAAAGTTTTTGCGTTCGTGAAATTTTATATGCTCTAATTTTGATCAATAAAATGTTTCTGAATAAAGTAAATTTTCATTACTTTTGTGTGACTTAATCAAATTTAATTCGACACAACAAAAAGTCACGGCATATAAAGTCACTCTAAGTAACCGGACGCACTATTTTTGTATACGGTGCACTTAATGTGGTATTTGACAAATTATGTTTTTCCTAATCAGTTCTGTGTCATGTTGATGTTTTCTTTATATTCTTTGTTTAAAAATCGAGCATTGTTTTGTAAATGAATTTAAAGCATACGTCGTAGGTTGTAGGTTGACAACAAAATACGCACCGATGAGCCTGAGGATTTTAACTGATTCTTATAAAAAGAAAAGCATGTACTTTTTGACAATTTCAGGCATTTTAATGTCCTGAGAAGCATATTCAATTATTTGGACCCTGTATCAGCCCTATATAAACTGGTGAACAGATTCGGAAATGTGTGAATTATTTTGCGAAATACTTTCATACAGGTACTCAACGATGCAGACAAATGTTTAGGACCGTAAGGGAATACAGGATTGCAAAACAAAAGAATGCGGAATAAATGATCCAAAACAAAAGAATGCGGAATAAATATTGCAAAATAAACAAATACGGAATTAATGTTTGCGAACGTGTCTTATTTCAAAAATATGTCTGGCGTTGTGTAATGTAGTCCAATTTCATTTAGTCGTTAATAGTATCATTATAATTATATTGCCTTCTAAGTAACTAAAAATAATTCCAAAGCCCTATTTATTTAAGGTTACGGTTTACACCCTATATAATATATTTTATACCTGCGTGACTTAAACAATTCAACTGATACACTTCAGCAGCGGATCTAGAGTAAGGCAAAAAAAGTGAAGGAGTACGGTCAGAAATTTCTTATCAATGTTGATAAGGTTACTACCTTTTTCCATGTTTTCTTTTCTACTCGAAATAAATCTCCTCCTGGACTTGGAGGAAGAAAACCTAATGTTTCTGATACATTTAGTTAAGTTTCGCGACTTCAAATCAAATTTACTACATTGTACATTGTAGTAAATCCAATAAAATCTGCTCATTCGCAAACTTTAGTTACGAAATCCAGGTCCATTAGTTCGCAAACATTCACTCGAGAATCTTTTCTTTCGCAAATATTTATTTGCAATTATTTAATTTTTTTTAGGGCGAAGTGACAACTACAGAAGAAAAAATAATTAGAGAAATGTACCAGCACGTCATTATTTCTGACAATAAGCTTGTTCGTCCTTCTGTGGAAAATCTAACTATACACTGTCATTGTTCAAATGGAGCAACTGCGGTGAGATATTTTTTTTTGAATCTAAAGACTTGAATCTAAACATATTTATAAAATATTTTGTTTCTGTATTTTCAAGTATTTGAATATGAATATAAACATTTGAAAGTACTACCAGCTTATAGAACTCGAATTGCTGATCAAAAAAATGTATAAGATCACATGTCTACGAGGAACCGTTACAGATATATCCTTAATCAAAGATTTTAATGACGTCATAGCGCCCCGTCCCTAAAAGTTTGCCCAAATCTTTTTGTCACCCCATCGCCAATGTTGGGGACCCCAATAAACGTCAGTTATTCCTATTGGTTCTCAAGATAATTTTCCCTAAATGTGACGTTCACAATGCATTAGTTTCTTATTGACGTAGAACAAGAAAAAATAATTTATGTGTGATCTTACGTTCAATGTTTGCGAATATATATATATATATATATATATATATATATATATATATATATATATATATATATATATATTCAAATACTTGAAAATACAGACACAAAGGAAAGAATATGGCGAACTACATAATATTAATATAGTGAACATAATATTGAAGCAAGTAAATAAATGATGTCATACACATATTTTAATCTTGTTATATTTTTAGGATCTGCTTCAGATGATGTTCATTTCGAGACACTAAACCAGATGTTATACCAATCCCTGGGACTATAACACTTACTGTAAAAGCACAGATACGAGAACCTATTAAAACCGCCACATCCTTTACTGTTGTCCTCGAGAAAAACTTACTCTTTTGGTTTACAGTTTTAAATAAGTTAGTTTAAAAAACAAATACGTGAAAGAAGTTTTTTAAAACATTGAGCAGCGATAGAAGCAGAATAATACCAATACTAACATAAAGTGCAATACACCTTTCCAGAATTTCTGTTTAAACGCCGTATTTCGTCCTAGTCAGTACATCCAACCTCGCTTTTTATGTAATTTATGGACTTTGTTCCTCAGTAATTCTAACTGTACTCATACGAGGCACAAAAGTATTTTTTCGAATGGAAAAATGCAAACATTCGATTGCTCTTCGAAATATTCAGAAATATGAACCTGGTTTCTCTAAACGTCAAGATGAACATGAACACATTTTCTTCCTTTTTGTATATGATTAACCAGTAATCACATCGCATTAATTGGTGAAATTACAGACCTCCATAGTCGTTAAAATTACAGACCTCCGTAGTCGTTAAAATTACAGACCTCCGTAGTCGTTAAAATTACAAACCTCCGTAGTCGTTAAATTTACGGACCTGCGTAGTCGTTAAAATTACAGACTTCCATAGTCGTTAAAATTTCACGTTTTTTACTGCTTGTATTTACTACTTGTAGATAAAATTGGAATTGCACTCACGTCCATGCGATATAAGAAGAACTGTCTGTAAAATAATTAGAAACTATTTTGACATTGAAAACGAGACTGAGTGTACTAACTAGGCCAAAGCACGGTGTTTAAACAGAAATTCAAGAAAGGTGTAACTGCCTCAACTCGTTTTAGTTCTGGGCTTGATATAAAAGGTATGGCTCTCCATAGATGCAGTTGGTATACGCTGTGAACTTTGAATTTTTGAATTCGAAACATTATTTAATTGGAAACATTAAAGGTCAATTTTTAAGCTAATTTTTTGAAAGGTAAATTGGCCAATGTGTCCCTGGATATACGATTCCACTAAATGAAAGTTCCAACTATATATTTGGTTCAAAGTTTTTAAAAAAATATATAAGTGTATTCTTTTAAAAGGAAAAAGGCTGTAGCTTCCACAATTTTGTCTCATTTAGGACTTTTGAAAATCCCTGCCAGAAGCTTGAAACCATCACATGTCCAGCGCCAGTAGTTAAACACGGTTGGAATTGTAGATGTCCTATACCAGCTAAGGACCTCGACTATGAAGACTTAGAAGTCAAAATATCAAAAGTTTCTCTACAACCGTTTTTAGCTGATGTAAGTGAATTTATATGAAAATGCTGATTTTTAAATTCCTCCACAGTAGAGTACTTCAAAAACAAACATCCTCTCGAGGTTATTCTTTTCTCTGTCAGTTTAGTAGTGGTTAAGAGATGAATCTGTCAGTTAAGTAAAGAGCTTTATGCGCGACTTTAACCAAAATTTCGTTATGTCCATAACTTTTCAAGAAGAGTATGTTATATATCTAGTCAATTTAAATAAATGGGAGAATGCATTTTCTTTTCCTTGTAACATCTAAGAAGAAGAGTGAAAGATGTTTAGCTATTGCAACAGGGGGTAAACTTTTGTAATGCTCCTTCATGTGACTTATAATTCTGTTATTAACAGCAGCTAATCAGAAACGGAAGAGGCTAGACTGTGTAACAATTTATAATATTGAACACCGGGCTCATTATTCTTAATTATTATCACAGGCTCATTTAATATACACCCCCTTCATAAGCAACACGGATTTAAATCCACTAACCAGATTAGCACCTCCTGTCCCTTCCCAGTGGGCAAAATCTTCAAAAAGTCTACAAGGAGGAGTGTCTACAAGTCTACAAGGAGGAGTGTTTTCTATAGGAATGGCAAGCAACATCGCCTGCTGTTTCAAAAAGAAACACTCCTCCACAGAGACTTTTTGAACCCACTGGGTTACACTTTTCCTGTCTCACGGAGACAAATAGTCGTTATCTCTTAAGTTCAGGTATAAGTGGTTTTTGGAAGTTTTGAGGATATACACTCTTATTTCATGATAATCTCAAATAACCAAAGTAGGCGAAAAAATGGCAAACAATTAGCAACATTGCACTTAGTCCATTTTTACTGTTACTGATAAAAAAAACGTGTATAGGGGCTGAGGGTGATTGTGATGGTCAATTACATGGATCTTTCCGTAAATTACGTCTAAGCAAGTTTCGCCTCGTTCCTAATCTCAAGAATCATTACGTACTTAAGCATGATAAAAGAAATTCGTAAGATAATTTTTCCCTGAGGTGTTGTTTCCTTCCCTAATGTTCAAACAAAGATATTTTTACAATATTTTCCCATTTTTTTTAGTATGTAATTAGGACGTAATCCGTCTGAAGAGCTTGCAGAATCAAATACACCTTTCCCGAATTTCTGTTTAAACACCGTGTTAAGCATTTTATTGTTTTACTAATTTCATAGCTTTATTTCCAAGCAAGAGTCACTTATTATTCCAATGTCCCAGTAAAATAATTAAAAGCAATTAAGACCTTAAAAACGAGGCCATACTTGTGTTGAGTAGGCCATAAGACGGTGTTTGAACAGAATTGGAAAAAGGTTTATTGGTAAGCATTTGTGTCCTCTAAAATGATATAAAGAAAAGATAAAATCTTCAAATTTATATTCTGATGAGTGGTCAAAAAACAGCCAACAGAATGTTTCCCTTATTTTTTAAGGAGCTTTTCCTCTTAATTTTCTTTGTCGTTTTCCATTCATTTTGTTAATTTTTATACATCTATTGTTTTTAATCCCTTTTTGTTTCATAGGAACCAAATTTTTTGAAACCTGAAAATATTACCATGTTTTTTAGAATAGTCCTATGTACTAGTGTTTTTAAACACAACTGTTGCTACTTAATACATGGTTATTTAAACTGCATATGCGTTTTTCTTCAATGTAATAAAAAGCACCGTATCTCAAATTATAGTTTAAAAACTTAAATTTCGCATGCGAAACGAATTCAACTTAACTGTTGATTGAAACTCTTGCCGAAATCAAAGAACAGCTCACAAGAAAATTTGATTTTCCACAACCGATTATTTACGGATCACAAACAAATGTAGAAAATTTATAACAATGTCTTAATTTTTTAATTTCAAAATCTGCTACATGAACAGCCTTCATGTTTTACTTTTGATACCCGAGCAATCTTTCTTCGAAGTGGAATATTCACTGCATCCAGTCCAGGTTTCTTGTTTGGAGAGATATCAAATTTTACTTTAAGGTCAGGAGGATACAAAACGCAATGAGTTGAACCACCAAAATGAAACATTCCCAGCTGTTCACCTTTTTCGACATGTTGATCTTTATCGACTGTAATTTCATTTGAGGAAACTTCCGACATTCCTATGGCCACAAAACAAAGGGTTCCAATATCTGTGTTATCAGCTTTTATGTAGATAACAGCCCGTGCAGCGACTTGAGAGATGTATCCTTGAGACTTGTTGGGAGAGGCAGGGTCGTTGCGAATGTCATTTGTTTGTGAGTAGTAAAAACCATCGATTAATTCCTTTTCAATGATGGTACCAGATATTGGACTATGCCATCGATGGTAGCTTGTCGCACTCAAAAAAGCTTGGTACACCGTTCCACCGTAAAATTTCTTTGCAAGATCATTATGGTTGAGCATAAAATCGATAGAATAAGGTTGATTCTTGATCCAGAATGAACTTTTTGCACTGACATTTCTTTCAATCTTGTATGGTGCTGACTCGCATGCGTTTACTATGTCGTACTTACTATCCGTTTCAGGCAAGGGACGCATATTTTCCCTAAATTTCCGAGTAAAGAAGTCATCCCAACTTGTGAATCCCCAATACAGTTTCTTAGAATCACAAATGAACTGCTCTTCAAAAGAATGGCTATCTGGTCCTTTCATATGATCCAGTGCTTCTGAAGAAAACCAACCACCTGGCTCTTCATTTAAAACAGAAGTCGATTCGCCAGATTTTAAATAGTTTCCCCAATAATTTAGCACCTCTTTGAAATGCTCATTCACTTGTGAATTCAAGAAGCAGGCAAATCCAGCTGAAGTCTGCATTGGCCAGTTGATAAGAGCATTGATCGGAAAGCCTACTAGTCCTCTATCGCTGTAAACGGGCGTATAAGTCATGACCAAATTAAGTAGAAGGATAAATTCCAGCCAGTTATCAACTGCTATATGACCTTGTGCAGCAGGGAGGTGATATTGTTGACAAAACATTTGATTAAAGAACATGTAGATTTCTGAATTTTCTAAAATGAGTTTCACCAGTTCTTTAACGGGTGGTTTTAGTCCAAGTGATTGTAGTTCTTTTTCTTTCTCTTGAGATTTCAGATCATTGAATTTGCCTTGGAATGTGGACAGGAACTCATGGAGTTTGTTACACTGAGCACTAGTGGTATCACCGCTTTTAATGTCCTCCAATAAGCTATTCACCCAATCTTTAATGACCTTATAATCGGAAGGAAGCCATTTTGTAGGGGTTAAATATCCTTTCTCAATCATCTTTTCTTTATGATTATAACGAGTTTGATCTGCAACTTTTGACCCTGACAACTGTAAGTCTGAAGAAAAACAAATTAATTCAAGCTATTATTAGCAATCTTAATTCTTGTGACTTTATGAAGTTCAACAACCTAATTATTCAACAGTTAGAATTCCCTATTATTCAATCGTCCGATGTGTTAAAGGTTTATTTTATTAGAAACCTGTTTATAAGAATATCGAAGCTCAATTTTTACGAACATGTTAAGAATATTCTCAGCCCTGATAACTGAATTTTTGCTTTGTCCCTTTTAATGGAGGTTTAACCATATTTTTAATAAAGCAGAATGTTTATGGGAGACCTCTCTTTTATTTTCATAGGTTCAGAATACGAACGCAAATAAGAATAATTTAAGCTGCAAGTCGATTAGAGGAATATAAATGTTTTTCTTAGCTAAAGTAAATACTGTATCCTATAGTTATAGGATAAGATTATATAGCTAAGAAAAACATTTATATTGCTAAGTTTGGTAATATATTAAAATCGCCGAAGAACTTTCAAGACGGTTTCCTTCTTATTGAGTAAGAAAAATAATTTACAGAAATTAATTTATGTGGACGGTTATGCTTTGTTTGTGACTGAAATTCAATGAAATTCAACTTCGTGGTTACCATGGTTACCATGGCAACCGCGCTAGAAAACTGACCAAACGGGATTGCAACAAAAGTCATTCAAGAATGTAAGATTACGTTTAATAATGATAATGATGAAATGCTAAAATGATCCGAAATCGATAGTAACACGTGGGGTCCATCAGTCCATCAGTACAGTACGTGCACGTTCTCTGGGCTACGCATTCCTAATATACGACCACATCAGTGTATCATTGCAAAGCTCTATGAGGTACTAGCCTCTGTAAAATAAATGAAATCCATAAAATCAATGAAGTAAGTTTTCACTTACATTTATTTTGAAAGTTTCTTCAAAATTACAATTCGATGAGTTAATTCAACTTAAACTTAATAAACTTATGAATATCGCCAATCAATTTATAGGTAAACTGCGCAAACATATTCGAGGTCTTGTACCTGACATCGACCAATTAGATTCAAGATAATAATACTGACCAATTAGATTTCAAATAATATGTCTTTCCTAATTTGGTTTATTTAGATATGTACGTAAATGACATTGTGTAACATTCATATGAAATTGCCTCACTGCTAACTAAATAATAACATTGATTAAGTGTTTTAACCTAGCAGTTTCATTGTTAAATAATCTTGTTAGTAACAGAAGTATTTGTTGATGATGAAGATAAATTTTCTCCGCTAAAACAACATAACAAATGTACGACAAGCTGCAACCTCGTACCCAGGGCTTCTTCCCTTTTCGATGTACTGGATGGCGGCGAAGAAAGCCCTGGTGCAGGCCGGTCAAAACCAACCGAAATACGGATGGTTTTAAATTATGCAGTATTGACGTCATTTGTCTTTTCTTCCCATGGTTTTAAGATCGTCTTCATACGGGCAAGCGAGATAGAGAACTAGAATCGTTATTGTGTGATGATGGAAGAAAATTATTAAAATCCAAAATATATGAAGATAATGTTGTGGCATGTTGCATTGATGAAACAATTTGTGTGGAAATGTGGTATGTATGTATTACATAATAATAGTTTTTGATAACATATATTTTGACGTCAAGCCTCAGCAGGTTAAAAAGGTAAATATATAATATATATAAGACTATAACAATGTAGTTAAATTAGCTGTTTTTTAAAAAACTCAATTTTCATGTATAATAGTTTTTGAGTCTATAGGCTTAAATAAATAATATAAATAATAATATAATATGAACACAATAATAAGTATATAGCTCCTGTATATGTATATAATTTATCTCTCATATAGCTATATGTATAAAAACAAACTTTGGTAAATATATATATATCCCTTTTATATTGACAAAACTATAAACAAAAGAACTTGAAATACAATTTATATAAATCTGCTTATAACACACACATATATATACATACCAATATTGACTGGATTTTCTGAACAAAGGTACAACAAAAATCTGTAAGATTATATATACTGAACTTTGATTTAACAATAGGAGAACTTCATATAAAATACAAAGTGTATTGTGGAACCAAACACATCCATATACATTTTGAAGTAACACAAAAACAAAAACATATTATGTACATGTCTAACTATTTGCTATAGAAGCTCTAAACTTTAATCTGTTTTTTTATATAGGGGTAAAGAATTCAGGACAGAATTTGAGAATTTATCTGTTTTAAGAGCCTTCTTTCCTTCAGATGTGATGTTAGGATTGACAGCAACTTCAAAACCAGCTCAAATTAAAAAGTTAAAAAAGACACTTAAAATGGATGAATGTGAAATAATCAAAGCTTCTCCAAATAGAAGAAACACATTTCTTTCTGTGTACACAAGGTCATCTAGTAATAAGAGGATTCAAAGTTATGAAAACAGTTTGAAGCTTCTTGCAATAGAGTTGAACAATAAAAGAGAAAAATATCCATTACCTTTTATTTATACCAGCAGGATCAAGTATTGTGGGTATTCTTACAAATTTTTTGAATCAGTCATTAGTAACCCATTTGTTGGAAATGAATTATGTTGTAAGATAATGTTTCCATTCAGATATATTTACCGAAAATTTCCTTTTGTCCAATAGCCTCATATCACACTTGGGTAAATGTGATATAGGTCATTTGGTAAATGCTGGAATTTCAAACGGTTTTCCTACAAGTTTGAGGCAAACAGATGTAAATCTTCATTTTGTTTTTCTTTTCTCATGTGCCCTTTCAGTATTCTTAAATCCCAATTGTCACCAGTACCACGGAATGATTTACCCTCCTTTAATTTGTAGACAGCCTTATCAAGGAAATGACCACCAATAAGTTGTAGGAGATTTTCTCTAGATCTGTATGATAAACAAATTCCAAACTTGTTGAAGCGGTTTTGTTACTAAAAGAAATTTATATAATCTAAGATTTTAGTGTTTGTATATTTATATGAAATATAATGTTTATTTTTTTAAATTCAGTTTAAAAAATTTCATGACAGAACCTTTTATGATGAAATTCATTAATTCATTAATTTTGAAAATTATTGTTTTCAAAAATTTATTCCTAAAGGTACTGCTGTGAGAAATATCAACATCGCGATTATATTATATACCTCCTTACTGCAACCACCGTCAATAACCAAAACAGTATTAATCCTCTGTAAAAGGCTTAACTCGTGCCACCGAGCATTCATTAGTATTGCATAAATCAGTGCATACTTCTGTTTCAATTCAGCTTGGGTTTCTTCAATATCAACTGCCTTTCCAGAAACTGTATTGAAAATATCAATTATGAATGGACGGTTTTCTTCAGTTCTGAATAAACTTTATCTACACTGTACTCAGATAGTCCTGTGAAAGTGTTATCCAATAGTACTGACTTATTTCCCTTTCTTTTACAGAGTGTTTCACATGATGATGCAATTTCATTGCATAACAATGATGTTGCAATAGCAAGTGGTTGTTTTGTTTTTAATGAGTTCTCAAGTTTTTCGACATATTCCAATGGTTTTATTACAGTTTCATCATAATCTTCAGTATATACAGAATTCTGTTTTATTATGCAATTTTCATCTTGTTTAGGTTGTTGTACTATGTTCCTTACTTTTATTTGTTGTTGTGTTGTAAATTGTAACTGTTTACGTGAACTTATGCTGGAGCATTCTCCATAAACTGCACGTGATTGGAAACTAGTTGGTGGTAATCTTTTTATAGATAAGCTTTGCCTGAGTATCACCTGTGTTTGTTGACAGGACTGTATGAATGTCAACATGTTCTCGACACGGCTCAAACACTTTTTACAAACTGAATGAGGGAGATAGTCATCCTCCTCTATGGTGATTCCACATGTACGTGCAAATTTCAGAGACAACCTTTTCTGCTTTCCAGAAACTGAAAATATCTTAAGTAAATAATTGTTGTTCCTCTGCTCTCCACAAAGTCGACCTTTGGATTGATTTCCTCTTTCTTTCCGCAAATACACTTTCTTTGGTGTTGATTGAGACATTTACTCATGATCACTAAAAATACACCATGTAATATGTATTTTTCATTACATCTATCTCAGGAGGCAGGGAAGGAAAAAATGTTTTCTCTGAAAAATTGTAGTAACTTACTTCCACAATTTTGAGAAGCTACTAAGCTGTTGTTACACCTGCTTGGTAGGAAATAATTATGAATGATAAAGCATGATAGGAAAAAGAAAAATATTTAGCTGATATCTGTACTGCGCTGTGTGGTCAATTTTCTATCCTCGTTACCTACCCTATTTTTTTTTTCTCACAAATAACTGATAGTGAAATCAATAAAACAAATTCACCAGTACGAATATTGAGTGATAACCAATTATAATGTTACTTAATATTTATCCATCAGCTCTTGTCTTCTGAATTGGTGAAATATTTTCAATCTTCTTCCCATTTCTGGCTTTGAAACTTCTTTCTGCATTTCAACAGCCATCATTAATTTTTTTCTTTTTAAATCTCACTCGACGGTGCGGGTAATATTTTTCTTAATTTTTTAATTCCCGACAACCAATAACAAGTGAGAAACAACCGGCCTGCACCAGGGCTTTCTTCGCCGCCATCCAGAACATCGAAAAGGCAAGAAGCCCTGGGGACGAGGTTGCCACAAGCTGTTATAAGTTTAAGTGTTTGTCCAAGTGTAACATGGTTTGATATTTCCCACTGGGATATTTGTTTAAGTGTTATCCGTATTAATTTACATGTTACCCACTTACAATGAGCCTTACTTACAATGATCATTTATACAGCAATAGAGTAACACCTCCAATACACTAGATCCATTCAACATGACGGAGATTTTGTCGACTCGATACTCGATAGTTATAACTGTCACCGACTGTTATAACTGTCGGCTAATAATAGATATACATATTAATGTCGCTAATCAACCACGGTATTAAGAGTATATAGGTCAAATCAACACTTTAGTTTAACAGAACATTCATGACACTGTATTCCTCCACTTTTTTTGTCTAACCCTGGGTCCTAATTATTCATTAAAGAAGACTATAAATTAATCTATAAATTATGAAGAAAAATAAGGGTATGAAAACATATGTCGCTACATTCAGATGAAATTTCAACAAGAATCCTGAATTTACATGGATTTTCACTTGGCTACACCACACTTTTACGCAGTTATTTAAGTCTGTTCTTATAACATTGGATATCGAGATTCTGAGCAAGGAAGCGATTAGCAATGGGTGAGATTCAACTCTAGTTAGTATGTCTATCTAACGGATTGGTACCTAAACTTTTTGTTTGGAAATTTATTTTTCTTTGGAAAAACGAAGCATATCGTAACATGGACCATGCTAGCCCAGGTTAAAATAATAGTTGTGACAACAAACTGGTGACGACCCTACCTTTCCTTAAGGGAAACTGTATGTTCAAATAGAATAGTTGTGACAACAAACTGGTGACGACCCTACCTTTCCTTAAGTGAAACTGTATGTTCAAATAGAATTAATGAAGTGTACAAACATATTTTTCTGACTTGGTTAGAAAATTACCTGTATAAAAAAAATAATATATATATATATCCCAATTTTGTTTGTAAAGATAATATCTGCCTCTTAAAAGTTCCTCTTTGACGATTTTCGATCTTAATTTCCGTGATAACTTTCGAACTTCTCAAAATTGTTAAGGTTTTTGTTTATTTTGATGTTTGATAGAAGTTTTTACAGGAAAAAAAAAAGTTAAAAAGTTAATATTTACTATGAAAACATTTTAAAATTTTATAAAGATTAGAAACAAGGCGATGGATGTTGTAGGGTTAGGTTTGAAATCTATTTATATGTTCTTTCCGCTTTCTCAAGCACACATATAGTACACATATATATATTTAAGCCTAATAAAAGAACAACGCGACACATTTTCCTCTGAGGTTTCGTTTCTCTTTGTAAACCATTCAACCATCGTTAATATTCAGGGCGAATACGAGGCGATGAATGTAATGATGCAATTTATGAAAGGGTCTATTGCAATTTTATTAATCAGCCAAAAATCTCTCACTCTTTTGTTTTTTGCTTACCTCGCTTTTCCATCTGCAAAGTGCGAGATAAAAACCAAAAACTAAGCTTGGCCTAGAAATTTTGCTAAAATTAGGTTAAATATAAGGCATATGACATCATAGCTCATGCTTTGCATACAGACCCATCAGTTCCAGTTCGAGACCATTAAGAATTTCATCCCTTAAACCTTGTAAAATTGGTTAAAGGGAGCATTAGGTCTTTGTTCTTTCAGAGACTCTCTTCCGAAACGTTTGGTAATCTCAAATTGCCAGATAAAGTGTTTTGTATCGTAAAGTGTTTTGTATCGTAAGTGTTTTATTATGCCGTTAGTAGAAGTTTTTAAATCTGCCACAAAAAGCACAAATATGCAATCTATATATAACTAACATAGACTGAACAGTTGAGTAAATTATAGAAAGCTGAAACTCTTTCAAATATTTATTATCCCCACCAACACGTATAGTGCCGAGAGAAATTCCAAAATCTATAAATGTTAAGAGCAGTCGACGCAAAAGGAGGCGCAAAAGGCGCCAAAGACGCAAAAGTTTGGATTGGTTTTAAGTGAAATTTAATCTACTTGTGAATGGGCGCACCCACAGCTTCAGTAAAGCATAATCACTATCAGCCTATTTATTTTAGAATTTATTTTGATATTCATTCTTATCGTTACAAAATAATGTCGTTGTTTCTGTCAATTTATTCTCAAGATTAGTTTATACTTCTCAGCATGGCGTCGATTATAACGACTAGTTTTAGATTTTCTTTCAGAAATGGATATCAGCATCTGCATATTTTCTGCGCAATTTTTCCCACTTTATCAAATAATTTTTATAATGTTATTCTGGCTTCACAAATTAAGTTTTTCAACTATTCAAAATAGGACTGAAATTTCAAGCACAATTTCTTTCATTGAAAGTGTTAGGAAAATAATTTTGTTAATCATTGGCTTTTGTTTTTATCATTTCACAACATAAATAGAGGTGAACATGTTGTGACAACTCGTGCTTTTTCTATTGGAATTTTTTCAATAAAAAAATATTCTGTGGTAATGAATCGCATCGTTAGAGTGCGTTTACACAAAAACTGTACTGAATACAAATCGGTTTGAAATTTCGATTAGGTAGGAAGTTGTTTTTGCCTCTGGCCATTGTGCAAAATCTTCTGTGCAGGAGTGTCTTTTTATTAAGATGGCAGGCGATATTAATTTCCATTCGTATAGAAAACACTCCACCTCATAAACTTTTTGAAGATTTTCCCACTGGGTGTTGGGTAGAAAAGCCATACCAGGTTCCAAATAATTTTTTTGTTCTTGTATGTATAAACTGTACTGAAATTTTTAACCGCCTTAAGTACTTCTAGGTTTGAAATCTCAGTACGGCTTGAAAACTTGAAGATAGACGATATGACCAGTGACTCGACTGTGATGAGGTGAAAGTTACCGATCTTAAGCTGAGGAACAAGAACAAGACGAGGCGGATAACCTTCGAGTTATCGCTTCGTGTTTAAACCATAGAGTTAGCAGTTATGACGTCACAACTTCGAGTTATGACATCACAATTGTCATTTTAGTTAACTCGAGGCAGTAAAAACATAAATTCACTTTCAAGTTAGGAATTCAAGATGAGGAAACCTTTTTTTAACTCTTTTTGATAATAACAATGGATATAAAAGATAAGGCTTTAAACGTCTAAAAGTAAAGAGCATGCTAAGAGTATTCGAGCATTAGAAACGTTTGCTCTGAAGAAAATAGTTGAACGTTTTACAAGAAAACATCATTATAATAGTTAAACCTGAAAATATTATCATCATGTTGTTTACAGCAATATCAATTCAACTCCATTAAAATCGGACTAGTCAACCAAATTGGTTAAATTTGGAATTTTAAATATACAAAAGTCCAAGAACATAATAAATAGCATTTTTAGGCTTCAAGGCTACATCATAGTTGGTTCTTATTAAAAATAGAATGTGTAACCGCTGACTCCTTTTTTGTTTCTTTTTCTTTGTCCATGAAATTTATATGTGGCCTCTTCTCCGCGATTTTTATCTCTCTTAGTCAAATAGCAAGAATGTGTGGTGTAGTCAACGAATTTATTCAAAACATTTCGATCTGAAATAGAACAGACATGAAACCAGCGTTAATTGAAAACGACAACTTACTTTTCTTTCGTAGGAAATGACCTTAATTTTGTTATGTTTCAGCAGATAAATTTTGAGAGATGACGAATTCTTAAAAACTTAAGTTTGTTTGGAAACTCAGCTTTCAAATTGTTGCTTAATATTGGCACATGTTAGCATAAACTAAATAAATCAAAACAAAAGAACATGAACCGCCTTCATGAGAGATTACACAATGAAATATTTGGATAAGTATAAATGCAAACAACTTTTTACATAGAACAAATATTAAATCAATCAAAATCACATATTTTTTAATCGAAAAATTCACTGTGAATAAATCTTCTGTATGTAGTATCAGTTCAGAAAAAAGAAAAAATATGAAAACCCCAAAATTTACATGCTACTTGATATAATTTCAATGAAGGAATGCTAAACAATCAAAACAATTTAACACCAATTTACCTTAAGGGGACTAATGAATGTGGAAGAAGAGATTGTAAAAGGAATGTTTCCGAATTTGACTTGAAATTTGAATACTTAGTTTACACAATTTTTACGTCATGGCAGATCTTTTACTCCAAAGTTTGTTAATTCCAACTTCTCGTTTTCCAAACATTTCAAAACGGTTTGCATTCTTATCATATTTGTTCACCCTCTCGGATACCGTAATTTGGAACTTTGCAATTTTTTGCCATTTTGCAGCTCACATTCGCAAACTGTAATATGTAATCTTTTGTTCCACAACCAATTCCCCTTTAATTGTATTAAATTTCCGAAACTTTCTTTTATACGTCATTCGCGAAATATGCTTGATAACCAAATAGACATGAAAAATATTTTATACAGACAAAAACATTTTGGTTTATTTTCCTTTTTAAAGAACTTATCAATTAAATGTTTTCCCCCGATGCCCTTATCTCTCTGTCATTTTGTTGGTCTTGCTACAAACATTTGAGAGACGAAAATGGTCCAACTTAGGATGATGACGAAGATAATATACACGTTGCGTTTGAAAAGGTAAATAAAAGATCTATACACAACAGTCTCAAATTGGGCTTTTATTTTATACCCACTAAAATAGTTATATTTTGACTATTTATCAAAAGTAAAACTGATAATTCTTTTTAGACCATTCACAAAAAATTATACTTGATAAATTACTTGTAGAGCTCGAAAAGCTAATCAAGAAAATGTATGGGATTGTCTGTGTACGTCGAACCGTTACTGAGATATCGTCGATCAAAGATTCTAATGACGTCACATCCATCCCCAAAAATTTTTAGACCTAAATTTTTCGAAACCCCTACGCCAATATTGCACACCCAAATTGACGTCAGTTATTCCCATTTGTTTTCGAGATATTTGCCCTTAAATATTGCGTTCTATTTTGGATTGTGTGATTTTATTTTTTGTCACCCTAATATTGGAAAAGAGGAAGAGCACGGGTGGTGGGTCAAGGGGATATTGAACATGTAAAAATTTTTTACTCGGGATACTAGCTATAATACCAATCGCCATTAAAGTCACAACTCAGTTACGCACGATCTAAAATTTCAATTATAACAGTCCATACAAACATTTAGTTCCTAGTCCTTTTATTCCCACTGACCAAACTAAAAATGTTATGCACACACCTGTATTAGTAATAAGATATGTGCAACAAATTCACAAATTTATTAGCCCCGAACAATAGATGCATTGAATGTTTTCTTTGAACAGTTAACATTTTTAACTATTGATTTTAACTAAAAGATTTTACAGCTGACTCTGACAGTGTTGTGTCCTGTTGTAATTTAAGTTGTTATAACTATTCAGATACTTAACTTATAAACACGCGTTTGTACTTGGCCATAATTCCATCATTACAACGACAGCAAAACGTTGTCTCGAATTTGTTTAATCGATGTCGCAATTCAGTATTGTTTAATATCGTCGTCGATTGTTTAACTTTCAACTAAATCTTAACATTAATTCAATGGTCACTGATGTCGTCATTCAACGTTGAGACGACGTAGATGTGACGTCGGAAGGACTACGTTTTGAGGTTGATTTATCGACGTCGATATTAAGCCATATTTATGACGTCTTCGATTGTTTCATTTTCAACCAAATGATAACGTTTTTTCAACATCGACATCAATTTATTTTTAACGTTGAAACAACATGGATGGGCAGATGGGTATTTACTACCAATTGTTACAACTCTTTCATTCATTTTTGTTTCAAATTCAAAAGGACTAATATTTATATCAGTTCTCTGAAACTGAAACTGGCTGAAATTGGAATCCTGTAAAAATATTTAATAAATAAATAAATATCTCATCTGGATGCTACTGTTAAAAAGGAATTCTTCCAATGATTTTCTGCAGTGCTGGTTTAATTTAAAGTACCACAAAAAACAAAATATTCCGAAACTTAAATTCATTCATTGGAATAATCTTTCTTTTAATTCTGGGACTATTGGATCCAAAAGACATTAGTTTAACTCTCACACATGAACACATTTGTATGGATTACAGAAACTTTTTTGTGATCCACCACGAGAAGATCATCAAGAGAAAACGCATGATGATGAAATCACTTTGAAGAATTAGAATTCATAAGACAATTCCCGTAATTGAAAATTTCCTATCATCATGACATATTCTATGTTCCGGCGTTTCATCACAATTTTTATGACTGGAACCATCTAGAGGATAATCAATAGCTGTAAAGCATACAAGCATTGTTTAAGTTATTGTTTGCATCGTGAACCACAATAACCTTGATGCTAACGAAACTAAAAGTGTGCGAAAGGGGAATTCAGAAGTCATAGTAACAGGATATTTGGAGCCATCATGGCAGCCAAAGTAGCGAGATTTGATAATTTCAAGATAATTAGTGACGTACGTCGGAACACAGAATTGTACAAGAGAGACATTAAAACATTCGCGATGTGTATGAAATGAAAAGGGAATTAAACCTGATCAAAGACAATTTCTCCTCACCTTATGACGTTTATGGCTAACCTTATATATTTGTTCTGGGTTTGTGAGGTTAGAGCAGAGGCGTAGCTAAAGCTCAGTCAAAATTTGCGGAGGAGGGTTTAGTCATTTAAAGTAGAAAAGGAAAACATTGAAGTAACCTAATCGACACTTAAGACTGAAAAGGAAATATCATTATGTTGGACTCCTCCACTTTTTTGACCGACCCTGAATACGCCTATGGTGTTTATGGTGCTAACCTTATATATTTTTTCTGGGTTTGTGAGGTTAGTGTGAAGTTAGAGTCGCTATATGATTGATTTCAAATGATTTTATACATGAATTTACAGGGAGGAAACATTGCCAGTATTCTTATTGTAGAAAATTAACGGTTACTTCATTAATAATATATGAGATGCACAATTACTGGATAATGGTTGGTTAATAGGGTGTGCAATTATAGTGTAATTGAACTCTGCACTCGCGAATATTTACTGCAGAAACATGACCTCACTTAGTGTACAGTGTTGAATACTTTTTTCTGTTGTAAAGTATTATTTCGAATCAACATTCGATTGTTGTTCGAAATATTCAGAAATATGAACCTGGCTTCTCTAAACTTCAAAAGCATAAACACTTACTTTCCCTTTGTTTTTACATGACTAACTAGTAATCAATCACATGGCACTAGTTCGTGAAATAACAGTTTAAATCACTCTTAGTTAGTTAATAAAAATCTTTCAATTGTAATTAAACTGTAATTGCGCTCACGTCCATGCAATTACTAGTACTAACAAATCAGATAATCAGCTCCCAAAAACTTATTAATAAAGGCGATGTTTGCACTAACGATATTTACGAAAAGATCTATACGGATCTCATTATGTTGTGGTAAGTGGAATTACTAGTCAACACTCAACGTTGTTCTAACGTTAATTCTTAATGTTGTCCTTAATGGTTCTTTAGAATGTTATTCTAACGTTAAGATTCAACGTTAGGATAACGTAACATAACATTACAGCAACGTTGGTTGCATGTAAAATTAAGATTGCATTAACGATAGCACTTCCGTTGTGCATTAGTTAAATGTTGTGCATACAAGGTCTCGAGATCTAGGCAGATATTAAACTGATATTTTTAAGTTAATTTGTTTTTCATTTGTTTTCAATTGGGAGGGGAGGGAATAAATCGAAAGTGGGATCGAACATAATTTCTCACAAAAATTAATGTCATTATAAAAATCAATAAGAATGGTAATATTTCAGTATTCTGAAATAATGGTCCAGTTAAGGTTCAAAACTTTAGCGGAATGCTTTTACTGCGCCGTTCTGGGGAACACAAATTAAGATTGAACGTTTTTCTGCATTCTAGGCCACACTCACAATAATTAAATTACTTTAAATAACTTCATCTGTGTCATTCATACATTAACCACGATTTGTGGATAGCCTCTATTCCAATGTTTTGCGGAATCAGCCTACAACTGTGGACAAAAAATCTTGGAATTACTGTAGTAGAATATGCTGACCCTCTAGAATATATTGACCCCCCGTGGTTGACGCTTATGACCACAAGCAATAAGATTCAGTAGAACATAACAAGCAGAGTATCAAAAGTGCGAGTTAACTATGAGCGACCATTAATGATGAAGTTGCAAGTTGGACGCTATAACAGTACAACAAAGAAAATAAGCTTAGTCATGTACGACTCAACTTAGTGGCAAAGAAGAAGACACTTAAACCTTTGACTATAGTAGTGCTGAATCGCTGATGATCTCAACAAGGTTTTCCAAGATTCTTTAATGAAAAATGTATGTTTCAGAAATTGTTTCTTTTCATGATAATGAAAAGTCAAACATTTCCCCTCCCAGAATCACTATTTCTCCTTGTCACAAGTGCTTGATATCTTTTTGTAGCCACAAAAAGAAATAATTAAATCGTCAAAAGATGGTAAGATTTTTCCAGGTTTCTGTTTTTATGTGTGGCTTGTTGTTAAGTGAAAAATAATGCAGTGTCTATGTTTTTGCAATATTATTTGTTAAAGTGAATTTGAGTTTTTCACTCTCTCAGATTTGCTATATACCATATTCCTAAAATGTTGATGAAACAAGAACTGATCATAAATCATTGATTTTTCATTACAATGCAGAATAATTTCAACTAACCACATAAGACCATGTTGAAAGGTAAACTTTTTTACATTGTATAGTAGAGTTTATTGCCTTTTTAGGGAGATAGAAATTGTGCCAATGTGGTTGAACAGCAGTCGGTACCATATGTATACCTTGTGAACAAGACAAAGCGTTTGAAATAAGTTTGAAATCTGAGAGAAAATGAAAAAAAGGCAGCTTTAGAGTTGGCAAAGAGAACATATCTTAGAATCTGTAATAAACTTCCCGAAGAAAATAAATTGGGGGTAGAAATGACTTTAGAAATGACTTTCATTTTGGAAAAGATAATGTGTATGTTATAT
This sequence comes from Turritopsis rubra, assembly GCA_039566895.2. Taxonomy (NCBI): domain Eukaryota; kingdom Metazoa; phylum Cnidaria; class Hydrozoa; order Anthoathecata; family Oceaniidae; genus Turritopsis; species Turritopsis rubra. The sequence goes on from CM077622.1 coordinate 4,219,553, forward strand.
TTGGAAGTAAATCTGCAGCTGATTGTCGTCCTCTAAGAGAATTTTAGGGGTTTTTTAATGGAACGATTTCACATATACTTCCCACTGATAATGGAGAGTTCGTCACAGATTCTACACAGCTGATTCCTTTGGGATAACAACAAAAAAGTACAAAATTTGGGGAGAATTATGTGCGGTATCTATAAATTTGCTGTGCCTGAGTGCTTGCACCCTGAGTTGGCAATATCCATTTTTGATGTTAACATGCCCGAATTTACATTATGTACAGAAAATAGATGAGGGAGATTATGAGTGCTTACTGGATGCTGGAATACCCAGAAAAGACATCCAACAGGCGCAAAACATGTACAGTATGCAGTATGAAACATGTATAGTATACATGTATGAAACATGTGTAGTATGCAGTATGAAACATGTATAGTATGCATGTACGAAACATGTATAGTATGCAGTATGAAACATGTATAGTATGCAGTATAAAACATGTATAGTATGCATGTATGAAACATGTGTAGTATGCAGTATGAAACATGTATTAAAAATATCAATTATGAATGGACGGTTTTCTTCAGTTCTGAATAAACTTTATCTACACTGTACTCAGATAGTCCTGTGAAAGTGTTATCCAATAGTACTGACTTATTTCCCTTTCTTTTACAGAGTGTTTCACATGATGATGCAATTTCATTGCATAACAATGATGTTGCAATAGCAAGTGGTTGTTTTGTTTTTAATGAGTTCTCAAGTTTTTCGACATATTCCAATGGTTTTATTACAGTTTCATCATAATCTTCAGTATATACAGAATTCTGTTTTATTATGCAATTTTCATCTTGTTTAGGTTGTTGTACTATGTTCCTTACTTTTATTTGTTGTTGTGTTGTAAATTGTAACTGTTTACGTAAACTTATGCTGGAGCATTCTCCATAAACTGCACGTGATTGGAAACTAGTTGGTGGTAATCTTTTTATAGGTAAGCTTTGCCTGAGTATCACCTGTGTTTGTTGACAGGACTGTATGAATGTCAACATGTTCTCGACACGGCTCAAACACTTTTTACAAACTGAATGAGGGAGATAGTCATCCTCCTCCATGGTGATTCCACATTTACGTGCAAATTTCAGAGACAACCTTTTCTGCTTTCCAGAAACTGAAAATATCTTAAGTAAATAATTGTTGTTCCTCTGCTCTCCACAAAGTCGACATTTGGATTGATTTCCTCCTTCTTTCCGCAAATACACTTTCTTTGGTGTTCATTGAGACATTTACTCATGATCACTAAAAATACACCATGTAATATGTATTTTTCATTACATCTATCTCAGGAGGCAGGGAAGGAAAAAATGTTTTCTCTGAAAAATTGTAGTAACTTACTTCCACAATTTTGAGAAGCTACTAAGCTGTTGTTACACCTGCTTGGTAGGAAATAATTATGAATGATAAAGCATGATAGGAAAAAGAAAAATATTTAGCTGATATCTGTACTGCGCTGTGTGGTCAATTTTCTAGCCTTGTTACCTACCCTATTATTTTTTTTCTCACAAATAACTGATAGTGAAATCAATAAAACAAATTCATCAGTACGAATATTGAGTGATAGCCAATTATAATGTTACTTAATATTTATCCATCAGCTCTTGTCTTCTGAATTGGTGAAATATTTTCCATCTTCTTCCCATTTCTGGCTTTGAAACTTCTTTCTGCATTTCAACAGCCATCATTAATTTTTTTCTTTTTAAGTCTCACTCGACGGCGCGGGTAATATTTTTCTTAATTATTTATGTCCCGACAACCAATACCAAGTGAGAAACGACCGGCCTGCACCAGGGCTTTCTTCGCCGCCATCCAGAACATCGAAAAGGCAAGAAGCCCTGGGGACGAGGTTGCCACAAGCTGTTATAAGTTTAAGTGTTTGTCCAAGTGTAACATGGTTTGATATTTCCCACTGGGATATTTGTTTAAGTGTTATCTGTATTAATTTACATGTCACCCACTTACAATGAGCCTTACTTACAATGACCATTTATACAGCAATAGAGTAACACCTCCAATACACTAGATCCATTCAACATGACGGAGATTTTGTTTATAAAACATTTAAAAGAGTTTTAATATGTACATGATCGCTTCGTGAAAACTATCGTGAAATTTATGGAGAGGAGAGCAAGTTCATTAATGTTCCGCCGACTGTTATCAGTGTCGCCGAGTGTTATAACTGTCGACTCGATAGTTATAACTGTCACCGACTGTTATAACTGTCGGCTAAAAAAAGATATACAATTAATGTCGCTAATCAACCACGGTATTAAGAGTATATAGGTCAAATCAACACTTTAGTTTAATAGAGCATTCATGACACTGTATTCCTCAAAATGTGTAGAAGGATAAAAATGGGTGAGCTTATTATGCCGTTAGTAGAAGTTTTTAAATCTGCCTCAAAAAGCACAAATATGCAATCTATATATAACTAACATAGACTAAACAGTTGAGTAAATTATAGAAAGCTGAAACTCTTTCAAATATTTATTATCCCCACCAACACGTACAGTGCCGAGAGAAATTCCAAAATCTATAAATGTTAAGACCAGTCGACGAAAAAGGAGGCGCAAAAGGCGCCAAAGTGGTTTTAAGTGAAATTTAATCTACTTGTGAATGGGCGCACCCACAGCTTCAGTAAAGCATAATCACTATCAGCCCATTTATTTTAGAATTTATTTTGATATTCATTCTTATCGTTACAAAATAATGTCGTTGTTTCTGTCAATTTATTCTCAAGATTAGTTTATACTTCTCAGCATGGCGTCGATTATAACGACTAGTTTTAGATTTTCTTTCAGAAATGGATATCAGCATCTGCATATTTTCTGCGCAATTTTTCCCACTTTATCAAATAATTTTTATAATGTTATTCTGGCTTCACAAATTAAGTTTTTCAACTATTCAAAATAAGACTGAAATTTCGAGCACAGTTTCTTTCATTGAAAGTGTTAGGAAAATAATTTTGTTAATCATTGGCTTTTGTTTTTATCATTTCATAACATAAATAGAGCTGAACATGTTGTGACAACTCGTGCTTTTTCTATTGGAAGTGATCATTCTCCCCCCCGAGTCATGTCAGCAACTATAACAGTGTGAATCAATCCACTATAAATGCTGGACCTCCTACGCAGGACCCTCACTGATAACAGTTCCATCAGAACTAAAGAAGCTATCTTGGGTAAACATTAGCAATAAAAAAATATTCTGTTGTAATGAATCGCATAGTTAGAGTGCATGTATAGTATGCAGCATGAAACATGTGTAGTATGCAGCATGAAACATGTGTAGTATGCAGCATGAAACATGTGTAGTATGCAGTATGAAACATGTGTAGTATGCAGTATGAAACATGTGTAGTATGCAGTATGAAACATGTATAGTATGCAGTATGAAACATGTATGGTATGCATGTATGAAACATGTATAGTATGCAGTATGAAACATGTGTAGTATGCAGTATGAAACATGTGTAGTATGCAGTATGAAACATGTGTAGTATGCACTATGAAACATGTATAGTATGCAGAATGAAACATGTATAGTATGCATGTATGAAACATGTATAGTATGCAGTATGAAACATGTGTAGTATGCAATATGAAACATGTGTAGTATGCAGTATGAAACATGTGTAGTATGCATGTATGAAACATGTATAGTATGCAGTATGAAACATGTGTAGTATGCTGTATGAAACATGTATATATGCATGTACAGTATAGTATATATGCAGTATGCCACCTATTCTCCATTTTTGGTTTACTTTAATTTGTCCTCATTTTTATGCCTGTTTGTGATTATGAAAGTTCAAATTATAAGCGGGCATATTTTTGACAGTGGACTGAAAATTCAAACTAAGCATAGTCGCCTCAGAGCTAACATTATAGAGAGAAGCGGCTGGCATTTTGCCAACATTTCAAAGTATTTGTCAATGTATTTTGTTTTTTCCTTATTGTTTGCTTGTTCTCCATTTATACTTCTTGTGACAGTTCACGAAAACTCGTTTCCGACAATTAGTTCAAAATGTTTCCGTGAGAACGATGTGAGGTATTTCAAGTAGCCGTTGTTTATTTCGTTTAAGGTTGTTGGCAACGCCAAAAAAAACATTAATGATCCGTCATCTAAAAGGATAAACGAGAATTGGATTTAAAGAACATTTAGTCATTTTTAACTACTCATTTGAAGGCGAATTTGGATCAACCCTTCGACTATCGGAAAATGATGCGATATTAGAATTGGAGTTCTTGGTACGCGATTTGGCCGAAGGGAAAATAGATGATATTAGATTAAAGGATATACTGATTTTCATCACGAGTTATGATCACTTCCCTCTTTATGGGTTCGAGAAAGATATTGACGTATCGTTTGTGCAAAATGACCTGCTACCCACATCTCAACATTTCAACTCAATTCCATCAATATTTTTTGAGATATCCTTTGCAGGAATTCAGAAATACAATTTCTGAGAAATTTAGGTTTAAACAAATATAAGGCCTTTTCAAGCCCGTTCACGACTTCTTGCTAGAAAGACATAAAAATAATTTTCTCAAAACTTTGTAAAAGCTCACATCTCATATTTTGACATTTTGGAGGGGATATCCACCTTAATGTATAACAAAATATTATTTCAATATTTTGATTAAATATACTTATACGTGCTATCTTATTATGGAGCATAGATTTTTGAGACTGGTGAAGGGTAACATTTTCTGATTTTTTTATAACTTAGTCGTTTAAAAGAATTTCTACAGGCTCATTGTATGATTTTCCAGGAACTATCAGCTTACACTTTTCAGCGTTTAATTGCAGACTGTTGCTGGAAAACCATTTACCTACAGAAGTGAAGCACTGCTCCAGACGTTGTTTTACCTAAGAAATACAATCAATAGACGTATAAAACGTATTGTCATCGGGAAAATTGCAAATATTGACCGAGTCGTTAAAATTACACAATAAATCATTTAAATAAATATGGAGTGGACCTAATATCGATCCTTGTGGAACACTTATTAAAATGTCTAGCCAAGTACTGCTGGTTCCATTCAAGTTGAAAATATGGTAGAAGGGTGTTTTTCAATTACAAGTTGTTAGTTATCGTAACGTGAACATACGCCCACTACCCGACTTTCTAACACTATTATTGTTTATTGATATTAAATTTCTGCTACTTATGTGTAGCATATTATACCTTTCAACCAACCACTAATTACCAAATAACGTTATTTTTGCTTGAGATTTATCGAATAAAAAAATAAATCCTCTTTTTGGCATTACTTATCAGAAGTATTAAATACGCCAATCTGCGGTCGTTGATTGCAAACACAATGTTCAGAAGTAAAGTAAAACGTTTCAATATTTAAATCTATACAACAGGCTTATTTTGAACAGTTTCAATTTGTTGATTTTTGCACAAAATGTGTTTTTAGAACCATAGGTAATTTGATGCTTTTCAGTCTCCATCGGATGAAAATCGATAAAAACATTTATGTTTCCAATTAGTGGCAACACGGAGTTGATAAGACTAGTAACCAATCAGCAAAGTAAAGACCTGATGAAACTGAACGTTCATGATTATCTTTCGCTCTTTTTCTCAATTTTCTCTTGCAATCGCCCGAACAAAAAAATGTGGGGATGATGTACAGAAATGAGGAAAAGAACGTTCCCTTAGACTTAACTAAGCGTCAGTGATGTTAAAAAATAAACGAAACGTTTCTAAACATTATGAACCATTAGTGAACGGCTGAAAAACTGGAGTTAAACGAAGGGGAGACATTATCCCATTGTGAACCCATCTCAATTTTAGCCATATAGGCGTTATCTAAGACGCAAACCTATTCTAAAAACGACAAAAAAGGATGGAACGAATGGGAAAATGTCTCCCTTTCGAAAAACTGAACATACTGACACAACATTCTATAGATTTTAATCAAGTTAAGCGGGGGTTGTGTACAAAACTATATCATGAGCTGTTGGAAACTTTTCAAGAACTTCCCAGTGGGTAAAATCTTCAAAAAATCTCTGTGAAGGAGTGTTTGTTTATTGAAACAGCCGGTTACCCAGTTGACACAGGGACGTCCCGGGGACGTCAAAAGTGAAGTCTAATCCGTCCGCTCGAATAGGATTTTAATCAACAGGGATTTTAATAAGTCCAACAGGGACTTGAAGAGGACGTCCACAATGGTACGTGGACGAGAGGTGGGCGAGAAGACGTCCACCGGACGTCTGAAGGACGGATACGTGCCCACTGAGTATATTGTTTTTCATTCCTATAGAAAACACTCCTCCTCATATACTTTTGGTTTTGATATTGTTATTGTGTTTACTGGAGGGAGGCGTCTGAAAGAGGGAAGCATTCGTGAATATTCCACAAGGAAGAGATTATAACTGACTTTTTCAGAAAACAAAATTAAGCCTATGTTTTCCATAAAAGAATTATGTTATGAAGTCTTGAGACATCGAGACATCTAGCACTTATTTGTAAGAGAATCTCATCCAAGAAACAACGTCAAAACGCTTTCCAAGTTCATCCATCTATATTTTCCAGCTTTCTGTTCATTTTACAATCTATCGACTGACACTGACACTGCTCTACCACTCGGATGATCTTGATTCTATTCAATGAACCTAGAGTGCAAATCAACTTCACTTCCCGGTTTTTAAAAGCTATTGGTTTACACACACTGCAATCTTCAATGACACCAGCATATAGGTACTATTGAAGACAGTAAGCACAGATGAGCGACAAAACCCAAAGCAAATGTTGTTGGTGATATTAACAGGAGCACAATTTTTCCGTGTGATGGTCATATTGAAAGGTCTTGTCTTGCAGTATTCTTTCCTAATGTGATGGTTGAAATTATCACCACAAGCATTGTGACTTTGCTTTAACTCATATCGAGCAAAATGCATCGTCACAATGATAAAAATAACCTGAATCAAGTTGATTAAAATCATTCTAAAAAAAATAAAAAGAATGGAAATTTGATGCCAATTAATCACATTTGCCCTCTGACCTATCAACAAAGTATCATTATGCATCTGACGTGGCCGAAATAAAAGTTGATGTAACAAAGTTACTTCAAAATAATGAAAATCTCCATTTATTTAAAGGTAGCAATTTTTTTCTATTGGTGACAAGTAGGACAGAATCATTATTTTCATTGATGGTTAATAATGTTGAAATAAATTAATAAATAAATAGTTATCAGTGGGCAAAATCTTTAAAAAGTGTCTACGGAGAAGTGTTTTCTATAGGAATGGCAACCAATATCGTCTACTGTTTCAATAAAAGAACACTCCTCCACAGAGACTTTTTGAAGATTTTGCCCGCTGGGTTATCAGTCTTGTACACGTGCAAATACTTGCAATGAAATTTACAGATGTAAGTCTTGGATAAATGTCATAATCAACAATAAATGTTGCAACTCCAACAATAAATCTCGCCACAATAAAAGTCGCAAAAATAGTTATGAAAATCTTACGAGTAGCTGCAAGGGTATTTAGCGCTAAAGAAAAGAAATATCATTTCTAGTGTTTTCTTTGGGTCTAATTACAGCGCGTGTTTTCTTCGGCATCTACTTTGTTATTCTACTGTTCCGTGGTTTATCTCAAAATTGTTTTGAAAATTTGGTATGTTGAGCATCTCCTCAGTTTATCTAATCTTCAAAGGAAAAGAGATGTTTTTATATTTATTATTAATTAATGTTGTTTTGATATTGTATTTCATATCTTACATCCCTTTGAACGTAAATTAGGTTTTCTTAATCAATAAAAGAACTTGAAAAACATTTAAAATGGAAGCAGTAAGTAAGAACTGTTGACCTCAACCCTTACTGTTGATTTCAAGAACAAGATTCTTATCATTTAACCCATTTTCAGTTTTCATACACCTAACGTACATGAAAAGATTGTCTTGTAAATTGCCCTGCATTTACAACGGACTTGGAGAGCAGATCATTTCCCCTTGAAATGAAGTAAGACATGCGGAAGCGATCTAAATTACGGCTTTCACAGATGTTTACAATGCTGTTTACTATTTCCTAGGGACAGCAGTGTTAAAAGAGAAAAAAATTGTTTGGGCATTGTGGCTAAATGACATTTCTAAGACTAAGTTCATTGATTTTAAATGTAATCGTCAACAAATAGCAATTGTTTGAAAATATTTCACATTTCTAAAAACACAATTAGAAAATTTCAGATTCAAAGCTTTGTTGCAAAGCGCGGTTAGAAGGACATAAATGTCTTTCTTTGATAGTGATCAATAATTTTTTCAAAGAAATGATTTATTTTATTTCTGTGACTACTACTTGCTAAGCAATGTTTTTGTTAAACAACTTTAAAGCAAGTTCAAAATTTCCATTATTCATAGAAAAGGAGTAATAGTAAAGTAAAGTTTATAGTTAAAGTATAAAGTTTAAAGTCATAGTAAAGAGTTTATTTCAAAACCTCCATCTTCCTTATCGGTAAAAACTTAGTCAGAAAATTTATTTTTTACTAAACGAAGTTTTTGCTTCTAAGTCCTGACACCGTTGTCATGGTAAATGAGCCGAAAGTTTTACATTTCTTTTTTACTTTTCTTTGCTTGAAAAATGAATGGAGATTAACTCTTTGTTTCAAAAGTATACAGAAGTAATTGTTGTCACGAAAATATAACTTTGATTTTCTCAGAGAAATTTTTCAAAGGGAATGACTGAACGTTTTTAGTTACCGTCTCAAATGTGTTTACGTAATCACTTCGCAGATTGCACAAATCGAAAGCTATATCACGTGCGGTGTCTGGACAATTCCCTCCTGGAAAATATTGCCCCCAGATGATTCTCCCTGATAAATTGCCCCGCTGAGCATTAAACCTCGGACAATATCCGTTCGGACAATTGCCCCCAGCTTTAGTAGGAAAATTTTTGCAGCAGCAGATCTAGGGTATGTCAAAATTGTGGAGTAGCACATAAACCTAATATCTATTTTCAGTTTGTATTTCCAATGGGATTACTTACGTTTTTCTTTTATGGTTTAATTGCTAACATTCTCCTCCTCTGACGTGATATGCGTGATTTATTATATACGTTGATATTAATGTTAATATCTATATACTAATAGCGAGTTGTGCATAACAAATTTAGTTCGGTCATTGTGAATAAAAAGACTGGGAACGAAATGTTCGTATGGACTGTGATCTAGTGATATTTTAGGTCGTGCGTAACTGAGTTGTGACTTTAATGGCGATTAGTATTATAGGAGTAGCGCGACGTCAGTGGGCACATTGCATTGTGCCCTAAATAGAACGCGATTTTTAATTGACGTCACTTTGGGCGTGCGATATTGGCGATGGAGCGACGAAAGATTTGGGTCTAAAACTTTTTCGGGATACTAGTCTTCTTATACTAATACTAAATCTTGCCGTTTTCTTACCTAACTTTGAAAGAAAGAACTTTTGGAAACTTTTCTCGGGAAGTTCGTCAATGGATGTTTGTTTTTTTTCGTATTAGTATAGGGGGAATCTCCCATTAGGGGAATCTCAAGCTCCATCTTACGGGGTTTTATTACTTCGTGCAGCGTTGTGCCTTAAAGAAGACATCATAAAGCCGCCTGGAGGAGAACGCAATGCAATGTTTCTCGCGTTCGAAAGTTCATCAAATTTTCTCAACGTTCATTTCTTTAAACGAGAAATGAAGACGCTGTGTGTAAATTTTTTTGTTTTGTTTTTAAAAAAAAAACTATATCCAACGCTTTAAGTTCAGTAATAAAGAATAACCACATTGATAAGTATCAGGAACTATTCCATCCGACGAGATAGTCGATGTAGACCTGTTATGTGTTCGTGTTATTAGTTTATTATTTTCTACCGATTTCTATTTATTTTTTTAATGTGTTTGAACGTAGTTTTTTCGTATCAGTTAGTTTTGACTACTATACTGAAATGTGTAGCTAGCAGTTTATTTGGTATTTCATTGTAGTATGTGGTTTGTGATTATTAAGGTTCGCTATTAGAGAAACGAAGGTAGCGAGATCATTATTATATTGTTTTGATAGTGTTTGATCGATATCTTTTTGTTTTAGATTAGAAAATTGAATAGTATAGATGAATGTAATACAAGAAGAGAATGTGGAAAATCATTGTTATATACATATATACATGGTTTTTGTATCATGATGCACAAGTGGAGTTTTGGGTTTTGACATTTCCACAATTCATAGCAGAATAATGATTTGAAAGATAAAAAGTCTGAGAAGGTATTGTTTTTGTTAGCTTTAGTTAATAGGGAAATTTGAAGGTATTTTCTTATATATGAGAAGTTTATCGTGGTTAGGTAGGAGTATCCATTGATTACGTAGGATTATACGTTGTATTGTCTCTTTTTTAAATCTCTAAACATTGGAATTTTAGCTTTTAGTTTAACTGTACAACTTTAGAAATCTCTAAATAGGCCAGATAGCACTGGAAAGTAGGTATTAATAGCATTCTTTGAATGATCGATCCAAAATATTTATACAAAATTGTGTGTTAAATATGGTATAATTCCAACATGGATAAACACAACAATTTTTGTAAATACACAGACTTATCATTGCAGTATTGCGTGTAAAAACAATTTATGGAGAAAAACTGTAAAATGTTTTTACACGCTACACTAGTTATCTATTTAATTGCATGTTCTCATGCTAAATTCTGTTACAGATACTTATAAAATATTTTTAAGTAAAAAAAGGACATAGGATTAGAAAGAGCAAAAAAAAATTATCTTTCATTTGGTGTAAAAACCGAAAAAATAAGCGAAAAAAACAAAAGATATGCTTCCTAAAAGTAAGCTTTTTTCCTTTTTTTTTTTTTTTTTTAAGTCTCTTTGGTATATTACTAATCGTGGTAATTTCTATTATATTGCTATTTTATTGTTGACTCTAGTTGGTTGTGTAAGTAGAGAGTTTTTTTTTTTGCTGTTGTTTTTTTTTTTTTTTTAACCTTGTTTTATATTTGTTACTCTTCATTACTTATTCATATTGAGTCGTAGTACTTAGGTTTTATTATATGCACTTCTCAATGCTTAGCTTATTCTAATTTGATGACTATCACTCACCCTGATACAGGACATAGTGTTCACTATCGGTCATTAATATCGGATCTTAACTCTTTGAATTTAAGTCCTAATTCCCAAGACTTTGATCAATCTCTACTTAAAAATACAGATTGCAAAAATTCCTCTCGAAAACATGAGTCTGTGTTTGCAGAAATTTCTTTTACGCAGAGATCAAACTTTATTGTTGGCTTGTATCTGGGACACCCTGGCATATCAATTGATAAATCTAAAATTTTCTTTAGCCTCTTTTACAACTAGTAAGCAGGGAGAACAAGACCTTAATCTTGCTAGGAGACTTTAATATTGATCTCCTGAAGTATAGCACCAAACAGGATGTATCTAGCTTTTTAGATATTCTTGGTTCACATTTAATCTTAACCACAAGAACAACAAAGAATAGCAAAACTCTTATTGATAACATCTTCTCTACCATGACTGGAGGTAATTGCACTTCAGGGAATCTTTTACATACTAAATCAGATCACTTATCTCAATTTTTGATAATCTCGTCCAGTGAAATTCACTGTAATGATGGAAACAATTCCAAGTTTTTCTACAACTAGTCCAAGTTTAACCAGGAAAAGTTTGTTGAGGATTTTCGGGCTTTGGACTGGCAAAATATTCTTAATATAGAAGATCAAAATGTCAACACCTCTTTTGATGCTTTTAATCATAAAGTCAATAAACTCGTAGATCTATATTTACTAAACCGTGTATTGACCTGTAAACAGATACAATCCCAAAATCCTTGGATTACTACTGCGATTTTGAAATCAATGTCTAAGCGCAATTTATTCTTTCGTAAATTTATGAGGCCAAAATCACTCCAGTCTAAAGCTTTTTATCATGATCTTTTTAAATGTTATCGTCACAAAATTGTCTCATTATGTAGGCACAGTAGAGTTTACCTACTGCGCTGATTTTATAAGGTTCAAGATTACTGAAAGTGACAAGCATTTTTCATCCTTTTTGAAACATCCTAATCCTAATACCATATTTCTCACACCTGCTTCACCAAATGAAGTTTCTAATTTAATTTCTATATTACCAACTAATAAAGCATCTTGACCTTACAGTATCCCAACTAGAATTTTGAAACTTGTATGTTCTGAAATCTCAACCCCTGAGCTGATATTATCAATCTCTCTTTTTCAACGGAACAATTCTCCGAAACATTAAAATCAGCTAAAATTATCCCTGTTTGGGCTCTCCCCTAGATCCTTCTAATTATCGGCCAATCTCTTTTCTATCAAATATCGACAAATTAATCGAAAAACTCATGTATTTACACCTTATTTCGGAAAAACACAGAATCATCTATTCTCGACAATTAGGTTTTCGTAAATCCCACTCGACTAATCATGATATTATTACTATAGTTGAACGGGTAAGGCAATGTCTTGATAAAGGTCAAATCGCAGTTTGTGTTTTCGTTGATCTACTAAAGGCGTTTGATACTGTGGACCACAAAATTTTACGTCATAAATACAATCATTATGGTATAAGAGGTGATGCAAACCGTTGGTCTCCTATCTTTCCTCGCGCCTTCAATTTGTCTTTATTATCATTTCAAACTCTGATTATAAATGTGTCCGCCATGGTGTTCCTCAAGGCTCGGTCCTAGGACATCTATTGTTCTTAATTTACCTAAATGACCTACATTTTGCACTAGAATCTTCGGAGGTTACACATTTTGCAGGCGATACTAACCTATTTCAGTTTGGAAATCTTCTGGAATGTAACAGTTGAAGTATAAGTTCACTTGAGTAGTTGGCTAGATGCTAACAAAATTCCTTTAAACACAGCAAAAACGGAGTACATTCTTTTTAAAAGTAGACACAAATGTACTAACTCTGAGCTTCAAATTATTCTAAATGGTTATAGGCTTAAAATTAGTTCCAGTATCAAATACCTTGGTGCCTACTTAGATGAGCACCTAACTTGGGAACACCATATCTCTAGTCTGTCCAATAAACTTAGGAGGGCTAATAGTGCAATATATTAAATTCGTCATTATGTTCCTTTTGACATCCTAATTGATGTTTACCATGCTATCTTTGGTTCACATTTGAGGTACGCGTGCCAACGTTGGGGTCAATGTGAAACTGTTATTACTCTTCGAGCACTCGTGCACTCCAGATTAATTTCTTCTCTTAGATCTTCATCCTCTTCAAGTTTCTTTAACCTTAAAATTCTGCGTATATTCGATCTTGTCAAGGTTCTTAATATAATAATTGTTCATCAATTCCTGAATTCTCAACTTCCTTCTGATCTTCTCAATACTTTCAATTTCAAAATGATTGATCATATCTATACTACACGTAGTCAAGCTCTTGGTCTGTTAAACCAGCCGAAAGTGAACACTAAAATGTATGGCATGAATTCTGTGTGTAAGCAGGGAATCTTTCAGTGTAACACTCTTCAAAAGCTAAATATTAACCCCCAACTTTCATCTTTGACATTGAAAAAAGTACAATCTATTGTTACTTCTCATTTTTTAAGCCAATATACATGCATATACATGCATATACATATACATGCATATAATTACCGCATGATTTTATGCTTGATTGTTTCATTTGATTTGATTTATTTTTATTTATTTATTTATTTTTCCATAGGTGGCCATCACCTCTTGGTATTGTTCTCTCTCTGTGTCTCTGTGTCTCTGTGTCTCCGTCATTTTGCAAAAATTAATATTACTGTTAATATATATTAGAAAAAATGAATTCACATTTTACGAGCGCCTGCTACAGAAATCGTAACTTCTTAAAGATGGCCTTACTGCTCAACATACTTCTGAGTTGTCTCTTTGTCCGAGGAAATGCTGAAAAAAGTTACCCTATAAAATCAAAGGACCAAAATCATTTGGCGATAAAATTGCAATCATTGGAGCTGGTCCGTCTGGTATTCATATGGCTTACTTGCTCAAACAAAAAGGTTTCATTAACGTTCATATCTTGGAAAAGTCATCGAGAATTGGAGGCAAAGTTCACACAGTCTATCATCGAAACACACCGCTGAATTTCGGGGCGATCGAATTCGCAACCCATTTTAGATATGTTTACGAACTGGTGAAAAAGTTTTTGCCAAATCAGTTGGCAGAAATGACGACCCGGACTATTTGGTATCATAACTGGTCAATGCCCGAGACATTTAAAGCTAACTTGTACTATATACGAATCGTATTAGAAGGAAAATACAAAAACATGGACAATGACAGTATTTATGCTGAGTTTATGAAGTACGATGTAATATTTGAAGAAATCTTTGGCAAATTTGAAGGTGCTGTTTTCCCAAAACAAAAGGTAACATCTATGGGTTTTTTTATATGTTTGATAAAAGTTGTAAACTTGATATGAAATATTGTTCACGTAAGTTAGATTTTTATTCTCTTATTTAGAATATTGAATTAATCAAAGGAACATTTTATGACTATCTGGCGAGAAACAATCTGACAGTACTTCTTCCATATTTTCATTCCATGTCTCAAACATACGGTTACAATTATGTAGATCAAATGTCAGCATTTTATGGTTTAGTATGGAATAACATTCATTCTGTTCCCTTTGATCCCTCAAAAGGTAAGCTCGTCTGTATTCCTATAAATCTCAATGAAATCTGTGTACTGCAGTAAACTATGCGGCATCATTTTTACTTATCGTTTTCATTATATCGCTGAAACATTAAAACGTTTACAACGATACAAGTGTTACAAAGAATTGGCAGGAATTTGGGAGCTTGGAGTTTGTGGTTCGGTCCTTTGATAACAAGAAGTCACACAGGGCTGTCATACGGAGCAATCATAATGTTGTTATTTTCTAATTCAATCTTCAACTGAAAATAACTTTCTTTATTTACATCAGTAAACAGATACAACAAATGAGAATAAGTAGTGGAGTGGATAAATTACCAGCTAACCGAATTTAATATTCATTACATTATAACTTTTTTTTAGTGTAGCTACTTATAAAATACACTTCGAAACGATGAATGCCATGATTTTCCGTCCCACTACAGTCTAATATTTCATGTCGTTTTGCTCCGGGAATCAAGGAATTCCTTTACCACTTAAAAAAAACGTGATTGTTGGAACACCTTTCTTCTTTCCTGATTCTGACGATATTTACGTTATAAATCGGTTTTTCTTATTTAGTTACATCGTACATGTTTAAATGCGGATACCAGAAGTTATGGCAACTTACTGTGGAAAAAGAGCGTTTATGCGTCACATTTAACGTCGATATTCGGAAGGTTTATCGAGAGTACAAGGATGGCAATCCCAAAGTCTGGTTATACATGGCTACAGGTAACAAACCTGCTAAGTGGGAGCATTTTAACTTTTTAATCTGGAGTCCTGAGATGCAAACGAGCATGAAACGATGGGTTAATAAAATTCCTCTTGAAAGGGAACTTTTAAGTAGAACTATCCCTACTTTTTATACAGTAAGTATTGTGGACTCAAAAGATGAACTACATGGACTCTACCCAATGAATATTTTCCCTGAAAACATGATAGAGGAAGGTGATGGAAGAGTACATACCATGATTGATTCGTATTCTATAATACACAACTACACTGGACCAAAGTACCAGTCAGTTCAATATCCCTTGGCTGATGACAACAAACCGATGACAACTTATCTTATATATCAACAGAGCATACCAAGAAGATCTGACGAAGAACTGATGCAGTTGATTAGAATCCATTTCAAACATATGTCTGCAAGCAGCATAAAGATTGTGAACAGTAAGACATGGCGGTATTTCCCACGCTATTCTGTTAGTGATATAGAGAATGGAATCATCTGGAAAATCATAGAAATGCAAGGTAAATATGTCATGTGGTACATTGGATCGTCGGTATATTTCGAATGTGTTCACTATGTAACCAGTTACAACGCATTCCTTGTTGAAAATATGAAAATGCCAGTTGAATGATTTAGTTAGACAATATTTTAATAGTATTGTTAGTCAAGATAAATCTTTACAAATTTCAAGCCTCAGTCATTTCTCATTTCGATGCTTTACTCCGATACGCTTCAAAAGCAACCTATCAGTCCCATTTGGAGCCATCGACCGACTGCACACTGGCCTTCGGGCAAGTTAGAGCAATGCTATACATATCTCTGGCGATAAGTCAACTTCCTAGTTGCAAGTTTGCGGGCAGAATAGCCAACCACTATGATTATCATTTTCTTCCGACGATAACGAACATCAAGAAGAGTATCAACAGCAAACAAATTCCTTCTCCTCTCCGTACACCTCCGGTGTCACGCATTAAAAGTAAAAAAAGACTATAATATAATGTATCAGTAGCTACGTGTCAGTACGTGTCAGTAAGTGTCAGTACGTGTCAGTACAGTACAGCCCAAAAAAATCTTAACGTGCTGTCGTTACATAATTAGCCACCTTACGGAACAAGACGTGGGAGAGCAGACAACGTCGATGCAGTTATTTTTTTTTTCGATGTACGTATGCGTAATTAGGGTGATTCCCCGTTTAAAAGGTTTTCTGTTTTCGTCGACTCCGTGTAAAATGTTAGTTTGAAGTCAGGCGCGGATAGAGGGTTAGTCAAGTAATTCGCATTGACTAACATCTTTTTTGCAGAAAAAAATTAATTTAATAATCAATCAATCCATTCCCAGTTTCTCTTCTATTTTCCCTGTTAAATCGGTATCGTAATATTTTATTCCGAGAGCGTTTACGGCCAAATTTCTTAGTCAACTGGAAAGTAAGTTGTTTTTTTCAATTTCATAAATCCGTGCGGAAGATCTCGACTAATTTCAAGGAAACGTCTTATTCGGGGGTACTTTGGATTAATGTTTACCGATATTTTAGACTGTAAAATCATTTAAATTCACCCCTGTCTATACAAACTGAATCACTCTTCCGACTAACTTGACCTCGTTTTACGTCAGCCGATGGAAAAAATTTACAATTGCACCTTGATAGTTATCCATAGCTCAGACAAGTCGGTCACTTGAATTTCTCCAAGTTAGGAGCAAGTTAGTCGAAAATTTTCTAATGATCAGGATAACTCAATGGTTGGGTACACCTAATGACTTGAGTAATCCTGATAAAAAAAATGATGTAAAATATTAAAAGTTTAACTATTTTATTGGTACTTGAAGCTGTCCTTTTCCGTCATTCACGCTTGGTTACATAGACAACATGCCGGGTCTGTTAGGGATACTTCTCATGTTATATGCTCAACATCTCAACCCAAATTTCCCCAAATTCTCTTGTAGTCAACAATCACAACAACAACAACAACAACAACAACAACAACTGTTCATGCAATACATTTGGTTCATTTATATTGTGTGTTTTGTTTCTCACTGGGAACCCAACAATTAAAACTTCTTTAAGATTTAATTGTTCGACTGACTAAAAGGATAATAGTTAATTACAAGCTTATACCCTGTTCGTTGCTTGTCCGTTAACTCGTTTTCGGTTTCGTACTATTTACATGTGGAGTCACTGGCGCGGCATTCACTTGTCCGTAAACTTGCTTCGTTTTCGTGCTGTGTACGTTCGTAATATGTCTGTCCATGCCCGGCCATCTTTCTAATAAGTGGATGAGCCTAGGCATGCTGATGAGCCTTGATATTAGGCGAAACAGACAAAAATTTGATGTCTGTTTACAATTAATTGTGTTGTAAAAACTTTGTTATTTTGTTGCGTATTGCCTCGTCCCTTCAAACGAAACCAAGAGACTTTTCAACCAAAACGTTTTTTATAAACGCATCTTGCTAAACAAACACACTCTCTTATGAAGATAAGATTTTAGTTGATTTTAGTGTATAAATTACCCAAATTGTGAAAATTGTTCGGGACTTCGCTCCATACCCCACTTGGGAGGTTAACAGCTGCGCTCCGCAAAGCATTTTGGGCGCTTCGCGACTAACTCTTTTAAACCCTGTATCCGCGCCTGACCCCTATTGAAAACGTAAGCTGTAGTCCAGGTCGAAATTTCAAATAAGCGCCTCGGGCATTTAACAGTCATTTTTGGTAAGCCATAATTCTAATATCTTAATAAGAAATATAAAAAAATGTGTAGAAATATGCTAAAAATGACTCCCTATGCAGAGCTATCGGAAACTGTTTTGATGAGAGGGCTGGATAATTAAGGTAAAATAAAGGCAAATCGAATCGAAATTTCTGCAACGTCTTCTTTCTTGTCCCTCCCTAATATTACTTTTCAGAAGCGTAGCTAGAGCTCAGTCAAAAATTTGTGGAGGAGATTTAAGTCGTTTAAAGAAGAAAAGGAAAACGTGCAAGTAACCTAATCGACACTTAAAGACTGAAAAGAAATATCATAACGTTGGACTCCTCCACTTTTTTCTACAGAGTCTACACAAATAACAACAAGAAGCTAAGATGAAAGGATGTTTAGATTTCTCAAGGAAAAAGATTTCTTACCTTGATTGTTCTTTGTATTCTGCAAATTTTGAAGAAAAAAAACTTCTACAACTTCCTCCTGTGGTTCGTGTTAGTATAAGTTCTAATCACCTGCATCTGAACAGAGACATTTATAAACATAATGACAATCTATTTATAGCTTAGATGAATAGCCTATATTTATATATTCAGCCATAGAAATATGATTCAGACGCAGAAAATGAATAGCACTGTGATTACCTTTTCATGAATGAAGCAATGTGCGGTTTTCGCATTGGTATTAGTACTTTTTAGGTTCAAAGCAGTTTTCACACTTGAGGCTTGATCTTTTAATGGTTTTTAGACTTTTTAGGCAGAAATGTTCTTATGATGTTCTTATTAAAACAAAGTGTGTAAATGAACAAATTTAAGCAACATCAACGTGTTTTCTGCATAGGCCAGGTGTATGACAGCCTGGAGAATAAAATCACAAACTACTCTTGTAAACTTCGGGTTTTCAATGAAAAAAGCGCTTCTCTGCATGTATGTAACTTAGCTAACGAGATTGTGAGTATCTTTACCGCTGTTTTTCTCCTTAGGATATTTCTTTTTTTAATTTAAAAAATTATTTTATGTATCTATGGTTACAGCTCATGCATGTATATTTCTTTTGTTTTAAACAAAAATTTTCTGGGGTTTCTTAATTAAACCTGGTTCACACTTAAGAATCTTTCTTAAATACAATTGTGTTGTCCGTGTAACTTAGGCTTTTTGGAAGACGATGGTTTGAAATTGCTTTAAAACTTTTATACTTAATGTATTTCTCTAATTTTCCAACTTACATAAAACGTTTTGTTTTGTACAATTGTAAAAGATACTTTGGAACTTAAAGTAAATTGAAAAACCATATATTCTGTGTTCTGGTGTTTTGTCACAACTTTTATGACTGGCATCATCTAGAGGATAATCAATACCTGTAAAATATACAAGCTTTGTTTTATTAATTATGTGCATTATCTGAACCAAAACTAATAGTGTGCGAAAGGGGAATATATAAGTCATAGCAACAGGATATTTTAAACCATCATGGCAGCCAAAGTAGCGAGATTTAATTATTTCAAAATAATATGTGACGTAAGACGGGACACAAAATAGAAATACATGTGGAAAGACCTCTCAATTCAATAACGCCCGCTGATCCCTAGTCGACATCGTTTATGGTTAGAACTAGGACAGTATCTGATCGTCTTCGATCCTCTAACTTTCGTTCTCGATTAATGAAAACACTCTTGGCAAGTGCTTTCGCAGTTGTTCGTCTTTCGTAAATCCAAGAATTTCACCTCTGACAACGAAATACGGATGCCCTCAAGTGTCCCTCTTAATCATTACTTCGGTCCTAGAAACCAACAAAATAGGACTCAATTCAATTCATATCGGCTATAAACAAATTCGCTCTTTCATATTCCTTTCATGTTTTTTTCGCAATATTCGATGCACATAGTGCAACGAAGATAATAAAAAGCATTCTTCAATATTTCTAGTTATGTTCTGTGCAATTCTACTGAACTATTTTTGGTTCTATCTATCTTTTAATTAGCAATCCTTACAGACACTCTGCTCTGGTAATCTGTTACCAGAACTTTCTCTTAAAAATATGTTTTAGAAGAAACAGATACACTTAAATACTAAATTCATGGTGAAAAACATCAGGTAAGTACTTTTTGTTTATATATTCTCTCGCTTAAACTTTTAATTTCGTCAGACCCACTCAATTAAAACAGACCCTGGGTAGTTCGTTATGACTTTAAGTTGAAACAATGCGAGAGTATGGACAATAGTTAACACATTAATTTCAAGAAAACCGAGATTTCGTAAATGTTGTAATACAATAAAAAACCACTATGAAGTTCCAGTGTTACAAGAAATCATTTTGGTTTGGCTGTGCCTTCTCATGAACCCAAATAAGTTCTTACACGAAATTATGAAAAGCGTGTTCCATATGGTGAATATAATCAATCAATATTCGGTATGGGCTTGAAAGTTGGTAGCAGACATTAGGTTTTCTTCATGAGCAGGCTAGGAGGCAGTTTGATGTTACACATATTAATCTCCCAGTAGGCACAGCGACGTCCCATGGACGTTCAGTAAGGACGTCCCAGAGACGACCCAAGGACCTCGAAAGTGAAGTCTAATCCGTCCGCTTGAATAGGATGTCCAACAGGGACTTGACGAGGACGTTCAAAATACGTCCTTTTGGCAAAAAGACGTCTAGAGGACGTCCACAATGGTATGTGGACGAGAGGTGGACGAGAGGTGGACAAGAGGTGGACAAGAGGTGGACGAGAGGGCGTCTGAAGGACAGATGAATTTCTCATGAGAAATTTAAATTTCTCGCTAATTAAATCACAATACCTGTTTCCGGTTGAAATATTTCTCACTAAAAATTTTTTACTCAGAAAGAAATTTAATTTCTCACTGGTGTGAACCGACCTTTAAAGTAACACTACTGTTTCCGACACAAACATAACCTTTGACATCGTTACCATGTAAACCAGCCTTTCATGATATCCCTTTCTGGATTTGTTTCATTCAAAATGATCGCTACTGAACCTAAAGCCCGGTCTAAACGTTAATAAATACTCCCCGACAAAAAGTACTCCCCAGTACTTAGTCACTGATAAATAAGTACTGTATTTATTTTCAAGGAAATAACTACTCCCATTGCGAAAAAAGTACTCCTGCCCTTGCAAAATTGTAGAGGAGTAAACTTCAAATTAAAGATGGCAGGTATGGCCACGAGTACAGTTAAGCCTTTTAATGGATTGTAGTGAATATTTTCCAGAAACAAGTTGCAATATAACAAGGAAACCTCGTGTTCAGTTTTTTTACAACTATGACACAATCATGAACAAATATTTTTGATAAAAATGGGTAATCAACATTTTCATTGAACTCTTGATAAGCGATGGCATTGTGACAAAAATTCGTCAAATAAACACAGTTATTCTCTGTATTGTATATAAAAACATAATTTAAAATGCTTAAGATATAAACCCCCGGGCATGCAGGTTTCTGCAATTGAACTTGCTGTAACTAAACTTCAAAAATAAGGGAGAGCTTCCTCTAAATATGCAAAAAAGCTTATCATTAAAATCTCACCATTGATTTATTCTTATTGGAAACTCTCATGAATATCGAAGCACTTCCGAAATTTGGTCCTTTGCCTGTATTGCCCTTTTTGGCTAAAATATGAAAAACGATTCAAAAAAATTGAAACCAGCACTACTGAATTGTTCTGTATGCAAAATTTCATGAAAGTAGAAGCGCTTTTAATATTTTGCCCAAATTGAGCTTTTTTGTCTTAAATATGACGAATGATTCCCAAATTCAAAATCTCCGCCATTGAATTGTTCTACACGCAAATTTTCATGAGAATTGAAGCACTTCCGAAATTTGGTACAAATTGGGCCCGAATTGCCCTCCTTTGACCAAAATATGAAAATGAATCGCGAATTTGAAACCAGCACCTTTGAATTATTCCAAGTGCAAATTTTCATGAAAATTGAAGCACTTTAGAAATATGATCCAAGTTTTGCTCATTTTATTTTGTCCGTCAAATTTTCACGGCAACGAAATGCGGACGGTTCAGAAATCACGCTAGGTTTGGACAGTATAAAAAAAGGAAAAACACGGCCGGTTGTAATGTCTTTCATACTTATGCAGAAAATCAATGAAAGTGGGAAAATATTAGTCTAGTAGCCAGGATGCTTGAGTATGACTGTATCACTAAAATCGTGATATCTTTTAGACGGCTACTTCATTAGATCTTTACCATATAAAGCACACTTTAACGATATCATATCTGTATTTTCTTTGTTCAAAAGAATGGCAATTACTTAAATTATTTGAAACAGTGCCCAAGCTTAAACGTAAGGTTCCTCCTAATGGGCCTAATATTATATAAACGCCCCGGTGTTTTTAAAAATAAATACAGTAAGATCAACTATTTTCAATTCCCGTCGTCAATCGTTTAATATTCCATAAATCTATTTGTTTTCAGTGAAAAACTTTCAAAAACAATTTCACTCAGTCTAAGCACAATAAGGAATTAGAGTGAATTAGGGCCTAAGACGAGTTGACCCGCCGGGTCGGCTCTTGAAAATGGAGAAAAAAATGCTATCCAACAGCTGGGTTACATTAATTTTTAACCACGGTTGTCGAGAAAAAAATCTATATTTTGCGCACATGTTAATTCACTGACCTGTTTTGAAATTACATGGGAAAAGCAGAAGGTTGATCCGGGTTGAAGAGTTAACCCGGGTTGTTAAAGTGAGTTGACTGGGCGAACCCAGCTGTCCAGGGACAACTTTTTTCATATAATCAGACTTATTGGTTTTGGTTCCATTCGTGTCGCACACTTTATGAATCCATCAGTTTATTCGGGTTTCCTCGGGTTTTAAAGACCACGAGGTCCGCTACGCTAGTTCCAGTTGGTCGACATGTTGCTTTTCCTTTAACAACATTTGAAAAAGAAAAATTTGTTTTTCAAGATTTCAACAGAAGAAACTACATCCTTTTAAAAGGGTAGAGGATAGAAGAAATTTAAGCGCTACATTGATTACACGTTCAAAACAAATTAGATTATACTAACAAATTAGTTTTTATCAACATCATCGAACACTCACGTCATCTTTTCGCCTTCTCTTATGAAGTGTAAATAATTCTACATTCTGCTTGTGGAATTTTGGAGATTTTAGTTGTTATACATTAATTAATCCCGAAAAATTTGGGCCGGATAAAAGTTTGGATAAAAATATTTTGGTCAAAGTTATTAGGTTCAACTTTTTATACTATTTGGATGTGACAAGTTTTAGTCCAGGTCAAAATTTAGTGCAAAATTTTGTTGCTCCTAAACTGGACCATAGATCAGACAAGTCTGATGACATTAAATTTGTACAAAGTGTCTTTTTGTCGTTCTTTACAGTAAGGTAAATCTCAAAAATATGTTTTGTTAGCGTCCTTTTTGCCATTAATAATGAGTCGGTCTGGCATAACAAAATAAACCTTCTGTTTTCTTCCGTCCTGTTCGCGCAGTCTTCAGGTTGCTTGAAGCGAAGTGTATAAGTTTGTCCCTCTGCACATTGAGAAACGTACCCTTGGTTTGACCGTTATGTGAAATAAAAGCTAGACTTTAATTGTGTGCGTTCTGTTAATTATCTATGTATTTATTTATTTATTATTTGTAAACTTGCCGACTCACCGACTTAACATTTCAACTTTGACACAACTTTTCAAGTCGGTCGGAGGACGTTAACACAACGTATTTTTGATGGTAGCCTAAGAATAAAATTCCAAAATCGTGAAGAAACAAAAGAAGCTGCCGGTCATGCAGGCACAACGTAATTTGTAGGTTCCCTTTACTTATTTTTTGAGAAAAAAAGATTATACCAAAAACAGGTTTTTTTGTACGAAGCTTGAAAAACCTGGAAAATGGTTGTTTTAAAAAACCTCAGGGAAAACTGAGATAACATTTTCGGCTCTGGATCAGCAAAAACATTCCTGCATTACGTTCGAAGCTTATGCCTGGTGGCTGGCACTATGATGTGTATACGAGGTTTAAAAACATACATTGGAAAAATACTTTGTCACAATTGGATATTTTGGAGTAATTTCAGTGGCAACCCTGTGGCATAAAAACATCCAGTGGGCTCAGGGAAAAATATATCACTTTCACAGGAATCTCAGGGAGAAAGAGAGTTTTTTTGGGACAACTCAGGGAATTTCATATTGAAAATGCACGAACCCTGCAAAATCACAAATATCACTGTTGGTCGACATAATATTCAGTCAGTAGTTACATCATTGTTCCATGCAGTTTCTCTTCTCCATAGGCAATGGTATCGGTAATGACTGATAGATCAGGTCTTACATTCACAATCATCAAACCAAGAATTACTGGGTTACTTTTATAAAGAACGCTTTTAATTCAAAGTTTATCATTGTGCTGCAAGAGAACTTAGAAGCCGAGGAAAACGTAGACAAGCCAACAGATGTAGAAAACGACATTGATAATCAAGCTTTGTTTGAAGACCTAGATACCAATATTGATGCAGGAACAGTGAGAAATGAGACACCTATCGAAACTGAACAAAAGATAAAAAAAGCAAAAACATTGAGTGACTTATCTTTTATTTAACATTATATTGTTCTATTTCATTTCAAAAAGTTATTCCAACAAGTTATTGCTTCGTATTTTGTTATAATGGTTATATTGTATGGGTTATCTAAAAGTTATAAGTGACACATTTTTGTGGTTTCTTTATTGTTCTCTTGCAATGGGTAGTTTCCTATTCTCAAATTATTGTATTGTTTTATTAATCTAAACAACCGAGAGTAGTTATGACATGCTCGAGTTTTCGTACATGATAACCCTGATAGTTCGGTTTGGTAAAACTGGAGAAAGAAGCAAGAAAAACCTGTTCCATAAATTTATCAACAATACCAATATCATGTACATTCTTAAACTAAACTGATAAGGCAAATAACCCAAATCTGGAATGCCTTGCTTGATTTTGAAACCAAATCACGTCTTTTGTTTTGTTTAAAGTTCGTGTTTTGAAACTGAATCGAATTTCGAGCTCTACAAGATGGTAATACTTTTCGTTACTAATTCGTTGATTTTATTTTTTGTGAATTCGTAGTGGCTGAGGACGGAGGGTGAATATGGGCGGCGAGGGAGGCGCCTTGGCGTCTAGTACTATTTACTATCTGATAATAGGATTGACGTCAGATACCATTATTTCTCTGCATGATAGTATGGGATAATTTCATAAAACAAATTCTCTTTATTTTTGTCCCTGACTTGGAGCCGTATTCGGCTTTTTATTTTTATTTAATTGAATTTAGACCTCTTCTTCTGGACTTTCGCCGCATAACACAATTTATATTATCACAGTTTAAATCATATATAGTAAAACCTCTCTATAACCTATATATACAAAGCAGTGACAGTTTCAAGAATTTGTTTGTTATACCGAAACGTTTTATCGATAATCTGTGAAAGAAGGAAATCCTATCGAAACCAAAAACAACAAGAATATGATAATAAATTAAATACCGATAAGTTACTGCTATCTTCGCGTCTCCGTTCTCAGTACGACTTCGTTGTGTGTAGAACGTGCAAATCTACTAATGGTGTAACTAACCGATAAAATTTTCCCAATGGTATAGTATAAAATAGATTTCTTTTCTAAACGAAATCTACAAGGAAAACGAATCCTTTGTTTCGCTCTTATGCGGTCCTCGTTGTCTTCGTTATTACGTAAGCTCCCTATTGCAGCCAACATCTAGGTCCACATTCTTTTGTGTGGTACAGAACGAAACACTTTATTATATATTTTATATATTATATATTTATATATATTTTTTCAGTGTTCTCACTTATTGAACAATTCCTAGTAAATGTGAAAATGCATATTTGAAGAATGAAAAAACGGTTTTTCGTTGTCCATGCTCATTGTGCATGATCATAAACAAAAATACCGTCCTCTAAAATCCAGCAATCCAAATCACCAATTGATAAGTTATACATAAAGATTTCGTCAGCCTATTGGTGTAAAATTATCAAGCAACGTGTAGTCCACAGAGACTACTAACACTTGATAAGCGGTCCATTTTTTTAATTACTATTTGTATTCTGTTATGCATTTACTTAGTAGTTTTGTTTTTATGTAAAGCGATTGTTTGGTTGAGTTTTTCCGCTTTTACAACAAAAACTTTCCATTTCCCCAGTGTTCCACCAAAATGGCCAATAACAAACTGCCCACACATATTGCCATGCTGTCTTTCGCAAATGACTCCTTTTACAGTAAGCTATTACAACTGAAAAGTGTGTGCGTGCTATGCTTTTCCACTTCTGTGAGCACAAGCAAGAATTCGAGAGTTAGCTGTTGCTCTGTTGTGATTACCAATCTTTTGCAATCTTTCAACTGCCAGGCCATCACTTCTGCACATCGTCCTTATATGCGAATCGTATCTATCTTTAAATTTGTAAATAATGATTTACACATGTAACAAGTGGTTAACTTCATCAACCACTCCCAAAACTCTCTATTTTCTGTATTTCCCCATAGCGAGGCCGCCATTATGATTTTTTCAAATTTCCGCTTCCCGCTCTTTCTACAATACAATATGGCAATATATATCTAAATCCATAAGGAACTTAAAACGAAAAAATACAACTTTTCAAAACATTGATTTGATTTGTTAAAACGACAACAATCGTTTGACAATGCCAATTTAATTTAAAGTTTCGGCCATCACATGGCCTAAATAGTGACAATCTAATAAAATTAATAAGCCATTTAGTACACCACAACATAATTAACGGAAGAAATATAGCCTTGCTTAAACTTTTATGTTCTAATATTTAAAAGAATAACATTATGTTCCTTTTGTTTTCTTATATTTTCTGTGCTTGCAATGTAGAGTCTTCCTCATCATTGGTCAGCGCGGAGAGCAGCTGATCTTTCATTAGCATCTGTCCGTCCGTCCGTCTGTCCATCTGTCCGTCCGTACGTAATTCCAAGATATTTTGTCCACAGTTGTAGGCTGATTCCGAAAAACCTTGGAGTAGAGGCTGTCCACAAACCGTGGATGTATGAATGGTACACCACAACTTATATAAAGTAATTTAATTATTGTGAGTGCGGTCTGAAATGCATAAAAGCGTGCAATCCAAATTTATGTTCCACAGAACGACACAGTAAAATAAAAGAATTGAACTATTATTTCAGAATACTAAAATATTACCAGCCACTTAATCTCCAGCACTCAAGGTAAGTAAATTCTTACTGCTTTTTATAATGACATTGATTTTGTGAGAAGCTGTTCGATCCCACTTCCGATTTATTTTCCCTCCTCTTCTTTCTTCTTTGTGCCTCTCTCTCTCTCTCCCCCATTCTTTAAGTGGCACACTAGCTAATAAAGGGCACAAATTTGTGGCCTTTATTAGCTAGTGTTCCACTTAAAGTTTCATAAATTCCCTGTTTATGAAAATACAAATACTCAAAATACTTCCTGGGGGTGTTTAAAAACAGGCAGCTGTATATCGTTCTCTTAGCTATATAAATTCTCACTTCACACACATAATATGGAGTGTGTTAGAGAGAGACAGCCCCTGTTGTCGTGGATGCGGTAGTTTCTGTACTTCTGTAATTTTTGTGGGTGTCTTGGTGTCCGGCAGTGTTAACTTCTTAAGACTTTTATACTTTCCTAATTTCATTGTAAAAACAACAAAACATTTGGAGATGAAAATTTACGTATCGGATAAACTGTGTTGCTCACCATGGTTGGGGGACGACAAAAATGTTTGAAGACTATAAGCCCTTAAACAGCGACTACAACATTTTGGACTAATATTTATGGTCAAATATATCAAAGAATTGATATTGATACGATACTTGATATTAGGTAATCTCTTTCCCGTGAAGTATCGCAAGCCACCAATCTTTTCTTTTTCTTTGACGGTTCTTGTTGTATTGATGTTGCCATTTTTATTTACCTTCTATCTCTCAAATCAATGAAAATGCTATGCAATGTCTTCACCTCTTCACATCAAAAAATTATGTGATGAAAAATCTTGGATGGTGGAGCAACATCTAATTAGTTTTCAAGAAAGATCTGTTGCCGTAATAAATGAAATACATGTGATAACCTTTTTAATGGGGTGGAAAATCAACATTTGTTGTTGCAGGACAACGACGGATGATGGTTGTAAAGTATGGCCTTGAAACAGTCTGAGGATCAATATTAACCAATCCGTTTAAAATTCAATGTTTTCCAAATACTCTCTTATAAATTTCACCCACGAAAATGCGATGGAGTTACTATTGAACTTTGTTATAGCAAATTGGAGAACAAAATACTTGTTACCATTTTATTTTGATAAAGATAATCCAATGATCCATACAGTATAGCCGAAAGAAACTTCACATTTCCACATAAGATTATTTGCTCTCACTATCGAATCGTGTTGAAGACAATGACTTCATGTAACAGATATAACTTTACACAAAAATCTTTTTCATTTTCATGTAAAAATTCATTTGTTCGCAGGTGCGTAAATTTCTTTCAGGCTGTACTGTATATATACCAAATATATACCTTACAGTGGTAAGAAAATTTCACTGGAAAATAATTTCACGTATTCTCAAAATTAAATACTTGTGGAAAGAAAGAATACATTTTGCCTCGCTGTCTGTCAACGTATGCATGATTATATTTAATTTTAAAAACATATGAAGACAAATTATTTTCGAATATCACGAAATTAAATTTCTGGGAAAAGTTTATTTTATCTCGATTTGGGAAATTAAATTTGCACGAAAACTGCTACTATGGATCAGAAACTTTCGGGCATTGAACTTTCATGAATAAATTTATAGCATTTTATAGAACTTAACAACCTTGTACCCAACACTTCCTTTCGTTTTTAAGACATCACATATCAAAACAGACACAAGACCTCAAAAATTAGGATGTTAATCTAAAGTTTCTACGTGAATATAAAGTTAACCATAAGTTTTTTTAAAAATCAGCTTATGGTATGCACTTTGTAATCCTAAAATGGCAGTTACAGAATATTTAGCTTAGTTACAGTTCACTCCCGGAATATCAACCTGTTTCATAAACCTGTAATGGTTCTAAAGAATGAAGGAGTGAACTGAAACTAAGCCAAATATTTCTATGACGCTTCCTTTTGACCTCAAATTTGTGATTTTTTGCCCATTAATTCGTGCATTTTATTTTACAATTTTTTGCCCATTAATTCGTGCATTTTATTTTACAATTTTTTGCCCATTAATTCGTGCATTTTATTTTACAATTTTATATTTATTTTTACATTTAATTTTAATTTTTACAGGACTTATATATGAAAAACAGTTATGTAACTGATAAAATGTATACCTGTATTAACATTATCAAATAATAATAATAATAACTTTTGGGAGATTAAAGATCAAATATTGCTGAATTTGTTTTTATAAATCAATTTTCAGGCTAAATTGAAAAAAACATCACATTAATTCTTCCCATTAAAATTTCTGGAGATACTTGTAAAAATTACTTTGAAATTCATCACTAGTGGACCTGAGATTGAATAATTTATATTTTAGGTCCTTAGTTGGTGGCATCATCTCTGGTATTATCTTGTTCTGCTGCCAGAACTACTCCATTTCATCAGACCTCAAAACCTGACCTTCTCAGACTTATCTGGACTTGTCCGAAGTCTTCGAACTTGTCGGCCTTATCTGAACCTGACCAGATTTGTTACTTTCAGATATTTCCAAAAAATGATTTCCTTTGCTCAATTTTGCATGGATATCTTTATAACGTGAGAAGTATATTTTCTTCAGTTTTCCTCGTATATTCTTCAGTTTTTACTTTGACACAGATTTTGTTACATTGTACTATTATAAACATTTTTTTATACTAGATTGAGTTCAAAATACACATGAATAACAATAAGCACTACAGGTAGAAAATTATTAACCACAAACCAGAAACCGCTGATTTTTAAATGGAAACAACAGTTATAAAGGATATCATTTGGCCCAAATTTTCTTTGTAAAATGTACTTCTTGCCGTCGCAACAGAAAGCCTGTGAAATTTAGAAAATACACACGGAATGTTATCTGATCTGTTTCAGGTATAGGATCCTTCGTAACGTGTACTACTTTTCTGGTAAGCGTAACTGTGCTGACCTTAAGGCCACAGGGCCTCTTGTTTTGTTACTTTGTTTACATGTTTTATGAAGCCGGTCCCTACAGAGAAATAGCGACTGGCCACATGACGTCAACTAGCCAATTATAAACATATGTTGGGAGAAGACTCTACGCTGCCAGGTTATGATGTGTGATATAAAATCCATTCTGGAATGATATTAACATTAATCCAATAGAACTTTCCGGAATTTCTCTGTTGGTTTAGTTACCATGTTTCCATCTTAAAATAGCCCACCCCGTCATAAAATGATTGTACAATGAAAGGTTTCCTCAAGGAAGATTTGTGGCATTTGTTATTTGTAGGTCATTTTGAGTTCTTGTAATTGTTATTTGTAAACGCGTACCAATGAATCTGGTAGTGACATATTTGCGTGTAAATTGGGAAAACAATATCGGAAAATTATTTGTATCATACATAGAAAATTGTAAATAGATAGATAATTGTACATAGATTTGTATGATAGTGATCTATTGAATTTCTTGATTGTATTTCTTAAGCTCCTGTAAATAGGGGACGGAAAGTTTGTGTAGAAAAGTATACAGAAATGCAACTCGAGCAAAGTTCTCCACCATTAAAAATCAACATCATTTTACTATTTTTATAATTTTACATGTGGATTTGTCAAATCCAAAATGCATTTTTTTCAAGCAGTTGAAGATTTTGGTGTTTTGTCTGCTCATTATTAAAACTTTAGATTCTTATATCTTGTTGATTGGTGGAGTCGCAGGTGGCTTGGGCAAATTCGTAATAATGGTGAATATTATTGTAACTTTTGTGCTGTTTAAAAGATTGGCAGAACATAACAATTATGGCGTCCGGGATAAAACATTCGAATTATATTCGTATTCAGCCACTTGAGCAATATTAGCAGCTGATTATTTTAAAAGGAAAGACGGATTGATACAATTTCAGTGCCGTCACTTTCTTTTGCAATAAAAGAAATCATGGGTAGCTTATAAAAACTGAATATTACAAATTTTCAATGGTGAATGTTCCAAGATCATGGAGTTTGTAGGTAAGAAAAAACTGCCCATTGCATGTTTAATCAATAGTACACTTTCTATAGGCGTATTCAGCGTCAGTCAAAACAAATGGAGGCGTCCAACGTTATAATCTTTCTTTTCAGTATAAAGTGTCGATTAGGTTACTTTCCCCTTTTTAGTTCTCTTCTTTGAATAACTAAACTCCCCTCCACAAAATTTGAATGGACTCTAGCTGCCCCTCTGCTTTAAAGTCCGGTTCAATTCAAATAAAAATCGCAAAACAAATTCTAGATTTAGAATGATTCTACTGTAGTTACCAGTTGTGTCTCTATCTCTTTACACTTTTAGTTTGATTGTATATAATTTTTATTTTTTTCACATACACTTACTCACGTGGTAAACGTTTTTCTCCAGGGCTTCTTACCGACAAAGATAGAAAGCACTCGTGACGAGGTCATTATTTTATTGCATCTCGTTCCTTTAATTTCTCCTCAACCAAGTTTTGGTGAAACACTTATAAATATGTCTAGGTAAGTGAGGTTACGATCATATTAAGCTTTTTCTTACAATTGTTTAATCTTTGAAATATGAAATATGATTTAAAAATCGCTGTTACTGCATTGTCGAGGGTGGTTATGGTTGCATTGACGTTCTCGATTAACATGTCCCTGTCAAATATCAATTTTCGTAAAATTGAAAAACAATTTGAGTGCTGAAATCATCAAATTTCAATTTTAAGTGAATGGACAAATGGACGAATGGACGAACAGTTACACAGATATTCAAGCCCGTGCCACATCTTCACCACTAGCTTCGATAATTACAGATTTAAACTTGCAATCGTCAGCTGTTTTTTACATACAAACTCCATGAACTTGGAACATTTACTATTAAAAAGCTGTATTATTAAGCTTTCATAGGGTACCTATGATTTCTTTTATAGCAAAAGAAAGTGAGAGTCCTCAAGTTGTATAAATTTGTCTTAAACAATTTCATTTTAAAAAAATTAGCTACGAATACTGCTAACATGACTGAATACGAATGTAATGCGAAAGTTTCATCTCTGACGCCATACTTGTTACATTCTCTGCCAACGGATTGGCCATCCTGCCATCTTTTGAACAGCACAAAAGTTACAATAATATTCACTATTATTACGAATTTGCCCAAGCCACCTGCGACTCCACCAATCAACAAGATATCAGAATCTAAAGTTTTAATAATGAGCAGACAAAACACCAAAATCTTCAACTGCTTGAAAAAAATGCATTTTGGATTTGACAAATCAGCATGTAAAATTATAAAAATAGTGAAATGATCTTGATTTATAATGGTGAAGCCATGTAACATGTTAGAAATTTAAAAATGAATATGTATTTGATAATTTCATATTTCCTTTTATGATACATGAAATGGAAAAGTGACTTTCAAGAACTTTGTTTTAGGTGCATTTTTATATACTTTTCTAAAGAAACATTTCGTCCCCTGTTAACAGGACATCAAGAAATACAATCAAGAAATACAATAGATCACTATCGTACAAAATCAATGTACAATTTTCTATCTATATACAATTTTCTATGTGTGATGCAAATTCTTTTCCGATCTTGTTTTCCCAATTTACACGCAGATATGTCACTACCACATTCATTGGTACGCATTTACAGGTAACAATTACAGGAGCTCAAAATGACCTACAAATGACAAATGCCCCAAATCTTCCTTGAGGATACCTTTCATTGTACATTCATTTTATGACGGGGTGGGCTGTTTTGAGATGGAAACATGGTAACTACACCAAAAGAGAAATTCCGGAGGGTTCTATTGGATCCATTCCAGAATGGATTTTATATCAGACATTAGTACCTGACCGTGCAGAATCTTCTCAAAATAGATCTTTATAATTAGTTAACTGACGTCACGTAGCCCGTCGCTATTTCTCTGTAGTGACTGGCTTCATAAAAAAGTACACAAATTAACAAAATGATGAGGAAGACTCTACATTGCAAGCACAGAAAATATAAGAAAATAGAAGGAAAATAAATCTTATTCTTTTAAATATTAGAACAAAAAAGTTTAAGCATTGCAATAATTCTTCCCTTAATTATGTTGTCAGGTCCTAAATGGTTTATTAACATTATTAACCTGTCAATACATAGGACATGTGACGACCGAAAGCTTTAAATAAAATTGGCATTGTCAAACGAGAGTTATCGTTTTAACAAATCAAATCCCTGTTTTGGAAAGTTGTATTTTTAGGTTTGAAGTTCTGTAAGGCTTTAGATATATATTGCCATATTGTAAAATTTACCAAGTAGAAGCCACGCGACTTCTTGATCCCGTTTAATAAATGTTTGGGTACGGTCATTCGAATTTTATACTTTGTACCGCTTTGAAGCAGCTACGAAACAGATCGCGTGATATTATGAATTATGGTGTCGCACCAATATACGATTCGACGGGAGAAGAAATGAACACAGAGATAAGTAAAACAAAATAGCTATATAAACAGAAGAATTCATATTTTTCATAACAAATTACCTTTATTGAAATAATTTTACAAATTGTTACTCATTTTAACATAAAAATCAACAATCCATACGCCATATTGCTGTACATGTTGTACCAACATTTCAAAAACTTTCAAAGGTCTTCAAAAATCTTTATCTTTCGTTTTCTTGTGCTCTAAAAACACCATCTTTCAATTTCTGTTTATCTTCTGTACTTTTGTTTCCTCTTGCTTGCTAAAAACAAAATTAAATAAGGCCTTGCGGCTACGAAAATGTCGAAATTCATCTGCAGCACGAGCATCAAAACAAGCCATTTCTTCTTCTTCGCTAGCATTGAGCAAAGGTAAAATTTGCAGACCGGATCAAGAATTAGCAGACACGGCATTTGGCCAGCTACAAATTGGATAATCATAGCTAATACTGTTTATTTTGCTTTTCCATGACGTAGTTCCTTTACGTCGAAAATTATTTGTTTTCAATAAATACGTTGTTGATATTTGTTGTTTTAACTGAGCATCTCGGCGAATTATTCTTCCACAATCATTCGAATATTTCTTTGTTTGAAAACATTTTTACTTGTTATCATCTTTTAGTTGATTTTTACAAAAGACAAACTTTTTATGGTACACTGTAATCACCTGATATATTACAAACAATTTTAATTATTTAAGCTGTTTACTTTCTAATAAATGATCAAAGTGAATGAAGACATGGAAAAGTTGGATAAAATGTTTATGAAATACTTACAATAGAATTTTTCTATATGTTTACAGATCAAAGAATTATCTTATTTCCATAACAACATCACATAATGTGGTGGGTCAACAACATTATAGCATCTGCGTCGCATTAAATGTTGCATTTGTTCGACAAGCGTTTCACAAATTTCTTAAAAAAAAGTTTTCATAGAATACCTGGGTGTAACCAGCCGTTCCTCGAATTTTGGTTACTCCGATATCATATGATTGGCTGATTAATCTGATTTCTCTGTATGACATACTGGTTAACCAGCTTCCAGAAGTTATGAAATTTAATGTTCAACATTTGTTCCTTATATTTTATTTCTTCCCTGGTTAAAACCACTGCTTGCGCATAACCTAATATCACCGTGCTTTGAGCCACTCTAATGGGAATGCTAACATTGGCTTTGGATGACAAGCATTTTGAATGAAGAGGGAAAGAAATGAAATAGAACAACAGAATATTTAAACAGATTCATAGTCAACGAATTATATGTGCCTACAATGGTTTGAGCTAGATTTTATGTCAAATCATATTTGAAGCATTTAGCTGTCAGGAAATACAAATTTGTCATATTTGTCTATGCAAACTGATGTGCATTAGAGTTCATTGAAGTTTTGCGATAGAACAAATATGAATATGAATTCATCAAAAACGCAATATTACATACGTACGTGTTTTTTTATCGAACATGCATGCAAACACATATTGAATATTATCCATGCAATGTATCTACAGACATTATACTGATCCGGAATATAAGAGTAAAGGGATGTACGGTGGGTTAGGATTAGGATTAGGGTCTATAAAGAAAACACACAATAAAGCGTATACTTCTAAAGACATAGAGAGAAAGAGAGAGAGCACCTATCTCTTTTTGAAAAATATATTTTCTCTTAAGTGAAATATTTCAGGTTTTTTTTGCCTATTCTTAAATGGAAGATGAATGGAAGATTTTGTTAGCCTCAAGGTGATTGTGGTTCACAATGCACACGATAAATAAAATATAGGTTGTATGATTTGCAGCTTTTGACTGTCTAGATAGTTCCAGCCATAAAATTGTGACAAAACACCGAACACAGAATACTTCGAAGCTCATTTTCAATATGCTAAAACTTTTATCTCCCTTGATTACAAAGATGTTAAAATATTTACAATATACTTCTGAAGATTTAAAGTTACAAGGGCTCAAGACCTAGCCAATTACTTGTTCCAAGAATTTTGATTCGAGGTAAGCAAAGGGCGGCATGGAAGATAGATAATTAAATTTCATTGATAAATTTCTTGCCTGACTATATGCAAATGTTTCTGTGCTCACAATTCAATCAATGGTACACTTTGAAGTTCGGTTGAATTTGAATGCAAAATCTCTTCGCAAAAACCAATTTCTAGGTTTAGATAATAGATATCCAAAACTTTTAATCTTGTCTAAACAGCAGAAACAGAAATCACGATTGGCGGAACACCATTCAACTCCGGTTGAATATTTGATTTTAAGAATATTTGTTTTACTGCTAATTTCAGTTTGGAATGGTTCATAAAATACAGAAGGGGATTTATTGAGGAGTTGAACTGAAGCGCCAATTGTGCAAGCGACATGATGGTAGGTTCATTATCAAAAAACCATTGCATTTTCTTCGGATAGTAATGACCAATAGCCGAGAATATTCGGTAAATGCCGATACCAATTATGGAGACAACATAAACAACGCCTAATAAAAACAACAGTCGAACAGACTTCTTGTTCCTCAAATGACGTTTGTTACCATCATTTGCTGAAACTACAGGAGACTGTTTCAATATGTTGGTTAGTTTTGCATACGATATAAACAATGCGATGTACGCTGAGGCTATCATAGCTAGGACGGTCCAAGTAAAAAACTTTTCTCCAGCAATTTTACCAGAAAGCAACACCAACGGAGTCAACCATGGTATGATATACAATGCGTATTTACGGTACTTAATAAAAGTATTGTAATTAAGCAACTTCTTAATGCGATAGTATCGATCAATAGCTATCATTACCAACACATAAGCCGATATTGAAGGCACCACGACCAGAAATCGACCAAGTTTATTGACCAAGCAGTTGTTGTAGTTGAAACTTGCAGCTTGAACAGCTCTGATTGGTGAAAGAGTTAGTCCAACGATCAGATCTCCAATTGCTAAGGCCAATATATGCAAATCAGAAGAGTTTCGAAGAGAGAGTTTAGTGACAAAAATCAATACAATGACGAAGTTTTGAACGGAAGCAGCTATAGAGTTCAGTGAGAACATTAAAGTAAAAAATATTCTTCCATTATCCGGTAATAGAGACACTGTAGAAAAGCAAGCAGATGAAATTGAACTTGTTTGATTTACTTCAAACGCCATCGTCTCTTCAGGGCAAATGTGCAGTAAGGGATCTGATTCTACTATCTTATTGTAGAAAACTAAAAATATCACTTGAAAAATTTTTTGTTCTTCTTATTCTTCACCATAACAAAAGAAAGGATAAGAAAGATAAAGGTGGTGTTTTTCCGAACGTGAAACAATGTAACTACGTCAAAAATGAGTATGTGCGAAGTAATTGATGGTTGAACGCAGGTGATTTTTCCTTTCCTTCTTCCATTGGTTTTTTTTGCGTATTCCAAATGTTAAATAATTAACTTACTGCGGCAAGCAAAAACAAAGGATAAGAAAGATAAAGGCGGTGCTGTTCCGAACGTGAAACAATATAACTACGTCAAAAATGTGTGAAGCAATTGATGGTTGAACGCAGTTAATTTTTCCTTTTCATCTTCCATTTAAGAATAGGCAAACAAAACTTGAAGTATTTCACTTAAAAGAAAACATATCTTTCAAAAACAGACATGTGCTCTCTCTCTCTCTCTCTCTCTCTCTCTCTCTCTCTCTCTCTCTCTCTCTCTATATATATATATATATATTTATATATATCTATGTCTTCAGAAGTATACGCTTTATTGTGTGTTTTCTTTATAGACCCTAATCCTAATCCTAACTCACCGTACATCCCTTTACTCTTCGATAAAAAAACACGTACGTATGTAATATTGCGTTTTTGATGAATTCATATATGTCTTTAGGTTTTGTAACATAATTTGATTAAAATCTCAAAACTTCAATGAACTCTAATGCACATCAGTTTGCATAGAAAAATATGACAAATTTGTATTTCCTGACAGCTAAATGCTTCAAATATGATTTGACATAAAATCTAGCTCAAACCATTGTAGGCACATATAATTCGTTGACTATGAATCTGTTTAAATATTCTGTTGTTCTATTTCATTTCATTCCCTCTTCATTCAAAATGCTTGTCATCCAAAGCCAATGTTAGCATTCCCATTAGAGTGGCTCAAAGCACGGTGATATTAGGTTATGCGCAAGCAGTGGTTTTAACCAGGGAAGAAATAAAATATAAGGAACAAATGTTGAACATTAAATTTCATAACTTCTGGAAGCTGGTTAACCAGTATGTCATACAGAGAAATCAGATTAATCAGCCAATCATATGATATCGGAGTAACCAAAATTCGAGGAACGGCTGGTTACACCCAGGTATTCTATGAAAACTTTTTTTTAAGAAATTTGTGAAACGCTTGTCGAACAAATGCAACATTTAATGCGACGCAGATGCTATAATGTTGTTGACCCACCACATTATGTGATGTTGTTATGGAAATAAGATAATTCTTTGATCTGTAAACATATAGAAAAATTCTATTGTAAGTATTTCATAAACATTTTATCCAACTTTTCCATGTCTTCATTCACTTTGATCATTTATTAGAAAGTAAACAGCTTAAATAATTAAAATTGTTTGTAATATATCAGGTGATTACAGTGTACCATAAAAAGTTTGGCTTTTGTAAAAATCAACTAAAAGATGATAACAAGTAAAAATGTTTTCAAACAAAGAAATATTCGAATGATTGTGGAAGAATAATTCGCCGAGATGCTCAGTTAAAACAACAAATATCAACAACGTATTTATTGAAAACAAATAATTTTCGACGTAAAGGAACTACGTCATGGAAAAGCAAAATAAACAGTATTAGCTATGATTATCCAATTTGTAGCTGGCCAAATGCCGTGTCTGCTAATTCTTGATCCGGTCTGCAAATTTTACCTTTGCTCAATGCTAGCGAAGAAGAAGAAGAAATGGCTTGTTTTGATGCTCGTGCTGCAGATGAATTTCGACATTTTCGTAGCCGCAAGGCCTTATTTAATTTTGTTTTTAGCAAGCAAGAGGAAACAAAAGTACAGAAGATAAACAGAAATTGAAAGATGGTGTTTTTAGAGCACAAGAAAACGAAAGATAAAGATTTTTGAAGACCTTTGAAAGTTTTTGAAATGTTGGTACAACATGTACAGCAATATGGCGTATGGATTGTTGATTTTTATGTTAAAATGAGTAACAATTTGTAAAATTATTTCAATAAAGGTAATTTGTTATGAAAAATATGAATTCTTCTGTTTATATAGCTATTTTGTTTTACTTATCTCTGTGTTCATTTCTTCTCCCGTCGAATCGTATATTGGTGCGACACCATAATTCATAATATCACGCGATCTGTTTCGTAGCTGCTTCAAAGCGGTACAAAGTATAAAATTCGAATGACCGTACCCAAACATTTATTAAACGGGATCAAGAAGTCGCGTGGCTTCTACTTGGTAAATTTTACAATATGGCAATATATATCTAAAGCCTTACAGAACTTCAAACCTAAAAATACAACTTTCCAAAACAGGGATTTGATTTGTTAAAACGATAACTCTCGTTTGACAATGCCAATTTTATTTAAAGCTTTCGGTCGTCACATGTCCTATGTATTGACAGGTTAATAATGTTAATAAACCATTTAGGACCTGACAACATAATTAAGGGAAGAATTATTGCAATGCTTAAACTTTTTTGTTCTAATATTTAAAAGAATAAGATTATTTTCCTTCTATTTTCTTATATTTTCTGTGCTTGCAATGTAGAGTCTTCCTCATCATTTTGTTAATTTGTGTACTTTTTTATGAAGCCAGTCACTACAGAGAAATAGCGACGGGCTACGTGACGTCAATTAACTAATTATAAAGATCTATTTTGAGAAGATTCTGCACGGTCAGGTACTAATGTCTGATATAAAATCCATTCTGGAATGGATCCAATAGAACCCTCCGGAATTTCTCTTTTGGTGTAGTTACCATGTTTCCATCTCAAAACAGCCCACCCCGTCATAAAATGATTGTACAATGAAAGGTATCCTCAAGGAAGATTTGGGGCATTTGTTATTTGTAGGTCATTTTGAGCTCCTGTAATTGTTACCTGTAAATGCGTACCAATGAATGTGGTAGTGACATATCTGCGTGTAAATTGGGAAAACAAGATCGGAAAAGTATTTCATCACACATAGAAAATTGTATATAGTTAGAAAATTGTACATTGATTTTGTACGATAGTGATCTATTGTATTTCTTGATTGTATTTCTTGATGTCCTGTTAACAGGGGACGGAATGTTTCTTTAGAAAAGTATATAGAAATGCACCTAAAGCAAAGTTCTTGAAAGTCACTTTTCCATTTCATGTATCATAAAAGGAAATATGAAATTATCGAATACATATTCATTTTTAAATTTCTAACATGTTACATGGCTTCACCATTATAAATCAAGATCATTTCACTATTTTTATAATTTTACATGCTGATTTGTCAAATCCAAAATGCATTTTTTTCAAGCAGTTGAAGATTTTGGTGTTTTGTCTGCTCATTATTAAAACTTTAGATTCTGATATCTTGTTGATTGGTGGAGTCGCAGGTGGCTTGGGCAAATTCGTAATAATAGTGAATATTATTGTAACTTTTGTGCTGTTCAAAAGATGGCAGGATGGCCAATCCGTTGGCAGAGAATGTAACAAGTATGGCGTCAGAGATGAAACTTTCGCATTACATTCGTATTCAGTCATGTTAGCAGTATTCGTAGCTAATTTTTTTAAAATGAAATTGTTTAAGACAAATTTATACAACTTGAGGACTCTCACTTTCTTTTGCTATAAAAGAAATCATAGGTACCCTATGAAAGCTTAATAATACAGCTTTTTAATAGTAAATGTTCCAAGTTCATGGAGTTTGTATGTAAGAAACAGCTGACGATTGCAAGTTTAAATCTGTAATTATCGTAGCTAGTGGTGATGATGTGGCTCGGGCTTGAATATCTGTGTAACTATTCGTCCATTCGTCCATTTGTCCATTCACTTAAAATTGAAATTTGATGATTTCAGCACTCAAATTGTTTTTCAATTTTAAGAAAATTGATATTTGACAGGGACATGTTAATCGAGGACGTCAATCCAACTGTCCAGGGTGCCCTGGACAACGCAGTAACGACGATTTTTAAATCAAAATTCAATTTTCAAAGATTAAACAACTGTAAGAAAAAAGCTTAATATGATCGTAACCTCAGTTACCTAGACATATTTGTTTAAGTGTTTCACCATAAACTTGGTTGATGAAAAATTAGACGAACGAGATGCAATAAAATAATGACCTCGTCACGAGTGCTTTCTATCTTTGTCGGTAAGAAGCCCTGGAGAAAAATGTTTACCAAGTGAGTAAGTGTATGTGAAAAAAAAAATTTATATACAATCAAACTAAAAGTGTAAAGAGATAGAGACACAACTGGTAACTACAGTAGAATCCCGTTTAGTCGTACCCTGGGTAACTCGGACATTCGTTAAGTCGGACGAATTTCCTGTCCCCCCTGAGAGTCCGAGTTAATGGGATTCTATTGTATTTTCTCGTGTTCTATTAAAGTTTCTGTGCGTTTCATTGGATTTGTGACATTTTTGAGAATTTTTATATGTACCATTTGGATAATCCCTGATATCTTCAAAAAGATAAGGAAATAAATGCGAACTTTTTTACTAACATAAACGCAATATTTGTATTTTCGTCTCTGAAAGTTTCAAAACGTAAAACGCCAGGGAGGAGAAGAAAAGACCGTTTAAAGTTTGCAAAAATTTTCGTACGTGATACTAGTCGATCGTCGAATTTAAGTGTCAAGGTTTCTATATTTTTACTGGGCTGAAAAATATGTTGAAAACAAAGGACAAAACATTTGTTTTTATCTAGCTTTATTTCCAGGTGTCCACGACTTCCTTAGTTATTGGCAATTTTAAAACTATAATATATAACAAATTTTTGTAACAATCTTCACTGATTATGTGCCTTTTAACAAAAGAGATTTCGGCAGCCTATTGGTGTAAAATGATTAAGCAACGTGTAGTCCACAGAGACTACTAACACTTGATAAGCTGTCCATTTCCTTAAATTAGCATTTGTAGTCTCTTGTTGGTTTAATTGGTAGTTTTGTTTTTATGTAAACCGGCTGTTTGGTTGAGTTTTTGCGTTTTTAGAACACAAGACTTTCCATTTCCCCAGTGTTCTACCAAAATGGCCAATAACAAACTACCTAAACATACAGCCATTCTGTCTTTCACAAATGACTTCTTTCGCAGTAAGCTATTGCACTTAAAAAGTGTGTGTTGCTATACTTTTCCACCTTTGTGAGCCCAAGCAAGAATTCGAAAGTTAGCTGTTGCTCTGTTGTGAATATCAATCTTTCATAATCTTTCAACTGCCTGGCCATAACTTCTGTTTATTGTCCTTATATGCGAATCGTATCTATCTATAAATTTGTAAATAATGATTTACACATGTAACAAGTAGTTAACTACATCAACAATACCCAAAATCTCTATTTTCTGTATTTCCCAACAACAGGGCCACCATTATTAATTTTTTAAATTTGCGCTTCCCGCTCTTTAGACATTTCCATTACCTCATCATTCAAACAAGTTTCGCATAAAATACTCAAACACAGGCTGAGATATTTTCGTTTGAAATTTCCAAAATTCAGACAGGCATCGACATAATATTATAGGACAAGCGCATTTTTCAATGAAAATGCATTTTAAAGCAAATTCTTCAACAAAAATACGTTTTCAATCTTATCTTTCAATTTTATCTCCCTTGATTACAAAGATGTTAAAATATTTACAATATACTTCTGAAGATTTAAAGTTACAAGGGCTCAAGACCTAGCCAAATACTTATTCCAAGAATTTTGATTCGAGGTAAGCAAAGGGCGGCATGGAAGATAAATAATTAAATTTCATTGATATATTTCTTCCCTGACTATATGCAAATGTTTCTGTGCTCACAATTCAATCAATGGTACACTTTGAAGTTCGGTTGAATTTGAATGCAAAATCTCATCGCAAAAACCAATTTCTAGGTTTAGATAATAGATATCCAAAACTTTTAATCTTGTCTAAACAGCAGAAACAGATATCACGATGGACGGAACACCATTCAACTCCGGTTGAATATTTGATTTTAAGAATATTTGTTTTACTGCTAATTTCAGTTTGGAATGGTTCATAAAATACAGAAGGGGATTTATTGAGGAGTTGAACTGAAGCGCCAATTGTGCAACCGACATGATGGTAGGTTCATTATCAAAAAACCATTGCATTTTCTTCGGATAGTAATGACCAATAGCCGAGAATATTCGGTAAATGCCGATACCAATTA
Organism: Turritopsis rubra; assembly: GCA_039566895.2. Lineage (NCBI taxonomy): Eukaryota > Metazoa > Cnidaria > Hydrozoa > Anthoathecata > Oceaniidae > Turritopsis > Turritopsis rubra. The sequence goes on from CM077622.1 coordinate 4,262,656, forward strand.
TGGAGACAACATAAACAACGCCTAATAAAAACAACAATCGAACAGACTTCTTGTTCCTCAAATGACGTTTGTTACCATCATTTGCTGAAACTACAGGAGACTGTTTCAATATGTTGGTTAGTTTTGCATACGATATAAACAATGCGATGTACGCTGAGGCTATCATAGCTAGGACGGTCCAAGTAAAAAACTTTTCTCCAGCAATTTTACCAGAAAGCAACACCAACGGAGTCAACCATGGTATGATATACAATGCGTATTTACGGTACTTAATAAAAGTATTGTAATTAAGCAACTTCTTAATGCGATAGTATCGATCAATAGCTATCATTACCAACACATAAGCCGATATTGAAGGCACCACGACCAGAAATCGACCAAGTTTATTGACCAAGCAGTTGTTGTAGTTGAAACTTGCAGCTTGAACAGCACTGATTGGTGAAAGAGTTAGTCCAACGATCAGATCTCCAATTGCTAAGGCCAATATATGCAAATCAGAAGAGTTTCGAAGAGAGGGTTTAGTGACAAAAATCAATACAATGACGAAGTTTTGAACGGAAGCAGCTATAGAGTTCAGTGAGAACATTAAAGTAAAAAATATTCTTCCATTATCCGGTAATAGAGACACTGTAGAAAAGCAAGCAGTTGAAATTGAACTTGTTTGATTTACTTCAAACGCCATCGTCTCTTCAGTGCAAATGTGCAGTAAGGGATCTGATTCTACTATCTTATTGTAGAAAACTAAAAATATCACTTGAAAAATTTTTTGTTCTTCTTATTCTTCACCAAAACAAAAGAAAGGATAAGAAAGATAAAGGTGGTGTTTTTCCGAACGTGAAACAATGTAACTACGTCAAAAATGAGTATGTGCGAAGTAATTGATGGTTGAACGCAGGTGATTTTTCCTTCCCTTCTTCCATATAAGAATAGGCAAACAAAACCTGAAGTATTTCACTTAAAGGAAAATATATTATTCAGAAACATGCAGGTTTAATGGACGTTATTGGCGTCTATTGCTTACACAAAAGTTTTACGTCCTGATCTCCCTGAACTTTCCCCTGACTGTCATTAGAAACGTTGGCAAAAGTATCTGAGTCAGTAATATATGAAAATATCCGAAGATTTTTAGGGTGACACTGATTTTAGTTTGAATCGGAGAGAACATCGTAATACAACATCACCGAGACTCGAACACGGTCCAGAATATTAGTAAGGTTCTATCCAACAAACCATGGCCGCATGCTGAAATTAACACAGTAAAATACTGCACGTATTTGCAACTGTTAAAACATTTGTATCCGGGATGTTATTGCAAGATTTGTCAAAAATATAATTTGGTTTTGTTGAGCAATTGTTTTCTTCATTAAAGTAAAGCGCCAGTCTATTTGGACAGAGTTTGTCAAGCAAATGAATGAATTTTCAACGCAATTCAAGTTTGTATCTCCAAACTAATTTTTTTTTAGCAGACGACGGACTGTAGGAACTGATGAATACATAGATGAATACACAAAGAAGATACACAGAATTACCTGATGGAGAAAATTTATTTTGACATTGAAAGGGAATTAAGGGAATTATAAAGTCAGTCTCAAAAGTTTCAAAAATTTCTCAGCGCTGTCTTCATTAATCTTTGTTCGAAAGATATTTAATTGAGTTTAATAATATGGTTTCGTAAATTTTAATTAAAAATTTATAGCAGAAGAAGAAAAGAAGAAGAAAAACCAGCTTTTATAAGATTGCCTTTCCATTAGTAGTCGGGATTTAGTATTCGTGAATTAGGGAATAAATAAAATTTTTACTGTACTTTGTAAGCTTGGTTTTTTGTAACAATTTTATATGATCTGATGATGTTTTTACACAGTTAAGAAAGAAAATTTGTCAACAATTTAAAAAAAAAAATGCATGTAATTCCCAACCAAAGATAAGTAGAATAAAAACCAGCTTTTTCTTCTACGTAACTAATTTTAGTTAAGCTAGAACCTTTATTATTACGAATTTATAAAAATATTTGCAATTATTTCCGGAGATGTCAATTTATAAAGCCCGAACAAGACCTATGTAAAATCGACGAAAATCGGTGATGTTTCGAAAAATGACGCTCGCAATTTCTTCTCACGAAGTTTTTTTTAATATATTTAACTGGCAAACAGAAGAAACTGTTTCACAAAATTTTAATTAAGAATTTGCTTATAATTTAAACATTTTCTAGATTTCAATCACAGAACACTGTGTCACTTAACAATGACCATAATATTTGAAGAGCAGAAAATTCTGAAGGCAAACCAAATGTTAATAAAACAGCGGAACCTGCAGTAAACTCCGCGTGGGAATTCATGAAGTTGTTTATATGAAACACAAGAGCCTTATGGCACGAACACGTTTTAAACACTTGTTACACCACATAATACTTATCAATATTCTTAATATATAAGCCATTCTATGATAAACATTTCCTTCATTAAGTTTATCAAATCCCAAAAATTAAAAATTTGAGGACGTTGCACCAACTCTAGCCGAAAAAAGGTTAGGGTTTTTCGGATGAGGAACACAACAACACTCTCAACTTTTAATAAAACAAAGGAACTTCTTGAGGCTCAAACAAGAGTCAAGATGATTGCAATATAAAAAACAAAGAACAAAGAACAAAGAATATCAAATAGTGGGAAATGACTTTGCAGAGGAACCACTTAAATAAAATATTGAAAAAATATCGGTAACCTGTTTTTCAATATTAACTACAGTACTGGACAGAACAATATATCATTGTATGAAGCACAAAAAAATTCTGTTTCAGTTACATAATACCGATATACAGGCTTAGCCTTACAGTACAACCCGGTAAGGAGGTCCATTTTATGATAACACTACTCCGTTAATTTTAGATATTTCGACTACAGTTTCAGAGAAATATACTTAAATACTTTTAACATAAGGAAGAGTGATGGAAATTTCATCTTCCAGCGTATGCTTCCATAGAAAATTGGATTAGATTGGCTCGACAGTTTGCCGAAAGTAGGTCCCAACTGATTTTGGTTCGAGTCTAGAGATTGAGCAATTAAAGTTTGTAAAGTTCATAACTTACGCGAATTAAAGATTATAACAAAATATTGCAGAATTAAACAATTGGGAAGGACATCTAGATTACAACAAGAATATACCTATCGGAAATTCGCGTGTTTATGAGAAAGTAACCGTAAACACTCTCTGTGGTAGAGGTTGGAGGTAAAAAAATATTTTAGGAGAGATTTGACCGGGACGAAAATAGACTTCTTAGAATAAGTTGCGAAAAAAAAAAATGAAATAAGAAAATCTTTTTAGGAACTTAATTTGATCACAAAATAAGTCAAACGGAGAAGGTTTTGCACAAAACAGTTTTAAAAAATAAAAAATGCATTTTCACAGTGAGGACCTTCACAAAACACTGATGACCATTTCTTTATACTGGCCAGATACGGAATGAAACTGTAACAGTATTTAAGGAAACATGAAAAACTGGTATGGTTTGGACAGTTTTGCAGAAATCAAAATTCCTGTGTCAAAGGAATTTTGGTTCACAGTATAAGAACACATAAAATCAGATTTCAAGGATTGCTTTTAACGTCCCACCGAGCACATGACGTTATAATAACGTCACATTTTGGTCATGACGTCCATATAACCAGATGATCACGTCATCCATGACGATCAAATGACGTTATCAATATCACGTCAGTCAAACGTTATATAAACGTCTTATTCTTACGTCATATGATTACGTCAAAATGACGTCATAAAGACGTCATTTTTTCCAGAATCATAGATGCACATTTTGATATCCTATTAAAACCCTGGATAGCCACGGCGAAAATGTAAGCTTTCCGAATATAGGCGTTTTATAGAAGACTTTTGTAAAACTCTTGTAACAGACTTTATCGGAAGTGTTAAGGGACGTTGGAACTTTCAGGATAATTTCAATAGCTAGCTGAATGTAACGTGTATTTTACGTCATTTTTCACTTCAGTGGTAAACTAATTAATTTATGCGTATTACACTACGGCTTTTTTATCACGGCCATGTTTTTATGAAGCAAGTTTAGAACATGCGAATGTATTCTTTTTTTCTTATTCCTATTCAACCCATTGAAATTTTGACCGTTATTTTCAAGTACCGTATTTCCTCTAATAAACGCCGCCCTCTGATAAACGCCTCCCTCTATTAAACGCCGCACTTATAGCCAAGCATTTGTAATAAACGCCGCCCTCTAATAAACGCCGCCTTCTAATAAACGCCGCATCTTGAAAAGCGGCGTTTATTAGAAAACAGACTAAACAAGCAACAAAAAATAGTTTACACGAGTTGGACTTGTTTTCTATCAACAAATTCTTCCACAACTAAAGATAAAAACGAATATTGTTTTTCTCAAACTTCTCTTTTACCATTTACGATTGCGTGCACGTGATTACCGTCAATTTCAATGTAAAATGCTATTTGCTTAGACAGTTTTTTAGGAAGAGAAAACATTGTTGTTTAAAGGCCGCGGCGTTTATTAGAGGAAATACGGTATGTTGAAACTCAATCAAAGGTTTCAAAAGGTTTCACACTTTCACATTTCATTGTTGTTGTGATTAACATCAAAGTATTACTGTTAAAAACACTTCCTAATTAAAAATTGAAACAAGAGAAGAGTGTGTGAAGCGTAGTTGTAAGTAACAAAAAGTCAGTTGAGAAAGAAATATATAAGTAAAATTATTTTGTGTGAATACGAAAACATTTAAAACATGGATAAGTTTGACTTTCAAACAGCATGGACACGGTATGATTTATTAGCTAGTTAGAGACACAAAATACATGAAGTATAAGCTCTCTCAAATTGCCTTAAAATGTATTTATTTTTGACATAGGAGAGATCAAGGCAGATAGAAATCAACAGGTAAAGGAAATAAAGTCTTTGACAGGATGGAGTTATTTGAAATTACAGTAAGTATGGTACCTGTTGTTCCTTGAAAATGCAGATATATATAATAACTGATTCACCTTTTTGTTCTTTATTTCAGCGAGTGAATTATCAACGAAAAATGTTTCGAGTAGAAAAAAATGACGTGAATGTGTCGATGTCCTGAAACATGATCCATCGAGAGTAAGAATTGATTTTAGGAAAAGTTAATATTTATTTTTATATTATGATGCACCAATATATTGTGAACCTCAGATCATAAACCCCATTGATTTTTTGTATTCGATTCGTGAAAGTAGAAGCTCAGTGAAGGATATCTTTATTTTAAAAAAGGATTCGAATGTCTGACCTTATCCACTTAAGCATGTCTTGGTTCTCTATATTCAATTATTTTTATACTTATGTTTAAGAGCATTTTAATATAATATATATTTGTATCAAATGGCTTAAAGTGTATTTATATTTATTTGCGTTATCATACTAATAAAAGCTTGATATTTTAATCAATGACTTAATTAAATTTCCCTTACAATTTCCCTGCCACCATGTCCTTTGAAAAAATCTTCTGAGATGCAATAAATAACACGATTCGTTCCCTTTAACAACGTGATGATAACGTCGTTAGGACGTTAGTCTTTGACGTGACGATAACGCGATTATAACGTCTTTTCTCACGTCGTCAGGACGTCATTACGACGTCATTTGATGATTATGACGTGATTTCTCGTCACGTCATGACGTGATTATAACGTTATAATAATGTCATGTGCCCGCTGTGGTAGCAGTCGTTATGGTAACAAGTAATTGTTGTGTTTTTAGGACCAACACAAACATCACCACAAACTGGTGCAGGATTGTTACGTTCCTTTATTTTCACGCCATTACCACAAGTTTGTGACCACGTGCCGACAGTCCATTCACTCCACCCACCATCCACAAAATAATTTAAATGTTAGTTCTTCTAAAATAAAGGCATATGTAGGTTAGTGATATTTACTGAATACTTGTAAACACTACATCGAGCAATATAAATTTAAGTGACATGGCAAATAACTGCCTACAATTTGCAGACGAAACCACAATCGTTGTAAAATTAAAGACACTGCAACAGCAGCTAGATCCTTAGAAGAGGACATCGACTCGTTAGAACGCTAGTCTAAAGAAGCCAACGCAGCTGGCATTTTGACTTTTTTAAGACGTCTTAAAGACGTATTTTCGTGCCTCTAAAAGACGTCTTGAAATGTTCTGAAATGTCCGCTTTTCCGACGCATTTTTTCAAACGGTTAAAAGGCGTTTTTTTAATTCGTCTTAAAGATGTCTGCCAAATAGGTCTAGAAAGCGTCTTAAAGACGCATTTTATTTCAATCTAAAAAGTGGACAAAACAGACTATTTTCAGACGTTTTTTAGACGTCTTCGACAGACGCTTTTTATACAACTTAGATACCAGCCTGATGATCAGTAATTTTAGTTGTTTTATTTTTATATTTCATAATTATGACTAATACGGTGTTGAGAAAGTGAGTAAGAAAATATATCGGGAAATATATCCGAAATAGATCTTCGTCATTATTGAGATACTACATATAAAAGACAAAATTTTACACCTTGTAACATTTAATTCAAATGAACATAATGCATGCATTTACATAATTAGGTCAATAATATAAATTGTGCATAAATATAAATATAAATATGAATATAAAAAATATAAATCTAAAAGAATACTGAATAAATACAATAAACAATTAATTTGCATTTAGGTACTCAAGAAATAAAAGAAGTTAACAACAGCCACACATAGCTGTTTGATAATCTTTCCCAAATCATGGGTAAAAAGAGACTGTTTTTTTCCCGGCTAGTTTGAAATAAAAGGAAAATAACTTTAAAGGGTTACAACACAGTTTGTGTGATCTTATGACTTGATGCAGCACTGAAAGTAAATTGGTTGTGAAAGATGCGATAATATAAAACAGTAAAAAAGTAAACCAAATTAACAACAAACACATGTTGCATCCCGTTCAAAATAAAATAAAAAATTTAATCTATCAAAAGGTTTGAGATATTGGAGGGTGTATTTTCTCGACTGTTGCTGTGGTGCTCCATTCCCATCTTTCGTGTTTTGTATCAATATTTTGTCGTCCATCTTTCAGCAGTTTCCTGTAATATTGCATATAAATATAGATATTAATTTTTTTCGCTTAGTTCAGCTTTCAACAATTTTGATGAAAATGTTTTCCGCCCATCACTATTCATGTTCATTTATTCTAAGAATAGTTGAATTGAAAATTGAGGAAAATTGATTATCTTAATAAATTCTATCTTGTGAAAATAAAATAATAAAAAATCTAAAAATATGTGACCTAAATCTCTTCCTATCATTATGTTTAACCCTTGTTAAAAGTAATATCCTCTAGTGTCTGCAATCGGTCCATAGGTATATCTTCCACAATAATATCTCATATGTCGTGATATCATATGTCGTGACTGAAATTGTAAAGTTTCCTTTGTAAATGTTGACTAACTAAATACACAGAAACTAACATTAGACCAACTTTTTGGACAAACATTTTACCTGTTAGGATGAATTCAGAAATTATTTTCTTAGCTGCCAGTTAAACTAGGATAATATCAGCTCATGGGTTATGTATATGTGATGTCAAGAAATTCACAAAGAGGCTTCTCCACTGCCACTTTACAGTACAACCCAAAAGATTTCGTGTAAGATAATTCATTCCTCACAGACGTGTAAAGTTTCTTTCGGGTTGTACTGTAGCAAAAAATGTTAAACCATGTTTTATCAGTTAATTTGTATTTGTATATATCATTTATAGCAAATAACAATGTGATATTTCATCTAATGAATTAATCAAATTTAATACATAATGATAACTACCTATCCACAATTTTTATGTTGTGTATATACATACCTCTGAAGCGACGGATAGTGGTGTTACACTAGCGAATCACTTATGTGTTAGTATTGGTTTGACAGAAATAAACAACAAAATTTTATTACAATTTACATCCATTTTTGTCAATACAATACAATACCTTGATAATTTACCATTTTACTATAGCGCCAGTAAAAAGGCCTTAGGTTCTTAATTTTCATAATTTTCTGTATTAGTGGATTGTGCAGTTAATAAAATTAACATACCTGTTGATTACATTAGATGTTGATAGTAGCTGAGAATCGCTTGTTTCCTGCGCTTGTTTCCTGCGCTTGTTTTCCTGCGCTTGTTTTTTCCAGGATGTTTCCTGAATGTATCAAAATGGGAACCCATCATCTGTATACTACAACGAAAAATTTTCAAATCTTTTCAGCACTGCTTTAAATTATAATTTTCAATAACATGTGAACATAAATCTGCTTCAACACATTATATTAAGCGGGTTGAAAAAATATATTTACGTTTAGTGGCCACTCTGTCTCTGACTCCTGTTGTATATTTTCATAAGAAATCATATAATTTCCTGTATATATTGCAGGGCCGGCTGAACCACTGCGGCAGCGCCGGCTAAGCCGCAGGACTTTTTTGCTGTCAAGTTAAATATATTGTAAAAATTATTTCGCACAAAAAAAACAAAGTTCTTCTAATGATGAATTAAAGGCGTCATTTCTATATACATGTCTAAACAAGCAAATCGCAAATGTAAACATTACCTAAACGATATCCTTTCTTCCTAACATATACCTTTTTCTGTCTTTTTTCCCCTCCCCCGTCCCCCGTCCCCCTTGTGTACTGTGTGGTGTGTTTTGAGAGAGTAATATAAAAAAATAAATTTCGATAAGAAAAGTGCCAGATACGTCACGCTATATATACATACTACTTCTCCAGTCATAAGAAATTCGGATGAAGGATAGAAACAAGCAACAAAAGCCAATATATTAACCACTAGGCTGAAAAAAAAAACACCACGGTTGAGCTGTAGTGTTTACTTTCGGCCATTTTGAAACAGAGGATATATGACTGTCGAAAAACAAAATTTTGTCATAAATAAGCCATCAACTATGTATATTTATAAAAATACAATGTTGTAAAAACTCTTTATCTCTTCGAAATCACAGAACATCGAATAGAATTTACGTGAAACTATTTCAGATATTTAATGTAAAGATTTACCGCAAAAGTCATTTTGTTAACTGGAGGCCAATATGGGCCCCAAGCAGCAATATATAACATTGAGCCAATCGAAAAAATTGAAGCGAATTCAATGATGACTGCTTATATACTCGGCAATATATTCAACTGACGTCATAGCTAACTCCACAAAAAATGTAATTAGCTTAAAGGAGATAAAAGCCTGTTTCTTTCGACTTCTGTATCTTAATGTAGTAAACATTTCTCAATTCTTTCCACTTTCCTATTTTAAAGCCAAATAAAAATATTTTGAGACTTTGGTGAACATATTTAGAATTTTCGATATTGAAATCTCAGATAGCAATATTCTAAAATTGAGACATATACCCTGAATAGAATAACATCGCACAATTAACTTTCATATCATAGAAGATACATATACCTAACCTACAAACTAAATATCATGAAATAGTCATACCTTCTCATGTTATTTTCATGAAAACTGGGTTTTCTTTTACTATTAATTTCCTTTCTTCGAATAGATTTTAAAAACTTGTTGATTGGAGCAGTAGAAAAGCGCCATCGCTATTAACTCATTGTACTCGCGAACCAGCGAACAAATTATTTGATTCTCCGATCTTCTAATTTGCTCCTTGACTTAATTCTTTCTGTCTTTTTGGGTTAAAAAAATATAGCATGTTGAACACAGTTCTTACTATTTTTCTTTCCCTCCAACGGTGCAATTTGGATATTAAAAACGTGAAAAAAGTCTCTGTGGAGGAGTGTTTCTTTTATTGAATGAGCAGGCGATATTGCTTACCATTCCTATAGAAAACACTCCTCCACAGAGATTTTTGAAGATTTTGCCCACTGATTTTGTCCAGTTTTGACAAATCTAATGAAATTTCAGTATAATGTAAGTAGTTCCACTAAAAAAGGAGAGTGTTAGCTATTGAAGGATAAATGAAAGGGTGCAAATAATCCCATTGGTGATACAGACTGAAAACAGAAATTATGTTAATGTGCTCCTCCACAATTTTCGACATATCCTGGATCCGCCGCTGAAATGTCATTTTATATACTTCTTATAACTTCTACATTAAAACATAAAGTCGTAAATATTTATATTTATTGCTTTATCAGATAAATATGTAAACGAAATGTTTAAGAGATAAAACGTGGCGCCTAATGAGAATAAGGGGCTCAATCGTGATTGTAGCGAATGTAGGGCGTTCTGAAAATTTAATATACGTCCAGGGCGTTCATTCCAGAAAAACAGTAATATGTCATTACGCAGAGTTAGGATCTTCGAATAAACACTATTTGTAACGTTTTTATTGTCATCTCAGGAATAATCATACGCAAAACACCAAAACACTAGATGTCCAATTATATAGCAAGTATGGAGAAGAACACGCCATAATTGTCGATAAACACCCTCTCCCTTTTTTTTGTCAGATGTCCCCGTGTAAAATAGAAAATTGCGGACGAATAATCACGACGCAAAATATATGCGCCAATTTGAATATAAATTTTTTTTAATTGCATCTACGTACGTTCGTTTCAAGACGGACATTTAAAAATGCGGACGCGCTGGCTCGCTTCCGTTTCTTTAAAGATGGCGGAGAGAGTGGCGTTAAGGCTTTTAACGGGTGCCCCTGCAACACGTTCTGTTTTGAGGCATAATTTTTGCGAATTTTATTGCTTAAATAAGCAGTTTTATGGCTAGAACAGACTCTGGCGAAGGGTTTGTCAGTGAAGTAATTGATGAACGTAAGGGACCAAATCAAGCAAATGGAAAAAATATGTGAGTTTTTATGGCCCATAAAAGAGGCATAATTTTCCCAGTCATAAGTAAAGTAGAAAACGGTAGAGCATATGTAGAATTATCTAGTACAAAAAACCAAACTACCAGTATTTTTGCTTTTTAAGGTTATTTCACTGCAAAGTTGAGGACCCTTGGAATGTCTCACACACAAGAGAATATTTCACATCTTGCTGGTCTTTAAAATATTATGAATGAAATGACAACAGAAGAAGGACTGGAAATGAACGTTCTCAAAATATGTAAGCATGAGATTCATTTATTATAATTCTTTAAGCCTACCTAGTTTCCCCCAGCGGGTTAAGCCTTATCGCAAAAAAATCAAGAAACTTTATAAAAAAAAATCTTTTGCACCAGAAATTAAAATTTCACTTGTTATTATGTCAACATCGTTAAAATCCACTTTATTCTTCCCATTTCGACACTTTGCATGAATATAACTTCGCAAGGGTTGCGAGTTTCCCGGGAAACTCTACCGTATATACTCGAAATTGCGCCTTCGTCGATTTAGCCCGGCCCTCGACTAAGTGCAGCAAGTGAGATAAAAATTCGTTTTAAACGCCACCCTCAAATAAGAGTCGAATATAATGCTAACTGTGGCGCTAACTAATGCTAACTGTGGCGTTATTACAACAAAATTATAATACTAAATGCTGCGCTAATAACGAAAACTATTAAATGTATTAGATCACCTGAAATAATCTTACGTTTTTCGGCGAAATTGTGGACGTTTTTTTATTGGACAGCACCAAATATCATGTGGTGATGTAGGGATATTTGCATTGGAAACTTCAAAAATAAGCGCCGCATCTAAAAATAAGCGCCACGGCGAAATTCGCAACAAAATTTTGTTTTCTAGTTTCACGCAATTTAATTTCTGTCCACAATTTGAAATTCTTTTTTAACGCATATCAATTGTTTTAACACAGTCAAATGCATGAAAAATGAATATTTTCATAAATCCTTAAGCAGTGGTTTTACGCGAAAAATTAAGAATGCGTTTACATGAAAGCCGTACTAAACTCAAAGCTGTTTGAGATCTCAGTACGGGTAGAAATAGTTTTCTTTAAATGACATGGATTGTTGTAATTGTTGTTGTTGTTGTTGTTGTTGTTGTTGTTGTTGTTGTTGTTGTTGTTGTTAACAGACACTTCTATGATTTGTTTATAACGAGAAATACTAAGTTATAACTTAGTATTATAACTTAGAAATTATATTAGAAATTATTAAATTATAGTATTATAACTTAGTATTATAACTAAGAAATACTAATACTAACATAGCATGCAATGAATCGCACAGCATTTCTTTTTCCTCCCAGGCCTGAAACACATCATTTTCGTCAATTGGAACCTGTACAGAACTAAAATTTTAAGCTGTCCAAAATTTTCCTTAAGGTATTCAAAAAAGAAGTTCACGAACTGCCTTAATTGTCAGGGAGAAAGGGGTAAAAAAGGCATTCCTCGTCAATGTTTATTACAAATCGGGTTCTGTAGAGAGAACTGAAGAGAGAACTGAAGAGGCTTTAAGTATTTCAAAGATGTTCTACTAAAAACCATTCATTTATGAATATTTCTGTGCCCTTATTTTCTCGCCCATGATGAAAATAATACTCCTTAACACCACCTTCTGTAAATAAAGGTGATCTCTGATTGGTCATAGTTTTATTAAAACCTTTTTCCTGTTTTCCATTCGAACAATTCGAACATTCGAACATTTGAATTTCCTTCTACACCAATTGGTGGCCTAGTGGTAGAGTGCTCGCCTCCAGTGCGGGAGCTCAGGGTTCAATTCCTGGCTGAGTCATGCCAGCGACTATAACAGTGTGAGATTGATATCTAAGGGGGTTGTCTGGTTAAGCGGTGGAAGCATACTTGCGGCTTCCGTAGCCCAAATGGGGTCTTTAAATGCTCTAGGACCTCCTACGCAGGACCCTAATTGATAACAATTCCATCAGAACTGAAGAGGCAATCCTGGGTAAACATTAATAATAGCAATTGCAGACCTAAATTTTCGCGGTTGGAAGGTAGAAAAAACCAGTGAATTTCACGGAATTTAATTTATGTCCTTAAGATAAGGAAGGATACTATAACTTTCTGTGCTTTCAATTATTAGAGGCGAAACATGCAAAATTATGACGGTCAACAATAAAAAAGAAAATTAACACAATCCCTGGTTGTCAGTTGTTTTTGTATGATGGTTATTAGCTAAGAAGATTGTTCTTAAATATAGAACGAGCAAGCTTAATCATTATACTATACAGGGTTACGCTTACTTGCTTAAAATTATTGATCATCTAGTGTACACAATCTTCGTGCGACCAACCATGCAAATAGTATGACCAAATAAACATGTATTTCTGTGAATGAACAATATATCTACAAAATACGTGTGACCAATTTATTGACGGGTGATGATAACATAAATTATGCGCACAAGTTGGGGTTTGCAATCGTGTTTGTGCTATGAGGATCTTTTTTATTATAAAACAGTTACATGCTGTAAAGTCTATAGTGAGGTGGCTTAATAGCCAAAATATGTCAACATGGAATTTTCTGGACAAACATGTGAAAATTGCACCATAGGTTCACAGTTCCCGAGATATTTAAACAAAGTATTGGCCTAATAGGATTAAGACAAGTGCTGGGAAAAATACTGATCAGAACTGCCAGTTTTGATATCCCAGCTTCACTATAGGTGTTTCAATGGAGAGTAAGGGGGAGATAGGTACTACGTGCCAGAACGTTACGCTATTAAGTTTATGAAGTGTACGATGAACGGAGTTCTTGTTTTGGACTCACTTAGTCAAATACCAAAATCTACTCAAATATGCGGACCAGAAAAGCGAAATACTATTTTCCGAGAGTTGAGAACTGTCGTTAAAGAAATGAAACTTTTGTTTTAAAAATAGCAAATGTCAGCAATCTTAATCATGCCCGCAAACTAGTACTATGTAAGTGATCACGTATAGTCCAACTTTTTTGAATGTCAAATAATTAATAGAAAATCCATCGAAATATCGTGATGATGTCGGCGAATCCAGGAAAATTATGGAGGAAAATTATGGAGGAAAATTATGGTGGAACACGTTAACATGATTTTTGTTTTCAGTCTATATCACCACTGGGATTATTTGCACGTTTTTCTAAAATTACCCTCCGAAATTTTACCCTTTACCCTAATTTTAAATTTTAAATTTTACCCTACATCCGCCACTGGATGACATGAATCGATATATTTTTTGATCGCAGTGGGCAAAATCTTCAAAAAGTCTGTGGGGAGGAGTGTTTTCTATAGGAATGGCAACCAACATCACCTGCTGTTTCAATAAAAAACACTCCTCCACTGAGGGTACATTATTTGTGGGTATTTTTATTCGTGTTTCACATTTCACAAAGAGTATAATATTGTAAATAATGTATATAAATGTATATAAATTGCCATTGAGGGGATCATAACATGTTTATGACGAATGGTTACTTACATATTTTGCTGACGCCATCACGTGAAGGGAATACACAAAGAAATGGTTCTTTAGAAGAAGAAAAAATAATTTTCGCTTTCTATTGTATATTTGACCTTGCTAAATGCGCTTCATCTACAAAGTATCACGCTTTTGCTTGTGCAATCATATTGAATAGATTTTGGAAGAAGCCATTGTTTCCTATAAACAATTATGGAAACCAGTAATCGAAGAGGCTGACAATAAATTCAAATGTAACTATCATACTTACAGATATAAAAAAATGGCTTTCACGAACGTTTTACACTTTTCATGTTTTTACTGTTGGCTTTTATTATTTCTTTATTCTATGATTTACACCATCGTATCTTAGCAACGATCCTTTGGAGACGCTTCGTTTTAAATTCTTAAATACAATTAATGACCCAGAAAGCATATAATGTATAAGTCGCCGTTTACACCACATACAATCATTCGCAAAAATAATGAAACGGTATCCCTCCCCTAAAATCAATGTTGGTGTGTTGTATGAAATTTGGACGACCTTTTGTCACCATCTACTCAGTGTGAAACCACTCTTTATATTCAGGGTCAGTCAAAAGAAGTGGAGGAGTCCAACATTATGATATATGATATTTCTTTTCAGTTATAAGTGTCGATTAGGTTACTTGCACGTTTTCCTTTTCTACTTTAAATGACTAAACTCTCCTCCACAAATTTTGACTGACCTCTGGAGAGGGCGTTTGGCATCCGTTCTGAAGACTGTTTTGAATGATCCAGTATAAATATGGGATGTCGTTTTGAGTACAATGAATTCATAGAAGCACCTACTTAACCCTACCTTACCTAAAGAGCCCTTTATGAAAAACAACACTGTGAGAGGCCTATTCTATCCTGAGGCCTGGGTGGAACAGCTAGGAAACGTGAGTCATCATTATACAACTTGAAGAAGCCATCTGGCAATCACACAAACAAATTTTGAAGACATTATCAAGCAATGCAATATTCGCAATACTTGCCTTACAAGTGAAGTTGAGATTTCTAAAAACAACATCTTAAATCGTATCGACGATGAATCCATCCATTCTCCTCCATATTTTTTTTCTATGCCTCGCCGATAGTTAGATATGACTTTCATTACGTTGTAGATAAACATGCGCAAATATGGACTCAGTTGATGAGTCTCATTTTGTGGAATTTATCGACAACTAATACAAACTGAAACCTCATTACAACACTGTTGGAAGGTCCTAATAGCAATCATCTTTTATAGTATGAATTTGTCTTTAGCCAAAGACAAAAGGGTGGAAATAACAACTTACGCCACAACAACCTCTATGTCTCCTGAAATTGAAATCGACAGCTTTATATCCACCTAAGTTCAACTATTTTTTAATAAGCGCTTAGTATCTCCCTCCATTGATATATAATAAGAGAAGGACTTACAACTAACTTCTAAAGCTTTTGAATTCTATTGTTAAAATCTTTTATCTCTGCATTCCTTTGTTATAAAGCATGTCTCGCATTTCACTGGCTTTTTGGTTTACATGAGTGGGTCTATACGAATGTTTATGTTTCACACATTGTGGAAAATCTCAGAAATTGAAGAAATGTGAATTGCATAGAAATCTGCGATTTTCATTAATACTTCAAAACTACTACTTTTCAAGATGTCTGATGGGCGTTTACAGCGAATTTTAACGAGTTATGTAGTATTTAACGTGATACATCTTTTACAAAAAATTCGCCACTTAGACAGAGACCGGGAAAACGCCGCGAAATCTACAGGGGAAGAATATCTTGTCCCTCAATTCTGGAAGTTTCAAGGCTGAGGCAGTAGGCGTTCCTAAGGGATCAGAGTTTTAAAATTGGCGACAAATAAACGGAATATCTTGAAAAACATTTTTGGTTGTTAAAATCTCAGAAGCCAATAAAATCATGTATTTTTAACTGTGCTTGAGGGAATTTTAAAACTGCCTTTGTAAATATTTCAATAAACCGAGACGCGCTTTATTTGAATAGATCAATGAAAGTTGTAAGTCCTTCTTTTATTATACACCCATGCTCCCTTGAATAAACACACCCCTCAGAGAGCCGATATTTATATAAGCGCCCTGGCGCTAATTCAGATAAATACGGTAAGAATTCAAAAGAATTCAAGCCGGGGCACTAATTCAGATAAATACGATAGATAAATAGTTATGCAAGTCTTTTGGCCACTGGACTCTTTATGCAGGTTTGACCACGCCTTCAGTATTCTTAACAGTATGCTGCCACAAATCATTGCGGAATTGCTTGCGGACTAATTTATTGACTTTTATTAGGACCAATATTTAAAAAATTAAAGTAAAAAATTATAATTCTTTTAGAGAAACTAATTAACATTAGTAAAATAAGTGTTATAGGGCATTTGAGGAGACGGCTCTGGTGACATAGTAGGCGACGAAATAAGTGGTGATGATCTGGATTGTTGGTGGTATCTATGTTCGTCGCTCACCCTGCTGCAACATTGATAACGGTTACAAGGGTATGAATGGTAGTTCTGCTCTCCCCCCTGCTGACGTTCGTGCTGACGATGAGGTACCTGCAACTGTGTAACGCCTGGAATATTCAACAGACCAAATTGAGTTTGATAGAGAATTTCTTGTATTTTGACCTTAGCATATTCTTTACTTCTGAAATCTTTGATATTTCTCAAAGTAAGGCCAACGCTGTGACCAAACACTAGATCGAGATCTTCGTTGTCTACCTTCCTGCTAGCTGAGTCATGGACCAACACAGCATTATTGTCTATCAAAATTTCCTCTTTTGGTTTGAAAGATGTTTTCCTTTTTTTGAACAATAGCCTTTTTGTTAATCGTGCTTGACCATCATCAGCTTCGATATCTTCGCTATGTTTATCGAAAGTCTGAGGATTGGTTTCATCAGTGTGCTCTTCTATGTCGTGAGTCTTGGTAAAACCATCATCTTCGGCAGCATCAATCTCATCATGGTTGAAACCCTGAAATTATAAAATTATAAAATTATAAAATAACTTGCATTTAAACACCATATACGGAAGAAGAATGGAAATATTATTGTTAAACTTGAACAATCAAAGAGAGACAAAAGAATCTCCATCTATTTCCACATGGTTGTCACTGGAGAATTGGCTTTTAATTAGTTTTTTACTGTATATACAGTGAGTCCACAAAAAAGCGGGTCTCTAACTTTTAGGAAGCATATTTTTTGTTCTTTTCCCTTATTTTTTTGCGGTTTTTACCCCAAACGAAAGATAATTTTTTGCTCTTTCTAATCCTATGTCCCTTTTTTGCTGAAAAATATTTTATAGGTATCTCTAACAGATTTTAGCATGAGAACATGCAATTAAATAGATAATGAGCAATTAACGCTTGTTTGAATTGGAATTAAAGACTCGAGTAATATGAAAAGTCATAAAAAATAAGTGATTGTTGTAAAGTTGTATTTACACTGAAAACACTTATAAACGTGAAAGAATTCGTTGCTAGAGACCATTGACAAAGATAAGAAGAATAAAGGATAACCTCTGAATAAAAACTAAATATTCAATTACATTCAACGTTTCCACCGTGTCTTTAAATACAAAGGTTTATCCTGTTTCTCATTTCAGTAAACGAACGTCTTATCATTGGTTGGTTCTGTCTCAATAAATTCACTTCGTCCACTATTCTTCTTCTCAATTTAGTCGGATTGAAGAAATGAGAGCCAATAATTTCCCTATTTCCACAAAGGCAAACCTAAACATGAAGCTGTTCGCGCGAATTACTCTTCTCAAATTTAAAATTTGGAGTAGGCTGACCTTTTGGCGCGTAGCAGCGGACGTTTTGTGTGCTGACCGTATCACACATCACAATCACAATATTTGGAACAAAACAAATATTATGTGCATGCTGCTGAAACCACTGACAAAATCGTAATCTTCTTCTAAGATCACCATTTTTAAGCTCCTGTACGATGTGGATTTTGTATGGGTGCCATTTTAAATCTTTATTGACAATATTGTCGAAAGAACTCTTGGACAGTCCAGTCAGGTTGTTCCTGCACGAAACACCTTGTGGTTGTTGTATCATCAGCTGCCTGACTTGCTGGATATTTTGTTGTGTTCTAACAGTTTTCCTTCTGCCACTTCTTTCTTTGTTTAGGTTATAACTTGTTCCCTCATTGTCATGGATTTCTGCCAGGAAAACGCTGTCTAAAAGCTCCAATAACTTTTTGCTTCATGAAATTTTCTCGCGATCAACGCTCTTTGTTGCACTGTTAGCTGCATGATTAAATAAACTTACAAGTTTTCCTGCTTATAAAGAATTTTGAGGCGTTAAAACATTAAAAGTTATTAAAACATAAAAAAGATTTTAAGCTCACTTTATACAATGAATTAAAAATTGGTGATATTTACAGAATTTCATGCTAAACGTAGCACAGTAGTATCCTGAGCAGTAATTGCAACGAAACAAAAGGTTAATGGCTTATTAAAAGTCCGGTTTATTGATCATTAAAGAGTTAATGACCGTATCGAATGAAAAAGTTCTTCGTATTTTCTTAAATAAAAAATACCACAAATGAAAAATTATATTTTCAGAATCCTTTAAAAATATTTTCTTTCTACGGTATCAAAATCGCATTGATGAAGATTTAAAAAGTTATATGCTTTTAAACTAAGGGCCTGTTTTTTTGTGGACACACTGTATATATATACCACCTGTAAAGATGATATTCAACAAGACAACGACAGATATCGCGATTTAACTTATCGAGACAAGTAACTACAAGTAGCGTCAAATAATCCAAAACGTCTTTTGTTTAAAAACTGAATCAATCGTTTGATGTTTAAAGTCCGTGTTTTAAAACTTAGTTGGAAGTTTTAATTCTAACGTCTGTGCTTTGAAGTCGGTCCATGCTGTTGTATCCCCAAGGAACAAAATAAAACTAATATCTACTGTTATTAGGAAGTCTGATAATAGGTTCGGTGTCTTACGATTATTTGTCTGAATTGAATGAAAACTGTTCATATTACTTAAACTATAAAGATATATTCGTTCAATACAGTTGGTGTACTCACTCTGTTTTGACTACGAATATACAGAAAGGAGGAAATACAAGAAGTTGAATGGGTAGCAGGTTGAATGGGAGCAGGTACAGATTCCCTTTAAGTATACGCCCTTTTGCGGTCCACGGAAGAAAAACAGTGAAACGAGGTATACGCTATACATGGGAGTTCCACTATAGACAGTTGATTGTATACATAGTAATGCCGTTAAAGAGATAATTATAAAGATATATTATATATTATATATTATATAATAATGTAATAATAATAATGGCATTATATTTCGATTCCAAACAGTCGCTTTGGCTCTTATATCTTATATCGAAATAGCGTACAGTAGTGTATAATGTAGATGTGGTTTTATAAACATCAGTAAGAAAACAATTTATACGATGAAATAAACGATTATAGGAAACTGCTGGAGTTGAGGATAATCTCATATAGGAGGATCCAAGCCTGTAGAGAACCCAAAGGACATCCTCACCTTCACAAGAATTCCTGGGAACGAGGTTGTGTGTTTTTTGTGTTCATTTTACTTACCAGAGACGATGTTGTTTTTCGTCGTTTAATTGTGTCTTTAAGAAAACTGAGGGATGTAAAATGTGGCCACTTTGACGTTTGTACCACGCCCATCCCACTCTTTATGGAGTCCTTCAATTTGACCAGCTCTTTGACATAGTATGAACGTAAAGTATTTATTTTTGCTTTTACTTCGTCTTCTAAAAATGCAAAGCAAATTTGTAAGCAAAGTGTGTTTATCGCACAACATGACCAGCGGCGGATCTAGGGTATTGTCAAAAATTGTGGAGGAGCACAGAAACCTAATTTCTGTTTTCAATCTGTATTATCAATGCACGTTTTTCTTTTATGGTTTAATAGCTAACATTCTTCTCTACCACTTTCGACATACCCCCTTGATCTGTTGAGACCAACATACTTCCCAGAGACTTATAAAAATGTTCGAAATAACGAGTCACGACTTCACCCTTGAAATTAACAAGGTGTTACACCAAAAACTTCTGATGGTCTCTCGAATTGGCAGCTAAATTTCTTTAATAAAAAGTAAGTTCATATACCTGTCATTCCAAATAATTCCGCCAAATGTTTATAAGCTTTTGCTTTCTCATTTCTGTCACGATATTCTGTCGCTAAATCGTCCCACAAACACCTTTTTTCTTGCCACTGGCTAATAAATTCTTCCGTTTTCTCTAACTTTTGAGCTTTGCTCGCCATTTTAGAATTTTAAAAATTTAACAACATTCTTCAACACCATTTAAAAATCTATACTCAACTCTCTCTTGTTGTGAACTGAGAACAGAAAAGGAGACAGCTGTTATCGCAAGACTTTGAATAGGATTTCAACCTTTTAAACTGAAAAAGACGAACACGTGTCCTTTAAAAAGAAATACAAAAAAAAAAATGATAACTTAAAACGGATCGTTAAAAACTCATCAGTTTCTTCTGTTTACAATTTTACAAATCTTTTTTTTTTTTCTAGCAAACGTAAATCCTGAAACACACGATGTTGTTTTAAAAACATTCAGTGTAACCAAGAAAATAATGAAACACTTTTTTTTCCTTTTTTTTTTTAATGATTATTTAAACATATTTGAACTTCATTATTTAAAAATAAACAGTTTCTTTTGTTGAAATTCTTAATTTCTATTCATAAACTCAATAGTGTACAATCACGCATTCTTTTCTTTCCTGTGTTCACCCTATCATTTTAAAATGATCGTGTAAACATGTGGCATAAGCCTGGTTTCCATGCATTGTAATTTTTCCTCTCTGTGACTTTTTGTGCTAAATGAAAAATGAGTACACTTTTCAATTATTATTATTTCTTCAGCGCTGAGGAAAAAGACTTTTGGCATTAATCTAGTATTTGTTCTTTCGTGCGCATTTCGCCGGAAAATTCTGTCCACGCGGGAAAATAGCCTTATAGAAACCGAGTTTAAATTGATTTAGGGTGAATTTACACTTTGATAAAAAATTATAACACTTTCTAATATTTTTTCTCGAAATAATTTCTAATTGTCTGCTGAAATCTAGGATAATGCAGTTTTGCTCGAGCATAGTTCACCTATCTTTTGCGTATTTAGTTATGTGTCTCATGAGAACGAAATTATGGTCAAGTGAGGTAAAGCAATGTTATTAAGTTCTAAGTTGTTATCTTTTGTTTCAACCCGAAAAAGTTTCAATGCAGAGATGGATCTAGAGGGTATGTCAAAATTTGTGGAGGAGAATGTTAGCTATTGCTCTTCCACAATTTTTGACATACCCTAGATCCGCCGTTGCTATGGAAATGCGTATGTGCTATGTTGTACATTCTAAACTCTCATTCACACACACGCACGATTTAGGGGTCCTTCATTTATTACTATCATAGATATTAAGGAGATAAGAGTTTTTCAAACCAACCCAGCCGGCACAAGACGTCTTTTAGGCGTATTATTTATGTCTAAATTAAGTCTGTAGAAAGACGCATACTTTTAGACGCCTTTAAGACGGCTTAAAGACGTCTTGAAAAGTTGCACGTCTAAAACAGGTCTAAAAGACGTTTTGAAAAGTTACACGTCTAAAACAGGTCTAAAAGACGTCTTGAAAAAGTTTCGATTTATTTTGGTTTACAAAAGATGTTTTTCAAACATCTTCAGAAAGATGGAATTTAGAGGTTGGCACTTGGCTGTCATGGTTTTGCTTAAATATTTTATCAATATTTAAAGAATCGTGCATACACTAATCAATGGATTTAACTACACTCTTTTGTTTTTATAAGAAACCCGTTTATAAGAAACTAGAACTCAGATGGCCAAAAAATTAAGAAACTCGAGAGCTGGAATCTGGTGACCTAAGAAACTTCCAAATGTAGAAGTAACTGATGTCGTCATATCAGTTATAGCAGACGGAATGGCTTGAACATGACGAGAATATGGATAAATGGTTGGGTCAAGGAGATAGATTCACGGCAAAGGATAGAAGAATCCTTATCACTCATTGGGTTGGTCAGGCTTGGGAGAAGCTCAAAGACTTAAAATACGATCATGCCCGTTGGAGATGCTTTGAAAGGACCGGATGTCTCCTCACTGCTGAAGTGGCGATGAAAAGGTCAAGCCAGAGAACATGCCAGAATACATTGTTCCACCACCACTGACAATTCCTTCTGCGGATGACCCCTTCGAGCAAGTTGTTCCTCCTGCTGAACCAATACCTGACGATACCATGATCGTGGGTGACATTCCAATTGACGTCGAATTACGTGATGATGACAACAATCAGGCTGAAGTAGTTCTAGAGGATATGGATGACGACGTTGATTATGACAGGGAAACGGATCGTGACATGAAACACAACCTGGTCGGATGTAGCATTAAAATCTTTTATGATGATCTGGGAGATTGGTTCATCGGCAAAATTATGTGGATTAACACTCGAATGAACAAATTGAGGGTCTATTTTGCAGAAGATGATACGGATGACTACATCGGTGAAGATGAAATCAACGGCATGGACATTATTTTATTATCATGATTGTAATAATTTTTCTCAAAAAGAGTTCAACCAATTCCTTTAATTTTTGATTATTGAGCCTAACTTACCGATTAGGCAATGAATTTATGTTTATTTACGTTAAAGTCTTATCAGTTTGTAAGAATTATTCTTCCAAAAATTAAGAAACTCTTAAGAAACTTTGAGAACTCGGAAGATCACTTTTTTAAGAAACTTTGAGATCTCGGTAGTTAAACAAGTTTCTTATAAAAAAAAAAGAGTGTACTTTGTTTTTGAAATCTTGCAGATTTTAATCATTATTAATATTATAATATTATCTTTTTTATTTATTTATTTCAACTTACAACTTGCATGTTTTGTTTGGTTTTTCCCATACATTTGTAAATTATACTAGCAGACACAACAGTGATGGTTTTGTTTTTCATTATGTTACAGGATTTGTGTATCATGTGACGTGAATGATGTAGATTTATTACTGAATACCTTTTGGTAAGTGTTTTTATACTTGATTGTTTAAATTTGTTTATTTGGTTAAATTGTTGTGACAGTTCAGTAGATCTCATTTCTTTTAATTCCCATGCTAGCTCCTATAAAATAAGTGAATCAAAGAACGATAAAAAAGACAAGCAATTAAAATGAAAATGTTAAGTGGTTACTATCTATACTTGTAGGTCATTTTTTAGAAAGATACTTTCTGTTTTCATGGGGTTTTTTTCCCAAAGATGTGTCAAAAACCTGGAAATAGAAATAATTCTGGCAGCCCTGATGAAGGACACTGAAAGAAATAATGGTTTAAGAAATAAAAAATAAAAAACAGTCAGATTGTTTTTATTTCATCTACCTGAAGAAAATTAAAGTTATTATAGTCTTCTTCTAGATTTCACATCTAATCTGACTTGATGGGGACGATGAATATAAAGGGTCAAAAAGGAAATTTTTCCCTAAGAAGTATATGCCACAATTTACCAACATATTCAAGGTAAAGTATTCCTGTAAATTTCCCTATTTTTGAAATTGTGCTCTGAAAAATATTTACATATTTATTTTATTTTTCTTCTAGGGACACTTAAAAGGAACTTTAAAGATTCAGGAGCAAGTCATCAAAACGAATGTAGCAACAAAAATAAAAAATGCACCAAATGCAAAAGGCGGGACTTGGTTGGAAAACGAATGAATTAAGCCAAATGAAGCCAATTAATTATGTTTATTTTGAGTATATTATTAGGGGTTCACATTCAGTAGTTTCATTGTTTTTCACTCATGTTAATGTTTTATAAACCCTCTTGCGATCAAAATGGTTTTTCCTCTTATGCTATTAGTTAACCTATCAAATTGGGATTATTTGTTTGGAAATTTTAAACAGTTTTATGATTCGAAACAATTTTTTCTTCATGATACTCTGGGTTACTTAAACAATTTTCATATTCCTTGTATTTACAAAATATTTTCATCAAACTTTGAATGCCAGTTTATTTATGTATTTATTTTAAAACAGAGTAGTACTGACATTTCAAGATTTTTATGAAGTTAACATTTCTGTAAATGTTTTGTTCGTGAATGAAAAAGGTGTTTACCTTTCATCTAACAAATTGGTATCTCAAATATTTGTGGTAAAAAATTTGTTATTTTATTCTGGGATAACTAAGTAATGGTTCTCCCTTTTAACTGAAAAGTTTTCAGATACCAATCCATTCGCTAGACGTTTTAGTGCTTACAAAAGTTTTCAATATTCCGATTGTATTCAGAAATTATTTTTATAGAATTTCAAAGTAAAGTTTATTTATTCATATATTTATTACTAAGTAATTGTATCAAACCTTCATGGGGCATTGGAAATAGAAGATAAAACAACATAAATTGTCATGAATATATTGTCGTAATTTATCTCCACTTTCGAAGTTTCTTGCTCAAAATAAAAAGTGTGTAACGCCTGTCCAAAAGACGTCTAAAAGACATCTATGAGACGTCTAAAACATCTCTAAATATAGTCTGATTTGTCCGGTTAAAAGACACCTAATGAAGATGTCTAAAAGACGTCTATGTAAAGATGTCTTTTAACCGGACAAATCAGACTACATTTAGACATCTTTTAGACGTCTAGAAAGACGTCTTTAAGACATCTTTTAGACGTATTTTTGGCGGCTGGGAAATGAATAGCAAGTTGCCTTCGATATTAAACTTAATATCGATGCTTTAGTATATGCTTCCAATCATAAGAACACAAAATAGGCGGTAGTCCGAGTTTTAACGACGCGGTCAAGTCAACTCACAAGGTAAAGAACATTCGAAAGTTTGTTAGAAAAGATTTTTAAACAACGATTTTCGTTCCTTAAGAAAACTTCATAATTCAAATGTACGGTATACGATAAAATCAAATGTACGGAACGCACAAGCTTTCATTAAATTCTAAACCGAGCGATTCACGATTAAATTTGTCGAAATCGACAAGTTTGATCGTGTTCAGCAGATTATCAATTAAGTTTATTGGATTCGACATGTCTATTTCAACATTTTAACAGTTGGATATGTTCGATTTGTTTTTATTTGTCGAAAGAAACGCCAACCAATCAGCTTCTTTAAGCTTCTTTCACATGTACGTAATTTTTGTCGTAACACCTTACGAAATTTTTTCGTAAGCTTTTACGAAAAAAAAATTCCTTACGGATATTTCCATTCACATGCACGTGAAATTTGCTGTAATGAAACAAAAATATACTTAAGAAACGTTCGGAAATAGATCATCATTTTTAGAAATAGATTTAATTTCAAGATGGCAGCGATAAACAAGAACGCGCTCCTGGTAACACTGCTCGTTATTTTACGACGTAGACGTCGTAGAAGGCAAAAAAAGGTGAAAGCAAGGAAAGGAAAGACCAGAAAGTTTTGGGTCAGGCCTATTAATCTTGACAGATCAGTCAGTGGGGCATATCAATCAACATTTTTGACAGCAAGAGCATATGATCGTGGGGAATTTTTCAGGTACGTCTAAAAATGAATTATTCTATTCTTATACTTCATTTTATTCCTTTTTTATTTTGATGATGTAGGCAATAAATTCATTTAAACACTGTTTATAGGTTTGTCCGAATGTCACCCGAACGATTTGATCATTTATTGAGCCTAATGAGGGAGAAACTCGCGAGAAAATATCATATAAGAGCACCAATTTCACCTGAGGAGCGTTTGGCTGTAACATTACGATATCTTGCCACTGGTGATAGCCAAACATCACTTGCATTCGCTTTCAAGTTGGGGAGGTCAACAATCAATGGCATTATTGGGGAAGTGTGCGATGAAATATGGAATACTTTAGCGGAGTATGTGAGGACCCCATCAACTACTGATGAGTGGAAGAAAATTGCAGATGACTTTCTTGAAATTTGGAACATGCCACATTGCATTGGGGCTTTAGACGGAAAACATGTGGGGATGCGTAAACCGGCTTATTCCGGATCCTTATGGCACAACTACAAAGGTTTCTTTAGTATGGTACTTCTTGCAATATGCGACGCAAAATATTGTTTCAGTTTCATCGATGTTGGCGAATACGGAAGCAACAACGATAGTGGCATTCTGAATAACTCAAAAATGGGCAAAAAGTTCCGCAATGATAAAATGAACGTTCCCAGCTCCGAGAAAATAAATGGGACAGACTTCGAAGTTCCCTATTTTCTTGTTGGAGACGAAATATTTCCCTTGCAGAATTGGCTGATGCGCCCTTTTCCTGGAAGGGCGCTTAACAGTGAAAAGCGAAAAATCTTCAACTACCGGTTATCAAGAGCGCGTCGTATAATCGAAAATACTTTTGGTATAATGGTCGCACGCTGGAGAATATTTCAAAAACCTATTGAAGCTGAACCAAGAAAAGTGGAAAAGATTATGTTGGCAGCTGTTGCTCTGCACAACTATTTGACGCAAACGGATAATGCTTGTTATACACCACGTGGGTTTATCGACAACGAGGATAGCAATGGCAAATTAATGGATGGACATTGGAGAAATCTTATCAATGGAAATAGTTTAGTGAACGTCAACCCTGCCCGAAATTCAAGATACCAGAAATCAGCGTTGGAAACAAAGGATGCTTTGGCAAGTTACCTAGTCACTGAGGAAGGCTCAGTCCCATGGCAGTGGAATCACGTCAGAAGAACAGGGCAAGATTGTGATTAATTTACTGTGACAATTTGTATTATAATATGATAATAATGTCGAAAGAAATACAGATATGATATATATATATATATATACTATTCCTTTGAATTCAGAGCTTGCATGAATGGCCCAGGTGCTTGATTATAGTAGTACCAAGGTTGTGTAGGCTGTTGTTGCACAAAAGATTGTTGGTTTCTTTTAATTTTCCTAGCTCTTTCTAGAACGTTGGTGATTTCGAACTCGAGATCTGCCATATCTTCTTCATCAAGTTTTGTGTTGAGCTTTCTCATCTTCTTTGCTACAAAATGACCAAAAAAATCAAAGTCGTCTTTGTCACTTTGTTCCTCACTGTTAGAACTTACTGCTCCAGCTACCGTCCGCAATAACGAAATTTCTTCCTTCTCAATTTCGGTCAATGAATCATTATTTGAAAATTGCTTATGCTTTCCTTGTCTTTTTACCTTTTCTGCATTACTGACTTTCTTTAACCTCTCTTTTCTCTTCTCTTTGTTTGGGCTATCTTTTTTCTTTGGTTCTTCGGTACCTTGTGTTTCATTTCCTTCTTCTGTAGTACTTTTCTGCATCGTGGTGTCGTCTCTTTCCCCTCGTTCTTCGGTGTCAAAACATTCTTCTTCGTCCTCAATTTGATTTTTGTCGCTGCCTTCTTCTTCCCCAGATGAATCATCACTTTCACCATTGACATTAGATTTAGATTGCCGTGGCTTGATGTATTCATCTAGCCATTGCAAAAACTGTAAACTTTCTATCTTCTCTCGAACTTTTCTTACAGCTTTTGCAGATGTACCAGACTGGTTCTTTAATTTCATTTCTCTTTTGGCTCTCACATATTTGTCACGCAGTTTGTTGAACGACTTTTCTGCTTCATTTCCTATGGAATAATAATGTAAATACAATGTAAATAGCATTGATTTGGAGAGCAACCAAGTAATAACACCTTGAACCACAGACAAAGAAAAATCAAACACTCACCATCTTCCATGCCCAACGCTTCTGCCACAGCATTCCAAGCGTTCTTTTTAACATCTTTCCTGTGGAAATCTGCATGCGCTTTGTCATATAAAACCGAGAAGTTTCTCACAGTTTCTACCAAAATATCATCTTCAACGCCCGCCATATTTGTAAATATATTTGATAGTTCTCTGCTCACTCAATATATTTTTTATTTTTTTATTTTGTAGACGTGTTGTCAATTTCGAACGCATGACGTCATTTCGAACGTTCGATCTAATTTTTCGAACACTTTTTTCCTATTTTTTCCTTCTCGAGGCTTACGGAGCCTTACGACAAGTTTCTTAAAAACAAAACTTTTTGTTTTTAAGCAAATCGTGGTAAGGGCTTAAGAACGTCCGTAAGACCTTACGAAAATTTTCGGAAAGCATGCCACATGAAAGGATTTTTTTTCCGTAAGAAGAGAATGAATGAACATTGTTTTAGTCGTAAGAGCTTACGTAAAAAATTACGTACATGTGAAAGAAGCTTTAAAGTTGTAATGGAATAAGTTTAACCAATCCTGTTATGTCATGTTGGCATTTTAAAATAAATTGAGCGAATTGTCAACAATTTGATTTCGGCAAAGCGGAAACATGTATCACTAAACTTTCAAATTCCACAAATGGATTCGATAAATTTGACAAATTTGTATGGGGTGCCAAAAAGTGGACAAAAATCATCTCATCAAGATCTGAAATATCTCTTTAAGATTTCTCATATTTCAACAAGATTCATTAAATGTCATCAAGATTTACGAGCTTCGACAAATCGTTTAAATCTCACAAAGATAACAGAAATTCCATCAAAGAATTGTCAATTAAATAAACACCCGCTATTTAACCTGTACGTCTGTAAAATGTTTTTCAAAAAAGGAAAACACGCACAACCATTACTAACATGGCGGTGACAGAAGTAGAACAATTGTTGCTGCGAGGGATAACTGTGTACCAGGAGTTGAATAGATATCGTTTTGTGTAAGATCCTATAGTATCAGAAGAACTTATAAACCGTGCTTTTCATATTCAGAAATATGAACCTGGTTTCTCTAAACTTCAAAAACATGAACACTACCTGTTCCTTTGTTTTTATACAATTAGCCAAAACGACATGGCTAGTTCGTAAAATTACAGTTTAAATCACTCGTAGTAATTAAAAAACAAACTTTATTTTTAATTGCATTCACGTCCATGCAATTACTAGTACAAATCAGTTTGCATTAAATTAAAGCGAAACTTGTTGACTATGGTATGATATGGTGTTTGATCAAAACTTCAAGAAAGGTGTACATTCGAGTCTCGATATCTTGACTACTCGCTATATATCTCGAACTTTTCAATCTCGTTAATAAATAAAAGTTTCTGGTACCTGGGAATGATAGAATGTCTATCATTCTCGAAACGTTTGCTTGAATTTCACGAATTTTTTTCCAAAACCGAGTGGCAGTGGAACCTCTATGAAGCGTGGACACCCTATAACGGACACATCGTGTACGGATGGATGGATTAACAGTCAAATTCTCCTAGGTAAAGTCTCTATCAAGTAGACATCTCTATAAAGTTGACACCTTTTTTATGCATCAATGGTCCGTTTTATAGAGATTACATTGTATAAACGTTCAAGAATGAAAAACATTTTTCATGTTGTGTTCTTTGTTTTTACAACAGCCTTTACGATTTGGGACGCAAGAACTCGTAGAACTTGAAGATACAGCTGTTAGCACCTTAGAAAATGTCCTATTGCATTTGCTTGGTACTTTCACTTCTGTACTTGTTTACAACAAGTGGTGCACATCGCAGCTGTTTTGGCCGAATGTACAAAGGGTTGTAAAACTTCTTTATAGAGACGTGCCACCGAAATCAATTCTCCAGACGAAACGACAATTCATGTTCGTTGATTACATGGTTATTTACAAGCAACTCAGTTCCTAAGGAGCAAGGCCTCCAATTGGATTAAAATTAAGCATTGAACAACAACGTAACGTCATACCTGCTGAACCTTTTTTAATTTTGATAAAATGAAAATGAAAACAAAAGAAAAAAAATTATGGCATAAGTTTTTCGATTAAAACCATCTGCTATGCTCTTTTAATCGAAATTTGTACCAGCAGAATAACAATAAACATAGTCAGTGATTCAATTTGAATATGACATGTTTGATGATGCTCGTGAATTTAAATCATATCTTCCGAAAACCATAAAAAAAACTTGGATTTGGTCAGTAAACAAAAATAAAAGTATAAAAAGGAGAAATGGAGTGGAAACTATAGGCGTATTCAGGGTCAGTCAAAAAAGTGGAGGAGTCCAACGTTATGATAATTCTTTTCAGTCTTAAGTGTCGATTAGGTTACTTGCACGTTTTCCTTTTCTACATTAAATAACTTAACTCTCCTCCATAAATCTCTTTCTAGAAACTCTGGGTCAACATGAATGATGATCGCAAAACGATAGTTTTTGCATACCTGACAGACCTTTTTCGAATTTCTTATTATGGTTTAATCAACATTGGCCTGCTCGTTTTCAATATCGAAATGGCTTTCTAGTGTAATTATTAATATCCACTTTTTAGTTTGGTAAAATATTTTGCGTGTGAGGTTGCCGATTTTTCACGGTCCGCTTAAACAAAATTTTAGGGTACAGAGGATATTAGTAAGTAATAAAGTAATAAAATCAGTTAAAATAATTAGATACATTAAAATGACTGGACCATTCAATCCATTATCTTTTTGAAACCATGGAGATTGGATTAAACAAATTTTTGCTTTATTGTTTACATGCAATGTTTGTTGTTTTTTCATCTTCACTGGCTGTCATATAATCAACGAGAAAGTAGTCTTTTGAAAAAATGATTGACGTTCTTCCTTATGAATGAAAAATACAGAATGGGATTTGCAATTGAATTCCAAAAGGCAATCGTGATAAGTGTGTTTTCTAAATCCCTTTGTAAAGAATCGTATTCTTTTAAATAACCAGTAGCGAACACTATGGCGAATATTGAGATGGGAATCCAACATACCATAAACGCAATAACAGATCGTAAGGACAAGTAGAGAACGCGAGATTCCAAATTCTTTACTCTGTCACTCTTTCCAAGTTTTGTCTCTGTTTTGGCGTTCTTAACAGGAATTTCAGCAACGTTTTGAATTGAGCGAGAAGAACTACTATTGTTTTGACAAGTATGTTGCAATTCCGACACATCTTTTCCTCCTTCAATATACAAAGTGTCCACTTTCTGATGAGCGAATGTGCCTTTAACTTTCCTGATGATTATGTAATAAAACACACAGAATGCAACAGATGCTGGTATTGTACAGAAGGGTATAACGTAAATCTCGAATTCTCGTTTCAGTGTGTCTTTCAACTTTGCTGTGACATATAAAGCAGTCATGATGGCGAATGAAGCAAACCAATTGAAGATGCTAATTTTTATAGCAGCTGACCGAGTGATTTTCTTGTTTCTTGAGCTTTTCAACACGTGCACCATCCGTCCGTATGTAATGGCAAGCAGATCGAACACAGACAGAAATAACGAGATTCTCAATAAGTAAAATTTCAGAACAAACAAAATGTCTAAATAGATCTTTTTGTCAGTGGCTTTGTTAACATAAAATAAGATTTTGATGAGTGCGATTGTCACACCAACAACCAAGTCAGATAGTGATAAATTCAGAATCAAAATCATAAACGCACTGAATGGCTTGGTTCCTTTTGTCCGAAATATCGCAATGATTTGTATGATATTCAATACAATAATCACAGCAGCAGTAAAATTGTTGACGTAATTGAACAGAATGTCTCCCCAGCTGAACGCCATCACCAGTTGGACATCTGCAATATTTCTTTTAACACGGCCACTTTAATAATTTGCTCTGTTCTTTTGATGTAGTTGCTGATTTTATGTAAAGTTTATTTTAATAATGTGAAATGCCATATTTAATGATTGGGTTATTAGTGTTACAATTACAAATGCAAAATCTAACGAGATATATTGGCTGTGACAAAATATTTCAATATTACTCGGATGCTAATAATATATCTATGTCCGTGTACGTGTACGTCTTATTGACAGGGGTGCAGGGGTTGAAGGTGTGAGAGAACTTAACAGTAAGTGATTTTAACAAACAGTTAACATTAAACAAGAAAGAAGCTTATTAGAAGGTAGAAGGGAGCGGATAGGGTCGATTATCAAATAATTTCAAATAATATCAAATAGCTAATATTTCTAGGGGCGCTTAAAAAACAACGGGATTTGTTACTTATATCTTTCTGTGATAATATGAGCAGAATGTCACCATCAACACAACAAATGATCATTACATATTGTCACAGCTGTTATGAAATAGATCTGAACAACTTGCTTTTTGACTACAATACTACAAAGGTCTGAAAATGCACGTACGACAAGAAAGTACATCGTCAGTTACGGAACTTCAAGTCAAACATACAGTAAGGGAAGCAATCAACGTCATGGGGTTTTTTAATACCTTAAACCAATAGAATATTCGAAACAACGAATTGGACAGGAACAGAAAAGAATTTTTATTAATTTTTAACAATCAGGATTTCCCTTGTTTTTAAGAAATTACATTTTAAAGATTTTTGAAAAATATATTTCGTGGTGGCTCTTCAATCTGATATCACTTATGCTGTTTTGAGTGCATCTTCCTTCTGTACTGTACTGCGTTGCTTTGTAGGGGTGGATCATCAAATGCAATCAAATGTTTAATGTTTAATCAAACGGCACGTAGTTGTAGTTTTTCATTTTGTTGGGTCTTTTTCATTCATTATTACAGTTAATTTGTTTAGTGGGTACTTTGAAAGTATGCAGTTATCGCACTAATTGGTTTCGTGAAAGTACGCAGTTACAGAACTAATGGTTTTTTGAAACCTTGTACTTGATGATGAGTTTAAATCAGAATGGAGAATGAGTGTTTATTGCATTACTGCTAACTTTCAAAGTTCTATTTACACCATCTGTGTATTCAACAGAAAGACCTCTTTGAAGTAATGCCCCATATAGAAATGGCCGAGTATTCCATTTAACGAAACCAATCCTTTAAACATTCAGGGTTTACCTTATTACGTGAAATTAGTGCCGTGTATTAATTTCCGAAAGTTGAAAAAAAAAATCGTTTTGATTAAAACCACACTAATTTCGAAATTAATAAAAAAAACTTGAGAAATTTACTGAGTATATTTGAGGAGCGTTGAAGTAATTATCGGATTATGTTAATGTAATGGGAAAGTTTAACATCCATTTTAGTTGCTGAAAAATGTTTCATATCAAGTTCTCCTGGAAGATCCCCACCCAACATGGAAATTTTTTTCCTAGAATTAAACACCTGGTTAGAGATTAAGGTTACAACTGCGGCGAGGTATTGTGCAGTTGTGAGGAAGGGGTCTCTGGGATTCTCTTTCTGTAACTATTTTGAGCTATAATTTGTGAAAAGGCATCTTGGTTTGATGATGAAGAATGCCATAATTTGAAGCGTTTTGTGTTTTATATGATGCTTAAGACGATATTGACCACGAATTGTATAAACAACTTCCATACCCTTCATGTGATTTCGCCTATAATATAAGTACATCAATCAAAGGGTGTATTATTTGCGTTACACATTGGGCGGTTTGTTTTTATAAAGCTATATTTTTGGTCCGGGAATAACTATATTTTGCGTCAATTACTACATGTTACGTGGATAAATCTATCCACAATTTCAGTTAAGTATTGGAACTTGGCGTAAATCATTTTGAGCAAATGCCTGCTATGCGATTATCACAATTAGCACAGATTAGACTAGAATATACAATCTCTTCTTTACCATATTTAGTAATAAATTATCGTTAATTGTTTAGGATTATGTAAATCGGATTTGAAGCCATACGAATGAGATTTCTCAACTATCAGAGGGTTTCGATACGAGTACCGAAGTGGCTAACCAATCACTGGCCACGCATTTTGACATCCATCGTCGCAAAAATAACAGCATTTCTGATTCCTTTTTTTATGTATCATCAAATTCACCATTATTAGGTTTCATTAGTGGTTTGATTTGATTTTTATTGATGCTTAAGAAATGTTATCAGATCAATCACCACGGACACGGCATTTGAAGCGGCTGAAAGACAATATTTTCATCAGTCAATTATAATTATAACAAAGACGAGTAAAGTCGCTAAAGTTGCAGCTAAAATCCCGTAAAAACACTTATCCTGAAAGAAAAAAGAACAAAAGAAAAATTAGGGTTTTTTCTCGCTGTAATGATTATGGAAAAATGATGTACACAGTTTTATTTTTGGAATTTGCGCAGTTGTGAATACTTTTTCAGAGTGATGAACCCCCAAATTCGACTGTAATGCTTCAAGATGACAGACACAGTCAAGCAAATAAAATAAATGGATACGTTTCAATCTAGCTAAAGCAAATAACTTTAACAGAGGCGTAGCTAAAACTCAGTCAAAATCTGTGTAGGAGAGTTTAGTCATTTAAAGTAGAAAAAGACAACGTGCAAGTAACCTAATCCACACTTAAGATATCATAACGTTGGACTCCTCCACTTTTTTTGACTCGCCATGAATACGCCTATGGTATATATATATATATATATATATATATATATATATATATATATATTCCTACCTATCATACGCTGTTTATAAAAGGAACACAAAATTAATCTCTTTTACAGGGTTATTAGTTGTTTACTTTGTATCTTGTTGACTATATCTACACGTAGCTAGTAGGTTAGGAAGACCAAATGTTTTTGAAGATACTTTGATATTCCACTCTCCCAATTTTACTTTTTCTTTTGGTTTTAGTTTTTGTTTGTATTGGGGGTGGGGTGGGGGATGTTAGGCAAATCTAAGTTAGGCCACGTTAGGCCTCTCTCTTACTCTTACTGTTGTTTCGTTTTTTGACAAATTTGAACCTTATGTTGCTGGTAAAAAAAGTATATATTTTTATAGTAAATGTAAACAACAAAATTTGAACTTTGTTTGCTCTATGATATTTTCAGAAATGGGCGGGTATATTCTTATTTTACAAATGAGTTTAATAATGCTGAACAAATTACAAAAAAGCTGCTGTAAAAGAGCTTTAAAAAAGTGAGGATGTTTTTAAAAAATATATTATTTGTCATTCTTTTTTATAAATTCTAAAGAAAATGTTATCTGGAGTAGAAGGCTATAATTTATATCTACCAACTCCTTTCCTTAGACCTATAGACATACCACTGGAGTTACTGTTGTTAAGGATGTTCTTTGCCATTAACTACAAGCTGCTGTTTCTGTTGAATTTATTCACATACGTGGAGACTTTCATCATGCCATTTTCATTTGTAAACCGAAAATTGCGGATTATCCATTTTATAATGAAGAAAGACTTTCTAGAACAATTTTACCTGATGTTATGCTGAATTTATAATCAACGAAGACTTTGATGTAAATGAGCTGTTAAAAAACATTCAAGATATGAGCTTTGTAGATATCATTGTGGCCTTGTAATAATTATTAGGAAAAGAATGATCACTAAAAATGGTTCATTCTATGTAAGTGGTTAAGGATTTGTATCTCTCTTTTTCAGTCGTAAACTTGCAAAGTAATAATTGAAATTACTGCTATTTTTTTCAGTTGTACTGTTTAATGAAAGTTACGTGAAAATTGTATTTTATTTTTCAGAGTCAAGTATATGTTGTGCTAGCTTACCAGTCGGCTAAAGCATGATATTGAACTTTGGATGGTGAGAAACAAAACATTACCTTGAGCATGTTTAAACACTACAATTGAACTGAAATAAAATTGGAATAATCTCAAAATCTCTATATATCATTCATGGATCAAATATTCCAGGTGATTGCAGAAGCCTTAATAGAAGATATATAACAATTTCTTGCCTTCAGGAGGTTTGTTTTCTTACTTTCTTTAATGTATTTGGCTTAACCTATTCTTTCCTTACTTACTTACTTTTACTCTCTTTTTTATTTCCTTTTCACATAGGCAACAATAATAATATGGAATCAAGTCATTTGTAGTGCCTGATTTGGAAAGAAGGGTTTTAGTGGCGGATCTAGCAGAATTTTAACTGGTGTAAGCAAATTTGTAGGAGAACTTTCTAAAAAGGTATTGGCAATTAAATTGCAATCCTTTTGAAAACACTCTTCTCCATAATTTTTACACCAGTAAAATTGCTTATCGATCTGCCGCTGGGTTAAAGAATAGCATTGATGTAGAACTTCATTTGTGGGAAAACCAATTGGTGACTGGCTCTCCTTAGCAGGCTTTTTAAGTATTTAGTATGGCCATTTTTCATGTAATATCCAAACAATATCTTCTAGATCATGCATATATCCTTGTGGTGCTGCCAGTTCCAATATACTCATGTGGAAGATGAATAGCTATATAGATAGAAAAGTTACTTGAGAAATACCATGACACTGGTGTGAAAATTGAATTTATTATACCTATATTAGCTCGAATTATGGGGTATGGATTATTGTTACTACATATCCGCTATGACATGAAAATCAACGTTCAAGAAGTGATAAGATTGAGGGATATTGTTATTTACAACGATTGGAAGTACTTTGTTATATATGTGACGATTTTAGGGAAAATCACTACAAGCAGTAATATCATGAAATATTATCAATATTATTGATAAAAACCCATAGATTTTATCGATAGTTCATTCGATTTATTTCCATTTATCAATAACTATCGATAAAATTATCGATAATCTTGATAAAATGTATCAATCTTATCAGTAATTATCAAATAAGATTAATAATACTTAACGTGTTATCAATAATAATTCTATTGGGAATTCTACATAAATTATCCGTATAACATAATTAAATCTATATGCTGCAGATGAAACCCAGTACATGAACAATAGTGTTTGAAGTAAGCTTGTGTTCATTATTTTTCAGTGCAGTGAAAATCTCGCTGCTGGTTGAATGATATAGTAAACATTTATGTTATCGCAATTAACTTAGCCAATTCATTTTCCGGATAATCATTAATCATTATCAATAAAATTGATTTATTAATAATGTTGATCATGTTCTTTATATCTATCAATAATTTATTGATATTGAATAATATCATTGATAGTACTGCTTGTAGTGATTTTCCCTAAAACATTCACACATGAATTTCAAAGTTTCAAATTATTTTTAGCAGAGATTGACGGTCGCGCAAGCCTTCTCGGTTATCGAAGTATACCATAAAATAAAGACTTTGCAGACTATACAAAATCAAGAAGAAGAAAAAGTCTTATTGTGTGTAGCACAAAGAGTAGGAAAGAAATTATTATAATGCAGAAATTCAAAAGGTGCTAAATCTCGATGGTGTGGAGACTAGACGAGGTCGAAGAGTGAAGATACAGAAATACGTTTATAAGGTCAGTGCTTCACTATTAACTATTAGCTTCACAAATTGTATAATGTATTTTTTTTCAGGGAACCAATGATTTCTGGCATCTCGATGGCTATGATAAATTGAAACCATTTGGATTTGCAATTCACGGATGCATTGAGTTTTCTTGTCCATCGGATCCACATGAAAATGTTAAATTAACAAAGCACTCTTGAAGATATCTTTCATTTACCTTAATACGTTTTTCTCCATAGTTAGCCTCGGGTAGACGCATTTTCAAAAATACGGAATGAATACATAGAGAGATCAGACGAAGTCTGGTAAAAACAATTTCCTAGAGCTACGCATGGAAACTGAATGATCAAACCAATACGTGCAGATTTTAATAAACAAAAGTTTCCATTAGTTTTTTGAAACCGCTTTCTGTTGTTGTTCAGATACTCTGACAGTAGCGGTGTTCTTGTTTCCATGTTGGATTCCAGTTTTGTTCTTGTCCTTTTTGCAATAGCATCTTGTTAATATATTCGTACTCCGTCTGACAGTGTAAGCCATAGTATTTACCATTACTAACTCAATGATTCGAAACATTGTTTCCATGACAAACCAATTCCAAATATCTGGCTTGCTTCCATTAAACATAAAGACACTTGTAACGGAAAACACTATGCAGCAACAATACAATAAACCCGATATTGCTGTGATAATAGTCATCCAAGAAATTTTCCTTACTGATTTGTCTTTAAACATCGCAAATCGCATGAAATCAGAACCTATTTTTTTGCTTGGGGCGGTTATATTTATATCTACTATCGACACCGATGAGTGATGGTTGAGGTTCGATTTTGATGTTTCGCAGCCAATACTCGTTACATGAATGAGGCCTGGCGTGTTTTCCACTGGTGTTCTATTAGAAAATGTACCTATGATACGTTTGCTTTCGCCGCATGTTTTTAACAGTTTCCTACCGGTATTTATTGAAGAGCAACATATCGATAAACCAATCAAAAATTGCAGCAACTGGCAACACACCAAAAGCCATACCATATTTGGAGCAAAGACAACCAAAAAATCATTTGCTATTACGATCGTAAAGTGCACTAAAATAACTGCTACAATGAATCGAAAGTTTTGAATTCGTTTGGAATACAACTGCATCTTCGTTGCTTCAAGTAAAGAAATTTGAATTAGAGCAAATGATGACGTCAAGCATGGTATCTTGAGGCTGATGATAAGAAACAGGATACCTCTGAACTTTATTTTGTCTATGTGTTCTCCAGAATTATATGGATCAATCAAGATGCTCATCGATGATATCAAACAAAAGAAACCTACTAACACATTGACCACAATAAATATTTTTCTCCTTTGAAACGGTCTTTTAATGTTAGATAGTGCAACAACACTTTCTATAACGTATATTAATAGCAATACAAACAGGATGCCAATAGTATTATAATGCATTGGCCACAAAATTCCCCATTTTTCTCTACCAACATCGAAGTTTGGTGCCGGCTCAGGAGAAATTTCTAGAAGCACGGTTTCGCTCATGTCTTGAATTTCTTTTTATCTGTAATTTTTCTTAAGCCTGCTGAAAGAAATGAAACAAATATACAATAAATATCCTTAATCGCCACGCTAGAGAAGGATATCTCCCAAACAGGCGGAATGAAAAATGTTTTTTGTTTTTTTTTACCCAACTTGATATATATAATATATATGGTAAGTGTTGCCCTTATAAGAAATCATAAATCTTGTTTTCTGAAATTTATGAAATAATCGTGCGTTCAACATCTTTAAAATACTGTTGAAACGTTTTGACTTTATCACTTTCACCACTTTAAATAAGACTGATCTGGACAAAAACCCTTCATGATGGCCATTTCAGGATTTACTATCTAGAAAGAGTGCTTTTAACACCCTAGTATGTTATCTAAAAATTAATATCGATATTGTGTGGTTTGAACAGATTATCTGCTGATCTTATATTCTCTCAGTAAATACCTCTTCCTGCTTCCAGTTGAAAGGAAGCTTTCCACTCTCTCTTTAAAAAAAAGCTACATGATGGCCATTTCAGGATTTAATATCTAAAAAGGGTGAAAGTGCTTGTAACACCCTTGTGTGTTATTTAAAAGTTAATATCGTTATTGTGTGGTTTGAACCGATTATCAATTGATTTTATATTCTCTCAGTAAATACCTCTTCCTGCTTCCAGTTGAAAGGAAGCTTTCCACTCTCTCTTTAAAAAAAAGCTACATGATGGCCATTTCAGGATTTAATATCTAAAAAGGGTGAAAGTGATTTTAACACTCTTGTGGGTTATTTAAAAATTAATATCGATATTGTGTGGTTTGAACAGATTATCTGCTGATCTTATATTCTCTCAGTAAATCCCTCATTCCCGCTTCCAGTATTCTGAGGCAGATTGTATTGCAAATTTTATTGCAACGTTACGATTCCTAAATCAATTTAACTTTTGTTTGCAGAATACTTTGAGCTTTGTGTCTATCTCTCTAAATTCAACTTAATTTTTATTATCATCTATAGAGAAAATTAAGTCAAAATTTAACATAGCATTTTATCTTATATATGGTAATGTTTGTTCTAACACTTAAAATGGTGTATAAAGTATGTAATATTGACGCTTCGTGTCCGGTTAAACTCTTGTTGAATCTCAAGCCATCCTCTCATCAGCTTACTTTTTAATTGTAACCCTGATATTGTATTTGCGTGCGATGTATCATACTTTATGAATGCCTTAACGAGACTCACTACCGATGAAATGTATTGCTTTTATTTCTTTTTCTCCAGTTTTCTTTAATCACGTTTCTGTTCTAAATATTGTGGGAAATGAAAGCGAATGTAAATATTTTATCTCTTATTTTAGGACAATTTTTAAATGAATGACATCACCACATTACAGTAAAAACGAAATGCCAAACCCTCTTGCCATCTAACCATAAATTAAAGTCAAATGCTGCTGTATATTGTTTATATTTGCTGATATTTCTTTCGTTGTGAAAAGTGTTTTTGTTCCTTCATTTTCATTATCTTTTTTTTCTTCGTAAAAATAGTCATGAATACTTAATTTCTCAAGCACTACATCGTAATCATTGTAATCAGATTCTATTCGGGACAGTGCCCTAAGAAGCAAGGCAGCCAGTTTGCCAAAACTTTTACAAGCAGCTTATGCGCCAGATACAATATACAAATATAGGAGAGCGTGGTATAGATGGGTTGGGTGGACCTTCCGTTATGAAAAAGTACAGGCTCGGTGTTTCAAAATCTTTAGGCATATAAACCTTTTTCTTCTCTCGTCATGCTATACTGTCCAAGACGAAATAATCAATTTCTCCATAATTGTTGTTTTCTATTCTCGTCTCCCAGACTGTTGAGAAGAAGTGGAAAGAAGCGTTGTTTCCATTGTCGTAGATAACGGAAACAGAGTTTCTTTGCCTATCCTGCATCACTGTCGGATGCTTGGAAAAGCGAGTCAACGCATGCGTGTGACGAGTCATATATAAGCGAGTTTGGTCCTCTCGTCACTTGGTATCAGTAGCGCAATTTTCTTGCATTTTGTTGAGAGTGAAGAAGTGATCGATGATTAACTGAAATTTTGTTCTTTTTCTTTTCATACCGAATCATCTGGAACTTTGGAATGACGAAATCTGCATCACGTGAAAGAAATACGACCATATTTAAGAAGTTAATAAGGCACCCTTAAACTTCGGGGGCACATGACTAATGCACTTGGTTCGAAGACAATGTTTCCCCCATGAGAGGGGTTTTTCGCTGCCGGCTAGTCTCACAGGCAAATGAGTGTAAACGACGTTTGTGATACTATCCAAGAACAAATAACCAATAATAACCATTAGTGTTGTTTTCTATTCTTGTCTCCCAGACTGTTGAGAAAAAGTGGAAAGAATGTATGAACACTTGATCAAAATATTACGATTTCAACAGTAACTAGACTATGTACAAACGTGTATCGAAACGATGGGTGAAGAAAACGACCATATCAATATTCGTATATAAATATATTAATATTTTTGTTGTATATATGGAAATTGCCTTCATCTTTCAAAATTTTCTTTTAGCATGTATGACGTTGTTAAGCATCTCACAAATAAATTGACACATTTTAGTAAAAAAAAGTTATTTACTCTTTAGGTGTTATATAATCAATTCATAGGCGTATTCGAATCAGTCAAGAAAAGTGGAGGAGTCTATGATAATTCTTTTCAGTCTTAATTGTCGATTAGGTTACTTGCACGTTTTCCTTTTCTACTTTAAATGACTAAACTCTCCTCCACAAATTTTGACTGAACTCTGGCTACGTCTCTGCAATTATATTTTCAAATTTCAATTTTTATTTTTACTTCTGAACAATTGATGAGAAAACAGTAATGTGGCAAGCGTTATATGCAATAAAATGCAGACTATCCGCTAAAGTCAAACCCAGGTCGTTTGTGTAAGAGGTCCGATCGGGATACAATGGGAAAGTTCTAAAATACTGGAATAGACGATTAATTGACCTTTCCTGAATTTCTGAATTGTTTTGTCCCAATATATTTTTGTCACGAAATTACTTTTAAATTCCTCTTTTAAACCTTTAAACCTCTAAACCTTTAGATCTCCTTTAACTTTTAGGCTATTCAGAAAATGAGTAAAACAGTTAGATAAAAACAAGTTCCTATGTGAAGTGGCTTCAGACACACCTAGAAAGATCATTAGCATCGCGTTATATGGTAAATTCATTTTTTGTATCTCTTAACATTTTGCGGCATTTTAACAACACGGTGAAAAAGTTCATATACCATAACCTGAGTTGATTTACAAATGTTCGAAAACTGGGGTAAATTAACACACGTGCTACTAAAGAAAATGTCGGATTAAATCCTTAAACAAATGAACCGTTTTATAAATTGGATTATTTTTTCCGGAATTGATGTGGATCTCCATTATTGATATCCATCCTTGTTTTAGACATCAAAGAAGGTGAAAAATCGGAGGAATTTCATAGGAGGAAAACAGATTTTTTGGAAGTTTATAACTTTCATCACATAGAACTTTGTAGAAATCTATCTATCTATCAATCAATCTATCCCTTCTCGTTATCTTCCTATCGAAAACAAAGTGCTGTTATCCTCTAAAACTCCAATTTGTTCTATACATTTTCAACACATGATTTTATACATATTTGGAGTGATGCTGACAGAGACATTTTATTTGTATTTCAATGTGTTGTTCTTTTACAAATTTTTTAGCTCGAGTTTTGTCCAAACAAAGAGCTGCTTTTACCTTTTCGCACCACCCTATTCGCTAAATGCAAAACAACAAAAAATAAAAATGGGGGGGGCGGGGGGGGCATGAAAAGGAAATACCGCCCAAAAAATCGAATTTGCAAAGTTTCAGAAAACTGTTGACACCTTTACACTCCATGTAAGATGGAAACGTTTTTATAAATACATGGATATCATTGCCTATTAAATTCTATTAAAACTTGATCAATCAAGATAATTTGCCTCCAAATACATCCATTTTAGCCTCATACCAAAAGAAAATGAATTGCATCAGCTCTCATATTATGGATAGAATTTCATACTTACAAAGCTTTCCAAAAAATGCATAAGAAAGGTGGAAAAGTAGAAAAATAGAAAAATGTGTTCAGACGGAAAAAATGGCAGGTGCTTTTTAATACACGCGATCCATGACGGATGTTGTAAAAGGAGGATGAGGATGAACAAAGTCATCTCGCGAAACTACCATGCCTTTTCGCTTGCTGCGGGGGCAATAATATGTAGATTTATTTAAAACATGGCGAATGTATTTACCAGAGAAGTATTAATGATA
Source organism: Turritopsis rubra (assembly GCA_039566895.2). NCBI lineage: Eukaryota > Metazoa > Cnidaria > Hydrozoa > Anthoathecata > Oceaniidae > Turritopsis > Turritopsis rubra. The sequence continues at coordinate 4,305,922 of CM077622.1, forward strand.
ATAAATTAAAAAAAACCCGAGTATTTTCATTTTCACTTAATCGGACAAATATCAATAACGCCTGATTGCACGCTGGTTAAAGTAAGCGGCAGGTGCTGATCCTATCGTCTTTCGTAGCCGGCAGACTTTCTCTTATGGAATGCTTTGGAGACAACTTTCTTCACACCTGAGCTCTTCACAATCTGAAACATAAATGTAAGAGGTGACGTTTTCATAGAATTTGAAAGATAATATCATACATAACAGATTAGTTTAAAGTTTAAAGGTGATCAAAACTGTGAGATAGGCATCCATGTATCAAAACGTCCAAATAACATGCGTTAATATATCCGTGTATCGGAAGGGTCATTCACAGAAATTACGCTTAGCGCAAAATCGCCGCCTTAATACGTGTTTCTTTGTTGTTACTGCAGGTAGGTCCTTATAGTGAGCTTCAAAAATTTGAATTCTGTAACAATAGGATGTGCGATCCAGTTGTTTTTGAGATCAGTGGACCAACCGAGGTTCATACTCCCCTAACAAAAAGATTTATATATTTGGTTTTAATTAAGGCTTGTGTAATACTACTGCTTACTCTTTTTAAAAATTTCCCCGTAAAGGGAGAAATCTTATTTATTTAGGCTTTCTGTCTATCGGCTAAGGGTTGTGCTGCAAACGTTTTTCTGCCCATTCCGAATCGGTTATCAATTTTTAAATGGCGGAAATCCGTGTCAAGAAGCGTATTATTTTCAATAATGTTTTTTTTATATCCATGATTTCGATGATGATGTGTAAAATTACGTTAAATTTTAAAACCTTTCAGAAAATCTAAAGAAGTATTTTTTTGAATTATTTAAATATGTACACTTGATATGGAGCAGTTGGGCGTCTTCCAGCAACTTTTGAAAGGTTTATGTTATATATTACATAGCACGTACTGAACCGAGCTGAGACGAACTGGGACGAACTGAAACCACCAAGAGACAAGCTGAGATGACCTGAGACCATCTGTAAAAATCTACGCACGCACGAATCTACATGGGAATCCTCTCTCTTATCGTCTTTTCTCCACTCACGAATTTATTCGTGCAAACAGATTTTTCAACATCAAATTTGCTGTGTTTATGTAATGGCTTTTAATGCGCATGCGTCGATGTATTTGGCAAGTGGAAACTGGGTTTAACAAAAATCTGCGGGAAGTTATAGTCGGCAGTCGAAAAAATCATGTTTTGCAGGCATTAATTGGAGCGAATGGCTGTCTGTTTCAAATTTCGTGTACTTTTAGGATTAACTTGCCTTTCAAGTATCAATGTATTGCGAATAAATCGTGTGATGAAGATCTTGTCACGTGGCCAAATTTTCGTCTTAAAACGACTAAAAACTGAAACGGCATGGCTGGATCAAACTTGACTTGTGTTAAGTAGTTGGATTCTGAGTTTATAAAAACACAATTCAATCAACAAATTACGTGACAAAAAGATCCTTAAAATGTTTTTTTTTTTATATTCGGTATTATACATCTCGAATAACATAAGTTAAAAATAAGTTGTTTTTTTGATTTTTTTTTTTTTTTTTTTAATAAATATCTTCTTTGCTAGGACGATTCCCACAGACACTCGAAACATCCGGTAGCCGAAAGGACTGGGTGGATTTTTTTTCTCCGTGGTGAATTCAAGTCGTCTCAACTCGTTTCAGCTCGTCTCAGTTCATCTCTTGGTGGTTTCAGTTCTCTCAGATCGTCTCAGATCGTCTCACCCCGGTTCAGATCGTCCCAGGTGGTTCCGTTGTTTAGTCAGTAAATGTAGGTTACAGCTATCCTCCTAGATTACAGTAAACTTGATTAGAGACAGATTTAGTGCTAAACGATAAAGGTATTTGAAATAATCCGCCATCGGATTTGAACCACTATTGATTGATACAATGACATGTTTTCACAATACCTTATATTGGCCCTTTTGGCCGACCCTTATTAGACCAACGCAAAAATAGCGATTTGGCCATTAAAGCTAAGTGTCCACTTATAAGCGACAGAATTAATTCCTCGAAATAGGCGAAACGCAAATTCTTCTGTCGCCAAAAAAATTTCGCAAACACCTGTTGTAGTGTGTCCACTTAAATGGATTTATTTTTTGAAACCGTTTCTTTTACGCTTCGACCATGGATAGTGAGGACGACCATGGATAGTGAGGACGACCATGGATAGTGAGTTCGACCATGGATAGTGAGTTCGACCATGGATAGTGAGGACGAAATGTTACGTGCTCTAGCTTTGATATTCACGAGGAAAAGAAAAAGAAAACATAAAGTTTGGGTTAAACAAATTTACAGAGAAAGGGCGGAATACGGTGTTCATAGACTTTCAGGCTCGATGAGATTGTCAAATAGAGAAAGTTATTTTGTCAAATAGAGAAAGTAAGTTTATGTTATTTTTTTCATTTTGAGTAATAAAGTTTAGAAGATATAAATAGTTTGTTGATTTTCTCTCTGGGTTTTTTTTGACAGCTTCTTCAGAATATCCCCCGAAAGAATGGAACATTTGCTGACACTAGTAGCCCCATTGATCCAGAAAAAGGATACACGCTTCAGACAAGCAATCCCAACTTAAGAGAGGTTGATGCTGACACTGCAGTTTTTGGCGATCTGGTGATTCTCAAAGGTCCTTGACCTACTTGTTCCGCATGGGGAAGAAAACCGTCAGTCGCATCGTGAGCGAGACCTGCGAAGCACTTGCACAGGTGCTTCAACCCATTTACATGTTTGCTCCGGAAAATGAAAAGCAGTGGAAAAAGATTGCTCAAGATTTCGAAGATATGTGGCAATTCCCACACGTAATTGGTGCGATAGATGGGAAGCACGTCGTAATCGAGGCACCCGCAAAATCTGGTACTTTGTATCATAATTATAAAGGTACATTCAGTATCGTCCTCCTTGCTATTTGTGACGCAAAGTACAACTTTACACTCGTTGATGTTGGGCAGTATGGTTCAAACAACGATAGTGGAGTACTAGCTCAATCTACAATTGGATATGCTTTGGAAAATAACACTTTGAACATTCCTTCATCCGAAAAAGTACAAGGAACCGATCTAAAAATCCCATACTTCTTGGTTGGCGACGAAATCTCCCCCCTCAGACCCTGGTTAATGCGACCATATCCAGGTACTGGTACGGTGAAAATGTCAGAATCAGAAAAGGTGTACAATTACCGTCAATCGAGAGCTCGTCATGTCATCGAAAATGCTTTTGGAATTTTAAGAGCCAGGTGGAGAACTTTCAGCCATCCAATTAAAGCTTCTGTCACGAATACTAAGAAGTATGTGATGGCTTGTTTGTGCTTACATAATTATCTAAGGCAAACGGAAAATTCATTGTACACACCTCAGGGTTTTATCGACTTGGAACTCGGAAATGGTGAAATAAAAGATGGCGAGTGGAGATCTCAAATACAAAAAGACGGATGCTTACGACCATTAAACATCAGCAAAGGCGGGCGAAGGAAAATTGTGGCAAACGAACTTCGCGAAGATTTGAAAACGTTTCTAAACAATGAATTGGGTTCCGTTCCTTGGCAATTAGATTACGTAAGATATGCAGGAAAAGTAGCGACCCCAGATTATGAATAAATCTAAGTTTAGCTTGTAAGCCACGATTTCTTAAAGTACACGAAAATGTTTGTATTAAAAATATAATACTAATACTAAAAGTTAGTTTCTCTTTCCTTATACCAAATATTGAGCTTAGAAATTAATAATTCATTGATAATGTCCGTTATCACTCATACTAGCGTCGTGCGTGTAGCTTCTATTTTCGAATTGGAAACTCATCTCTCCAGTATTCTGAAAATAGGACGAAGTGGGTGGTGTGGTGAAAGGGCTGACGGGTATTGGTGCATTTGCTCCTGTGACTGGAGGTTGATGCTGAATGGGGTCACTTCTTGCCTTATCTTGTTGTAGGTTGACCATTTGGTACTGGAAAATCAAATTGTTTATCCCATGTTTAAGCCTAATTTTGAATTCTCGGGATAGTCCCTTTAATTCGGTGGTGACCATTTTCCCAAAAACTTCATCTTCATCTCTTTTATCGACTTGCAGTGTTGCAGTTGGCGCCTTCTCTGTTAACCTCTTGGTGATTGCTTTCAATGCTTCTACGCTTACATCATCGACATTCGGTTTTTTAGTCTTTTTTTCGTTGGTTCGGTACTTTGACCTCGGAGGTTCTGTACATGTTTGGCCTTTGCTACTGGTATCAGGCTGGCTACTGCTAAATCTACTTTCTGCATCTCTGGTTGGTAGAATTTTCCTTTTCTTGGAGGCAGATGTTGCAACAGATGTAACAGATTCAGCGTCGGAAGGACTGTCATCGTCATCATCATCATCGTCACCATAATCATTGCCACTGCTTTCTGCGGAGTCTTGCCCGTCATCCCCGTTCGTCAAATTATTTTGCGTATCGTCACGCAGCGAAACAAAATGATTGAGCCAACTCAGAAAGCACACTTCTCCAACTGCTTTTCATATTTCTGAATATCTTTTAAACCGGCTTTAGATCGTTTGGCTTTCTTTAAGTTATTCCTTTTCTTGTTGTAACTTTTCTTCAGATTTTGAAAAGCACTTTTCGATTCACCTAAAAGAGATTAGAGAATAGATGGTTATAGGCAAATGTTCTGAATGTTATACTCATGGTCCCCCTGAATCTACGGGGGCGAGAATCGAGTTTTCCAAAGTCCTTTGTGTGAGAGGGCAAGTAAAATCTTGATTATAGAGGGGGTTGCCCACTAGCGGGGTTTCATTTTGTAGATAATATTTGATATTATGAAATCAAAAATAAGTTAGAAAAATGTAATGTTAAACTGCTACATACTTGACTCATTTCCAAGCTCTTTGTCAACTTTTGCCCACGCATTTTCGACAATGGTTCTATCCTTATAATGCTTGGAAGTTTTGTCATATAAACAAGGGTATTTCCTAACGCATTCGGCTAATTCTTCTTGTTCAGTTATATTCAACAAAGCCTTCCTACCCATGCTTTTAGTTTAGATCATACACATATATACACACTACAACACACTTTAAATCTCTTTCGACCTTTACTTTAAAGTGAGCACAATTTTATACAAAAGATCTTTTGAAACTTAATTTCATTTACGTCATAGTTTGTTCGGCATTCCTTTGAAGTTTGAAATTTTGGCGAAGAACTAATTTTTTTGATTGAAAACGTTTTCAATTCATTTCGCAAAAAAATAGGCGACTTTTTTTGGAGAATAGCAGGTGTTTACTTTCGCAAATGTTTGTCCACCATAGCAGGAATTTTTTTTTTTTTTGCGAAAATAATTTGTGAAGAACTTATTTTGCTTGAGTGGAGACTTAGCTTAAGGACCGTATTTAAAAAAAGACATTATTGTCTCTATATAAAGCTTCTATTTCCTCTGGAGTTAATATTATCATAAACGTTGATAAAACGAGTATTCTGGGACACACTTTCTTTTTAATCAACAATGTTGATCTTGTTTTCTTTTTCAAACGTTGTTAATTTCACAAAACACGCAGTGTAGACGGTTTGTGTATTTATGTATAAATCTTGCCTACCCTATTTGTCCAATCCACATTACGTGTACGTTCCCTTCAATCTTATTAAAGGAAATATACTGAATAACGTTTCTCGGTGAGTGCATTAACAAGCATTTCTGAGAAAACGTTTGTATTCCAGTTAACAATTGGAAACGTGAGTGATGGGGGACATTAGGTAGGAGGAATGAAGCACATTTTAAGGCGGGAACCTGGCACGTATAACACTCAATCTCTACTTGTACACTAATTATATTTATGCACAATGCGTATACATGCATTTCATCATTTCGTTGTCGGAGAGTTCTAATCATTGCATGTCAGGTGTTTATTCAGCGATGGTATATAATGGTTTAATATATACATACATCAACCCGTCAAGATTCAGTCACACAATAAGAAAGTCCAAGGCAGTATAGTGTATAAAAACATTTCATGCAGCAAAACTGTAAACAAAAAGTTCATTTGCACGCTCCCAGTTAGTGTGTATACTAAAACATCCAAACAATTTATCGACTCGATAATGTTGATAGAAGATGATGATGGTGGTAGAAAATGTGCATATTTATTGAAAGCATTTATTAAGAAAAATTAGCAACAGATACTGGAGTTGATGCATTAAGTGATACATTTGGCAACGTAAAAAAATGGTGTGAATGGTATTGACTTCATAGATATTAGTATAAATTGAAAGATTGACATTCATATGGGACCAGTTTACTTTGTTCATGTAGCACAATATTTTTTCACAGATAATTAGTTTTGTTAACTTCAGGAAAAAACAATTCTGAACTGAATTTCTGATCTTCCATGAATAAAATATATAGAAGGAATTTAAGTAGAAAAAAAAACTGGATAAAGAAAAACCAACTAGGGAATTACATTTTTTTTTCTCATGACCACGTCAAATAATTTTCTGAGCTTTAACTAAAGCTTTTTTTTTGCCAATGCATAAGGTTTGCTCATGATTCTCGCAGAATTTCTCACAGGTTCACAGTTTTTCCTTGTAGATGCCAAAGAAAATTGTCTCGAAAATCCAGCTTTCACTTGATGCTTTATGAACGCTTGAAATTATCACAACTTCAACTTCACGATCCTTATGAAGTGTATTGCTTATATCACTCTTTGGGTAACAAAGACCTGGTTTCAAAGTTGGCTAGCCAAATATTGAAAGCCTAAAGAACCAGGAGAAAGAATGAGGCTGAAACGGAACTGTATCACTGAATGAATCATCAGTGGATTATACTGAAAGTGATACTATGGTCGAGAAAAGCTGATCAAAAAAATGTATGGAATGTCTACGACGGGCGGGATTTTAGTGACGTCATGATGATGTGACTTCGCAGTTCCAAAAGTCCCAGAAATTTTGCTACATGCTTCTACGCCAGTTTGGACCTCTAATGAAGTCAGTCATTGCGATTACTTATCGAGATATCCAGGAAAAATTCCTCCTGGGCAAACTTTTTTTAAATTGTAATATTAATAATAACAACAACAACAATAATTTGCAGAACAAGAAATGCTATTTAAAGGGTTCCTTCACTTTTTACAATATTTGATAGATTAGACAGTTTTAATACGAGGATCATCAGAAATAGTATCTTTTTGGATTTCTGCGTGAGCATAGAAATCCTTTAAAACCGTCCGTGTTTTTCGTTGTTGTTTTTCTGAAAGTTTATTGGTTATACAGCTAATTTCTGATATTTGATTGGCTGATAAATCTAGTTAGCCTACTGAACGTAGGCGGTGAACGCAGACTGAAATTCGCTTTGTTTTATCATCTATGCAAAAATGTTTTTAAAAACGACAGACAAGTTACGCTTAAATTTTGTAATTCTTGGATAGTGTATGAAAACGGCTCTTAGATAACGAATTATTCTTACAAGAATGTTAAATATTGAAGAATCTCTGCCCTGGAAACTTGGAAACTTCTTTACACTTAATAACTAACTGCTTGATATGTTATAAAAAGTTTTAATATGGGGAACGGAAGAAGCTGCATTTTTAATATGTTTCCAAGGTTTACATGTTTTCAAGGTAAATATTCTTCTTCGCTTTAACGTTTAGACCGTCTTCAAAAATATTACTGTTTCACCACATTTCAAGCTTTAAATGTTTATTCGGTCTCTATTGTCAGGATTTTTAGAATCTATTGCCTTTCTGACATTATTCTAATTTATAATGACAAAACGGTGAAGCCTTAAAAATATTCTAATGCGTTTCCTATATGTACATGTTTTCAAGGTAAACATTCATATGTTTTTCGAAAACCATTTAATTTACTTTTTGACATTTTTTATATTTCTCGAAATTTTTAATTTTAAGCGGTAGTCGGTCTAGTGACATGAAACCGTATTATTTCTTATGCTATCCTTAATCGTGGACGCATTTCATTATTTCATCATAAAGAACTTTGGCTTTCTCTTAAATGAGAATTTACAGCATTTTTGGTCTTTCTAACATTTTTTGAATATGTTTCCAAGGTTTACATGTTTTCAAGGTAAACGTAAATGTATATACATGGATATACATATCGAACTCATTCAAATTTTATCTTTTGTTATCTTTGATACTTTTCCGCTTTAATATTTAGACCGTCATAAAAAATATACTGTTTCATTTCATTTTGTTTAAAAAGATACGTGCGGGAAAAACACATAGTGTAATTGTTCATTGAATGTTACTAACTCGAATATACTTTTTCAAATAGATCATGTCGAGTTATTAACTCGAGAATATTATATTGCTTTACATTGACAAAGCACTACCAAATTGTTCACGTGCAAATTTTCATTAGAATAAAACAATTAAGCAGACACGATAACTCGAGAAAAATAATTTAAAACTTTATTTCCGAGTTAGTAACTCATCGAATCTTTTAAACAATATAATATTCTCGAGTAAGTAACTCGAAGTGATATCGAAAATGAAAAATTTCAACTCAACATTGTTTGTGGGGGGGAGGGGGGATTGAGGGGGGGGACTCAAAAGTGATGCCATGAAATTCTCTACAACAGTCGTGTGTACAATAGAAAATTATTACATAAAAGCAGTTGATAAGCTTCTTGAATCAACGGATAAACGCATCGAACTTTTCATCGCGTGATAAAGGAATAGACTTAGACACCAATGCTAAGTTTACCTTGTATATACACCCTTTCAATATTTCAAAGTAAAGTCTCGTGCGTAATGTTTTTAATGTTTACATTCCATTTTTCTGATTTAACTGAATTGGTTTTGCCTTAAGAATTCTCAACAAAATGTTAAATCAAAATGTAAGTTATAAACGAAAACTGAACGAAACAAAACTTTGCAAAAACTGAATGGTCCGACACCTAACGCACACGTACCGTTACGTGTGTTACGTGTGTAAAACAGCTAAATTCACTGAGAAATCACTAATTTGAAAGCGTTACGTGTACTGTTACGTGTGTGTTACGTGTGTGTTGCGTGTGGAAGAACTTCTCCAGTACAGTAGGTTATCTGAAGGACTTTACGACCTTTCTAACTGAACCAACTTATAAGTTCTCGAGCCCAGCGGAAGTCGTTCAGGAATATGCACTCAGCTTTTTCAGCCCCGACCCACGCGTACTTATCTACGGCAGGATTAATGTCTTGAAGATTGTCTCTATGGGACGCAGCAAGAACGTCTTCCCACAATTAGCTGGACCAACGATGATGATGTTGCGTAGAATGCCTGACCCCTATCGGCTTGTATCTCTTCTCGGCCATAGTTTCTATTTCGTTTGTTTTCTAACCTATTATAGTGTAAAAATAGCATACATACCGGTCATAGAACTGATTTCCCAACAGAAAACAAAAAATTTCCACAGCCGAACCCGCCATTATGGACTAAGAAACACGAGGCTACATACTCAATCATACACACACACAGTCATGTCGGATCTATTGAAATAAGATGTACTTCAAGAAATCACTATCGACTTTGAATTATCATGCCTCTGAAAAAACCTTGAACAAAGGTTGAACAAAATTCAGACAATCGTGTGCAAACATATTGGGACAAAACTCTTTCTTACATGAATTTCCGAGCACCATTTTTCGAATGAGCGCCTCTTTTTAACCTAATTAAAGGGCCGCTCATTCGAGTAAATACCGTTGTATTTTTGCAGTCGTTCTTTACTTCACGATAACCTGGAACGACCATACGTTGAAGAATAAAATATTTAAAGTGGTCTCAATTTCTTCATCTTCCGTGAATTTTAAGACAGATATTTTTGGTTTTTATACATAGTAAACTTGCTTATTTTCAGCACATTTCTTCATACAATACTATATTCAGTATACTGCCTAACTTGAACTATACTTTCTTATGACATCAGAGTCCGCTAAAGATCTGGAGCGAGCAAAACGAACATCGGCAAGAAGGGGAAAGATGGTGGTGAAGGAAAAAGAAAAACAGTGGAATGCGTAAGCCTAGTGTGTTATTTGAATTGCTCTGGAACATAAATATTTTATCAAAGCGTTCCTATTGGCTAATTTTAGTTAGCGCAGGAATCCCTTTAACAGAATAATTTATTTATTTCACATTGTAAGAACCGCAAAATATGCATTCAAATCACCATTTGCATAATGTTTCCTTGGCAAATTGATGAACCCATCAAATTCCACTGTAATGCATTTGCTTCATGATTCATTTAAATGGACTTCTAACCAAGTCTGTTGTGCCTTAATTTCACTAGTCTAAAAATGACTTTCTAATCCAAACGATTTTGAATCAGTCGTTAATTCAGTTTATTCATCATATTACTAACATTTTACATAAAGGAACACGTCACACAGCATCTGAAAATGAAAAGAAGACATTTCAATTAAAGATTTCTTTCCAAAAGATTAAAAAATGTTTACATACAATGTTCTTTTTCCGACCAGAGACATTTAATAATAGCACTGCGAATGTTATAACATTCACACACACTGGTAGATTTAATTCACACAATCAGAATCAACAATGGATTTTAAGTTCATTATGCTTCAGTTGAGTGCTAGTACACGTGTATATTTATTTGGTGAGTTTTTCTATAATCATTATTGAACTTTCCCAAAAGCCTCCAATGACTTATAATTAAACTAATCCAAACCGAACAATCAAAGCAATTTATCATGAAAAAAACTCAGCCTAACCACAACAAAGGTTATTCAATAGGAAACAAGAGCCAGATAGCGCAAAACGGAAACAGTAGACGTACTTGACTATGCACACCAGTAATTATGTAACACCACTGATCTAGAAAATTTACCCAACGTCAGCGAGCACAGCAAAAGTTTCATCAAAGGTGGGAAAACGTTTTAAAGCAAAACCAAAGCTTATGTAACACCGGACAACACAATTGTAATTATAAAATATTAAGTGTGAACAATGTTTATTTAAAAAACACCAAAAACTAATTGTTTAAGGTGGTCCATAGGTTACCTAAGGCTGAATTTTCGAAAAAAATCAAAAAAATTGATTTTTACATCTCTAGACGGCAAATTTATTCTAGTTTTCAAAAATATATGATATGTGGCACTTTTTTATCAAAAAAGGGTAATTTTTGTATTTTTAGTGTCACAGATTGCAGATTTTGAACGCTAATAACTCAGGTTCTACAAACGCTATTCCCCTGAAATTTTGACAGTGAGTTAATAAGACCCTTCTGTGGTCATTGAACCACTTTCAAGCATGTGCCAATTTTTGTTCAAGTTTTATCCATCTTCCAATAATTGTAATTGGGCAAAAAAATCATGAAATTGGATTAACCGCTGCCATTATGGATTGCAAAATTTTGAAAATCTAGTTTTGGTTCAATGGAAAGAACTCCTGAGTGACTATCCTTTCCCAAAGTTTGCAGTAAAACAAACTAATACACACTAAGATATGGTTGTTTGAAATTTTTAAAGTTTTTGCTGATTTTTGCTGACTCAGCATGAAATTTAGGGGTTTTTTTTGAAAAAAATATTTTTTTGGACTTTGTATATATATATTGGACCATTTTGAAATAATTAAAACAGTTCTTAACGTCCGCTATAAAAAAGCCGTTCAGTAACCTATGGACCACCTTAATAAAACGAAAGGAATATACATGCATGAGCTGTAACCATAGATACTTATTTTAAAATTAGTTTTTAAATTAAAAAAACAAATTGGTTTACACCAGTTAAATCTCTGCTAGGTCCACCACTAAAAAACGATGGTTTGAAATGGCTTTAAAAACATTTTGCCGCCTATGATGGAATTTTTGTTGTGCTTGCTGACTTTGGGTAAATTTTCTAAAACAGTGGTGCTACAGAATGACTTGTGTGCAAAGTAAATTTCAATTTTTAGTGACGTCAAGTAAGTATGTCTGCTGCTACGCTAGTATCTAGTACGTTTTTATTCCTTCACTTTTATTTATGCTTGTCAATTTTACATCAGCCGATTTTAAGGAGCTGAATATTATCTCAACTCTAAAAAACTAATAACACAAAAAACTCAACAACGATGTCGTAAGTAACCATCTGGTTACTCCCAAGATTGTGCAACTCCGTGTGATACAAGAATAAATTATTTACGGTTTTGTTTTTTCTTTTTCGCTCTAATCTAATGGTTATTGTGCACCTGTTACAACTCTGTGTTGAGGAACAAAATTCTACAATCAATGTTGTTGTTTTTTACAGTTAAAATAGACTGCCATAGAAGATGCTCGCGTACTTAACATTTAGTCTGTCAGGCGTCCTCATAATACTGCATCTTTCAAATGCTTATGTAATTTATAAGCGGAAACCTTTACACCGTCAACGGTACTACATCTGTAATTTATCAATAAGTGATGCGCTACTTACGATAGCTTTACTTGCATTCACTGTTGTTGATAATGACGACATTACAACTACTATCATGCATATTTGTTTTTTTGAATCCATTCTTACAACGTTGATGATTTCAATGGATCGATTCATAGCAATCAAATGGAGTTTGAGATACCATTCCATAGTGACCACTAAACGTTTGATCAGATCTCTTATATCTTCTTGGATATGTTCAGTGATTTTAATATCTGCACCTTTTGTTTTGAAAGTCACTACTGTCATAGATAAGAAGTTGTACATTGTGTTAAAGGACTGTTTGTTTTATGTGGTGAGTTTCGGCTCATCTGCCATTCTGGTAGCGTTATATATCTACATGAGCTTTGTGAGAAATTTCCAAATAAAATTTATTAAGAAAACTGACGATATGTTTGGAACAGATGGAGAAAAATTAAATTCCCTCCAAAAAGTGAAACAGAGTTTAAAAGTTGCGCTCAAGTTAAACCTGGTTATCATAGTTTTAATCGTCGTTCTAAACGTGATCTGCTTGTTTGTAAGAAATTGGAAGATTGGGAACATCTGGTTCGTTTACATCGTTTACGCGGTAACAAACCCGATAATCTACGTAATTACCACGAAAGCACTGAGGAAAGAATATAAAAAATACTATCGAAAGTTTCTGCGAGCAACAAGAGCGAACTCCGATAAAAGAGAGACTGCAGTATAATCAGGGACTTAAATTCGAACTGATACTAATCGTCAAGGTTACCATCTGTAATTAATACTAGGGGCTGTGGCATGTAAATTGTATTTACGGTTTTTCTCCATAAAATTTTTTTACACCCTAACTATCCTATAAGCATTAACGGGATGCTGATTGTTTTGTACATCTCTACTGAGAAAGGAAGTCAAAACACCTTCTTCTGGTGGGGTTTAAGAATGTTTATTTCACGACATGTTCATAAATAATTTTCATTTCAAATAGTGTACACAAAACGTTAAAAATTCGACATTCGATTCATTATATAATCTAAATCTTCCAAAAATTTATTTTATATTAATAGAAAATGTTCAAACATTTTTAGGAAACAGATTGTAATATTTATTGTTTTTCTTTAATTTGGAAGTGGAACATCATATTGCTTGGAAGTTTTATTATTATTCTGTGGGCCAGCGCCATGAAGCAGCTGGTCTTTCATTTCCCCGTGTCTGTCTGTCTGTCTGTTTGTGTTTAATATTGCAGTTAATCCCGCCCTTCTTAACACCCTTTTCAAAGGCGGATCTATAACCTAGGCGAAATTTATGGAGAGTAAGATCATTAAGAGTATAAAAGAATAATGTGCGAATAACCTATTTATTTACACTTCAGTTTAGATAGATAATTCATGACACTGTATTCCTCCACATTTTTTGCATAATCCTCGATCCGTCGCTGCTTTTAAATATCGGAGCCCCTTCTTGCCCATTTCCCTAAGTTTGATAGCTGTTTACTTGCAAGGCAGCCAAAACTCTTTATTGTTTTAACAGGCATGAATAGGACCATTAACAGCACATTAACGACAAAATTGAATTTTATAAATGCTACATATAATTTCACAAATGCTCCCACAGACAGTCCAAATATGATACTCCAAATGTCTGCAAATATCACAGAACAGATACTGAAAAATTTGATTGCCTTATCCTCTATAGAATCTTTGTGGAAAAGCTGGAGTCAATTTGTAATAACTTCAAGTAATTACGTCTCCTTAACAGATCAGTATAAGTTTGATTTAACTCGCCATTTCAGCAATGGCAATTTATGTGCCAGACCAAACATTATCAGCAGTCGCAATTTCAATTTCAGTAACTCCTGTCAACCAATTTCTTCAAACAAGAATTCAACAGTGCCATCAGATACTTTTCAAATATTAACTATTACGAACAAAAATATTAGTCGAAAAATCGTCAGTTGCTCAATATTTCATTTGACAAAGAAATGTCCATTGCGTCCCTTAATGTCCAATACTTCCATTGATAAAAATCAAACTTCGACTCATATTACAGGAAAAACTACACGCATTTATAAAGCCGCGCAATATATAGCATTGGCAAGTGGATATGGAATTTGTATAAAAAGTGATGATAGAAAGAAACCACACTGGTTACGAGAACTGCATAGCATTGAACATGATATTTCTGTTGCAGGAACTTCATTGAGTGTTTTCTGTTATTTGATGATAATAGTGACATTTCTGTCATTAAAAGAACTTTGAACCGTTCCATCATTAATAGTGTAAACCAACCGTGTGCGATTTTAGTCGAATTGTGCACTTTTTGCTAAAAGCATGAAATTTTGCATATTGTTATTTTAGGGTATTAACTTTGATTTGAGTCCGGGACCCACAAAATAGAGCCATTTTTGGCCTGTTTTGGCCGTTTTTATATACAACTGTCGCTCAACGATGTCATTGTAGTGCTTGTATCTTTCTAGAGATGCCATTGTATTGCATAGTCATTAAAACCTTACTGTGTTGTGATAAATATTTATATGCTATTTTGTCTGATTTAAGACTATTAATGAATATTGTATTGAAATTAAGAAGTAATAATGTCGAAAAGAAGAAGTGTGGTGGCTGTTGACACTGAAAAGTGTCCAAAGACGACCAAGGCTAATCAAGATGGAGGAGTTGATTGGTTACGCTGCTTCATTTGCCAATCAGACGAAACAGAGAATCTTCAATCATCATTGCAAGCCTTGACTGGTGATAAAGAAAAGCCATACAGAGAATTGGCGAAACGTATTATAAAATTTGATACAATTGATATGTTGCCAGTGTATTTAGACATTGAAAGGTTAAAAGATGGAGAAGTTACACTTGATAACTCGCTTATTAGACATAAAGCGAAGTTTCACAAGTCTTGTAAGAATAAATTTGGAAAGGACAGGCTTGATAGAGCTATTCAGAAATATGAGAAAGCAAGAAATAATGAGAGAGGTACATAGACTAGAAGTACATTCAAGTATAGCCATATAGTTAAGCTGTTGTTTTTAGGGTTGATAGAAGCTTGCTAGTTTTTCCTTTACAAAAAATCAGAATTTAGGTACTGGGAGTGAATTTCGTGACGTTTATTTCTAGACTCGTTCATTTTTCGATTCAATTGAAATTAAATTGCATTTATCTTTATTCTATTCTTCTATTCTTTCACAGTTACCCGCCAGAAGCTCCAGACTCCAGAGTCTAGTTTCTCAAAAGTCGAAGCGTGTTTTTTCTGCAACGAAACTCAAAGTAATGAGAAAGGTCCACTCCATTTAGTTCAATCGTACAGACTTGATCAGCGGGTTCGTATGTGTGCAAATCTTCTTGAAGATTCTATTCTTCATGCAAAGCTTCAAAGTGGTGATATGATTGCGCAAGACGCCTTGTACCACAAGATTTGTTTAACCAGTTTATACAAAAAAGCATCAAACAAACAACTTGGTGGTAACTATTCAGAGAAGCAGAGAAAGCTAACCGGTATTGCATTTGGTGAGGTAGTTGCTTTCATTGAAGAAACTCTTTTGACATCAACCAATGAAATACCAACATTCAAGCTTTCAGATTTGATCAAATTGTATACCGCACATCTTGCTAAACTTGGTGTTACAATGGATACAAGAGAGCATAGCACCCGCTTCAAGAAAAGGCTTCTTGCTCAGTTTGAAGATTTAACAGCTTATAATGATAAGAAAGAGGTCATCCTGGTTTTCAAACAATCTGTTGGGGAGGCTATTGCAGTTGCTTCGGAAAACAATTACGATGATGATGGGTACATTCTTGCCAAGGCTGCCAGTATTATTCGCAGGTTAAAATTCCTTACATTAATAGCTGTTAATGATGCATTGAAAGTTCTGCTTCATTCTTTACTGTTCACATATTGAAAGTGTCTTAAGCTTATCTGTAAGATTATGTGTGACTGTGATCAATTGTGACTCATTATATAATATTTTTGTAATTAGTCATCTTTATCTCCATAGGGATATTTTGAATTCGGATCATTATCAATTCGAGGGAAGTTTCAAAGCAGGATGTCAAGAATCTTCGGTCCCTCCAACTTTACAATCGTTTATTTCGTATCTAATGCATGGTTCTTTAGAGACCCCTGGAAACAACGAATACTACAAGCAAGCTGTGATGTCAATATGTCAACTCATCACCTTCAACACGCTGATCCGTACTCGTAAAGAATCTTCATCGTCGTATCATTCAGTTCTCCGTGAGCCAGCGTTGTGTGTTTATCTAGCGATGATGATTCACAGCCAGACAAGAAGTTTGGATATGGTAGAAAATGTATCAAAACTTGGTTTATGTATCAGCAAGCAGCGGTTGACCGATTTATCAATTGCAATGGGAAACAAAGTCATTGATTTGAATAAAACTGAAGGAGTCGTGATTCCAACCGTCTTAAAAAGGGATATCTTCTCTACTGCTTCTATAGACAATATAGATATTAATACCACAGCAGCTTTATGTGCAACATCTTTACATGGAACAGCAGCTTCAATAAATCAACACCCAATAAACATCAATCAAGGTACTCCAAGAGAAGTTCCTGTTATTCCAAAGAAGAAGTCTGAATCGTTAAAAGAGTTACCAGTTTGGTACACTGAAGTATCACCTTTTCATCTGCCAAATGAGATAACAACACCAGAGTTTAAAAGACCTAAGAACCTTGTTCAAGTCCTAAAGGACGACACTTTGAATGACGAAAGATGGTTAGAAGATCCAGATCGTTGCTCGTGGGCTGTTCATCATTCTAAAAGTTGTGAACCAGCTGTGTGCAAAGATACATCAGCTATGATTCCGATCCTTCGAGATGATTCTAAATCGCCTGCTACTATTAAGCATTTGTTGAATATTCTGATGCAGTCCATCAACTTTTTGAATCCAGGCCAGGCAGCTGTGATAGGTCTCGACCAACCATTGTATGCCCTTGCAAAGAGGATTCAATGGCATTTACCATCTTTGTACGGCGAAAAAAAGCTGGTGGTAATGCTTGGTGCGCTACACATAGAAATGGTGATGCTGAGTTGCATAGGAGATTGGTTACAAGACAGTGGTTGGACGATCGCCCTTTCCAATAGCGGAGTTACGTCATCTGGGAACGATTCGCTGCTCACAGGTCATGATGTTGCCAAAACAAAGTATGCTCATCAAGTCACTGCGATGGCACTACACCAACTAATGAAAACTGCGTATGACAACAGCCAACTTAAAAACGAGAAGAGCTTTGACAGTTGGCGTGCCGATATGGAAAAAACGAATCCTCAGTTTACTTTTTGGTCGATTGCTTTGAAGATGGAGATGAGTTATTTGATGTTCCTGAAATCGATCCGTTCATCAAATTTTGGGCTGTATGTCTCGTCAATCGCAAGGTTTTTGCCATGGATCTTTGTGTTTGACCACGTACATTATGCTCGTTGGCTTACCATTCATCATTATGACATGGAGATCTTGAATGAAACCAATCCCGCAATTTATCATGAATTCAAAAAGAATGGAAACTTCACTGTGAATAGAACACGAAATCGTTTCTCAAGCATGGCACTGGACCAACGTCATGAACAACTTAACAAAGACGTAAAAGGTTCAAAATTAAAAATCAGTTTCTTAAACGTGATGCTAGAGTCGTGCAGCTTTTTACATTCATGTTTAATATAGCATTTAATTCATTCGATTTAAATTCCAAATAAAAATTCTAAAAACGGAGAGTTTGTTTATTCACTATGGTTCATTGTATCAATTTTTGTTCAGGGCATTTAACATTTTAACTTTTAGGAAAAGGTGGTTTTGTCGGTTTAACTGAGGATGAAGATAAGTTTCGACGTTGGCAAATCTGTAGTCCTGAAGTAGCACGAGCGGTTTCTGAGTTTGAAGATTTGATAATTCTCAAGAAAAATGAGCATTCAATTTACAACCACCATGAACACTCACCTACCTTTCAACAAAGATTCAATCAACACGTTGACAAGCTTTCGGCTGAAATAACACAACTGGGAAACCCTTTTACCTGTTCTGGTGACTCAACGGAACTTGTTCAATTGGGAACTAAAGATGTGATGGGCGAAGATGCTGCGAAAATTGTCTTGAGAATTGAGGAGCTTGGAAAGACACAGTATGAAGAATTCCGAAACACAAGGATTTTTACGAAAACAAGTGCGATCGACACACCCATAAAGAAGAACAACGTGTCAGTTTTCAAAACACCCTGCACGAAGGGGAAATCAAGCAAAGCCGAAACGAAAGAGTTAAAGATGCACATCAGACTGTTTTCCCAAATGTACATAGCAACACAAGTCAGAGGTGGAGATCTAGATGATTTCTTTTGTCACGAGACACTCCCATACCCTCCTGCGTTATCAAAAAGTGGTCAAATGCGTTCAGGAAACAAATCTGATTTTGCAAAATGTGTTCATCCGTCAGAAGCCAAATCTACTACGCCTGTGGTGAACGCAGCCATTTTAGAGGGATCCGTGATTGTAAACATGACGAAGCCAAAGAAAAATCAGAATTTCAAAAATTATGCCGCAGAAAGTTTTTACCCACAGGTGGAAAAATACTACCGAGAATACCAATCGCAGCGAGTAGATGTGGTGTTTGACACTTACAAAAGTCTTAGCCTGAAAGCAACAACAAGAACGAAGCGAGGAAAAGGCATACGTAGAAAGGTACACGATGATTCGATTGCGCCCTCAAATTGGCATGGATTTCTTCGTTTGGATCAAAACAAAACGGAATTATTTGCCTACCTTTCGAAGGAGTTAATACTTAGCAGTGATCACCAAATAGTTTTAACGTGTGCCTATGCTACAAATTGCATCACCAATAGCGGTCAGATGACATCTTCATTTATTTCACCCTGCAACCACGAGGAGGCAGACACAAGGGTATTTTTACACGTTAATGATATGTCACTACAAGGCCATAGTAAGATCACAATCCGCACCGTGGATACAGATGTTCTGGTGATAGCAGTCTCCGTATTTGCTCGATTAAAAGAACAAATTGAAGAACTGTGGATCGATTTCGGAACGGGAAAACATCGTCAGTTCTTCCCAATACACGTCATTTTCGGCAATTTAGGGCAGTCAAAAGCTCTAGGGCTTCCATTTTTCCATGCCTTCACAGGGTGTGATCAAGTATCGTATTTATCACAAGTTTCAAAGGGTTCAGCTTGGAAGACTTGGGATTTATTTGATGACATCACCCCTGTTTTTGAAAGGTTAAGCTGTCAACCATCGCATTTTGACGTGGAAGAATTGCTACCAATAATCGAAAGGTTTACAGTGCTACTGTACAACAGAACATCGAATTGCCTTACCACTAACGAGTGTCGCAAAGATTTGTTCTGCAAAGGACGTTCCATTGATTCCATTCCACCAACAAGCGCAGCTTTATCAAAGCATGTTCTGCGATCCTCATACATCGCTGGTTATGTTTGGGGCCAATCAATTATCGCTAATCAGGTTCTACCTCATCCGGAAGAATGGGGGTGGAAAATTGTCGATGGAAGTTTCATCCCACATTGGACTGACCTACCTGATGCCACTGTTGCCTGTAGACAACTGATTAAATGTTCATGTAATCCCGAAATAGGTTGTAAGGGACGTTGCAAATGTGTTAAATCTGATTTCTTTTGCACGGAACTTTGTAAATGCAGAGGAGAATGTGAACGTGATTAAATCGAACATTGAGTTTTATTTATGACAGCTGTTTAAGTATTTTTATTAGGATCTTAAATAACCATTGCTTAAGGTTATTTACTTTCCAATTTACCGACTTCTAAGAGATTAACTCGATACTTTTTATGTGTATGACGTCATAGTGCTCACTTTGAGCATCAATAACTCTTTGTACATTAATTTTTATGACACGAGATAGCCCTTTTTGGAATCTACATAAAATTTCCGATCCAATGATGTATGATATGTCCAGTTATGGCAAAATTGATTTTTTAGGCAAAAAAAGTGCCTATGTCAGCAAAAAATCCAAATTTTTTTTGGGTCCCGGACTAAAATCGAATTTTGTAGCCTGAAGAAGCAATGTGCAAAATTTCATGCTTTTAGCTAAAAGTGCACAATTATATCACCATTGGTTTACACTATAAGTGTAGTGTTTTTATGCGCTTTCCTTTTGGCTGCAGATGTGTTCTTTCTCCTATCAACACAAAACAACATAAATCGGATGGTATGTAAATCGATGGCAATTATCATGCATTGTTGACATCTTCAAGTGGTCAATGATAATTACAATAGATATTTTAGTCAAGTTTAAGAAGTTTACTGTTTCAACAAAAGAAAAGAATTTATGGCGTTTGGCTTCACGTTTTACTTTTTCCATCTCCATACCGACTATTATAGTATTCATAACCGTTGTTGTTGATGAAATGTCGTCTGTAAAGGTCGGTTTTGGCAAGAATGATTTTTGCTGGATTAATTACTTAGATGCTCGTGTTGGATCTTACATCGTACCCATCGGTGTCATGTTTGCAATCACTCTGTTTTCGTTGTTGTACACTTTGAACACTATTTACAAGGAGAATCAGCATATCAAAACTACATTGAGTAACAATCGACATCAAGTCAATTTTTTCAAAGTTACCAATAAAGTTAATAGTTGTTCTTGGTGTAAGTGAAGGTATAGGGTTTATTCAAATTACAAACCCTGATGAAACTGAAGTAAAGTGGAATGCTGCATTTGGATTCATGTATTCCATTTGTCGACGTTTTCGTGGTGTTTTGCTGATGTTCGTTTACATGTTTGGTGGGATAATAGGCAGAAAACTAAGAACATTCTATAATTCATTGGACATGCGGCAGAAAGAAGAACAAAGGTCTTCTACAGCATCAAGTACTATTCCAAACCATTCAGTTCAACCTGAACAGGACACACGTTTATAATAATTTGTTACTAATATTTATAATGGATGTTTATATTTTTGTTTCTTTATGCATTGAAATCAAAGTGTACTTTTTATATAATTCTCGTAGGGCGAAATATATGTTAAAACGAACATTTTCTTTCTCTTCCTCTTCTCCGTTCACCTTTTTAGCCGGAGTTCTGCTATAGAATTTGTCCATCAAGGAATACATGTTGGGAGAGGGGCATTTAGTCATTAAGTACCTGGCAATATATATCAGAGAAGAATTATACCCTTCCTAAAACTTTTTTGTCCTAGTTAGATAAAAGATTTAAAAGAATAACTTATTATCCTTCTTTTTCTTCTAGTTTTTATATTTTCTTTTCTTATATTTTCTAGAGTCTTCCACATCATTTTATTTCTTTGATTTCAATTTTTATGAAGCCGGTGTCACCGTAAATTTATACTCCCGTAAAAAAGCACTCCCCAGTACATATTTACTGGGAAATAAGCACTCCCCAGTCATTATTTCCTGGGAAAAGATGACTCCTGGGAGTATTTATTTACCAGGAAAAAAGTACTCCTTTGGGAAATATCCACTCCCCTTTAGACAAAGTAGACAAAGTCAACATAGATGAGGTAACTTTTTCTTAGCAGTAAGGCTAACTTCACTGAAATACATTTTTGCCGAATCTTGGTATACTTAACGTTTTACTGTGTGCTATAGCTATAGTTAATTTTTGTTGAAACTTGATATTGAGTATTCTAGATATAAGAATGTTACATTTTGTTGTCAATATTGTCTATGTTCATTTATAACGTCGTCAATTTTGGATTTTTGGTACTGGAATAAAAAGCTTAACAACTCTTTGCAGCTTTGCTTATTTTTAATGAAACTTAGTATGCGAGTATTCTCGATGAAAGACCTGTTATTTTCTATCGTCAATATTGACCATGTCCAATGCCTAATAATTAGCATTCAAATAATGCATTATGTTAAATGCATGGATAGTAAAATCTTTTTGATCTTTTTTTCATTTCTAAGATTTTAAGGAGTTATAGGACGTTGTTTGTAAAACTAGTAACGGGCGTAATTGTCGTGTTGAAGATGATGGCTTTGATGATTTCGATTGTGGAGATGCAATGATGATTCTGGTAATTTTGATGGTTACTAGTTGTGCAAACGGCGCTTACAGGAGTACCTGACATTATAAGGACGTAATCAAGAAACATTAAGTAAATGCATGATTATCATAATCTATTGAAAGTTTAAAACGTTTTTGATATTAGTAACTATTACAAATAATAATATCAAATAGATAAACTGTAATTCTAACCAATTAAAATTTATGAAATCAAAAACTTGAAATAAATGAAAATCCCTTGAAAAAAGTACTTTCACTCAAAATTTGCAACTGTTGGTGCAATTTTGTCATTCACAGCTTTGGCTTCGGACCATTTCGAAAAGTAGTCTATGCAGACTATTAAGTGTTTTAACCCATCAACTTCAGGAAGAGTGCATAAATCTATGCCAATTTGCTTCATTGCTTCATTAGGCACGGGGATACTTTGTAGCTCTGGGCTGATTGCTTTAAAAATTTTCCCTTGATGTTGGCAATTTTTACAAGCTTTGATATAGTCCTTAACGTCTTCGATCATGCCATACCAGAACAATCGTTCAGAAAGTTTTTGGTATGTAGATTCACGGCTACGATGAGCTGCCAATGCTTTAGCCATTGAATGTTCTCCGATACCTTCATGTACATCATGAATAATTGTCTTTCTTCTTTCTTTTTCAAATACAACCCTTCGTTTACATTTGTACATCAATTCTCCATTAAAAAGGGTGAAGTTTTTACAGGCTCTTCTGAAATTTGCTTTTTTACCTTTATCTTTCGCTATTTCTGGTGGATAGGTTTTACTTCTTACAAATTCGTCAACCGCTTTCAGATCCACGTGTTGTCGTTGTTGGTTCGACATTTCTACTACTTTCGACACAGTTTCGTCATTGAAGTTTAATATATTATAATAATCAAAACATTCGATAGCCATATTCCCAATGGAAAGGCTTCTTTTAGGGAGTGTTTCTTTCCAGGAAAAAAAAAACTCCCCAATGAAACAAGGGGGAGTTATTTTTACCCAGAGGGAGTGCTTTTTTTCTGGGGGAAAAAGACTGGGGGAGTGCTTATTTCCCAGTTAAAAAAGACTCCGGGAGTACTTTTTTTCGGGGAGTACTTTTTGACGGTTACACCGGTCAATACAGGAAAACAGACTGACTACGTGACGTCAATTACAATTGATTTTCTTGATTTTAGCGTGTCTTGATGAGGTTATTCCAAACTCGAAAAGTTCCCAAGCTTTCCATCTGCTGTTTTTGTGAAAATAAAGTCCGAATTACACATTATCAATTTTTAATCGATTTTTGATCTTGTGATTTCGATTTTTGACTTAAGCAATGCATGAAGACATAAACTAAGCCAAAATCGAAACCCAAACGGCTGTTAAAGATATTTTAAAATACTTTACACGTATTTTGGGCCTAACTGCATTCTACTCTGTATTTTTCTGTAACCTATGGAGCAAGAACTGTGTAACTATCGATATTTGTGAAAAAGAATATAATTGGTCCGAGATATAACAAAGAAAGATGTGATTATTTGTTAAAAGTATTTTTGGCAGAAAATGTAACCACATTCAGGCATATAACCTTTACTTTTTTCTTAAATTGATCATTATCAGAATCGTCAGAATCGTCCTCGGAATCATTCGGACATCTTTGTTTTTGCTTTCTGCGTCGTCAACTGGAGCATTGGCATAAATCAGAACACACCAGTTCAGCTTTTCGGCATAATCAGAACACACCAGTTCAGCTTTTCGGCATAATCAGAACACACCAGTTCAGCTTTTCGGCATAATCAAGAGCTCCGACAAAATATATTTATAATATAATAATATTCATTTTAATCTAATTTTAATTTAATTTAATTAAAAATATAATAAAATATATTCCTTATATTTTTGCTCTTGTTTCTTTTGTACAACCTTCAACACTGTCGTTTTCCTTTTTTTGAAAAATGAGCTAGTATTGTCACAAGCTGAAATGAATTGATACACCCATTTGATAAAACCATTTTCCATGTTTCTTTTAAAACACATAGAAGAAGAATATTATTGAGGCCTTCTACATGTAAGTAAATTGGTTTCATTAAAGTCAGAACCCCTATGTGTACAAACCTTCATAAATACCTGTTAAAGAATGGAATCCAACTACAGTATCAATGAAAGGTTTTCCCCAATTAGCAGTCACTTTGTTAACATATATTTTGCGCTTCTTGTTTTGAGTACCAGTTGCAAAAGAAAACATCCAGTAGTTATCTGTATTATCGCATACAAGACAATGACACATATATATCGTATCTGAACCCCTAACAATAACATTTTGATATGACGAAGCTGCTGGATGGGAGCAGTGCGCTATTAAACGAGTATCAGCCTCCTCATGGTCACTTCCTAAATTAAAGAGTACAGGTGGAATATCATTTTCGATATTGTCAATAGTGATGGTGGCCATCCATGTTTAATACCACCACTAGCATCATCGAAGGCTCCTTTAGTTTAAATGCAAACTTGGTTGAAAACAGAGTGGCTTAAAATGAAATCTATATTGTTTTCTACATCACTGTAAATTTCTTAAAACAACTGTGACTTTTGTGAGTCCTGTGAGTCAAGGTGACTATTTTCATCATCTAAAATAACTGCCATTTCCAAGAAATAGCTTACTTTGTCTTCGATCTGATGGTTGGTGAAACACACGATCTGGGTAACATTTCATAAGCCTACTCTTTAACCCACAACAGCATCCACATTTTCAACAATGTGTCAAAATTACGAAAAAGTAGGTAAGTTAGTAAGTGACGGGAAGAAGTAGCATATTCATGGCATATTCATCTCAATAGCTCTTCAGTCAACTTATTAGTTAACTTACTGCTAGAGATATGTTAAGCATTGCTCTAACTTGCCTACTGCCCAGCATGAGGTCAATTCCTACCTTCATCACTCATCATCATACCAGCAATAAGACATAAAAGATACGACAATATTTTCACATGAAGGTTTATAATAGTTTTTATAGCAAGGAAAGGAAAGGAAATGGTTATACCTTATTGATAAGGAGTGTAAAACCGCTTAGCATCTATACTATGAACCAAATTGCGGAAAAATGGCTTCGGAAACTTTCGTCTTGGAATCACTTCAAATATTTTTATACAAACCTGGAAAAAAATCAATTTCTTACTTCCTTAATTTTTCTCTTATCTGTTGAATAAAAGGAAAATCTTTACAGCTAACTAGTCCTAAAATATTTGGAACGAAATAGTTTGCAATAAGGAATTATTAGGTAACTAAGCAGCTGTACCATGATATGGAAAAACATCTTTATTATTTTAAATAAAAGATTCTCCTACGGAACATTTATCCCCTAAAAATGTCAAATATTTGTTTTTGGATGATTTTCTGTGCAAATGTAGCCATTATTTATTTTAAAAGTATAGTTCCTATTGTAAGTGTCATAATTTTGATTATATTTGATTTGAATCCCCCTAAACGGACTGAAAATAATCAGGGTAATTAATATTTTCGTCATTTACTAAAGATTCCCTAATTCCAAAAGGAACTGTTATAAATGAGGGTTTTACGAATGTGGTCAAAGAGCATTTAAAGGTCACATTTTTACTACAGAAACTGTACTGACAATAACTGCTCAGTTCACGTCCATTCAAAGCAACTTAGCGATCGGAATATTATTATACGCATGCGCAATAAATATGGGTGTGTAGCTCACTTGGTAAGACGCTGTGCTTGTAATACTAGGGTGATAATTGATAGTGGTTCAAATCCCGGCACTGAATGTATATAACGCAATGTGACGTTTAATGTGTACTGTAATGTGTACTGTAATGATTAGTTGATGATAACGATGACTGAATGTGCCTAATATCAATAACTTAGAAAACCACAATCAGTTATCAGTAAGTTCGTGCCTTAAAATCTGGGGTATGCATACTCGATGGAGGCCCACATTAGCTATAAGCTGCAGCCGCTCTTAGAGCAACCAGCCTCGATAAAATAAATTTTAAAAAAATAAAAATTGTTTGACTGTGAAATGCAGCAAAGGTTAACTTTTATTAGAATTTTTGACTATTCTTTATGTAAATAACTCAACTTAATTAAAAAAATTTTATCTACCTAGGTTGCTATGAATCGTTCAAAATTACAGATTTCTCTGACAAAGAGAAACACGAACTAACTATTTCTGACATCAACTCCTAAAGCATACAAGGAGAGTACTCCCACCAAACGTACAGTACGAAAAAGAAGTATTTTGGCAATCCACCAGCTTTCGTATCTATCTGGGGAATATTCGACTTTTTTTTCAAACTTCTGCTTTGTTAAGAAGTTTTGAAGAAACGGAACGGTCAAAGATTTTAAAGGATGTTCGGATTCCATCAGTGTACGTGCCACCTGATGCGATGGTTTCTTTGAAAGCCGAAATGGATATACCCTGGGAAAAACTGAGAACCATGTCCAGGAAATAGATACTCAGTTTACAACACCAATCCTCTTTATAAAGCTGCCTAAACTAATGTTTCGGCTATACGCAATCTTTCAACATCATTTACACACAATTTTCAGCTGGCTGCAAACTTTTAATGTGCTTCCAGCAACGATTCATAAGCAACGTACTGTCGCCAAGTCTTGGGTTGGTGATAACCTAAATTTAGAGGAAACACCATTCATATTCGAGAACAAGGAACAGAGAGGCAAGTACGAAATGAAATCGGCACCATGGGCATACATTATCAATTTGCCTGGCCATTTAATTGGACAAATTGACAAATTTATAAGTAAGTACGTTATAAATAGCTACAGGATTTGACAATACTAAAAAATATAAATATAAACTTTTGTTACCAGAAATGGTAATTTTGTTGATCAAAAAGAAAAGGATGTGATATGTGAAAATTGGTGGTGATCATGGTGGTCATGGTGATCATGGTGGTCATGGTGATCGTGGTGGGTAATCGTTTAAAATGAGTTACCAGATCTGTAATGTTGAAAAACCTAATAGCAAAAAAAACACTGTTGTCTTCACAATATTTGAGGCTACAGGGCAAATTTAAAGGTATTTGTATAGACCAGATGATGCCGAAAACCTATTATTAAATATAATTACATAATTATTTGTTTAATAAAGGTAGCTCTTCAGAGATTTGGTGAACAAGTTAATGATTTACAATCCATGATGTGGCAGTAAGTGGCAATTGCTTTGTTTCATAAATATACCCATACAGTTCAAATAAAGTAAAAAATATACAATTGATGTTACCTTTTAGAACCAAAAAATCTCAGAGTGTTCATGTTCGGAGATTATGAATTCCTTTGCATAATGTACGGATTGACTGGATCCAATGGTAAGATAAAACTAAAGACATAATGATATGTAACAGCACATTTTCAGATAGAATAAATAAGAATAAATCTATATTACTGATATCAATGCCATTTAAATGAAACTGTTTGCTTTAGCTCGTCACTGTTGCCGTTTTGTAAAATTGATAAAGTGTCTATGCAAACTGCCGGCAGGCTCCCAGACAGAACCATTGATAACGTAAAGGAAGATTTGCGAGATTTTAAGACTGAAGGTGAAAAGAACTTGAAAAATCCGAAGTATCACTTTAAAGTCATAGCTGCACCATTCTTCAATATCCCAATTGATCAGGTAAACTATGTTATTAAAAATTTTAGCGATGATATTCTATAATTCAATTAGTTCTTATTTATTACATTAAAATTTTTTCTGGTTGCTCCTCCAACATTACATATTTCACTTGGAATATTTTTGAAATTTTTCAATTTAATTGAATTGAAATGTCATTTAATAGATCTACAAATTCCAAATCATGTGATTGGAAAAGATGGTAATGATGAAATCAAATGTTTCGTTGAAAACTAAGATAAAATTACTGCTCTCGAAACCATCCATGAAGACTTCGAGGATAAGATTACTTTAAGTAAGACCTTCTAATGATATATCGCTCTTTTAGAGCAATAAATTTTATATGAAATTTCTATACATAACTTGAAACTTTTAGTATACGATGCAATTACCAGAAATATCACGAGCTCGCCAGAAGATGAAGAGCAAATCAAAAGTATTTATGAGTCAAGAATTTTATAAATCAAGAAAAAGTTAGAGAATAAGGTACACAATGTAAACTCCCTCATATCTTATTAATTTTTATGAGAAAATTTTTATTTTTTAATTTTTGATGAAAATTGACAAAACCTCATGGAATTTCGCTAATTTACTTCCCACAAAAATTTATCGATGGACAATCATAAACAATTTTTTTATAACAGGAAAAAGAGCTGGAAAAGCTTGTCAAATCGAGTGCGGTGAAGAGAGATTTTGGGCCATGTGTAAAGAAGTTGGACGAAATGTTGAATCAACTTCGCGTGCAACAACAACCCTATCATGGGAAAAGTTTTGTTGGGAACCATGTTAATAAAATGCTCAAGGCTTTATTTACAACATAAAAAATTGCTTCCTTAAACAATACTGATTTACGAGCAAATAATGATGACTTGCTTTATAGGTGGAAAGTATAATTAAAATTTGTAACTCGTTGCCGATATTAGTCGCTTCCATGGGTTTGAGAGGCATGGGTTTGACAGATATCCACCAAACAGCAATCAATCACTGCGGTGCATTCAAGTAATTGTTCGAAAAATATTCAAAACGTCACGTGACGACTGATTGCGTAAATGATGAAAACATTGTTAACCTCGGTATGAACTTAAGGTAGTTTCATCTATGTTCGACAAAACAACTTTAGAATCCAATAAATGAAAAGGAAATCTAATTTACGTTCAAAAGGATGTAAGATAAGAAATACAATAACCAAACAACAGTAGTAATATAAAGATAAAGACATTTCTTTCCTTTGAAGAAGTTAAACGGAGGAGAAAAGGAACGGGAGGATACGTCCGTGTTCAACCATATATTCTTTTCTCGACAAAACAATTTTCAAAACAATTTAGAGATAAAACACGGAACAGTAGAGTAACAAAGTAGATATCGTAAAAACCACATCCCGTAATAGTCCCAAAGAAAACACTAGAGACGATATTACTTTTCTTTACCGATATTTACCCTTGAAGCTACTCGTAACATTTTCATAACTATTACATCATGATCCAAACAAACATTTCGTTGACTATGTCGAGAATAGATGAAACTACCTTATTTTTGTATTTCGTAATTTCTCTTTTAAATTGTTTGTTTTTTTACACTTATGAAGATAAAAAATTGGAAAATAATGAAAATTTTCAGCTTGAAAAATGTTTAAGGAAAATAGAAAAATATTTTTTGACTGAAATTTTTAGGAAGACCGACATATATTGTGTCAGAACATGGTCTGATAACTGTAACGACACTCATTTGAAATAGCTTGCTGAATATATAATTTTTTAATTTCATTTTTTAGAAAATGCTATCAAAGACTTAATGTCATATTTTCGGCAGAACTGGTCAAAAGAAAATGTGACACCAAAAATGCATCTATTAGAAGATCACGTGGTACCCTTTCTGTAAAAATTGAAAATTGGTTAAGGGTTTTATTTCGAGCAAGGAGGTGTTACATTCACGCAGAATTTAATACATTACAGAATACTTACTGTAGGATGCCTTTCCGGCAAATCGATTGATGGCCATTATGAAAGAGCATTTCATTCGAGTTAATCCATGCTCAACTACTTCGTCATCTTACTCGAAAAAGCAGAAACACGAGGAATGAACTGTGACTGTGGTAGAAATGACGAAAATGAATTATAACTATATAGAATTTCTCTCTTTGATACTTAAGAGTAACTATTGTTTCACTTAATTGCGTTATATTGTTCATTTCACTAACCTTTCAGTGAGCAAAGTCATCATCTGTAGTCGGCATATATTTAATCGAACCTCCAACGATATCAAAAATAATTTAAGGTGTTGGAATTCATCATTTTTGGAAAGCTTGATGCCTCTTCTTTTCAATAATGTAAATCTTTATCACCTAAAACCCTTAAAACCCTTTTCGACACGCCATCAAAATGAACCTTTCAAAAGTGACCACACTTGCATCGCCTTGATATGAATTTTCATTTTCATTTCCTTGTTCATTTGAACTGTTTTGCACGCCTCCAGAGATGAACCTTTAATGCCAATAGTTCAGTGGTACGAAATTATGCTGAAAACTGATCAGGAACACAAGCTTGGTAAGCCTTGCCTGTCACGCAACCAAAAATAGACAAAATAAAACGTTCCGACTGCGCATGCGTACAATAATGTTCCGCATGAAAACGAACGTGCAATAAGCAGGGAAAAGTTTTTAGCTACTGGTATAGCCACTTGTATGATTGGCCCCGAACAGGAAGAGATAGTACTCTAGAGATAGTCTACTTGTCTGTAATTGTTTTTATTCTGTATTTGTTGTGATAAATATGGAGAAAAAACACAAAAATATAAATACTATTGGTATGCAATGGTTGAAAAAATACTACTAACCAATCTAGATGTATCAAGGCAAATTACAATACTCTCGTAAAAACATGATAAATTTGTCAAAATAGAAGTTTTTCTATTTGCGAAATAAAGCAACCTAAAAATAAATTGATAAAAAAGTATTTTATCGGAAAGGAGTGCACAAACTTTTCTTCTGCATAGCTGACATTGTTTCTCTGGTAGATATGAAAATGCACACAAGGAAGTGATCTTATGCGTGTGGATGAGCAATACCTGAATTAATCAAGTATTTGATCAAAGTTGCTTTTTTCGTACTTCCATCTGTTAGCCTATGTTCTGTGTTACGACTTACGTCACTAATCATTTTGGAATAATTAAATCTCGTTACTTTGGCTGCCATGATGGTTCCAAATACTCTGTTGCTATGACTTCTGAATTCGCCTTTCCCACACTATTACTTTTGTTAGCCTCAAGGTGATTGTAGTTCACAATGCACGCAATAAATAAAACAAAACTTGTAGACTTTACAGATAAAGTATAAAGTATACAGTCATAAAAGTTGTGACGAAACACCAGAACACGGAATAAGGTTCGTTCTGGGCCGTTGTTGGCTGTCATTCTAGATATACCGAGGGCGGTTT
Organism: Turritopsis rubra; assembly: GCA_039566895.2. Lineage (NCBI taxonomy): Eukaryota > Metazoa > Cnidaria > Hydrozoa > Anthoathecata > Oceaniidae > Turritopsis > Turritopsis rubra. The sequence continues at coordinate 4,337,337 of CM077622.1, forward strand.
ATGTCCACGTGTAAATAAATAGCGTCTATATAACAACAGTATTTCCTCTAATTAGCGCCCACGTTTTTTTAAGCAACCCCTCTAAAAAGTGCTCCCCAAAATTGTGGAAATTTGCAATAAGTAAAAATTGCCCACCAAAGAAACTAAATATCTTAATATTCATATCCGGTTTGTTTTTAAAATCTTCGAAGCCAAAAGAAGCAAATAATCTTAACTGTACTTTAGGGATTGTGCTCGTTGATTGTAGGGACGTTAATCTTTGGGTGTAATACGTTGAATTAAATCAGTTTTCTCATTTCACAAGTCGTGGACGTGCTTAAAAACTTTCAAAGCTCTCGAAATTTCCGGTAATTTTTTTTTAAACTTAAATTCCTTAAAAGTCGTTTTTCTAAAACCCTGGCCATGATATCTCAATAAATATTGATGGAATGAAGATGCTACTTTTCAGAAATGTTATTAGCAGTTGCCGCTGTGCAATGAGCGAAGCAATTTTGTTAGGCTCGATTATCCAGTCGTAGAGTGGGAGGTCAAATCTGCTCAAAATCGAACAATTTCATCAAATTCTAAATTTAAAAGGCCTAATGCCTTAAAATAGAATTATGGGCAAATTTTCCTCGCTCATTGCACGCTCCGGCCTTTTATGCTTTATTTAAGTTCGACACAACACCCTTCAAACAACGGTTCCCTTGCAGAAAATGGTCAGTGCGAGAGCAACGTTTTGGTAAGAAAGGCAAAGTTTGGAGGACATTAATTATTCATCAGGCGAAAACCATTTTTTCATGAGGTGCTTCATTGTTGACAAAATATCGGCGTTTACAGAAATTCCAGAAAAGTCTATCAAACGTTTTTAGGTGTCTTTCGACGCTGAAGAAAATTTTAAATCATACACATCAAACGTGCTCATCTCTGTTTTTAGAGGTCTTTTTGAGCCCTTATTACTTTAAATCTCCGTCTTTTTAGACCAACACCATCCCCCGCCTACCCCAACCCCTCTACTCCCGTCCTGATTTAAAAAACAACGAAAGCTACGTTTTTTTATATTTTATGCTCGATATAGTCGTTATTCCTACGTTACAATGACTGCGTGCTAACAAAATGTGTATTCCGATTTAAAAAATGCATTAAATTTAATACCCAGGGAAAGTAATGATATCAGACCATTGTCATTAGAAAATTCCCTGCTCTGGAAGTCTATTATGATGAATTTTTGTTAATATTTTTTTTGTTTTTTTCACTTTCTGATCACATGACAAAATTCCAACCAATCCCCAGTAGTTATTTACCATCATGTGATCAAAAAGTGCGCAAAACAAACTACAGTTAGGCAGTTTAAGTTAAAAATACCGACAACCGAACTTTATATTAAAAATACCGACAACCGAACTTTACATTAAAAATACCGACAACCGAACTTTACATTAAAAATACCGACTATAATGCTTCACAATAGACTTCCAGATCAGGGAATTTTCGAATGACTATGATGAGAATAGTTAGATACAGGTGCTCACAATGTACGTCTAGGCTAACGTGTCAGATTTATGGGACACGATGTTTTTTTCAAACAACCACGTTTATAAGAAACTGTACTTAATATTAAGTAACTTCTTTGTTTGAGCACAAAAAGAAAGATCAAAAGAAAGATTTTTGAAAGATCGAAAAGATAAGGAACTGAAGTGCTCAATCAAAATCCTGAGTTTATAAATAAAATTATTCATAATAATAACAACAAACAAACAAACAAACAAACAAACAAACAAACAAACAAACAAACAAACAGGTGTAATCCATAAAAACCTTCACAACTCTCTGTCCGTTTTAAGAAGAAATCAGTTATATGGTGTGTCTGCTTTATAGATTTTTTTTTTAAAAAAAGTGCAAATCTTACTGTATATAAAAGAAGTATTCCATAATCGTACAAAACTTCTAAAACACTTCTGCGTGTTCGTTTACCCGTCTTCCCTAATGGATATTTCCCGAATTTTGCTGTTGCAACACATGTTATTATGATCCAACATTTAGATCGTTCCTCGGCGTTTTTATGTAAATTCATTATTTTACCGATTTTGCAACTTGGTTAACGAGACATACTGACAGCTCAGTGGATTTGTTCTGAGAAATAATGCTCGACGTCTGGAGTAGTGGTCGAACGGTTGCAAAGTTGTAAAGTTCTTGCAAGCCCGACCTTACTGTTCAAGTTGGCCTTTATTTTTCAGTACAGTCGCACAATACTGCCAGTATCCCGTTAGTAATGGTTTCTATCATTCCAATACACACTAAAGTAATTGAAAGTAATTTTGATATTGAAAACGAGGCGTAACGTGCTAACTAGACCATAACCCGGTGTTTTGGGAAAGTTCTATTAAAGATGGCCTCATTTTTGCTTCCCTATTTATCAGAGATAATAGGTTTGGTATCACTATAAGCAATAACATGGTCCAATTGATCTAAACTTCGAATAGATGGTTGTACGACGATAGCAGAACGTGCGCCATGTTGTTTACCTAAAATTTGAATCACAATGAGAAGAACATTAGAGGCTACTAAATTGTGTGTCCTACGTTATCGACGAATCCTCAAGATTTCCTTCCCTTCTGTTTATTTTGCAGACAAGATTTACATTTCACATTAAAGCACCAATAAAATCTAACTGCGATATTTTGATGACCTTAATTTTGTTTATTTCTTATGATTTAAACTCGAAGAAGCGATTACTGTTTGTGCCGCTTGTTTCAGCCGGTAGAGTTTCTTCATTTTGAAGTAAGGGAATTCAAAATATTTACACATACAGTTCGTGACGTTTTGTTTGTCTTTCATATCGAAACGCCAACTCATAATTAAATAATTTACTTTATGATCAAGGAGTCCTCTACCAAATTGAATATATTTATATTGTTTGTCAGTCTAGTATTCATAATATATAATTAGAGTTTATCATGTCATAGACCGGTTGTTTTTGTTTGCGACGTTTCGACAGTTACTACTGTCATCATCGGGCGTTTGTAAATGAATGATGTAAAGTTTATATATGTTTTCAGTAGGATCGAAATTAGGATCGAAATTATTTCGGACCTGGAAGGAAGCAATGTCAATATTTCGGACCTGGAAGGAAGCAATGTCAATAATTTGTTTTGCGTAGAGCTGGAAACCATATCGCAGGAACATTATACGATGTACTATTAATACTGGAATTGTTTTTGACACTGTATATAGTCTCTTTGACTTTTCGAGCAGTCCATCCTTTTTCCTTGTCAAGGATCTTTCTATTCTCCCAATCAAACTTGTGGTCATTGGTCCAACAGTGGTCAGCAATTTCGTTTTTGGTTACATCGCCATTCCGTACGGCTCGCATATGTTCTTTGATGCGTTGCTCAAATGTTCTTTTTGTTTCTCCTATATAAACTGATTCACAATCACTACATGGAATTTGGTATATCACGTTATTTGTGTCGTTCATTGAGATGATGTAATGTAATGATGATGTAACTCAAACCATCAACAAAGTTGCAAAGAAAGTGTTGTTGCATCATTAATAAATCGGGCGAAAGATATTGTTAGTAATGACGATAATCGTGTTGAAGAAATGAAACATATCAAATCGGTTCTCCAAGCAAATGGATATGACAGGACGATTGTTAGAAGAGTTGAAAATAGAATAAACAATACTCGAACTTCAAACACCGAAGAATCAACAGAACAAGAACCGGTGACCACTATTAGTATTTCTTATGTATCTGGTATCAGTAATGCTTTACAAAGAATATTCCGTGCACACAACATCAAATGCAGATTTCGATCAACGGAAACTCTTCGTAACATATTATCTCATCCGAAAGACAAGATCTCAATGAACGACACAAATAACGTGATATACCAAATTCCATGTAGTGATTGTGAATCAGTTTATATAGCAGAAACAAAAAGAACATTTGAGCAACGCATCAAAGAACATATGCGAGCCGTACGGAATGGCGATGTAACCAAAAACGAAATTGCTGACCACTGTTGGACTAATGACCACAAGTTTGATTGGGAGAATAGAAAGATCCTTGACAAGGAAAAAGGATGGACTGCTCGAAAAGTCAAAGAGACTATATACAGTGTCAAAAACAATTCCAATATTAATAGTACATCGTATAATGTTCCTGCGATATGATTTCCAGCTCTACGCAAAACAAATTATTGACATTGCTTCCTTCCAGGTCCGAAATATTGACATTGCTTCCTTCCAGGTCCGAAATAATTTCGATCCTAATTTCGATCCTACTGAAAACATATATAAACTTTACATCATTCATTTACAAACGCCCGATGATGACAGTAGTAACTGTCGAAACGTTGCAAACAAAAACAACCGGTCTATGACATGAGTCCTCTACCATTTGTTTCGCATTAAAAATCACAGTAAAGTTCACAGTGAAGTACGATAGCCCGGAGAAAACGGCATTAAAAGAATATACACAGATAACTTGTAGGACTCGTAATGCCAGATGGTACGTAATGCACGTATACAATTAAGGCGCGTAAGGCGCTAGGTGCACGCGATTTAGCAGACACACCGCAATATTAATCTCTTTATATCCGTTTAGCCGGTCAATACGGGGAAATATTAACTGCATTTGTGACGTCATGGACCGAGCGCAACGAGGTCAATATTTTTAAATTACTGACATACTAATTAGGTTAATAAGCCATTTAGTATTTACTTTTATGAATACATTTATTAGCTCTTTCGTGAAATATATTGCAACTTGGCCACTTACCATCAAAAGCGCCAACACCTTGGATACTGCTGTCTGTATAACTCAATGGCAAGTCCGCATAACCAGGTTGTGTTTGATGAAGCTGATAGTTCACGTGGTTTGTCTCACCCTGATTGATACTTGGTTCGTTCATCGGGTTTTGCCAATTTCCCGTACCCCCACGTCTTGTACCGCCAAATCCGCTTCTATACCTGTGTGTTAACACAAAATTAAGAAAATCTAAGGTTACAGCAGCCAAATATTTAACTGTCCGAGGTGCTGATTTCATCATAAACTCTTGAGAAGCATTCAGTTTAGCTAAGTAAATACTTTTTTCTCCCTTGATTATTTAAATTATAAATCCCATCTTTTATCCCTTGCGCTACTTATGAACTATCAAAAGCTGACACTGGAGTTACGAGTGTGCGTGTGCGTTACACTATTGGCTAAACCCACTGACAACCCTGAAATGTACCGCGTTGGTACATTCCCAAAATCTTATAACACTCATAGTTCACTACAAAATTTAAACAGCGACCGCTATGAAGTTTAAAATAGTTTCTTTTTTGTGGTTCTAATTACTGCATAGCGTCTGCTGGAACATTCAAGTAAAACTCGTTTCACGAATTTCTGTTTAAACACCATATTACGACCTATTTATCTTGTCTAACTTTGTATTCAATATCAAAATGACTTTTAATTTTTTCTACCCGGAATAAGATTAATAGAAATTAAGTTATAAAATTATGAAATCATAAATTAATATACATAAATATACATAAGTATACATAAATTATGAAATCAGTAAAATTATTTAATTAGATGAAAACAAGCTAAGAGAAGATGGCTAGGCATAATACAGTATTTAAACAGAAAATCTGGAAGGTCTATTTCTCAGGAAAATTCGGCAGTTGAAATTAGGAAACGAGTACCTTGAACAGACTTCACCCCAACAAATTATTTTGAAGGAAACAAACACAACTGCTAGAAACAGGTAACCAAGGTTGCTTAGGCTAGATTTTTTGGAAGGTTCTGGTTTCCAAGTGCTGAAAGATGTTGGTTTCCAAGTGCTGGTCGGTTGCGTATGTTCGTCGATCTTATCTGATAAAGAAGTTACATGTTAGAAATATCGTTCGATTTGTACAGTTTTTTTATTTTCCCGTTCAAAAGTAATCCGTGTAAAGTATTGCAATTCGTACAGGAAAATGCAGGACTGGTGGATACCATTGAACACACCAATACCAATGGTTGTTGACCCAAAAATGGGTAGTTCATCAAAAAGAGTTTCGTTGTTTCTAAAATTACTAATCCATTATCAGCATGAAAAGTAAAATGTTGATATTTGATGAAATTCCTTTCTATGAATTATTTAATGGGTCGGAAAAAGTTGGGCAACTTACAAGACTTCCTTCCTTCTGAAAATGCCATGAATTGAAATTCATATTGCGGGCAATATATGTTCATTAAAAACAGATTACCACGATAAGCGTCCATTACATCATTCGGGAACTGTTCCTTCCACTAAAACAAAAGCAGAGAGTTCTATTATCTGAAAATACTTTATTGGGGCTTAGTGAGCATTAATCACTTCTGATTAAATGCAGTAATGGGAAAGAGGAGACCAAACAGATTGAAAATGTGGAAGATTTGAAAGTATTATGTAATAGTATTACGCAGAGAAAAATGCTTCTAGTCCACGCCAAAGGTGCTCTACTGCAGCTTCTAACCCTTTAGTATAGAGCTTTATCACAAAAGATAGTTCCAAATGGTATATTGACCAGCTTAAACATTAATAACGCTTTGTTATTTTCACTTTTCGGTTATTAAACGGACTCATGGACACTAATTGCGCTGTTGATAGCGTTATAATCACAAATACTGTGAATTTGCGACTGTAATAGAGAAGAGAAAGTATTAAAAAGAGTTTATTTCGTTTTATGTGTCCGTAATTTGATTTCAAGATTCCAGAAAGAGTGATTCTACTGTACCTGAAAGTACCCTCTGTATGCGCATCTATTCGAAGAAGAAGGACATCTCTTGATTTGAAGAGTGAAATCGTTTGCTCTGTTAAACGCCTCAAAGTAATGTCCATTCCATTTCTTTATACGGTATTGTGATCCTAATGAACTTGCAAAGCAGTTTGACAAATTTGAGAAAGTATACCACGACATCAAATTTGGACCTTCTTTGATTTCACTCGGGGACGAGGACGTAAAAATGTTCCCTTAAATCATAACAAATCTGATCCTCAATAAATATTTAGGTTATGTGGTGGTAATAAAAAGACGTTCTTCAAGTTTGCACAACTCACTTCAATTTCAGTTTAGTTTTTCAACGAAAGTAAGTGCAAAACAGAAATTCGGTAAAGGCCTATAACAGAAATCATTTTATAAATGAGATTTCTGGAAAGGGCTGCTTCCCCGATTACTTTTGAGTTTGCAAGATGATTTCGATGATTTTAATCTCGAATGATATGCCAGTATTATTGTTTGATAAACATGAAGGTAGTTGGTAGTTAATTCAGAGTCAAAATCAAACTGTCGTGTCTTTACACCAAACCGAATCTTCGGGTCAAACGTCCAGGGTAAATCTTCGTGTCTTCACACTTTTGGATGGAATTTCAGATTAAACTATTACACTCATCAGCTCATGCCTGGAAAGTTATGAATTTTGCCTGAACAGTGAAGCTTTCTTCCGCAAAAGTTTCTTCCATTATATTATAAAGGTGTTTAGCCTTTAACTTGTTGATTCCAAAAGGTGAACAAGTATTTATTTCACCTTATAAGTGAAATAGTTTTTAGAAATCCGCGATATTAAGTTCCCCAAAATTTCCTGATTACATAAAAAAGAAAATATGGAAAACTTTATCTTACATGGTGAATTTTGTTGTTTTACAGAAGAAAATTACTTTTATATGTTAAATGTCAGCGGGTTCAAATTATTTCTTCATTTCTTATTAATAAATTGACAGGGTTTTTTGTTTGAAAGAACGATGCATGACATTACTGATCTTGTTATCCTAGGCCAAAATAAGAAAGTATTCACCACAAACAATTGTGATACCAATCCATTCAAAAGATGTGTGAATTCAATTGCCGGCCATAGATCATGTATGGACGGGTTGTAAAATTCCCATTTGTAAAAATAAATAAATAAATGAATACGCATCTATCTATCATCTATCTATCATCTAGCATGCAGCGGAAAAATAGCTTCCAATAAACAGAGCAACTTACTCCCGAAATTTATAGTATAATCAGATTTCTATATAAAAAAAGGAATTATTATTTTACAATAACATTTCACAAGATGTCATTCAAGAAAATCAATTTCAATGGATGTGCATCTATGCGATTCAACGACTTTAACCCGAGTGTTTGCTCCGAATGCCTGACCGAGATTTCAACCCGAAGGTTCGCCCCGGAGGTACGAACCGAAGGTCTGAAGCAATGCTTTTGGAGCGAAGACAAGACAGTTCAACCCGAAGACTTGCCCACCCGGCCAGAAGAGTCGAAAGTTTAACACGAAGCTACGACGATTCGGTGTGCAGACACCACAGTTTGATTTTGACACCGAATTAACTTCATAGTTATCACTGAAACTGCCTGTTAACGGAATCTTAACATTTACAAGAGTTAGTAAAAGATGTTTCATTGAAAGCCGCACCAAATAGTTTGATGATCTGAAATTGTTGGATAAACGTTATTACTGCAAACAAAGTATCACTGGGCTTTTAGGAAATTCTAATCATCGCCGTTGATGGAAACGCTATGTTACAAATAAATAGCAAAGCAAACCGAAATTAACAATAGTTACCGTATTTGACCAATTCAGGAGAGCGACAGTTCCGTGACCAGGTATCATAACTGTAGTAAACTGTCTTCCCTTTACATCTGCAAACTACTTGATTGTATGAGCTACCTGTTATATATACCGCATTTGATTTTTGACATACCGTTGTATCGGAGGTTGTAATGCTAAATAAGTCGCCTTCATTCGCCGTTCTGTCCACGTTTATCCATATCTGATCGCAATATCCAAATGAAATAATAATTGCGATGTGAATGGAAACTGTAATAATGTTGTTTCCATTCATCACCAAAAAAGAATATCTCAAACCAGCGTTAAATGATTTGTTGATACAAAATTTACTGCTCTTCTGCTTGTTGTTTTTTTGTTTTTGTTTTTTACATTTCCTACATTTGTTTTAGTTATTTCAAACTCTATTTGAATTATTACCTTTCTTAATTGGCTTTGATAAACATAATCTCATAAAGAAATTCTAAGCGTCTTTGTGACGTCGCAAGATTACTCTCACAATCAATAGACTTCATTATATGGAGCTAAACAATTATTATGGAGAAAATGTTCGTTGCTATTCCTTCTCCTGTCATTTCGTTAATTAAAATACCTACAAATACTTTCGCAGTTGATGAACAATGAACGTCGATAACGTATATGTAGCTGAAATTTTGCAAATCCATAAAACCACAGGAGGGAGATTTGGTGAAACGAATATACTTCACACAGCAGATAAGTGGGAGCGAGACTTAAATAGCCGGAGTTCCGCAATAGAACTTGTCCATTAAAACTTAGAGGTTGGAACAGGGACTAGTGTTCAGTGAAGTAGCGTGTGTGGTATACGCCTTTTTGTAAACCTTCTATTGAAAGATCCCCGTCTTTACTGTTATTTAGGTTTGCGTTTTTATCTGTTTACTGGTTTTGCATAAAGGTACTAGCAACAGATAGCTTGTTTTAAACCTAATGCTTGCCAAAAAAGCAGTGGAAGATTTTGAAAGTGTTGTTTATGATCTTGTCGAACTGTTTATCATAGCTAGCTTATTAATAGACACACTGTGGTGGATTGATGGATGGAACATTAAAATGTTTTCATTAATAAAAAAATGTTGAGGCTGCAGAGTTTACTTTCATAATGATTTAATTTGGTTTATTTGTGCTGCCATTAAATTAAAAGAAGAAAAGACAGAAGCCAAGTGGGGACATGATGTGAATGATGTTTTCCACACGACGATAACAAAGTAATGCCTCATAACATTCAAGTTCTTGACGGCAGTTATACTTTTGCAAAACATGTAAAGAAATATATGAGAGTATAGCAAACTGTAAAAGAAATTGTTCTGTACTAAAAGAAGATGTTCACATGCTGAATACAGAACTTGTAGCTGTTTTTGGTCAATCACTGCAGCTTGAAGACTACCTGGTTTCCTGGAATAAAAAACCCTGTGTTTATTTCCTAATTTTGCCCTGTGTTTATGAGATCATCGTTTATTGGAGGTTTGTGTTTACTCCAGGAGATGGGTACTAAAAAGACCTGTCTGCTTAATAAAATATACATCCATACTCAACAAAATCACCACAAATACTTAAATGTTTATGAAGCAGAAAAAACGTTGAATGAACACCAATTTTCAGCGTGAAGAACCACTCGCGTGGTAATGATGGCCTACACCATTTCCATTTCTCTGAATATATACGTGTCGAAACGGGGATTTCGCAGAGATCGTATGCATTATGCATTATTATTGTGTTTTGTATTTTACAGAATGTATTTTTTTGCGTTCGGAATTTGGAAGGCTGGCACATTGACGGTATATATACACTTCAGCGACTGTTTTTTTTTCAGGATTGCAACACAAAAGTGATTATTCATTTCATAACACCGCAACTCATTGGTCTATGCTGATAGTGTATATAGGTTATTATTACTTCACTAAATCAAATCCTTGCAAAAATTGAATCACTACCTTTGATGTTATGTGCCGGTAACATTACTTCAGCAGTTGCGGCATTTTTAGGGCAAATGATTCAGAGTTTCTCGTATTTGGCACGGATTTATTTTTGTGGAATACCTTATTGGACAAAACGGTGTGAGAAAAATTGCCTGTACAATTGCCGGGAAGGGACAAAAATGAGATCCGGCTTTTTTAAAGACTGCGGAGACGATATTGACAAGCTATGGAACAAATTTGAGGTAACTTATAAGGAAGCCGAAGTAATATGTATACCAACAAGAACAGTAAAGACTGGGAAAAGGGTGTTCAAGTATCGCCTTGATAAAAAGACGTTAGCTAAAAAGAAAAAGAAATACCGTCTATGGAAAAGGTTTATGGACAGCGTATCTCGCTTACTGTAAATGGAGAAATCAAGTACGTAGAATGACACGCAAAGCGAAAAGAGATTTTGAGAAAGAAATTGCTAGATCTGCAAAGAAAAATAGTAAAGCTTTTTGGGCATACGTGAATGCAAAAACTAAGATTAAATCATCAATTCCAGACCTACTTGTGAATGAAAATTCCGAAAAGATGGCAGAAACCGACTAAGAGAAGGCAAATATTCTGGGTGCATTCTTTTCGAGCGTTTTTGTAGATGAACCAACGTTACCTGTTGCACTTGACGGCCGGAAGAAACAAATAATTGAAAGTGACTTTCAACTGGAGATGACGCAAGAAATGGTTTTGAAGAAATTAGAGGAATTGAATCCTAGCAAAAGTCCTGGTCCAGACGGCCTACATCCACGTGTTTTGAAAGAACTAGCGGCCGTGATTGCTGAACCACTTCACATGATATTCGAAAAGTCTTACACCCTGGGAAAAGTCCCATCCGCTTGAAAGAGAGCTAACATCACAGCCATCTATAAGAATAAAGGTGACAAACATTCTGCTGGAAATTACAGACCAATTAGCCTGACTAGCATTGCATCAAAAATTTTCGAATCGATAATGCGTAATTCTTTACTATCATATCTCTAAGCAAATAAACTTTTGTCAAATCGCCAGATCGATTTCCTTGGTGGAAGATCAACCATTCTGCAACTTCTCCAAATAATGGATAAATGGACGGAAATTCTCGAAAATGGAGGTATGATTGATATCATATATTGTGATTTTAAAAAAGCGTTTGACACTGCTCCCCACCGTCGATTAATTGAAGTTTTGCGCCACTACGGTCTACAAGGTCCAGCTCTCTCCTGCATCAGAGATTTTCTGTCTGATCGATATCAACAAGTTTGTGTAAATCGAAACAAATCCGATTATTTCCCGTGACGTCAGGAGTGCCCCAAGGATCGGTCCTAGGTCCACTGCTTTTTTTCATCTTCATAAACACTCTAGTTGAAATTGTTGATGAGTCAGAACTTTTCCTGTATGCCGATGACTTGAAAATATTCAGAGAAATTGAAACCACGACTGACGCTGCTAACCTACAAAGCGATCTAAACAAATTATTGCGATGGACAGATACCTTCTTATTGAAATTCCATCCGGACAAATGCGAGCACATGAAAATAAAGTCAAGGTTGAAGTCTCCCGATGCAACACAGTATGTAATCGATGGCACTGTCCTCAAGCAAAAATCAGATGTGGATGACCTAGGCATAAATTTCGACGAGCACCTTTCATTCGAAAAACACATTAACGAAAAAGTGAACTAAGCTAATGCTCTTGTTGGTATGTTACGGCGAACATTTGTCTACCTAGTTAAGGATTGTTTCAAGGTGCTGTTCACAAGCATTGTACGCTCCCATCTCGAATATGGTGGTCCTGTGTGGAACCCTCACCTGCAACGACAGATCTCCCTTCTCGAAGATGTACAACGACGCGCAACAAAATTGATACCTGGAATGAAAAACTTAAGCTACAAGGAAAGATTGGAAATCATGAACCTTCTGTCCTTGCAATATCGTCGATATAGGGGTGACATGATCGAGATGTATAAGATCACCCATGAACTTTATGATAAAGAAGCTATTGGAAATTTTCTTCGCTTTCGATCGCAGCATGGTCAAGAACACAACTTACGTCGTCACGAATTTACGGTCACCCGACAAAAGTGTCTTTAAGACGTAAAAAAGTATTCGTTTAAAAATCGAGTTGCACCATCTCTTAATTCCTTCAAAAGTCGACTCGATAAGTTATAGAAAAGTGCTGGTATTATGTTCGATATCGATCTGAATCTCGTCGAACAACAGCCTGTCGACAAACACGATATCGACAAGTCGTTAAAGATTGAACCTGGTGTTAAAGGCACCATGTGCCTACTTCCAGTTTTTCTTTTCTACTTTAGATCACTAAACTGTCCTCCACAAATTTTGACTGAGCTCTGGCTACGCCTCTGATAGGGCGAGCGCTGCTTCTGGGAATTTTGGAAAACAAGCAGCGAAGCGAAGTAATTAAAGTAAATCTAGCATATGTATTGAGTTTTCGGCATAACTATCCTTGCATGGTTTTCCAACTCCAACAACTGATTGGAATGTACTCAATCAACTTCATTTTGTAATGAATTGAACTTTTGTGATTACCAGATGAACTTTGGAGTAATTTAAGGACCTGTTATAATAATTTACAGACCAGATTTGACAGTTTGCAGACAAGATTTTTATTTTACGGAGCAGATATTTGGGAAGGTGTTTTTGAAGGTTGTTCTATTCAATTTAATTATCTGCTATTTATTTTTGTGAGAGAGAGCCCTTTTTATCTTATTTCAATCAGTTGAAGTAACATGTAGCCAGATGTCCGAAGCTATATTTCTAAATGAAGTTTCAAAATTTTCTAATTTTTGATCAATAACCAAATTCTCCTAACATTAAAACAATTCTTACAATGACCAAAATTTGGGCAAATTGTTGTATTTAGATACAGAATAATGTAAAACTTTATTGCAAAAAAATTAGTTTTACCTATAATTTATGCTTTTCAAAAATTACAAAATTTTTCACAAAGTAGACAAATTGATGACGTCATAACAAAAAGTGATGACATCATTGGTCATCCATTGCACGTTTTTTATACTCTTAATGGCCTTACTCTCCTCCATAAATTTCTCCAAGTTTCTAGATGCACCTCTGTATTTTATAAAAGGGTCTATAGAACTTGATGGGTGTAAGTGTGGGTTGTATGATGTATTTATGTCAGATGTAAGCCAGAATGCAACATATAAACCTAATGGTGTAGTGAGAACTTGTAAGACCATTTTCCATTGGATGGAATCATTAATCGTTATCAGTAATTACGATTTTGATGCGGACTTTCAGGGACCTCGGGAAAATTAATGAATTCGAAACTCTTCTAACATCATTTGAACAGAATGGCATGCGCTGACCAATGCGATTTCAAATTATCACACGGGCTTGACAACTTTAAGGAATAATTCTTTATTGAATGAAACGGTTTAATGCTTTCATTCGACGCAAAACCACGCGCAGTTATAAGCCTAGTGAAAATTCGCTCTTCCCTCGCTTTTTATTCAAGGACACTTTAGGTCAGAAGGCCTTCAGTAGATATTGGGACATTAAAAATACGAGAATGTTACTTGATTTATGTTTTTGATACAAAAAAATATTTTGTAAATATAAAAAATTATATAAAAATAAGACAAACAGCAAGCCTTTTGAAATTTAAACATCTGATTTTCATTGCGTTACGAGGAGCTTTGTCATGCATCTTTGAATAGTAAACGGGAACAGCGGCGTTATTCAACATTAAATGATAATCTTTTAAGAAGCTTTTTTTGTTGTTTTCCTTTTTTCATCTTTCTTGATGCAAAATTGAGGTTTTAACTTTTATTTCAGAATTAAAAACTATAACTTCTCTTTCGCTTTTAAGTGGACCATTTCACCTCCTGGCAAACAGTTCAGTGAAGGTTTGTATCCCAATGCAACAGATGTGTTCAGGGGGGTCAAAATAGCAGCGACGCAACGTGTTCTTTCCAGTGCGTATGTGTTTACTTTGCACACGGTGCAAGGTTCATTGTTCTCTGTAAGCACTTTTTGACCCTTTCCCTGGTTCGTATTAGACAGTTCGGATGTTTTGGTTCAAAATATATAAAAATTATGTATACGGGTATTCCAAGTAAGATCAAACCCAACGCAATAGCCGGACTAACCGGATTAGAGATGAATGGGACAATGACCAGAAACAGGGAAACGAGTGTCATGAGGATTGGAGTTAAAAGCCATACTTTGTACGGACGATGTAGATCGGGCTTCTTTATACGAAGCACCACCACTGCAAAGATTGAAATGCCGTATATAAACCAACAGGAAAAATTAAAGAAGCCGATTAACGTTTCTAAGCTGCTAGCGTCCGGAATGAGCATAAGCATGGAAATTATCGAGGTCATAATAACAGCTGGAATAGGGGTACGTCGTTTCTTATGAATCATTGAAAACAATTCTGGTAAGTGTCCTTCGCGACCTGCTGCAAGGGACAATCTCCCACAAGCAAAAATAGTGCCGTTCGCGGCACCATAGCATGACAACGCTACGAGTACCGGCATCACAAATGCCGCCTCTTTTCCGAGAACTTTGTGAACAAACGTGACGGCAACGGCCGGAGACTTGCTTATTTCTTTAACAGTTAGGCCAGATAAGAACGAAAGATTTATCAGCATGTAACAGCAGATGACGAATGGTATGGCCGTGACTATTGACAAGAACAGGTTACGCTCTAAGTTCTTCATCTCTTCCGTTACGTTGCAAACCATAGCCCACCCATCAAACGCCCAGAGGCCATTGTAGAGTGCCGCACCTGGAAATGGAAATTCAAAGAAAAATAATTTTTCGAGTACTCCTTGAAAAAGATCTCATTCCTATTAGACCTCTCCTACCTTTTTAAATATCTCAGGAAGTACCGGCATAAAATTGGCCAAAATTTTGAACATCATCAACATCGTTTTTTTTTTGTTTTTGTTTTTGCCTACAAGACGATAATTTTTTAGAGATGATTGAAAGTACCTTTTCTACATCCAGAAGAAACATTTGGCAAATTATAAATTGCGCTTTATGAAGGCCTCTTATTGACTGACATTTTGTGAAATCATGTAAATTTGCTATTATGTCTCTCTGCTGGTGAAAACAGAAGGTTTTTCCACTACACCATCGCCGCATACTGTTGTGTTGATCTGAAATTGTTACGTAATCATGCTGGCTGTATTTGTTCGTCAGATTTCAAATCATGTTTTGCGTTTAAAAAAAAAAGAAGACTGGACAAAGAGGAAGAATGAAACAAACAAGAGATAAAGAAAATTCTTTACAGCCTGACTTCTCCAGTCCCTACTGCTTTGAAAGTTTGGAATAAAAAAAGAGAGAGACATATACATACCAAGCGGGCCAATA
Organism: Turritopsis rubra; assembly: GCA_039566895.2. Taxonomy (NCBI): domain Eukaryota; kingdom Metazoa; phylum Cnidaria; class Hydrozoa; order Anthoathecata; family Oceaniidae; genus Turritopsis; species Turritopsis rubra. The sequence goes on from CM077622.1 coordinate 4,353,210, forward strand.
CTGTGCCAACCTATAGTCTGTGACATTAAACATTCCTTTCAGATTTTGTGTGTGTCCTTCACCCAGTTGCCAGCAACCGAGGACGACAACAAATAGAACGGCCGAAACTTGGGCAAACACAAACATGGTCTGTGCTCGGGTGGCTGCGCGAACGCTCCAGCAGTTAATGAAGGCTATCAATAAGATACAGCCTGCTGAAATTGCTTTGGCATACCATGGACTTGGTTCAATCATGTGTTCGAATGGTTTCATTGCATAAGTGCCGAGGGTAAGCGTCATTGCCGCCACGCCCGCCGGATCAATGATAAATGCGACGGTCCAACAACATAAAAAGGCCGGCAGATCACCGTAAGCTTCCAAGATATAGGCATAGTTACCTCCGGCTTTTTTTATGGCACAGCCTAATTCACAGTAACAGAGAGAGCCACCTAAGGCAATGATACCACATCCCAACCAGATCACAAAGGAGAGTCCAGCATCTTTTGTGTTCGCCATGACGAGACTCGGAGAAATGAAAACGCCACTGCCGATCAGTATTCCGACCAGTAATGTAAAACCTTGCAAAAAACCGACGCTTTTCTTCAGCTGGAGAACTGACGTCGATATTGTATGACCAATGCTACTAAGAAACGATCCTATTCGGCTCTGCGATCGGTTTCTGTTGGGTTTGTCGTATTGGACGTCCAGCAGGTTCCTACTTTTCGTGGAAGTCAGAAGTGGAGTGTCTTCTTTAGGGATGTCGCCCACAATATCATCGCCGTCGCCATAACCGCAAACGCTTACGTCGGGATTGACGGACGAGTCGTTAGAAATAAACGAGATTTTCCGATAATCATATGAGGCCGCCATGCTTACTTTGTCATTGATTGATTTATTTTTTAATTTTTCAAACGACTAAAATAATTCAAATTAGACATAATATACAATAGAACCTCTATTAAGCCTACACCCTAAAATGCAGACACCTCCGTGTAACGGACACATACTCCAGGTACAGATGAATGGATTTACAGCAAATTCTCATAGGTACAATCTCCATAAAACGGACATCTCTATAAAGCCTCTCTTTATGCACAATGGTGTCCGCTTTATAGAGATTCCACTGTACTAAGATTAACATAGCTGACAAAGCCTTAATAACGTTAGTAATGTACTCAGTTTTCAGTACGGTATCTTATACCTTGCCAGTCCCTGTTCCCCAGTTCCATAAATGGCTTATTTGACCTACTGGCGCAATAAGGGATGGCGCAATAAGGGATGGCGCAATAAGGGCTGGCGCAATAAGGGCTGGCGTAATGAGGGCTGGCGTAATGAGGACCTTATAATACAGACGAAAGAGCTAAACCAACGTTTTATCTTTTTTTTCAATAGTTATCGTTATGTGCGATTATTAAATGTTCACATTATTCCTTGCAACTAGTTGTTGTTCCTATAGTGGTCTTACCTAAAAAATGAGGGCCATATCTCACAAACGAGAGAATCCCAATACCCCAATATAGGTAAATACCTTTTTTTTTGTAACAATTGTTATCAATTATTATTTTTTCACTGGTCAAATTCGTTTGGCAGTGGAATGTTATTAATTTACTAATAACATTAATTTTGTAATTAATTTTGTAATTAATGTTATTAGTAGATTAAGGAGTAGCGTTGACTAAAGGAATAGAAAAATACCTTTTAGGGGAAATATCGGGGAAATATCGGAGTAAAAAAGTCCGTGGAAAATTATGCCACTCTTACCCGACTAATATGTCATAAGCCCGAAATAAAGTTGATAACAGATACAGTACTAGCCGACTAGAAGAGGAAATCGGGGAAAATTAGTCGGGAAATTCTTAAGATATAAACATTGACTAGTTCATATCTTGGTATTTGAATGTTACATATTAAACTGGACAATTTTGTTCACTACCGAGGACAGGTATACTCGTCAGTAGCGTATGTCGGCGTATTTCTAGGAATGTAAGTTTTTACAATGGCCGTCGCTTGGCGCATTTGAAAGTAGATAAAATTTCACACAAAAGTTTGTGTCACGATTTTCAACAACAACAAAAAAATTTAAAGTGGCAAATTTTGAAATTTCCGTCGACAGGGAACGTGTTAACATATTTTCCGACCGCATATGTCTAAAACTTTCTGTGGATTTTAAGCCATCGTCAAACTGCTAAAAAATCTTGCAGCATATCGGGGATAAACAAATACACGCTGAGATCAATATCTTTCACTGCGTGAAATCTAAAAAGACAAAAAAAAAAAAAGGCTGTGAAGCACATGGTCAGTGAGTACATGTTACAAACGTAACTACCTTCTCTAGTGAAAACTCTTATAAAAGTGTTGGAAAGAACAAAGGGGAACCCTGACCCTGACCCTTACCCTTACTGACTCAAACAAAGTTTACCACGATACACATTTGAGTTGTGATGGTATAACATCTCTCCTACTTTATGTATTCAAATTTTATAAAGGCTTTGCTTAACAAAGATTTAGTCAGCCAATAATTTGATGGGACTTATGAATATTTTATACAATCTTTCAATCAACCAATCAAGGCCGTCATTCTTATCACGGGATCGGTAATGATTGCTCATTATATTAATTATGAAATCCGGGGGTAAGATTTTCCTTTGTTTCGTTTTCCGTTTCCTTTCCTGGACACGATGGGGGTAAAAAGTTGTGATTCAGATTTCCATATTTAATGTTTACTGTGTTGTTCACACGGACAAGCGTAAACCCACCTTTAGGAAGCACGCCCAAATTCTTTATTTCAAAAAGAATTCTGTGGATGGAAATGCTGTGACATCCTAACCTTGCTGTGCTAGACTCTCAAATCTCCCCCTCTCTAATGTTGTCGTTAGCAACACAGCAGAACGAACGATTGTCAAGTTTTTCATCACGTAATTTTATTTATTTTTTACATTGGCGAAAAAACATTTCTATGGTTTAATTTTCCATGGCCTTGTTAAAGTTCTAAAACCGCTTATGTCGTCTACTTCTAAAAGAGCTCAGAATTGTGAAAGAGATGACTTGTCAGATGAGCAACTTTGCTCCTGATCAGGCTGGAAGCTGATGCATTTGCCAGCCCTTCAGAAATAAATAAATTAGTCTTGACTCGTGATAAGTCAATTTAGGATAAACCAGTTTGAGATGAACCGGGAACGTGATTCAGCAAGGGGAGGTACTTGGTCCGAAAAGATTATTCTCACTACATACAACAGGTAACACCGACTGGTGGCTTTGTGGTAGAGTGGTCGCCTCCATTGCGGGAGATCAGGGTTCAAATCCTGGCCTAGTCACGCCAGCAACTATAGCAGTGTGAATCGATCCACTCACCTTAGCACTCAGCTTGAGAGCGGGATTGATATCTAAGGGGGTTGTCTGGAGCGGTTGAAACATACTTGCAGCTTCCGTAGCCCGAATGGGGGCTTTAAATGCTCTAGGACCTCCTACGCAGGACCCTCATTGATAACAGTTCTATCAGAACTGAAGAGGCTATCCTGGGTAACTATTAATAAAAATATTAATAAGAATAAGAATAAACTACTTAATTACTGCTTGTTCGAAGGGGCCCTGTGAGGAAGGGTCAGATGACAGTAAATCTGATATTGGTTCAAACGCTGATAAGGGGGATTGTTTTCAAACAATATTCCTAAGAGTCCCATTAGCGGAAACACTTACAAACTGGAGCAAACTAACTGAGGATCCTTGTGGAAAATCACAACATTTCATTAATCTCAACACATGACCAAGCTCTACGTATTCCCCAAATGAATACAGAGGACAATATCTTCCTGGACAAGAAAGTATCAGATCCACTTAGATCTGATACAAAAAGGAACCAGTCGGAAGGTACTACCTACAAAGGGCCACTTTCTCAGAAATTTATTTGTAATAAAGAAGAAAGAAGGGGCAATCGACCATTCATTAACTTAAGAAACATGGACTAATTTATCCCTTATTAACATACCAAAGGGTTGAGTTACATTTACTGAAGGAACTAGATGCAAGGTGCAAAGATGTTTATCGAAGTATGCCAATAGCATCAATGTTCAAGAAAATACTTCCGTGGAAGAGAAGGTTTATAAGAGTTCCTATGCCTCTGTTTTGGTCTGGGTCTGGCTCCCAGTGTTAACAAAAATTCCGAAAAATTCCAATAGCCATTTTCAGGAGGATAACTGTATGAATTGTAGTGTTTTTGGACTACATGCTGTTAATGTCAAAGATAATAGCACAGAAGCAAGAGTGACACCGATTGTTCTGTTTCAAAATCGTATTCAAAATCAGAAAAGGTCTCAATAAACACCAGTGCAAAATAGAATAGAATTTCTGGAGCTGATGATAGAGTTCTAGAGGGTCTACGAGCCTATGTTTAATGAAGAAACAAAGTGCCCGAAATTCAAAATGTTATGTTGCGAAATTGTAGTCAAATTCACAAACAACAGTGATATACTTTATATAATTTACCACTCAGGGCGTGCTTCCGGCAGGCTTTAGCACGGATATCTCCAGAAACAATAATTAGAAGCGTTTGAACCAATCAAACTCAGTAACGATTTGCTTGCACCAGGATCTCTTCAAAATGGGAGATCTCTGTAAATAAGCCATGATGACTTAAAAATTCAGACAGATGCCTCAAAGTCAGGCCTGTGGGCCACACGTGAAGAGATATCTACAGGTTGTTTGTAAGAGCTCGAATTCGAAACATAAAAAAACACGTTAATACTTGGAACTCTTGGCAATAAAACGAGCATTTGAAACATTCCTGAGAACTCAAGTGAGGGAATCAGTTCCATTACAGGTAGACAACGTGACAGCTCTATACGAAAAAGTCGTAAAAAGTCTCTGCGGAGGAGTGCGTTTTTTATTAAAACAACAGGCGATATTGCTTGCCATTCCTATTATAAACACCTCATATGCTATATACCAAAAATAGGTACTTAAGGTACAGAACCAAGAATATCTCTTTCGGATTTTGAAAACCGATCCGGAATTTTTTGCTATCACGGCTGTCCACAGTTTTCGCAAGAATACATCCCTAGCAAGGCAACTGCCATTGCAGATTAGGAGTCTCGCAACCGTGTGGACCCAAAGCCATTGGAAACTAGGTCATCAAATATTCCGAAAGCTAGCACAACGCGGCAGAAATTGTCACCTTCCACAAATCCAAGCAGTCTAAGAATACTAAACAACGAGAATGGGGAAATCAATATGACGACGCTTTCCCCCTTCTTGTCTAATTCTCATGGCCCACAGAAAAACCAGGAAGGTCTACTTATCACACTAACCTGACAAACCCTTTGTTACAACAACGTTCATACAAATTCCAGTTTTTCTTCCAACGTATCAACATAATTTTGACAAATTCAAAATGGTCGACAACACCCGGTGCATGTGTTAAAATGTATATTTTGACCTACTAATGTATGTTCATTCATTTGCATGTATTTCAATGAGACGCCCGATAAAAAAGCTATTTGATCTTTTAACACTCTATTCACATGTTGGTGAATCTTATTTTATGCAAAAGATTGCAATAAAATAAGATTGTCAATTAGCCCTTTTTAACTTAAATTTTTATTATATCGCACTTTGTAAGAACACTCTTACTAGAGCTAGCTAATAACCAGAAGTGAAACTAGCCTTTTGAAAATTTTGCCCACTGGGTGCTTAATATTTTAGAACTTTGTGCTTATTTTATGACACTGATTACACTTAGTCAAATATTCTCCGGAATAACTAATGCATTAATGCCGGAATAACTAATGCATCCTTTTTTCATAATGATATTTTTTTATAACCTTCCCTATCTCTTATATTTTCTCTACTTTAAAGAGACAGGTAGTCCTTTTCTCTTAAGTTAAAGGGTAGGTAGTAGGTGGTTTTGAGGATACGTAATCTGATTTCTTACTATATATCATATGAGCACCACTTAAGCACCAAAGTAGGCTCAAAATGGCAAAAAAATAAGGACCAGTGAGCCTGGACGATTTTTGCTGGTGCTTATAACAAAACGCGTATATCAGAAGAAGTTCCTAGAAAACGTTTTACAATCTAAAGAGTCAGTGAAGTGTACATAATCCGTTCGCAAAGTCAAGTTGAAAAAATGTATGGCATATTTAGATATACTCGCCAAATATATGTTCCGTTTTCTTTCAAGCTCTTCTAGAAATTAAATCGTCCGCACCACATGTGTATGTCAGTTTCAATGGAACATCAGTCACGCAATATTAAATTAACAAATCAGAACGTTTCATATTTATATAAAAAAGCGTGTTTATAACAATTACACTTGTGACAGCGGTATCATTTTCAATTTCTTTAGCAGTGCGTTTTGAACAAACGACAGAACATCATTGGGTGGTGAACTGAGAACGAAGTTGTTAAGTTACGAAATTAATCGTGTAACTTAAAGTTTACTGAGTAATCGTAGAGGGTTGAAATGCAACTAGTAAATTATTTGAGTATCAATATTTGTGATTTGCAAGAATAAAAACAAAGACAGAAACTGAAAAGAAAAAATAATAATAATATGCCCGAGTTGACACTTCCTCTTGCAAAATATGATAGTACAGAAATTCCAAGCATATTTGTTTTATTTACTTATTTATCATATCTTTCACCTTACTGATTGATTTCAAAACAAAATTTTAGTCCCCTTCTACATTATCTGTTTAATGGTGTTACCATAGTGATAAGAGGGAAACAAACTGTGCTAAAACTGTCGGTTGGCGTGAAATACGGTACAGTCAATGTTTTGACGAAGTCAACAGCAGCAGATCCACGTCGAAAATTGTGGTGGAGCACATTAGCGTGATTTCTGCTTTCAGTCTGTGTATCACTGATGGGATCATATGCACGTTTTTCTTTAATGCTGTAATAGCTTACATTCTCCTCCACAAATTTCGGCATACCCTCTAGATTCGGCCCTAGTCACCATGTTGGGGCAGTAATAATAAAAAAAATGTTGACCAATATTTGAGTCAAAAGACTTGCAATACTAGCTTGTTTTTACAGTGTGCCCACGTCGTGTTAGCCAACACCCCGCTTAAATTCTTGAAAGGAACACACTTTTTTTTCTTTTCTGTCGGCATATCTTTTCGTTTAGACCAATATTTAAAATTATTCTCCTGTTTGAACGGTTTGTCTTCAGTCTTGTAAACAATTTCTTCAACAAACATTTAAGGTCACTTACAGACCAATCCTGAATTCATGTTTTTCTGTATTTTGATTTTACGCATGGTTGTTGTGAGTACAGACCTCGTTTTGATGCATTGATTCACGGTAATTATGTCGTTATACATTTTGATTAGCTGCTAATCACTGTGGGACAATTTTAAGTAATTATGGATCGGGACAGAAACGAGGTCCGCACTAACAACTTGGTCAAAAGGAGATGTAAAAACATAAGGCTACTTTCACACTCTCAACTATTTTTCTGACTTTTCTCCTAACAATTTCCGAGGTCACAGTAAAAACATGGAAAAAAACCGCATCTTCTTATACTAATACTAAATCTTGCTTTTTTCTTACCTAACTTTGAAAGAAAGAACTTTAGGAAAAATATCTCGGGAAGTTCGTCAATGGATGTTTATTTTTTCCGTAAAATGTTTTTACACGCTACACTAGTATAATCATAATACTAAAGGAAGATGTTTTTCGTTTGGAACTTTTCCAAATCACTTAAGCTCAGATTAGTTGACAAACACGTGTTGGATGAATGATACAGGCATGCGTGTGCGAGGCTATTACTGCAATTTCGTCCCTAGGGCTTCTTCGGTTTCGCATATCAAAAAGGTGAAGACATGGGGACTGGTGGCGACGTTATTGGTGTCACGTTACACACGGTTGGTCAGAAATCATTGAGAAATCATGTAAACATTGTGTAAACAATTTGGAGATCTTGTGTTGCAAGACATTTTAAAAATGTTCAGTGATTTCTCGTCAACTCATAAATAAACAATGTAGTCTTTTCGTTTGCTTATTGAATGACCAGTCGATCTTGTTTGTATGTTATATTTTTCTTTTCTCTTTTTTCTTCAAAAATGATGAAACTTTAACCTTCACAACAAACAAACCGTTTTGCAATAGAGAATGAAGGACTATAGTTGACTCTCGAGAAGTGGAACCTATAACAATAAGCGAATGTTTCACAATCAGAAATTGGACTTTGTTTAGGCAAATCCAAGGGACCGACGAAATAAATGGTTCCACATATCAAATGTTCCACACATCGAGAGTCAACTGTATTGTTTTCAATCCGATTGGCGGGAAAAGGAAATTTGAACAGGATGGTCACTCATTCTCAAGAATCAAATTCCAGGTTGTTTTATGTTTTTTAGTATTACAGGAGTTCTTACACCTGGTTCAAACAAACAATACGTGCAAAAAAAAAAAAGGAGGGGAAATCTTCAAAAAGTCTCTGCGGAGGAGTGTTTTTTTAATTAAAACAGCAGGCGATATTGCTTGCCATTCCTATTGAAAACACCCCTCCACAGGAGTTAGTGGGATTAAACAGACAAACTCTATTCTTGCAGCATTATTATTCGAGTCAAAACTATTCAATCCGAGAAAAGTAAATCAGCGAAACTTTTTACTACTCCCCCATTAGAGTACATGAAGCTTTCTTGTTTCCCCGAAATGGATTTATAGAAGAGCACAATGCTGATAAATACTTTTTACAGTAACTTTCTTCTCCAAACTACTTCTTGTAGAACCAGGAAGTTAAAAACGGCCATTGTTGATAGTATCACTGATAGTATCACTTCTTCCCGTCAATTCACGTCACGATCAACTGAAAATACGTCACTGGAAGCCAATGTATATTAAGGAATGGCAGAATGTGAAAATAAAGAATTAGGGGCACTTTTTGTCTACTATGCTTTTCCCAGCTTCTTGATACTCTTGTTTCGATATCCACATTTGTTGAAAAGATCCCTGTCGAAAGGAAATAAAAGTTCAGAAATCATACAGAAAAAAACATATCAGTCTAAAGGGCCCCGTTACACGTAGCTTTCTTGAATTGATGCTTGAACCCTGTATTATGGGCTAGTTATATCAAAATTCCTTTTAACTTCTCTACGGGGAATTGAAATAGAAAGTATTACTAGAGGTCATTAAGTTATAAAATCAATCAAGCAATGAATTGCATCAAAACGAAGCAGAACATGTTGATTAGGCAATAATACGGTGCTTGAACATCAATTCGAGAATAGTCGATTGCGAGGGGTGTGGTTTAAAGTAACGGTTGAAGGGCGGAACAAGTAGCTCGACTATGAAGAGTTTGCTTGCATCACTTCAGAAAACGGATTTTAAGGGATTTTAAGGAATTTAAAGGAATTTTATATCGTTCCTTGCTGAGAATACGTTAGTTTGAAATCTCCTATGGAACATTCATATCAACTGGTTCAAATTATTTAGAGCGTTGTTGGATCATGAACAGGTGGCGTTTGACGATAAAGAACAGGAGCTCAAAGCCTTTCTACCACTAGACGTCCCTCAACCAGTAAATTGTCACATGCTTAGGTATTGACCAATCATATAATCAACCTACCAGGGAACCGAGTATGGATCCACCAATCCAAGAACTAAATCTCCGTTCAGATTGCTGGTTGTTGGAGACCAGTTTCAAACGCATGTTCTAAAATAACGTTTAGTGTCAAAACACTAACAAATTACAGGGTAAGCGTGACCAATGATAATAAAGACAGGATTTTTGGGAAAAATAGCAAAAAGGGTAACCCAGAAATTCTTTGGTTTCCTTAAAGAAGAAATAAGAGAAGCTGTCTACATTGTGCCTGATGCGACAAAATCGTAATCTTGGCTTTGACTTACGATTCACGCTACATACTATAAGATTTTGGCGTAGTATTCTGCACGCTACAAGACACATTAGAAGTCGCATGAGAGTGGCGAAACGGATGGTACCAGTGTATAGCATGCTTCCTTTCCCAGTGGGCAAAATCTTCAAAAAGTCTACGAGGAAAAGTGTTTTCTATAGGAATGACAAGCACTTTGACACGACTGCTGTTTCAATAAAAAGCACTCCACCACAGAGACTTTTTGAAGATTTTGCCCACTGGGTTGCTCAATGTAGCAATGATTAGTTTGTCCCTTATAACTACAGACATACAAAGGAAAGTAGCTGACTTACGTTGGGTGTTTTATGTAACAGTTCACGGTTGAGTCTTTCAACGAAACCATTGATGAGTGTGGTGCCACCTACCACGATGACACTGTTGTAAAGTCCCTGAATATAACCGGTAAACAAATACATAGTTAGGGAAGAAAAACCCAACAACAACAACAAAATCTCTGACTTTTGCCATGACATGAGCCTCAAATACCATTTTACCATGATTATCCCTGACTTTATAATCTTTATAAACAAGCAAGTGAGTGTAAACTAGGTCATAAATATCGAATTTCTATTATTCGAAACTATGAACCTGATTGGTTCCCCACACGAAGGAACAGTAATCGAATGCTCAGTTTCTTAGCTTACGATTTTGTCATTTTTATCAGTTATGATGGATTATTTTAGATAAAGCCTGGATTCCAGCAAATGGAAAACAAAAAAACTTACCGGTCTAATATCGATATCACACATGCCTATACTGGTGTTGATGACGTGAGGTACGCCCAGTAAGGTGGTGTTCTCAACGCCCTAGTAGAAAAAGTAATAGATATAGTGATATATGCACTTGATGACTTTAAAGAAAAGTTTTTGAGTTCCTGGTCATGCTATGAAAGTGCTTGTTTAAATTGTCATTGACTACGTTACTTGAACGCGAGTGAGAATATCAGTTTTGTTGTTTCATTGGCCAAGTTACTTGAACGCGAGTGAGAATATCAGTTTTGTTGTTTCATTGGCCACGTTACTTGAACGCGAGTGAGAATATCAGTTTTGTTGTTTCATTGACCACGTTACTTGAACGCGAGTGAGAATATCAGTTTTGTTGTTTCATTGACCACGTTACTCGAACGCGAGTGAGAATATCTGTTTTGTTAGTGAAACTCTGTTTCTTCTCTTTTATGTTTTTTCCGCAATGCATTGTGGTAGTTGTATGATGTCAGAAGTAACTGAATTATGGGAAGAATTTTCAAACACAGTGTTTTTGGGTTATCTTAAGAGATAAGATGACGTCACTTTCGTTCTGTGCGGTTCCTCCACCTCGATTCAAAATCAAAATAACAATGACGTTCTTAAAGATGAGTAAGCTTGGTTTCCAATAAATGAAATTTGTCATGCGGCTATCGTGCTTTCTGTGTTGCACGACTATCTTCTCTTAACACTTTGTTTTCAATAAATGAAGTTGTTTCCCACCTCACACGTCGTTTCTTAAATTTTAAAAAAATTAAAAAGTGTCATGTCTTTTTATTTTTTTGAATGGTCCAACTTGGAACAGATTCGACGTGTGAGGATGGATTTTTTTGTTATATTTGCAAATACCTTCTTTTTCTTCGAAACTACTGCGTTCTAATTTTTATGTAACTCATTTTCCCCCAAACAGTAGGACAGAATTGACTGAATTGTTAATTTCTTAAAAACTTTGCCTTGGGAGTCGTCAATTCAATAATGACTGTGCAAAATAGATAAATTATGCTCAACGTATAAACTTTTTACACAAAAGGTAATGGTTTGACGTCAACTGATTTATTTTTTGAATAATTTAGGTACGATACTACACCATAAACTATTCCGTAAACTAATGCATTTTTAGTAATTTTTGAGCATAATTCATCTATTAGTTTTAATAATTTTTGAGCATAATTCATCTATTAATTTACTGATTAAAAAGACTTTAGTTTTTGTGATGGCCAAAATCTCGATCTTAGTCTCATGCAATAAAAGTTTGATTATTTCGAGCTTGTGAAGGAGTCCATTTACATTAGGTGTGCACAGTGGATCACATTTTTTGAATACAGCTTCTTTGGATGTCATGTCTGCACAGAACAAAGGTCTATCAATGCTACTTACTTGTATATTCATAATATGTGACGTGTCGAATAAACATTCGGTAATTCGAAACCGTTCAACACCGATCTGCCTGTTGTAACCGTTCGGGAATTCGTACGGGATGCTGGGAACGGTCTCCAACTCACTGAAATGAAACAACATAACTATAACGCCCGGAAATAAAAACAGGGTCCATTATTAATGCGCCTCATAGAACCGCCCTTATTACCAAATTGTGGATTAAAATCTATGTATTAAATTACGAACGAGCTCAGAATTCATCTAGGAGCCATTTGTCACGTGATTCACCATCAACAATAAACGTTTGCTCAATTCAATTCAAAAGGTTCACAAGAGAACTCTACTTTCAATTGGCCGTTACCCTTATACACCTTTCCCGAGTTTCTGTTTAAACACAGTGCGTTGGTCTAGTAAGTACATCCGGGCACCTCTCACTGCCATTTCGTGGAATATTTCAAACAAATCCCAAAGCGAGTAGTTATTAGAGCATTTCATCGTGGTAGTTGTATCAAGTATTCAAGAACGGCCAATTGAACGATCAAGTCAAACTCATTAGAAAATTCCCTGGTCTGAAAAAATCTTCAAAAAATCTCTGTGGAGGAGTGTTTTTTTATTGAAACAGCAGGCGATATTGCCTGCCATTCCTATACTCCTCCTTATAGACTTTTTGAAGATTTTGCCCACTGGAAAGGCTCTTGTCAAATTCTATTGTTGGCATTTTTAACTTGAACCGCCTAAATTGTAGCTTGTTTTGCGCAGTTTTTGATCACATGATGTTAAATAACTACTGTGGATTGGAATTTTGTCATGTGATCAAAAAGTGAGCAAAACAAAGTTGGCCTATAGAAAGATCAAATGACTATGAACGAGTAGACCAATCGAGACAATCATAGTCACACCAGAGGCGTAGCTAGAGCACAGTCAAAATGTGTGGAGGAGAGTTTAGTCATTTAAAGTAGAAAAGAAAAACATGCAAGCAACCTAATGGACAATTAAGACTGAAAAGAAATATCATAACGTTGGACTCCTTCACTTTTTTACCGACCCTAAACACGCCTATGCACTCGTCAAAGGTCATCTTAAAATTGTCACCTGGCTACGAGAGCCTTAATAATTTTTTCTATTTTATTACCCAATTAACATGCCGAATAAGAGTTTAAAGTGACCTATTATGTTTCCCGAACTCGTGTATTGTCACTAACACATCCTGTTAATGACGCTTGCGTAACGATACCACTGGAAAAAATGTTTAACGAAGTTCTTTTAATACACTTTTTAAGGTACGGAGTGGATGTTTTTGTGACGTAACTTATGTTCTATTTACACCATGAACTTGTGATGGTCTCAAATTGCCAGATAAACTGTATGTAAGGACCTAAAGATTCTGAGGTCGACTTTTAAGTTCGGGAAAATCTTTGATATCCATGCTTTATAATAGCAGTTTTATAAAAACAACAACAGTTGACATGGAAAATCTTTACCTTCGCAAAAACGGACTGTCGGAAACTTGAAGAACTGTTTTTTGAAAATCTTGAACGAGCAGCTAAACAGGAAAGAAAAACAACATGAACATCGGAACATTACTATTTTAGGCCTTCTTCGCAGAGTTTCAGCGTTTCACAATACTTATGATCACAAGAAGTTAGCGTAATTTGCCAGTTATACACCCCAGGGAGGAACATCTTCTGAAAGAGATTACAATGAAACCCATATCAAACTATTTTGAACTTATTTGAAAAGGTGTGATAATTTCTTCACTTGTGATCATTTCTACACAGTGGGCAAAATCTTCGAAAAGGCTATGAGGAAGAGTGTTTTCTATAGGAATGCCATGTAATATCGCCTGCTGTTTCATTGGGTATGTGATTGAACCTCCGAAATTCGAACTCTTTATAAAACGGAACCACTTTCATACTGTCCCATGGATGTTCGAGTTACAGATAGAGAGAGTCCACAGCACTAACCTTTTTCATGTAGTTTTCATAAGACGTCGTCACATCAGGTAGATTAGCTCGCAGAGTAAATACCGGTGGCTCTGCTTCACCGACTTCTTCCTGAAATAAACAACAAAATAGGCATTAAATCTTGCTCTTCTCCACACGTGCTCTGGTGAAATGGGATGCAAGCGGATTAAAAATCCGATTTTTAAGAAACAATAGTGCTGTTAGCGAAATCGAAAATTTATTAACAAAGGCACAGCAGGTCTCCTATAGGTCCTTATTTGCTTGTGCATACAAGCACCTGTACTGTATGTTTTGACAAAAATAGGGAAAATTTTACCGACAAAGTTTTTACAGTATCAGTCTTTTACGTTTAAGGAAAGAGATTACTCTCGCTCACACTGTCTCTCGCCCACACTATCACCCGCTGTCACACATATCTCAAAGGAAGCGATTGATCGCTCGGGCAGACGATAATGTTCGAGTGGAATTATTTCCGTCTTCTGAAAGAATATTTGCTCGCCAAAAGAATAAATATTTCAGTCACAAAACTTGATATGAAACGAAAGTACCTACAATCCTGACAAACTAGTTTAGACATTCCTTTTATTATGAAAAAATTGGCAAACATTGCCAATGAAGAACAGAAAACTAAACAAAACCCCTTCTCCCTAATACAATGTTGTTGCCGGAAGACGCTGCAAACATTTGGCAAAGCTTGTGGCATCCAACAAACCTTTATAACATTGGTTGAGGGGTAAGCCCACACATGATATTCTTCCGCCATTAAAAAAAACCGTACCGAGAGAAGTAAAATATATACCTTGAAATTTTATAACGATATAACAACATATGACGTCACAATTTGGGAAAATTTGGACAAAAATGGGCAATTCAGGCAAAATTGGAACCAAATTTTGAAAGTGCCTTCAAGAAAATTTGCATGTAGAAGAATTCAATGATGGTTTCAAATTTGTGAATGCTTTTTCATAGCTTGGCCAAAATAGGGCAATTTGGGACTAAACTTGGGCCAAATTTTAAATGTGCTTAAATTTCAAAAAACATTTGCACTAAGTTGTTGAACATTTATGATATTTTGGAGGAGGCCACTTTGGGCAAAATTTGGTCAGGGAAAAATTGAAAAAAATTAACTTCACTGAACAAAATTTCTATGTTGCGATCATGCGCTAGATGTACTTGGGAGGTACATTTGCTTTTCACGTCCGTTCTTTCTCAATTTCAAGAAGTTCCTAATAGTCAATAATCTGTTGTTGAAGGTAATTTGACTAATGGTGGAAACTGTTAAAGGCTAAGGCTTCTAGTTTAGTTTGACACACTTTTATGATGAAATTTGATTCCAGAAAAGTAAACAATGATGATGATGACGAACTTGGTTACCTTTGATTTTATGCGATACGCTGGCACCACATCGATATTCCAAGCAGCTAGTAGATCTGTACATTGACTGGTGAGAACATTTCCCGCTACAGGCGAACGGACAATACCTAGAAAGAGGTAACAAAACAAAAAGGATCAGAAATAACAGGATTAAACACTTTTGAAGAAGTCTCTGTGGAGGAGTGTTTTTTTTATAGGAAACGCAAGCAATATCGCTTGTTGTTTTAATAAAAAACTGTCCTCCGTAGAGACTTTTCAAGATTTTTGCCCACTGGGTGGGAATTAGAAATACGAGAAATGTCTATTTCTGAATACCTTCTATGCTATGAATCATAAGAAAATTCACTGGTCTGAAAGTCTACTCAGTGGGTAAAATCTTCAAAAAGTTCCTGTGGAGGAGTGTTTTTTTATTGAAACAGCAGGCAATAATGCTTGCTAGAAAACACTCCTCCTCATATACTTTTTGAAGGTTTTGAAGGCCACTGGGTATCGTTACATTCTATTACTTTGGGATTGCCAGAATATATGACACACTCGTTTTCGATTCGATTCGATCCTACTAATAACCCTTTGAGGATAACATAAAGGTTAAAAGAAAAATGAGTACCTTTTTGAAGAACGTAACCATCGTGTACAGGAACTGCACTTGTGTGTGTCGCCCCTGAGTCTAAAATGAGTCCTGTTGATCGGCCGTGTGCAAACGCAGACAACACAGCGTTCTTGCACAAAAACAATGCAGGAATATCGTATTTTTCAAATAGCAACTCGGTCAGCTCTTCCCGTTTTTCCTTGACATTCCACTAAAACAGAAATGAATGATAGATGGTACACAAGTTTGCTCCAAAAGATTTCCATGTAACAAAATTTTTGTAATGCTGTTACAGACATAATAATGCTCTTAACCCAGTGGGCAAAATCTTCAAAAAATCTCTGTGGGGGAGTGTTTCTTTTATTGAAACATCAGGCGATATTGCTTGCATTCCTATAGAAAACACTCCTCCACAGAGACTTTTTGACGTTGCCCACTGGGAAATTATGACAATTTAACCAGTCTCTCCCGGGGAAATATTGATGAACCACCATCCACATGACATCAAGTAACCAATGACATTTATTTATTGAGAGAAGACTCTACATTATTAGAATTCGAAATGAAAAGCCTGACTGGATGATAAAAAAAAAAACACTACCGCTCTGAGACTTTTTGAAGATTTTGCCCACTGTGTAGAAATAATCACAGGTGAAGAAATTATCACACCTTTCAAATCAGTTCAAAATAGGGAGAGTTTGAATATAGAGGTTTGACTGTAATCTCTTTCAGAAGATGCTCCTCCCTAGGGTTTATAACTGGCAAATTACGCTAACTTCTTGTGATCATAAGTATTGTGAAACACTGAAACTCTGTGAAGGAGGCCTAAAAAAGTTTCTCAGATGCTTAGTGTATTTTATGAATAGACCAGATACAACATCATTTAGAAAGGCATAGTATAATAGAAGGGAGTAATATGAACAAAGGCAGATGAAAATGTTACTCATACCGGTGCCTCAGACATAAGAACAGGGTGTGCGTCCGTTTTATCTCGTATGTGTTCTCTGTAAATGTTGTTCAGTAATTTCTCAAATAGATCCCAATCTTCAATCATGCCATCACTTATTGGCGACAACATCTCTTTATTGGCAACTGGTACCAAGTGTTGCGGGTCAAAGTGATACCGCCTCGTTCCAGGTCTAATTGTCTTTGTCTCTTTACATGAAAAAAACAACAACAAAAAAACTCAAGATCAAAAACATGACATCGGAATTTACTTATTTTATTAAAACAAATCTTTTCACAGCTTAACCTGCAATGCTTATGTATTAAGAGGGTAACTAAATCTTCAAAAAATCTTCAAAAAGTCTCTGTGGAGGAGTGTTTTTTTATTGAAACAGCAGGCGATATTGCTTGCCATTCCTATAGAAAACTCTCCTTGGGAGAACTTGATTACTCGATAAGAGTAACAATAATTACCATCAGTCTCCATTGATTCTTCACTTTCCTCTGTTATCATCCCCATTGTGGTCGAGATTTCACCCTATATTAAAAAACAAAATTTGTAGACTTCTTTCAGTTAGATAGTTCAAGATAAAAATATGGACAGTAGTGGTTCACAATAGAATTCAAGACCAGACTGCGTCAACAGCAAATCTATTATTTTACAATTTATTGACTTCTTTCAGTTAGATAGTTCAAGATAAAAATATGGACAACAGTGCTTCACAATAGAATTCCAGACCAGGGAATTTTTTAATGACCATGAAAGAGAATCTGAAATACACTTTAGGACACAGGGGGGTAGCAGAATACTGAGACCTGATAACCTCCTGAATAGTTCATTATTGCGAACATTGCTTTATTTATTTATTTATTTATTTATTTCCAAAATATTTATACAGGATAGTCGTTTCAGTATATACATTTTACCATGTCAAAGCTACTGCTTTCCAAACGAGTCCTGTCTGAATTAAGATAAGCAAAAATGATAGAATAAGAGATGCAAAAGTCAAATTATGATTGAAATTCAAAAGAAGTTTTTTATGAATTTGTATTATTTAAAACGTGTTCATCACATTCGGGCAAGTGAGAAATGTTGAAACATTTGCGACATTTTTATTTGGGAAGAAACTGCACATTAAGAGATGCTATAATTAGTGCCATTTATGGAACTTAATTAAGAAGAAAGTATAAGCTGGAAGTTTTAAAACAAATCCTCTTTTCTCAGAGCTATAGAAAACGCTAATTTCTTCCTTTTACCAAAATGCAACACCAGCGTCTTCAATTTACCACCATTTTGGGAGCGTAAATATTCCGCACTACACCTGTAAAAGTTCTTTGCTGCGTGCAAAGTTTGTTAAGAAATCCAAATCAATTTTTTAATTAACGCCTGGCTCCAGTGTCATTAAAATCTATAAACTTTCAAAGGACAGGTGTAACTAGGTATAACAAGAGCCTATAAAACAATAATATAATAATATAAAAAGGGTATAATATAATAATATAAAAAGGGTAGCAGCAGATGTACTTAACGTCACTTAAAATTGAAATATACTATGCGCACCAGTCATTCTGTAACATCACTATTTAGAAAATTTACCCAACGTCAGAAAGCACAAAATTTCATCAAAGGCAGCAAAAATCAAACAAACATCTTCCAAAGCCTAAATTACACTGACAAAAGAATT
The DNA here is from genome assembly GCA_039566895.2 of Turritopsis rubra. Taxonomy (NCBI): domain Eukaryota; kingdom Metazoa; phylum Cnidaria; class Hydrozoa; order Anthoathecata; family Oceaniidae; genus Turritopsis; species Turritopsis rubra. The sequence goes on from CM077622.1 coordinate 4,371,741, forward strand.
AAAAATTAAAAATGTATTAAAAAAAAAATTAGTGTGAACCAGGTTCAACTAAGAAACACCAGAAACTTATTGTTTGAAACCAAAGAAATACACATGCATGAGCTGTAATCATAGATACATATTATAAAATAATTATTTTTAATTTTTCGCTGCTACCGTACTAATACTCACTTTTGGTGTGTCCTCGCCAGCAAAACCAACTCTAGTTGTGCTTGATCCAACATCGAACACCACAGCTCCCACTTCGTCTAAATACAGAGTGCCAATACATGTTGAAAACAAAGACAATCAATCGTTGATTAATCTTAAATTTCAGATTCGTGTGGTCTTACTTTATTCAGTTGAGCGAAATGAGGTTATTAAACAACTATTACAAAAAGAAGCACAAAAACAAAACATCATCCTTTAGTTATCTCTTGAGAACATCATACATCTACCACAATACAATGCAGTAACTACTCACTTTGGGTTTATTTAAAAGCATTTCTCCCAGTGGGCAAAGTCTTCGAAAAGTCTATGAGGAGGGGTGTTTTCTATAGGAATGGCAAGCAATATCGCCTGCTGTTTCAATAGAAAAATACTCTTCCACAGAGACTTTTTGAAGATTTTGACTATTCCTTAATGAAAATAACAGTTTTATTCATGAAAAGATTTCATTATTCCATTGAAACATTTTTATGATTTTTTTACATTCCATCGGGGTGCTGGTATTACGTATGGAAGAGATAACTGAATAAGGGGAACCCTAACCCTAATCAATTGTTATGATTTAGAGAAAGCAAGATATTTCTGTTTTCACTAACCTCCTCCGTAGAGTCCCCCACTCATTTCGAAGCTTGCACCAAGGAGGTGATACACTTATTTATTTCTTGAATGAAAGGCAAACAAAGTTATGATAAAGTTAGTTAGTTGTTGGAGTCATGTAAGTCCATTGTATCATAGTCATCATTAAAGAATTCCCAGATCACCATGGATACCACTTTACTTTATTTTGCACTTACTTTGATCACATGATAGTAAATAATTACTTTCAATTGGTTGTAATATGTCATGTGATTAAAGTGAGTACAAAATAAACAGAGAATTTTCAATTGACTAAGATTTTGAAGATATGAAAAACAGGTAAAAAAATTGTTCTTTTGTGTTAGAATACCTTCTGGTTGGGATCATAGGAAGCTGTGAAGGTCCTGATGTTAAACTATTAGATATAACTTACTTAAACTATTAGATATAAAAACTATGCTTAATACTTACTTAAAACAGATTAGTTTACAAAATATTATCATGTGTATCTTGCTAAACATTTTTCAAAAAAATAATCAAACTGAAGTTAATGAAGAAAAAAAAATTAATTTTTTATTATGAAAAAGTTTCTACTTTGAGCATAATTTATCGAGCATAGTTTACCGTCTAACAGGGCTTGAAAAAAGGAAGGGGCAGCGACATATAAAAGCATTTTTAAGAATTGGGAATTGAAATCTCACTTTCAATAGATGTAGGAGCTCTTTGTTACTTTGTATGGGCATAATTAATACACCACAAATCAAAAGGCAATTACCTTTATTGGCCCTTTTTAAGCCGGTCTTTTAATGGCATTAATTTTCATGACTTGACATTAAAAGGACCTACAACAGATGGTCAGATGATTCAGAGTTTGAACATGTAATTTTCAAAAATTATGCCAATAAAGAATGGTGTAAAAAGAGCCATAGGTGCACATGGCAACACGGAGTTGTTTACAACAAAGTTGTTTGTATTCATTAAAACAAACAATCAAATATTACTGATAGTGTTACCAATAAAAGATTTTACGAATATATTTTTACGGAAATAAATAAAAAGGAAATTATATTAAAATTCTTTATACAAATGTACAAATTGAAATAAAAAAAGGGGTTTGTTCCTTGTCGCAACATTATATTGCCACTGTCAATATCAGAACTTTATGTTCAGAAATCATGTTTGAGATAACCTTTCACACTTTAAAACATAAATGCATTCATTTTCTTAGACTGAGATTTTTGTCGTATTAAATCGAGATTTACACTAATCGATTAATCGAACCAATTTTAATTGGACAACCAGATCGAATTACGAAAACAAAGAAAAATCGATCAAATTCTCGGCTTATACCTACATAATAATTCGTAAATATCAAAATTGATTTAATTAATAGAATAATAGTGTAAACATCACTTTAATCAGAAAGAATTTATAAGGACTTAACGAAGGTGCTTTGTTGAACTTCGCTAGCTGCTTGAAAAAGACGAAGATACTAACACTAAAATACTCAGGACAAAACATTGACAAGATGCTATGAAAAAACTGTTTGCACACCATAAACAAACAAACAAACAGTTGTTTTCGAAGTGCACATCACAGTACCGAAGTGAAAGCAGAATAGTCAAACACAGTGCTTTGTGTGTATCGGGTTATCAATTCCTTTACATATTCTTTGAAGATACTTATTTCCCATAACATATAAAAAGATCTAAGCAAAATACTCAACATTTCCGGAAATAAAAAATATTTTCACTTTTCCTTCTGGTCAAACTCTCATTAATTTTTTCATTTTTTCTTCCCATTTCTAATACTGAATGTGTGCTGAAAATCTGGAACTATGAAATGGTGCTAAAGCACATGCAAAAAAGAATTGAATTTGTGAGTATAAAATTATTATCCATTTCGATAATGCAAGAATTAAGTGTTGCTATCCTTTTCCCTCTTCATGATTTCGTTGACTAGAAAACAGGAGTCAAGCAATCCACGACCAGCAATTTGCTCAAAATCATGTCTAGAAAGAAAAAAAAAGAATTTTGGTTACAGTGAGAACTAACTCTTCTCTTCCCTGAAGCAGCTCCATTTGTTGTTAAAATACACCATTTTACAATTGTACTTGATGAGCAAAAAAAGGAGCAACTGTGGCAACTGTGCATAATACATCAAATGACAACAAATTTTGTTTTTAATGATTAAAATAGGTTTGTTCAAGATTAATGTAAGATTCAATTGAAAGATTCAGAAAACCAAGAAGAGATTAAAAAAATACTTTTTCATAAACAAATCCGCTTCTTAAGTTTATTTTTTATGCATATAAGTGAGCTAAGAATTCTCAACAATGCAGTGAAAAATAGTTGCTTATAAGTAAAACCGTGTATGAAGATGGAAAACTACAAAAAATGGAAACAATCACACAACGTACCGTAGTGCATCTGAGTCCTGTTTTTTTCTGCATACATTGACAACTTGATTGAAAATGGTAGAGCCCATGAGATCTTTGACGTGCCTGTTCCAAAAATAACAAAGTTGTAAAAGCAGTTTCCTTTAATCAAACGATGTCTGTAAAAACAGAACCAATGCATAATAATAGAAAGTTGAGCATTTTGACTTGCCTCTTAAAGAAACTTCCATTCGCTTTGTCAGCGTGTCCTGGAGTCTCAAAGAATTCGTCATATCCATCGTCCTCGTTATCAACATTGTCTTCATCACCTTCAGTTTGAAGTAGTAAAAGGAGAACATGAGTTTGAGTTATCGAAACAAAAACTTTTTAACGTATTTTGCACATAGAACAGATAGATCTATTCCGAGTTCGCATTTTGACGTGGTTATCGGTACATCCTCGTTTCTGCGCAAATAATTACTTAACATAATCCCACAGCGATTTGCAGTTAAAGGAAAAATGTGTAACTAAATAGTGAAATAATGTTACAACAAATCAAACAAAGGTCTGTACTAACGGCCAAGTTAAAGTAAGCCATAAAAACATGAACTCGGGATATAGGTCTTTTGACAATGAAATTGCAGAAACAACACTCTTCCATGGTAGATTTTGTTTTACAAAAACGTATGTATATTATAGTAGAATTACAATTTTGTTTAAAACACTTACCAGATTTTCCACCAACTTTTTCACGTGCATTTTCAAGAACTGCATCAAATTTCTAGTTAAATAAAAAAGGATTGTTTAATCACAGCACATATATAATTGATTACTAGTCTCCTTAACGAATTCCAATTGCAAGTATCGATTACGTTCTTCAGAGAGATTCCCATTCATTGACAAAGCATGTTTAAGGAAACCGGATGAGGAAAATAAAAATAACACAATTTTAAAGAAGAAAAAAGCACTTGAAGGAACGTTTTCGTAGTGTTATTGTTAAACTTTGATAAGGACAATGTTCTGACGAGCAACCTATTATAAAATGAAAGGACTAAAGCATGCAAAGCGTTATTTACTGTTTTCGTAGAAACATTTTGTGTTACAGAAGTTTTAGAATTTTAAAATTAAAGTTTAAAGTTAAAAGAAAAATCTGCCAAAGAGAATTGTTCGGAGAATGGTGATACACTGCTTGACACCCACAATCAAATCTGGTGCCTTCCTTTTTCGGGGAAGATTAGGTGCACATGCACCCTCTTATAAAAATGTTTAAACCATATGGTGTTACAGAACTCTCCAAAGTGTATTGCTTGCAGCCATATGGAAGAAAAATTTCAACACTGATCTAGACTCACTTTTGCTGACTTGTACAAAGATATAAATGATTTTATTACGAAGAACAGTTTTTATCCATGATCACGACTTATATGTAAAATATCTGATCAGTGTTGAAATTTTTCTTCCATATGGCTGCAAGAAAAATCTGCCTGTGTAATTTAAGGTCTAGAACAGGCCCAGTCATGAGACTAAAAACAAAAGGAATTACGAAAACCTCTTTTTCATCAGTTTCAAAATCATCATCATCATAATTCACTTCTTCTTCTTCTTCTTCTTCTTCCTCTTCTTCAAAATCATCTGAGTAATCACTTTCATCCTCGTCTATAAAATCATCTGCATAAATGCCAGTATCCTTGGAAGTCACCACCCGTGGCGATACAGGGACTTGGTCTGTTTACATGAAAAGAAAAAGAGTGGTGTGAAATCTTAATTTCAAAAACCAGCATAAGGTAAAATGGAATTTTGGTTTAATTTGTTTTCCTAAGAACGAAATTCAAGAAGTACCTTTATTATCATCAGAAGAAATCGATTTCCCTAACTTTACATCCACAGAATTTCCTTTTTTCTGCTCTTGTGCAGCTACCCTACAAAAGTATTAATGTTGAAGGTATTGTAGAACGTAAAGAGAGAGCCACTGTGTTTTCTTAGTAGAAACCAAGAAAAAAAATCATTCTTTCTGCATCTCCAATAGATATATCCTAGCAGTGTGTTAGCTAGTACATAATACCAAAAATATGTATCCGCTATAAGGAGGTGTCCGCTATAAAGGAGGTGTCCGTTTAAGTAGAGGTTTGGACTTCAAGGAGAAAAGAGATCCATTCTTGGAAAAGATATCCGTCCATCTGATGATCTCCTCCCAATTAATGCAAGGAAAGGATTTTCCTAATTGACTTTGTTAACAAAGTTTGGTTATACGGAACAAACACTTAATTTCTGTGAAGTCATTCCATAATCAAAGTTTTGTATTTGACATTCTATCTATCTATGATAAGATGTACACTTTAAATCTTAAGCCAAACATAAGGTGTTCATGCTAAAACTTCAGAGCTTCTCGATTCTTAAACCTCGCCTTAACTGTAACAAGTTGCTTGCATCCCTTGCTTACTTGTCGCTTGTTCACTATCTACGCAAAAAGACCAAATTTGCGTGTTTGTCTATTCACGTGACCAGCGCAAGTTTTTTAAAGACAATAGAACTTTTATTACATGTTTCTCATCAGGAAGCAAAAATGATGTCCCTTCTTTCTCTTTTTATTTTAGTGTTAGATATTGTTCTCAGTTTGTTTTTTTTCCTTGTTGGGCAAAAAGAGATTTTTATTAATTATAATAAAATTAATAAAATTAAATAAATTAAATCCTGTTTATTTGTTTACCATTCTTGGTGAATCGGAATAACACTATTGCGTATACATTGAAACGAGAAAAACTAAAATTTCTTCCATTGTTGGGCTGTTACTTAGCAGATGCTTCATTTTATGACAGATTTGAGCCTCAAGTTGTTTATAAAAATGTTGCTTTACAGGGATTGTCTCCAAAATTTGTTCGTTGAAATAAACGATTTGAAACGAATTTCATAATTCATGTTAATCATAAATTTGTTTCAAGTTAATAAAAATTGTTTCTATTAATTCTATATTTTATATTTTATCTTTGGAACGATTTGAGACGAATTGACAATTTATATGAAACGATTTTCAAAATTTTCAAAACCAATTTAAATTGATTTTAAAACAATTCCAAGATTACAACTAGAAGGATATCAAAGACAAGGAAAGTTATGACGAACATTTGTTTAATAATATTTAAATATTTCTAATCTCAAAAAGTGGAATAAAGAACATATTCACTTAAACGATGTAAAATAAAGTATGAAACGAATTTTCAGAAAAATTGAAACTATATTCAAAGTGGAGTGGAAATTAATCAAAACAATTTCGAAACGACTTTACAACGAATTGCAACAGAACGAATTTAATTATACGTTTTATCAGCTATTAAAATCATTGGGAAATCGCTTTGTGAAACAAATTATTTAAAACGAATTAACAACGAATTTTGGAGATGATCCCTTATAAAGTATGTAGCTATACAGCATACATAGCATGTAGCTATACATAACATACAGTATGTTCCCGAAAGCTTGAGGATTCCCTGCATGTTGTTCTAACCCAATAACATTATAAGGAATGCAAGAATAAACAAATATGGCAGACCTGTTCACAAACTTTTCTTTGATCACTTCGCATTCTTCGAGAAAGTTTTGAATATGTTTTCGAATGAATGGCATATTTAAGATTGTTGAAATACTAAAAACAAAAAGTAAAAAAAAGTAAAAAAAAAAAAGTAAAAAGAAGACATTCCGCTGGAAAAGGAATTGGTGCAAGTACTGTGCTCAATATTTTTTAATTTCTCAGAGAATTGAGAAGCTTTGTAGGTTAACAGATTTTACCAACCCAGGTCTCTCTTCAGGATGTTTGTTCAACATCGACATGACCAAATCGTGTGCATCACTTGAATATAGCGATGGAATTTTCTACAATATAAGAATCAATTAAAAAATTAAATCCCCCAATAATTTCACCAAAATGATTGCATTTAAAAAAATCTTGCTACACCACTTGAGGTCCACTATGTGGTGACCCAGTACACAAAATCTTCAGTGTTTTTATATTGAAACAGCAGGTGATATTGTTTGCTATTCCTATTGAAAACACTCCTCCTGATAGATTTTTTGAAGATTTTGCCCACTGGTTAAAGGATACTCGATAAAGACTTTATGTGATCTGAAAACTTGCAAAACTGGTGGTCTCGTGCTCGCCTCTGGTGCATGAGGTCAGGGTTCAAATCCTGGCCTAGTCTGCCAATGACTATAACAGTGTGAATCGATCCACTCGGCTCAGCACTCAGCTTAAGAGCGGGATTGATGTCTAAGGGGGTTGTCTAGTTGAGTGGTTGATTTAGACACGCAGTTTCTGTAGCCCAAATGGGAGGTTTAAATGCTCTAGGACCTCCTATGCAGGACCCTCATTGATAACAATTCTATCAGAACTGAAGAGGCTACCCTGGTTTAACATTCATAAATAATAAATAATAATAATAATAAATACAAACAATAACTAGTCGAGGGGAACCTAGTCATCACTGACTTATTTTAAATTATTCTTTGCTATATTTCGAAAAGATGGCCACACTGCCACGGACAAAACATATACAACGTACCTGCACTTCTCCTTTCACAATTTTATAGTACAAAGTGATCAGGTTGGAAGCTTCAAACGGGTAACTTAATGAGCAAGTTTCATATAGAAGACAACCCAAAGCCTATAGCAGAATGGTGTTATGTCTAAAAGCCATATTTACTGTCAGCATTATACAAATAACTATTTTTGAGGAAGGGTAGAGTAGAGGATACAAGTCAGAAAATACACAAAGTCCGAACGTTATTTTCCATGCAACAATATTGCAGTCCTAGTTCATCCTTCACATTTTGTCATGTCACGGACCTGATGATTTACGTTGGGCTACGTTTCGAGAGAACCTTCTCTCATCATTGGGCAAGTTACAAATGAGAAGATATCCCTCTATATGATAAGCACAACATCATCAGGTCCATTACATGATAAAACTCTGCACTTTTTATGAACAATACTGGTCCAACAAACGAAATCTTCCAATCTTCACATTTTGGTTTAGTAAGAAAATAATAACATAATAAACCTGTATTTTTGAGAAAAAAAAAAAAAAATTACAAATCACCTACCCAAATATCTGCTTTAGAGCTATATGGTAAATCTTGACAAACTTCTGGACTAAGATAGCATGGAGTACCGATGCAAGTCTGTGCAACATCAACAGAATTTTCCATTACCTTGGCAATACCAAAATCCCCTAAAGCAGCAACAACAAAATCTGAATTTTGTATCCATAGTATATTAAGATAATAACCAATTGTAAATAAATCAATAACATAGGAATACTTAAAAACATTTGTGCAGGAAAATAAAAGAACAACTATAACTAAATCTCAGAACTAACGATTCAAGTTTAGTGCTCAGTATCTTTTAACCACCCTTCTCCTTATCCTTTAACTTTTCCTTATTTATATATTATTATATTATATATATTATATATTATTATTTATATATTATATATATATTATTATATATATCCTTATTATTAACTATTCTAAAGATGTTCAATAAACTAACTATTTAACTAAGCACCCATGTCTACTAATTGGGTGTTATAATTATTATTATATTATTTATAATAATTATATTTATTTACCTACTCATCACTAAAAGGATAAGTTAAGTAAGTAATAAAAATCCATCCATTTCGTTTACGCAAGTTCTTATTTTGAATTCAGTCAATCTATCATGGCCGTAAGTTAAGGGAATATAAAAAAAAAATTTGAAATTTATAGTCAGCATCTCAACGAACCACTCTCCCACCTCCTCCCCCTCAACATGAAGTGCCCATGTAAAGAGGACCCATGGCACTAATCGCAATCATATTACGGTATACAAAAATCTTCACTTTATGCAACTAACCTAACTTGGCAACACCTTGTTTCGTAAGGAATACATTTTGAGTTTTGATATCTCTATGTAGTACCCTCTGTGAGTGAATGTACTGCACCGCCATGCCAATTTGTACAAACCACTAGAATGATAAATTAATAAATTTCTTCCTTGCCACATTGAATTATGTAAAATGAAGACGTAAAATGAAGGCGTAAAGAAAACTTTCGAAGACGTGTAGTTATAAATATAGCAACATCTGACATCATGAACAATAACAGGTGAGAGACAAGAAATTGAATTGCTGTATTGCTGGATCTTCATAACGTGAATTATCGTTGGTTATAAATATGAGCTACTATCTATGTGGCTTTTATTGATGACTTTTATAAAGTAACTGAAAGGTCTGCATCGGTAATGATGATGTCAGGATGAGGTGGTACCTCTGGTGGTATTTACAACAACACATTATCTTTAAAGTTTTTTTTTAAAAAACGAAGCTGTTCATAAAAAATATTGTTAACTAAAAATATTGTTAGGTCTAGTAAAAAGACTATTAGACTTTTTAACAGACCTGGCAATTTTAATTATTTTACAGAAAGTATTCGTAATCATCGGCATCGGCAGTGATCATGATCTAGTGATGATGACACTAAAAGTGAAGCTGAGTACAATCAAGAAGAACAAGTTGAGCAGAACAAGATTCGATATTGAGAAGCTGAAAGACCCGGAAGTTGCAGAATCGTATCAGGAGGAGCTAGCAGGAAAGTTTGCACCACTGTTACTGCTCGACCAAGATCCACAAAACCTGTGTGATGTGATCACTGACACACTGGCAAAAGCTGCGGAGGAGAAATTAGGAAAAGCAAGACCAATCAAGAAGCCGTGGATAACACTGGAGGTGCTAGAGTCATGTGATGTGAGGCGTGACAAGAGAAGGAGAAGACATCTAGGAGCGGATGAACTATCAGAGTATAGAGTTGCAAATAGAAAAGTGAGGAATGAAATTAGCGTAGCAAAGAACAGGTGGATCATCAGTCAATCACAAGACATCGAGGAAAATCTAAGAAGGAATAACACCAAGAAGGCGTATGAAACTGTGAAGAAGTTGTGTGGTTCACACATGGATGGGACCAAACGGAGACAAGCTGGCGCAATTGAGGATAAAGATGGAATGTTACTAACGAAGAGTGATGACATCTGTAGGAGATGGAAAAACTACTGTGAAGAACTCTTCAACTACAACATCCCGAAAGACCAGGAAGTGCTGAAAGAACAAGTCACGGAACAACAACAAGAGGAAGAGACCATCTTGATGTCAGAAGTACGTAGTGCAATCAAGGAATTGAAGAAGAACAAGTCGCCAGGAGCAGATAACATCACTGCGGAACTAATCCAGAATGGAGGAGAGACAACATTCCGCATAATGCACAAACTGTGCAATGAGATTTTGAGAACCAAGCAATGGCCGAGCCAATGGACAGAATCAGTACTCATCACAATCCCAAAGAAGACGAACAGCAGGAGATGTACAGATTATCGCACAATCAGCTTGATTAGCCACGCTTCAAAAGTCCTGTTAAAGATAATCTTGAAGAGGTTGACACCAAGAGTCGAAGAAATCCTGAGTGATTCTCAAGCTGGGTTTAGAAGAGGAAGAAGTACTGTGCAGCAAATCACAACTCTGCGACTACTGAACGAGAAAGCAAGAGACATGGGGAAGCTGATATTCCACAACTTCATTGACTTCCGTAAAGCGTTTGATCGTGTGTGGCATGACGCACTTTGGCACACCATGAGGAAGTTCAACATTGGAGAAGGAATAACATCTCTAGTAAAGAGTTTGTATGATAGCGCTAGATCAAAGGTGTTAGTTGGAGATCAGTATAGTGAGTGGTTTAAGACCAACATTGGTGTGAGACAGGGTTGTCTACTATCACCGACCTTGTTTAACCTGTTCTTAGAGAGGATAATGGGCGACACATTGGAAGGTTACAAAGGAGGTGTCAGGTGTGCAGGGAGAAAGCTGATAGATTTAAGGTTTGCAGACGACATTGACCTGCTAGACGAAACTGCGGATGGTATACGCGAGGTTACAAGGAAGCTAGAGGTTGCTGCGAAGAGCTATGGAATGGAGATAAGTACGGAGAAGAGCAAGGTGATGGTTGTGGGACAATGTTGATGGTGTAGTGGTGAATGTGACCGTAGATGGAGTAGTTTTGGAGCAAGTGAGGAGTTTCACCTACTTGGGGTCAACGATAGTGCAGAATGGAACATCGGAAAAAGAAATCCAGATTCGAATCGGCAGAGCAACGAGTGCATTGGCAAAACTTGACAACATTTGGAAATCAAAAGATGTGACAATGAAGAACAAGTTGATGCTTCTGAGATCCATAGTGATGGCAAACCTGTTATATGCTTGTGAGAGCTGGACTATTAATAGAGGAGATGAGCAAAGGATAAGAGCGATGCAGATGAAGTCCTACAGGCGGTTATTGGGAGTATCTTGGAAGGACAGGAAGACAAATGAGTGGGTAATGGATAAGATCAAGGAGATTTGTGGATATGAACCGGAAGATGTGATGGATGTGGTGAAGAGGAGGAAGCTCCAGTACTTCGGACATCTGGTTCGTGGAGGAGGAACTGATAGAGCAGTGATGGAAGGCGGTATGGAGGGAAGAAGAGGCAGAGGGAGACCACGGAGCAACTGGATGGGGAATATAACTGAGTGGACGGGAGAAAAAGGCAACATCTTGACAAGAATGGCGGAAGATCGGGAAGGTTGGAGAAGGGCTGTCATGAACTGGGTGCACCCACGGCCGCCTCGGCTACGGAGATGATGATGATTCGTAAAACATTAAAATGATGAAACAGTCCATTTAGTGTTCACAGAGCCAGTTTTCTAATTTTCATATCTGAAGAGTTAAAGCAGTGTTTACATTATGTGATTGATATAATTGAGGCAATTTCAATTTGTGGTAGAATCAAAATCGGTACAATAATCGAATAATGTGAACACCACTAAGAAGGTCATGAACACATCAGTGGAGGGAAAAAATCTCCAAATCTAATGCAATGTTATCAAACTATCGTAGAAAAATATTCATATCAAAATATATGTTTCCTGGGATACAAACTATGAGATTTTATTACCTTGAATATCAACGCTTCTTCAATATGTTTTTTATTCTAAAATTAAAAGAATAAAGGTCATGAATTTGTTGTGACTAGATGGAGTGCCGACTTCACAAAAATATGGATACCTTCTTAGCTGTAATCACTCTATCAAACAAACTCCCACCATCACAGTAATCCTGAATAAAAAATGAAATCTAACCAACAATCAGGCAAGTGATTACAGTACAGCCCGAAAGAAATGTTACTCGTCCGCGAAGGAATTAATTTTTACCCGAAAACACAAAAAAATTATGTGTCAAGTTTTATCTGTTACATGTCATGATGTATTTTACAGGATTTTTTTTATTTGAAATCTTGCTTCAGATAATAAAAAGTCTGTTAACTTTTAAAAAACTTATTTGCAAAAGCTTATTATCTTATGTGGAAATGTAAAGTTTTTTTCATGCTGTACTGTTTTTTGTAATGAATTCAAATCAAATCTTTAACCCTATTAGGCCTAAGCCCCATGTTTTTAGAACTTATTTTTATTTTAGAACTTGAGTCCTGAACAACCCCTAAAAACCCTAGACCTTGGGTTAAATAGTTATTTGTGAGATTTATTTTTTCAGGAAAAAAAACAATTCTCTTGTAAAAAAAACCCAGATGACTTACCTGAATGATGGATAAGAAACTATTGTCAGGATTAAAGAAGAAAAGTTTACAAGCAACAATGTGAGGATGTTTTAAACGTGAAAGTAGCCTAAAACAGAATTATAAATACAATTTTGACAAAATTCCATGTGAGTTTTTTCCATTGTACAGTCACATTTACTTCACGAGCATCAAATTTCCGTTCCGTTACACTATACATTTGAGAAAAAATGATGAATGTGTGTGTAAAGACTCTGTTAAGTTTGTACTAAAACATTATATACCTTGCTTCTTTCAAAACATTTTCTTTAGATCGTGAAGACCTTGTTTCATCCAATTCTATTTTCTTCATAGCTAACAACCTTAAAATAAGAAGAAAACTAGCATATCCAGTGGGCAAAATCTTCAAAAAGTCTCTGTGGAGAAGTGTTTTATTACTGAAACAGCAGTGCGATGTTGTTTGCCATTACCATAGAAAACACTCCTCCTCATCTACTTTTTGAAGATTTTGCCCACTGGGTAAAGACTGTTTTGTTCATTTTAGAGAAAGTTCACATGAATGATAAAAAAAGTTTTCCAATAAAAAAGATTTGTTGATTATTATCTTTGAACTTTTACGAAGTTTATGAACTTTACGAAGATCCATGATTGAGGTATTTCTTTCTTGAGTAACTATTATTTTAAGAAACTGTCTTTACAGAAATCTGTACATATTGTTTCTACATTAGTTCAGTCATGAACAAGATTAAAATTTAATCCCACCATTTTCATTTGAATTTACTTATAAAATATATAACAATGTAAATTAAGAACATGGTTGGGTAAAAATGTATATTGCATACCTAGCATTAGATTTCTCCTTCACTAGATATACACAAGCACATCCGCCTTTGCCAAGAATTCGAAGTATATCATACGAATCTTCGCCAACATTATTATCCTCCAGTTTGTCATTAACATCTACCTTTGGCTTGACATCTGATTCCATTTTTAAATGTGTCTGTCAAGGAAAGCAAGATAATTTTTAAACACATTACTTCATAACTTCTGGTAATATAGCTAAATAAACACAATCTTGTCACACTGAAAAACCTTTTTAAAAGAGATCTTAAAATTCGTCTTCATCTCCAGACTGATTTATCGTATATACATTGTAACTCTAAATCGGGCGTTTTCTCTGAAGGACCAACTTTTCGGACTCGTATAAAAAATAAGAGTAATTTCTCCTCCTGCAAATTGATTTAAATTTGATTCCACTAATTCATTGATTAACTAATAATGGGGGGAGAAAAGTATCTTGGCACAGGGCACTGACAAAAACAATTAATTATTTTGTGTATGATGTACATTAGAACATGGTATTCATATCGTTCATTTTATGTTATACAGAATATTTCAACGTTTTTACATCAAGTACATCAAGAACAGGTCGCAGTTTCTATTTAAGATATTTTAATTGTTTTGCATGTGTGATTTATTTCATGTCATCTAATTAGTTTAGACGTGCATGGGCACATGCATATGTCTCCAGGAGACGTCCACATAAACCTTATGAAGAAACGAAACAGGTATTATTTTGGTAAGTAATTTAAAAGAAAACTTTTGCAACTCGTCAAGTCGATGTTAAAATGTTTTCATTTTGTCCTTTTATCCCATAATGTTCAAGAATTCCCTTCCCCAGCAGAGTTTACAGAATTCAATAAAAAATCACTGAAAACATTGCAATAACATTAATTTAATTAAAGGTACATTTCCATTTAGTGAAAAGTCTGTTGAAGAAGAAAATTTCAAACAGAAAAAAAAAATGAAAAAAAGTTTTTCGTCTTTAATAAGAACAAAGAAAAAAGGAAAAAACTAACTAATAATGAAATTTCTGTCAATTTTTTTTATTTCTACGGACTTTACCTGAGTGGAAATGCAGCTTTATTATATATAAAAATAAATGTAAACATTCTCATGGATTTACGAAAATAGCAATCCTGCCGAGCATCTTAATAGAATTGTAATGAACAGTTTCTACTTGGAGTAACGTTTAAACTAACCGTTGATTCTTTTATTTTCAAAGAGTGTAAACCAGGTGTAGTTCAAATTTAAATTTATTATTTATTTGTTATTATAAACAATGATTCTTCGTGCTATAATATCAATAAATACAAACAAAACAATAACAATAAACACTGTAGAAAGAGAAAACAACAAGAAGATGGAACATATATGCTTGAAATAATTAAAGTAGTCAATATATAATCAAAGTAGTCAAACTGAAATAGTAAAGCTGAAAGAAAACAACGAACAGTTTGCAAATTCGCCTGCTGATGTCTTTTCAGCACATGTTTTTTTTATAAAAATATACGCATGAAGCGTCCATGCAAAATCTATTCGAGTAAATAGCAAAACATCTTTGTCAAAAGTACAGGAGTAATTTATTTGCTTCTCTGCAGATTGATCCACCACTATGCTTTCCTGAAACTTCAAACATGCATAGGGAGTTAAATAAAAGAATGGCATCTAAAACATGTGATTAAAATTAGCCTCTAGTCGAGGGTTCTTGTTTATTCACACTATATATTGTTCATCTGTAATACTCTTGCAAAGGTTTGTGATTTTGAAAAACAAACATGTAAAGGAAATTTTTTCTGAGATTTTGGTATCACAATGCATTTAAGTGAGTGATACACTATCAAATTTATTGAATTTAATAATGTATCGCCCACTTTAGATTGAGGTTATCACAATTTGCTACTGGGACAAACTACTGTGGTGAAGAAGTTTTGTTGTGGTGGTTTGAGCCAATTAGGGATAATTTCCAATTTAAACAGCAAATGTTGATATAAGATAATGAGTTTCTTTGAAAACTGTTTCAACTGAGTTCAGGCAAAGCAACTTCTATGGTAAAGATTGTAAACTTTATAACAGCAAACGTTGTTAATAATATGTTAATAGATAACGTTTCTCACATAAAGAAATATCTTTATCGGATATAAAGTTCTAACGTAGGAATTTAACGTAACAGTTACGTTATTATAGTTCCTATAGAAGATCTTATAAAATTTTGGAACTTCAAAGTAACGTTAGGTATATAGGTAAATAATGTTAAAGTTTTTACTGAAAAGTGACCATTCTTTTGTCAAAAGAGTAGAATTTGTTACTTTTGACTCCTGAATTGCTTTTCAGTAAAAACGTAAACAATATTTACTCATCTACATAATTTATGTTATTTCGTTATATTCAGATAACATAATATCGTTTGTTATCACAATCCCTTGGAGAGTCGAATATAGCTAGGTATATATATCTATAACTTCATGTTAGTTTTTTCCCTCTTGGACAGTGTCACGTATATTCATTGCAGTCTCTATATAATATAATATTATGTAATATATAATAGCTTGCTTATTTATTACATCATCACTGCATTGCTTTAACCACACATATTATATTATCCTTAGCTACATTTCTATTTGCATATCTGCAAATTTTCTGCTAATCTCTTTGGTCTTAATTTAACGCCCTTTGAACATATAGATTTTTTATTGTATTTTATAAGGTCAGTCTCTCATTTTGGGAGCAGAGCGCGCGCTCGCTGTGTGGTTGCGCACCTAACTTCCCTAATAATGCAGTGTATCGCGCAGTGTATTGTATCGCGCTCTTCAATGTATTGTTCCTCTCGATTTTATTTACCTATTGTAACAGTCTTTACCTTCCTCTGTTGGCTACAATATAATTTCCACCCGCGAATAAAAACTAAAATCCCGCTTTCTTAGTATACAGCTCAAGACACCATTTTGCATAAATCATTCTTTGTCAAATAGCCTGTAACTTCATGCATTATCAGGCAACCAGTCTAGGCATCAGTGACTCTCGTTTACAGTTTTTGTACAAAGGATTTCTGCCTATCGTTCAGATTTTCGAGACAATTTACATAAAAATGGCGTGCATGATCAGGTGGCATGTATGTGCATCGATACTACTTTTCCTGCTTTTCAGGCTTACATTGAGTAATCCTGATAACGATGGAGAACCAGAAGGGTACATGAGAAGAGAGTATTCAGTAACGAAACCATTTGTAGGTAAGCTTACTTTACAATATCTGCTCGCTGCCATTGTTGATACCGTCACAATATCTCCCTACTACTAATATTCTGAATGAATGGCCTTCCTAATTTCTGAACGCAAAATACAAACTCACATCAATAAAAATGCATACTGCATTGTCAATCAAACTAAATCCAAAACCTAATGAACACAAAACTTCTACTTTAAATAGATTATTGACTGTCCCATCTTGAGAGACTTTGGTCTGTAATTTTCCGAGATCGGCGAGATGTGATAATGTGGTGTGATTATGGTTGCTATATCAAAACTACAGATCTGTATAATCCCCTTTTCAAAGCGTATAGCTATAAGGTAGTTTCATCTATGTTCGACAAAACAACTTTAGGATCCAATAAATGAAAAAGGAAACCTAAATTTACGTTCAACAAAAGGATGTAAGATATGAAATACAATATACAAACAACATTAGTAATAAAAAGATAAAGACATTTCTTTACTTTGAAGATAGATGTTCAACCATATATTCTTTTATCGACAAGACAATTTTCAAAACAATTTAGAGATAAAACACGGAACAGTGGAATAACAATGTAGATATCGTAAAAAACACGTGCCGTAATAATCCCACAGGAAACACTAGAGGTGATATTTCTTTTCTTTACCGCTAATTACCCTTGAAGCTACTCGTAACATTTTTATAACTATTACATCACGATGCAAACAAACTCTGATAATCAGCTGGTTGTTAAGCATGTCGAAAACAAAATATCGTACCGAGGAAGGGAAAACCCCCCTATATGGAAATCTGCTTTCAAAATGGTCATGATTTGAAGTCCCATGGCCAATCTTTCCATTCCAGTAGTAAACAAGATGTGGCGATAACAGCACGCGTGAATATCAACAACTTCATTCCAGTCGTGGTTTTTGTGTTTGGATTTGTTTAAAGAGGTTTCAGGCTCATCTTGAATTTACCCCAATTATTAAGGGATATTTCAAATTTGTCTTTTCTCACTGAGTCGGGGAAAGTCGGAATTTTTTAGTGGTCAGGAAAATCATAGTATTTTCTTTCAGCAGGTCAAGGAGGAAAATAATTAAGTAAAAAATAACTATACTATTTTCTTTAAGCAGATCAGAGAGGAAAAAGGTTATTAAATCTTTACTAACTGTGTAGTATTTTCTTTTAGCCGGCCAAGTTAATTTTATAAGGTCGGGTATTAGTATGTTTTTTTTAGGAAGAGCCGGGGAAAAAAGTATAGTTTCAAGAGGAAAGTCAAAGGAATACATGTCAAATTTTGAGTAAAGTTAGGAAAAAATTAACTGAGATGTGTGTATAAACCCTGTATATTATGTTATAATATTATATTTGATCTTGTCAAATCAGCTCCAGCTGCTATCCTTTGTTTACACAAATATATAAATTTTCATATAGATGAACTCTTCGATATTCATTTACCATGGAACAATAACAAAGCAGTATCTGGAAACATTGTAAATCAGCTTATTTTCTGGAAAAGTGGGTGGAAGTCTCAATGATTCAAGGTCTCAAATGATATTCGAATAAAAACCGAGAGAAAAAACAAAAACTTAAAAACTTAAAAATATTTAAATAATATTAGAATTTGAAAATAAATAGACATAACAACAGAGTTAGAACATTTATGATTTTTATAGCATGGGAATAGTGGTACGCCATAATCTTGCGTCTTCCTAGTTCAAACAAAGTTGCTGTTTATCTTATAGGTGGGAGCTCCATGCAATTCTGGGAGATACTTGGTCAAACGGTTATTTCGGATGACTACATACGACTGACATCAGATGAACAGAGTGCGACAGGCGGTATATGGAATATAATGGTTAGTTTTTTGGTCCACTCCGACAATTATGTCATTGTTGCATATATATTGTGTTCTTTGTGATGTGTGATGAAAGCAGTTATCATTAGAAAACATTTTTGAAACAAACCAAACAATTTAAAATGCTTTAGGCATGCACCATATTTTTTTTACATTGATTAGTCATTACACTGACTATTGGTAAAATGATCAACTCAAGTTTATCAAGACTCATATACAGAAAGCCTTTGTTAAGGCTCTGGTTTCTTCTGTAAGGGTTAAAAAGAAAATGAGAAATCATCATTGTGTTTTTATTTTCATTGGACCAAATGATGTCCTTCCTCAAGTTTACTTTTTCATTATTATATTCATAATGTAGACGCTAGACGTAGATGTAGCCAGGGTAACAGGGTAACAACACACATGCTAGATATTGCACATGTAGATACATTTTTAGAGAACTTGTTTGTGCAGTTTCCTGGGAAAAACTTAACCTATATAAGTATGTCATATTTCTTCTCAAGTCTAAGAAATAATCACCAATTTATAGAAGACAAATTTTATTATTTGCGCATGCCATAAATCACTCGCCTCAAAGGATCTGCGTTAATTAACCAATCACAAGACTCTACATTGCAGGACGATAATATGAATTAACCACCTCTTGTGCAACTGTTCTTTTTCATAGCCTGTTTACATCCGTGATTGGGAGATTCACTTACACTTCCATATTCATGGGCATAGTTCCAGACTTTTTGGTGATGGCTTTGGATTTTGGTATACTAAGGACAGGGCAGAAATAGGTAATTACAAGAGCTTATAGCATCTATTTTTCTTTCTATCAGACATTAACCATTTGTGGCTATAATTACACAATAATGTACAAGAAGCATTTGTTTACCATTAGAACCTTAAAATTCAATTCATTTTGTTGATTCCTCAATGTTTAATTTGAATTTAAATGTTATTTTTTTATACGTTTTTTATGTTTTCTGCAGGTCCTGTGTTCGGTGGTAAGGATTACTTTAGTGGATTAGCTATTCTATTTGACACCTATGCCAATCAAAATGGAGAACATGCGGTAAATTAGAGTTATATTTTTTATTATAAAGTAAAGGACCTGGTAGTTTTGAGTCCCTAGTCCTTGGATCCTTCAGCTTCCATCCATAACGGTTTGTTCTTCTGCCTAACGACTTGGCACCAGAGATACGCATAGAATTGCTCTAACTTGCTGGAGGCCAGTGTGCAGTCAGTCCATGGCTCCATGGCACTGAGATGCTGCTTTTAAAGTGCATCAGAGTGAAGTGTTGAGAAACAATAGGATTAGTATTAGAACACGGGCCTCAGTGGTTGCAAGGTACTATCCACTATAACATATCAGTGCACCCATGTCAATCTCAGTGTGTAAAATTTTTCTGGATTTCAAAAGATCGTTTTTGTATCTAAGTGCACGAGGTACATCATCTATACAAGTTCCATTTTGTGGTTGTAAATTTTGTTTCTTTTCAGCATGAGCACCCTTATATATCAGCTCAAGTGAATAACGGTTCTTTACATTACGACCACGATCGCGATGGCACACACAGTGAATTGGCAGGTTGTACGGTAAGTCTATGATTAATGTTTTAACAATTCTCCATGTAGATTTTTCACAATCCCATCGGTACAATCTTCAGAAGTCTTTGAAGGAATGTTTTTTATTGAAACAGCAGGCGATATTGCTTTCCATTCTATAGAAAACACTCCTCATAGATGTTTTGAAGATTTTGCTCACTGAGATAGTATATAGGCTATATGTTCATTCCAAAATTATGGATAATAAATTTATTTCTTTTGCATTCAGTAGTGTTAACTGTTGACAAAGGTTGTATTGATAACATTTCTTACTTTTATTAAATTTATAGTCACATTTCCGTGGCGTCGATGCAGATACATACGTAGCTATACGATATTTAGGCAGTAAAAACAGACTTACTGTAAGAAATATTTTTCATTTATGCCGATCTTTCCTTTGTTTTTTCTGCTCATTAAGAGAGTTTGTACTAAGTTTGACTCTCTGTATGTTGAACATCAAAGGGATCAAAAAATTGGTTCTACTTTGCTAATTAGATTTCTAAAGAAATTTCAAAGGATAAGCTTTTAGGAATATTTAAGTTTTCTTTAAAAAAAAATATATTGAATGGGCAAGACAAGTTGTAGTATTAGATTAACCAGAGGAAGTTATAACCAGAATGAAGCGAGTCTCTGGGCAAGTTCTGATTATTGGGGGTTTGATGTGATGCATTGGCGTTTATCCGAAATTTAATGTATAATTTATAATGTGGGGTAATACTTCGATATAGCGGGAAAGTTCAAATTATTGCTGTTTTAAACTAAACTGCTTGTTGTCACATAGGTCCAATATGATGTCGAGGGGGAAGATCGGTGGATAGAATGTTTTGATCAATACGGAGTTGAACTCCCTACGGGGTATTATTTCGGATTCACAGCTTCAACTGGTGATCTCTCAGGTAAATGGAAATGGTAACTAGAGCTTTAACAAACATCTCAATGATTCTGTTGATTAATTAAAGAGGTTTAGGAAGGTAAAATATAAAATTGGTAAAAATGGTGGGGGGAGATGTGACTGATCAATGGCCTAATATGGATATGAAAGAAAAATGTTGAAATCAAGATGAAATTAGAAATCCGGAAAATTTGAGGCGTTATTTAGTGATTTGTTGTTTTCTTTATTTCTTGTAATTTTTAGATACTCATGATATATTATCGATGAAGTTCTACGAGCTGGACTCACCAGAAGGTGAAGGAGGCGACCAAGATGAAAAAGATTATTCCAAGATTATTCCGAAAGCAAGAAATGCGGAGGGTGAAAGAGGTAATGGTCAACATTGCTGTTATTTCATTGATTGAAATAAAATCCAAGAAAATGTTTTCCTCAATTTTTTTATGTGGTTTGTTTTTGCATACATGTTTTACTTATCTATTTTTTCATCTATTTTTTTGTAAGAAAGATTTCTATCAGACAGTGAGTCAGCCTGAAAACCCCAAAATACTTATGAAAGTGCTGAGAAAATCACAAGCATTAAATGATAATAGTTTTTTTTAATCCTATTGTATCAGAAGCCCTTCCTGATGCCTCGTTTCATCACTTCTCTCTTTATGACACCTTTGTTCTGGACTGTAATGTAGGTTTTTGTAAACCTGCTAATAGTTCTTACTATGCCTATGCTTCAGAAAATTGATTTGTCATCAATATCTTTCATATGCACTTATTCATGTTCAATGGTAAATATGCCATTCTTGTTTTTCTAGAGCATGTTGATGATCCACCAATGAGCACGCGTAAACAAAAGGCACTCGGCTGGGTAACTGTCATATTGGTGATAGTGGCTATCGCTGGCCTGGTTGGTTTCTTCTTTTACCAGAAACAGCAAAAAGACAACTTGAAACGGTTCTACTAACATGAAACATGCCATAGAAAATGCTCTGGTTGTTGAAACGCATATTCTGGTTGTTGAATCAACCTCTTTCTGTGTTGCTCGTGGTTTCAATCAGCTGAAAATTCAAGATGTTTTTATTATTATTATTATTATTATTATTATTATTATTATTATTATTATTATTATTATTATTATTATTATTATTATTATTATTATTATTATTATTATTATTATTATTATTATTATTATTATTATTATTATTATTATTATTATTATTATTATTATTATTATTATTATTATTATTATTATTATTATTATTATTATTATTATTATTATTATTATTATTATTATTATTATTATTATTATTATTATTATTATTATTATTATTATTATTATTCATAATTGTGTGATGACGACATCCGACTAAATTTACAAAATTTCTTTTCTAGGATATTTATAAAAAAGTTTTTGCCATATTTTCTGTCATGTGTTTTCGTCCCTAACTCTTTAACTCTTGTGCTACCATTTTCAATCTGTTAAACAAAACTTAGCCTTAGAAGACCTGTACTAGACCATTTTCAGTTACACTAAATGACCATTTTCTCTAGATGATAAAAGGCTGCTATCCTTGTATATGCTGAACCTTTTTCTTTGACCTTGGTTGGGCGTCAAGGCCTAACTCTTGTTTGACTGGGGTTCAATCTATTGAACGGATTTTGATTTCAACAATAAATCTAATAGTGCGAACAAAGAAAAATCGACAGAATTCCCCATTTATAGTATTCCATTTTGTTGTAAAATTTGAAATTCGTTTCAATTACTCAAATAGTGTAGACAACGCTTCAGTTCTGTGCTATTTCCCAGTGGGCAAAATCTTCAAAAGGTCTCTGTAGAGGAGTGTTTTTTATTGAAACTGCAGATGATATTGCTTGGCATTCCTATAGAAAACACTCCTCCTCATAGACTTTTTGAAGAATTTTTGCCAATTGGGTTATGTCATGCATGTGTTTGACCTTTATCAATTTAACACCACTCCCTTTCAAATCTGTGCCACCCCTTGATGATGCTTTTTGAAATTCATCTGCACACATAAAATTATACATAATACTTTTAATAAAAGGATTTAAATTTTTAAGTATTTCTTAATCACCCAGTAGGCCAAATTTTCACAAAATCTCTGTGGAGGAGTGTTTTCTATAGGAATGGCAAGCAATATTAACTGCTGTTTCAATAAAGGAAACACTCCTCCACAGAGACTTTTTGAAGATTTTGCCCACTCGGTATTGAGTATGGATTTTCATAATTTTAAAACCTTGTTCTCGCGTTTTCTTGTTGTTGTTTGTTTGTTTTTTTGTTTTTTGTTGTTCTGTTTTTCTTCAAGATGTTAGTCCTGGTTTCAATTATCTTCCTCCTTGTTTGAATGTCTTTTCAGGTTTTATTATTGTTTTATAGGAGGTGTAGTGTTTATGGTTTAAGGTTGTTAAATCTTTTGAGGCTGTATAATACATGATCAATTTATAATTGAGAATCGAAAATTGATGGCATAGATGTACATGAAACCTTTTTAAAAAAACGCGTAAGAATGACATTGAAATTTGTTGTTGTATTTTGCACGATATTTGTCACCTGCTCCATCCAATCTCGATCATCAATTTAAATACAATAGACTGTGTTCATCTGGCTATTTCTCTCTTCGGTTTAAATTTACGTTATAAAAGTCTTATAAAAATGTTTAAAAGAATGAGGCACAACTTGACTCCAGCGTCAGAAACCCAGACAAAAGTATGTACTGTTAACATGTTTGATAAATCCTTTGGATAGATTTTTTACAGCAGCCCAAATTTTACGCTCAGCCCTATTTACGCTGGCCTAAATTTAACGCCCAGTCCTTTTTACGTTGTTCTATATTAGCATTATTTTAGAAATCCACAGACAAAACTTTTAAAACTTTGCTTTTACACACTTTCAGTCTGTTGTAATGGTCAGGGAAAAGTCTTTTAGTTTCAGAAACCGTCAGGGAAAAGTCAGGGAATTCTGTTTTGAACCTCTGTTAACGTTAAGTGATGAAAATTTAGCACCATTAAGGGTGTAGAAAGGCCCAGTAAGGTATTGTTTATAAACATGTCAGAAAGTCTATACGAGTTGGTGTCTGACGAACTTATATATATCTCAAAATGTTTTGGTCTTCTTTTTATGTTTGAAAGAACAAGAGATGATGTAACAATAACCTTGTCCTACCCCAAGATAACAGAGTTTTTTCCATAAACTTCTAAGATATAGCAATCCGTTAGATAGACATAGTTTTCAAGGACACATCCATATCATCGACAGCAAACTTTTCTTCCTATGCAAGTCAACATTTACTGACGGTTTTCAACTTCCTTCCTAGACCTATTCCAACAGACTAGGAGTTTGCTTTCATTGTCACGTGTTTGGCAAAATGTGTTTTGGTAAATATTTTTGGTAAATGGTTTTGGAACAAAACAATTTTTTTTGTCTATTTTGCTCTTTCATATGATGTATTTATTGATTTATCAAGAAAAACTGGTGATGGCTAGTAGATTTGAATACTCGAGTCAAAAGATACATAATTTTGTCTTAATGCTCCATCTTTTCTGCTGTCATGGTTTGTGTTGAGTTTTTTTATTATGCAACACAGGGCTGTTCCTGAATTTCAGTTTATGTCGCACGATTCGAAATAACTAACTCACTTAGGTCATCTGACACAAAATTGTCTAACCTATAGGTTTGTCAAACAAGATGTGGACATCTCTAGTTCACGGTCAAAACTTTGTTATTTCTGTCTGGGTTAACGAGAACATTGTTGCGTTATGCCTCGTTTTATCAAAAAGAAATTAAGAAACTGAAAAGTTTCATGATTGAATCTTGTTAGACAGACACTCTCTAACAGATTTCAGTTAAAAAAAATTTTTGTTTGTTATGAATGAAAGAGGCATGGCATACCCATGGCCTTGTTATCCCAGGCCGAAAAAACAGCATTTTCACCACAAAGTATGTAGTAAACGACAAACTTGTATTAAATGATTATATGTTGATAAATAACTAACTGTGGATTGGTTGTGTTAAACTTAAAAGAACAATGAAATGCATGAGAACGAGGATTGAAAGTAAAGACTCGATAACAGTGTTTACAAAATGAAAATCAGGAAGAAGGTTAATCTGCAGCAAATTAATGATCAATTTCTTTTTCTCGTTCCAGGAAATGAAATACCAAAGTACTCGCGGATCTGTCTCTAATGTAAGCTTTGAAGAGTCACTGTTCGTTGGCTATTTGCAGGATGGCAGTTTACTAATGCCTGAATCCATTCCTAAATTGAGCAATGAAGTCTTAACATCATGGAGCACTTTTTCATACCAAGAAATCTGTGAGGAGATCTTTAAACTGTTTGCAGGCAAATTATTATTCTCTAAAGGTGAGTTTCGAATTACAGTGTAGAATCCAGATAACTCGACCTTTCAGTAACTCGAACTGTTTCTCTGTACTTTCCTTGAACTAAATACTCCTTTCATTAGAAGCTCGAGACATTGGGTTATTCAAAGAATCTTTGTCAGTTTCTTTATTAGGAGTTTAACTGTACTTCTCCAAAGATGAGTTTGGACATACCAGAACTACCAGGAACTGTTAGTAAATGGAAACTGTTTCCATATTCCAAGTGTGTTTATCTGCCAATTTGAGAGTATCAAAATTTTCGGTGAAAAAGCCTTATAGGAGCTTTTGAATGAACAAGGCATCACCTAATGTTCGCTGACCCAGACAAACTTTATACCCCGCTTACACCTTATTAAGTTTTGACCGTCTCAAATTGGTAGATAGATTGTATGTTCCCATTGAACTAGTAATCATAAGAAGCTCGAAAATTAACGGGTAATTCAAAGAATTTTTGTCTGTGTCTTGGACACGTTCGGTCAGTTGTTTACGAGCCGTGGAATATAATTATGCGCATGCGCTAGCTGCATTGCAAACCTGCATACGAAATTTTGAGCTGGAATGGTTTCATGTACCGTGACAAATTTGGAAAAGTTTTCGTGGATGTGAATTATATCTAAATGAAGAAGTTTCATCTGAAAGGATGGTGGCATTAAAGTCCGATTTGAACATTCCCTGGAAAGGTAATTATAGTGTGCTAAAATCTTTTATAATCAAACCGCCAGAGAATTGACGTAATATTTCTTACCTTCAGGTGAATGAAATCTTTCAACATCAAAACACCATCACTTGCTTAGCAACGTTCATGTAGCATGATCTTGTGCTGATCCCAACCTGATAGTTGAAGAACCACCATTTACATATTTGAAAATAGCAAGAAAGGCGTAGCTGAAGTTAAGTCTGCGCCTTGGGCTTATGTCGACAACGTACCAACACATGTGGCAGATTATGTATAAATAACATCAGAAAGTGAGTTTTTTGGAATCTTCTTTTCTTTTTCTTTTTTGGAAATATAAATGATGGATGATAAATATGATTAAGGATACAATTGCATTTTTTAGATCAGACAGATTTGTGATCAGAGACGTTTTCAACAATGAAATTTATTTAAAAATAGGAGATGATCATGGTGGTGGCTCCTTCAAAATGAGCTATCAGTTATGTAATGTTAGCAAACCAAATAGTAAAAAGAACACATTAGTTTTTTTCTTTATTAAAAGCACAAGACACACACGTTAACCTGAATGTTGGATTATAGCACTTCAAATGCCAAATAGATGACTAACAAGCCATGAAGTGGAAGTAGGTTTATTCATACATTGCAAAAAATGTTTATTTCAATGACTTTCACAGTAAATGGAATATATTGTGATTTACTTTGAGACAGAAGTCTACGCGTCTTCATTTTTGGAGATTACGTATTTCTTTGTACCATGTATGGACTTACTGGAGCAAAATTGTGTAAGGTAAGATTTTTAAGCCATTCATTATCGTCTCAGGCTCATTACTAATCAACAATCCATCCTGAATGTAATGGCTCGATGACTGATGATTTGGTACTTGACCTTTAAAGCATTCATGCCTTTGATGCCTTGTTTATATTAAGAGGTTTTATTGGCGAATTAAAGGCATACCGAACTACCCAGGGTATCAAGCATTTTGAGTTCAAACACTCGGGGCAAGTCTCATGAATTATGCGGACCAGAAAATTATTTTATTTTATTTTGAACTTATAATAATTTTTATTAACTGGGCCTTTCATTAATTTGTTGACCGTGGAAAGTTAACTTGTCTGTATTATTTCAATAAGTCGTTTTTAAATCAAAACAACATGGAGAAAAATTAAAAGAAAAGTAACGATGAACTTTGGTGGCAATATTAAATGCACAGACACAGTTTAGTGCAACGAAGATAATCAAAATGTATTCTTTAATATTTCTAGTTATGTTCTGTGCAATTCTACAGAACTTCTCTTGGTTCTATTTATCTTCCTTTGAGGAATCCTAAAAGACACCCTGGTAAACTTTTACCAGAGATTTCTCTTAAAAGTCATATTTTTCTGCTAAATGGTTAGCCATAACAGCCATTATTTTATAATATATGCGTTATTGTGCTGTTTTAAAAGAAAACTAGTATACCGTGTAAAAATTTTTTACATCTTTCCCAATAAGATGTTTTTACACGCTATACTAACCATTTAATAATAACTCTATGAAATACAAAAACGCAGTCCAAAACGCCGCCCTAAAATCTTTCATCGATTCTTGAATTTTTTACCCGCCATACTAAGCATTGATAACGCCGTGTATTGAGGTAAAACTACTGATTTCTCCTTTCTTTGTCGCCAAAAATAGAATTCACAGAACACGGAAGAAAGTTTGTTTGTTAAAAATGTTATTACATGTTTACGTCGAATCATATTTAATGTAAAGTTTTACTGAAGAAATCAATTTGAGCCATAACTCAAAGCCAATATGGGCCCAAAACGGCAACAGTTAACGCAATAATTATGCGTTTAATGTCATATATATTAAGCCCATCGAAAAAATGCACACAAATTCAATTGTGACCGACATGTAGTCGGCAATACATTTTAACGTCATGATAATGACGTCATAGTTCCAAGTCCCTCAAACAACTTGCTACAAAAAAAATTAATAAAATAAAAAAATTTAAATAAAAGGCTGTATTTTTTCGACTTCTGAATCCTAACCAATTCTTAATTCTTTCCACTTTCTAACTTTATTGTCAACCAAAAATTCTTTCAGTCTTTGTGGTAAACATATTCATAATTATCAATGCTAAATCTCAGAAAAATTATTCACAAATTGTGAAATATCTCACTCACACACTAAACTACCCACGCAAAATTAACTTTTGGAGTGTATACAGATTTACATATATACGATATAAGGTATTAACTAAATCCTAAAAAGAATCATGCCTCCAAATAATGTTTCTTTCTTCAAAGCTGAAGTTTCTTCAAAGTTCTTTCTTTATAAATTCCAGGAACAGAGAGATCTCCAATTAGAAAAACGCCATCGGTATTAACTAATTTTACTCACGGCCGAAACCAACAGATTAATTAAATCTCTAATCTTTTATTCCTTCTTGACTTTCTTCTTTCTAACATACTAAAAAATACCATGCTCAACACAGTTTTTACTAAATTTTCTTTTTTTTCTTTGGAAATCTAAAAAAACAAACCGAGATAGGATAAAATGCCGTTTGATACGTCTTCAACCTTCAACATTACACAACATAAGTCGTAAATGTGTAAAAACTATTCTTCGTAATAAAAACTTGTTTTTTTATGCATGTTTTTTATTATTACTTTGTCTTAAAAAATGTAAACAAATGCTTCTTTTTTATTCAAACGACTATTTATCATTCGTTGTCAATAGCTGCTACGTTCGATTGTAATTCGAAGTCTCCGCCTGAGATCCTATATCATGTCTTCCCTAACGTATTTCATATCATAAAACAATTATAAGCACTAAACCGGAGTGCCTTATACTAATACGGAAAAAACATAAACAAATATCCATTGACGAACTTCCCAAGAAAATTTTCCGAAAGTTCTTTCTTTCAAAGTTAGGTAAGAAAAAAGCAAGATTGCGTATTAGTATAAGAAGACTAGTATACCGTGTAAAAATTTTTTACATCTTTCTCAAAATGTTTTTACACGCTATGCTAATCGTTTTATAATAACTCTATGTAATACAAAAACGCAGTCCAAAACGCTGCTTAAAATCTTTCATCAATTCATAAATATTTTACCCGCCATACTAAGCATTTGATAATCTTTTCTAAAATAAATCCTAACCATTCTTAATTCTTTCCACTTTCTAACTTTATAGTCAACCAAAAATACTTTCAGACTTTGTGGTGAACAGATTTATAATTATCAATACTAAATCTCAGATAAAAATATTCACAAATTGTGAAATATCTCATTCACCACACTACACTGCCCATCACAAAACTAACTTTTGCAGTATATACAGATTTACATATATAAGATATAAGGTATTAACTAAATCTTAAAAAGAATCATACCTGAATAATGTTTCTTTCTTCAAAGCTGAGTTTTCTTTCTCTATAAATTCCAGGAACAGAGAGATCACCAATTAGAAAAACGCCATCGGTAATTAATTTTACTCACTGCCAAAACCAACAGATTAATCAAATCTCTAATCTTTTATTACTTCTTGACTTTCTTCTTTCTATCATTGTACTAAAAAATACCATGCTCAACACTAAATTTTCTTTCTTTTATTTGGAAATCTAAGAAAACAAACCGAAACTGGATAAAATGCCGTTTGATACGTCTTAACCTTCAACATTACATATAAGTCGTAGATATGTAAAACTGTTCTTCGTAAAAAAAAAATTGTTTTTCTATGCAAGTTTCTTATTAATACTTCGGTTTAAAAAATGTAAACAAACGCTTCTTTTTTCTTCAGACGGCTATTTTTCATTCGTTGTCAATAGCTGCTATGTTCGATTGTAATTCGAAGTCTCCACCTGAGATGCTATATCATGTCTTCCCTAACATATTTTATATCATAAAACAATTATAAGCACTAAGCCGGAGTGCCTTATTCTAATACGGAAAAAACATAAACAAATATCCAGTGACGAACTTCCCGAGAAAATTTCCCTAACGTTCTTTCTTTCAAAGTTAGGTAAGAAAAAAGCAAGATTGCGTATTAGTATAAGAAGATAGTATCCCGGGTAAAAACATTTTACCGGTTCGCCTTCCCCGTGAGTTACCACCATCCCGTGCTCTTCCTCTTTCAATATATAGTATATGACGAAAAATAAAATCACACAATCCAAAAGAATAGGTACCACTGAGTTGTAGAGCTCTAAAAGCTGATCAAGAAAATGTATTGGATCGTCTGCGTACGTCTTACCGTTACGGAGATATCGTCGATCAAAAATTATGATGACGTCACACCCGTCCCCAAAAAGTTTAAGACCCAAATTTTTCGACACCCCATCGCCAATATCGCGTGCCCAAAGTGACGTCAGTTATTCCCATTGGTTCTCGAGATTTTTGCCCTTAAATATCGCGTTCTATTTAGGGTGCAATGCAATGTGCCCACTGACGTCGCGCTACTCCTATAATACTAATATCGCCTATATCTCGACAACTCAGTTACGCACGACCTAAAATGTCACTATATCACAGTCCATACGAACATTTCGTTCCCAGTCCTTTTATTCACACTGACCAAACTAAATTTGTTATGCACAGTCGCTATTAGTATATAGACTAGTATCCCGGGTAAAAATATTTTACCGGTTCACTTTTAGATCACGTCACACCCGTCCCCAATGAGTTACATGAGTTACACTCCCATCTTCAACCGTGTTCTTTCAAATTATAGGGATGACAAAAAATAAAATCGCACTATCTAAAAGAATAGGTACCACTGAGTTGTACAGCTCGAAAACCTGATCAAGAAAATGTATGGGATCGCCTATGTACGACTAACAGTTACGGAGATATCGACGATCAAATATTCCGATAACGTATAGACGTATAGATATATAACGTATAACGTATAGATAACGATAGACCAGTATCCCGGGTAAAAACATTATACCTCCTTCCCCATGAGTTACCGCTCCCATTACCCGTACTCTTCATCTTTCAAAATGTAGGGGTGACAAAAAATAAAATCACATAATCCAAAAGAATAGGTATCACTAAATTGTAGAGTTCAAAAAGCTGATCAAGAAAATGTATGGGATCGTCTGTGTACTGTGTATCGTTACGGAGATATCGCCGATCAAATATTCCGATAACGTCGCACCCGTCCCCAAAAAGTGGTAGACCCAAATTTTTCGACACCCCATCGCCAATATCGCGCGCCCAAAGCGACGTCAGTTATTCCCATTGGTTCTCGAGATATTTGCCCCTGAAAATCGCGTTCTATTTAGGGTGCAATGCAATGTTCCCACTGACGTCGCACTACGCCTATAATACTAATATCGCCTATATCTCGATAACTCAGTTACGCACGATCTAAAATGTCCATTATTACATTTTCCATACGAACATTTCGTTCCCAGTCCTTTTATTCACACTGACCGAACTAAATTTGTTATGCACAACTCGCTATTAGTATATAGACTAGTATCCCGGGTAAAAATATTTTACCGGTTCACTTTTAGATCACGTCACACCCGTCCCCAATGAGTTACATGAGTTACACTCCCATCTTCAACCGTGTTCTTTCAAATTATAGGGATGACAAAAAATAAAATCGCACAATCTAAAAGAATAGGTACCACTGAGTTGTACAGCTCGAAAACCTGATCAAGAAAATGTATGGGATCGCCTATGTACGACTAACAGTTACGGAGATATCGACGATCAAATATTCCGATAACGTATAGACGTATAGATATATAACGTATAACGTATAGATAACGATAGACCAGTATCCCGGGTAAAAACATTATACCTCCTTCCCCATGAGTTACCGCCCCCATTACCCGTACTCTTCATCTTTCAAAATGTAGGGTGACAAAAAATAAAATCACATAATCCAAAAGAATAGGTATCACTAAATTGTAGAGCTCAAAAAGCTGATCAAGAAAATGTATGGGATCGTCTGTGTACGATGTACCGTTACGGAGATATCGCCGATCAAATATTCCGATAACGTCACACCCGTCCCCAAAAAGTTGTAGACCCAAATTTTTCGACACCCCATCGCCAATATCGCGCGCCCAAAGCGACGTCAGTTATTCCCATTGGTTCTCGTTATATTTGCCCCTGAAAATCGCGTTCTATTTAGGGTGCAATGCAATGTGCCCACTGACGTCGCACTACTCCTATAATACTAATATCGCCTATATCTCGATAACTCAGTTACGCACGATCTAAAATGTCTATTATTACATTTTTCATACGAACATTTCGTTCCCAGTCCTTTTATTCATACTGACCGAACTAAATTTGTTATGCACAACTCGCTATTAGTATATAGACTAGTGTAGCATGTAAAAACATTTTACAGTTTTTCTCCATAAATTGTTTTTTTACACGCAATACTGCCATGATAAGTCTTTTGTATATGCAAAAATTGTTGTGTTTCTCCATATTGGAATTATATCATATTTAACACAAATATTTTGGATCGATCATTCAAAGAATGCTATTATCCCTATTTTTCAGTGCTATTATTTGGGCTATTTAGAGATTTCTAAAGTTGTACAGTTGAACTAAAAGCTAAAATATCCAATGTTCAGAGATTTAGAAAAGAGACAATACAACGTATACTCCTACCTAACCGATGTATACTCCTACCTAACCACGATAAAACTTTCAAATTTCCCTATTAACTAAAGCTAACAAAAACAATCCCTTCTCAGACGTTTTTATCTTTCAATTCTTTATTCTGCTATGAATTGTGGAAATGTCAAAACTCAAAACTCCACTTGTGCATCATGATACAAAAAGCATGTAAATATGTATGTAATCACTCTATTCAATTTTATAATCTAAAAAAAAAAGATACCGTATTTCCTCTAATAAACGCCGCGGCGTTTATTACAAATTGCAGATTTTGGATGCGGCGTTTAATAGAGGGCGGCGTTTATCAGAGGGCGGCGTTTATTACAGAATGAAAAATCAAATAAAAACAGACTTTAAACAACAATGTTTTCTCTTCCTAAAAAACTGTCTAAGCTAATAGCATTTTACATTGAAATTGACGGTAATCACGTGCACGCAATCGTAAATGGTAAAAGAGAAGTACGAGAAGTTGGTTTGAGTGTTCCTGCGCAATTCAACTGTTACACAGCAAGTAAAGTTCATGCAAAAATTCTTCATGACGAACTGTTGAAGAGGAAAATACAATATTCGTTTTTATCTTTAGTTGTGGAAGAATTTGTTGATAGAAAACAAGTCCAACTCGTGTAAACCATTTTCTGTTGCTTATTTAGTCTGTTTTCTAATAAATGCCGCTTTTCAAGATGCGGCGTTTATTAGAAGGCGGCGTTTATTAGAGGGCGGCGTTTATTACAAATGCTTGGCTATAAGTGCGGCGTTTAATAGAGGGAGGCGTTTATCAGAGGGCGGCGTTTATTAGAGGAAATACGGTATTCAAATACTATCAAAACAATATAATAATGATCTTGCTACCTAATAATAATAGTAATTATTATTAATAATAATTAATAATAATAACAATCCACATACCACAATGAAATACCAAATAAACTGCTAGCTACAACATTTCGACATAGTAGTCAAAACTAACTGATACAAAAAAGCTACGTTCAAACACATAAAAAAATAAACATCGGTAGAAAATGATAAACTGATAACACATAACAGGTCTACATCGTCTATCTCGTCGGATAGATTAGTTACTGATACCGATCAATATTGTTATTCTTTATTACTGAACTTAAAGCGTAAAAATATTAAATAAAAAATTAAAACAACAACAAAAAATTTAACACGCAGTGTCTTCATTTCTCTTTAAAGAAATGAACGTTGAAAAAATTTGATGAACTTTCGAATGCAAAAAAACATTGCATTGTCTTCTCTTCCGGGCTGCTTTATGATGTCTTCCTTAAGGTACAACACTCCACGAAGTAATAAAAACCCGTAAGATGGAGCTAGAGATTCTCCTAATGGGAGATTCTCCCTATACTAATACGGAAAAACATACATCCATTAACGAACTTCCCGAGAAATTTTACCTAACATTCTTTCTTTGAAAGTTAGGTAAGAAAAAAGCAAGATTGCGTATTAGCATAAGAAGATGTACACTTAAATACTAAATTTCATTTCTGTTTGTATATACTCTTGCTTAAGTTTTAATTTGGTGGGACCCACGAAATTACAAATGGACCCTGGGTAGTTTGGTATGCCGGTTGATTTGAAGCTGCTGTGAATTTCAAGCTCCGGTTGATCTCAAAAGAACAACCTTGAATTTGTATGGTGACGTCAGGTGTAATTTCAATTAAACGTGATTAAAAGCAAAAATAATCCATTTCCCTATTTTCAACACCGTTGCTTATTCTGTGTCATCGGCATGCAAAGGTCATTAATACGACTTCCATGCATTTTCATCAAGCTGGTGGAAATTTGAAAGCAACAAAGCTTTTTAAAAATATGATCCACATTACGTATTTCAAAATCCCTATAAATCAGGTTCCATTTTGTTTAGGTTCTACGAAGTAAATTACACGTATATGATCTATTATAGGTCGCTCCTCTTCTACACATATCACTCAGAACATATTTGAAATTCTTTAACCTCGTTACCAACACTGGTAGTTGAGCTGACACGAGAACTTATAATAAACAGATTAAAGTTTTCTGTTTTCTCGATATATTCACAGTGTCGTAATCTTGATGAATTCGTGCGAGAACTTTGACGATGAGAAAGTAACCAAATTAGGTATGTTGATAATGTAAATAATGGCACATTCTTCACTTGACGGGTTTTTAGGCGCGCTTTGGAATTCAAAACACAGCTGTAAACACTGAATTAGAAATTCGTGTAATCCTGTTGGTTTCAAATCTGACGATCGTCCTCCGCACGACGAAAAGTTGAAATCATTTCTAATTTTCGTCGCGACGATCACTTTTTTTCTTCTGCGCATGTGTCCTCGCGAACATTTATAACGATCTTCGTAAGTATTGTCTGATGGAGATCGTTTTTAACGCCAAGTCGTGAAAATTAACGCCTTTAAGGGTCGTCGTAGATAGGGTCAATAAGGTATCCATTGATTGATTTCTAATAGATGAAAATAAAAAGATCAAACATTTATTCCTATTTTATAGATGCTGCCATCTTAGACACGATGGCCTGTTTTCGTGCTGGTTGACCAACTGAGACCATCACCCCTAAACTACACCTGGAAGAAGAACATATAGCCCCTTTCATGCAGAAATGGTAAGTTGGAGCAGGGTTGTACAGCGAGCAAGGGGGAGAGAGTATACATCCCGACTTCAACAACTTGAAGGCTGTGTATGGAAGGATGCCCATGGAGAAAAAAGGCTGTATGCTATGATGAAGGAACATTACCTTGGAATCGACCCCATAGACCAAAAGCTGGCACCACAGACGAAACGAAAGTTTGAAGAATAGACTTACCTTTTTTATGATTGATTTTTATTTGCTATGTTATTTTTAAATACAACGTTCGTAATCATTTTTTACCATTTCTTGCGTATGGTTTTTATTTGATCAAAATATATAAATATATTTTTCGTAAAAATCTCGTAAAAAAATTGCGATGTAGAATCAGTGCTGAACTCTTCGCCACGTGAGTAGAATGAAGAAAAAAGTGGTCGCACCCCAGTGGGTAAAATCTTCAAAAAGTCTATGAGGAGGAGTGTTTTCTATAGGAATGGCCAGCAATATCGGCAGTTGTTTCAATAAAAAACACTCCTCCACAGGGTCTTTTTGAAGATTTTGCCCACTGGGACGTTGAATGCATGGCTTGTGCCCGCATAGTAATTCAGTCAGTATGTGACTATCAATTGTTTTTCTAATAATTTATTCAAAGAAATTGAAAAGGCGTTTTCTCTTCCAGTTCACTCTGCCATTTTAAACTCCTTTCAAGAGACTCCGCACGTGCGCATAATAACTTGCCGTTTTTAATTTTTTAATAAAGTTTTAATTCTGAGGAGTTTCACTGCGCATACTCAACAAAATTGAATACCAAGGGTATGTTTTACTGCCTCTTCTATTCACTGTGAAAAGTCATTTGAAAGAAAGAGACATAAGCTGACTCTTACCTCGATAACTCAGGCAAAATTTGCACCGTCAACTTAAGGCGGGGAGTAATTGTCTGTTGATCTCTATGTCATAAGGTTGATTAGCTGTGTGCACTGTGAAAAATATATAATGGTTTTGGGTGAAAATCAAAGTCTTCAAAATACTCAATTTCTTGCTTTATAATGTTTCCTCAGAATTTAATAATGAAACATTTCTAGTGGGCGTTTATTTGAGACTGGCGTTTATACGAACGGTACATATAAGGAATGGGGCGGTATTCTAAGATGCCTATAAAGGAATAAAAACGGTACTGAAAAAACTGTCTGCACAAGAGAGAAATGTTTGTGGTGGGTAAGAGGGGGCGTTTTTTTACTTTGGGCTTATTTCAGGGGGGTATTTTACCAAAGGGGGCGTTTATTGAACATTGAAGTTTGGGAGAGGGGGAGGGGGCGTATTATTTGATAAAATACTTTCTTCTGGGATTTGTGCCACCACTATTTGTATTGTACTACATTTTGTTTTCCCAATTTAGAGGAGTTCTCAGATGTGTACAGTACCTTTCCGGCTGACATCGTTCCTGTCAAGAAGCTTTACGATGGAGAACACATCTTAGAGTTGTTTCATGGTCCTACCCACTCGTTCAAAGATCTTGCACTTGCAATGGCTGGATTTGTCCTCAATCGTGAACTTGAAAGCAAAGGAAAACATAGTTTAGTTTATGTGTGTACGTCAGGCGACACGGGCAGTGCAGTTGCGCATGTCACCAAAGGAAAAGCTACCATTGATTCCATGATTATGTTTCCCGGAGGAGATCGGATCACAGACTTCCAACGCCTTTTAATGACCACTATACCAGAAAAGAACATACACGCGTTTTCGGGCGACTGTTTCTGTGATGATTTCGATGCGTTTTACCTGGATTTTATAAAAAGATTGGAGAAGACACATCCCGATTTAGTGGTGACTTCTTTAAATTCTTTGCTCTGGTTGCGTATCATGATGCAAACCGTGCATTTAATATATGGTTATTTCCAAGTCACCAAATCGCTGAATGAAGTGACTGTGGTAATTCCAACTGGAGGATGTGGCCATTTAACAAGTCAGTTAACGTTGATGCTGTAAAAGTATATCTCTTTATTCCTTAGAGCTCAAGTGTAATACAATTTATTTCTATATGTGTAACATATATACATGGCTGTATATATGGTGGCCAGGCTGGTGGCCTAATGGGTTCGAAAGTCTTGTTAGTGACTATAACAGTCCACTCATCTCAGCTTAACACACAGCTTGAGACCCGGTTGTCTAGTTCTGTGGCATTCATATAGAAAACACTTCTCCATAAAGACTTTTTGAAGATCTTTCCCACTAGGTTGTACCACTTATACAGAATGCTCTATGTAGAATAAAGCTATATTTACACTGCCATACTACACTTGGGTTGTCTCAACACAACCATCCCCAATCAACGACCCAACAGGCACTTTTTGGTGTCTGTATGGACAACTTAGCCTCTATGAATGTTAAGGTGTTTATAGTAAAAGGAATATCAGTTTTTGAAACAATGTTTAAAATAAAAAGACCCCTATTCACAGTGAGCACCACCGATGAACGGCCACTGAGATGCGGTCTCTACAAGCCGCATCAATAGGACTTACTTATGAAAAGCGCTGTTTATTCAATTGTTTGCGACCCGAACAGACTCGACGATGACTGTATCCTTTTTTTCTTTGCAGGTGCGGTAACAGTTCAGAAACTAGGTATCCCGTTAAACATTGTACCAGCATTCAATTCAAAGAATTTAAACACGTACGATTTCTTGCGTGACGGAATTTTGCGACGTCATTCGGAGGTGACGAAGTCGCTGTCTGTTGCTGTCGATATCCAGGTACAACAACTTTGTCTGATTATTTACGAAAATGATTTTGAGGAAACTAATCCTGATTTTAATTAACTAGTATTATACTGTTTGGACATTATGCATGTGTGAGATTCTTTGAGTCGAGAATTTGACGAGGAAGACAGAACACTTGCCTGAATACACGTTTTTTTATGTGAACAAAGTATATAATAACATAAGGCTTCGAAGGTCTAAAAGAAAAGAACATACGAAGAACATTCGAGGCTTAGGAACGTTTGCTGTTAAGAAAATATTTTAACATTTTACAAGAAAACGTCAATATAATAGTCAAATACAAAGAATATTATAATACACCTTCCCGAATTTCTGTTTACACGTCGTGTTTTGGTATAGTAAGTACATCCAACCTTGTTTCAAATATCAAAATGGCCTCTAATCATTCTACTGGGAGTTTTATTAATAGAGATAATTACTAAGTAATAAAGTTAAAACATTATTGAAACAATAAATTTCATAAAAACGAGGTTGGATGTACTGACTAGGTCAAAACGCGGTGTTTAAACAGAAATTCGGGAAAGGTGTTTCGTTTCTCTTGTGTACTTCACGTTTAACTGCATAAGAATTATTTCGCCAACAACCCCTTCCGTTTGCCTTTCCCCGACACCAACACATAGTAGATAAGCCGATATTTCATACACACATTAGTGAACCTCGAACTCAGGTTCTCTTCCCTTTTTTAAATACGGACGCATCAAAAAGCGGAAAGAAATCCTGGGAACAAGGTGTATTATGTTGCTTCTTACAAACGTATCAACTGAACTCCAATGAAATGGGAAATGTCAACCAAGTTCGTTGATTTTTGAATTTTTGAAAAACAGCCGTAAGTAACTAAAAAGAATAATAAGTTAACATAATATACCAAAAAAAGTTGATTCTCGTAATATAACACTCTAGGATTAATTTATTTTCAATATGCATATTCATTATCATTATATTTATATTATATTATTTATATTTATATTTTAAACATCATAGTGTATAAACTTAAGAACGTTTGAAGGCTTCATCAAATATGGATGTTCTTACAAAAGATCGTGTAGAAGTGTTATAGATATGTGTGGTTGGAATGTTCATCATTGTGCTTGTTTTCCCTCAGAATGACACCAAATTCATTGGCTCGATTTTCAGTCATGTGTAACTTCCCGACCACAGTGATACCTTTTACCTTTTCACAATTATACTGTGCAAGTCTATTATCAGTCTACCATTCAAAAGTTTAGTTGTTCATTGGTTCTAACAAAGATTTCCCGTATACCAGTGGGCGAAATCTTCAAAAGTGTCTGTGGAGGAATGTTTTTTTATTGAAACAGCAGGCAATATTGCTTGACATTCCTATAGAATTCCTCCTCCTCATGCGCTACTTGAATATTTTGCCCACTAGGATGTCTGTGTGTCTGTTAATGAAAAATGAAAATGATTCTTCTGTATTCCGTGGTCACACAATGTACTTTCCAATCTCCGCATGTCTACCTGGTCGATCGAGTGTAAAACGAAACCACGATCTCTCGCAAGTCGCCATTGACTGTGCTACCGATCCGATGACATTACCCTCGTACTCACAGTAGGCAGAAGGACTATAGCTGATTTGGACGCTCCTCGTGTATCCTCACGTTATCTACTACCCAGTGGGTACGCATCCGTCCTTCAGACGTCCCATGGGCGTCCTCTCGTCCACCTCTCATCCACGTACCATTGGGGACGTCCGTCCTCTTCAAGTCCCTGTTGGACACCCTATTTGAATGGACGGATTAGACTTCACTTTTGACGTCCATGGGACGTCCCTGTGCCCACTGGGTATCTATTTGTTTTGCTTTTTGTTGTTGTTTGTTTGTTTTGTTTGTTTGCTTGTTTGTTTGTTTCGTTTCGTTTCGTTTCGTTTTTTTGAGTGAAATTTCAGAATGCTTTAGCTATAATTTCCTTGTTTTTAGTTTGCATGTAATATCGAGCGTCTGTTGTATATTTGGTCTGATTACAACGTGACATTGGTGCAGTCGTATATGGTGGATTTCTACGAGAAAGGGTTCTTTCAAGTCGCACCTGAACTGATGGAAAAGGTTATTGGTTATCTTTTCAGGCTGTCAGTTCTTTTGAGCTGATTTATAAAATGATTTTTGGTTATACCTACATCGAGTTGAATTTTAGCAGTGGCATTTTTGAAATTGATTCAAGGACGGTGAAATTGTGAAATTAGATGTTACCAAAAAGGAAAGTCATATTTCCTTTTTAACGTGACATTAAACTCAGATACTCACTGCGTTTATACTGCTACACGATCGCGCTTAGTCGCACTTAGACGTGCAGAAACGAATGTATTTTCTCCTTGTAGTCCGAACTACGTGACGGACACATATCTACCTTTTTTTTCTTTTTTTTCTTTTTTCATGGTGTCCGCTATAGAACACTTTGACTGTTGCTAAGAACAGTCTTCCACTAGAAGACTTTTGAAGACGATTCGACTTTCCCAAATAATGTTTTGCGCGTGTGTTGTCTGAAATTTCCTCCATATTAAAGAAAGTATAATGTGATTGGCTGAACATTTAGATTCACGACAGTGTTCGTCCAATCGTTTCATCAGATGAGGAAATATTGAAGACCATGAGAGTTTGCTATGAAGAAACAAAATACATTGTTGACCCGCACACTGCACTTGGAGTTAATATGCATTTCAAGGGGTGAGTGGACTTTCTATACATAATCTAACTGTGAACAGTATTACGATGAAACCCAAAGTGAATAATAGACATAGTTACCTTACAGAAAGGAATTTTCGACTTTGCATTTGCATTCTTATCAACGTAACCATGGTAATTAAGACAAACGATTAGCGAAATTCGAGGTTTTAAGTTCCTGCGAAAAGTTCGTTTTATTGAAATTCGGGAAATGAAATGCCTGTGAAAATTTCTTACGTGAAGGTAATAGTAGGGTGGATGTTAAAGGTAGTGACAAAGTATCTTCACATCCATAGTAAGGGTCAATTCACACTTCCTATAGTTCAACTTCCTATCAGGTAAAAGTTCGTTTTATCCAAACCTCTCTACCTAACGGAGACCTTATTATAGCGGACATTATGTTTTAGGTCTTGTCCGCTATAGACAGTTTTAGACCGGTGTATCATACAACTACCACGTGAATATCCTTTCATTCAACGGACTTTCATTCCGTTGAATGTAAAAATAGACCCGTCACTATTTTTATGTTTGAGATTAAAAGATGATTTCGTGTCGCACATTTTATCGTTCAGAAACCATGGAGCCACGAAGAAACCAATCTTGTACCTCGGTTGCGCTTCGCCGATTAAGTTCTGTGACGTCCTGGATAAAGCGGGGATTCCCGTGCCCGAGTCTTATACCGACTACCATCGTGATTTGAAAGCTTTGGAAGAGTACGATAAGAAACTGCCAGTCAACCAAAAAGACTGGCCACAGTATTGCATGGATTATGTTACACAGAAAGTTGTTCAGAAACACTGTCAATCCCAGTAATTTACTACATTAATAAGCCATTGTTAAGTTCAGTACCACCTTGCATGCTATTCTAATGGAAACATCGTTTTCTGTCATGGGAATGCTTAAAAATCATATATAGGATTTAAATGGTATTTGAATGATGATAAATAGGTCAGCATTGCCTTAGAAAGAGACGACTTCCTTTTGATTTTTTCATCTATCATTGAGCATCCCTCCCCATAACTTGTTTTTATATTTACTTGCTCGTCATTTTTCTACCTGCTGTTTATACTAATTATAAGTAAATAATTAGTATAATTTAATTAAAAGTAAATAATTATCGTTCATAATTATTTAAAATCCTAACCACCGTTTACCAA
The DNA here is from genome assembly GCA_039566895.2 of Turritopsis rubra. NCBI lineage: Eukaryota > Metazoa > Cnidaria > Hydrozoa > Anthoathecata > Oceaniidae > Turritopsis > Turritopsis rubra. The sequence continues at coordinate 4,413,806 of CM077622.1, forward strand.
CCAGGATGTTTTGATGGTAGCAAATCGTGTAGAAGAGCTGTACCAGGTGCTTGCCTCACAAATTCAATATCTTCATCTCCATATCAATAAGAAGATAGCCATGAATTCCACTTTCTGTTTAATGTCTCATCAAAATTATACTGAATTATATAAGGTCAAATATTTTTACAAATTTTTTGATCACTCTTATAACTAATGCTGAAGTATAGTGTGACTTGATCAATTATCACTCGAACCAGTTCAAAGACGATATCCCAGTGCGCGCCTCTCATTAACGCCCCAACACTGTTGAGATGTTGTTAAGACGTCCATATAACGTCGTGTGTGCCTGCTGGAATTTTCGTCAACAATTCTCAACCAGAGTCATACTCCAAGATGACATGGCTCAATATCTTGGATATGTATTCCATTAGTAAGAATCTTCTTTACAAGTTCAGCTGTTTTTTATTTATTTGACGTGAGATTTCGTAAAAATTGCGTTGAAAACATAATGACTTCATGTAACAAGTAAAACTTTTACACGAAAATCTTTTGTATTTTCGTGTGACAATTCATTCCTTCACGGCTGTTAAAGTTTCTTTCGGTCTGTACTGTCACATCATCACGGCGCTTTCAATCATAAGCAAAGATATGCTCAACTCTTGCCATCAGTAGAGTGTTCGAGATATACCAAGTGAGATTTCAAAGGCAATCAGACGTTCAAGGGATAAAGAGTTCTGTGCAAGGTGTAACATGTCCGGTATAGCGCGTATTCCAGACAGTGACTGTTTACTGTAGTAGACTGTGATTCGACTTCCTCTAAAATTATTTTTTGTCCCACGTTAGAGCTCGTGCCAAGGAATCACTTGTCCCATTCTTTTTGTACACGATTGCAGTTATGACGTCACAACTTCCAGTTATGATGTCACAATTTTCATTTTACTATTTTGCTATTTTCCAGTGAAAAATTAAATGTGTGCCAAAAAATTAAGAGAAGGATATGACGACAAGAGGGAAGAAAGAGGCAAACGTTGTAAAAAAACTGTTTGCAAAAGTTTGCCTCGTACTACAAACTCTTTTTTTCGATTTCAACACACTTCCTTGTTTCTCTGTGTTGTGAGCGATTTATTTCCTTTATCTGATCTGGAAAAACTAAACGGTTCGTTTATCGTAAGTAATGTATCAAAGGAGTTTTATCTTGAAACCCTTGTGGGAAACTACGGTTACAGGTCACGTGACTCATGCTCGTGAATGTACAAAATTTGCTAATCGCCACTTTCTGTTGGTCAGAAAACAAAAAAAAGTTTTCTGTTTTTAAACTCGGCGCATGCAATAGTGTATTCCTTTATTCGCAAGAACTGTAAACCCGCGTTTAGATATTTATCTTTCACGAAGAGTCGCCAACAGTTTTTTGCTTATCCAAAAAACAGAAAACAAAAATTCGTTGCAACTGTTCCAACATTTGCCTGATCGATTCGCGAATGTATGGTTCCTGTACTGATGACGTCATTATGAAAACTAAAGTTTCCAATAACTCGTGTTGCTTGAAATAAATTACCATGGTGATTATAATTATTTTTTTGGTTCATTTTGGGTCATTGTTCCAATTCCATAGAAAATTTTGAAATTTGCAAAAAAACAAATAACTCTTATGGGACGACGTCATCAACCTCTTGAATCTAAAATTCCCTGTAACTCGTGATGGCTCTAAACACCATAGTTTCTTTGCATTTGTTTCTTCTGTTTGAGCCAGTGTTTGATTCCCATTAAAATTTTCGATAAATCTTAATTCCACTATGTGTGACGGCATCAAAATTTTAAATGGCTTGGAATTGGCGCAAATGTGATTTCACTATATCCAGTAAAATGATTTGAAACACTGATTTTACCATAACTCAATCCCGATAGTCATTTAAATGTGTACCTCAATTGTGGACAAATTTTCCCACTGGCTTTCTTTGAAAAAAATGAGCTAAAATCATTTCGTATTTACAAAAGATATTGACGTTGATATTGAGACATCGAACAAAGGTTGAAAATAGATGGACAAGAACAACGTTGTAAGTGTAACGTTAAACTGCGTTTAAAATGTGTTGATGGAGAAGACGTCGTTACTGCAACGTGGAAAAGGCGTCGAAGGTCAGCCAATAGAACGAACGTTGTAAATTAGACGTCGAAAGTGGTCGAAATTGTTGAGTACTACAATTCATAAAGTAACATAAAAACATAAAAACAGCTAATGTTTTATTGGTCAGCGCCACGAGGCGGCTGATCTTTCATTTCCCTGTGTCTGTCAGTCAGTGTGTAATGTCGCAGTTAATTCCGCCCTTTCATAACGCCCTCCTTAGTATCGGAGTTCCTTATTGCCCAGTTTCTGCACCACCCACTCGTTAATTCTATCTCTATGGTTCGCTAAGAAAACGGGTTTTAAAAATGGCGTACAAGTTCCGCATTTCGTGGATAACGTTCCTCTCTATCTAAACGTGGCAAAATAGACAGAAACTAAAATAAATAAATTAAATGCTTTGATGAATTTGCAAGTATTCTTTTTAATTTAGTTTTTAATACATTATAGAACTAAGTTATTTGCGTATATTTTGTAATGATGTTTGAGAGCGAAAGAAGCACCGCAGCTTCACCACCGACTCCAATTTTTAAAACTTATTTTTATTCCAAATAGTTATATAATATGATGTTTAGTGAATCTGAAAAACTGCAGCATTTTTCTGGCAACATTTTCTGCACAACAGTCCAGTATAGTAGTGTATAACAACACCGTTCAATCATTTCTGTTGTTCTTGTTAGAATAAAAATAAAAGAGTAATCTGCATATATACTTCATATGGGAATTAAGTACTTATTATTACCCTATTACCCCGCATATAAGCGCACCCCGGTTATAGGCGCAATGCGCCTATATCCGGGTCATGGCGCATGCGCCTATATCTCGTCTAAATGACTCGATCACAGGTCCAAGCTTAGGGGACGAAACCAATAAAATATTCACATCTTAATGACGACTTATTTTGTTCTTCTCAGGTAATCTCTTACAAAAAGTTCCACTTTAGACACCATAAAGTGTGGTCCTTTCACCGTATAGGTACATGGTACTTCCAAGCCATTCCTTCTCTTGTTGCCACAAATTCCTTCTCTTGTTGCCACAAAGGTTGCCACAAATGAGCTAATAATGAAAGGCTTCCGCGAATGTGGATACATAGCTTACAATGGAGATGTGTCTACCTTACACTCGCGCTTGCGGGAAACAATCTACACACGCGAAGTTCCACAAGAAATTATCTCAGAAGTCGACGAATTTCTAGCAGAAATGCGTTCAGCAATCCTGGACGAAAAAGTTGAGGATGAAATCGCTGAAAGATCTGGATCCCGAAAACGAGGACGAATTAAACTTAGACTTCAGTTCTGATGATGAGGGTGACTCCAATGATGACGATGTTGTTGTAGACAGAGTTTTAAAATGTAAAACCATTAGAAAATGAATTTTCCTGCTTTTCCTGTTAGACTTTTCCCCACCCATACGGAAGGCTCTTATTCCAGGCTATGAAAGGACGTTCTAAAGGGTCAATTAAATATAGGCGCATGCGCCTTTAAGTCGCCGTTTTTTATATAAAAAAATCGCGCCAGAACTTGATTGATTACGTAAACGACATGACGACATCCTATCTAAAATCTACTTCCACATTTTCGATGATACTTTCGACTCATATCTAAAACCTATAAATGCCCTTGATTTACTACACCATTAAGTTAGTGAACAGTTACAGTTTGACGATATTACATTACAACGGAACAGGTCAAATCAGTGGATAATGGTAATATATTTTCATTTTCAGCAAAATGTTGACAAAGGATTTATCCTATATATTTTCATACTTCACAAACACCTTATTTTCAGGTCCATAAATTTATATTAGCTGTTTTGTTGATATGTCTATCTGTTGAAGCTTATCAGTTGACAAATAAAGATGTAATCGAAAAGTTGCTGCAGGAAGAAAAAGATAATGGCGTCAGAGATGAAGCTTTTGCCAAAATCTTCGCTGATCATAATATAGACAACGATGAAGAAGAGGAGGAGGACGAAAGTCTCGATGATCTGGAATTGAATGCATTGAATGATGATGATGATGATGATGATGATGATGATGATGATGATGATGATGATGATGATGATGATGATGATGATGATGATGATGATGATGATGATGATGATGATGATGGTGATGATGGAAACGAGAATGAAAACCTTGATATGATCAACAAACTGACTTATGGATCCTATGATGATGAATCCCCGCAATTAAAGGTAAACTTTACATACGTTTATCAAATTTCTATTTATTATTCAAGAACATCGTGACTCTTTTTCGTCTAAAACATTCCAACAGCCCTCGTTTAATATTCAATGCAGATTATTACTACGTAATCTCTATAAGCATAACAAAAGAACTTTGTCAAACGTTTCTTATCTGAAGTTGAGTCTATTTGTAAACGAAAGAAACGTCAGAACCATTCATCTTGATAGTCAGGATAATGGATGCTGTAACGTTATTCAGGAAAAGATATATTGCATCTTTAAAGAGATGTAATTCTGAAATCTTTTCCAATGGAAAGCAATATCAATTCTTTCAAATTGATGTCTTCGTAAATTTCAGGATGATGATGATGATGATGACATGGAAGAAATCGATGAAAATGCAATCGAAGCGAAACTAAAAGATCCACTCTGGTTCCGTATTCCAAGATTCCGATTCCCCAGATTCCGATTCCCCAGATTCCGATTTCCTCGAATCCGTTTGCCAAGAATTCGTTTACCAAGAATTCGATTCCCGAGAATTCGTTTTCCGAGAATTCGTTTTCCGAGAATACGATTTCCAAGATTACGTTTACCGAGAATACGTTTACGTTTGAGGAATTTGCTTAAACCGCAAGAGCTATTCAAGAAACTGCTCATGAAACTTTTAAAAAAGAAAAAGAAGCAACCGCAACCGCAAAACCGTAAGTCCCAAATTTCGATTGTGTAACCTATCCAACAACATGTCCATTGATTTCAAGAAATATTTGAAATTTTGAAAATGACCAGTGGTAGTGTAGTCGTCTTCAGTGTGGGAAGTCAGGCTAAGTTGAGCCATATAATTATATTTATTAATTTATCGATTTAGCCTGCCCATATTCAGAAGCACAAGTTTTGGGCAGAGTTAATGGCATCAAATTTCCAGCACATTGGAAAACGTTTTTCGGAGAGGCTAAAAGTACAGCTAACGAAATCGTGGACGGAGAAAACTTTTTGAACTATTGTAAACCATACACCCTCTGTAAAGCTTGCGTAAGTAAACTTGTTTCCAGTTTTTCAGTTTTCAATATTTTCGTGTGTTTTTTTCTCTTTTATTGTTTGGATTCATTTTTTTTGGAAACAATTTGATCAAACACACAGCAACAATGCAGACTTATGCAAATGCGGGGCTGGTGAAGCAGGAAAGCCATAAAGACTTTTCTATTTTTTTGAGAAGGCGTATCTTGTATGATATATCAAATATGAATAAAAACTTTCAAGAAATGGTTATCAGTACGTAATACTTATGTGTAAACAAAATTTCAACGCATAAAACTGCTGCTACCGTATTTTCCGGTATATAACCCGATTTATGTTGATTGTTTCTATTTCTTACTCGGGTTCGGGTTATAGATGGTTATAGTGTGGCTATCTAGTAAATCTATTATTTTTTGGTCAATGAATTTGAAATTCGAACTGAACATTGATTACCGTCTTATCATAGCTCTAGCTTATAATTGAGTCACTATGAGGCTGATCATTTTCTCTTACCATGTTGGTCCATTAGATGATTTTCAAAATTTATAAAAATACCGATAAAGTGCTAATATCTATTGAACAAGGAGCATTAAAATTAACAATCAAGATGAAGATCATTAATATTTTATGTTAAAACATTCAGCTATTATTAATCAAAGAACACAAATATTTATAAACAATACGTCATTCGGTAGTTATTGATGTTAACTTTCATGTTCTTCTATTGAAACTTAATATTTTCTTCTCAATGCGTTCATTTTTATTGTATTTTTTTTGAAAAATCCATTAATAACTGAGGATTTGGACTAAAAAACCCCGAAAAAGTGAACAGTGCCCATTTGGGCGATTCACAGCACCCACCTCACCCCACCCCCTAAGACCCCCAGCTGATAAAACAAAAATTTACTTCTTTCTAACCTTGCATCCGTCCCTGGACAAGGTGTCTTCGTGTATTGGTGACCGCGCGGCAATTGCACCAAACTTTCTTCCAGGTGTCACAAACATCTAATTTCTATGCTTTACTTCATTAGAGTGGAAAATTAAAAGCTTAGGAAAGCTTAATGAGTTTTTTTCTTTTCCAAAGAAGGGTAGCTAATACACACGAGGCGGGAGAGCTCCCGAAAAACAACTAAAGAACAACTGAAGAAGCAAAAAGAAGCTAAATGAATTAACTAATTTTTTCAATTTAAATATAGAAAATTGAATTAAAAAATACGGTCACCGAAACATAAAATAAACAAAATGTTTTGATTTGCCTGGAAAATAGGAAACTATGAAGGAAGCGCGGAAATTCTATTTTGAAGACTACTAATGTGATCACTGGTTTCCGTTTTTGTTGAAGAATTATTAACAACTTTGCAATATCTATCATCAATAAAACAAATTTACAAAATGAAAAAGATATTCCACAAATGTTGCAATCGTGGAAAACATATATAGAAAAACATATATTTGGAAATCGTGGAAAACATATATTTTAATTTTAGTTTTCGAACCATATGATACTGACTAATGATTTGGTCTTCTTAGCACTAGTATGCTCGTAATGTAACGCTTTTTTTTCGTCATTGAATTGCCTGGCGATCAGACAAAATGAAACACCGAACAATCTTTTTGCCTTAACTGGTTAGATGTCGGTTATGTATCGGGGACAGATACATATCACTCATGTACATATCGGACAACAACTGGTTCCATATCGGAAGATTTTTTATTTTACTAAGAGAGCAGTGCAATGTCGGGTTGTTGACAGGAACAAAGTATTTACCTTTAAACGTAACATGTGGTTATACCAGGATGTCAATAAATCGGCTGACGTCAAAAAAACACTGTTTTTTATTAGAGGTTCTCTTTAAATGACGTTCAACTGTCATTTGAGACAGATCGAAGCGTCAAGGCTAGTGGCCCTCATCGCAATGCTCATTATTGAGTTTTCATGGTTGCACTCTTGCATCTGCCGGTGAATTCATACGACTACAGAAATAACGATTTATAAACAAACACTTAGGGGCCCAAACATGGCGAAATGAAGTGTTGTCTGTTGATTTACATGAGTGGGGTATTCTTATTTCCTTTTATGAAATTGTATTTAAAAGGTTCAGTTGTCAAGTAGACAGAGAAGTTTTCGATTCGATTTTTCATTTCATGATGAAATCAACATTCATCCTTTTCTTGTTTATGGTATGGTCTTCAACATTTCACTATGGCAGATCAAGGTGGCTTGGGCCACCGGAATTTAGAAGTTCTTCAGAAGGTGATGAAAAGAGATTTCCACCGAAATACAAAGAATGGAAACAGTTGTTCTACGAAGAACCGATATACAATATAAAAGATTTCCGTCATTATTTCCGGTACCGGAAATACAATACAGACAAGACAGCAAGTCAGCAAGACAAGAAGTCTCAAATAAGAAGTTTTACGAGAGAACAGAAGGACTTCAGTAACGATGTTAACAGAAGAAATATGTCAGATAGTTGCAGAAATAAAATGCATAATAGTGTAATTTATTAATTGTGTCAGCGACGCAAAGAAAAATCCATCAATAAAAGACCCTGTACTCACGCTTTGTGGAAACTTGTCTCCTTAGAGGTCATATCCATTTTAAATATGTACCTTAAGTACGAAAGCGCGGGGCATGTCACAGCGTGTTCCTTGCTCTCCTGAATTATATGTGGACCAGAAATATTAGCTGTTTTTATACCGAGACTACTTAAACAGAGCCGTCTACTTTATTAATATCGTAAAGTAAGCATAAATAAAGGCGTCTACTTTATTTTTACCAAAAGTGATCATGCTAAAGTGATCGGTGACGTCAGATTTGAAGTTGACTACTCAGCAGTTCAATTCAGAAAGTAATCCCAGCATAAAAACAGCTAATGTTATATTTATATTCAACTTACCTTATAATCAACGCCGGCGCCTATATCCGAATATTTAAGATTTTTGGCTTTTTGAATTTTAAAAACCGGGCCGCGTATAGGCGACCGGCGCACATATTAAAACGTCAGTTAATTTGATTGGTTTAGAAGATAATTATCAAAAAAAAGCTCATCAAACACACAATCTCTATTTTAGGTTTTTATATATATATTTTATTTTTATTTTTTATTTTTATTTCATATAATTATTATTTGTTTAGAATTTCTTCACTTTTAAAATGTATTCTTATTTCGATTATTCTTCATTAATTTTAACATTTATTTTTAATTCATTTTAGATCTTATTGCTCTTATCCGAGGTAATAAAGTGTCAACAGTACGAAATCTGATCATATCTTAGCCATCGGTCATCGAGATGAGGGATGGTGATTATGATGGTACACTTTTGATGGTGGCTTCCTATTTCAACAATCCTTCAAATGGTTCAAATGTTACCCAATAGTGGTGCTGAGGTGAGAGAGCCGAACAAGTATGGTCATACCGCTGTTCATCACTGTGCAAGGTATGATTCGTACGATTGCATGAAAGTTCTGTCTCATGCACCATATGACGAGATATACGAGATAATAATAAACGAACAGCTCTTTGTTATGCGTCAAGGTTTAGCAATATCGAAACAGTGAAACTACTTTTGAATTATATCGACAATCGTGTGAGAGATGATCAAGGGCGCACTGCATATAAAATAGCGTGTAGTCATGGTGATGGTGATGTTGAAACGAAAAGAAGAATACGGGAAGTAATCTTTCAACATCAAAAGTAAGAAAATATTTCATTTTTATATTTTTATAAGAGAAAATTGGAACTGAAAAAATATTTTGATGGATAAATTGTGAATTCTTCGTATAGTTACCATGACAACAAAATAATGAAATATTTCTCTTCTTTGCAGGAAGCACCGCAATGAGGAAACGTTTTTAATTGTATAAATCTATAGAAATTGTTATTTATTGTTATTATTATTGTTATTTATTGATTGATGGTCATAAACATGTCAATCCTGCTTAATTTCGTACACAGACTCCCAACAGAGTTATTGCAATTATCATATATTGTAATATATCCATTATTGCTTTTATGTAACCACTTCGAACTCAGTCTTCGAAATCCCCTGCAGAGTCGCTACTGTAAAAATCGGCAATTGTTTTTTTCACGTGATCGCTAATTGAGCCATTTGATTGGCTTGCGGAATATTGTGCGGCGGAAAAGTTGAACTGTGCCTCCTTTCAGTGGATGTTTTTTGGCGGAATTTATTAAAAAAACAAAAGCTGCCTAGTGGAAAACAGGCTTTACGGTAACATATTTCTTCTGGCAACGAGTTTAAGAAATTCACTCAAATGTCGTTGCTAATTTTCCATTCCTCCATGGTGTGGTAAATACTACCTTCGAGTGTGACCACTGAGGCCCGGGTTCGAGTATCGGCCATCAGCTATCCGAATTCCCCGTTTATTTGAACAATTTGGCTGGGCCCCTTCAACCTAGCTTATGAAACTCTCATAGTTTAGCCTGACTTATAATACGAACTTCAGTTATCCGAATTCCCCGATTATACCGGAAGCAATTGTTTTTTTCCGGCAGAAAAAGTATTCTATAAAATGAATATTTTAATCTTTATAAATATTTACAATTTCTTTATAATAACCTGTTCAAGTTTATCGATGAACTTTCATCTTCCATTGAATATCAGATTGTAAGGAACTTTCATACCCATTCTATTATCTAGGTGATCCTTGGTCAATTGGCTTTTCCGTCACAGTCGTTGTAAAGTGTGAGGTGTAAAGTGTTCTGCCAGAAAGCAAACATTGCTTGATGTCTATTTTAACACAGTTTGAAACTGCTACAAGCAACTGTTATAATATATCTTATGGATAGCTGTTAAGAAAAATTGCGTTTTTTCCTTATTTTTCTACAAAACCCCACTTATTCGAAACCGCATGTTATTCGAACTAATTAGCTCGGTCCCGTGTGAGAGTTCGGATAACTGAGGTTCAATTGAATCTCGATACTTCACTCCGATGCGCTTTAAAAAAGCAGCGTATCAGCCCATCTCTGCTGGATCATCGACAGACTGCACACGGATCTTCGGGCAAGTGAGAGCAATGCTACGTATCTCTGGCGGTAAGTAATCGTCCCAGTTGCAAGTCGGCGGGCAAAAGAACCAACCGATATGGATGGAAGCCCAAGGACTTAATATTCCGGCTTACCTAAAGGGAGGCGCTACGAACGACATAAATCATGTGATTGCTGTGTTTTTGTTTACTTTTTTCTACCGGCAGCCATAATTATTATCGCATTTCTCGCGCCTCAACTCAAATTTATTTTTGGTGCTCCACTATAAATCTTACGATCACGTGATTCGTGTCGTAGCCCCTTTAATTCCAGTGATAACTAGAGAAGTCATTCAACTTGTGTGGTAAATAGATGAATAGATAAATAAGTAAATCCACATGGCTCATCAAACGCATATCTCGCTCGGAAATCCTCCATCTCATGATGGAAACCAAGCTGTAGTTTCAGTCTATATTCTGCACACGGAGATCCGTCTTGCTTATTCAGTAGTTTTGTAATCTGGCCTTCTGTTTCGCGATTGAGTAGAAGAGTTGCATGTAAACAATTCACCGAATTTCAAATTCCTATACTACTGTACCGAAAACCCTCATTTTGATAAAAAGTAAGTTAATTATTCATTGTTCTTCTCTGATTTCCCCTGCTGTTGCTATGGTTGTGAGATTTGCATTTTATTCATGATGGCCATAGCTATATTATATATTTTATTTCTTTAAACTTATCGGTAACTTTGTATTATAATATATTTATATATTATTATATAAAGGAAGCTATAGCTAGCTAACCGACTAGTGCTATAAATAATAATATAATATATATAACTAGCTAATCTTATTTTGGTATCAAGCAAGAAAGGAGTTTTTTAAACACATATAAAATAGCTAGCGCTAGCTAATGTTTATAACTCCTCACGAGAGGATGGTAGATATCTGTTAATAAGATGGGCTCAATTGTTTCCAGAAACAGAAAGAAAAAAGAAACTAACAACAGTAAGACTGTTTTTTTCGAAGTCACCAAAAAACCTCTCTCACTTTAATTTATACTCTATTGGCTATTCAAAAAGGTCCATCCAAGTAGATAACACTATGATAAACTCTGACCGGTTTGTAAATATTAAGTCTTTTGCGAACTATTCCATCCAAAGTTAGTGTGAAGAACAAAGAAAAATTAAAAGAACTCAGGATTTTTTCATAGTGTTATTTTGTTTGTTTGAAATTCAAAAGAATAGAATATCTTCAACTAGCTATATTCCTATATAAACTAATCACAGTCTCAGCTGCTGAACTTTGGTGATTCGTAAATTATTCCAATTATATAATCTTTAAAAAAATCTGATACCATAAAGTTTCGAAAGTAAGCTGGCAAATTAGAAAAAAATTAGCAGCTTCTGGGGCGCTTACGTTTGGATTACCCTTAGTATTGGATCATGCTTTATTATTAGAAGTTAAAACAACTGTGTTAATAAATGACAAACTTTCACCTTGAATTTTTCAACAGAGAAAGAAAATACTACCATAATACTTTCAGATTACTTAAACTTAATGCGAAATTAACATTGAAAGTGTACCAGATTAGGGATCCTCCACAAATATCGTATGATTTTTCATCGTATCAATTTGTTTCATGATATATGTTTCATAATTTAGTATGATCATGATACAATTGTAAATTGATTCGAATTGTGCACCAGAATTGTGCACCAGAAGGCCAAAGAGTTCATATCTCAGTTATGTTGCCCTACCGGCATATTATTTTTATTTATGTTTTTTTATTTCTCGAATATTTATACTGAAATGAACACTTAAACTGCAGAGCAGCTGTTGTAAATGTGTCTCAAGTTTACAAGCATACAGTAAAATAGTATGAGGAATACAACATTAAAAACATAGAAATTGAACAGATATTATTGAACGTTTTCACAGCAGCAAAATATATAAAATATATATTCAGTTTTGATATTTGGGAGTGAGAGCATTTTCGTATCAATGACTCATTGGTTTGAAATACTGCTGAAAGTCATCCAACGATTTACCAAGGTTCTTATAACTGGTGGTGTTTGTGATGCCGATGTTGTTTATATATTATACACATCAAAATGCTCCGCGTTCTTTGAGACTATCTGAGAAGTGCCAAATAATGGTCCTTCCCTTTTTCAGATTTAGGATGAATTCATTTTCAGTCAGCCCGTTGGAAATTTAAGAAAGGTCTTCCCTTAACTTGCGTGATATAACTTGAATATCCTTGTCTGAAACATAAACACCTGTAAAATCGTTAAAGATTAACAAAAATAATAGGGGTCCCAGGATCGAACCCTGGGGAACTGCTAGGTGAACAATGGCTGGAGATAACAGAGTTACACCAAATTTTACCACAGCTTTGCAGTCTACAATCCATTCTAGCTCTTTGTCATGTATTCCGTATTTCTCTTCCAGAAAGCCTTACCTACAGGTCTGAACTTTATTTGTGATGTCCGTTGCTTTGCCTTTTGAACAACTTTGGCGCATCTCTTTATTGTTCTCGTAGAAGCGTTGTTCCGTGAAATATTCAATTCGAGCGTGTCGTAACTTAAATCGGGGTGTTTTTTGAACGAGCCACAAAAATCAGATCGAATCAAGCAAGCTCCATTAAAGTATGTACCAGAAGAAGGAGTGTGGAGCAAGAATAACAAAGAAGAGGCCAACGTGGCCTACATTCGCAAACTGGAAAGCAACAGAAGCTGTCGACGTTGTTGGAGACAAAGGTCAGAAACTGATTTCTACCAGATGGGTGATCACTGAAAAGGAAATCGCACCTGGTCAGTTCAAGCCTAAAGCACAGTTGGTTGTTCGGGGACTTGAAGGGGATAACGAGAGTCAAGTTGATGCACCAACAGCGAGCAAAGCAGCTATGGGAACTGTTTTAGCGATCGCTGCAAACAAAAAATGGTCTTTGGAACATGTGGATGTCAAAGCTGCGTTTTTGCAAGATTGTAGGATAGATAGGGATGTTTTCGTAAAACCCCCGTTTGAAGCCTCATCTGAAGGAAAGATCTGACGTTTACGAAAAGCTGCTTATGGTCTTGTAGATGCTGCAAGAAACTGGTACCTTTCAGTTAAAGAGGTCTTGATAAAACTTGGTTGTAAACAGTCCAATCTAGACAAGGCTGTTTTCCAAGGTACGAAAAAGAGCTCTCAGGTATTGTTGTGCTTCATGTTGATGACTTTTTATTTACTGGGTAAAAATTATTCCAAGACAAGGTCACCGAGAATGTGGTGACCACGTTCAAAGTGGGATCAAGAAAGTCAACTGATATGTCGGACTAAATATCCGAAAAGCGTCTAATGGAATCGTCATGCACCAGGACGAATATGTAAATGAACTTCAACATCTAGAAATTAACCTGACAAAAGGTGATACACAGCTGACCACAGAGGAATTGAGACCTTTTGTTGAATGTTGACCGATCACTTTTGCAGGATTTTGCCATTTGTTGTTCATTGCTCTCTTGTAGTAAACATTCTCTCCATTACTGCAAAAAGTCTCACAAACTCGAACCGGGTGTCTCAGAGCTCTTTTAGTCTTCTCCGATGACTCTGCTTTCGTAAATGCTCTTCTTGCTGAGTATATTCGATCCAGGTGATGTTTCGTGTTGTCACTGTCAGCTTTATTAAGTGCTGGTAACCCATTTACCAAAACAGAAGGCAAATTAGGTAGAGTACCAGTCACAAGTTGGATAAGCGTAAAACCGTTATAGTTTTGCATCGTGTTCTTTGCACTCACCGCATGTGCTAAGGCTTCGTCCACCTTAAGAGTTCTGTCTTCCAACATCATCTTTTCGACCATCAGATCTGCAACTGCGTGGTTTCTTTCGCATACACCGCTGCTCATACCTTGATATTGAACTGTTCCATAGCATCGAGGTACTCAGGGTTGTCGAACTCATCGCCGTTGTCAACAATCACTTTGTTTAGAGGATCAAACCCAGAATCAATCCATGTCATAACGAATGCTTTCACCACTTCACTTGGTAGCTTCCTTGAAAGTCGTCTTGCTTTCGAAAACCAAGTGAACATGTCAATAAAGTGTATGAAATAAAGTTTCTCACCCGGACCATTTTTCACAATCTTTAAATCCATTGCAACAACATTATTAAATTTCCTGGCCATAGGTAACACTACTACTGGCCTAGGAGGGGTTTTCTTGTATTGTTTGCAAATGTCACATGAATCAGCAACTTCTTTGTTTATTCGTTGTACATCTCCATTTAGGAGACCAGCATTTCGTATAATGTCCTCTGTCGCTTTTGCATGGTGTTGTCGGAACTGTCTGTGAAGTTTTATCAGAGTTTTCCATTGTTCAGTTTCATTCATTTCTGTGATGCACAGATTTGCTTCTTGGTCTTGCCATAATGGGATCTTAAAATGTCCTGTAGACGTTGTTTGTAGCACGTAATTTGAACCATCAACTGTCAATATTTCATTGTTGAAATCAAGAATGAAACCTATGGCTTTCATTTCCGGTTTGGAAATCAAGAAGGGTATATCTCTATTAACTACATCAGCAATCATAGTAGATCTCTTCCCAAAAATGTAACATGGGAATTTGATCTTCTCTATAGACTTTACTGGTGGATCTCCTCCAAAACGAAATGTCATACCACCCTGGGAGTGACAGATTTCTGATTTGTCCTCATCGGACATTACATTAATGAAAATGTATTTCCATTGTTTACCCATGACGTTTGTTGAAAAGCAACCATCTAAGAGAGCATCTTCGCTGCTACGCATGTATGCATATGGAATACTTCTTCATGTTGGATTGGAATGTCACATATATTTGTTCCTTTCTCTGATCTTTCAGTCTCTGTAAAATTAGCATTTATAAGGTTTTCACAAGACTCCGTTACGACCAGCGAAGTGGTATATCGATCAACAAATGTTACACATCATTGGGTACCCATCATCATTAAGGGGATTAGTTTCTCTTCTCCTTATTGTACCTCCACATGCTCTTGAATTGCTGTCGTCTCGTTTTGAAATCGATTGAGATTTCAATATTTTTACATAAAAATAGCCAAAAAAGGTAATGTATTATATCTGATACTAGTGTAGGGTGTAAAAACATTTTACAGTTTTTCTCCATAAATTGTTTTTACACGCAATATTGCCATTATAAATCTGTGTATATACAAAAATTGTTGTGTTTCTCCATGTTGAAATTATATCATATTTAACACAAATATTTTGGATCGATCATTCAAAGAATGCTATTATCCCTATTTTTTAGTGCTATTTGGCCTATTTAGAAATTTCTAAAGTTGTACAGTTAATCTAAAAGCTAAAATTCCAATGTTCAGAGATTTAGAAAAGAGACAATACGACGTATACTCCTACCTAACCAATGTATACTCCTACCTTACCATGGTTAAACTTCTGACATATAAGAAAATACTTTCAAATTTCCCTATTATCTAATAAAAACAATACCTTCTGAGACGTTTTAATCTTTCAACTCTTTATTCTGCTATGAATTGTGGAAATGTCAAAACCCAAAACTCCACTTGTGCATCATGATACAAAAACCATGTAAATATGTATATAATCATGATTTACACATTCCTTCTTGTATAACATTCATCTATAGCATTCAATTTTCTAATCTAAAACAAAAAGATATCAATCAAACACTATCAAAGCAATATAATAATGATCTTGATACCTTCGTTTCCCTAAAGGCGAACCTTAATAATACCAAATAAACTGGTAGCTACACATTTCGGCATAGTAGTCAAAACTAACTGATACAAAAAAGCTACATTCAAACACATTAAAAAATACACATCGGTAGAAAATGATGAACTGATAATACAAACACATAACAGGTCTACATCGATTATCTCTCGGTTAGAATAGTTACTGACACCCATCAATGTTGTTATTCTTTATTACTAAACTTAAAGCGTTGGATAAAAAAATAAAAACAAAAACAAATACTTTTACACACATCGTCTTCATTTTTCGTTTAAAGAAATGAACATTTAAAAAATTTGATGAACTTTCGAACGCAAAAAACATTGCATTGCCTTCTCCTCCGGGCAGCTTTATGATGTCTTCCTTAAGGTACAAAAACTCCACGAAGTAATAAACCCCGTAAGATGGAGCTAGAGATTCTCCTAATGGGAGATTCTCCCTATACTAATACGGAAAAAATAAACATCCATTGACGAACTTCCCGAGATATTTTTCCTAAAGTTCTTTCTTTCAAAGTTAGGTAAGAAAAAAGCAAGATTTAGTATTAGTATAAGAAGATGCTTTTAACTTTTTTTCTCCTGTTTATAATGTCTTGCGTAGTGTTTTTTTTACTCCACTTTAAAAAAAATAATAATATATTATTCTTTCTATATTAGACAAGGCCTTTTCAATACCTTTTTCAAACCAAAGAGATTATACAATGTGCATAGTCCTTTGGCTGATGTTTCTTTTCCATTAACCTGGTTTCCACAAGGTGCTACAGATTTGTTTTCTTTAAGTTGTCCAAAAGTTGTTACCTTGCGAAGAACATTCATCCGAAAGTAGGCATTTAACACTTGATAGTGAAACTTCGTACACAAGCAATACTAGTTTATTCATTGCTAAATTTATTTTGATTGACAGCCTTGACAATTTAGCATCTGGAGAACCCATGATTCATATATATACCAGTGCAAGCAAGTTGGGTGGCTGTGACATCACAATTTTGATCGCTTGACTCTACAAAACCTTAAATTTAAGGCAAATAAAACTTTTTGAAAATTTTTATAAGTTGGGTTTGTTTCAGAGTTGCTCAGGGAACATTTTTAGCTAGAGTTGTTATTTTGACGTTAATTGCCCTTTAAGGTAGGAATAAAATTGTGTGTTGAAATTTGATGATTAGAAAGGAGTCTAAATTTATTCTAGATTTATTATAAATCCATTTTTTACGACTGTTTCATATCATCAGAATTTCATGGTGGTAACTTTATAACCTTAAAAGTTGTTGATATCATCGTACGAACAGTGCGTGCAGGAGTTTTTATACGCCCTTTACCGAGAAGTTTTGATGATCTGAAGCTCGTCATGTAACCTGGCCTTTAACTGGTGCGAGAGAATTCTCCATGGAGTTTACGAAAGTACTGTGTATTTAGCCGTCGTTTAAACAAGGCTTTAAACGTACTTCCTAATCTATCCAATTGTATGTTGAATTATAAAATCTAGATTTATCGAAGGTATTGCTTCTGAACACCTCTGGCTCTGATTCAAACACTTCATTAGGTAAATATGATGTTCGTGCTTGAAGAATACAACCTGTAGCTTCAACAGTTCCCTCCAGAATAACAACTAGTTCCCAGTCTGAATTCTGATACATATCACGTGAAATATTGTAAAAAGGACTCTTCCGATCTATAACATGACTGACAGTACATGGGAATAATAAAAACAATTGGTCGCTATCATCACGAATGTTATACCAATCCATTCCTACACGCAACTGATTCTGATGGTTCGAAATTACTTTTCCTTCTATCTGATTCTATCTGATTGGCCAGTTGCAACCGTGCTGTCACCATTTGGCTCATGGTTCTTTTTAAAATGAATCTTTATTGGTGTTGTTATCAGTGGTCTCTGACTTTCTGCCGTTTACGGCTGTATGATTCCTCTTTGAGTTATATACAGTTCAGCTGTATATAACTCAAGAAGAGTTCTCATTGCATACAGCTTGGATTTTTGATGATGTAATGGTTTTAACATCTATGTACACATCTAGTTCTTGTTAACAATTTGTTTGTGTATACCATTTAGTCCCAGTTGTGTGAATGATGTTGGTGAAACATCTGTCTGACTGAATGACTTTATGACTGCTGCAAAGCATTATTTACCAACATTTGGTAAGAGTAGATCTCACACAGCTAATTGTTATAAACGAGAACTACTCCAAAATAGTTTCAAAAACTCTTGAAAGTAGTTGAAATCCCAACAAATCAGCACCTGTAGGAATGCAGACATTCTCATTGTTCACTGTACATACGGATATTTCATCTCATTCTGATGCTTGTGTTTAGATATTGTGAAGCCATCATACCAAGCAGATTCTGAAACGACTCAATCAGATATTCATACAACTCAAGAAGAATTTCATACAACTCAAGAAGAATCAATTTCTGATACAACACAAACAAAGGAACCATCAGAGGATACATCTGAAAATCAAAATTCATCTAAGTTGCAATCTGAATCTAAACAAAATTGCTTAGTTGTTTCTTTAAAGTCTGTCTCGAAGCAAGATATTAACAAGTAAGGTGTTTAAAGATTTTTATCTTTTCTTCACATTGACAGCATGTTTTCTATGTACAAAAAGCATTTTTTTTTCGTATTTATTTTCAGCGGTCCAACTCCGCAGATAACCTTGAAGGAAGCATCTGAACTTTTTCCTACTTCACCAGATGAAATGTGGAGTATAGTCAAAAAATCAAGTGTTCCGAAATATATTGATATTCAGCCAACGAAAAGTCGAAAAGGATGGAAGACAATACGCTTATTTGTTTCGTCTACATTCAAAGATTTTCATCAAGAACGTGAAGTTCTTGTGAAGGAAGTATGTAGAAGTTCTTGTGAATGAAGTATGTAGGATTGTGTTACTCATCAACATAACACGATTACACGAATCTCATTAACTAAAGGAGTCTTGTAACAGTGTTGAGTAAATTGCTAATCAGTACTAATCTTACTTGCTAATCTTTAAGACTGAAAATGTATATAACTTTCTGTTAGTGTTCAGAATTTTCATACACATACCATAAAATGGTTTCTGGTCTTTTAATCTTGTAACATGAAGAAATCATTGTAATTTTTGGTCACCCTACAGACTAGATTTTTTAATATTGAAGAAGCAGCTAAAACTATTTGTCCATAATTTCAGGTGTTTCCTGATCTTCGTCTTTGGTGTGAAGCAAGGAAATTACGTTTAGTAGAATGTGATTTACGATGGGTAAGTTCGGATATATAATCAAATAAAACAAACGATTGTTCTATCAATCAGATACAGTTTGTTACAGTTTTATAAATCAGATGTTGATGTTATCACAGTCATCAGTAACCTAATACGTGTTAAAGCATTGATTTATATTCAGGGTGTACCAAAAGATTCCACGACTGAAGATACAATAAAAATATGTCTCAGTGAATTGGATAGATGTTACGAGGACAACATAGCCCCGTTTTTCTTGAACCTTGCCGGGTAAGATCTAATGGGGGTGTAAAATGGTGGTGTAATTCATTGCCTGGTTAAAGTGCCCAGCATGAATAATTTGCATTTAACAGTATTTGTGGTATAATGCATTTTTGGAAGGGGTGTTCATTTGGATGTGGACACTATTCGAAATGTATGACAATGTCAAACTGCTGATATGTGACTGTCCAAGGGAAAAAACTAACAAGAATTTATAGATATGCCTGTTATTATGAAGTGGGTGATTATTTCGGTAACTAGGGCGTAATCAGTCATTTCTATAAAACAAATTATCAAGTGATGAAGTTATATGTGGTTAACTTGATTATTCCAACTCTGAAACTCTTTACTATTACTCACGACTTTAATACTGTAGAGATCGAGCTGGTTGGATTCCAACATTCGAAGAATTATCGTGTAATGTGGCAGCACAATATGGTTGGGTGTATGGCTTATCAGTAACGGAGATGGAAATAGTTCACGGAGCTTTTCGTATGCTCAATCCTAATGGTAAGGAGTGCTTGCTTGATTTATTTTGAATGATCATATTTATCTAAAGATATCAAGAGATATTAATGTATAGAAAAAACAAAAACTAATGTATTAATAAAAATTTTATTTGCAAAGCTTTTCGTACTTCAAGTACATCGCCAGGCAATAAAAACATCTTTGAAAAGATGTAGAGATTGAGCCGGTCTTTGAACCTAACCCTAACCCTAACTTAACTCTATCAAGAGATATCATCTGAGGTATTTAAACAGGCGAGTTGCACTCAAAAATAGCAGTAATAGCATTCTTTGAACGATCGGTTATTACCATCCATTTGGGTGTATGATGTAATTGCAACATACAGCGTTTTTGTATTATACATAGACATATAGGGTAGCACAGGATGTAAAGACATTATTAGGGAGCAAAACCAGTATGGTTAGTTAAGAAACACCAATCTTGATTATTTCCCCGACCTGTAGCTCTGTAACCTATACATTTGTTTTCAAATAATTTTTTTTCGTTCACATTCTGGAAACTTTGATCTATTTTAAATCATTAGTTCTAGCAGAAGAAAGAATTAAAAGAATGGTCCAGTGCATTTTTAACATAAAAATTTGAATTTATCACATAAAAATTATAGAAATCAGGAACAATTATTAGAAATGTTCTCTGGACACTCTCTTGACACTGCAGCTTTCTTGACAGCAGAGCTCTCCCGCGTACCTGCTTTATTCTAATTCATATTCAAACTTCAGAAAAAGTTTCTATGCCGGTTGAGTTCCATTCCAGGGAAAATACTTATGATTACCAATGTTAAAAAATATTTTAACAAACACATTTTTGCTTAGGTAATTTCCGGAGAAACAAAATTTTCACTGGACCACTCTGGAAGTCAATCCGTCTGATATTTGTAATTATCAAACTCTGACATGGTTATGATGATGATGAGGGGAAATTTATAATGCATTTTTTATAGATATTTTTTTCAATGATTATGGGAAAACTGCTAATAATGACCCTAATGTCACAAAATAGGCAAGAACAACATGTTAGATGTTCAGCTAATATTTTTTAATGGAGTATTATTTTTATTTTTAGCTTTGTTTTTGTTACGAAATGTGGAAGGACAAGAAGAAATTCCTGAAGAAAGAAGGCAAGATTATTTCAACAAAGACCCATATTTAATAGAGAAATTGAAAATCTTAAAAGAAACAATAATTTGTACATTCCCGGTCAGTATCAACAAATAGATTATATAAAAGTAAATGCAGGATATACAAAAATACTCACGTTTACAGTAATGATAGCAGTAGTCAACTGAACAGTAACAACAATATTTTATGTTTTCCCTTTGCATAGGAAAGCAATGTGAAACATTACACAGTAAACTGCAATCCAGGTTCAAACGGTTTATCATTTAAAGGATTGTCTGGTGAAAATTCAGAATTCACAAACATGGTATAGTTGGTATTTTCTTTATCAAAAATTAGAACTAAATTTCAGTACCTTATAAATGAATCCGAATATCTTATCTTCTGAATGTCTTATCTTCTTAGGTCTATAATTTCTTCCAAAAAAGAATTGAAGAACTTTATCCATTGGATCCAAGCCCTCTTGATCCACTTCAAATCCAGAAAGAATCACACGAGGTCAGGATATAAGCCCTCAGGACTATGTAGATTTTGTTTGTATGACTACTGTTGTATTTGAATTTTATTTTTAAAGATGTTTTTGGATAGTCGATCATCTTGTGTGCTGGGAAGAGATAAAATGCTTGATCAGGTATAAAACGTTCATTTTGTAAAAGAGAGTGTTTATTTGTTTCTTTAACTGGTTGCATTGTGTTTGTGGCCAGAGTGAGAGGTCAGGGTTCAAATCCTGAGTCATGCTCAGCTTAGTACTGAATTGAAACAGACATGTTGCTTCTGTATTTCAACCAACTGGTGGCCCTTTAGTAGAGTGTTTTTCCAATCCACTTAGCTTAGCACTATAAGGTTGTCTAGTTGTGCGTTTGAAACAAACACGTGGCTTCTTTAGCCGAAAGGGGGCTTAGGGAGTTGGGGAGATCGATTGATGTTAACATTAAAACATTTATTGTAGATAGAACATTACGTTGTGAATGGAAACGATAATCAGTCGCCATTGTTAGTGGTTGGATTAGCTGGTGCGGGAAAAAGTGCATTAATTGCCAAAAGTGCTCATAAAGCCACAGAATTATCAGAAGCAAACTGCATTAATATGCCCAAGTAAGTTTACATGCTCGTGTACAAAAGTCTTTATTTTTGTTTCAGGAGTTGTGCATTTTAAAGTAAAGTGTTTCTGGTCCATTAACTAAGATTAATTAATTTTTGGTTTATAATGTAGTTTTTCATTCGCTTTAGTTCGAAGCAGAAATGTCATGTGTTCTATCATTTTGTTGGTGCAACACCTCGATCAACAGATCTTGCATCTTTCTTACAAAGACTTACAAAAGAGTTAAAACCAGAAATGGTAAAGACGCAGTGTTTATAGTTATCTTAGTTTCCTAAAACTACAAAAACTACAAAAACTACAAAAAAATTTCTTACTAACTATTAAACTATTAGCTAAATTATGTTGAAACTTTCTATACCGCCAATGTCCCTAATTCCGAACAGCCTTCCTAATTCCGAACGCCAAAAATAACAGTCTGTAAAAACAAACCACATCAATAATAATGCATGCTGCGTTGTCAATCAAACTAAATCCAAAACCTAGCGAACACAAAACTTCTGCCTTCAATAAATTGACTGTCCCCTTGAGACTTGCGCATAATTTGATAAAGGCTCTATCTAAAATATGAATCTGTAGAATTCCCATTTCACTGCGTATATATTCAGAGATATCGAAATGGTGAAGGCCGTTATTACCGAACGAGTGATTCTTCACGCTAATAATTGGTGTTCAAAGTCTTTTCTGCTTCATAAACATTTAAATATTTGTGGCGACTTTGTTGGGTTTGAATTTTGTTAACCAGACAGATCTGTTTATTACTTGCGTTCGGAATTAGGAAGGCCGTTCGGAATTAGACACATTGACATTGGTCCTAGAAATTTATTTATTTATTTACTTTTTCTTCATGGTCATCAATTGATTAATTTTTTAAATAATTTTTAAAAATAATTTAGGTAAGATACGCGGTGAACTATCTGTAAACTAATCAACAATCTGCATAGTTTATCTATAATCTACATAGTTTATTTAATAGTTTACCGTCTAACAGGACCTTAAAACTATTGAAACAAAAGTTCTGTCATTTCATTGTCTGTTTTGTAGCTCGAAGTGTTAAGTGATCTCGACTCCTTAATCAACCTGGCAAATAATTTACTTTCCAATGAAGAAACGAAACCGACGATCGTATTTGTTGACGCTGTTAATCAGGTAACAATAGAAGGAGGAGAAATGGAAAATTGCTTTCTAGAGAGATTATTATTTGCTGTGCTAATTCAAATAGGTTGTGGTGTGCATGAAGCTTTATTAAAAAAATGAGAAAAAAAATGGAGGATGACCTGAAATCACCACTATCAAATGCTCTATGTACAAATTTTAATGAAAATTGAAAGCACTGTGGAACCCAAATGGGTACATCATTTAGATTAACGCCATCACGGGTGACGTCATTTATAGGCGTGGTCTCGCTTGTCAAGCAAATCGTCCATAGATATTTTGGAAACATCACATTATCCAAAATTAATGGCTTTTTTGTGAGGTTTTGTAGTAACCCTAATTTAAGAACTGGTAGAAGGAGCAAACTTGAGGATTTCATATCTCTTTCAAATCAAAAAATAAAATACAGTCTCGGGTCTTTCTTTTTAAATAGGAATGATATTTTGATATTTCAGGAGCAAATTTGAGTGTTATTTTAACTAGTCTTCTTTAAAGAACTATGTACCAAATTTAGTTGCCTAAGATTTGAAAAGGGTGTCTTGTGGTCAAAGAGCTATACTTTCAAGTCAAAAACATTTTAAAGGTAATAAATGAGCCATGTGTTATGATATAATGTTATATATGTTATGTATGTTATGATTTTATATTTTTTATGTTGAGAAAAGTTTTATCAACCTTTACTGATGATCGCCTTCAGCTGAAATGTCGAACTTTTTATAAATGATGATGAAGTTCTAACAATGAAGATCATTATCATGTTTAAAATTTAAATTAAAAATTCTACAACAACGTATCTCACACTAAATAATTTCTACGAGAGAAAAAAGTTTTTAAAATTTATCAAGAATATACAAAATATAGTATAAAATAAATAAATAAATAAATAATAAATAAATAAATAAACTTTCTTTTTCTTTTTTATCTTTAGTTTATTATTTATTTCATTTTGTACGTTATTAACTTTGTTACTATTTGTTTGTTCTACAGATTGATGAAGACAAACAACAGTATTTAAACCGTTGGCTGCCGGAAAAGCTCTCCCGTAATGTTCATGTTGTCATATCAACAATCGAAGGAACCACTAGCCATCAAACGATACGAGCGTTTAAAACATCACCGTTAGAAATTATATGCGGGCCGCTCGATAAGATATCAAGACAGGTGCGATATTCAACGACCGTATTATTTGTTTGTTTGTTTTGTGTGTTTACTTGGTTGTGTGTTTACTTTCTGTTTTTCATTATGGACGAATTTATTTATGTTGTGTTATCTCGCATTTTCCTTCAGGCAATTGTCGAAAACATTTTACGGACATACAATAAGAGACTGGACGAGGAGCAGATGACTGTATTGCTAGATAAGGTTGGTTCGAGCAATCCATTATGGTTGACTTTGGCATGTGAAGAGTTGAGGGTTTATGGTAAATTTGAAACGCTGATCAACAAAATTGAAGAACTGCCAGACGATCTGATTAGGTAAGTGTGACATTCCCCAGTGGGCAAAATCTTCAAAAAGTCTTTTATTGAAACAGCAGACGATATTGCTTGCCATTCCTATAGAAAATACTCCTCCTCGTAGACTTTTTGAAGATTTTGCGCACTGGGTCTTTGTGTAAAGCAAAAATAAGTACTAAAATATAATCTCTATAATGCGGACACAATTGGTGCATAAAATATTCACCTATGACAGGGTTGCCACTCGTCATGGACATCATGGAAATCAAGAAGAAGTTTTCACTGCAGGTTCATGTAGAAAAGCAGAACAGTTATTAGTGCAAACAAACATGTTTAGCAGAACAGTCAAACAAAAGAAAGTGTTGATTAAGCAATTCGATAGTGTTATTTCAAAATTGTAGCAAGATCTACGTAAAGAAAGTTGCACTTTTCCATCGGCCCACCGGTCAATGTAAAGGTTTTGCGAGCTTGACCTCTGCTATCGTTGAAGCAAAGAACTGGTTAGGAAAATACTACTTTAATGTTTTGCTGTTAATTTTCTTGAAATGTATATAAGTTATTGTTTCTGTTTGTGTAGTTTTTGTTCTTTCTTTTTCTTCATCCACATGTACTGGAGGAATTAAGTCAAGCGAAAAATTTATAGAGATTTTTATAAAATGTAATACAAAAGTCATAGAATTTTAATTTCCAATTAGAGTGGTCACCCTGTATGAGAATTTGACTGTAAATCCATCCATCCATCCATAGGGAATGTATCCGTCAGCCGGTCACTCATTTTTAGACTGCAAATCATCAGCCGGTCACTCATTTTTAGACTGCAAATCATCAGCCGGTCACTCATTTTTAGACTGCAAATCATCAGCCGGTCACTCATGTTTAGACTGCAAATCATCAGCCGGTCACTCATTTTTAGACTCCAAATCATCAGCTGGTTGAAAAGGAGTGACATTATCTAGATCCTCATCTCTCAAACAAAAGTTGGACAAATGACATTGCTTTAACACTTGATTCAAGTCAGCCAGTACATCAGTTGGTCGCTTATTTGTGATCCAGTAGCAGAGAATTTCAATATGATGATTGCCATTTAGAGCATCATGTAAAAATGATATTTTATCATATTTTAACTGGCACGGGTTTTTGATATTACCAAGCCTTCGACGCTTTCGTGACTACAGACATTACATTTTCCACTAGATTTAACCCAGCCGTTATTATGATTCAGTGAAATTGAAAAGTTTACACGAATGTACGGAAATGTCTGCTTTATAAAGCGTACCTATTGTAGAGATGCTGCAATTCTCCACTGATAAATGTTGATCGATTTTTTCTTGACCTTTGTTGTCTTCTGACCAGATAATCGGAATATTTGCTTGAATACTATATTATATGCTATACGCTTTATAAAGACAAACGACACTATATATTCATTTTCTATTTTTGTTTTTAGTTTAGAGGAAGTTGTTTTCGAAAGATTTGAAGGTGAAACCGGTGGTGAACTGATGAAAGCTTGTGTGTGTATGTTAGAGGTTTCCCGTCATGGTTTGTTGGAAACTGAGCTGCTCGCATTACTTGGTGAAGAGAAAAATTTAAAAGTACCAGCATATACAGGTGAAGATGGAACTGAATTGTTGAAGACAACTGAAGTCAGTAAAGAATCGAATGATAACATCGAAGAGACAAAACAGAACATTTCGAAACTTGTTCAAGAAACTTACGTTAAAGACGAAAAGGAAAGTGAAGGGCATGATGAGAAGAAAAAGAACGAAATTAAATGTAAGCTCAATCAACAAACAAACAATAACAACAACAAACAACAAATCTACCCTATTTCCCCATTTTTAAAAAACTACTGTCCACGAACTTCAAGTCCATTTCTTTTTCGATTTTTGTCTAAATCGGGGAATCCTTTTAAACCACGGGCTTAAATGTGGGTCCCTTTTTGAAATTTCAAAAATGCTTCGGCATTAAAAACCCAATAGGCTTAAAAACGGGGGAATATGGGATATGACTACGTGATATAGTAATATGCGGTGTGTAAACAATCCTGGATTTCTTTATTTTCTTCAATTTTAGTCAAACGACCTAAAGGTAAAATGGTGAACTTCTTACCAGCTCGTGATTGGGCTGTTATATACAGAAACTTAAAACCGTTGCTGCGACCATGTGGTGATCTTGGTGAAGGACGATTAGATTTCTACCATCGATCTCTTAGTAAAGCTGTTAGAAGAAGGTTCGTACAGTACATGTCGAACGAATCTTCGCTTTTTGGTGGAGGATAATACACCTTTCCCGAGTTTCCGTTTAATCCCCGTGTTTTCACCCAGTCAGTACATCCAACCTCGTTTTTATGAAATTTATTGTTTCAGTAATGTTTTAACTTTATTATTCAGTAATTATCTAAAACTCTCATGAGAATGATTAGATGCAATTTTGGCATCTAAAACGAGGCCGGATGTACTTACTAGACAAAAACACGGCGTTTAAACAGAAATTCGGGAAAGGTATGTTAGCGTTCATAAGAGTGGATCTTTAGAAGTTTAACAGTCTTTTGTTTATTTCGCGAAATTTCATCAAAATTCCATTGAAAACATCATGACTTCATGTAACATGCAATCAATTCTTTACACGAAAATGTGTTGTAGTGTACTGTAGATACAAATTTCTGTTAATGGTTAATGAATGAATGTTTAGATTTTCTGTAGATAGAGAGGCGTTATGTAAGCTTACTTCGTTATTATCGCAGTTTTACGACGCCTCTAATTTTACGCCAGGCTTTTTTACGCCGATCTTTATTCCGGTCAAATTTTCAAGGAATAACATCTAACGCCAGGCTTTTTTTTAATGTTGCGTCATTTAAATTAACGCCATTAAGGGCCGACGTAAACTGGGCCGTTTGAAGGATGGGTTGTTATAGAGATTATTGGAAAATGAATTGAACACCTCCGCAGAGATCATTAAATGAAACGAAAGCTCATAATCATAACAGATTCTTTTATTTGTTTACAGATACTTCAGCGGAGAAGATGCTTTAAAACAACACAAATATAATTTCTGGCACGGAGTTCTAGCAGATTATTTTGAAGGTGTGGACGACATGGATAGAAAAGCAGAGGTTTGTGTGTAAAAGTCAAGCAGAGGCGTAGCTAGTCAAACCTTGTGGAGGAGAGTTTAGTCATTCAAAGTACAAAAGGAAAACGTGCAAGTAACCTAATCGACACTTAAGACTGAAAAGAATTATCAAAACGTTGGACTCCTCCACTTTTTTTGACTGACCCTGAATACGCCTTTGGTTAAGGCTCTTCCTACATTCAGCATGTTTCAATCTGTACGAGTATGGAATGTTTTGTTCTTGTGTAGGAACTACCTTACCATTTGGAACAACTCTTAGATAATAATCGATTGATTCGTTGTTTAATGGATTGGGAAGTTTTCAACAGAATGTATTCAGAAGAATTTAGCATTGACCTCCTGCATTCATGGAGACAGGTGCGAGCTTTTGAATGATTTTGTTACTTGTGTATTGATGATATAAATGATATAGATAGTGTTCGAGTCGCAGTCATGTCGCATTTCGATACTTCACTCCAATGCGTTTTAAAATCATTGTATCAGCCCATTTGGAGCCATCGACTGACTGCACACTGGCCTTTGTGCAAGTTAGAGCATTGAAGTACGTATCTCTGGCAATTTGCAAGGCAACGGGTGAAACAACTGATACGAATGAAAGCCAAGGACTCAAAATTTACAAAAGTTACTCAAGTGATACAAAGCCTCATGTTGATCGAATAAAATCACCGGTCGCTCCTTTCATAAACTCATATATGGAAGTTTCGATAATTCAAAAACGCACTGATGTAAAATGTGTAAAACATTTCCAATCAAACTCTATGACATCTCGTCAATTTTACCTTTTTTAACCAAACAAAATTAAGGTACTTTCCTGCTAAAGAATGACAGCTTTCAAGTTAATTCTTTAACATTTCTTGGTTTCCATGGGTTACATAAGTTCAACTGTATTGTTACGTCATTTAATTTTCATTCATTTTGGTTTGTCACATTCATATCTTCTTTCATCTTAGTGTGGTGGTTATGGCATAGCATCAGCTGTTTACAGGGAACAACTTACAATTTTAAGAAACTCTAACATGCCACTCATCGAATATGTAGAGATTGTGGAAAAGGTTTACGGTTTTCTGTAAGTTTCAGTTCTTTTTCGAAACAATACTTTTGTTTTTTGGGCAGAAAGCCGAAAATATATTGTCTTAAGTGATTGAAAGTCCCATTCAGATGCAAATTAAAAACTTCTTTGTCACGTCACGTGACCGGTAGGAGCCTTTATATATATTTCGTACTTAAATATAAAATATGATACAATATATTTTCCTGAATTTCCTTCTAGGAGCTATTTCAAATGCGTTTTCAATATATTTTTTTGCGGCTATACTTGTGTGTCGATAGGCTTTGAAAGTGGTTTCAGGGCATAGTAATATCAATATTCCATATGATAATTTATAGAATACAAGCAGGTCAGTATGCTGAGGCGTTAGAATTAATGGGACAGCGCCTTCAGGACGAGTTTCAACTAGGCGAACGCCCGGATGAAATGGCGGATGTTTATCAAAACATGGCTTTATGTAAAAGCGAAATAGACAAAGCCCAACAATATTTGAATGATGATCAATTGGACGATAACAAATTGATTGTGGAGTATGGCCGAAAGTGTTTGAAGTATCGAGCCCAATTATCAGGAACTGAAAACGAAGTAAGACCCTCCTCCCTTCTCCCTCCACCTTTGTATTACTTACTAGGCAATACTGGAAGGGAGGGAGTAGTGCTACAAATCACAAATTTCTTTTACCATACATCTACAATTTCCATCTGAAATCTCGATTAAAAAATCCTGAAGAGAGGCGGAAAGTTTTGGTTTGCGATCTTTATATCAAGAGTTCGTTTAATGGAAACATTTTTAGATCTTTAGAGGGTTTCTTGGGGTAGGGGAAATTTGTTTAACGAGTGTTCGTAATATCGAGATTTGACATCATGTTTATTATCTTAGTATCGCTGTGCGTTAGCTAATATCCTGATTGCGCATCATCTGAGTAACGTTGCAGATATTACGTATCAAGATAAACCCCGTCAGCAGGCCTCTGAAGCCATTGAAGCTGCTATTAAAGTGTTTACAAAGGTGAGACTTTTATAAATATCCACGCCATTGTTTTGATCTGATGGCACGTTTTTCAAATTCCAATGTCGTCTTTGTTTTTTCTTTACAGTTGAATGATATTGGTCATATAGGAGAATGCAAAATGACACAAGCTATAATCGACTTCCAACAGCCGTTTGCTACTCGTGAGAAGGTGGGTTGGTTTCGCCTGTTCTTACGAGAAACAAGACTTTCGCGAGTCGGAAAAATTGCGAAATTTAGAGAATTTAGAGAAAATGGACCTCTATGATTCGCAACATTTTGTTCTAGTATTTTGTCTTTTCCGTCTGAAAATCTATAAAACAAACTATATAAAAGGTATTTGGGGAACCTTTTTCAATCTCACTTAAGAAATTACGAGGATAAAGAAGTCTATTTTATCAAAACTGTAGCCAAAAAACGCGAAAGTTTCTTCCTTGAAAGTGACATCTATTTTGTCTATTGTCTATTTGGTCTACATGTCTATTGTCACACCGTCAACAAGACCATCCAATTGTAGACTTGGAAAATTTCCAAATATCACGGCAAGGTTTTAAAAACAATAGATACAAGAGGAAAATTTCCGAAGCACTTTACATACGCGAATTGAAACCATCACTTAATGCTCAAGAGAAGTCCGTGCCATTGAAACTTTTAAATTAGTAACGTGCTAATGTGTTTCATTATCATATCGGATTCAAAGGTTTCTATGGTTACGAAGTTATGTATATACCATCATTACGCATCCACTCTTTTAAATTTTAACGTTTTTATCTTTGTAATAAATTCACTCTGATGATGGCTTTTGGAATGTGAGGTCGAATATATAGGTTTTAAACAACCAGAAGCTTCTTATTATCCTTTTTCTCATTAAAGCCCTCTATTTTCCTTTGAATGCTGACTCTGTTTTTTTTTATAGCTTTTGCTCGAATCACTACAGCTTTGTTTGAAAGGTTACGGAGAAAAACACTTACTCACCACCAGAATTTTACTAAACACTGGTATCGCTTATGAGATGGCAAGGCAGACCACGGTCGCTTTCGACTATTTTTGTAGACTGAAAGACACGTGTATGGCGGTAAGACATGTTTTCGTGTAACCCCAACACAAAACATTTGAGTAAATTTCATCTTTTAGTCGAAATATCTTTTGTTTTTTCGTTAGGTGTTTGGTCCTAGCCACCCAAAGACTGTTCGAGCCATTAACACATTGAAAGAACCGAGATATAAACGAATGGCCGAACAAAAATCGCGAACCGTACCGGAGACAGCGTAAACTCCTTCTTTTAAAGACTTTTAATGGGACAACGTGAAAACCCGTATAATGTCAGGATTATCAACAGCACTCTGTCAAAGAAGAAGCTTATACAAAGATTGTGCGCTCTAAACACTCACTTATATTCAATTTTTGTAATGCAAATGTAAACTTTTTTATTTTCTGGTATTGGGACGGGAGCTCATATTACTATGTTTGGCAAGTGATGCGGCATGATATTCTTGTTCATTTCTGTATTTTATAGTGTATCTACCTATTTCTAACCAACTCAATTTTGTGGTGTAAACTTGTGGAGATGTTTAAATTTGTATGGGACAGTAAGGGTAAGGGTCCGATAATGCCTCGTTATTTCAAACGATTTTAAGATGGTTTTAGCCAAGCTGTTAGCCGTTGGAAATCGGTAGATGTGTACACTCTGAGTAATCCTTTTTTGCATCCCTTATGTACAATATTACTTTATGCACAGTATTCTCTATCAACAATACTTTATGTGCCGTTTACTTTATAAACAGTATACTTTTTGGATGAGGAAAGAAGTTTCAGAGAGAAAGCCTCAAAATGAAATCGACGATCATGCCATATTGTGTATAATTGAAGTATTTATTTATTTATTCAATGAAACGAAGAAAGAAAATTTCATAATTTTCTCGTTTTTGTAGGAAAATGTAAGCCAAGAAAATCGAAAAATAGTCAGAAATGTTGTTGTTTTGCCGAAAAGTAGGGGGGGGGGCGCGAGTTTGAGTAGAGGCGCTTCTTTAAAAATAAATAAATAAATGAATGAATATATCTGGGTTTAGTGAGATTCTTATAAAAACAGAGAGGCGGTTCCCTTCTTCTGATATTGCCTTAAGCCGCCCGAGACCTGTGAAATACTGGCTTGGTGACCAGCGGGCGTCAGTCTACCACATCAGTAAGATGGTGATTTCAATAAGGATATATCCGTACAGGGTTCGCATGAACCTGGAAA
Source organism: Turritopsis rubra (assembly GCA_039566895.2). Taxonomy (NCBI): domain Eukaryota; kingdom Metazoa; phylum Cnidaria; class Hydrozoa; order Anthoathecata; family Oceaniidae; genus Turritopsis; species Turritopsis rubra. The sequence goes on from CM077622.1 coordinate 4,446,114, forward strand.
GATTATTCAGGAAAACTCAGGGAAGATTTTGATAAATCATGCCAACTCAGGGAAAAATCAGAGAATTTTTTCTCCTCTTCAGAATTTTTGCATACAGTTTAAAGCGTATGGTTGATGGCTGGTACCATGAGTTATATATGCTTGGCAAAATACTTGGTGTTAATTGGATTTTATTTGGAGAAATTTGAGTGGTCACACGCATAAAATAACATTCATTGAAATCAGGCTAAATATATAATCACTTCACATAGGTCTCAAGGGAAAGTGTGTCATTTCGAGTGTGTATTTGGGGACAATTGAGGAAACACTTAGGTAATTTTATTTTGACAATCTTGTAAGAACCCTGCCGAAGTGCAGTAGATGCTCGATTTCGTGCTTTTTGTCTATTGGTTTGAATGGAAGCTGATATTTATAACGGTTTATACGATGATAATCTGGGCTTACTTTTGATATATATCGCGAACTAGTTTTTCGCATTTTCTCAGTTTCTCAGTTCTTGTACCTGATCTAAACGAAGGATTTTTAATTCCATCATTTCAACTGGTAGTTTGGTTAACCAATTGTTGCCGCGGTCCCTGGGGCTGTCACTAAGGGGATGAAAATTTTCTGAATTTCAAAGACTCTATCGCCGGAAAATCCCCCTTTTAGTCCCGGCGCTGTATCTTTATTTATTTTGATTATTAATGTTTACCCAGGATAACCTCATCAGTTCTGATGAAACTGTTATCAATAGGGGTCCTGTGCGTACGAGCTCTTAGAGCATTTAAAGCCCCCATTTGTGCTACGGAAGCCGGAAGGTATGCTTCAACCAGACAACCGCTTTAGATAACAATCCTGCTTTCAAGCTGAGTGCTGAGTTTTAAGTTATAGTCGCTGGCATAAATCTGCCAAGATTTGAACCCTGACCTCCTGCACTGCAGGCGAGCACTCTACCAGTGTATTGTTAATAGTTCCTGGTGAACATTTGCCTCTCCTTTGTCCAGTTGCATTTAGTTTTCTCTCGATAAGGGACTGAATGAAAGAGACTTTTGCAATCTTTTCTTTTCTGATGGTAGTTCACGTGGTCCGTTACAACATAGCAGGAAACATCACGGCAATGTAATTATTTTTTCCATGAGGCATGATGAGGAAATGCCTGAAAATTTCTGACAAGTTGATTGTGTGGCTGTTGCTTCTCCTTTTGGCCCAAGCCTTGCTAATATGTTCTTGTCATATTATGAGGAGAAAGGGGTAAGTGAATGTGCACAAGGGTTTATACCTTTGTACTATAGAAACGTCATGTTGGATGCTTTATTAGATTTCTATCACGACGGTCCATGAGTTTTTTTACTGTTCAAACACGGACTTGGAAATTATGCCAATTTTATCGATATTGGCACCTCGTTTGATGAGTCATTACCGTGAAAGAAAATATTATGTCAAAACGGATATTTTGTCTCTCTTAACTAGCTTTTATATCTTTAATACGTTCACGACCAAAATACGAATGTACTCGTAGCGATTGGCTTGTTTTGACATGTAGAGTGGGATCTCAGTTTCAGAAATTCGGAATGAATACATGGTATGTTAAAATAAGATGCTACGCGCGGAAACTGAATAAAGGACATGTAAAATCTTTGTTGTTTTAGTTACCAATGCTTCTGTAAAGTAAACCTTGGGAATGGGACGATTTGTTCTGTTCTTTTATCAATATTTTGTACGTCATACTACTATTTTGCAAATTAAATTTCTCTTCTTCAAATTAAACATATTGATTGTAAAATTCTCAGTTGAGAAAATGTCTATTTCTGTATCTATTTTTGTGTAAAACATTCATTCTAGCAAAATCTCGATATATCGAACCGTGAACCGTGAAGTGATAAATATCAGTTTGTTATATCGAGAGTTCGTTAGATTGAGAGGTTTTAAGAAGATTTGTTAAGGGAGTCGAGTTCGTTTTATCGGGGATCGTGATGGTAGATTTCACTGTAAATGTTTGAGCATGTTTAATGAGGAATTGATAGCGATTCAGTGAATGAAATCACTTGGAGGCGGAGATCTGAGAATTCACGGTCTGTAAAATACCCAAGACCTTCAATCTTAACAACCATAATCAAAACTACGTAAAACATTTTCGACCATTGCTTTTAAAGAAGGTCCATTTTCTGATAAATGTCATTGAAAAGTTTCGTTTCATTTTACAATCTGCAGATCTGCAAATTCGAAAAAGAGTATGGTTTGTGAATTGTACATACTCATTGATTTTTGGAATGGAATGTTTCCGAGAATGTTAGCAAATACAAACGGATTTAACGCAGTGATTGAATGCTGTTTTGGTTATAACACTTCTAAAAATCGTAGTTGAAGTTTCCAACTACGATTTTTTGGAAAGCACCCTTACCCTCCCAACTATGTAAGACAAATTACATTCCTATGGAAATTTATGATTTCGAACTCGAACAGTGGTCAAATTTCAATATTTCAGAAGTCCTTGTCTTGTGTACTCTGCATGCATTCTTTGACACTTAAGGTTACTGTAAAAAGTCAAGCTTGATTACCTTTAACCTTTTAAATGCAATAATTACTTTTTTGAAATAAGTTCTTATTTCCTGGAAAATGGCTATAATGCATAAAATTTCCTCTTTTTTTCTATGCGAGACCTAGCAAAAATTTCCACTCTGCGAGTTGATCTGTCAATCTGAATAATAAGCGAAGCTGATTAATTATTCATAACACAAACATCCTCATAAAGAAATAAAGAAACAACATAACAATAAATTACCTGAAAAGAAACATCCATTGTTTTTACTCACAATAAATGAGATCATTTCTATGACAACAAATGCTTCAAACATCTGTTATCTTCTGATTTTTTAAAGGCCGTTTTCTATATTATAAAATTTTGATTTTTCAGCGAGATACTCTCCGGAAAAAAGTGTCCTGTGACACAAATCGTCATGGTGCTTTTTAATTTATGAAATTCGAACTGAAATGTTTATAAAATTTGATTGACATAAAACAATAAAATTCGCAGACACAGTTTTTAAATACAAGAGGAACATTATGCAATATTTTTGAAAATGTAAATATTAACTGTTGTGTCACAGGACACTTTTTAACAAGTACGGGGTAATTTTACTTTTGAGGTCAGATTTCTAAAAACACAAACTTTTTGGAAATTTTAAATTAACCCATCATTTAGAGCAGGCTTAGAGATGTTAAAAAATTTATACTTTAATTACATAATTATTTTTAGTTTTGAAAATATTAAGCATCAAAGAAAAAGTGCGCTGACTCTTTTGTCCAAAATGATATTTCGAAATATGATAAAACTCAAAAAGTTGAATGATAGAAGAATAAAGTTACAATATTCACTTGAGTTACACACATCAACAAAATACTATCTCATTACATCATAATTATGCGAAATCGAAATATCTCCCCATAGAAACAGAATTTCCAAAAACTACAAAAAGACTCGTTAAAAAACTTTGTGAGTTCTATCATTCCTCAAAATATCATTTTGGACGCAGGAATCCCATTAAAACACACACAGCAAAAAGGTTATGCCATTCTTCCTGTTTATTTGTGACACTTATCTGTAAACCATCGTCAACAACCAACTTCCCCTTTATTATAGCACACACCACATATCATCATCACACACCACATATCATCATCACACACCACATATCATCATCATCATTTATATGATCAACACGATCTTTCTTTTCTCGAGTGCCGATTTCAAAAAGATCAACATTTCTTCGAGGACAAAATGTTCTTATGATTACATTAAGGTAAATAAACGAATAGAAGTATAATCTATATACTAATAGCGACTGTGCATCCACTTTTTAGTTTGGTCAGTGTGAATAAAAGGACTGGGAACGAAATGTTCGTATGGACTGTGATATAGTGACATTTTAGGTCGTGCGTAACTGAGTTGTCGAGATATAGGCGATATTAGTATTATAGGAGTAGCGCGACGTCAGTGGGCACATTGCATTGCACCCTAAATGGAACGCGATTTTTAGGGTCAAATATCTCGATAACCAATGGGAATAACTGACGTCACTTTGGGCGTGCGATATTGGCGATGGGGTGTCGAAAAATTTGGGTCTGAAACTTTTTGGGGACGGGTGTGACGTCATCATAATCTTTGATCGACTATATCTCCGTAACGGTAAGTCGTACACAGACGATCCCATACATTTTCTTGATCAGGTTTTCGAGCTCTACAACATAGTTATACCTATTCTTTTGGATTGTGTGATTTTATTTTTTATCATCCCTATAATTTGAAAGAACACGGGTGAAGGTTGGGGTATAACTCATGTAACTCATTGGGGACGGGTGTGACGTCATCTAAAAGTGAACCGGTAAAATATTTTTACCCGGGATACTAGTCTATATACTAATAGCGACTGTGCATAACAAATTTAGTTTGGTCAGTGTGAATAAAAGGACTGGGAACGAAATGTTCCTATGGACTGTGATATAGTGACATTTTAGGTCGTGCGTAACTGAGTTGTCGAGATATAGGCGATATTAGTATTATAGGAGTAGCGCGACGTCAGTGGGCACATTGCAGTGCCCCCTAAATAGAACGCGATTTTCAGGGGCAAATATCTCGATAACCAATGGGAATAACTGACGTCACTTTGGGCGCGCGATAATGGCGATGGGGTGTCGAATAATTTGGGTCTAAAACTTTTTAGGGACGGGTGTGACGTCATCAGAATCTTTGATCGACGATATCTCCGTAACGGTAAGTCGTGCACAGGCGATCCCATACATTTTCTTGATCAGCTTTTCGAGCTCTACAACTCAGTGATACTTATTCTTTTGGATTGTGTGATTTTATTTTTTATCATCCCTATAATTTGAAAGAACACGGGTGAAGATCGGGGTGTAACTCATGTAACTCATTGGGGACGGGTGTGACGTCATCTAAAAGTGAACCGGTAAAATGTTTTTACCCGGGATACTAGTCTATATACTAATAGCGACTGTGCATCCACTTTTTAGTTCGGTCAGTGTGAATAAAAGGACTGGGAACGAAATGTTCGTATGGAAAATGTTATAATTGACATTTTAGGTCGTGCGTAACTGAGTTGTCGAGATATAGGCGATATTAGTATTATAGGAGTAGCGCGACGTCAGTGGGCACATTGCATTGCACCCTAAATAGAACGCGATATTTAAGGGCAAATATCTCGAGAACCAATGGGAATAACTGACGTCACTTTGGACGCGCAATATTGGCGATGGGGTGTCGAAAAAATTTGGGTCTAAAACTTTTTGGGGACGGGTGTGACGTCTTAAAATCTTTGATCGACGATATCTCAGTAACGGCACGTCGTACACAGGCAATCCCATACATTTTTTTTATCATGTTTTCGAGCTCTACAACTTAGTGATACCTATTCTTTTGAATTGCGTGATTTTATTTTTCGTCATCCCTATAATTTGAAAGAACACGGGTGAAGATGGGGGTGTAACACATCTAACTCATTGGGGACGGGTGTGACGTCATCTAAAAGTGAACCGGTAAAATGTTTTTACCCGGGATACTAGACTATATATTAATATTAGTTAAAAGTTGTGAAAATAACTGTAAAAGAGTGGTGTGTCATACAAATAGACAAGGAGGTATGATTTTAGTTTTGCTTCAGTTTTATAATTAAAGATTGTCTTTATTGATAAAGAAAAATATGTTTATTCCTGAAGAACCACAAAAGATTTTCATGTACAGATTTATGTTATATGAAGTCATTATTAAAAATCTTTTGTAATTCATGCAGTTTCTTTGACATGCGATTAAATTGGACATGAAGATAACCCTTTCGACCTTCGTGAAAGCTAATTAACTTATGCGAACACGGAAAGTTTCTTCGGGTTGTACTGTAGATTGCAACTTAATGGGAATTGCATCGATAAAAACGTTTTACCCGGGCAGCTCATGGGGAAAGTGAACCGGTAAAATGTTTTTACCCGGGATACTAGTCTATATACTAATAGCGAGTGTGCATACCACTTTTATTTTAGAGAGTGATACATTTAGAAAAATTTCACGGTGATTTTCTCACGAGGGGCGCGTAAAACCACGCTGCTGCGAGAAGCGTTTTTTTTTTCAATATTAGTATAATAGTAGTAGCAAATGACGCGACGTGAATTTTTTGGCACGGGTAACATTGCATTGCATCCTCAATGGAACGCGACGTTTAGGGTCAAATATCTCGAGAACCGATGGGGATAACTGACGTTTTTGGGGTCCGCAATATTGGGCGATGGAGTGACCAAAAAAAAACTGGGTCTAAAACTTTTTTGGGGACGGGTGTGACGTCATCAAAATCTTTGATCGGCGATATCTCAGTAACGGCACGCCGTACGCAGACGATCCCATACATTTACTTGATCAACTTTTCGAGCTCTACAACTAAGTGATACTTATTCTTTGCAATTCTATGATTTTATTTTTCGTCACCTCTATATTTTGAAAGAGGAGAGCACGGGTTGGGTGAACTGAATGGGGAAAGTGAACCGGTAAAATGTTTTTACCCGGGATACTAGTCTATATACTAATAGCGAGTTGTGCATACCACTTTTATTTTAGAGAGTGATACATTTAGAAAAATTTCACGGTCATTTTCTCACGAGGGGCGCGTAAAACCACGCTGCTGCGAGAAGCGTTTTTTTTTTCAGTATTGGTATATTAGTAGTAGCTAATGACGCGACATGAATTTTTTGGCACGGGGGACATTGCATTGCACCCCCAATGGAACGCAACGTTTAGGGGTAAATATCTCGAGAACCGACGTGGATAACTGACGTTTTTGGGATCCGCGATATTGGGCGATGGGGTGACGAAAAATTTGGGTCTTAAACTTTTTGGGGACGGGTATGACGTCATCAAAATCTTTGATCGGCGATATCTCAGTAACGGCACGTCGTACACAGTCGATCCCATACATTTTTTTGATCAGCATTTCGAGCTCTATAGCGTGGTACTACTTATCCTTTTGGATTGTGTGATTTTATTTTGGGTCACCCCTATATTGATAGAAAAATCACGGGATGGCGGTAACTCATGGGGAAAGTGAACCGTAAAATATTTTTACCCGGGATACTAGTCTATATACTAATAGCGAGTTGTGCATACCACTTTTATTTTAGAGAGTGATACATTTAGAAAAATTTAACGGTCATTTTCTCACGAGGGGCGCGTAAAACCACGCTGCTGCGAGAAGCGTTTTTTCAGTATTTTCATTTGCGTATTAGTAATGGTCCAACTCCATCTTACGGGTTTTTTCATGTCGAAGGGTGTTGTAGGGTAATTAAGACAACAAAAAGTCTCCACGGAGGAGGATGCAATGCAATGGTTTTTCGTTTGAAATATTCTCAACGATCATTTTTGTTGGTGAAAAAGAAGAGAGAAGAAGCGTTTTTTGTTGTTTGTTTTGTTTTTGTTGTTTGTTTCGTTTGTTTTTATTTCACAAGCGAAGAATAGTATTGTTATGAAAGAAAGTATTAGTATGTTTACTACCAGTCGTATGATGCAGAAAAGAAACGAGGGTTTTTAAAATGTAAACAAATCTGATTTTGTTTTCGTAAAGATTCGCGAGACGAACGAAGAAATGAAACGAAGGATATTGTTTTAATATTAAATGCAAATTAACGAGTGGAAGAAAAAATGTATGGTTTATAAAAGCAGAAACGTGTACTGTACTGGAAACTGAAGAACATCTTACTTATTTATATGTTACAGTTATTGAATGGTTGCACAAAAGAAGTTGTCAAAAGCAAATGGTTTTTAATTTATTTCTTTTTCTTGGAACTGATGATTTCGTAAAGATGGAATTAACGAGTGGAACCTATGTCGCTGTTTTTGGTAGTAAACGTGTGCTGGAAAGCGAAGAAACTGTTAATGGAATTGGAGAGGATTGCTAACGAAGTGGCATCCAATTTTTTACTTAAAAATGGTTGCACCGTTGCGATTGGTTTAATGTCGGCCATGTGGGATCCTCAACATTATCAACATGTTTTGGAAGAGCAAAACTATTATTTCTGAGGGGTTTCGTTGCATGTGAAGCAGTAAATGGTTTTGTGTTACACTGAGATATTATTGCTGATGTTGTTGTTGTTATATTTCAAGCGAATTTTTGTGGCTGTTTTCAAGAAAGTTAAAGCTCTAATGATGATTGAATATCTAACACCCCCTCTACCCCTACACCCCACACCGCAAGCTAAAATTATATGTTTTCATACTGTACTAAACACATCCTAGGGTTATTTCATCTTTTCTTTTATTTAAGCTATGTTTTTATTGCTATTATATAATTTTGTTTGTTTCGTTAGTGGGGAAGGTGTAGTAGGAGGGAGACCACTGAATGTCTTTACATTTTAATCTTCACTATGATCACATCTACTTATTCTATGATGGTTCTATGTATTCCTGTATCTATGTCATATATTTATTAATTGAGAACTGTTTGTTGTTTTTTATTGTGTTTTGTTTTATATATTCTGTCAGTGGGAGGGGAGGGAGAGTGGTGTGCACAATGTGTGATTTCAGTATAAGTTACTGTTTTGCTGCATGATGTGCCTACTGTTTATTGTTTTTGGCTTGGCGTATGTCGTTTAGGAATCCTCGATTTTTATGCCATGGTGCTTATATCTTGGTTCTATAGTAGAAATGTCAGTGCACATGATATTTATTTATTCGGTGCTTTTACAATCTAAAAGAATATGTTCTCTAATATTTTTTCTGTTTCTGATGATCAGGTTCTTGCTTCTGTCCTAAATGATTTCTTTGTTTTTAGATAAGAAAATTTAGTATAAATAAAGATTATGACGAGAAGAATGAATGTGCCAATCATGGTTTTACATCATATGGTACATGCAATTGGTAAATCATTTAATGAATTCATGGTGGAAAGACCCTTCGGTTGAATCCTGAGCCGGTGTAATTTTTTTATGATTCACATTTGATTCAGGTATCTCGGACAAAGACATAATTTTACGGTTTCACTCAATAGTTGGAAAATACATTAAAAACATTTTTAAGGGTGCATTCTTTCTTATCATGATTCTCAGAATGATCACATCTACCTATTCTATGATGATTCTCTAAGTGATTCCTGTATCTATATCATATCTCTAATAATTTAGTACTGTTTTTTTTTTTTTTTGTTTGTTTGTTTTATTTGGTCAATGGGTGGGGCGGGAGAGTGTGCAATATGTGATTTCTTTCAAAGTTGAACTTTTAGTGCATCATGTACATTTTAGGGGAACATACTGATTATTGTTACTGACTTTATATATGTCATTTTGGAATCTGCAGCGTGAATTTAAGCCATGGTTCTTATCTTGATCGTATAGTGAGAAAGTTTCGGCACATGATATTTATTTATCAGTGCTATTTTACATTCTGAAACCATTTGTTCTGTTTCTGATGATCATGTACTTGCTTCTGGTAAATCCGATTTCTTTCTTTTAATATTAGAAAATTTCGTATAAATAAAAATAATGACGAAGAAGAATGAATGTGCCAATCATGGTTTTACATCATATGGTACAAGCGATTGGGATAAATCATTTAATGAATTCATTAAAACAATATATTATTGCCATATTTATGTTGAAACTTTGGAGTGAGATGGTGTGGTTTCAATGATGATTGATTATCCCTGTCCTCTACCCCTATATACTAATAGCGAGTTGTGCATCTACTTTTTAGTTTGGTAAGTGTGAATAAAAGGACTGGGAACGAAATGTTCGTATGGACTGTGATATAGTGACATTTTAGGTCGTGCGTAACTGAGTTGTGACTTTAATGGCGATTAATATTATAGGAGTAGCTCGACGTCAGTGGGCACATTGCATTGCACCCTAAATAGAACGCGATTTTTAGGGTCAAATATCTCGAGAACCAATGGGAATAACTGACGTCACTTTGGGCATGCGATATTGGCGATGGGGTGTCGAAAAAATTTGGGTCTAAACATTTTTAGGGACGGGTGTGACGTCATCAGAATCTTTGATCGACGATATCTCCGTAACGGTAAGTCGTACACAGGCGATCCAATACATTTTCTTGATCAGGTTTTCGAGCCTAACAACATAGTGATACTTATTTTTTTGGATTGTGTGATTTTATTTTTCGTCATATACTATATATTGAAAGAGGAAGAAAAGTGAACCGGTAAAATGTTTTTACCCGGGATACTAGTCTATATACTAATAGCGACTGTGCATAACAAATTTAGTTTGGTCAGTGTGAATAAAAGGACTGGGAACGAAATGTTCGTATGGAAAATGTTATAATTAAATTTTAGATCGTGCGTAACTGAGTTGTCGAGATATGGGCGATATTAGTATTATAGGAGTAGCGCGACGTCAGTGGGTACATTCCATTGCACCCTAAATAGAGCGCGATATTTAAGGGCAAAGATCTCGAGAACCAATGGGAATAACTGACGTCACTTTGGGGGCGCGATATTGGCGATGGAGTGTCAAAAGATTTGGGTCTAAAACTTTTTGGGAACGGGTGTGACGTCATCAGAATCTTTGATCGGCGATATCTCCGTAACGGTAAGTCGTACGCAGACGATCCCATACATTTTTTTGATCAGGTTTTCGAGCTCTACAACTTAGTGATACTTGTTCTCAGCAATTATGTGATCTTACTTTTCGTCACCCATATGCTTTGAAAGAACACCGGTGAAGATGGGGGTGTAACTCATGTAACTTATTGGGGACGGGCGTGACGTCATCTAAAAATGAACCGGTAAAATGTTTTTACCCGGGATACAAGTCTATATACTAATAGCGAGTTGTGCATAACAAATTTAGTTGGGTCAGTGTGAATAAAAGGACTGGGAACGAAATGTTCTTATGGAAAATGTTATAATTAAATTTTAGATCGTGCGTAAATGAGTTGTCGAGATGTAAGCGATATTAGTATTATAGGAGTAGCGCGACGTCAGTGGGCACATTGCAGTGCCCCCTAAATAGAACGCGATTTTCATGGGCAAATATCTCGAGAACCAATGGGAATAACTGACGTCACTTTGGGCGCGCGATATTGGCGATGGGGTGTCGAAAAATTTGGGTCTAAATCTTTTTGGGGACGAGTGTGACGTCATCAGAATCTTTGATCGACGATATCTCCGTAACGGCACGTCGTACACAGACGATCCCATACATTTTTTTGATCAGCTTTGGGAGCTTTACAACTTAGTGATACTTAACCTTTTGGATTGTGTGATTTTATTTTTCGTCATATACTATATATTGAAAGAGGAAGAGCACAGGATGGTGTGAACTCATGGGGAAAGTGAACCGGTAAAATGTTTTTACCCGGGATACTAGTCTTCTTATACTAATACTAAATCTTGCTTTTTTCTTACCTAACTTTGAAAGAAAGAACTTTAGGAAAATTTTCTCGGGTAGTTCGTCAATGGATGTTTATTGCTTCCGTATTAGTATAGGAGGGAATCTCCCATTAGGGGAATCTCTAGCTCCATCTTACGGGTTTTTATTACTTCATGGAGTGTTGTGCCTAAAGGAAGACATCATAAAGCCACTCAGAGGAGAACGCAATGCAATGTTTTTTTTGGGTTCGAAAGTTCATCAAATTTTCTCAACGTTCATTTCTTATTGAGAATGAAGATGCTGTGTGTATATTTTTTTGTTTTTGTTTTAATTTATTTATTCAACGCTTTAAGTTCAGTAATAAAGAATAACCACATTGATAAGTATCAGTAACTATTCTATCCGACGAGATAGTCGATGTAGACCTGTTATGTTTTATCAGTTTATCATTTTCTACCGATGTCTATTTTTTTAATGTATTTGAACGTAGCTTTTTCGTATCAGTTAGTTTTGACTACTATACCGAAATGTGTAGCTAGCAGTTTATTTGGTATTTCATTGTAGTATGTGGATTGTTATTATTAAGGTAAACGAAGGTAGCAAGATCATTATCATATTGTTTTGATAGTATTTGAATGATACCTTTTTTAGATTATAAAATTGAATAGTATACATGATCGTAATGCAAGAAGAGAGTGATTACATACATATTTACATGGTTTTTGTATCATGATCCACAAATCGAGTTTTGGGTTTTGACATTTCCACAATTCATAGTAGAATAAAGAATTGAAAGATAAAAACGTCTGAGAAGGTATTGTTTTTGTTAGCTTTAGTTAATAGGGAAATTTGAAGGTATTTTCTTATATATCAGACGTTTTATCGTGGTTAGGTAGGAGTATCCATTGGTTAGATGGTATACGTTGTATTGTCTCTTTTCTAAATCTTTTAGTTCAACTGTAGCCTTTTTGTATAGCCTTTTTGTATATACACAGACTTATCATGGCAGTATTGCGTGTAAAAATCAATTTATGGAAAACTGTAAAATGTTTTTACACGCTACACTAGTATCATATCTAAAAAACAACAACAATGACTTGACAACAAGCTGCCCAAACAAGCTGCCCAAATAAGAAGAAAATGTAACCGTTGTAAATGTAGCTGCCCAAATAAGAAAATTGTAACCGTTTGCGATCGCTGACAATGCTGAGTCAGCAGAGTGCTGGCAGTCTCTGCTTATATACTCATTTATTACCTTTAAATTATAAAATTATATTGAGAATTATCAATTTGCCTCATGAAAAGGAAAGTGAATCTATCTATCGCAAAAACTGAGGTGAAAACAGGGAAGTAGTGAGGAATTATTGCATATTCCATAAGTCTAAGCAGCCCGAATTGGCTAGACAAACTCGTTCTTGTATTTTCTCAATAACCTTTTTTTAAAGGTTAGCTAAAAAGTAAACTGTCTGTTCTCATTACTGATTGAAAAGGCCAAGGAAAAATTTGATTTTGGGGTGGAACGGGTGTCTTAATGTTTTCCTATGTTTGCATATATGACAGATATTCTAGATCATGTACGAAACGCCTCCATTTTTACTTATTGCGGATGGCTTTCGCGTCCCGTCCATACTAGCATCTTTGGTGCCATTATGCCTGGTACGCTACTTTTAGTTAGGAACGACGGTCGGTACAATGTGGTCCGTGCGCTAAGGTCATACGTTTAAAGTACATACGGCTGAATGTGGGACCTTATTTTATAGTGGGACATTATTTTATACTACAGTTACAGCTGATGATGATGAGGAATTAACAAAATTACGTAATAACAGGACAAACGTTTTGGTTGAAATAAAAACGTTTCAACTGAATTCTTCTGCTAAAAAAGCTTCGTTTCGTAATGGCTTTTGCGAAAAAAATCGGTCAGCAATATTTTTTGTTTATTTTATTTTTCTATCTGACGCAAATTGCCAGCATCTCAAAACACGCGAACCGTGCGCAATGAAGACTTTTGTTGAATGTTGACCGATCACTTTTGCAGGACCTTGCCATTTGTTGTTCATTGCTCTCTTGTAGTAAACATTCTCTCCATTACTGCAAAAAGTCTCACAAACTCGAACCGTGTGTCTCAGAGCTCTTTTAGTCTTCTCCGATGACTCTGCTTTCGTAAATGCTCTTCTTGCTGAGTATATTCGATCCAGGTGATGTTTCGTGTTGTCACTGTCAGCTTTATCAAGTGCTGGTAACCCACTTACCAAAACAGAAGGCAAATTAGGTAGAGTACCAGTCACAAGTTGGATAGGCGTAAAACCGTTATAGTTTTGCATCGTGTTCTTTGCACTCACCGCATGTGCTAAGGCTTCGTCCACCTTAAGAGTTCTGTCTTCCAACATCTTTTCGACCATCAGATCTACGACTGCGTGGTTTCTTTCGCATACACTGTTGCTCATACCTCGATATTGAACTGTTCCATAGCATTGAGGTACTCAGGGTTGTTGAACTCATCGCCGTTGTCGACAATCACTTTGTTTAGAGGACCAAACCCAGAATCAATCCATGTCATAACGAATGCTTTCACCACTTCACTTGGTAGCTTCCTTGAAAGTCGTCTTGCTTTCGAAAACCAAGTGAACATGTCAATAAAGTGTATGAAATAAAGTTTCTCACCCGGACCATTTTTCACAATCTTTAAATCCATTGCAACAACATTATTAAATTTCCTGGCCATAGGTAACACTACTACTGGCCTAGGAGGGGTTTTCTTGTATTGTTTGCAAATGTCACATGAATCAGCAACTTCTTTGTTTATTCGTTGTACATCTCCATTTAGGAGACCAGCATTTCGTATAATGTCCTCTGTCGCTTTTGCATGGTGTTGTCGGAACTGTCTGTGAAGTTTTATCAGAGTTTTCCATTGTTCAGTTTCATTCATTTCTGTGATGCACAGATTTGCTTCTTGGTCTTGCCATAATGGGATCTTAAAATGTCCTGTAGACATTGTTTGTAGCACGTAATTTGAACCATCAACTGTCAATGTTTCATTGTTGAAATCAAGAATGAAACCTATGGCTTTCATTTCCGGTTTGGAAATCAAGAAGGGTATATCTCTACTAACTACATCAGCAATCATAGTAGATCTGTTCCCAAAAATGTAACATGGGAATTTGATCTTCTCTATAGACTTTACTGGTGGATCTCCTCCAAAACGAAATGTCATACCACCCTGGGAGTGACAGATTTCTGATTTGTCCTTATCGGACATTACATTAATGAAAATGTATTTCCATTGTTTACCCATGACGTTTGCTGAAAAGCAACCATCTAAGAGAGCATCTTCGCTGCTACGCATGTATGCATGTGGAATACTTCTTCATGTTGGATTGGGATGTCACATATATTTGTTCCTTTCTCTGATCTTTCAGTCTCTGTAAAATTAGCATTTATAAGGTTTTCATAAGACTCCGTTACGACCAGCGAAGTGGTATATCGATCAACAAATGTTACACGTCATTGGGTACCCATCATCATTAAGGGGATTAGTTTCTCTTCTCCTTATTGTACCTCCAGATGCTCTTGAATTGCTGTCGTCTCGTTTCGAAATCGATTGAGGTTTCAATATTTTTACATAAAAATAGCCAAAAAAGGTAATGTATTATATCTGCTATGATTTTAACTTTTTTTCTCCTGTTTATAATGTCTTGCGTAGTGTTTTTTTTACTCCACTTTAAAAAAAAAAAAATATATTATTCTTTCTATATTAGACAAGGCCTTTTCAATACCTTTTTCAAACCAAAGAGAGTATACAATGTGCATAGTCCTTTGGCTGATGTTTCTTTTCCATTAACCTGGTTTCCACAAGGTGCTACAGATTTGTTTTCTTTAAGTTGTCCAAAAGTTGTTACCTTGCGAAGAACATTCATCCGAAAGTAGGCATTTAACACTTGATAGTGAAACTTCGTACACAAGCAATACTAGTTTATTCATTGCTAAATTTATTTTGATTGACAGCCTTGACAATTTAGCATCTGGAGAACCCATGATTCATATATATACCGGTGCAAGCAAGTTGGGTGGCTGTGACATCACAATTTTGATCACTTGACTCTACAAAACCTTAAATTTAAGGCAAATAAAACTTTTTGAAATTTTTTATAAGTTGGGTTTGTTTCAGAGTTGCTCAGGGAACATTTTTAGCTAGAGTTGTTATTTTGACGTTAATTCTCCTTTAAGGTAGGAATAAAATTGTGTGTTGAAATTTGATGATTAGAAAGGAGTCTAAATTTATCGAAGGTATTGCTTCTGAATACCTCCGGCTCTGATTCTCCTGATGGCCAGTTGCAACCGTGCTGTCACCATTTGGCTCATGGTTGTCTTTAAAATGAATCTTTATTGGTGTTGTTATCAGTGGTCTCTGACTTTCTGCCGTTTACGGCTGTATATTTCCTCTTTGAGTTATATACAGTTCAGCTGTATATATCTCAAGAAGAGTTCTCATTGCATACAGCTTGGATTTTTGATGATGTAATGGTTTTAACATCTATGTACACATCTAGTTCTTGTTAACAATTTGTTTGTGTATACCATTTAGTCCCAGTTGTGTGAATGATGTTGGTGAAACATCTGTCTGACTGAATGACTTTATGACTGCTGCAAAACATTATTTACCAACATTTGGTAAGAGTAGATCTCACACAGCTAATTGTTATAAATGAGAACTACTCCAAAATAGTTTCAAAAAGTCTTGAAAGTAGTTGAAATCCCAACAAATCAGCACCTGTAGGAATGCAGACATTCTCATTGCTCACTGTACATACGGATATTTCATCTCATTCTGATGCTTGTGTTTAGATATTGTGAAGCCATCATACCAAGAAGATTCTGAAACGACTCAATCAGATTTTCATACAACTCAAGAAGAATTTCATACAACTCAAGAAGAATCAATTTCTGATACAACACAAACAAAGGAACCATCAGAGGATACATCTGAAAATCAAAATTCACCTAAGTTGCAATCTGAATCTAAACAAAATGGCTTAGTTGTTTCTTTAAAGTCTGTCTCGAAGCAAGATATTAACAAGTAAGGTGTTTAAAGATTTTTATCTTTTCTTCACATTGACAGCATGTTTTCTATGTACAAAAAGCTTTTTTTTTTCGTTTTTATTTTCAGCGGTCCAACTCCGCAGCTAACCTTGAAGGAAGCATCTGAACTTTTTCCTACTTCACCAGATGAAATGTGGAGTATAGTCAAAAAATCAAGTGTTCCGAAATATATTAATATTCAGCCAACGAAAAGTCGAAAAGGATGGAAGACAATACGCTTATTTGTTTCGTCTACATTCAAAGATTTTCATCAAGAACGTGAAGTTCTTGTGAAGGAAGTATGTAGAAGTTCTTGTGAAGGAAGTATGTAGAAGTTCTTGTGAATGAAGTTTGTAGGATTGTGTTAATCATCAACATAACACAATTACACAAATCTCATTAACTAAAGGAGTCTTGTAACAGTGTTGAGTAAATTGCTAATCAGTACTAATCTTACTTCCTAATCTTTAAGACTGAAAATGTGTATAACTTTCTGTTAGTGTTCAAAATTTTCATACACATACTATAAAATGGTTTCTGGTCTTTTAATCTTGTAACATGAAGAAATCATTGTAATTTTTGGTCACCCTACAGACTAGATTTTTTAATATTGAAGAAGCAGCTAAAACTATTTGTCCATAATTTCAGGTGTTTCCCGATCTTCGTCTTTGGTGTGAAGCAAGGAAATTACGTTTAGTAGAATGTGATTTACGATGGGTAAGTTCGGATATATAATCAAATAAAACAAACGATTGTTCTATCAATCAGATACAGTTTGTTACAGTTTTATAAATCAGATGTTGATGTTATCACAGTCATCAGTAACCTAATACGTGTTAAAGCATTGATTTATATTCAGGGTGTACCAAAAGATTCCACGACTGAAGATACAATAAAAATATGTCTCAGTGAATTGGATAGATGTTACGAGGACAACATAGCCCCGTTTTTCTTGAACCTTGCTGGGTAAGATCTAATGGGGGTGTAAAATGGTGGTGTAATTCATTGCCTGGTTAAAGTGCCCAGCATGAATAATTTGCATTTAACGGTATTTGTGGTATAATGCATTTTTGGACGGGGTGTTCATTTGGATGTGGACACTATTCGAAATGTATGACAATGTCAAACTGCTGATATGTGACTGTCCAAGGGAAAAAACTAACAAGAATTTATAGATATGCCTGTTATTATGAAGTGGGTGATTATTTCGGTAACTAGGGCGTAATCAGTCATTTCTATAAAACAAATTATCAACTGATGAAGTTATATGTGGTTAACTTGATTATTCCAACTCTGAAACTCTTTACTATTACTCACGACTTTAATACTGTAGAGATCGAGCTGGTTGGATTCCAACATTCGAAGAATTATCGTGTAATGTGGCAGCACAATATGGTTGGGTGTATGGCTTATCAGTAACGGAGATGGAAATAGTTCACGGAGCTTTTCGTATGCTCAATCCTAATGGTAAGGAGTGCTTGCTTGATTTATTTTGAATGATCATATTTATCTAAAGATATCAAGAGATATTAATGTATAGAAAAAACAAAAACTAATGTATTAATAAAAATTTTATTTGCAAAGCTTTTCGTACTTCAAGTACATCGTCATGCAATAAAAACATCTTTGAAAAGATGTAGAGATTGAGCCGGTCTTTGAACCTAACCCTAACCCTAACTTAACTCTATCAAGAGATATCATCTGAGGTATTTAAACAGGCGAGTTGCACTCAAAAATAGCAGTAATAGCATTCTTTGAACGATCGGTTATTACCATCCATTTGGGTGTATGATGTAATTGCAACATACAGCGTTTTTGTATTATACATAGACATATAGGGTAGCACAGGATGTAAAGACATTATTAGGGAGCAAAACCAGTATGGTTAGTTAAGAAACACCAATCTTGATTATTTCCCCGACCTGTATCTCTGTAACCTATACATTTGTTTTCAAATAATTTTTTTTCGTTCACATTCTGGAAACTTTGATCTGTTTGAAATCATTAGTTCTAGCAGAAGAAAGAATTAAAAGAATGGTCCAGTGCATTTTTAACATAAGAATTTGAATTTATCACGTAAAAATTATAGAAATCAGGAACAATTATTAGAAATGTTCTCTGGACACTCTCTTGACACTCTGCAGCTTTTATTGACAGCAGAGCTCTCCCACGTACCTGCTTTATTCTAATTCATATTCAAACTTCAGAAAAAGTTTCTATGCCGGTTGAGTTCCATTCCAGGGAAAATACTTATGATTACCAATGTTAAAAAATATTTTAACAAACACATTTTTGCTTAGGTAATTTCCGGAGAAACAAAATTTTCACTGGACCACTCTGGAAGTCAATCCGTCTGATATTTGTAATTATCAAACTCTGACATGGTTATGATGATGATGAGGGGAAATTTATAATGCATTTTTTATAGATATTTTTTTCAATGATTATGGGAAAACTGCTAATAATGACCCTAATGTCACAAAATAGGCAAGAACAACATGTTAGATGTTCAGCTAATATTTTTTAATGGAGTATTATTTTTATTTTTAGCTTTGTTTTTGTTACGAAATGTGGAAGGACAAGAAGAAATTCCTGAAGAAAGAAGGCAAGATTATTTCAACAAAGACCCATATTTAATAGAGAAATTGAAAATCTTAAAAGAAACAATAATTTGTACATTCCCGGTCAGTATCAACAAATAGATTATATAAAAGTAAATGCAGGATATACAAAAATACTCACGTTTACAGTAATGATAGCAGTAGTCAACTGAACAGTAACAACAATATTTTATGTTTTCCCTTTGCATAGGAAAGCAATGTGAAACATTACACAGTAAACTGCAATCCAGGTTCAAACGGTTTATCATTTAAAGGATTGTCTGGTGAAAATTCAGAATTCACAAACATGGTATAGTTGGTATTTTCTTAATCAAAAATTAGAACTAAATTTCAGTACCTTATAAATGAACCCGAATATCTTATCTTCTGAATGTCTTATCTTCTTAGGTCTATAATTTCTTCCAAAAAAGAATTGAAGAACTTTATCCATTGGATCCAAGCCCTCTTGATCCACTTCAAATCCAGAAAGAATCACACGAGGTCAGGATATAAGCCCTCAGGACTATGTAGATTTTGTTTGTATGACTACTGTTGTATTTGAATTTTATTTTTAAAGATGTTTTTGGATAGTCGATCATCTTGTGTGCTGGGAAGAGATAAAATGCTTGATCAGGTATAAAACGTTCATTTTGTAAAAGAGAGTGTTTATTTGTTTCTTTAACTGGTTGCATTGTGTTTGTGGCCAGAGTGAGAGGTCAGGGTTCAAATCCTGAGTCATGCTCAGCTTAGTACTGAATTGAAACAGACATGTTGTTTCTGTATTTCAACCAACTGGTGGCCCTTTAGTAGAGTGTTTTTCCAATCCACTTAGCTTAGCACTATAAGGTTGTCTAGTTGTGCGTTTGAAACAAACACGTGGCTTCTTTAGCCGAAAGGGGGCTTAGGGAGTTGGGGAGATCGATTGATGTTAACATTAAAACATTTATTGTAGATAGAACATTACGTTGTGAATGGAAACGATAATCAGTCGCCATTGTTAGTGGTTGGATTAGCTGGTGCGGGAAAAAGTGCATTAATTGCCAAAAGTGCTCATAAAGCCACAGAATTATCAGAAGCAAACTGCATTAATATGCCCAAGTAAGTTTACATGCTCGTGTACAAAAGTCTTTATTTTTGTTTCAGGAGTTGTGCATTTTAAAGTAAAGTGTTTCTGGTCCATTAACTAAGATTACTTAATTTTTGGTTTATAATGTAGTTTTTCATTCGCTTTAGTTCGAAGCAGAAATGTCATGTGTTCTATCATTTTGTTGGTGCAACACCTCGATCAACAGATCTTGCATCTTTCTTACAAAGACTTACAAAAGAGTTAAAACCAGAAATGGTAAAGACGCAGTGTTTATAGTTATCTTAGTTTCCTTAGTTTCCTAAAACTACAAAAACTACAAAAACTACAAAAAAATTTCTTACTAACTATTAAACTATTAGCTAAATTATGTTGAAACTTTCTATACCGCCAATGTGCCTAATTCCGAACAGCCTTCCTAATTCCGAACGCCAAAAATAACTGAAGTCTGTAAAAACAAACCACATCAATAATGGTGTGGTGATGCTAAATCAAACTAAATCCAAAACCTAGCGAACACAAAACTTCTGCCTTCAATAAATTGACTGTCCCCTTGAGACTTGCGCATAATTTGATAAAGGCTCTATCTAAAATATGAATCTGTAGAATTCCCATTTCACTGCGTATATATTCAGAGATATCGAAATGGTGAAGGCCGTTATTACCGAACGAGTGATTCTTCACGCTAATAATTGGTGTTCAAAGTCTTTTCTGCTTCATAAACATTTAAATATTTGTGGCGACTTTGTTGGGTTTGAATTTTGTTAACCAGACAGATCTGTTTATTACTTGCGTTCGGAATTAGGAAGGCCGTTCGGAATTAGACACATTGACATTGGTACCAGAAATTTATTTATTTATTTACTTTTTCTTCATGGTCATCAATTGATTAATTTTTTAAATAATTTTTAAAAATAATTTAGGTAAGATACGCGGTGAACTATCTGTAAACTAATCAACAATCTGCATAGTTTATCTATAATCTACATAGTTTATTTAATAGTTTACCGTCTAACAGGACCTTAAAACTATTGAAACAAAAGTTCTGTCATTTCATTGTCTGTTTTGTAGCTCGAAGTGTTAAGTGATCTCGACTCCTTAATCAACCTGGCAAATAATTTACTTTCCAATGAAGAAACGAAACCGACGATCGTATTTGTTGACGCTGTTAATCAGGTAACAATAGAAGAAGGAGAAATGGAAAATTGCTTTCTAGAGAGATTATTATTTGCTGTGCTAATTCAAATAGGTTGTGGTGTGCATGAAGCTTTATTAAAAAAATGAGAAAAAAAATGGAGGATGACCTGAAATCACCACTATCAAATGCTCTATGTACAAATTTTAATGAAAATTGAAAGCACTGTGGAACCCAAATGGGTACATCATTTAGATTAACGCCATCACGGGTGACGTCATTTATAGGCGTGGTCTCGCTTGTCAAGCAAAGGACGATAGATATTTTGGAAACATCACATTATCCAAAATTAATGGTTTTTTTGTGAGGTTTTGTAGTAACCCTAATTTAAGAACTGGTAGAAGGAGTAAACTTAAGGATTTCATATCTCTTTCAAATCAAAAAATAAAATACAGTCTCGGGTCTTTCTTTTTAAATAGGAATGATATTTTGATATTTCAGGAGCAAATTTGAGTGTTATTTTAACTAGTCTTCTTTAAAGAACTATGTACCAAATTTAGTTGCCTCAGATTTGAAAAGGGTGTCTTGTGGTCAAAGAGCTATACTTTCAAGTCGAAAACATTTTAAAGGTAATAAATGAGCCATGTGTTATGATATAATGTTATATATGTTATGTATGTTATGATTTTTATACTTATAAAAAACATTTTTTAAAGCATGGTTTGTTGAGAAAAGTTTCATCAACCTTTACTGATGATCGCCTTCAGCTGAAATGTCGAACTTTTTATAAATGATGATGAAGTTCTAACAATGAAGATCATTATCATGTTTAAAATTTAAATTAAAAATTCTACAACAACGTATCTCACACTAAATAATTTCTACGAGAGAAAAAAGTTTTTAAAATTTATCAAGAATATACAAAATATAGTATAAAATAAATAAATAAATAAATAAAAAATAAATAAATAAACTTTCTTTTTCTTTTTTATCTTTAGTTTATTATTTATTTCATTTTGTACGTTATTAACTTTGTTACTATTTGTTTGTTCTACAGATTGATGAAGACAAACAACAGTATTTAAACCGTTGGCTGCCGGAAAAACTCTCCCGTAATGTTCATGTTGTCATATCAACAATCGAAGGAACCACTAGCCATCAAACGATACGAGCGTTTAAAACATCACCGTTAGAAATTATATGCGGGCCGCTCGATAAGATATCAAGACAGGTGCGATATTCAACGACCGTATTATTTGTTTGTTTGTTTTGTGTGTTTACTTGTTTGTGTGTTTACTTTCTGTTTTTCATTATGGACGAATTTATTTATTTATGTTGTGTTATCTCGCATTTTCCTTCAGGCAATTGTCGAAAACGTTTTACGGACATACAATAAGAGACTGGACGAGGAGCAGATGACTGTATTGCTGGATAAGGTTGGTTCGAGCAATCCATTATGGTTGACTTTGGCATGTGAAGAGTTGAGGGTTTATGGTAAATTTGAAACGCTGATCAACAAAATTGAAGAACTGCCAGACGATCTGATTAGGTAAGTGTGACATTCCCCAGTGGGCAAAATCTTCAAAAAGTCTTTTATTGAAACAGCAGACGATATTGCTTGCCATTCCTATAGAAAATACTCCTTCTCGTAGACTTTTTGAAGATTTTGCGCACTGGGTCTTTGTGTAAAGCAAAAATAAGTACTAAAATATAATCTCTATAATGCGCACACAATTGGTGCATAAAATATTCACCTATGACAGGGTTGCCACTCGTCATGGACATCATGGAAATCAAGAAGAAGTTTTCACTGCAGGTTCATGTAGAAAAGCAGAACAGTTATTAGTGCAAACAAACATGTTTAGCAGAACAGTCAAACAAAAGAAAGTGTTGATTAAGCAATTCGATAGTGTTATTTTAAAATTGTAGCAAGATTTAGGTAAAGAAAGTTGCACTTTTCCATCGGCCCACCGGTCAATGTAAAGGTTTTGCGAGCTTGACCTCTGCTATCGTTGAAGCAAAGGACTGGTTAGGAAAATACTACTTTAATGTTTTGCTGTTAATTTTTCTTGAAATGTATATAAGTTATTGTTTCTGTTTGTGTAGTTTTTGTTCTTTCTTTTTCTTCATCCACATGTACTGGAGGAATTAAGTCAAACCAAAAATTTATAGAGATTTTTAAAAAGAGTAATGCAAAAGTCATAGAATTTTAATTTCCAATTAGAGTGGTCACCCTGTATGAGAATTTGACTGTAAATCCATCCATCCATCCATAGGGAATGTATCCGTCAGCCGGTCACTCATTTTTAGACTGCAAATCATCAGCCGGTCACTCATTTTTAGACTGCAAATCATCAGCCGGTCACTCATTTTTAGACTGCAAATCATCAGCCGGTCACTCATTTTTAGACTGCAAATCATCAGCCGGTCACTCATTTTTAGACTGCAAATCATCAGCCGGTCACTCATTTTTAGACTGCAAATCATCTGCCGGTCACTCATTTTTAGACTGCAAATCATCAGCCGGTCACTCATTTTTAGACTCCAAATCATCAGCTGGTTGAAAAGGAGTGACATTATCTAGATCCTCATCTCTCAAGCAAAAGTTGGACAAATGACATTGCTTTAACACTTGATTCAAGTCAGCCAGTACATCAGTTGGTCGCTTATTTGTGATCCAGTAGCAGAGAATTTCAATATAATGATTGCCATTTAGAGCATCATGTAAAAATGATATTTTATCATATTTTAACTGGCACGGGTTTTTGATATTACCAAGCCTTCGACGCTTTCGTGACTACAGACATTACATTTTCCACTAGATTTAACCCAGCCGTTATTATGATTCAGTGAAATTGAAAAGTTTACACGAATGTACGGAAATGTCTGCTTTATAAAGCGTACCTATTGTAGAGATGCTGCAATTCTCCACTGATAAATGTTGATCGATTTTTCCTTGACCTTTGTTGTCTTCTGACCAGATAATCGGAATATTTGCTTGAATACTATATTATATGCTATACGCTTTATAAAGACAAGCGACACTGTATATTCATTTTCTATTTTTGTTTTTAGTTTAGAGGAAGTTGTTTTCGAAAGATTTGAAGGTGAAACCGGTGGTGAACTGATGAAAGCTTGTGTGTGTATGTTAGAGGTTTCCCGTCATGGTTTGTTGGAAACTGAGCTGCTCGCATTACTTGGTGAAGAGAAAATTTTAAAAGTACCAGCATATACAGGTGAAGATGGAACTGAATTGTTGAAGACAACTGAAGTCAGTAAAGAATCGAATGATAACATCGAAGAGACAATACAGAACATTTCGAAACTTGTTCAAGAAACTTACGTTAAAGACGAAAAAGAAAGTGAAGGGCATGATGAGAAGAAAAAGAACGAAATTAAATGTAAGCTCAATCAACAAACAAACAATAACAACAACAAACAACAAATCTACCCTATTTCCCCATTTTTAAGAAACTACTGTCCACGAACTTCAAGTCCATTTCTTTTTCGATTTTTGCCTAAATCGGGGAATCCTTTTAAACCACGGGCTTAAATGTGGGTCCCTTTTTGAAATTTCAAAAATGCTTCGGCATTAAAAACCCAATAGGCTTAAAAACGGGGGAATATGGGATATGACTACGTGATATAGTAATATGCGGTGTGTAAACAATCCTGGATTTCTTTATTTTCTTCAATTTTAGTCAAACGACCTAAAGGTAAAATGGTGAACTTCTTACCAGCTCGTGATTGGGCTGTTATATACAGAAACTTAAAACCGTTGCTGCGACCATGTGGTGATCTTGGTGAAGGACGATTAGATTTCTACCATCGATCTCTTAGTAAAGCTGTTAGAAGAAGGTTCGTACAGTACATGTCGAACGAATCTTCGCTTTTTGGTGGAAGATAATACACCTTTCCCGAGTTTCCGTTCAATCCCCGAGTTTTCACCCAGTCAGTACATCTAACCTCGTTTTTATGAAATTTATTGTTTCAGTAATGTTTTAACTTTATTATTCAGTAATTATCTAAAACTCCCATTAGAATGATTAGATGCAATTTTGGCATTATTTGTTTACAGATACTTCAGCGGAGAAGATGTTTTAAAACAACACAAATATAATTTCTGGCACGGAGTTCTAGCAGACTATTTTGAAGGTGTGGACGACATGGATAGAAAAGCAGAGGTTTGTGTGTAAAAGTCAAGCAGAGGCGTAGCTAGAGGTCAGTCAAACCTTGTGGAGGAGAGTTTAGTCATTAAAAGTACAAAAGGAAAACGTGCAAGTAACCTAATCGACACTTAAGACTGAAAAGAATTATCAAAACGTTGGACTCCTCCACTTTTTTTGACTGACCCTGAATACGCCTTTGGTTAAGGCTCTTCCTACATTCAGCATGTTTCAATCTGTACGAGTATGGAATGTTTTGTTCTTGTGTAGGAACTACCGTACCATTTGGAACAACTCTTAGATAATAATCGATTGATTCGTTGTTTAATGGATTGGGAAGTTTTCAACAGAATGTATTCAGAAGAATTTAGCATTGACCTCCTGCATTCATGGAGACAGGTGCGAGCTTTTGAATGATTTTGTTACTTGTGTATTGATGATATAAATGATATAGATAGTGTTCGAGTCGCAGTCATGTCGCATTTCGATACTTCACTCCAATGCGTTTTAAAATCATTGTATCAGCCCATTTGGAGCCATCGACTGACTGCACACTGGCCTTTGTGCAAGTTAGAGCATTGAAGTACGTATCTCTGGCAATTTGCAAGTCAACGGGTGAAACAACTGATACGAATGAAAGCCAAGGACTCAAAATTTACAAAAGTTACTCAAGTGATACAAAGCCTCATGTTGATCGAATAAAATCACCGGTCGCTCCTTTCATAAACTCATATATGGAAGTTTTGATAATTCAAAAACGCACTGATGTAAAATGTGTAAAACATTTCCAATCAAACTCTATGACATCTCGTCAATTTTACCTTTTTTAACCAAACAAAATTAAGGTACTTTCCTGCTAAAGAATGACAGCTTTCAAGTTAATTCTTTAACATTTCTTGGTCTCCATGGGTTACATAAGTTCAACTGTATTGTTACGTCATTTAATTTTCATTCATTTTGGTTTGTCACATTCATATCTTCTTTCATCTTAGTGTGGTGGTTATGGCATAGCATCAGCTGTTTACAGGGAACAACTTACAATTTTAAGAAACTCTAACATGCCACTCATCGAATATGTAGAGATTGTGGAAAAGGTTTACGGTTTTCTGTAAGTTTCAGTTCTTTTTCGAAACAATACTTTTGTTTTTTGGGCAGAAAGCCGAAAATATATTATCTTAAGTGATTGAGAGTCCCATTCAGATGCAAATTAAAAACTTCTTTGTCACATCACGTGACTGGTAGGAGCCTTGATATATATTTCGTACTTAAATATAAAATATGGTACAATATATTTTCCTGAATTTCCTTCTAGGAGCTATTTCAAATGCGTTTTCAATATATTTTTTTGCGGCTATACTTGTGTGTCGATAGGCTTTGAAAGTGGTTTCAGGGCATAGTAATATCAATATTCCATATGATAATTTATAGAATACAAGCAGGTCAGTATGCTGAGGCGTTAGAATTAATGGGACAGCGCCTTCAGGACGAGTTTCAACTAGGCGAACGCCCGGATGAAATGGCGGATGTTTATCAAAACATGGCTTTATGTAAAAGCGAAATAGACAAAGCCCAACAATATTTTAATGATGATCAATTGGACGATAACAAATTGATTGTGGAGTATGGCCGAAAGTGTTTGAAGTATCGAGCCCAATTATCAGGAACTAAAAACGAAGTAAGACCCTCCTCCCTTCTCCCTCCACCTTTGCATTACTTACTAGGCAATACTGGAAGATCCATTGGTTGATGGAGTAGTGCTACAAATCACAAATTTCTTTTACCATACATTACAATTTCCATCTGAAATCTCGATTAAAAAATCCTGAAGAGAGGCGGAAAGTTTTGGTTTGCGACCTTTATATCGAGAGTTCGTTTAATGGAAACATTTTTAGATCTTTAGAGGGTTTCTTGGGGTAGGGGAAATTTGTTTAACGAGTGTTCGTAATATCGAGATTTGACATCATGTTTATTATCTTAGTATCGCTGTGCGTTAGCTAATATCCTGATTGCGCATCATCTGAGTAACGTTGCAGATATTACGTATCAAGATAAACCCCGTCAGCAGGCCTCTGAAGCCATTGAAGCTGCTATTAAAGTGTTTACAAAGGTGAGACTTTTATAAATATCCACGCCATTGTTTTGATCTGATGGCACGTTTTTCAAATTCCAATGTCGTCTTTGTTTTTTCTTTACAGTTGAATGATATTGGTCATATAGGAGAATGCAAAATGACACAAGCTATAATCGACTTCCAACAGCCGTTTGCTACTCGTGAGAAGGTGGGTTGGTTTCGCCTGTTCTTACGAGAAACGAGACTTTCGCGAGTCGGAAAAATTGCGAAATTTAGAGAATTTAGAGAAAATGGACCTCTATGATTCGCAACATTTTGTTCTAGTATTTTTTCTTTTCTGTCTGAAAATCTATAAAACAAACTATATAAAAGGTATTTGGGGAACCTTTTTCAATTTCACTTAAGAAATTACGAGGATAAAGAAGTCTATTTTATCAAAACTGTAGCCAAAAAACGCGAAAGTTTCTTCCTTGAAAGTGACATCTATTTTGTCTATTGTCTATTTTGTCTACATGTCTATTGTCACACCGTCAACAAAGACCATCCAATTGTAGACTTGGAAAATTTCCAAATATCACGGCAAGGTTTTAAAAACAATAGATACAAGAGGAAAATTTCCGAAGCACTCTACATACGCGAATTGGAACCATCACTTAATGCTCAAGAGAAGTCCGTGCCATTGAAACTTTTAAATTAGTAACGTGCTAATGTGTTTCATTATCATATCGGATTCAAAGGTTTCTATGGTTACGAAGTTATGTATATACCATCATTACGCATCCACTCTTTTAAATTTTAACGTTTTTAACTTTGTAATAAATTCACTCTGATGATGGCTTTTGGAATGTGAGGTCGAATATATAGGTTTTAAACAACCATGAAGCTTCTTATTATCCTTTTTTTCATTAAAGCCATCTATTTTCCTTTGAATGCTGACTCTGTTTTTTTTTATAGCTTTTGCTCGAATCACTACAACTTTGTTTGAAAGGTTACGGAGAAAAACACTTACTCACCACCAGAATTTTACTAAACACTGGTATCGCTTATGAGATGGCAAAGCAGACCACGGTCGCTTTCGACTATTTTTGTAGACTGAAAGACACGTGTATGGCGGTAAGACATGTTTTCGTGTAACCCCAACACAAAACATTTGAGTAAATTTCATCTTTTAGTCGAAATATCTTTTGTTTTTTCGTTAGGTGTTTGGTCCTAGCCACCCAAAGACTGTTCGAGCCATTGACTTATTGAAAGAACCGAGATATGAACGAATGGCCGAACAAAAATCGCGAACCGTACCGGAGACAGCGTAAACTCCTTCTTTTAAAGACTTTTAATGGGACAACGTGAAAACCCCTCTAATGTCAGGATTATCAACAGCACTCTGTCAAAGAAGAAGCTTATACAAAGATTGTGCGCTCTAAACACTCACTTATATTCAATTTTTGTAATGAAAATGTAAACTTTTTTAATTTCTGGTATTGGGACGGGAGTTCATATTACTATGTTTGGCAAGTGATGCGGCATGATATTCTTGTTCATTTCTGTATTTTATAGTGTATCTACCTATTTCTAACCAACTCAATTTTGTGGTGTAAACTTGTGGAGATGTTTAAATTTGTATGGGACAGTAAGGGTAAGGGTCCGATAATGCCTCGTTATTTCAAACGATTTTAAGAGGGTTTTAACCAAGCTGTTAGCCGTTGGAAATCGGTAGATGTGTACACTCTGAGTAATCCTTTTTTGCATCCCTTATGTACAATATTACTTTATGCACAGTATTCTCTATCAACAATACTTTATATGCCGTATACTTTATAAACAGTATACTTTTTGGATGGGGAAAGAAGTTTCAGAGAGAAAGCCTCAAAATGAAAATTATTTTAAACGTGCGGCCGCACATTTTAGTTTTCACCATTTTTATTTGTTCTAAAAAGAAAACCATGTTGTTCAAATCAGCCACGGTACAATATGGCATGATCGTCGATTTCATTTTGAGGCTTTCTCTGTGAAACTTCTTTCCTCACATTTTAAACGTTCTTATACGTTTTAAATATGCGGCCGCTGTTATAAGATGCGGCCGCATATTATAAACGTGCGACCGCTTATTGAAACGTGCGGCCGCATATTTAAAACGCGCGGCCGCATATTTTAAACGTGCGGCCGCATATTATGAACGTGCGGCCGCACATTTTAGTTTTCACCATTTTTATTTGTTTTAAAAAGAAAACCATGTTGTTCGAATCAGCCACGGTAATATTGTGTATAATTGAAGTATTTATTTATTTATTCAATGAAACGAAGAAAGAAAATGTCATAATTTTCTCGTTTTTGTAGGAAAATGTAAGCGAAGAAAATCGAAAAATAGTCAGAAATGTTGTTGTTTTGCCGAAAAGTAGGAGGGACGCGAGTTTGAGTAGAGGCGCTTCTTTAAAAATAAATAAATAAATGAATGAATAAATATATCTGGGTTTAGTGAGATTCTTATAAAAACAGAGAGGCGGTTCCCTTCTTCTGATATTGCCTTAAGCCGCCCGAGACCTGTGAAATACTGGCTTGGTGACCAGCGGGCGTCAGTCTACCACATCAGTAAGATGGTGATTTCAATAAGGATATATCCGTACAGGGTTCGCATGAACCTGGAAAGATTATTCAGGAAAACTCAGGGAAGATTTTGATAAATCATGCCAACTCAGGGAAAAATCAGAGAATTTTTTCTCCTCTTCAGAATTTTTGCATACAGTTTAAAGCGTATGGCTGATGGCTGGTACCATTTTATTTGGAGAAATTTGAGTGGTCACACGCATAAAATAACATCCATTGAAATCAGGCTAAATATATAATCACTTCACATAGGTCTCAAGGGAAAGTGTGTCATTTCGAGTGTGTATTTGGGGACAATTGAGGAAACACTTAGGTAATTTTATTTTGACAATCTTGTAAGAACCCTGCCGAAGTGCAGTAGATGCTCGGTTTCGTGCTTTTTGTCTATTGGTTTGAATGGAAGCTGATATTTATAACGGTTTATACGATGATAATCTGGGCTTACTTTTGATATATATCGCGAACTAGTTTTTCGCATTTTCTCAGTTTCTCAGTTCTTGTACCTGATCTAAACGAAGGATTTTTAATTCCATCATTTCAACTGGTAGTTTGGTTAACCAATTGTTGCCGCGGTCCCTGGGGCTGTCACTAAGGGGATGAAAATTTTCTGAATTTCAAAGACTCTATCGCCGGAAAATCCCCCTTTTAGTCCCGGCGCTGTATCTTTATTTATTTTGATTATTAATGTTTACCCAGGATAACCTCATCAGTTCTGATGAAACTGTTATCAATAGGGGTCCTGTGCGTACGAGCTCTTAGAGCATTTAAAGCCCCCATTTGTGCTACGGAAGCCGGAAGGTATGCTTCAACCAGACAACCGCTTTAGATATCAATCCTGCTTTCAAGCTGAGTGCTGAGTTTTAAGTTATAGTCGCTGGCATAAATCTGCCAAGATTTGAACCCTGACCTCCTGCACTGCAGGCGAGCACTCTACCAGTGTATTGTTAATAGTTCCTGGTGAACATTTGCCTCTCCTTTGTCCAGTTGCATTTAGTTTTCTCTCGATAAGGGACTGAATGAAAGAGACTTTTGCAATCTTTTCTTTTCTGATGGTAGTTCACGTGGTCCGTTACAACATAGCAGGAAACATCACGGCAATGTAATTATTTTTTCCATGAGGCATGATGAGGAAATGCCTGAAAATTTCTGACAAGTTGATTGTGTGGCTGTTGCTTCTCCTTTTGGCCCAAGCCTTGCTAATATGTTCTTGTCATATTATGAGGAGAAAGGGGTAAGTGAATGTGCACAAGGGTTTATACCTTTGTACTATAGAAACGTCATGTTGGATGCTTTATTAGATTTCTATCACGACGGTCCATGAGTTTTTTTACTGTTCAAACACGGACTTGGAAATTATGCCAATTTTATCGATATTGGCACCTCGTTTGATGAGTCATTACCGTGAAAGAAAATATTATGTCAAAACGGATATTTTGTCTCTCTTAACTAGCTTTTATATCTTTAATACGTTCACGACCAAATACGAATGTACTCGTAGCGATTGGCTTGTTTTGACATGTAGAGTAGGATCTCAGTTTCAGAAATTCGGAATGAATACATGGTATGTTTCAGAAATTTGGAATGAATACATGGTATGTTAAAATAAGATGCTACGCGCAGAAACTGAATAAAGGACATGTAAAATCTTTGTTGTTTTAGTTACCAATGCTTCTGTAAAGTAAACCTTGGGAATGGAACGATTTGTTCTGTTCTTTTATCAATATTTTGTACGTCATACTACTATTTTGCAAATTAAATTTCTGTTCTTCAAATTAAACATATTGATTGTAAAATTCTCAGTTGAGAAAATGTCTATTTCTGTATCTATTTTTGTGTAAAACATTCATTCTAGCAAAATCTCGATATATCGAACCGTGAAGTGATAAATATCAGTTTGTTATATCGAGAGTTCGTTAGATTGAGAGGTTTTAAGAAGGTTTGTTAAGGGAGTCGAGTTCGTTTTATCGGGGATCGTGATGGTAGATTTCACTGTAAATGTTTGAGCATGTTTAATGAGGAATTGATAGCGATACAGTGAATGAAATCACTTGGAGGCGGAGATCTGAGAATTCACGGTCTGTAAAATACCCAAGACCTTCAATCTTAACAACCATAATCAAAACTACGTAAAACATTTTCGACCATTGCTTTTAAAGAAGGTCCATTTTCTGATAAATGTCATTGAAAAGTTTCGTTTCATTTTACAATCTGCAGATCTGCAAATTCGAAAAAGAGTATGGTTTGTGAATTGTACATACTCATTGATTTTTGGAATGGAATGTTTCCGAGAATGTTAGCAAATACAAACGGATTTAACGCAGTGATTGAATGCTGTTTTGGTTATAACACTTCTAAAAATCGTAGTTGAAGTTTCCAACTACGATTTTTTGGAAAGCACCCTTACCCTCCCAACTATGTAAGACAAAATACATTCCTATGGAAATTTATGATTTCGAACTCGAACAGTGGTCAACTTTCAATATTTCAGAAGTCCCTGTCTTGTGTATTCTGCATGCATTTTTTGACACTTAAGGTTACTGTAAAGGGTCAGGCTTGATTACCTTTAACCTTTTAAATGCAATAATTACTTTTTTGAAATAAGTTCTTATTTCCTGGAAAATGGCTATAATGCATAAAATTTCCTCTTTTTTTCTATGCGAGACCTAGCAAAAGTTTCCACTCTGCGAGTTGATCTGTCAATCTGAATAATAAGCGAAGCTGATTAATTATTCATAACACAAACATCCTCATAAAGAAATAAAGAAACAACATAACAATAAATTACCTGAAAAGAAACATCCATTGTTTTTACTCACAATAAATGAGATCATTTCTATGACAACAAATGCTTCAAACATCTGTTATCTTCTGATTTTTTAAAGGCCGTTTTCTATATTATAAAATTTTGATTTTTCAGCGAGATACTCTCCGGAAAAAAGTGTCCTGTGACACAAATCGTCATGGTGCTTTTTAATTTATGAAATTCGAACTGAAATGTTTATAAAATTTGATTGACATAAAACAATAAAATTCGCAGACACAGTTTTTAAATACAAGAGGAACATTATGCAATATTTTTGAAAATGTAAATATTAACTGTTGTGTCACAGGACACTTTTTAACAAGTACGGGGTAATTTTACTTTTGAGGTCAGATTTCTAAAAACACAAACTTTTTGGAAATTTTAAATTAACCCATCATTTAGAGCAGGCTTAGAGATGTTAAAAAAATATATACTTTAATTACATAATTATTTTTAGTTGTGAAAATATTAAGCATCAAAGAAAAAGTGCGCTGACTCTTTTGTCCAAAATGATATTTCGAAATATGATAAAACTCAAAAAGTTGAATGATAGAAGAATAAAGTTACAATATTCACTTGAGTTACACACATCAACAAAATACTATCTCATTACATCATAATTATGCGAAATCGAAATATCTCCCCATAGAAACAGAATTTCCAAAAACTACAAAAAGACTCGTTAAAAAGCTTTGTGAGTTCTATCATTCCTCAAAATATCATTTTGGACGCAGGAATCCCATTAAAACACACACAGCAAAAAGGTTATGCCATTCTTCCTGTTTATTTGTGACACTTATCTGTAAACCATCGTCAACAACCAACTTCCCCTTTATTATAGCACGCACCACATATCATCATCACACACCACATATCATCATCACACACCACATATCATCATCACACACCACATATCATCATCACACACCACATATCATCATCACACACCACATATCATCATCACACACCACATATCATCATCACACACCACATATCATCATCACACACCACATATCATCATCATCATTTATATGATCAACACGATCTTTCTTTTCTCGAGTGCCGATTTCAAAAAGATCAACATTTCTTCGAGGACAAAATGTTCTTATGATTACATTAAGGTAAATAAACGAATAGAAGTATAATATCATATCTAAAAAACAACAACAATGACTTGACAACAAGCTGCCCAAAGAAGCTGCCCAAATAAGAAGAAAATGTAACCGTTGTAAATGTAGCTGCCCAAATAAGAAAATTGTAACCGTTTGCGATCGCTGACAATGCTGAGTCAGCAGAGTGCTGGCAGTCTCTGCTTATATACTCATTTATTACCTTTAATAATTATTCCATTTATTTGTTACAGCTGATGATGATGAGGAATTAACAAAATTACGTAATAACAGGACAAACGTTTTGGTTGAAATAAAAACGTTTCAACTGAATTCTTCTGCTAAAAAAGCTTCGTTTCGTAATGGCTTTTGCGAAAAAAATCGGTCAGCAATATTTTTTGTTTATTTTATTTTTCTATCTGACGCAAATTGCCAGATAACTGATTAAATAACGATGCCCCAATTCTCAGAATAATGAACTGGAATGGTTCTATGTTATAGAGTTCAAAAAGTTGAACCAAAAAATGTTGACTATGAATCATTACCAAGATACAGTCGTTCAAAAATTTACTAACGTCATGACGTCACAGTTCGCCAGGCGCCCCTGTTTGTTTGCCACATATTCTGAACTGTGGTCAATATAAATAATTCTAAAAATCACTTATTAGCCATTTTAAGTTCATTGGGCAATAAAACGAACCAGGAAAACATATTTTCCAGAAGTTCTGGATCTTTTTCGTTGACAATTTAGACGGTGTCCTTCCGACACCTGTTACTAGACTTAACTATTCCGAGAAGTTTAACAGTGTAACATTTCTGTAACATGTCTGTATTTGCTTCTCGAAAAGTGCTTCGTGCCAAATTAAATAAAAGGTTTCGTTGTTTTTTAAATTTGAGATAAAGTAAAGAAAATAATTTTTAATTTTTCTTATTTCTATCCTGTCTTTCCAACACCAAGATTTGAGTTGTCATTCACTGAAAATGGTAACATCAATAATTTTCAAATTATCTAATATAAATTCACATGATAAGAGGTTTTCGAATACAACTAGGTTTTTCTAAAACATAAACCAATTCTAAGATATTCAGGTTAAACCTATCAATGGTCCTTCCGACATATTTTTCGAATTTCGTAATAGACCCTTAACTTTACAAACGACGAAAAACTATCAGATAGACGATTGATAAATACATAGAGCGTGTAAACCAAACACTTTTCTTCGCTTACGAGCGCGGAAATTGAATAAAACAAAAACGGCCGTAAGTCACCGGCTGTTGAATTGATTAATGGCACTTCGGCTGAGTTTACGGCCGTTCTATCTTCTATCAAGTATCTTGGCACACCACGATGAAACATGAGCATTAAGGGCAAACGTAAAAAGGACCAATAAGATATCCAGATAATTTAATATTCTATAGAAATCTAATAATAATATATAATATATAATAGAAAATAGTCATAAAAATGAGCTAAAAAGCCATTCCTGAAATTAAAAAAAAAAAGTCAAGAAATAAAATGAAAGGACAAAATTCAAAACTGAAGTAATTACCATGCAGGAAACTTCCGTAACTGTTCCAACTTTGAAAAATCATTGCATCAATAGGAAGGTGAAGAAAGGATGGTGACATGAAATGGCGATTTTTCACCTTTAATTTTATGCTGCTTCGGCACTCATGGCGAAGTGGCCCTACAGATGACGAACCGACGAACGATTTGTACGAGGAATCTTTTATTTCATGATTGTGAGCATGATGTTTGTCTTTTTGGACTGACATGAAAATCAATCCGAATTCACTCAAAAAAACCCGCATGAATGGAAAGAATAGAAGTATAACGAGTTTACAGTTTGCGCGAATCAAAAGGTTTGTTAATTCAACAAAAATGGCTTCTTTCTCTGTTGGTCAGAAAACAAAAGTTCCCAGTTACTGAGCAACGAAGTTGAAATCTGATACTGATTGATGAAATTTCACCATAAATCCCTTATTTACCGGTCCATACGGGAAAATATTGGCCGAGGTTGTCACGTCATACGAGCAATACCCATTCCCAGGACTCATTTGCGCAAACTGTGAAACGATATTTTAAGAGGAGGATAGGATTAAATTTGTGGTATAAAAATTGCAAAGCTCAAAAATTTTCAATTGACAAACTCTGATAATTGATAAAACTAGATCACACTATGCACGATGGCCCCGCCCGTGGTGTCACTTTCTACGCCGAAAATTATTTGGTTTCCTGCTAAAATTAGTTTAGTTTTTGACTGATTTTTTTTTACTTTTTAAGTCGAAAACAAAAATGGTAGCATAGCTATGTATGTATACATAGGATAAGTGAATAACAATTGGTGTAAGTTAAGAGTCTTCTAATCCTTTGACCATTTAGAAAACCGTAAGAACTGTTTGAAAAAGACAAATTGTGAGTCAGTTTTTGACGAGGTACAGGCCGGTCACGTGACCCAAAAATACACCAAAATCTTGTATAAATATAAAAATAAAGATGTGGGAAGCAATGTTTATGATATGATGGTGAAGAATACTTAGTTGGTAGTAGCAAATCCTGTACAATAATGATTTCTATAAACATAGTCATTCGAAATCATAACATTCATTTTTTCTTTGATCTTTTCAAGAGCCCAACTTTTGTGCACTTTTACTTTGATCACATGACAAATTACAACCAATACACAGTGATTATTTACTGTCATGTGATCAAAGTAAATGTACAACAAAGAGTTAAAAATGCGAAATGTATAAAGAGAAAATTTAATAGAACCATTGATGATGTTCAACAACATTCAAATATAGTAAAGGACATCTTTTAATTTTTGGAAATGAGTTATGTGATCTTCCAGGAAAATGCTCAAAAGGCTTAATTTTAAGTAAATCTTTTACCATCTCTTGCTCATTATGAAGTTAATCAAGATTCGAATGCTGCACAGAAATATTATGAAGTCCTCATTTGTTGTCATAATTTCTCCATTATTTCTTTTATGCCATTGATGGCTTTACACACTTGACTTATCGAGTTCAATGATGACTTATTGGCCTCCATTCTCTGCACGATTTTATTGCTTAATTTGTTGCTAATTTCTTGTGCCAAGTCTTGTTCCACGTTATGACCAAGTGAACCCTTCCAATTTACAAAAACATCCCATCTTGAATTGTTCCGATAACCTAGGAGTGAACATTGCCTCTATTTGAGCAATGCTAACAAACATCTCAATCGCATATTTGCTGTATGCTCTCAATGATCGAAATACAGACAGGAGAAGCTTTTGATTAAACAAATCTCTTTCCCCATCTGCCTCTTTTGCTGTATCCAGTAGTTGCAGAAGTATATTGTCAAGAACACAAAACCTAATGAATAATATTAAAAAACATTCTAAACATTCTACTGTACAGCGCCATGTTTTGTTTTAAATGTAAAGCAACCATCAGCAAAAATTAAAGTACATTATTAAGAAAAACTTCTTCCAATCAGTTTTCACGATCGACCGACCTGTTCCAGGCCCTTCTTCGCCGCCGTCAAAATTTGTCAAAAAGGCCCTGGGAAAGAGGTTGAGTTATCTCCTATCGTGCGATAGATAGTAGCATCAAAGAAGCCAATTTCAAAGGTATCGAAATAAGGATAAACCACTGGTCTTAAAAACACCGACTGGTTACCGACTTAAAACATTAGGTGGAAACAAATATTTCAGCCGGTAAGCAAACCAAGTGAATGCGGAAAACCAAAAAATTCAGTCGAAAACTAAAAAAATTCAGGCCAAAACTAAAAATTTCAGTCGAAAACTAAAAAAAATCAGGCCAAAATTAAACATTTCAGCAGGAAACCAAAGAATTTTAGAAGGAAACTAAAACAAAGTCGTTCTCTGTAAGTGCATGCAGCCAAAGCTGGACATGATGATGTCGTCATGTCTATGACTTTTATATTTTTGCCGGTTCCGTTATCAATACCATGGAACTTATGAAGTAAAAGTAGTACTAAGATGCCAATGTAGTCAATGTCAAGAAGTCTACGCTGAGGGGTCATCTAGCCTTCCTAAAATTGAACGGAGTATCACAAAAATTGAAGGGGATTTTCCGAAAAATGAGTTTCTCAAAAGATATACGGAGATTTTTTAATGAAATGGTCATTATAGATTATTTCATTACCTTATTGGGGAAAAACATGGGGGAAAAGTGACTAATGACTAGTGACGATTTTTCTTACCCCGATTTTTCCCATAGTTGTTAGCATATTTTTCTTCAATTGAATATTCCGAGGATGGATTCGCGTATTTAGAGATTTTGGAATGTTTAAGGGTACAAGTCTGTTACTATATCAATCTGTCAAAGTTACAACGGGAAAGATAGGAAGGTCTCAACAAATGCAGGATGTTGTGATAGAGAAGGAGGTTTCGTGGAAGCAGAAATGGCAGGTAGAAGAGTGTGGTCTCGAAGAATCGTTCTATCTAGAAAAAAGGACTGCTTTATTGGTAAGATGAGATGTATGGAAAATTATTAAGGAATTTGAGGGTGAAGGTTTCACTCACGAAAGAGAAGATTAACTATGTTTCATTGATGGCCATGATAAGCTGAAACGTTTTGGTTTCAGTATTCATGGCTGCATTCTTGGGTGCATGGCTTCCTCCAAACGACTCAGTGGTTAGAGATAGGCACATCAAAAAAAATCCAGAAGTTACCAACTAATCTTTTCCGCAAGTAAATCGCCCATTGCACCAAAACAACACCTTTCAGGTTTAAAATTGCTATGGATTTGCGATTTGTGCGCACAGAGCAAGTTACCATTTCTGACTAATACAGTATGAAGCTGCTATCTAAGTACAAACAAACTGTATATTTTTGTGACTGAGGCAGCAGCGGAAAAACCCTGGGTTCTTCATCTTCGAACCAAGTGAGTCAGTCACAAACCCCCGGAAGGTTAAGGGTGTTCTAGCTCTATAAGACAAATATCTAAAATGTCCCATCCTCGGTTTGTTCGTTTACGTCACCTTCAAGACTCGTCTATCCGATCAGAATTGTCTGTGTATGGGCTGTAGCAGGGTTTTTAATCACGTGTGAATAAAAGAAGACTTTGAAACATCTTTGGGTGGGATGTTGCATATTGTGAGCATGAAATGAAAAGAAAAGGAAGAAATTAGCAAGTTTAAGTTTTTATTTTTTGTCTTTGCACATCTAGTGTAAATATGAACACGCGTGCTCACACTAGCCTCGTTTCCAGAAACATCGATAAAGTATTTACCGACCATTACGATGTACCGTCGGATAATACATTTCTACCTTGACACAGGTAGAGTACCTAGACACAGGTAGAGAACATTGTCTCCAAATTCCAATAAAAGCCGATGATGGAAGTGAATACAATTTGGGCAATCCAATACGGAACACATCCCAACCTAGACACCTATAACAGTATAGTATAACAGCTTTACTATTAAATCAACGAATTGAGGCATGGTCACACACTTAAACGTGATCAAATAGGTTGACGGAGACAACATCCATACGAAAATAGGATTTCAAGGTGGCCATCAATGAAGACGAAATTATCTGTGGAGGAGTGTTTTCAAAAGGAATGGCAAGCAATATCGCCTGCTGTTTCAATAAAAAACACTCCTCCAAAGAGACTTTTTGAAGATTCTGCCCACTGCACAACAACAAAATAACCAGACATGACATAACACCAGAATTTCAAGAATTTGCGATTTTTCATGCATGTCAAGGATTCGTCGTTAAGAGACACGGGTTTTTCCGAGTTATTTATATACTGTCCGTTGATTTTTTGGCAAAGTTAAAAAGTTTTAAATTTTTTAATGTTTCACTCGTTATCTTCTTACGATTTTGGAATAAAAAAGGTCAACGGAAAATTGTAGAAAAAAATATTGAAGCAAATTTGTGTGTAAATAAATTCATGTTTAAGTAACGTGATGAAGTAAAAACAAAGACGCAGTATACTACAATTATACTACAACACTATCATTCCATTTGAAGTCTATAGCCGAATCTCCACTAGACGAATTTTACGACGATCGTTATAAATTTTCGCGACGACAAAAAAAGTGATCGTCGTGGTGAAAATATTCGCTTGACGAAAAGTAGAATTAATTTTATCAACTTTTGGTATGGACGTCGTTATCTGAATGGACGTCCTATTTAACATCAGCATACTTGAATTAGTTTACTATTTTAAATAGTTTACCGTACCAAAAAAAGAGAGATACTGTTATGCATTAGGTCAAAGTTCTAAAAATAGAACTTTTTGCTAAAAATAGATAGGATTCGGTTCGGCCAATATGAATTTTATTCAATGTGTTAGTTGAAAATTCGCAAATATTTGATACTCGCATGGAAAAAGTTTCATTTGAGCGAACAACGGCATATATTAAAGGCTTTTAGAATAGGCTTCTCTACGGCATAAGATCATTATATTATAGACCTTTGTGAAAAATATTTTAGATCAGTCAGAAATTCAATATTCGTTTGGGTAGATCCATATAATCGTAACTTTTTTTACAAATTTCCTGTTTTTGTTTACATACACGTGGCTATTTATTCGACATTTAATTTGCTAAGTTAAACAAACGCCCTCCTTGTACTAAACTTTACAACTAATGTTGCTGACTGAAAATCTATTGTTTTCATAGAATTTATAAACAAATCGTAAAATATTTTCACGTGACAGATTCTTTGCGAACACGTAAACAGTAATGATACAAAAAACAATGTGGCAGAAGAAATAAAAAAGTAATTAGGTAAGATTAGGTAGGATAAGGATTGGGATTTTTTAGGTTTTTGAACCAATCAGCGCTGTAATATTGTAACTCAT
The DNA here is from genome assembly GCA_039566895.2 of Turritopsis rubra. Classification (NCBI taxonomy): domain Eukaryota; kingdom Metazoa; phylum Cnidaria; class Hydrozoa; order Anthoathecata; family Oceaniidae; genus Turritopsis; species Turritopsis rubra. Next base: position 4,486,946 of record CM077622.1, read on the forward strand.
CATACGACGGGTAGACCTCATACTTTACTAATACTTTCTCAACCACAAACAATATCATTCTTCACGTTTGAACTTTAATCGTTGAAATAAAAACAAACAACAAAACTAACAAAGACACTTCTTTTGTCTCTTTTTTTGACTAAAGGCGGATTTACACTAGGCGCATTTTTTCGTGCGAAGGAAAAAGTCCATTCCTTTCTATTGAGTCTTTCGAGCAGCGCAAGAAAAAAGTAGGAATGGTTTCAACTTTTTCGATATAGAATATTTATGCAAGTCAATCAAATTGCAGGAAACTTTCTCCTAGTGGAAATCCACCTTAAAGAAATGTTCTTTGAAAATATTTGGAACAAAAAAAACATTGCATCCTCGTATTTTTCATTTCAAGTACAACACATGAAAACATGAAAAAAATCCCGTAAGATGGAGTGTTGGGATGTCACCTACGCCGATGAGAAAGTCCTACAGTGTTTTACTTCCCCAGATAAACTTATAAGAAACATACCGTAAAAAAGCGACAACCTCGCACGCAAAACGATTTACCAAAATAAAAGCGTATTAGTAAAAGGAGATGGAAAACAAACAGCCAAAACAAAAGTGTTTTTCTTCATCTTAGTAAAAAAAAGTAGAATAATACAAACTTCAACTTTTACGCCATTTTTAAAAATGTTTATACATACATACATGTTAATACTCAGCGTTCTAAAGCCGCTGACTAATACACTTTTCAGCTTCTCACTTTCGGAAAAAAACAGGTTTTACATTTACACCCTGACGTCCGGCTATAAATAATTTTCTCCAGTAGTTTTGGGTCCACCAGATGACAAAAACGTTTTTGTAGAATATTCACCTGAGTTCAGGGTTAACGGTTATTTTCCAATAATTTGTTGGCAGTTTGCATTTTTGATCATATTAAATTCTCCTAACCTAAACAAACAAGCATTAATAATAAGAAACTTTCAACCAAATATTTTTATGGTTGCTTTTTATGATTGAATATTGTTAAACAAACCATTCCCATCTATGACACAAGCATAAGCATATAAGCATATGGACGATATCAACACATTTATAATAGTAGGACTTTCTCATCATGATATTCTCATGCTTATATGTTTGTGTTTGTAGCACAGTTTTTATAGTGTGAATCAGAAAACATATTATTATTATTATTATTATTGGCTACGTCAGAAAATACAAATTTCTGTTATCAGTGTAGGACCTGCCAAAAATTATAAAATAAAATAAAATACTAGATAAGATGATTAAAATTTAGATAAAAACAGCAATTTGATGTGGATGAAAACAAGAGACTAGCATTATGAAAAAGTAGAACGTTTAAGAGGTAGCATACAATGTGCATCCAGAAGATAATACTATGATAAAACTTGGATATGCTCAGAAGTTTGCAGGAGATAACTATCGTATGGAAAAAGATCTAAATCATGCAGGTCCTTCTGAAAAATATAAACTAAATAAAAAATATAACTAGAGGCAAAAAGTAACCACGAATCAAGGTACGAAAGAACCTCGGTACGATGTTGTGCAAGAATATAGATTAATTAGATGCTAGAGATAGAAAATTGATGTTGTGAAAAATGCAGGACCTACTGAATAACTTTTAAGTAAAGAAAAACTAGGCAGAAGGTAAATAAATTCAAAATAAAAATAAATCCCAGTCCGACACGCTATGCAAACATTGGCGTAGAAATTAGGATAGGATTAGGAAATGCAAAGAATGGTGTAGAGAAGCGTTAAGGTGCAGTATGTAACCAATAACATAAAATGCCGTTTTATGTCATTTTCAATTTCTTGTACTGCGCATGCTTATGTTCCTTATATTTATGCTTATGTCATAGATGGGAACGAGGCTTTAGATATCATATTTCTCATTGCTTGAAACTTACAAAGGATAATATTAAAGAAAAGGTTTGATTGATGTTGATGGTTCACCAGGAGTGTCAGCGTTAGGTAAGTTAAAAAATTATATATTTGTCGAACGTATTTTATTAAAATAAATTTTTGCGTGAAAATATTCATAAACTTCAAAATTAATTTTGCGGGCGTAAGACTTAAGGCCAATTTATATTCAATATTTTGTGCGTGCGGACAATGTAATTCTCAATTGCGATTGGTCAATAACGTCAACGGACGAAAAAAGTTTCAATGAAAATAATTTCTTCTTACCTTAAAATTGTTCATAAAATAATTGAACATTGTGCTCTTTACGTTTTCGATAATTTCAAAAACAACATTGTTGTCTCTCGTTTATGAATAACAAATATTTTCTAGTGCCAAGAATCAACAACAAAAAATATTCAATGCTGTATTTTTTCATCATATTCTCAACCGTACTATGTGTATGGTGAATTGTAATTTCGTATTTATTTCTGTTAAAAGCAAAGTTTTACCATGTAAGAGCTACTTGCTAAGTTGGCATAGCCTAGAGAATCATTGAGGTTGAAATCGAACTGCATTTTTACTGAGTACACGTTTTTTTATAAGAAAATACTTTATAAGAATATCGAGGCTGATGGGTCAAAAATTAAGAATATCTTAAGAATATGCCCAGACTCAGCTTTTCATTCTAGATATGAAAACATAAGGTTGATATTTGTCAAAAAGTTAAGAATACTGGGACTGAAACGAAAAAAACAAAACACTATTCTTATAAAAAAATATCCAGGGTAATTCACTCATACTTATACTCACGAAAGTTAAAATTACAGAATAACGTGAAATGAAACAACTTATTATATAATAATTGGTAAAAAATTATAAAAATAAAAATACAATTTACGTCTTTCCACGTGCATTTGTATGTTTTAATCGGTTTGAATTCTTTCCCAATAGGCAAAAACTTCAAGAAGTCTATGAAGAGGAATGTATTCTATAGATATGGCAAGCAATATTGGCTGCTGTTTCAATAAAAAAGCACTCCTCCACAGAGACTTTTGAAGATTTTGCCCACTGAGTTTATTCACTGGGAATCAGTGTTTGTTTGGTCGTTCATTACTTCTGTAGTTTCCACACGAAGAGGGTTTCCCCATTTGCCGTGAGGGGAATCTTCTATACACTCTTTTGTAAATAAGAAAGCCGCTTTCTTGTTTGTTTTTTGTAAGCTTCATATCACTTATTATTTTGTTTATACTGTAAACAACTCAAATATCTTTCCTATCAGTTGAAACAATGATTTAATGATATTAAAGTAGGAAAGTAGAACATCCAAGGGGCCGAAAATTGGTTTGATATATGGGAGAATTCGAATTACGGAGGTTCATTTACAAATAAATCATATGTGAAGGGTTCGTCTTGTTGTAAAGCATAATTCCCACTGAAAAAATTTCATTGCTGGTCGATCAAGGATTTCGCCATATTTTTTCTTTATCAACATAACTTTTCAGTCCACATGGCTTTGTAAAAATATACTTTGTCCGTTTCCTGTTGACTTCTTTGTGATTTTTTATATTTTTCCTGACATAATAAAAAGTCCAAACTCATTGTCGGAGAACAAGTTGGGCGTCAGTGATCACTACTGTAGTGGAAATCAATCTATATTTACCTGAGTTCAAAGATCTAAATGAAAACTGGTTCATGAAGGTTCCAGCTTGATTAACTCATTCATTGATTTACATGTAGCAAGACACAACGCAAGAACATCAAAACGTTTTGATATGCTATCGTTGTCTCTTTTTTATAATTGTGATGTCATCCTAGGTCTTAAGAAATTTTCAGGTTCCCGGTGCCATCATCCTTTGATGACCTTGTTCGGCGAGGAGCGCGGTAGATGTTGGTTTCATCGCGGATGATGATTCGGATGATGAAACTTGCAAAAAATGAAGTGGTGCATTCGTTACATGACACACAACAGTCTGAGATACACGATGACATATTTTCTACCGCTGAAAACATCAAATAGTAGTGTAGTGTGTTTCCACCTTAATATATATATATATATATATCGATATTTCGAAGCTAAAAGACTCTACAATAGAGGCGGATAATAAATAAATATAAATATAAAATTTACTTTCTTCCCAATCACAACGATTTTATCAACAACATTTTAGGCGAAATTCGGTCGTGATTAAATTTATGTCGTCGTTCTCGAATAGCTTCTTCAAGCCTCTAGAACCACGAAGGTATAGCAGTTGGCTTCTCAATAAACTGTAGTTGAGTCTGCACCTGACCCAGTTTTTCACACGGTGAATTTGCTCGTTTCTTTTTTCTGCCACAATTTCTGATAATCTATTGAAAAAGTCTTGCATTCACGAGACATACCGCCAAATCATGAGAAGACTAATGGTGTAAAGCTGCCTTGATCGATGCTGTTGATCCGCTTGTTATAGCTTCTCTTTTTCATCTGTTCGTTGCTTCGATGAGCTGCAGATAGACTCTGAGTCAAGTAGACTTTAGCAATTGGGTGGAACACCTTAACGTCAAAGTACGCTGTTTGTCCTTTGACCCAGAATCCTCTTGCAGCAATATCTACTCTTGCTTCATTCGTTTGGATTGTTGAGGGTGGAAAGATTTCTCCGGTCAGTTCTTGCAGTATTGGTTCGGTTGATACATCTTTACAGCATTCTTTTAATAGTTCGGCAGTACAATCTCTGACTCGAAAAGCCATATTTCTTTATTGGCAAAGTTGTTAACCAACTTGAGGCTCCCAGTTCTTGACTCGCCTCGATTGTTCTAGTAGTTATCCTGTCAGTTATTTTTGACTGAATTTCTTCCAGTCTACTTTCGTTTCTCTGCTTTTTTTGCCCTTGGATGATCGAGTGTGTCTTGTTCTGGTGAATTTCCACTTCTTCATCGTACTTTTCAATCTGATCTTTCACTTTCTCAGTCATCGGTTTCGTAATCATCTTCGAATTCTCATACTCAATGTCACTTCTTTCGCAAGGGTTATTAATTGCGAGACCCCCAAGTTTCACTGGCAGCGAAAAAAGGTTTCTTTCTTGATCGTTACAGACATATTCATTCAGCAATGCTTTTAAAAGGTGGCTCCTAATGACATCCTCTAAGGGTTGTAGATCGGCGGAAATATTTGGAACAGTCCTCATAAGGTATGTAAATTTGTGTTGGTAGCCGATTACAAAGGCTGTGTAAGCGGAGTGTGGATACGATTGTGCAATTTTTGACAGTATTTTGATTTCCTCAACCCACTGATCGACTCTTCTTGAAACATATTGATTTGAAACTTCAGGACAAAGAATACTCATGTTGTGCATAGTCACTACTTGGTTGATAGAATTAAACGTATTTGATGCATCTACTTGTAACAACCCTTGGCTATCATCTTCATTGAAAAGGTCTACCGATGCGTGAATGGCAATCTCACATCCAGATTTTATTCCTGCACAAAGCTGCAAATTTCTGTTTGCACGAATTATATCCTTGCGGAGACACATCATCACAGTTTTTCCTATTATACGTCGTACAACTTCCCCTATGCCAATTGGTCTCAGCCCTGGGTTTATATCTAGGGGTATCAATCTGCATGCTAAAAGTGATCCGAGTCGGTTACACGTGTAGCACATAATAATCTTGTAAATCTTGCAAGAGTTTTCCGTAAATCTGTACCCGCTGCTCCGAATATTCTGCTTCCTATAACCCTTCGCCATTCATCTGCATCCCATCCAGAAACACCAGCAGCTCCCTTTGTTTTGATACAAGCTTTAAGGATGCAGTTTTCATCGATACTTACATATATGCCATCATTTACTTCAGCTACTGTTCATTGGGCAAGCTTCAGGATGTTTAGCGTTCAATTCGTTCATAGTGATATCGTCTAACGGTAGGATACCATTACATTGTGTCGTCTAACGGCAGGATACCATTACATTGTGACGTCAATAAACGTAGTCCACCGTTGACGTTCCCTTTAAACATTAATTTTTGAAAGGTTTCCCCAATGTTTTTTTTCTTCTTCGGTAGATTTTTTGAAAGTCGACTCTGTATCACAAGACATTCTGCTACTAAGTTTGAAATCTTTTGGTTTCTCCAAAGATCTAATCTTCTCTCAAGGATTTTTCTGTTTTCAGCCCCTGACCTCGGTCTATTTGTACGCTGTAACATTAAGCTTGGTAACAGCATAAACAAATTTAACTGTATTTTTTTCATATTGTTTTTTATTGTGTATACGAATAAAATGTATTTGAGACATGAAAATATATTCAAAGGAGAATGTTTTCATTTTGCAAAATTTAATGTTACTGTTAATATTTATTAGGAGAAATGAATTCACATTTTACGAGCGCCTGCTACAGTTATCGTGACTTCTTACAGATGGCCTTACTGCTCTCCGTACATCTGAGTTGTCTCTTTGTCCGAGGAAATGCTGAAATAAAGTTACCCTATAAAATCAAAGGACCAAAATCATTTGGTGATAAAATTGCAATCGTTGGAGCTGGTCCGTCTGGTATTCATATGGCTTACTTGCTCAAACAAAAAGGTTTCACTAACGTTCATATCTTGGAAAAGTCATCGAGAATTGGAGGCAAGGTTCACACAGTTTATCATCGGAACACACCGCTGAATTTCGGGGCGATCGAATTCTCAACCAATTTTAGATATGTTTACGAGCTGGTGAAAAAGTTTTTGCCAAATCAGTTGGCAGAAATGACGACCCGGACTATTTGGTATCATAACTGGTCAATGCCCGAGACATTTAAAGCTTACTTGTACTATATACGAAACGTATTAGGAGGAAAATACAAAAACATGGACAATGACAGTATTTATGCTGAGTTTATGGATGCCAGGAAAAGATACGATGTGATATTTGAAGAAATCTTTGGCAAATTTGAAGGTGCTGTTTTACCAAAACCAAAGGTAAGATCTATGTGTTTTTTTAAATAATTCCTAAAAGAAGCAAGAAAAAGTAATCCTCTCTAAACTTATAACAGGCAGCCTCAATCGCAATGAGCTTTTATCCTTTGTGATGAAATATGACAGATTCAAAAATACAAAACAATTATAAGGGAATCATATTAAAAATTAGAGTGTAAGGAGCCATTATAGGATGTTAGTAACGTCGTTCAACTGGTTTGAACTTATAGAGGTAGAAAATGTTTGTTTACTGAAAAGCAGCCTTAAGTCGTCGTCCCTTTAGCAGTGAAAAGAATACATTCGTTAGTTCTAACAGCCGAATCAAGACGATAGATATCTTCATCTGTGAAGCGAAACTTAACTTAAGGATAAATGTCTTAAACCGAAATTTATTTTAAACAAAGCAAATAAGATATTTTTGATAAAAGTTATAAGTTTGAGATGAAACATTGTTCATTTTAAGCAGTAACTTAGATTTTTATTTCTATTTAGAATATTGATTTAATTAAAGGAACATTTTATGACTATCTGGCGAGGAACAACATGACAATACTTATTCCACTTATTCTATCCACCACCCAAGCATACGGTTACAATTATTTGGATCAAAAGTCAGCTTTTTATGGTTTAGTATACAATAACATGCATGCTAGTAGCGTTTATGCATCAGAAGGTAAGCTCGTCTGTATTCTAATAAATCTCAATGGGATTCGATCTGTTTCTGTGGGCACGCATCCGTCCTTCAGACGTCCCGGATTAGACTTCCTCGACGAACAATATTTAGCCTTTGTAGCCGACGTCGACGTCGTAGGAATATTCAGCCTTTGTAGTCGACGTCGACGTGGTAGGAATATTCAGTCTTTGTAGGACGTCGACGTCCTACAAAGAATTGGCAGGAATTTGGGAGCTTGGGATTTGTGGTTCGGTCCTTTGATAACAAGAAGTTGCACAGGGCTGTCACACGGACCATGTTGTTATTTTCTAATACATTCTTCAACTGAAAATAACTTCATTTATTTACATCAGTAAACAGATACAACAAATGCGAATTAGTGAAGTAAATTGATCAGACTAGTACGTAACGGAGTTGACAAATTACCAGCAAACTGAATTTAATATTAATTTTAATACATTATAACGGTAACCGAATTTCAATATATGCATCTATTGTAAGGGTCTCCTCCCTTGTGGTGACTCCACAAAACTTACTAATGATGTGTGATACTTCACTGCTGAAACACCATGTCGTAAAAGAGAGAAAAGCAAAACAGACATTAAAAATTAACTTTATTACCGATTGCGCATCCTCCATAAATTTCATTCCCCTAGCATACATCTCTAGGAATAGACATTGTCCTAATTTTCTGTACTGTCAGTACATCCAACCTTTGCGAATTTATTTGTTTCACTAATTTTTGGGCTACATTACTTGGTAATTACCGCAATTATTTATACTCTCGGTAGGATAATATTATTACCTTTTTTATTGAAGACGAGTGTGCTGGCTAGGGCTAAACAGAGTGTTTAAGCTGAAATTCGGGAAAGGTGAATGAATAAAAATAACTTTCAGCTCACAATTGTCCACAGTGCAGGGATAGACCTTTTTATAAATTACGTCTCGTTTCTAATCTTTAAAACAAGATTCGCATAAAATGCGACTATATTTCCCCATTTTTATCCTCTTTTTTTTACTGTTAAAATCTTAACAGTAGAAAAATGGTAATGAGACCACATACTTGCTCTATAAACTGGCATGAATAAATCATACGGCCTGATCAAGAAATTTTCAGTATTCATAATTACTTTTAACTTCCTCACCGAAGAATTGCAAGAGTAAGTGTTTAAATCAGTTAAAATAACTACATAAGTACTCAGTAGTTGAATTCCAAACTAACCCTACAGGGAATCTGAGATAGCAATAGAGATAATAAAGAGATAGAAATACAATTTAAATTGGATAAAAACTATATTTTCAATATGGCAGTGATTCTAAATTCTACACAATTAAATAATATTGGCTTAGGGCAGTTCTTCTAGCACTTTTTATAAAACCTAACAATGTCCACAAAATAATAACATCAAAGGCAGTGGTTCAATTTTTGCATAGATTTGATTTCGTGAACTACTAGTAACCTATATACACTAACAGCATAGACTAATTAGTTGTAGTATCATATAACTGAAATCAATGATCACTTTTGTGTTTCAACCCTGAAAAAAAAACAGTCGCTTCTTGACATGAAGTATATAGCCATCTCCTCGCAAATAAACACGAATCTCCAATAAACGATGGTGTTGAATAAACGCAGGGCAAAATTTTCAAATTAGGAAATAAATACAGGGGTCTTTATTTCTGGAAATAAGGTAGTCTTCATCCTTCAGTGATTGACCAAAAACAGTTACAAGTTCTTCATTCATGGACATCTTCTTTTATTTCAGGACAATTTGTTTTACTAATACTCTTGCATATTTCTTTACACTTTTTGCAAAAGTATAAGTGGCATCAAGAACTTTACTGTTATGAGTTGTCACTTCCGTTGTATACCCTATAGCATTAGTTTGTTATCGTCGTGGTGTGGAAAACATCATTCACATGTACATTATGTACCGACTTGGCTTCTATCTTTTCTACTTATAATTTAATGGCGATACAAATAAACCAAAATATATCTTTATGGAAGTAAACTCTGAAGCCTAACATTGTAGTCTTAAAATACATGTTTTATAAATGAAAACATTTTAACGTTCTATCCATCCGCAGTGGTGTGGTGTGTATAATTATTCGCAATATGTTTGCTATATGATAAACAAGGAAACAACACTTTCAAAATCTTGCGCTGCATTGTTGGCAAGAATTGGGTTCAATCCAAGCTATCTGTTGCCAGCACCTTTTTGCAAAACCAGTAAACAGATGAAAAATCACAACAAATCAAGACTCTTTCAATAGAAAGGTTTACAAAATGATGTATGCAACAAGCTACTTCACTAAACACTAGCCCCTGTTCCAGCCTCTAAGCTTTAATGGACAAGTTCTATTGCGGAACTCCGGCTATAAAAGTGAACGAAGAAGGAGGAGAAGGAAAACGCCGGTTTTAACATATATTTCCCCCTATGGGGAAATATATTATAACTCCGTACTTAAGAACAACGTGAAGCATTTTCCCCTGAGGTATCGTTTTTCTTTGTTAACCGCCCAAGCGTCGTTAATGTTAGGGCGAAGACGAGGCATTGATGTAGCTACTTATAAAATAAACTTCCGAAACGATGAATGCCATGATTGTCCGTATCACTACGGTCAAAAACGCGTGTGACGCAACGAAACGCAGATCTACGCGTTTGGCTAATTTTTCATGTCGTTTTGAAGAACGCATTGCAGCTTTGTTTCTCCGTGAATTAATGAATTTCTTTCCTATTTCTGATGTTGTTTAAGTCATAAATCGGTTGCATTTGTATTTTTTCTTATTTAGTTAAAGATGATAAATCGTACATGTTCACATGCGGATACCAGAAGTTATGGCAGCTAATTGTGGAAAAAGAGCGTTTACGCGTCACATTTAACGTCGATATTCAGAAGGTTTACCGGAATTACGAAGATGACAATACAAAACCAAAAGTATTGTTATATATGGCTAAAGGTAACAAGCAGGCTACGTGGGAGCATTTCGACTTTTTAATCTGGAGTCCTGAGATGCAAACGAGCATGAAACGATGGGTTAATAAAATTCCTCTTGAAAGGGAACTTTTAAGTAGAACTATCCCTACTTATTATACAGTAAGTATTGTGGACTCAAAAGATGAACGACATGGACTCTACCCAGCGGATATTTTCCCTGAGAACATGATAGAGCAAGGTGATGGAAGAGTACATGCCATGCTTGATTCATATTCTACAATACACAACTACACTGGACCAAAGTACCAGTCAGTTCAATATCCCCTGGCTGATGACAATAAACCGATGACAACTTATGTTATCTATCAGCAGAGCATACCAAGAAGAACAGACGAAGAAGTGGCGCAGTTGATTAGAAACCATTTCAAAAAACTGTCTGCAAGCAGCATAAAGATTGTTGACAGTAAGACGTGGCGATATTTTCCACGCTATTCTGTTAGTGATATAGAGGATGGAGTCATCTGGAAAATCATGAAAATGCAAGGTGAATATGGCATGTGGTACATTGGATCATCGGTATATTTCGAATGTATTCACCATGTAACTAGTTATAACGCATTCCTTGTTGAAAATATGGAAATGCCAATTGAATGATTTAGTTAGACAATATTTCCATAGTGTTTTTACCGAATTTGGGGTCATAGGGAAAACCTAGTCACAAAGCGTATCTTTCTGCTACAAAAACGTGCAATACGTACTATTTGTGCTTACTGGCTAGCTCATACATCCCCTCTGTTTCGGAAATTAGGTCTCCTTAATATATCTTTTATACACAAGGTTCTTAATGATAAACTCCCCCAAGTTATTCGCAACAATTTGATTTTTAAACGCTCTGATTTGAATACACATTTCCCGAGATTTTATTGCGTAGTATGAAAACGAGGCTGGGCTTGATAAAAATGTAAACAAACGTGATGCAAAAGCACCTTTGCAGTTAATACTGCTCTCTTTTCAGTTTTATTTTGTCCCCAAAGCGAGCAATAACCAGTGTTACCTTCATGCACAACTGGAGTAAAATTTTTGATAGAAAAATAAATTTCACACACGTTGTAAGAGAGAGGTTGCGATTAAATAAGAAAGAAAAAAACATGGATGAAGAAAGAGCGTATAGTTGTTCCTCAAAGACAAGACCCGGTAAAATAGAAAAAGGTGGCAAAGGAACTTATTGTTGCATTCCAAATTGCGGAAGTGCTTTTTATAATAGTCAAAATGAAAAGACTGGCATAGGTTTATTTAAGTTTCCAACTGACCCAAAAGCAAGAGCACGTTGGACACGTGTAGTAAGTCAATGTAGAAGAAAAGGTGGCGGTGATAATTTCAGAATCACATCGTACACACGAATATGTGAATTTCACTTCAAACAAGAAGATATCAAAGTGTCATTGGAGATAGGCAGAAAAACATTAAAACCAGATGCCATTCCAAGTTTTAAATTGAACACACACAGTGCTCCTTTGAGAAGATCACCACGAAAACGTTTGCCCTTAGTTGCTGAACCAACACTAGATATTATGGACATCTCTGAAGAAAGTGAAAACGAGGAAGACAAATTGATAACACAGTTAAAAACGCAAATAGATCTTTTAACACAAGAAAACACGTTACTCAAACAGGAAAATAAAGATTTAAAAAAAATGTTACATGAACATACGTACACATTTGAAAATATATCCAAAAATGAAGTATTATTTAGGTCAGAAACTGGTTTGGACACTGAAAGTTTCAATATTTTGTATGAGTTTGTAAATCCTGGAGAACATTGTGAAAACATAAAAATGTATGATTCCAAGTTGAAAGAATCAGAAGTAAGTGAAAAACTTCTATCTTCTGAAAAGAAACAAGGTCCTAAAACAAAAGTCCACTCTAAAGATCAACTGTTTTTGTTTTTGACTTGGCTTAAAGGTGGTTATACTTTTCAGCATACTTCTTGGCTGTTTAAAATACCAGTGTCTACAGTTTCACGATACATAATAACCTGGGCAAATTTCTTATTTTTTTCACTGGGATCAATTCCAATATGGGCATCACACAAAATGATAGACGAGACTATGCCAGAGAGTTTCAAGCAAACATATCCAACAACACGATGTATTATAGATTGTACAGAACTTTTTTGTCAACGTCCTTCATCACTAGCTAGTCAAAGTCATATGTATTCACAATATAAAAGTCACGTTACATATAAAGGTCTCTTGGGAATTTCTCCTTCTGGTGCAATTACTTTCATTAGTCAACTATACGAAGGTTCAATATCAGATAAAGAAATTGTTAAACGATCAGGATTGTTAAACAAAGAACTCTGGACTAAAAATGATAGCATAATGGCAGATCGTGGTTTCACTATATCTGATATGTTAGAGCCACTGAATGTTAAATTGAATATTCCTTGTTTTCTTGGTGGCAGAGATCAATTATCAGAGGATGAAATAAAAGAAAGTCAAACAATAGCATCAGTCAGAATCCATGTTGAACGCGCAATCCAAAGAGTTAAAAAGTTCAGACAATTGAGAAATGAAATTCCTTTAACGATACATGGTTCAGTAAATCAAATTTGGACCGTAGCTTGTCTTTTATGCAATTTTATGCCACCACTTATACAAGAGTCAACATAGTTATATACATATATATAAAAATTAATATATATGACATATTGTTATGTAAATATTGTTATGTGGATATACCAATGCTACACAAAACTCATTTACATGAAGATATATATAGTTTTGCTTATGCTAATTGCATGAAATCTAGAGAGCTTTCAAACTTTAATACATTTCTATATATAGTTCAATTTCAATTTCATGTCTGCATTTTATGTCTCATCTTGTCAGATCAGGTATATCTACATGACACTCAATAAATTTATTAGTTATATATATTTTTATCATAAATAGAAATTTGGCTCTTATATATCATATATCATTTAGCTATCCTATCAAGACCTTAAGCAAATAATGTCTATAAAAATCATTAAGATTTTTGACCATCTTGTTAAAGTAAGTTTCATCAAATTTAACCTTTACAACCAACAATCCTTTATATGTATATACGACAAAATAGCAGTATGAAAGTTGACTAAGACCCATGGCAAGCTGAATTTGGGTATAGTAACCAAAGTGATGATCTCTCTTTAAAAACAGTTCACCATTCTCAGAACCAACATAAAAATTTTCATCCTCTAATAATTCTTTTGGAGTGTGATTTCTCTTGATGTATGGACATTTTATTTCGATAAGCCCTGGATGTTCACAACTGTTGTCTAAAATCAGTCCATCAGGACTAGCTCCTAACCAAAACAGGTACGGCTGTACAACCAAACCAGTGTTTCGTATAAAAATAGTCCATTTGAGTTTATATTTCATAAAGTCAGAAAATTTCTCCAGTGCTACCTTTTCGTATTTTGTTCCATGATTTATCGCATCCTGGGCAAACTTAGGTAACTTTTTATTTTTGTCTTGAAGTGATATAGCTAGAGTATCAAAATTTTTTTTTCTTACCATTATTTTATGAGCATCACTTGATGTAATTCGACCAAATCGCTCTTTCTTCCATTTTGCATTTTCAGCTTGCCCAATGGTATCCTGCTCTAATATTTGAGATGTTTCCAGTGTTTCTGGAAAAAGATTTTGCATATAGCTAAGTTCAGCATAAGTCATTATTCCCCAATTCTGTGGAACACAATGAGATTAATTTTGTTGGTAAATATATGTATGTGTTATCGTGGTTATGTGTATTATTTATATTGGATAAATTTGAAAGTATTGAAAAATCTTCTTCGAAAACAGCTAGCTGGTAAGACAGTGGTGACCCTACTTGGAATTCACCAAATTTTGTTGATGTTGTTGGCAAATTTTTGTCAATAACATGACCAAACCCAATTCTCATATCTTTATCCTTTACTGATTTATGAAAGTTTTCCATTCGTTCTTTTAAATTAGAGGAATTTCTTTCGAGTCGTGGATCATACAGAGTTGAACTTACTCCTCTTTTGTTAATATTACGTTTAATGTTGGTTGACATTACTGGCTTAGGGTACTTTGTTTTATCGCTTGGAACCCCCCATTGCCGTGTTGTACTGGTACAAGCAATCTCCTCAGGAACTAGCTGGATACCTTTCAATGAATAGTTCGCCAATTCGAAAAGCAAAGCCATAACATGGTTGCAATAACCAGACTTTCCTGCTGGGCAACTACAATTTGCTTTCAAAACTTTACCAGAATGTCTACCAAGAGTGACACTGATGTTTCTAGTTTGATTTTTCATGCTTGCTTTACAATTTCCTTTAATAATGAAAGTGTCTGGTGTTGACTTTGTAAAGATACTGTCTGATGAAATGTACCTTTCTTCCATAAACTTTCTCCCTCTATCTCTTGATTTTATTATTGACTTGCTACCTTTACCACTTTTTACACGATGTTCTTCTATCTCCTTTACTGTAAATAACGGCATACTTTCTAACGATTTACTCCACTCTTCTTCTTTATTTTTTTCCACAACAATGTTAACATTTTCAGTGATATTATTTGTTAAAAGATCAAAGATTTTATCGCTATCAACTGCTTGTTTTCTATCCTCTGACATTTTGAAATATAATTTTATCAAGCTCTGCCTCGTTTTCATGCTTCAAGAAATAATCTCGGGAAATGTGTATTATAATACTCGCGGAAGGAGCGTAGGTTCTTTAGTTCAACACCCGTTCAAGACTTTCTCATTTGGTAAATTCTCCATTCAAAATCAGTCAAACTGCCAATGGAATCTCATTCAAAACCATCTTCAACTTGACGACTTATCTGTGCTTACATTTCCAAAATTTAAAGTCTTAACTAAATCGTATCTTATTTCTCAATATATTGACTAATTGACGAAAACTTATTACATATGTTATTATCATTTTTATCAATTTTGTTTTTTTTAGGTGGCCACTCCTTTTGACTAGAATTTTCTATATGGAGTGGTCTCCTAGTTATTCTTTCTTTCATTGTAATTGTAAGTATGAGAGTTAGAAACTAAATAAATGATTACTTACTTACTTACTTATTTACTTAATTTTGTCTTATTGTCTTATGGGAGGGCCCAGAGGCGTGGCTAGAGCTCACTCAAAAGTTGTGAAGGAGTGTTAAATCATTTTAAGTAGAAAAGGAAAACGTGCAAGTAACCTAATCGAAACTTTAAGACTGAAAAGACAGATCATAACGTTGGACTTTTTTTGACTGACCCTGAATACGCCTATAGCATTAGGATTTTCAGATTTGTTACTTGTTACAATTGTAGTAATTATCCTTACTCCAATAATAATGGACAAAACTAAGTTAAACCCTTAGTCTGGGAGTAGGGTAGGGAGAGCGAAAAAGCGGTAGTTATTATCTCTATTACTAAAACTCGGGAAAAATGTATTAACATTTTCCTTAATAACTTCTCCAGCATTTACAGTAATTAGCAAATACTGAGAGAGAAAGTGGGTGTTTGTCTAACAAGATACGATCATTAAACATTTTGGTTGAAAGTCTCTCTCTCTCTTTTGTTCGGAAGAATGAGGCATTACATAACCATTAACTCGTTTAACCAGACAGAAATAACAAGGTTTTCACCGCAAACTAATGATTGCATGTTGTTACTTGAACCTATAGGTAATTACAATTGAGTAATGGATGACCCAAAAATCTTTTAACAATGTTTGGGCTACTGTGTTTGGAAGTTTGAAACATGTTGACTCAATGCATGAACTAATATTATGGCCTGGGTCAGCATGACCAACCTCGTTTGCAATATTTCTTTTCAATTAGTCAATGAGAAATTGGAATAATAGAGAATATTTTTATGAAATAATTTAAGCAGTGAATTTCATAGAAAATCGACTTAGACGTTCAAACATAAACATTTCCCGGGTTCGTATTTTAAAGGCGGATCTCTACAATCTGATTGGTTCACAAAGTCAAGAAATTTTCACAGCCGATCAGATTGCAGAAAATATCTTCGTCGCGACATTTTCAGCCTAGTAGAGATTCGTCATACTCAAGCTCAATTCTTTTGCTGGTCTTATTTTTAAATATCATTAATAAATATGCATGCATTGTAGTCCAACCTCGTATCCACGACCGTTTGCAATTTTTTGATATGAAGACGACTAGATGAACAGGGAAGTTAAGAAGTTAGGGTTGTTTGTTGCATTGAAAATTCAGTGAAATCTCTATAAAGCAGACGCGTAAAATAAAACTAAAAATCCACAAAAAACGTGTCCGCTTTATAGAGACTTTCGCTGTGAGAATTTGACTGTAAACCCATCCATCCGTACATGTTCAAAATAAAGAACAAGCTTCGTTCGTTGCTATGACGATAACTTGAAATAGAAACAGCTTGTAAGAACAAACATGCTACAGCATGATCACTATAAAGCGGACCCCATTGGTGCATACAAAATGAGTCTGCTTTATAGAGACTTTCCTAATAAGAATTTGACTGTAACATCCGTACATGGAATATGTTTCAGCTATACGGAGATGTCCGCTTTATAGGGTGTACGCTTTATAGAGATTTTGCTGTGTAAAGGAGGAGTGACGTCATCATAGGCGTATTCAGGGTCAGTCAAAAAAAGTGGAGGAGTCCAACGTTATGATATTTCTTTTCACTCTTAAGTGTCGATTAGTTTACTTGCACGCTTTCCTTTTCTACTTTAAATAACTAAACTCTCCTCCACAAATTTTGACTGAGCTCTTGCTACGTCTCTGGATGTTAGTAAGAAATCGGAAAGAGTCTCGTGATACACGTGATATTCAAATCTTATTCTAATCTTTTTTTATAAAAAAAAACACCTGGGAGTGAGGTTGAAAAAAGAAATTGGAGAACACAAAAAAGCAAGGACTATAGCAGTTCATCAAGGACGCGAATCCAAGCTGATACCGACTGGTGGCCTCGTGGTCAGGTCTGGGAGGTCAGGGTCCAAATCCTGGCCGAGTCGTGCCAGGTGACAATAACAGTGTGAACCAATCCACTCAGCTAAGCCTCAGCTTGAGAGCCAGGTTAATTTCTAAGAGGGCCGTCAAACTGATCGATTTAAGGAAACTTTCGGCTTCCTTAGCCGAAATGGTTTAGCTTTAAATGCTCTAGGACCTCCTTGGTTACCATCAATAATAATTATCAGTTTGCGAAAGAATTATTGAGCGATTTCACTGAGAAAACATGGGTTAAGTCAAGAGGATGGAAGGAAGGAGACAACCTATGAATATTTTCAGTTATATTAAATATGACCAAAAATTGTCAATAACAAAGATAAATTTACAAAAAAGGCAAGCCCAGGATTACAAAGTTTACCTGTCCCAAGTCAGCCAATAAAGCAAATAAGGACAATGGTTTTGAGAAGGAGATGGTCTAAAAACAACCAGGCCCCACTTGACTACTTGCATTCCATATTTTCCAAGTCATAGGTAAAAGTATCCCAAAGGTTGCAAGCCTTTTTTGTGCGAGATCATTTGCCGACATGGCACATCCGAAATACGGTATATTCCCGATAAGTGCACCCTCCAAGAGGGACGATTGGAAATTTTTCGAGTTAAGAAAATGGTCGAGTTATCGTCAGGATATTTGATGATACGTATTTTGCGTGAAATGTGAAATTAGTTACAAAAAATAGAAATCATATTGCCGCATGAGTATACAAAATTTTCCAATGAAAATGAAAAACAAGACACGACGCTTGCTAATAAAAATAGATTTCTGACGTTATTCCATATTGTAGATAATAGCTGGTCAAAATAATGCCCAAAAATCGGTGCGACCAGACAAAATTTTCTCCACCTCAGAAAAGTTTTGTCTTTTGTCCGATCCCAGTCGGCACAAAGAGGTTTTTAAGTGGTTTTTAAAAGGTTTTTTTAGAAGTTTTAAAGAGGTTTTTTTTCCCCTTTCGAAACTTCTTTTAGAAAACCTCTTTCTAATTCTTCTAAAAAACCACTTTAGCAAAACGTTTTTAAAACCTCTTCCCAATGCTTCTAAAAAACCTTCTTAAAAACCTATTTAATCGGTATTTTAGCATTCTTTTAAAAACCTCTTTTCCCAATGCTTCTAAAAAACCTCTTTTATCGGTATTTTAGCATTCTTTTTAAAAACCTGCAAACGGTTGCGGGATTGTCAATACGGCCGAAGGAATTCCCGATTTTGCCTGTTTCTTGTATTCAATTATCAAAGATTTCATGGGAAAAAGTAATCGTATATATTGTTGCAGTTGTAATTCCTGTATATACAATAAAAATACAATTTTATCATTGTCAAAATACAATAAAAATATAATTCAACATATTATTTACATATTTACAAGCTGATTTGTTGGGATGATACTAAGGAGCTACATGGGATTACTTTATCTCGCGAATTTTTGGGCAGAAGCAAATATCAGTTAAGGGCGAGGGACAAGGAGACAAAACATCAGAAAATCACAGTGTCGTAGCACTTCAAGTCTTAAGGTTCAACAAAGGGAAGGAGCGGAGACTAAACTAAACTAATTTAACAAAATTAAACGTTATTATTAGCGTTGTTACGCCTGCACCACCTTTCTGTCCAGGAGCATTTTTCAGCTTGTTGATAATCCACAAGCGAACATCCTTTTCGGTGGTCTCATATGTTTAAGTAATTTAAGAATCTAGAGATAAACGGAAGAATACTAAATGTATGAAATGTTTTGTTTCTGCAGGTTTCTAAAAGAATTGACTTGTAGTTTCCTTGATGCAGAATACTTTTTTCTCTTCCGACTGAATTTTTCAAAGAGAACAAAATGAGCAGGTTCTACTTACCAATGATCACGCGGTAGGTATAGGTTTTTGCCAACCCAAATTTGTTGTCACGGCCTTTTAGGTTGCACTTCGAAAGGAAGTTAACAGTAAAAAGCTAAAATCGAAAAGAGCTTATCTTTAAAGAAAAGGTTGTTAATTTGCTATAAAAGTTAGCAACATAGGCAACATCAATATTGTAGAAACAAGAAGTTCTTTGTTATTGTTTTGCTCCATTGGTTATGAATAATTAGGCATAACTTACTTTAATTGCTCGTTCGTCTTTGCCTTGTGCTTTTGCAGACTGAAAAAATTAAACTTTCGCGCCCCAATACGGAACGAGGAAAACATATAAACGGGGGGATGGAGAAAAGATGCGAAACAGAAACATATCATAAAAAATTATTTAGAATAAAAACTCGATTACATCATTTATTTCTCTGTTTACTACATAAAAACTTCTTCACTAAGAAAGATAATTGCTAAATTCATTTTATAATGCGCTAAGTCTTTTCGCAGACCCCCGGTTCTACAAGAGAAAGAGAATAGTTTTCTTTTAGTGTTAAAGAGGTCTTCAAAATACCTCTTTATCGAAACCGCTTTAAAACCTCTTTAAAACCCGTAAAAAAAGCGCGAGGACATTGCAGTGTTTTTTAGATATAAAAAATCATTCTTAAAGCCCTATTTTAAATGAAAACAAGAACCATATGGTGCAAAACGGTAGCAGCATTTCAAAACTAAGTCGCAAAATAGATACAAACTCATTCATCCAAGTTTTACTTTTAAACTTTGTTAAGTGTAACAAGGTTTATACTTTATTAAGTGTAAACAAGGTTTAATAAAGAAACAGCATTGTTTAAAACAAAAGAAATATACATTTGTGAGCTGTAACCATGGATACTTATCTTATTATAAAATATCTTTTTAAAAAAAAAAAAGTGTATAAGAGCCAAAAAAAACCCAAAAAACAAACGAAACAAAAATAAAAACGTCTTCATCGAAAAAAATATTATAATAAATGAAAACGGAAAATCCATCCAAATACTGGGTTTTAAACTTTATCAAACAAAGTAAACAAAAACGTTCAAATAACAAACAAGAATACTTATAAGAAAGTCATTTTAGAGTTAAAGTAAGAACTGCTTCTTATGAAGCTGTTCATCATGAATGTTTTGATAAGCTTTCGAAAATTCCTAGCCTGCGTTCGTTCATACAATTTATATAGTTTCGTAAAGGGAATTTCGCAGAGTCTAAAGTGTGGGCTAAATGCCATTTCGGCCGGTGGAGTAGGAGTAGTAGTCCAAGGGTGTTTTAATACGGTATTCGCTTTCGCTGCTACCGTAATAAAAACGTTTAAAAACGTTTTCATAAACACCGCTTTAAATATCTGTTTTAAAAATCCTTTTTTATACGTCTTTTAAAGGCAGTTTTCCGGGAAACCATAAAAACACCAAAAAAAGAGGTTTTTAAAACGTTTTGTGCCGCTGGGATGTATAGACCGGCGGAGTGACGTAACATTAAAGCTTAATTGACCAACAGGATCGCGCGAATGTTTGATATCGAATACATATCTGGTACGCGGCTCATAAAATATATTATAAAACTAATTTAGATTACCCAATCCTGTTCTAAAGTTCTATCCCTAGAGAAACTGACACTAAATTTTGCCCAAAGTATCAAAAATGATCTGCAACTTCGACATCAGCACCATTGATTTGTTTTTAATGCAAATTTTCATGAACATTGAAGCACTTTCGATCGAAAGTTGGTCCAAGTTTTGCCAGAATTGCACATTTTTGGCCAGAATATAAAAAATGATACCCAATTTCGAAATCAGCACCATTGAATTGTTCAACATTGGAAGTTTCATGAAAATTGACGCGCATTGGAACTTTGGCGCTATTCTTCGTTTGAGAGATAAACAGTCGCGTAGTTAGCCTTTGGATAACGATAAAGTTTTAGGGGTTTTATAGCAAGAATTTCAATAGCCCAACACACTTCATGTGTTTGATGGTTAAACTACATTCATGTATAACAGTAACTACTTGTCAGTAGAACTGTACACCATAGTATCTAGCTCTGCCGACCTTCACGTGTTGCATTTCAAGATTTCCTAAAGACAAGAAAACAGACTAGTCTGCGAAGTCAGCAACAAATATGGGAAAGATAAAATACCAAGAGACAAGATGGACAATTTCTCCCACCAGTACAATCCAAGCAGTCCTTGTCTAGATTCTTGCAAAACTGTTTTACATTTGGTTCAACTTCATACAATTAGAATTACAATTCAGAGCTGCATCAACTTTATTATATATAAAAGTTGGACAAATATCTCAATCAAATTCAAAAATTTTCAAAGATTTATAGTAATAACAAATACAAAGAATTATTCAACCTAACACAATGTTGTTTTCAAAACGTGTCAAGGATACCTTTTTGACATAACCAACCTTTTCAATGGGGCTAAATTTCACCTTGATCAATTTTACTAAATTTTGGCTTAGTACAATGTAAACAATGCAGAAATTTTATGAATAAAAACTAATTTCAGAGTTTTATTTCATCAAGAGAAAAGGTGTAGCCAGTCGTTTATAATTCATATATGTTTGGTAATTTCCGTATATAGGCAGGATTTATAAACTTGAAACTAAACTGAAAATCATGAAAAATATCCATGACTCATGCTTTAGTTCTAGGTCTTCAAATTGGATCAGATTTCCTTTCAAAGCCCCTTCCCCTCTCCTTTTCCCCTAGAATAGAAATATTCAGGCAAGGAAACGATATTTCATTGCAAAAATAAAGGAACAACATTGCTAGCAGCTAAATACTTGCTTTGGTTTCTTTTAAATTTTAATCCATTTAAAACCAAGCAGATCTGTAAAAGTTCTCATCTTCCATTTTACAAGATCAAAATGTTTTCCAACTGAAAAAAACATCTACAAACATCAATGACTTGAAAAGAGCAGTCAACAATTATATCAGTTTCATTTCTTCCATGAAACATCACCCCAAAACAGTGTCCGAGTACCATCACAAAGACAAATGTTATTTTGCGTTGCAATTAATAGTTACATCGTGTTTGACATTATTTTTGGTAGATAGATATATATTTTCCAAGTCAGGTACAATATTTATGTTCACAGAGAAGGCACTCTTTTTAAAGAGGGGAAACACACCACGTATCCAACCGCCACCGACCCTCCGCTCCCCACCATATCATCTGATCTCTGCCGGCATTGGATACCACATCTTTAACCAAAAGCTCGTTCAGACGATCAACATGATCCGCATGACTGACAATTTATAAAACAACAAGGAAAAACAGTATCTTCTTTACCACGTTCAAACCAAAAATCAAATCAAATTTCTTTATTTTATGAGTGGTGGAAGAAGGAAGTGCTAGCTGCAATTGTAAGTAAAAATTACAGATAAACAGCTTACGACAATGTAAAATACGGATCTTCTTCTAGTAAAACTTTTATGTTTTTGTAATTTCGGGTCAGAGTGAGTACCCAATAATGGCAGCGATCAATCTTCAAAAATCGAGCTCCAAAACAGGACAGGATGTTCGATCCAGTGTTATTTGTAGATCAGTGTACGGCGTATGACCAGGATATAAATTATCAGATTGTCATGATTAAAGTAGAAAATGTGTGATCATAAAATTGCTTTCAAAGAAAATATCAAACAAACAACGACTTAACCGCTTGTAGTTCGCACCTGGTCGACTGGTGGCCTAGAGGTAGAGTGCTTGCCTCCAGTGCGGGAGATCAGGGTTCAAATCCTGGCCGAGACATACCAGCGACTATAACAGTGTGAATCGATCCACTCAGCTTAGCACTCAGCTTGAGCGGGGTTGATGTCTAAGGGGGTTGTTTAGTTGAGCGGTTTATGCAGACATGGTCTAGGACCTCCTTCGCAGGACCCTCATTGATAACAGTTCTATCAGAACTGAAGAGGCTATCCTGGGTAAACATTAATAAATAAATAAATAAATAAATAAATAAATAAATAAATAAATAAATAAATAAATAAATAAATAAATAAATAAATATGTGTACTTGACAGCACAATATAAAGACGTACATATTTTGGAATTAACAAAATTAATTTGATTAATCAGAGCATGAAACTCTGAGTATAAACGAGTGTCTTTTCATTGACTTAACCCGATTTCCCTACTTTAGCTTGTTGGTGTATCGGGCACTTTATCTTGAGAAAGGGTAAAAAGACTTGGTTATATTCAGTATTTACATATTTACATCATTACGTGCTCTTCATTTTCCGGACTATACCTGCTGACCTCTTGAAGGATGAATATCGCTTGAAGCATGAAGTACAATGAAATCGCATCGTTGTGTCATATACAGGTCTCAAACAGATACAGTTAGAGTAGAAAACCGTCGTAGATTTGTATGGATCAGTATTAAATAGGGTCAGGTTCCCAGTGGGCAAAATCTTCAAAAAGTCTCTGTGAAGGATGGTCTTTTTATGGAAACATCAGGCGATGTTGCTTGCCATTCCTATAGAAAACACTCCTCCATAGAGATCAATAGAGTCAGGTTATGCCTCATTATGCCAAAAGTGAACAACTGCAAACAAGACGGATGAGATGGGAGAAGGTGAGTTGGATCGATAAAATTATATGCAAATGTAATACTTGAATGGGCTCATCTCTGATGGCT
Source organism: Turritopsis rubra (assembly GCA_039566895.2). Classification (NCBI taxonomy): domain Eukaryota; kingdom Metazoa; phylum Cnidaria; class Hydrozoa; order Anthoathecata; family Oceaniidae; genus Turritopsis; species Turritopsis rubra. The sequence continues at coordinate 4,510,888 of CM077622.1, forward strand.
GACATTCACTTTCCTCGATAGTGAAAAGGATTTTCTTATCCCTTATGTTTCCATGAATGGTTAAAAAGCAATGCTGTATTCGATTAACCTGTTATTCTTCAGCGCAAAATCACTTTAGAAACAATTAACTGAAATTTTATGATTGGCTTCAGTCCTATATATGAGAATTACAGATGATAGCGACACAGAGTTCCTTTTCAACAGCAGGAAACTACAATCCTGGCCGAAATATATCCAGCTATGATTCTCTCCTTCCCCTCAAATTCAATATTGAGGGCTGGAGTGAGTCGAAGAAAAAGTGATGGCAAGAGTTTTTTAAAAACTTCTTACAGAGATTTCTGGTAATTTGCGGCCAGGATTGTAGACACCTGTTTCATACATCTTTTATTTTCTTTCAAAAAAAAAAGGATGACTACAAACGGAGGTTCAAAAACCTGAAATCAGGAGACAGAGACTTAAATCAATTAATTTATTTATTTTTTTATTTTACATTAATTTGGCTTCAATTTATTCAATTTATATTGGCTATCAATTTATATTCAATTTAATTCACCAACGTTGCAATATATGCTATACACGGGAGATCTGATCGAGGTGTATAAGTGTGCTGATCAACTTTACGTTAATGATACCATCGCCAGTTTCCTAGAATTCAAAGAAAATGATCAATCGCAAGGATACATACAATCTTTGCGGCCATAATATTACGGTTACTTTCAGGAAGCCACAAAAAGAACGTGAAGGCATTCAATACTCGAGTCAGTAATCAGTGAAACTCTCTTCTTGCATCCATAGCTGAGATACCAAGTTTGAACGCTTTCAAGTATCGGTTAGACTATATATGGAAAATTTATGTACCTTTCATGTTCGACCCCAACTATGACGTCCGTGAAATCACTTCCTCCAGACGCATCTGATATGTTACGATTAAGAGTAAATCTACCAAGAAAATTTATCAATAATGAACTATGAGCCTGACACAATAGGTTTATTTGTAAGATTTCTCCCAGAATATATGAATGGATATACACATGGATATATTAACCGATAATATGACCAACTCTCCAGCCATGCACCAGTTGGTGATTTCGCCAGGAGTTTCGTAAACAGCTACCCAGTGGGCAAAATCTTCAAAATGTCTAGGAGGAGGAGTGTTTTCTATAAGAATGGCAAACAATATCGCCTGCTGTTTCAATAAAAACCTCTCCTCCACAGAGACTTTTTTGACGATTTCGCCCAATGGGTAAGAAACAATTCTTGGATTCTTGGATTCGTTAATCGTTTGGTTCTTTTGGTATTATCGCATATATTTCCCTGGAAACACACAACGCCATTCTTACATCCGATCAGATAATGTACGGACGTCCGTATAACGTTCAGGTAATGTACAGACGCCCATATCTAGGGTTATTCAAAGAAAGTGGAGGAGTACAGAGTCTAGAATTTTCTATTAAAACATAAGTGTTGATTAGGTTATTTGCACGTTTTTCTTTTATACGCTTAATGACTGTGTTCTCCTCCATAAATTTCGACTAGGTTTTAGATCCGCCTCTGCAGTGCCTGGTGTTTTTTTGATTTTGAAAGCTGCAGAACATAATAGATTCGAAACATGACGAAGCAAGGAATGAAAACTGGTGAACCATTATTCTTTTCCTAGTTGTGAGGTCACCCACTTATTCGTTATTTAGTGCGTACTTACTAAATGGATGCCCGCTAACCAGAAGTTATAAAAACATTACTCTGGAAAAACCTAATGATCAAGAATGAAATCGAGACACTCATGGACCATATATACAAAGTTTCTTATATACGGCAATTTGATCAACATTATGCTTATTTATAACGACTGGAATGGGAAATTCATATTTCTGCAATTTCTGAGATTTTCCGCAATGTGCGAGATCTAAACATTCGCTTTAGCCCATGGAAAACCAAAAACCCAGTGAAATGCGAGACATGCTTTATATCAAAAGAATGCCGACACAAAAGATTTTAACAATAGAATTGAAAGGCTTTAGAAGTTAGTTGTAAGTCCTTCTCTTATTATACGTCCATGGTTAAACAACCAATCTTGTATTTTCGACAATAAAGGTCCTAGGCGTTCATAGAAAATTTTAGATTTTAGGGTGGGCGTTTATTGGAGAGAGACATTTAAAAGAGAGACATTTAAAAGAGAGAAACATTTAAAAGAACAGCTTTTTAAAAACATTTTACAGGTTCACATTCCTCCCGTGAGTTATTACCCCACCCGTGTTCAATATTAGGTTGACAAAAAATAAAATCCCACAATCCAAAAGAATAGTACCATGGTAGTACCAAGGTAGTACCATGTTGTAGAGCTCGAAAAGCTGATCAAGAAAATGTATGAGATCGTCTGTGTACGACGTAGCGTTACCGAGATATCGTCGATCAAAAATTCTAATGACGTCCCACCCGTCCCCAAAAAGTTTTAGACACAAATGTTTCCGTCACCCCATTGCCAATATCGCGCACCCAAAGTGACATCAGTTATTCTCATTGGTTCTCGAGATATTTGACCCTGAAAATCGCGATCTATTTAGGGTGCAATGCAATGTGCCCACTGACGTCGCACTACTCCTATAATACTAATCGCCATTAAAGTCACAACTCAGTTACGCACGATCTAAAATGTCGCTATATAACAGTCCATACAAACATATCGGTCCCAGTCCTTTAATTCACACTGACTAAACTAAGAAGTGGGTGCACACACGCGTATTAGTAATAAGACTAGTATCGCGTGTAAGAACATTTTACAGGTTCATTTTCCCCATGAGTTACTACCCCCAATACAGCACGGGTTGCTGTTCCTCTTTCAAATTATAGCGATGACGAAAAATAAAATTACCCAATCCAAAAGGATAAGTATCACTAAGTTGTAGAGCTCGAAAAGCTGATCAAGAAAATGTATGGGATCGCCTGCGTACGGTGTGCCGTTACTGAGATATCGATATTGAGATATAGATGGACGTTTATTGGAGAAAATACATAACTGAAATTCAATTCACAATCATATCACTTATTCCTTCGTTTATTTACAACTATCATTTGTCAATTTGTGAATTAGTGACAACTTTTACACCAATTTTTGGGTTGAGAGAACTTCTTATTTTCGGCTTCTTATTTTATATGCCAAATTTAACACATGCGCCATATTTGTTTTGATTTTCAATAGAAGAGAAATATTATGAACACGTGATCAAAATATAATGATTTCATCCGTAGCGAGACTCAAAGTTGGAAGTTTAACATCTTGTAGAATTCAGTTGAAACCCACTTCCTATGGTGCGTATTGCGCGCTTACTCCTGAGCGCCTTTAAAACGTTTTAATGAAAACCAAGCTTTATAAATGGTGATTAGTAGACAACTAGTGTAGCGTGTAAAAACATTTTACAGTTTTTCTCCATAAATTGTTTTTACACGCAATACTGCCATGATAAGTCTGTGTATTTACAAAAATTGTTGTGTTTCTCCATGTTGGAATTATATCATATTTAACACAAAATTGTTGTATAAATATTTTGGATCGATCATTCAAAGAATGCTACTATCTCTATTTTTCAGTGCTATCTGGCACTGCATAAAGCTAACAAAAACAATACCTTCTCAGACTATTTTATCTTTCAAATCTTTATTCTGCTATGAATTGTGGAAATGTTAAAACCCAAAACTCCACTCGTGCATCATGATACAAAAACCATGTATCTCTTCTTGTATTACATTCATCTAATTTACTCAATTTTCTAATCTAAAACAAAAAGATATCAATCAAATACTGTCAAAACAATATAATAATGATCTTGCTACCTTCATTTCCCTAAAGGCGAGCCTTAATAATAACAATCCACACACCACAATGAATTACCAAATAAACTGCTAGCTACAGATTTCGACATAGTAGTCAAAACTAACTGATACGAAAAAGCTACGTTCAAACACATTTAAAAAATAGACATCTGTACAAAATGATGAACTGATAACACGAACACATAACAGGTCTACATCGATTATCTCTCGGTTAGAATAGTTACTGATACCTATCAAGGTTGTTACTCTTTATTACTGAACTTAAAGCGTTGAATAAAAAAATAAAAACAAAAACAAAAAATGTTACACACAGCGTCTTCATTTCTCGTTTAAAGAAATGAACGTTGAGAAAATTTGATGAACTTTCGAACGCAAAAACATTGCATTGCCTTCTCCTCCGTGCGGCTTTATGATGTCTTCCTTAAGGTACAACACTCCATGAAGTAATAAAAACCCATAAGTTGGAGCTAGTGATTCTCCTAATGTGAGATTCTCCCTATACTAATACGAAAAAAACAAATATCCATTGACGAACTTACCGAGAAATTTTACCTAACGTTCTTTCTTTAAAAGTTAGGTAAGAAAAAAACAAGATTGCGTATTAGTATATAGACTAGTATCCCAGGTAAAAACATTTTACCGGTTCACTTTCCCCATGAGTTACTGACCCCAACCCCCGTGCTTACCCTCTCTCTTACAATATGGCGGTGACGAAAAATAAGATCACATAATTCCTAAAAATAGGTATCACTAAGTTGTAGAGCTCGAAAACCTGATCAACAAAATGTATTGGATCACCTGTGTACGACGTGCTGTTACTGAGATATCGTCGATCAAAAATTGTGATGACGTCACACTCGTCCCCAAAAAGTTTAAGACCCAAATTTTTCGACACCCCACCGCCAATATCGCGCGCCCAAAGCGACGTCAGTTATTCCCATTGGTTATCGAGAAATTTGCCCTTAAATATCGCGTTCTATTTAGGGTGCAATGCAATGTACCCACTGACGTCGCGCTACTCCTATAATACTAATATCGCCTGTATCTCGACAACTCAGTTACGCACGACCTAAAATGTCACTATATCACAGTCCATACAAACATTTCGTTCCCAGTCCTTTTATTCACACTGACCAAACTAAATTTGTTATGCACAACTCGCTATTAGTATATAGACTAGTATCCCGGGTAAAAAATTTTTACCGGTTCCTTTTCAACATGAGTTACCACCATCCCGTGATTTTTCTATCAATAAAGTAAAATAGAGGCGTAAAGTAAAGTAAAGTAAAGTAAAGTAAAGGCGTGTAAAAACATTTTACCGGTTCACTTTTCCCATGACTTACTACTCCCAACCCCCGTGGTTGCTCTCTTTCATACAATATGGAGGTGACGAAAAATAAAATCACATAATTGCTAACAATAAATTTCACCAAGCTGTAGAGCTCGAAAAGCTGATCAAGAAAATGTATGGGATCGCCTATGTACGATGTACCGTTACGGAGATATCGTCGATCAAAAATTGTGATGACGTCACACCCGTCCCCAAAAAGTTTTAGACACAAATTTTTTCGACACCCCATCGCCAATATCGCGCGCCCAAAGTGACGTCAGTTATTCCCATTGGTTCTCGAGATATTTGCCCTTAAATATAGCGTTCTATTTGGGTGCAATGCAATGTGCCCACTGACGTCGCGCTACTCCTATAATACTAATATCGCCTATATCTCGACAACTCAGTTACGCACGACCTAAAATGTCACTATATCACAGTCCATACGAACATTTCGTTCCCAGTCCTTTTATTCACACTGACCAAACTAAATTTGTTATGCACAACTCGCTATTAGTATATAGACTAGTATCCCGGGTAAAAACATTTTACCGGTTCACTTTCCCCATTTTACCGGTTCACTTTCAGATGACGTCACACCCGTCCCCAATGAGTTATATGAGTTACACCCTCATCTTCACCCGTGTTCTTTCAAATTATAGGGATGATAAAAAATAAAATCACATAATCGCTAACAATAAATTTCACCAAGTTGTAGAGCTCGAAAACCTGATCAAGAAAATGTATGGGATCGCCTGTGTACGACTTACCGTTACGGAGATATCGATGATCAAAGATTTTGATGACGTCACACCCGTCCCCAAAAAGTTTTAGACCCAATTTTTTCGACACGCCATCGCCAATATCGCGCACCCAAGGTGACGTCAGCTATTCCCATTGGTTCTCGAGATATTTGCCCTTAAATATCGCGTTCTATTTAGGGTGCAATGCAATGTGCCCACTGACGTCGCGCTACTCCTATAATACTAATATCGCCTATATCTCGACAACTCAGTTACGCACGACCTAAAATGTCACCATATCACAGTCCATACGAACATTTCATTCCCAGTCCTTTTATTCACATTGACCAAACTAAATTTGTTATGCACAGTCGCTATTAGTATATAGACTAGTATACCGTGTAAAAATTTTTTACATCTTTCCCAATAAGATGTTTTTACACGCTATACTAACCATTTGATAATAACTCTATGAAATACAAAAACGCAGTCCAAAACGCCGCCCTAAAATCTTTCATCGATTCATGAATATTTTACCCGCCATACTAAGCATTTGATAATCTTTTCTAAAATAAATCCTAACCATTCTTAATTCTTTCCACTTTCTAACTTTATAGTCAACCAAAAATACTTTCAGACTTTGTGGTGAATAGATTCATAATTATCAATACTAAATCTCAGATAAAAATATTCACAAATTGTAAAATATCTCACTCACCCCACACTACAATACCCATCGCAGAATTAACTTTTGAAATATATACAGATTTACGTATGTAAGATATAAGGTATTAACTAAATCTTAAAAAGAATCATACCTCCGAAGAATGTTTCTTTCTTCAAAGCTGAGTTTTCTTTCTCTATAAATTCCAGGAACAGAGAGATCGCCAATTAGAAAAAAGGCCATCGGTATTAACTAATTTTACTCACGGCCAAAACCAACAGATTAATCAAATCTCTAATCTTTTATACCTTCTTGACTTTCTTCTTTCTATCATTGTACTTAAAAATACCATGCTCAACACAGTTTTTACTAAATTTTCTTTCTTTTCTCTGGAAAGCTAAAAAAACAAACCGAAACTGGATAAAATGCCGTTTGATATGTCTTATACCTTCAACATTATATATAACTCGTAAATATGTAAAAACTATTCTTCGTAAATAAAAATTGTCTTTTTTATCCATGTTTCTTATTATTACTTCGTCTTAAAAAATGTAAACAAACGCTTCTTTTTTCTTCAAACAACTATTTTACATTCGTTGTCAATAGCTGCTACGTTCGATTGTAATTCGAAGTCTCCGCCTGATATGCTATATCATGTCTTCCCTTACGTATTTTATATCATAAAACAATTATAAGCACTAAGCCGGAGTGCCTTATGCTAATACGGAATAAACATAAACAAACATCCATTGACGAACTTTCCGAAAATTTTTACTTAACGTTCTTTCTTTAAAAGTTAGGTAAGAAAATAGCAAGATTGCGTATTAGTATAAGAAGACTAGTATCCCGGGTAAAAACATTTTACCGGTTCCTTTTCAACATGAGTTACCACCATCCCGTGATTTTTCTATCAATAAAGTAAAATAAAGGCGTAAAGTAAAGTAAAGTGAAGTAAAGTAAAGGAGTGTAAAAACATTTTACAGGTTCATTTCCCCCATGACTTACTACTCCCAACCCCCGTGGTTGTAATAGTGTTAATCTGAAAAATAAGTAATTAAAACTAAGTTTGTTTCATTAAGTTTATAATGGTCAATTGATTTGGTAGTTAACGGAACTATTACGTTTTACAATTGATCAATGTTTAAATGATTGTTGTATATTTTTAGAAGATGTAATAAAAATTATTGATAGAAGGCTTTGGTGGAAAGCAAGTGCAGCATTTCACTAAAAACTCAGGTATGCAACAAATAAATTTGAATCTGAAATGTTCTTTGATTTCTGTATTTGTGAAGTTTCACTAGCAAGACTTATCCTGAAGCTAAAAAAACATGAATTATTTTTTTAACATAAAAAAATACTATAAAATATTGTCAACGTTCGAAAAGTTACTAGATTCAAAATAAAGAACGTCTTATTTTTTCTTGCAAGTATAAAAGAAAGTCATTTTCTTCACAAATTACAATAGTGGCTTCCTTTACTTACCAGACCCTGACCCGACCCGACCCGGACCCGTCCGTGGGACCCATAAAAATGGGGCTGTAGCATACGCTGTAGCATAGGCCTGCTTTCATGGGTCCCACAGACGGGTCTGGGTCTGGTAAGTAAAGGAAGCCCAAAATAGTCACAGGTTATTAAAGAATGAAAATCTTAATTTATTTGGTGACAATGACAATTCTTTACAAAGGATCCTTTTAATGTAACTAACTTATAGCAAACTGGTTGTCATACTAGCGTGAGAATATCAATCACAAAAAAATATATGCAATAATCTGTTACTTATATATACCCATTATATTACACTTATGATAAATGTTCCTGTTGAATATACTGCCATTAATGTCCTATCAGTTCATGTATATGAACAATTATGCACGAAAAATGTATTATTGAAAATATGATGCTCAAACCGCAATAGTTCGATTTGATTTCATGTCGTTATCATTGCTTTTAAACCTTAAATCGTTGCAATTAAAACATAAAGAATAAAAACGAATTTATTGAACTTAAACCTTTTATTTTACAGTGGACATCATGCCTTTCTTTTTGGCTCCTGCAAATCAAAATGAAGCCATCGTAGTGGAGTCACTTGGTCGACCAGTCTCAGCTGCGTTGAGTTGGAAGTTCGTATTCTTCCCATGCGTAAGTGTTGCAAAACGCTTTCAAGTTGATAAATATAACATCAGATTTAAAACGGACAAAGTGCAAACAAAAGATGGCAAAAGATTGACTCTTAATATGGAGGCAAAATTTAAAGTCGATACCCAATCAGAGGCAGATATCCTAAAAGCGTACAAGAAATTTTTAGATGATGCAGGAAGCACAAGAGATGAAGACGAGGGTGAAGTTTTAAACTTAAGATCCGCAGTAAAGAACATCATTACAGAAGTGGCCATGCGACAGATCTTAAAAATGACATTGGACGAAGCTGTTAGATTTCAATGGCTTCTTATAGATAACATACTTAATGAAACTAGTTACATCCTGGAAGAGCATTCTATTCTTCTTCATATTCTCAAGCTGAAAAACATATCTGATTGTCTAGAAGAGAAGTTAGTTGAGGAAGATATATATTTTAATATCAATGAAGAAGCTCCAAGAATGGAAGAAGCCAACAAGGAAGACTCATATGATTTAGACAACCAGGTGGTTGATGAATGCCAACCTCTTATTGGCACTGCTGCTATGGAAACCCAAAAAGAGGAGTCAAGCAAAAATGCCAAAGTAAATGACGTTATCACAGACAAAACTCTTGCAAATTCTGAAAATTATAAAACGCCATTAATAAATTCAAATGGTGAAAATGATAATTCTGAATACCAAAAAGCTGTTGGAATCTATGTTACGGCAGATCTGGGTGAGGATGCGATAGAGATTATTAACATCGACACTAACAGTGACGAAACGTTACAAAAGTCTGAAAATAAAAATGCACTATTACCAGAGAATACAACTGAGGCTAGTGAAAAATATAAGGCTGGAGTAGATTCATCCAACAAGATTGTAAAGGTAACAGAGTCTGAAGAGAATAGTGAATATGTAATAATTGACTGATTGCATACTCACAACAGCTGGTTCATTCTTTTTAATATTCAATATTTGTTATTAATATTTATATATCTATTCGTTGTTTGAACGTTTAAACGGGTAGCTCTCTAATTGACTTATTGAAATTGGGTACTGAGCAACTGATAACACATTTTGAGTATGTGGAATAAACGGCGATACTAATATTTGTGAATTTGTCTGAAATTCACAAATTTGAGTTACATACTCTAAGCCATGGCATTGGAGCGCCACATCTCTTTTTCTCGTTTAATCAACTTCTAAAGTATTGTTTATCTAGCGTGTTCAAGTGTGATTTGTTTATGTAATTGTTTTCCCGTGTGTTTAGATTGTTTACCAAATACATAGACTTGGTGAAGAACAATAAATATTGGTGATTCCAGAGATTTAACTGGTGTAAGCCAATTTGGAGGAGAACTTTCTAAAAAAGGATTGGCAATTAAATTGCAATTATCCTTTTGAAAACACTCTTCTCCGTAATTTTTACACCAGTAAAATTGCTTCTCGATCCGCCTCTGGATTCACAAAGTGAAGTTTCACATTCTCAAGTCAAATTACCATAATATAAGCATAATTAAAAAGTAACTGTAAAATAAAAGAATCCGGAACTAGTGTTTGCAATTTCTCCTCGAATTCGCCCAGAAGTTCAGCATTTTTCAAGGATATCATCATCTATTTTCAATGTTCGTATTTCGCCACAGTTCTAAATTGTGTCTGTGTATCCAGGGTTACTGTTAATAATGTATGTGATTTGTAAACGCCAACAACGCTTGTTGTTCACAGATTTACGTTCAACCTTCAAATGAAATCAATTTCATTTAATTACTTCAAATTTCCTCATTTCATTACTGTAATTATTCTTTGTCATTGCCACATGGCCAGACTCACAAACTTTAATTCGCAGTCTTTTATTCCGTTAAAAGGTCGGAAAATCGAATGCTTATAAAGTGGAGGAGTACAGAGTCATGAATTTTCTGAAAAAAGTGTTGATTAGGGGATCAGGCTATAATACGTGTAATTAAAGGCTGATATACAGGATCATTTTGAAATAATTACAAATATCACCCGAATACACATTAACCGAATTTCTGCTTAAATATCCTCATTCTAGTTTATCCCGAAATTTTTTAAAGGACACATATTTTGTATTCATTGTGTAAACTCAGCTTAAATTTTTTTTTTTTTTTTTCACATTTTAATCATTTGGTATTAAAGGGAAGGCGCAATGTATTAAAGGCAAGGTGCATTGGTAAATTAATTTAATCATGCAACTAACGGTGCAGCAAAGAGTTTTCATCGTGAAAACGTTTGTTGAAACAAGAAGTTTTGTGGCTGTTCTCGAAGATTTTCGACAACCTGGCAGAAATCCGCCGTCGAAAAGCATAATTCAGAGAAATGGCAGAAAATACAACAATGAGGGAACAAGTTTCACCCTGAACAAATTTAGAAGTGGTAGAAGAAAAACTGCAAGGACGCAGAAAAATATTCAACACGTCAGACAGCTAATGGTTCAACAACCACAAGGAGTTTCTTGCAGGAACAAACCAACCGGGCTTACGAAGAGTACCTTCATTAATATTATAAAAAAAAATTAAATTCGCACCCTTACAAAATTCACGTCGTTCAGGAACTTCAAAATGGTGACCCTGGAAGAAGATTAAGTTTTTGTCGGTGGTTTTCGCACCAAGCTCACAACGTTTGTTTTCTTTCAAATATTGTTATTGGTGAGGAAGCTGCGTTTCACATGTGTGGTACGGTCTGCACACAAAACGTCCGTTGCTACGCTCCAAAAGGTCAGCCTCATCCAAATTGGCCTTTGTGGCAATGGAAAGTTAATTGGTCCATATTTTTTCAACCGTAATGGGAATGGAAGGACATACAGAAAGATGCTAGAGCATGTGACTTTTCCAGGTGTTGCGCATGCGTTTGGGCAATATGTTGGCAATGTGTTCCAAGATATTTGGTGGTTTCAAGATGGAGCTCCGGCTCATGGAACGCTTGAAGTGCGTCGATTTCTCAGAAGAAGATTTCAAAATGGTGTTGTTGCACTTCATCGTCCAATAGAATGGCCACCTTGATCATCTGATTTAACCCCGTTGGACTTTTACTTTACCTATCGAAAAGAACGAAGAAAAAGTGGACATCAAGTGGACATATAGGTCTCCATACCAGGGAATTGCCTAATGACTATAGATAATGAGTTAGTTATTCAGTTTTTATAAACAAAACAACATACACTTCCATATGAACGATGCTTTCATATTGTTGTATTTTTTAACTAATTTTCATAATACATAACTTATTTTGTGTTCGTATGTTGGAATTTCTTAGGGCGTGGATTTCTCTGATGTAGCGCAACTCTCGTACGCCTAGCTAATAGCTTGTGAATCTCCCTCAAGTGTTGATTATCTTCAGAATCAATGTTAATCAGCTTTAACAGTAAGAGTAAAATATTTTCACCTTAGAATTAAATTAGACAACAAAAAATCATAGGTGTATTCAGTCATAAAAAGTGGAGGAGTCCAACATTATGATATTTCTTTTCAGTCTTAAGTGTCGATTAGGTTACTTGCACGTTTTCATCTTGAATGGCTAAACTCTCCTCCACAAATTTTGACTGAGCTCTAGCTACGCCTCTGAAAGTTACCATCTAAATTGACCATTAAGTTTAAAATGAGTGTTAGTTTTGAATCCAGCATGTTTTGTGAGATTTAATACGCAAATGTGACAAAAAAAAAGATTCTGATTTATACGGTCACTTTTTAATGAAGCTTTCTTTATTTTCATTTTCATTATACAGTTATACCATTATTCAAAAGTATTCATAGCCAAAAGTATTGGTAGGAAAATAACGAGTAGTTTTAACGTCCTTGGGGAATATCCATTTATCTCAATGGCTCTTCATCCTCTCCGACCGTCAACTTATTAGTTAACTTACCGCTAGGGATACGTTAAGCATTGCTCTAACTAGCCCACTGGCCAGCATGCTGTCAATCAATGGCTTCTAATGGGCTAAATACACTGCTTTCAAAGCGCATCGGAGTGGAGTAACGATTCCAGTTTCCGCAGTAAGGATTGAACCCCAACCGCACTGGTGAAAAGCGAAGGTGCTTTCATTACACCATCGCCGCAATATTATCCTTATTGCAATTATCCTATTAAATCATACACAATCTTCACGTTTTTTTTACACTTTTCAGTAAAACTTAATTATTTAAATTAGATCCGACAAAAGAGAGAGCGTATAAACCTACTGTAATTCCAGAACAACTTTGGTACCAGGTTTTGTTTCTAAACTAACTTAAAAGGTCTGGTAATGAATTAACGAATTCCAAAACATTGAAAACATTCATAGCGCGCGAAAAAATCTCTTAATATCATTGTTTGCATATGATTGTGTTATGTGCAAATACATATTTTCGTTTCTTCCATTTATTTGTCACAACACAAAGAAGAGAAGAAACAGATCATCTTTAAATAGAAGTGTCATCTTAGCATAGTAAACCGTGGGGATCGTTCGCATATTCACAATCTATAATCCAACCTTACATACATATTTGTTCGTCCCAAATACAACAACTTCATAAAACAGTTCTAAACAACAAACGTAACTCCGCCAGATACGATGTTTTCGCACCAAATTGGCTTTTGTACTTTAAGGACACGTGACATATTTAACACATTAACTTATTTATTAACAGAAACCTGAGTTCTAGTAAATAAACTTAAATAACATTGTTCTTCAAAAACGTAAATAAACACTTGGAAAGGTAAACAACATGAGATTTCTTTCTATGAAAGCGATGTTTGAATAAAAAAGTCACGGTTTGCCATCGTGGTAACAAGTACATTAGAAAATTTGTAAAGAGTTGTACACAGAAGGCAGGTGAAAAAGAACGACAGGTAAATGTTCATAAAACACTTTTGAGTGATCTTCCACAGGAACACGAGAGAGAGAGAAATATAGTGCAGTGCAGAGAGAGAGAGAGAGAGAGTGGAATTAAATTCATTTTTTAAAAGAAGTCACTAATAAATGTTTTGTTCAACGTCGAACGCACATAGCAATGGCGTTTTCAAGGTCAGTCTGTCTAGTTATTTTGAAAGTGATAATCAGCTTTAACAGTAAGGGTAAAATATTTTCACTTTAGAATTAAGTTAGACAACAAAAAGTCATAGGCGTATTCAGTCAAAAAAAGTGGAAGAGTCCAACATTATGATATTTCTTTTCAGTCTTAAGTGTCGAATAGGTAACTTGCACGTTTTCCTTTTCTACTTTAAATGACTAAGCTCTCCTCCACAAATTTTGACTGAGCTCTAGCTACGCCTCTGCGCAGTACCTTAAATTAACGCTTTGAAACCACTTTACCTTCACCGTCAAAACTCTATAAATAATGTTGTCACTTCTGCCTTTCATAGTTCTCGCTCTCCATTTTTTCCCAAGAACTGAAAAAATCAACCTTTGTCCCGTAAACTTTACTTCGTAGAATTTTTAGGTAAAATAACCGATTCATGTGCAATAAAAGAATGTATTCGTGCCATATTTGCCTCGAACTCACAACCTTAAGTTCCGCATTCCTAAAGACAGTACAAATGTTTTATTAGCATTAAGTGTCAGTTATAATGTGATGTTAATCTAGGGTAACAGTTTATAATCTGGACTGGACGTAGCAAAAAAACCCAGATGTTTCGCAGTCAAGCAGTCAAAATGACTGTATTCTGTATTTGGCAATGGAAACAGAAAACTGTGTTACATCGTAAATTTTCATTCTGTAATTTTTTATTTCATAATTATTCAATTTTTCGTATCTACCTAAAAGGACGTCGTTCAGAACATAAGTCCATGCTTGTCCATGTCTTGCTTCTGTTCAGGAAAGATTGGACTCTATCTTTTGATTTAATAAATCTACGTCGATTAGTCTTACCTTTAAAGCGTTATAATTTAATATAATGCAACGTTTGTGTAGTTAGAAGTCAGGCTAATCAAACAAACTATTTTAGACGATGATTTATTGTCAAAGTTTTCCTTTTGGTGGCACATTGGCGGATTTAGAGGTGTGTCAAAATTTGTGGAGGAGAATGTTAGCAATTGAAGCATAAACGAAAAACGTGAAAATGAGCCCAGTGGTGATAAAGACTGAAAATAGAAGTTATTTAAATGTTCTCTCTTCCTTAATTAGGATCCTCCCTGGCTCCTCCCTGGATCTGCCACTGAATAGTTTCCAAGAAGTGTCTTCTTGAAATGGTGTATTTCTCGTTTTCTTGAGACGTTTTTCTCCCATTTTTGGTATTGAGGTTTTCGGTTCTTCGATGATGATAAGGTAATTTTAAGTCTATTTTAAGTAGGTGACTTCAAATTATGTCTTTTTGTTTTAATATGGTTAACAATACAATTTTTAAAAGACTGCAATAAACGTTGCACAGGCAGTGCTAAGGTATGTCGGAATTTGTGGAGGAGAATGTGAGCTATTAAAGTATAAAAGAAAAACGTGGACATAAGCACATTGGTGATACAGACTGAAAACAGAAATTATGTTAATAGCTTCTCCACACTTTTCGACATACCCTGGATTCGCCCGACTGAAATGTAAGCCACTACGCTGCCAAAACGTTTCGATTGAAATATTTCAAACACGACCTCTACGAGGTAGCATGTGAAAACGCTTACAGTTTACAAGATATAAAAGCAGTTTACGATAGATATAAATACAAACGTCGGGGTATACACGTTGGTTTTTTTTTATAAGAATACTCAACTTTGAAGCCTAAAAATGTTTTAAATAAGTTCTTATATTAATACATTACTGAATATCCAAAATTCAGAATTCAACAAACTTGGTTGACATTTCCGATATTGATGGAGTTGTATTGATACGGTTGTAAACAACAGTATCATATGTTATAAATCATATTTGATAAATGATATATTCGATTATTCTTAGCATGTTCTTAACTTTTAGACTTTTGAAAGTCTTATGTTCTTATATTCTGTGGTCTTATAACCAAAAAACGCGTAACCGAAAACATTCCTCTTAACATACTGAAAGAACAAAGCCTTTTTGATTCGGTTTGCGCTTTCTGAAAAGGGAAGCTTCTTATGATCTTAGGAGCAGCTTATCTCTAATGAAAACATCCGCGTTAAACACACTCGTTTTTATTTTGGAATTGTCGGGTTTTTTAACGAATGTTCAAAAAATCATCATAATAGGATAAAAGAGAATGGTACGAGTGAACACGCACCAATAGCCATTGTTTTAAAGTTGAATAGAAATTTGACGAGAAGCAAACTTGGTCTTTCTCTCTGTTGATACAAAGCAGTAAGTATTTGGATTTCTGCGAAAGCAAAAAATATAAAACAACCGGCTTTGTTCCTGTTTTTCTTACTGCCCAAACCTCGACAGTTTTTTCGTGTTTCGTGTATTCCGTTACGTGATTATTATTTACGCACATGCGCATGTTTAAAGTTTCTGTTGCAATGTTTACGTGGTTTCTGAAGTTTTAAAATAAAGAAATATACTTTGAATACATATTCTGTGTTCCGGTGTTTCGTCTAAGCTGTTATGGTTGGAACCATCGTGAGGATAATCAACAGCTGTAAAGCCATACAAGCTTTGTTTTATTTTAAAAATTATTAGTGACGTAAGTCGAAGTACAGAAATAAAAAGGTACTTCTGCTTTTAATAGGTAAATATTTAGTTTTATGACGTTAATATTAAGTTTTTACTAGTTTTTATAAAGATTTTTAAGGAGTTCTTTGTGAAGCTGGACCACCTTGTGTGATTGCTCTTCCCTAGAGGTCTGGATATGCACAGCAATGGTTCTATCAGGGTATTTCATCTTTCGTATATGATATAATTATATGATATAATTATTTTTGCTTCTTAACATAAAGTTCTTTCTCTAAAAGATTGTCATTATGAATTTTTGAGACTTTTTCTATTAAATATAAATGCTTATATTTAACAGGGAAATCTAGAATTATTCTCCTAATATTCATTAAAACGCTGTGTCAATATGACCGGCTGCTTCAAACTTAAGGCCGTTTTCCACTCGGAAATTTCTCTTGCGTATAATGTTTTTTGTTTATACTTAATCTTGATGAATTTTTACCTGTTTCAAGCTCTGTTTTAAAATTCATTGGGAAATTAAAAACAGAACATTTTCTTTTTCTGTTCGTGGAAACATTTCCGTTCCTTTCCTGTCCGTGGAAAAACTACTTTAGGTGGAAAACGGTCTTTAAAAAACAAACCATGTCAGACCTAAAGACAATTTGTAATTAAAAAATTCAGACAGATAGTTACAAAGGTTTTTTTGTGATTACGAATAAGTCTTTTATTTTTATTTCCTTATCTCGATACATAAGAGTATTGTAAAATTATATTTTTTTTTAGTTAACAATCTGATAGGAACAATCTTCTGGAGGCATAATGTAGAACTAACTTTAGTTTAACAAGCTGGGAACTCAGAAATTTGTTGAAAAAGAGCTTGTGTCATAACAGAAAGGAATTTATCATTCAACTTAAGGGCAGTTTAGTTATTTGATGGAAGCATAAGTTTTGAGTCAGGATGCGATATGTAAACATGAATTCGGGAAAGGTGTAGTGTTGAAAGTTAAAATTAGGTTTAAAGATATCGGGATTCACTGTGCTTATTCGACGCGACGATAATTCAGCTGTATAAAGCTTTTCTTCCCGACACACCTAAGAGTTTATTATCTGTGTGAACCGCAACTAGGAACCAGAAAGTCAGGGTCATTTGTCTCTTCCTGATATGAAGACAAAGAGACGAGAAGGCCTTGTAATTGCAGGCCGAAATTGACTCACATATTGGAGAAGAAGAGCAGAATTCTGTTCTGCACAAGATCACAATTACTCGTAGTCATATATGTTTCGTTACTTGCAATTCATTATTTGCTATCCCCGTGGGCAAAATCTTCAAAAGGTCTCTGTAGCGGAGTGTTTTTTTATTGAAACAGCAGGCGATATTGTTTGCCATTCCTAAAGAAATGCCTCTTCCTCATAGACACTTTGAAGATTTTGCCCACTGGGATGTAAGTTAATGTCGATAGTCACATACTTCCATCAGATTCATATTAATTAAGTTATCTGGTTTACTTGAGTAATCTGCTCCTGTCAGTAATCAGCTAATCAGCTTACTCAGTTTGAATGTCATTAAGTGTTTCGATGTTAGCAAATCTTAATGTGTTAGTACTTTTCCGCTGGCAGTAGTTTGGTTCGCTCGAAAAAGTCAAAATCATTTTGAGACGTTCTTGATCAAGCAAAAATGTGCGGAATTTCTTTAAATGAACACTCAAATTTGTTTATTACATTATCTTTCAAAGCATTTAATGTAAGCATTTACTTTCATGAAAATGACAATTTCGGCAAATTGATACTTATTGCTTTAATTAACATTTCGACGTTTTCCTGTGCATGAAGTAACTTTAAGCGGAAAATTATTTAGCAAGCATAAATATATTGGGAGACTGTAAGACGAAGCCAAAAGAATAGCGAAGAGTTTTTGATAGCAAACGTTCATAAGTCGTTGTCTTCATATAAAAAAGAAACAATCTCGCCACAAGACAAGTAATTGGAAGGACTTTACGAGTGGAGGTTTTACCAAAATAATTTGTAATCAATTTTTCTTTTACAGCAGACGCTATGCCTTTGTGTGTGTCTCGAGCGAGGATGAACGAGGCTGTCATATTGGAGGCATTTGGTCAACCAGTCTCAGCTGGGTTAAAATGGACATGCGTATATTTCCCATGCATAAGTAAGACGAAACGCTTTCAAGTTGACAAATACAACATCAGGTTTCAAACAGAGGAAGTCCAAACAAAAGATGGTAGAAGATTGAATCTGAATATGGAGGCAAAGTTTAAAGTGAATACCAATTCTGAAGAAGGAATCTTACAAGCATACAGAAAATACAAAGAAGATGCAGGAAACACGAGGGAAGGATTGGAAGATGAAGTTTTAAGCTTACGATCAGTTGTGACGAACATCGCTACAGAAGTGGCCATGCGTCAAATCTTTAAAATGAGTTTTGACGAAATTATTAAGTTTAACTGGCTCCTCATGGATAACATATACGTCGAAACTAATTATAGACTGAAGGAAAATTCTATTCTCTTAAATAGTCTACAGTTACTAGAAATTACCGATGCCCAGAACAAGACGTTAGTGGAAGAAGAGATCTTTGTTGATATCAAGCGTGAGGATTTTAAATCTGAAATTGACGTCAATCATGTTCTGTATGATCCAGATAAGGAGAGTAGCAGCGAACTACATTCTACCGAATTCTCTGCTTTGAAAAATCAGGAAGAAGAACGGGAAAAAGATCACATTCCAACCGACCCTGAAGAAGACAAAACTCGTACAAATTCTGGAACTTTCCTAATACCTCCCATCCATGTGCATGTGGAAAATGAAGACGCTTCTGAATCCCTGAATCAACCTGTTGAAACGTTTGCTCGTGAAGGTCAAGGTCAACGAGTGAACGATGGTGTTTTTGCATCTGACGAAAATGAATTAGAGAGATCTTTCAATGTGTCGTTCGTAGACGAAGCTAATGCTGGAGATGATGCTGCTTCCAATACAAGCCGTTCGGAGAAGTCCTATGTAGTTCGAGTAAAGTCATCAGATTCTGTGAAGGTATTAGAGTTTCAAGAGGACCCAGAATTTGTCATAATGGACCTAGACGACACCGGAAACTTGATAGAAAAGTGAAAGAAGAAAATAGAATCTTGTGATCTTTTGAAACGCTAGGTTAGCGTTATGTATATATTTACCCATTTCTTGATTTTACTTATTTTAAGTGTATTTCATATTTAGATCCTATTAGAGGGCAAGCTATTGGATAAATTTACTAAAAACGTTTTTCAAAATAGAAATTGATCTTTACTTAACTATTCAGAATTAAATCAACATTTAGAATTTAGAATTTAATTTCATGCTAAACTCAAGGGTTTTTTTCATTGACCACCCCCAATTGATTAATTTTTGAATAAATTGATATATTTTAAATAAATTTTGAGCATAATTTATCTAATAGTTTGCCACGTATATAATGTTCGATTCTTTTGAGATATTGAGGGTAAGAGATATACCAATTATCAATCTATATTAAACATATATTCGACAAGACAAGAGCAAATATTGAAATCTATTCTATTAATCCAAGCGAGATGGAATATTTTTTTATTGTTCAAACACTTCCTTACTCCGTTTTGATTTTTCATCACACCAGTGGGAAATTTAAAGTTCTCATGAGAAATTTAGGAGGAACATCAGATTAAAATTTCC
Organism: Turritopsis rubra; assembly: GCA_039566895.2. Lineage (NCBI taxonomy): Eukaryota > Metazoa > Cnidaria > Hydrozoa > Anthoathecata > Oceaniidae > Turritopsis > Turritopsis rubra. The sequence goes on from CM077622.1 coordinate 4,530,817, forward strand.
ATTTAAAGTTAAAAGCATGTATTTATGATTACCAATCACGATTACTGATTAAAGTCACTGTTTTTCCCGCTGAAAGATGGGCGTGCAACCTCGAACAACCTCGAACCCAGGGAAGGTAAAAAGCACACCGCAGCAAATGAACACGACGATAAAACATTTTGATTAATAATGAGAATATTTTTGTATCACAATTCAGTTAGAAACATTATCACTGTCACCTAAATGGGCAACGATTGACCGCACGTGATTTTTTCCCGTCGGTTTACCTGTTAACATCGATCAACACTTGGATCATCAATCAACTGCACGTAATAACTACTCATGTGTCATGAATATTTTGCCGAAAACCTAAGAAATTCAAGAGCTGGGGAATAGTTAACTAACAAAACGTCCCTATTTCCACTTTACAGTTATCGTTAACGTTATCGTTAATGTAAAATGATTGTTTTATAAAAAAAACAGCGTTTCGTCAGTTACATGGGTGCCGTTTCTCAACCTCGCCCCCAGGGCTTCTTGTCTTTTCGATATACTGGATGGTGATCGAAAAGGCAAGAAGCCCTCGGGACGAGGTTGTGTTATTTCTGTCTGTTCAGGTTCCGAATATGAAAGATTATCAATGGATTTTGTGCTGTTGGAGAATGATTTAAGTGCGGTCTTCAGCGGGCGGATCTTGCATTAGGCACAAAAGTGGAGGAGTACAGTGTCATGAAATTTCTTTTCAATCTTCAGTGCTGAGTAAGTTAGTAAGTAACCCGGGGCTTCCATCTGTGTTAGTTGGTTCTTCCGCCCGCCGACTTGCAACTAGGAAGTTGACTTGCCGCCAGAATTGCTCTAACTTGCCCGAAAGCCAGTGCGCAGGTTACTTGCGTGGCCTTTTTTCGACTCGAAAAAAAAATGAACTCTTCTCCATAAATTTTGCCTAAGTTCTACATCCGCAACTCTGTCTAAACGGTAATTAACAAACTTTTCCAGGGCGTATGACCCCTAACCCATCCAGGTAGTTTCTCATACAAAACTGAACATTGTCCGATAGAAACTTTTTCAGCGGACAATGTTACAATGTTGATTCTATTTGCTGTGTGAAGAAGTAAATTTTGTCTTATATATTTCTGTACATAATGTTTTAAGTCTATATTCGCTCATTTGACATTTTTCTGCTTTCAAAAGGAATTCTTCGTAAATACTATTGCTATCATTTAATAAGAAACGTGAAGCTCGTTTTTGAATTCGTTCAATTCTTAACAAAGGCTAGTACGATGAGAAATTCCATACAAAAAGGCAATAGTTAAAGATAGGGAATATAAAGCTTTGTACCAGCGCTAATTTGGCTTTGTAATAAATACGTGCTAAATCTAAACAATGCATAGGCGTATTCAGGGTCAGTCAAAAATAGTGGAGGAGTCCAACGTTATGATATTTCTTTTCAGTGTTAAAGTGTCGATTAGGTTACTTGCACGCTTTCCTTTTCTACTTTTAATGACTAAACTCTCCTCCACAATTTTTGACTGAGCTCTAGCTACGCCTCAATTCATTCAATTGTGCCGATGATTTTTTAATTAGTTTAGAAATGTGAGAATCGAAATTCAAGCCATTATCGATGGTCACTTCTATAGTAATTTCACTTCGCTTTCTGTTTTTGTTATTACCTTGTCACCAATTTTTACCCCTAAATCACAATTGTTACATTTACCTTTCGTGACAGTGATTGACTGGAATTTTTGGGGATTCACCATCGTTTTGTTATTAATGCTATATTAGATTCACATTCTATAAGTTCAATCAAGTTTGAAATTGAGTTTAAGAAACCAGAAAGGGGACTTATCATCACCATAATTGTTTACACTAGCTTTTTCCAAAAAAAAAAGAAAAAAAGTCGTTCATGAATATATTAAATAATATAGGTCCTAAAATCGATCCTTGGGGTACTCCAGACAGAATTAATTGAAAAAGACTATGCTGATTATTTATGCGAGCAGATTGCTCTCTGTTAGAAAGGTAAGGTAGAATAAGAAATAGGCCATTGGTTAAATCCATAGGCCTCTAGTTTAGCAATTAGTAAGTCATGTGGCACACAATGATCCATTAAAACGGCACCAACTGCGTAATTTTTTATCTAATTTTTGTTTTCATTCTTCCGATAGTCTTATAAGTACATGTTGTGTGCCATATGATTCCCTAGAGGCTGATAAAAGTTAGTAAACTGTCAGAATTTTATGAGAGAATGTATTTAAAATGATGACTGGTCTCGTAGAAATACACTGGTTTATAGTTGCTTACACATTATTTATCTTTGCCACCTTTATCCATTGGAGATACAGTAGCGCGGTTAGCTCTCCTTGGAAAAACTGAAAGACAAATGCTGCTGTTAATGGCATTTGTTAATGGTTTTATCAAATAAGGTTTTGCTAACTTCACCATTTTTGCCGTTAGATAACTGTCCTCTCCAGATAACTGTCCTCCCAGACGCGACACCTACTTTTAGTTCCCCAAAAAGCTTAGAGATTTGTTGTTCCGTGACTTTCTATATGTTTCTAAGATCTTAGAGATAACTTCATTTCTATTTTCAGATTGATAATTTTGTAGCAACACAGGTTTAACTCCACTAGTTTTTTCTTCTATGTGTATGTACTCGTCATTGAAAATTTCCATTAATTCCTTTTTCATCTGTTACTATAATATCTTTCTGAACAACCATAATTTCATTACATCCTTTGCCTGATTTGTTTGTAAGAAAAGGTTTTACAGTGCTCCAAAATTTCTTATTTTGAATAATTTCATTCTCCATAACACTATTAAAATGCTCTTTTATGGCCTGTCGTCTCATACTAACACACTTATTTCTTTGTTTTTAATATTTTTCCCTATTATTATAAGTTCGACTTTTGTTAAAATGTTGAGTAAAATATGGCGTAAATAGCGCTTTATGGTGTCAGAATTAAAAATATTTGCTCATCGAACTAACGAATTTGACGCAACTGGAAAGCACTAAATACAAATCAATGTTAATATGCAATTGTCACAATCGACAACATATGTCACACTCAACACTATACGTCGTAAACTCAACACTGTATGTTACATTTCAACACCATATGTCGCAAACCTAACACTATTTATTTGTTTTTGAAAACACACTTTACTATTATTATAAGACAATACGGACATGATCGGACAGAATTCAAGAGTCACTGAATTTCCGATTTTGCTTAATAACTTAACTTTTGAATATTCATTGACATGGTTTTTATAGACTGAAAAATGAGAAAAATTGAAGTAAAGACTTGTTCACCTAAAAGGTTTACCCAAAAGCACCGCTTTTTTCTTAAAGTAATATTTCTTTGTAGTAAAAATAACACTTGTAAACTCTGAAATGGTTAAACTTGTAAATGTAAACATTGTAAGTGTAAACATTGACAATTGCTTAAGAAGGTTTTGTTTATACACTGTGTACAGACCAATTCAAGTTTCTATGTCGTATTTTGGTTGACGTGATTTTGATACATTGTTTTGTTATAATTACATTTTCTTAACTACGAATCACTGTGAGACAATTTCAAGTAATTATCAGTACAGAAACCATAGGCGTATTCAGGGTCAGTCAAAAAAAGGTGGAGGAGTCCGTGTTACAATATATCTTTTGAGTGTTAAAGTGTCGATTAGGTTACTTGCACGTTTTCCTTTTCTACTTTAAATGACTAAGCTCTCCTCCACAAATTTTGACTGTGCTCTAGCTACGCCTCTGCATGGTACCTTAAATTAACGATTTGAAACCACTTTACCTTCGCCGCCAAAACTCCATAAATAACGTTCTCACTTCTGCCTTCTTTGGAAACGAGTCTGTACTGGCAGCCAAGTCAAAACGCGACATAAAAACAAGACTTGGTCTATTTAGACTACCCTTTGACTTAAAAGATTGAGAGAATCCCTATTAAAGATAATGAACTGTTATAACTATTAGAAACAGAACTGAAGGTTGCTGTCTTTATGTTACTTTTACCATAGAAGTATATTACTCAAAAGGGAAATGTAAAGAACGGGGTTTGTAGAATTAATTCATTATGTGTCATTTGTAAATGTATATATTTTTTATACTGTTTGAGACTATGTTCACACTTTGTCATAGGCGTATTCAGGGTCAGTCAAAAATAGTGGAAGAGTCCAACATTATGATATTTCTTTTCAGTCTTAAGTGTCGATTAGGTAACTTGCACGTTTTCCTTTTCTACTTAAAATGACTAAACTCTCCTCCACAAATTTTTCTGAGCTCCAGCTACGCCTCTCTTTGTAAATAGGTTTCATTCCGAAATGATTTTCATTGCGGATAGGGCTTGCGTTCCCACTACTCCGATAGTTATCCGTAATAATTTCGGAGCGATTTCACTCCGGAGTAAAACGTGAAATGAGTCTGCTCCGATAGCGCTCCGATATGCAGTGTGCTTAATGCACTTATCCTCAAAACATTTTTTCAGTGCAAGCAATACACCTTTCCCGAATTTCTGTTTAAACACCGTGTTTTGAGCTAGTTAGTACATCCAACCTCGATTTTATAAAATATATTGTTTCAGTAATGTTTTAACTTTATTACTTAGTAATTATCTCTATTACTAAAACCCCCAGTAGAATGATTAGAGGTCATTTTGATATCAGAAACCAGGTTGGATGTACTAACTACGCCAAAACACAGCGTTTAAACAGTATTCGAGAAAGGAGTATTTTTTTATTATTATTCTCTCGATTATCATTCCCGTCGAGTAAATTGAATTAACTTCTTCTACAGAACTGGCGAGTCAATATTTTTAATAAAACCTTATAATATGAACACTCTATTCAGTTTGAACAATTCATTTCCATTTACTGTTAGTCCGAATTGATATCTCCAAAAGTGTAAACGTAGTCTTACAATTGACTTGAATTAGCATTCCTCCCAGAATGGCTACCATCTTTTCTACCTTCTCCCTTTTTCTATCTGTTAATTGTCAACTGGAAATGAAGACCAAAATAAATAAATCAATGAATAAGTTCACTTCGAATTTCAAATTATTGACCAAAAAATAACAAACTTATCAGATAGCCCGCACCACATAATAACCCACAAGCGGGTAAGAAACAGTAACATATAACCCGCGGTAGGAGTAGTTTTATGTGCCAGCAGCTTTTAGTTTTAATATACTAGTTTGCACACGAGTATACAGTACTGATAACCATTTGAATTTCTCGAAAGTTTTTTTCCTTTTCGATAAAACATATAAAAAATACACCTTGGTTAAAAAATAGAATCGTTTTTATGGCTTTCCTGCTTCACCAGCCCCGCATTTGCACAAGTCTGCATTGTTGCTGTGTGTTTGACTTCTCTCATACGACATGATTTTCGAAACTATCCCGTTACACCACGGAAGAAGATCTGCGTCATCAGTAGAAATGGCTTTGCAAAACTGTTGAAGTTCGTTGTTCAATTTGTTTTCGCATGCTGTCGCGCTCCATGGACTTGTGGGTGCCTAAAATCAAATTGTTTGCAAAAAAAAATGAATCCAAACAATAAAAGAGAAAAAAACACACGAAAATATTGAAAACTGGAAACAAGTTTACTTACGCAAGCTTTACAGAGGGTGTATGGTTTACAATAGTTCACAAAGTTTTCTCCGTCCACGATTTCGTTAGCTGTACTTTTAGCCTCTCCGAAAAACGTTTTCCAATGTGCTGGACATTTCATGCCATTAACTCTTCCCAAAACTTGTGCTTCTGAATATGGGCAGGCTAAATCGATAAGTTAATAAATATAATTATATGGCTCAACTTAGCCTGACTTCCCACACTGAAGACGACTACACTACTACTGGTCATTTTCAAAATTTCAAATATTTCTTGAAATCAATGGACATGTTGTTGGATAGGTTACACAATCGAAATTTGGGACTTACGGTTTTGCGGTTGCGGTTGCTTCTTTTTCTTTTTTAAAAGTTTCATGAGCAGTTTCTTGAATAGCTCTTGCGGTTTAAGCAAATTCCTCAAACGTAAACGTATTCTCGGTAATCGTAATCTCGGCAAACGGATTCTCGGCAAACGAATTCTTGGAAATCGAATTCTCGGAAATCGAATTCTTGGCAGACGAATTCTTGGGAAACGAATTCTTGGCAGACGAATTCTTGGGAAACGAATTCTTGGGAAACGAATTCTTGGGAAACGAATTCGAGGAAATCGGAATCTTGGGAATCGGAATCTTGGGAATCGGAATCTTGGAAATCGGAACCAAAGTGGATCCTTTAGTTTCGGTTCGACTGCGTTTTCATCGATTTCTTCAATGTCATCATCATCATCCTGAAATTTACGAAGACATCAATTTGAAAGAATTGATATTGTTTTCCATTGGAAAAGATTTCAGAATTACATCTCTTTAAAGATGCAATATATCTTTTCCTGAATAACGTTACAGCATCCATTATCCTGACTATCAAGATGAATGGTTATGACGTTTTTTTCTTTTACAAAAAGACACGATAACTTCAGATAAGAATAGTTTGATTACGTCGTAATTATCTGCATTAAATATGAAGCGATGGCTTTTAAAATGTTATAGACGAAAAAGAGTCACGATGTTCTTGAATAATAAATAGAAATTTGATAAACGTATGTAAAGTTTACCATTAATTGCGGGGATTCATCATCATAGGATCCATAAGTCAGTTTGTTGATCATATCAAGGTTTTCATTCTCGTCACCATCATCATCATCATCATCATCATCATCATCATCATCATCATCATCATCATCATCATCATCATCATCATCATCATCATCATCATCATCTAATGCATTCAATTCTAGATCATCGAGACTTTCGTCCTCCTCCTCTTCTTCATCGTTGTCTAATTTAAGATCAGCGAAGACTTTGGCAAAAGTTTTATCACTGACGCCATTATCTCTTTCTTCCTGCAGCAACTTTTCAATTAAATCTTTATTTGTCAGCTGATAACCTTCTACAGATAGACATACCAACAAAACAGCTAATACAAATTTATGGACCTAAAAATAAGGTGTTTGTGAAGTACTAATATATATAGGATGAAACCCTTGTGAACATTTTGCTAAAAATGAAAATATATTACCATAATCTACTGATTTGATCTGTTCCGTTGTAATGTTATATCGTCGAAACTGTAACTGTTCACTAACTTAATGGTGTAACACATGAGGGGAATTTATAGGTTTTTGATAATGAGTCGAAATTAACATCGAAAATGTGGAAGTAAATTTATAGACAAAGGGTTGTGCCTATTATTCCTTATTATTGCATTTATTGGAAAAAACTGGTGATTCTATTTTTGATAAAACTGATTACCCGAATTGATATTTTGAAACTGTATAAATTATCTTCCACACGGAAGCAGAAACCTTGAGATTTTTATCTGAGTTTCTGAACAGTATTCAAAAGAAAAAAACTAGGATGTAAATTTCTGTAGCGTATACATCCAAAAGTGGAAAGTTAAGAACGTATTAAGAACATTTTTAGGCTTCAATGTTGAAAAATTTAAGAGCGTTTGAAAGCTTCATCAAAATTGAGTGTTCTTCTAAAAAATAAAACCTGTAACCACATGTCTGTTTTTTTTTTGTTTCTTTTTCTTTGTCCCTAAAATTGATATCCTGCCTCTTCTTCGCAATGATTTTCTTCTATCTAGTTGGTCAAATAGAAGGAATGTGTGGTGTAGTCGAAGGACACATTGTTTTTTTGTTATAAGAAACCTGCTAGTAGTAGGTACCTTGAAATTAAGAAACTTTTAGAATTGGAAAAAAGTATTGTTTTGATTAAGAAACTTTTTTCTTTGATTTCCGCTCGACGAATTTGAGTGAAAAACATTCGAATTCACATTTATATCTATTCGTAAATAAATAATTAACATTAATTTCATTTTTAGTGTAAATAAATAGAAAAACATAGTTTTAAACCAAACCATCCCTTGATTTTATTTTTATCTGGGTTTATATTGAGAAGCACCATCAGAAACTTTTGAAACTAAAACCAAGGTCTAAAATAAGAAACTAGCAGAACTGGGCCTTTGGGAGGGTTTTTATTAATAAAACATAAAAAAACGTTCAAACCATTGCATTGATTGAAAGCGGCAAGGTAAAATTAATTTGATATTTTTGATATTTGATAACGAACCTTGTATCCAGATCAGATAAAAGAAATAAATCGCTCACGACACAGAGAAACAAGGAAGTGTGTTATAGAAATAGAAAAAAAAATTGTAGTACTTTTTCAATCGATGTTTGTCTTTTTCTTCCCTCTTGTCATCATGTTCTTCTCTTACTTCTTTGGCAATCAAGAAAAATTAACAGAAAAACCGATCGCGCGCCTTTAATTTTTAACTCGAAAAATAATTTATGCTTTCGCAATCACGATTTAGTAACTCCAAAGTGAATTTACTTTTTTTGTATTTCGAGTTAGTAACTGGAAAATGAATTTACATTTTTCCTACCTCGAGTTAGCAAATTAGAAAAATGGCAATTATGACACAAAAAATGGAAGTTGTGGCTTCAAAACTGCTAACTCGAAGTTTTTAACACGAAGTCATTCGAAGATTGTCCATCCGTTACGTTCGTTCGAATTTTGTGTCTAAAGATGGTTAATTAGAACTTCTGACAATTTTAAAAACTTATAGACCTGATGAATCTGCCACGCAATGTAAGAAATTATGGTGGATATATGTGGAACAAATTGACAAATTTGTTGGTGAATTTAATTAACCCCGAACTATAGATGCGTTGAATGTTTTCTTGGAACAAACTCTAACTTTTAACAATTTATATTAAGCAAAAGGTTTTCTAACTGATTCTGGCGTTCTGGTGTTGTGACCTGTTGTAGTTTAAGTAGTAGTTATATCTGTTCCGATACTTAACTTATAAACATATGTATATTTTTGGCCAGAGTTCCAACATTGCAACGACGGAAAAACGTTATCTTGAAGTTGTTTTATCGACGTCGTATTTCAGTCTGGTTTAATAACATTAATTCAATGTCACTGATGTCGTCGTTCAACGTCGAGACGACGTAGATGTGACATCCGAAGAACTATGTTTTGAGGTTCCTTTATCAATGTCGATATTCAGCCGTATTTATGAGGTCGTCGATTGTTTCATTTTCAACCATATCATAACGTTGTTTCAACGTCACTAACGACGTCCGTTATCGTTGAAATTACGTAGATGCACGTCACAACAACTTTCTATTGCGGTCGAAATTCAGTTGTGTTTACGATGTCGTCGATTGTTTCATTTTCAACCAATCATAAATTTTGCCTAAGATATTCCTACATTTATTTGTTCAAAATTGAAATTACTATTTGGTGCAATTCTTTGTCTTTTAATTGACATTGTCAATAACTCTTTTGACGTTTTTTTCAGCCTACAATCTTTCAATCTTTCAATCTTTCACAAAAATTATAAGGTCTCCCCTCCCATCTAAAATCAATGTTGGTGTGTCGTATGAGACTTGGATGGCTCCATCTTTTTTCTCCATCTACTAAATGTGAAAACATCTTCATCATTGAATTTAGGGTAGAGGGGGCTTTTTCCTGAGGATTGATCTGATTTCGCCTCGAAATAGAGCGTCTCAATAATTTTTGTGACGGCTTATAGTCAACAGCTTTTTCGTTTGTTATGAAATTGTATTGTATTGAACTGTATTGTATCTCTATTGTGTCTCTAGTCTGTATCCTGCTCATCTTGTCTGCCACAAAGGGACAAGAAGTAGGTGGAACTTTTAAGGATATTAACTGTGATTTCTTGATATATGAAATTAACACCACATCAGCACCAAAGTACATTCAAAATGGCAAAAAACATAAGCGCTGATCAATGATTCTGGTCGATTTTTACTTGAATCGTCGTAAACTTGAAATTTCATAAAATTTTGGATCAAACTTTTGAGCTCTAAAAAGCTTTCCGTTTGTTATTCTTTGACTCCTTTTTTTGCAATGATACACATTTGAAGTGCATGGGTACACTGCAACTACTCCCAGAGAAATGTACACGCTTTTATAAGAAACACATTATAAGCATCATGAGGCTCAAATCTTTCAAAACACGGAGCAACGGCCCAGACTCAACTGGATTTGTCCAACAGGGAAAAACACACAAACTAATAACAATATCTAAAACTATAATGGAAAGAAAAAAAGGAGACGTGTGTGCATGGTGATGTAATAAATGTTCAATTGGTTTAAGGAAACATTCACTGGCCTACCTGAGCAGACAAACACGCAAATTTGCTCTTCTCACGTAGATAGATCAACTAGCAGCAAGTTAGGAACATATCAGTCTGTAAAAGAGAGCAACTTCAATATTGAGACTCAGCCAAAAGTTTGTGTTGCTTATAAAAAACGCGAGAAAGACTTCATTTTGCAATCCTTTCCGAATGAAAACAAAAAGCGTATCAGCGCGGATTTCGCACGGCGCAACGGAAATGCGGTCATCCAGCCATAAATAAAAAGTATCATACGCTCAAACCACATTATTTATCTTTTTATGTTACAGGGGTTTTTGTGAACTGCTACAGGGATACGTTGCAAGTCCACCGTCTAACTAAGTATGCTATACAAACATGCATGTACGATGTCGCGTCGATTTGAAACACAGATTGTAACTTTTGTTGTTCCGTAAAATAATCTTTTACACCGCTCTTTATTGACGTTAATTTTGAAAAGTCCACGGTCAAACCTTCACAAACAAACATCTAGCGCCTGCCCTTTTTAACGCCAAATCATGAAAATTGACGCCACTAACGGCCGACGTATAAGGGCCAATATGGTAGTTCCATTATAATCCTACTCGGTATGGGAAACTATACACCTTTCCCGATTTTCTGTTTAAACGCCGTGTTTTTGTATAGTGGATACGTCTGGCTTCGTTGTAGATATCAATATTGCCTCTAATCATTCGGCAGGCAGTGTATTACTGGACACCAGTTTCGATAAACAACCGGAAAAAAAAAGCATGTTGTTCTCCATTGCAGAGCAGAAGAAACTCAATAGGAATGATGATTTATCAAACAATTACCTCTAAACAATAAGTTTCATTAATGAACAACATTTATGGATAACCATAAACTCATTGTATTATCTTGATAAAACAAGAAAGCGTAACCGCTGATTCGTATTGTATACAGATTTGACAAAAGGTTTATTGTTCCTTCTACTCCTAAACTTTATGGTGAAGCTACAGTAAGGTTATCTTCTTGATATGACTTTTCTGCGCAACTTTATGTGGTGGGGAAAAATTGTCAGTAAAACCACAGGCGTATTCAGGGTCAGTCAAAAAAAGTGGAGGAGTCCAAGAAACACTCACTGGCTTACCTGAACAGACAAACACGCAAATTTGCTCTTCTCACGTAGATAGGTCAACTAGCAACAAGTTAGGAACACATCAGTCTGTAAAAGAGAGTAACTTCAATATTGAGACTCAGCCAAAAGTTTGTGTTGCTTATAAAAAACGCGAGAGAGATTTCATCTTGCAATCTTTTCTTAATGAAAACAAGAAGCGTATCAGCGCAGATTTCGCACGGCGCAACGGAAATGCTGTCATCCAGCCATAAATAAAAAGTATCATACGCTTAAACCACATTATTTATCTTTTTATGTTGCAGGGGTTTTTCTGAACTGTTAATTGTAATTGATTGTAACGATTTGGGTTATCTGAGGCTTGATAACACCACATCAACATAATATGTTATGAAAAGAATTTTTGTAATCTCATATGTACTAAAAATACCGTCCTATTTATACTTTTTACCTATTTCTAATTGTTTTTTCTTTCCACAGGTAATTTCCTTTAAGAAAAGTTATAACAAAAACAATAAAATGTAAGGTTATGATCTAAAATCAAACCTTTCAAAGTTTTCGTCCCTTACATCTCAGTTCATTTCGAAAACAATAGGGTATTATAAAAAAACTTTATTATAATGCCTTGCATTCGAGATACACTTCGTACACAAGTTTACTAAAAACCTGTCAGTGTATATCACGTTACGATCATTAAGTGTTGTTTTTTTTGTCTGATGACTTAATGAAGTTAAAGATGAAAACTTGTAAGGTTAGATTTTCTAGTTTTTGCTATTGTATTTCTATCACTTTCAGATCACGTGCAATGCTTTCTAATGGCTATTAAATGCTGTGTAATGACATATTTCATGGTGATGTCCAATCATGATCAATCATATTTAACCAATCTAACATGTGATCAGAATGTGGAAAACAATGATTAGGTCTATTATACTATTCTGGTTAAAATCTAAAACGGAGGAGAGATATCAAAATAATAAAAGCAAGTTCCATTAAAGAAATGCATTATTCTAAAATATAAAATATTCTAAAGTAAATTGATCAGATTACTGGCAAACTCATATGATTAAACACGATTAGAGCAAATATGACAGAATAACATTCATCCTAACCATTTAGTAAGTAAACGTTTCGTCGAGTCTTTAAGTATGCTGACAATTTAATTTGATTTTCTGATTTTTTTAGTACGAATTTGTCTGGTTTTCTTGTTAATGGATATATCAGCTTTGCAGAAAAACTATATTTATGCAGGAATGTTTATCATATAGATGTTGTGAATTGGATTTTTTTTACATTATTTCATATCAAAGGAAAAGGTTTTGCTGTAATGTTATGATGTTTTCTTTGTGCGTTTGGAAAAGGTGTTGAATGAAAAATTGTGGAGGTACTGTTAACACAAACGATGAAAAGTAAAGTTTACCTTGCAATTTGAGACCATCACAAATTCATGGTTTAAAACTTGTAAAATTGATTTGGGTCATTGAGGGTTTAAGGGGACATTCCTCTTGCCCGTTCAAACGCTTTTATAAGACCATGACCAGAGACGTAACAAGAGTTCAGTCAAGATTTGTCGGGGAGAGTTTAGAGTCATTTAAAATAGAAAAGGAAAACGTGCAAGTAACCTTATCGACACTGAAGAATGAAAAGAAATATCATAACGTTATACTCCACTTTTTTGACTTACCCTGAATACGCCTATGTTGATCAGCGATGGATTTTGCGTTAGGTAAATTAAGTGTTGTAGTGCAGCATCGTGAAATTTCTTTTCAATCTGAATTAGGTTACTTGCACGTTTTTTTTTTCTACTTTAAATAACTTAACTCTCCTTCATGAATTTTGCCACCTATGATGATAAGACTTTTCACTAGGACGTTTGGTGGTCTGACATAGAACCCGAATTTATGTTTAAACCTTGTGTTATGGCTGAGTCAACATGTTGTGCCTGGTTTTCAAGATCATAACCTAAGCTTTAAAGTACTCCACCGGGGAATTGGAAGAATGAGTGTCTCTTACTAAGTAATACGGCCATAATACGGTATTAAAAGCAGTAATTCAGGAAAGGCCACTGAAAGATAAACAAAACAATAGTAATTTGATGTTCACCAACACATATTTGTATTCTCCCAGGCTCTCTCCTAAAGACAATCCCAACAGGGTGGATATCGGGCCTTTATTAAATCTAATTTATAGTATTAACCTTGTTATAGCGCTTACTTCTAAACAAAATGTCCCTGTTTCATGCTCGAGCAAATAACATTAATGAAGCCATCGTATTGGAAGCACTTGGACGGCCAATTGGAGCTGCGTTGGACTGGAAATGTATATTTTTCCCGTGCATTAGTGAGACAAAGCGCTTTCAAGTCGATAAATACAACATCAGATTTCAAACAGACGAAGTGCAAACAAAGGATGACAAAAGAGTGACTCTTAATTTGGTGGCTAAATTTAAAGTCGATACTCAATCAGGAGGTGAGATCCTAAAAGCCTACAAGAAATTTTTAGAAGACGCAAGAAGTTCGACAAAAGAAGAAAGCGAAGATGAAATTGTAAGCTTACGATCAGCTGTGAAGAACATCATCACAGAAGTGGTCATGCGTCAGATTTTGAAAATGACTTTAGACGAAGCTATTAGGTTTAACTGGCTCCTCATGGATAACGTATTCGTTGCAAGCAGTTATGTCCTGAAGGAAAATTCTATTATTCTACAACGTCTGGAGCTCGAAACGATATCTGATGATAAGGAGCGTAAGCTTCTGGAAGAAGAAATTTTTGTTGATATCAAACGTGAAGATCCAAGTTCTGAAATGGACATCCTGTACGACCCAGAACAAGAAAGCACGGACGAATCCCAAGCGCTTGTTGGAAGCTCCACTACGAAACATGAAGCTCCTTTGAAAGTCGAGGGCCATGGACCATCAACAATGAATCAAGAGGTTGGCAATGAAGAGTTCGAGGAGCAACATGTTAAAAATGATCCAATGAAAGTTGATATGAACGCTATACAGGAGAGTAAAGATGAATCTCCGGACACAAGTAGATCGAGGAAGAAGTTTAAGGTCCGAATTCAATCGTCAGGTGAAACAGTGAAGGTGTTAGAGTTTGAGGAGGGATTTACTAAAGAAAGAAAGGATATTGATGGCGACAATGCAGATATGAGAGAATAAATCTGCTGACATTCCGGGTATTGTTTTGATATCATATCTGTTCTGTCCATTCAGTGTCAGTCAAAAAAAGTGGAGGAGTCCAACATTACGATATTTCTTTTCAGTCTTTAGTGTCGATTAAGTTACTTGCACGTTTTCCTTTTCTACTTTAAATGACTAAGCTCTTCTCCACAAATTTTGACTGACCTCTAGCTACGCCTCTGCTGTCTTATATACTATCTAAAGTGGATTCTTTATAAAGTAGAGACCACCCGTTCCGAACTATTTCCTCTACAGAAAGGTTCTTCATAATTGTTTGGCCTGGAAAACGTTCTGTTCCTTGATTTGCTGCCCATCTTATAGAACTGTACGATTTATGGAGATTGCACTGCATTTGTAAAATATTATCCGATGTAAAATCTTATTAGAATTATCGTGGGGAAGCTGAATTTGTTTTTAAACTGCGAATGCTCGACTTCAACAGGTACTTAATTAAAGGGATTGTTAGATCGTTAAGGGACGCTTGGCAATAAGCTGGAGCTTTAACTGTTTAACGCCAATTCACGAAAGTGAAGCGGGCGAGCGATTTGTTTCCGCTGAAATATGATATATGATTTCATCTCTCTCCACTAAACTTAGGCAGGTACGGATTTTCATATATTTCTCGTAATCAGTACAAATGAAGCATTCTGATTGATGTTTTTTGTCCACCTGTTTTCGCTTGGTTTGAGCTACATTTAGAAAGCTTTGGACAGGTTTTTAGATGGATTTTTGTTATGCAACAACTTGAAATAATCAAAAGAGAGAAACCTGTTCTTCATATAGTCAAATAGAAAGCATTCCCGTTTGAGTAAAGTCCTCTTTTTTCCCGGTGAATTCGAATAACGTCCCCTTTCTTCAATTTAGGCTTATTTGAGAAGGGCATCCATGGTATCTGAATAGTTCCCCACACACATCTTACATAAACAATGCAGTGGCGCATTTAGAGCTTAGACAAAAATTTATGGAGAAGAGTTAGGTTAAATGAAAAACGTGCAAGAAACCTAATTAACACTTAACAATAAAAATAATGTACTCCTCCACTTTTTACCTTTAAGGAAATTGCAATGTGTCTCTTGTTCCAATAATTCTGTTGACATTTCTTATTCATTTTGCTTTTTTTTAATGAAAACAACAACAACAACAATTCTTTAGTCATATGCTGGTTTCAATTAATTTACGAACTCAACCTATCCCGCAGGGCTTCCCAGTGGGTAAAATCTTAAAAAAGTCTGTGAGGAGGAGTGTTTTCTATAGAAATTCTATAGGTTTTTTCAGAGGCATGATAATTCAAAGTCGATAGTGATTTCTTGAAGTACATCTTATTTCAGTAGATCCGACATGACTGTGTGTGTGTATGGTTGAGTATGTAGCCTCGTGTTTCTTAGTCCATAATGGCGGGTTCGGCTGTGGAATTTTTTTGTTTTCTGTTGGGAAATCAGGGGAGGGGGGGAGTGGCAATTCGCGTAAGAAAGAGTTTTGTTCCAATATTTTTGCACACGATTGTAGAAAAAAAGGATAATACTGTGAATAAGGTGAGAGCGGAGCTACTTATAACAACAAAGTGATTGGATAAAGATAGCTATGAAATCAAAATTGAAGAACACTGCGTTAAAACTGTTGGATTGCCATTGGTATTAAAACAAGTAATTGGGCTAAGGATGAAACAAAGGAGAAAAGTTAATAAAAACAAACAAACAAAAAAACAACAACAAACAAACAAACAAACAAACAAACAAACTGATAAACAAGTTAAGCATCAGCAGATAATTATCTGTATTTTGGCTCTTCGAGGACAAAATGTTCTTATGATTACATTAACATTACAGGACTACGTAGTATAACAGGACAAAAGTTTTGGTAGAAATAAAAACGTTTCAACTGAATTCTTCTGCTAAGCTTCTGCGAATTAAACCGGTCACCAATATTTTTCACATACGACCCAGATTCCGAAATCTTGTATCCGATTGATATCCGAAAACGCCAGGATGTGTATCTTAATTAAGTTCCTGGGAACGCACTATTGACGTTCAAATAGCAAATTGTAACACATGTTCTGAAATTACTACCTCTATCCCTTTATACGCCAACACTTAATGCTGTTAATTTTCATGAATTATTATTGCCGGCGTTAGATTTTGGTCTGCGATAGTTTGACGGTGGATAACGTCAATAAAATCGACGGAAAAAGGGGATGATTTTGAATTGGGCAGGCGTAAAAAGTGTCAACAAAGATATGACAATACAAGAAGCCACAAGGCTTTCACACTTGTCAACGAAAATGATGTTGCCCAATTTGTTAGCATATATCTATATCCCATGAATGATCATTGTTTTAAGTTATTCATGACAATCACATTGTAGACGGGAAAATTTTAAGTAATTAAGGAGATCTGTACAGAGAGGAGGAGATCTGTACCAATCTCGCACCCAGGGGATTTTATGATTAAAAAAGCAAGTGTAATGACCAACTAAGTCAAGATAGTGGGCACATGATTTTAATGTTATATGATATATATTTATTAAATATATAGAATTAAATATTAAACTGCGATTGTAATAAAAATGAGATCTGAAACCTGGATTAAATCTTGAAAATATTGTCTGAAAAAACAAGACAATAGAATGGAATGTATTAATTACATTCGCATACCTATTTTTTTTTGTCTGATTTATTAATCTCATTTGTCGACCCTACATTTTGAGCGGCCCTCGCTATCATCGTCGATGCGTCTGTTTCAAATCAAATATAAGTTTTATGATTTATCTATCTATATATATTTTTTTTTAAAAAACCCTCAATAGATAGATATTATCGTTACTAAGTAAAGACAAAAAAAAAGAACTTTTATATTGTTCGATTTTTTTGATAATTTAGGTCTAAAAATTTTGGGAACGGGTGTGACGTCATTAGAATTTTTGATCGACGATATCTTCGTAACGGTACGTCGAACACAGACGATCCCATACATTTTCTTGATCAGCTTTTCGTGCTCTACAACTTAATGGTACCTAATCTTTTGGATTGTGTTATTTTATTTTTCCTCACCCTAATATTGGAAAAAAGGAAGACCACAGGCGGTGGGTGCAGTAACTCATGGGGAAAATAAACATGTAAAAAAAATTTACCCGGGATACTAGTTTTCTGCTTTATTAATAGCGTTTGTGCATCCCATTTTAGAGAGTGATACATTTTCGGAAATTTCACGGTCATTTTCTCATGAGGAACGCTTAAAACCACGATGCTGCGAGAAGCGTTTTTTTTCTCAGTATATTAGTAGTAGCAAATGACTTAGCAAATGACACTATGTAATTTTTTTTGCACGGGGGACATTGCATTGCACCCCAATGGAACGCGACGTTTAGGGGCAAATATCTCGAGAACCAATGGGAATAACTGACGTTTTTGGGGTCTGTGATATTAGCGATGAGGTGACAAGAAAAAAATTAGGTCTAAAACCTTTTTGGGACGGGTGTGACGTCATTAAAATCTTTGATCGACGATATCTCAGTAACGGTTTGTTGTACACAGGCGATCCCATACATTTTTTTGATCAGCTTTTCGAGCTCTAAAACTTAGTGATACTTATTCTTTGAAATTACTTGATTAAATTTTTCATCACCCTAATATTTGGAAAGAGGAAGAGCACGGGCGTTGATGGCGGCAAATCATGGAGAAAATGAACCTGTAAAATGTTTTTGCCCGGGATACTAGTTTATATACTAATAGCGAGTGTGCATACCACTTTTATTTAAAGAGTGATACATTTTGAAAAATTTCACGGTCATTTTCTCATGAGGAGCGCGTAAAACCATGATTCAGATAGTGATCTTCTTATACTAATACGCAATCTTGCTTTTTTCTTACCTAACTGTTAAAGAAAGAACGTTAGGTAAAATTTCTCGGGAAGTTCGTCAATGGATCTTTGTTTTTCCGTATTAGTATAGGGAGAATCTCCCATTAGGAGAATCTCTAGCTCCATCTTACGGGTTTTTATTACTTCAGGGAGTGTTGTACCTTACGGAAGACATCATAAAGCCGCCCGGCGGAGAAGGCAATGCAATGTTTTTTGCATTCGAAAGTTCATCAAATTTTCTCAACGTTCATTTCTTTTTGCGTGTTAAATTTTTTTTTGTTTTTGTTTTAATTTTTTTATTCAACTCTTTAAGTTCAGTAATAAAGAATAACAACATTGATCGGTCTCAGTAACTATTCTATGCGACGAGATAGTCGATGTAGACCTGTTATGTGTTATCAGTTTATCATTTTCTACCGATGTCTATCTTTCTTAATGTATTTGAACGTAGCTTTTTCGTATCAGTTAGTTTTGACTACTATGCCGAAATGTGTAGCTAGCAGTTTATTTGGTATTTCATTGTAGTGTGTGGATTGTTATTATTAAGGTAAACGAAGGTAGCAAGATCATTATCATATTGTTTTGATAGTATTTGAATGATACCTTTTTTAGATTATAAAATTGAATAGTATAAATGATTGTAATGCAAGAAGAGAGTGATTACATACGTATTTACATGGTTTTTATATCATGATGTACAAATGGAGTTTTGGGTTTTGACATTTCCACAATTCATAGCAGAATAAAGAATTGAAAGATAAAAACGTCTGAGAAGGTATTGTTTTTGTTAGCTTTAGTTAATAGCGAAATTTGAAGGTATTTTCTTATATATCAGACGTTTTATCGTGGTTAGGTAGGAGTATCCATGAGTTAGGTAGGAGTATACGTTGTATTGTCTCTTTTCTAAATCTCTGAACATTGGAATTTTAGCTTTTAGTTCAACTGTACAACTTTAGAAATCTCTAAATAGCCCAAATAATAGCACTGAAAAATAGGGATAATAGCATTCTTTGAATGATCGATCCAAAATATTTGTGTTAAATATGATATAATTCCAACGTGGAGAAACACAACAATTTTTGTATATACTCAGACTTATCATGGCAGTATTGCCTGTAAAAATCAATTTATGGAGAAAAACTGTAAACTGTTTTTACACGCTACACTAGTTGGTTTATTAATATCGTATGAAATAAAAAACATGTGATGAAAAAAGGGAAGACGGAAAAATGACACCAACTAAATATAAACTTTATTGCATGAGTTAACCATACGATTAAACCAGTAATAGCATGATAACCATACGATTAAACCAGTAATAGCATGAGATAACCATACGATTAAACCAGTAATAGCATGAAGCTTCCAGGCAATTTTGAGACGATAGACCCATGTTTTGTTTATCGCTAATACGTTTTTCATCATTATGGTTTCCAGGTGGATTGAGTTTCATTGGTGAACGTTTCTGAGATATTTCATGTGGATTAAATTTAGTAAGCGATCGGTTTTTGAGATAATTCAGGAAATGCCAAAACCTACCATAATTAATCTGCACAAAAATTATTCGATTGGTACGCTATGAGTAATATATATGCTATGAATTTCTATGAGTTAGGCCAGCATTTCTATTTGAGGGCAAATTGAACTTTGAACTCTATTATTACAAAGGCAAAACATCTTGCTTTGTCATTTATTAAATGTATTTTTAAAAATGGTCACCTACCGTAAAATCGTATATGTATGTCTATTGTATAATCCAGGAGTATCAATCAATTTCAAAAAGGTTGTGTGTCTTCACCATAATTGTAAGAGGCCGTTTATATGAGACCCGAAGTGAACTCAAAGCGCTTTGAAAAATTGAGCTGCTTACATGAAACATTTCACTGCGGGTAACCCTTTTTTGCTGAATCAGCGGATTATTTTTAATAAAGTTTGAACATAATGGCGGAAAATCCTTTCAGAGTGGGACATCTCACAAACTAGCCAAAATCACAACAAGAGTTGCGCATGTGCATGAAAACAATTGTGCCGTATAGAAATACCAAACCACTGTATCGATAAACAGACTTTTTGACTTCGGGGAGTAGTGTTTACATGGAAATTTCAAACCGGTTTGATTGCTTTTGATTGTTGTCAACTCGTAAAACTCGTGCTTAAAATAAATCATGCATTGTTCAGTCCTTTTCTCGATAATGGCTGAATGTATCAATATTCAATATATTATATATTATATATTATATATTATGTATATTATATATATTCAATATTTAACCAACATAAACTCTCATTGTCAAAATAAGATGTCTTTCTATCAGGACTTCCTCATGCGTTTTGTTGATTTTTGTTTACACAGGGTACAATCTTGTAATGTACAAATACAAAACATTTTGAACTCCAACAGTGGTCTCACCATTCTGCATTAAACGTCGTGTCTTCAAACTAGTTGCATGTGTATTTTGTGTGTGAACACGGTATGTTATGGGTGGCTACGTAAGAGTAAGTGATTATTTATATCAATGTATAGAAAAAACAAAAAACTAATATATTAATAAAAATTTTATTTGCGAAGCTTTTCGCACTTCAAGTACATCGTCAGGCAATAAAAACATCTTTCACAAATTTACAAATATGTTCAAAATAAAATTTAAAATATCCTAAGATCCTTTATACCGCGTTATACCGTTTCTGAGCAGGAAGTACAGTAACTGAGTAACTGTTCACCATAAGTGGTACAACTACAAAGTAACAGATACACATGGTTGGAGAACACCCCAAAAAAAAGATCTTAAGTAACCTAGCAACCGAGCTTCAATGATGATAATAATAACTGTCAGTGGTAAGAACTTCTTGCACTTATTGCGTTTGACTATCCAGGTATAATCTACCAATCTCATCCTATCTGTTCGTTTCATGTCTCAACTCATAGCTTTTAAAATTCACATCTAAGTATTCGAATTGCATGGGTTCTATTGTTAAAAAAAAAAAAATATGTAAAAATTTGTTTATATTTTTTTTTATTCAACACTTACGCATATATTACTGCTTATCATAAGCTATTTCAGTAGAATAACCAATTAAAAATATTTTGGAACTGAAATATAATCCGTTATTATTATTATTATTATTATTATTATTATTATTATTATTATTATTATTATTATTATTATTATTATTATTATTATTATTATTATTACGAAAAGCGCTGGGTCGAATTGTTAATTCCAAAAATATATACGTGTTTTTATTGTGCAGTCCAATAACAGATAATAAAATGAAACAAAAAGTTGGTAAACACTTACCATATCATAGAAGAGGATTCTGACGGCGACAGTGATGTTGATATTCTTTCTTAACATCTTTTGTATAAAACATTTTTATCTTTTGTTACGCTTTTTAGGAAAAGAAAACATTGTGGTTTAAAGTCTATTTTTATGTCATTTTTTCATTTTGAAATAAACGCCGCCCTCTAAAGAACGCCGCCCTCTATTTGCCCCTTTACCGCCAGGTAAATGTTTATAGCATGGTGTTAAAAGGGCCATTGTTAAATGTGTAGGTTTCACAATCCAGTGTGGAAAATCTTTGTGGAGAAGCGTTTTTTATTGAAACAGCAGGCAATATTGTATGTCATGTTTATAGAAAACACTCCTCCTCATAGACTATTTTGAAGATTTTGCCCTCTAGGAGTGCCCTTTTCAAATAAAGACTGGTTTTAAATTTGGACCGGTGTAAAAATGCCCAATAACCTTAAATGTAAATGTAATTAAATTGTATTCCTTCACTTTAAAGACAGAACTAATTACACGAATATCATATTTGTACACATGAGAAGGAAGGCCAACTAACATCCCCTCGCTAGAATTCTCTTTACATTTTGATTGGTTGGAAATTTTTAATTAAATTAGAATGGAATCTTTCGTTAATTTAATTTATAAACTGCTTCACGTTATTTTGAAGGTAATGTCAAACTGTATGTCAAACTGGACCAAAAAAATCCAAATTGATATTTTGCGTTAGTTTCCCCTTCAATCAGACGACGAATGATAAAATATTTCCGAAGGAGTGCAATTGACGTCAGTCTAACATATAGCCAATTCCAGCTATCAATAGATCATTGTTTTTGAAAATCCCATATAACCTACAAACAAATCGGTTTCTAGTGATATTACGAAACGACATTTTTGGAATTAATAATCAATAAATAAACGTTAATAATTTAAAACCGTCAGAATTTATTTTTTTAATGAAAATTGACAGGCCTTGGACAATAAAGCTTCAGTTCATGTGGGCATTCAGCAGTAAACATACAAACCAAAACAAATAAAAATGGAAGATAAAAGAAAAACGAAATACCTTTGGTTAGATTTTAACATGAGAGTTGAAAAACCATTCATGGATAATTATACAGAAAGCTTAATATATGTGCTTGATTTACTTTGATGACGTTCGCTTTTTCTCCCAAACAATTCACAGAAGCAGCGTTCGCCATATTTCTTTTTGCCTTTCCACAGTCCACTCACAACCCATATGACAAGAATCACATCCAGTGAACAGAGCATAAATAAATCGGTGAGCTATTGTTCAAAAAGAAATTTAAAAATAAAATTTTTCATAACATAATTTCTTTGTTCGAAAAAACAGTTGATCATAAAAATAATGCAAAAACGATATTAATAATATTATTGAATGAATAAAAATGTTACTTAACATAATGGTTAAAAAAAATAATATTAACATAATAACTTTCCAATGTTCAAAAAAATGCAAACACAAAAGGTCTTTCATAAGATATCGATCTATGTTCGGAAAAATGAATATTATTTCATAACATAGACTGTTGAAAGTTAAGTAATTCTAATAATACCAATACGCTTACGTAGCTACTTATGTAACGCTTAAATTTCTACCCCATTCCCCCATACGTTAGCCCATCCTGCATCAAAGACCACGGGCTTATATCCCAGTATACACCAACTGGTCTTACAAACAAGCCAAGAAGTATTTTTCATTTTGGGGAAAGGATGAAAAGGTTACTTTTCATTAAAAAATCTCTAACTTCCCATTTCCTCGCTTTCTTCTCTTCAACCGCACATGGCACCTTTGTCTTTGTTTTTCATTTCCCATTGCTGATTTTGAGTTAATGTTTATAAGCCCGTGAGCTTATATACAGGAGCGTTTTTCAGGGCGTAAAAATCTTTAACAGTCACATATGCACGGGCAATGGTGTTGAATGGAAATTTCTCTAAAAGGATCGATTGTAATATACCATGCGTGTGATGTCACTCAATATACATCATACGTCCATACGGAAATGACGTTGAATGAAACGTTAGGGGAAATGCTTTCCAAAATATTTCTTGAAACAATGAAATTCCAACGTTTTTATTTTTGACGACGGGAATTTAGAAACCTTTTGTTTTGTTTGGAAAATTTGGAAGGGAAGGCTTTTGTTATATTTATTTTAAGTAATTATTGTTTACTTAATATCCTCTTAAATCACAGTTCTGTAATTAGCGTGTATATTTGGACTGTTTTTTTACGTGGGTAGCACACGTCTTCGTATAACACACACAACCAAGATTCTACTCTAAATTGCGTTTTTCTATTTCTAAATCGATTTTACATTTAAAGAATGAGACGGTTGTTCATTGTTTTCCATCAAACCAATTAAATTCGTCGACATGCAAATCGGGTTGTATTAGCATACACGTATTTGTTATAGCAACTCGTCATAGCATTCCCTTCCAGTAAGCCGCCTAAAATTTTAAAATTTTATTTTTTTTACCAGTAAACTTCAAGATCCATCTGAAACTTCCTGATAAACAGGCTTTTCTTCCATATTAAAAACAAAACGTGACATTTAGTAGAAAAATTGTTAAGGTTTCTTATAAAATCATTCCTATTAAACCTTTTCCATTTCCCAAATCTCCTTCTACTCAACGTTCAAATGTGATAAGGTGTTAAAAATATTTTTACCTTTTCTATATGAGACCTTACAGCACCTTATAGGAGACTGCTCTAATTCATTTGAATATCTTAGCCCTGAATTTTTCTTGACTCTAAAGATTGGAAACCTTTTAGCCATAAAGGCGAATCAGAATGTTTTCGAACCTCCTTATAACTCGCGTAGCAAAGGATCCTATTGGTCTGTTTGCGCTATCCAATTGGTCCATTAAGCTTAAATGTGACGTCACTCCGGTCTATACTAATGACTGATTAACCGTTTAGCCGGTCAATACCGGAAAATATTGACCGAGGTTGTGACGTCATACGAGCGACCGAGGTCAATATTTTCCCAAGTATTGACAGGATTATAAGGTTAATAAGCCATTTAGTACCTGGCAAAATAATTAAGACAAGAATTATAGCCCTGCTAAAACTTTTTTGTTCTAATATTTAAAAGGAATAACATATTTTCCTTCTGTTTTCTTATATTTTCTGTGCTTGCAATGTAGAGTCTTCCTCATCATTTTGTTACTTTGTTTGCATTTTTTATGAAGCTGGTCAATGCTAACCCTATACTAACTGGTTATGAGGGCATTAGCGGAGAATATTGGCTGACGTCATAGTAAAGTACGTGACGGAAGTCAATATTCGAAGACATTCGATTTGTTATTAAAAATAGAAAAAAATGCAATGCAATGAGTTCCTTAACTGTTTCAGTTATTATTTGTCCCTACAATGTCTTTTCTATCTATCTATCTATGTTTTTCTGCGTTTGTTTATAATCATGCCTCTTATTTTATAAAAAATATTGTTTCCATGACACTTCAACGGGCTGTACCGGTGAGGATAGACCGGAGTGACGTCACATTTAAGCGTAATTGACCAAAAGGATTGCGCGAATTTTTTGTATCGAATACAGCCCTGCTACGCGGGTAATAAGGGAAAATATTGACGGTCCACGTGACGTCATTTAACCAATCATAGTGATCTATTGGGAGAAGACTTTACACTGCTAGGTACTAATCACTGGTACATCCCGCTGAAGTCTCATGGCAACAATAGTTTATGATTAATGAGCATAATTTATTTCTGGAAACTCTGTTAAAAGGTGTAAACAAATATGGTAATCGAGAAAGAAGACTCTGCGTTGCTATCAGATCAAAACAAATCAAAACTGCATTGCAGAATTATTCGCAATTCAAAAGTAATTATGCGTAAATTAATATTGGAGTGTTTGGAAGGTTTGGGATCGATTCCATCCATTTCTTTCGTAACAGAATACTTGAAGAGTTGGGAGAGAAAAAAGTGTTTCTAATGACTTGGCAGAAATGGGCTCTAAGTGAAACAGTTAAGGGAACTCACTGCATTGAATTTTTCTCTATTTTTGGGGTCCATTTTCTTCATACCTTAGTATTCAGATTTATCTCAATTACCATCAGTGCCCATTTTTTGAAGAAAAAAAAACAGTCGGTAGCATCCTACGAACACCACAAAGTATTAGCCATTATGAAAATAATTATTTAACAAAATTATGCTTCGTAAGGATACATTTAAATTGCACATTTGTAAACAAATATGGCTGACAACAAATCTGTCCTGTTTCTTTCGATTTATTTTGAACGCAAACATAGACAGATATTTTTACCACTAAAAGAAATATTATAAAAACAGGGTACTTGTGGCACTTGTAGCTTAATTTTGGGATGAAAAAAAGGCACCCTTAGTTTGTTAACAAATGGAATGTCATACAGAAATGAGAAAGAAAAGTTTGTTTACAATTTTTTTGAGTACGAATCGAAGTATAATTTTGAAGAAACACAAACGCAGATAATAATCCATATACTAACTGTTTATTTTGGGCAGTACCTTCGAATATTGACTTCCGTCACGTCATGTTAAGTATACCTTACTTTGACAGCAGTCAATATTCTCCGGTAATGCCCATATATTTGCTGCTAACGTATTTTCGCACAGAATTAGACTAGACGTCTACAAGCGACAACCCACGTTCGTAGATATATAAATGCTATTATCTGCACATAATGATTTCGCTCACGGATGTTCTAAGAATATTACAGATATTTTGAATCGAATCAGATAAAACTTTGCAAAATGAAGGTTGCAAGTTTATGCTCTTTAACTGGTCAAAATCAGAAATACAAATGGTTGGAATTCGCCTAAACATAGTGACAATCACATACACACGTTGATTTATTTATAAGAACAAAGGATAAGAACAAAGGATGTTATGTTCACAAGGTTTCGAAGGTTTCAAAATTAAGAACATGCTAAGAACATTCGAGGCTAGGAACGTTTGCTTTAAGAAA
Organism: Turritopsis rubra; assembly: GCA_039566895.2. Lineage (NCBI taxonomy): Eukaryota > Metazoa > Cnidaria > Hydrozoa > Anthoathecata > Oceaniidae > Turritopsis > Turritopsis rubra. The sequence goes on from CM077622.1 coordinate 4,557,459, forward strand.
GTAATTTTACATTTTACAAGAAAACGCCATTATGATAGCCAAATACAAAGAGTCATCATTATGTTGCTGACAAAAATAACTCAACTCCATTAAAAATGGGAAATGTCAACCAAATTCGTTAAATTTCTAATTTTAGATATTCAATAGTGTATAACTTGAACATTTAAGAACATTTTTAGGATTCAAAGTGGAAAAGTTAAGAACGTTTGAAGGCTTCATCAAAGTTGAGTGTTCTTATAAAAAAATCTCGTGTATGAAGACTGTAACAAAATTTTGATAAAAATATGAAAAAGAATTTTTAGAATTGAAAATTGAAAAAACAAAGAAAAATCGATCCAATTCTATGTTTACACTATTGGATTTGTAGCAAAATATTAAAATCGGTTCGATTAATCGAATAATGTAAACCCCGCTTTAACTTGTCCTTAATTTCTGACCAGGCTTAAAGTTGTTCTTATAAAATAGTGTGGTCTGATGTTTAGATATTTGTATGCTAGAAAAACGAAACAGCGGCTCACATTGTTTACAAAGGCGAGTGTTAAAAAACTTAGATCAAAGGGAACCCATAATAAGGAATCAACAAAAATAAATTATTAAATTTAGCTGTTTAATTTTATAGCTGATTACTGTCACAATAAATGATATGGTTCGTGGAGTTGTTACGTGCTTGTACGTTTCCTTTTGTCGGATGTCTTTAAGGCTGTTTCACACTTCGTGCAGAACACAACTTTAATATGTATAAAGCGGCGTTTACATTATAGACTAATTAAACAGATTTTTAATAAAAGTCGAATAGTACCAACAGAAAGTTCGATCGATTTTTCATTATTTTTTTTCATTGTGACTTGTCGTAGAAAACAAAATTGGTTCAATTAATTGAATAATGTAAACCCCGCTTAAAACGGCCATATTAAAAAGTTATAAGTTATAAATATTTCTCCTGTTATTTCCATATTACTTGTTGCCAAAAATTATTTTTCCTATCCTATAGCCTATTTTTATCAAAATTTTGTAACCATCTTCATGGTGTGATCGTTAGGAGCGAATTTCTATCAGATGCATTTTCCAACCATTCGTGACGATATTTTTTCGAGAAGTAAAAGAGCACGAACGTTTGCTAATTTCTTAAAGCCTTCATCTAATCAGATTGAGAATATCGGTAATATTATTTTCTCACTCGCCGTATATCGGTAATATTATTTTCTCACTCGCCGTATATGTTTCTTTTACATGTCCTTTTTCAATTTTGTGTTCAAGTGGCAGAAACGTTTGTTGGAAAAATTGTTGGAAAAATCTTCTAGTAGAACTCAAGCTCTTGTCGATTTTCAACTGCAACGTTTTCTGAAAGAATTTATATATACTCATCAACCTTGTTAAGTTAGTGACAAGAGGTTTTGAAAGATTGGTAAAGACTTGATTACTTTGTTCCATGCAATTTTCACCACATGTAAAGCAAAGTCCTCCCTATTCTTTCAGTATTATATTGGGGCTCATGAAAAATTCAAAGGAATCAGAAAGAGTAATTTTAAATTTAAAGGGGTTGGATGAGCAGCGTGGATGTGGGTGTGGTGGTGTTCGAAGGGGATAGGGTGGCAATAAATGGGTGTGAACCTACCAAACACCTACCAAAATTAACGTTTTTAATTATTAAATAATGACGTAAATTAATGTAACAGACTAGCTATTGATATTTCAGTGTCAGAAGGGAATGTCTACCAACAAAAAGGAGGAGGAGGTGGGTTGGGGCACTGTGTATCTGTATTAACCTATGGTTATTCTATTCTAGCGAAATAATTTCTGATATCATTATACAGCAAGAATAAAATTATGATAAAATTCAATGGCATTATTCGAAGTGAAACATAGTTGACTTGTCATTATTGAATTTGTCAAATTTGGAACGGAAGGCTTCTTTTTTAACGTTGTCAGATCTAGAAACCTAACGAAATGCTATTTGCCCAACAAGTAACACACTACACTGACATACAGTTGTTTTATAAGAAATCCGTTAATAAGGAACTTTCCAGTAGTTCATCTACGATTTTAAGAAACTTTTAGTAGTAAACTGTAATATCCAAAAAACAAATCCCAACACAATTTTCGTGCAAATTAGAAACAAAATTGAAAAACAACTACAACTAATTTTAACTAAATTTCATCCATAACAAAAACAAAAAAAAACGTTTGACCTAATCACATAACAGGAAATCCATAAGTGTCTCGGTTCTATAAAAGTTATGCAAAAACGTGATGGGTCATTTACGATATTGCAACGTTATCAACATGCACCTATTGAAAAGGGAAAATCATTTTTTAATGAACAAAGTAATAATGGATGCCAAATTTGATTTATGTAAAAGTGAAGGGATGTTATTTTAATCTCAACAAAACTAAATCGTCGCAATTTCTTCATCCGCCAGTAATTTCCGTAAACGAAAATTGAAGTTTTCTGTTTTTATTATTGGATCATTAAAGAATTCCATTACTTAATAATGACATAATTGTCATCAAGTAACAACAATAAATGCGTTAAAAGTACAGAAGAAGGTGAAGGCGAGTGCAAAAGACAGTTGCCGTGGTAAAAGAATACTGCAGATGTAATGGCGTTTAGCTGGGGAGACATTCTGTTCAATTACGTCAACAACATTACTGGTGCTGCAATTATCGTATTGAATATCATACAAATCATTGCGATATTTCGGACAAAAGGAACCAAGCCATTAAGTGCGTTCTTGATTTTGATTCTGAATTTGTCACTATCTGACTTGGTTGTTGGTGTGACGATCGTACTCATCAAAATCTTGTTTTATATCTACAAAGCCACTGGCAACACGGTCTATTTAAATATCCTCCTTGTTCTCAAATTTTACGTGTTGAGAATCTCTTTAATCTTGTCTGTGTTTGATTTGTTGGCCATTACATACGGGCGGATGATACACGTGTTAAAAAGCTCAAGAAACAAGAAAATTAGTCGATCGGCTGCCATAAGGATCAGTGCATTCAATTGGTTCATTTCATTCGTAATCATGACTACTCTTTATGTCACAGCAAAGTTGAAAAACAAACTGAGACGAGAATTTGAGATCTACGTTATACCCTTCTGTACAATACCAGCATCTGTTGCATTCTGTGTGTTTTACTTCATAATTATCAAGAGAGTGAAAGACACATTTGCGCATCAAAAAGTGGATACGTTGTATATTGAAGGTGCAAAAGATGTATCAGATTTGGAACTTTCGTCTCCATCGAATAGTGGCTCTTCTTGCTCCATTCAAAGTGTGTCTTGTAAGACTACTGATAAATACATCAAAGCAAAGACAAAACTTGAAAAGAGTGGCAGAGTGAAGCATTTGGAATCTCGTGTTCTCTACTTATCCTTACGATCTGTTATTGCGTTTATGGTATGTTGGCTTCCTATATCAATATTCGGCATAATGTTTGCTACTGATTTTATTAATGAAGGAAATGGTTTGCAAAAGGACATAGAAAACACGCTGATCACTATCGCCTTTTTTAATTCAATTGTTAATCCCATTCTGTATTTTTCATTTATAAGAAAGAGTGTACATCAATTTTTCAAAAGAAAGTGGAAAACATTTTGGTAAGATGCTCATCAATTTAGCAGAAACAGATATAACAAAACTTGGAAAACTGAAATTATTCATTGATGAAGTAGAAAAAAAACCGAAAATATATATAATTTGTTATTTGAAAATCAGTTTATTTCTTCATGATAATAGTATCAAAGTTCCCCCTTACTTTTCGTTGCCCTTTTCGTCGGGTGCTTACGAATAGCAAGTTATTCCAAACAGTTATCGTTTACGTGTGTAGATGTTTAGAACCATTATCTCAGATGACTGAAAAGAGACCCTCCTGTAAGTAACCATTTATTTAGTTCATAACTCTCATACTTACAATTACAATGAAAGAAAGAATAACTAGGAGACCACTCCATATAGAAAATTCTTGTCAAAGGGAGTGGCCACCAAAAAAAAACAAAAGTGATAAAAATGATAATAACATATGTAATAAGTTTTCGTCAATTAGTCAATATATTGAGAAATAAGATACGATTTACTTAAGACTTTTAATTTTGGAAAATAAGCACAGATAAATGTTTTTTTACTGTACAGTTGAGATATATTATGAAATACATTTTGAAAATCAGTGTTTTTTCTCTCAAAACCAAAATTGTAATTCCTGAACAGTAGAATAAATAAACGAATATAAGTGTCTTAAAAAACGATGACTCGTAAGAATGTAACCGTTCGCTCCACCTGTCAGTCAGATATGTTTCCGATTCATGACATTCCATAGTCATGTTGAAAGTGTTGTCTAAAACGCACTCCATCATGGAGATGTGAAAGAGAAAGTACTGTGGCAGAGTTAGACATCCCGTCGTGAGTTTGAAAACATGACGGCCGGACATTTCAAACATCCGACTGGATAAGTGAACTGTCAATTTTCAGGATCAGATTTTTACAAAAACCCGGCCGGATGTCTAAGATACCCATCCAGACACCTTGTTTTCAAACTTATGTCTAAATCTGCCACTGTAAGAAAGTGTGGAGAAGACCGTTGTGACATCTATTTACGACTTTTACTGTTGATGTTTATAGCAAAAAATTATCAATTCACGTTTTCAAATCCAGGATCAAGGTATGCCAAGTTTCTTTGTCATTCATGTCTGATTTTCTGCGCAGAGCCATTTTTTGAACAAGGTAAAAGATTTTTAAACTTTTCTTTTTCGCTACTCCTTTCTACATCTTAACAAAAAACCTCAAATTTAATAAATGATAAATATACGCTTTATGACTTTTGTTCCCACCTTCTGTCATTTCTCCTCACCTTTGTTTATCGTTCTTTCAAACATTTTTATAAGGCTTTTCACCGTAAATTCATAGTGAGTAGAAATTGTCAGATGAATATACTGTCTATTTAGCAAAGAGTTTACAATCATTAATTCCTTGTTAATATTACTTCTGGGAATAAATCACTCATTAAATCACTGATTTAAAATCTATTATTATTAGACATAAAATTTGTCAGTTCAATATCTGTTTCAATAACAGCATTTGTAGAGGACTTGTGTGATCGAAAGCCTCGTAAACATACACTGTTTTTTCATATTAAAGGAACGTCTAAATTTCAGCTGAGGCTGTATGTACGGAGGCCCATTAGCGCCATCCAAAATGTGTAGATATTAAATACAAATTAAAAGAAATATTTGCATGCAGTTGTCATTCTTTATATAGGCGACGCTAGAATTTCGTTTAAGATCTTCGTATCGCCATAAAATAATTATAGCAGTAGAAGTTTTCCCTAGTGTGGATATATATTTTTATATTGCTATAAATAATAGCTGACAATATGAATTTTGAAACTGTTTTTTTTATACCGCTCATATTTCATGACGGTACGAATTTTTAGATGAACCATTTCACTCCATGTCATAATCATTTACAATTCGTTTGCTCTCCTCCGCAGTTATTTTAACGTTTCACAGAAAAGAAAATGACAGCTTCCACTCTTATCCAATTTGTAAACACAAATTAACGCCATTACACCAGGATGTTATGGGAGAAGAAGGAGAGGGAGGGCAGCAGTAAAAAAACCCAAAAAAACAAAGGACAAAAACAAAACAGAAACCTGAATTATGTAATTCATTTCCATTCCAAGGAACAAACCATTAAAACATTATACCAACTTCAAAGTCTGAATAATAAGAATTAACACAAATTCAATAAAAATGAAGTAACAAAAACTTCAACTTACGTTCAGCTTTTTCACCTCGTCCACCATATTTGATTATCGCATTGTTTATGAACAGTGTGGAGGAGTGGGAAAGTGCAGGTTTGCTACCGTTATCAAAATGTGATAACGCTATGAAAAATTACTACGTTCGTACCGTCCTAAAATATTCTATGACAGTATGAAACATGGATTACATCTAAAACTTGTACCGTCATTGTGGCTGTATAAAAATAGGTACAAAATTCATATTGTCAGCTATTATTTATAGCAGTATAAAAATATATTTGTTTATAACATATCTTATTTTAATATCTACACATTTTGGATGGTGCTAATGGGCTTTGGTATGGATGTGCTTATTTTTTCAAAATGTTTGTGTCAGTCTAGAAAGACATCCTACTGTTGTTATTTGGAAAGAAACGTTTCTTAGTAAATCTAGCAACTCTTTTTATTTTCTTCTATAAGGATAAGTAAATTCACAGTGAGCACGTTCTTAAGAAGTTCTGAATTTCTGGGCAAATTTCTCAAGATCTTATAAACCAGGTTTTAATAAAAACGAGGGCGGTAAACTATTAGATAAAATATGCTCAATGTAGAAACTTTTAATTTGTCAAAATAATTTAGGTAAGATGCACGATAAACTTTTCGGTGAACTAATCTATTTTAAGTAAGTTTTGAGGATAATGTATCTAAAAGTTTACCGTCTAGAAAGACCTTAACAGTGTTTGAGAGTTATATTTGAGTGTTTTGATACAAATTCATGTATGCATATCACACAAAACAGTGCATATCTCTTCAAAATTGTTTTCGGTCTACGTCATTTTTGATCTTTATAAAAAGGTTGTGTACATTTCTGTAAAAACAAATTACCTAAGTTTAGTTACATTATTTGTTAAATTATTTTACAGGTTCATTTACCCCATGAGTTACTGCCACATTCGCACCCGTAATCCGCCTCTCTCTCTCTCTCTCTCTCTCTCTCTCTCTCTCTCTCTCTCTCTCTCTCTCTCTCTCTCTCTCTCTCTCTCTCTCTCTCTCTCTCTCTCTTTATTACTTTATTTTAGAGAGTGATACATTTTGAAAAATTTCACGGTCATTCTCTCATGAGGAGCGCGTAAAACCACGATGCTGCGAGAAGCGTTTTTCAGTATTAGTATATTAGCAAATGACGCAACGTGAATTTTTTGGCACGGGGGACATTGCATTGCACAATAAATAGAATGCGATTTTCAGGGTCAAATATCTCGAGAACCAATGGGGATAACTGACGTTTTCGGGGTCGAAGATATTGGTGATGGGGTGACCAAAAAAAAATTGGGTCTAAAACTTTTTTGGGACGGGCGTGACGTCATCAAAATCTTTGATCGACGATATCTCCGTAACGGTTCGACGTACACAGACGAACCCATACATTTTTTTGATCAGCATTTCGAGCTCTATAGCGTGGTAGTACTTATCCTTTTGGATCGCCTGATTTTATTTTTGGTCGCCCCAATATTGATAGGAAAATCACGGGATGGCGGTAACTCATCATGAGAAAGTGAACCGGTAAAATGTTTTTACTCTCTCTCGGAATAATTGACGGAAAATAAAACCACAGAATTGCACATGGAATTCCACTGATAAAACAATGTTTAAGATCGCATGTTAACTACCAACCGTTATGGGGATATAGAGGTTCAAAGATTTTGTTGACGTCATGATGTTCTACGTCCCCAATTTTTATTGGCACATATTTGGACCCGTGGCCAAAACTTAAAACCCCTAATTATGTCAGTTTTGCCCATTGGTTATCGAGTCATTTTCTAACGTTATCCTAACGTTAAATTAACGTAACTTACTAAGGTTAACTTTACAACATGGCAGCGTTAAAAAAATGTTACTTAAAATGTTACTAAAAATTCAGGTTCATAATACTCGTGCAACGTTGCATAACATTATATTACAAGAAACGGAAAAGAAAATACCAGTGTGGAAAATGCAACGTTGATTGAAATTTCGGGACGCAACTTAAGTTGATACCGTGTTTAAAATCGTAGGCAGTTGTCAAAATGTATATTTGCCACGTGAAAAAAGGAAACAGCAATTTCTAACTCAAAAAATATTGTTATTGGTACAATATGAAAAGTCCATAAAATTTCGATGGAATCATACGAATTATGAAAAATCTTTCCTTTTCGTTAAAATAACACAATTCATCGTTAATAATAATACAATACTTCGTTTTTTGATCTAATTCTTAAATTCACCCTTCGTGTTTCATAACGAAAAAACTTTGTTTACACTTCTTTTTTGAAAACGATTGGTGGCTATCGATTATGGCATACGAATGTGTATTATCAGGGTTTCCCCATCATCTATTCGCGAAAATGGCAACCTGCTCCAACTTCCCTTAGTAAACTGTGAAAACGATGACCGGGAAAAAAGGCAACCTCGCACGCAAAAACGATTTTCCAAAATAAAAAGTGGATGCACATCTCCGTACGGATAGGGTTAAAAACATTTTATGGAGCGAAACTGTAAAATGTTTATACACCCTATACTAGTCCATGTATGTTATCAGAACTAATGCATAAATTCTTCAGTCCGAAGTGCATCTCGTTCATCATGATTTCAGCACTGCACTACAACCATTATTCACAGGTTATATACAAACTACTACTAGTGTTATTTTGATTGATGACCTTTATATAAATGCCAATAAGTTCCGCATCGTTAAACATAAATCAGCAATTTAGTTGCTATGATATTATGTGTACAGATTGGTATTGATAACAGTGCATTCTCTTTATATATCGCCAATTTGTTTTCTTCTCAGTTTTTGACAATGATCCAGGTAGTGTTTTTGTTTGTTTGGCAGTATCGCAAATGGAGCGATTTTCTAATGAAGTGCTGGGAACCTTTTGGAGAGGCATTGTGTATAGTTTTCCTTTCCATTTTGAAGAAGCATTGTGTAGTTTTCTATTTCTTTTCTACTTTTTGTAAGTAAGCAAAATATATTCTCTGAAAAAGAATTTAAAATGTTTTATTATTCCATAATTATTTATTGTGTTTGTTGTGCTTATATACTGGATAATTACAATAGATTTAAATAATGGAAAAGACATAATATTTGTGTGCTGACGAAGTGTTAAATGAAAAGAGTGATATACTACATTTCTTTCAGTCATAAATAGCAGAAGAAATAATATTTGCATTTGGATGATGAAAAAGATGAAAAGTTTTTAATGGTCGATCATAAAATATCAAATGAAGAACTTATATGAATGCATTGAAGAACAAGATGGATGGAAACTCCTGCAAAAGAAAATGGAAAATGTATGTTTTTAGTAAATGTTTTATGCATAGTGAAATCAAACTGTTGTGTTCTCATATCTTGAATTTTATTTCTTTTTTTACAGCTGTGCCCTCAAAGAGAAGTTGTCCTAGTATTGCTGAAACATGTAATATATTTTTTTGTTGACAAAATTACACTTATTTTAAAGTCAAGCACCTGAAGAATGTGTTAAATACAAAAATACATATTATTCTTGATAATGCAGACCATCTATAAAAAATAGCTACAACACATAGTTATCATATTAGCATGTTGATAACATGTTCTAACGATCCAAAATTTTTACCCACAATTTCTATCAAAGGAAAAAAAATAATGGAATTTAAATTTATTAAACAATCGAAAATAATAAAAAAAACTCCTGGAAAATCTTTTTTTTTTCCATTGAGATCTTCTGATTTTCTTTACTTTGTTTTAATTACAACTCTCATTTATTTGAACTTGCAGTTATTCAAAATTTATGCTTTGTGCCTTTTCCATTTGCATTTGCTTTTGTAGCGAATTTTGTTCACTACATCGTGTGAGCTGTTTTTGCTTTATCTGAACTTTTTAACAAAATCTTATTTGGTTCAGACTACAAAGTTAACCCATGAAAAAAGGTAACAAAAACTATTGGAAAATATGCAGTACAAAATACTCCTGGAAGTTGATTCCTGAAAACGTTTTTGAAAGAACCGCCTTGAAACATTTAATAAGTTATTATAATTACCGATGATCACGAGAGCTTGAAATTGAGTTTTGAATTATTATCAAACAATAGAATGAAAATATTTCAATACTATTGTCATAAATGGTCCTTGTTGTTATTCCTTAAATATAATCCAAATGGATACAATGGTTTCATTTTTGTAGTGTTTTGTTCACCCGAGGAAGAGGAGCGATTGGTTGCTGCTTACGTATTGGACCAAAATCTTCAGACTCAGTCTTTGAATAAGAAGTGACAAATTGCAGGAGAGCTAGATTTTAATATAGCTGAAAAATTCCTCGGAAAATTTAATGAATCTAAATACTGTTTCGAATTTTTGTGTTGGTATCTGTTGAGTGCCAAGAAACCGTATGCAAATATTAATGATGCTCTTAGGAAAGCTGATATACCTGGGTGTGTATTAACAAACGTTGTACTTAAGGAACAACGTCCATTTAATCAGTCTCAAGCATCTGATGGTAAGAATATTTCTCTTTGCTTTTGTTTCATCCTCGCTCAATGAATATAGGCATGTGGAAGACTATTATTTATATACATTATAATCAAATCTTTACATACCTTGCATTCAATATGTTTCATTGTAGGAGGTTTAATCGAAATTGAGTATACGAAACGTAAAACATGGAAACCGCTGTTGAGAGCATTTCTAATTCTGCTCAATCAAACTGGAGATACATTTCTCACTTTCTTTTGCCATATCCAAAATTCAAGGAGTTGTCAAGTAAACAAAATCACAATGACAGCGACGTCACAAAATTGCGTCAGTTTTTGGAAGAATGGATGATATGCACCCCTCCTGAATTTCATGAGTGGTGGCTACTAAAATCAGTGCTTCTGTATGTTGGTGAAACTCAAATAGTAAAGGAGATTGAAGAAGGTGTGTTGTTATGAATGTTTCATGTGACTAATGTTAATGTTATTGATTCTTGCTCCATTTATAAGGAATATAGGAGCAATGTTAGTGAATGAAGACCAGCTATCCTAGTTAATGGTGTGTATAAGGGTGTATAGCTCACTTGGTAAGACGTGTGCTTGTAATGCTAGTGCAATAGCTGATAGTGGTTCAAATCCTGACACTGGATGTATATAATGAAATGTGATGTATTCTGTGTTCTGGTGTTTCATCACAACTTTTATGAGGGGAACAAACTAGAAGATAATCAATAGCTGTAAAAATGCATACAAGCTTTGTTTTATTTATTGTGTGTCACCTTGAGGCTAACAAAATTAATAGTGTGCGAAAAGGGAATTCAGAAGACATAGAAACAGGATATTTGGAAACATCATGACACCCAAAGTAGCGAGATTTAATTATTTCAATTATTTTTATAATTAATGACATAAGGCAGAATAATGTGCGCTGTAATTATAAAGTTAATGATCTGAACGACGATTGATGATAATGAGGACTGAATACGAAATACATTACGACCACTTTCAATTATCAGTCTGGTAGGTGCAAGCTTGCACTTTAAAATATGGAGTATGCATTCTTAATGGAGATCCATCAGCTACATGCTGCAGCCGCTCTCCGAACAACCGGTCTCGGTAAAATAAATAAATAGTAATAATAATAATAATAATAATAATCTTTTCTAACTTTTCCTGAAAACAAAGTCGCTTAAAGGGATCCTACCATCTAAAATGAAAATTTGTTTTTTGTTTATAAACCAGGAAAAAACAAGATTGCCATCTGACTTTTTGACAGAAGTGAATCACTGCTATGCAACACTGCAAAATCGTTCACAAAATACAGCCCCCATTACAGACTTTCGCTTCGCTCCTTCGATCCAAAATTCAGTTATAGCGTCCAGTCCCCACGCGCCGTGTGACGTATGAGTGGACTAACGAATATAGAAAGACTGTACTCACCCAGTGGACATCCACTTGTTCTGACCTTTTTAAGGCTTGTTAAACACATTTATCTATACCATGATCAACCACAAGTATAAGAGAGGTAAAATCACAAAAAAGTGTAATGAAATTCAAATCCATTTCCACAAACAAAACATAATATTTTGTTCGAAATTCCCAAGAATCGACTTTTTGGTCATTTCCCAGAAGATAAATCAAAACAAACATTTGTCTTTACAACCCAAATTGAAAGAATAGACCCAAATTAGCCATATAAACTCTTTTAAGTTCATTGATTTGTTCAAAGAGATAACAAAGGTTACAAATCACACATCTTGGAAAAGTGCTCACCGTGCTTGTCTATATTTATTCACACCAAATTGAACTCTCTGGTATGATAGATCAACTTGGCGTTTGTTATTAGGGACTGGGGACTACTCCGAAGTTTGTCTTGATGAGGAAGAAGCGAACTCTCGGAAAGACGGTACAATATTAAAAAATAATTTGGCTGATTATCGACCCTTGCGGTTTTTTTATACCTTCTAAGATATGGCAATCTTGTTTTTTCCTGGTTTATAAACAAATAACAAATTTTCGTTTTAGATGGTAGGATCCCTTTAATAACAACCTTCCATACATCATACGTATATTATATATGACATGCAATTTGTTGTAAACTTTCGATATGAAATTCTTCCCATTTTTACATTGTTATCATTTGAAAAATTTCGGTTCTTAAGAATTTGTTTTTTTCAGTTGCTTTGTTTCCCATTTTTTCAGTTCTTTAGAATTGATTCCTTTTTTTATTGCGAAGTTATCATGGACTACCATATAAGCTGGTGAGTGGTGAAATTACTCTTCGAGCAATCAAACCGAATTTAAAAAATATATTTTTTCAGGCATACCCCTACAACTCACATAACCTACTATCAACAATTTATCAACAAACTGTTAAAACTAACACTTTTCCACATCGAGGTGAAAAAGCTATATATCACCAAACTTTTGTTGAAGAATTTCAAATAGTTTGAGTGCGGGTCCATTATTCCTGAAATACTTTCTTTCCTATTCGTGCTTGGGTAATAGAATAGTTTCTGTAGTTATATCTCACAATGGACAACGTGTACAATGGAAACAAAAGGACGCCCAACGAATATGTCGCACAACTGCTGAACAAAAAGAGTTGTGCAACTGCTGGAAACCAGGCTTTAATGAGTTTGACTACAATAAATTTATTTTTGAATTTTGGATGGCACATGATTCTGGGAGAAACACTTGGTTTGATAAGACTTCACACACAGAGAGCACCATAACAATAAGATCTTCAAAAGATAATGGGACTGGGGCTAAGAAACCTGACTTTAACCCTTTCACTGATTATGACTTATGATGCAAAGGGAGAGCCAAGTTCAACCCAGTGACAGTTGAGCTTGAATTCAAATAAAAACATTGAATAGACCATTAAGGTCGCCATTTTTATTTTTTTTTTGTTTAATTTGATGTTTACATTTTCTTTCTGAAGGTATATTGAACTTTCTCCCCTATTTCTCATAGGCAAAAATAAATTCCTATTTTCATCATTATACACAGAGAATACTCAAATTGGTTAGAAACCACTCTTAACAAGCTATACATATTTATACATATTTCACAAAAAAATTTGAATAAAAATAGGAAAACTGCCTTTCACAAGGAGCCAGAATTTTGCTCAACTAATTACCTCGTATTACAGGGTCTTACACCGTATTACTGGCCATTACGCTGTATTACATGCTATTACATCGTATTACTGGCTATTACATCGTATTACTGGCCATTACGCTTTATTACATGCTATTACACCGTATTACAGGCCATTACACCGTATTACAAGCTATTACATCGTATAACTAGCCATTACGCTGTATTAAATGCTATTACACCGTATTACAGGCCATTACGCTGTATTACATGCCATTACATCGTATTACAGGCCATTACACCGTATTACTGGCCATTACATCGTATTACACGCCATTACACCGTATTACAGGCCATTACACCGTATTACACGCCATTACACCGTATTACTGGCCATTACATCGTATTACAAGCTATTACATCGTATTACTGGCCATTACGCTGTATTACATGCTATTACACCGTATTACAGGCCATTACACCGTATTACAGGCCATTACGCTGTATTACATGCCATTACATCGTATTACAGGCCATTACATCGTATTACAAGCTATTACATCGTATTACTGGCCATTACACTGTATTACATGCTATTACACCGATTACATGCTATTACACCGTATTACAAGCTATAACATCTTATTACAGGCTATTACATCGTATTACAGGCTATTACACCGTATTACAGGCCATTACACCGTATTACACGCCATTACACCGTATTACTGGCCATTACATCGTATTACAAGCTATTACATCGTATTACTGGCCATTACGCTGTATTACATGCTATTACACCGTATTACATGCTATTACACCGTATTACAGGCCATTACACCGTATTACAAGCTATTACATCGTATAACTAGCCATTACGCTGTATTAAATGCTATTACACCGTATTACAGGCCATTACGCTGTATTACATGCCATTATATCGTATTACAGGCCATTACACCGTATTACTGGCCATTACATCGTATTACACGCCATTACACCGTATTACAGGCCATTACACCGTATTACACGCCATTACACCGTATTACTGGCCATTACATCGTATTACAAGCTATTACATCGTATTACTGGCCATTACGCCGTATTACATGCTATTACACCGTATTACAGGCCATTACACCGTATTACAGGCCATTACGCTGTATTACAGGCCATTACATCGTATTACAGGCCATTACATCGTATTACAAGCTATTACATCGTATTACTGGCCATTACACTGTATTACATGCTATTACACCGATTACATGCTATTACACCGTATTACAAGCTATTACATCTTATTACAGGCTATTACATCGTATTACAGGCTATTACACCGTATTACAGGCTATTACATTGTATTACAAGTGTATGACAGACCATTACGCCAAGTGAATACGCCGTATTACAGATTGTTTGTGTACTGTATGACGGGCTGTTTATATTCGATGGACGACTTATATTTATGTATCGGGTCTATTCCATGTGACATACATATCGTGTAAGAGGGTACGTGTCGTGTTTTACATGACGTGTTATGTCTGATGTTTATGACGGGTCTTTTTCATGGTAGGGATACACCAAGTCGTTGCCCAATCTTTCCGTTCCAGTAGAAAATAAAATATGGCGGTAACAGCACGCGTGAATATCAGCAACTTCATCTTATTCGTGTTTTTGAATTTGTTTAAAAGGGTTTGAGACTCCTCTTGAATGTATCAGGGAAATTAGTTAAGTGATATTTCAAATTTAAAGTATTGGGTAAACATTACTTACTGTAAGCTTTTCAACACACTTTACAAAAACAACATGCAACTTTTACGTAGAAAACATGATTGTAATATACACACAGGATTATTTTCTCTTTCGTGAATACATAAAAGTTCCTTTTTCAGTACTACAAGTTCTTGATATTAACTAACGTTATTAACGCTTTTTCTAACGGGTTTTTTCAACGTTTTTAACGTTGTTGCTTAAAAGATAATAACGTTACCAATCTTCAAAAATAACGTTAATGTATTTTTACCAAAACTTAAATAACGTTAATTCTTTTGTTTTATTAACACGATAAATAACTTTAATTGCGTTTGCTATCAAAATCCTCTGGACAGTCACATATTTCAAAAAATCTTTTTTTCTCCTATGAGGCCAACCTCAAAAATATGTTGTGTCCTTTTAGCCATTAAAAATGTCGGTCGGGTATAAAAAATAAACGGTACGTTTTCTACCACCAGTTTTTGCAATTTGATGTGTGTGAAGCAAAGTGTATAATTGTGTGCTCCACAGAATGAGAAACATAATCTTTGTTCCCCCTGCGGAACCCTATGTAGAATGAAAGCTAGACAATAATTGTGTGGAAATTCTGGCAATCTCATTCGCATGGCTTCTTTCTTATTTTTGAGAGATGGCACGTGATTATGTTGCGATATACCGGTACATTCTGTTAACATTATTCCAACCTATTAGTTTTTAAATTCAGAACAATGATCCACTTGGTTTAGTGACTCCCTGAGGTGCCCCCATGGTGGCCACGAAGGAAAATGTTTGAAAAATCAGACTTTCAGTTCGCTGGAAAATGCACTTCCGACTATGAAACCAGTGACTCATATATTTAAGGTAAATGACCAATAGGATCACCTAAATTTTTTGTAACAAATACAGCCCTGCTACATGGGTAATAATTACAAGTATTAATTTTTTTTCCAAAAATTCAAAAATGTGTCTTTATGCCCGGCAGATTTTTGAGTCCGGCGTGTATCAATCATCCAAATGTTTTTGTTGTTCTTTAAAAGAAAAGTTAAAGAGTAAGCAAGTCAACTGCCCGATACCTAAAGTTAACTGGACACCTAGATACAGTGGAAATTTAAACACATGAAATATTTGTAGAAATGGTGTGTTGCTATCTTAAATTTCGAAACTTGAATTTTTTAGGTTGCTTTGGAAGTCTCACTATAATACTCAGATCTGAAAGAACTCGAAAAGAAAAAGTCAATAATAGAAAAGGACGAGAGACAAAGTCACACAGACAATAAACGACACCACAAAAACAAAGTTTGGTTGAAACGTACAGACTCACTATTTAATGAAGAGAAACTTATAGACACAGCTGAAATGTTGCCATTACCAGGTGGTGCTTGTGAGTTTCTAGCAACACCCTCTCTTCTACAGCGAATGTCTGTATCCCCACCACCACCACCACCAAGCTTGAGGTTGTAGCAACCGATTTTGTTCAACCTTTGCAGCAACACAGCATCACAACAGCATCAATGGGTAATAATACTGATGTATGTTTTGAAATTGATAAAGACCTGATTTTTCAAAGAACTTTAAACATCACTGGGAAACGAGACCAGCAGCATAATTAACCCAGCAATCATACTCTGGATTGAGGAGACTGACTTCATGCAGTACCAATAATCACCAGATGGACTATGTTGGTAATAATATTTAAAGTAATAGAGTTTAATGTGGATGAGTACAGATAAGTGTCAGAAAATTGAAATGTTAATTAGATAACTTGCACTTGCAATAATATCATTCAGCATTGTTGTTGTATTTTGTTTCCCTTCTGCAATGAGATCTTTATTTATCTAGGTTTACATCATAAAGAAAGAGCGGTAACCTACATTAATCTTCTTGGAAAATTGGAGGGAGCAATACCATCACCAAAGCAAAATAAGGAGGTAAATAAATTTTTGACTAAATGAAGTTAATTATTAATGTGTTCAAGAGGGATTTTTACCCAGCGTAATGTATAATGATCTTATTATTATTTTAATCATATCACATGATAACTCATTGATTTTCCAAATAAGAAGTTCTTAAAAACTGTTCTTGTTTATCCATAGGTATAAGTTGGCTAACGTGTAAGTAACGAAATATGAAAAACATGACGTTGGAGAATGAAGTCAAAAGTTAACTTCAAATTAGGAACACTTTTCGAGGGACTTACTGGTATGGAGCTGTACTTCTTCTTCATTGGATATTGGATAATGTAAATGGATCTGTTGTATGGTGTGGCATTGTTATTCATGGAGATACACAGCAAGGTTGGTTTATTGATGTGCTTTTATGTAAAAATACTTTTAGTTCAGTTGTAAATATTTCATGAATGGTGAATCATGTCTTTTAAGAGGCAAGTGATAGAAATAAGACATTGCTTTTTTAATTCTTAAGTTTCTGGTGATCAAATAAGTGACTCATCAACTGGGTAATAATAGTTTCCCTATTTCCTATTCATGACCAGTAACAGCTGGAAAGAGCTGGATAAAATGGTACCACAGCATCTTTTGGTGTTCCTCCAGATGCCGAAATTCATTTTTCACCACTCTTTTTACCTGAGAAAAATCACTTCATTTATTCTTGATAATTAATTTATTCATATGCAAGCACTCAGACTCAACAAATTAATTGTAAACATTAGCTACAAATTATGGAAACATTGAGTAATTCTTTGAATAATTTCCTGAAAATATTTTACACATAACTTGAACTTTTTAATTAAATGTATTGTTTGCTTTTTTACCGTCAGTAATTACTCAGGAAAAGGAACCATTAAGAACAGTAAGTACTTTACAGAAAAGAATAAAAATTTGACAGATCTAAATCTCGTCTTGGTTGAGAAACTAGTGTTTCCGTATTGCTGAATAGTAGAAACAAAAAGAAATGCAATAGGCTTACCTTTTTCCATACTTTCTCGGCCATAAGAAAGTTGAAACCATTTTCTAACAGAGGATGTTGAAACCTGCTGTATAGTTTTTGTAGAAAATTGACATAATGCGTTGACACCACCTCGTATCGTCCCCAATAGACCACTCAGTTGACGAAAAAATACAAAAAGATTCAATATTGTTGTCTTCTAAAATTCCCTTAAACCGTTCTTGAAGGCAATCTTTAATTTTATGAACAAGGCTGGTGCGGCTATCGTCAACATGTGATTTTCCAGATTCAACCATGATCAAACGAAATGTATCTTTCTGGATTGGCAAATTTTGTCTTAATTCTGCAGCTTTTTCAGGATTCATCTGTGACCAAAAAATAAAAATAAAAACGTTTAAACTTTCAGTTAGTTTTTCTAGAAAAAAGTCTCTATCTTGCAAAAACATTCGCGTCTGTGGTTTGCTATATTTTGTGGGAAAATTATTATTTTATTAATGGGCTTGGGCTCTATTGACAAACAACATTCTTTCCCATCTGCGTGGGGTCTTGCGGGGGTCTATTAAGTGTATATAAATAGAGGAGTCTTCTCTAGAGCTCATTATCATGCCAAATCCACATTGGTTCAGAGCAGGTGGTAGATTTCATGCAGGTATATATAACAGAGAGGAACACCGTCCTGTTACTAGAGAAGGAATAGAAGAGATGGTCAACCGTGAACGTGATAGAGAACCCATTCACGAGGGTACTCCAGTGGACATGACGCTCGCGTTGTCTCGATATGGTCGTGGGGCTACTATTACCAGGAGAGATGCTGTAGGTGCATTACAAAACGCCATTTGCAACCCATTGGATTTTAATGCGTTGCTCGATAACTCCGGTGCTGATGAGTACTTGGCTCGCGGTTTGGAAGCTTTTGAAGGGAGAGTTCGCGGTGCTGCTCGTCATTTAATGACTCCAGATGTATCAGCTGATAGCAGGAGTAGTGCCCGTGGTAGCAGTGCCCGTGGTAGTGCCGATCGTTCTCCATTGTTATTTAATCATGGTGCCCGTCAACGTTATGCAGGTTCTCCTGTTGAAAGTGGTATCGGTGATTCTCCTGATGGTGGTGATGCCCCTGCGATTGAGATGGATGTAGCTCCCCCTGCTGATAATGCTCAAAATGGCGCTTATGGTGGTGGTCGCTCCGTTGGTGGCGAGCCTATTCTTCATCCAAATATGAACATGAATTATAGTGGGAATGATTACAAAACTGTGACGCAGGTCAGTTATTTGCGATGCCGTGTGAATGATGGTGGTGCTATGAATGAAACTATGAATACACTGCCTTGGCAATGTCCAAGAATCTGTCACAACCAGGAGCAAATCGCTGACAAAATGGGTCTCGGGTTTACGCTGGAAGTTTATTAAAGCTCAAGTGACGATGTACGATGCCGAAGCTACCGCTTCCTTACCTGCTGGTGGTACTAGTCACTTTCCAGTTAAGTTGGACCGAATCAACTGTTTTACTATGCATCCTGCAACTAAAATCATGCATGAGCCTAATGTATTTAGGAACACCGCGTGTTGGGACACTTGGTCTCAAGTTCTTAAGGACCAAGTTGATGGTGCTTTTGTTAGCGACTTACCTAAGGTTGATGTTCATCGTATGCGAGGTGGCGAAGGTCCTCAGGAGAACATTGGCTATTCTCAACCAGAACTTGTGAACATCCCGATCAAGATTGGCCCTTGCTTTAGCTGGACTTACATCAACCCAAAGCGTGACCGTTTGTGGCGTCATATGGCTGAGTGGCTGGAGCCTTTGTTCATACACCGTATGGTTAGTGGCGCTGAAGCTACGTACTTCTTCCTGCCACGATGTGACTCCTTTATGGGGTTTTTTGATGAGCCCTCGTATTCTCGTTTTGCTGATGATAATCACTGGGGATTGAATATGACCATCATTAACAAGCAGCACACAGGCGGATTCTATGAGAGCCTCCTGAAGGGTGGTCCAATCAACTTAGATAACAATGGAAACGGTTTAAACCAAACAGACGCCGCCCATATTACTGCTTCTTATGGTAGTCATTGGGTTCCTAGAGGCCCAGATAGAGAGCACTTCGACGTTCATTATTCTCACAATCCTATGCAGCCCATTTGCCTTGGTGTTCGGCCTATTATGAACGATCGGAATATACAGGCTGTAAACGTGATTGCTACCTTCCGAATAGAGCATACATTTCAAGTGGAGACTGGCGGCGTGTTCTCGTATAACAATAGTGGCCCCAGCGAGGCATGGAATACTGGTAATCCTGATAATCCTTGGAGGAACACTATTTCGCATGATTCTATAAAGAGGATTCCTAAGTGGTATATTTCTAATAAAATTACTCAAGACAACCCTAACAAGGATGGGTTTGATTATTGGTATCCATTCCAGGGAACTTACAATCCATGTGGTTTTCCAAGAAAAAAATGTTAATTTATGAGAAAAGATTTTCTGATATTTCACTACAAAGTGCTACATTTGTGTCGTCATTTTCATCTACAACTAAATCCCCATATTTCATAAAAAGCACCCTATTTATATATTTTAAATTGACCTTAAGGGCTTCGATGTCTCCGTCGATGATAGTGCGTGCCATGCGTGTGTTCATCGTGTATACCACACATCTGTTTTGGAAGGCTTCGTACTCGCTAGACAGATGCTTCAATGCATTCTTTAAGTTTCTCCCATTCATGGTCACCAGCACACGCCTCTTCTCAATCTTAATGGCACTTTTATACTTCATCTCAGTTTGGAGGTTAGGATTTCCTTCAAACAATGCTTTCATGATTTGGGCCATATCAGGTTGGTCAATGATACACTCTTCTATCCTGTACAACTCAGTGCCTGGTAGGTTCTCCAAAAAGAACGGTGTAGACACTCCCTTTGCTGGTGTTTTGAAGTTACCAAATCTTTATAGAGTACCAGTGGTGCATTCACTCTGTTAAGTTGGAAGACAGCCTTTTTCAGTGTTTCTATAGTGCTTGGTTGTAGGTTGGTGTAAACGTTAGGTAAAGCAGGATGTACCTTCAGAACATGTTGGAAGTGTTGTTCGTTCTTTACTCTTTCATGCTTACAGATGGCAATGAACTTTTCCTTCCACGAGATCTTCTTAGCAAACTTAATGGAGCTTTTGGGATTCTTGAACTAAACAGACATTTAAATCATCTACCCATTCTTCTATAAAGAAATTACAAAGGTTTTTTCATTATATTATCTATAGTAGCAATTGCTATTTCATGTTCCTTCAACCCCTTCCACACCGCTCCGCATACGTTCGTGACGCTGCACCCATTGCACCCTCAGGAGAAATTTCTCGAGTCATATGTAATCGGTAACATTTTATCATCGTACCCTGTAGTTCCATCTTCCCTTGTACCAACTTTTCTTCGGCTGTTAATACTCACTTGTGACTTCTCTGCACTATACAGCGAATTGGGTGCATATAGCAGATTCGACGACCATTTTTCGAATATTGCTATAGCCGCCATGTCAGGTGCTGCTCGGAGCGTGATTGGTGTTGCGTCCGAGAGCATGATCTGCCAGTTCATGTTGTTGATACGTATCTTTCCGTTTCGTTTTGTACACGGCACGGTTATCTTTGTAAATGGATTCTGACAGTGCTTTGTCCTTTTCCACGGGATAATCTGTGGACCGCGGATACGCTTCGCCTGGAAACCCTTAATGGTAACAAGTGGCATCCGTGTCACCTGTTCGACCTTTAGCTGCTCGTTGTTTGGTAAATAGTAGGTAATGGTGGTAAGTTGTCTAGGGTCAAGCTTTTCCAGGACGATGATGAAGAGTTGATTCGTCAGGGTAAGGTTATTTCCATATTGCAGGAGGGTATTGCCTTTTTGACATTGGACAGTGACGTCATATTTGGTTGTAATGTTGAGGTTCGTATTGTGTGGTAGGAAGAACAACTTGCCTTTTAGTGTGTAGAACAGCTTGATGTCATTAATTATGATAGAACGCAGTTCGACTTGAGTGAAATTGTGGTCTTCGAGCCAACAATTCATCAGCGGTTCATTTTTCCGATTTGATCTTTCATAGACGTTCTGTGGTTCTATCACTTCAATACATTTCGCTGAGCAATTTTTTTTGTCAGTAATAGGTGACTGTATTTGTCCTTCTGGTAATAACAGAGGAATATCTCGGCGTTGCCTACCCGGACGGTATTCTCTTGGGAGGTTCTCACATGGGGTACATAGTGGTATCAGCTTGGTGCGATATACAGTTGACGTGGTTGTACGGGTTTTGACCAGATGCATTGTGGCGGTAGTGTTTACCTGATACGTCTTCGTTTCGTTCAGGGTTCACGTAAGATGTTGCGTATAGGTCCGATTTTCCTTACTTCAGTTGAGTTGAAATGTACCTTCACCGCCGTCCAGTTTGTGGAAAAGGCAAGACCCTGGGGACGAGGTTGCTCCTTTAACGCTTTACCAACCACTGATGAGCAAAAGTAGAATCGAAAATGAAGATGCAGTCGTTTTTTGAAGAACAGCAAATGCGTTACTTGAAAATACAAATTTTCACGAGGAATACACCTGAGTTTCTGTTTAAACACCGTGTTTTGACCTAGTCAGTACATCCAACCTCATTTTTATGAAATGTATTGTTTCAATAATGTTTAAAATTTCATTACTTAGTAATTATCAAGACAAAAACACGGCGTTTAAACAGAAAGGTGTATGAATGGCAGGAGCGCTCAAAAATTGGGGAAACTTGGAAGAATTTCCGGAATTGTTTTGTAAAAACCCCGAGAAATAAAGGGTTAAATACCTGCAATTCAAGTCTTCAAGTCGAATACTCGGTTATTCGAATGAAGGTGTTATAAGAGCCGGTTTGTTTAGATGTTAATCTGTTCCGCCAAATTTGCCGGTGCTCACATTCCCGTTATTCAAATTTCGGGAATTATGTATTCAGACTCTCATTGTTCGTGGGTTGTTTACTTGAAATCCAGCTTTTTCGGTAAATCATCCTAGGAAATGTGTTATCTTCCCGGTAACATGTTTGTGGAGTTTTAGATAACACCATCACAAGATAAAGTGACTGCCAAATGCTTGCAGAGAGTCAGCAATTTCCGGCTGAAGTGGTAGTACTCATTCACCTTGCAGGAGGCTGCCAGCTTTTAAGATGCTGCCATATTCATAATGTTTTTTTCAAATAATATCTCCTGCACATTAACAAAATTGTTAATGTGCAGCAGAAAATTATTAATTAGAGTAAAAACTACGAAGGAAAACCACTGTCAAGAAAAATGAAAAGCAAACTGCGATCAGCTCAGTGAAGGCATGTTAATTCAACAGCTTGGTTTCCAATAGCCTAAATTTTGTTGTGCAACAGTTGTGCGACAGTTGCACAACACTTTACATGAGTAATGGAAACTGGTGTTGCGCGACAAGCAGTATGTTGCACAACATGAGATCTGTTGCACAACGTTGTTGCAGAGATAGAAAAAATTCTATCTCCGCAACAGTTATTCGGCTGTTGCACAACGAAATCGGAAAATTTTCGCCTGATTCGGATTAAATATTCCAAATGTTCTTCATATCGGTTTGTCGGAAATCACAACAGTAATCAAAATGGCGAATGCAGTAGACAAGAAAGTATTTATGGAGGAAGTACAAAAGTTTCCTGTCTTATATGACAAGTTTTCAGCAGATTTTAAGGATAAAAATAAGAAAAACAACGCCTGGGGAGAAGTAGCGAAAGCTTTTAATATTCAAGCAAGTGAAGCAGCAGAGAAATACAAAAGCATTCGCTCTGCTTATGGAAGATATTTAAAAAAGCTTAAAAGTATTCCCTCTGGATCAGGAAGGCCAGCAGCAGCTGTTTCGCAGGAATTTGAACATTTAAAGTGGCTAGATGTATATATTGAACACAGAGTAACCACTACTAATGTGCCAGATGTGGAGGATGACGAATCCACAGCAAAAGATTGTACTGCTGCTGCTGAATCATTTGAAGATGAAGAAATCAGCACAGACACCAGTTATAACTTAACACCATCTGTACCTTCTCGAAAAAAGCAAAAAGTAGAGTCATCAGTGAAGAAAAATGAAGATTTAATTCATGAGTCCTTTGTTAAGACAATGGAAAATATTAATAGCGCTATGAGTGGTGACAAATCTGATGAAGTAACTTTGTTTTTAAATTCATTAGCTCCGCAATTGGTAGCAATTAGAGAAAAAGACCCAGGAACATATGCTATGGCTAAATTGCAAATAATGCAGTACTTGTTTAAAGTTCAATATCCTGATCTACAAATACAATGAGGATTTTTATACTTGGACGTTTTCAATAGAGTTTTGCATTTTGTTCATTTTACGTTTCCATTTGAAAACTGTATGCGATGTAACATATACTAGTTGGTGCCCTCTACCCGAGTTTTTGAGTTTCTTATATTTTTGCTGTTACTTTATTTTATGAGCCTTTAGGCCATTAGCTCAGAAAAATTTTAACTCTTATGTTTATATATTTTATCTTGTTAAAGAGCCAGCTGCAATCCGTGTGAAAAAGGCAGCATGTTATAAGAAAACATTTTTTATTGTTCTTTTTTTACTTTGTTGTTTATTTTATTTGGTCAAGAAAGAAAAATTAACTGAAAAGAATGCATGCTCAATTTACTTTCTACAGAACTTGTGTGTTAATCTTGAAATGGAAAATAACTACAACTTTGGAAAGCATATAATGTACATTAAACGATTTCAAAAAAGTCTAAAATTAGCTATACACTAGATACTTTCTAATATGATATACATTTTGTTCATAGTTTATCTATCTATGACCACAAGATGTAACATATTCTTCTTGCCATGAAAGTGAACCAACCGGGCTTACAAAATACTCTTTGAATTTGATACGCAACTCGGTTGCTTCAAATTTAGAACGGTTACTTTTGGATTTTGGTAACTGCTGCAAGCATCCGTTTTCTCTGCTTTCTTTTCTCCAATCTCCAGGAATAATTTCGCCTGAAGAAGACTCACAATCGACGAAACCTGTTGGCAAATAATGTGCCCCATCTGTTAGGCGAAGATAGTTGTGTAAACAAACTGTTGCTTTAATTATATTTTCTACTTTTTCTGGCTTTGCTTTAATTGGAGTACGAAATATTCTCCATTTAGCTGCGAGTATTCCAAACGCATTTTCTATAGTTCTTCTGCTCCTGGAAAGTCTGTAATTAAAAATCTTTTCATTTAACTGAAGACCTGTCCCAGGAAAAGGTTTCATGAGCCATGGCTTTAATGGGAATATGTCATCTCCCAGTAGTGTGTACGGTAGTGCTATGCTTTCTGTTATTTTCTTTGGCTCTGGTAAATCAAAAGTCCCATTAACAAATCCCTTTCCAAAAGCACATTGTGAAAATATGGAAGCATCGTTATCGCGTCCATATGCACCAATATCAACCATTAAGAAACAATAACTCGAGTCACAGATGGCCAACAAAACCATGCTATGAAAGTTCTTATAGTTATAATATGCTGAGCCAGAGTTTGCTGGAGCTTCAATATGAACATGTTTTCCGTCAATAGCTCCAATACATGTTGGAAAATTCCAACTTTTATCAAACCCATGTGCAATACTCTCCCATTCTTCTGCTGATGTTGGGCATTTTAAATACAGAGGCTGTAACTCTTCCCATAGAGCTGAACATGTTTCAGCAATTATATTGCACACAGTAGCTTTTCCCAAGCGAAAGTAAAATGATTGACTCTGTTGAGACTCCCCAGTTGCCAGATAACGCAAGGTAACCATCAATCTTTCTGCTGGAGTGATTGAGTCTCTACTTGGGCAAGGTTTTTTCACTAATCTTGGACCGACAATTGACAATAAGTTATCAAATCTTTCAGGAGACATTCTAATGTAACGATAAAAAAACTCCCTGTCATGAAGCCTTAATTCTGGGATAAGAGTATTAAATGCTCCTTTGGAACTTCGTTGTTGGTATATACTACGAACCCAAAATCGGTGCCTTCGTTTTTTAAGAATCTTTCTTTGTTTTGTGTAATTATAATACACATACATCGCGCAAAGTGCGATTTTATAATAGGCTAATGTTTGTTTACTTAAAACAGGCGCCATCTTTAAGAATTTTTTTTTAATTTTGCCGCGCTTTTGGAAACGTAGTGTTGTGCAACAAATTGTTGCACAACAAGTGTTGTGCAACAGTTGTGCAACAACAATCACTTTATTGGAAACCAAGCTAACAGGAAAATTTACAACGACAAATTTGGCGAGCCTACTGCACACATCTGATCCCAGAATAAGCAGAATCCCACTTTAATCCTCTTTGCCCCTCTACAAACAAAAAAGAAGAAACTGACAACATGGATGTCCATGCCTGTTATGTAAAACATAACAGGCATAACAGCGTAACTGCGGTTCTATCTAAATAACTTGTTGTTGTTGTTATTATTGTTGTTGTTATTGTTGTTGTTGTTATTGTTGTTGTTATTATTTGTTTACTTTTGTTAGTTTTTGGTTATATTATATTTATGTTTATTTATTTTATTTTTATTAATTTTATTAATTTATTAATTAATTATTAATTAATATTAATTGTTTTACAAACGTAACAGTGCCTTTAGTCAACTCTTAATGATAATGAAAAAAAAAATTCGAAAAAATCCCACATTTATTTTAACGCCCATATTTTAACGCCTACATTTTAATAAACGATAAGACCATCTAAAACGACACGAAAACTTGGGAGACGAGATTTTGGCGCCGAATTAACTTTACACATCCTTATGATTTGATGGAATTTTGTATTATTAAAATACAACAGAATTGCTAATGTTGCAACACATTTGTTGTTCTTGCATCGTTTGTTAAGAATCCTTTCATCCAAATCGGGCGGTACGCGATTAAATTTATCGAATCAAACAAGTTTGATCGTGTATCAGCAGATTTTCAATCCAAATTATTGGATTTGACATGTCGATTTCAACATTTTAAATGTTGGACATGATCAACTTTTTAAATTCGTTGAAAGTAACGTCAACCAAACATTTTCTTTAAAATTGTAACGAAATGAGTTTAAACCAATCACGTTATATTGATGATTTTTATTAAAAAAAATGAGCCAATTATGAAGGATTCGATTCGATTCGACACTAAAATTTCAAATTCGATAAATTGGATTGTGTATCACCCGCTTTACTTTTCCTTACTTTGGTACACATTACTCAATCTCGTGCCCAGGGCTTCTTGTCTTTTCGACTTTGCCGCCTTTACCGCCGTCCAGTATATCGAAAAGGCAAGGAGCCCTGGGGACAAGGTGACAACACTATTAGCATGTTCCAAGGTGTCTTAAAACATGACTAAATTGAAAATATTGAATCGGAATCTTAAACTTGAATTTTGTCTACTAAGGTAGGCCAGAACCTAATTGAAATTGTATTCATACTTGAATAAAAAATTGATTTTGTAAATTAGCGCCCTTTAACGAATAAACGCCCATACTGGAATAAACGCTCATGGTAAACGCTCGATTTGTAAAAAACGCCCAGGGCGCTTAATCGGTCATTCACGGTAATTAAAGCTATTTTGATTTCTACAATAAATGAAGTAACCATTTCCGCACCGTCTAACAATGCACAACATTAAAACTATTCGATTTTTTGTTAAAATCAACATGGCTTCAATTAATGGAATAGCATACATTAACACCTGAAAATTTCAGCGGATAAAATTTCGGCACTTTTTGCCAATTTCGGCGGAATAATTTTCGGACAGATTTTATAAAGTAGGAAAAGTTTTCGGACTTAAAAAATTGTGACATATTCAACTCAACACATGTTTTTAAAGGATCACTAAAATAAAACATTAAAACTGCTTCTGGTAATCAAAATTTCGTTTTTTATTTTTGAAAAATTTCGGCAGGTAATAATTTCGGACAAATCAGAATTTCGGACGGATTAATATTCAAATTTTATTTTCCCGCCGAAACTTTTGGGTGTTAATGTAAATGTCACTTAAGCAATACAGCAAAATCTCGATATTGCGCACTCCCGTTATAACGAAATCTCGTTCCCAGATTAAATGAACTGATCACTTTCCTCCAGTGTTCGTTATATCGAGATGTCTCTGTACTACCACTGCGAACGCTTCTCACTATCCTGCCGTCCCCGCCGGTCTTTATAGGAATAATTTATTTTGATGTTACTTATTTTTGAAAATTCACGATCAAACTCTCACAGACAAACATCTAACGCCTGCCCTTTTAACGTCAAGTCGTGAAAATTAACGACAGTAAGAGACGGCGTTAAAGAACCTATAAGGTACATCATAAAACGCTTTCTGGGAATGATTTTTGTATTATGTCTTTCTTGCCATTACTTTATAGATGCAAGCACTTTTACTGATGTCGCTCTGGAAAAATTAAGAAGGGACTTAATTGTTGTTACGTTTTACGTTGGGAAAGAGAAACATGGCGACGTGGCGACAACATATAACTCGTTATGATGCGACATGATGCGACTCTATGTACGTACACGGCGTGTGGGCGATCATTAGTGCAATTTCCGAATACATTGTGTTTAGAGACAATTCGTTCGTCAACATGGACAACGTATTATATTGAATTTCTTAAGAGTTACAGATCTTTGTGGTAAGTGATTTAAATACGTTGTTGATTTTTCTTTCCTTTCCAAGTCAGTGGGCAAAATCTTCAAAATGTCTCTGTTGAAGAGCGTTTTTTATTGAAACAGCAGGCTTCCTATAGAAAACAAATCTCCTCAAAGACTTTTTGAAGATTTTGCACAGTGGGAAGTCGGTCTTTTTGTTTGTTGCATTACATCACTACAATGTTTTCATTTTGACCGCCAACTATTTGATGATCGTACCTTTGTTAGACAAACTTGCAGCTACCATATTTTATTACTACCTAGTAGTTTCCGCTATAGATGCGCCCGCTATAGATGCGCCCGTAACAGCCTTTCGACTATCTTCCAAAACAGACCTGAGTAAACTATCTGTAATTCGAACATCCAAGGAGTCGAAAGAAACGTTTGTACATTTGTGGATTTATGGAGAGAGAAAGCGAGGTGAAGAATGGACCTTGAAATTGAAATTACCTTAATTAATTCGAATAAAACAGCTTAAACGGTTGTTAACTCAGCGGCAAAAAGATCGTAAATAGTAAAGACCCTCCAAGTTCATTATAGAAAGCCATCATAATTCAATCAAAATACTCTTTCCGCGAACGCTTCTGACAAAATTGTTAAATATTATAAGTTACATGCGAAAAGTCAATAGTATTAAGTTTCATTAAAGAATACCTTTTTTATAATATAGTTAAAGGATGCCTTTAACTGCTTTTATATAGAACTAATAAAAAAAATGAAATATTTACCCTATTACGCCTGGGTTTTTTGGGTTTTCCTTATCCCGGGGGAGGGGGGGGATGGTTGGGCTAGTACGCCAGCCCCCCTACAAAATCTATTCTACTAATGCTAGGGCAATGAACCTTGGAAGGAATGTAACTAAAACATTTCTGCATTATTCCCATAATACTTGTTACCATGGTTACCATTGAATTTTGGCTGACGTCGGCACATTTCGAGCCCAAATACAAATTAGAGTCGTTTCACAAAAGTGAAAAAAATGTTTGAAATAGTGGAAAAATTAGAGATATTTCGGAAACTTGTGACGTCATACGTTCTATTGATGGCGTCATAGTTATCAAAATATATATGTTGGAGAGTTATGATGCATATAAAGGTTATTACGGTAGCAGCGATAGCGAATACCGTATTAAAACACCCGTGGACTCCTCCTACTCCTACTACTCCTACTACTCCTACTACTACTACTACTACTACTACTACTACTCCTACTACTACTACTACTACTACTACTACTACTACTACTACTACTACTACTACTACTACTACTACTACTACTACTACTACTACTACTACTACTACTACTACTACTACTACTACTACTACTACTACTACTACTACTACTACTACTACTACTACTACTACTACTACTACTACTACTCCGGCCGAAATGGCATTTAGCCCACGCTTTAGACTCTGCGAAATTCCCTTTACGAAATTATATAAATTGTATGAACGAACGCAGGCTAGGAATTTTCAAAAGCTTATCAAAACATTTAATAAGTATTTTTTTTGGTATTTTACCTGCCATTCACGAAAAAATGGATCACTTGAAATTAAGTATTATTTTGTTGCCGAGGCATTCGGCTCACCTACAGTTCAAGATGAAAAGTTTCATAAGAAGCAGTTCTTACTTTAACTCTATTAAACGACCTTCTTATAAGTATTCTTGTTTGTTATTTGAACGTTTTTGTTTACTTTACTTGATAAAGTTTAAAACCCAGTATTTGGATGGATTTTTCGTTTTTATTTATTATAATATTTTTTTCGATGAAGACGGGTTTTTTTTGTTTTTGTTTTTTCCTTTTGGCTCTTATACATTTAAAAAAAAAGAAGTTATTTTAAAATAACATAAGTATCCATGGTTACAGCTCAAAAATGTATATTTCTTTTGTTTTAAGCAATGCTGTTTCTTTGTTAAACCTTGTTTACACTTAATAAAGTTTAAACCTTGTTCACACTTAACCCTTCGTTAGCGTGGTGAGTAGTTTTAAGAAAACTAGTCTGGTGGTGTGTGAGATACCCATAATAAATAAACCAACTGGACATTTCTTTTTTAAGTGCAAATGAACATACAGTAATTTTGAATGATTTTCATAAAGTTTTGATTGTTATGAAGGTACTTAAAGTTTCAAGCAAAGTTTCAAGTTTCAAGAATGTTTTTTCAATGAATGTTTACAGGACGAGTGTAAGAAACTCCACCACTCCAACGAAGGGTTAACAAAGTTTAAAAGTAAATCTCGGATGAATGAGTTTGTATCTATTTTGTTCGTATTGCCACTTAGTTTTGAAATGCTGCTACCGTTTTGCACCATATGGTTCTTGTTATAAATACAACATGCATCAGATTTCCAAGCAGTACCTTTGGTGAAAATGGGTGTATCTCAAAAAAGTGCTGACGTGAGCAAAAATACTGTAGAAAAAAAATTATTGAAATTCTCATCCGTACTAAGTTCGAAGAAAAGTCATGAAATATGAAGTCAATACCATTAACAGTTTCGGAGATATCGAATTTGCTAGAATGCCGCAGGCCTATTACCCCCACCCACCCCACGGGCATGATAGCGTTAAATTCCTGTGGTGGTAAAAAGGTGTACGAAAAAAATCCGTCTATTTTAATACTCATCGTGCTAAAGCCGCTGAGTAATTAGAGGGATGTTCGAATAGAAGAAAGTAACGATTCTTTTGAACACATTAGAAACCTTCCATAACCTGCTTTTTGTATATCAATGGTTGCCATTGAGTCGAACCAAAAACGAGAAGAAGTCAGCCGACAAAGTTAGAAACAATTTAAGAAAAAAACGACTGTCTGCTTGAAACTCTAGGAGAGAAGGATCACCAACCATTCACAGAATTAAGTTATAATTCCATTGTCCTACATTAGAAGATTTTGTTTGTCGGACCAGTATTGTTCATAATAAGTGAAGAGATTTATCATGCCATGGACCTGATGATTTACGTTGGGGTGCGTTTCGAGAGAACCTTCTCTCGTCATCGGGCAAGTTTTAATGTTATAATGTTATAAAGGAAGTTATGTCCCTTACATCTTTTACAAACAAGTTAATAGGGTTTCACAAAGTATGCAGATAAGAACGCACATAAAGTCAAGCCGAAAATCCATTTTGAAAAAAGTATAAAAAATAAAAATTCGTTAATAAAAACAAAAAACAAATTTCCGAAATTTATTTAAATCCATTCAAGTTCCATTAGCTTATGTTAAGAATAATTAAACAGAACCTCCTACGCAAGACCATGGTATTTCGTGTTCTGGTTACACAAAAAAATCTATAAAACAACTGCTTTGACTAGGGAAATTTTAAAGACTGGTGGCCTTGCGGTACAGTGCTCGCCTCCAGTGTGGCGTTTTTAATCAGGTCAGGTTTTTAATCCCAGTGACAATAACAGTGTGAATCGATGCATTCAGCTTAGTACTTAGGGGGTTATCTAGTTGAGCGGTTGAAGCAGACACCTAGCTTCCGTAGCACAAATGGGGGCTTTAAATCCTCCTACGCAAGACCATCATTGAACACACACACACACACACACACACACACACACACACACACACACACACACACACACACACACACACACACACACACACACACACACACACACACACACACACACACACACACACACACACACACACACACACACACACACACACACACACACACACACACACACACACACACACACACACACACACACACACACACACACACACACACACACACACACACACACACACACACACACACACACACACACACACACACACACACACACACACACACACACACACACACACACACACACACACACACACACACACACACACACACACACACACACACACACACACACACACACACACACACACACACACACACACACACACACACACACACACACACAACCTCCGAATATAAGCAAAGCCATCTTTAAAGTTTTCATCAAACTGCAGCTTTCTATTCTGCGTCATATATTCTTTTGTTCCGCTTAAGATATTTTTTTTGCTGATGCTGTTGTTTTCCATTTATGCATATATGCTCTTTTATCAAAAAATCGGAAGATGCTTAGTAAATATATACAAAGTATTTCATTTCGCAAAAAAAAAAAGAGAAAAGTTTTTGGAGCTTATAGATAATTTTTTTCTATCCCTGCATAATAGCTATTCCTAGTGATAGTCAACGCAATGCAATTCTCTGTTCTGATAATAACGTTAAAGAAAATTTCAGATAACGATACAGAACTAAGAAATGAATTGAATTAAAATGGTGTGTTTGCTGTGTATGTAACCACTATTAGGAACGATTTTTTTTACCTTTCAGATTTCATCATTTGAACTGTTAACTGTGGTTCGAAGCAATGTAAAGAGACAATACGATACCGAAAGATTCGTCAACTGATGGTAAAACGCCGTTAAAATAGTTTAAATAATTCTTTTCAAAAATGATTGTAAACATTTAGAACGCTGTACTACGTTTCTCAATGAAAATTCACAAACAAATAGAATATAGCTTCTTGTGTATAGAGGGACCCGTGTGGCGCATTCGGTTAGTCGGTCAACACTCCTGTCTGTAAGTATAACTTCCTCGCGGTTAGAGTTCGAACCCACCTAAATTCTCCGCGAGTGTTCAAGTCAGGGAATAAGTGTAAAACTTCGATAGAATCCTCAAATAATTCAGTAATCTGAACTGCGTCGTACTCTTCCAGAAATGGCAAGAAACCAAGTGAAGCGAAAAGTCTATGTCCCTCAAAATACTCTCAGTAAGTAACAGCAACAAATTGCAACACGTACAAAGTAAGAAGAGAGGGTATCTTGTTGAAAAACTTTGTATTTCTGTATTTAGAAAAATATAAAAAATATAAACACTTCTAAAAGTTGGCCAACGTATATTACCCCCGTGCATGTGATATCATGGTTATAAAAATATTGTCCTTCTTACTTGTACGTAAAACAACAACATGTAATCCATCAAAGAAACTTAATGAATTGCAAAGTTGTTTTTGCTCCACGTGAAAGGAAGAATGCAAATATTTTTATAGCCATTGTATCACATGCAAGGGCATAATATATATTGGCCAACTTGGCAAGCAATGCAAATAAAACAAGGCGTCGATATTGTTTTCAAACCTGCTAGTGATATTAACCAGACAGCGCCTACTAGTTGCATAAGACGACTCAGTTGCAACCCGAAATGACTCGTTTCCAAGGCATCTAAAGATCGTTCACCAGCCCTTCCTAGCCTGTCCATCCCTTGTTTTGTCACACCCTATCTGCCACATTCCTGTCCTAAGAAAATGGTCTCCCAATTTTGAGAATGTTTTAAAGGGATACTAGAATTCTTACAATCGAACCTGGTTTATAACTGGTTTTTTGAATTGCGAAAATACAAGACCTTTTTTAACCATTTTTATCCCTCAAAAAAAAAAAAAAAAAAATTACCCAACTGATACAAAAATAAACAAAATTACATGTATAACGTAAATAAAATTAGATGGACAAGAAGGCTTTCTTAAAATCATGGAAGATAAGGAACACCGAAAGTAATCACCTTACAAACAAATTATTTTAGAAACTTCTGTTTGAAATACCTCAATGAACAACGATTTCAAAAGTTCAAATTCACTTTAAATACAGTTCAAGCGATATTAAGGGCTTATTAACCGTTTTAGCCGGTCAATACGGGAAAATATTGACCGACGTTGTGACGTCATATTGTCATATCAAAATTATCGTTATATGGAAATTATGGTGATAATTATTATTGTGCATCAGTATTTTGGGCAAAAAAGGCCTTGACATGTTTACGAATTGTTCCTGCTTCTGGACGAAAAACCCAAAACAGAGACGTATCAAGGACTCTATTGAGATATCTAGGAAAAACATTAAATCAACCAATTGTACTTGCGAGGAAAAAAATACTTTAAAAGGAAAGGCAAAATGGTATCTGACTTCCATCTATAGACTCTTGATCAGCCTCTGCATAAAATATTTGGGAAAAAACCTTGAAGCTAAAACAAAGCATGTAAACACATTTTTGAAAATAGACAACACTATGTTTTTATCCAGTTTTTGTGAATATAAAAAAAACTCTTCCTGTTTATGAGAGATTTACGATACGAGAAGATAGAACTGAGTGAGAATCAACAACCTTGAAGTCAACGGAAAAGAAAACAGTTTATTGATGAGTTTTTTTCTTCTTCACATTGCTTTTAAAAACAAACTTAGTTTGATCAAGACAAAAACCTTTTCTTCGGGCCAGATTTTTCAGTGTAGATTGTTTACACAGATTTCGCCTCTATCCGTACATGATAAAAGCAAGAATCCCTGGGAAATGTCTCTTTGGCGAAGACAGTAAAAGCGATACTCAATAGTTCAATAGTGCCTCTCTTATTTACGAAGATACGTAAAATCCGACTATAACTTGAACCGGATAACCAAGAAAAAACGTTATCTGTTTTGAATACACAGAAATGATTCAGGAGTGTTAACACTTTCCCCACAAACTGATAATAATTAGTTACCACAGGTGCCACCAAGTACTTAATTCGTGGATATATTTCAATCATGGAGAGTATAAAGGTTTTAAATGGAAGCATGACCACTCAGTTCTACCTTTCAAAATGAAATATTGAAAAAATCAAACGGTGTTCGGAATTATTTGGGGCGTTAGTTTCGGAATTGTTAAAAACACCTACTTAACCTAAGAGAATATTGAGAAAAAAACAACAGGCCAAGAGAGCGCCCTATCCTGACCCCAGGGCGGAACAGTTATCAAATAGCAATGTCACGTGATCAAACCAGGAAACGTGTGAGTCGTCATTATGCAATTGGAAGAAGCCATCTGGCAATCACACCAGCAAAATAACAAAACATTATCAAGCAATGCAGTATCCACGTCACTTACCACTAACATAATGAAACTTGAGATTTCTATAAACAACAAATAAAAACTCTATAGACGATCAATTCTTCATTAGGTTTGTTCGATTCGTCTTTTGTCGATCGTTTGATGCGAGCGTTTCGTTTCTTTGCAGATAAACATGTGATGAACTATATGTCCGTACGATGCGTGCATTTAATTGTCTCGTTTTAAGGAATTTTGTCTTCAACTAACACAAATTGAAACCTCTCTACAACACGCATGTACACTTGTTTAAAGTACAAATGCATTTTAGACCCAAAAGCAACTGTTTTACAATTGACATGTTATTAAACGCACCCAATGATCTGTACAGTCATCAGGGGCTACTTCGAACAATTTTGATGTACTTTTGATTTGTTGATATTCAAAATAAATACAGACAAAATTTTATTTCATCTCTGATTTTGATTTCTTCAGTTATTTTAGTTTACTGAGTCGCCCATGCTTTTGGGGCGTACCCTTAGCGATCGTTTGTCACAACTTGTAATTGATACAAATTAATCCTTCGTTTTTCAATCTCGTTCTCAGGGAACACATTCATTTGGAAAATTATTTTTGGAAAGAGGTTAGATTTATCACGTCAAATTTTAAAGACAGCTTAAGGGGCTGTTATGGATAAAATTACCTCTGTAAGCGGGATAACTTTTCGACGTACTAAAAGTTTCATTCTGTTCATATGGAAAACAATTTCCTCGGTGAGCGAGAAATGACCTGCACGTGCATGACGTAAGGGTATATGAACAAAAGAATAAATAAAAATGTTACGGTTACCGAGGTAATTTTTACCCATGTGAACAGCCTCTATATGAAAAATAATGAAATAAAAAAACACGTCAATTTGACTTAATTAAAAGATAAGGATGAAAAACTTTTCTTCTTTTTTTTTTTGCAGGTAGACAAGAACAATAATTTTAAGATGGGAAAAAGGCGTCTGAAGGCACCCCACAGTCCGAAGTCATCCCCGTTGACGGCGCGCAATAGAGAGGTTTCAATATATTTATTTTCTCTTGATCGGCGCACTATTTGGAAACCTTTACCAACAACAATCTTTTGATGATTAGTACAATTCTCTTGTAACACGAGTAGAAATGAACCAGACGTAGATGATGTTCGACCAAACTGAAATGGATTATTATTATCGATGAAGGCCTGTAAGGAATTAATGCATTCACCCGAAGTAATAAGAAAAATGCGACAGTTTTTGCAACATCAGTCAAAATGTAAAAGAATTTAATTTGTGAAAGAACCGAGAACTCCATTAGTAATAAACCACCTTCATGGCAGAAAGAAAGATAAAAAAGTTTGATGTAAAACAAAGCAGAGTTATTCTTTCTTTATTGTCTGCTCAAACACAGGCTGAAATAAAACGGTCTAATCAAGTTTAAAGGGACAGGTTTTTTCTTTTTCAACACAGTCTAATTGCAGCTTCTGTCATTGTTATTGTAATAAGCAAAAAAACAGACAAACATCACGACAAAAGAAGAGTATTCTTTGTCAAGCCTTGGTCAAGAAGACGAGACATATTTGGTGCTAATTAAGGCTAGAAGATGGATTTTGTATCATAGGTTGTTAGGAACAGGACCTTGAACTCTAGACTCTCAGTTTGCTGTAAACTCGACAAACACTCTCTGTTGTCAAATCTTTGGAGCTACTAATTGCTGGAATGGATTTTTCCTACAGTCAATGTTCCTAATTCCGAACGGCCGTCCTAATTCCAAATGTCAAAAAATAAACA
Organism: Turritopsis rubra; assembly: GCA_039566895.2. Taxonomy (NCBI): domain Eukaryota; kingdom Metazoa; phylum Cnidaria; class Hydrozoa; order Anthoathecata; family Oceaniidae; genus Turritopsis; species Turritopsis rubra. Next base: position 4,594,778 of record CM077622.1, read on the forward strand.
AAGATTCTGGTCACGAAAATATAGATCCAACTCACCAAAATCACTAAGTATAATTAAAAGTTTGTGTTTCTCTTTTAGTTTGATTGACAGTGCGGGATGTGCAATGTTTTTAATTTACAGACAATTGGAATATGTGTTCGGAATTAGGAAGGCCGTCCGGAATTAGGAACATTGACGATATGATCACCAAAAACGTAATGCCTAATATGAAGAAAATTTTGAATTCTAGAATCTCTTAAACAGCCTTAAAAATGAGTTAAATTTAAGCTACTTAATGGTGAATATTTTTATAAATCTTTAAACGAAAAATAACTTTGGTTGCTCATTCCCACAGCTTCAAATGCACGGAAGACGAAAGACTGAAAGAGAAAGGTTTAACCATTTTATTCTTCAAAGTATGGGTTGTTCGAGGTTATGGTGAAGTAAAGAAACGTGTAATATTACCAATGAAAACTATTTATTTATTTAACCCTATTCGTAACTTCACACTTTGTGACTTTTGTTAACATTTCTTTAGCTTTATTTGGCAAAAAAAAATATTTTGGAAAATATGCCGAAGTGTTATTCTGTATGAACAGTGCAGGGCAATATACATACCTTATTTAATTATAAAATAGATCTCAAGTATATTCTGGTAAGGAGTTTTACAACTAACCTGATCGTGTTTAGGTTTTCGGTTAAACTCCATGTTTTTACACATTCAGCTACTTCTTATTATTATGGCCATCATGACAGAAACAAAATCTATTTTGCATGCTTGTGAGTAAATACAAAGGGAGATAATTAATCTCGTGCGCAATATCTAAATTACATGCGTCTGTTCTTTTATAGCATCCTCTTGTGAGCGGTTATCATAGACCAAAGTCGTTAGAAAATTCCCTGATCATCTGATATTGTGAACCATTATAGTCGGTATTTTTAACTTAGACTACCTAACTGTAGTTTGCTTTGCGCATGTTTTGATCACATGGTGGTGAAAAACTTCTGTGGATTGGTTAGAATTTTGTCATGTGATCAAAAAGTGAGCAAAAGAATATTTGCCTATTGAAAATATCAAAGAAAAAATTAACAATAAGTTGTTCTAATAGACTTCCAGACCAAGGAATTTTCTAACGGCCATGATGGTACTTTACTATTGTGGATTGGTTGTAAGTTTTCAATAAAAATTAAATAAAAGTAATTCTCTGGAATTTAAAAACAATTCTCTGACAGAACTGATATTCTCACTGCCATTTCAAAGCATGGTTTAACCGACTCCAAAACGACTCCAAAACGAACAATTAAAGCATTGTGCTGTAGTTCCCTTTAATTTCCCATTAATTGTAAATAGACGCGGCAAGATAAAAATAAACACGTTACCTGAACTCTTTAAATAAAATTTCTCCCAGAGGAAAATCTAAGAAACGGTTACAAAAACTTTCGGGGAACACCTGGAGAATCTTGCCCCGTAAAAAAAAACAAAAAAACAATCCAATACAGATCAGAACTTATACACTTGGGAGAGTTGATACGAATCACATACGGTAAATCGACCAATAAACGCCCTCCTCCCTCTTTTAAACGCCCTCGCACGCGCCACCACCTCTTTTTAACGCCTACCCCCTGAAAACGCCCCAACCATTTATTAGTTGATTTACCGTAATTCCAAAATAAACAAACAAGAGGCCCTGGGGCTTGAAGGTCAGCGCAGTTGGGCATACCAGAAAATTAGTACACATTACGAAGGACAACTAGAACACTTCAGACAACATTCCGCGTGTATTTACTAAATTTCACAGCCTTTCTCCTGCGGCGGCAAGAACTACTTTTTGAAAGATAATTTGGACCAAACAAAGAATTCTATTCCGAATCTGATATCCTTTATAACTGTAGATTTTCAACCTGAAGTCCTTATACTGGAGTATTGAATACAATTATTCATGTATTGTGAACTCAATCTATTATTAAAAAATGTTTAGTACAATGTAACAAAATATGTGCCAAAGTAAAAAACTGAAGAATATATGAAGACAACTGAAGAATATATACTTCTTTTGGATCATTTTTATCAAAATAAAATGATAAAAAGTCTTTTATTATCGGATTTGCTCTGACAAGTTCAATAGAAACTCTGTCACAGTGTCATATTTTGGGTGAAATTATAAGAGCGTAATAGGAAAAAAAATAGAATTTTTAGTCATAAACGAATCGGTTTAATACAGCCGAGTATAGTCAAAACAACAAGAACCTTAAAAGGAAAAAAAGAAGAGTAACGCTCCGTTCACGGGAAAAGAGAGTACCTAATATCAAGTTTCATATCAATATTCAATTATTTTCTTTGATTTATTTGACTGTAAATATAGGTCCGATTAGGGAGGCCCTGGGGCTTGAAGGTCAGCGCAGTTGGCATACCAGAAAATTAGTACACATTACGAAGGACAACTAGAACACTTCAGACAACATTCCGCGTGTATTTACTAAATTTCACAGCCTTTCTCCTGCGGCGGCAAGAACTACTTTTTGAAAGATAATTTGGACCAAACAAAGAATTCTATTCCGAATCTGATATCCTTTATAACTGTAGATTTTCAACCTGAAGTCCTTATACTGGAGTATTGAATACAATTATTCATGTATTGTGAACTCAATCTATTATTAAAAAATGTTTAGTACAATGTAACAAAATATGTGCCAAAGTAAAAACTGAAGAATATATGAAGACACTGAAGTTTCTTTCTTCTTTTGGATCATTTTTATCAAAATAAAATGATAAAAAGTCTTTTATTATCGGATTTGCTCTGACAAGTTCAATAGAAACTCTGTCACAGTGTCATATTTTTGGTGAAATTTATAAGAGCGTAATAGGAAAAAAAATAGAATTTTTAGTGCATAAACGAATCGGTTAATACACCGATATAGTCAAAACAACAAGAACCTTAAAAGAAAAAAAAAGATAACGCTCCTTCACGGGAAAGAGATTACCTAATATCAAGTTTCATATCAATATCAATTATTTTCTTTGATTTATTTGACTGTAAATATTAGTCCGAATAGAGTATAAGGGGTGCTGCTATTTAAGTTAAATTTTTGTCATCCCCCAACAACCATCATTATCTACTATGTTAATTTTCATTCATGTTTTTTTTGTTTTTAAAATAAAATTAGGAGAGTAAAGAAGTCTTAAGTTAACACAAGACAGGACACCACCCAACAATTTTTAAAAGTACAGAAACTGCCACCACAACCAGGGGCGGGCACCGTCACTCTCTACTCCATATGTGTGTGGTGTGGGTGTGAAGTGAAATTATATAGCTAAGAGAACGCTATATGTTTGACACGCAGGAAATATTTTGTGTATTTGTATTTTCATCAACAGGGAATTTGTGAAATTGTAAGTGTGTCACACACTTAAAAGGCCACAAAAAAGGGGAGAGGAGGGACAGAAGAGGAGGGAATAAAAATCGAAAATGGGATTGAACAGTTTCTCACAAAATCAATGTCATTATAAAAAAAAACAGTAAGAATTTTCTAACCTTGAGTGCTGCACTGTGTCGTTCTCTGGAACACAAGTTAGGATTGCACGTTTTCTGTATTTTAGGCCGCACTCACAATAATTAAATTACTTTATATAACTTGTAGTGTACCATTCATACATTAACCACGGTTTGTGGACAGCCTCTATTCCAATGTTTTGCGGAATCAGCCTACAACTGTGGACAAAAAATCTTGGAATTACGTACGGACGGACAGACGGACGTAGAAACGCTAATGAAAGATCAGCTGCATTCCGCGCTGACCAAAAACTAATTCAAGTTTCAGACTGTTTTTGATGTTGGTCATCATTTTGTCTGCGGACTGTGACATTAAGACGACCCACATACACTTCAACAACCTAATTTGATTCGGTATTTTCTGCGTTGCGAAAAATGAATGTAATGTTTCCTGAAACCGTTTGTGTAAACTTCCTTTGATAGAATCCTTAAAGGCATACCAAACTACCCAGTGTCTATTTTAATTTAGTGGGTCCCACGAAATTCAAAATATAAGCAAGAGAATATGCAAACAGAAAGTACCTGTTTTCACCATAAATTTAATATTTAAGTGTAAATTTTCTTCTTTAACAATACAATAATGTTTATACTATACAATAACGCATGCTATGGCTCACCATTTAGCAGAAAATATGATTTTTAAGAGGAAGTTCTGGTAAAGGTTTACCAGAGCATCTGTCTGTGAGGATTGTTCAAACAAAAGATAAATAGAACCAAGAGAAGTTCTGTAGAATTGCACAGAACATAACTAGAAATATTAAAGAAAATATTTCTATTATCTTCGTTGCACTAAACTGTGTCTGGTATCTATAGTAGCAGCTTTCTTAATTGGTTTCTTCGTTCAACTTGCGAAGGAATTCGTTTACTGCTGTGTAGCGATAGTTACCCGCGGCGGATCTAGAGTGGGTCGAAATTACTCTCCTCCATAAATTTTGCTTAAGTTCCACTGAAACTAAGGATCTTCTCCAACATCACAAAACTTTCGGTTTTGGTAGGAATTTTTCTCACTATTATAAAGGCTCGAATAGACGCTACAATTTTCTAGTTCAATAATATTAATCGGAATATTGTCCAAAAAAATACACAGGACATAACCAGAGGCGGATCTAGAGGGCATGCCGAAATTTGTGGAGGAGAATGTTAGCCATTAAACCGCAAAAGAAAAACGTGCAAGTAATCCCATTGGTGATACAGACTGAAAACAGAAATTAGGTTTATGTGCTCCTCCACAATTTTTGACATACCCTAGCTCCGCAGCTGATAACTTTTTCAGTATTTTGCAGCTGTTAAGTTGATTTAAAATTTGGAGTGCATACATGTTGCAATACAACTTGTACAACAATTTCCCCCACAGTTAATAAAAAGCAACCAACATAAGTGGACGACGAGGATGAAATTATTTTGTTTTCATAAATACTTTTAAGTGGCCTTATTCTACATTAGTGAAGAAAAATCAGACCAGTTCGTCGAAGTATCGGTTTTTAAATTGAAGTTCCGGAAAGGTGTTTTGAATTTGTCGGACTTGAAAAGCTTCAGATGATGTTTAAGAATTAACAACATGAAAAATATAAAACATAGTCACAAGAAATAGTGGCTTTTGAACACACAAAACTGCGGAGAGTTTCATCGCGTGTCTGTCTTCTTTTGAAATAAAATTGTTTTATCCTGAATACAATAAAAATTGTTCGAATAAAATCAAACTGGTTTCCCAGTGGGCAAAATCTTCAAAAGTCTATGAGGAGGAGTGTTTTCTAAAGGAATGACAAGCATTATCGCCTGCTGTTACAATAAAAAAACACTCCTCCACAGTGGCTTTAGAAGATTTTGCCCACTGGTTTGATTTTATTCAAATCAAATTTGATTATTGATTTGTGTTTTTTATTAATACAAAACACACGCAACAATTTAGGATCAATTTTATTTCAATATTATTTTTAGAAAATAGGAGAAGTTAAGATAAGATTAAATGTCTCTACAGGGAATGTATTTGTATGTATTTGCATGTTTATCACAAATCACGGATTGATCTACGAAATTCGATATAAACAAAAAAGGTTAAAACTTATATTTCATAAACAGTAAAGTGCATTGAACAATGTAATAGTGATAAATGTGCAGGAAGCATGTGGATTATATTTCATAACATCCCAATCACATCCCAAAAATAGTAAAAAGGCCTGTGGACGCAGTTAATCCGGAAACTTCTTTGTGGAAAACTTCTCATCGGAAACAAAGAAATATGTATATATTGAACCACAAAGTTTTATAATCGCATCTTGTTAGACAAACTCACTGTAAAGAGACGCTTTGTTTTTATAAGCATTTTATAAAAGAATGCCAGGCTCAAATCAGTCAAAAAAAACTTGCAACCGCTTAGTAGCATCCCAACCCCAATTGGATTTCCCCGGCATCCCTTAAGTAAGTAAGTAACGGGAACTTTTAAGTCCTTGGGCTTCCATCCGTAGCGGTTGGCTGTTCTGCTCGCCGACTTGCTACTTAAAGTTGACTTACCGCCAGAGATACGTATAGCATTGCTCTGACTTGTATGATGTCCAGTGTGCTGTCAGTCGATGGCTCCAAATGGGCTGATACCCAATGGGCTTTAAAAGCAGCGTGAGGTATCGAAATCGATATAAGTCGATAAGAACTACCAACTTTTTAACCGGGAAATGCACTGGGTATGCTATCAAACTAAAACAGCAATTGCCACAGTTTCACGATGGTATTGTATTATAAATATTTTTTTATGTTTCAATATTCATGCCCGAACACAAGTTCTGAAAATGCTTGACACACCAAAAATAATTTCCATAGGGAACTATAAAAATAAAAAGCTTATAAACTATCAAAATAGAATAAAAAGTGTAAAGATTTCCTCATTTGACTTTTCACTGGCCACACCCACCCTCCCAACTATATTATGATACAACAATACACGCAACCAGCTGCAAAATAAAAAAAAATAAAACACGGTACTTGGAAAAACACAGTATAAAAACGAGAAAAAAAAACACATTGAAAAATATGTAAATATTTTTTTAAAATTTCTTTAAAAAGTGAGAACTCTAATGTTAAAAGAACAAAGACCATTAAAAAAAATTCAAAGATTTTCAATCGGGAGACAGACTCCGAAGTTCACAAGGCACCAAACTCAGAACGAGGCTAACTCTGCAGGAAGCACATAAAAATCTAGAAACAAGTGATCAACACTTCTGGCTTCTCAGTAATTAATATAGGGAGTTATTTCAAACACAGTTTTACGCCTAATTGTAGAATCCCGGAAAGAGCAGAATAAATTACGTCATAATAAAACAAAATCCATATAAAGTAAAAATGGCGGGTTTAAATACAAGAACGTTACCGTATAAAAAATTATTTCAAGCATAAAAAGAAACGAATTACAAAATTACTAAAGAAGGAGAGTGTGACTGCGAAGCGCTCTCCACCACTGAGAAACGCGAAATATTGAGAAATTTACAATGAAAATATGAGGAAATGACCATATTTTGATTAAAATGTTTTTTTCGAAACCCTACGTAAATATCATATAAAAATAACAATTATCCATATACCAAATCGAAATTTATACTAAAAGCTGAAATAAGTCGAAATTCTGGTGTACTAGCCAACTTCGACTTCGACAACGTTCGACTTCTTCAATACAAGAAAACAAAAACAAAAAGACCGTAAACTATCGATTTTAAAAGTGCACAATGCGATGCAAGTGATCAAACTATTTTTACTTTACATAAATAGATTTCAGATTTCTTTTTTTGGAACCATTTTCAAATTTTAAAACTAAACTCTAAACAATCAATATTTGAGTGAATTTTAATCTTCGTCGTGTTTTCAGAACGGATCGAGAGGAATCAGAAGTAATACAGTCCTGAAAGAGAAATCAAGTCGGTATTCCAGTATGATTTAACTGGAAGAACAGAAAGATGTAAAACCTATATAAAAAGCATAAGAGCAGATAAAAAGAACAGCCGTGTATGGTCGTATATTTGCGTATATTTGCATTAGCTTTTCATGAGCACATGAAAATAATTACTGTTCATTGGTTGTTGTATGTCATGTGATCAAAGTGAGTGTACGATGACATTTGCATTTGAAAAGAATAAACAAAAAAAATGAACAGAAAGTTTGAATAATCTTGGAGACCATAGAATCCTTTAATGGTTCTGTTTTCTGTCTTCGATAAAAACTTCGTTAGCAAAACCTTTTCGTCACTTGCCAAAATAATGCTAAGGCTCTCTTATGAACAACAAAAATTCGTCGGTAAGTAATTTGATCAAACTTCCATCACCTTTTACCGAAGTCTTCAACAATAAGGTTTGCGACATAACAAATGTAAACAACGAATTTGGCACAAATAAGGAACATGTAATTTTTTGGGAAAACAAATTCTCTCCGCTTTTTCACTCCTGGACCTTTATCGTGAAGAAAAGACCAAATTTTCCGAACAATATTTTTGCTAATAGAAAAACGAACCGTTACTTGATTTACTGTGGCGGGTCATTGGTTTATGCAGTCTCAAGTTTTCTAATGAATGATGCCAACTCCAGCAAGAATGACAAAAGTACTTGAAACAAATTGGATCGCGACAAAAAAACGGACCAGGACTTATGTGACATGTACTACACATAGAATCTTCCAAATATGGGTCAATCTGAACCTACAAGTAATCAAGGCAAGAATTGGTCAAACATTCGTGTTTAATTCAGTACTGAGATCCTATGGTCTACGTTAGTGCAAAGTGCAAAGATATTTTACCTTCTTCGTGAACTTAGGCGATCTGATTTCAATAAACGCCGCTTGCACTGCTTTCATAAAACTTCGGTGAGTACTAAACGTCACTCGGCCTGACCCTGCAAATAGACCAATCAGCGAAGCCTTTTTCAATAAAATCCGAAAAGTGGAAAGTAATTTGAAGAGCACGTTAAGAGGAAAGAAAGACAGTCATTAGAAAATTCCCTAGTCTGGAAGCCTTTGTTAAGTTCTATTGTTATTGTTTTTTTAATCAAAGTGAGTGCACGAAAATATTTTCCTACTGAAAAGATAAAAAAAAAAAAAAAGTTATGATAATTGGTTAACAGACAAGGGAACTTTCTAAAGACTATGATCGACATGAATTAGGTCATAAAGCACTTTCATTTCCTACCAATTGGATATTTGTGTTTATCTGTATCAATACCAGCGTAGATAACATTGTCAAACAGATCGTTCATGATTTGACAAAGGGCTTCTGAAACGGAACGAGAAATTTAAAGTTTGAAAGACAAAAACCCTCACGAAGCAAATGAAAAAAAAGGGAGAATTCGTTCATAATCACATCCATTAGAGAACTTTTAGTCAATCACAAAGATGAAAGAGAGTGATGAAAGAACTTTTTAGAATAAAATACCCAGCATGCAAAATCTTCAAAAAGCCTCTGTGGAGGAGTGTTTTTTTATTGAAACAGCAGGCGATATTGCATGACATTCCTCCCCATAGAAATTTTTGCCCACTGGGTAACTGATTAGGAAAGTGTTGAAAATCAGCTGTCGATGTTTTTGCTCACATTTACGGTCCACACCCAGTCGGCTGATTCTTTTGAAATCTCTTACATCGTATCGGCCATTTTAAGAGCTCCAAAGAGAATCAGATATAAAGGTTTCATTATTGCAAGACAATAGTAAATGACCGTGAAAGAAGCTGATTCAACATCTAAAAGGTTTTCCTATGTTGTTGCTTCTTTCCTAACCAGAAGTTAGAACAAAATACTTTTAAATAGAACGAAAGCAGAATTTACAAGAACCCTGGCATGAGTAAAGGTTTTTTTATCATATGAAAAATCTCCTCCTTCGTTTCTATTTAGGCTGCTTTTTACATGATCTCATAAAAAAAACACTGGATTGTGAAACCTATGGTTTCGGGATTAATGTTTTAAGCCAAAAAAAAAAGTATTGAGAAGATTCAAATTTAGAGACTAGGATTATCTCTCATTTTTATGTTTTGGATACCTTGAAAAGTACTGAGGTTATACCAAAGGGTTGTCTAAGTGCCAGGAAAAAAATTGTACTACAGTTACCAAGTTAGAAACGTAGCTAATTCTCACTTACAACCAAAAGAAGAACTTTTTTGTGGATTTGAAATGCGTTTGAAGTATTTGAGATACATCCTTAAACCTACATTACACGATTCATTTTCCACCAATTTTCGAAACTACAAAATATTTCGGCGGCGGCCATCTTACTAGGACCCAAATAGATTGGCCATTATGCTTCAATTTCAAACAATGCAAGCGCCACACAGTGATTTTGTTTAGATTAGTAGCACTATACTTTCTGATTAAAAATTTCAAACTTACCTGCGTTGATCATACCGTGCAAACCGCCAACGAACACGGTCCGATTCGGATCAAGCTTTTGTGATGCGGAACGGACAAAGTTGCTGTCTGTGAGCACCCAGGGTATCACTTGTACCTGGATTAGAAAAGAAATCTGTTATATATCACATTGGTGGAGCGAAAACTGAAAACGCTCATGAAAAAATTCATGATTGTATAGTGATTGACAGGAACAAAACTCATTTGTATGCAGACAACATTTTGTCCCAACACCATTCCCCGTAAATTACAAAAATTGTTCTTATCATTAAGGGGTTGAGTTTAATATACCAACAAAATAGTTTTTATCATTTTTGGGATCAGTTTGCAGAACGCAGTAAGAATAAAAACATAGTCGCTTAACGTTCAACGTCCAAACGACAAGAAGACGTCAAAAGTCTACGAAGAGGAGTGTTTTCGCCTGCTGTTTCAATAAAAAAACACTCCTCCACAGAGACTTTTTGAAGATTTTGCTCACTGGGAACGCAGTATCATAACAAACAGTTCATAATATTTAAAAAATATATATTTTTCAGTTTTTTTAGTTTTTGTACACGTTCAGGCATACAAACACTTCAGACGAAGAACCAATGTAAATTTGGATGTGCTGAAATAAATCCATCATTATTATTATGATGATGATTACCTATAGGGCGGTACTTGGACACTCTGCTATGGCATTTGCTTCTAGGGCGGAAAGAAACAACGTGGCATTACCCACCTCTTTGCACCTCATTCTTCGGCTTGAAATCTTGTAATACCAATCACCACCACTCGAAAAGTCGTGAGTGCAATTAGCCAGCAACGCTTTCACGGACTTCTCAGATTCGAAAAGCAGATAACAATACCCTAAAACGTCGAACATTCATTTTTATCACTATACTTGCAATCTATCCAATGACACTTACCAGAGAGAGGGTTGTCAAACAAGATGCGATTGCCAAAAGTTTGCGGTCAAAACTTTGTTATTTTTGTCTGAATTGACGAGAACATTGTTGCATAATGTCTCGTTCTTCCAAACGAAAATAAGAGACTCCCAACCAAAAAGTTTTATGATCGCATATTGTTGGGAAAACACACTCCTTAGTTCCAATGTAAAAAAAAGTCTTACCTCTACCTTTCGGGGGGTTCCTTTGGATTTTAGTTTCTTTGATGGGCCACTCCACTTTAACTGGACCAAATGGTCGAAATGCTTGCTGCAAACCCCCTAGGAAGGATAACAAAACGGTAACACGTACCTCTCAACAAGGACAGCAGTTAGGGTCGACAACCGATTGAATTACCTTCAGTAATGTCCCAGGGCACTCCCCCTAGAAAGATCTTGTTGGAATAAATCGGGTTTTTGTAGTTTCGTGGTGGCAACTGTCCACTCCATGTGTACGTTGGTTCGTTCATATCTGAAAAGCAGACGAGGTTTGGAATCAAGAATCAAATTCTATTTCTTTAAAAATTGTGCCTTATTGTGCATACGTTACATTCTGACGTATTTCAGCAGTTAAGTTGAGAAAAATTAAACAATCATTATGAATTTTCCCTACCTGCTCGAAGTCGCCTTGACTCTAATTCAAATAGGTCTTGCGTCTGCCCCAGATACTGACTCAACGATGTCCATCTTGGGTCCATAAGAACGTTTTCAATTCCATATTCATTTTCGTGAAAAGGTATTCCAGGAGAAAGTTGTAGATTCCGTCTGGCTATGTCGATGTCGTTATTAGACGAGATTGGTGACAATAAGTTGTAGTCCGGCGTGGGCGGTGGAGTGGGCGTCAATGGTGCTGGCGCATATGGCGTGTAAGATAATGGTTGTATTTGTGGTGGCACTGGTTGGTAGCACCCGTACTAAAAAGTAAAATCTCCATTGACATGCTGGCAGTGTACCCGTCACCCAGATGAAAGCAATTTGTGCGAAGCTGTTGAAATGAATTGAAAAATCAAACCTCAAACAGAGGGGTTAAATATTTTAAGTGGAAGATTTCAATAAGAGAAACGGTTACTTACTGGAGCCAATGCTGACAGCTGAGCTATGGACAAACTTTCTAAAGGAGACAAGCATCCGGATGGACTAGTTGTACGGGAATAGGGTGGTGTGTACAATGAGATGCGATGTTGATTTTGAGAGGTCTGCACGTTTCCAGAATATTGACTGCCCGGTCGAGTACTTCTTTTATCTTCATGAGTGTATGAAGAGTTGTAATCATGGTACGGACTCGTTTGCCTGCTTATCGTGTTTGTTTCTTCTGGTGAATATACAAGATAATCGAGGCGGCTGTTGTGCGTCAAGCTTGTTTTTGACTGTTCGAAGCTTGGCTTTGGTAAAATCGGTACTGTCTTTAATATACTGAGATTTGATTGGCTCGTCTCGTTTCCACGTAATGTAGGGCAATTCTCTTGAAAAGCATCTGGATTGTAGAAAAGATTGTGAGTTGTGTAGTAAAAACTTGTTAACAAATTGAAAACTATTGATGTTACCCAAAAACTAAACCAGATTTCCTCCAATTGAAACAAAAGAAGTTTCCGAATATTTCCCGATATTTTCAGATTTCATTATAGGATGTTTAAGTAACGAAGATAAAACTTATTATGCCGTATTGACTTGAATCTTGTATCTTGTATCTTGCTTCTGTCAGGGTACTCTTAGTAATCTGGTGACAAAAACAGGCCAAATGTTTGATTGATTTTTAGATGTTAGTGCCAGGGAAAAAAATAAACAACATCAATATTTGACAACACGCAAACACACACATACACAAAACATTGGCAACAAAGATGGCACAAAAGAAGTATACAAAGGAAACTACTGAATTTCAAAGAAACTAAACATTCTTTGAAGCCTTGTGGAGGTACAGAATTAAGAGCAAAGAAGCGCTGAGCTTCCTTATCCAGTGGGGAGATTGATTTCTAAAATAATTTTACCTTTGGCTTCGTTGTTCAGTAACTTACTCAATCGATCGCAAAGGTCATCGTTGATAATGTCTGCATAAATGTCATCTGACGAACTCTATAATAAAACAAGAAAAAAAGTATATTTATACTTTTTTTCTGTCCTGATTTTTCAAGCAGAAAATAAACAAAGCATGCCTTTGTATAAAAGAACATTATGTTATTAGTAAAATTTTTCATGAATGTTTCCAGGGCTGTTGAAATATATCAGGCACGACGTACGAATTCGGTAGAAATTGACCAATGACATTCAAAAGATTTAAAAGTTTTCATGCTTTAAAAGTAAAGTAAAAATATTGTTTAATGGCAATTTGGTCGTAAGTCAGCATGTCGTAACTAGAAAGAACTCACCATAGCTATAAAGTTTACAAAGTGACGATTTTCCTTCCAGAAAATCTGTCATTAAAAAATCTATCTTTTAAATATAAAAACACTCTAATACGACTGAATCCATGCGACAAATTTGTAAATATGCTCCGATGTTTCTCAAAAATGTATTAAAATATAAAGTTATTAGCAGGAATTCTGTATTTGGGCTCACGTGGGAATTAAAACGCACGTTCAGTTAAAAGCCAATGTTAAGTCCCCCCTTCACGATAGAATACTTTCACTGATTCCCCTGTTAATTCAGGGGGAGGTGTTTTTTGTGCATACAACTTTCAATATCATGTAAACGTTTTACCAAAGACCGAACTCCGCAAAAGTAACAGATTGGTTCTCTCTGAACAAAAAGCAAGGCAATATTTCCATAAAAATTAACACAAGCAAGAAAAAGAATAAAAACGAAGCCTTTCCTTTAATGAGAATTAAAGGATAAATCAATGGGGGTGGTGGGCGGAAAGAGCAAGCAGTATAGTCCCGATAATTCGAACATGCTCTGTTTCTTCTGATAGGTGGTTGCTGAATGCCCTGTACTTGACAGTCCTGTGAATCACTCCAATCATCAAAATATTGTCATAGATATTATAATGGCCACCAAATAAGGAACGTGAAGATACAAAGCTCCGGATTGTGGTGCTTCAAAATAGTCTGATTGCCAACCATATTGGTACATTGTAAGCTACTTATACTTAACGCAGAAAAAGCTTCTTTGGCCAATTAAACTCCCTGGTGTATCTATGGTGACCGACCTAAAGCATAAAAGATACCTTTAATACGATGGCCCATATATGACATATCCCCCACTATAAACTTCCCGCTAGTTATGACTGGTGGAAAGTGTTTGCAGCCATTTATAGCTGACAAAGCTTAAAAATATCATATATATGAATCACCGGAATATGGATTTTCAAACACCGGTAGGGTAAAACACAGAACAACACAAAGCAAAAAGTTTTTTTGTTTTTTTTTATCTATTCTTGTAGAGTTAGTAACAAAATATCCAACCATTTTTCTCTCTCTTTCGATTCTGCTTTAAAAAAATATATTTACACGGATAGTAACAATTTTATCAATTTCCACTAAAATTTCATTTAAAAAAAACAACAACAACAGCAATATATACACAACTAATTCAATTGCCCTAAATTCGTTTCATCCTAGTGTTAATGAAGCTTTAATATCTAACTGTAATATTATCTTCTAGTGTAAAGTAGGCTGTTATCAGAAATTCCGCCATTTTTATTGGAATCTATGACCAATTTATAAAAAAAGGAAATGAATTTGTATATTTCGTTTATCAGACGAAGTTGCTAAGTTCACAAAAGGTATTCAGAGACGGTTTCTGATTGGAGGAGTTAGAGAGAAACAACAAATCTACGCATGCGTAGCAGCGAATGTTTGTGATATGTACTCATGTAATTTCTTTTTCCCTTTCTGTGACGTCATTATATAGTCGATGAGCCACTGGAATTGTTCTTGTCCGTCCTCAGAAAGCAAGAACGACTTTTTAATGCGGAGCAAATAATTGGTAAAGTCTTTGTAGTTTTTCCGAGTAATGGTGCGCAATTTGAGTTCGATGTCTTGAACGAAGAGTTTTTGTGCCGATGCTACGAGCCTGTTCAGCGGTTCTTTGTGACACGAGAAGTTGTGCATTGTATTTTTAACGTATGCTTTGTTCGAACATCGTTCGGCTATTTCTGTTAACAACAATGGATTGTGGATGCAGTTTTCCAGGACTGGAACGATGTGCGTTAATTCGTTAATGCCTAAATTACTAGCCAACGTGCTTATCCATAGAACGTCACAAATAGCAGGATGTTGACAGTCTAGTGCACCAATATCCAGTTTTTTCAGTGCTTGGACACCAATTTTGAAAGCTCGATGTAGGTGATTTTTACTCTCTAGATATCGTGCAACGCTAAACAGCTGGGCAGTATTAAAACGGTCACTAGACTCCAATGTGATTTGACAAACAAGTTCAAAACTTTCCTGACTCTCTTCGCATAACGTCAACGCGAACAGAACACACGGTACTGGGTCCTTGATACACGCTTCTATCGTCATGTTCCGTACGCCAGTAAAAAGTTCTTCGCGTTTTTCGAGTGTAGTTAGCCTCAGGTGGAACGATACGGGTTGTGACGTCAGCATGGGGGCAACGTCGTCACTTATCTCTTTCGGCAGAAACAGATCTGTCCAATTACGTATCAGAAAGTCGACGGCTTGTCGGCCGGTATCTACGGCACACGAGACTAACCAACGAATGCAGGATTTTCGGTCGTTGGTGTCGGTAATGAGACGAATACTACGAACACCCAATTCAAACGACGCGTTCAATATGTCAATATTGAAGTTCAAATGTTCTGCAACAGCTATCGATTGGCACAATTTAGCCAGTTTTAAAAGTTGACACGGTTGTGAAATGTCTTCGAGAACCGACGTCAACGTCAACTTTAAGTAAGAAGGATGTTTATCACACTGCTTTAAGACACCTGCCGCAAGTTCGCCTTGTTGATATTCCAAATGTGACGAGATGTAACAAAATGTTCCGTTAAACGACATTCCGTCTTGTACGACGTCGTCGTCTTCTTCAGTGTCGGATTTATTTAAGTTCAACGGGAGCATCAAGAGAGATAAATTGAAAGCTAGCGTACAGTCAATGTTCAGAAGCTGATCAAATAAAAATCGTGCCAGACAATGGTTCGGTAAAATATCCACTTCCATCGTTCCAGACACCATTGCAGATAAGTCCTCGTATAATTTAGTAGCGTATTTAAGTAGTGTACTTTGCAGATCAGGCTTTGCGATGTCGAAAACTTCTAATAGTGAAATAAGTTTTTCATATCGATGTGTCAATCGAATTTGTGCATATTCTCCTTTTGGTAAGTTGAATGAGCGAGACAATGATATTAAGGCTAGTTCCAGTGCTTGGTTTTCGTGTCCGTTATCCAGGAGTGTGTTGAACGTGTTAAATATGGGTTCAGTGGATTTATTAAATAGATTTGTTGCATCAAATGACGTGTAGGAATCTTTTATGTTTTGAAGGAAGGCTTTCGCAATTTTTAGTGCGTCTTCTTTTTGGTTACACAAGTTAAGAGCCTCGATAGCTGCCGCTTGGGCGAACAAATCATCTATAAAAAGAGGTAAAAATCATACAATCTCTCCACATTTTGTTTAGGTGTGTGTGAACACATCCTCTTAGTATTTGGTCGACGGCAGGCCGCGCTGCACCAAATAGAAGAAAAAACAAAGCCACTTTTATACGTTGTAATTTACTCAAACTCCAACTTACTATTTTTCTCTTTTAGTATCACCTCTTCCAGCAAGAGTGGTGATGAATCATCGTCGATGTTTTCCTTCGGACAATTCGGACATTTGAGCCATTCTTCCAGGAAAGTTACTAAAGTCTGTTTGGTCGTTACCGGCAAGCTGGGACTGTGAATGACACAGTACCAAAGTGTTTGCAGTTCATCGTAGATTTTTTTGGTTCGTTGGCAATTTTGAATTTGTGGACGTTTCGTGCTTTCACTCAGTATGGAGTCAGTGATGGTGCATAAAAGATTAATGTAATTTCTATCTTTGACCGACATCATTTCGCGAACCTGTGATTAGAAATTAAAAGCATATATATGTTAGTGCATGTGCTCTCTTTGTAGGAGTGTTTTCTATAGGAATGGCAAGCAATGTCGCCTGCTGTTTCAATAAAAAACCACTCCGCCACAGACACTTTTAGAAGATTTTGCCCACTGGGTATGCTCAAAGTAAAAACTTTTTTTCATGATAGAGACTGATTGAGTATGTCGTTTTTCATTGATATTAATTGATTAATTTTTAGAATAATTTAGGTAGATACACGACAAACTATTCCGTAAACTAAAGTTTTGAGCATAGTTTATCTTATAGCTTACCATGAAAAAAGCCCTTAGGAAGGAAGGAAGCTTACGCAACATCTAGCTAAACTATTTAATTGTTGAAGAGAAAAGTACTAGGCGAAATATTTTCTTGGAATCGAGGCAACATAGCGTACCTTATTCATTAACGATATTATATTTTTCCCAGGGCTTCCATCGGATAAATCAGTCTGGATTTGTTTCTGAATGTTTTGGCCGTCGATATGCCACGTGTTTTCATCGTCGCAACTGCCACCGGCCGTTGGATCGGGGATTCCGGGTAATAAGTTAATTTCCGATTCGGGTTCGCGTAATTCGTCTAATAAACTTTGCACAGACGGCAAAATTAAATTGCTGTGTCGTGTGACTAAAGTTAAAAGTAGTTTTTGCAGTTTCTCCTTTTTCAATGAAACGACAGAATCCGATATTGGCGGTTTAATGGGTACGGAATTCGGGTTACGTATTCTATACAGTGCTACGGCCACCACGTGGGAACACCACAAATGACTCCTCGTGTTGCACGAACATTCTGTCGACGTGATGCAGTTCCGATCGAAATTCATTGAGCATTTAAAGTCGAACGTCTTCTGTCGGTTACATATGCCAACTTTTTCTCGCACACAGGCACTGATATGAAAACCTAAAAAAAAAAACAGAATTGAAAAATAACTGATAATCAGTGAACACAACTGTACCTTTGTACCCAACTTCTTCGCTGCCATCCGTATATAAAAAATGCAAGAAAACCCTGTGTACGAGGTTGCCTTTGTACCATCTTTCTGTTCTAATGAGATTTCGCGGAATAGTATTTTCAGAGAAATCATTCAATTATGCTTATTACTTGCAATAGAAAAAAGTTGGTGAGGGAAAACTGGTCTTCTTCTATCATCGCGGAAAAATATGCGCTCCTTCACGGTGTTTAAAGATAAAGAAACACATGTTATACATTTGAGTACTAAAAATGGTCATTTTCATAGAAAGGAATCTGTTTTTGTGTAGAAAGGTTTTTTCAGTAGATTCAATTTATGACTAAACAAACTCTCTTTTCTTATTTGATTTATATTTATATATTTATATTTATTGATTTATATTTATATTTATTGATTTATATATATCTGATTTCTTATTTGGTTGTCATCTTACTAATTCTCGATCAACGCTCTCCTCTTAAATTCTAACTCGAAACTCTACGATAGAGAGTGTTTACGGACACTGTCTCATAAAATGAGAGATGGCGAAGAGGTGTATATATTAAAACAAAGACCTCTCCACCGTTTGGTATAAATCAGTTGCCGTCGTTACAATTAGGTAAATTTAAGAGTTATATTAAATTCAAAATCTCAATTTTCTTTTCATAAAACTAAGTTGAATTCTTTTGTCTTTCTTCGAGTATTGAAAGTCAGTTATTAATTCTTTACTGCCTTATCTGTGCAAAAAACAAAACACAAAAACTCGATTATCTTATTAATTTTCGTCTCGATTACTAATCAACAGAATCTAGCAGATTAGCTGTTTTGAAAGAACACGTCGTGTTATCAGAATGTGGCAGGCGCCAATGCTTATAAATGGTGAAGCTACAAATGCCCGTTCGAGCCGTCACTTAAAGCTCTTATCAATCCCTTATGATGTTGCCCCGTTGTGAACGTCTTAAACGAATTATACTTCCTCTGTGGGAAACAAAGAAAGAGAAAAATAGTGCAAAAAAAAATTTGCAAAACAAAAGAACACACACACAAAAAGAAGAGATAAGAAGTTCGCTATGGCGTGGTATGGAGCGCCAAAAACGTGTTAAATTTAGTTATCGTTTGGGTCTAGTAATACTTATTCTATAAATAACTATTCTAAACACCGTATTTGGGGCCTCGTTAGTATATGCACACAGCCTCGTTTTCAATGCATTAATTACCTCTTAATTGTTTTACAGGGAATTTTAATAAAAGGAAAAAAAAAAAAAGACCTGGTACCCAGGCTAATGGTCAACACTTTGACAACCTCGTCCTAGTCTGCTATTATAACTTTAGAACAGAAATGAGTGATAAGATTTATTCTGTTCTCAAGCAGCAGTTAAGTTCTGGTTAGTTCCAGATGCCCCCTGTTTAATCGTTAGAAAAACGTATAGAAAAAATACCTCGCCAGGGTGAAAGCATGTCCTAATCACAATTTTCGATTGAAAAACAACATTTGAAGAAGAAAATGAAAAACAAAAAATAAACAACAAAAAAACAAAACAAAAACAACAACGACTATAACCGACACTCCTTAAATACGTCGTACGTCTTGTCGTGTTAAAAACAAAACCGTCGACTGTTTCTTTACTAAAGTATGGTTTCGGTTTTGGTTAACGAGGAACTATTTTCAAAAAAACAAAACAGAATAAAGAAGGAAACGAGAAAAGAGAGAAAAGGCTGTTCCATTAACTAAAAAATTAACAAAGAGGCGAAAGCAGGTTTTTTTTTCCTCAAGAAACCTTATTATAAATACATATATAGAATAATAAAAAAATAAATTCAAAAAAAGAATTCAAAAGATTCCGTGTTGAATCCATAATACGTAATCAATTTTGTGATTAAAATCACCAACAGTTCGCCATGAGAGACAAAACACCTAGGGTTTTTTATATTATACGCTGGCGCCAGCTCTCAGATCGACACACTACAGCGCGCACTATGATACTCGTGCAGCCTACTGCAAATAATTATCATCACCTACGGCATAACAAAATTAAACCTCCGACTGGAGTATAGAGTTGCTGATGGTGTTTCCGCAGTGCCTTTTTAATACGGAATCTCCGGCCTTTACAATTGATTCGGTGGCGAACACAAAACGAAATCTTTGGCAGGGGATATCCTACCCAGCTATTTAAACGCCACTGGTTTTATTAATTTCTTATCAAATTGATTTGTTTTTTTCTTAGTTTTTATATTCTCTCTTTTAAGTTGCGAGTTATTGAATTCGTGGTACGAATTTTTCTTTTCTTATAAAAACGACGAGCATTTTTGAGAAATGGATTCCTATTGTAATCAATAGAAACGAAATTTTTCAACTTTCGACTCCCTTATCTTCAATATTCGAAGTAAGAAACTCAGAAAAATCTTGGAACCAAAAAAAAAAAAAAAAATCATAAATAAATAAAGCAACAAGCAATAACAAACAGCCAATTGATTCGCCGTGTCAAGAGAAACTAACGGCAGCCGAACAGACACAAAGTCCCTGCATAAATTATTTATACTCTCTTAATTATATTAACATAATCCAATCATGCAGTCAAATATGAAATGGTCGATGTAAATTACTTCGTCGACGTTTGAATTAGGTCGCATTCTAACTTAACAGTAAAACAAAAAAGTGGAAAAGATTGCGTGTGTATATAGAGTGTTTATCGGCAGGAAGAAAACGTGGTGGACAGAAAAAATCTGAAATAACTTTCCCTGCTTCACAGTTAGAATGTCAAGCAAACAATCCGTCTGGCACATCTAGATTTCTATCCATGTCAGAAGTGCTGTGTAAAAAACAACATAGATGAATTTTTAGAGACATCGTATCGTCGTCGCCATAATTTAACTAAAATTCCGAAAATTATGAAGTTGGCTAGAAACAAATAAATAAAAAATGAAAATAAAAGGCTCAATGGAGATCGAAGAAATGCCGAACAACAAATTCTTTGATGTAGGATTTCCCGGTACAAAAGGAAAAAAGATAGCCCGACAAAAAACAAATATGTAAATACAAAAAACACACATTCGACTAAGGACTTTTTTCTTTGAATAATTGATCTGCAGATGATTAATTCTCTTTACACGATTTGCACGCATGTTGAATAAATCAAACAGCGGGGATTCGAATTAATACTCCATATAAGCTATATACTAGTTTCCTTGATGTCGAAGTAAACGAGATTTTTGAGGTCGTTTTATAAAACACATACTCCCTAACATATTTCTGAAAAACCGATTTTTTTTTAAAGGTTTATTAATCAACTATATTTTTTATCGTTATTATTTCGGTACTTTCTATGGAAAACAATAAAAAAAATAAAAAATTATTTACTCAAAGTCTTAACGGATCATTTTTTTTGAAACAGGTTAGCAACTCGGTTATATTTGATAGCTGTTGAGATCTTGGCGGTACACCGAACGACACACAAGACAATCTGCATTTGTTGACGGTATTTGAAGGATTTATCACTTCCCCCTCTCATATAAAAGAATTACAAGCCGCTTTGTCATGCTGCTATTATTCTCGTCTTGTTCTGTTGCATAACAAGAAAATTTGGCATGAAACAACACCAATTTTAAGAAAAGAGATTTTGGTGTTTTTGTTATTTTGTTTTTGTTAAAAAAAGGAAGAATTTTATCGAGTGTAGATCTCGTGAATATTTGAATATCCAGTGAAGTGTCAAAAACGTCAAGTGATATGCTACTGGTTTCTAGGGAAACATTCATTCGTTCCCAAGTTGCTCAAATACACAGAGAAGGAGAGTTTAGATGGCTATACAAGGGAACATGAGAAATACAAATTACTGTATTGAATATCTGACGTCTGCTCGCAGTAGTGGAAAAGCCTCAAATACTAGAAAAGAATTTTAAATGATTCCGAAAGAAAAATATTGAATAAACCACGCTTTTGTTTGAGACAAACCTCCTGATCGCCACACAAAAACATATACAAATATATAACGATGTGTAGTTATCTCAACGGGGGTTATTTATGATTCACATTGCAAACGAGGTGGAGTTGACTCTGCCACTAAGTAGTCGAAAACAATTACTGCAGTCAATAAACGTAACAAGGACTCCTTTAAAGTACATCCGTAAGGTTTGATGGACACTTAAGACTTAATAACTTTTCATAATGTTGTTGCTCATTGCGACATGGAAAAGAGAAGAAAACGAGATAGAAAATAAATAACATATTTTGGTCTAAAGTTTAAAAGCTGAAGTGGCTGTCAGACCATTTTTGAGTCCTACTTGTAATGAAATTCAAAGCACTTTAATCCGATGATGTTTGAAAATGGAAACAAAAGAGAAATTCGGGCTTTTGCGTCATTGGTACAGATTCCTGGTCTCTCTATGTTTACAGATAGAATGATTTATATCCTGCTTGTAACGTCAACAACAACAATTAAAGAATCTAGTGAAAACGATGTTTAAATCAATAAGAACCAAACATCAACGAAAGTTTCCTTCTCAACAAGATTTAATGAAAATGAAACAATACTGTTTTTGTTATTATTTATTAAATATTTCTTTGCATTGCTTACGTAAATACTGACACATTGATTTTAAAAACGTGTTGGCTTTTTACCCTTCAGTGATCTTTATCTATTTAACGATGATTGAGAATTTCGAAAGCTTCATGAATCATTTGGAAGAATCAATATTGTAATTTCTTTGACCAATCAAAAAGAATGGAATAACTTATTTCTGACGTAAAAGATCGTCGAACACGTTCCATATGTGTTACGTCACACAAACGAAAAAAAAGGATAGAAAAAGAAGGGGAGAACCCATTGTTACAAGATGCCTTTTTGTAAAGTATCAACAGCAAGAAGTTAGATTCTACACAAAGTTATGAAACATTTCGTTGACAGCTCATTCTCAAATTTAAATAAAAAGACTTGAACCCTATTTTCAAAATGCTTTTGATATATTTTGCAGAGTGAATTTAAAAAAAAATTATAAGTCATTTATTGTATCAGAAAACAACTTTAAAAATAGCTACATTGTGGAGTTGAACAAGAGAAGATAAGAGATCCTCCTCACCAAAATAAACTGATATCAAGGAGAAAAATACCTAAGGAAAATAACCTTGACAGATTTCAGTTGAGTTTTGGTCACTTGACATCATTTAAAAATAGTAACACCATAGATTAACTGTAGTTTTCCTGCCAGATTATAGCTTATGTTCTGGCGACCCAAATGGTTAAAGTTGAATAAATTATCAAAAGTATGGGTTTTTCCTAGAACAAAATAAGAAAATTATGCAAGAAAAGGAATCCAAACTTACCTATTTGAATGACATTGAAGACTGCTTTACTTTCTAATAACTTCAAACCAGTATAAAATGGCTGTTTGGTTACGTCGACTGCATTGACATGGATTTTATTGGACGAATACAATTCTATACAGTTTTCATTATTTGGAAAAGAATGGTACATTATGCTTCGCTGTACTGGTGTCGGAACAAACCCCAATTTCTCTTCTATTTCTTGATATGGATAAGTCGATGCTGTACACTTTGCAGCTAAGTCTATCAAAGTTGGTACCTGTAATCGCATACATTTTGTCCCTTTGCTGTTTACTTTTTGTATATCTTCCAAACATTGTCGTTTGCGTCCAACGACCATTATGCGATATAGATGGTGTTGTGTGAAATTATTTTCGTCTGTCGGGAACAAACTCTGTCTTAAAGCTCTTCTCTTATCAGCTTTCCAAAAGTATATACTTCAGAACTTTAAACTTTTGTCTATCTCCACGAATGTCTATTTAAATCTAAAACATGTTTTTATTGTGTTAGCCGGCAAATACAAATAACAAGATATAAATAAATTAACTTATATCATTTATAACTTGAGAGAATTTAAATATCAATCACGTATTGAATTTTACACAGTGAGTAGATTAAACATTAGATTCTTTCAACCTTGTTAAAACAATAACATTAGAATATTAAGTGACGTCAAGCTCAGACATTTCTTTCGTAGACATGTTTCGGCGCCGTATATCGCATTGTCATGACAATCAAATAGAATTAAAAAAATTTGAACAATTTCCTTAAAATATGGGATTCCATTAGATTACTTCCGAACTGTAAAATTGTGTTTTAGTACAAATAAATAACGAACTGAATAAATTAATCTTGAAACGAATATATATTATTAGTAAAATCGAACACGACCATTCATCGGGAAATTATTTTTTTTTTCTCAACAAAATGTGAATAAAGTATTCCTCGTCGATTCCTTTTCATATATTATAAATATATATATAGATTATAATATGATTGTTCTGCGTGTAGTCGCTAAGGTGTTGCGTTTCATACAACTCTGCACGAGCCGATCTCCAGCCGTTATTGAAATGGTCGAACGTCTCGCTACTCACCAGGCCACATGCAGCGAAATTCCATTGTTTCAAAATAACCAATGAAATCCTCTAAACATCTTTATTCATCGATTTAACAATTTGTTAAAAACAGTCTTACCGACTTTACCACTATTTAATACATACATGTTCTTTTATTATCCTTTTTCATTATATAATTTCATTAAATTTAACAATATTGAGCAATTAGAGAAGATTTTATTTATTTTGTGTTTGGGTGGTGACTAATTCTGACGTCTCATCTGAAAACATATAAGATCATTAGCTGACGAGACCACGAGAGATAGGAAGAGACAGGAAAGACGAAATTGGTGAAAAACTAACCGAGAAAATGGTATTTCAGAAAATTGAGAGCTCGTTAAAGAGTATAATCAGGGAGATGAATCGAAATGACATTAACGCATTCTAAATTGGGTTTTGTAACACCTAGTTTTCGGGTTTTCTTGCCTCTTTGATAAACTGACGCGGTGTAGTTCATCAAAAAAGGCATGAGGCCTTGGGAACGAAATTGTCTTTTTTTTTTTTACATGCGCCCACTCCTGCTGGGAACAAATTTCATATCGCATTACACTTGTCGACGTCTATGTACCACCCCGAGTCCAGTCGAGAAAACCTTGTTATCCATTGGAAATTTTGTTATGGTTATATGGTTATCTCTCCCCAGCGTACATGCATAATGTTTTTTGTTTTTAACTTTAAGAATAAGTGCGAACACAGATGGGTTTTTTTTGCAATTGTACATTTGCACAAAAATAGTTTTAACATTCTATTTGGATGGAATTAATTATTTTGCTTTTTTCTCACGTGCAAACGATGAATTCTTTTGCTACTAGAACCTTAAGAGATAATAGCTGATAGGAAATCTACGACGTTTATTCTAATATCGCGTATACTTTCTGTTCAATAAACTCAGCATTCACTTATCATGGGTTAAGTCAATTTCATGTTGCTAGTTGCAAATAGCTTTAAAAGGTACTTGAAACGGTTTCTATCGACTCATAGTCATTTTAACCGTGACAACATCATGCGAGTAAAAACCGCTTTTGAAAAGAAGTACGCACGTTTACATGGCACGTCATTGTGGGGCTTTTCTATAGTTGACAGCGCTCCATAGTCTCGTGGGCGCCTTCATTGCCAGAAGTTTTTGTTTCTGTTTTTAAAAATTTATAATAAAACCGTATGGCAAAAATGTATTCATCAAATTTGCTTGGCTGTTGAATTAATTATGTTTCTTTTTTTCGTGTCGATTTCCCACAGTGTTGTTGAATCGAACACAAGAGATAGCCAAAATCATCGGTGAAATATAAAAAATGAACGCTCGAAAAAATACTCTTTATATTGTTTGTAACTATAAAGTTTTTATCTTCAAGCATCTTAATTACACTTTTTTTTATTTTTTATAAGAAACCGATTTATAAGAAACTAGGTCTCGGCTAGTCAAAAACTTAAGAAACACAAGGACTGTGAAACTGTTGACTTAGAAACTTCCCCATTTTCATTGTTTCTTCAGAGGTCCCAAATATGAAAGATTATAATAGATTTAGTACTGTTTTCAACGGTAACTAAGAGAAACTTTAAGAAACTTTTTAGGACTAACCCCTTCAGGTAGTTTCTTATACAAAAAAGAAGGGTAGTAAAAAATATTTCGTTCCATAAAAAATGTCACGTGACTCACTCAAGCGCAACGAGAAATGTTTAGGTTAGCAACAATGTGAAAGTTTTTCTTCAGTCTTGTTTTGACTATAGTTGCATACACGCAGCCTTCCAACAAACACTTTTTATTCCCACAAAATCTTAGAAAAAACCTCTTTGCTATCGAGAAACATTGAGGCTGTCACACTACGATCAATAAAGCATTGTTATATAAAGTATTTCTTTAAATTAACAATTAAACTAACGAATTGTAAACACTGGTTCTTTGGTAGAAAAGTCGCTAAATTTTGTTTGGTTAGAAGAAGAAAAATTGGAGATATGTTTAGCTATTTTCAAATCGTATTCATAGAGTTTTCACCGTGAATGTGAAGTGTTTCAATCGTTTGCTCACTATTTCATCACATGACAAAGTTTCAGCCTATCGAAAGTAGTGCAAAACAAACTACAGTTAGAAGAGAGATTTAGTTAAAAATGCCGACAAAAGAGTTTCACAATAGACATATCGACCAGGGAATATTCGAATGACGTTGGGATGATGTTGGAATACACAATAACAGTAAACAACATTGCTAATAATGAGCAAGGGAATCTTATCTGTAATAATATTTGTAACATCAACAACATCGGATACAACTACAAAGCTTGATAACAAGCTCTTGTTGCTTTTATTGAAAGACCCGACGTTCAGATAACGTCAACAGTCATAAGATAACGTCGTGTATTATATCTTTTGTTATCGTATCTTCTTCAAAGGCATAAAAAATAATAAATAAAAATACATTATTATATATTGTTTTCATTTCGTTGGTAAAATTTCACACAAGAGTTTCTAGCGCATCATCCTCTCCAATCAACATTTGTCAAATGCTATACTGGATCTGTTAGACCAAAGTAGACTTTCAGTGAATTTCCTCAATCCAATTCTGTACATAAAACTCTATTCGATTTTTAGAAAAAAAAAGTTTCAAAATTTCTTCAGTGACACTGATACCTATATAAGCACCAGACCTCAAATTCACTAAAAACATAAACACCACTTAAGCACCAACCCTCCTCTGCCTACAAGAGACAGGTAGTTCCCCTCTCTGAACTTAAAGTATAGGTAGCAGGTTGTTGGAATATCAAATAAGCAGCAAAATCAATTTAAAATGACATAAAAATAAACACCCATGGTCAATATTTACTTGTGTTCATTAAAATAAAGGCGTGAATAGCTATTTATTCATCATATATATTATTTTATGTTCGATTATTATGGAGATTATTAACTCCTAATACGTCTAATTCAGCTGCTATCTGTTTTCAAACAACTCATTGCATTTCACGAACCAGATTTATACAACCATTCGGGTGAGATAGGTTTCATGTAACACCTAACAATATTATCAAACAGAAATGGCGTCACTTTGTTGACTGACGTATTCTCGACTGGCGCTTTCTCAACTGACGTATTCATCTATTAATGTTGAATGGCTATGACTAATTAAAAAAGGAAGGGAAGTTAATGACTTAGCTGAATCTGGTGTTACAGTCTCAATGTGTTTTTTTTATAGCAAAGAATCGGTTTACATAGGAAGAATACATGGGAATAAAACCTGTTTTATGTAAGGCCGTGCATAAAAAAATCCTTCATCGTGTGTAAGAAGTGGACGTTTTATAGTATAATCAAGTTGAAATGTTGAATGACTTATGACAAAGTCAAATAAAACTTTTTTCTTAACGTTTAAAGATCACTGGTGCAGTTTTAGTTGTTCAAAATAAAAAACAAGCTTCGTTCGTTGCTATGACGATAACTTGAAATAGAAACAGCTTGTAAGAACAAACATGCTACACCATGATCACATGATCACTATAAAGCGGACCCCATTGGTGCATACAAAATGAGTCTGCTTTATAGAGACTTTCCTAATAAGAATTTGACTGTAAACCCATCCATCCGTACATGGAGTATGTTTCAGCTATACGGAGATGTCCGTTTTATAGATTCCACTTAGAGATTCTACTATGACGTTATCTAGACTGTTATAAATTTTTTTCTCGTTCCAAATGTACATCCTTTTCAACTAAAAAGTCTGGCAAGGTTTGTAGTCGGGAAAAATGTTACGTATTTTGTTAAATAGACGAAGCTTTTTACACGCGTTGGTTGTTGTATCATCCCGATTAAATCCAGCGGCGGAGCTAGCGTTTGGTAAAAATATGGAGGAGTACAATGTCATGACATTAATGTTACTTGCATGTTTTTCATTTCTACTTTAAGTAGACTAACACTCTCTCCATCATCTCCATCTCTCTATCATCTCCATCAATTTTGTTTATGTTCTACAGTCGTGTGCAACATAGTTTTGGCTTAACACATCCCAACCCAACCCAATTATAATAACCACGCCCAAAAGTTCCTCGCTAGTTATTGTGACTTAACATGGCATTAAGCACTGGGTCCTATAAATTAAATACTTTCTGCTTTATCAAGACAGAATAATTCGTCATATCAACTTTTGAAAAACTCTCATGTTTTGTTCAAGTACGTTTGAAAAACAAGATTTTATAACAGAAGATAAGAAATCTAAAATTACCCACTTCAAACAATGAAAATGATGGCATTCATCCAATAAAAACTGGATAACGGCGAAAATAAACATGTTTCAAGAATCGACTTCCATCCAGGATATGGAACTTGAGTTAAATCCTCTCTGTTAACATCCGTTTAAGTTATCTTTATATGCTGTTATCTTAGCAGCCTGCGCTAGATTGATGTTTCAACCTGTTTCACACGTCATAAAGCAAAATGACAACCACACATAACGCATTTTTCAAATAAATTTGTTTTTTTATTTATTGAAACTTAGATTAAGAAAAAGTATGAGTATTACTCTCCTATGGCCGTTTACGAGGCCACGCTCCAGAGTAAACACAAATGATGAATCTATGAGATCTGCCGTACATATGACCTAGGCACTTTTAAAAAATTTCTGCACAAAGATTTTGAGAAAATCATCCTTCCTCTCCACTCATTTCAATGTTTTTTGAAGTGTCTTCAGTTGCTCGTGTCATTTCTGTTCATGTTATAAACTTGCTTAGCAACCAACGCTATTTACAGTTATTTGTTGGCTCTGCTGAATGAAAAGGAGAAAACTCGACTCTCGAAAGGTTTAATTTACACAATATGTCAAAATATCACGCTTGATCGAACCCGAAAACTTCTTTTTCTATCATTAATTTCTGTTCACATTGAGCATGATTTACATGGTAATTAATACAGACGCAACATGGCCGTGCAAATGCGGTATTGCTTCACAGTTCCACCATAGAGAGAAAGGTAGGTTTATCAATTTCTCAGATAGCAGGTTTTGGATATATTTGCAGTGAATGTTGGTGTTGGTAAATCAGTGTAGAAAATCCACATGCTATTGAATTTTAGTACGCAAAATGGTATATGTTTTGCAATGCGTTGGACTTTTGCGCTGCTACTGCGCACTTCATGACGTGTACACATACTGGTTTCTAATGGAAAAATTTAAAATAAGCGCAATCAAAGATAAATGCCTCACAGGAAATTATATCATTAA
This sequence comes from Turritopsis rubra, assembly GCA_039566895.2. Classification (NCBI taxonomy): domain Eukaryota; kingdom Metazoa; phylum Cnidaria; class Hydrozoa; order Anthoathecata; family Oceaniidae; genus Turritopsis; species Turritopsis rubra. The sequence continues at coordinate 4,624,202 of CM077622.1, forward strand.
CTGCTTAATCAAGTGATATTGCTCTACTGGAGCCATCATTACTATGACGTCAATGGCAAACCAGCGACTGATCTGAATTGTGATATTTACATTGGGAGCTTGTCTTTGAAAAAAAACAGTAATTAAATAGAGCTTTAGTAAGGCTCGGTTTAGATTACCCAGAATGCAAACGACGTCTATGTGACGTCCGAATAGAATTAAGTCGTTGTAAAAACGTCCATATAACGTCCATATAACGTTATAATTGTAGTTGTATTTCTTGAATATGCTAAGATTTGTATAGTAGCAAATTTCGAGGACCGTTACTATACTCACAAGGAACACCTCTACCAAGGTAATTTGAGCCAATGATACTTGAAGGGAAAATGGTTATTTTGGTTGTGAAAATTACATAATGTAGCGTAAAGCATCAGAGGCTCAAATTCATTAAAAATATTCGCAAAAATTGTTTCGCAAAAACGTGCAGTTCATGAAGTTAGAAATGCAAGCCAATATTATATTGACGTATGAAAAAATTGTCATTGGCAAATTAAACCAGCTGGAAACAAAGAAAGCAGGATATCTTTTGAATACTTGGCAAAGAGTACGTGTCGTCGATGATTTTAATTAATTAATTTTAAACGACAAAAAAGACAAAAATATCTTACTTCTTCACAAGATTATCTATTTTTACAATAGGCCTTTTCGTGGATAATAGCATAGCAGCCATTGCCTTGTTTTCAAGTTGAAAAATACTGATGTTTGTGTAGTTTTCAAAAAAAGAGGCGATACCTCAGTGAAATCGTTCCTTTTATCATGCTTAAATAGGTGATGGTTGTTAAGATTAGAGACGAGGTAACGGATAGTTAAGCAAATATACATTCTTTTAAGTAGAAATTCGGGAAAATTAAATTCTAATGTATTCCTCTCCTGACAGTGATGAATCTGTCTAAAGTTTGGGAACTCTATAGATGTAATTACGAGAGGAAGTAATTAAGGTAACATTATCAAACGTAGCATTATTTTGTTTTTCAATTTCCGTGCGCATTAGCGAAGGAAATTGGTTGGCTTACACACTCTGTTTCTATAGTACTTTATCGCCGTTTCCAGATATCGGATAAAGGTGTTCGGTTTCAGAAATCTGTGGTGATGAGTATTTATTTTTAACATCACGTGATACTCGTCCATTGACGTCATACAATAACTTATTTGGATTTCGTGTCATCATCGTGCAGCGATAATGTAGTGGGCGGTACCTTCTAGTTCGACCGTCAACCGAGGACCGTGTTCAAGTCGTAGTCATGTCATATCTCGATACTTCACTCCGATGCGCTTCAAAAGCAACATATGAACACACTTGAAACCACCGACTGAATGCAGATTGGCCTTTGTGGAAATAAGAGCAATCTTATACGTCTTTATCAGTTCAACACCCCGCTGACAACCATGCACAAAAAATCCATCATCACCTTAGGTTAATCTAACAAGATACGATCATCGCTATAGTTTGCGGTCAAAACTTTGTTATTTCTGTCTGGGTTAGCGAAAACATTGTCAAGTAATGCCTCGCTTAAAATAGCTATAAAATGAGAGACGTTCAACCAAATAGTTTTACGATCCTTGTTAGACACACAGTAAACAAGGACTTATATTAGTCGCTTCCCGCAATTTTGCGCTGCGTGTATCCGTAATGCAGGTAATCTTTCACTAAATACAAACCATCTTGTTGTTTTGTCCACAAAACGCTTTTATGAACGATAAAATCTTATCAAGAGTTCGAATGCGAACAGCAGGGATGAAGTCACGTGTTTATCACTGTCTACACCATTGACAGTTTCTATCTTGTTATCACATTCTTTCTGTTTTATATATAATCTTTGTTTCTGATAAACAAAGCATTGTGGGAAGGCTTTGTTCAGGTAAATCTCTTAATTGGCCGTCATAATATCACCGGTTACCATTTTAAAACCAGCGTTTATTCTTATGCGACGCCTGAAGTTATGTTTCTCACTAAAATGGAATTTTTGCTTTGTTTTTCTTTGTATCTTTGTTTTCCTAATGATATAAAAATGACAAAAAGATGACATCGCCCCATAACATAATGGACCTCCTCATTAAACTTAATCAATTCTTCTTGTTTTCAAAAGACAAATCCCCGCAATGCTAATTATCTGTAATCAACTTGTCTTCGGCTCGGATCTCCTACATGTCAAAGAGGCTTAATTGAATCATATTTTTCTAGAACTGTCTCATATCAAGAAAAAAAAACATTGTCGAAAGGTTGCAAAATATATCGTTCAACTCAGCTAACCCGATTTCCCCCCCTGATTTTCCCCGATTATTAACCCCAATTTTGATCGACCGACTCGAACTGGGTCCCTGACCTCCTTGAAATTCGCATCGTCAGTTTACTGCAACATGACAAGGAGCATATTTTTGACGTAACCATCTTGCTAGGCTAGACAAACTTTATATAATTTATCATGTTTACCGCAAATTTCCTTTCCAGTCCCATTTATGGTTAGCACTAGAAGTGTGGTAAATCAACAACGAAACGCGTTTTATCATGATTCATTCGGATACAAAGAAGATAAACACGTCAAATGTCAATATTCATTTAACTGGATTACAGTTAGCGGCTTTTTTCTGTTCATTATCACCTCAAATTTCTTTTTTGTCATTTGTGGGAAACATTAAGTGGAGTTAACGAGAAAACAGCACATGATTGGCGCCCAATATTTTAGTCAGATATTGATGACATTTTTTTTAATACAACTTTTGTTTAATATATATGCAGTATTTAAAGATTGTCAACTCCCGCTTTCTCGAGCACACGCGTTATCTCGACCACCCGTTATCTCGAATAAAACTCTTGGACCCTAGAGTTTTTCGTTGCCTGAGAAAACCTCACTCTATCTCGGACGTTTTACTCGGTCCCTTGAGAGTTTGTGATAGCGTGAGTTGACTGTAGTTCCTATTGCTGACGCGCGTCAGACACGAAGCATCTTTTTGGTAACAACGAAATCAAAAAGTTTGAGAATCGGGATCATGGTAAACCTTAAAATATATTGATTTGATATAATATGAATTGATAAAAGGTTTCAGTTGTTTAATACGGTTCGTTTTGGTAATTTCACGCACGCAGTGATACCCTATATATCTGCCTCTGTTCAAAGTGTAAACTTGGTGTAAACTTAGCAAATTTCGTTTGGATAAACGAAGCACATTTACAATAATGCTTCATTATTTCAGCACTTTGAGTCATTCCAAAGAAATTTTTTGCTCCATAGATTGTTGCAACCACAAGACAACCCATTAATGCAAAAATCATTTGGTTATTAAAAGAAACATCTAACTCCACACATCGCATGTAATTTCCTTTAAAAATTAACATTTTTGAACAGAAATAAAGTCATTATGAAAACATCAAGCCATTTTCAGCGGCGGATCCAGGGTACCTCGGAAATTGTGGAGGAGCGCATTAATATTATTTCCGTATCACCAATAGGAATATGTGCGCGTTTTTTTATGCTTGAATACCTAACATTTTCTCCACAAATTTTGACATAGATTTGGAACTGCCCAGTGGTCAAGATCTTGGAAAAGTCTCTGTGGTGGAGTGTTTTTATATTGAAACAACAGGCTATATTGCTTGTCATTCCTATAAAAAAACACTCCTCCACAGATACTTTTGCTAAATGTGTGAAAGAAGAGAAATTGTGATACCACACATGTAAGCGACCTTCTCAACAGATTCCTTCAAATCAGGAGGTATTGGACCATAAATAAAGCCTGTTCTTACCCGATCTCACTTTTTTATCGCCAAAAAAATCTAAATGTTTTGCAGCAAGAGTAGTTTCCAATTTGATGATCACTGAAGTTAACTATCGTACACTGTGTGCTCTTACATATCGACGTAACTTCGATCTTAACGAGATCATTCACCTACATAGAGGAACCAGCATACACACGAGACGTTTGAAAAAAGGCATTAGAGAGTTTGCACAATAGGGGCAAAAACTTAGGAAAACTTGGTACCTTTTTTTCAAGGTGTCGTTTGAACGTTACATGGACGTCTTTCGGACGTTGTTCGGGCGTTAAAATGACGCCATTCGGGCGGCATTAAAATGACGTCTTGCGCCTGTTGAGTTATGCTTGGATATATTACAGGGAAAGATATGCGAGTAATTTGGTCTAGAATCTACTTGTGAATTTTCCACTTGCATTACCTCTATACTTTCAAGATTTGAACCAGAAGCTGGTATCTGGTTTGTGAACAACAGATGGAGTGCTTCTGTTTTTGTTCCTTTTGTTGCAGATTCTTAAAATCTATTGAAATATCCGCAATTTGTCACAAGTTCTTTAACAGACGGTTCTTCTTGTTTGAGATTATTCCAACTTTAAAGTCAATATTGTAAGACATGGAATTGTGTATTTTGTCTGTGAATATTTATGTTGAGAGCAAATAGAATCAAAATTTCAACAATGTAAATAAGCAGTTTTTTACATCATTCGATTTCCTCTAAATACCGAAACAAAAACGATTCGGGAACGAGCAATGTCAATATTTATGAAAGCTGAGGTTTCGCAATATCTCATTGGAAATCTAATGACGTTTGCTTTGACAATATCAAACCACGACTTGTTGCGTTTTCCGACACTTAATAACATGACGTGCTTTTTACGTCGTATTGACTACTTGACTTATTCCAGCTGTTTCAAGCTTTTTGAATATATCGTCAACACATTAGAATGTTGAACATATATTTACTTTGCATATAGTTATGACTCGACCGGATTATCGTCAACATATTTTGTGGTTGATAAAGTTTGTAAGCCTATTTTTAGATGCTGTTTTGCTTTTTATTGAGGCCTAAACCTGATTATGGCGTAAAGATATACCCACTTCACGTCGGCAGCTGTGTTATGGCAAATAAAACCGTCTTCTCTGTCGTGAGGTCAATATCCTGATCCACTTGGAACTTCCCGGAAAGAGTGTGTGAAGGATGTTAAGATCATGAAGAAAAAACGAGAAAATTACTCGCTCATTTGAGCAAGCTACTTTTAAAACGTTTGTTTAATGACGAATAGTCACCATACCTATCCATAGCAACGATTTTTAGCAATCTTAACTTTTACTTGTAAAGAAGGTGCAGTGAAATCACTATGAAGCGGACATCCTAAAGCGGAACTCTCCGTATAACGGACACATACTCCATGTACGGATGGATGGATTTACAGTCAAACTCTCATAGGTAAAATCTCTGGACATTTTCATAAAACGTACACCTTTTTAAACACCAATGCCCAGTGGGCAGAATCTTCAAAAAGTCTATGCGTAGGAGTGTTTTCTATAGGAATGGCAAGCAATACCGCCTGCTGTTTCGATAAAAAAACACTCCTCCACAGAGACTTTTGAAGATTTACAGTCAAATTCTCATAGGTAAAAGTCTCCATAGAGCGGACGTCTCTTCAAAGCGGACACTTTTTTTATGCACCAATGGTGTCCGCTTTATAAAGATTCCACTGCATTTCATTTTCTGATGACAACTTCAGGAAAGAAGCCAAGGTATTAAAAAAACTGTAATTTGACATTTTGGTCCAATTCCTAGGCAATTTGCTTTTATCGTTTTTAAAGTAAACAAACGAATATAAGTATCTAAAAAAAAAACGATGACTCGACAACTAGCTGCCCAAATAAGAAAACAATGTAACCGTTTGCGATCCCTGCCATTGGCTGCTGAGTCAGCAGAGTACTGACTTGTATACGAATTTATTGCCTTTAAGCTGTTTACCTTTCGTTACAGTTTTTTTTTTTTTCGTCCATGTTTTCTCAATGTTTGAGCGTCCTGCTGTTTATTCAGCGTAAAATTTAGGTTTACAATTACAGCATTTACTCTTCTTAAAAAAAAGAAACGCCCGCAGGTTGAGACTTTAATCCAAACAGTTATCGCGTTGTGACGTCATTTGTACAATTGGTAAAATTGATGTGGCTTCAGTAGTAGACGTAGGGATAACACCAATGTCTTGTCCTGATAATAAAGAAGTTTTGATCTGTGAATTACTCATAACTTAAATACGTTAAAAATACCTTCAAAAAGTCACTAGGGAAGAGTGTTTTTTTTATTGAAACAACAGGCGATATTGCTTGCCATTCCTATAGTAAACACTCCTCCTCATAGATTTAATGATGAAGATTTCGCCCACTGAGATATAACTTTTATTGTTGAATCTGTTCACCTAATTTATTTGTCAAGAAAAAAATAACGTTGTCTGAAATTTTCTCCTTTTCTCATTATGGGTTAATAAAGTGGCGGCAAAGGAAAAAATAGCGCCAATAATTTGTAACGAAACGACGCAATTACAATTATTGATAGTGAAATATATGGCGGCTCCCCTTTCAAAAAAACAATTGTAATACAAATCAGAGGGGATGATAATAGAACCATTAGTAAGAGAATGTTTATGAATATCACAAATTACCTTTCTTGTTTAATTCAATATTGATCTTCTATCAGCAAATCCTTCCTTAATTACAGCTTAAGTTGCCAATGTTTACTTTGTCTATGGAAAAAATATTGAATCGTTTCCTGGTTTCAACTTTCTACAAAGAATCAAGAATCTGTTTTGTAAGTTAGTGTAGTTGACCAAGAGCGACGGTATCTTGTCTTAAATTATGCTGGCATACAATAAGGCCTTTTTCGAACTATACCCTTTAAAATGTTATAGCAACAACGTGATTTGATATCGTGTAGGCCTTGTTTACACTGAAAACGATTTTACGGTACATTGTCTCAACCTTCGGAGCAGTGACGCAACAGTTCTAAAAGTAGCTTTATTACTGTATAAGTAGGGGCGTACATTTGGGGTTCAATGTGTGGGCTCAACCCCCCCCCCCCCACCCACCCACCCCCACCCCTTTTTTGAGTGCCTTTTTTTAGAAATGTTAAAAACTAAAACCCACCTCAATTAGAAGGCAATTTAGGTGGTATATATTTTTCATAATGAAGAATGACGGGGAACGGGGAAAATTTTATTTGCTCTTTATAAAATGCCCTCCATGCTTCTGTTTCGACCCCCTTTAGATTTTTCACCTTACGTTCTAAAGCAACTGGCTGCTCTAATAGGGTCCAAGAATTTTAAGCCCAAGAGTTGCCAGAAGTATTTCAAAATCAGGAAAGTAAAAGACAAAAAGGAAATTAAATAACAATAACAATAACACAAACAAAGAAAATGTGTAATCAACATTGTTTACGGGGAAAAATCCCCTCAAACACTCCTCTACTGATGTACTTTTCGAAATTTGGTGTTTCAGATAAGAAACCAAATTTTTTCTTGAAATTATTTATTCTTGGCTAAACTTTTCGTTCTTCTAGAACATCGTCAGGCCATGATAAACCTGTACAAAATTTAAACGTGACATTTTCGACATATATATTCGTAGATCTCCTCTTGAATATGCTCAATATGCTTGAATACGTTCGTCTTGTTTTATAGGTATCTCGTGAAGATGGAACTTAGTTATGTAGCAGTAAACAGAAGATGCACAACAATCATGTCTTTATTTTGATACTCGTCAGTTGCGTACCTGATTGCTTTACCTGTAAGTAAACAACTTGCACAGTCCATGATGTGAAACCAACCAGTGGCCACGCGATGTTTTCTTTAACGTCTGAACAGCGTTCGGACGTTGTGAAGACGTCTGTATAAAGTTGAAACGTCGTAGTGTGGCTACCGCATCCCCTTCCATTGAAAGGCAAACAGTGTTGAGGCTGCTTTTACCATGACCTCAACTCTTTTGAAGTCGTTTCCATAAGTTACGTCCACAGCTTTCTGGTCCTGTGAAGCAACGCATTAACTGCTAAACCTACATCTTGGACAAAACATAAATGGAATTCGGTGGCAATATTTTACAAATTTAACGAGCACCATCCACTCTCCCTCAAAACAAGTTGGTAAAGATTGTTTTGATCACATGAACTGATTGAGAATCAACTTTGTTGTCGGGGAGGTGGAGAGTGGGGGTGAGGAATGCATTTTTCTGAAAAAAATCCATTTTGTTTTGTCCAACATTGTAGCTACCACTGGAAACCTCATAGGGCTCATTCACGTTGTATATCTTTTACTTTTTAGATAATGATGGGATAACAAGAAAACTGTTTATTAACAGAGATAGGAACTCCTCAAATCTTCATAAAGAAGAACGACAAGAAGCTGTTAGAAATCTTGATAGTGCTACTGTCCGAGATGAATCCAAACAGCAGCTAGGGGTTAGTTTATTGGAGAAGAAAGCCGTTATTACTCCTGTACACGCAAGAAAGAAAATTCAAAGACTCTACAGGTACATAGGGTTACTTGTTATTGGTTGGTTTCGTTCAGGGAGGCTTTACTATTGGTTGATTTCGTTCAGGGAGGCTTTTTCATTGGTTGGTTTTGTTCAGGGAGGCTTTTTCAAGCCGGACCTCCACCAGACGATTTCGCGACGATTTCGAGAATTGTTCTCCACTAGACGATTTTTCTTGTGCGCTTTAGAAATCAAAACACGAAGAGCTTTCGAAAGCTGGAATTTCGTGAATTTCCTATTGGTTTAAAATTTGACGATCGTACTTCGCACGACGAAATGTTGAAACAATTTCTACTTGTCGTCAAGCAAATATTTTCGCCGCAACGATCAGTTATTTTCTTCTGGGCAATCAGTTATTTTCTTCTGGGCATATGTCGTCGAGAAAAGTTATAAAAAACCGTCGTAAAAACCGTCTAGTGGAGATCCGGCTTCAGTGGTTAGTTTCTATTCACTGCTCCTTGACAGAACATTTGTGCAGCGATGGTGTAGTAGATCTGTGTTCCAGTCTTAGTCATGTCGCATTTCGATACCTCATTCCGATGCGCTTTAAAAGCCGCGTATTAGCCCATTTGGAGGCATCGACTGACTGCACACTGGCCTTCGAGCCAGTTAGAGCAATGCTATACGTATCTCTGGCGGTTAGTCAACTTCCTAGTTGTAAGTCGGCGGGCAGAATAGCCAATTACTCACTTACTTACTCGCTTGCTTGCTTACTTACTTACATTTGAAAAGGCGGAAGGTAAAGCCAATACAAAAGTTGTCGGGGCTTAAAAAAAGGGAAAAATTAAGTAGAAGATTTCGGGGTATGCCAATCTTCATTCTTAGTTAGTTGCAATGGTTTCCGGGAATATAATTGGCAGTTACGTAAACTTTGCTAAACGTTACTATCTTTATCTTTGCGTCGTAGCACCAAAAATACCAATCCCTATCTAGTTATACGTTCAAATTATACCACTCAAACAATCGTTCAGTGTTATAAGATTTGATAAGTATCTTACTGCTAAAATTCTTCTTTCAGGTACCCAAAACATCACGAAGAGCATAGACCAGAAACGCCCCAAAAAGATGTTTCGCCTGACGAAGCTCCCGCGGGCTCTGGAGATGGACCCGATGAGTTACCTTTCCCTCCGCCACCGCCACCACCGCCTCCACCTTCTATCATTATTCCACCAGCCCCACCGGCTACACCTATAGGTACGAGATTTACACCTAATGCCGACAATACAATTTCTGTGAGCAAATAATTCAACGAATTCATATGTAATACCTTGTAGGGCTCCGTTAGGTAAAGTCTTTGTGTAAGGTCCTCTAAAAATATATACAGTATACAATTCCAAAATCTTTTCTGGCATTTTTGTGAATGTTTTTAGTTCTTCATCTCTTCATGTTTCAGTGGTTCTTTTACATCAAATTTTTAAACTTATTCTGTATATTGGTTTTAGTGATAAATACGGGCCCTGGACCGGGTACTGGCACAGTAACCGCTGGTGGCGACGGTCAAAGCAGCACAGGTTCGGCCGGGATCAATGGCGATGGTAGTGACGCTGGTTATATGGGCTCATCGCCTACACTTAATGAAAAAAAACCAAATATCCATTTTCCAGGTGGTGAAAGTGGACCTGCGGGTGGGGGATTCATTGGGGAAGGGAAAGGACCAATTGGTACGGGACCTGATTGGGATGGTGGAGGAGGGGCGACCCCAGGAGCTTTGCATGGACCTGGCAATAACGGCGAGGCGCATGGAAGTTCAACTGGGTCAGGCGAAGAAGAATCAATCGTAACCAACAACAACAATCCCGCAGGAGGTTCATCCAATGGAAATGCAGGATCTCCCGCAGCAGGTTCATCCAATGGTAATGCGGGATCAATCTCGTCAGTGGCAAGTGAAAAACTGAAAAAGCTTGAAAACGTTGTACAAGCACTGGCAAATAAGATTGATAAAGATAACGAAGTTGCAGATGCTCCGACTCCTACATCTTCTGGTGGTGCGCCACCAGAAGGAGCACTAGATGATATGCTAGCTCAAGTAACCAATAAAATTGAGACATTAACAAATTTGCATAAAATAAACAATCCTGATTGGATAGGCACAATCAATGGTGTGGGTTTACAAAAAGAGCAAGATAAACCCAATGGCTTTGAAACTGACTTTGGTTCAGGACCAGGTGGAAAACCAACTCAGGTCGCGAGTGGATTGCTCGGCGGCCAGCTATATAAACTGGAAGAAGTCATCAGTGGGCTCGGTAAAAAGGTTGATATGATCAGCCAAACCGTTGACTCAAAACCAACAGATCTCGAAAGAGCCAGTCTACTTGCTGGCATGACAGGCACGTTTGGTAATTTACAAAATACAATGGATACCTTATCAGACAAAATTGTGGAAGGTTTAAAAAAGCCGTTGCCGCGGCCCGAAAAATCCAATCGTGACGCTGAGGCCACGGCATTGTTGGCAAGCAAAATTGGACACTTGGAAGGATCGATGCTCACGCTGGCTGACAAAATCAAGCTTTTACAAACAGCTAATACTGATTCTCTTGAAAAGGCCATGCAATCTGGTATTAATTCGGAGAGAATAAAAAGTAACGCTCGCTTGGAAGAAGCCATGAAAAATCTAGCTGACAGGATGACAGGCCTTGGTGAAAAAATGAATAAACCTAAGCTGACACCAATTCCAGTGCAACCGCAAGTTGTGACCGCACAGATCGCACCACCACCGGCACTACCAGCACCAGCACCAGCACCTCCTGCTCCACCTCCAGCACCTCCACCAGCTCCTCCAAACCCATCTGTTTTGGCTGCACAAAACGATTTAACAAATCAAATGGCTGAGATACAAAAAGGATTGGGAACCTTAACTGACACACTCGCGAAAATCAAAGATAAACCACCACCGCCGCCTCCGAAGCCACCTGGATTAGACATTGCTAAGGAAGCATTGAAAAGTGCGGCAGAGTCATTTAAAGAAATAGCAAAAGCAAATGAAAAATCATCCGCTGATTTCGCCAAAAAGATAGATAAAAGCGTAGACAATGCTGGTGATCTTCTCAAGTCAGACAGTTTTATAAAGCTGTTTAAGAAACTTCCAACTGGATCTGCTGCGGCAATAACTTCAGCTGCATCTGGTTTCGGAGGAGCCCTCGGTGGGTTAGGAGGAACAATCGGTGGGTTAGGAGGAGCCATCGGTGGTCTAGGAGGAGGTTTCACTGGATTTAATGCTGTAGCTCCACCAATCGCACCACTTGCAGCTAACATAGCAAGTATGCCTGTAACTCCTTTCCCACCTATTCCTTCCTCATCAATAAATATGCCAGATTTAGCTGCAGGTATTGGAGCACTGAATGTTCTGAAACCACCCGCAGTTCCACTATCGGGTGGCAATCCACTTAATTTTGGAAGCAATGGAATTGGGACACCACAGCTTGGTGTTGTAACAGGAAATCTTGGCGGAAGTTTAGGGTTAGGTGGCATCGGGGGGATTGATGGTGGCAACGCATTAACTATGAATAAAACAGTGAGGAAGGAAATGATATGCAAGGGGAAACACTTACATTGTTTCTGGAAAGGTTCAAAACGGCAGTTAATTATGCAAACTGTGAAAGAAAATAAACGCGTGCGAATGTACAAACCTCTAAGAACAATGAAACGAAAACGCGTGCACAAGCGTGCAAGGAAACGTAGAAGTTCAGAGAAAGATGTTCTCAGTTTGCAAGCTACAAAGACTGTCAAAGGTTCTTCAAGAAATTATGTGATTCGTCCAATAAGTAGCGCAAGACTGTTAGGTAGCGCAAATAACAGGTTACCTTATACAAAGCAACAAACAGAGACGCCTACAGTAAGAGGTGATCCAATCAGCTCCATTTTCAATGCCCTGTCGAATTACGGGCTTGGTTCAAGTCATTTAAGAAGTGACACTTCCAAATTGGGGAGTGAAAATAAGACCGACTATACGAAAGAACCTGGCGCAAATATGGCTGCAGCAATAACAAATCTAATGACGCAAAGACTGAATGACAATCAAAAATACGGACCAGCTGCGCTTACAGGTAACGCATACTATTGTTATGGTAAACCTGTATTAACAATCCTGAATAGTTACAATTACAGAATAGGATGCATGGATGGATATATTACAGAATGATTTCAAATCATTTTGTACAATTTATTGAATCCTTATGAAGGAAATAAAACTTTAAAATTGGCTACAGATGCTGCAAAGTTTTTCCGTTTCCTCAAATGGATATTGTTAGGGTTTTAAAATGCCTAAAAGTAATTCGGTATCTGCTTTCGTTTTGATTTTTTAATGCAAAGTCCAGTGTTATGTAACATTTCCTTTCCAATTGACTATATCCATTATTATTTGTGGAATCTTATTATTGCCTAGCTGCTGTTGGGTCCGCTAGCCAACAAAATCCATTAATCGATCCGGCAAAAATAGCATCTGGAATCGCTTCAGGTATATCGTCTGGTACTCAAGCCATGATGGCAAATCTTGGTGAACAATTAAATTTAAAAATTGGCGATGCCACAGCACAAGGAGTGAGTGCAGGTACGACATGATGCGGATGAATTACTTTTGAAATTACGTGTGAAATAAAATGCAGTTCGATTTGATTGAATCTTATATAAGGGACAATCTTCTCATTTGCAACTTTCCCGATTATGAGAGAAGGTGCTCTCGAAACGCAGCCCAACATAAATCATGAGGTCCATGACATGATAAATCTATTCACTTGTTATGAACAATTCTGGTCCGACAAACAAAATCGTCCAAAGAAATTACTATTGTTTAGTTGTTGGCAACAATTGAAATTTTCACAATTGAAAAAAACAGGAAATTGACCCTATAATTAATTTTATGCCAAGACGTTGCAACTACTACGTCATTACAGAAGGCACGCAATGTCGTTGAACGTTACATATATGTCTTTACAAACATCGGAGCGACGTTCGGCATATCTGTCGCGTGGCGGCTGGGATGATTTGAATTCTCAATTATTTTAACGGAACCGATCTTATACCTGCACCATTAGTAAAGTCGTCATTCAAAATGGTAGTTCAGGCTATAATGTTCGACTGCATTATCAGCTTCAAAGACTAATTTCATTAACATCTATTTACTAGGAAGTGCAATGAAAAATCCCAAAGAAGGAAGCTTCGGTACAGGAACCGGTGGATATACATCAAGTCTTGGTCGATTTAATGAACACCTGGGATATGGAAATGGCTTGTTTGGTCCAATGTCTAAAGGAGGGAATAGTAAAAGTTCCGGTATGGTAACACCAGACATTGCAGCAGGCAAGATTGCAGGTATCCGATAGTTGCATTTAATGCTTGCTTTTGAAATAGATGCAAACGTACTGTCTGTTAACTATAAACACCCGTTGATATGTCAATGTAAATGTGGTTATGAAGTTTCCATGTAGTTTGAAGGAGATATTTAGGTAAAAGCCTTCAGGCATTGGTTGGTTTGGATATACTAATTATATATTGTTTTTAAATCGATGTTTCAGCTATGTCAACAGTTGCTGCTCAGGCAAGTGAAGCAACATCGGACACAGCTAAGATGATTAAAGACAATTTGTGGGGAAGAGGAACAGTTAATCCTGAAAGTGGTGGCGGAAACGAACATATGAAAGAGTGGACGAAGTTTTTTGGAGAACTTCCGCACCATACAGAGAAAGGGGTAACTATGGGGGACGAGCTGCATGGAGAAGATCACAATCGGCATTATTTTGATCACGGGCAACATGGAACAGGTAAATGCGGTTCCCAGTAGGCAAAATCTTCAAAAGTCTCTGTGGAAGAGTGTTTTGTTATTGAAACAGCAGGCGATATTGCTTGCCATTCCTATAGAAAACACTCCTCCTCACAGTTATTTTGAAGATTTTGCCCACTGGGTTGTGTTTCTAGTCACTTTCTTTCACCACAACCTTAATCCTAATTATATAAGTGGCAATCTCAGTGCTTAGGTTTAACTTGTTTGTTTGTTTGTTTGTTTGTTTGTTTGTTTGTTTGTTTGTTTATTTATGGACCAATTCGTTATCCGGGGGTATTCTCAAGATTAATGTCAAGATTTAAGGATTTGTTTGCCTAAACAGGTAGAAACAATTTTATGATCTCCATAAACGTACAGGTTTTAGGGTTTACGTGAAGGGCCAAATGTATGTATTTGAATACACTTCACCATTTTGCTTTAGAGAAGGTAACTGGACAGATAACTCGACAGTGATTTCGTTCGTACCACTCTTCTTTCAGTTTTTCTTTGATAACTTGCAATAGATATCGAGCAGCTGATCCCAATATTCGCCACTGATTTTTCTAGTGTTGACTCGGCTTGTACATAACTTGAACGAAGACTAGTGCGCAGTATGCAAAAACTAGCCTTTAACAGGAAACCATGAATTTAATTGATACTAATGTGCAACCTTGTTCCCAGGATTTCTTTCCGCTTTTTGATGCGTCCGTATTTAAAAAAGGGAAGAGAACCTGAGTTCGAGGTTCACTAATGTGGGTATGAAATATCGGCTTATCCACTATGTGTTGGTGTCGGGGAAAGGCAAACGGAAGGGGTTGTTGGCGAAATAATTCTTATGCAGTTAAACGTGAAGTACACAAGAGAAACGAATACACCTTTCCCGAATATCTGTTTAAACACCGCGTTTTGAGCTAGTCAGTACATCCAACCTCGTTTTTATGAAATTTATTGTTTCAATAATGTTTTAACTGTGTTACTTTGTAATTATCTCTATTACTAAAACTCCCAGTAGAATGATAAGAGGCCATTTTGATATCTGAAATGAGGTTTGATGTACTAACTACGCCAAAACACGACGTGTAAACAGAAATTCGGGAAAGGTTTATTGGTTGACCATTTTCAGGTGAAGACACGCATCACCACGTGTACGGCCATCACACTGAGTACGGCCATCATGACGAATGGGGATTTGGTGACACAGGGCAGTACGGACATCACCATAAGTGGGAGGAAGGACCGAACGGTGTTTTTGAACACTTCGGAGACTGGGGAAAGGAAAAGGATGAAAACGGACACCATGAAGACCATCATAACGATCATCACGAGGGAGGAGATCATTACGAAGGAGGAGAACATCACGAGGGTGGAGAACATCATGCAGATGCAGGGAATCACGGTAATTATTCCATCAATATTTGAAAATCTATTTTGAAATCCCAAATTCTCACAATAAACTTTGATCCTATATTTATAAATTGTAATGTTTGCCGTAATGTTGAATTATAACCTTTAGGTCACGATGGAGGCCATAATCACGACCATGATCACACTCACCATGACCATGGCCACTATCATTACATCGAAGTTGAGCATGGTCATCACGACGGGGGTGAACTTGGAGGGCACCATGGAGATGGTGGATGGTTTGGACATCACCATGGTGATTATGATCACGACTTTGGCGGGGGTGGTTATGCTGGGGAAAATTATGGTGCAATGCGTCGAGGTGGTGATAGTATCGGTCATGAAGTTCACGAAATCATGCATGATACAGGAGATATACACAATAGCATAGGCGGGACTTACAATGGCGGTTTCGCTAATGGAGATTATGGCGGTGGCGGTGGCGGTGGTTATGGAGACGGAGGTGGCTACGACCATGGTGGACACGAAGATGATGTAGGTGACCATGGATATCATCACAATCAAGAATATGGGCGTTTACACTTGCCTGTTCAATCCCTTCTCGATCACCATGGTTACGGGCATAACCTCCGACCTATGCATGGGCTACACGAGATACATGGTGGCCGACAGCATCGGTTTCACGGAGAAGTCGAGCCCCACGCCGTTAGTAAGTAAATTAAATTCGCTTTTTGCGCTCCAAAAACTTCTGAATGCTAAGTTGGAAAGAACTAGACATCCCTCCAAACTTATTTCGAATAGGGTTTTTTTTGTTTTCGCAATTCGATTTGTCGTAGGTCGGCAACCTCGTTTCCAGGGCTTCTTGCCTTTTCCATGTACATCGAAAAAGCAAAAAGCCCTGGGGACGAGGTTGGTAGGTCGGTTCATATAATTGAATAATGCGTAAACTCCGTTTTACATTATTCTTCAGCAGAAATGTATTCATTTAAAATGTTATTGCTAAAATTGGTCTGTAGATTATAAAACTACAGTTGCATAAAATATAAGAGAGGCTAATTTTGTATCATTTCCAGGCTAGTACACCTCTCCCAGCAAAAGCTCTTATAAATGTTTTTGAAAGAACCAGGCACAGCCGCACCCTAACCCTTGCTGACCCAAACAAATTTTACAACATTGACACCACGAACTTTAGGGGAAAATGAGACATTAACGGTATTTGAATGTAGATGATTTTCTGCGAAGATTCTTTTTTTTACTTTTTTACCCTTTAGCTCACGAAGGAGATTTCTTGTCACA
Source organism: Turritopsis rubra (assembly GCA_039566895.2). NCBI lineage: Eukaryota > Metazoa > Cnidaria > Hydrozoa > Anthoathecata > Oceaniidae > Turritopsis > Turritopsis rubra. The sequence goes on from CM077622.1 coordinate 4,640,941, forward strand.
TGGTTTGAGTCATCATGGCCGTCATCATCTCAAACGATTACATCATCAGTACCATCCAGAAGGGACTGGACACCACTATGAGTACCATCAAGATCATGACGATGATGTTGACCACGGTAGGCTTCCATACCAAAAAGTCAACCACCAAATTCGTTCCAATGATTATGAAAGAAAAGCTTGTTTTCGTTCAAACTATATTTTCTCCTATCAAGATTTCTTAGAGTTACTGATATTTTTTTCATATACTCGCTCTACTTTCTCACTGTGAATTTCAATAAAAATTATGAAGGTATGTTAGGAGATTTTAGAAACATAATCAACTCATTGACGCTTCGTAAGCAGATGATGTTGTGATGAAGTTTTGAATGGACGAATTTACTAAACAAACATTCATACCAATTAATAGTTGATTACGTCATTTATTGTGATTCCTAGCAAAGTCATGGTTAAATAGTTTTTGTCAAAATATACGAACCAATTTGATGAACAGGGCTTTTTTAGTGGAAATTTGCATTAAAATAGGAAAAGAAACACCGTTGCGTTTTATTTTATTTTTTTCCACCTTATTCGACAACTTTGTACCCAAGGTGCGAAGAGATTATTATTATATCAACGAATCAACGTTCCGTATTTTCTTAAATAATCGCCCACGTTCTTTTCAACGCCCTCTCCAATAAACGCTCCCTTTAAAATTTTGAAAATTAAACAAACGCCCTCCTCTTTTAAGTGTCCCTCTCCGATAAACGCCGTCTAAAATAAAAATAAATAAATAAACGCTCAGGGCGTTTATTAGAGAAAATAGGGTAGCAGAAATATCCAGATTAAGCGGACAACTTCAACAAAAATCAATTTTGATCAGACTTTTAATCAACGGGTTCTTTGTTACTTACTTATTAAGGGAATCATCATCGTTTCCATCACGACGATCACATGGAAGATGAACATGACACTGATCATTCCCACCACATCGGCTGGGTTCATCACGGCGATGACGATAATGAAGATCACAGCTACGGAGGAGAACATTATGGAGGGTATGGCATTTATTGATTGAAATTCCCTTCACCGCATTCTAGTATGAAGGGATGTAAAAATAAATTGCCTTATAGGCACTTTTTGCACGTGCCCAAATTCAACGTTAGTTTTTATCGGCGTTAATTTTAATAATTTCACACTCAAACTCTCATGGAAAAACATTTAACGCCGGTCTTTTTAACGCCAAGTCATGAAAAGAATTAAGGGCTAGTGTCAACTTGGTCTGTATAATATCAAATTCCTCATTTAGTTTAGCTGATTCATGTGAAATACATGAAACTCAGAGTTGTAAATATAAAAGCAAAGGCGGATCTAGAGGGTGTGTCGAAATTTGTGGAGAATGTTAGCTATTAAACTATAAAAGAAAAACGTCCAAGTAATCGCATTGGTGATACAGATTGAAAACAGAACTTAGGTTTATGAGCTCCTCCACAATTTTTGACATAGATCCACCGCTGAAAAAAAATAAAGTTTTATCATGATCCTTCTTTCGATGTATTAGAACGGGATCTCCCATGAAGCTTTCTTGTTGACTAACATTAAACATACAAATTTTAAACAGAGCATTATATAAATTAGAATCAATTTGTTAACAGACCTTTTTATGAATAAAGTTAGAGAATGCGAAGCCTCGTTTTCAAAGTAATTAATTATGACGTAATTAAGCACGGCAAAAGAACGGCGTCAAAAAAGTTATTTTTTCTTGTGTATCTAATCTTTTTGTAAATGACGCAGAACTTCTTTAGTTATGAAAATGAGGCTTTGGCGGCTCCAAACGTAAAAAGGGCTGATGGCTTCAGGTATTTTTTTATGCAAGCTTAACCGTGGAGTTTTCAAAAATAACATCAATAAAGAAAGGCGTTAAATTTGGGCTGGCGTAATGAGGAACAATAAGGGAATGGCAACGCCCAAAAATCACAAAGATAAACGACAAACATTTCCTTTTAAAAACGTAAGACGGTATTTCCACAAGTAACACCAAAGCTTTAAGGCCATTTCGAAATTACATGACTTACAACTCTAAAATAGCGTCTAGAACACTTCCTGTACTTGCATAAAACATTCATCGTCTAGACATCATGACGACGGGTCGGAATCATATGACGGCGATCACCATAGTGACGACGTTCATGACGACTACGACAATGAAATGGAACATCACGAAGGAGAAGGAATCACAGGTTCGACTGGAGACATAGAGCAAACATCACTTATGACTAATCAAGCCTGCAAAAGAAGTGACGTCAGTGGAAAATGCAATAATGGCGTCCCTCCTGTTGACGTATCTTTGAAACCTAAGCAAACCATAGGTAAGGAGTAAAATGTTTAACCACCTCACCAACACACACACACACACACACTACTCTTCCCCTTAAACCACCAAAAGAGATCGAAGTTCAACAGTTAATGACAGTGTAATCGCAATGATTAGTAAGCCAACGTCGTATTAATTAACTGCGTTACCCAGAAGGCAGTAGTATCGCAATTTGCGTAATTTTCAGAATGATTTATTAGGAAAAAAGTGCGGAATTAAAAAAAAGACTTGGCTGGGGAAAAATAAAAAATTAACTTTGTGAGCAAAAGTCTTTAGACAGTACTGTTATTTTATACTGGGTGGGTGTTTGGGAGTTGGGCGGGTGGGGATTAATGGAGATCAGAAAGTGACGTAATGGGTCTGTTTTTAGAGAGGGCGCTTAAACAAGGGAAGCACGGTATTTTAAAATTAATGCGTAATTGGGATGTATATTCCGTTGTCGTTGGTCTTTCTCATGTTGTTCATCTGATGCATTTCAGCAGCAGCATCCCACGCATCTCCCACATATCATCACCAATATATCTCCTACATAACATCATCACCAAAGTTTCTCCTGCATCCCATCATGGCCAAAATTATCTCCCACATACGATCACCAAAATATCTCCCACATACCATCATGACCGCAATATTCTAACTACCCTCACAAACAGTCAAGCGAAAAGCTTTAAAACATGACATATTTAAATGTTTAGCGCTTCGTTTTTCATCTAGGTTCCAATGATGAAAACGAGATCGAAAACATAGTCAACGGCAAGCCATTTCACAAAGAATACAATGATGACCACGACAGTGGAGATCACCATGAACACACGCACGAAGACATTGATATTGGAAAAGACCGTTACGACGGTCGGGACGGTGGTACATCACACGACGACATCGAAAACAATGACGACGATAACAGAGAAGGCGATGCGACACCTGTCAACTCGAAAGATGGATCGAATTTAGTCACCGATGCGAAATTCATCGATAGTCTTTTACCACATTCGTACAAGCAACAGGAACAAGAACGCATTCAAAACAAACTTCAGCAAGAGACGAATGATTTAGTTAACCTCTATAACACAGCACCAGATAATCAGAACAGCAACAAAGGTCCGGAAGAGAACTTCATGGAAAAAGTGTCCAAGTTGACAGGCACGTCATGGGGTTTGAATAAAAGAGATTCTCGTAAAAGAAGTCTTGTAACAGAACGGCAGAACAAAATGAGAGCATACAGGAGGAGAGTGCTCAAACTAAGCGTAAACAAAAGAATAGCAACAAAAAAACATTTCGTGAAAGGCTTTCGTGGAAAATCATTCAAGCGGAATGACTTTCGGGAGGAACAGTGGCTCGTGCAGAAATATCATCCAAAAGATGACCAACGCCAAATTGAGTTGAACGAGATAAAGAACTTCGGCAAAGTAGCGAATACGAGATATGGCTTACAAACGGTAACAAACCACCCTGCTCACGCAAGCATCAGTCAGGGTTCCCCTAACAAAAACAATGAACAAACTAGTGATTACCAGGAAGCAAAAAGCATAGAAGCAAATACCAGAAACGAAGGACAGTCTTTGAAAAACGATTACATCAACTCATTGGCACCAAATAACGAACCAGATATGTACAGAGGTGACAGGAACATGGAAAGTGATAACATTCGTAAAGATCATGACCGTAACGAGAACCTATCTCAAAATGTTGATAACGACGAATATGAAAGCAAGCACGAGATAAAAACTGACATTGGACCATATGACATATTTGTGCATTCAGCACTGTCGGATCCATCCGCACAGCTTTATAAACCCGATCCGGACGACTTCTCCCAGTATAATAGCAGAGATATACCGGAACATGAAGGGCATTCCGACAGCGTTGATCGTTCATATCCGAACGAAAACGACGCAAAGGGTGAAGAAAATACGGATAAAGCCTTGCCGCCCTCCTACAAGGAAAAAGAAAAACGGCTGATGAACGAAAAGATGGAACAGGAGACGCACGCTGTTCATGACGCTTTTGAAAGCATGTCGAACGAATCTCCAAAAAGTCTGAAAACAGAAGAAATATTCGTTGGAAAAATGTCAAAATTGATTGACACACCGTGGGGTTTAAGCAAAAGAGAAAATATGAAACACAGTAGTGGACTTATGCGTGTAAAACATATTAATTCTATTGTAGCGTCGAAGAAATCGCTCCCAATACACGAACGCGTTAACATGAATGAATTGAAGTGGCTCTTGAGAGGTAATAAAATACAGAACAGCTCGTTGGCTGAAGGGAATGACGTTCTGCATAATACAACGATGTATTCAGTAAATGATTTAAATGCCAGTGATAATGTTGAAACAGTGAAATCAGAGCTTATAGGTTCGACAAAGTTAAAGGACTCGAAGAAAAATCAGAAAACGGGAGAGAAGAATGACCGGTCAAATTATAGAGGAAGTTCCGGGTATGAAGAAGATAATAAAGGTGCAAATGGTCAGTATTTAGAACGGGCGATACCTTTATATAACGCCCACAACAACACAATTGGAAGAGAAGTATTAAATGAAAAAGAAAAGCACAAGACCGAAAAGACACGCTTTTCTGGCAAAGATTTGACCAATAAAAACAGCGATATTGACGAAAAAGAGTTTTCTGGCGATGATTCGACCAATCAGGATGGAGAAAGTGACCACGATGACGATAATGATGGAGAAAGTGGTTCGTATAAAAACCCTGCGGAAACTCTTCACGTTGAGAAGGAACCGTCTAGCTTAAAAAGAAGTGAAGATGGAGTTTTGAAATCGGTAATTGGACAACGAAATAGCGGCACAGTGAGAGGAGTAAGGCGAAATCTCGAACACTTTGATTTTGGGGACACTGATCTTAGCAGCAGCGTAAAAGAACTTGGTTGGCTTATGAATACAGAAGGAAATCTGCAGAAAGATGAAATTGCTAACGAGAACGTGGGAAGTACGTTTGATGTCAACAATAATTTCCAACCGCAGTTTATTCAAAAAAGCAAGAGCATTAATTTGCTCCCTCGAACAAATACAAATGTGAATGAACCGATTATTGATAGCTTGCAAGGGGAGACGCTTCTGGGAAAAGCAGTTTTTAATCGAAAATCCAGTTTTGAGCAACACCTTGGTGTTGTTCCAAGCCAAGAGAAAGACTTAAATACGGACAACCAGCCCAGTGAATATATCAAAATTTCTGAAAAACCGTTACCAGATCTGCAACAAGTCCGCCATGAAAGCAATTTTCTGTTGGGCAACGATCCTACAAAGTCGTTTTCTAACGACTACGGAATCACCTTACAGAACTTGAATAGTTTCAATACAGACGCAAAAGTGTATAATGAAACGTTCCCTTTGCAAGATTCTATGAATCCACTGACAAACGCGGATGAGGATCACCATAACACGGCATATAACAGAGGTTTGTTTGATAAAGTAGGTGGCTCGGCTGAAGACCACCCTTCTGACCATTTCCCAATGAAAGAAGCTGGAAACGAACTTGCTACACTTGAACACAGCGATAAAGAAAACAATAAAGGGAGTGTAGAGACGGAAAACGAAGTTGATAACTTAAAAGAACATTATATGCGAGAAAAGGAACTGGGGGAAATAGAGTATGGCGCGGAAAACGTTCTTTCTGCGAAACACAATTCAGATGAAAAATCCACAAATAATTTTATTGGCTACAAGCATAAAGACATGCTGGAGAATGAAAGGAAGGTTTCATCGCACGAATCTCCCGACGGTCCCAAACAGAACCTTCATCATGACGTCAAAGTGTTTCCCGTAAAATATAAGGAACATCGCCAACCTACTGTTGATGCTAATAACGGACTACAACGCTTTCGTCATTTTAAGAGGAAACATAGGTATGGAGGGCGGCATGTGGGACTGCAAAACAACGATGAAATGATTCATCGACAAGGGAGACAGAGAATGGGCATACATTCTCATCGAAGGAAGGGTGTTGAACAGACTGATAAAGACAGCATGGAGGCTGGGAATAAAGACCCTCTGCCCAATCAACATCGACATCACCATGACGACCACGATGATCTACGTCATCATCGCCATAGTGACGAAGATGATTACCATCACCATCGTCACTATGACGACGAAGATCATCACGATCGGTATGGTGACAGCGTGGAATCACGTGGCCACCATCACGATAGAGAAAACGATGACGTAAACCACGATTCACGTGATCACCAAAGCGATGAAGAGATTGGTGAAGAGAGTACAGACCACCACATGGGCGAGGATATTCACGGATGGTCTGGTCTGTAATTTTTCATCTTTTTGGTCACCTTTTTGGGCTCATACATTGCTCAAATGCATTGTGTCGATATATAATCCTGCAAATACGTAATAGCTGGATATTGTGTTCATTTGATAAACTTTCAACACTACCCAATCAGCAAAATCTTCAAAAAATCTACGAGGAGGAGTGTTTTCTATAGGAATATCGCCTGCTGTTTCAATAAAAAACACTCCTCCACAGAGAATTTTTGACAAATTTTTCCACACTATAAAAGCTCCAGTGAAAAGTCTTGTAAAAGTATTATCAGGACTCTTCACGACAGGTCAGATAACATTCCGTGTGTATTTACTAAATTTCACAACCTTTCTCCTGCGGCGGCAAGAAGTACATTTTAGAAAATTTGGTCCTAAAAGAATTCTACTCCGAATTTGATATCCTTTATATAATATTTCAATCATTCATCTACCATGAACTCAATTTATTGTCAAAATGTTAATAATAGTACAATGTAACAAAATCTGTGTCAAAGTAAAACTAAAAAACTGAATTTAATTTCGACAATACTTAAAATCCAATTTTTTTCCAGTGAAATTTTCTTACCACCTTAAGGTATATTTGGTATATACAGTACAGCTGGAAAGAAACTTTACGTGTTCACGAAGGAATGAATTTTTAAATGAAAACGCTAAAGATTTTCGTGTAAGATTTTTTGAAATCTTGCATTTAATAAACAAAATAAAATCGCGAAAGTCAACAATCTTACGTGGAGTTATAACAAAACAACAAAACCTTTTAAACCGCTAAAATTCTATTCCATCGAAATGTTTTTTTTGTACTTTAAATTAAAATTAGGTGAGTAAACAAAACAAGTCTGAAGTTAACGCAAGAAACTGCCGGACACCAAAACACCCAACACTTTTTAAATGTATATACAGAGAAGCTGTCGCACCACACAACAGAACAGAGGGGATGTCTGCCATTTGGTGTGGACTATATAGCTAACAGAAACGACAAGTCATAAAACTGTAGCTATATTGCCTGTTTATAGACACCCAGGAAATCTCTGTGTATTTGTATTTGTATTCTCATCACCAGGGAGTTTGGCTTTGTGAAATTTTAAGTGGCACACTAAGAAGGCTAGAAGAGGAGGGAATAAATCGATCGAAAGAAGTGGGATCGAACAGTTTCTCACAAAATCAATATGTCACTATCAAAAGTAGCAAGAACTTTTTTACCTTCAGTGTTGGAGACTAAACGGCTGGTAATATTTCAGCATTTTGAAATAATAGTTCGTTGAAAACTTAAGTGAAATGCACGTCTTTTAACTTTTTTTACCGTGTCGTTCTGGTGAACAAAAAATTTGGATTGCAAGTTTTTCTGCATTTTAGGCCACACTCACAATAATGAAATTACTTTAAATATGTTGTAGTGTACCACTCATACACTAACCACGGTTGGTGGACAGCCTCTATTCCAATGTATTGCGGAGTCAGCCTACAACTTGGGACAAAAAAATCTTTATTACGGACGTACAAACGCTAATGAAAGATCAGTTGCTCTCCTCGCTGATCGATATAAAAATACGACATTACTTCATTTTAAGGAACGCACTTTTCTCTTCCAAGTTTGAAGTTTAAGAAATGCGGCTGCTTGATGTGACCATAATAGGCCTTTCCATAAATTACGTCACAACACCCATCGCCTCGTTTCTTATCTTTATCATTACTCCGTATTTAAGCGTCATAAAAAAACCCATCTTTCCCTGAGGGATTGTTTCTCTTTGTAAACCACCCAGGCGTCGTTAATGTTCAGGGCGAAAACGAGGCGAGGGGTGTAACGACGTAATTAATGAAAAGGTCTATAATTGGAAAATTCCCTGTACTGGGAACTCGTGGTAAAAACTACTACTGTCCACTTAATAGTGAAGTTTTTCCTGCACCTACTCTACTCACCTACATGACAATTTCCAACCAATACACATTAATTATTTAGTATCATGTGATCAAAGTCAATACACAACAAAATAGTTTCAGATTAAAATTACCGACAATAAAACCAGATAATAGGCTTCCACATCAAGGAACGTTTCTAATGACTCTGACACGCCATTATATTTCCGTAGGCTACGCAAAAGACCATCTTAAATTGATGAATCCAAATTTCGTCGACTCGCTGATTCCACAAGAGATAAAAGCCCTAGAAGAGAAACGACTGAATCACAAAGTCGAAAAAGAGACCAAAGAACTACTCCACCTTTTCAACGACATTACCGAACATAAAATAAAGGAACCTGAATCGAAATTTATCGGCGAGGCGTCGCACTTGATTGGCACAAAATGGGGCTTGAACGGAGACCTAGGCTACAGAGTATACTATCCGAAAATTCCACACAACAAACACGGGTATCATCGGATTGTCGTTAACCTTAACGAAGATGGAGAACGAGACTATAATTCAGGTTTCTATGAGAAGACGATGCATCAAGTACAAAATCTGTATGACAACGGACTTAAACGAACACTTTCACCAGGAACTTCAAAAGAGTCAAGGTACGGAAGGAGATTAAACACCAAATATTCTTTCAAGCGGTACTACACTGATGCTCCTGTGGAGGCGAAGTCACGTTGGCATAGTGATAATAATAGAAAACGTTTTACACTAAGTGTAGGCTTGCCAGGGAAAAAAGCGAAGGGGAACCTAAAAGTTAAAGAACGTTCTGTTAGGTTTCGTCAAGTGCAGAAGGAGAAATCTAACAAGATTAAAAAACTGGAAGGTATTGAACGAAAGCAACGAAAGAAAGCTATGAAAAAGGAAAAACGGAAGTCTTTTTCCGGTCACAAGCGTAAATATCTAGAAGGAAAAAGCATTAAAAGGGGCCTTATCTATGACAAATGTGGCCTGAATGCTCGTTATGGAGATGGTGGGCGATTTGATGTTTCAATCGATGATATGAAGATGAACGAGGATTGCCGTGGAAAATCTGATAATCAAGGTATATAATTAACCTCGATCTGAAATGCTTTTTATACATCGTAATCAGAGTAAGCATGATTTGCAAATGACTAGACTCTAATTATTTTGTGTTCCGGTGTTTCGTCACAACTTTTATGACTGGAACCATTTTGAGGATAATCAATAGCTGTAAACCATACAAGCTTTGTTTTATTTATTGTGTGCATTGTGAACCACAATCACTTCGAGGCTAACAAAACTAATAGTGTGCGAAATCTAGAAGTCATAGCAACAGGATATTTGGAACCATCATGGCGAACTTTAATTATTTCAAAATAATATAAATGACGTGAGCCGGAAGACAGAATAAATTTAGCAGGATAAACGACATTTATTAGCGACTAGTTCCAATTTCTTTTACAAATCTTTACTAAAGGACCTTTGGGGTATTTCTCTATATTTCACAAACAAATATAAAAGTTGCAAATATATAAAATATAAAATATAGAAATAATTATTAAGTTAGTACCAATACTACGTATAGTTTAATGTGACAAGCTGCAATCATCACTAGTTGGCAACACTGAAAACCCGATAATCACAAGACAAATTTCAGTTCTTGGAAACCAAGTTTAACATGCTACATGATTGTAGTATTTGTTTGTCTTGGCCTTTACTCGTCTATAAATAGTCTATTTAACGTTTACGTTTACGAGAAAGCGTGCAGAACAAATTGAACTTGATGATAGAACACTTTTTATTTGACTTATTCCAAATATTTGGAAGGTGATCATCGAGACGTATCAAAGCAGGGTACGTCACCACGTGAATCATGTACGTGGTAGGAAGTATGTCTCTATCCAAAGGCAGGTGTAGAATACATTTGAAGGATGGGTAATGTTGTTTAACTGCAAACGAAAAACTGCGATTGGTGCTTATATAAGCACTCCTCCACAGCTATTGACGTGCCTTGAATCCGCCTTATTTTTATTTTAAGATTCCGAAAATGATCGGATGAATTACGCTGACGAAGAAAGCACCATTCAAGCAGGTCAAAAGTTAATATCGGAATTGCAACAGGCAGATGAACAACGTTTCAATAAAATGAACGCAAATGAAGACGACAAAAGTACCGACGTCGAACATAAACAAAAACACGGCGACGCGCACAATGATGCCAACGAGATCGGAAAAAGTGACGACATGACAAAGTTGTTGCAACAAAATTATACAGCGGGTGCCAACCAGCAAAATGATGCAAAGGAGATGTATGAGAAAGCACTTGAAAATCTTAACAAGCCTTTCTACGAATTGCACAACAATATGTTCGGTGGTACCGACAAACAACGAGAAGACTCGTCGTTAGACAAAGCTTCCCGGAAAGATAACACAAGACACCGGCACGACACGACAGACGAGAATAGTCACGAACTACAATGGGATCAAGACGAATCTGCCGAAAGTGATCAAAAGAATGGAGACCACGAGTACGAGGAAAAAGAACACCGCGACGGAGAGCACGAAGATCATAAAGGAGAGCATGGACACTTGGGAATCCATGCTGAAGATCACAAGCATGGTGAAGATAACGATTCAGACGATGACAACGAGCATGAGAAAAATCACGATGAGCATCATGAAGGTGACGAACAAGAATCAAAAGGACATGATGACATCGATAATCACAATATGGCTACTGGTAAGTTTGCTTCATGCTTAATAGAATAAACACCAGGGGTCGATAGTTCCTTATCAATAGCCATAATCAAGCTTTACTCTCTTGGGCAAGACGGTCTACAGTAAGAGAGAGTTAAAATAGAAAACACGCACACATATTACTTGCACGTTGTTACAAACAGCAGCGAATTTGTTATTTAATTACGGTTGACGCTTTAAAAGGACATGCCCGAGTATTATCTCGTATAGGTACGGTATTTTTTAGGTGCTCTCCTTGCTCCTTTTAATGAACTAAATCATTGCACATGTGAATACAACTCCTTTGTGGAGGAGGTTAGCTATTAAAGTATTAAAAAAACGTGCAAATAAGCCCATTGGTGATACAGATTGAAAATTATAAATTGCGACTACCCTCTAGATCCGCCGCTGACTTACTAGTTCGACTTCATACTTAGTTCGACGCTTGTTCGGCCGTACATTGGCAAATGGAACAAGTGACAAATTTTCAAAAATTAAGATTTTCGCGCCATATTTGTTTTAAAATCTGCACATTTCGCAAGCTTTATTTTACCACTTTTTCGCGCCAATTCCAAGAAATTGAATTGCCAAAAAGAAAGTAACACGAAATTAAGTTGGAGTTATTCCTATAGAAAACACTCCTCCTCATTGACTTTTTGAAGATTTTGCCCACTGGTAATGTCTCAGGATTACGGAAATATTACTTGCTTTCTTTTTGTTAAATTACAGCAGCATGACCATTCCTCTTTATTCCATTAGGTCATTATCACCCTCATTACATACACCATCAAGAGGACCATGAAAGCCTTGATAACCAATTGCACCACTATATGGAAAATGCTCGAGCTGCTCACAGTTTACCGAAGATTGGATTTACATTAAACCATTTACACGGTCCCGAGATTGGCTTTTCAAAAAACGAAAACACAGCTCACGCTTGGCATGGCAATCACAATTTTGGCCACGATTACTTAGAAGGTGACCACCATCGTAGCGATGACCTAATCAGTGGCTCTCAGGGAAACTCGGATTTACCTCTCGGGTATTATGGTCCGTTAGATCAGCATGGGCTTGATTCTACTGTCAGCCACGAAGGCCACGTGGTCCCGATATTTACCTACTCCGGCGTTGGAGGTTACTTAGATGGACACCATAGTTCTCACGAAGATCACGATACGGATGATTATGGTAAAATCGACGGCACACACGGCGTTTTTCATCATGGTATACAAGACGGAATGCCCATCGACGATCACCCCGCACACTATCTGTTTCGGCATTTTGCACCAAGTGGAATAGCTAGTGAAGATTTATTCGAACACAGTTTAGACGATCATCTTCGCCACCACGAGATGCATGGCGGCTTGAACCATCATCATGGGGGAGAAAGTCACCACGGTCAAACGCATGGCAATCAGCATCTAGGCGAATTGGATTATCGTTTAGTAAATCCTTTAGATTATAATATTCCTATGTTTCCACAAAGGAAAGTTGATCCGAAAGTTGAACGGTACTTTCAGCGCGAAACTCAACGTATTGCCCAGCACGTAAACGAATTCCCTTTGATATCGGATAAATTGTCGGTGCATCCGAGCGTGTATGGGGACGAATATAATGTACTACCTTCACAATCGGATTTCAGCAATTTTGGACTTCATGGTATGAGACATACTAAAGGTGGAGGAAGATATGGCGCAGGTGGAACATTAATAGGAGCTGGTATGGCTGGTTACGGGGCGATTGGGCGGCCCTCTGTTGGCATTGGAATTGCTGCTGGCGGAGCCGCTGGTGCAGGGGAATTACTTGGAGGAAAAACTGCGCCTATAAATGAACTACTCCAAAAAGTACAAAGTAAAGACCGTGCCCCGATGCTGCCAACTTCCCCAATTCCTTCGTTGCAGAATCCCGCCGGTATAGAAGACGCTGGCTTTCCACAATTTCATATACCAGTAGCTGCAGCTTTAGCATTTCAGCCTGAAGTTTTCAAACCAAAGCCACGACCAGGGAAACCGAATCCTTACCAAGCAATAACATCGGAAGGTCTTGGTAAAGAGGATCCACCCATCCCACCTCCTAAACCTGCGAAAGGTTTCAAGCTATTTCAAAAGCTTACATCAGAAGGCGATCCTGATCCCAAGAAAGAAGGAAAGCCGCCACCGGATTCGCCACCATCTATCGCTGCTGATCCTAAACCACCGCCAAAACCAGATCCTCCACCTAAACCAGACAAACCGCCTCCTCCAAAGCCACCGCCGAAGCCACCAAAGGAGCCACCGTTCATTTCCGAAGCAAAGCCGCCGGATAGGAAAGACGGGTCGAACGGTTATCTATTGTCTCAGAGTGTACCCAAAGCGCCGCTACCTAAATTAGTCCAGGCTTTTCAACAAATGACGAGAAAAAAATAAAAACGTGGATTTGGTTGATCCAAATATTTGTTGGTATGCGACAAGAAATCACCGCTTCACCTGATCCTATCTTAATAAAATCGTTAGCATCTTGGGTTAACAGAAGACGATGGTACCATCTGTTATCTCTTGCAAGTTGCCACAAGACAGTTTACAGTTGTGTGATTGACTTTACAGTGCGTTTTAATATTCCAAAGTCCTAGAACATGTGCTGAATGCAATCGATAGAGACGTTTCATTTTGCATTAAACATTGATACGTAATGTTAAATGGCAAATATCTTCTAAAAATCTGTAAAAATATCTGAGATCAGTTTCGTTTGTTGTATTCTTCTATTATTAATTTTAATATTTATTTGTAATAATTATTTGTAATATCTGGTTGTAATATTTCTTTACGTTCACGCGACTTTATTTCAGAAATAACTTGAAAGAAACATGAGGGATAGTTAAGGTCGGTTCCCATTAAATGTACATGGGCGTTTATCGCTAACGTTTTTGTTTAAAAGTCATTGGGAACATAAATCTTTCGGTGTAAAAGGGATAAATGTCGATCAGGAATGGTTTCAGAAGCAATGAAGCGTCTGAAACAATTGAAACGTTAAATAATGTTAAATAAACGTTGACAAACGCTAGATAGTCGATTATTACTCAGCGACTTTACTTGATTCCAAACTTCTTGGGAAAATATCTACATACGCCCTATGTACGAATAAACGCCCACTTTGGTTAAGTAAACGGCTGGGGCGTTTAATCGATCGTTCTTGCACGTTTAAGAAAGTCATCCTAATGACAGAAGCACAGAAAAAGAACATTCCGTGCCTGAACTACTGTTAAGGAGTTCCCAGGGTTCCGTTCCGCTTCTATCGATAAGGCAAGAGACTCTGTGTCTTAGGTTGGTAAGTAGAGATATATGGAACCATAGTCATTAGCACAAATTCCTGGTCTGCAAAAGTTATTATCAATTTTTTCTTTGATCTTTCAATAGGCTATTTTTATCGAATATCTACTTTGATCACATGACAAATTACAAAGTCAGTACGCAGCAAAATACAGTTAAACAGTCCCAGTTTCAAATACCGGCAACCGAACTTGACAACAGACTCCCAGACCAAGGGAATTTTCTAATGGCTGTGATACAGTTGAATCAAAAATCAGAAATGTTCATTTCTATATTACCATGTTTCCTTAATACTATCTACTAAGATATGTTATTTCTACTCTATCATTTTTGACCCATCCATGGTATCCATGGTATCCATGGTAACCATCGATCAATTCCAGACCAGCTTACTTCTTCAGTGAAAACATTCATAAGAATGTTTGAAAGAACGAGGCATAACCGTTACCTCAATGACCCAAACAAATTCTATAAGGCTTACACTGTGAATTTGCAATTTATACACCACCGAAGTCTTTTCGCATATCAAAAAGGTGAAGAAGCCCTGGGGACGAGGTTTTACCATTAACTATTCTGGCGTGAATCTGATGCATGAAAAAATGAAACACCAAGTTGGTTACACAAACTATATTTGAAAAGAAATATTTAGTATGATAAGCGAGTGTGATTGAACATTTTCTCGAAGTTTGCCAATTATTTTTACCTCATCCTTCCCAAAAAAGACTGCGTGTGGTAGGTTTTATATTCTCACTTTGGTGTATATTCACAGGCCTCGTTTCTGTGTTGAAAAAAACAATATTACTTTACATTTTTTCACAACAGCCATCCGAACATCGACTAAAAACACTCATTGATGAAAACGATGAAGGAAGATGTTGCGCCAAAACGAGGCTGGTTAAATTAGTCATACTAACAAAAATTTGGTAAAGATGACGTTCCATTATAAACACAAATCAAAAATAATGCAAAGTAGCGGCAATTCCACAAAAAATCTATGGACATGTACCTTGGCTTGAAATATTTATAATTGCACTCCACATAAGTTACATCACGAAATACAAAGTTGAGATGCGTTTTCCCTAGGTCTAGCACGAATTTTTCTTCACATGGCTATTTTAGACTTTTACGGCTGGCAAATGCACGTTCATTGTTCTTTGATTAAAAAATATTTTAACTTTTGAAAGGGTTCTTTTGTTTGGTAGGTCTTTGTGTGTCGTCTTGCTGATAACAGCGGTTGAGTTGCGTCTCGCTTGCTCAGCTATCTGAAACAGGCGATTGTCAGGACTGAATTGACGGCGCGTCGTTCCGTCGTGACTTAGACGTTGTTTATCAAACGTTTTTTTCATTCTGTAGATCGTCTGTACACTAAATATGGCTCCGCGTAACTTTCTCCTGGCGTTGAACTCTTTCAGTTTCTCAACTGTCTTTTTTCGGTGTATTTTCGGAATTTCCGTGTTTTTGTCGATCCACTGGTGGTTCAACGCCTCTTCTGCCGTTAACCGGGTTTTCGGATTCTTATCAAGTAAACCAAGAATCAATTCTTTAGCGCAATCGGAAACATTATCCCAAAATGGAGAGGGCATTCTTATGCTTTTGGTTATAATTTCCGCGTACAACTGGTTGGGTCGTTCTTTGTAAAAGGGTGGATAACCGCCCAGCAATGTGAAAATAATAACGCCCACTGACCACAAATCAACAGCAGAGCTGATGGGTTTTTCCAAAATTGTCTCTGGCGCTAAATGAATTGGCGCCCCATTAGGCTCTAGTTGAACAGAGTCCTTCCCTTTCTCTAACCTAACCGCTAATCCGAAATCCGATACTTTCAAAATTTCTCCATTATGGCTCTTTTTAAGCAGTAGGTTATCGGTTTTAATATCGCGGTGAATAACCCGTTTTTCCTGCAAGTAAACAAGGGCTTCAAATAGTTGTTTCATATAATAACTAGCGTCGCGTTCCGTGTATGTTGTTGAGCCAATGATCTCGTCAATAAGGTTGCCATCTTTAATATATTCCATAACGAGGTAATGTTCTGTGGGAGTTTTGAAAACTCGAAGTATTTCGACAACATTCCGATGTTTTAATCGACGCCATATTGCGGCTTCCCTTGAAAATTTTAATGGGGTTATGGATTCATCTTCTTTGTCTACGTTCGGTAAACTTGATATAATTTTCACCGCTAGTTCTTTACCAGTCTCCTTCTCGTAACAACGATAAATATCGCCGAAATGACCCTTCTTCAGGTAAATAGAAACTTCGTAAAAATCGTCAAACTGCATCTTTGGGTCTTCACACAAGCCAACCATCTAAAAAAAATATTCTTTGCTCTTGCGTGTATCTATCTGTTATCCAAGTTATCTATCTGTTCTATCTGTTATTCAATTTATGCCTACGAAAGAAAATAAAAATTCAGCATGTCAAAAAAACATAAGAATTAACTTTCATAAAATCGTGACATGTTTACAGTGTCACATAATAGACGCTATGGCTTATTGGCATAGTTGTATTCTGATACTTAAAACAGTTTTCACGAAAACAAAACTCTTTATAATCTCTGCTAATACATGAATATTCTTCCTTTATATCATCATAACATGAAAATAGAACAATGTCCTTATCCTTGTCAATTTCTTTCTAGCAGAAAAAAAAATTATGTTTAATGATTTGAAGTCTTCGTCAAAAAGTGAAAGTTATTTTTGTTTTCATAATTTCTTACATAAGAAAATGTAACTTCCCAAAGAGCTAATTAAATAATCTTTATACATAGAGAATATATAAATCGTGGTCGTTGTGACGTCGCCCCTAAACTTGCGAAAGGTCATTTCAAAAAATGTTTCATAATATAATCGAATTATTTGTTTAATTATTTTTGTAGAAGTTGTAAATATAGCAATGTCCATCATTCCGTAGGCGGATACAGGAAAAAAAACTCTTTTGAATAAAATTGTTTGATGTCATTGACTTTAGACAGCATAATTTTAATTCCTCGTCGTGTAAGGACAATATTATTTTGTCAAGAAAATGTCGTTACGTTTGTTAATGTGTTAGTCTAACAAGATGCGATTATAAACCTTTTTTAGATGATAACTTTAGCTTATATTTATTTGAAAGAACGGGGAATTTTTTCTACAATGTTCTCGTTAACCTGCACAGAAATAACAACGTTTTGACATCAAACTAGTGACGATCGCATCTTGTGAGATTGTATTTCTATGATTAGACAAACCTAATAGTATGATTTTGTTCTCTCCTCAGGACAGGACAGGACTTATTTCTCTATGAGTTTATCTGTACTCCTCAAACCAATATTATTACTCACAAAAGTGGAAATAGTGAATAGAAAACAAAACGAGCTGACTCATTTGGTTAAGCACCACTTTGTTTGCCATTTTGAGCCTACTTTGGTGCTTAAATGGTACTTTTTTGATATTATCAAGAAATCAGAAATACAATGTCTTTAAAACATCCAAAACCACCTTCCACCTTTACCTTACATTAAGAGAGAAGGACTGCCTGTCTCTTTCAGCCAGAGAAAATTTCTTCGCTATGATTTTGAACCTTGGGTTTACGCTTAGGTGATGCTTTCCTTTTTAGCGAATTTGAGCCCTGTGGTGCACATGAACAGATTTTATGAAGCACGAAAAGCTTTTTTAAAATGTATGGAAAAATAGCATATCTACGACGAACTGTTAAAGCCGGTTGGCTGCCGTAATCTCATTTGCCATTCTCATTCGCCAAATCATCTTGAACTACTAAGCGAATCAAAAAGCAGTTCGCTCAGTCGCGCAACCCAGGCGAATGAACTGGAAACCGGCCTTTACCGAGATATCATTGATCAAAGATTTAATATGGCGTCATCGTGTGACGTAATTTGATAATATAATGTTCGAAAAATCAAAGTTCTAGCTACCATGTTCCGCCTCGTTTCCAATATCAAAATTGCTTTTAATTGCTGTAAGAGAATTATGATAACAGACACCATTAATAAATTATTTAAGTTATGGAATCGGTTAAACGACAAATTGCATAAAAACGAGGCGGTGCATATCGACTTGACCCATTATACGCCATATAAACAAAATATCGAGAAAGGTTTAATATAAGACCATTTAACAGAGAGGAATTGTCCGCGCTTAGTTGAGTAGAGTTGACTTGGCGGAATTTGAGCGGACCCCTCCAACGACCTCCGGCGGACGATTTGGAGATGTTATTTTATTTGAGCGGATATGCATGATTGTGATACAGCGAGATTCGGTGATGTGATATTCAACGAAATATGGGGAAGAAAGCGTGGAGATAGAATAATGAATATTTAAGATTAAGAATAAAAAATAAAAAAAGGACACATATACACTTTTTTTTATATAAGAAATTAAGAAGTTAGCCCTGAAAAGATCCTTAAAAAAGGAGTCAATGTTTTAGCCCTGAAAAGTTTCTTAAAGTTTCTCTTAGTTACCGTTGAAAACAGTACTAAATCTATTATAATCTTTCATATTTGGGACCTCTAAAAAGACAATGAAAATTGGGGAGTTTCTAAGTCAGCAGTTTCACAGTCCTTGAGTTTCTTAGATGTTTGACCAGTATCTTACAAACCGGGTTTTTTTATAAAGAAAATGAGTGTGAACCTTAAATTTTGTTAAATACACATCTTGTTATTGAATCTGACCGTAATTGTCTGTTCAAATTTTTGAGATCGAAAGAAATTCATAGTGTGACAAGAGTCTTACCCAGTTGTCTGTCAAAAATCTTTTTTGCTCGATTGAAAATGATGTTTAGATTATGCATCGATTTTAAACATAATTTGTACTAACTCGTAACATCTCCAATTTGAATGAATCTTTTTTTGAGCGAATTTTTTTGTTGTTCATGATTTAAGAATACCTTTTCTTTTAGTGTTTTCCGAATATTAACAAAGAAGTTTTATAGAAAACGGAGGTGAAAAAGTTTGGATAACAAAAGAGTTCCTTTTCATCTCCGACAGTGTTGTTTTTTCGTTGTTGTTTTTGTTTGTTTACGTGTCTTCTTCAAAACTGTTTATTAACAACTGCAAATATCAAATTACGATCAAGGCTTTATTTACACTCGAACAGAGCGTGTATGCGTTTTCATAATTTAATACTTATTCTAGGAAATTAACGCGCTAGGAAATTAATGTGGTGTTTAAAAATCCGCGTTAATTTCATATACCTTAATTTCCTTCAAATTCATAATATCATAAGGCGTTAATTTTTTTCAAATAAAAAACGTTTTACAGAAAAAAATCAAAAAGTGTCAAATACGTTCACAGAATATCCAGGATTGTGTTACGTTATATACTTACTAGTGTAGCGTGTAAAAACATTTTACAGTTTTCCATAAATTGATTTTTACACGCAATACTGCCATGATAAGTCTGTGTATATACAAAAAGGCTATACAAAAAGGCTACAGTTGAACTAAAAGATTTAGAAAAGAGACAATACAACGTATACCACCTAACCAATGGATACTCCTACCTAACCACGATACTCCTCTGAGTGGCTTTATGATGTCTTCCTTTAGGCACAACACTCCATGAAGTAATAAAAACCCGTAAGATGGAGCTAGAGATTCCCCTAATGGGAGATTCCCCCCTATACTAATACGGAAGCAATAAACATCCATTGACGAACTACCCGAGAAAATTTTCCTAAAGTTCTTTCTTTCAAAGTTAGGTAAGAAAAAAGCAAGATTTAGTATTAGTATAAGAAGATATATTCAAAAAACTACTTGTGTTAAAAAACTAAATATTCTTGCGTTGTTTTTTTTACAAATTCCACCAATGCCTTAAATTCGCGTTAATTTCATACATTTTGAAATCTATTTGTTGTAACCGCGTTAATTTCATTCAAAAACTGAAGGCAATGTTCGTCAACCGCGTTAATTTCCTTCGCGTTAATTTCCTTCGCGTTAATTTCCTTCGCGTTTATTTCCTTCGTGCTATTTTCATAGCACGTTACTTTCCTGGAATAAGGTAGTATTTAACAGTTTAAAAGTGTTTGTGCCCAGTGGCCAAAAAATCTTCAAAAATTCTCTGTGGAGGAATGTTTATTTATTTAAACACCAGGCATCATTCCTATAGAAAACACTCCTCCTCATAGACTATACTATTGAAGATTTTGCCCACTTGGTTAATGGCAACGTTCCTTTCCCAGCACAGTTTGTCGTTATAGCATCCGTTATACCAAACATCGTAAAGATGTCCATGGTGATTGGTGGTTCGTTATAATAGTTTTAAACAATAAGAAGACAAGGCATGTCAAAAAGGCAAGAAGCCCTGGGAACAAGGTTAATGGCACCTCGGACTTTCGTTTATTCCTACTCAATATTTGGTTTGTCTCCTTGGCGAAAATGCTCCGCATAACTTGGATATTCGAGATTTTTGAACATAAACATTAGAAAGTATGAATGAACTTTTGGTCCTTTTGTAAAATAAAATACATAAGTGTGAATCTTGCTCTCCACCAAAAATTTTTCCTTAGATTCTAGATGCGCCACTTTTCTCTTTCACTTTTCAACATGTTGTCTAATGGCGCTGGAAAAGTTTAGAAAAAGTTACATGCACGTACTACAGTTGAAAAGTAAGGAATATTGAAATATATGGGAAAAGGGAACGTCAGTATGAACTCTGATTAGAAACGAGGCAATGTTTTGTACAGATCAAAAGTGACGTAATTATTTTCGTGGTGTAAACCTTGTTAAATTTGTCTGGGTTAGTGAGCGTAACAGTCAGGCTATGCCTCATTCTTTCAGACGATTTTAAGAAGTTTTTAACCAAGAAGTTTAGCTGGTTAATTGGTAGATGTATACACTCTAAACAAGCTGGCCCGTTCTTGTTTTCATATTCTGAGGCCTAACTTCACTGGCGAAGACTCTCATAAAAGTGTTTGAAAGTAAGAAGGGATAGTCGGACCCTGGAGAAATTTAGCGGTCGGAGACTGTAAGTTCTGCTTTGCAAAAAATTCTGAAAATTAATTGTTCCCCATGCAGATAACTTACGCAGATAACTGTGATTTTTTTCTTAACAACAAACCACGCAAATACTAGGCTACCTTTCTTGAACACTTCAAATATGCCTAACATGAGTCCTGGGTACGAACTGGCTTGCACGTGAGAAAACTGATTTGTGCTGTGTATGAGCACACTTCAAAGTAAACGGTGCAGTCGATTTCCATGCGGGTTCAAAACAGAAAACTCGAAAAAATCATACCGAATATAATTAGCTGCAATATTATACCGAATTCAAGATGGCTACTTTGATTTTAGTTGTATTTTAAAAGCCTTTTTCCACTGAAACATTTTACGCGTGATAATGGTTAGTTAAATTAGATACGATGAAACGCCGACAGATGCTACTATGAGGCTGGAGTGGAACATAGCAGTGCTTCAATTAATGACGGCCATCTTTAGTGTCTCTCATGGAGCCGGTTCGTAATTTCTGTTGAGTTTCTTTTGAATGTGGTACAAAATACAACGAGTTTGCGTTTTTTGATTACTCGTTGTAATAATGGCGGACACCTGCTTTTTATTTCAAGAAAGACGTTTGAAAACAGAAAAGATATGACATTGGAATCTTTTTTAATTAGGCAGTACTCGTATAAATTCATTCGTCTTTCGCCATGTTTGTTTTTTTGCTTCATTCGATAGTTTTGGATGAGTTTGTTTTTCTCTTGAATTGTTTCTTTCCCTTTAGAACTTTTTGAGAAAAAATACGTAAAATATGAAAATGTCTTCGCCACAGTTTTTGGTCCTTCAAAAAGTCTTTCAAAGAATTTAAAAGCACTTAAAAACACCCCTTCAGTATCACTGTTACGAGAAATTGCGATGTGAAGCAGCCATGGTGTGGTGGATAGTACCCTCGAGTGCGACCGCTGAAGCCAGTGTTCAAGTCTCAGTCATGTCGCATTTCGGTACTTCACTCTGGTGCGCCTTAAAGGAAGCGTATCATCCCATTTGGAGTTACTTACTTTTATTTTTCAAAAAATCAAGAGACTTTCTTAACAAAAAACACTAGTGCTTACGAATTTTCGGACCTACCATTAGGTCCTGTTAAACGGTAATCTATTAGATAAACTATGCTCAAAACTTACCTAAAAATAGATTGGTTTACGGAATAGTTTATCGTGTATCTTACTGAAATTATTCAAAATAATGAATCAATTTTCTACTTTGAACATTTAGTTCTCCTTCTAACAGAATCTTTATATCCAATTCTTTAAATGGTGTTTGTTGTGTTCATAGATTTTCAGCTGCCGATGTGGCTTGACGATACGTTACGTGGAAGCCGGGGGAAGGATTCCGATAAAGTCTATTTGGATGCTGGGTGCACGTTGAAAATTATAAATAGCCAGTGCACCTCCGCCATACAGCCTTATGGAGATGGTTGTCGCACGTTGTTTAATCTAAAAAAACTGTTGAAAGGATATTGGAAATTGAAGGATTTTCATAAAATTACAGACCGGGATATTCCCGCAGAAAGTTTCGAGGTGATTTTACTGACTGTCGATAACTGTAAGAAGTCTTTGACTTTTACTGCAAACAATACAGAGACAATTAATTTCTTGGATAAGTATCTGGTCTTGAAAAACGCAACCTTAATGGTGACGTTCGACAGTTATCACAACCAGGTCATCAATAATACTGAAATATCCATAGACTTGAAAAGCAGTGCTGAATTTAACAATAAAAAGGTATCATTGCGTATTTACAAGGACTTTAACGAAACTAAATACGCCATCTCGATTAACGGCACCAAGATAACGCTTGGAGACATTCTAGTGGCGTTAAGGAGCGATAAAACATTCCCGGAAACATTTTGTGCTGATGTGGATACCGACGAACTATTCGGGATAGAATTTCACAAACTCCGCATGCACGGAGTGTATAACGTTTCTAAAGGATTCTATTTGTCGGCGACGTCAATAACAAAACGTCTCGAATCCAACGACACGTCGTACGTCGAAGTAATTATCGTCCGACAGCGTTACAAACCAATCAAATTGGCGGTTATACTGAAAGGAAAACTTCAAACTGACATTTTGCCGTTTCTGACGGACTTGTTACAGCGTCGGAGTGACGGTATACCAATTTATAACAGGACATTTGATATCGGTATTTTGAGTATATCAAACGCTAAGCTAAAATCGAACCAATTTTTGTCTGACAGTCATTTGGATCGAATAGATAAAGGATTAGTGTTGCAAACTGCTGAATCGGTCATCGAGAAACGTTCACCGTTACTTAACAATAGGACTACTCCCAAAAATATGATTCGCACTAAATTAAATTTATGCAAATCACGTGACGAGATTGATTTTAATCCAAAAAGTGAAATTGATTTGGAGGAATTTTTGACGAACATTCATAAATCATCGGATTTAGATTTTCCCGATTGGCTTAAAACGGACGGCTCAGTAACTGCCATTATCACTAAAGTTACGGTAACCGGATCTAACAGAGAAAAAGTGTCAGTCAAAGCGAACATAATTGCTTTAAAGAAGATCTTTTTTAATTTGCTAAAAATAAATAATGTTGAAGTTGAGTTTTTGATTAATCGAGGCAAAGAGAAAGTCAGATGGGATTGTGGGATACTTAATAAAGACGGGAAGTTGTCGAAGACTGATGTGGAAATAGCTTTAACATGCGATGAAGGACTGGAGAACTTTCGCTTCATAATCACCGCACCTGTGTTCAGTTTCACTGAACTTCTTGACTTGCTCAAAGTAGACCTACTTCCTTCACAATTGAAGACTACAATGGAGAAAATAGTGGAATTCGAAATACGAAATTTCAGAGTTGAAGTAAGTCAAGATGACGATGAATTTATCAGGTATGTAAAATACTGTTTACATTCTGTAGAAAGTGGAAAACAGCCTTAAAAATTTCCTTATCCTTCTGATGGGGTTTTAAAGGGGTTTTAAATATCCAAAAAGCTTGGCTTGATGGAACTTTTGGCACCAGACCCTCTGGCAATGTTATTCCCGTAATAAAATCAATTGGTTCTGAAAAAGTAAACAAAACAATAATGCAGCCAATTTAACAATCCAACAATGCTGGAATTAAAAATCGAACAGATTTCAAATTGTTTACAAATGATATGTTTCCAATCCCAAGAACCACTATTGAGTAGTTGAAACTGATACAAACGTATATCTTATTGGCCATTTGTACCCCGACCCTAATGGCGTACATCTTCAGTTCGAATTAGAGATCCGAATTTAAGGGTTTTAGCTGTGTACAGAACACGGCCAGTATCACAGCATTGACAAAGTGGAAGTTTTTTATCCTGAAAGTGCTGTACACATAGGTGAACTTAAAATACCGTTTTTGCTGTTATATGTGTCTTTATCATAGAATTACCGGATCTCCGATGCTATTTGGTCTTAAGAATCTCACTATGGAAGGTCTATGTTGGCAGGAGAATGGAGAGAAAAAACTAGCTGTTGGTATTGTGATCAAGGACGTCAACTTAGATGATTTATTTGAAAGTATCATTGGTAAAAAACTGGGCATTGCGTGGATAGGACACACGAGAGCAGGTAATAGATAAGAATATGATATGATAACATATTAAGAATGTGAGGAACAGGGACTTATTTGGTCTCTCATTCACTCAGTTTTCGGAAAACTTGATATCTGACATTTCGATCAAGATAAATTTTCATAGATACTAAGAAAGGAATTCTGATGCAAAATGAATGAAAAAACAGCAACTTTCTCTCAAAATCATCTTTGAATTCTATCTTTGGTCACTAAAGACGCAATGGCATGGTGTCCACTTTATAGACGTTCCCTCTCTTTATAAAGGTTCTTTATAAGAATTTATTTGAATTTGTCCGTTACGTTCCTGGACTTGCTGTCCGTTTTAGAGGTGTCCTTTCATAGAGATGATACTGTATAAATACCACTTATATTACTTTGCCTATATTAACGATGAAACACTTTTTTCTCTTGTAGCTATTCTGCTCAGTAACACAAAACTAGAGACAGCAACCAAGCGACAAAACGTCGTCAGAATTGACCAGTTAGGAACAAGAACTTCAAACACATCTGACACTAATCATTCCAACGCAAGGCCTGACAATGTAACAACTAACACAACGGTTGCTGCGCATTCAAGGAAAAGACGCAGTCCCGAAAACTTCTTCGTCCAGGAACCAGGTAGTGTTCAACCTCAAGCATACAACCCAATCCAAAATGGAATCTATGGCGATACAAAATCTCAATCGTATCAAAGTCCCCCTCAAGCATTACACGCTTTTCCGAGTGGCAATTCCAATTCTGTCATTCAATATTCGAACACAGATACAGTATCAAATTTGTCATATGCAAGTCAGAGCTTCATTCAACCAGGCATATAGTTTTGATCCCACGGTAGCTCTGCTGAAAACAACTGATTCTACAGGTCCACCCAAAGACGACACTCATTCCACCAATAATAATGAAAAGCTGATGGATGAACTTGTAAACGCGTACAAAGAAAGCAACCAAGAAAAGGCATATAAAAACTATGAACAACAACAAGAGATCAACGAGGGGGTACTAGATGACTTGAATGACAAGAGATCGGTATTACCGCATCGCCAGAACTTAATCGACAGAAAGACCAAAATACCAAAAAACAAACACCAAAGCGTTCAAAGTGGACCACATTATCGTACGAAGTTTAACAACGAGAGGCAAGGTAAAAGACATAGACAGTTGCCATCAAAACACCATCATCGCAGTAGGAAACGCAGTGAGATCAACAGGAGTAACCCCTACGTCCAAGACGAAGCAGCAGTTCGTCGTGATTATATCAACTCCCATTACATAAGCAACCAATTTAAGAAGGACTATCTAAGATGGCTTCAGCATGCAAGCGGAAGAAGGAGCAGCGACACAAGAGAGAATATTGCCAACATTTTTGATGATGTTTACAGTGAAAATACACCCGCTGCTCAAACTAGCGCTTATGTTCTGGCAAATGACCTAACTCAGGAGCAGCTGAGTAAGTATGTAAACAAAGCCGGTTATGTTACAAAAACTCAGGTTCCTTATTACCGCCAAGTCGCATCAAGATCTCATCACAATGGTAACAAGGGCATTTATGCAGACGTTCGATACATGCCAAAAGCATATACATTTGACCAAGTCACTCACAATTTACAAGGAAAGGCTCAAACTCCTCCAGCGGAAAGTGACAGAGAGGAGTACGGTACGGAGAAAGAAGCTGTCGGTGTTATCCCGGAAACAGGTGCAGATGTGTATAATTTATATCGTAAACGGCATAAACCGATGACAAACAATCAACGCGATGCCATGGAGGAGGATAATGACGAAGACGAGCTACCCGCCAAAGGACCAGTAAACGGCAAGTACCGCATGGATCATGAATCGATAGGCCACGGTTCACTTCATGATTTCAGGAGTGACAGCGCACATGACAGTCTTTCAGCGCATCCGGAGTTTAAAACAGAAAAGATCAGCGCTGTAGACATCGAATCGGACCAATCAAAACAGGATGAAAACAATGATCTCATAGAAGAATATGCAAAGTTAAATGCTCAACTTGCATCTATAAATGAACCGACGCTTTCGCCAATCTGGAGTCCACAGAAAAACCACCAGGACGAAATACAGAAGGAACTGTTTCACCATAAACATGTACAACTGAATCTTGATGCAACTGAACCGGCTCAGAAGGAACCAGTGTTTAATGTTTACAAACAGAAAGACGTTGCTAATTACATCTTACAGAAGGAGACCAAAACTCACCGGCAACACGAATCGACGACAGAATCGCAGAAATCAGATCAAGAAATAGACCAATCTAGCATCATGCCTGAGGAGGACGACGTAGGCACTCGCATAAAAGAGCAGAAGGCTAAATACAATCAGTCAAGAGAAAATGGTAAAGGTTTAAACGCAACTAATAGCAAACTCGAAGCGGCAAAGGTTGATTCCGAATCAAAGCTAAAATCAAAATCGCAAAACAATAATAGCTCCCGTAATACAACGGCTTTAATGCAAAACATTAGAAGTAAGAACTATAGATTCATTCCAATGAAGGTCAACGAATTCCGTGTTAATTTGAAACAAAACAGACTGTTTGCAACCGAACAGGATTCAAAATCACCTTCCAAAGGTAATACCAAGGGTTCAAATTCAACGACACATCACTCAAATTCCAATCTTTCTTCAAGTCATAATGCTTTATTGGGAGAAAAGAACAGTATCAAATCCAACAATAGTAGCATTCTTCATGGTATTTCCAACGAAACAATCTCCAAAGCAGATAGAAACGATTCAGTTTTGTTGAATGGTAACCGTGGCAATGCAACAGAAAATCAAACTAGTGTAGTAAATTCTAATGTGGCTGGGCAAAAAGCAATAGACCAGAATACTAGTCATCGAAAGGACAAGAACGATACTGAAGACATTGATGATATTACTATCATAGCCACTACTGGTGGTCATCACAGACATCACCTGGAAAACAAAACAAAAGCAAAGGACAGTGTTTTTCATTTGCAGTTGACAGAAGATGTCAATCAAACAAAACTCGAACAGAATGAATCAACCGAAAAATTTGTAAATGCCACCACAACTCACCAAAACACATCCTTACCAGCAAAGCAGAGTAGTGTTCAAAACAGTTCTGATGGGAGTAAAGAAGATCGAGGAACTGGTAACAATACCGGGTCACCTTCCGTGAATCATAAAATGTACTTGGAACATCCATTTATGGAATCTACTTCAGAAACAGGGAATGATGGCAACCCTAAAGTGGTCCAATACAAAAAAGACGAGAGCGATGGTAGAAATAGCAACGACAAAAAAAACATTGATACGCATATTGAAATATATAACGGAAAACAGTTGATTGGTCGTAAAAATGTCACTTCGACAGGGAATGTATTTAACAACATAACAGAGGAGGACGATGATGAGAAAGGAGGATTAGAAAGCGATCAAAAACCTATAGACAGCCACAAGTTTCTGGATGATCTACTGCCCCATGGAAGTAGGGAAATTCCTGACACGATCAGCAATGGAGGTAGTATTTTCAATCAGGTACCACACCATCTCAGACGACTTCGTATTGGACAGCCTCCAAACGAAATTGCCAATGTAATACACGACGAAAACCAAAACGACGACTTTTCGAGTACCCAATCAGATAATAGTTTACTTCATCTCAACGGGAAAGGAGCATTGGAATCTAAGGAGGCATTGGGTCTTGCACTCAAAGCTCTTCAGATCAAAAATAGCTCAACACCAGGTTTAAACATTGGTAATAGCACAACATCTGATAGCAATGAGGATGATTCTGTAGACAATGTTAACCAAGTGGAAAATAAAGAAACAGATAGGATGTACGAAACGGCAGCACCAGATGAAGTTGATGCTCAAAGAAGTCACAAACATACAAGCAAATTGAATTCCGAAAAAAATGAACTCAGTTTGGAAGACGATGATAAAAATGGATCTGAATATAGTATTGATGAAAGTAACTCTGAAGCCACCGAAGGTAAAACGAACACGACATCAGATCAAGATTCAGAAGGAGATGATACAGACGCACCATCTGATGCAAATCATAATTTAGTGAAGGGAAATACTGACTCGGGAATGGGTGAAGCTTTGACAACACATGATGATGATACACCAAAAGAAAGTCCTGCTGAAGATCTAATGAAAAGTTCAGAATCAGAATCAGCAAGCGACACTGACAACACGAATTCTGCAACATCTGTGGAGACCAATCCTGTCACCGACGATGCTATCAAAGACATCTCCATTAAAAACAGCGATGGCAGTGTGAAGGTATCCAATGATGAAGATGACGATTATTTGAAAGACGAATCTTTGAAACAAACTGCATCAAATAAAACCGAAGAAGAGGACGAAGAAGGTGATTATGAAAAAGATGACGAAGACAATGAAAATTCAAAATCAAAACAACTTCAGAAACCGATTGAGATACAAGAAGGTGAAGATACGAAAGATCTTGATGCAAAAGCACTTACTGCCCTTGTTCAGAAGAACCTGAACGAAGCGAAAGACGAAGGAGGTAACATGAAACAAGACGATGGCGAAAGTGATGAAAGGTTAGTCAACGTAGGTGGAAGAACGAACGAAGAAGACCTTGATGATAGCTCCAGAAACGTGGAAAAGGTGGCCCATATTTTGTCGCACTTTGGTCACGATTACAAGCACAATCAACATAACATCAACAGTATGAAAAACAAATCTTTATATCTTGTTAAGAATAAAAACCTGCAAGTTTTAATGGAAATTCGGCCGGATAGCAAGACAAACGACATATCAGTGGAAACGCAAGGTTTAGCCAACATATACAAGAACCATGAAAAAGGCAGCAACCATTTGCCAAATAGCAATCAAAGTAATTACACATATGTAGACCAGGATAGCAACTTTGAAGATAGCCTTACTAATCTGGCCCATATCCATAAAAAAGACCAACACAGAATTGTCCATTTGAAGCGGAAAAGTCACCACCAAGGTCAGGACAATCAGATTCCATTGTTACAGAGGGAACTCACTAGACAACATGCCGGATACAACAAGGAGCACAACAAGCAGAAATATAAAGCAACCAGTGGAAATGTAGAAGATAAAACACGTGTGAAGGATTCCGAAAGTATTGATGATAGCATTTCCAAAGCCGATTTTGATGACAGCGTCGTCAACGAGAAATACGAAAGCATATACAGGCCATTAATGCACAAATGGAAAAAACCTGTTGGTATTGAACTGAAGAATGATACGAATATTGAAGATGCTTTAAATGAAGAGGTTAAGAGCGAAATAACGAAAATTGGTGGCTACGAAGCAAACGAAGATAATATTTATCTGGGGAATGCATCGCCAAGAACAAATATCTTTAATAAGACGCATCGTGTCAAAATGACAAAGACATTTCATGCACATCCGAATAAGAAAGTAAGGAGAAAATTAGGATTAGGAAGAAGTTTCACCAAAATGGATGATATCATTGAAGCCTACCAGGTCATGAATTCCAATAAGGAAAAGTATTTAGAACAAAATTATCGTAACGGTATGCTTGACATAAAGAGAGGATCGATCCCAGAGACATCTGACGACGCCTACAATCTCTATAACAACACCATAGACTTTGGTGAAGACCTTTTACAATCTGATGAACTGAAACACAATAGCAATAAGCAAATGAAAGGACAGAACGTCGTGCAGAATGTTAAGACTGCAAAAAAAAACAAAGAGGATTCAAAATCGATATCAAACAGTACCAATAAGAGAAAAAACAAAAACATTCCCAGCAAGAAACATAGTTCAAAGAACAAAAAATCAAAACACAAGAGACACAAGACAGATGCAGAAAGAAAGAACATGATACATCGAAGGCAAAGGTCAAAAAGCAAGAAAGAAAATCATTCTGATATCAGTAAGAACTTACAAGAAAGTATGGAAGGTCGTATTCATTACAGTAATCCCATTGAAGAAGCCATAAGGGAATATCTCTATCCTAGCGACGATGAAGAACTTCCATCAAAAAAAGAGCCGGCGATATCTCACAAGGTACAAAGAAACAAGAAAACTAATCGCCATGCAGCGCGTAAAAAACACACGCGTGGCGGACATCATCGTCGCAGTCACCGACATCGCTCTCACCACCAACGCGAACAAGGAAATTTGGGAAGCAGGGAACATCAGGAAAATACTTTTAATGGGTTGTCAACTGGGACTATCATAGTTCAACAAGAGATTAAGTCTGATCCTCCAGCTACAGTTATGCCTGTAAAATCACATTCTCACAAGAAGCACCAGAAATCTTCACATCAAACACCACAGGTAGCCCCAATGAATAAGAAACAAGTATTTGAAAGTGCAGTTGAAACCGATTCAACGTTGTCTAATGAAAAACAACCTGTACATGACAACGGCACAATTACAAATTCTGAAGAGAGTCCTGGAGAGCAGAAGGAGCCTACAGACATATTAGAATCGTTTAAAGTGTGGATTGAAAACACCACCACAGCAGACCTGAAAATGGCTGACGATGTTATAAGACGAAGTCAGAAGAACACTAAGGGCGAGTACACTAAGAATTCAACACGAAAAGAAGTAATAGGAACCACGTTAAAGGGTAAAAGTAGAAACCTTCAGTTCGGTTTGAACCAACAAAAACGCGCTGACGGAAAACTTCATGGTCACTCCCAGACCGATGGAGCGAAGAATGAGACCAAATTGAAGAAATTTCAAAACCTCGATACTGAGAAAAACGTTACGAAACCATTGATTCAAAGTCCTGTAATTATACACATGAACAACAGCCTAGCGACCATAGCTAGTGTAAACGGCTCTCTTTTGTTTAAAAATAACACGCTAGGCAAAATGGAGTCAAACCACACTCACTCCGTTGGTGTGGCCAAATCATTAAAAAACACACCTAAAGAATTTCTGACAGAAGAGCTGAAAAAGTTAGCGATTGATGCAGGTTAGAGTCTTACTTACTTTGGAAGGATCAACATATCCATGATGGCAATTTAGCCTTTACGCCATTACGCCAGCCCTTAATGGCGTTAATTTCTATGTCTTGGCGTTTAAATGGCCGGCGTAAGATTTTTGTATGTGACAGTTTGACCGTGGACTTTTCAAAAATAACGCCATTAAAGGCCGGCGTTAAAATGACCGGCGTTTAAATGACCGGCGTTTAAATGACCGGCGTTTAAATGGTCGGCGTTAAATTTGAGCCGGCGTAAAAAGGGCCAACAAAGTATTCTGTTGCATTCCTATGAGTGTTATTAAGGTCTGGTTTGTCCCTTGCCATTAGCAAAATCATGAGAATGTATAAAAATATTACAGTAGCGAAATACCTTAGCCTTCAAATTAGTTAAGTTTATTCATAGGACTTTTTTCGGTTTTGGCAAACATATTATTCACATAAATACTTTTTGGAAAGAGTAAAAAAATCTCTTCTATATTGCCGAATAAAAAAAATCCGAAATAATGTCGAAAAAAGCGCTATGAAAAACCTAAACTAACCTGAACTAATCTCAGTGTGACTTCGGTTATTGTTGCAGAAAGACAATTTTGGAGAAAGTTGTAAAACGTGCTTTATTCTCACTTATGCTTCTTTGTGAGGAAACTTGTTGTTTCAAAATTGAATGAACAGGTGTATTGAATCAAGTTATTTCCTATGCACTATCCTTTGATGCGTCGCTCCATTAGTCATTAAAAAACTCCTTGTCGCCATTTATTTCTTTTGACCAGATTACAGATCCCAACAAATCAGAAAATTATTGGATTTCTGCGTAAGCGTAAAAATTCATCACAACCGTCCGTGTTTTTCTTCTTTTTCTTCGTTTTTTCTCTGTCCAAACCTAGCATGAAACGCGGAACTGTCAATTATGTTGATTAGGTCAATCTGCCACCTCATTGTTATAATCTTTGCCGTGAAAGAAAATGGCGGACATGGCAAAACGTATATCTATTTCCATCAAATATGATTTTTTTATCACTCAATATCAATATGTAAATTAAAATTCAAAAAATATACTTATTTATCTGTTATTATGTATTTTTTTAAGTGTATACATTTTATTTGGAGGATGCCTTTCGAGCTGTTTATCCTTTGTAAAGCACGATTTTCTTTTCAAAGTCTTTTTGCAATCTAGTTTACTTTCATGTGGTCGAAGTGAATGCACAACCAACTACAGATAGACACTTTAAGCAAACTTTCTTTCAAGTTAAAAATACTGATAGATAAAGTTTTGAATAGGTTTCTAGATCGGGGATTTTTCTAATGACTTAGGCTTCATCGTCCGAAAGTAAGAAATGGAATATTATGATAAAGTACATTTGATATAAAGAGTCTTTCTATTACATTTCTCTGTTCAGGAATCTCAATTGATGTGGAGTTCGCGGCACCAGATGAATGTGGAGACAACAAAATGTGTCTGTTTGTCAAGGAGATGCTCAGTGATACGGACGCATTGAAGTTAAGCGGCTCATTCTCCTCAAAAGGTGTAGAGTTGACGCTCAAATATCCCGGTATATCCGATTTATCGGATGCAATGAAGTTAAAAGACATAGCAATGACATTGTCGATCCAAGGGATGAACTCCAACATTTGGATAAAAGCTGATTTGAAGTTGAAAGATCCCCCTCTGGAGTTTAAAGGTCCGTAAAACACGTTGAATCAAGGATTTTGTTGTTTTTGTTGTTGTTGTTGTATTGTCCTCTTCCAGGTTTTGACCTGTAATGGACAGATAGTAGCAGATTTGTTGTTTTATTTGTAGGCTCGATAGCCCTTGGTGCAACTGGAAATTTACAATTCGATATGAAAATGATTGGTATTTGGAACAAACCATTTGGCATAGACTCGTTGGCTATTGGAAATGCGCTTTTAGGGATATCCTATCAACCAGGTGCACCGATGCCAAGTTTCGGTAGGTTGGTTCACCATTGTGAATGTACCCTTTTTTGTATAAAGTTTCGCTCATCATCACAAAGATATAAGCTTTCAATAAACTGAGTGGGGAAAGTGGGGGAAAGTGCTGTGTGGGTGTGGGTGAGAGGTTATAATTGGGTGGGAGGTTATAAGTGGGGTGGGGGCGCAATTATCTCCAAAGTTATTTTCAACATTGTATCGTAATGCTATCACAACTGCAATGGATTCCTTGATAATTTGTTCAATTTCTAGAACTCGGAGGCGAATTATGGCTTGGTGTTCTTGGTTCTGGTAACGAAATAAAGGCAAGAGTCTTTTTCGGATTTGATCCTTCAAATCCGTCTGGAAACTATTTCTATGGAAAACTCGATAAACTGTCCATCGATGACCTGATAAAAGCATTCAACAAAACGTTGACGTTGCCAACTCATTTGAAAGAAAGCGGTTTTCCTAAAGGTCTTTTGGTTGCCTTTACATCAAATCCGAAAGGTGCTTTTTCAACGGATTAACTTAATTTTTATTTCTCCCTTGGTTGTGTTCTCCTAAATCAAATTTTAGATACTCATTGCCACACCATTTTTTTGGCTTTGACTAATAATAGATTCATCCCCTAACATATTTTTTTTCTTGAGAAACCTCCTTTAGATCAACGGGCTTCTAGATGAAAAGACAAGATTTGCTTTCTCTTTCTCTATCCAAATACGAAAGGAAATTGTTCAAAAAATCAAGATTCTGTGCTAACAGTTTGAAGGTGTTTGAAATATTTCAGCTGTGAGAGGTTTTTATCTCCACTATATTTGCTTACTTCTTCTTTTAAAGGAATTGAACTTTCCAAAGAAAACGTTCGCGTGGATTTCGGCTTTATGATTTCGGGCACGATAAATATACTCGGCTATGAAGGAGCCTGCAAATTAAAACTCACATCGGACGAAATCGACATCGACGTCAAATTATCTCCAATAGAATTGGCACGTGGTTTGGTCAAGATGCATCGTGATATAGACGACTCCGCGAACGGACCAGAATTCGCCTTAAGAATAAATAAAAACGAAGTTTATGTTAAGGCTGAAGGTGTGGCATGCTTGCTTGGAATACAGGCTGCGTCCAAGCTTTCAATTACAAACCAACATTTTCAACTTTCTTTGAAAGCAAATTTGTTTGATCTGCTTGAAGGAAATCTCCTGGTTCAAGCTTCTGCTGATCAAGACGTGTCCACGGCAACTTTTAAGGTAACGTTTTTTTCTTCCTAACCGTCTGGTGGCCTCGTGGTAGAGAGTTCACCTCCAGAGCGGGAAATCAGAGTTCAAATCCTGGCCGAGTCATACCAGCAACTATAACAGTGTGAATCAATCCACTCAGCTTAGCACTTCGCCTGAGAGCGGAATTGGTGTCTAAGGGGGTTTTCTGTCTGAGCGATTGAGGCAGAAATGCAGCTTCTGTAGCAATGCACCTTTTAAATTCTTCATGACCTCTTATGCACGAACCTCGTTAATAAAAGGCTTGGGTAATCGTTAAAAAATAATAATAATAAGGACAATTGCGTAATATGGGGTATGTCTAAATAAAACAAAAAATAACTTACTCAGCAAAATTGTCAGCTTGTGATTGGTTGTCACATGTTGAAGCGGAAAAGGTACGAGCTTTTCAAGGATTGGAGAGTATAGATGAGTCTCTATATAGCGTGCACCCAATTAAGCGAATCTCCGTATAAGGGACACATAATCCATGTACGGATGGAGATATTTACAGAGGTCTCTATAATGCGGACCCCTTTATTATGCACATGTCAAGTGAGCAAAATCTTCAAAAATTCTCTGTGGGGGAGTGTCTTTTTATTGAAACAGCAGGCGATATTGCTTGCCGTTCCTATAGCAAACACTCCTCCGCATAGACTTTACCGAGATTTTGCCCACTGGGTGGTATCCGCTACAGAGATTCCAATGTAATACATATTACGCTGAACTCATTGTATCTATTTTGCACTAATCTTAGCTCGATGGATGTTTATCAGTGAAATTAGAGAAGCTATCAGAAGCAATAATCAAGAACTTAAATGCATTATCTGGGATGGCGAAAAAAGCAATTAATCGAGTCAAAGAAAAGGTAAGGTGAAAATTTGGGACTACACCAGCCCTTTTAAATTAATGTCTAACAACGTGAAAGATGATTTTATCGAAACTGTTTATCATCCTAACTACGAACCATTGATCTCTCTCTAAGTATAATTATACAAAAACATGGCTGGCTACTTACTGTCACGAATATACCAAAGTTATTTCGTCTACAGTTTCAACGTATTATAATTACGTTTAGTTAAATCACTGAGCTTAGCTGATAGCGGAAAATTATTTCTTTCAACTTATTTAACATAACGGTCCCAAAGTGGTAATAAAAACGTGTTAATTTCTAGTCCTTGGTGACTTTTAAATATTTGTTTGAGAAGTAGATGCGCTTTGCATAATCAGGGGCAGATACAGAAATTTTAAATAGAGGGGGAGGGCGCTATACTTGCAGGAGGGTGGGAGGAAGACCCAATAATTGCAGCTGGCGTGCCAAAAAAA
Organism: Turritopsis rubra; assembly: GCA_039566895.2. Classification (NCBI taxonomy): domain Eukaryota; kingdom Metazoa; phylum Cnidaria; class Hydrozoa; order Anthoathecata; family Oceaniidae; genus Turritopsis; species Turritopsis rubra. The sequence goes on from CM077622.1 coordinate 4,677,514, forward strand.
ACAAGACTTACTTTCTCAAAGTCTCAAACTCCCCTGAAACCTGTTGAAATTTGTGGTGGAGAGTGAACAAAAGTCCATTGGAGTGCACTTCGCCACATTTTGTTTTGCACTTCCCTCCAAGTTCGTCTATATTGCTGTCGGTATTTGGTACATGAGGAGGAGGATAGGCTGTACTCCAATCCTGATACTATTTCTCTTGCATGCAGGTTGAAAAAGCCAATAATTTATACACACGTGCCAAAGCTGAACTGACTGAGCAAGAAGCTCGCATCAAAGAGAAAGAATTGGAATTAAACGGAGATACCCGACAACTATTACGGAACCGACACGAGATATCAGCAAACTGTTTTGCAGATTGTCCCAAAGGTAAAAATTTTCATCATGACGATTTTATCAACAGATTCTCTGTGATTCGAACATCCAATGGTCCGTACACTTAAATGGTTCGTTCTATAGAATGTTCGAATTGCGGAGGTTCACTTATATATAAGTCATAGGTGAAGGGAACTTTCAAATTAGTTATAATTTGAAAACATTGTCTAGACAGATCAGTTCTAAGCATAGTTGATATTGGAAACTAGGGCTCAACTTCAAAAACAGTTCCAAGAAATATATTATTAACTAATCACGTTATATTCTGTGTTTTTTTTTCTCAGTATGTCAAGGGTCTTATGTGGACGAACCGTTGTGTTTGAAAACGTTTGGGCGTTGGCTATCGTGCAGGGCGTACAAGTCATGCGTGAAAAGAACTCAAGATCTCCAATGCATTTTGAAATGTGAAAATGAGAAATTCAAGAAGCGAGGATACAACCTGATGTCCAAATTTGTTGTTAAGGTTGGTGTAAAGATCTACGTCTACAATAGCCTATCCAAGTTCATGTTTTAATGTCGGATTTAAACAAGATTTATCAGGACAAAACTCGTTTCTGTGTTGATAATTACTTAAAGCTGTCCTACAGCGATTTGCTGTTAAGAAAATGTATAATTGAATAATTACTGTGAAACAACCAATCAAAACCGGTCATAAAAACATGAACTCCGGGATTGGTTTATTTACCCAGTTTAATACCCAATCTCCGATCTACAACACACATTTTCTGATTTCATGTTTTATATGTTGCATTTTAACTTGGTCGTCCCGTATGGACCTTGTTTTCCAGCTGTGTTTTGCAGTTAAAGAAAATCATGTATAATCTTATTACATGAAATTCGGACCCTCGAACCCAGGACCATTGGTCCATGTCTTTTTTATATGAAGACAACAAGACGAAAATGCCCTGGCATCACAGGCTCACACGGTTCGAGGTTGATGCAATGCAGTGTATTAATCGACGCGAATCGAAAAGAATCGTGTATTTAATTAGTTCTGCGTATTGAAAAGGGTACTGAGAGTTTGACCACGAAAATTTCGCCATTGGCGTTTATTAATTCTCTTGTACATTTGAGGGGCGTTAATCGCATTAATTTGAGGGGCGTTAATCGCATTAATTTTATGTAATAAAGTAACAAAGTTAATTAGTTATTACAGTAGTGGGATCTCTATAAAGCGTACACGTTATACACAATTCCCGAATTTCTGTTTAAACGCCGTGTTTTTGTCTAATAAGTACATCCGGCCTCGTTTTAGATATCAAAATTGCCTCTAATCATTCTACTGGGAGTTTTAGTAATAGAGATAATTACTAAGTAATAAAGTTAAAACATTATTGAAACAATAAATTTCATAAAAACGAGGTTGGATGTACTAACTAGGTCAAAACATGGTGTTTAAACAGAAACTCGGGAAAGGTGTATTAAGCGGGCTTCGTATAACGGACACATACTCCATGTACGGATGGATGGATTTACAGTCAAATTCTCATAGGTAAAATTTCTGGACATTTTCATAAAACGTACACCTTTTTAAACACCAATGCCCAGTGGGCAGAATCTTCAAAAAGTCTATGCGTAGGAGTGTTTTCTATAGGAATGGCAAGCAATACCGCCTGCTGTTTCGATAAAAAAACACTCCTCCACAGAGACTTTGAAGATTTACAGTCAAATTCTCATAGGTAAAAGTCTCAGTATATTACACTACACTGCATATCGATGTTTCTGCTTGACATCGTGTTAGTATGTTGAAGAGCAGGCAAGAAAACTAATTTTCACAGCTCTCTGGAGATCGCTAAGAAAACGCTTCAATGAAATGTCTCGATACGCAACTCTTATCAAACACCACATTGTGTTTTTGACCAATTTTGTAACTAAATCCTGCAATACATATTATATAAATTGTTGGAACCATTTTTTTTTAGATGAAACTGGCTGCTCTGGCGGGAGCCAGAATATCGCTAAAGTTTGCCAAAATGTTTGCAAAGTTGGCCAAAATACCACAAAGTCTGGCCAAAAGCTTACTCAATGCAATTGAAAAACTCGTGACAGTTGGCACCGAAGTAGCTGGCAGGATGGCAAAGATGGCATTGGAAGACCTTCTGCAAGTTCACTATTTTTGTATTAATGCTAACTTGGCGGAAACTGACGGTCTGTGTACGGGTTTCAATGCAAGTTTGAGTATAATGAAATCCACTTTGAAAATGGCTGGAAATTTATGCATCAATGGAAAAACATTTGATAATTTAGGTAAGTTGATTTGAATAATCCCTGAATAAACTGTGTGGCTTCAAGGGCAGTGTGAGTATAGAGTTGGGCGGGGCGTTTATAGGCCCTAATAACCGTGGATAGAATATTTTTTTCATTCTATTTCCAATTTGATGTTTTCACAGCTATGAAAAAAAAGTTGTTCATTGTGAGCCATGCTGTGACATTATACCATGTATTACTCTAGGCAACGATGCCATTGAACAACAATATCCGGAATCTAAAACAATGAAAATAGGTTTGAAGGAAAAAGAGAAAGATTTCGAAAAGTTAGAGCGAGAGTCCGAAAAAGCTGAGAAACAGGAGCACAAGATGAAGGACAAAACAGTTCGAAAGAAGGTGACCTAGTTTCTGTGTTTATCCACTTATTGCGCCTTATGGCTCTACTCCTCCGGCTTTAGCAATCTTTGAATCCTTTAAGATCTATGTAAGGGATTTCATTATTGAAAACAATGTTTGGTATCTTGCCACTAATCCTCCGAAAAGCATCATTCTAAATAAATAAAGTAGGCCTCGATTACCCTACTTTTAACACCCTACTTTTAACACCCTGTGTTTAGTGACTTTCTGGATTTCTGTCTTTGTGTTATGTGGTAAATAAATATAGTAAAAAAAAAAGTCAAAATAAATGTCTCATTTTATTTTGCCTTTTTTTGCGGTCGAGGAAGGGGGCGTTTTTTCAAGAAAGGCGTTTACTTGTGGCAGGGGTTTACTAATAAATATAGAAAAAGTTACAAATCTATTATATCAATAATTTGAAAAAAGGGGCATTTTTTGGAGGTAGGGCGTTACTTTGAGCGATACGGTAGTTCTTTTGAAACCCCCAGCAGAGCAGTGAGAATCACTTTCAACCTCGTCTTGCAAGAAGCCCTGGGGAAGAGGTTGAATCCTTTTATAAAAAATAGGCAAGCAAAATAAGCAACAAGCGACAACTTGACATGCAAAATTCAATTTCATTTTCGATATATCATATATAAATTGAATTGATTTCAGGCGAAGCGCTTGTACGTTCCATCGGCAGTTGAGCATTACTACCAGAAAGTTTTGTACGAACCAGAGCCGACATACTCCTTCCATAACGACATCGTCACGGCACTATATGGTCACCAAGGAAACAACAACAACATCAGTAATAATGACGGGAGCTTCAATTTGGAGAACATACGTCATTTGACAAGTGAGTTTGTTTGTTCCACTGTGATGAGAATCTCGTTGTTTGTTTGTTTGTTTGTTTGTTTGTTTGTTTGTTTGTTTTTTGATAGATAGAACGTAGCTCAACACACGACGTTGTAACATCCGAACAATGTTCAGACATATTAAGTCATTCGAACATTTCCGGGTCTGGAAGGAAGTCTATTATAGTTATTGTTATTTTTTTCTTGGATCTTTTCAATAGGCAAACTATGTTTTGCTCACCCTTTCCTCACGTGACAAAATTCCAACCAATCCACTTCAGTTGTTTACCATCACGGGATCAACAAGTGTGCAGGTTAAGTTATAAATACCAATAGACTTCCAGACAACGGAATTTCCTAATGTCTATGATTGGACAAACCCTTGTTTGTCCAATCATAGCTACAGCTACAGCGGTGTTTGTTTACCATAAACAAGACTGACCTAAAACAAACAAAACAAAAAAACAAAACAACATGATACTACTACAGTTTTGTCCTTTTTTTTTGAAGATTCGTGGTCACACTTCCACAAAGAATTCCCTTTCCTTTTTTTTCTTTAGGCAGTAACAGTTCGTGTGAGAATCTAACACAAACGTTGTACAGCTACAACGAAATAGCGTCTGGTTTAGATAAAGTGTTGCAACAACAGAAAGCGGAGAGGCAGTATATCGAAAAGATGAAAACAGACATTCAAGATTTACTCATCAGAAATGAATTAGGTAAGTACTGTGATGTTGTGACGGCAAAACAAAGGGTCTTCCAAGCATTGTTAAACCAGGGAATCGTTTGTTACTTAAATCGTCACCGAATCCTTTTTCAGTAGGTATATCTGAGCTCAATTAAAGCAACTTTCATTATCAAAACTAGAATTAAATTGCTCTTTAAATGGGTTTTACGGAATCCTGTGTAAGAGTTTTTAATTTTATCAATACACATATATACGATCGGTTGAAGCAATGGCGGATCTAGGGTTAGGCAAAAAAAAGTGGAGGAGAACAGTGTCATGAATTTAAGTGTAAATAAGGTTATTTGCACGATTTTCTTTTATACTCTTAAGGTTATACATCTGCCTCTGTAAAAGGTTCATGTTCGAACCCAACCCTATATAAACCTGCAATAGATAGGCCAAACAGAAAATTGTGACACTCCAAAATAAGGGGAACGCTGTGAGCTCTTGGTTGGATTAGTCGATTCTATTCTGCTGGCTCCCTATCAGTTTAGTTAACATAAAAAATTCGGATCATTACTAGTTTTCAGTTTGTTATTTCTGTCCAGGCTAACGAAAACATTCCTGTGTATCGCCTCGTTCTTCCAAACGAAAATGAGAGACTTTCAATCAACTTTCAATTATTTGATCCCAAAATAATGTATGAACATTCTCCTATATTATAATCTCTCTCCTGTTTCCATAGCATCGACAAACATGTCGAATTACGATCAGCAAGAATACGATTGGTACGCCGCAACTTTACGAAACAGTAAGTTTTAACATTTTCTTACATATAGTTCTCTGAAATGCATCCATTGAGTTCAACTAATCCATGTCCTATCCTCAGTATTTTTGTTTGTTTGTTTGTTTGTTTGTTTGTTTGTTTTATCTCATTATACTCGATACCCAAAGATTTATTACGCATTTGTATATAACCGTATTTAGTTCGTTGAAGTTGATGCAAAGTCCGACGAACAGCCATGTAATGTGGATATGCGGAATACATACCATAATAATAATAGCAGAGGCGTAGCTAGAGCTCAGTCAAAATTTGTGGAGGAGAGTTTAGTCCACTTTTGTCCACTTTTTTTGACTGACCCTGAATATGCCTATGAATAGTTACTAGTAGACAGTTAGTAAAACTTTATTTCACGTTATACCACTACCTTTATAAGCGCCCAGAGGCGTAGCTAGAGCTCAGTCAAAATTTGTGGAGGAGAGTTTAGTCATTCAAAGTAGAAAAGGAAAATGTGCAAGTAACCTAATTGACACATAAGACTGAAAAGAAATATCATAACGTTGGACTCCTTCACAGGGCTCAAATTCACTGATAAGCACCTCCTGAGCACACACCGTACATGATAGCGAAGAAAAACAAATCTAGGCTCTGTTGAGATAGATAAGCAGGGAATGTTTAGTTGGCTCCCATAGCTACAATCCTGGCAAAAAACTAGTTGAGACATGCCTGTTGTCATGAAAAAATTGGCAAGTATTAACTAAAACAAAACCACTTCCCCCGATACAATGTTGTTGCAAATGACGCCGCAGACGTTCGGAAACTTCAGAACATCTAACAGAGTCTTACAGCATTGGATAAGGGTGAGAGGAAGGTGCGCACTCGATATTCTTAAGAATCTTTCAATTTTTCTCAACAGTGTTTGCCAAGATTGTAGTTGTCCCTCATCTGGTCACACTTTGAAAGACACTGTTCGTCTGCTTTTGGTTGAGGTTCCATAAAATATAACTTAGCTAAAAACGCTTTAATTGAGCGTGGTAGCTTCTCAGTGCCAAACAGAATATGTCGATTTGTTCCTGTTGTTTGATTAGGTTACAACAAATGGTTAAACAAGACATCCACTAGATTTGCGAAACGGCAGAAATTAGTTATTCCCAAATTCGTGGACGACCTGCACCGGATACTTCAATATAGAAACATAGCTGATTTACAAGAGTACATGAAAAATTTACATGATCAAGCCAAAACTGCTACTGCTGGCAAAAGGTCATCGATCATAACCACACCCCTGAGTGAGGAAGAAAACTTACAAGACATAAGAAGGGTAATTAATTCTCCATTTTGTTTTCTATTCCGCGGTGGGCAAAATCATCAAAAGTCTATGAGGAGGAGTGTTTTCTATGGGAATGGCACGCAATATCGTCCGCTGTTTCAATAAAAAACACTCCTCCACAGAGATTTTTCGAAGATTTTACCTACTTGGTTGGCCGTTGTGAAGTGTGTTTTGTTTTTCTTCTGCTTTCTCATAATTCTTTTGGATGTATTATTATTGATATCTTTCATTTTTTCTATTTTTAGGGGTTCGACGAAATCTTATTTCGAAAAGATTTCACCCTATTGGACGACAAAATATCTGAACTTGCCAAGTTACAACGCAAGCTGGTGCTAGCACAAACATTCAATAAGATTTGTACTGTAGCATTCGACAAAAATGGATGAGGGAGTCGGTTGGGGAAATATTGTAATAGCGTATGTACTACACCTCCCCTTTAATATATGTTGGTCGCTGCTCACAGCCGGAAAACAAGCGGCAAAGTACTATTATGAAGACATTCTCTTAACACGCCAGCCATATTGAATTTGGTTCCAAAATGGTAGCATGAGCTGGAAATTAAGGCTAATGCTCTAGTTAGGTAACTGTCCGATCAGGTTACTGTCCGATCGGGTAAGGAAATATCCGACGGGTTGCTGTCGTACGGGGATGTGTCCTCTGGGAAGTGTTCCTTGTGGGCTACTGACCGACCGAACTACTTTCCGGTCTAACTGCTGTTGTACGAACCAGAGCCGACACACTCCTTCCATAACAATGAATTTTACAAAACGTAAAACGGAACCTTTGTGCGACAACCTGGATGTTTTCAAGACACACAACATTTTACGTCAAGTCAAGAACTCGTCTTTTGTTGAAGGGTCCTAAAATGTTAATTTCTTGTAAGTTATTTATCAAAATCGAAGGGATTTAATATTCACATTTATTAAAACGACTACAGAGTGAGAAACTATTGATTTGAACTTCTCCCGCGGGAATTAGTTCTTTCTGTTAAGTTCATGGAAAACATTTCGATGTAATAGTAGAAGCTTTCTTCCTTTTTTTTTTTTTGTAAAGAAATATTTTTTATGTATACATATAATGTTTTATATAGTTCGTCGTTTGACGAAACCCCAAAAGGCGATTATAAATTCCTGAAAAAAACCACCAACAAGCAGAATTTATTTTTAATTTTTGTTTTTTCGCCGGACATGATGTTCGGTGGAAAGGCTGTGTTTATAATGAGATATAGACCTATTTTAAGTTCATGTTTATATGTCGTACTTTTAACATGGTTGTCCAATACAGGTCTCATTTTCATGGGTTAAATTGTTTAACTGTACAATTACTTAGTTATGCATTTCTTTTAGCTCCAAATCACTGTAGAGCAATATTAAGTAATTTCCAACACAGAAACAGGGTCTGTGAAGGAGTGTTTTTTTATTGAAACAGCAGGCGATGTTGCGTGGCATTCCGATAGAAAACACTCCTCTACATAGACTTTTTGAAGAGTTTCCCCACTGCGACATAAAAACACGAACTCAGAAAAGTTGTATTAAAAGATTTCAATTTTATAAAAATTCAGTTTGCAACTCGGGGTTTTTTTAGGAGATATTTTCCCCATCGAAATTTTAAATGGTGACATAACTAGGGGAAAGATTGTATTTCGAGCATAGAGTTTATTTTTTCCATGTATAAAGCTGTTACCCTATATGCTATTTTTTTCAAAGAATAAATTGGTCTCACGGCACGACAGCTGCTTTTATCCGTAAACAGTTCCTTTATGCAGGGCGGTCGCTTCACACTTTTTAGCGGGAGTACCACCTGAATAACTGTCAATCGAGATTTTTCCACATCCCTTCACCGAAGAAGCGGTTAATCCCCACAATTCATAATGCATTACATTGTAGAACACAATACCTCAACAGTGCGAAATCAAACAGAACTCTAAACGCTTTTAAGACTGCACTTAAGGTAACACTTAAGGAAAAAGCAGCGTTTTTCTTAATCGCTCAATATTTCATCAAATCTTTGAAATAAATATATAAAAGTATATATCTTTGGAAATATTTTTTCTTACTTTAGGTAATGGCCGTAAAGACGTCTTCTGTTTAATGGGTGAGCTTAAAAAATTGGGAAATAGGGTAAAATAGCTAGTTTTACCGACATATGTCGTACTGGCTTTGGGGGAAGTGTTAACTTGTATTAAATCAACAGCTGCCAAAGTGACAATAGGGAGTTTACGTCACTTCAACGTCAACAGGAACGGCTACGTGAAAGTGATCCATGAATACTCAGAAACGAATAAATAATAACAAAACGTTTCATCGATGAACTGAGAAAAAAAGAAAGTCAGATAAAACTGGATAAAACAAATACGAGAGAAACATAATCTACTGCTGTCCTTGCGCCTTCTCCTTCTGTACGACTTCAAAATATAACTTTTCACGCTTGTGTGTAGAACATCTGTTATCTGTTAAAGGCATACCGAACTACCCAGGGTCTTTTTTTAATTGCGAGGGTCCCACAAAATTCAAATTTTAAGCGAGAGAATATACAAACAGAAATGACTAAGCTGTTTTCACCAAACATTTAGTGTTTAATTGTAAATTTCCTTCTTAAACAGCACAATAACGCTTATATTATACAATAATGGCTGTTATGGCTAACCACTTAGCAGAAAAATATGATTTTTGAGAGAAGGTTCCGGTAAAAGTTTACCAGAGTGTCTTTGAGGATTGCTCAAAGAAAGATAAATAGAACCAAGAGAAGTTCTGTAGAATTGCATAGAACATACCTAGAAATATTTAAGAATACATTTTTATTATCTTTGTAGCACTAAACTGTGTCTGTGCATAGAATATTGCCACCAAAAATTGATCGTGATTCTTCTTTTAATTTCTCTTCATGTTGTTTTGATTTGAAAACGATAAAGAATTGTTGAAATAATACAGACCAGCTAACTTTCCACGGTCAGCAAATTAATGAAAGGCGCGATTGATAAACATTATTATAAATTCAAAATAAAAAAAAAAATATTTTCTGGTCCGCATAATTCATGATCATGAAGCACGCTGAGACTTGCCTGAGCGTTCGAACTCAAAATGCGTGCTACCCAGGGTAGTTCGGTATGCCTTTAATGACGTAATTAACTGACAATATTCTCCCCAATGGCATGGTATGAAAATAGACTTTCTTTCTAAACAAAATCCACAAGGAACACGAATCTTTGGTCAGCGCGGAAAGCAGCTGATCTTTCATTAGCGTTTGTACGTCCGTCCGTAATTCCAAGATTTTTTGTCCACAGTTGTAGGCTGATTCCGAAAAACATTAGAATAGAGACTGTCCACAAACCATGGTTAATGTATGAATGATACACTACAACTTATATAAAGTAATTTAATTATTGTGAGTACGGCCTAAAATACAGAAAACGTGCAATCCTAATTTGTGTTACAGAGAACGACACAGCACTCAAGGTTAGAAAATTCTTACTGCTTTTTTTTATAATGACATTGATTTTGTGAGAAACTGTTCGATCCCATTTTCGATTTTTATTCCCTCCTCTTCTGTCCCTCCTCTCCCCTTTTTTATGGCCTTTTAAGTGCGTGACACACTTAAAATATCACAAATTCCCTGTTGATGAAAATACAAAAATACACAAAATATATCCTGGGTGTCTAAAAACAGGTAGCTATATGGCGTTCTCTTAGCGATATAAATTCACTTCACACCCACACCACACACATAGTATGGAGTAGAGAGAGACCCTGGTTGTAGTGGCAGTTTCTGTACTTTCAAAAATTGTTGGGTAGGATGGGTGTCTGGTCTTGTGTTAACTTAAGACTTGTTTACTTTCCTAATTTTATTTTAAAAACAAAAAAACATGAATGAAAATTTAGATAGTGGATAATGATGGTTGTTGGGGGATGACAAAAATTAAACTTAAACAGCAGCACCCCTACACACAATTTGGACTAATATTAACAGTCAAATAAATCAAAGAAAATAATTGATATTGATATGAAACTTGATATTGGGTAATCCCTTTCTCGTGAAGGAGCATTATCTTTATTTTTCTTTTAAGGTTCTTGTTGTTCTGACTATATTGGTGTATTAACCGATTCGTTTATGCTCTAAAAATTCTATTTTTTCCTAATATACTCTTATAAATTTCACCAAAAATATGACACTGTGATGGAGTTTCTATTGAACTTGTCAGAGCAAATCCGAGAATAAAAGACTTTTTATCATTTTATTTTGATAAAAATGATCCAAAAGAAAGAAAGAAACTTTATATTTCCACTTAAGATTGTTGGCTTTCTCTATCAAATCGTGTTGAAGACAATGACTTCATGTAGCAGACTTTACAAATCTTTTGCATTTTTATGTAAAAATTCATTCCTTCACAGGTGCATCAATTTCTTTCAGGCTTTACTGTATATATACCAAGGAAAGCAAATTTCACTGGGAAAAAATGGATTTCACATATTCATAAAATTAAATTCTTGTGAAAGGAAAGAATACTTTTTGCCTCAATGTCTGTCAATGTATGCATGGTAATATTTAATTTTTAAAAAATATGAAGACTAATTATTTGCGAAATTAACTCCTGGGAAAAGTTTACTTTATATCAATTCGCAAAATTAAATTTGCACGAAAACTGCTACTATGGATCAGACTATCGACCTGTAATGGTTCCAAAGAATGATTCATTTTTGCAGGACAAGATAAGCGTTCAAGGAGTGAACTGCAACTAAGCCAAATATTCCTACGACACTTACCTGGACTTGGCCGAAGTCTTTGAACTTGTCGGCCTTATCTGAACTTGACCAGACTTTTTACTTTCAGATATTTCCAAAAAAATGATTTCCATTGCTCAATTTTGCATAGCTATCTTTGTCACGTGAGAAGTATATATTCTTCAGTTGTCTTCATATATTCTTCAGTTTTTTACTTTGGCACATATTTTGTCACATTGTACTTAACATTTTTTTTATAATAGATTGAGTTCATAATACATGAACAATTGTATTCAATACTCCAGTATAAGGACTTCAGGTTGAAAATCTACAGTTATAAAGGATATCAAATTTGGAATAGAATGTAGTTCTTGCCGCCGCAGGAGAAAGGTTGTGGAATTTAGTAAATACACGCGGAATGTTATCTGTGTTATAAGTGTTATAGTGTACTACTTTTCTGGTATGCCCAACCGCGCTGACCTTCAGGCCCCAGGGCCTCTTGTTTTTGTTTCACGGACGTTGCCATTATCGCTGTCGTCATATTTGTTGTTTCACTTTCCAGTGGGCAAAATCATCAAAATGCCTGTGATGAGGAGTGTTTTCTATAGGAATGGCAAGTACTATCGTCTGCTGTTTTAATAAAAAAAACCTCCTCCGCAGAGGCTTTTTGAAGATTTTGCCCACTGGGTTCGTTCTTTCGTTAATCTAAGGATTTGTTTTTGTGGTCCATATTAGCTATGAGAAGATTGCCATAGGGACGACCATTACAAAAAATAAGAAAGAAAATAAAGCCTGGTTTCCAAAAAAACAAAATTATCGCACAACAGTTGCGCAACTCTTAATGTTCAACAGTTGAGCAACATAGTTGTCAAATGAACATGCACATAATGGTACTACACATTTCTATTTTGATAGCCAACTGATGTTTAAAGAATGATATTGAAAGAACACATTGTAATGAATTTTATTCTTAAAAAAAAGAAGTCTCTTAACTTCCTCTGCTATATTGATGCTCTAATATATATTAAGGAGAAACTTGAAAACTGTAATTTGGCTTCATTAAGCAACACAGGATTTTGTCTGAGAACTGGCAGTTGGTTACTTCAGGGATAAGTAAAAGCGTAGCTAAAGAATTGAAAAAAACACCATGAATCATAGCGTTTTTTTCGATTTTGTTTTTCAGATTTTTTTATGTACAAGAGATTATTTTGCTCTTTCCTAAAAGTGTATTTTTTTGAATAATATTTTCCCCAAGAAATAGGATAAATCAAGAATTCAATTATTTTTCGGCCAAGTTTATTTACAGTTTTGTTTGTTAAATGTTTTTGTTTTTTTTAAAGAAATATTATCTATAAAAATAATAGAAGTTTTAGAAACAAGAAACTATTAAAATATTTTGATCTTCATTCAATTTAATTTAGAAAAGACATCCATCCGGCCACATTGTTTGTAGTTTTGTAGTGTTCGATGCAATACGCGTATTAATATCAATTCAAAAAAAGTGTTCGTATTTTTTTTACAGAATATTAATGTAAAACTGAAAAATTTTAGTAGTTTGGTTGGTTACCTTTTTCAGTGATACGCGTATTGCAAAAAAAAGTTGAATCCAATTCAGCTTTATTTTTTGGTACGCGAAGAAAATTATTGATACGCATATTTCCAAATTACAATCAAAATGCGCATGCTCAATGATACGGTACGTGCTGATATGCGTATTATTTTTTGAAGTGTAAACCCTGCTTTAGCGTGACACTTATTAGAAACGCTTCCAGCCTCCCGAATTTCTGAAAAATAGGAATAAAAGGATTTACCCATATAAATGGCTCTATAATTCTGTTCAAAATGATTTATATCTTCTGAACAAGTTAACATTTTTTAATTCTGAAAATTGCGTTATTTAGAGGATTTAGTTGGCTTTCAGACAATGAGGTTAGGTAAGTAAAGAAAAAATAAACGTTTTTGGTCAATTTTCCAAAAGGAAATATTATGCTCAAAGACCTATGAATATCCTTAATCATATATGATTTGACAGACTCACTTGGTGTATATTATTATTATTATTATTATTATTATTATTATTATTATTATTATTATTATTATTATTATTATTATTATTATTATTATTATTATTATTATTATTATTATTATTATTATTATTATTATTATTATTAATGTTTTACCAGGATAGCCTCTTCAGTTCTGATAGAACTGTTATCAATGAGGGTTCTGCGAAGGAGGTCCCAGAGCATTTAAAGCCCCCATTTGGGCTACGGAAGCCGCAAATATGTTTCAACCGCTCAACCAGACAACCCCCTTAGATATCAATCAATATCAATTAAAAGTCTCAAATTACACTTTCATCATTATGATTTCTTTTCAATCGCTCGCTGCATAAAAAATAACAATGAAAAGTGTGAAGTATCCAGAAATTTGATTAGTTGGAACTTAAGATTAATCATAGAAAAAGTAGACCACCATCCGACTTTTAACAAATCATACATGATTAATCATAGGTAAAGGTAGGTTAAAATGATATGATATGATAGAGTTTGAATTTGTTCCTTATTCTATACTTTTGGTAAAATATTTCTTGTAGTAGTTTGTCATCATTTGAAACTGGGAATATAGAGTCTTTCAGTTGGTCTATGCAACATTGTATCTTTTGTTTTTCTGACAAATGTTTTAATATGTTTTCCAGGTAAACGTATACGTATATACTTGGATATTAGGTTCAATGAAAAGACGATTGTTTCTTCAATGTTTCTTTCACTCTACTTTCTGCTTCTTCACATTATAACAAATCATATTAATTTGGACTTTAGACATTTTAAAACTTCAAGTTTTTGTTTCTATATTTTCTTTGTTTCATTTGATCTTTACCAAAGTATGGCGAAAGTTATATTTTGAATATAATACCCCCAGGGAATACCCCCTCCCGCCTCCACACCTACCCACACACAACTTGAACACACGCAACCACCACCCTACTCCTTTGTTTCTCCACCCCAGAGGCATAGCTAGGGCTCAGTCAAAATTTGTGGAGGAGAGTTAAGTCATTAAATAACAAAAAAGGGAAAACGTGCAAGTAACCTAATCGACACTTAAGGCTGACTCTGAATACGCCTTTGCACCTTCATAGTTCACGAATTACGTGGTTTAATGGAGCTTAATTAACTTTTTGTGACGTCATTGCGCCCTCCCATATTTTACCTCTGCCCTTTCCTTCCTCAAGAATAGTCTTTTTATTTTAAATTTCTAAATATTTGATATTTCAATATAATACTTATGCAATAACTTCATATAACTTCAAATACCTCTTTCTCTTCGTTTCTCGCCACGATTACTTCCTTACTTCCTCTCGGAAACCGACACCTTTCAAAAGTCACACAATAGTTTCTGGGAATATTTTACAATTTCCCTTTTGAAATGAATAAATCGACTAACACTTTATTTGCAGACACAACAAAACAATATGCTGTTAATCTCACAATCTTCGAACAGGGGGTCAAACAAGAGCTGGTGTTTTAGCCACTGACACCCCTAACTGAATTAATTGCATAGGCAAACATCCTAGGGGAAGAACATTTGACACAGGATACGAGAGAGCCAGGCACATCAAGCATTCAATGTATATAACAACAAAAAATCTTCTACTTTTAAAATTATTAGCAAAAAGAGAATTAAACGTGATTTGAACTTTTAATTCGTTGTATATGTTATTATTATATATATTCTAATTTATTTCTTACATCTAAAGAGACAAGTATGAACAGCACGACACTTCTGATGGCATTAGTCTTCGTCGCTTTATTGTCGACAAGTTGTTGCTTTAGCAATTGTGGCGTACGATGGAACGACTGCCTTCAGAAACGCCAGACAGAAATGCTAAAGAAATTGATCAGGCACAGGAAGGTAAGAGTGAGCTCAGATCAACCTCATCTCCAGGGCCTCTCTTGCCTATTTGAGGTAAAAGGCCCTGGGGATGAGGTTGCGTAAAATATAAGAATATTATGCAAATGCAACGGTAAACGAGAATGACGACATGAGAGTAATCCATGAATACACCTTTCCTAAGTCTGTTTAGACACCGTGTTTTGACCTAGTTAGTTTTACATCCAACCTCGTTTTTATGAAATTTATTGTTGCAATAATGTTTTAACTTTATTACTTAGTAAATATCTTTAAATAAAAGATATTTGTATTCTTGCGTCTTTGTTTCCACTTAGGTTTTCAGTACAACTTCAAAACATAACGTTTCACGTTGCATGTAAAACGTGAAAATGTGCTTATGTAATTAACTGACAAAAGATTTTCGCAATGGTATATATAGTGTGAATTTTCTCTCTAAACGAAATCCACAAGGAAAATAAATCCTTCGTTTCACTCACGTGTCGTCACTTCGTTTTTGTGTAAGTCTTAAGTCGCTCAGATAATAGGCTATAAGACTGCGGTGTTCTTATGATGAAACTAATGCTGACGTAAGCATTTCTTTTTACTGTATTTTCTTGTTTATGTTTTAGAATCCATCGTATGAACGTGATGAAAGCGAATACGATGTAAACAGTTTTAGCGACAACTTGGTGGACATCTTGAGTAATGAAGAAGACGAATTGTTTGCAATGCCCACACGGTTAAATTAAACACATGGAGTTGAATAAATTAATTAATAAAAAAATCAATAGAAATATTTGAAATAAAAATAGATGTATAATATATTATTAAAATTTACACCAGTGCAGAATGGAAGAAAAAAGAAATGGAGAAAAAATTAATGTTTGTTTATTATGTTCGCGTTTCTGTTGGCTCTCTCAACCCCCTGTCGTCCTATGGATTTATTTGAACCCCAAACATTGAACTTTACTGCTTCCCGGGGGTTGGGTTGGCGTATTATTATGGTTTATCATTAGATATTAAGTAATAAGCGCTCTTCACACCGTCTCCGAAAGAAATAGAAATCTTAAAAATCCAACATTTAATTATTTTCAGCAATTTCCTTTTGACGCCTTAAATTGTATCGCAGTGACAACATCAATACAATAGCTCAAGGTAAATTCTCATATCAGTAAAGTTCAGTGTAATCTTTTGTAGAATTTGTTTGGGTGATTGAGTTTATAAACGACCTTTGCCTCGTTCTTTCAAACACTTTTATAATAGTTCTCACCGAAAGCTTATGATACGAGATTCTACCTCCAACAACCTCTTATGTATGTGAAAATTATTAATTAAGGTTATGTTACGGACGGACAAAATACATTCTCATTGTACTCGACAAGTTTGATCGAGTATCTATGTAACATTCGACATGTCGAAGTCGATATTTTCAAGAGTTGGACATGTTTTTTCAATTTGTCGAAAGAACGTCAACCAATCATGATCGGTTCATGACTTCTTTAAAATATTGTAGCGACACGCGAGTTATGTTGTTATGTTAACGTTTTAAAATAAATATAGGGATTTGTCAACAAATTGGAACCACGTGCACCACTAACTTTCAAAAAAACTCAACTGATGTAAAATTGACGATTATTTGGCAAATGCGATCGTGCATCACCAGCTTGCATCACAAAGTTTAAGGACACGGAAAAATTAGTAGATTTAAGGCTAGTTTCGATAAAGCGTAAAATTTCCATGTGCAAAATGGGGATTCCTTTCTTTTGTTTTTCACATATAGCATTCAACGTTTTCTGCTCAATTTTAACCAGCAGCTAACCAGAATGCATAGCTTTTCCGCTTTATCGACGCCAGGATTTAGGAAGGAGTATGGAAAAGAGTAGGAGGGGAAAACACCAATAAACCGTATTCGTACACCAAACATTAAATCTTTCCTTTTTCTTTTTGGCAGTGAACAGTAAAATTTCTCTCTTTGCGTAAAAACATAAAACATGCATCAAGCCACATCTTTTTTATTTAGAAGCCGTAAAAACAGATAAAATAAATCCATCCCAAATTCTGTGTAAAAACAGAGCTCAAGAACAGGCCTATTGTTATTAGGGAAAAAAGTTAGAACAAGATCTAATAATAAAGATATAAAAAGACACGGGGGTAAATACTCTTTTCGCTTATCATCAATCGAATCGAGAATGACCTTTTTTAACGATACCATTCGTACGAATTTTTCGAGTAATAAAAGTTCAGAAAAAAAGGGTTGCCTAATAAATGCTACGTACTCTCATCCTACCCAAAAATAGCAATAATTTCGTAGCGTTTTAAAATATAAATCTGTGAAATCCCTTCCCTAGGACAAAAAGTCAATTGATCAAACACAATACAACGCAAAGATGTTTATTTCATAACATGCTTTTTATTCGCTCGATTGATTTTCCATTTTGGTCAACATGTCATCTAGAAGAAGAAACGACATTATCATATTTCTTTAAAATCACATGAAAGCAAAAAGTTAGAAGCACAACAATAACAAAAAAAGCGAAGATGATTTTTTGGAATTTTTTAAAGTACAATTTGGCAAGGTCTGAAAATACAAAGACTGTCTTTAACCTCCTCGCAATATAGGTCTTGTTACAGTGAATTATTAGAAGCTTTCAGAAACTTTTTCCATATAGAATTCGAATTTTGTTTCTTCATTATTGTCAATCAATTTATTTTTTTATTGATTTTTATTTCACACGACAAACTATTCCGTAAACTAATCTATTTTATGTAAGTTTTGATCATAGTTTATCTAATAGTTTACTATCTAACAAGACCTTCAGAGCATAGTCAAAAATCAAAAGGAGTCGAAAGAGGAAGACACAAACTTCATAATTATTCAGCTTGAAAACAAGGTGATGACTGCATCAATATCCATGAAAAAGGTCAAAATTTTATTATTTAGTCTGGTAACTTACCAATGATCTCTTTAAACCTGATTAGCCCCTGTTTAGGCATGGTTATGGAACTACGATATCTGTTTGTAACCTGAAAATTCAATCGAAGTCAACGTGAGAACTTTTACAGACAATCAATTTGGCCCTGTCCCCCCTATACTTTCTCTGCTTCAAAGAGACAGGTAGTCCATTTCTCTGATGTTGAAGTTATAGGTAGTAGGAGGTTTCGGAAGTTTTAAGTGCACATATTTCTGTTTTCTTGGTATATCAACTAAGGAACTAGGCTCAAAATGGCAAAAATATGAACACCAACCACCCTAGTTGATTTTTTATTAAATTTACGTATCGGTTTAGAATTTGAAAAATGTGAACACGGTATTATCTGCAACATACCTCAGAGATCCTCAAGAACGATCCTCTATCATTGCTTCCACAATCAAAATAGAACCGTTTACGTTCAATTCTCATCTCCTGGAATTCCGGTAACTCTTCTGGTTCTTCCAACTCATCACCACCGAACTTATCGTTGAATTCGGTTAGGATATTCCGTACATCTACGATCCCCTGCGCAGGGAGAGCCAATGTATTCCTGGAGCGATGGTTGAATTGGGTAGTGGAACTTATTCTTAAGAACACGCCACGTTTGTTTTCTTTCAAATCGAAGTAAATTCGTCGTTGCCCAGCTCGAATATCGTCACTAAAGTGAAAAAAACAAAAACAAACAACATGATTATAAAACCAACATTAACAGATATATAAACCTCTGCACTGGCATGGTAATCACCATTGAGAATATTTTTTCGTGGTTGTTGCTTAACAAGAAACACACAAATGTACATTGCACAGCTAAGACAAGACTATCATTAACTGTTCGTTCTCGTAAAGTTCGTTTTATCACAAGAATAAAGAAGTAAATCTGTTTTATTACGGGATAAACACAGAAGTCCATTTTATTATGAGGCTAAACACCGAAAATCCATTTTATTATGTTTTTATTTCTGTATAAATACTTAATGTTCACAATTTGTAAACCCTGGTACCCATGAGGTTAATTCACAACTTGGAAACAACTACCTCTTTATGGCTTGCCTTCCACGCTCCCTTCCATCATCTGATCCACTATCTTGTTGAGAGGTCGGTTCTACAAATATAACAAGCAGTGACCTATGCTGCAAAACTCTTTGAAGCAGTAAATGTGCACTCAACACAAAACATCAGCATTGAAGGACTGTATCCCAAAGAAAATTAACCCATACAAGGTACTCTTTAGGATCAGAAACTGCCACACATGATAGAAAAGTTATTAAGTCACTGCAAAATATATTTTTGGCTGATTCATGAAAGTTTATGTTCAAGAAAAAGAAACCTTCAATTTTGATTTTTGAAAAAATTATTCTAACCTCATTTACAAAAGTTCTTTTCCTTTTGATATGAGAGGCCTTGGAAAGCAAAAGAAGTATTGGGGATGAGGTTTGTACAGTCCAACCCAACCCCACCCCCATTCATCCAACTTAACCCTAATAAAAAAAACCCTGCATGCGGTGGATGAAGAAAGTGACTGGGAATATCCTGATATTGAATAGCAAAGTATACACAATAGTTAATAATGGATAATTATGAAACATTCATTGACACATCCGACATAACATTAAAGGAATTTTACCCATTTGCCCGTAATGGTCAGCAAAACTGGATAGTTTGTCTCGAACTTGTGGTACAATGGACATCGGAAAAGAGATTCGATTCTTGTTACCATTTGGAAGACCCTAGAATGGAAAGAAAAATATACAGCTGCAAAAAAAAGTTAATAAAAACAACAACAATTTTAACATGACAAAAAGTCATTATGTCATAGCACTCTGTAATACAATCAAACCTGCCTTTAACAACCACCTTTATAAAGCGACCACCTGTCTTCTACCGCCATGCTGTTGCAGTCCTCCCAGGCTTTTTAGGTCAAATCTTTCTACATATAGCGACTACCTGTCCATAACGACCACAGATTTTGCATCTTGTAGGTGGTTGTTATAGACAGGTTTGGCTGTATGCTGTTTTCAAAAATCCAAAGTGAAGAATTCACTATTTACCTCTACAAGTTTAACAAACTTCCCTCTTCGGTTTTGCTTCACATCAACATAATATCGTTTTGATTGAATCCGCAATGTTTTGGTTGCTAACTCATCATTGTCATCACGACTGTTACCTGAAACAAAACACAAATAGCTACAACTCCCACCAATATCAAACCAAAAAACATGCCTGGAGACATGTGTGATCACGTGCACATGCCATCACACCTACAAAATGACTTGCACGAGCAAAAGTTCACACATGTACATCGTTTAGTCTCTAGTCTATCGCACGTGCAGACAATCAATTATTTTGAAGTTTTTTGGATCAGTCTGACAGGGGAGTCTAAACCTGTGCATCACAACCCCTTCCAAGACCTGTGATGCGTGTAGCCGTTATACAAGTTGACAAACCTTTCCATAACAACATACACTGTTATGCTCTTGTACACAAAGTGTGTTGGCGATTTAAATGGTGAAACCTAAGATTTTTGTGAAAAAGTCATGTAAAATACGGGCCAGTTATTCGTAACCTGGAAACATAAACTTGTCAGCAAATTCATTTGATTTACAACCAAACATATTTAGAAAAAAAGACCTGGTTGTCTTTCCTTTCACTCTCATCTGTAATGGGGAGACATTAAAATCTTCAGCTCCGCTGTTTATAATACTCGTTTATAGCTTATTCAATTTTACTCCAGGTAATCTAATCATCATGCAATTGCTTGTAGTTTTGCTGCTGATGCAAGATCAAGATTAAAGCCCAAACAAATCTAAAAAGCTATTACAAAATGGTTCAAGTAGAGTTTCAGTTTTGCATGAAAGGTGTTTTATTAGTATTTTATTAGCCTGTTAGCCTTTAAAATCTTTCCATTGAATCCATCTTCAATGCCGTAACTTAAAATGGATTAATGATTAAATTCTGGGAAATAAGAATTGGATCAATATTATTTTTGTTAGTTAACCTCTCTTATACTTGTGGCTTATCATGGTATAGATAAAAGTGTTCAATGAGCCTTATAAAAGGTCAAAACAAGTGGATCTCCACTGGTGAGTAAAGTCCATCTACATTTGTTAACTCCACTGAAACGTCACACGGTACGCGGGGACTGGACGCTATAACTGAATTTTGGAGCAAGGAGCAAAGCTGTATTCTGTGAAAGTTTTTGTAGTGTTGCATTGCAGTGATTCATATCTGTCAAAAAAGTCAGATGACAATCTTGTTTTTTACTGGTTTATAAACAAATAATAAATTTTGATTTTAGATGGTAGGATCCCTCAAAAGCTTTGTGAATTATAATTGAAATAAGTTCCTGATTTCCAAATAAAGTAATCTGTTTAAAAATGGTAGACATATAAGAAAACGTAAAGACAGTTCCTGTAATTGAGGGGTGTGGCTGACCTGCTGACATCTCCTCTTCACATCCTGGGAAAATTTTAAAAATGATTGAGGAGAACGTCAGGTACAGCCCCGCTAGGATGCTTGATTGGTTGAAATATTAATTCTCCGTAACTTGAATATTTAAAAAAAGATATGAAAACATAAGCACACTTCCCGATACGATGTTCCATTTTAGATCAGTACTTTCATAAACACAACTCTGAGCATGAAAACCAGGTCTGTTTTATGTACCTCTTTGAACTTGGGTCAGTTCACATAGAACTCTATTCATACAAACTTAAAATGACTCTGTGCTGTGTTCTGAAGAAAATCTAGGGTTATTGTGTGCCTAGCTTTAAAAACAAACAGAGGAGACTCACCTTCGATGTGATTAAACACAAGAGCAATGGGAAAAAGGAAGAATGGTACAAGATGCAGGCGTTTTTATGACCAATTTTGATTCATTTTAAATATCAGTTAATGTTATTATGGCTTTATTTATGTTTTAAACTTAATTGAGTTGCTTATAACTACTATGACATTTTCTTAAAACAGGCTATTGTTAGGAAAAAACTTCTAATGCAAACGAAGCTTTAGCTATATATATGGCTGAAAATTTTATTTTCATTGGAACCATTCACCACGGATAGTGAAAACTTGCATAATCACAAGAATTAACCTCAATTATGCAACTTTGTGGGAAAATTGAATTTCGTTCGTTTTTGTTTTTCTTCAACTGTCCTAATTTATTTGTAGGCTGTACCTGACTCTCTTTTCTCTCTGCAATGAAAAATGTCAGCATAAGAAATATCCAGCAAAGAAAAAGAAGAGTCTGAGGTTGCTGAGGTTCTGCAGCAAAGTATTTGATAATCAAAACAATTGGTTTTATGCAGGCAAAAAAAGATTAGGAGGGAAAACTAAAGCTACGTTTCTTTAATGAACCGTGCAGATTGGGTATCAGAGCTATTCGACTTTCATCAGGTCAGGACGGGATGAGGTGGCCATGAGAAGAGAGGTAGAATATGATGACAATATGAGAAATAATGAAATTATAATACCTGCTGCACTGCCTCGTTCTCCTGATTCATCTCTTGAGCGATCGTTATCACTAGGTGCCATCTTTCAGACCAAAAATACCCTTTCAAAAGGCTCCCAAGCTCTTCCCAAATTTCTGCTTCAAGCTTCTCTACACACAACTCTAAAATTTCTTTCTCCAAAGAAGATCTCGTGTCGCACGGGTTTATTCTATTCTTTTGGGTCTGGGAAAGAGCTAACGTGAGCAAGACAAGTTGTCTTGCTTCTCCCAACTGTTTTCTTATTGATGTTTCATGAAATCAATAAGTAATCGAGTCCTTATGTATTATGGTGTTGACAATGACCACTATTAGGGTTACCTGCAGAGAGAATGTTAGTGTTTAATATCCAATGGGGGGCAAAAAACCCAAAATAAACAGTGGCCTTTCCCTCGTCGAGAGAGACTTGATTAGGGTTTGATCAGATTAGGGTTTTTTCAACACTAAATTGCTATATTTTGGTGTTCACTTTCACTTTATTTTGTTTTTTATTCCTGTAGTAATAACTTGATAAGTAAGATATTTGCTAATAAGATAAGCAAAGAGCGTGCACGCCTAGGAATTTTTTGCGTGCGTCCAAATCTTTTTGGCGTGGATGTTTATTATTTTTCTGGATAAATATCACACAACAAACTTAAACCCATCCCAAGTATAGACATTAAGCTATTGAAGTGTTAGTTTTACGAATGTGAAAGTTTTTAGATCGCTTTCCGTCGATCATGAAATGCTGTGTCGACGTTTGCGCATCACAAAAGTGTTGTCACGTCATTTTACATGCATTATTGTGATTATCGACACCTGTGTCTGTTGTGTGTGTAGCTAGGCGTGCAACATTAGAATTATTTTTTTCACGAAATAAACAAAATAAATTTTTTAACTTTTTTAAAAAAACATTCCAATGTTGCAGGATCTTTTTGGTTGAGTGTTTCTGATTTGTGTGGATGGATGTCATATTGCATTATGGAACTTATGGAACGGCCAGTCTCCTTATCTTTGTTACCCCAAGAAGTCATCATGGATAAATGTTATTTGTTTATGTTTGTGAAAACTAGTTGAACACAAAAAAGTTAATTTTGTGAAAAAAATAATCCCAATCAATATTGCAGAACAATTGAATATATTTATATTGTTTGTCAGTCTAGTATTCATAATATATAATTAGAGTTTATCATGTCATAGACCGGTTGTTTTTGTTTGCGACGTTTCGACAGTTACTACTGTCATCATCGGGCGTTTGTAAATGTAAAGTTTATATATGTTTTCAGTAGGATCGAAATTAGGATCGAAATTATTTCGGACCTGGAAGGAAGCAATGTCAATATTTCGGACCTGGAAGGAAGTGATGTCAATAATTTGTTTTGCGTAGAGCTGGAAACCATATCGCAGGAACATTATACGATGTACTATTAATACTGGAATTGTTTTTGACACTGTATATAGTCTCTTTGACTTTTCGAGCAGTCCATCCTTTTTTACAATTCCAGTATTAATAGTACATCATATAATGTTCCTGCGATATGGTTTCCAGCTCTACGCAAAACAAATTATTGACATCACTTCCTTCCAGGTCCGAAATATTGACATTGCTTCCTTCCAGGTCCGAAATAATTTCGATCCTAATTTCGATCCTACTGAAAACATATATAAACTTTACATTTACAAACGCCCAATGATGACAGTAGTAACTGTCGAAACGTCGCAAACAAAAACAACCGGTCTATGACATGATAAACTCTAATTATATATTGCAGAACAAGTTAACTATAATTTTTAGGAATCATTTCTTCTTTTGTATAGTTTTACCCATTTTAACTTTTCCCGTCAACAGTAACAATGTTCATTCATTGAACAAGAAACATAAAGGTTATATATAATACTGTGAACTTAAGTATAAGAAATGAACATAATAAATCAGCTAGACTATGAAAACATGTTCATAGTGATCAACTTGGGGAATAGTCTTCAGTATATTTGTAACACCTTGATAGTATGTGAATATCCTTTTGGGTTCTGTAGTATCAAAATGATTTAGAGATATGTCTGGGTTTTTTGTGTCAATATTAGATGACTCTCAAATGTTTTGATCAGGTTAATTACAAGTTATACCCTGTGTAAACCAAGCAATCAAACAAAATTTATGAAAATATATAAAGATTGTCTATTGCAACACGTAACATCAGTTTCTTGTCCTCTTTACATTTAAAAACATATGTGGGAATATTTCATTATTCATTTTCACTACTGAAGTTACATGTGCGACACTATCTAATTTGGGCAGAAATAATGTGATTTGTCACATAGGGATTATGTTAAATATTTATGTATTCATTTGTTTGTTTTTCGTTCCCTTTCCCAACTCACTGACTTTTAACTTTTCAATTTCAAACAAGTCGTTTGGAAGATGCTAACCCAACATATTTTTTATGGCGACCCAGGTGACTTAGTAATTGGCATGGTTTTGGGAATTCATGTTGTGTAAAAATTAGTACATATAGCGAAAATTAGCGAATGATCCTTTCAAAAATCAATCAATCAATCAAATAAATTTATCTCATGCTGTCAGAAGATACAGTTGGATTCCTGCATCATTAAACTGTTTTTTTTCAATGAATTTGATTATATAAACAAGTGATTAGGCATAACAGCTGATTTTTCTCTCGTTGTTTTAGTACTGACTGGCATTCAATGGGAAAGGCATGGTTGATAGAATTTGTTCTTCAATAAATGAAAACAACCAACATGATTCCAACAAAGTATCTCTCGACGAATCAGGGATACATCTGCACTGTCTTGAATGCTATAACACAAGTTGCCATCAACACCCAAATTGTCCAGTGATTCACTGCGCTAATAATTGTGGTTCCAAATACCACGCTTGTAAAGGAGATGAGCACCAAAATGTTTGTACAAAACGAATTCGGGCTTGTGTCAATGCAAGCAATGGCTGTCCTTTTAAATTAGACAGCATTGGTATGATGACACACCTGGAATATTGTCCTGCCAGTGTAGTTGTTTGTGGAATGAGCTGGAATCGTTATCCTCTGTATTCCAAGGTAATGACCGGTTGTGTTGATTTTTTTATGTGTTATTTACATGTGACTTAAGGATGAACTTTTTGAGTAGCCTTTATTGCCATTTGGAATCTAAATAAGGGAAGAGGTGCATGTTTTTTTTATTATCCTCATGCAGTTTTATGAGAGCAGAACACTCGCCTGAATCTCTTTGAATAGTTGCATAGAAAAATATATTTTGAAATGTTTGACCATGTTTTCCCTCGACGATACATTGGGAAGGGAAGAAACTTTTGCGAAAGAAACTTTTGTGAGGAGTGAAAATGACCATAAATTTTTAAAATCGTGTGAATAAACTTTCCCGAATAGAGCATTTTCATTTTTCATTTATTCCTTTTCATTTTGACGAGAGGGAAATTACAGAAATTAAAAAGACTATTAACTATAATTGAAAACAACTATATTTGATTTCATTAACATGAAATAACAATAAACTAATCTACAAACATTCCCACTCCCACTATCTTTGTCAGATTCTTCGTACATATTGCATCAGTAAACAAAGCAGTAACTATACTGGTTCAAATAAGTTCATTTTGAACATGTTTTTTTCCCGGAGTTTTAAAAAGATTTCCAGAGAATCTAGCGCAAATTAAAATTGGAGATTTTGGCAAGATAAACTTTCGCGAAGAGCTCTTTTTCAATATTTTGCAGGATCAAACTTTCGCAAATACACCCCTTAATGCACTAATTGGTGAAAGTTTCTTCCCTTAAAGTACACCAAAGTCATTGGCTGAATTTCAAATCACACAACCCTCTGGATGAAAGAATATATGTAAGTTTCACCACAAAACCAATAAAATTCTCTAATGTTGTCAGTTAAATTAACATACTAGGTTGTGTAATAGCTTTATGATACTTATTCTTGGTATCAAATTAAACACTTTCGGTTAATAGGTTTTGTAAAAAAGATGTTTTTTCAGGCCTAACTTAATATTGTTTTAGATGAGAGAACATTGGCTACCTTTTTGGCAACTTGAAGGTAACCCTGTGTTAGTTGCTGGAGATCTAGATACTGAATTTGCAATATCTGATCAGAAATATTTGAATAGAGAAATGAAAGCCAGAATAAAGAAAGGTATTGTATTGCTTATTTTGTTACCCCATGTGTGAGAATGAATTTAATTTGTCGAGGATTAAAGGGAACAGAGCAATGTTTCGGAGATCTATCCACTGATCTAAAAATAACCCTCCTGGACCAAGCTTTTATTATTTAAAAATTGAAGCATAACAGTCAAGCATAATAGCCAAGCTATTTGGATCCTAGTAAAATGGCCACCACAGCAATCCTTCATGACTTTCATGCCAACACACTTTATCCTTCATGTGCTTATACAATAACTAAATTTCCCAAATTATCTACAATTGTAACTGAAAGAGAGGAATCCTGTTCTTCGAGACATACCATTGGAAAGAAATAAAACCATGGGTGTTGAATGCAAAACAGTCAAAAATACCCAAACATCTATTATAACAACTTGCCAGAAAAGTTTTGTCAAATACAAATTACACATGGTTCAAAGTGATTAAGCTTCATGATTCGACTTCCGAAACAATAGGTTGATCAAGTGTTATTTTTAAATCATTGGATTTGAAAGCGTTAACGATATATTTTTACTGTTTTAGGAGCTAAAATGGTGCCCCGAAAAAATGTTAGTTGTATTGATCGAACTCGAATTGAAAAATTGCAGGAATTAATCAGTGGTGGACATTGTGAGACAAGGGACCATAGTATTGTTAGTGTGTCAGAAAACCTTTTGAATGAGCAAGTTGAAAACCAGTTTGTTGACAACGAGTTTGTCACATATGATGAATTGGGAACTTCTGATGCTGTGAATATCCAAACAATTGTTTCAAGTACCAATGCCAAAAGTGATTTCTATGATTTGCCTTCAAACTACAGGGAAGGCAAATACTTGTTAGCACATCCTTTGGCCATACGGCAGTGTGAGAGTTCGGACTTACCTCTTGTCGATGAAGATGACTCAGTTCAAACAAAAGAACAAAGAAAGAAATGTTTAAGTATCTACTCTAAACTGAAGTTTGCTGGCTTCCCATTAAGCCTGAACTTAACCATAGAGACGATGCCAAAATTTCAAAACCAATATCCTATGTATAGTTTCTCTTGCTCCAAAGTGTTTCGCCGCGACCAGTACTCTTGGCATTGCAAAAACATTCACGGAGACATACAGTCGGCCCTTAATGGCTTTATGATGGACCGATGTCCAATGGCGTATTACGGCTGTCCGTATACGCAATTCAGACTGAAACCCAAAGATAGGACTGTAGTGTTTTCCAGGCTGTTTTCCACTTTTACAGCTTGTTGGAATGTTGCTTATCCCTTTTGTGGTAAACAAAAGACAACCTTACTCGACTTGCCGTTTGAGATATTGACTTATTTAATCAGTTTTCTTGATAATATCAGCTTGAATTACATGGCAAAGACTTGTCACATGCTAAGGGATATTTGTTATAATATATTGGACTACAGAGGCATCATTTTGATGACATGGGTGAAGAAAGAATATAAAGATAGTGGTTCCAGTTCATGGAAAAAAGATAAAAAGGTGAGCTAGTTACTAGACCCCAAACATTGCTTCATGAAAAAATATTAACCACCGTTACAGAAAATTATGCCTTCAACTTGCAGTGGAGACCTACAACCCCTCACATGATAATCTTGTTGTTTGTATCTACATTTTTAGATGCGTTTTTTCACCACCGCCTCGTCTCCAATGACAGATTGGGTTTACACATGCTCATCATCAATAGGCAATCATTTATCAGCCTGCCCGTTCTTCGTTCCAAAGCAACTTTCAAAACAAGTGAAGCTTCCGGCCATGGATGAAATTGTCGGAAAAGTTATCAGGAAAGTACCTGGCCGACAAGGTGCTGTCGTACAGACCGACTATTGGCAACCACGCTCGCCTTCAGATTCTGAAGAAGAGGATTTTTAGCAATGGTAAATTCACCGTATCGGTGCATGAACAATGTTTGATTTGTAGGAAAATCCCTTTTGCTGTTTAGATTGCATCTTCAGATTGTGCAAACAATCTCAGGACGTTATTGAGAATTACCATTCTATACTTGCAACTGGCCTTCTGTGTATGTTTGACCGGTATAGGTTTTTTTATGAGCACCAGGAGGTGGAGTGTTTTCTATAGGAATGGCGAGCAATATCGCCTGCTGTTTCAATAAAAAAACACTCCCCCACAGAGACTTTGTCCACTGGCATATATTTCTCTTTTCTTGGTATATCAAATCGCAACAACAACAGTTCAGCAGGGTTCTATCACATATTTTTATGAAAATTGAATTAAACGCTGGACCTTGACAAATATGATATAAACTTTATCGTAAAAGTCTAATATGCACCACTGTTTTTTTTAAAGTAGGCTCAAAATGATGTAAAGAAAGTTTTTAGAAAGTGAACTTCCGTGAACTTCGTTCAAGTTTAACAATGTACAAGCAAATACAAATTCGGATTGATTGCGTGTGGCACTATTTATATTTTGCCATATTTTCAAGCCCTCGTCCTGTCTCTCCACACATGAGCATTATTATCACACACTTACCCGATTTTCCGATTTTCCACTTTTATTCAATATTTATCCTATTTTATTTAAATGTTTTTAACGTTTTCTAGTTTACAATTTCCAATGTAGTTATTTTTAAAATGATGTTTATTCAAAATGTCTACTTTGATCTTGTGTCGTTTTTTATCATCATTTGATTACATGGTATTTCATGGGTTAAAGAGAAAAGAATACTGTGCCAGTGCCATATAGTTTATCTCTGCGCTTATTTGAAACCATCATGACTTCATGGTATTTGTTTGAAGACTGGTGGCCTAGTGGTAGAGTGTTCGCCTCCAGTGTGGGAGATGAGAATTCAAATTCTTTCCGAGTTATGCCAGCCACTATAACAGTGTGAAGCAGTCCTCTAAGCTTAGCACTCCTTTTCGACATACGGATGCCACCCTGGGTTCGAGGTTGACCTCTGCGCCAAACATAAGTGATGTAAATATTTAGTTTACCGACGAGAAGTACGGTTGTAGAAAGTAACTCGACAAATGCGCAGTAGCAGTTAAGCTGGTTTTCCACTCAAGCTTTCGCCTGCCGCCGGCGAGCAATTTTCGCCGAGAAACAAATTCGCTCAGAGAGAAAATTCAATTTCTGCTGAGTGAAACTACCGCTACATTCAGTCTTCTTTTTGTTACGCAATGCAGTGTGACATTCACGACATAAACAAAACATCAGACTTCGTCAAATTGTTGTTGCAAAGTTTTGGCAGAGTTCAGCTAGCACACGGATGAATTTGACATCAATTTTACATGCACACTCCATTTTGGTGTAAGGAAACATTTCAATGTCAAGGAATGTTTTTTTATTATTTTTGGCATTTCATTGCGTATTTGCGATTTTTTTTGTCAGAAATCCTCAATATTTTTAAGCCTGTTCTCCACGAGGCTGAATCGTCCGCGCGGAAACATGGGTGCTTCTAATCCACGACCTCGATCGGCGACCACGACCGTCGCCCTCCAAAAATTGGACAATCGAGTTTTTCGTTGTTCTCCACCTTAGAATTTTCATTTATTATTTTCTCCTAGGAAAACCCCACACATGGAGAAACCAAAATGTGAATTCTAGAAGACTTGCTGGGTGTTCCTCCACTGACCCTTCTTTATGTATGTACTTGATTATAACCCAGTGGGCAAAATGTTCAAAAAGTCTCTGTGGAGAAGTGTTTTTTAATTGAAACAGCAGGCGATATTGCTTGCCATTCCTATAGAAACCACTTCTCCTCATAGACTTTTTGAAGATTTTGCCCTCTGGGAACATATCTCTCTGCATTGTGTAAAGGATTCATCGGTGTTGGATTTGCATTTCTTGGCTTATACACACAGGTCACGGTCTTTTACATACGGAGTCTTTACGTGTCCACGATCTTTTAGTGAAGCAATATAAATTGTCTCCTTTTTGGAGTGTGAAAAGATCATCGAACGCCAACGAAAAACTTCGATAGATTTAGAAGGAGATTTTAAGAGGGTATGCCAAGGGAAGGTAAAGGGAACGGGGTTCGTTAGAACGAGACTTGGTTATATCGGGGGTTCGAAATACCGAGAGATCATTGCACTTTCAATTTTAATTTATTTAAAAGAATAAACCTGTTTATGCTGGGTAAAAGACAATTTTTTTAAAAAATGTTGTTCCATTTAATTACTTTAAAACAACAAACAGTAGCTGAATCATATTTGTCATAATCCAAAAAATGCGAAGTACTCACATTAATCATAATACAGATGAAAAAAGAAGTTTTCGATAAACACAACCTAAACATACCTACAACAGAACGACAAAATAATTCCACAAATCCATTTTAAACAGCAAAATAAAGAGGAAAAAAATATTCACAAACTGTTCCATAGTTTAAAGAGATAAAACTTTTATCAAAAAGATTGCCTTTCCATTAGTATTCTAATTATCTATGGTTGGGAATTACAGGCAAAATTTTTTTTTTTTAGTTTAAAGAGACTAATTCAAAGGATGTATATCGAAAACGTTTGAGATATAACGCGATTTTCTGAAATAATCTTCGTTCGCAAACTTGTTGGCCGCCATGCTTTCCGAAAAAAATATTTTATTGGTAACTCTGTTTTTTTTAACTTAGGACGAAAAACCAAGATTATTATAAATAATAAGATGGCGTACATTTTACTGAAGAGAAAAACGTGTATAAAGATGAATAATAATGTTATTACAGTAATCCTCAATCTTGTTTTTTTTTTCTCCCAGCCTATAGTTTTCATAATGGGAAGGATTGCAAAAGTTCCAATTTACGGTATCAGAGAGGGGTGAAATGATGAATGGAAACCGTTTTGAAATTTTTGTAAAATGCGCAGTTGGAAATAGCATTAAGTGTGGAGTAAAAGAAATTTATTTAAGTCAAATTCGCAAACATTACCTCTGCAATCTCTTCAGTTCCCTTATGGTAAATTGTTGTTAGATTGTTTAGGTGATTTATTACAAACTTAAATTGTCAAATTGTTACCCTTAGTATCCTATGAATGAAAACGTAAAACGTTACACAGGATAAAATTGAATCGTTGGGACGGCTTGGAATGTTTTATCAAAACTTCTTTCAGCATTTCTTTTCCAGCCGCCATTTTTAAATCCACTCGACTGTGCAGGTAATATTTTCCTTAAATATGTCATTCTCAATATCCGATCAGAAATCAGAATTGACCGTTCTGCACCAGGGCTATCTTCACCGTCATCCAGCATATCGAAAGAAGCTCTGTGGATAAGATTGGACCTGTTATTTTTTTGTATCAGTTAGTTCTAACGTTTATTTGGTATTTTATTAGAGTGCGGATTGTTGTTATTAAGGTTCGTCTTTAGGGAAACGATGGTAGCAAGATCATTATATATTGTTTTGATAGTGTTTGACCGATATCATGTTTTAGATTAGAAAATTGAATAGTATAGATGAATGTAATGCAAGAAGAGAGTGAAAATCTTGGTTATATACATATTTACATGGTTTTTGTGAAACACAATGTATTTTTTAATTCATTGTGGTTAGACAGGACTAAACATTGTCCACGATCTCTTTTCTAAATCTGTGAACATTGGAATTTTAGCTTTTAGTTTAACTGTGCAACTTCCGAAATCTCTAAATAGGCCAAATAGCACTGAAAAATAGGGATAGTAGCATTTTTTGAATGAACAACAATTTTCTGTTAATTATGATATAATTCCAACTAGAAGAAACACAACATTTTTGTGTATATTACCTGGAAATCATTATGAAAAGTGACAGTACAGCCAAATGAGAGCTTCTGATTGGCTTAGATGAGTTTATCGAGGCCATCGGTACAGAGCCTTACCGAGTGGTTTGCGTCATAGGTTACAAAATGGTAGCTTGAAAAGTAAAAAAACGTTTTTTACCAGGTAATTAACTGGATTAACCTTTCAGAAGATGGAAACATGGCAGTTTATGCAAAGAAAGGTGTTGCAGTGTGGTCATCACATACTTGGGGCAAAGGCACACATAAGTTAATATTAGAAAACAATGGTAACCTAGTTTTACGAGGTCTATATGGCAAAATCTACTGGCAAAGTAACACGGCATATCGTTGTTAAAGAAACCTTTACAAAAGCAACTCGTACAAGCTGACGTAAAAACTTTGTAGGCAGGATCATTATTATTAGTGTTACTAGTGTAGCGTGTAAAAACATTTTACAATTTTTACGGGATACTGATTGTTTGCGCATCTGTACATGCTCGGTCTGAAGCAAGCTTGAACTGTACTTTCGGACCTTGGGCTTTGTATTTCTCTGATCGATTCACACTGTTATAGTCGTTGGCATGACTCGGCCAGGATTTGAACCCTGACCTCCCGCACTGGAGGCGAGCACTCTACCACAAGGCCACCAGTCGGTAAATCAATATTGTCAATAAGTCAATATTTTAAGAAATAATTATCATTTTTATCAACCGTGTTTGTATAAAACTTTTTGAGATCGTACCTTGTTCACAGCTAACGTATGTGCTACAGAAGAAGGCAATCAATACCATGGCAAAGTATCATGGGTGTTGGAAGATGATGAACAAAATCGAAAACTGGCTTTCCCCGTGAAACGCTCACGCCATAACTTGATCGTACTAAAAGATTAGCAGCTACAAATTTAGACGACGTGTGAATTTTCGCAATAACACGTCAGCTATTTCTTGGAAAGGGGTGGGGTACGCTTTAGAAGAGAGAGAAACAGAGACAGAGTTATGGTGATTACGAAGACATATTATTGTCATGTTTCTTTTGATTAAAGAAAAGATATTTTTTGGAGCGGAAATGGTGTGGAATTATTGAGCTCTCCTCCTCCACACCACCAACCAACATCACAATATTATTAAATTGATTGCCTGGCTTATACTTATGTTTAAACTGGCCATATTATATACATCATGTCTATGTCTCTGTAGCTACATTTCTTTCCTTTTTGCCTTGAGTTAAGTTGAGTATTGCAGTTTGTTTGTTTTTTTGTCATGTTTGTGGTGTAGAGAGAGAGAGAGAGAGAGAGAGAGAGAGAGAGAGAGAGAGAGAGAGAGAGAGAGAGAGAGAGAGAGAGAGAGAGAGAGAGAGAGAGAGAGAGAGAGAGAGAGAGAGAGAGAGAGGAGAGAGAGAGACCAGCACCACACATTCCACTGCTGTTTTGCATTCTGTGTATTTAACAGCAAGTTTTAAGAGAATTGTCAGTTTTTCAATAACCTAATTATTATGTATTTTACTTACAGGAACATTTTTGCTGACGTTGTGTGATGACTGTGCACTTTTCTAATATGATTCCTTTCTTTTTTTTTAAATTGGATTTAGTATTAAATAAAAATAATGATGAAAAGGACTGTGTTAATCATGGTTTTATATCATGGTATACGAAATTGGAGAACTATGAACAGAAGAATGGACTACTATTTATAACCTAAGTAATAGTGGGTACGTTATCATTGGCAGATCAGTGGAACTTCTATTATGTCCTGAGTAGGTAAGATCTCTTTTTACGATTAATTTTATTAAAGGGAATTAAGCTATTTAACGGGTTCTCAGGTCAAAACATAATTTTACCGTTCACTCAAATGTCAGAATGGCATAAAAAAAATTTTGTTGTGTTTTTAAATTTTATACAGTGGAATCTGTCTAAAGCGGACACCATTGGTGTGAAAGAAAGTGTCCGCTTTAGATAGATGTCCGCTTTATAGAAAACTGTTCCTAAAACTGATTTTTATGGTCCAAATTTAGCAAAAGCTGTATTTTTATCTCGTGTATGGTTCACTTCGTTCTCAGGCTATAAAACAACAACAACAACGGAACAAAAACAGGCACTTTACTCATTGGGCCTGAGAAAGCCGTTGATTGGAGCGAAAAAAACATTAAAAAAATACTTGAAATTGTAAACAAAAAAGTTGAAAAATGTACAAATTGATGAAAGATATATTGTGTTACTTTGTGTCCGCTTTATGCCGAGATTTTTTAGGGGAAACCTTCATTTGGTGCAAAAAAAAGTGTCCGCTTTAGTACTGTCCGCTTTATAGAGATTTTTTTATGAGATTTGACCGTAAATCATTCCGTTCCACGAGATTGCGTCCGCTTTAAACAGATGTCCGCTTTATACCGTGTCCGCTTTAGACAGATTCCACTGTATCACTTATATACGTGGAACCAATAAAAAATTTTTACCTGGTTAGCTTTGTTGAATTTACATGCTTATTTATGAATGAAATCAAAACTAGAAGCCGGGGGGGGTCTTGACGGTCAGCGCGTTTAGATGTGTCAAGTTTAAACAATAATTTTCGCATAACTATTGCACCTGCCATGTACCGATGAGTTTTTAGCAACCTAGAGACCACTGTCTGATACGGACCGGATATCGGAAAGACAACAAACCCTGGGTTCGAGGCTGGTTTCTTAGAGCAGTTTATGTAGCGTCAGATGAACTTGAATGTTATAACGGGTTTATTTATTTATTTTCATATAATAAGAAATGAAAATGCTTTAAATGAAAATGCTTTTAAAATTATTATAAATTTCTTGGTGAAAGTCGGAAGAGTGTGTTTACATGAGAGCCGTATTGAACTCAAGCTTCAGTACTTCAGTACTTCAGCACTCTCTTATGTTTTACCGGCTTAGCCAAATAATAATTTATATAAGGTAGGTTCATATATCCTCGTCATGCTTCTATTCTCAACACACGTTAATATTAAAGCGATCAATGAAAAAAAATGGAAAACATTTAAAATGGAAGCTTACAGTAAGTACTGTTGACCCAATAGTTTAAATTTGAAATATCGCTTCCTAATTGGGGGTAGATTCAAGATGACTCTGAAACCTCTTAAAACAAATCCAAACACCAAAAACACGACCGAAATGAAGTCGGTATCTACTTTGTTATTCGACTGTTCCGTGTTATCTCTAAATTGTTTTGAAAATTTCGCATGACGAGCATGGTTGAACACAAACGTGTCCTCCCTTTCCTTTTTCCCTCCGTTTATCTAATCTTCAAAGGAAAGAAAGTTTTTATATTTTTATTACTAATGTTGTTTTGATATTGTATTTCATATCTTACATACTTTTGAACATAAAGTAGGTTTCCTTTTTCATTTATTGGATACTAAAGTTGTTGGGAAGAGGATAGGTGAACCTACCTTACAAGTTTCACCATATCAAATCAGCATAATCCGTAACAATTTGTTTATGAATGTAAACGTGTATATATTAGTTGAAAACTTCCGTTGCTATATTTTGTTATCAATTGGAGGATGATAGTCGATTTTGGAAAGATGGATTGATAGATTGATTTTTTTTAAATTCTATATATACGATAGAATTTATGTTTTTCTCCGATGAAAGTTATATTTTTCACCCCTTAATGTCAAAATTAACGATATGGAGAGCAATATAACAAATCGGTTAATACTGTTAGTCAAAGAAAAAAATAACAGAGTCAATTTTTGAACTGTTTCATTTTCGATAATTATGATTATATCTAACACGATGGAGGTTTATCATATCATAAATAATGCTCATGGTCATGATTATGACATGAAGGAACACTCATGAAATTTCTGCTCTGGTGTTCTCAAGTTCTGTTAAGTATTTGACAGTAAAAATAATTTAAAAACTTGATTGGCAATATGAACAACTAATATACTTGCCGTCTGGCCAATTCTTTCTTGAATGCAAACGTTCGTCAGCCCTTTTTCAGAATACGTGGTGGTGTGGTTTAGGGTACCAAAATTCGTGACCAAAACCAAAAATTAAACTATAAAAGAGACTGAAGATAAACCAAATATTTGAAGAAGTATATTGGAACTTGTCAGCTTTTATACTTGAATTTAATAACGATAATGGTGGATAGATTATAAATTTTATCAAACGACAAAACTGTTTCGCGTGAAGAAACTAAAAAGTAGACCCCAAAATGCATAGCCTTTGTTCAAGACCACCGTTCGTTTGCACTAGTTAAGGCGAATGAAGGGTGGTCTTGAACAAAGGCTAAAAATGTACTGCTCGAGGGGTGCATTGGAAAGAATAAATATAGTTTTAAATACTAATGCTAATGTTAAATGTTAAAAAATTAAGATTTAAATCTTCAATATGCAGCAGAGAAGTTGACTTTTATTCATTGGGAAACGTGCTTAAAAGTTTATTATTTGAATTGGAAACGGAGAGAACTGCAGCAATACAGAATGACCGACAGACAGACACGGGTAAATGAAAGATCAGCTGCCTTGCGGCGCTGACCAAGTAGGAATACAAGAAAATTTTAAATTTTAAACTTTTAAATTTTAGCTGAATAAATTTTTACGAATAAACTCAGAGATGCCCAAAATGTGTTATGCAACCTAATACTGATGGGCGGCGAGCGACGAAGCCTTGGCCGCTATCCTATATATTAATACCCGATAATCTGTCTGTCTGTTTGTTTATCACGCAAAATGGTAGACGCGAGTAGTGAAAGAAATCGGGGAGTCAGCAACGTAAGATCACACATAAATTATTTTTTTCTTGTGCTGCGTCAATATGAAACCGATGTATTGCGACCCAAATCGAACGCGAGATTTAGGGAAAATTATCTCGAGAACCAATAGGAATAACTGACGTTATTTGGGGTCCGCGACATTGAGGATGGAGTGACAAAAAGAGTTGGGTCAAATTTTAAGGACGTCATTAAAATTTTTGATCAAGGACATCTCTGTAACGGTTCCTTGTAGAGACATAATCCTATACAATTTCTTGATCAGCATTTCGAGCTGTACAAGATGGTAATACTTTTCGTTACTAATTCGTTGATTCAACTTTTCGTGAATTCTCGGTGACTGATGATGCAGGCTAAATATGGGTGGCGAGCGACGCCGCCTTGGCGCCTAGTTTAATATTATGTGATCGAAATGAGTTTCTTTTTCCCTTTAGAAAGAAACCACGGTTTAGTCCTGAGCCACCTGAACAAAGATATTGCGATTATTTGGGCACCACAAGCAATGACGAAAAATCCGAAAATGTTGAAATTCGCGACGTAATCCACGAAATCCACGACGCAAAAGCACACAGAGAACGGCATGATTCTTTTCATTGTGAAAGTATTTTCATTACGTTATCTGACAACAGTGAAGAGAATGGTATTGTCAATATCAAACATTAAGTGAAGCTAAAAGATTGATATGATAGAAAACATTACAAAAAGGTATGCGGACCAAACGGACCAAACGAGTAAAATGTGTTGTACAAGTGACAGGAAAAACGATTTGAATTGAATTGAAACAATTTGAAAATATTGAAATATTGAGTATTCATGTGAAGATTTTGGGATCTATTATGTGTATAAAAATCAAAACGAGAAAAACTCGATTTTCTTTTTCTTTTATAGATTTAATTCATAATTCAAGTGCTAGTTGTATGTTCCAGAACCTTTTACGGTTTTCCGGCAATTTTGTCAATTTTCGCGATCGCGATACAGCAGCTTTCATCACTGTATCGGAAAGATTAAGTGACCAGTGCCTTAGATCACAAAAGTTATCGAAAAAAGTTTCCTTTCACTTAGTTCGAATATAATATTGAAGGAATCATTATGGCAAATATTGGGGCATCTTAAAACTGGAGGCTTACATTTTAAGTTTTATATTAAACATGAAAATTCGTTGCTCAAAAACAACAACTTATACTTGGCCAAAAATCTGGGTGGGGTGGGTGGTGGTGGAGGAATGGGGCTTACATCTGGACACATGCTCCGTGTACGAATGGACGGATTTACAGTCAAATTCTCATAGGTAAAGTCTCTATAAAGTGGACATCTCTATTAAGAGGATGGCTTTTTTATGAACCAATGCTGTCCGCTTCATAGAACATTTCCGAAACACAAAATGAATGTTGTTATGCATTATTACAGGAGAGCTAGAGCGGCCCGTATTAAAACCAGCTTGTGTTCCTCCTCCGCGAAACGTCAATTGCAAATATTTTGGTGAGAAACATCAATGAATAATTCTGGTTTTTGGCTGAAATTATTAAATATGCTAAAACCTCGCTCAGCTTCCAATATGTATTTTTATTTATAGCCCTGTTCGTTCTCCCATTTCATGCTGCTCAGCTTCTTGTTAAGTTATTATTATACGGTCAAATTTAGCTGTTGAAATTCACTGAACTTGTTAAGAACCTGTTGAGTTCAAATAAACATGTATGTTTACACTTGTTATAATCTGTCAAAATATAATTTTTCTGCATTTTTTTATTCATTTTCAAAGTGGATATTACTGGAGAAGTACCGAGGAGCGTTTCCATGGAAAGAAAGTAAAGACATTGTTTTTTTTCATCTGGAATATCCATTGAAATAGGAGATACTATTCGTATTTCTATGGAATCTGAAGCATTTTAAAACAAGGAAGGGCCAATCTGGATTGTTAGATAAAATCTAGATTCAGCGTTCAAATTTCTGAAATTCTGATTTCAAAATTCAAAATCTTAATTTGGAAATTCAAAAAGCCCCTTAGAAGTCCAAATTTCAAAAACCGAATCATGGATGTAGGAACGCATTATACATCCATTATTAGATTCATTACCATAAATTTTAAAATACAAATCCTAATCAAAATCGAACAGCTTATTTTTGGATAAAAGGAACTGGAGGAAGATAATATACTTTGCGGTAATTGTAATATTAAGAAAGTATTTAATCTTAGTCGTCAGATTTGGACTTTTGAATTAGTTATAAAAGAAATACACCTCATAGTCTGTCAGAATAAGACAGAAAGAAACTTGCTCATTTCAAAATGTCAACATGGTAGATAAGCAGTAATTCATTAATTTTCTTTAAAATCTTAGGTAACCATGATCACCATAAAAGCGTTTATTTATTTGCCATTTTTCCTGGTTTTCGTCACATGTATAGATGAACGCAGAATTCTCATCGACGAAGAAGCCGAAGGATGTCTTCCTCACCTAAATTCAAGGAAGGTAGCTTGGGATTATCCTGATTACAGAGTGGAAGGACACGTTTTTGATGCTTTGACAAGTGGCACTAAGTTATTTCAAGGTCTTTCGACAACCAGCAATACTTTTATGCATGGATCAAATTTCTTTAAAAATGAAATGAAAGGCATGTTAACCAAAAGGGGGTCAGACGTTTTCAAGTTTGGAGGCAAAGCTGTATTTGACCGACTTGCTCCTGCATTAGGATTATTTGGCATAGCGTTTGCTATTGTTGCTCAAACAGCTTTTGAAAATCCTCAAACGACAGCTCTTAATCTTCTAAGAGATAGTATTGAAACTGGGCTAGCTACGATGCGCCGCGAAACCGAAGAAAGATTTTATCACATGACGTCATATGTTGATAATGCAGTGCAAAAGGTTCAAATGGAAAATTTAGAAGTTGACCTTCAGGTAAGTCGATCGTTTACAATGTCTTTCTTCCACTCCTTCTATCCCAAGTTAATATGCATAAGAATCATTGCATCTAATGGAAGCTAACATGAAACATATTTTACCCATTTTTCCGACTTTCATATTAATGTTTGTTCACATTTTCTGTATGTTGTTTCAGGAGTTGACCAACTACTATATTAACTGCATAAACGATGAAGTGCCAGACGAATGCACTAGAAATGCTTTGAGAAGCATATTGGCACAACGCACAAAATTCACCAATATTGAATTCCAACCGACTGAGTACAATGAACTGAAGGTTCAGCGACTCCTTTTGAAAATCGAAATGTACCGGAAATATGTAATGGTGTTTGTCTTAGCTCAAGCGACTGCCATGATGGCTGTGGAGGATAACGACGCAAGAGATATCATTAAGGTGAAAATCGATGATGAAATCGCAAATTTCGAAAAAGCTGTAACGAGTTGGCTGGATCAAATTGCAGATTTAGAGAATGACCAGGAAACATTAAAGCAACGATGCAAAAAGAATTTGAATTGTGAACCCAATGGCAAAACATGTTATGCTCGTGTGAATGATTTCTCCGATAAAACGTAAGGAAGAAGGGCAATGTTCATCACTTCATTACTTTGTTTCATCTTTGTTTCATCACAATTATTTTTTTATAAATTTTATAGCTGCAAAATATGGACAAGAGAGAATGTACATTTGGAAGATTCCGACCGAGCGTGTAACACGTATGCTGAGTGGTTTTATCACAGGAGGATTGGAGGAGAGAATCTCATTTACCTAGTACACGTAGCAACCACTGAATACATGCAGCCGTTTAAAGATGGATTGATTGGCCCTCGCTCCTTTGTTAAAAAAATAAAAGCAAAGAAAAATGATTTTTCACCTCGATTTTTGGATAGTTTAAGAGACCAAGTGGGGTAATGATGAATTGGCGTGATTGGAAATGACCTTTGTTATAAATTAAGTCAATGCAACCCGCCTCGTTTCTAATCTTAATAATTTTTACTTCAATTACGCGTAATAAAAGAAGATCGTTGAACATTTCCCCTCGTCACATTCAGAGGAATGTATTTTCGGTGATGTGAATTTATTTTGC
Organism: Turritopsis rubra; assembly: GCA_039566895.2. Lineage (NCBI taxonomy): Eukaryota > Metazoa > Cnidaria > Hydrozoa > Anthoathecata > Oceaniidae > Turritopsis > Turritopsis rubra. Next base: position 4,718,780 of record CM077622.1, read on the forward strand.
GTAGCATAACTTTTTTTAGATACATTGGAACCTCTATAATTCGACTTCTCCCTCATTCGAACTGATTTGGAAGGTCCCTTCATCTTTGATTTCTATGTAATTGAACCTCCGTAATTGGAATTCTCTATTATGTGCGATCCTTTGGATGTTCGAATTACAGTATATCGTAACTTTATTATTCGACTTGAAAACGAGGTGAAGGCCGCTGTGACATCAGGTCTATCAATACAGGAAATGTACGAGCAGGAAAAAATATAAAAAACGAAATTAAAATATATGGAAGTGTTTATTTCAAAAGAAGTATTTATTAGAATACATTGTAAAAACGAAATTTTTCTTTTTCCTGTATATGTTACTCCCTACATAAAGATAACAAATTTGCGCATACTGACGTAGAGGAATAATTTTGCTAAAATCTTCCAACAGCTTTTGAAGTAGATGGCCGAGTGGCCTAAAGCTTTGCATTTCTTCTCGAGAACATAGTGGTTCAAATCCGATGACAGGCGTCATCGGATAAAAGTTCGAATTAGAGAGAGAAATTCGGATTTAAAAAAAAAAATGAGAAAAATTGGTCAGACATGGGAATTACGAAAAAATTCGAGTTTTCACTTCGTTTTTCTTTTCTTTTTCGTAAGTATTAATACATAGTACTAAAGGTTAAAGAAATTTTCAATCTTCGCCTGTTTCTTATTAGAAAGGCTATCCAAATGGATTTTTATCCTTGAGAGCCTTCATCAGATTGTCATCATGGAAAGCTGGCTTGGTCAAACATTTGGTTGGTTGGTTGCTCTTTGTCGTCGGAATCCTCTTCATCATCCCTATCATCGGCACGCCCGCTCACTTCGGCAATGATCTCTGCATCAGATATGGTGCCAGTAACGGAGATCTCGAAGTCAATATCGACTAGCTCTTCTGCGGTCAATTCAAAATTCACGTTGAAGTTTTTTTTCATCACTTCCAGATCATCTTTCAAATTCTCCATGACGTCTTCTTCGACATCCAAACTAGCGGAATGGATCATCATCATAATTAAAAGCCCTTTCCGATGAGACTTCTGAAATCCCCAACTTTTTGAAACAGTTTGTGAATGTCCCTTTAGGAATGGAACTCCAAGCTTTCGTAAGCATGGACATGTTAAAATTGAAAATTTTGGTAGCTGGTTTCCTTTCTCCAAGGCAGTAATTTGCTTTTGAACCGCTGTTGTTGTTGTAAATTTATTTAACGTCGGTATACAATAAACATAGTTTTAAATAAAAAATTACAAAAAACTAATCAAAACCGACCAAAAAGAACGCTTCACGAATTTGCGTGTCATCCTTCGATACTTCACTTTGAGAGCCCGGATGACTTGTTGATCCATAGGCTGCGTAACCTATGTTGTATTAGGAAGAAGGAAGATCAATTCCACCCATTCCAGCGGCTGGTACGTTTGGGTGAGCAGGGCAGATATCTACAATCAAGGCAATTTTCCTCTGTTTAGCACAAAAATTTCGGTCGAGTTCTTTAACCCACTCTTCAAATAACTCAGACGACATCCAACTTTTCGGTTGAGCTCGGTAACGACATGGGACATTTTTAACACCTTTGAAACATCTTAGTTTCTTAGATTTTTCGATAACAAACATTAGCAGTCTTTCGCCCTTTGCATTTCCCGCGGCCATTCCGGTCAAACGGACCTTGCTATGCTTGCCTCCACTGCACTTTTTTTCTAGAAATGAAAGGTTTTCTAGGGGAAGACATTGGTAAAAGAAACTAAATTCATCGGCATTGAAGATCCCCATGGGCTGATGCAGCATATTCACGGCACTGCATTTTTACAATTAGAATTTGACAAAGCTTCTTCTCACCGAGCCTTCGGAGGAAATAAATGAAACTCTCCCCATTCCCTTTATCACAAAATAGCACCTTAATCGATGAAAAATAAAAAAAAGTAAAGTAAAAGTGACTTGGGCCTAACGATCCTTTTCAATGAAAACAGTTTAGATTTCGAAGTGACAGAGAAATCATTCGATGAAGAAATTTGCTACAAAATATACCAGCACGACGAACGTTTACGAATCTACATCATCGACGCTTTACAAGTGACGCAACAATAATTCGACCACGAATTTGATTATTTTTGAGATATGCACGGACTTGTAGCTCTCGATGAATCATACAGAGAACATTATGCTGATGTGATGCAGCGACTGTTATTCCAGCTGGCGTCGGGTTTACTGATTCTCTTGAATTCGGAATGAGGTCACCATTGGATCACCCAAAGAGTATAAAATGAAAAGAAGTTGATCAACTGTTTGAAAAGTTTTACATAGTGACCGAACTATATCGAAAGAAGAGTTATGAGTTACCAAAAGAATATACGTGGGAGACAACATACGATGCTTATGTATTGTATCGTATGCAAAAAAACAAAAACAAAAACAAGTTTGTAACTGAATGTAAAAACATGATTTATTGTCATAGTCAGAGTATCAATTAAAGAAGCCCGGTTTCTTTATTTAATGTTTTGAGATATCGAGAGGCAAGAGATCCTAGATTCAGTCTCTTATTATTATGGTGGAAGATGATGCGCCAACTTTGTGCCGAGCATTTGACGTTCCAGGTATAGCATATAGTTAATCTACTGATTTCTAACCAGCTGAGTTCGTGGTGTAAACCTTGGTAAATGTATCTGGGTAAGTGAGCCTAAGATTCAGGTATGCCTCGTTCTTTCAGACGATTTTAAGAACTTTTTAGACGTATAAAGTGTAGTTATATTTTCACCAGAGAAAAAAGGTGACCAAGGGTATCATTGAAGAAATAAGGGAAGAAACTGACTTTTAATAATTTCCATGAACAAAACCACCTGTATAACAAAGTCTTGAATGAAAGTAATTCCTAAGGGGCTATTTACACGGAAGACAAGACAGGAAGAAAAATTCATCTTCCTTTGAGTCATTTCCTCTTCAATTTTTTTAAATTCTCAGGATATGCATCCTATGTGTATAAATGGGTTAGAAATATTTTATTTACGAATAAGTGACATTTATAGGGGGTATAATACAAACCACGTGATCTTACGATTTCTGTTTCAGTACCAAAAGTCGATTGGATGCGATAATATTACAGCCGAAACAAGTAAAAACAAGGAAACAAACTGACCAATCATTTTATTCACGCCGCAGAACTGTTATTAATGAGGGTCGTGTGCAGGAGGCTTAAACATTAAGGCCCACGTTTGGGCTACGGAAAGCCACCCAATAGATAAAATCTTGAAACAGTCTCTGTGAAGGAGTGTTTTTTTATTGAAACAACAGGCGATATTGCTTGCCATTCCTATAGAAAACTCTCCTCCACAGAGATATTTTGAAGATTTTCCCCACTGGGCACAAGTTTGACCGTGAAACCCTACCCCAGGATAAGCTCACAACAGTCGACACCTCATGTGAACCCAGTGTCAAAGGGATAAAAGGCAGACACATGTGGAGCTCTACTGCTGAAATTAACAACTACATCCGACTTTAGGCGAAATAAAAAAAGCAATTGTATAAAAAATGATATCATCTCCACATATATTTCAATATCAATTGTTTCCATTATAATTAACTTGAAACTTAAAGTAAACGAAGTAAAGAGAATAGAAGGACAGCTATATATAAAAAAGAAGGAACTGATTGATCGTGTAAACAGCATAAAGATGTATGTTTGTTCTGAAGTTGTTGAACGTTTCTCCAACTAAACGGATGGGAAATTATATTCAAATTATTAAACTTATAAACAGCTGCACTGAATTCAAGACCATTTGACCATGGTTTGTCCCCACAAAATGTGAAAATATTATAAAAGAACTTTCAAGTACAACAAGTACAGTGTGGTAAATCTAAAGTCACCATGACTGACGTGGGAGAGGAATAAAAGTTTTTAAATGCGTCATATTTACATTAATCTCAGAATCAAACACACAAAGTAAAACATCATGAATAAACATTAACAGCAAGAACACTCTGGCCGAGCCATTACACACATATTACAGTCTATTCCACAATCCATACAATCGAAGCAAAATGATGGACAAGGATCTTGTTCCTCTCCAAATCCACGAGCTACCTTGATGACATTATTCTCGTGTTTTTGCTTCTTTGAAAACAAATTTTGAAAGAAGTGTACCATCGGCATGAAAGCATTCACGAATTTGATTGGTACTTGAACGGTATTCTTTTCGACTCCATCAATTCGTACGTTTTCTTGTTCTGAAGAGTTGCTTTTGACTTGAATGACGTTTGTTTCATTTAGTCTTGACGTCTCATTCTTAACGTCTCCAGCCTTCTTCGGGATTTCAATGACTTGGATTTTTGCAGATGTCTTTTCCTTTGAGTAATCAACCATTTTGATATTCAAATCCGAATTGATTTTGCTTGGAAAGGCAAATGCACCAGATAATGCCAGAAGTGTCACCAAAATGATCTGAAAGTAGAAAGAATGATTTTTGTGACAATCTTCCAGAGATTCTTGACTTTTTGTGTTTTGATAATGATAATAATTTTACAAAATCGCTTTTTGAGATTTTATTTTACTATTATTTTATCATTTTGATGTTTTAAGAAAAATCATCTGATAGAATGAACTAAACCTATTAATTGAAGAATATTTCTTTCTAAATATTCACATACCTTCATCTTGAATGTCGTCTTGAAATGAACTAATCACAAACTTTCCTGGATCAAATATTGATATATTGGTTTTCCTCTTTACCGCCTGCAGTTCAAGGTTTTCTGACTGTGGTATCCATCCATCCTCTGATTTATAGAAAACCGTTCCACAAAATCATGGTAAACAAAATAGTTAGTGGTTTTAAGTGGACTTCCCTTTTTCATTCTTTCCTCCCTTTTTTGTTCCTTATAAACACTGTGTGTATTCTCAGCGAGAGTTCAAAAAGGTTAATATGATGCGTGGTTTATGTTTTGAAGAAAGAAGACCATTTTTCATTCATAATGATGTTTATTTATCCATGGTATTTCATTTTTTCGTTGTACTTTGTTTGCGTTACACACAAAAAACAACCACACACACATAAATAATTTTGGTACGTATTATTTGATTGGCAACAGATATAACTTATTCTTTATGTAGATTATTTACAAGAAAGAAAAAGAGTTGACGTGTTTTTCATATGTGTGGGTTGAAGGGGAATAGTGGTTGTCTGATGGAGAATGTTTGAGGAGCTATTTATCATGCTTGAAAGAAAAATAACTAGTCATTAGAAAATTGAAAAAAAAAACTTTTTGGAACTTATAACAGCGGCCCTTAATCTGATAGCGTTAACTTTTATGAATTGATGTTAAAAGAGCTTGGAGATGTTGTTTTTGTGTTAATGTTTGACCGCGGACTTTTCAAAAGTAACACCAGTAAAAACCAGCGTAAAATAGGCCAACTATATCGAAAAAATGGGCTTATTTACATTGATGTTATATACAAACTTAAAATCATCTGCCAACATTATCTCACGTTGAACCTTTACTACGTATATCTTGACAATATCCCTTGAAGTTTTAAATTCCTTTACGTCCTTTGCTGTCAGAAAGAGAAGATTTTGTGCATTGAAATAAGTTTGAAATAAAAATATCGTTTTGTTTTGAAATAATCTTTAATGAGGTTGTTTAGATTTACACATTTTTATCATTTCTTAAAGGAGTAATTAAAGTTTTGCGGTGACGATTTATTGTGTTTATTCTTATAAATAGGCATCAGACAGGAAACAACAGATCTCCATGTAATTCATCGTTGTAACAGTATCACATCACATTAATCAACACACACGCTCCATACAACAAAACTGTCAACTTTAAATTACTGTTTAATTCATTCAAACCGCGTATACGCGAGGTGTTTGAAATAGGAACCATTCGTCGAGGGAATTACTTTTTACCGGAATTAACTTTTGTGAGTCCCGGATTTTGGTCCAATCCGCAAAATTAAATTCCGCGAAAAAAATTCATTTCACACTTATATATGAAAATAAATTCCTGCAAAATTTCCAAATAATGCCAACCCACAAAAATTAATTAATTAATTTTTCAAAATTTACCAGTGATTTTCTGTATATAAACACGCTTCTTCTTTTTACTGTATACAAACACTTTAAAAGTGCAAAATATATTATTGTGTTTCATTTTCATCCTTGCGCGTTTTCTTTGATCCAAGAAAATAAATTTCTGTAAAATATGCCACATTTGCTTACCCACGAATATTAATTCCCGCGAAATATTTGATTTGGTCTCATCCGACAAATATCCGTGAAAAATGTCCGCCAAAAAATTAAGAAAAGTTGTTTAACCGCAGGAATTATATAATTCCACAATATTCTATGGAAATCCTTAATACGGTTAGGTTGCTCAGGGTAAAGTACCGTGTTTGGTTGCGTTATATTTTGAATTTTTCGCTACTGGCTCAAGCAGTTTTGATTTGAAATGGGGTAAATTTGTGTTGGCGGTCTAGCTATTTGGCAGTTTTCCGGTTGCGGACCAGGTTGTGCAGGTCATAAAGGATGTTTTGCAGGTAACCAAGGATGCTGTGTGGGTCGCAAAGGCGCTCCTGCGGGTAACCGCCGGGACCGTGCTAGTCACAAAGAAAGTCATGTGGGTCGTAATGGAAGTTGTGTGAGTTACAAAATTTATTGAAATTAATAGATGAATTCCATTATGACGTATATATACTGTTTTAATATCAAATATCTAATTTTCCTTGTTGCAGTATTCTATCACATTCGTAGCATAACAATGTTTTGTAATATAGAAACTGGGGAACCTGCAAAAGCAACCCGCATGACCTCCTTCATGACCCGCATGACCTCTTGAACAACCTGTGTTGCCTGCATGACCCACAACCGATCCCTTTAAGTTAACCCATGAGTTGGTTTATTTTTGCGATGAAAAACCTACCTTTCATCTAAATCATTAATATTATTTTAGGAGAAAGGAGGGTAAGGGAGTTTGCAATATGAAAACCTTAAGGAGATGTATTTGAGCCCTTGTAATTGCTAAACAAATTTTATTATAATCCAATTCCAAAAAACTGGGTTACTTATAACAATTGTGTAGCGAATGATAGTTGCATAATAGTTTTGATTTTCATAGCACTTATATTGGAACTATACTATCACTATACTTTGCGGCTGGATAAAACTTTCTTAGTGAAATTTCTAAACATTTAGGAGATCAGCCGGTCAATCCAGGCGGTCGACCACAGCCTTTCAGTAAAACTTCTCCTTCCATAATTTGTATGTTATGTATATTTTGATAATTATAAAAGCTAAATATAATAAGTTTTCACTTTTCATTTTTTTTAGTAAGGGGTTGTTTATATGAGAAAAACTGTCTCGGTTTGGTCCCGGTTTGCCGAGGCCCCCTTTTTACCGAGATCCCGCCTGTATTACTAATTTCTCTTAAAAAAAGTTTTCTGTTTATATGAGAAAAAGCTGTCCAGGCAAAATGGGATCTCGGCAGCATGAAAGCGGGATCCCGGTTTGGCGGGATGGTCTTTTTCCATATAAACACAAATTCTTAGTTCATACCGTTCATACCATTTTTAGCTTTCGTAGATAAAATTTTTTCTTGATCAAATTGTTTGTCACAATCATCTGATTTATTCTGTTTTGATTGATTTTCCACAACAGAATCAAATCATGCAGTAAAAAGAGCAGTATAGAAATGCAATACCTTTTGCAGTGACCATTTTGAAAATTTGTTTTTTTTAATTTTAATTTAACTTTGAGATTTCAAAAATTGAGCTGTTTACAGTTTACATTTATTTCACTTCGGGTAACCCTTTTTTGCTGAATCAGCGGATTATTTCTAATAAAGTTTGAAAATAATGGCGGAAAATCCTTTCAGAGTGGGACATCTCACAAACTAGCCAAAATCAAAATCAGAGTTGCGCATGTACATGAAAACAATTGCGCATGTGTCGCATAAAAAAACAGACCGCTGTATCGATAAACAGACTTTCACTTCGGGTAGCAGTGTTTACATGGAAATTTCAAACCGGTTTGACCGAAGTGAAACTACACCCGAAGTGAGTTTCACTTCGCCCGAAGTCACGAAACAGTAATAAGAATTGCATCATGCATCGAAGTGAAAATTTTCATTTCAAACCGGTTATTTGTTATTTGTTTGTGACTTTGAGGCTCTATAGAAATGAAAAGTATTAGCCCAGTAAAAAATAAATAAATCGTTTTTTCCCGTATTTCGTATCCTGAAAAAAGAGAATGAATTTATTAGACATAACTTTGCCGTTATATTGCTGTAGTGTAAACAGTCACCATCATCGCGTCCATCTACAACACGCGATTTGTTGCTATGCGAAGCATTTCTTATTCTGTTTGCGGTTGTACTGGGCAATCTGTTTGTAGACAGACAATGATTCTCCTCGCAAACGGTATTATAACTCACGAATAAGAAAATTGCAGAATAGCGAACGGTGCAGTATACTTGAACCTCCAGGGGACCGATGATCATCTTCGAATTACTGAATGCTTGATTTCCATTGTTCGTTTTTTATTCATTGGTTATCTTAAACCGTACCCACAGATCGACTTATAGGAAACCTATTTCAGTGAGTAGCTGGTTTGACCAATACGCTGTATAGAATGTTTGTTATAACTCCTTACTTCAAGGTTTGCTCTTTGCGAGGTAGAGGTAGATTATAGCAAAATTATAGACAAAACAAAAATCCCTGCTACCTTTTGAAATTTTGCTGCAAAGCTCTTGTGATCAGCTCTCAGCAAGACTGCATCCATCTGACGGCTTCTACTTTATCTGTAGACTGCTTTCAATAACGGAATGCTTAAAGTTCTGACCAGCCGACTATAGATTTGTAGCTGACTTTGTTAAGATCAGCTTTGAAGTGCCAAGTGCTTGCAAACTTGAAAACGCGAGCATGTTCGTTTACAAAACTGTTAGACAGGACAGTATATCAACTGAAAGTGGGGTTTTTACACACAGATTATATGTATAAGTAATTGTTTACAAAGAGTTTGTTTATAATAAGAGAGTTTGCTTCAGTGAAAGGTTCTTAACAGCGACGTGCTGTTATAGTTTGCCAGTAAATTTTGCCATCTGCACTTTGAAGTATTAAATTGCCATTGTCTTCCAGGATTAAACGCGATGCAGATGTGTTGTGAGTACCTGTATTCCATAATGCAATACTAGAAGGTGAGTAAATCACTGAGTTTCCATCTCCTTGAACAACTAACATTGCTCCTTTTTTACCTTTAGTTTTTGATCGCCAAATCATTTTGGGACCATTAAGCGTCTGACACATAAGAACTAAGTCGCCGTCATATTGCATTCGTAAGGTATAACGACGGTTACGGGAAATCAAGTACGTACCAGGATATAACGTAGCTCCTTTAGCACAGGCATCGCCACCACAATAACCTAAGCAAAAATTGTGTACACTTTAAAAAAGAGATACGAACGGCACCCTACATCCTACTTCTACGTGCATATGTCGTTCAATTTTGTAAGAAACACTAAGCAACTTTATCACTGCGTTTAGTATTAAACTTTATGTGATCGTACCTTGTTCGCAGCTAACGTATGTGCTACAGAAGAAAGCAATCCATACCACGGCTACTATTGCATTCACCATGCTAATCGTCTTCTCTTCCTTTTCTTCTATAGCAAATTAAAGAAATACATGTAAGTCTACTATAAATGAAATTCAATGTGAGATGCATGACAGTTGTTCCTGCTACTTCAAAAAATTCTGCAACCAGAATCTTCCCAAAATATAAATTCGCTAAAAAATTACGATTGCTTCTTTGGGATTCTTCTGTTGTTCGAAGAGTTTTTCTCTGTCTCACAACTACTCCTTAAAACAGAACAAATGTGGATACTTTCAAGTGGGACGTACCCCTTTAAATAGAGAAATCGAAACACGTCTGTGGTAATATTTGCAAGCGTACACTTGGAAACAAGAAAGTTTCGATTCATCGGTTTCTATCTTATATTAATAGCGAGGTGCGCATAACAATTTTAGTTTGGTCAGTGTGAATAAAAAGACTGGGAACGAAATGTTTGTATGAACTGTTATAATTAAAATTTTAGATAGTGCGTAACTGAGTTGTGACTTTAATAAGGCGATTAGTATGATAGGAGAAGCGCGACGTCAGGAATATGCATAGCGAGTGTGCATCCACTTTTTAGTTTGGTCAGTGTGAATAAAAGGACTGGGAACGAAATGTTTGTATAACATTGATTTTGAAATAATAATAATAATAATGATAATTTAGGGTGCAATGCAATGTGCCATCTAACGTCAAACTCATTTTATAATACTAATCGCTTTTGTACTCGCAAAACTCAGTTTAATTAACAGCTTTTCGAGCTCTACAACTTAGTGATATTTATTCTTTGCAATTTTATGATTTTATTTTTTGGTCATCCCTATAATTTGAAAGAGGAAGAGCACGGGTGGTGGGGGCGACAACTAATGGGAACAATCAACCTGTAAAATGTTTTTACCCGGGATACTTTTGAAGGTATTCTTAGACGTAATATATAGTTGATTATGCCAAATGTGCTCCAGCCTGCAAAGCATCACGCTTACGCTCGCTGCTTTTGCTTACGCGATAAGAAACTGCAACATCTATTTTTCTTTACGCCATATACAGATTCATTCCTTTCTCATAGCTTTTATTAAGCGATTTTCATGTCATTAATTCTTTACAAAAATTTAGTTTATCCACACGTAAAAAAATTGAATTTACCTTTTTCTTACTTCGAAGGTTTGCAGCTCAGGACAATGTTAATGAAGTTTTCCCATCTAAAGCAAGTATTATAACTAAAAACAGTGCTTCCATTTTAATAGAAATAGAGAATCGATGAGTTTTCCACCTTGCAAGCTGCTGTAATATTTACACAGATGGTGTCTCCGGGGTTTAATCTTTGGGCACGTTGAATATTATCCTAAGTATAACCAGCATTTTCTTTGCTTTACCTTGCGATTTCAAAATTGTTAACTGTTAGCATTTAAAAATGTATCATTTTCAGAAAACTGATTTGATTGGCCAGAACTTGCGATCGATTAAATTGAAACGAAAAAGACTACTTTTTGCGATGGCCAGTTTGTCTGTACAGTGATACAGTATAACCCCGTTAAGTCGGACACGGTTTAAGTCAGACGTTTCTTTAAGTCGGACTAAAACCTTGTCCCCCTTGGATCTAACTAAGTAGAGTCTGACTTAAGACGAAGTTCGGATAAGTCGGACTCCCGATAAGTCAGACCGATTATTTCGGTCCCCTGAGAGTCCGACTTAACGGGGTTATACTGTAATTGCTAATAATAAATGGGTTTATTTACGATTTCGTATATTTTTCGGTGCTGGTGTAAGTGAATTAAGCATGACGTGGCATAGTTTATAAAAGGGCGGGTCTCTGAAGTTAAAAATCACACGTCGTTCAGATACTTTCAAAATTATCCTATATTGTTGTATGTATTACTTTTTCTTTCGTATTAGAATATTTTCAGCATCAGGTGCTTTCTTTCTTGAAGCATGGAGAAATCGAAAAGTTTTCTTACAATTTGAAGGATTATCTTGTGGAGAGTTTGAAAACACAACATTAGTTTATTTCTCTTTTTAGGTGTTCGACTGATGGTGAATGATGTATTTCGATGCGAGGGTGCATCAGGATAATGTCACAAACGATGCGAGGGTGCATCAGGATAATGTATTTGGGTATGTCTAGCGTAGCAAAATATTGTACCATTGTAAATATTGTTGTAGTTTATCTAAGACTCGATTTGACGCATGTATAAAGTCTTGTAAATGTGCTTTTCAGTTCCTTACGGTTTCTTTTGGAATATGCTCAGTTTTTTAACGAGACAGGCTGGGCACCCACTTTGGCATCGGGGTTCTAAAAGTTTTTATCCGGGAGTAATTGATAATATAATCCATATAATATAACTAATTTATAGTTCGTAGGACTTACTTTTGCAATTGTCACGCACACGATCCGGTCACGATCTGAGGATCTGGTACGACATATACTATCGCAATATATTACGAAAACCTGTCTCGAATTGACAAGTATTATTTTTTTGTTCTTTTCCAAACATTATTAATAGCGAGGTGTGCATCCACTTTTTAGTTTGGTCAGTGTAAATAAAAGAACTGGGAACGAAATGTTCGTATGTAAAACAATTTATGGAGAAAAATTGTAAAATGTTTTAATACGCTACACTAGCTTATTATATATTTCCCCATAGGGCGAAATGTATGTTAAAACCAGCGTTTACAGCGTTACAGCGTTACAGCGTTTTCCTTCTTCTTCTTGTCCGTTCACTTTTATAGCCGGAGTTCCGCAATAGAACTTGTCCATTAAAGCTTAGAGGTTGGAACAGGGGCTAGTGTGATATACACCATTTTGTAAACCTTTCTATTGAAAGAGCCCTAATTTGTTTTGATTTTTCATCTGTTTACTGGTTTTGCATAAAGGTACTGGCAACAGATAGCTTGTATTAAACCAATGCTTACCAACAAAGAAGAGCAACATTTTGGAAGTGTTGTGTTTTGATCTTGTCGAACTGTTTATCATAGCAAGCTTATTGCGAATTATACACGTGTATATAATACACACCACACCACACCACATCAACTGTGGATGGATGGAACGTTAAAATGTTTTCATTAATAAAACATGTATTTTAAGACCAAAATGTTGAGGCTGCAGAGTTTACTTTCATAATGCCATTAAATTAAAAGTAGAAAAGATAGAAGCCAAGTAGGTACATGATGTGAATGATGTTTTCAACACGACGATAACAACTGAAGTGACAACTCATAACAGAAAAGTTCTCGATGCCACTTATACTTTTGCAAAAAGTGTAAAGAAATTATGGTGCAAGAGTATTTTAGCAAACTGTAAAACAAATTGTTCTGAAATAAAAGAAGATGTCCATGAATGAAGAACTTGTAACGTTTTTTGGTCAATCACTGAAGCATGAAGACTACCTTATTTCCAGGAATAAACACCCCTGCGTTTATTTCCTAATTGGGAAATTTTGCCCTGCATTTATTCAAGACCATCGTTTATTGGAGGTTTGTGTTTATTTGAGGAGATGGGTATATACTTCATGTCAAAAAGCGACAGTTTTTTTTTTTTTCAGGATTGAAACACAAAAGTGATTATTGATTTCAGTTATATAATACTGCAACTAATTAGTCTATACTGCTAGTGTATATAGGTTACTAGTAGTTCACGAAATCTAATCCATGCAAAAATTGAACCACTAGCTTTGATGTTATGTGCCGGTAACATCACTTCAGCAGTGATTCAGAGTTTCTCATATTTTGCACGGATTTATTTTTGTGGAATATCTGATTGCACAGAATGGTGTGAAACAAATTGCGGGGATGATTGCCGGAATGGGACAAAATATGAGATCTGGCTTCACTTAACATTTCCCTAAAAATTACTGCTGTGTTTATAATGAGGAATTCCTGTCCCGGGACGATTTCCTCCCGTCCCTTCAGCTGTTATTGTTGTTTTTCTCATATAAATCGGGATGATTTCTAAAAAAAATTGAAACAGCTGCAAACCATTAAATTTAAAACAATGATTTTTATTTAACAATTAAGCTTAAAAAATGTTATCCCAACCCGTCTGTATTTTTCATGTAATAGAGAAATATAATCATATTGATTTTCATCCCGTCAATGGGTCAATGTCCCGACCCATCTTCCATATGAAACAGCCTCTAATTTGGTGTTGATCTAACTACAAGTGAATGTAAAAACTACTCATCCAATCATACAAACACCTTATTTTTCAATTTTTTCTATCATTCACATTTTTCGAAAAAAGAGGATAAAAATGGGGAAATATAGTCGCATCTTATGCGAATCTTGTTTCCAATTCTTTTATGATTTCTTGTAAGTATAGAAATCCATTACAACTGTCCGTGTTTTTCTTCTTTTTTTGCTGTCCAAACCTAGCATGGAACGTGGAACTGTCAATTATGCTAATTAGGGTAATTTGACACGTCATTGTTATAATCTTTGCCGTGAAAGAAAATGGCGGAAATGGCAAAAAGTATATTTATTTCATCAAATATGTTTTTTTCATCTGTCAATTCAAAGAAAATACTCATAAAATCGATTTTTATGTATTGTTTAAGTGTATACATTTGACTTGGAGTATTCAATCCTTTCAAACTGTATTTATCTATTGTAAAACACGACATTCTTTTTAAAGTCCTTTTGCAAAATAAAAGCTGGTTTGAAGTTTTTATTTTGTTTTGTTAATTAGCTCCTCTTTCTTCTCTTCTCACATGATCAGCAAATGTTGCAGAAATCCAAATGTTGCAGAAATCCTTTCGTCTGTAAGTCACGGGGGTCACTTGCTGACTTGGTTGAAAGCTTCAGCAAAAACACATGTTCATCCGTCTTGATCACCAGTATTCACTGATTTTCAAAATATATGTTGTTTTTTTTATGAGAATCCTAGCGAATGGTTTAGTTTAACCCTACTCTATAACCCGTCCAAATCGACAGCGGTCAGGGTCTTCTAATGGTAAATGATACATGAAGAAGAGAATGGAAATTTGAAGGAAAAACTCTTGACCAAAAATTTCCTTAAAAATATGCGAAATGAAACATGTGTTTATATTCTTCGTTTTATCTAAATATACTTGAGCATTGTGAATTTATCATCAGCAATTCACTGATCGTTCTCATTTTCTACGAAATTAAATTTTAGAAACCATTAATTTATGGTGAATTTCAGATAAGGTCTTTTACTTCATAAAGTCGTCCATTCTAAAAGGTAATCTTCTGATTTATCCGGAAACAACACTTTATATTCGTCCAACAAAAAGTTGCTTATTTGGAATTTGATATTGCTATCTTAGTTTCAAAAGTTTCAAATTTTGATGGGTCTAATAGTAGCTTTCTTATAAAGTGTTTTTTAAAAAAAAAATGAGCGTGCAAATTTATAAGTGCACCCTCTTTGTGCACCTCCATTCCCCCTTTTGAAATATCTTTTGTCTCCCGAATCTATTTTGTCTTGATAGCAAAAGCCCTACCGCCCTCCCCAGCAATGTTGAATGTTTAAGTTGCAAATTATGGAACTCCAAAAAAGAACGCTGTACATTTTCAGGATCGAAAGACAGAAGGATTTCGTAATTAATAGGTTTAGGTTTGGGTCATCGAATAGATAGAACCAAGTTTTGAAGAATTGCATAAAACATAACTAGATATGTTAAAGATTATGTTTTTATAATCTTCGTTGCACTAAGCTGCACTGTCTGTGCATGGAGTATCGCCAACAAAAGTTGATCGTAATTTCGTCTTTTCCTCTCCGTGTTGTTTTTTTGCTTTGAAAACGATAAAGAATTATCGGAATAATACCGAACAGCTAACTTTCCACGGTCACCTAGTTAATGGAGGCGCGATTAATAAATTTTATAGTTCAAAATAATAATAAAAAAGATTATTTTTGGTCCGCATAATCAAAAGCAGAGAGGTTTTGTTAATAGATAATTGGGTTTGCTGGAGGAAATGCAGTAGTTTTTCTTACGAAAATCATTATTAGTTGACGTCATAAATTGTAACACGGGAATTCCGAACCTCCGACGTCACAACAAAAAAAATTTTATGTCGCACATCGAAACAATTCGTTGTCATTGCATTTATTTATTAATTTACTTTTCCATCTACCCAGTGTGCAAAATCATCAAAAAACTCTATGGAGGAGTGTTTTTTTATTAAAACAGCAGGCGAAATTGCTTGCTATTCCTATGGAAAACACTCCTCCTCATAGACTTTTGAAGATTTTGCCCACTGCGTAGAAGAGCAGTAAAATACAGTCAACCCTCCTTGTAGCTAACATCCTTTTATATCAGAAAACCGACTACAGCGCAAAATTTTCTTAGGTCGCTGTTAAATCGTGGTCACATACTTATAGAATAATCTTTACATAGCCGACACTATATCATTTCACTTCTTTCCGGTTGAAATATAACCATGGAGTCTCTTATTTGCGGACATAACCATAGAAAATATTAAGACTTACAATGAATCTCTATAAAGCGTGCACCCTGACATCTCCGTATAACGGACACTGATAGTTTGATTTGCACTCAAGTTCTCATAGGCATAGGGGACATCTTTATAAGGCGGAAACCTTTTTGATGCACCGATGGTGTCCGCGTTTTATAGAGATATCACTGCATTTCTACTCAAACGTGAAAATAGCCATTTATTTGCGATGTCAAAATAACGAAAAACATCTTTTCCGGTAGTAAGCGTCATCTTAGTCATTTTTGAGCCCAGAGTGCACATGCGGACAATATGCAGCCGTCGGTATAACATTGCTTCCCACTATCACCTAGCTTTCGCAGATACATCGTATTTTCTGTAACTAATGCAAAAACTCAACTTCTCTGTAAACACGTATTTTTGTGCCCCTATGGCAGTTAGACACTCTTCAAGGTTTCAAGCAATAAACTGATTTGAAAAATTAGTCGTACACCTTTTTTTAAAAGCAACACCTTATAAAGCTTGGTTTCCACAAGAACTGAAATTTGTTTTGCAAACTATCGCACAACAATCTTACGACACATATTCAGCGACCGCGCGACAAACTGAGTGGTGCACGACAAGACTCATAGAGATAGAAAAAATACAATTTCTGCGACTGTCGTGCGACAATCGGCAACACGTTTTTTAAATTACAAAATTTCCACCGAAAATTAAATTATAGCTGATTTATCAAGCACAAAACCGATTTCCAAAGAAAATTTTATGCTTGACGAAGTGCAGCGAGCAATCATATTTCCACAGTTTAAAGACGAAAAACCTGCAATTTGGATTATAGATACAACCTCATTTATATTATCAGAGATAAGAGATATGAAGATGGCGGCGATGGGAGCGGTCACGTCTCTGGTCACGTCTTTGCTGCTGTTGAGCTTTTTGTATACATGTTTTGCTGTTAAGAAGACTAACTTTATTACTAGTGATGGGATCAGTTGTACTCTCGGAATTACTGGAGAATATGATATTGATGAGGATATTCATGCTCACTCATCATTATGGGTTACAAAGTTGCAAAATTGATTAAGAGCGAAGAGGCCAGCCAGAAGTCTAATTTATATTTTGTTGATATTAGCTGGTGACATCGAAACTTGCCCTGGGCCTAACTTTTGTACATGTTGTAATAAAAGCATTAGAAAAAACCAAAAGGCTAGCTCTTGTTTTATTTGCAAAGCTTCTTGTCATATGAAATGTCTTGTGGATAAACTTAAAAATGGTACTGAACGTTTATTTTGTTCGTTATGTCATAAAGAAGAGACTGACAGTGAAACCGTTGGTTTTCTAGATAACACATTGAAATCGTTTCTTACGAAGAGAGGTATGAAAGTTCTACACCAAAACTTAAATGGCGTTGCTAACAAATTGGAAAGAATCAAACTTTTGCTCCAGGATACAAGAAATATTCATATTTTCTGTATCACAGAAACACACACAAACAGTACTGTCAGAAATTGTGATTTGAAAATTCAGGGGTACACGATCGAACGAAGGGATAGAGAATTTGGACCACATGGAGGCGTTTTGTGCTACATTAGAGACGATTTAGTATATCAAAGACGTCCCGATTTGGAGTCTGACGGAATTGAATGTATTTGGCTGGAAATTATCATCCCAAATACTAAATCAATATTAATTTCAACTTTGTACAAACGCCCTGAAAGTTCAAAATACATCGATCGAAATTTCAACAGCAAACTTGAAAACATGTTATCGACAG
The DNA here is from genome assembly GCA_039566895.2 of Turritopsis rubra. Classification (NCBI taxonomy): domain Eukaryota; kingdom Metazoa; phylum Cnidaria; class Hydrozoa; order Anthoathecata; family Oceaniidae; genus Turritopsis; species Turritopsis rubra. The sequence continues at coordinate 4,736,572 of CM077622.1, forward strand.
TAACTATAGAGAACAAAGACTGTATCATAACAGGAGACCTAAACTGCAATTATCTCATCGCTCAGGGACCAAGCACATATAAAGAATTTATTCTCAATTAACGGCTTCAAACAGATAATAACCGAACCTACTCGCACGACGAATAACACAAAAACTTTAATCGATGTGATTATGGTAACTGACGAAACAAAGGTTGCAAATTCCATCTTGCACTCGAATTCGTTTAGTGACCATGACCTAATAGGAGTTATATACAGTGTGTTTCAAAATGATGGCAACGGAAATTTTAAAGTTGTTTTTCTCAGTAAGTATATCGAATTTTGAAATAATTTTTACATCAATGGAAAGCCCTTTTCGAGATCTTTCGCCAAGTATATTTTTGTGAGAAATGAAAAAGAGGTTTTCGAGAAAACAAGGAAAATGTCTTGGAAAAATGTCATTAAATTTTTAATGGTCGATTAAGACGTGAATGAAAAGAAACAAGTTATTCAAACAATGACGTTGATTTAGAAAGTAATTTAAGTTAAAGCTGTGTGTTCACGAGAAAATATTTATTTCATGGAAGAAAAATGATGCAAGCATTTGTCAGTGGTTAGAACATTCTTTTACTAAAAGCAATACAACATTTTCAAAAGTCATCAAAACGACGAAATTCAATAAAACTGACGTTAGTTTCCTTCAACGTGTCGACCTCCATTGGCGATACATTCTCTGGCGCGGGTTTCCATGGCCCTGACTGCATTGACTATTGATTGAGGAGTTAAACTTCTTGCCTCATTTACAATTCTTAATCTTAACGTTGCAAGATCTTGCGGAGGCGTAACAAAAACCTTTTGTTTAAGCCAGCCCCATAAAAAAAAATCACACGGTGTGAGATCTGGTGATCTTGCTGGCCACTCAACATTGTGTCCCATCGCAATTACCCTAGGACCAAATACTTCCCTTAGGCGATTTCTTACTTGCCGAACTCTGTGCGCCGTTGCTCCATCTTGGATCCACCATAGCAAATTTTGCTGGTGTTGCAATGGAACGTTATAATTCCTTTGAAGTTGCGGAAAGACATTTGTATTCAGCATATTCAGGTAGGTTCTGCCGTTTACATTCCTGTCGAAGAAATAAGGACCCAATAAAGTTCCGTTTCCGCAAATTCCTGCCCACACATGCAATTTTGCCCGACTGAAATTTACATCGAAATTTGCGTCCCGAGGAGCTTGACCTTTAGCAGCATACACACGAACATTCTGGCTCGAAACTTTTCCGTCCATGCCAAAAGCCGCCTCGTCACCAACCACAAGGTTTGACAAAAAGCGGTTATTCTGACAGGAATTTAAGAACCATTGTGCATATCTGAAACGTCGAGGATAATCTGTTTGTAAGAGAGTGTGACGTTTGTGCGTTTTGAATGGATGAAAACGTAGATCCAGGCGTGTGATACGATTGAAACCTGAAGCAGACAAAGCCAGATTATTTCGGCGACAAGTTGTTTGATTGTTGTTTTGGAGTTCCGCTCTTACTGCTTGGATATTTTGCGGTGTTCTCACTGATCTTCTCCTCCCACTTTTATCTTTGTGAAGATTTTTGGTAGTGCCATGTCTTAGAAACTTTTGCACATTTCTTGTAATTGTTGACTTTCTCGGTACATTTCGTCCTGGAAACTGACGAGCAAATTCAGCTAACACAACGTTGCAATTCTTTGTTTCAAGATAACGTTGCACTAAAAATGTGCGTTGCTCAACAGTTAGATGTGCCATGTTATGTTTATGTTACAAAATAATGTTCACGTTTCTTCATAGCCTTACTAAGAAACTACGCAATTTTCGCAAAAAATGTTATTTTTTAATATCAATTTGGGAGTCTCAGCGCAAAAATAAAATTTCTATGGATTTAGAGCTCTGAAACAATAAGCACGATGTAATTAAACGACGTGTTAATCGACCATTAAAAATTTAATGACATTTTTCCAAGACATTTTCCTTGTTTTCTCGAAAACCACTTTTTCATTTCTCACAAAAATATACTTGGCGAAAGATCTCGAAAAAGGCTTTCCATTGATGTAAAAATTATTTCAAAATTCGATATACTTACTGAGAAAAACAACTTTAAAATTTCCGTTGTCATCATTTTGAAACACACTATACAAAAAGCATACAAAGAAATACAATCCTCGGCGATTGTTTTCACGTGACTACAAAAATTACGACAAAGAATATTTCAAAAATGACATACGTAATGCGCCGTGGGAAAACTGTTTAAATGAGGCTGATGTAAACAGCTCATGGAATTCATTTAAATCTTTGCTGACAAATATTATAAATAAACATGATCCGATAATTGAAAGAACAATACGTGGTAAATCCAATGCCTGGCTCACCAAAACCATAAAATCAAAAATGAATACTAGAGATTATTACTTACGTCTAACAAAACGAACCAACAATCAATATGATTGGTCTATGTATAAAGTGTTACGTAATCGTGTCTCACGTATGATTTGTCAAGCAAAAGCCAACTATATCCGAACAATTTTTACAGAAAAGCGTAGCCACCCGAAGCAATTCTGGAACCAAATCAAAAAAACATTCTCTACTACAAATGAAGATCCACCTGCAAAACCATTTAAATTTGACGACAAAATGGCAACTGATCGTAATGAAATTTCCAACGGGTTTTGTTCCTTTTTTGCCACAATCGGATCGAAACTAGCAGAAACCGTTAAAACTTTTACTAACAGAACATGGCACCCATTCAATGGATACAAATATCTATATAAAGTAAACCCACAGAATCAAAGAAACACTGAAAATCCTTAAAAACATCCGAACTTCAAAATCTGCAGGTTCTGACTGTCTTCCTGCAATAATGATAAGAAACGCAGCCGAGGAACTTTCTGCCCCGCTTACGTTTCTGATAAATATATGTTTTTGTCTGGTGTCTTTCCCACTTCAGAAAAATCAGCAAAAGTTACTCCTATTTACAAATCTGGAGACATAACTCTGTTTACTAACTATCGGCCAATATCGGTCCTGAATGTCATCTCGAGAGTGATCGAAAAGACTGCCTTCAACCAACTCGCAGATTATTTCGAAGATAACGAACTACTTACGAAATCACAAATGGATTTTCGTCGTAACCGCTCAACCCAATATGCTGTGACATCTCTTGTCGACCATATTCGCTTAAACATGGACAAGGGTAGATATACTGGCGTACTATACATGGACTTCTCCAAGGCATTCGACACAATGAATCATGCATACCTTACTCATAAATTACCTTTCTATGGTGTCACAGGAATTGAGCTGAAATGGATAACTGACTACCTATTCAACCATGAACAACTTGTAAACTTTGATGGTTGTTTGTCAAAACCGGAAAAAAATTACACACAAGGATCCATTTTGGGTCCCCTACTCTTCATAATCTTGATTAATGATATCCAGCTCCAGTTGAAAGACTGTTCAATGTTAATATGTGTAGATGACACTGTACTATATTACTCTGCGAAGAACATCAAAGACATCGAAACTGTCATTAACAAGGAAACTGAAACGATCTCCCATTGGGTCAATGATAATTGCCTAATACTTAATTTGAAAAAAGGCAAGACAGAGTTTGTACTTTATGGATCAAGAGAAGCTAAATCGAAATGTAACATCATGATAGAAAACATTCAGATTAACCAACCTCCATCTTATAAATATCTGGGTGTAACGCTTGACCATCACCTTAACCTTAATGATCATTGCATCAAAACATCCAAAAAGATCAGCACAAGAATCAAACTCTTGAACAAAGTCAGACATCAAGTATCTCCCATAGTAGCAGAAACAATATACAACACCATCATCAAACCGACTTTCATGTACTGCTCAAATATTTTTCTTGGGCAAAGCAAAACCTGGGCTAACACTTTCGAACGGCTTCAATGTCGAGCCCAGAGAACAGTCGGAGATCTAGCGGCTACTTGGCCAACAATCAATGTGTTCAAATGTATTCGTGGAATTGCCTCTACTCTACCGAAGTATGTGATGGTTTCACACAACATCAACACACGGGGAAACAATTCTCTGATTCGCTTACCAAGAATTCGATCTGAGGCTGGTAAAAAATCATTATTTTATCAGGGCGCTACTATATTCAACACCTTACCAGCTGCAGCAAAATCTGAATTATACTTAGCTAATTTTAAGCGATTTATTTGAACACACAATTTTTAGCTTCTTTTAACTTATTTTCATTACAGTAGTACAGTGTTTATCCAACATTTCTTTCTTGTTATCTGCTTTCTTATCACTTGTTGTACTCTTTGGATACATACTGCACTTTAACGCTTCTCTACACCTTTCTTCGCATTTCCTAATCCTATCCTAATTTCTACGTCAATGTTTGCATAGCGTGTCGGACTGGGATTTATTTTTATTTTGAATTTATTTACCTTCTGCCTAGTTTTTCTTTACTTAAAAGTTATTCAGTAGGTCCTGCATTTTTCACAACATCAATTTTCTATCTCTAGCATCTAATTAATCTATATTCTTGCACAGCCTCGTACCGAGGTTCTTTCGTATCTTGATTCGTGGTTACTTTTTGCCTCTAGTTATATTTTTTATTTAGTTTATATTTTTCAGTAGGACCTGCATGATTTAGATCTTTTTCCATACGATAGCTATCTCCTGCAAACTTCTGAGCATATCCAAGTTTTATCATAATATTATCTTCTGGATGCACATTTTATGCTACCTCTTAAACGTTCTACTTTTTCACAATGCTAAGTTTCTTGTTTTCATCCACATCAAATTGCTGTTTTTATCTAAATTTTAATCATCTTATCTAGTATTTTATTTTATTTTATAATTTTTGGCAGGCCCTGATAACAGAAATTTGTATTTTCTGACGTAGTCAACCTCCTAAAATATGAAATAATAATAATAATAATAATAATAATAATAATAATAATAATAATAATAATAATAATAATAATAATAATAATAATAATAATAATAATAATAATAATAATAATAATAATAATAATAATAATAATAATAATAATAATAATAATAATAATTGGAAACAAAGAATTGCGCGAAACACAGAAAGCACGATAGTCGCATGACAAATTTCAGTTTTTGGAAACCAAGCTTAAAGCAACATGAAGCTCGAATCTGTGAAGCCACTGCTAAGTGCAGTCCAGGCTCAACTGGATTTGCCAAAAAAAGAAAAACGTAAACAAACAACTGAGAAAAAAACTTTAGACACTAAAGAAAAAGAAACGTATACATTTTTGCTTGAAGATGAGAAATATGTTAATAAAAGTTCTATTAGTTTTAATAAAGACCTGCGAGAAACACTCCAATTTTGGTTTTCTCACGTAGATAGTCAACAAGCAACAAGTAAGCCACATTGAGCTTCAGCAAAAATTTTGTGTTGTTAATAAAAAGTAAGCGTGTAAACATAGTCATAAGAAAAAAAAGATTAACGTGTAAACATAGTCATAAGAAAAAAAAGATTAACGTGTAAAACATTGACGTAAGAGGATTTTATACACGCTTCCCGGACTCGTGTTTGACTCGAGGCCGGCTGTACTTACAAGCCTAAAACATGGCGTTTAAACAGTTGGGAGAGGTGTAGAATAATAAGTCCAACTCTTAGATCGTAAATTACAATTACATATAAATTGGAAATATGCTAGATAGACAGGAAATTTATAGAAAACTTTCTGAAAAGCAATCCCTTATTGGCCCTTTTTACGCCGCCCCAAACTTAACGCCGGTCTTTATTGATTGGCGTTACGTTAAAATCTCGCTTAAACTCTCACAGACAAACATTTATCGCCGACCCTTTCAACGCCACTTGGTGAAAATTAACACCAATTAAAAAGAAGGGCGGCGTGAAAAGGCCAATAAAGTGTATTGAAATATGAGGAACGCCTTTTTTATAGACTAATGACTATATACTAAATACATTTGAGTTATTACGTAATTGACTTATTTATCAGCTTCAAAAGGTCTGAATTACACTAAATGAATTCAAAATGATAAGAATTAAAAAATGGAGGGTTTCCTTTTATAAAGTAAATACCGTATTTCTCTGCGCAGATAAGCTCACCCGCAGTAAGCCCACCAAAAAAAGCTCTTTGAAATCAGATAAGCCAGTAAGCCCTGGGCTTATTATATAATGGATGTCACTTTTTTGTTGTTGATAAATATCATTAATTTTATTTATTTCTCCAGAGCACCTCCACACCTGTTTTCAGTTTTCTCCTCTTCAATAACCCATCACAACAATTTGGGAAAGACAAAATTATCGCCGGGGGAAAAGTCACTAATTTTAGATAGTGAGGGCCAAACATTTACCCCCGGTTTTTTTCTCACACACAACCAGAGCGGGTTTGCATGATTCTCACTGGTATTTTGTTGCGCTGCAGAAGACTGGAGACTAGTTTATTTTTATTCTAAAATGGCAGGCCTGGGAGTAGAACATCAAACATCACTTAAACCATTCGACTTAAATAATTATTGCGGTCGTTGAAATGTGGTTATTTTCTGACTGCTTTCGTTTTCAACTTTGTTTCCTTCCTACTTTGGTTGATTGAGGAATTGGGAATAATGGGAGAAAGGTCAGTTTCAACATTTTCTTCGTCTGGCATAAAGTCTTCTTCTTTATGAATAAATATGTAATATGATGATGATGAGCACAGGTTTACTACAGTTTGTCACATATCCCATTAATGATATCCATGACAACAACATGACAGCAGCTAGTCGACTGCTGTTGCTATATAATTTACACAAGTAATTTTGCTTCCAAGGATTTTCTTTTATTGTACACTGTATTTCTCTCTAGCTATACATAAATTTGGATTTTATATGATGATAGCTAGCTATAACTATATAACTCTTTTTATAAAGAAAAGTTCTAATTCTTTAATTCCTCAATGGAAGAGGCCAGCAGTTACTAGTCAACTTTTTCTCTACAAAGGGAACTGAGGTTTGAAAGAAATATTTTTACTTTTTGGTTCTGCAGCAGCAGCGAGACAAAAATTGAGAGATTTCCAGAAATATAAATTTTTATCATTCACATTATTAGTTTCTGATTTATAGCTATTTTTGTAAAACATGTTGTGGATGAGAATGGAGCATTTTGTGACATAATTGACATGAGACTCAAATTCTACCATGCCATCAATGCATGTTTCTTGTAATTCTAAATGAATTTCGAAATACATAATGTTTATATGACAAATAATAGTTAAATAATATATAATGTTTTATTCAATTTTTATTAGCAATACATTCTTTCCCTATGGGTTACATGATCAAATTTTAGTTTTATTATATTTTCCACAGAAGTTTAAAATTATGTTTCCATTACGAGAACCACTATCACTAGAATCACCGATGTTTACATTTGTGTAGCTCAATAGTCGTACGAAAAAAAATACTATTTGAATGATACTACATTACAGGATCTTCTTTTTTTTTAAATACCTTCACATCAATGTCACAGCATCGATAATTTTTAAAAACTTTAAAATATTATAAACCAAGAACGGAGTGTCAATACCTCATTTTAGTTGTAGAAGGAACACTATTGTTTTTTATAATAAAAATGATGTTGAATTTTTGATCAATTCTCCTTTAAAATATATTCACTTTTTTACAGGAACTAAGAAAATTTGTTTACAGCCTTCGAGTCAGAAAATTATAATACAGTCGGTTTCTTTCTTTAAGTTAGGATATTATCAGATAATTACCAGATAATAATAATATAATATATTCATTTTCTCTCTGGACTCAGTTGAACAGAGAAGCCAATGATGTAGATGAATGACCTATAATGATTGAATGATTTCTGAAAATGACAGGATGGAAACAGTTTCAGTTTTTGTATTGTTCACAAAAGGTCTGGTCAGATTCAAAGATTCAGATTCAAAGTCAAAATCAAAATTTTGATCAAAAGGGTGTATAACTCACTTGGTAAGATGCTGTGCTCGTAATACTGGGGGGGATAACTGATGGTGGTTCCAATAATTTGCCAAATATCAAATAAATTAATATATAAATTATCAAATAAATGAAGACCATAATCGGTTTATCAGACTGTTAGGTGCTTTGTTTGGGCCTTCAAATTTGTGGTATGCATTCCAGATGGAAGCCCACAGCTAGATGCTGCAGCCCGCTCTCAGAGCAACCAGCCTCGATAAAATAAATCCTCTGAATGTGAAAACTTTGCTGCTGAATGTAGCTCAGACTGACTGACTGAATGCATGATTTTATTTATTTCTTATTCAATGAGCAGTTCAAACATGTTTTAGTGGAAAACTATAAATATACTACTACTGCATGGAGACCACTCTAATAATATAGAACTAAACAAAGGTAGTGGCCATCAGCAATAATAATAGATAAAAGCAGCTAAATATTTCACAAATTAACTGAAAGAGTAATATGGAACAAACCAGAAAAAAGAAAGAAAAAAAGAAGTGAACGAGAACAGCTTTTTTAGTTGCTGCGTCAATTATTTATTGCATAAATAAAAAAAAGATTTTTGTAATAACTTAGTCGATGGTCATGTTTTAATTTTTAACAAATCAAAATATTTGTTTAATTTTTTATAATTCACGTGGGCGCAGGAAAAAATACAACAAAAATTTTTTTCATAATGCGGTAAATTTTATTCTTTGCTCAACTGGGGTAATTATTTCGTTGTGTGTTTTGATGTATTAAAGATTAGGAAACTTGAGCAACACAAATTCTGCAATGGGAATGTTGAAATGTTTCCAAGGTGACAAAAGATCCTGTCTGCACTGGTGTTGTCTGGTGTTTTCGTTTGTGCAACCTACACGACGGGAATAAGATGCAAACTAATACACTCTTTTTTATAAGAACAATTTTATAAGAACACAAGGCTCAAATATTAAGATTTTATATTATATATTATATATTATATATTATATTATATATAAGATATTAATATCAAATATTAAGAACAACCTAAGAACAACCCTGACCTCCTGCACTGGAGGCGAGCAAAATACGAACTTTAATCCAATCAAAACACAGAAATTGACAACGGGAAAAACTCAATTCTCCTGTCCTGGATGAAGCTTAACAGGGAGCACCGGGTTGCAGATAAATCCTTAAATCATAAACATTCCAAACCGATTGGTACACGTTCCTGTCACAAATCATGTTGCTCAAGCTCCCTATTGATACAGTTGAACAATATAATAATACATTAAAATATCAACAAAAAAATTTTTTTCTGTTAACTGAAACTCACCTTACAGGCTGGTTAAAACAGTACAACACAGGTTACTCTGTAAAATAATCCCTTGTATGTAATGGCCATGTATCCCAAGTGGTTCTAGTAGTGGTCATTAAACGTAAATTTCGCTGTAAACGGATGAAATGAAAAAGTTTTAAATTAAAATTGATGTTTTCCATCCTCTACTTTAGTTTCGATGAAAATTGTACCTACTGTCCTTTTGTGTGCTTTTGTAATCTTTCTTTCCTGTTGACTTGGCGAAGATTCAATCTGGATGAATTGAACTTTCTTTACGACACAAGCCAACCATATTCAAAATTGTTACCAGTACATCATGTAAACCATAAAATCCTCCTATTCATAAAGTTGTTGTTATAAAGTGATGCTTTAAAATCACTCTAAGGTCCAATGGTAAACTTCCTCTTTCTACTAACATAGGAGGACAAGCGATATCTCCTGTTTCAATAAAGAAACAGACTTTTTGAAGATTTTTCTCACTGGGTAACAATGTTTTTTGATCAAATAGTTAGTTGACCTTTGCACAAGTGGTAGCTTCATTTTGTATCGTTTCATTTTAGACTTTGATATTGGTTCCCTCTGACAATCGGGCAAGCATTAAGAACTACAGGTCTAAAGAGACCTTATAAAATTGAATATATATAATATATAATAATATATAATATTTTGAGGACATAATGAAATGAGAAATAACTAAAATTAATAGAACGATAGAATAAAGTTGCAATTAAATTTCTACATAATTGTGTTTATTTAGCGGCTTTTACGGAGCGATTTATGTATTTTATATGCACCTTGTTTACGATTAGAAATTGTTACCAATGATAGAAGTTGACAGGACATTTGATATCTTAAAAGGAACAAACGTCAGGATTATGCCGAAACGGTTTATTTTGACAAGCTTTCTGAATGACCACGTCTAATCACAAAATCAAATTCCACAGTTTATATAGTTACAATAGTTTTAAGCAACAATGAAGATAGTTATTTAGAACATTTCAAGCAGCATAGACTAAATTGTTGGCAATTTGTTTATAAACTGACCAATATTAATGTTTATTAATGTAAAGTCTCCATGTTTTTATAGTGTGGAATGGGTTGAAATTATAGAACCCAGTCGTAGGGAACACATGTTCGCCAATTTAAAGACTGGCCAGTGCTTATGGGATGCTCCACATGGTGTATCGATGTAAGTATTATACAGAAATTATTAGGGACCTAATGTAAATATGAGGACATATGATGACGGTGGTACTGGTGGCGGTGATGTGATTGAAAAAAGGATTTGTTTTCCTTGTGGATTTCATTTAGAAAATAATGTCTATTTTATACTATACGTTTGTCAGAAAATTACGTTACTATCACATTTTAACATTCTACACACAACGTGAAAAGTTATGTTTTGAAATCATGTTAAAACAAAGACGCTATGGAGATCTTATATCCTGTTTTGGTAGCTTTTTTTTTCTTTCTTAGTTCATCAATTAAATTTTAGTTATAACAGATCAAGTCTTTAAACGTTTGTTGCTTTGTTGTTTTCTAAATATTCAAGGATTGCTCTCACGTCACCATCCTCGTTGTTGTTGTTGTCGTTGTCGTCGTCACTGCTGTGTAAAGTAGTCACTGGTGTAGTTTCTTTTAAACTTTAACTATATTAAAGTTATATGTTTGGTTTATTCTTGTTAACAGAAAGCCGACACATGAGAATCAGTGGTGGGAATTGTTTGACACAAAAACAAGCCGATATTATTACTACAATGCGACGTCGCAAAAGACTGTGTGGAGACAGCCCAGCGATGGTGACATTATTTCATTGACAAAACTTCAGGTAGGAAAAAAAACAAAGTACAGTGTATGATTCAACTTGGAACCTTATTGGAACTAAGTTCCAGGTCCCTTCACCAAAAATGATAATGATTTCTATGCGCAATACAGCCCCAGAAAGAAATAATTAGCTTTCACAAAGAAACGATCTTTAGAAGTTAACAATCTTATGTTTATCTGACGTGACATTTCATAAAAATTGCATTGAAAACATAGTGACTTCATGCAGCTGCTAAAACTGTGCACAAAAATTATTTGTGTTTTCATGTAAAAATCCAGCCCTTCACCAACCAACCAACTTTTTCAGACTGTTCTGTCAATTAATACGTCTAGGTTCAAGGTCCCTTCATTGATGATTTCTTGGTAAACAAACCTCCATAGTTCGAACTCTCTGTACTTAGAAATATTTTTGTTCCTCTTGAATTATAAAATGTCTGCTAATGTGGAAGGGTGACAGACACAGCCTCATATTTAAAACTGGGCTTACATTATATTCGATTAATTGAACTGATTCTAATTTTATTTTTACAACAAATCTAACAGTGTAAACAGAGAATCCAACCAATTTTTCTTTGTCTTAACACATTGATTTGTCATAGAATCAAAATTGGTTCAATTAATTGGATGTTGTTCTTTTTAGGCAGACTAGTGTCAATAAACTTGTTAAGCTATGGTCCTCAATGATTCTTAGTTTTTCTGTTGATAACAGCAACGTCTCATCATGTAAAGAAATAAACATAAAAAATTTGATCTCTGAACAAAGCCTCATTAAATCAGGACTTATAATTGCAAAAAAGAATATGATTGGGATAATGTGTATTATCTTTTTGAGAGTTTTTATATTAAATTAGTATTGTAAATGACAATGATATATTTGATAAGACTATCAGTGCAATCACAATGTCCACAAAAATTTTCAAATTTTTCTGTTTTGTGTAGGCATAGACAATTTTATGTATGTTTGAATGTATGTGTGTAGTTTGTTTCTTTTTCTGTAAAACTGTCATTTCTAGAAAATTTCCTCTTTGAAATTATTAAAATATTCAGCCCCCTCCCCCAAGAATTAAACAATCATTTTAATTAAGATCTGAAGTTTGTAACTTTTCTTTTAGATGCTGAAAGCTAAAGAAGTGTACAAAAATACATCACAGAATAATGAAAACATTAAGAAGCACTCATTTCAAGAAGTCGAACAGAAACCTCCGAATGATGTGGAAATAAAAGAAACAGCAATTGCAATGGATATTTCTCTACCTGCGAATGAGCCCAATCACCAAGATGACTGTTCTATTAACACGAGCCAAAACACTTCTGAACATTCCTATAGTACTTTACAACAAGAAACAGACGATACAGAGGTTGTGTATGAAAACTATAGCCCTAAAGGGGCTGATATTGAAAATTTAAATTCTCCTTCAAGAAATTTCGAAGACAGTAGAAAAGAGACTCCGATCGTTGATAGCAAGAAGATAGGCGAAAAAGAAGAAGACGAAGAAGAAGAAGAAGAAGCTGTGTATGAAAATGTTTCTGTGAAGCCTGATATCAAAAGTACGACTTTGCCGAGGACCGGTTTCTGTGGAAAAACTGTTGAAAAGCCAAAATTTAATTCATTCCGAAGTAAAGCACCTCCTCCTAAACCTCCTCGTTCTATTAAAATTAACGATACAATGGGGAACACTTCGTTGGATAGAGTAGAGAGTAATGATAGTAGCAATAAAGAAAATATATACGCAAATGGTTTTACCGTATCTGTTCAAAAAAGTCCAAGAATGGTAAGCTCTACCCAGTGGACAAAATCTTCAAAAAGTCTCTGTAGTGGAGTGTTATCTAAAGGAATGGCAAACAATATCACTTGCTGTTTCAATAAAAAAACACTCCTCCACCGAGACTTTTTGGAGATTTTGCCCACTGGGTATAATTTATTGTAAATCAGTTCAGTCAACTTGTCAAGTCAATGTGCCCAAGAGACCAAGATTTTTGTTCGAGATAAAAAATTTCAAGATTACACGTGTCTGAGACAGCAAGACTTGAGTGTATGGTATCTACTTGCTTTTCAAAAAAAAAAAAAGAATATGGAATTTCTGTTGCAATTTTAGGCAGCTAGGTCTATATCCAAGCCAACCAGGACAACAAGAAATAATGAACAAGATTCGTTACAAGACTTGATGATCGCCAAGAACAGAATTGTTAAACGTGAAGATCAGATGGCAAATATTCAATCACAACATCCTATGCAAGGACAACATACGTCTTTGTTGCAAAATGAAGGAAAAGATGGTTCTATGCATAGGGAAAGGTAAGTTTCTATTTCAGTTTTATTTGTCCATCAATTTTAATGTTATGTTCGAAAATATTGTCACGTCGGCCAGCATGACGTGATCACTTTTCTGGGATTAATTTTTCAAATGGATTTAATTTTAAGTTTCCCTTAGTTTGCATTAATTTAGCCCTATCAGGCCTGGGGGATCATAGTAGGCCCACGGAATTCTATCAAATTCGATATCTCCGGAACTGTTAATGGTATTGAGAAATTGTGAAAAGACTCTAATTTGTATTTAGACTCTATATTATTAGATGTATTATTAGGCATTATTTCTTTCTTCTCTTGATGTGAAAATCGGTTAAATTTGATAGATATATATATATATTATATTTATCATAGCCAATAACGCTTTGATTTGGATTCTGTCGAAAGGTAAATCTACACTAGGTGGAAAGTGTCGCGGCGGGCTATTTTTATCGCTGCTGTGAACAGTGGAGATTCAGTTTAAGGTGTTTGGTTTTGTTGCATTGTTTACATTCAATTTTATCAATTTCAATATTAATTTAACATTCAAAATACCCTTTACCCTGCATATAAGCCCACCCTGCATATAAGGCCACCCTGCATAAAAGCCCATATATAAGTGCATATAAGCACATATACCCCCGTATAGGCCCACTGAACTTATAAGCGAGAGACATTTTTTCATTTTGGGAAAAGGATACAAAGAATACTTTTCTTTAGATAATCTTTTTTCCTCCAACTCAGCTCGTTTCAGGAGGAAATTGCAAGGGATCTCTCCCAGTGGGCAAAATCTTCAAAAAGTCTCTGTGGAGGAGTGTTTTTTATTGAAATAACAGGCAATATTGCTTGCTATTCCTATAGAAAACATTGCCATTCCTCATAGACTTTTTCAAAATTTTGCCCAATGAGCTAAGCACTTATTTTCTCTTCAACCACATTCAAGAGCTTTCATTTATCCTCCTGAGTTCAATAACAGCAAAATCTTGAAATTTCCATTGGAACATGACCAATCATTTTTTTAAGATTTTGATAGCACATTTTTAGCATGGGAATTTGCTGGTTCAGGTAAAAGGTTCCTATTTTTTTTTATTTATTTATTTATTTATTTATTTATTTATTTATTTATTTATTTATTTATTTATTTATTTATTTATTCACTTTGGGTCAAAAATGGGCTTTATAAGGGAACGATTCCCAGTTTGCAAAATTCAAAATTTCTAAAAAATTTGCTTTGAAGCCAGCCACAAAGGCCACATTTTTGCGTATAAGGCTATGCATACAACCCTATGTGCACTTACATACCTGATAATATAAGGATAAAAATTCCTTATAAGAAAAGAAATTAAGTAAACCATTGCTTAATTTAAGTGCAAATAATCTGGGTTTTTTTCCTGGCAAAAACAAGAGAGGTAACTAAATAACCTGTGTGGCCTTTCTGACTGATTTGAGTCGTCCTGGCCTTTCTGAGTTTTATCAGTTTTGCAACAGACACTAAAATTGTAATTGATTATAATATAAGAATTTTATCGTTATCATTTAATGTTGTACCCATATCTCCATTTTATACATTAGACAAAAAAGATATTTTTATTTTCCAACTTTTTTTTGTAAATTAGTGGTAAACCAAGTGATTATTTTGCATTGAAATAACATAAAGCATTTGTTTTCTTAAAATATAACATGTATAACTGTGTATCGAAACATATTATTTATTTCAAACAGGATTACAACTTCAGTTACGTATAACTACTATAAATATTGGTTGTTTATAAAAATAATAATACTAAAATACAAAATAGCAAGGAGATAAAATGAAGATTATGTATATGCTGCGCTGGATCCAATGTTTGAATGTAAAATTAATTAAAAGGTAAGTAATAGAAGGAATTAGAAATTCTATAGTAGTAATGTAGGCCATAGCAGAAAGTCATATATATAGGTAATATCTATCGAGAGAGTACAAAATCTGAGTAGTTTGTGAGTGAGAGGAAATCGTTCAATTTTGTTGTGATCTAGGGGCTTGCAATTATCGAATTTAAAAGTTGAAATTATAGTTTTTTATCTCAGATTTGAAAGGTGAAAACGTCTCAATAAATCAGATTTTGATGGAGAGTTCATTATATAGTTATATAGAAAAACCCTTTTCTTGCTGTTTCTAACTTTACTTTTGGTAATTTCACAAGATAATGCTTCTTACGAGTGATCTGTAGCTTGAAAGTATAAGTAGAGAATACCACATCGACATGAGGGTTTAGCAAAAATTTCTTTACGAGACAACATGCATGCCTACGGGTCAGCTGTAAAGTACTGCCAATCTTGATTTGATCTCTTCCTATTCCAGCGTTTATGAGTTTTCCGGCACCTTTGTCAAGTGACACCAGTCGATCTTTATGCATTCTTGATATGTTTAAGTTGGTGATAAAGTTGTATGTCATCATTAGTGATGAATCAATGGAGAAAGTTATCACTAATCACTGCTACAAGTATGGTGACGATCAATACAAGCGAAAAATAGTGTGAAAATGTGTTCTTTTACACTTTAAAATTTGATTACAGTGAGGGTCCAATTTCCTCCTGTCCCAATTTCCAAGAAAGTTTTAAGAGATTAAAGTTATTAATGTTTATCAATTAGAGTAAAATAAAAAAATATTAGTCAAGTTCTGCAAAAGCGTAAAAAAAAAAACTTCTGTTGCAAAGAAGACATTCCATTGAGATGAGTTATAATTTACATGTTTTCTGTTACAAAGTTGTTGTTGGTTTTAATTTTAAGTCATGCTCTGAGTGATTGACATTGTGAAAAACTGCATTAGATTAGATTGGATTGGATTCGTCGACAGTTATGTCAACCAATCAGCTTCTATAAAATTGAGATAATTGATTTATTTAAAAATTATGATGAAGGTGTGAAAATTTAAAGTGAATATAGGAATGCCTGCTGTTTCAATAAAAAAAACTCTTCCACAGAGGTTTTTGAAGATTTTGCCCACTGGAGTATAACTTTTTCTTCTTTGCCCTGAGAGATTGCACATAATCAGGTTTTATTATAAATGTAAATTACATTTTTTGTCAAAAGAAAGTGTCAGTTCTTTTAAGTTCTTGTTCTTGCACTAGGGTCATCTCTATATAGCAGTTTCTGGTGTGAAATTTGAAGTATCTTTTAAATAAAACTTGAACAAAGCATTTTTAATACTTTCTAGTGAAGAAGTTGAATAGAAAAAAGAAAAAACTTTTCATGAAGGGTTTTTCATTTTTAATGAAGTTTTCCATTTTTAATGAATAGTTGTTACTAAGTTCTTAACTTTCCAGCGCATTTTAGATTTTCATAACCAGTTATTTATGCATTATTTACTGATTGGGTGATTCAGCGTCAGCATGACAGAATATCCATTCAATACCTATTTTAAATATAATGTTGCTTCCTATTCGAATATTTCATGAAATCTGTAAATGAGCAAACTGGTGTTTGCATTGAATTTATTTTGTGTCGACTGATCAGTAGGGTGCTCTGATTTGTATAAAATAAACTGATTATCTTAAGAGCGCGATGATGTTTGGGAAAAGTGTACATTTGAACAGAGTTTTTATTTACCACTAAGCTGATGAAAAAAAATTGTTTGAGGTTTTTGTTTTTTGGTATAACCCGAAAGAAACTTATTTATGTATTCACAAAGAAATCAATTTTTACATGAAAACACAAAAGTTTCGTGTATGAGTTTTATGAAATTTCACGATAGATAAATAATACTGAATAATTTCTAATAAATATGCTGACTCTGTGAAAGATGATTATTTTTATAAGGACAGATGCTGTTTGTTTTCTTTGGGCAGTACTGTATCTGCATTCATATCCAAATCTTTGTCTCTGATAATTTCTTGTTCAACCTTATCGTAATGAACTTTGTAAAGGATGCTTGCTTATATGTTTATATGCTTATATTATGTAATATTCCTGACCGGTGGAAAATTTTTTCTTTCAATTACATTCCTATTGTTTTTCAACCTGATTTCCATTTGCATATAATATGATTTAGTAAGAATGAGACAATCCTTCAATATATATATGTAGATAAAGAGATTTTATCTGGAAAATGGTATAGATAGGACAGTAAAATGATGCTTTGCATAAGCTTTCAGCAACAACCTTTTTGTGTTTGTCCGTTTAG
This sequence comes from Turritopsis rubra, assembly GCA_039566895.2. Classification (NCBI taxonomy): domain Eukaryota; kingdom Metazoa; phylum Cnidaria; class Hydrozoa; order Anthoathecata; family Oceaniidae; genus Turritopsis; species Turritopsis rubra. Next base: position 4,754,128 of record CM077622.1, read on the forward strand.
CAGGTATATTTTCACCAATTACTGTTTTATCTTTGAATACATTGTCTTTAAATATATATATATAATCCCAGTTTTGCCATTGAATGTTTTGATCTTGTTCTTAGATCTGGATCCTCTGATGATAATACCACACCAAGTGGAACGTTACTTCGTGGTGAATCTGCTGCTGAAGCCCGTGAGTTTGCATACTTTTTTCTGTCAATGCGGAGTTTTTTACATTCCAACTGCGTCACTAACCAAGCTATGGAAAGTTTATTCAATTGCGGTTTAATCAAGGGATGATGAATGTTGCTTATAAACGTTCATTCATTCATATATTTTTTTTATTTTTTAAAGGCACTTCATATTATGAGCGCTTCAACAATGAGGACGATGCACCCTCCTCAAACGTTTCGACTAAATCCGAGGAAGTCCCTACAAAGGTTCCTGAACCTGAACGAACAACACCTGTTAAAAGAAGCCCCTTAACGCGTATGAAATCGGATTCATCTGACCTGGAAAAAAGACCTAGATTTTCCAAATCTCTGGAGAGCACTCAATTTCGACCTGTTTCAATGCTGAATATAGTAGGTTATGTTCTGTCATCTTCCTTTTCAAATAACATTGTTTGTATTTTCGATTTAAGAGCATGTTTTACTGACAATTCCTCCTCACTATAAATTCACGGTGAAAAGTAATGTCGAGACCTGACTGTAACTAGATCGGCAGATTAAGGGTATGTCAAAAATTGTGGAGGAGCACACAAACCTAATTTCTGTTTTCAGTCTGTATCACCAATGGGCTTATTTGCACATTTTTCTTTTTTATGATTTAATAGCTAACATTCTCCTCCACAAATTTTGACCCTCTAGATCCGCCTCTGCTGACTGTTACTTCATTAACTCAGACTAAATTTCACCATAAACGTAGGCTAGGATAAATTGTCATATTGAATTATTGTGTCTGTATCTTTTTGCCTTCGAATTTAGTATGAGAGTTTCAATTAATTGAATAATGAAACCCAGCTTTAGTATAAAACAACACATTTTTCAACATACCTGTGGTGTTTTCACTCAACCAAATGCTTAGAAATTGAGGTTTTGAAATATTTTGGAAGGCCAAAAAATTGTTGGAAATCTTGAAACGCTTGTCAAAATAGTACTTACACGTATTAAAAAGTCTCTATGGAGGAGTGTTACTTATTGTTATGTTATGTGTTACTTACAGGTTATATTGCTTGTCATTTCTAAAAAAAACACTCTTCCTCATAGACGTTTTGAAGATTTTGCCCACTGGGACACTATAATAACTTAGAAATGCCAGGCAACTGTTGTTTTTTGACATCTAATAGTTTAATAGTTCTTTAAGGAGAATTAACATTACAAATTCACCACTATTTTCGTTGCATAAATCAATTCTTCTATGAATAATATGATTATCTACTAAATTTTATTTAGTGAATCGTGATGTCATTATAGTGCATGATTTTTTTTTCAGCCATTCATGTTTTTTTATATAATCTTTAACAATGTTAACACTGGGTTTAATTAATCGGCATTTTTTCTCTCTTTTTCTCTATTTTCAGAATAGTAAGGTGTGGTTTACATTGTTATACGTATTTAAGATATGTTTTCTGCACATACTTTCAATTTACAGGCGATGTCATGTGCAAGTCATGTTCTTTCACTTTCGTTTTTACAAGATTGCTTTTTATTTAACAGCTATAACCAATGAATTTTCAAATTGTATTTGCATTCGATTTAATTGTTGTTTACTCACATCAGACCCTTCTTCAAATGAAATTTCACTGGAAGAGTAAATTTCATGGCTTTCAACCTCATTACCTCCACAGTAGACACATAAAAAATTATACTGAACTTCAAGCGCAAAGAAAATCCACTATACTGACTCCATTTATATCCAGTGACTTTATAAAACCTTGATTTTAAGCTTATTTAGGATTTAAAATTAAGTTTTGTAAATGACATAACATTTCTCAATGACATTCAAGCTTTTTGTCAAACTTTTTTCTCTTGAACATTAATTCTCCTTTAATATTAATAGTATGTTCATACTGTTTTTGTGTTTCCCTTACATATTTTTATTACTCTAGAGTATTTTTTTCTCCTGAGGCCTTATTTTTTATGAGTTCCAATTTCCGGAAAACTCTGTTTCGAGAAACACTTTGTAAACTTTGTTTGTTTTTTATGCTTTTCTTTTTATGTTTCAGTCTGCAAATACACATATCAAAGCAAAACGATTGTCGTCAGAATCGATCATTCCCGAGGATGTGCCATTAACAACGCATAGAAAAGGTTTATTTCGAAGACGAATGTCCATCCATAGTATGCTGTCTTGGTCAAAGGTGTGTAACTGTCGTCATTGGCCAGCAGCAGCATCTGAGGCAGATCTAGAGCTCAGGCAAAATTTATGGAGGAGGGTTGAGTTATGAAACTAAAACATGCATGTTACCTAATCAACACTTTAAGATTAAAAAGAAATTTGATGTTATTGTTTTTGCCTGACCGTAGATCCGCCATTCATCGGTTGTTTCTAAAGGTCAGGTTCCTTTACTAAAAAGTTTCTTGGGTGCAGCGATGGTGTAGTGTATATTACCTTTGAGTGCGACCGCTAAGGCCCGTGTTCGAGTCTCAGTCATGTTGCATTATGATACTTCACTATGATGTGCTTTAAAAACAATGTATCAGCCCATTTGGACCCATCGACTGACTGCACACTGGCCTTCGGGCAAGCTAGAGCAATGCTATACGTATCTCTGGTGGTAAGTCAACTTCCTAGTTGCAAGTCAGCGGGCAGCATTGCTAACCACTACGGATGAAAGCCCAAGGACTACTTACTTACTGCTTCTTGTCTTCTTAGTCTACAATCAAGAAACCGATGGTTATGACAAGAGATAAGCAGCGAAGAAAGGAAGCTGTGGAAGTTTTTAAATGTGAGTTATCGTAATAGGTTACCGATCAAAGTGGTCATCAGGGTTTAAAAAAACAAAAACCTTTTTCGCACTTCTTGCAAAATGTGCACCCGTTAAAGTCAGTCCACCCGAGATATATTATATGCGAAATTTTGTTTTCTATCACAGTCAAACAAAAAACTTTCCTATTGAATAAGGGGGTTGTCTAGTTGAGCGATATGCAGACATGCGGCTTCTGTAGCCCAAACGGGGGGGCTTTAAATGCTCTAGGACCTCCTACACAGGGCCCTCATTAATAACAGTTCTATCAGAACTGAAGAGGCTACCCTGGGTAAACATTAATAAATAGTAATAATAATAATTTACCTAAAAAATCATATAGAGGAGTGAATGTTTTTTTTACTATTATAATATAGTTGTGTGTACCAGTCTCGAACCCAAACAGGACTCCCAGAATTCGTTTGCCTTTGCAGTAGCCCAACAGGAACTTGAACCAGTGAGAATTGGTTTCCCCACACTGGTTCTTATCCACTGAATCAATTTAATATTTATTTATTTTTAAATAGTTGTATTTTAACTCACGAAAAGCAAAACTACTTGTAACTGAAATATTTCTGGAAATCCAACCAAAAACGAGTTAAAAGGCATGTCTTTATATAATGAATACAACTGGGAAAGCATACATATGCGCACCTACAGTTCCTCTTACTTATACCGGTCATTCGTATTTATACTGTTCCTTCTTTAGCTGTACCGGTTATTCTTACTTTATATTGGTAATTCTTACTTATACCGGTCATTCGTATTTATACTGTTCCTTCTTTAACTGTACCGGTTATTCTCACTTTATACCGGTTATTCTTACTTTATACCGGTTATTCTCACTTTATATTGGTAATTCTTACTTATACCGGTCATTCGTATTTATACTGTTCCTTCTTTAACTGTACCGGTTATTCTTACTTATATCGGTCACTATTATTTATACCTGTCCTGCTTATATTATAGTAATATTACAGTGCATGGGCGATAAGTCTTCCAGAAAAAATCGAGACTCTTTATCAGTTGACATAACAACTAAGGGATGGAGCTCACCCCACTTACGAGATGAAATCTATATACAACTTTGTAAACAAACAACCGGTAATGAGAAACCGTAAGTATTTTTTTTTTATGTTTCGATTTTGTATACACTTGTTGACCGGTTTTGTTATGTCCTTGTGGTTTTTGAGTGTTTCCATTTACCGACCGTCGTGATAAAAGTCTTAAAAGATGTTGAGAAGAGGTCGTTTGTTTTACTCACAATTTCACCTAACGTAACGGTGAAAAGTCTTATGGATACGTTTGAAAGAACCAGGCATAACCTCACTATCTCACACAACGTTTTACAAGGTTTTGCACCATAAACTTAGGTTGGGAGAAATTACCAGTTGAACTAATGTTATTGAACTACCCATCTTGTTCTTGTTCTTTGCAGTACAAGTCTTCGACGCGGTTGGGAACTCATCACAGCCTGCTTATCTATCTTCCCGCCGTCCACGAAATTTCAATCGTATCTGGAAGGCTACATATATCGTAATATGGATGAAGAAAGTGTAAATTCCCAGGTTAATAAGATAGTGGTTTATTTTGTCTCCTATTCGTTTTGTAAATAAACCTTATGTCATCCATTGCCTCGTTTTCAACATATTGTATTAATGAAGAACAGGGAAGAATGTTTTATGAAATTCCTTTGTTGCGCTGACTTAAGCAGGTAAAAATTATTAAGATTAGAAACGAGGCGATAGGTGTTGTGACTTATTATTATGAAGAGGTCTTTTAAATATGTTTTGTTATGCTTTTATATAATAAAGAACCATAGGAAACTCGTTTATAAGAAACTGGGGCTAGTCAAAAACTTAAGAAACTCAGGAACTGTGAAACTGCTGATTTAGAAACTTCTGTCTCTTCAGAGGTCCCAAATAATTCTTCTTATTTTCGACAGTTGTTATTAAAAACGAATGTATTCTTTAGGTTTTTCTAAAAAAAGATGAGATCGTCACTTGTTTGCGGTCAGAAGTTTTTTATTTCTGTCTGAATTAACGAGAACATTGTTGCGAATTGCATCGTTCTTTCAAACCAAAATAAGAGAATTTCAACGAAAACGTTTTATGGTTGCATCTTGTTAAAGACAAACACCCTCTGTTTAGGTCATTCGCACCAGCAGTGATGCAGACATAAGGTCTGTTCGTTTCTATCTGTGCGTGTTGTTTCGTTATAGGCTGACGTGAATACATACGCCAAGTATTGTTACAAGCAACTAGAAAGGATCTGTCAAACGGGTGCCAAACGAGGTTTGAAGGGACCAACGATCGACGAAATAAACGCTGCCATTGTATGTTCTTCACCCGGTTTATTCATTCATTTTCATTCACTCATTTTCATTCGAACGTACAATAAAACCTCTCTATAGTGGACACCATTGGGACCAAAAAAATGTTTCCGTTAAGTTTAGACGTTTGGATTTCAAAGAGATAAGGCATCTGTCCCTGGAATATACAGTGGACTCTCTCTCTATCTCGAACTCGTAAGGGACCAAGGAATTCGTTCGAGATAGAGAGAGCTGGAGATAAAGAACAGCTTGAGGGCAACAGAAATGTGCAAGGGACCGAGAAAATTCGAGACGTAGAGAGAGGCCACTGTGTTGTCCTCTATATGGCATATCCGCTATAGAGAAGTTTCGACTTTCAGGAGAAAATGCATAGTGGAAGAATACCAATATGGATTTGTTCATCTTTTGTTAAACAATTCTTCTTCTGCGCCACTTTCAGAAACGTGTTTTCAATCCTTCCATGTTTGGCAATTCGTTAGATGACATCATGGAAATGCAGAAAGATAGATTCCCCGAACACAGGTTGCCATGGATATTAACGACACTTACCGACGCTGTGTTATTACATAACGGTCTGCAGACGGAAGGAATTTTCAGGTAAGTTTTTCAGACTTTTATAAAAATGAGATCGATAGGTCTTTTCTTTTTTGTTAATAACGTAGGAACGGGCAAAGCCTCGTTTTCAATGTAATTAAACATGACAAAATGACATGGTAAAAAATTTCCCTCAACCCAGTGGGCAAAATCTTCAAAAAGTCTCTGTTGGGGAGCGTTTTTTTTATTGAAACAGCAGGCGATATTGCTTCCTATTCCTTTTTGTAAGCCATGCCACTCTTCATTTCGAAAACGAGGCTTCGACTGCTCGAACGTCATTTATGGGAAGGTAACCTAGCCTGCACACTTTTAACCGCCGCATTACCACCTAGTCTCTTAAGTTTGACCTCGTTTTGATGCAATTTTATTGATTAATTCACTTCACAGCGTTACATTATATTATTGAGATTGTTTGAACCGCACGTGTAAAACATGTAAACGTTGTGTAGCTGCTCTAATAAGAAAATGTAACTGTTCGCGATCCCTGTTGGTGGCTGCGGAGTCAGCGGACTACTGGCAGTCTCTGCTTATATACTCATTCATTGCCTTTAATTTGCTTTTTAAATGTGAGCGTGAATATTTAACTGGTGGTGCTTCTATAAAAAGCCGTGTAATTGATTATTGATTTTCAGGGTGCCTGGTGACATCGACGAAGTGAACATGTTAAAGTTGGAAGTTGACCGGTGGCAGTTACCTAAAAATATTACCGAGCCTCAGATACCTGCTTCACTGCTCAAATTATGGTTTCGAGATTTGTATGAGCCGCTAATTCCGCAGCGTTTCTAATATCCTTTTCTAACAAGATGATCATTTGCTTTTTGGGTTGTTTTTTTGTTTTGTTGTTCTCGCGACGAATTGCCCGTTCCCGGAGTTCAATTATTTCCTCTACCACAATGCATTGCGAAAAAATATCCCAATGGAGTATAAAAAGAGCCAGTAGTTACAGCATTGCATTGTGGTAGTTGTATAACAGACCCATTGGGTAAAAGCTTCAAAAAGTCTTTGTGGAGGAGTTTTTTCTATGGGGAATGTCAAGCAATACCGCCTACTGTTTCAATAAAAAAAACCTCCTCCACAGAGATCTTTTGAAGACTTTGCCCACTATGGAGATGAATTACGGTTACGGATCCATTGAAGTCAAATTTTCAAAATAGCCGAACGTAACTTAAAGCTTTGTCTATGATTTTTGAACTACAACAGGGACAGCTAAGCCGTTCGAGAGGGCTGGTTAACAGCTGGGCGGACCGATCACGGATTAAATGGCCTGGTGGTCACTGCAATTTTACACTGCTCTGTAACCATGCGATTACTGACTAAATAAAAACAGATATAGGTTTATTAAGTCTGTACAAATGTTGATCTATTTTTCCTTGACAGTTGTTGCTTTTACTGACCAGTGTATTCATAATAGCGATAATCCGGACATTTGCTTGAATATTGTCAACTCACTGCCGCCTCTTAACAATTTCGTTTTCTCCTATCTCATTCGGCTTCTTCAGGTAAACTTTTTTTCTTTTTTTCTGTTCTTTTTTTTTTTTTCAGCTTCAACAATATATCTTATTGTGTCCTTGTTACGCCCGCACCCTTCTTACGGCGGCTTTTATTGGCGGTATTTTTGAAAACAAAATGGGGAAATGAAATCAAAAATTCTGTCTGAACCCTGCAGATATCTGCTGTACAGAAACATTTTTAACAGCAAAAGTCATTATAAGTGGCATAACTAAAGCATCGTTTATTATGTTCGTTTTGCAGGCTTTCATGATACCAGAAAATGTTAGTATTACCAAAATGGACGAAAATAACTTAGCTATGGTTTGGGCACCGAACTGTCTGCGCTGCCCGTCCGACGATCCACGAGAAATATTCGAGAATACTCGGAAGGAAATGACGTTTTTAAGGACCGCTATGAAGTGTCTAGACACTGCGTTTCTACAAGGCGTTGTTTGACTTTCTTTAACTTGACTTTTCTGTCACTTAATTTATTCTGCATATAAATATTCCTTATTAATTATTCTATGTAACTTATAAACCTCCTCTCCGTCATATTGTGTCGTCGTCGTCAAATTTGGGGGAGCCTGTACGCAACTGCGACTGCAACAACGGCTGCGACGTCAGAGAGTGACATCAATGAATCGTAAAGCAGTGAAAGTTTAAAGTGCTTGTCTGTAATAATCTGTAAACGTTCCATCGAAGAACTAAGAAAGAATGAAATGCTACGATGATAATTATCACTACGAGAGAAATATAATTTACTGCGGTTGAAGCTCTATTAAACGGACAGCACCCAGCGGCAAAATCTTCAAAAGTCTCTGTGGAGGAGTGTTTTTTATCGAAACAGCAGGCGGTATTGCTTGCCATTCCTATAGAAAACACTCCTACGCATAGACTTTTTGAAGATTCTGCCCACTGGGCATTGGTGTTTAAAAAGGTGTACGTTTTATGAAAATGTCCAGAGATTTTACCTATGAGAATTTGACTGTAAATCCATCCATCCGTACATGGAGTATGTGTCCGTTTATACGGTGATGCACGTTTTGAGGTTCCACTGTGCTATCCCTGCGAAAAACACCTTTTGGCGTTGTGTGTAGAACCTGTTAGTCTGCTAAACAATCAGAAAAGTACGAAAACACGTCCTTTCTAAGTGAAATCCGACCGACCAGTTTGTTTTCACATTGCCGTTCTTGTTGTCGTCGTAATTCCGTAATTCCCCTATTATTAGCTGCAAAAAGGAACAACCGTATAAATGCACCGCTATTCGTCTGAAAATCACATGACTGGAATCCAGACTGCTGATTCATTTGGAACAAATTATTTGTTGTTTCTTATTCTGTTCATCAATACATTTTTTTTTTCATCAAGTGGAGATAATTAATTTTACTGTAAATTTGTTTTTGGACAATAGTAAATTTCCACAATCGAATATTTTATACCAGCTAGTTATTCATTAACAACCCAGTGGGCAAAATTTTCAAAAGGTCTTTGTGGAGGAGTGTTTTTTTATTGAAACAGCAGGCGGTATTGCTTGCCATTCCTATAGAAAACACTCCTACGCAGAGACTTTAAAGATTTTGCCCACTGGGACGAAATTGGTGCCCGGTTTTGTTGACGGTTTCACATTATTATTTCTGACATGGTCTTAGTCATTGGAAAATCATCTGATCTGGAAGTCTATCGTGAAAAGTTCTATTGTATTTTTAACATAAGACATTCTATCTAACAATTTCAAACTATGGAAACTGCTCGATGAAAACTCATATAAAAACGTTTGAATGAACGAGATATCACGCGACCTTATGCTCACTGACCCAAACAAATTTAACAAGGTTTACACCAGGAAGTTTTGATGATCTCAAACTGTTACACTATATGTTAGGCGGAATCGTCTATAGCGAACTTAATTTTGGCGGACTTTGCGCATGCTCTGTAGCCCAAAAATAGAGAACATGCGCAAATTCCGCGCGGACGATTCCGACTAATGGAGAATGGCCTTTAAACTGTCCAACTGTCGTTGGTTTTGTATTCATTGAACACGTGGTGGTAAAGAATTACTGTGTGTCGTCGACATGTGTGCTCAAAGTGAGTGCATTACGAGAAACTTGCAGATAGAAAAAAGACCAAAGAAAAGATGAACAATATGTTGTTATAAGCAGGCTATCAGGCCATGGAGTTTTCTGATGACTATATGGTTCAAACAAAAAATATAAAACATGTTACAAATTTATCTCCGTGGAGGAGTGTTTTCTATGGGAATGACAATGCTGTTTCAATAAAAAAACACTCCTCCATAGAGACTTTTTGAACATCCTTCTATTGTTGTTTTTGGAGATTATTTATGGAATATATTATTCACAACAAATACAGCAGAATCTCTATAAAAAAAAGTGTCCGTTTTTAAAGAAATGTCCGCTTTATAGAGACTTTACTTATGGGAATTTGACTACAAACGGTGATGTGCGGTATATAGAGATTTCACTGTAATAATCTTGTAAACATGAAATCGTGCTCTGAAACGGAATACATCCTACGTCTAATGTCGTCTAATGTCGATTTCTCTTGACTGCTGTTACAGTTCCTTTTGCTGTATATAAGACCTACACTCCTTTTGAAATTGCTCCAAAAAATAACCATATGTTATGCATATACCGAGATTGGACAAATATATATGTTTAAAGGGGCTATGAATTGAATCACGTGATTTCTGTGTTTTCGTGATTCGTGTCGTAGCCCCTTTAAGCATATACTTCCAGGCGTATAACAATATACGTTACTTAAGGTTAGTTTCCACTTCGCGATTTTGTAACGATAGCGGAAAAAGCGACGGCAACTTTGTTGTCAGGCATCTTGAAAATAGAATTTGTTTTCCCATTGGCTTTCTAAATTTTCATTGGCTAAAAGCTCAAGCGTAAAATATCGCGCGGAAAAAGGAGGATTCATTCAACTTTTTCAAAGTAACCACAGTGGTTTTCGACAAGTCAGGGGCATTTTCCACTAGCTGCGCATGCTTACAAAAAAGTCGCTGTCGCTTTTTCCTCTAAAGCTACAAAATCGCAAAGTGGAAACTAACCTTTAGGGTAGACAAATCTCATCTCTTAAGTAAAAAAACGAGCATATAATAAGCATATTTTGAAGCTCGAATTCTGAAAAAGAGACTGAATCCGATTTACATGATGCTTAGAAAAAAGGTGTTTATTCCGATTTTATGTTTTTATATCGGGTTTGTTGACTTGGTTGTCGATACAAACCTCGTTTTCATGCGTTTTGTTTCGCAGTAATTAATATCTATTTATACATTTGCCTTTCAGTTGTTTGCGAATACATTGTAAAACATCCAGTTGTCAAGTTTTCCGGAGAGACGTCATTAATTTATCTATTTCGAACACATGATTCTGAGAAAGAAAGTATTTAACGCATAGTTTTAAAACATTGGGTTATAAGCTGCAATAAGAATAAGTGGACGTTCCTTAAAGCTTCTAGTGCGCACTAGGCTTAAGTGCGTATAATGGGCATTATTAATGCCTAATGGAAACCAAGCTTTACATGATGTACTTGATTTGGGCAGAAAAACGCAGAACAGGAAATAGTCGTTTAGGACATGAAACATCGATCTTGAAAAGTCCGTGCTGTTGTATGATAAATGATTTTCAAGTGAATAACTTTGCAGGTCTCAAGAGAGCCTCGCAAAACATGCTTATTTAATCTCAGGAGGAAGTTCTAAAAATTCATATTGCTTCTAAAAATTAGTTGAACGATGGAACAGAAATATTCTATACAGCTGTGAGATTTTTGTGAGTTTATGTTTTTAAATACTATGACGGTTTTAATAATTTATTCAGAACTAAATTTAGTGAATAAAAGGTTTTGATTCAGTGATACCAAAGAGTGTCTTGTTTTGGTCGCTCGTCTATTGTGGGTTAATTGAGTTGGTTGAATGTCGTTTAGCTTTTCCTCTAAATATCCATTTTCTATCTCTGCTGGATGTAAAATAAATATTTCATACGATGAACATGCGTAAATTATTTCCAATAAACACATGTTCATTTTTAATAGAAGCGTATAGGTTATCCCAACACTGAAACTTTTGTTGGACATTTCAAATCTCCTCCCAAAACAGCATGCCGTTTGTGTTGATAGTGATCTTCTCTGTATGTGAAGAGGTGGCACTATGCCCGACTCGGCACGGCGAAGAAAGGGTTAGCTTTGCAGAGACCGGCGTATGTACAGAGCCCTTTAAGATGTTTCATCTTGTGATTGCATCAACATAACACTCCAACGCATATTTAAGAGAAATGAAAAGTTTTTTTCAATAACGCATGCGTCGTTTTTATAGCCTTCGTTCCCAGGTTGTGCTTGGTTGTTTTGGACTGACAGTTTGTTCATCTTGAGGCAGCGAGGACGGAAACGCCCCCATGTTGGACGTCTGAATGACCTGCTGTTCTCCACAAGTACAGCTTTCCTACTTCCGAGTCAAGTTAGCGGGCTGGCCTAGTTCAATTAATGGCCTTCACTTCTTGCTTAACGTTGGCACTCCAAAAATGGGGAGAAATTATTTTACATCAAAAAGAAGAAACATCAAAGGAAGAGAGAGAGAAAGACGTTTCGAAATAAATTATTTTGCATCCAGTTTTTCTTTTCTCGTCTCTTTTTTTTCTTTATTGTTCTGTTCAGCTTGTTGTGTTGCTGTTGTTTTGGTGATCTCTGTTGGTTTGTGTTTGTTTGTTTGTTTGTTTGTTTGTTTGTTTGTTTGTTTGTTTGTTTGTTTGTTAGATTTCTTACTTAAAGTTCTATTTTTAACTGTTTGAATTAGTAATGAGTATTTTTAAAGGATATAATATATTTTCCCTTTTTTTGCCAGAAATGTGTTTGCTTACTGCCTATGTGTATGAGGGGTTTTTTTTATTGTTTGGATTAACATTTATCTGTCTATGCTTCGAACGTCCTAGGTATGCGTTCAATATTTTATCTTACTTCTAATAATATTTACGTTTATTTTCTTATGCAATATGACGCTGACATGACATGGCCCTTTTAGACATGTATAAACATCAGTAAGGTTGGGATTATGAGGGAGGGGTAGATAAATCTTTCTTATAGCTTCCTACGAATACACAAGAATCTGATGGTTTTGTAAAGCTCCTCTTGATAGTTGAGTTAACTTTCTTTAAGTACTCAATTTGTTTTGATATCTCAATTCAATCTCCTGCATGCAGAACATGAAAGGTCCCTGATTCTGGGAATGTTCAGTTTTATTCATATTCCAGCTCATTGGTCATTTCAGAAGAAAGGTCGATCTTGAAAAGGCATGTTTTTGTTGGCTGGGCCGTTAAGTTGCAAGTTTACAGAATTCCTAACGAGGGAATTCAGGTAAGTTTGCCTTATACATAATAACAGACAATTTTGTGCAGTTAAAAATCCATGGCTGTGATTTGCTTATAATCATGTTTTTGTGTACTTAACTTTCAGGCAAATAACGAAAACCACTCCAATTACAAACTTGTAAAATTAAGTTACCAAAAAAAAATACTATTTAAATACTGGTCTCTAGTCCTTGCCCTCACGGTTTTTCTCGACAGTAAAAAAATGCCCGAAGATGGCGCTGCTTGAAAGCAGTAACTGGGAGTTTTTAATCCAGAGGGTGAGGATCTTGCCAAGTATCATAAGTCATAAATTATTGGAAAGGAAAATATATGTTGTGGTTCCTTGTATTACCTATTATAGACGATTGTTATGTGTCTCTGTGGTCCAATTTGCGTGATTGAAGTGAGCTGGAAACGGGAATGAATGAGCAGAAATTGATTTCTGTTAATGGGGAAATTTACTTATTCCTAATAACACAACTGGAAAAAAAGACACTTTTTTCTGTCCACACGAAAAGAAAAACCAAGAAAGAACCGTAAATTTTTCGAAACCCCACTCTACTACTGCAGCGAAAACTTTGTCATTTCCAACTGAGTTTATGAGGCCTGACTTCCACAATGGCTCATTTTTTCGAATAAACAAGAAGAAGAGGAGATTCAACCGAAAGATTTTGAGATTATGATAAAGTATGTTAACAATCTCTCGAGTCATTGAGATAAGTTATTATCATATGACGTAATATTGTGATGTTGTTTTAAAAACAACAGAAAAACATACGTGATCGAAATATGATTGTTGTTTATTTGGCCACAACTAAAACAAACTGCTTACGTCATTTCAATACCTCAGAATGCAATAAGTGGGTCAGCAAACACATTCTACAACATTCGACAGCTCGAGGGGAAACATGTACAGTGTTATCTCTATAAAGCGTACCCAAATGGCTTGTAAAGCAGACAACTCCGTATAACGGACAATTCATGTACGGATGGATGGATTTACAGTCAAATTTTCATAGGTTGAGTCTCTATGAAGCAGACTCCTTTTTTGTGCACCAATGATGTCCCCTTTATAGAGATTCCACTTTATTAAGCAGCTAAGGGAATTTTGGCTTAAATGATAGCGTGCAGGTCAAACTATAACTCTATGATTGATATTTTACAAGGTTTTATTATTCAAAGGTTGTTCAGCATTGTGTACTCCCCATCACCTCCCCATTAACTCCCCGTCAACTCCCCATCAACCCTACAAACGCCGCGTCTAACAGGCGTCTAACAAGTACCAAACAGCTACTTTTAATCTTCATACTAGGAAGCAAGGCGCTTACCTATCCTGCACACCAAGATTTTTCCTATTAGACGCCATTTAGACGCCTATAGAAACACCCGGAGTAAATTAAAGTCAAGCATAAAAATAGCAAAAAGTACGTTCTACGGAAAGGAATTATCGTCAAAGGAAGTATGGCAGACTATACACAGGATTCTAAAACCAAACCCAAAGCCAATTACCGAAGACTCAGATCACCTTAACGACCATTTCAACAAAGTAGCCGAAAAACTAACTAACAAAAAGCCAGGAACAGTAAAAGAACTTGATAAAACAATCCATGATCTAGCTGAACCTAGTGAAAACGCCTTCAAGCTAAAGCCGGCAACCTGTGGTGAAATCAAACAAGCCATTCAGATAAAACGTATCACCATTGACTCATATCATCAATAACTTCATCCGAACCAACAAATTTCATGACAAGTGGAAACAAGCAAAAATCACACCGATTCCAAAAGTGACAAATTCTTCGTCACTAAGCGGAGGTTTGTAGGAGAAAAGTTTGGAAAAGAAAGGACAGTTGGCTCCAGTTGGGCCATGTCGTGAAGAACGAAGATGTGGAAAAAATCGTGTTGTCGAGTCGGTAAGCCGATGAATTTTTGCCTGCAATGCATGTGCCTTTTCGTCTCGCCTTATCATATCAAAAAGACCGAAACAGCCACGTCTGATTGAAAATTTCATGCATTGCTTTATACAAATCAACTCAAAATCCTTTCTGTTCAAACAATTCTAGCACAACTTACAAAAACAAAACACTTCTTGAGGGATCTGTTGTCGGTGTTTATCATACTATAAATTTCATTTTCATGGGCAGGATGCAACTGTCTACAATAGTGAGGGCTCCGATGTATACCCGCTCCATGAAGAGTGTTAAAAAGCAATTTTTTTCCACAGAGTTGAAATCCCTGAGGAAAAGGTTTAAAAAAAACATGGCGACTTTTTTGCACCCACCCAGATCACATGGTATGACGTCACATCAAACTCACCTGTCAAAATAAATTATCAAAATCGCAATCTCAAGTATCAAAAATGTTGGTACCATTCGAATGAGGAGGAAATACCGATAAAAAGTCTCATCTAAAAACACGATGCTGAAAATCTTGCTGTCCCGAGATATTGGCAATTGAATTTAGAATCTGCATTTTGCTCTACATCTTCAACTAGCACAACTTGCAGTAAATGTTCTTGATACATTTAAAATCACTTCCGAAATCAAAAATAAGCTATTCTTATGAGAAAGAATAATAAAGATATGAGAAAAATATTATATACATATACCCTCGGGAAAAAACGAAATAGTATATTGTTCCCCTAGGATTTCTTTGTCACAAAACACGATGTTAATGCTGACAATGTTCTAGAGACGCCAGTTTTGGTGCTGATACTAACGTCACAATCGCAATCGGTGTGACGGGAGTTGGAACATACTGGAAAATCTTTTATACCAAAAGCTTTCTCATAACAATCTGCAATTTCGTATCACTCTTAACATCACTCCAATCTCCACTGAAATAATTTGTATTTTTATTATTATTAGCTTTAGAGTAAAAATCAATGTGTTTTCTTAAAGTGCGGTCTAGTCCAATTGTTTCTGCTATCTTTAAATGCTCCAGGCAACGAGAAGCATCTGTTCCCATGAAATCGTCGACGATTGTTTTTATACTTTGTATATCATATTCTTCTGAGAGTTGAAGTAATCCACTGCAATAACCTACATCTGTAAAGAGATAAAACTTTATCAATAATATTTCTTGGTCGAAAATTGTTAGAAAATTTAATTATAGGTGATTAAGTTTTCCTGAAAAGTTAAATATTTTTTTTCTTTTAATTTATTTTATCGAGGTTGGTTGCTCTGACAGCGGCTTCAGCATCTACGTGATGTAGGCCTTCATATATTCCAGTTAGGCTCGGATATAGGATAACACTCATGTATCTTAAACCATTATCAGAAATTTCAGAACCAGTGACGCGTAGATGGATAAGCAAGTTAGTGAATGAGTAACGGGGAGTTTTAGGTCCTTAGGCTTCCATACGTAATGGTTGACTATTCTGTCCGCCGACTTGCAACAAGGAAGTTGAGACTCACGGCCAGAGATACGTATAGCATTGCTCTAACTTGCACGAAGGCCAGTGTGCAGTCAGTCGATGGCCCCAAATGGGCTGATACGCTGCTTGTAAGTGCATCGGAGTGAAATATCGAAATGCGGCATGACTGAGACTCGAACACGGGCTTCAGCGGTCAGGTACTATCCATCACACCATCGCTGCACAGTCGCTGATATTCAATAATAAATGCATCGTTGATAATCAATAAATTAGTGAGAGAAAACGGCTAGGAAAGGAAGAAATTATTTGAAGGTCCGTAAAAACGATCTTAATTTAGACAATTGTAAAATAATTTGGCTCGAAAAAAATTTGTGAAAATGCTAAAAGTTTGAGGCTTTTATTACAGAGGCATGCTAGCAAGTGGGCAAAATCTTCAAAAAATCTCTGTGGCGGAGTGTTTTTTTGTTGAAACAGCAGGCGATATTGCTTGCCATTTTTATAGAAAACACTCCTCCTCGTAGACATTTTGAAGATTTTGCCCACTGGGCTGCAAGTACCAAACAAACGGATCCTTGGTGAATGTTCAAGGGGAATGCAATAACAATTCGAGTTAACGTGAATTCGAGTTATTGGAATTATATTTATATCTATGTATATAGTTGGATTACATCACTTAACCAAAAAATATTTACCTAAGATTTTATGCACTCCAGGATAAATCAAATCCAACATCATTGAGATGTGTATCTTGTCTTTTCCAGGTAGATTTACTTCCTTGTTTTTGCCTTCCTTGAAATCTCTTTGAAATCGTTTTGAACACAGGTGATGCCATGCCAAGTATGAACGAATGAACGTGAAATTGTGTGTCCTCAACAATTAATACTGCATCACTATTATTCCATGGCAATAAATAATTCTGCTTTTCAACACTGTCTGCAGGTAAAAGTGACATTTTCAATTCTCTATCTGATTAGAAAAATACGTTTTATGTGGTTAAATTTTACAAATTCATAACATAAGTTAACGTTCACTAGATATCTCAATACTTAAATAAACATTAAAGACAATGTGTTTTTATAAGTACCACTGGAGGTACCGCCTCGTGCTGACATCATCATTACCGATGCATTCCTTTCACTTACTTCTATGAAAGTCATCATTAAAGGCAACAAAAATAGTAGCTTATATTTATGACCAACGATAATTCACGTGCTACTTTTATGAAGATCAAACAATAGAACCATTTCTTTTCTTGTCTCACACCTGTTGTTATTGTTCATGCTCATGCGCTGAGATCATCAGATTTTGCTATATTTATAGCAATACATTGTCTTAAAAGAGGCAGTGCACAAAAGTCAAGCGACTTAACATTAAGGGTGCGTTTTTTTCGTCCCAAAATTTAGCTACAAGTGCCACAAGTACCCTGTTTTTTAAACATTTCCAATTTTTTTCATCTTTTAGTGGTAAAACTATCTGCCTTCAAAACGGAGATAGGCAAAAGTGGTGTTAGCGGTACTTGTAGCAATTTCTATGACACTTTCGAGAAAAAAAAAGACGGTCAAACCTCTCTTACTACAAGTACCATATTTTTCCTGTTTTTTGTTTTTTTTCGACCTGAAGAGTGGCATTCTAGTAATTTATGCAAAATAACATATCAGCCATTTTTTAAAATAATGAAATAATTATTGTAAAGCAATATTTAGTAAGAGGTAAGTAAGTATTTCGTGGTGTTTTTCAAACAAGGGGCTCTGCTGGTGGTACTAGAGGTAGGCAAATCTGAATGCTAAGTTATGAAAAAAATGCTAATGTATGAAGAAAATGCACCCTTACCCAATCAATTTGCTGTAAAAATGCACTCTTAGCCTATCAATTTGCTATATTTGGGTAAACGTTTCAACATGTTTTATTAACATCATTACTTGCTAATGAATTACCAGTAGAAATTTAAATGGTTAAATAAAAACCAAACATGAAACGTCTGTTGACACTCTTCTAAACTTTTGAACTGAACAATATCTTTTGACGAAAACATTTTACATACATGACATTAAGGGTACCTGAGAGTGTGATTTTACTGCCCTGATTACCCAAACAATACATTTGTTGGGTTTTTTAGGGCATTAAAATCTGAATCTCTTTTTACCCTGCTAAGCTATAGCAGTGGTAGCAGTCCGAACCGAAGTCACTACGGTCAAAACCTTCTTCCCCTGACTGCCTCAAAAATGTTCATTTGTTTGGTCGTTATGCTTCTAGTAACTGTCTGAAAACCACTGGGGAGATGCATTAATTATGCAGAAAAATGTAAACAGCCAATCTGAAATTTATGAGCAAAGGAGAAATATTGAAGACTTGCAGTGCATATCCTACATTAATTATGCGGAATTCACAAAAACATTTTGTTGAGGGCAGTCGGAGCATTATTTTTGAATTTGCTTGGTAACTGAGGGTGGTGTGGTGATAGTGCTGGCAGACGATATGCGCTTGCAAGTACCAAAAAAATGTATCCTAAAAGTAACCTCTTATCCCTGTCGCCAAAAGATCTTGATACTTCTTCTTCATCCCCATATTTTTGTAAAATATATGAATACCTCTTTAAGTCATCTAATGCGTTATTGAGCCAAAATTTAACGCCGGGTCTATTTTTATTGGCTTTATTTTTGTAAAGTCTAAGGTGAACCTGAGACAAACATCTAACATCGTCTAAGGGCTTTTTTACGTCGGTCATGAAAATAGCCATTAAGGATCGGCGTAAAATGCACCAATAAGTTGCGTTCCATACTGTTTTTTGATGACTCGTCAATCCAAGTAATGCACTTTTAAAGTAAGGGATGGTTTGTTTCAAATAGTCGACAGAAGGCAGGTGACGCAGCTAATCACATTGACCATCAGACGTTGCATACTACCCCTCATTTTAGCAGCCTTCTACCCTCCTTAATTTGTGTAAGGGATTTTTACATAACTCTAAACATTACATTCCCTTTAAATGACTAAACTCTCCTTCACAAATTTTGACTGACCTCTAACTACGCCTCTGTTAACCTTCCCCTGATTATTCCCTTTTATTAGCTGAAAGAGAAAGAGACAAGTTTATAACAATAAAACATTCAATGAGGTAAATCTAGTCTATTCACTTTTTTGACTGACACCTATGATGCAATTATCTAATATGTTACGAGGAACTGCACAACTAATGCGAGATGCAAATCCTCAATCGATGTAAATGTTTACAATATCCATCTGTACCAGTTGTCAGTATTGTTTTCAAAACAGAACTTTCAAGCAGTTTAGAATTGTTTTCCCAAATAGAGATTTGTCAATGCTGACAATGATCTCGAGTTACCAGACTTGATGGAGATTTCCATAGAACATTCGTTGCAAACTTGATGGCCGCAACCTGGAAAATTTCGTATCTCGCACAGCTTTCTCATAACGATCTCCAATTTCGTACCATTGTCAACTTCATTCCAATTTCCTTCGAAATAATCTTTATACTTGTCATTACTAAGTTCAGAGTAATAATCAATGTGCTTTCTCACTGTGCTCTTCAATTCAAATTTTTCTGCCATCTTTAAATGGTCAAGGGAACAAGGAACGTGTATGGTCATGTAGTCGTCCATGATTCCTATTATGCCTTGAATATCAAATTCATGTGCGAGTGATAGTAATCCAG
Source organism: Turritopsis rubra (assembly GCA_039566895.2). Classification (NCBI taxonomy): domain Eukaryota; kingdom Metazoa; phylum Cnidaria; class Hydrozoa; order Anthoathecata; family Oceaniidae; genus Turritopsis; species Turritopsis rubra. Next base: position 4,773,901 of record CM077622.1, read on the forward strand.
AGATATAGCAGACACCTGAAAATAGAAAACATTTATCAACAATATTCCTTTGGCTGAAAATTAAGAAAATTGAACAGATAATTCAGATTCTTAGAAGTTTGATAAATCGCGAAGGCAATTCGTGCTCTCTGGTCCTGTGTACTTACTGTGCCCTCGTTCTCCGTACTCTTGTGCTTTCCGTGCCCTATGTATAATAATAATAATCATCATTTATTTCGGCATACCCATTTACATGGTTCTTCTTCCTATACTATATGTTATAATATTTTTTTTATATATATATTAAAAATGATGACGATATTAAAGCTTTAGCTTTGTCCAACAGATATTTATATACTTTCGATTTATATGTCTGAATGTCATCCAGCCAACCTGATTTATTGTTCCACCTTTAAGAGTTTATCAACATGATCATTCCAACCAAGTGATCATCGCACGTATGTACAGTTTGATTTGTTTATTTTCACATGTTGTTGTTCACATCGTTGTTGTTGTTGTTCACAACATGTTCACATGTTGTTCACATCGAAATGAAGCCATGAAATCTCGTTATATTTAACGAGATTTCATGGCTTCATTTCGATGTGAACAACATGCACATTGTTTTTGAGGTGTTGATAACTAAATTTGAAGTTTTTGAGCATTTTGATATCTCATTAAGTCAGCGTATTGAAGGATTTTTGAATTTAGGAGGATTATTCACATCTGCCACGTACAAGTTAAAAAGCGCGGGTCCTAAAAAAGAACCTTGTGGAACTCCAAATTCTATGTTCTTTAAACGAAGATTGCTTGTCATCAATTTGTACATGATGGTATCGGTTGGTTAGATAGTCGGCGATCGAGTAAAGGAATGATTCGGTCAAGAGTATCGAAAGCTTTTGAATAGTTATAAGTTACAGACCAGAACCCTGTATACTACGCTTGGAACTGCTGGAACTGAACAATTTACCTTTAACGGAAGAAATTTTTGTGGGAAGTTATTTTTACGGAATTTATTCAAGCAAGGTACATTGCACAACCCTATAACATTTGGCCAAAATATGAAAAACGATTCACAAATTTGAAATCGGCACCATTGAATTGTTTGGACCTTCGAAATCTCCTTAGACAAAAAAAACAACTGCTGTCATCAAACTTCGTAAACTGAATGCTATACCTTCAAACATCGTTCATCTAAAATAAATTCCTCACGAAGGTAAATCAAAGATTTCCACCCTTCGGCTGGCGGAAATCAAGTGGCAAAATTGAAGATTTTATACTATACAAAAAGAATACAAAATTCAAACCACCAATATAAAAAATACATTTTTAATACTGTTGGAAAGGCTAAAAATGTATTAGTCAGCATGTAAAGCCACTTTCCTCCAATGATGTCATTGTTGCCTCCAATGATAGAATTTATATAAAGGACAATGGCTAAATATTCTAAAATCATCAGGTAATAACCTGATGATTTTAGAAAATTTAACGAGCAATTTGGACAATGCCATAAAGCATCAAAGCTGTCAACTCCTATAAACAACCAGCTGGCTACGACATTGAGGGGATCCTCGGTAGATACAAAATCACCCAAGTGTAGTGGTACTCGAGTAATACAAATTTAAGAAAGAATTCTCCTTTACGCATGTAAAACCTTGAGATGTAAATGAGATGTATTCTTATTGGACCTAAACCCTAAAAAGGCAATAAGTGGTCCAATTGTCAGTAGGTAATAGAATTAGTACTCCTCTTTGCGTCAATCATGTCAGCGGCAGATCTAGAGGGTAGTCGAAATTTGTGGAGGAGAATGTTAGCTATTAAAGTATAAAAGAAAAGCGTGCAAATAAGTCCATTGGTGATACAGTCTGAAAACAGAAATTATGTTAATTGCAACTACCCTTTAGACCACCGCTGCATGACCTTTATTTTGAAATATTTCCCAAGATGCAATTACCTGATATTTTACCTTCACACAAGGAAAACAAAATGCATTTATTGCAGAGAACTATAGACCGTATTTTGCCGGCCTTGTCTAAAGTGCTGGAAAAGATCTTTACTAACCGAATTTCACACTATATGGACAAACGCAGTGTATTTTCATAACTGTCATTTATGAAACCAACTTCCGGACCCCGTCAAAAATGATGTAACCTTAAACAGTTCCAAGTATGCTACGAAATGTCAAAATTGAATGTAATTGCAAACTATGTAAGTCGTTTTTGTATTTGCATGTCCTGTTTAGTTCATTTTTATCTGTTGGTTTCAATTGGCTCTGCGGCGAGCGTTAGCGATTGGATACAGTGGCAGTTGCAGTATCAACTGTAGCCTTCTTGTACTTCTTGTTGTCTTAGCGAAAGCCAGTTTTCAATTTTGTTCCACTTCGCGCGGTTTTCAGAAATCAGCTGACCTTGCGTTTTTTCCGTGTTGAAAACATTTGGTCAAGTTCACCGGTCAAGCGAAAAAATAAAGGTAGTAGGTGTTATTATCCTTTTTTCAAATGTGGTTATGAAGAAAGTATAAACATGAAATCCATCATAAGATTCACTCTACTTTGCTTCTGTATATTGTTGACGTCTCCTGCAAAAACGATGAATCACTCGTAACGAGGATATATATGTCCAAAAGTTGTCAATTCGCAAAAGTATGTTTAACGAAAGTGTCTCCAATTAAATTATTATATTGCTGAAGTTACTCAAAATGTTGGTAAGAATTTGTTACTTTGAGAACGATGAAAGAACTAACAGTTATTTTGAGAACTATGTTTGTTTAGTAAGTCCAATACGTGCTTAAATTCAGTGCTTCCAAAAAAATGCTGCAAACTAATTCTATTGTTCTGAAAATTTTGAAAACTTTTTTTAATCATTATTTTATACACAAAATAACATGTTTCACATTAAAATATTTTTGAATTATTAATATTTTGATATTATTTTGAAAAAATATGTCCGCGAAACCAGACCTTAAAGGCACACCGAACTACCCAGGGCCTCTTTTTAATTTCGTGGGTCCCACAAAATTAAAATTTAACTGTGAGAATATACAAACAGAAATTGCTAACCTGTTTTCACCAAAAATTTAGTATTTAAGTGTAAATTTTCTTCTAAAACACGTTCTAAATTTTCTAAAACAGCACAATAACGCTTATATTATACAATAATGACTGTTATGGCTAACCATTTAGCAGAAAAATATAATTTTTAAGAGAAACTTCTGGTAAAAGTTTACCAGAGTGTCTTTGAAGATTGCTCAAAATAAGATAAATAGAACCAAGAGGAGTTCTGTAAAACATAACTAGGAATATTAAGGAATACATTTTTATTATTTCGTTGCACTTAAACTATGTCTGTGCATCGAATATTGCCACCAAAAATTGATCGTGATTCTTCTTTTAATTCCCTGTTGTTTTGATTTGAAAACGATAAAGAATTGTTGAAATAATTTTTTTTTTTTTTTATTTTTTTTTTCAAAGATTTTACAAGTTATTTCTTTCCATTCCATTAGATATATAAACAGCTTTTCTTTTCACAGTTCAGATAAACTCTTATTTAAACATTATCTCTAATCGGTGCTTCTAACCTTTGAAATCGCGTTGGCTAGGCGAATGTCATTTAGGTTGTGTTCGATTCTAAGCGAGCGTGAACTTCTAACACACAATGTTGATCTCAAAAGACTATACGATAGTTTTGTTCTTATAAAGTCCGTAACTCTCTGTTCTGTTTCGCCTCTCTTCTCTGCTATCATTTCTGAAAGCCGTTTATAAAATGTTTTACATTCGCGTCCCATGCCGCCACTTGTTGAAAATACCAGGGGTGTGAAATAATACAGACCAGCTAACTTTCCAAGGTCAACAAATAAATGAAAGGAGCGATTAATAAAAATTATTATAAGTTCCAAATAAAAAAAGATTATTTTCTGGTCTGCATAATTCATGGCCATGAAGCACGCTGAGACTTGCCCCGAGTGTTCGAACTCAAAATGCGTGATACCATGTTGGGTATGCCTTTAAGAGCCAAAACAAAAAACAAAACAAAGATTTTCTTCGAAAAAAAATATTATTAATAAATAAAAACAAAAGATCCGTCCGAAATACTGCGTTTTAAACTCTGACAAGCAAAGTAAACAAAAACGTTCAAATAACAAACAAGAATAGTTATAAGAAGGGTTAATACAGTTAAAGTAAGAACCGCTTCTGATGAACTTATTAACTTCTTATTAACTCTAGGTGAGCATCTAAGTATGAGGCATTACTTACAACAAAATAATACTTTATTTCAAGTGATACCTCGAATTGGAAGTAACTGAAATCCTCCTTTTTGTGTTTCATGGGAATAAGATCCATTTTTTCGTGAATAACTGGAAAAATACCACAAAAACAATAATGAATAAACCCTTAAAAGCATAAAAAATAGATACCTTGGATTTTATGCTCTCCAGGATAAATCAAATCCAACATCATTGAGACGTGTGTCTTGTCTTTTCCAGGTAGATTAACTTTCATGTCATTGCCTTCCTTGAAATTTGAATTTAACATAGTTTTAAACACAGGTGATGCCATACCAAGTATTAAAGAATGAACGTGGAATTTTGCATCCTCAACAAACAATACAGTGTCACTGTTGTTCCATGGCATCGAATACTTCTGCTGTTCGCAGGTAACCATGACATTTTCCATTCTCTAACAGATCAGAAGAAGACGTTTTATGAGAAATTCACATTTTACAAATTCAAAACATAAACTAATTTTCAGGCGCGAATGGCCGAAAATAAAAAAACAATAATATTATAAAATCAAAACATATGCAGGAGAATGGCTGAAGTATGATTTCTTTAGAAAAACAGATGACAGTATTATAACTTTACCAAGTATTCATTCATTTTCTACAAGTTAACATTAATATGTAGCTCAATAAAATAACTGGAAAACCTTTTTACACCTTAAGCTTTTTTCAATTTGTGTGTCCTCTATTTGTACGCATCAAGCTTCAAAAGAAAGCTTGGAGAGAATTCTCAGAATTTATCATGACGATGGCGCATAACAATCATAACAATCAAACAATAAGCACGGTTTATTCCGGGATTAAAACAAAAACAAATCATAGCTACTATCGAAACACGGGGGTAGTGTTGATGGACCCATTTTTCATTGAAATCAGTACACTCACAATATTTCATTACATTCTGCTTTTTAATACTGTCTCCCGGTAACGATGACATTTTTAGCTATCTAACTATCTAACATTTTATAACCTGTTTTGAATTCGAAAACGTGGGGCAAGTCACCGCTGTTACATTATAAATAATGCGGGCCAGAAGCGTATAATTTACCGCGCCTACGTTAATTCATAACGTTTTCGGGAAAAACCCTGCCCTTTTTTAAAACTTAAGGTAAAAGGTAATTTAACCAACCCAAAGAAATGTGCGTTTTGATAAGTATGGTCAAACAATTCTTTCTATGACCTGGGAGGACGAAAGTCCTTCTCGTAATGACTGGAGTAGTGCAATCATTGAGAGAGAAGAGTGATGCCAGTACCCAGTGGGCAAAATCTTCAAGAAATCTCAGTGGAGGAGTGTTTTTTTTATTGAAACAGCAGGCGATATTGCTTGCCATTCCTATAGAAAACACTCCTCCACAGAAACTTTTTGAAGATTTTGCCCATTGGGTAGTGATGTTGTGATGATTTTCTAACCACTGAATTTGACCACTTGTCTTAATTTATAAAAATGTGATAATAATCTTATAGGATCTCTTAAACAACCTGAAAATGAAATTCAGAATAACTTTGGCTACTTAATTACTCATTCCCGCAGCTTAAAATGCACGGAAGACGAAAGACTAAAGAGACAGATTTTAACATTTTATTCTTCAAGTCGTCCCATGTTAAAAATGTATGCAAACAAAAAGAAAACTAATTGTTTAAGCAACGACGATCTGGACCATTTATTACATCACAGATGTAATAAATTAACGTTCTAGTATACACCATAACTCTCTTTTTTTGGCAATTTGTGTTGTCTGAGTGTGCCAGTCATTCTCTTCCTGCCGTGTTCAATGCTTAAAATTCGCTTGGAGACCTCAATAAGGATCAAGATTACCAGTCAAATGTTTATGTACATGCATGAAAAATCATAAAATTCTTTAGCCGCCATGTCATCGCGCATGGCTGATTGCAGATAGGGTTCCAATCTGTGTTGTACATAGAGATAGCAGTACAGAACATTTTCTCTCAGTTTGGCAAGATAAATACGAATAACGGTTTTCGGAAAAGAAATTTTTATTCAATGTTACCTTGATTTCTTTTTGATCAACTTGTACAGTACTCTTGTTGTACTCTTATTGCTTAAAAGCCACGTTCATCAAGAATCATTTGAATGAAGGAATGAATTTTGAACACGGATAAAGGAAAAAAGGAAACAGTCTTCAAAAGTGCCAAAATTTTATTGTATTATCTTGTGCCAATTGATAATCACGATCGTCAAAAAATATGGGGGAGAGGAAAACTGCTGGAAAGTACCTCTCTCGTCATGTAACCACCCCGAGAGTAAATTTTATCGTTGGTATTAGCTCCATTGAAATAATTACACATTTTAAAAATTTTGCTAGGTAAATTATAACAATAGAGATTTCGTCAGCCTACTGTTGGAAAATGATCAACCGACGTGTAGACATAACCTACGTGTAGACACAACCTACGTGTAGACACAACCTACGTGTAGACACAGCAAAAGAAATGATGAAATAACCAATGAAAAACCAGGAATAAGTCACGATTTTTGTTAATGCCGCTGACATTAAAAAGTAGTTGCAACAACTATAGGTGAAATTCTGCAAAACCTTTTTTGGTACGATCCAGCAACGGATCTAGGGTTAGGCAAACCAAGTGGTGGAGTACAGTGTCGTGAGCTTTCTGTTTCTGCTATTTGGTTATTTGTACGATTTCCATAAATCTCACCTAGGTTCTAGATCCACCTCTGCTATCTATCTTTTTTTTTTGGGTAATCCTCACAGACACTCAGGTAAACTTTGATCAGAACTCTCTCTGAAAAAAATCATATATTTCTGCTAAATGGGATTGCCATAACATTGTACTGTTTTTGAAGAAAATTTACATTTAACTACTAAACTTATGGTGAAAAGATGTTAGTACTTTCTGCTTGGCCCTGGGTAGTTTAGTATGCCTTTAATTAAAGTAATTTTTGCAAGTAGAAGTTTCAGCGATTCAGCGACAAAACGATGACAAAACGATTCATCGTTTTTTAACAGATCAACATTAATATTCAGTTAACGTTTATTTCATAACATCTCAGTCGATCTAAAGGCCGGTCTTCCCCTGAGCGTGCACTTGTAGCTCCCGGGAGGTCTATTGTTTTCTGAGTTAAATAAGATTAATAAGGAAAATATCAAAAATATTATTATTTATTAATATTATTTTTATTTTTTTATTTTACAACATGTTTGCATATTTCCTCCAAGATTAAAAACTAAAAAGTGTACATGTATCGATCATAAATACATATCAAATGCATCTTTTTCTGTTGTGTCATCTCAAACCTTCTACAAAACGATGTCCATAAAACACAAAAATGTAACTACTTAAAAAAATCCTGGTATCATCCAGCGAGGGTTTTTTTCATAAACAAGAGAATCTACAAGATTTTCTCAAAAGCAAACAAATTTCCAAATTTTTCTCAGAAAACTAGCTTATATGAAAGTTTTTCTCGCAAACCTGACAATCAGCAACGTTTTCCTAAAAGCTAACAAATTCCAACTTTTTCTCTGATACCAGAAAATATGTAACTTTTTCTAAGAATCAACAGAATCTACAAGTTTTTCTCACTAACCAGAAAATCTGCAAGATTTTCTCACTGACAAGCAAACTGATAGATTTTTTCACCAGCAAACAAATCTTCAACTGTTTTTCAAAAGCCAAAACAATGGATATTTTTCTCAGAAACTAGCAATTCTGCAAGTATCTCTAGCAAACTACTAACAATGCAAGCTTTTCTCACAACTATTAAATCTTCAACTTTTCCGCACAAACAAGGAAATCTTCAACTTTTTCTCAGAAACTACCTTATATGAAAGTTTTTTCTCGCAAACCTGCCAATCAGCACGGTTTTCCTGCAAGCTAGCAAATTCCAACTTTTTCTCAGATACCAGAAAATATGTAGCTTTTTCTCAGAATAAAAGGAATCTTAAAGTTTTTCTCACAAACCAGCAAATCTCCAAGATTTTCTCATTAACAAGCAAACTTATAGATTTTCTCACCAGCAAATTCAACTTTTTTTTAAAAGCCAAAACAATGGATATTTTTCTCAGAAACTAGCAATTCTGCAAGTATCTCTAGCAAACTACTAACGATGCAAGCTTTTCTCACAACTATTAAATTTTCAACTTTTCCGCACAAACAAGCAAATCTCCAACTTTTTCCCAGAAACTAGCTTATATGAAAGTTTTTCTCGCAAACCTGACAATCAGCAATGTTTTCCTACAAGCTAACAAATTCCAACTTTTTCTCAGATACCAGAAAATATGTAACTTTTTCTCAGAATCATAAGAATCTACAAGTTTTTCTCACAAACCAGAAAATCTGCAAGATTTTCTAACTGACAAGCAATCTGATAGATTTTCTTACCAGCAAACAAATCTTCAACTTTTTCTCAGAAACTACCTAATATGAAAGTTTTTTCTCGCAAACCTGACAATCAGCACGGTTTTCCTGCAAGCTAGCAAATTCCAACTTTTTCTCAGATACCAGAAAATATGTAACTTTTTCTCAGAATAAAAGGAATCTTAAAGTTTTTCTCACAAACCAGCAAATCTCCAAGATTTTCTCATTAACAAGCAAACTTATAGATTTTCTCACCAGCAAATTCAACTTTTTTTTAAAAGCCAAAACAATGGATATTTTTCTCAGAAACTAGCAATTCTGCAAGTATCTCTAGCAAACTACTAACGATGCAAGCTTTTCTCACAACTATTAAATTTTCAACTTTTCCGCACAAACAAGCAAATCTCCAACTTTTTCCCAGAAACTAGCTTATATGAAAGTTTTTCTCGCAAACCTGACAATCAGCAATGTTTTCCTACAAGCTAACAAATTCCAACTTTTTCTCAGATACGAGAAAATATGTAACTTTTTCTCAGAATCATAAGAATCTACAAGTTTTTCTCACAAACCAGAAAATCTGCAAGATTTTCTAACTGACAAGCAATCTGATAGATTTTCTCACCAGCAAACAAATCTTCAACTTTTTCTCAGAAACTACCTAATATGAAAGTTTTTTCTCGCAAACCTGACAATCAGCACGGTTTTCCTGCAAGCTAGCAAATTCCAACTTTTTCTCAGATACCAGAAAATATGTAACTTTTTCTCAGAATAAAAGGAATCTTAAAGTTTTTCTCACAAACCAGCAAATCTCCAAGATTTTCTCATTAACAAGCAAACTGATAGATTTTCTCGGCATGAAACAAATCTTCAACTTTTTTTCAAAAGCCAAAACAATGGATTGTTTTCTTAGAAACTAGCAATTCTGCAAGTATCTCTAGCAAACTACTAACGATGCAAGCTTTTCTTACTACTATTAAATCTTCAACTTTTCCACACAAACAAGCAAATCTCCAACTTTTTCCCAAAAACTAGCTTATATGAAAGTTTTTCTCGCAAACCTGACAATCAGCAATGTTTTCCTACAAGCTAACAAATTCCAACTTTTTCTCAGATACGAGAAATAATGTAACTTTTTCTCAGAATCAAAAAAATCTACAAGTTTTTCTCATAAACCAGAAAATCTGCAAGATTTTCTCACTGACAAGCAAACTGATAGATTTTCTCACCAACAAACAAATCTTCAACTTTTTTTCAAAAGCAAAAACAATGGATTTTTTCTCAGAAACTAGCAATTCTGCAAGTATCTCTAGCAAACTACTAACGATGGAAGCTTTTCTCACAAGCTAGCAAATCTTCAACTTTTTCTCAGAAACTACCTTATATAAAAGATTTTCTCGCAAACCTGACAATCAGCAATGTTTTCCTACAAGCTAACAAATTCCAACTTTTTCTCAGATACCAGAAAATATGTAACTTTTTCTCAGAATCAAGAGAATCTACAAGTTTTTCTCACAAACCAGCAAATCTGCAAGATTTTCTCACTGACAAGCAAACTGATAGATTTTCTCACCAGCAAACAAATCTTCAACTTTTTCTCAGAAACTACCTTATATGAAAGTTTTTTCTCGCAAACCTGACAATCAGCACGGTTTTCCTGCAAGCTAGCAAATTCCAACTTTTTCTCAGATACCAGAAAATATGTAACTTTTTCTCAGAATAAAAAGAATCTTAAAGTTTTTCTCACAAACCAGCAAATCTCCAAGATTTTCTCATTAACAAGCAAACTGATAGATTTTCTCGGCAGGAAACCAATCTTCAACTTTTTTTCAAAAGCCAAAACAATGGATTGTTTTCTTAGAAACTAGCAATTCTGCAAGTATCTCTAGCAAACTACTAACGATGCAAGCTTTTCTTACAACTATTAAATCTTCAACTTTTCCACACAAACAAGCAAATCTCCAACTTTTTCCCAAAAACTAGCTTATATGAAAGTTTTTCTCGCAAACCTGACAATCAGCAATGTTTTCCTACAAGCTAACAAATTCCAACTTTTTCTCAGATACGAGAAAATATGTAACTTTTTCTCAGAATCAAGAGAATCTACAAGTTTTTCTCACAAACCAAAAATCTGCAAGATTTTCTCACTGACAAGCAAACTGATAGATTCTCTCACCAGCAAACAAATCTTCAACTTTTTCTCAGAAACTACCTTATATGAAAGTTTTTTCTCGCAAACCTGACAATCAGCACGGTTTTCCTGCAAGCTAGCAAATTCCAACTTTTTCTCAGATACCAGAAAATATGTAGCTTTTTCTCAGAATAAAAGGAATCTTAAAGTTTTTCTCACAAACCAGCAAATCTCCAAGATTTTCTCATTAACAAGCAAACTTATAGATTTTCTCACCAGCAAATTCAACTTTTTTTTAAAAGCCAAAACAATGGATATTTTTCTCAGAAACTAGCAATTCTGCAAGTATCTCTAGCAAACTACTAACGATGCAAGCTTTTCTCACAACTATTAAATTTTCAACTTTTCCGCACAAACAAGCAAATCTCCAACTTTTTCCCAGAAACTAGCTTATATGAAAGTTTTTCTCGCAAACCTGACAATCAGCAATGTTTTCCTACAAGCTAACAAATTCCAACTTTTTCTCAGATACGAGAAAATATGTAACTTTTTCTCAGAATCATAAGAATCTACAAGTTTTTCTCACAAACCAGAAAATCTGCAAGATTTTCTAACTGACAAGCAAACTGATAGATTTTCTCGGCATGAAACAAATCTTCAACTTTTTTTGAAAAGCCAAAACAATGGATTGTTTTCTTAGAAACTAGCAATTCTGCAAGTATCTCTAGCAAACTACTAACGATGCAAGCTTTTCTTACAACTATTAAATCTTCAACTTTTCCAGACAAACAAGCAAATCTCCAACTTTTTCCCAAAAACTAGCTTATATGAAAGTTTTTCTCGCAAACCTGACAATCAGCAATGTTTTCCTACAAGCTAACAAATTCCAACTTTTTCTCAGATACGAGAAATAATGTAACTTTTTCTCAGAATCAAGAAAATCTACAAGTTTTTCTCATAAACCAGAAAATCTGCAAGATTTACTCACTGACAAGCAAACTGATAGATTTTCTCACCAACAAACAAATCTTCAACTTTTTTTAAAAAGCAAAAAGAATGGATTTTTTCTCAGAAACTAGCAATTCTGCAAGTATCTCTAGCAAACTACTAACGATGGAAGCTTTTCTCACAAGCTAGCAAATCTTCAACTTTTTCTCAGAAACTACCTTATATAAAAGATTTTCTCGCAAACCTGACAATCAGCAATGTTTTCCTACAAGCTAACAAATTCCAACTTTTTCTCAGATACCAGAAAATATGTAACTTTTTCTCAGAATCAAGAGAATCTACAAGTTTTTCTCACAAACCAGCAAATCTGCAAGATTTTCTCACTGACAAGCAAACTGATAGATTTTCTCACCAGCAAACAAATCTTCAACTTTTTCTCAGAAACTACCTTATATGAAAGTTTTTTCTCGCAAACCTGACAATCAGCACGGTTTTCCTGCAAGCTAGCAAATTCCAACTTTTTCTCAGATACCAGAAAATATATAACTTTTTCTCAGAATAAAAAGAATCTTAAAGTTTTTCTCACAAACCAGCAAATCTCCAAGATTTTCTCATTAACAAGCAAACTGATAGATTTTCTCGGCAGGAAACCAATCTTCAACTTTTTTTCAAAAGCCAAAACAATGGATTGTTTTCTTAGAAACTAGCAATTCTGCAAGTATCTCTAGCAAACTACTAACGATGCAAGCTTTTCTTACAACTATTAAATTTTCAACTTTTCCACACAAACAAGCAAATCTCCAACTTTTTCCCAAAAACTAGCTTATATGAAAGTTTTTCTCGCAAACCTGACAATCAGCAATGTTTTCCTACAAGCTAACAAATTCCAACTTTTTCTCAGATACGAGAAAATATGTAACTTTTTCTCAGAATCAAGAAAATCTACAAGTTTTTCTCATAAACCAGAAAATCTGCAAGATTTTCTCACTGACAAGCAAACTGTTAGATTTTCTCACCAACAAACAAATCTTCAACTTTTTTTCAAAACCCAAAACAATGAATTTTTTCTCAGAAACTAGCAATTCTGCAAGTATCTCTAGCAAACTACTAACGAAGGAAGCTTTTCTCACAAGCTAGCAAATCTTCAACTTTTTCTCAGAAACTACCTTATATGAAAGATTTTCTCGCAAACCTGACAATCAGCAATGTTTTCCTACAAGCTAACAAATTCCAACTTTTTCTCAAATACCAGAAAATATGTAGCTTTTTCTCAGAATCAAGAGAATCTACAAGTTTTTCTGACAAACCAGAAAATCTGCAAGATTTTCTCACTGACAAGCAAACTGATAGATTTTCTCACCAGCAAACAAATCTTCAACTTTTTCTCAGAAACTACCTTATATGAAAGTTTTTTCTCGCAAACCTGACAATCAGCACGGTTTTCCTGCAAGCTAGCAAATTCCAACTTTTTCTCAGATACCAGAAAATATGTAACTTTTTCTCAGAATAAAAAGAATCTTAAAGTTTTTCTCACAAACCAGCAAATCTCCAAGATTTTCTCATTAACAAGAAAACTGATAGATTTTCTCGGCAGGAAACAAATCTTCAACTTTTTTTCAAAAGCCAAAACAATGGATTGTTTTCTTAGAAACTAGCAATTCTGCAAGTATCTCTAGCAAACTACTAACGATGCAAGCTTTTCTTACAACTATTAAATCTTCAACTTTTCCACACAAACAAGCAAATCTCCAACTTTTTCCCAAAAACTAGCTTATATGAAAGTTTTTCTCGCAAACCTGACAATCAGCAATGTTTTCCTACAAGCTAACAAATTCCAACTTTTTCTCAGATACCAGAAAATATGTAACTTTTTTTCAGAATCAAGAAAATCTACAAGTTTTTCTCATAAACCAGCAAATCTCCAAGATTTTCTCACTGACAAGCAAACTGATAGATTTTCTCACCAACAAACAAATCTTCAACTTCTTTTCAAAACCCAAAACAATGGATTTTTTCTCAGAAACTAGCAATTCTGCAAGTATCTCTAGCAAACTACTAACGAAGGAAGCTTTTCTCACAAGCTAGCAAATCTTCAACTTTTTCTCAGAAACTACCTTATATGAAAGATTTTCTCGCAAACCTGACTATTAGCAATGTTTTCCTACAAGCTAACAAATTCCAACTTTTTCTCAGATACCAGAAAATATGTAACTTTTTCTCAGAATCAAGAGAATCTACAAGTTTTTCTGACAAACCAGAAAATCTGCAAGATTTTCTCATTGACAAGCAAACTGATAGATTTTCTCACCAGCAAACAAATCTTCAACTTTTTCTCAGAAACTACCTTATATGAAAGTTTTTTCTCGCAAACCTGACAATCAGCACGGTTTTCCTGCAAGCTAGCAAATTCCAACTTTTTCTCAGATACCAGAAAATATGTAACTTTTTCTCAGAATAAAAAGAATCTTAAAGTTTTTCTCACAAACCAGCAAATCTCCAAGATTTTCTCATTAACAAGCAAACTGATAGATTTTCTCGGCAGGAAACAAATCTTCAACTTTTTTTCAAAAGCCAAAACAATGGATTGTTTTCTTAGAAACTAGCAATTCTGCAAGTATCTCTAGCAAACTACTAACGATGCAAGCTTTTCTTACAACTATTAAATCTTCAACTTTTCCACACAAACAAGAAAATCTCCAACTTTTTTCCCAAAAACTAGCTTATATGAAAGTTTTTCTCGCAAACCTGACAATCAGCAATGTTTTCCTACAAGCTAACAAATTCCAACTTTTTCTCAGATACGAGAAATAATGTAACTTTTTCTCAGAATCAAAAAAATCTACAAGTTTTTCTCATAAACCAGAAAATCTGCAAGATTTTCTCACTGACAAGCAAACTGATAGATTCTCTCACCAGCAAACAAATCTTCAACTTTTTCTCAGAAACTACCTTATATGAAAGTTTTTTCTCGCAAACCTGACAATCAGCACGGTTTTCCTGCAAGCTAGCAAATTCCAACTTTTTCTCAGATACCAGAAAATATGTAGCTTTTTCTCAGAATAAAAGGAATCTTAAAGTTTTTCTCACAAACCAGCAAATCTCCAAGATTTTCTCATTAACAAGCAAACTTATAGATTTTCTCACCAGCAAATTCAACTTTTTTTTAAAAGCCAAAACAATGGATATTTTTCTCAGAAACTAGCAATTCTGCAAGTATCTCTAGCAAACTACTAACGATGCAAGCTTTTCTCACAACTATTAAATTTTCAACTTTTCCGCAGAAACAAGCAAATCTCCAACTTTTTCCCAGAAACTAGCTTATATGAAAGTTTTTCTCGCAAACCTGACAATCAGCAATGTTTTCCTACAAGCTAACAAATTCCAACTTTTTCTCAGATACGAGAAAATATGTAACTTTTTCTCAGAATCATAAGAATCTACAAGTTTTTCTCACAAACCAGAAAATCTGCAAGATTTTCTAACTGACAAGCAATCTGATAGATTTTCTCACCAGCAAACAAATCTTCAACTTTTTCTTAGAAACTACCTAATATGAAAGTTTTTTCTCGCAAACCTGACAATCAGCACGGTTTTCCTGCAAGCTAGCAAATTCCAACTTTTTCTCAGATACCAGAAAATATGTAACTTTTTCTCGGAATAAAAGGAATCTTAAAGTTTTTCTCACAAACCAGCAAATCTCCAAGATTTTCTCATTAACAAGCAAACTGATAGATTTTCTCGGCATGAAACAAATCTTCAACTTTTTTTGAAAAGCCAAAACAATGGATTGTTTTCTTAGAAACTAGCAATTCTGCAAGTATCTCTAGCAAACTACTAACGATGCAAGCTTTTCTTACAACTATTAAATCTTCAACTTTTCCACACAATCAAGCAAATCTCCAACTTTTTCCCAAAAACTAGCTTATATGAAAGTTTTTCTCGCAAACCTGACAATCAGCACGGTTTTCCTGCAAGCTAGCAAATTCCAACTTTTTCTCAGATACGAGAAATAATGTAACTTTTTCTCAGAATCAACAAAATCTACAAGTTTTTCTCATAAACCAGAAAATCTGCAAGATTTTCTCACTGACAAGCAAACTGATAGATTTTCTCACCAACAAACAAATCTTCAACTTTTTTTCAAAAGCAAAAACAATGGATTTTTTCTCAGAAATTAGCAATTCTGCAAGTATCTCTAGCAAACTACTAGCGATGGAAGCTTTTCTCACAAGCTAGCAAATCTTCAACTTTTTCTCAGAAACTACCTTATATAAAAGATTTTCTCGCAAACCTGACAATCAGCAATGTTTTCCTACAAGCTAACAAATTCCAACTTTTTCTCAGATACCAGAAAATATGTAACTTTTTCTCAGAATCAAGAGAATCTACAAGTTTTTCTGACAAACCAGGAAATCTGCAAGATTTTCTCACTGACAAGCAAACTGATAGATTTTCTCACCAGCAAACAAATCTTCAACTTTTTCTCAGAAACTACCTTATATGAAAGTTTTTTCTCGCAAACCTGACAATCAGCACGGTTTTCCATGGAAGCTAGCAAATTCCAACTTTTTCTCAGATACCAGAAAATATGTAACTTTTTCTCAGAATAAAAGGAATCTTAAAGTTTTTCTCACAAACCAGCAAATCTTCAAGATTTTCTCATTAACAAGCAAACTGATAGATTTTCTCGGCAGGAAACAAATCTTCAACTTTTTTTCAAAAGCCAAAACAATGGATTGTTTTCTTAGAAACTAGCAATTCTGCAAGTATCTCTAGCAAACTACTAACGATGCAAGCTTTTCTTACAACTATTAAATTTTCAACTTTTCCACACAAACAAGCAAATCTCCAACTTTTTCCCAAAAACTAGCTTATATGAAAGTTTTTCTCGCAAACCTGACAATCAGCAATGTTTTCCTACAAGCTAACAAATTCCAACTTTTTCTCAGATACGAGAAAATATGTAACTTTTTCTCAGAATCAAGAAAATCTACAAGTTTTTCTCATAAACCAGAAAATCTGCAAGATTTTCTCACTGACAAGCAAACTGATAGATTTTCTCACCAACAAACAAATCTTCAACTTTTTTTCAAAACCCAAAACAATGGATTTTTTCTCAGAAACTAGCAATTCTACAAGTATCTCTAGCAAACTACTAACGAAGGAAGCTTTTCTCACAAGCTAGCAAATCTTCAACTTTTTCTCAGAAACTACCTTATATGAAAGATTTTCTCGCAAACCTGACAATCAGCAATGTTTTCCTACAAGCTAACAAATTCCAACTTTTTCTCAAATACCAGAAAATATGTAGCTTTTTCTCAGAATCAAGAGAATCTACAAGTTTTTCTGACAAACCAGAAAATCTGCAAGATTTTCTCACTGACAAGCAAACTGATAGATTTTCTCACCAACAAACAAATCTTCAACTTTTTTTAAAAAGCAAAAAGAATGGATTTTTTCTCAGAAACTAGCAATTCTGCAAGTATCTCTAGCAAACTACTAACGATGGAAGCTTTTCTCACAAGCTAGCAAATCTTCAACTTTTTCTCAGAAACTACCTTATATAAAAGATTTTCTCGCAAACCTGACAATCAGCAATGTTTTCCTACAAGCTAACAAATTCCAACTTTTTCTCAGATACCAGAAAATATGTAACTTTTTCTCAGAATCAAGAGAATCTACAAGTTTTTCTCACAAACCAGCAAATCTGCAAGATTTTCTCATTGACAAGCAAACTGATAGATTTTCTCACCAGCAAACAAATCTTCAACTTTTTCTCAGAAACTACCTTATATGAAAGTTTTTTCTCGCAAACCTGACAATCAGCACGGTTTTCCTGCAAGCTAGCAAATTCCAACTTTTTCTCAGATACCAGAAAATATATAACTTTTTCTCAGAATAAAAAGAATCTTAAAGTTTTTCTCACAAACCAGCAAATCTCCAAGATTTTCTCATTTACAAGCAAACTGATAGATTTTCTCGGCAGGAAACCAATCTTCAACTTTTTTTCAAAAGCCAAAACAATGGATTGTTTTCTTAGAAACTAGCAATTCTGCAAGTATCTCTAGCAAACTACTAACGATGCAAGCTTTTCTTACAACTATTAAATTTTCAACTTTTCCACACAAACAAGCAAATCTCCAACTTTTTCCCAAAAACTAGCTTATATGAAAGTTTTTCTCGCAAACCTGACAATCAGCAATATTTTCCTACAAGCTAACAAATTCCAACTTTTTCTCAGATACCAGAAAATATGTAACTTTTTTTCAGAATCAAGAAAATCTACAAGTTTTTCTCATAAACCAGAAAATCTGCAAGATTTTCTCACTGACAAGCAAACTGATAGATTTTCTCACCAACAAACAAATCTTCAACTTCTTTTCAAAACCCAAAACAATGGATTTTTTCTCAGAAACTAGCAATTCTGCAAGTATCTCTAGCAAACTACTAACGAAGGAAGCTTTTCTCACAAGCTAGCAAATCTTCAACTTTTTCTCAGAAACTACCTTATATGAAAGATTTTCTCGCAAACCTGACTATTAGCAATGTTTTCCTACAAGCTAACAAATTCCAACTTTTTCTCAGATACCAGAAAATATGTAACTTTTTCTCAGAATCAAGAGAATCTACAAGTTTTTCTGACAAACCAGAAAATCTGCAAGATTTTCTCATTGACAAGCAAACTGATAGATTTTCTCACCAGCAAACAAATCTTCAACTTTTTCTCAGAAACTACCTTATATGAAAGTTTTTTCTCGCAAACCTGACAATCAGCACGGTTTTCCTGCAAGCTAGCAAATTCCAACTTTTTCTCAGATACCAGAAAATATGTAACTTTTTCTCAGAATAAAAAGAATCTTAAAGTTTTTCTCACAAACCAGCAAATCTCCAAGATTTTCTCATTAACAAGCAAACTGATAGATTTTCTCGGCAGGAAACAAATCTTCAACTTTTTTTCAAAAGCCAAAACAATGGATTGTTTTCTTAGAAACTAGCAATTCTGCAAGTATCTCTAGCAAACTACTAACGATGCAAGCTTTTCTTACAATATTAAATCTTCAACTTTTCCACACAAACAAGAAAATCTCCAACTTTTTTCCCAAAAACTAGCTTATATGAAAGTTTTTCTCGCAAACCTGACAATCAGCAATGTTTTCCTACAAGCTAACAAATTCCAACTTTTTCTCAGATACGAGAAATAATGTAACTTTTTCTCAGAATCAAAAAAATCTACAAGTTTTTCTCATAAACCAGAAA
The DNA here is from genome assembly GCA_039566895.2 of Turritopsis rubra. Lineage (NCBI taxonomy): Eukaryota > Metazoa > Cnidaria > Hydrozoa > Anthoathecata > Oceaniidae > Turritopsis > Turritopsis rubra. The sequence goes on from CM077622.1 coordinate 4,792,822, forward strand.
ATCTGCAAGATTTTCTCACTGACAAGCAAACTGATAGATTCTCTCACCAGCAAACAAATCTTCAACTTTTTCTCAGAAACTACCTTATATGAAAGTTTTTTCTCGCAAACCTGACAATCAGCACGGTTTTCCTGCAAGCTAGCAAATTCCAACTTTTTCTCAGATACCAGAAAATATGTAGCTTTTTCTCAGAATAAAAGGAATCTTAAAGTTTTTCTCACAAACCAGCAAATCTCCAAGATTTTCTCATTAACAAGCAAACTTATAGATTTTCTCACCAGCAAATTCAACTTTTTTTTAAAAGCCAAAACAATGGATATTTTTCTCAGAAACTAGCAATTCTGCAAGTATCTCTAGCAAACTACTAACGATGCAAGCTTTTCTCACAACTATTAAATTTTCAACTTTTCCGCACAAACAAGCAAATCTCCAACTTTTTCCCAGAAACTAGCTTATATGAAAGTTTTTCTCGCAAACCTGACAATCAGCAATGTTTTCCTACAAGCTAACAAATTCCAACTTTTTCTCAGATACGAGAAAATATGTAACTTTTTCTCAGAATCATAAGAATCTACAAGTTTTTCTCACAAACCAGAAAATCTGCAAGATTTTCTAACTGACAAGCAATCTGATAGATTTTCTCACCAGCAAACAAATCTTCAACTTTTTCTTAGAAACTACCTAATATGAAAGTTTTTTCTCGCAAACCTGACAATCAGCACGGTTTTCCTGCAAGCTAGCAAATTCCAACTTTTTCTCAGATACCAGAAAATATGTAACTTTTTCTCAGAATAAAAGGAATCTTAAAGTTTTTCTCACAAACCAGCAAATCTCCAAGATTTTCTCATTAACAAGCAAACTGATAGATTTTCTCGGCATGAAACAAATCTTCAACTTTTTTTGAAAAGCCAAAACAATGGATTGTTTTCTTAGAAACTAGCAATTCTGCAAGTATCTCTAGCAAACTACTAACGATGCAAGCTTTTCTTACAACTATTAAATCTTCAACTTTTCCACACAATCAAGCAAATCTCCAACTTTTTCCCAAAAACTAGCTTATATGAAAGTTTTTCTCGCAAACCTGACAATCAGCACGGTTTTCCTGCAAGCTAGCAAATTCCAACTTTTTCTCAGATACGAGAAATAATGTAACTTTTTCTCAGAATCAACAAAATCTACAAGTTTTTCTCATAAACCAGAAAATCTGCAAGATTTTCTCACTGACAAGCAAACTGATAGATTTTCTCACCAACAAACAAATCTTCAACTTTTTTTCAAAAGCAAAAACAATGGATTTTTTCTCAGAAATTAGCAATTCTGCAAGTATCTCTAGCAAACTACTAGCGATGGAAGCTTTTCTCACAAGCTAGCAAATCTTCAACTTTTTCTCAGAAACTACCTTATATAAAAGATTTTCTCGCAAACCTGACAATCAGCAATGTATTCCTACAAGCTAACAAATTCCAACTTTTTCTCAGATACCAGAAAATATGTAACTTTTTCTCAGAATCAAGAGAATCTACAAGTTTTTCTGACAAACCAGGAAATCTGCAAGATTTTCTCACTGACAAGCAAACTGATAGATTTTCTCACCAGCAAACAAATCTTCAACTTTTTCTCAGAAACTACCTTATATGAAAGTTTTTTCTCGCAAACCTGACAATCAGCACGGTTTTCCTGCAAGCTAGCAAATTCCAACTTTTTCTCAGATACCAGAAAATATGTAACTTTTTCTCAGAATAAAAAGAATCTTAAAGTTTTTCTCACAAACCAGCAAATCTTCAAGATTTTCTCATTAACAAGCAAACTGATAGATTTTCTCGGCAGGAAACAAATCTTCAACTTTTTTTCAAAAGCCAAAACAATGGATTGTTTTCTTAGAAACTAGCAATTCTGCAAGTATCTCTAGCAAACTACTAACGATGCAAGCTTTTCTTACAACTATTAAATTTTCAACTTTTCCACACAAACAAGCAAATCTCCAACTTTTTCCCAAAAACTAGCTTATATGAAAGTTTTTCTCGCAAACCTGACAATCAGCAATGTTTTCCTACAAGCTAACAAATTCCAACTTTTTCTCAGATACGAGAAAATATGTAACTTTTTCTCAGAATCAAGAAAATCTACAAGTTTTTCTCATAAACCAGAAAATCTGCAAGATTTTCTCACTGACAAGCAAACTGATAGATTTTCTCACCAACAAACAAATCTTCAACTTTTTTTCAAAACCCAAAACAATGGATTTTTTCTCAGAAACTAGCAATTCTACAAGTATCTCTAGCGAACTACTAACGAAGGAAGCTTTTCTCACAAGCTAGCAAATCTTCAACTTTTTCTCAGAAACTACCTTATATGAAAGATTTTCTCGCAAACCTGACAATCAGCAATGTTTTCCTACAAGCTAACAAATTCCAACTTTTTCTCAAATACCAGAAAATATGTAGCTTTTTCTCAGAATCAAGAGAATCTACAAGTTTTTCTGACAAACCAGAAAATCTGCAAGATTTTCTCACTGACAAGCAAACTGATAGATTTTCTCACCAGCAAACAAATCTTCAACTTTTTCTCAGAAACTACCTTATATGAAAGTTTTTTCTCGCAAACCTGACAATCAGCACGGTTTTCCTGCAAGCTAGCAAATTCCAACTTTTTCTCAGATACCAGAAAATATGTAACTTTTTCTCAGAATAAAAAGAATCTTAAAGTTTTTCTCACAAACCAGCAAATCTCCAAGATTTTCTCATTAACAAGCAAACTGATAGATTTTCTCGGCAGGAAACAAATCTTCAACTTTTTTTCAAAAGCCAAAACAATGGATTGTTTTCTTAGAAACTAGCAATTCTGCAAGTATCTCTAGCAAACTACTAACGATGCAAGCTTTTCTTACAACTATTAAATCTTCAACTTTTCCACACAAACAAGAAAATCTCCAACTTTTTTCCCAAAAACTAGCTTATATGAAAGTTTTTCTCGCAAACCTGACAATCAGCAATGTTTTCCTACAAGCTAACAAATTCCAACTTTTTCTCAGATACGAGAAATAATGTAACTTTTTCTCAGAATCAAAAAAATCTACAAGTTTTTCTCATAAACCAGAAAATCTGCAAGATTTTCTCACTGACAAGCAAACTGATAGATTCTCTCACCAGCAAACAAATCTTCAACTTTTTCTCAGAAACTACCTTATATGAAAGTTTTTTCTCGCAAACCTGACAATCAGCACGGTTTTCCTGCAAGCTAGCAAATTCCAACTTTTTCTCAGATACCAGAAAATATGTAGCTTTTTCTCAGAATAAAAGGAATCTTAAAGTTTTTCTCACAAACCAGCAAATCTCCAAGATTTTCTCATTAACAAGCAAACTTATAGATTTTCTCACCAGCAAATTCAACTTTTTTTTAAAAGCCAAAACAATGGATATTTTTCTCAGAAACTAGCAATTCTGCAAGTATCTCTAGCAAACTACTAACGATGCAAGCTTTTCTCACAACTATTAAATTTTCAACTTTTCCGCACAAACAAGCAAATCTCCAACTTTTTCCCAGAAACTAGCTTATATGAAAGTTTTTCTCGCAAACCTGACAATCAGCAATGTTTTCCTACAAGCTAACAAATTCCAACTTTTTCTCAGATACGAGAAAATATGTAACTTTTTCTCAGAATCATAAGAATCTACAAGTTTTTCTCACAAACCAGAAAATCTGCAAGATTTTCTAACTGACAAGCAATCTGATAGATTTTCTCACCAGCAAACAAATCTTCAACTTTTTCTTAGAAACTACCTAATATGAAAGTTTTTTCTCGCAAACCTGACAATCAGCACGGTTTTCCTGCAAGCTAGCAAATTCCAACTTTTTCTCAGATACCAGAAAATATGTAACTTTTTCTCAGAATAAAAGGAATCTTAAAGTTTTTCTCACAAACCAGCAAATCTCCAAGATTTTCTCATTAACAAGCAAACTGATAGATTTTCTCGGCATGAAACAAATCTTCAACTTTTTTTGAAAAGCCAAAACAATGGATTGTTTTCTTAGAAACTAGCAATTCTGCAAGTATCTCTAGCAAACTACTAACGATGCAAGCTTTTCTTACAACTATTAAATCTTCAACTTTTCCACACAATCAAGCAAATCTCCAACTTTTTCCCAAAAACTAGCTTATATGAAAGTTTTTCTCGCAAACCTGACAATCAGCACGGTTTTCCTGCAAGCTAGCAAATTCCAACTTTTTCTCAGATACGAGAAATAATGTAACTTTTTCTCAGAATCAACAAAATCTACAAGTTTTTCTCATAAACCAGAAAATCTGCAAGATTTTCTCACTGACAAGCAAACTGATAGATTTTCTCACCAACAAACAAATCTTCAACTTTTTTTCAAAAGCAAAAACAATGGATTTTTTCTCAGAAATTAGCAATTCTGCAAGTATCTCTAGCAAACTACTAGCGATGGAAGCTTTTCTCACAAGCTAGCAAATCTTCAACTTTTTCTCAGAAACTACCTTATATAAAAGATTTTCTCGCAAACCTGACAATCAGCAATGTTTTCCTACAAGCTAACAAATTCCAACTTTTTCTCAGATACCAGAAAATATGTAACTTTTTCTCAGAATCAAGAGAATCTACAAGTTTTTCTGACAAACCAGGAAATCTGCAAGATTTTCTCACTGACAAGCAAACTGATAGATTTTCTCACCAGCAAACAAATCTTCAACTTTTTCTCAGAAACTACCTTATATGAAAGTTTTTTCTCGCAAACCTGACAATCAGCACGGTTTTCCTGCAAGCTAGCAAATTCCAACTTTTTCTCAGATACCAGAAAATATGTAACTTTTTCTCAGAATAAAAAGAATCTTAAAGTTTTTCTCACAAACCAGCAAATCTTCAAGATTTTCTCATTAACAAGCAAACTGATAGATTTTCTCGGCAGGAAACAAATCTTCAACTTTTTTTCAAAAGCCAAAACAATGGATTGTTTTCTTAGAAACTAGCAATTCTGCAAGTATCTCTAGCAAACTACTAACGATGCAAGCTTTTCTTACAACTATTAAATTTTCAACTTTTCCACACAAACAAGCAAATCTCCAACTTTTTCCCAAAAACTAGCTTATATGAAAGTTTTTCTCGCAAACCTGACAATCAGCAATGTTTTCCTACAAGCTAACAAATTCCAACTTTTTCTCAGATACGAGAAAATATGTAACTTTTTCTCAGAATCAAGAAAATCTACAAGTTTTTCTCATAAACCAGAAAATCTGCAAGATTTTCTCACTGACAAGCAAACTGATAGATTTTCTCACCAACAAACAAATCTTCAACTTTTTTTCAAAACCCAAAACAATGGATTTTTTCTCAGAAACTAGCAATTCTACAAGTATCTCTAGCAAACTACTAACGAAGGAAGCTTTTCTCACAAGCTAGCAAATCTTCAACTTTTTCTCAGAAACTACCTTATATGAAAGATTTTCTCGCAAACCTGACAATCAGCAATGTTTTCCTACAAGCTAACAAATTCCAACTTTTTCTCAAATACCAGAAAATATGTAGCTTTTTCTCAGAATCAAGAGAATCTACAAGTTTTTCTGACAAACCAGAAAATCTGCAAGATTTTCTCACTGACAAGCAAACTGATAGATTTTCTCACCAGCAAACAAATCTTCAACTTTTTCTCAGAAACTACCTTATATGAAAGTTTTTTCTCGCAAACCTGACAATCAGCACGGTTTTCCTGCAAGCTAGCAAATTCCAACTTTTTCTCAGATACCAGAAAATATGTAACTTTTTCTCAGAATAAAAAGAATCTTAAAGTTTTTCTCACAAACCAGCAAATCTCCAAGATTTTCTCATTAACAAGCAAACTGATAGATTTTCTCGGCAGGAAACAAATCTTCAACTTTTTTTCAAAAGCCAAAACAATGGATTGTTTTCTTAGAAACTAGCAATTCTGCAAGTATCTCTAGCAAACTACTAACGATGCAAGCTTTTCTTACAACTATTAAATCTTCAACTTTTCCACACAAACAAGCAAATCTCCAACTTTTTCCCAAAAACTAGCTTATATGAAAGTTTTTCTCGCAAACCTGACAATCAGCACGGTTTTCCTGCAAGCTAGCAAATTCCAACTTTTTCTCAGATACCAGAAAATATGTAGCTTTTTCTCAGAATAAAAAGAATCTTAAAGTTTTTCTCATAAACCAGCAAATCTCCAAGATTTTCTCATTAACAAGCAAACTTATAGATTTTCTCACCAGCAAATTCAACTTTTTTTTAAAAGCCAAAACAATGGATATTTTTCTCAGAAACTAGCAATTCTGCAAGTATCTCTAGCAAACTACTAACGATGCAAGCTTTTCTCACAACTATTAAATTTTCAACTTTTCCGCACAAAGAAGCAAATTTCCAACTTTTTCCCAGAAACTAGCTTATATGAAAGATTTTCTCGCAAACCTGACAATCAGCAATGTTTTCCTACAAGCTAACAAATTCCAACTTTTTCTCAGATACCAGAAAATATGTAACTTTTTCTCAGAATCAAGAGAATCTACAAGTTTTTCTCACAAACCAGCAAATCTACAAGATTTTCTCACTGACAAGCAAACTGATAGATTTTCTCACCAGCAAACAAATCTTCAACTTTTTCTCAGAAACTACCTTATATGAAAGTTTTTTCTCGCAAACCTGACAATCAGCACGGTTTTCCTGCAAGCTAGCAAATTCCAACTTTTTCTCAGATACCAGAAAATATGTAACTTTTTCTCAGAATAAAAAGAATCTTAAAGTTTTTCTCACAAACCAGCAAATCTCCAAGATTTTCTCATTAACAAGCAAACTGATAGATTTTCTCGGCAGGAAACAAATCTTCAACTTTTTTTCAAAAGCCAAAACAATGGATTGTTTTCTTAGAAACTAGCAATTCTGCAAGTATCTCTAGCAAACTACTAACGATGCAAGCTTTTCTTACAACTATTAAATCTTCAACTTTTCCACACAAACAAGCAAATCTCCAACTTTTTCCCAAAAACTAGCTTATATGAAAGTTTTTCTCGCAAACCTGACAATCAGCAATGTTTTCCTACAAGCTAACAAATTCCAACTTTTTCTCAGATAGCAGAAAATATGTAACTTTTTCTCAGAATCAAGAAAATCTACAAGTTTTTCTCATAAACCAGAAAATCTGCAAGATTTTCTCACTGACAAGCAAACTGATAGATTTTCTCACCAACAAACAAATCTTCAACTTTTTTTCAAAAGCCAAAACAATGGATTTTTTCTCAGAAACTAGCAATTCTGCAAGTATCTCTAGCAAACTACTAACGATGGAAGCTTTTCTCACAAGCTAGCAAATCTTCAACTTTTTCTCAGAAACTACCTTATATGAAAGATTTTCTCGCAAACCTGACAATCAGCAGGCTGCAAGCTAGCAAATTCCAACTTTTTCTCAGATACCAGAAAATATGTAACTTTTTCTCACAATGAAAAGATCTACAAAGTTTTCTCACAAACCAGCAAATCTGCAAGATTTTCTCACTAACAAGCAAATCTTCAAGAATTTTATCAGAAACTGGGAAATATGCAGGCCAATTTAGATGTTCAGAACAAGTTCAAACATCGAACGTCAGTCGATTTTAATCAGTCCTAAGGACTAAATTATTGTGTATGTGTATATCGAATTTATATTATTTTTATTGCTTTTTACCTTGTATATCATCGACTATAAATAAATAAAGATACCATACCAAACATCTAACAATAACTATTTGTGGGGAAGTGTTTTTTTTATTGAAAGATCAGGAGATATTTCTTGCCCTTCCTATAGAAAACAATCCTTTCATAGACTTTTTGAAGATTTTGCCACTGGGTCGTGGCAGCCGATAAAGGCTTTTATGACGCTTCTGGAAATAAGGCAAGTGTGAGCATGCACGTTAATATTTACGACGCGTTTTTGTAGTGTTTCCATAACGGCATCACTTGTTTACCGTGAAAATCGTTGTTGCTCTGTGGAGATAAATAAGTGAGAGGACCAACCTCGTCCGTAGGGCTTCTTCTCCTTTTTGAGATGAAGCCCTGGGGACGAGGTTGTGGAAACACTTGTGGGAAAGCTGAAACCCCGAAGGTCTTACCATTTTTTTTATTATACAGTGAAATCTCGATATCGCGAACTCCCGATTTAACGAAGTCCCTATAGAAGGAACTGATTTCTAAAACGTCCCTTCACGGATCGTTTTATTATAGGTTCTGCTGTACCTACTGTACCTGGAATCCACGTTGAGTTGCGAAGGGTAGGAAAAACATTTTTCGAAGCACGTGTTGGTTAAATTTCAAAATTGTCCAATCTTTCAACATTATGAAACCGATTCGTTGGTTAAAATTTACAAAACTCATATAAAAAAAAGATAACAACTAACTGAATGGATATGTACAACAAACTTAGAATTTTTATATTTGACAATAATCAGATATCTAAGAGAGAAAAAAAGGAGGAGAAAATATTCTCACAATCTATCAAAATAACAGGAATTCCATATGTGTGTGTTTTTCGTCTTTAAGAGTATGTTTAACTGATAATTTCTCCTTCACTCTAAATTTACAGTGAAAAGCCTTATAAAAATGTTTGAAACAACGACGCTGAACCTCAGTGACTCTTGCCTCGCTAACTCAGACAAAATTTATAAGGTTTGCACCATCAACTTAGGTGAGGAGAAATTTTCTGTTGTTAGGGGAATATGTAGGGGAATTTGTTTGCTTTCGAGGCCAGCTCACAGCAACTTCGCAAAGTATATCTTTGGACACATCTTATGCAAATCTCACTTTTTACATATTGCAAGAAGAAAAATAAATTTCAAATCAAGGTACAAACAAATCTAATATATATATATATAAAACTCTGGACAGATAAAAAAAAACACTGGAAAAATAGAACGACCTACTGTATAGGAAGTCGCGGTCAAAAATTTTAAAAGTCTTCCTAGGTTTAAGTATGTGGGTTAAAATAAATGTTTCAAAAAAATTAAAAATTTGACAACGGGCCATCATCGTCATCCATATATGGGTCCTGGTAGAGTGGGTTAGCCATAGATGTGGCGCCACCTTTGGTATCAACGGGAACCACAAAGTCAGCTGCTCCGTCGGTAAACATGTCCGTATCGAGCTCTCCCATGGAGAATTCCCCGTGTGGTTCTTCGTCATAAACAGGATTGGAAACGCCCTCGTTCCTTATACTGACGCCCTTCGTGTCTCTACAAAAACAAACATAATAAGGATAGAAAACACCTTCGTTTCTTATGCAGACGCCCTTCGCATCTTCATAGTTCAAACAAAATAAGGTTAAAAAAAAACCAAAACAGTGTTAACAGAGAAAAAACAGTTTTATAGGATCGCTACTATTTCGACTTTGAGGTGGTTTTTAGGAGAATACCATGCATGAAAACGTCATTAGTTTCTGATTCAAAACGAGGCCGTTTTTTGCAATTTGAACGAATGTGGAAGATTTGAAAAAACTCTATCATCTATCAAACTGACCCTTTCTTCTTTTGTTCTTCCGGCTGTTTCGTTGGGTCATAAAAAACTGAAAACAAATGCAGCTTCTTTTCTCTGCGCCTTTTGATGATGATGTAAGCGACCAAAACAATGATTAACAACACAACTAAGCCACCAACAGCTCCGGCTGCAATTATACTTGTTCCACTTAAGGGCTTACCACCGACACTTTTATCCGTCGTTCCGCCACAACCCATTTCGTCGGAACCGTCTTTACAATCAGGTTTCCCGTCGCACTTGGTTGTGTTTGCTATACAATTGCCGCCAGACTTACACCGAAAATAACCGTCGCTGCACGGCGGCCGACTTGTAGGGAAAACCCTCGAACTGTTTGTTAGACAGTCTGGGTTCAAGATGACGTCATCAATTGCAATGTCGCTGCGGAACGACTTGCCAACAATCCCTACACACAAGAAACAAAACTGTTGAAAAATGTCACGAGGGGAATGTATATCTTCAAAACGTATTATTGAGGAAATCGAGGAATCAATCATAAGTTTACTGTTAGACAATAAACTATTAGATAAACTTTTTCTAATAAACTTATTCTAACTTACTTAGAATAGATTAGTTTAGGGAATAGTTTATCGTGTATCTTACCTAAATTATTCAATTAATTAATTCAGGTCAATGAAGGAAGAAAAAAAATCAATTTTCTATTATGAAAAAAGTTTCTACTTTTGAGCATAATTTATCTAATAGTTTACCGTCTAACAGGGCCTTAAGAATAAATTATATTATAAACATTCCTGAAAAAATTGTAGAGGACAATGAGAATAATGATTGAGAACAAAATCTCCATCGCGTATTTGTGAGAAAACATTTGAACAACACACTAAGGCTGCATTTGTATATACGCATAACACTGAAACAACTATCTTGTATAAACATTTGAGAAATAAATGAATATATAAATAGAAGGAATGGACGAGAAATACAGTGAACCTACCTTCGAAAACAAGGCGGAACACCTTCGTCTCATCGGACAAGTCAACAACGGCAAGCTTCCAAACATCTCCAAAATCGCCGGTTGCCGAATATTTGAAAATTAAGTTACCAGAGGCAACTCGAAGCACGTAGACATTAAGATCTTTACTATGGATGCCGTTCATGTGATAATAAAATCTCAGTTGACAACTACCCCCTGGTTTGGCTTTTATTGTTAAACTGAATAATCGAGCCTTCTCTCCGGCTTTACGGGGCTTGCTTGATTCAATGTACATGTAGTGACCTGTATAGAAAATATGGCATGTTGTTAATTACCATAATTACCATATGGTTCCCTTGCCTCTGCAACTGAGAAATGACAAGAACACAACAAAAAAGGAATAAGATAAACAATCTATCCCGCATAAGTTTATGATGCAAACCTTATAAATTTTACTTGGGTAAGTGAGGTCGGGGTCAGTTAATATCTCGTTCTTTAAAAACTTTTAGAAGACTTTTCACTGGGGCGTTATATTTTAAGATACGCCTTAATGGCCTTAATTTGGATGACATTGCATTAAAAGCCTTCACGATTATGTCTAAAATTAAGTGTGTTTATTTTTTATTTTTTTTCCAGCTCAGTGAAAAGGTTCCTTTCTCCAGCTTTTCCAGCCCTGCTAGTTTCACCATGAATAAGAAAAACAACATCAAATAAGAAAAACAACATCAAATAAGAAAAACAAAAACAAATAAGGGAGGAGAAACAACATTACCAAGAGAGTCGTAACCCAGTGGGAAAAATCTTCAAAACGTCTCTGTGGAGGAGTGTTTTTTTATTGAAACATCAGGCGATATTGCTTGCCATTCCATGTGGGCAAAGATTTTGCCCACTAGGAAGGATTTACCTCGTTTCTAATCTTAATAATTACTCCGTACTTAAGCGTAATAAAAGAACAACGTGGAACAGTTTCCCCTGAGGTATCGTTTCTCTTTGTAAACCACCCAAGCGTCGTTAATGTTCAGGACGAAAACGAGGCGATGGATGTTGTGACGCTTATTTACGAAAAAGTCTATTGGTTGGGAAGGAAAGAAAGAAAAGAAGCAAAATATGGAGAACATTAGAAAACGTACCGTATGATAGCCCGTAGGTGTGATCTCGCGTGGGACCTGTATTGTAACTCGGCGTGAATCCAGTATGTCGGATCCAATCAAAATCATCGCCACTCTTGTCTTGTGTAAAATTACACGGATTCATGTTGTCATCTTCAAAATTGCAGCCCAGGTAGTCGCTGCACACACCGCCCACCATTTCGTCTGTAGAATCACCGCAATCATCGATAAAGTTACAAATGTTCACTTGGTCCACACAGCGACCATTTTCACACCTGAAAAACATAAGATTTCTTTGCATAGACAAGTAGAATCAATATAAAATCGACTGAGCATCCGAATAACTCGTAATTTTCATTAACTCAAACAGTTTCAGCATTTCCCTTAAACAAATACTGTCTTATAACAGTCTTTCGATAACTCGAATATTTGGTATTTCGGGTAATATTCAACAGTCCAGTGGAAGTTCGAGTTATCGGGACTTTAAAGGATCACCAAACCCTTCGGAATGGATATAAAAATGTAATCCTTTAAGATAGAAGCACCCAACATACAGTTCATCTACCAATGTCAGTTCATCAAAACTTCATGGTGAAAACCTTGTTAATTTTGCTTGGGTCAGTGAGCATAAGGTTACGTCATGTCTCGTTCATTCAAACCCTTTTTTAAGACTTTTCAGCAGAAAGTTTGATGAACTGAAATTAGTAGATGACCACACTCTCAAAGAGAATTGAAAATCAGAGTTCTCCGGGGCACGACTTTACGGGATTGAACAGAACTAATCCCGCTTACATGTGCCTTCCAGTGTAGTTCTGGCAAAGAGGAGGATGGGCGCAATTTTCAAATGTAATCTCGTCGATGGCGATATCACCACGGAAGCCGCTACCAACACTAGCGGAGAAATTTAAATAAAACGGCTCGTAGCGACGACCAATGGAAATCTTGGATTTCACCCACTTGTCTCCTTGATCTCCTAAGATACCAAGTTGGTCGAAATATTAGAACAGTTGACACCAAGTTGGTCGAAATATATAACAATTGAAAAAACTTCATCAGATCATTATTTCATTACACATTTCATCTGATAATTTCTTCATCTCACATAAGTTTATGATGCAAACCTTATAAATTTTACTTAGGTAAGTGAGGTCAGAGACGTTTTAAGACTTTTCACCGGGGCTTGTTTTACGCCAGGCCTTAATGGCGTTAATTTTTATGACATTGCATTAAAAGGGTCGTTGTTAGCGGTTATCTGTGAAAGGTTTAACTGGAGGGCTTTTCCAAAACAACGCCTATAAACACGAGTGTAAAAAGGGGGCGGACAAGGTAAAGGTAAAAACAAGGGAATCTATTTAGAATATACCTCTTAGTTCGAATAATACTGTATCGCCTGGAGTATCTTCAATCTCAATAGCATTTAATAAATAAATCCTCAACACGCCCGTATCCTTTCCATACATATGATAATAGAAGTTCATGGTGCAATCGGCGTACGCCCCACCATACGAAGGTGTTGTCAAAATAGCCTTTTCACCATGTTTGCGATTGCTGACTTCCAAAAAAGCGTAATATCCTGGAAAATACGATTCAATTGGCATGCATTTCGTGACAAACATGCGTATGAACATAGCCATTAGAAAATGGTCTCTGGTCTTGAAACCTAACAAGTTATTGTTCTTTTTTTTTTTCGTTGATCTTTTCAATAGGAAAGTTTTTTTCATGCACTCACTTTGATCACATGACATATCAACCAATACAGAGTTCTATCATGTGAATGCAAAATAAATTACAGCTAGATAATTTAGTTCAAAAGAATTTTAGTTCATAAGAATTAAGTTAAGAATACTGAACTGTAGACTTCCAGACCAAGGAATTTTCTTATGGCTATTTTTTATGACTATGGTATAAATAAGAAATCCGATAAGTCCGAACAAAACAAATGCTTACCGTTCTTGTCGTTTCTTGCATCTGTAGATGGACCAGTTTTTCGGGATGGGGTGGCTCCTTGCTGCAACTGGAAATCATACTTTTCGAAATGAGCGTTCCTCCACGCACCAAAGCCATTCTCAAAACCTTGTGGGTAGCCTGAAAAAAAAAGAAAAAAAGTTTATATTTTGAGCATAATTTATCTAACAGTTTACCGTCTAACAGAGAGAATGATCGATTTTACTGAAAACTTCCAGGGGCATATCACAGAATGTTACAAAGTTTTCACTGACGAAATACTTAGCATTTTTCATTTATCAAATAGTACCCCCGTGTAAAAACCTTTTACGTTTTCGTTCAATAGTCGGATACTACAGTAAGTCACATACAGAGTTTATCTGCCATTTCGAGACTATCAAAATCTTCATGGTGTTATTTTTCGGGGGGTCAGTGAGCATTAGGTAGCGCTATGTCTCGTTCATTCAAACGTTTTTTCTATGAGCTTACACCGAAAAGTTTGTGGGTTTCTAACTGATAGACAAACACACTCGTAGATCGAACAATTTGATATGTCTCGTTCTTTGGTGGGGAATTTTTGAAAACTATTTCACATACCACACGTCACATTGTCTTCGTCACTTCCACTTGGACAGTCTTTGGCGAAATCACAAACTTGGCTGCGTGGTATACACGCGCCACTCACACGACATTGGAAATCTGGCAGGCAAGGATCGACCGGCGGCATTGTTGGACCACCTGTAAAAGAGCACAATGATTTAAGCTAAAAGCATATGAAGTGGTGGCCTAGTGGTAGAGTGCTCGCCTTGAGAGCGGGAGGTCTGAGTTCAGTACCTGGACGAGTTATGCCAGCGACTATAACTGTGTGAATCAATCCACTTAACATAGCACTCAGCTTGAGAGCTGGATTGAGACCTAAGGGGGTTTTCTAGATGGACGATTGAAGCACATGGGGGCTTTATATGCTCCTACGCATTGACAACAGTTCTATCAGAACTGACGAAGCTATCCTGTGTAAACATGAATAAATAAGGAAAAAAAAATTTAGATTAAATGGGGAATTGGATGGTTACCTGGGAGAGCTTTTCCATTAAATTTACAGCCTGGTTCAAACCAAAGATCGTCCACTGCTATATCTCCACGATATGATGTACCCATCTTCGCTTCAACAATAATCTACACACGAAAGGTCACAAACTTATAAGGTACTCTTAAAAAACTTTTAATGCTAAACCTGTTGATAAATTATGCTCAAAATAGAAACATTTTTGATAAACTATGCTCAAAGTGCTTTTTTTCCATAATAGAAATTGATATTTGTTTCTTCATTGACGTCAATTTTTTTGAACAATTAAAATAAGATACACGATCAGCTATTCCTTAAACTAATCTATCTTTAGTAAGTTTTGAGCATATTTTACGCATTCCAGGAACTTTAACGTCAAATTTTTTCTTCATGAGGACGGAAAATCGTACCTGGAAGTCCTTATTTGCTGACAATGACACCTTGGCCTTTTTCCATTCATCACCCTGATCACCGCTCATGCTCCATATTAATTTTCCTGGCACACCGTATTTAGTTGCCGTATACACGTTTAGTGCACCGATATGGGTACCGTACATGTGATACCAAAACGACATGGAACATGGCGACACCATTGTGTATCCAGATACGGTGGCGGCGATTGTGGGAGATGCTAGTCGTGCAGTATCGTTTTGTTGTTTCGTGGATGCTTCGATATACGCGTATTTTCCTGAAAGAAAAATCGATGTTGACAAAATAATATTTTTTTATCTTATTTATTTATTTATTGAAAATATTTAATGTATGTAAATGATTCTTTTTATACAGTGATCAAGAAATGAAACATAACGTTTGCTAGTCAAACTCTTATAAAGAACGTAAAAAGAATGTCGGAACCTGCTTGAAAAGACCAAAAAAAGTCTTGAAATGACCAAAAAAAGTATTGAAAACACTTGGCCCTTACTTTAATATGTATGATTTTTAGTCAATAGTAATATTCTGGTTTGGGTGACTAAGCAAGAAGTTTATAACATGAAGAAAAACACCGACACGAGGAGCTTGCAGACACTTCAAAACAACATTGAATTGGGGGAGAGAATTCTTATTATGTTTGGGCTATTCTGATGCTAAGAGAGCAATGGTAGGAAAATGTGTTTACCGTGTTCCTCCTGCAACGTATGATCGGTTGATGGACCAGTGCCTGTGCTAGCTGTCTTTCCACTTTGAATGTCGAAGTCGAACGTATCATTATCAAGTTGGACCCATCCATGTAATCCAGATTCGAAGTCCAATCTAAACATCGCAAGGGAAATGACAGAAAAAGTTAGAACTATTGGAACAGCAGTAAAGAAATTTTCTAATTCATATGACACAGTTTAGTGACTGACTAGTTAGGGAGGTGGATTATGAAGCATGGGATTTGGAGTTCGAGTCCATCTCATCTCAGGAATGTAAGATAGTCATGTGAGATCAAGGGTCAAAAAAAAAGACGAGAAGTGCGTGTGTGTGCATCTACCGATTTGTAACCAGCTAAACTTCTTGGTTAAAAGCTTCTTAAAATCATCTGAAAGAACGAGGCTTGACTCTTACACTCACTGACCCAGAAAAATTTAACAAGTTTTGCACTACTAAACTTAGCTGGTGAAAATCGCTAGATGAAATACATGTGAAGAATGAACAGTAAATGTGCAAAATCTTCAAAAAGTCTACGAGGAGGAGTATTTTCTATAGGAATCGCAAGCAATATCGCCTGCTGTTTCAATTTAAAAACACTCCTCCATAGAAAATTTTTGAAGATTTTGGCCGATGACTATGACCTCAGTTTTATCACCCTTGAGTTACCGGTCCAACCCCTTGGTATGCGAGGCCACTCCCTGTCGAGAAAGAAGTTTACTCACACTGTGTATCCTTTGCAACGTTCTTTAGTTTCGTCCGATCCATCGCAACAATCTCTACCCCCGTCGCACACACTATCAAGACTTATACATTGGCGTGTTTCAGTACATCGTAATTGATTACTGTTACATGTTGCAGGGGGTGTGGGTTCAGCGCATTCGAACTTCAAGTCGTCGATTGCGGCATCGGTCTTCGTACCCCAGTAATGAGATCCTTCAAATATCATCTAAAAAACACACCATCGGTTTTAGATGTTATAAACATGTCCATGTTAGGTCAATACACTTTGCTGGAATTTCTGTCCAAACACCCTATCTTCTCCTCTTACAAAAGTGTTTGAAACAACAAGGCATAGCCTGACTCTCGCTGACCCAAACACATTTTATACCAAGAACTTTAGTGGTCGAGAATGAGAGATTTTTTTTTTTTTTTTATTTATTTATTTATTTATTTATTTATTTTTTTTTTGGGGGGGGGGGGGGGGGTAAATAATAGATTTTTTCAGATACCGACTAGTACTCAATGTTTTCTATTGTATTCAGTACCAGTAGTTTCATCCCACGCATTAAGCAATGTCTAAAAGTCTCCGAGGAGGAGTGTTTTCTATAGGAATCACAAGCAATATCACCTGTTGTTTCAATAAAAAACACTCCTCCACAGACACTTTTGAAGATTTTGGCCGATGGGTGTATATAAATATACATTCTACTGCTAACATAAACATAAACAACAAAATACTTACTCTAAAATCTTGAGGACAGTTAGGCAACTTGACAGTACCCTGTCTCCACTGATCACCAGTTTTGGTTGCGGTGGTCCACAATTTGGTCGATTTGCCACTTCTTCTGAAATACAGGTTGAGTCGAGCATCATTCCCTGACTTGTAGTGGTACATATTATACCAGAAAGAAAAACTGCACTTGTGCGCTCCTTTGTAGTACAAAGGACTGACAAACATGGCGTTAGGGAAGCTTCCACGTTTTCGTTGACCCGCTTCCATATACGCGTACCATCCTAAACAAAACGGAAATGAATTGGTTTGTAAAAAAAGGCCGTTTCACAACGGGAACAGGAACGAGAATAAATACTTCTTCCTGACTGGTGGAGCGGATCAAGTACTCTTTCCTGATTAGTTCACAGGAACGGGAAAGAAGGCAAAGCCCAGTCCTATCCAAGCATTCAAAGTTTTCCTGCCCTGTTCTTGTGTTGTATACAGGACAAGTGGAAATATACCTTAACACCGATCGCATGGAGAAAGATAAATACAAACAATTTACTGTTCGAAACAAATACAGTGAAACCATAATAGAAACAATATTTTCCAGGAACGGATGCTAAACCTCTACTTAACGGCTAATAGAGCTTTTCATGAAATACGTCACAACATCCATCGCCTCGTTTCTAATCTTAATAATTACTCCGCACTTAAGCGTAATGAAAGAACAACGTGAAACTTTCCTCTCAGGTATCGTTTCTCTTTGTAAACCACCCAAGCGTCGTTAATGTTCAGGACGAAAACCAGACGATGGATGTAACGACGTACTTTATGAAAAGGTCTGTCCCAGTGGGCAAAATATTCAAAAAGGCCTCTGTGGAGGAGTGTTTTTTATAATTGAAACAGCAGAAAATATTGCTTGCCATTCCTATAAAAAACACTCCTCCTCATAGACTTTTTGAAGATTTTCCCGCTGGAATAGCACACACCTATATTTTTTAGTTCCAATGGTGTCCGCTATACGGAGAGGTTTTACTGAATGGAAAACTGACAAAACCCGTGTGTCCCTACCTTCTTTTGTTCCCTTGGTGTGATCGTAAGGAGGACCAGTTCCATTCGATGGCGTCTTCCCTTGATGGACTTTCCAATCCATAACATCTGCATATTTCGCGTTAAACCACTTGCACGAGTCTCCTTTCTCAAAATCACATGTAGAAGGACACCGCCCTTCGTCGTTTTTATTTTTACAGTCATACACGAAGTCGCATACTTTAGAAGCATCGATACATTGGCCATCTCCACAGCTGCAAGTGAGATAAGTAAAGGGGTAAAAGATAAAGCATTTGCTTTAGACTCATCTTCAAGTAGTACTTGTAGCATATGTAATTTTAACTTTTTCACATCTGTTTTTCTTGCCTGAAGATGTACAGAAGTACAAAAAGCTTTGCAAATATTTAGTATTTTAAATAAACAAGTTTTGTCTCATATTCACTTTTTCAATAATCATTTTCAATAATTATTAACAACAGTTACAATGTACTTACTTAAATTGACCACCTTTACAGCCTGGTGGCGGTGACGGCGTCAGTAGATTAGGATCTAATGTTGCTCTAAAGTCTGGTTTACAATCACGTGAAAACGAAATGTCATCGATCGCAATATCACCTTTGTAACTGCTGCCTCTACGAGCTTCCAGAACAACTTTGAAGTTTTTATCGCCACTTAAAGCAACTTTAGCAAATATCCACATGTCACCTTGGTTACCTAAAAAACACAACCTCTTCATCATTCTTCTTATTCTCTTGGTTTGTGCTCGTAATCGCATGGGTGAAAGTTCATTTTTTGCTTAATCGTGCGAACGATTAGTAGTTAATAGCGAACCTATAAGAGGTTTCAAAATCTAAAAAGTTTGTTTTCCGTTTAATTTACGGGGTTTTTTTAAAATCACGTGTGAAAAATAATAAAGGCGATTGGATAAAAAAAATAAACAATGGAAAGAAATAATGTAGGCTGATTGGCCAGTAAACAATAGAAGACCAATTCTTTTTTATTATACTCCGAAGCTAACCAACCAGATTACAGAAATTTTAGGGTTGGATATTAAATTCAGAAATGAAACTGAATCGAAACAAGAACTGCAACATAATTAATTTTTTTACGGATGAAAAATTTACTGCACCTGACTTCGTCCATAATGTTTCCATTGGCGACTGAAGATTAGCAGAGGTCATTCTTTTGATGGACAGCGTGTCCACATGGTACCCATACATATGGTAATAAAACCTCATTACACATTGCTTAGACGGTGTGAACACTGCACTCATCAATCGTGCGGTGTCGTTGGCTTTCCTAGGATTTGATGTTTCGATATACATGTAATAACCGAGGCGATGTCCTGAAATATTCGAAAAACATAAATAGATCAGTGGAAAGAAACAAACAGATAAAATTAAGCCTGGCTATCAGTAATGGTCTTAACGCTTAAAACACGACGATTTTAAGCCCTAAGACACATTGTGTGTATCACTAAATATTGACATCGTTAATGTTAAGACAATCTTTGAAGACAAAGCCTAAAAGAACCAGCCGAAACTTCCGTTTACCGGTTGTATGGTCAAAGCCTGGTCCAGTGAACGAAGATCCAGTCGAGCCTTTAGCTCTTGTCCAATCAAAATCATCGGTTATGTCTTGAGTCCAACTACACGTGTCTGTTTCGAAATTACACCTCTCTTTGAAAGATTTACAAATAACTTCCTTTTCGTCACTCTGATCGCCGCAATCATTGGAGTAGTCGCACATCTAAAAAATCAAGTGTAAAATCATGTAACGAGGTAACAGTACGTTATTGCGACCATCACTAGAAGTTTGCGGTCAAAACTTTGTTATTTCGGTCCGGGCCAACAAGAACATTGTAGCGTATTGCCTCGTTCCTTCAAACGAAAATAAGAGAGTTTCAACCAGAAAGTTTCCTGATCGCAAAAAAGTATGTTTACAGTTTCCCAATGAGGAGGAACATCATTTCGACATCGGTTACTGGTGTTTTACTTTCCCAGTGGGCAAAATCTTCAAAAGGTATTTGAGGAGGAGTGTTTTCTATAGGAATTGCAAGCAATATCGCCTGCTTTTTCAATAAAAAAACACTCCTCCACAGAGACTTTTCGAAGATTTGTAAAGTTGAACATACCGAGTGTGGATCTATGCATGCACCGTTATCACAACTAACTTTCAACCTCGAACAGATACCACGGGTCGGCGGGAAAGCACAATTCTTAAATGTGATATCGTCAATGGAGACAGAAGCTTTG
This sequence comes from Turritopsis rubra, assembly GCA_039566895.2. NCBI lineage: Eukaryota > Metazoa > Cnidaria > Hydrozoa > Anthoathecata > Oceaniidae > Turritopsis > Turritopsis rubra. The sequence goes on from CM077622.1 coordinate 4,813,276, forward strand.
GATAATTGGAATTTTAGGTTCCAACCTATGCCATTTAAAAAGAACAACATAAAGTGTCTGTGAATTTAACATCTTTTAACAGACTATTACCTAACGGAAGAAAATGATCTTGGGCGTGAAAATAGAAATACGTAAGGGCGCACCTTGAGGGCGGTTGCCTAGTTGCACCATTCCCTTCTGCCAACCATTAGTCGCCTTGTAAAATGACTTCCTCCATAACTGAGTTTCGACTGTCTTTTTATTGACATCTTGTCGGTGCAACACTTTAACATAGGTGTACAGGTTGTTGGAAGTGTGGTAGTAAAACTCTAACATGCAGCCAGGTGCTGTCGGAGCTAACCCAGGACTTTCCATGGTAGCTGCAGATGTTGATGTACCAGTTCCATCAACAGACAAAGCGAAGTAACCTATACATGCACACAAAACAAATAATGAAACGACGCCCATGTCTCCTACTGGTTCGGACGTCTTACATTGCCTACATCAAAACGCCTTTAAAACAAGTTTCACATTGAGACCAAGGAAGACGCTTATAGACATTGCATTAACTTGACAGACTTCACATTGGCAGACTTTTCGCATTCTCTTTTGTCTGAAAATTACGTTTTTTGAGCTATACAGCATCAGCAAAGTCCGCCAAAGTCAAGCCCGAGCGACTCCCCACTGACAATTCCGTGTAATGGAAAACGGCCTTTACGAGAAGTCTTGTCTTCACTGGGAAGTTTCTACCTACCTTTAGTGTTATTGTTCGTATGATCTCTGGTTGGACCGTTCCCTTTCCCATCTGTTAATGGTTGCGACCTCGTCACTTCGTATTTTCCAGTGCTTATGTCACGATATCCACAGAAGTCTTTCTCAAAATCACAAGGCCCTATGATAAAGAATTTCTTAGTTTAAGTAAACATTTATATATACAAATACAGTTGATCAAACGGTCTGGCATCATAAATATTTACGGTGAAAACTTTGTTATTTTGCCTCAAGACAACGATGACAAGGTTACGCGGCATGCCTTGTTTTTTAAAAACAAAAAAAACAAAAAAAACAAACAAGCTATTTTTAGAATCCAATCCGGTACCTTATTGGTCCTTTTTTACGCCCGTGTTTATTGGCGTTATTCTTGAAAAGTCCACGGTCAAACTCTTACAGACAAACATCTAACGCCTGTCCTTATAACGCCAAGTCATGAATATTAACGCCATTAAGGGTCGGCGTACAATAGGCCAATAAGGTTACTCGAACCGTTTCATCATTCCCCTTGAACAAAATACTCTCTTATAAGACACTCGATAACTCGAACATTAGGTAACTCAAACAATAGGTAACTCGAACATTAAGTAATTCGGACAATGTTCGTTGGTCCCTTTGAAGGTTCGAATAATCGGGAGTTTACTGCATATTAAACAATACAGCATACGTACCACAATGGTCTTCATCCAGTCCATCAGAACATTGCTTCTTGTAATCACATTGTAATTTACGAGCGATACATTTCTTATCCTTGATACAGTAGAATTGGTCTCCTCGACACGGTGCCACCGTTGGTGTGGTAGGGGTCGTCGGGATTGCCGTCGGGAGGAAGCCGTAATATCTTTGACATCCATCGAAGGAGACGTCGTCAATAGCAATATCACCTTTGTATCCAGACCCCCTCTCGGTTTCTAATATGACCTAAAGGTTAAGAAAGAATTTTTAGAGGCAAGACATCCAAACAGGCATACAACTTCGTCATGAAAGGTAATGCCAGAATATAAATTTGTCATCTTATCCCGAGTTCATGTTTTTATGTCGTATTTCGACTTGTCAGTACGGACCTCGTTTCGATGCATTAAATTGTTTCCCTGTAATTATTTACTGACCCTAAACCTTACGAGGGCCACGGTCGAAGGCCAGGATCTTTCCAATAGGTAATGGTACACAAAGTAGGTACCGAAAAACAAAAACAAAAAACGATTTAAAAATCAATCAAAATTCCCCTTACTTGGAACGGTTTGTCGCTTCGAAGACGAAGGGCTTTTCTGACCCAGAAGTTTCCGACAGTTTCATTTCGAGACCAGACCAACGTTTCTTGGCACGTTTGACATTGACGTGTTTTCACACTTAGACGACCGATATGATCACCGAGCATGTGGTAATAGAACCTGATGCTACAGTAAGAACGGCCAGTTGGTTGCAAGATGCCGGATCCTAGACGGGCTTTATCACCTCTTCTCTGATAAGATGCTTCTGCGTAAATGTAATAACCTTGAACAGAAAATCAAAACAATATTACATATACTCAAATTTGCTAGGAATTAAGAGCTATGGAATGGTTGGCCGCTTAATAGATGACTTTCTAAGTGACGTATTGTTTACAAATGTCTTCATTCTTTGCTCGATAATTTGCTGGATGTTTAAACATGAAATATTAATGATCAAGTCTTTTCTACTAACATCCACACACATCTTGGTAGGTAATTCAAATGCTCTTTATACATTTCAAAAAAAGTTTCCGTTAATTTGGTTCATAATGACAATTAAAGAAGAAATCTTTACAAAAGACATTTTGAGAACTTTCTGTGTATTTCCATCCGTTGTTTTTCAGTTTGCACTTTATCCTCTGCACTTGCAATTAAATTTTGCAAGACATCTATAGACCTTTCCCAGTGGGCAAAACCTTCAGAAAGTCTCTGTGGAGGAGTGTTTTCCATAGGAATGGCAAGCAATATCGCCTGCTGTTTCAATAAAAAAATACTTCACCACATAAACTTTTTGAAGATTTTGCCCACTGGGTTCCCAAATTTCTGTTAAAACACTGCCGACCCTCTCATCTAAGCAAAACTTCATATTTATGTAATTCATTATTCTACTTATTCCGATCATCTATAATACTATAATACTATTTTCGATGTTTGACTATACCAGATGATGTTCCTGTAGTGTGGTCCAACATTGGCCCAGTGCCCACAGAATCTGTTTGTCCCTTCGCTCTGGTGAAATCAAACTTGTCGTCTTTCAAGTTCTTCCATTGACAGAAGCTATACTCAAAATTACACCTACAAAAGATAAAAGGAGAAAACTCCATTCTTATTCACTGATTCTCTTGTAGAATTCTCCTAGCAAAATGTTCAAACTGCGTAATTATATAAATTGAGGGGGGTAGGTGGTTGGGGCGGGGGGTTGATTTCAAAGGAACAACTTTGAATTTACATGGTGACGTCAGGTGTAATTTCAACTAAACATGTGATTATTCACGGGAACAAGCGTTTGTCTCTCACCTGAAAGGGTATTGTCTGTAGTTACAATTCTCTTCGTCACTGTAATCACCACAGTCGTCAGTGAAATCACACTTTCGACTGTAGGAAACACAAGCACGGGTATTTGCACATCGCCAGCTGTATCTCGTGTTACAATACTTGACCGGTTTCGGTAATGGACAATTGTTGAGCTGGATGTCATCGATGGCAATATCTCCACGATAGCTGGTCGATCTCTCAGCCGTGAATTTGATTTGGTACGGGCCTGACCGGCGATTGATGTACACCGTCGCTTGCTGCCATGATTTACCTATGCAAGTAAAATCGTAGAAGACGTAGAAGCCAATTCTTTTTGAAAAACGTTGACCAATCTTACGCTCGTCCACAACGCGTAAGAGAGCTTGCAGATATTCATTAACGCTTCTTGTCAAAACAAATTTTAATGGCCTCATTTTCAAATGTAGACAACACAAACGTCATTGTTATTCACTTTTGGAAACGAGACAACGGCTGCTGTAACGTTATTTACGAAAAGAGGTCTATCATGCTCAAAAATTAGCTTAATTCTAACGCAATTCTTTTACATTCACCAGATGCAAAATATGTATTCCAATAACTGACAATTCCCCAAATAGTCTAGATCAAAGCAAACCTTGATTTCCTTTCAATTGCCATAACCGTGTCAAACGAACACCATTCAAGATATATACAGATAATTCACCAATACTTGTGCCATACATGTGATACCAGAACGTCATGGTACACGAAGCGGACGATTGTTGGATCACAGGACTTGAAAATGTAGCTAGAGCGTATTTACTACCACGGGACGCTTCAACGTATATGTAATACCCAAGAGCATTTCCTGTACAGATGAACAAAGTGCGCTCGTTTAAATATCTGCAGTATGAAACTCTTTATTATATAGAGCTTTCCACAATATAAGCACAAACCTTTAGTATGATCAAACGAAGGGCCGGTACCATACGAACCAGTACCGCCCCTTTGACGTCTCCAGTCAAAGATGCCTTTGCTTGTGTCCTTCCAAGCACATTTATCTGCATAGAAATAAAAACTATAGACAAGTAAATAGTAACAAGCAAAATAATAATTTTGGGAATAATGAAGATTAATTAAGAAAACAATGATGCATTTCTTATGAAAAGAACTTTGCTCAATAGCTGAATAGCCATACATTCCAATAATGGCCATCATCAAAGTGATGCCTTTTATGTCCATAATCATTATGATACTAGAATGTACGGAATAAACAAACAAACAAACAAACCTTTTTCAAAATCACAGCCATCGCAACCATCTTCATCTGAGTTATCTGTAGGATCGCTTCTTTGAGCGCAGTCCGGATAAAAATCGCAAACTTTTGTACTTGGGATACAGTGACCATCCTTGCATTTAAGCGCACAAGGATTCGGTGTTGGCGGTGGTGCCGGAGCTTCATTTAAAAAAAAGTATTTGAGTTGCTTAAAGAATATGTTGACCGATCAAACTTTACGTTTTCAATATAAATATTGGAGGAATTATTTCATTATTGCAACTGGTCTGTTAAAGACACTTCTTCGATTTGACAAACATGTGTAAACATGGGTATGCACTTATGTATATCATTGTTATATACATCAATATAGAGCCATTAAAAAGATAGTGGGGATTTTGGTGGCAACATTTGAAGTGAAAAAAAGGAGGAAAAACACACCTGCACATAACCCTTGTGTAATTTTCAAATCATCAATAGCAATGTCCGACTGATGCGTGGTTCCAGAGCCTACCTCTGCTTCAAAAACGACCTGTACGAGTTTAAACAATAGGAGATCATTGCATCAACAAAAAATCCTTAAACAATTAGCGCTTCGAAGAGATCAACATACTGAAAAAAGAACAACAAAAGGTGCAGCAGGAGGTGAAACCAACGTCATAGTTACCTGGAAATCATAGCTGGAAGTGATGTTGGCTTGCCCAAATAACCACTTGTCGTCATGGTTTCCTTCTTGAGTAAATTTGGTTGAGTATAAAAACCCTCCTTTGGAATATTTCGAGAAGTACCTAAATAAATAAATAAATAAATAAACAAATAAACAAATAAATAAATAAATAAAAATTATAAATTTTAGTCACTTTATTTTTAGCTTAATGTCAATCACATTATAAAAAAAAAACCCGAATGGATAAAATATAAAAAAATGTGTTTGAAATACAAAACTACAAACTGATTAGAATCCGAACCTGGTCTTTACTCGTAGAGCACCTGCTCCATTACCAAACATATGGTACCAGAACTCAACACACCACTTGTAATTTGGGTTGACTTTAAATTTTTCACTGACTAACTGTCCTTTGTCTCCTTTCCTGGCAGGAGATGATGCTTCAATATAAAGGTAATGTCCTAAAGAAAGAAAGTCATTAACAGACGATGGTAACTATCATAACACTTCCATCTGTAACAGTTGGTTCTTCCCTCTGAGATATGAATAACATTGTTCTAGCTTGCGCGAAGGCCAGCCAATCAAAGGCTCCAAATGGAAGAAAAAGGCTGAACTTAAAACTCATTTGAGTATAAGAGTATTGGGATAGGACAGGGCTGAGATTCCAACACAGGCCTCAGAGGTCCACAATACACAATAAACCACTACACCAATAGAACCCAGCATTATGGAAAGCAGTTTTTTCACCTCAAAAAATTTCACCTCACCAAACTTTACAGTAAAAACCTTATATATTTTGCCTGGGAAAACGAGACTAGAGTCAAGTTATGACTCGTTCTTTCAAACATTTTTATAAGACTTTTCACCGTAAATTCATAATGGGGAGAGAGATTATCAGTAAAACATGCTCTATTTATCACGTTCGAACATAGCAGCATAATACCTGATTTTTGGCCAGTAGTATGATCGGCACTCGGTCCGGTATTAAAACTCGGAGTAGAACCGCTGTAAACTAACCAGTCCACTTTGTTTGTCGGGAGGTTGGTGTAACCACATGCGTGGTGTTCCTCGAAATCACAGTGACCCTTCGGAATGCATTTTCCTGTATGGAAGTGAACATCGTCGATGGCAATATCTGAGTTAAAGTCAGAGCCACGAATTGCTTCAATGATCACCTATAAGAATATAAAACATCTTTTCAACTTTATGAGGAAGGTAACGAACATCCATTTCAGAGATGGTACATTAGTCTGTCCATTTTATCTATCAAATGGGCTTTCGAAACGAATCACGTGATCTTACGATTGCAGCACCAAAAGTGAATTGGAGGCAAGGGATGCAATAATATTACGGTCAACGGTAAAAACATCAAACAACCACAACAATGACGTGATTCGTGTTGTGTAGCACCTTCCCTGTCGGCAAAATCTCCAAAATGTCTCTGAGGAGGAAGTGTTTTCTGTAGGAATGGCAAGCAATATCGCCTGTTGTTTCAATAAAGAAACACTTCTCCACAGAGGCTTTTTAATGATTTTGCCCACTGGGTTTGGAATGTGGAATCAATAGCCAAATTTACCCTCCAGTTTTGACTGCCTTCAACAACTGTTATCAATGCTCTTTCCCACTCGTTTCCTTGTTCCCCGCTCATCGTCCACGCTGGAGTTGGATCAATCGTTTTACCTCGTCTTATCCAAACGTTGAGCGTTCCTATACCTGATCCTTTCATATGGAAGTAGAATTCAACACATTCTCCCTGAGTTGGGCCTCGCGCAAACGATTCAATTCGTGCCTTATCGCCTGGTTGTCTGGGATGAGATCCTTCAATGTACAGATAGTTACCTTAAATGAAAAAATGAATAAAACATCAAGAGCTAGCAAAAAAACAACACTTATGTATTTATCATTAGTATTAATTATTCATCTCTAAACTGGACACAACAGCTGTGGAAGTGCCTGTGAAGTATATATATATATGCCTGAAACAAAAAGGTTATTAAAAGATGAAAAGAAAGATACAATAAAATAGAATTGGTCAACATCAACCTCAATTCTACCATCCTCAAGATATGTCAATGAAGGCATTAACATTGTACATGTATTTTGGAATGGTTTTATTAAGCTGAAGATTGTCGTCCAAGCGGACGGCATGGAACTTTAACGTCTATAATAAATTTATCACGCTTTTCTTATGTCCCAATAAACATTCTTCGACTATTCTTTCCAGCATACAATAAGACTCCAAACAAAAAAACGAAAGACTTTAAATTTCACTGACCAAACCCTGTTTTGTAGGTATGATCCCATTTCGGTCCAGTCTTCAAACTTGTCGTATTTCCGTAGCCTAGATCCCAATCAAAATCATCCGAAGCATCTTGTGTCCATCCACATAAGTCTGAGTTCTCAAAATCACAAAATACTGCAAAGAAAAAGAAAAAGAAAGCTATGTAAACAATCACACTTGTCCTGACATTATCGTGCAATTACCTTAAAGTAAAAATACGTACGTCTAGGAGGACATGGCCCATTAACAAAACCAACATCGTCTATGGCAATATCGCCTTTATATCCCGGTCCACGAACACCTTCGAACGTTATCTAATCATTGAAAGTAAAGATAAGTAATCAAGTCAAATCAAAACAAATACTAAAATGCTCGCTCACACAAACTGTTACATAGCGCTAACCTTGAATGAAGAACTTCCGGGCACCGTCAATTGCGCATACATCCACTCGTTTACCAGTGCACCTGTTCTTTGCCATAGTGGCGATTTAGAAATCTTGGACGTCAACGAATAGTGCAAATTGAATGTACCGACATGTTGTCCATACATGTGATACCAAAATCGTACGCATACCTTTGGAGGGCGGTTTTTAAAGCTTATGTAGGGCGTTTGTAGAAGTGCGGTGTCATTAGTCTTTCGGTAAGATGTTTCAATGTATGCGTAATAACCTGAAATAACATTATGATTAGCAATTATTCGAACCAATCTAAACAATCATGAAACATCAATCATGCAATATTGTGACGAAGTATAGATAATTTTTATTAGTAAGTACAAACGTACATATAGAGGAGGAATTTACCCCCCCCCCCCCCCCCCCCCAAAAAAAAAAAAACAACAAAAAAACAAAACAACAACAAAAAAACAAAACAACAACAACAAAAAAACAACCCTGAAGTGATTAATATAGTAGTAAAAATCTATGAGGAGGAGTGTTTTCTATAGGAATGGCAAGCAATATCGCGTGCTATTTCAATAAAAAAACACCTCTCCACAGAGATTTTTTTAAAGATTTTAACCCAATAGAAGGCATTGGTTTGTATGTATTACTGTCCCAAAAATTGGCGAATCAACTACAACTATAAGTGAAACAAACACAAAATCTAACCATTTGAATCACCAAGGGTATGGTCAGCCTTTGGGCCAGTTCCCCAACTACCAGTTGATCCTTTATGTCTCTGCCAATTGAACTGATCACCTTTTAAGTTTTGGAATCCGCAAAATCCCTTCTCGAAATCACAATCATATTTGGAAGGTGGTGGCGTAGTCGGAGGCGCCACAGTGGTTGGGAAAGCCGTCGGCGCGTCCGGAGAGTAAAAGCACTTGAAGCCAGATGTGACAGTATCGTCGTAACAACAGCCACGCTTTGTGCAATAATACCGCGATATGCCATTGTAACCACACTGTGTCCTCACAAAAACGGGGATAGAGAGACAATCAGAAGGATGTTGAAAACAGTAGGGAACATTCCTTACTGAATCGTCCCAGCAACAACCGTAAGTGGTGACACACGTGGCGGCTGTAATCGAACCAGGTCCGCAAGCAACACGAGCAGCCACATTAACCGATGAACAACTTCCGACGCAATTCCCTTCGTAAATTTTTATATCATCTAATGAAATATCCCCATTGTATGATGTACCACGTACCGCCTCGATGATGACTTGAAACGCCAGTTGAGAGTGGAGGCCAACCTCGCCCTTGATCCATCGATTTCCTTGCTGGCCATTAATGGACTTCATGACATGTGCTGTTTTCGTATCTTTCATCAAGAAATTTAGGGAGCCAATTCCCCTGCCATACATATGATACCAGAATGATAAACATTTCCCACGCGTAGGCGAAAAAATATCACTTATAAGTTGCGCTTTCTGTCCAGTAGCTACATTAGACACTTCAATGAATGCATAGGTACCTTAAAAGAATCCAAAAAAATACGTTACTCATTACTTTCTGACTATTTCTTGAAATCTGGATTTCTGGACTTGTATAATTTCTACCTAATGCTGTTCCTTTAGTGTGATCTGTTATTGGTCCCGTTCCAGCTGAAGGGGTAGAACCACTACCTAACTCCCAATCAAAATTGTCATATCCAGTCCTGTTTTTAGCATTCGGAACCTGACTCCACATACAAAAGCTTCGTCCTTCGAAGTCACAAGACCCTAAAAGCAAATAGTCACATATCAATCTCCGCATGACAAACAACTTCAATCATTGAGTCAACGTTATAAATAAGGCGCAGTACCAGGTGTAGGACATGGAAAATTTTCAAATTGTATATCATCAATAGCAATATCCCCTTTGTAACTGGAGCCGACAACACCTTCAATAAGTATCTAAAATATTTAAGAATACAAAACTTAGTGAACCAAGCAAAGACAAACAACAACAACAACAACAACAACAACAACAACAAGTCACATTGCCGTATGAAGTCGCAGAGCATTGCTTGAGCCTTGAGCCTTGAGCCTTGAGATGAATTGTGTTACAGTCTCATATAAAGCAAAGACGAAATTTCTTCAATAAAAATCTTTTAACGTACAGCAATATTACATCGGTCAATGAAAAGAAGTTTGTTTTTCCAATACTAAGAGTTTCGTGTTTTTGAAGATTTCTCAAAGCATAAAACTGAGTAATAAAAAAGAACGAATGTCTTTTCTTTGACTTAACCTGGTATAGACCTTAGTAAAAATATATGCAACAACAACAACAACAACATAGCTCACCTGAAACGAAGTTCTACTTTTAATTGTCACCCTTCCGTGTTTCCAAACATTGCCTTGATTATCCGTTTTATTCCAGATCGGTTCTGAATTCTTGCTATTCAAATAAATATTCAGGGCTCCAATGTGTTGTCCATACATGTGATACCAAAAGTTTAAACACTTTCCATCTTTGCTGCCTTCAAATTTACTACTTTGAAGGAAAGTATTGTCCCCTTTCTTCTGTGGTGACGATGTTTCAATGTACATGTAACTACCTGTGTTAAAAGAAAAGAAAAGAAAAGAAAAACAAAAACAATAATACACATGATAAGCATTTCAACTATCTTCCAAAGACTTTATGTTCACCAATGATACCTAGTTTTGTTTGAGTTGTGTGGTCTGTTTTTGGACCAGTCCCGTAGGACGGTGTTCCGCCATTAGATCTTTTCCAGTTAAATTTGTCGCCAGGAATGTTTCTCCAACCACATTGATTATTTTCAAAGTCACAGTAGGGTTTCGGTGGACATTTTCCGTTGGTCAACAAAAAATCGTCTATTGCGATGTCTCCTTGGTAGTCAATCCCTCTAATGGCTTGCACCTCAATGGTAAAGATACTTTTAACTCCACGAAGGTTCACTTGCCCCATTCGCCATTGGTTTCCTTGAGTTCCAACACGTTTCCATACTCTAGAATAAAATTTATATATTTAGAATATAAATTGTACCACAAAAATCAGTTGCAACAATCTTCCGACACAACACCCGTTTAGCAACTTTGGGACATCTGGCAGACCTTAACAACATTGTATAGGGGTGTGGTGAATCTGTGCAGTCGATATTCGTACGAACCTTTCAATTGCTCTCAACAGTTTCTGACAAAATTGGCATTATATTAATAAAATAAATTCAGTCTATGAGGAGGGGTGTTTCCTAATATAAGAATGTCAAGCAATATCGCCCGCTGTTTCAATAAAAAAACACTCCTCCTCAGAGACTTTTTGAAGATTTTGCCCACTGGGTAACAACAAAAAAACTAACAAAATATTTACCTGTAACGTCTTCCTTTATACACTTTATAAATATACAGTGAATTCACGTGAGCTCCGTGCATATGATAAGCAAATTGGAAACACACCGCACCAAGTTTTGGCCGAATGGGGGGACTTTTTAAGATTGCAGTATCATTTGCCTTCCTGGGATAACTTGCTTCGATGTAAACGTATTTACCTGCCAACGAGAAAAAAAATGAAGAAACTCAAAAGAAACCATTGTAAGCTTCAAATTTAATTTAGAAATACGAAATACTTGTAAGGTTAAACTAATTAACTAACTATCACACATGAACTGACCCAGTGGGTAAAATCTTCAAAAAGTCTATGAGGAGGAGTGTTTTCTATAGAAATGGCAAGCAATATCGCCAGCTGTTTCAATAAAAAGCACTCTGCCACAGAGACCTTTTGAAGATTTTGCCCACTGGGGAAGTTCCGTATCGTGGAGATACATGACCTGGCCTACCAACCCAGGCTTGGCTGTTCAGCAGGTACTTGCATAAAGAAAACTGCAAAAGAAATTACACTATATAAAATACCGTTTCCACTGGTGTGGTCTCCCAAAGGTCCTGTTCCAGATGTGCCTGTTTTCCCCTTTCTGATAGTCCAATCAAAATCATCAGACTGAGACTGCGTCCACCGACATAATCCTTGGTCAAATGTGCAATTACTATCAGCTGGTGTTATTGTAGTAGGTGGCAGGGTAGGTGGTGCGGAACCTGGCGGTATGTTCGTGCATGGATAGAAGTTGTTGTTGAAACTAATATCATCGATTCCGATATCTCCTTTGTATGAGTTTCCACGAACTGCCTCAAAAACAAGCTATAATAAAAATAGAACCCTATTTCAAATAAACCATTTAAGATAGAGAATAACTAGTATAGTAGCAATGGTGATAAAAATCGAAAGAAAACCATAAACAAAATCAAGAAGTTACCCAATAAGGTTTGCTGCTGTACACAGGAACTTGTGATTGAATCCACGAGTTGCCCTGATTTCCAGAATCCGTCCAGATTAATGTCTCCGAATCTGATCCATTACCAGGGCCAGTTTTTACGATAACGTTGAATGTGCCAATCGATGATCCATACATGTGGCGATAAAATTGCAAGCACTTTCCTCTCGAGGACGTTGGTTCGAAAAGTTGACTGATCAAGTGGGCCTTGTCCCCTGGTTTCCTCGGACGAGAAGCTTCAATATAGTAGTAATGGCCTACAAAATGTTAACAGTATATAAAAGACATCAGAATCTGAAATGGACGAGAAACAAGACAATTTGTCAAATTAAACTAGAGATTCTATTGAATCTTTAATAAAAATAATTTTTTCGGTGTTGTGTGTTGTTGTTTTTTTGCAATATAGGAAATCTTGAAATGATGACTTTTGTGATCTTATTTGGACAATTTGATTAAAGTTGTTTGACGTTTCCACTTTACCTGAACTATCTTTTTTCGTATTATCGGAGGCTGGTCCTGTTCTCCAACTTCCTGTTGAACCAGATCCCCTAATCCAATCGAAGTCATCTCCATACTGAGTTTGTTCGTATGTACACAAACCATAATCTTCAAAAGAACAGTCACCTAAAGTAAAAAAAACAAACTTTGGTTATCAACTGTACCTTCAAAGCAATAGTAAGCTATAGATATCACTGATTAAAACTATTTAATATGACACTTTCAATAACACCTTTAATCAGAGCACTTAGCTATAATTACGAGGTTGAATCACAATAAGTCAGACCCTGGAAGGGGATAATCAAGCAGTACAACTGAATCAAATGTCTGAGTTATGTGAAGTAATCCTTTGAGTAAAGAAATTGAAAATCAGTCAGACTAAAGGGAATTTGTCGGATCCAAAAAGTTTCATCGTGTATGAGCAGATTTTTTCAATTCAAATTATTGGATTTCAACATTTTCAAAAGTTGGAACTTTTTCACTTCGACGAAAGTAATGTCAACCAATCAGCTACATTAAAATTGTATCAAAACGACTTTGACCAATCATGTTAGGTCATGTTGATGTATTAAAATAAATTTAGCGAATTGTCAACAATTGGATTTCAACAAATAGAGACTGGGAATCACAACACTTATTGAATTCGACAAATTTGATCGTGTATCGCCCGCTCGTCCGCTTAAAAGGATTTAATTGTAAAGACAAATTCACTGACCTGGAAGTGGACATTCCCCATCTTGGACAAAAATATCATCAATGGCGATGTCCCCACTGTAACTAGTACCGACAGTGCCTTGGAGAACAACCTGTAACAGTTTACAGAATTTCATTTACCCGCACAAAACAGAATGGTCACACTTACAAACAATAACAAATCATCGTATAAACCATACCTGGAATTGAGATTTAGACTTCAACGTGACCATTCCTTGATGCCAATGATTTCCCTCGTTTGTTGTTCGTTGCCACAATGGAGAATCCACACCTGCTACACGCTGAAACAATGTCAAATTACCGATTGTGCTTCCATACATGTGATACCAAAAAGTAAAGCATAGACCGTTGGAGGGTTGGTAGGACTGTGACACCATCATTGCTGTTTGTCCAAATTTTCTCGGAGAAGATGTTTCGATGTAAACATAATGGCCTTCCAAAATAAAAACAAACATGATTGCATGATTGCAAAAAATGTTCCTTTGCTGTTATGTTATATTATACATATAAATTTGATAACTCACCTTGGCTTGTTTTGAGTGTATGATCAGAACTTGGACCAGTTTTCACTGAAGGAGTTGTTGCAGAACCTACCGTCCAATCGAAATCATCCTTATGATTGTCCTGTACCCATCCGCACATAAGCCCGGAACCATCGGACCACTGTGTTGCCTCAAACGTACATTCACCTACATAGAAATACAAATTAACCCACATCAAAATGAATACCAAATGTCAAAATTTTCATTGAAAATAAATTCATACGTGATGCCGGACATGCGCCAGTTTTTATTTGGATATCATCCAAAGCAATATCGCCTGCATAGCCTTTTCCTCGTATTCCTTCAAATATTACCGTCACAGTTTTTCCGATACTTGAAGAAACATAGAATTGTCCATGATTCCAACGATCACCTTGTGTACCAACTCTTCGCCACCTCAAATTTCCTAATTTCGCCTACCATAAACGAATTACCAAAGTATATTGAATTGGCATAATAAAGGAAAAGAAAACGCTACAGAAACTACAAAATCTTCAAAATATCTCTGTGGAGGAGTGTTTTTTATTGAAACAGCAGACAATATTGTTTGCGATTCCTATAGAAAACACTCCTCCTCATTGGTTCTTTAAAGATTTGGCCCACTGGGTTAATAAGAAACTATGTAGGAAGAAGAAATCAAAAGCAGTTAATCTCTCAAAGTAAGTAGTAGTTAAAGTAAGACATTGAGACTTACATAGACATTGAGCGTGCCAGCATGTGGTCCATACATGTGATACCAAAAACTCAAACAGAATCCTTGCATGTTATTGGGTATATTCTGTCCAATAAGCCATGCTGTGTCGTTATATCGGGCAGGAGATGACGATTCAATATACACGTAATAGCCTTGATCAGATCTTGTTGTGTGGTCATGATGTGGTCCAGTCCCTGCAGATGCAGTTTTGCCTTGATGTCTTCGCCATGTAAATTCTTTTCGTGTTGCATTAGTTTTCCAGGTGGAACATAACGATTGGTCAAAGTTACAGTCGTGTCCAGAGTTACCTGCCGATGGACGAATACAGATGTTAACCTTGTGTTTGAGGAATAACAGTGAAAGACCAAGGAAATAAATAACTAAAGTACTCGTTACCTGCCGTAGGACCAATAGTTGTAACACCAGGTGTTGGCGTAGGAGTTGTACGACCTTTCGGCCATGCGTCGTATGGTTGAAATTTACAAGAACCTGAGGTAAACTCTATATCGTCGATTGCTATGTCACCCTTATAACTAGTACCACGAATGCCTTCGAAAGCTACCTGCAAATAGAGGATTGGAAATAAGGTAACAAGAATTCTATCTTGACTGGAAAGTCAACATAAAAACTGCAAATACCTGATAGGTGTTTTTCATTGAGATTGTAAATCTTCCATTAAGCCATTTGTTCCCTTGATTACCCTGCAGTTGCCACATCAGTTGTTTTTGTGTAATCTTAAATCCATTGACTGTATTCAAATAAACGTTCAGCGTACCGATTGACACACCATACATATGATACCAAAAACTGATGCATCGACTATTTGCGGCAGTGGGTTGGAAAACCATACTACGTATTGAAGCTCTGTCGCCAGTTTTGCGTGGTGATGACGTCTCGATGAAAGCATAATAACCTAGAAATAATGACATGAATTTTATTGTTTTTATAAACCAAGTCTTCATACAGAATGGTCAATTCAAAGAATGTTATCATGTGACAGTCCAACTCTGCCGTTTAAGGGGATGGGAGGTTTAGAAACTCATTTTTCTACTTTTTTTCCCAACAACATAAAGATATCAAATTTTGACCTTGCGTCTCTTTTTAAAGACAAAGTTTCTTATGTGTGGTTTCTTTAAAGGGGCTATGACACGAATGAGGCATTACACAACATTGTTCTTGTTAAACCACACAGAAATAACAAATTTGTCACCACAAAGATCGAGACAAATCTATTGATAGAGACTTTAAAGAGACTACCACACGTGACCTTAAGATTTATGGTGCAGCACCAAAAATCAATTTGAGGCAAGAGATGCAATAATAATTATGGCCGACAGTAAAAAAAGTAAACAAACACAACAATCACGTGATTCATGACGTAACCCCATTAAGAATGAGGAAGTAGAGAAATGCTAAAAATGAATTATGAATTTAAATTAACCTTTACAGTAACAGTAACATTCTATTGTCAAATCACGTTAACATTCGAACAACATCAATCATCAAACGTGTCTTATCTTGTTAAATTGGGATTTCTTAAGACTTTCGGGTACTAGTTGGATACAAGCTGTACTAGTAAAAGTTTTTTAAATTTTTCGAGTCCCCAGATCTGGGTTTCTTATATAATGGACTTCATATAAAAACAAAAACACAATTACTACCTCCACTTGTTTGAGTGGTATGATCAATGTTGGGACCCGTGAAATATGAATTGGTTTTCCCTGATCCGATAATCCAATCAAACGTATCCGAGGAACTTTGATACCATGAGCAAAAGTCTCCGTGTTCAAAATCACAGTCGCCAGGTGCCGGACATGCACCGTCACGTATGCGGAAGTCATCAACAGCAATATCGCCACGGTAGCCTTGTCCTTTTTTACCCTTAGTAACAATCTAATAAACAATGTTTTTCTTGTTAGTATCACCATTTACAACCATTTATAATAACCATTTGAAATACTTCCAATCCAATGCCTTTCTGATTCAGGAAAGGAAAATACTGATAAATACTTTGTGTATCACTACTTATAAGGACCCAGACCATCGTGGGTTTAGCAAAGGGATGCAAGACTTTCTTAGAAATAGAAATACAAAAGTTGTTGCAGTTCCATCATTGATTTAGCTAAGGCATAGGGTGCGAGCAGTTTTTTGAAGTAGTTATACACGAAGTTGCCTCTAACTATTTTATAGGAATCGTGAAAATGTTTCTCACTTGGAAATAAGCTTTTTTTGATACCGTCGCTAGACCTTCATGCCACGTGTTGTTTTGATTACCACTTTTTGTGAATACTCTATACAAATATCGGCTGTTTGAATAACGAAGGTAAAGAGTAAGAGAACCGATCTGATCACCGTACATATGATAGTAAAATTGTACACATTTTTGTCCGTCGTTCCAATACCACGGACTATACATATATGCAACTGAATTTGGTGAAGCAACAGAGGTCTCGATATACATATAATGCCCTGAATGGAAGAGAAAAAAATAAGCATTCATTCAAACATTTACGTATCCATGGAGAAATCGATATCGCCGTCAGTTAATTCGTTTGAAATAGTTTAGTGAGTAACTGGAGACTTTTTATACTTTATACAGCACTGAAGATGACTTAACGCCGAAAAGTTTTTGCTATCAATAAAATATGCTGCTGTTATTTGTTATTCTAGCTAAGATTGATTATTGATCATAAAAATATCGGAGACAAACCTGCTTTAGTTCCATAAGTGTGATCCGCAGGTGGTCCAGTTTTTACGCTTTGGGTATTGCCACTTCCCCGTTGCCATTTCAATTGTGACCTTTGATCAACACGCCACTGGCAAATATCTGCTCCCTCAAATGTACATATACCTGCAATGAAATCATACAGAAGTTAATAATACCTAGTTAAAATTTTTGATACCTATAATTAGGTAAATACTAGCCCCATCTACCATTTTGGGAGACAGACAAACAGACAGAGAATGGGATATTCATATATTGGATGACAGAAAAAGATTTGAATAGCACTGATCATACCTGACGAAAAGCAATCGCCATACCATATATCAATATCATCAATCGCAATGTCTCCTTTATGGCTAGTACCGCGTATCGCTTCAAAAACCACCTAAATAAAGATTTTTAATAAGATTTCTGGTTCACAGTAGTAACAGTTATCACTTAGATATTCGAAGTCCACATGTAAAGAACAGCACTTTTGTGGAGAAAAATCAAATTAATTTCATTCCCTTTTGACCACTTCCTCATAATTATACAGTAGTCCGAAAAAAACTTGCTGAGACACACAATTAAACTGAACATGAAAATGAATGTTTAATAAATAAAAGACTTTTAACTTCTAAAGACACTGTCTCTTCGTGATAGGGTGGACATAAAGTTTCATGCGGGCTGTACTGTACAACCAAAAAACAGCAGTCATGAGGCCATATATTAGTATGAAGTTACCTGAGTATCCCTCAAAACATTAATCTGCACTTCTGCATGCTTCCATTGTGGTCCTCTCGAGCCTTTCCGCTGCCATACAATAGGATTGTTTAAACCCTGACTTTTTGTGTACACTTGTAATGTGTTGACATGAGGGCCATACATATGATATGCAAACCATACACAATACGTTTGCTTTTGGCCATTCCCTCGAATGGTAGGACTTATGATAGCGGCAGTATCATTGGGTTTTCTCGGCCAAGATGTTTCAATGTAAGCGTAATAACCTTTTGCTAAAATTTGAAAGTTTATACTTTTATCAATTGAACGCAATCCCACTGTGATATATTTATAAGTAAGCAATTATTTGTGTTTGGGAAGCGCTTTCGGACTAAATCTACTGGCATCAAGTCAAATGGAAAAAAATGCAGTGTCCTTTCGTTTTCATTTTCGTTCTCGAAACATTTCTTTTAGCCCTGCAATTCTTCTTCGTTTTATTTCTTTGCTTACATTTTTTTATTTTAGCCGGTTTATATTAAATTAATTCATTGACTTAAGAGTTGAGGAAGGGTAAAACAAATGTTGATCATAATTATATACTTGTGTTTGTTGTATGGTCAACACTTGGACCTGTGCCAGTCGAGCCGGTGTGACCCTTATTTCGTTTCCAATCAAAATCATCGCCTTTTAGTTGCTGCCATTTGCATAATCCAAGTTCGAAATTACAACCCCATGGTTGTGCTTTCGCCGGCAGTGTAGAACAGCTGGTGTAATCGACAACAGTTATATCATCAATTGCAATATATCCTTTGCCGGGACCACGAATACCTTCGAATCTTATCTACAAAATATTTGATAAACAAACATAGTAAACAACAAAATTGTTAGCACTAGTCCTTCACCAGAGAAGATAAAAAATAGTGGTTTGTACTCTTTGTAAAATCCGAAGTTTCTGTGAAGCTTTCTTCAAGCTAAACAGGAAAAATGATGGTCTGCAATGATGGTTATTATGGCACTTATTCTGCACCATTTTTACAGTATTTTACAGTTTCATATTTTTTATTTGCTGGAGATGTACGTTTAATACAAAAAGCTTCCAGTAATTCAAGAAAACTTTGAAAAAAATATATTGTCTTTTTTATTCACTTTTATACCATATGGCAAGTTTTTCCTTTTAGTTTGTAAATTTTTGCAAAGTTACTTATCTTTCCCTATTAGTACCTTGTTTACATTTAGAAAAAATTCAAACTAGCAGGTTATTCTTACTTCTAAATTAACACCACGACTCAGCAACGGTGCTTGGCCTTGTATCCAACGATTGCCTTGATTGCCTTGCAGCTGCCACACAATTGTCTCAGATAAAGTAACTCCAACTTTCATGTTCACTTCCAAGCTTCCCACATCACCTCCAGATCTGTCGTACATATAGTACCAAAATTGAATACATTTTCCAGCCCCGGAAACTGGCACAACTTCGCTTGTAATGATAGAATATTCGTGCAACCGAGTAGAGGTGGATTGAATGAACATGTAACGACCTGACGAAAAATAACAACAAATGGATAACAACAATATTTGTACCATTCTTAGAATTTTCATAAAAAATAATTATAGAAAGGTAATAATTAAAAAATGTTTTAATTAGCATCAGTCTTACCAAAGTGATCGTATATAGTTATATATTGTAAAAGAGTGTAAAACATTATAAAACATTATAAAACATTATAAAACATTATAAAACATTATAAAACATTATAAAACTTACAAAGTTACAGTACTGAATCACAAAAGTGCATAAAACCTTACCCAAATTTTTTCCAGTGGAATGGTCTGTAGGTGGGGAAGATTTTTTACTACCAATCTGCCAATCAAAATTATCCCCATATCTTTGGTTATAATATCCACAAGTATCTCGTTCAAAATCACAATTTCCATAATCGGGACAGGGTCCGTCAGTAACCACTACGTCGTCAATAGCAATATCACCCTTGTATGATGGACCAGTCACCCCTTCGAAGATAATCTAAAGATTTTGTAATAATGACGCAATAAAATCACTCAGGACAGTAAGCCCAAGGTAGAACCTTTTATCCAAACAAACTTTATATTATACTTACACTATGTTTGACGGAACTCTTAATTGTCACTTTTGACGGCTTCCATCTCCAACCTTGTGAACCAGATAGACTCCATACAGGTGCAGACCGTGATTTTCCTTGTAAGATTAAGACATTGAGGGCACCAATATGGGTGCCTTTCATATGGTACCAAAACGATAGGCAACGTCCCAACGTGGGTGAATATTCGCCAGATTTTAACCATGCTTTATGACCTTTGCTTCGAGGTGTTGACGCTTCAATGTACATGTAGAAACCTGAAATATCAAAATTGTGATCATGAGAAAACATTTGACATCGAATACAAATGGCTTATTAACTCTTCTGCTGGGCAACATGTGAAAATATTGACCGGTCAAGTCCGTCCTGAAAATGTGGTGACAATCCTTACCATTTGCAGTGCCGAAAGTATGATCTGCTCTTGGTCCAGTGCCAGTGGACGATGTACCTGCATTATCCCGTTTCCAGTCAAAGTTATCACCGACCATGTTTCTCCATCCACAAAGTTTTGGATCTTCAAAAGTACACTCAGCTAAAAGAAAGTTACATGGGAATAGCAGGAAACACATAGATTGGAGAATTAAACCTAGTATATTTCAATTTTTAAAAAACAAAAAAACTCTTACCCGAAGGAGGACAGTCTCCATCATTTAAACTTAAATCATCTAAAGCTATATCCCCTCTATATCCAGACCCTTTGATACCTTCAAAGACAACCTAAAATGCCCAGCAATATCCATCAAGTATAACCAACAAAAAAAACGAAAAAAAAAACACAATTAATAAGCGTTCCTGAATTATGGTCTAGTCAACATTGTTGCTTTTACACAATTCATTATTATTAGTTATTTCATAACTTAATGCTTAGCCAGCGGGTAAAATCGTATAGAAATGGCAAGCAATATCACCTGCTGTTTCAATAAAAAAACACTCCTCCACAGAGACTAATTATTCCAACTCCTGATAAAGATGCTGTCAAAATAAAGGGTTTTAACAGAAATTCAGGTAAGTTTTATTGAAATCAAAAGTTTGCATTCCACACCTGAAATTTGGATGCTGAAGATATATCAACTGTTGCATGTTTCCAGCGTGGACCCTGAGTTCCTGACTTTTGCCATAGTGGATTCATTCTTCCTCCAATTCTCTGATATACAGTGAGGTTCTCTACATGATCTCCATACATGTGATACCAAAACTGGAGACACGTTTGACCCGTTGCGGGTATATCGGCACTAACCAAGCGCGCTGTATCGTTGGGCTTGCGTGGAGAAGATGTTTCGATGTAGATGTACCAACCACCTAAATAAAGAAAAAGACACTCAAAATACTGAAACAAGTTTGCGATAAAAATTCACTTCATACAGTAGACTCCCGGTTATTCGAACCTGCACTTATTCGAATAATTCGGCTATTCGAAGTGAGATGGCGTTCCCCTTGGATCTGCTTACCCAACTCAGGCAAAAACACTCTCGGTTATTCGAACTTCAGTTATTCGAATAATTCGGTTATTCGAAGTGATTTCTATTCCCCTTGGGGCCAATTATAGGCTAAGTCACCCTCAGTTATTCGAATTTTTCTTATTGGGAGATCGTCGAGTGAGAACATTGATTTTCTGCGATTAAAACACTTTTTTTCTTCAAAAAATCAGGTTTCAATATTCATGGCTATTTACACTCTTCAAGCAATTTCTTCAAAAGTTCAATATTCTCCTTCGGTCCAGAGAATTGAAGCAAACAGGGGATCCTCAATCCCTTATCATCTCCAAAGTTAGTTCTTTTCCCTGTCACTTTTACTTTGCAAGTACACAACATCTCTGACTTCAGAAAGTAAAATATCGTTTTGGCAAATTTTCCTGTTTTTCCTTTAGGCAAATGACCAACAATATCTCCTTTTTTGCAGACCGCCACTGCATATTTGTCTATGTCGTTTGTTGGTTCCATTTTAGCTTCTAGGACTTCACTAATAACAGCGTTCCATTTCTTTTGATACTCATGATATCCCATAACGGTTGAGTTACTCTCATAATACTTGATAAGAATGATTTCTATCGGCTGTGTTTCGTTGATTATCATTGAAACAAGATCCATTGTAATTTTCACTTCTTCGTCCTAATTGTGGTGTGACTGCTTTGTTGTTGTGTTGTTTCGTTTCGTTTTATAACATTCGAACGTTTTAAAAGGATCATTCAAAATTCGAACGTTTCCTTTGATTTTCGAACGTTTCATCTAATTTTCGAACGTTTCGAAAGCTCGATTAAAAAACAAGTGGGTGGATGTAAACAAACTTTTTAAAGGCTCTTCAAATCCACATCAAAGATGGCAACCGCTCAGACAACGTCAAGGAAGAAAGCTGTTCTGACGATCAAAGAAAAATATCTTGCTTTGAAAGAGCTTGAAAAAGAAGGAACAACTAAAAAGTCTATTGCTAAAAAGTATGGTGTCCCACCTAACACACTTTCATACTGGGTTAAGAATAAAAGTGACATTTTTACCAAGTATGAATCAGGCCAGTATGGAGCTAAAAGACAAAAGCTTTCTTCCGGAAAATACGATAACATTGATAAAGCAGTTTACAAGTGGTTCGTTAACGCTCGTGAAAGAACTGTGCCGATTAGTGGTCAAATCATTCGAGAAAAAGCATTGGATTTTGCAAAGCAATTCAACGAACCTGATTTTAAAGCTTCAGAAGGCTGGCTAGACAGATGGAAGCACAGACAAAACATCATTTACAGAATTATTTCTGGAGAGGAAAAGTCTTGTACACCAGAGATGACAGCAAGCTGGGAAGAAACACACCTGCCAACCATTTTGTCACGCTATGATTTACAAGACATTTTCAATGCTGATGAATTCGGCTTGTTCTACCAGATGCTTCCAACAAATACCTATCATGCCAAAGGTGAAAGATGTGCTGGTGGAAAGTTCAGCAAAGTTCGTTTAACAGGACTTGCAGCAGGAAATGCCCTAGGTGAAAAGTTGCCCATGTTCGTTATCGGAAAATCGGTTACACCGCGCTGTTTCAAAGGAGTCAAAAGTCTTCCCTGTCAGTACAAAGCTCAAAAGAAGGCGTGGATGGATTCTGAAATCTTTACCGATTATGTGAAAAAACTCGATGCTAAATTTGAAACTGCGGGTCGAAAGATTGTCTTGATAATTGACAATTGCCCAGCTCATCCAGAAGTCACTGGTCTTAAAGCAGTAGAATTAGTTTTTCTACCACCAAATACAACGTCTAAGACCCAGCCCATGGATCAAGGTGTAATCCGAGCATTGAAGGCATATTACCGGTCAAATCTTGTGAAACGTCAAATAAAGTTCATTGACGGCGGTAAAGAGGTCCCTAAAATTAACATTCTTGAAGGGATGCAAATCTTGGTCAAATCATGGGACGCTGTTTCAAAAGACACCGTTAAAAACTGCTTTAAGAAGGCAGGCATCTCAAAAGAAGCACAGATCACGAGTCTCAATGATGCTGATGACCCATTTAAATCTCTTTCTGACAGCATAAGCGAGTTGAAAAAAAGAGAAGTTGACGGCGACATCTTGAACGCAGATGATTTTGTGGATATTGATTTTGAGGTATGCACGAGTAAATCAATTGAATTGACTGATGAGGAAATCGTGGAAATCGTACTTAATGAGGACAAAGATCAAAACGAGCCGAATCTCGAAGATGACGATGATGATGAAATTGAGGCACATGACATCCCCCCGAAGAAGCCAAAGCAGTCAGAGTTGGAAGAGGCCTTAGAATTGTTGGAAAGATGGTCTTTGTTTGACGAGAATGGTCTTGAAATCAGAAAGCAGTTAAACATGATAACACGTACATGTCAAAAACACTACATCGATAGTAAAAAACAATGTAGCATTAAAGATTTTTTTAAGAGTTGAACTCCTTGTATTTACTACATTTTCTTTATAACTTTCATATTTTAAAACCTGTTAACAATTTGTTCAAATTTATTCTTTCTTCAAAAAGTAAAAATTCTTTGTGTTTATTACGCTCAACTGAACCACAATGCCTCAATTACTTCAGAAAAGTCCATCCCATTAAGGTTAAGTTGAAAATCTGGCGGGAAAACGAATTTTTCAGTTATTCGAACTCCCGGTTATTCGAAGTAAATTCTTATCCCCCTTGGAGCTTCGAATAACCGGGAGTCTACTGTAGATGCAAATAATGAAAGGTGTTTGTATGTGGTTGACACAAGACCTGCTCTAACCTTTAAGCTTGTCTCTCCTGGAAAATATCAACAATGGTTGTGATGTCATGAGTTCGATGAAAGCATCTAAGGTCAATATTTCCCAGGAGAGGCCAGTAAATAAGATTATTAAGCCTTTAAAACCTTTGTTCTACTTTAAGAGTAGATGATAAATTTTAAAAGAAGTGATAAATTCTACTTCTATTTTCATTTTCATTCACAAAATATTAATATCCTCATTTATTATTTATTATCTCTTTGGGAAAAATTGACCGACCACGTGACATCAATTAACCAATCACAATATTATTCTGTTGATAGAAGATAGAAGACTCTTTTCTGAGGTTTGCGAGCTTGCGAATCGGATTATTTGTTACATAGTAACCGCAGTGAAAACCAACTTTAAAATTGTAGACATTCCGCCATTGAACCAGTGAACGCACGTGTTTCAGTTTGTAGTCATCTGGTTTTGTTTCACTGCAGTGGTGGACCGATTTGCCCAAAAATTCCAAAAAGCAAGAATATTATAAACTATGTTTACTTACTTGCACCAGTTGTGTGATCAACAGTCGGACCGGTTCCAACTGAACCTGTTTTTCCCCGTTGTCTAATCCATGTGAATTGGGCGGTTTTATCATCAAGCCAGTTGCATTTATCAGTAGTGAAGTTACATGAATAATAGTTTGGTGCTGAAATTGAAGTAAAAACATAAATTTAAGAATATTAAGTTCTGACGACTGACTTCCAAGCTTCCCTATCCTTCATAACATCCTGAAGTGCTTTTCTTACTGCTTCACTGCAAGTCTTCAAACTGCTATCAACCAGAATATACCTGCATTTACAAGGCCAAGCAATTTTGAAACAGAATTATAGGCTTAAAACATTTTGTTATAAGCAGAACATACCTGGTGTGGGAGGGGTAGTGGTTGCAGGTGTTGTCGGAAATGGCGTTGTCGGATCTGGTGGAACAGAAATTGTTGGTATGTTTGAACAACGGAAGTTTGTGAAAACAATGTCGTCAAGGGCAATGTCTCCATAAGCACTAGATCCACGTACTGCTTCAAAAACAATCTGGAATGGAGAAAGAAAACACGTCATTGGAGTTTTGTTTAATTAACAAACTAATGTAAATTATCATTAAAGGTTCTTCAACATAATCCTCTTTCCCATCTTACCTGGTAATCTGCCAATGATACAACAGGAGCTTGTCCATTTATCCATTGGGCTTTCGATCCTTGTTGTCCAGATAAAGTCCAAATGCGACGCATTGTTCCATTTTGATTTCGGATGTAGACATTAAGTTCTCCAATGTCACGTCCATACATATTGGCCCAGAACTGTACGCATCTACCATATGTGGGATAAAAATCTTCGGATATCAACCAAGCTGTATCGCCATTATTCGAGGTAGAGGATTCAATGTATACATATTTTCCTGGTGGCGAAACGAAAAAACATTATACAGAACCATTCAAATATTGAAACAGCTAACATTAAATTTAGGGACACATGAATACTGAATACAGAATACCAATAGCGTTTACCTGCTGCAGTGCCTGTCGTGTGATCAAAATCAGGACCAGTAAATGAAGTTGGGGTACCCTTACTTCCAATAATCCAATCAAATTTATCCAAATTGCCTCTTTTTACATTGTTCCAACCACAGAACCCATTTTCAAATGTGCAGTCCCCTGAAAAACAATTACAATGGTAGATCATTTTCATAGGCATAGATCTAACACAACCATCTAATTAGAACATTATATACTTAATTTCACTAACCAGGTGGGGGACAGTATCCATCTGACAAAGTCAAGTCGTCAATTGCTATATCGCCAGAATAGGAAGCACCTCGAACACCCTCAAATACAATTTGACGGCCAGCTCTCGGACGTATCGTTGTTCTTGCAATCTTCCATCGGTCTCCATGATTGCCTGATCTTTTCCATATCAATGATCGGCCACTTTTTGGCGTCTAATAACATCAGTTACAAGGAATGGTTAAACTTACTGAGATATCCATAATGATGAATATTATAAGATATTATGTACAAACCTGGACATAGACATTTAAATCTCCAATATGTGCGCCCCTCATATGGAACCAAAATTCTAGGCACATTGGGTTACTGTTTGAAATGACTTGTGCAATCACACGAGCCTTATCCCCTTTTCTTCGTCCCGATGCTTCCACGTACAGATAAAATCCTTCAAAGAATATCGGAAATATTTTTTACCAACTGAAACAAATGACTTTGTTCTCAAGGTGCTTGTAAAATCTCGTAAAATCTTTTACCTTGCGGAGTTTGTAAAGTATGGTCATACGGAGGTCCGGTATTGTAACTGGCAGTAGCGCCTTGGTTTCTTCTCCACTGGAATTGACCAGTTGGATCATTGGTCAATTTGCATAATCCATGTTCGAAATCACACGTTTCTATGGCAAAAATATATATATAAAAAAACTAATTTGCGGAGTTTTCAAATTATATTATGAATATAGTGATCTAATTTCCAAACAATAATAAATGTGAGTAAATCTACAAAAAGGTTTTACTTGTAACAGGACAGGCACCATCCAATATGTCAATATCATCAATAGATATGTCACCTTTGTAGTTTTTACCGCGGACCCCTTCAAATGCAACCTACAGAAATAGGACAATTTGTAGACAAAATATGCCCACATTTATGGTGAAAACCTTATAATTTTTTTCTGGGAAAGTGATACATTATTATACATTATTTTTACAAAACTTGTATGTAGTAGAGCAGAAACCATACCTGGTATTTCAAATTTGATTTTAAGTCAACTTGTCCGTATCTCCATTGGTTACCGTTATTACCTACACGCGTCCATATCTTTGATAACGTCCCCCCAGTTTTAATATAAACATTTAGTGACTTAACGTCTGGTCCAAACATATGAAACCAAAATTTCAAACAGTGAGAATGTCCATGAATTTTATCTGAATCCAAGTACGGACTGATAAGACGAGCTATATCGCCATCTTTCCTGCCCGAAGTTTCGATATAGAGGTAAGTTCCAGTTGCTAGGGGAAAATTATGAAAGTGAGAAAATATTATTATTCAGAATATACCTAGAAGAATTAGCTTGACTAATCTTCCCTGCTTTGTGTTTAAACGACATAGTAACAAACATTAGTACATTTGTATGCATTAGTAGTCCTTGGGGGGTTTCCTGTGTTTAAACAGAAATCCTGGAAGGTATTATTATTTTCGAAAATTTAAGATCGGAAGTGTAACCAGTGAATACAAAATCTGTGTAATGGAGTTCTGAAGGCTGTTTTATAAAAACACGTATCCCAGTGGGCAAAACCTTCAAAAAGTCTCGGTGGAGGAGTGTTTTTTATTGAAACAGCAAGCGATATTGCTTCCCATTCCTATAGAAAACACTCCTCCTTATAGATCCTTTGAAGATTTTGCTTATTTTTGTCTTTGTTTTTGGTTCCTATTATAGGTTTTTTTACTATTATCATTATCATTATCATTATCATTATCATTATCATTATTAACTATACTACCAACGTTCAGTGCAAATACTGTGACAAGCCAGTATGAAAAAATCGAACGAAGTGTATACAGAACATAAGGAGTCAGTGACAGTCTAGATATTAAAAAATATGGTGAAAAACCAGAAAAATACTTAAACCACTTACTGTTTCCCAAGGTGTGGTCAGCACTTGGACCTGATCCAATAGTCGATGTAGAACCAGAGTTTAATCTCCAATCAAATTTATCAGTCGTATCTTGTTTCCAGTGACAGATAGTTTTCCCCTCAAAATTACAGCTATAAGTGGTTGGTGCTACAAAAATCAAAAATCAAAAATGTAAAATAGTCCAGCTCTTAAAAGAATATTTACTTAGCAATAGTAATAAACTCTCAAAAAGATAAATACTGAAAAAAAGACGTAGGTAATAGGCAAAATCTTTTATCTAATAACCTGCAGTTGTTGGCGGTAAAGTCGGTTTTGGAGTCGTAACGTAGTTAGGATCAGCGTTAGATGGTTTGACGGGACATCTTCCAAATGAATACACAACATCGTCAATT
Organism: Turritopsis rubra; assembly: GCA_039566895.2. Taxonomy (NCBI): domain Eukaryota; kingdom Metazoa; phylum Cnidaria; class Hydrozoa; order Anthoathecata; family Oceaniidae; genus Turritopsis; species Turritopsis rubra. The sequence goes on from CM077622.1 coordinate 4,841,701, forward strand.
GCAATATCTCCTGCAGCACCCCCACCGTGTATTGCTTCAAAAACCATCTATTAAAGAAGCATTAAATGTAATTAAATGTACCCATAAACATTTTCTTTAGCTGTAAACAGAAAAACAACACGTACAAGTTTTTGAAGGATTAACAACAACAATAAACAAAAAGACAAACAAGTTTTCAAATTTCCAAGTTTTTAATAAACAACACCCCATATAATCCATTTCTAACTTTTGAGGAAAACTAGAAATTTTATAAAATAAAAAATTATTTTCCATTACATAATACTTTTCTTTCGTTTAGGAATAAACAGAACCCTTAGAATTTTCTGGATTTTAAACTGAACAAACAGAGTGGTTATTTTTATTTCTGGAAGATTTTTTACAGTGATATCTATTGCCCCCTCCCCCCTCCATCCACCCCCCCCCCCCCCCCCCCTCCAATAAAAAAACACCACAGTAGTTTTTTGAAGAAAAGTAAATGCACTACTTGAAACTTCAAAACTTCACAAAAAAATTAATGGCAGGAGCATTGTGTGTAGCGGTTGTGTGTAGGGAAAAGATGGAAAGAATTACCAATATTTTTGAAAAACCTGGGAAAGAAATCAACTTCAGGTTTAAGTTTGAACTTTATTTCAACATACCTGATAATTTACTTTACTAAAGACTGGAGCAGTTCCGAAGTGCCATTTGTACCCTTGGTTTCCAGACAATGTCCAAACCAATTTCTCGTTTGTTTTACCAGCACCCGTTTTAATGTAAACATTCAATGTACCAATGCTAGAACCTCTCATATGATACCAAAATCTTAAGCAATATTTCACAAACCACACCGTATGTTTGTCGATTGGCTCAGAAACTAAACGAGCTGTGTCCCCTTTCTTGCGAGGTTTAGATGATTCAACAAACATATATTTTCCTAAAAATATATTATTTTAAATGATCAATGACTTGTATCTACAAATATATTAATCTGTCATCCCAGTGGGCAAAATCTTCAAAACGTCTATGAGGAGGAGTGTTTTCTATAGAAATCGCAAGCAATGTCGCCTGCTGTTTCAATAAAAAACACTCCTCCAGAGGCTTTTTGAAGATTTCGCCCCCTGTCATATTACAGAAAAGAAAGGCATGAAAAGTCAAAGAAAGGCGAAAACTAAGATCATTGAGAATTTTTTTACAGAGTTTCATTATTTTACATAATAACCATTTAGCTGGTTAATACGAAAAAATTGTTGTGACATCATGGACCAAGGCCATTATAAGGTTCTTACAAGCAACCGAGTTCTACTTTATCGTTTTAGAAAATGATAAATTCTTCTTCTTATTTGATTTTCATTCATAGAAATATCTTATAACTCCTCTTCTTTCTTATAGTTCTCTGCACTTAGCTACCTAATTTGTACGAAGTTAATATATAATTATATAATACTTATATATATTATATATAATACTTTATCTTTATCTTATAATAAAACATCATTAACAAACATGCGTAGGTGTATATAAAGCCTTCTATGATTGTTAAAATAACAACAAAAAGTGACATACCATCTCCATTTTGTTTGGAATGATCTGTTAATGGTCCGGTCCATTTGGAGGGCGTGTTACCTTCGCCGACCATCCAATCGAAAGTGTCTTCGAATTGCGTATTTTTCCAAGTACATTTCTCATTTTCAAAATCACATGTAGCTAAATAACAAACAAACATAACATAAACAATAACAAACATAAACAATTTCTCCAAAACACAACGACAGAATTCCTACCGAGTTTGTTGCATAAGCCATCGTACATTTTCAAGTCGTCTAAAGCAATGTCTCCTGTATAACTTGCTCCTCTAACACCTTCAAATATCAGCTGAAAATTTAACAAAACCAATATTCATTACCATGAATCCTTTAATTAACACCTTTCTTAAAACTCCCCCTCCCCCTCCCCCTCCCCCTTTAAGCTCTAAATTTTGCAGTAATTCCCTATTTATTAACACTCCCTTTTTTGATTAGAAATAATAAATTCTCCCTTCCCTTTTTCTTTATGGAGAACAGTGTTTTTCAGATTTTTCCAATGAAGTTTGAAAAAGGAATGCTTATCAAAAAACCCATTACACATTGTATTAAATTAATTGTATTAATTATTTCCATTAAATTTAAATATTAAATATAATATTAAATATAATATCAAATACTCCAAGAAAATAATCTAAAAGGAGGAGCTTATTAGTATTAATTCAATCAAGGGTGGAGCAAATTAGTGTACTTATTTATCAACAGGCTCAAGGTATCCCTGTCAAACAATTTACCAAATTGTCTGTGATCCTACCTGGTATTGACCTTGACTAGTAATAGATATCTGTCCAATAGCCCATCTCTTTCCTTGGTTCAATGATTTCGTCCACACAGCAACACCCTTCGATTGGCCAACCTTTTGCATATATAGATCTAGTCTTCCAATGGAAGATCCAAACATATGATACCAGAACTGAAAACATTGTCCACCCTGTCTCGCATTTCCTGGATAGTTTGGTGATACTAACCTAGCGATCGAGCCAGCTTTTATTGAACCAGATGTTTCAATAAATAAATATTTTCCTAAAAACAAATGAGCGTTACAGTGGCACATCTAGCAGAAATTTGATTGGTGTAAGCCAATTTGGAGGAGAACTTTCTAAAAAAGAATTGGCAATAAAATTGCAATTATCCTTTTAAAAACACTCTCCTCCATAATTTTTACACCAGTAAAATTGCTTCTTGATCCGCAGCTGCGTTATACATTACAGAAATTCGTCAACAATGTTGATGTAACAAACACTAGATCGTTCTTGTAATCATAAATCCCTTGTCAATACCTTTATCATCGTTATATGTGTGATCAGCTTTCGGGCCAGTTTTTAACGAAGCAGTCCGACCTTGCCCAATTGACCAATCAAATTGATCGTCTTTTGCATTAATCCAACCACAAATTGGTGGGTTGGTCTCTTCAAATGAGCATTCCACTAGAATTATCAAGCAGAAGTTTTACATTTGCTTTCTTAAAATGATTCTATCTTGCTACAGGTATAACATTTTACTAGTCATGTTTACACTATTTAATTAACTGAACCAATTTTAATTTCTACGAAAAATCAAAATTATTTCCAATTTCAAAAAATCGATAAAAATAATTCTCTGTTTACACCATTTGAATTGTAGTAAAAAATTATGATAAAACAAATATGTAAATGTAGCTTAAGTTCTATCACTTACATGGACCATTACATTTGTCAGTGATGCTGATGTCATCAATGGCTATGTCTCCCTTGTAACCATCACCACGAATTGCCTCGATCACATACTAAATGTTAAGGAGTTTACGTAATATAATATATATAATATAGTATATATTAATATTGTATAATATAGGTTCTCATGAATCCTATCACCGTTGATGTGGCCCTGTGTCGGATCCAGATCCGGTGTTAGGAAACCAATTGTCACTGGCTCGAGTTCCTGGGCCACTGAGACAATAGGATTCAAAGAATCCTATCTGACGTTCACGCACTTGTATGTACAAATAATTATAGTGTATAAATATAGTTTATATAATAACACCAATAATAATAACAACGATATATCTGAACATATTAACAATGGCTCTTAATCTCAAGATGTAAAACAACGTGTGGATTTTTCTCTTATTCTTTTCTTATTCAGTTCATCTAACAATCTCAGACCATCCAAAATTCATGGGTGTAAACCTTCGGAAATTTGTTTGGGCGATTGAGTTTATAAACAACTTCCACCTCATTCTTTCAAAAATCTTTATAAGAGTTCCCACTGAGAGTTTGATGGTCTGGAATTGTTAGAAAAGGCAAAATGATGAGAAAGTATTTTTAAAAGTCATTGCTGTTATTTGGTACTTAATTACGTGGATCAAACGTTAATAATTTACCTGGTAAGGACCTTTTGCATTCATCCATACATGGGCAGCTTTCCACGTATCCCCATGAGAACCATATTTCGACCATAGGGGGGTACCCAAAGGTCCACCTGGACTTTTCACATAAACATTCAATTTATTGATATGTGCACCGTACATGTGATACCAGAAATTTAAACATTTCCCCATTGACGTGGTTTTTGACGTTAGGCGTGCGGTGTCGTTAGGTTTACGTGGAGAAGACGTCTCGATGAAGGCATACCAGCCCATTGCTAAAGTAAATTAAATGCAAATCAATTATCTATATCATTAACACAATAAGTGTTTTAACCCTGGTGAAGACAAAAAAACCAACATGTTTTTGCCCGGTAAATGAAGCCGTAAAAATGTTTCACCCCAACAATAATTTAATAATTTAAAGAAAGCTTACTAGGAACGAAGGTGAACTTTTTCGCCACTCCAGCACATGATTTATAAACAACCAGCTGGATATTATTGCTGGGTTGCACGTTATTGCGATATGGAGCCAAACACATCTGAGTTGTGATGTGCTGCAATGCGCCATTCGTTAATATCTTCCATTTGTCTCGGCAATTATCTGTTAAGCCAACCTAAAACCATCACCATATATCATTGTACCATTACCAATTACAGTCACTCAGTCCTTGATTTCTGGCAGGTGCAATGAATAACCTCCATAGTAACTGGTTATTAGGGCATTACCAGAGAATGTCGATTGACATCAAAGTAAGGTTCATTCTTGAAAACTTTTTCACAAATTTTCTATATCGAATACACAGTCCTCCCATGCGGGTAATGAAAGTTAGAAATGCAATATAAATATGCATACAATATGCTTAATACATACTTTAGCACCACTGGATGTCGATCCACCTTTCAAACGTACACACATATTCCACTTGGTTAACTTCAGATAACCGACAGGCGTTATCACAAACTCTAACCTTTCCTGACCGCAACCGTCATATAGTACCAATGGTTGATCAAGTTTTGGCTTTTTGAAAGCCCCATTTAAGACATGAATGCATTTTCCGCTGGCATGTCGTATCGATCCTGGACCATTTAGTTGCACAGCACCTGCAATAAAAAGAATGTAAGGTTAAACAGAGTCATTTTTCTACACACTGTTAACACCCCCTACAAAATTACAAACAAAAATGCTTTTATTATACTGAAAACACACAAATCTAAATTCTTTTACTACAACGCCTGAAACAAAGCACAAGAGTGTTGCAATTAGTTTTTAACCAAACAACTCCTTTTACCATTGAACATAAGTCCTAGGAGGCAAAATTGAATATCTTAGACTATTACACTCTAGGAGCAATGTTCTTAAGGAGTTTTAAGAAGAATCTAGAAGTGCTGTTCAACCTTAACCTTTATTGATTGGAACATTTGAATATTTTAGATACATTTGACGATTCTCTTGTACTGATGATGACCAACAGTTAGTGTACGCTACATCAAATTAAATACCTTTTAGTCAGGAATATTATTGGTGGAAAGAAAGAGAAAATCAAGCATGCTTCTAGTGTTTTGTGAGGACAGCAATTACGTGCTGTTAATGTTTATTTACGTTTGTTCATTATGATAGACGTCATCATTATTGTTCTTTTTTTTACGTGACATTTAAAATTCATGGTGTAAAAAGCCAAACAAGCAGAACTGCAATATGAGTATGTATAACAAACCTTTTCCAAATGTGTGATCGGTTTTCGGTCCAGTTCCTCTTGTATCAGTAAAACCTTGTTTCCTCGTCCAGTTGAATTTGTCTGTTGAATCTTGTAACAGGTTGCAAATGTCCTTCTCAAAATTGCAACCGAGCAGCGACGGAGCTATAAATAATGAGACCAACAGGTTAGAACTTCCAAAACACTTTTATTAGAGTGAGGAGTTTATCTCATTCAATCACTCTGTGGAGGAGTGTTCTTCTTTGTTGAAACAGCAGACGATATTGCTTGTCATTCCTATAGAAAACACTCCTCCTCATAGACTTTTTGAAGATTTTACCCACTGGGCATGTGCAACGTTAAAAAGAAGGTGGTATTTGCTAAGGAAATACAGTATTCCGTATGACTACTAACCTAAAGTTGATTGTCTCGTTCTCGGATATGGGGTAGTTGGTGGAACAGTAGCTTTACCATTAGGATTAGCTTCTGGAGGCTCTAACGTACATGCCAACGGTGTGTATTGAATATCGTCAATAGCCATATCACCACGGTAACCAGAACCTGCTACACCTTTGAACATAATCTAAAAAGGATTTCAAGAAGGTAGACAACAGGGGTTTTAAGTTTATGATACTCGGAACACAATCTGCAACCCATTACAATTATTTACACACAAAAAAAAATTTTCTAAAGCCTATAGTTCTAATACCCCCAATTCGGATAAACCCCCAAAATCCAAAATAAAACCTTTAAACGTCAGTATAACTTCATCAAAAACAATATCGATCTTGCACTATCCGAGATAATCCAAAATATTGCATCACATAGTCACAAATACTATAATGGGAGACCTAACAGCCAATCAGATATCAGAAATTAGCCATTTTAATTAATAAACTTTCGCAAATATTATAATGAGATAATAAATAATACTGACTACATGATCAGCATCCATATCAATCGGCACTCGACCGTTTTTCCACGGATCCATTTCAGAAATTTGTTGTTGGCCAGTTAAATTCCACAACAACCGTTCAGGTTGGGAACCCGAAAAGACCTTATAAACAATCTGTAATTGACCAATATCTGCACCAAACATGTGATACCAGAAACTTAGACACTTTTTCTTACCACCAACTGAATTGAATTGCTGACTCGACAAAATGGCAATATCACCTTTCTTTCTTGGTGCCGAGACTTCCAAAAACACGTACGAACCTGAAAACAGAAATAAATCCAAAGTTAAGTTAAAAAATTTAAATGTTCATTGTTTTTGTTAATCATGAAACAACACTTAACTTTACAAGTTTATATTACTTGATTAATTAATTGAACCACTGCAATTTCTAAATCAATCAAATTCTATGTTTACACTATTTTTGATTAGCAGTGAAAAATAAAAAACTGTTCACTTAATCGAATAATGTAAACGTTGTTTAATTCATGAAATAATATTTAGGTGAAGAAAAATTAAGTTGATAATACTTAATGCTAGGAAAAAAACAAGACAGTACCGTTTTTCGTTCCGAGTGTGTGATCAAACTTTGGCCCGGTGAATTGGGATGGAGTTCCAGCACTACCAACAATCCAATCAAATTTATCATTTTTGTTATTGACATAACTACACAATCCATTTTCAAAGTCACAGAAACCTATGATGAGCATTGTAATCATTAATATTGATTGTTAAACAGAATAATCAGGGGGTGATACGGGAATATAATTTGTGTGGTGGTAGTTTGAACCTCTGGTTAAAGCAGGGATAGAAACCCTCAAGATTTTGATGCTTTTTTCAATGTTCTATAATGCTGAAAGATAGATAATAATTTACTTAAATGTCCCATGTTTATTTATTCCTTATCGTATTTTATCTTGAATTTTGTAACAATAGATTTGGTACCCAATAGGCATTACAATTGGTTGTATCAGCCCCTGATAATGTATACAAAGAGAAATGCTTTCGTAGTGACTAAACATTTCCGCAAGACAAGGATGAAAATCATACCAGGAGCTGGGCATGGACCATCCTTTAATTCAATGTCATCAATTGCTATATCACCTCTGAAGCCACGTCCCATTTTACCCTCAAATGCAATCTATAAGTTTAGTGTAATTCCAAAAATTAACTGACATATAAATTATAAACTGTAAATATAGTAGTTAATGCATCAGATGTCGATCTAGGTGAAAAAAAATGGTGGATTACAATGTCATAAAATTTCTTTTCAAGTGCTTATTAGATTACTTGCATTTTTCAAAAACATTCAAAAACGTAGTTTCACCTTTAGGATTGTCAGATATAATAATGATGTTTCATTTTTCAAAATGTTAAAAATTGAATTTAACAGGAGACACACAAATAAACAAACAAAACAACAAACCACAATGAACTGCAAACGATTCAGTAACATTTTTGTTGCAATTTTTTGGCGAAACAGTGATTTCTATCATAAGGCCACTCAAAATTATATTGTGTCAAAACATGAAAAATAAGTGGAAACGTGCTGACACGCTTATCTAGGCACTTTACTTTATAGAGTCAATAGGCTCTACTCGAGTTTGGGAAGGATTAAAACAGCCTTCAACCATTTATATAACACATGACATGAAACATTAAATTTTTAATTATTTATTACCTGGAAAGTACCAGATACTTTGACTGTAGTGGATGCGACCTTCCACACATTACCCTTGTTACCACTTTCAGACCAGATCGGTCGGCTTTGAAGGACATTATTTATTTTCAGATATATACTTAATGTTCCCGTATCAACACCATACATGTGGTACCAAAACTTCAAACATTTTCCAGAAGTGCCTTGATTTACTGGACTAAGTAGACGAGCTTTGTCTCCAATTTTGCGGCCAGATGCTTCAGTATACATGTAAAACCCATTGATGGATTGTTTGGTATGATCCGTTGTTGGTCCAGTTCCTGAAAACATTGAACTCATCATAACTTCAATCAGCACTCACAACACAACTCCTGCACCACAAGGACAGAATACAACAAAGAAAGCATACCTGATGAACCTGTTGATTTCGAGGCCCATGTCCAAGTGAACTGAACATCAGATGACCTGTCATCAATGTAACCGCATTGACCGCCCTCAAATGTGCACGTAGCTGATGGTTGAATACATGGTTTGCCGGTCAGCGATATATCATCAATGGCAATATCTCCTCGGTATGATGAGCCAACAGAACCTTCAAATATAGCCTAACGAAAACAAATTTACAAACATGAGTCTGTGGGGCAAACAAATATCAAACATGTACACAAGCTTCCAATCTAAAAGCTTTTACCTTGAAATATTGTGGAGAAGTTAATGTTACTTGTCCTTTTAACCAGCGGTTTCCCTGTGTCCCCTTGCGAGACCAAACTGGTTTACCAATATGGGTTCCATGGATTATATATACATTAAGAGTGTTCACATTAGGACCGTACATATGGTACCAAAACGTCAAACATTTCCCGTTATAATCTGTTGTACCAGCAATGGTTGTACTGATCAACCGTGCAACTGCATTATTCTTTTTCCCCGAAACCTCAAGGTAGACGTATTGTCCATACTCTAGAGAACAAGCAGTGTAATACCATTAATAATTTTAGCAGCCAGTAATTTTTTTGCAAATTTGCCTGCATTTTGTGAAAATGAATGCTTGCAAAATATTTGGAAAAGACTGAATTGCAAAAAATTAACATTCACATAAATTTTATAATAATGAAATATTTTCGCAGTAGTGTTTTCCTATTTTTTATATTTTCATGTTTGCAAAGTTATACCCATTCGTCAGTTATGGCGAAAACAAAAGTTGGCAAAATTTTTCATAGTTGGTCTCAGGAAAATGAATCATGCAAATTAATAATCTCAAGTTACTCCAGGATTCACAAACTTTAAAGAAATTCACACAAAAACATGCTAGCATTCATACTTGTGCCTTTGGTATGATCTGTACTTGGACCAGTTCCAGTCGAAGAAGTGGCGCCTTTGGCTAGTGTCCAGTCTAGTTGATCTGTTCGATTATCTTGTTGCCAGGTGGAGCAGATGCCAGACTCAAAGTCACAACTGAACAGCTCTGCAAAAAAGTGAAAATAATTATATTTGACTGCTTGAACAAAATCGTGTTTACGTACAAATCAAAAAATGTCAATATTCGTCTTTTATATAAAAGAAGAAAAGGATGACTCATACTTGCTGGTGGCTGGGTTGGCCTCATGGTGGAAATTCTTTGTGTTGTTTGAGGTGTAGACGGAGATGCTTCTGGTGGGACCGTAAGACAACTTCCGATTTTAAACGTAAAATCGTCAATCGCAATATCGCCACGATAACCATTTCCACGAACCCCTTCAATAATGACCTGTGGCAGCAGAATCATAGAAACATAATTTCAAATGTTAATTTTAAATTAATTTTTAGTTAGACATTCAGATTTATTCAGATAAAACGTTATTAACAATTTAGGGTTTAGTAGCAGTTCCCTCACAAAACGATTATTAATTATTTATGATTATATTATATTTATTATATTATTTATTATTATTTACAAAGCAACTCAGAAACAGAATGAATCGTTCTCTAAAACCAGAAATAATTACAGGTTCATGGAGGTTAACTGTTTGATGATTGTTAACGTTTTGTCTGAAACAACTTGATGTTGACCCAATTTACTGACCTTGTAAGAACCCTTAACAAGACCAACATTTACTTGACCGTTCATCCATTTGTTGCCTTTATTTCCAGACAACTTCCAAACCAACTTTTCCTGACCACTTGAATTTACATAGATGTTTAATGCACCAATATTACTTCCAAACATATGATAGAAAAAGCCAAAACACTGCCCATTTGAACTGGTCTGATTAAAAAGTTCGCTAACAAGGCGTGTCTTATCCCCATTTTTTCGGGGTGTTGATGCCTCCAAGAACAAGTATTTCCCTACAAAATGAAGTTTGAATAATGGACAAGTTCGTCACACAGTTTTTCTCCCAATTGAAAGCTTAAAAAAGAAAACAAACAAACAAACAAACCTTTCACATCGCCATTCCTATCGGCCTTAGGGCCGGTAAATGAGCTGGACGTAACACCTGAACCAATTATCCAATCAAAATCATCCTGTTTTACCGATATCGGCAGATTATACCAAGTACAGAGACCAGTCTGGAAATCGCAGTGACCTACAGATTCCCAAAACATGAAATCAACGTATTTGTGGGAAGAACATGAGGCAAATACACGTTCTTCCTAAAATCTAACAAGAAATCTTAAAAATCTTTCACTCTACCTGCTTTACGACACGGCCTTGGCAAAACTGTGATATCATCAATCGCTATATCTCCGCGATATCCAGAACCAATAACACCTTCAAACACAACCTAAAAACAATGCCAACCATTTATAACAAATAGTTCTTTTGTTGGCACCTCTATAATTCAAACTGTCCGTGATTAGAACAAATTTGAATGGTCCCTTCACCTATGATTTCTATGTAAAGGAACTTCCGTAATTCAAACATTCTATAGAACGAACCATTCTGTACCCATCTCTTGGATAATCAGGATTGAGAGAGTCTTATTAATTTCTTGAATGGATTTTACAGTTACTGTATTATTAAAATAACTCAATAATAACTAATTTTCCTTATTTGTACATACATTTCCCGTCGTTGCTGGTATATTCACTTCCCCTTTAATCCACAATTTTCCTTGTTGGCCACTTTTTGAAAACACTGGTTTTCCCATACTGCCAGTTGCTGGTGGGTTCACATACACATTTAAGAAACCTTGGTGGGCACCGAACATGTGATAGTAGAACTGCAAACAACTTCCACCTTTCGGGAGGTTAAGATAAGCTTTTGACAATCTCCCCTTATCACCACGTTTCCTACCAGATGCCTCTACGTACATGTAATATCCTAAAAAGGGATACCACAATAAAGGAGCTATTCCAGTAATTTCGCACAAAATTCTTTATTTACTTGCAACACAGAAAACCAAAATAACAAAATTCTCCTAAAACTTATGTAAGCAGAAAACTTTTACGAACCTTGTCTCGTTTGCAGAGTATGGTCGACCTGTGGCCCCGTTCCACCACTAGAAGTCCTGCCGCGGTTTCTTCTCCACGTAAATTGAACATTTTTAGTAACTGGGGCATCTACAAAGCCACACTTATCTTTCTCAAAAGTACAAGTGCCTGAAAAACGAAAGTATACAATTTTTCATATTATTTTATTTATTTATCTATTCATAATATTTACATAATACAAGATATTTCATCAGTGGTAAATATATATAATATAATTTAACAATAACATATATACACCGTGTCCTGTGCAAAAAGAATTTCAAAAAATAAAGCACTAAATTGTTAACAACAGACGAAAGAAGAACAGACTCATGAAATGTGACTAAACAAATAGGCTAATTCACATTCAATACATTGAACATATGGCTAATATCCATTATAATAAAAAATAATTTAAAAATAGCAGTTGATTATTATTTGGAAAATTTGGCAATTCAGCATAAAATCAAGAGCCTAGGGCTCTGAAAGGAATTTTCAACTTTTTGCATAAACTATGCATATGTTTGACATCACATCAATAGCTTATTTTTTATTGAGCAAGCTGCAATCTCTGACTAATAATAGTCAAAGGCCCCTCCCCAAAACTCATTGCTGGCCAGAGAAAAACACAACTTTGCTGGCCAAATGCTTAAAAAATCAACATTGAGTAAGGGGGAGGGAGAATAACATAGGTAGTCCACTAATATTATTGGTCTAAGATTGTAGCAAGATTGATGAACAGAAATCTATAGCTTTAATAATAGCACCACAACCACAAACCTGAAGAATTTCCACCACCAACTGATGTATCACATGATCCATCGATAACTTTAAAATCATCTAGAGAGATGTCCCCTTTGTAGTCTACTCCCCTGATTCCTTCTACTGCAATCTATGAAAAATAAAACAAGACATGGTTGCAGGAATAAGGGCAATTTATATTCAACGAAATTTTAGTTAAAGCAGCTTTTACTACAAATATTTTTATTATTATATGTAACCTTTTTTGCTTGGGTTCGAGGGAAGTAATGAAAACAAACAAACGGTTGATTTCAAACTCCGATTGATTTCAAAAGAACAACTTTGAATTTAGGTGTAATTTCAAGTAAACAAGTGATTACTATTATTAAAAGACAAAACACAAAGTCGTGGATGCACTGATACCTGAAAACTGCCACTTGATTGAATGGTAACATTGCTTGATTGCCACTTGTTTCCCTGTGTACCAGTTTTTTTCCATATTGGCTGACTAAAACTTCCATTAGGCATGACAGTGTACACAACTAGCGAGTCTATGTGAGGTCCATACATATGATACCAAAACGAAAAACACTTTGGACCTTTCGCAACTTTAGGAGAGACCAAAACAGCGTTATCACCTTTTCTGCGAGGATTACTTGTTTCGATGTACACATAATAACCTGCATTATATAACAAAAACAAAAATACTTCAAGATATCAAATAAGCACTTGCACTCTCTTATAATCGCCCACCCAAATTGCAACTAAAAGAGGATGCTTTGTCTACTAAAAGAACACATGAAAGGCTCTCGACCAAACAGTTCCAATTTTTTAGGCAAATCCTGAATTTTCAACTATAATAATACCTCAAAAAAGGATTCATTTCAGAATAGCATAATGAGGCGCTTGCAAATAAAACCTTCTCCAAATGGTGTCCACAATTTTCCTGTTTTGAACTTGGACTCCATTATGAGTAATCAAAAAACAATTTGACAAACTTACCATTAGGCTGACAATAGCCCCATTTTTTGTCTTTATCGTAACTTTTGGTAGTTGCACACCAACTTCCACGTAGCGTAGCTCTAATGCAGCTTTTGGAAGACCTTTTGTTGTACACAAATGGAAAGACACATGGAGCACCTTTTGCATTTCCATTTTTAGTTAACACTAAAAAAATCCAGAAAATGAAATATAATAACCTTAATGTGAGAATATAACTGGTTTATTTTGTATAAAAAGTGAATGTGAGGAAGGTCCTTTATGGTAAAAGCCTTTAGCTATTATACATCCCTATCACAATCAATTTGAGGTGATATTACAATTCTGACAGCCTTGTGTTCCAACAAGTCCATTGTGGTTATCATAATAAATATGGACAATATTACGATAACCATAATTTGATTACTACATTATTACGTAACCCTCTATTATTGTAACCCCTACTATTTTTAAATGTTCCTCTTGTTTCTTTGGCTAATATTAGATACAATAATTTTTTTTATATTTCTAAGTTGTTGAAATATAAAGTGCCTCTCAAAAGAATCAATCTGTAAAAAATGTATAAAAGCCTACCTGGTAGAGTTTTAACTGAGGATGTGTGATCAGTGGAAGGTCCAGTGCCACTAGAACCTGTTCTACCATACTTTCTCGTCCAATCAAACTTATCTTTTCTATATTGGGTCCATTTACAAAGATCTTTTTCAAAATCACAATTTTGACATAAGATTATTCCTGAAAATTACAAAAGAAACATTATAATGAAAATGAAATGAATCAAGACATTGTACACAACAGGTTAAAATAATTACGAATGAAGAAAATACAAGTTAATACTGCCTAGGTGACAAACACCTGAAATGGATTGAGATTAATAAGGAATAGGATTCAAATCACGTTATTGCCAAAAAAAGATGGAAGTTTAGCTGTTACACTCTTGTTTTCGTTTTGTAAACAAAACAAAGTTTCTCAATATTTTTTTGAATATCGCGCGTGCAGGAAAAAGTTAAAGGCGGAGTTACACTAGATGAATATCGGCAAAGCGAAAAAAGGCGAAAGAAGACAATAATTTTGTCGATTTTTACGGCCATGTACGCACTTACCTACTAAAACTAAAAGAACTGTACATAATTTACAAACGTCCAACCATGGACAATACATCCTGGAGAGAAATTTCTCAGGAGGGAGAAATTTTCGTCTATCAAAATTGGTATAACCAGTCAATCACGAAAATTCCATCAACATCAACACTTTAGTTTCTTTCGCCTAAGGAAGTATATGTCAGTTATAAATTAAGGAGCATTTTAAGAGATAAAATACTAATATTTTTAATACATTTGTTGTTTTTTTACATAAGGAGCATTTCATTTCACTGCATCATTAGCAGAATTCATCACCCTGAACACATTTGAACACCTCACCACAAACATCTTCCAAACACCTTTCTATCTCAGACGATATAAATTAATGTGTTTTTGTTTTGCTTTGTTTAGTTTTTTACTTTACTATTCAAATGGAAATTATAATTTTTTTTGCATGCGATAAAAGGTCACGCTTCTTCTTTATCTTATAAGCGTCTCAAATCCACTCAAAAAATAAGCACCACATAGGCTTATAAAATAATAAAAATTATCTGTCCCCATATACTTTCTATGCCTCAATGGACAGGTATAGTCCTTCTCCCTTAAGAAAGTGTAGATAAGTTTATCTTTCTGTTATCTTGGTATGTCAACTAAGGACCAAAATAGCCTCAAAATAGCACAAAAACTAATAAAATTACCCGTGAGCCTCGCTGTTCGATCTTACTGGTGGTTATAGGAAAACGTAAAATAAAAATGTGGTCGCGGTTGAAATTTCATATTTTTGCCATATTTTTAATCATAATCTCCTTGAGTTAATTATTTTTTTCCTGATCATAAAGATAATTTTGTGTCCTGAATGAAAGATGCAACCAGCTTTGGATCTTATGGGAGAAATTTGGACCGATAAACCGATAGTGTTCCGTTTCGTGTTCACACGTGTTAGCAGATGGTGGCCTAGTGGTGTAGAGCGTGAAATTAGGGAAATCAAGGTTCAAAACCCGGTCGAGTCATGACAGCGACTGGTAGTGTGAATTGATCCACTTCAGCCCCAGGACTCGGCTTGAAAGCTAGATTGATGTTTAACGCCTTTCATACGGACCTGTTATATTTTACTTTTTTCAAAGTTCCAATAAAAGTAAGGTCTCAACAGATAGGAATCTGGTTAAGCGCAGTACGAAAAGCCTCGTAGAATCACATTTGACTTTTAACGTCTAAAGCGAGATGAAATAAATAATGCAATATTATTAGGCGTGTGGTTAATAGATTTTTAATAGTTTATATATTTCGTTCAACGTTTGAGGACACTATACACAGGCTATGCTTTAATAACGTGTATATCAACCAAGCAACGAAAAAACAGATAAAAATAACCAACCACAAAACCACGGCCCTTTTTCTCTCTTTTTGACGCGATGAGGAGGTTGAAAAAAGACACGATTGTACTTTCTAGGCCCCTATTGGACCCGTTGATAAAATTATGTAATGGCAAAAAATTAAGGCCTTCGAGATTAGATGCGAACATTAAAAATATTGAAAACTGTTTTTCGAGGAATAAAAAAAGGTTAAAGAAAAATAATTTTTCATTGATGTTTTACCCATGGTTATTGCCGGACATATGGTCAGTCGGACATATGGTCGGTCACTGTCAAGATTTATGAATGAGACTACACCGCCGTCAAAATATAAGCCTTTCGAAATCGTTATGTTGGCTTTCAAAAAATATTTGCTTTTGTTCTACTATACCTAAAAACAATACCTTCATTAAGAAAAATTATCGAATATTAAATGTTGTGTTTGTGAAGCCAAACAAAGATATTATTTAAGTCAATATAAAGAACAAACACAATTCTCACAAAGTGAACCAGAACTGTTCGGCCATGTTGAACATTTTTGTTTCCTCTACGCTTCTTTTTATATGCACCACCCAGTGAGCAAAATCTTCAAAATGTCTATGAGGAGGAGTGTTTTCTATAGGACCGGCAAACAATATCGCCTGCTGTTTCAATAAAAAAACACTCCTCCACAGAGACTTTGCAAATTTTGCACACTGGGCAGAGGCTCAAATGCACTTAAAAGGTTTGCAGCACTTCATCTCAAAATTATAATAAAAAAAAATATTTCTCTGTCCCTTATACTTGCTCTGGTTCAAAGAGACCAGGTAGTCTTTCTCTCTTAAATTAAAGGTCTGGGTAGTAGGTGGTTTTGGAGGTTTTGAGGATATATACTCTTATTTCTTGATATATCACTTAAGCACCAAAGTAGGTCCAAAATGACCCCAAAAATAAGCCAATGAGCCTGGTCGATTTTTACTGGTGGTTTATTAAAAAAAATAGTGTAGAACTTAAAAACTCCTCTCAAAAGAGACCTCTCAAAGACGTCTTAAAAAGATCTTGTGGTTTCACTGCATGACACTTTGGTGTTAAAAAGACAAATGACATTGAAGCCTTTTTGCATTTTTTAGAAATATTTTGTGGTTTCGTCTATTTTTTCCCTGTCGAGTGTTTTATTTTGATTGTTCAATCACATCAGAAACAATGTGATAAACACGACGCCGTCATCTAAGCGCCGGAAACCATTTAAACACATCCACCATAAACGCCCGAATAAACGCTCAAATACGCCTTCTTTTGGCGCGCTTTTGCATGGGCGGGCTTATTGTGTGTTCCAATTCCTGTGGAGATCTTTTTAATTGAATTTTATGATAACACGGAAAATTGTATGCAAAATGTTTTTGATCAAAGAACTTTAAATGTCCTTTTAGATAGTAAACTATTAGATAAATGATGCTCAAAGTGGAAACTTTTTCTCCTTATCACGTGAGAAAATTCATGTGATCACCCCCTTAATTGAAATGAATTGATTAGGTTTTTAGGTAATTTAGGTAGCTAAGATACGCCAAATACTAACCAAATAGTTAGTAAGTTTTGAGCATAATTTAGCTAATAGTTTACTGTCTAACAAGGCCTTTACCAGAGAAATCAAAAATTACGTAATTCATGAGAAGAAAGCAAAAAATTTCGAAATAGTTAAATCTCGTAGTACAATAAAGTGTTTGCAAAAATATTTTGTGAAAACTAACGCCTTTGATCGGCTTACTGACTATGCATCTGAACTGTCAACATCAAATGTTTGTAGAGTAAACAGACATTGCTAATTTGTTTCTTTCTGAAATGGCTCTTCTTTTCTCCAATTTTGCTCTTTCAGAGAGCTGAAACTCGATTGGAGCTGTAAGATGGAGTGTTGACATTTTGAAATGCTAGAGTATAGGATTACTTGTATAGACAAAAATACGGATTCATATTTCTCATGTGACAGCCTTATTTTGTAATTCCCCAATTCGGATTTCACCAGTAAAATGACGTTTAGAAACAGCAGAATAGTGTGGTCTGTGTTTTATCGTTTATGCGGATTTGAGAGTTTAACAAACATCTGTCCTTGTATGCATACATATAGTTCAAGGTAAAATCTCGTATCAGTAAAGTTCATGGTGTAAACCTTGTAGAATTTGTTTGGGTGATTGAGTTTATTTACAAATTTTGCCTCGCTCTTTCAAACATTTTTATAAGAGTTCTCACCTAATAGTTTGTGATACGAGATTTTACCTTGAACACTCTCATAAAATTAGCTTTTATTGATTTCTTAATTTCGGATTTATTGACAGTTCGGTTTTAAGAGGCGTGTAAAGTAAATAAATATTAGAAATCAATTTTAAAAAGTACCTCACATGTCTTAGCATAACACAGAACCACAATGCGCATACCATAATGTTTTTGCACAATGTAAACAGAAAAATTAAGTAAAACATCAAATTTATTGCATAATGGCCAACCCCCCTTTTTTTTTTGAAGTGTTCAAGCGAAAGCACATACAACATTATTTCCTTATTTATTCCGTTTTTCACATTTTGAAACGTTAAGTCCAAATAATATTTGTCGTCTCTCCCGTTTATTATTGTTAGCAAACTTTCTCCGTAAACATAAAAAACAAATTCATTCATGTTTGAAATCAATCGCCTGTGTTGTTTTTCAGTTACTTACCAATCTTTACTCACTACTACGAATCTCGTGCAGGATTTTATGCCACGTGTGCAAACACTAACATTGCTTATAAAGATTAATGGTTTTCAATGTATCTATAAGTTGTATGCAGAAAGTGCGAAACGCATCCTTCGTTAGCTATGAGTAAAAACAGAACCCAGTGTACTGTTCTAATCAAATAGAGTGCTTTCCAGAAAAGAATAATGAATTACCTTTTGCCCGAACTTTACTCTTTGAACAGCAAGATAGATACTTCTTTTCGACTATCTATTTTGCTTTGTTTCTTTTGCCTGCTGAACGCTTTGCTTGCTAAACGTGAGCAGTCATTCAGCTGCAGCAAAATGAAGTTAGCGTACAAAGTGCGATAGCAATTCATTAGAAGCTGTCACGTGTCTTCTATTCATGTCATGACATGATTGCAAGTCCTTTTTGAAACGCAATCTAGTTTTCAGATCGCTTTAACAGAAACAATAGCAATTTCTACCGGAGAGTGTTGGGATGGAAATTGATACGACTTTCATCTAAGTGCGAATATTTCATTTTGTCGCCTTCGTGTTATTTTTAACCACTTAAATATACTATCCGATGCCAACTAAGCAATCGCAATGAAGAATTTGTAAATGGGATTCAGAGTTAGAACGAACGCGATTCTCTTTCTACCTCTTTCTTAAACAAGCCCTCCCTGAAATCTCTCGATTTTGAGAACTCTTGATGTAAACAACTGATTCCTACCTCGTCACCAGGTCTCTCCCTTCAGTGTTTGTTACAAGGATATTCTATTGTGTATTGCAATTTTTGCTAACGACACACAAAAAACCCAACTTTATACACAACTGATTCGCACAAAAACACATCAGTTTAAAATATTGAAATATGACTGTTTCCATCTTGCACAGGGAGAAATAGCAGAGGCGTAGCTAGAGGTCAGTCAAAATTTGTCGAGGAGAGTTTAGTCATTTAAAGTAGAAAAGAAAACGTTCCAGAAACCTAATCGACACTTAAGACTGAAAAGAAAGTTTATAACGTCGGACTCCTCCACTTTTTTTGACTGAACCTGAATACCCCTATGAATAGTGAATTGACCAATGAACAAATGAACGGGTGGAGAAGATACCTAAAGTGAACTAACAAGTTGACTGTCGGAAGGGATGAAGAGCCATTGAAATAAATTGAGATAAATGGTTACTTCTCGTAACTTACTCTAACCCACTCTTTTACTATGGTTATTTAATTCAGCGAGAGCTCTCAAAGCTTGACAAGAGTCGATCTCTCTGTCTTTTAGTTTTTCCCTCATTTCTCGACTTTACGGTCAAAAGGTGAAGGAGAACAAGCAAATAGTTATTCCTGATCGTAAACATTATTGGTGTTCATGAAGTTTCAAAGAACTTTTGACGAGAGGTCTCTATTTTATTGAACGGTATTTTTGTGTGCGCATAACTATATATAATATCTTTGAATGGAAACAAATTAACACACACACTACAGGACAATTCTGTCACATGGACACAATGAATCAGCATTTATTGACATTGGATACGCATGGATATAGAAATATGACCTGAGCCAGTGATACAAAAAAAACAGATTAGAATTTCACGATCAACAACGAAAAGCTTTTTGTTTGTTTCTTTTGAAAAGCATTTATAAAGGTCTTGTTACACTGTGAACTATTAGATAAACTATGCTAAATAAACTAATCTTAATAAAATTAGTTTACGGAATAATTTATCGTTTTTCTTACCTAAACTAGTAAAAAAATTAATCAATTGACTTCAATGAAGAAAAAAATCAAAATTTTTCTTAATTGAGCAAATAGTTTATATAAATATGTGAATATTACTGACTGGATGTCATAAATCAAAAAAACGATATCTTTAGAGAAGGGAAAGCTTGCACAATGTCGTTGTATTCGCTGGAAGAACTGCTGTCCTCTTTTTCTAGTGTTCACTTGTATTGCTACCGTTTTTGAAATGGGTTATGGAAAGTGGGACGAATTTTATGGCCTGTAACAAAAAAATAAATAGTGTTAGATAGTCCTCCTCTCAAGTCGATACAAAGGAGCGATGCTCTACTAAGTTCTCCCAGAACCAACTGTTGGCACGCTCTATCTATTTGAAACTTCTGTATGTACCATTGACGAGAATGATGGGTAAATTTTATGATAACAAACATTTCCCGGTAAAACGCATAAATATACACCCCGTTGGTTTGTATCACGTGCAAGGTAATTTACTGATAATACTTCTGTCTGTGTTCAGAATGACCTTTCACCATGTTTTGTAACCTAGTAAATATTTTGAAAAAGATGATTAATCAAATGAAAGATTTTTGAAATCTTAAGTGTTGTTGTGGATCACGAAATGTCATATACCTTATCCGGGAAAAAATCGGGGAAAAATGAGTAATATGCATAGAGGATATAAGAATGAAATTCGGAATGATAGACGTCCTACAACCTTATAACCTAAACATCACTTAAGGTCTTGTTACACGGTAAACTATTTGCTCAATTAAGAAAAATTTTGATTTTTTTCTTCATTGAAGTCAATTGATTATTTTTTTTACTAGTTTAGGTAAGAAAAACTACAAATTATAAATATTTTGGAACTGAAATATAATCCGTTATTATTATTATTATTATTATTATTATTATTATTATTATTGTTATTATTGTTTCTGTTACGATACTTTCAGCGTAACTCTATGGTGTACAAATTGTCGACAAGGCATCCACTAATAATCGGAATCCTACTTTAGATATTTATTTATTTATTTATTTTATTTATTTCTAAAATATTTATACCGGATAGTCGTTTCAATATATACATTTTACAATGGCAAAGCTAGTGCTTTCCAAACGAGTCCTGTCTGAATTAAATCAGCAAAAAATTGATAGAATAAGAGAAGCAAAAAATTGATAGAATAAGAGAAGTAAAAGTAAAAGCAATATATCAAACCAAGTTTGAAATTCAAAACAAGAATTTTGCAACTAAAAAGCAGCTCAGAATTTAAAATTACTTAAAAATCTTCTTTCTTCAGACTTGTCTAAACATGTCGAGTAAATAAACAATAAACTTATGTGTGGCAGACAACAAAACAAATAAGAAAATCCAAGTTGTCTAATTATATATGATGACGACAGACAACTTTTTCATCATTCAAGCGATGTTTCATAGAAATAAGACGCTGCTGTGTAATTTTTTCGTGCGCATGCAATGCAACGTGCTCCATTGCACGGATACGTTTTCACGTTGCATGCAATGAATTTTGGAGGTTTTTTTGGCAAATGCGGCATTATTGCATAAGGCAGTGCAAACCGTTCAGACATGCTATATAACATGTTGTATAAAGGTCAGTTCCCATTCACCGATCGTCCGAGCGAGCAACCGTTTGTCACTGATCGTGCATCAATCGAGCATATATTTTAATTTCCATTCAATGTCTTTTCAAAAATCTTTTCTTTTTCCGTCCAAACAAAAAGGTTATTGTTGTTCAGAAATAAATTGATTATTACAGAGTTTTCTATAATTTGATTGGTTGATATAGACAGGCGGAAAAACGAGATCAAAGATTTGTGCACGAGCGTTGATTTGTCCGACTGCATCCGCCGGCTCGAGCATAATTCCAGCTCCATTGCGCATGCGCTGACATCAGTAATGTTGTTTTTTCCGAGCGAGCAAGGGAAACTGCTGAATGGAAACCCAACTTAACATGCTAAAAATCAAATGTTTGAGCGGTTTCCACTGCTTACAACATTGTTATATAACTAACTTCGAACCCAGGGTCTCTTGCCTTTTCAATATACGGGCGGCGGCCATCCGTATATGGAAAAGGCAAGAGGACCCTGGGTTCGAGGTTGTTATATAACAAGTAAGAACATTTTAAATTGCTCGTCTATTTTGAACATGTCCAAAAATGCTGAATGGTCTTTCTAACAAGATGAAATTTACGATGTTTACAAGGCTGGTGTCTTTTGTTTTTTAATAAATTCCGCCAGAAGCGTCCGCGGAAAAGTCAGATCAAGTTCAACATTTCCGCCGCGGAACATTCCGCAAACCAATCAAATGGTTCAATTTGTGATCACGCTGAGAAAACAATAGCCGCTCCGCGCTGAATATTCCGTCTAGTGGAAAACCGACTTTAGAACAGTTTGCACGGACTTTAAATATGTTATATAACATTTTGTTCGTGTTTTACCTCTTTTCTTAATAGCGTCCTTATCCTCATACAACAGGAGGAAAACAACTATTGCATGAGGTTATTTCCTGTCTGCCACTTTGTTTTTTAGTGAATATTAGTGTTTTTTATATTTTTTTTAACAATTGTAAATATCGTGTTGGAAGGAGCATTCCAAACCGTCAAACATGTAACATATAACCGCCCTATAGTGGGTTTCAACCAATCAAAACGATTTGACAACGCTTTCATCAACTTTATCATTTTCAAGATGGCAGCGGAAAACAAATTTTCACGCAATACACTTTCCCGTATTTCGGTTTAAACGCCAATATTTAGCCAAACTATCAAGAAGGCGCAAGAAGAGACAATAATTTATAATATCCGCGAAATATGGTCATAAAAGAAAAGATCCCAGTGGGTAAAATCTTCAAAATGGAGGAGTGTTTTTTTATTTAAACAGCAGGCGATGTTGCTTGCCATTCCTTCAGAAAACACTTCTCTTCATACACTTTTAGAAGATTTTGCCCACTGGGATATCATTGTTGGTCCAAAATATTTTCCACAAATTGAAAGTAGGGAAGTTTCTTACTCGGTTTCCCAGGTTTTTGACTAACTGAGTCTTAGTTTCTTATGAACCGGTTTTCTTATAAAACAAAAGAGTGTATTGTCTTGCAATCAATTAAATCCTTGGGGACGAGGTTGGACAAAACCTTCTGATTGAAACATGGACATATAGACTGTGTAAAGCAAACAAGATCGGATCATCAAACTTTTTGGTTGAAAATCCCTCTATTTTGGTTGAAATAACGAGACATACAACCATTCCCACGTTAAACCAGACAGAAGAAATGAATAGGTTTTTTCGCAAACTAGTGATGATATCTTGTTACTTTAGACTATAGTATAAAGAGAGAATGACTCACAACCACCCTCGTTCCCAGGGCTTCTTGCCTTTTAGGCGACGGCGAAAATCGTCAGAGGCAAGAAGAACGGGAACGAGAAGGACTCCCAACTCATATCAATCGGCATTGTTTTCTACAAAAATTCATTGAAAGGCTCTTGAATCGTGTTTGAAAGAACGAGGCAAACGTACCATGTTCGAGTTAACCCAGACAGAAATTACAAAGTTTTGACTGCAAGCGATAAGTGATGACCCAGCTTGTTATGAAATATCAAAGACTTGAAAAGAACAAGCCAGCTTGTAAGGTTCGTAATTAAAATAGGAACAAAAACATCAACATCGGTTTAACTGACCGGGTTGATTGATTGTCAGCAAAATGTTTGGTGGAGGAGGTGGCGTGTTAGGGGCGGCTGAGCATTACGAGTAAAGCGAGTGTTGCAAAATTAGGTAAGAAATTCCATAGGGACGAGGTTACTTTCGTATATAACGTTTTAACATAGGTTAGTTTAAATCATAAAATCAAAAGCGCTCACGTTGTATGTAACTACCTTCGAAACCAAAAAATAAATGGGGTTTTTCCGAGTAAAAGAATGCAAAATGTTGTCGGGTATTTGAAGTTTACGAGTGAGATTCACTACAGACCAACAAATTATTTTCGTTAGCCAAAAAGAAAAAGAAATAATGTTTTTTTGCGTTGTTTTGTGGTTAGCAAACATGTTGGGCCCAGATTCAAAAAGTCAAAGAACTTTCCGAATATATGATTAAAAAGTATCGTGTGGAGTCAACCTCGTTTTGATGTCCTTGTGTTACTGATTTCCTTAAATTTATTCCTTATAGACTCAACTCCGGAGGTTTCAGATAATTCGGTGCTCCCCCGTGGTGGTAAAACAATTCGGATATTGAAAACGAGGCTAGACGTGTTGACTTTGCGCTATAAAGAGTATATTGACTTTTGCTGGATTGACACATCATCTTGTGTACAGAAAAAATTTGAAAGCTGCAATCTGATTGGCCCACCTCTTAACAGCTGCCATTTGATTGGCTAGTCTCTTTTTGTCTAAGGCTCATTAAGAACAATAATTTTCATCCGAAAACGTTTCGGGAAGGGGTGAAAAACAAACTTTTCATATGGCGTGAAAAAATGATTATTAGAAAATGATATTTTATGATATTTCATCGTGTATTGTAACAAGTTAAAATCAATTCAATACACCTTTCCTGAGTTTTTATTTAAACACCATGTTTTGACCTATCCTGTTGAAAATTAACGAAAATGGGGGCCTGCAATTTGCTAATGAGCAAAATATATAGCTAAATAATTACCATGAAACAATGTAAGGCGTCTAAACGAGGCCAGTATGGACAACTGAGTCAGAAAGCCGAGTCATGTTCGTTTCATTTTTAACCGTCGACCGTAATATTTTCACATCTCTCGCCTCCAATCGATTTTTGGTGCCGCACCAAAATTCGCGAGATTACGTGTTTATGTCATATCCGTATTTAGAACTTAAGTCAACTCAACTTTCTAGTTGCAAGTCGGCGGGCGGAAGAACCAACTGATATGGATGGAAGCCCAAGGACTCAACATTCCCGGGTACTAACATACAGTTGACTCTTGATAAGTGGAACCCCTGATAAGTGGAGCTTTTGATACGTAGAACAATTTTCTTCGGTCCCATGGAGGTCCCACTTGTCGAGAGTCAACAGTACTTGTATACAAGTAACCTAATTGTCACTTGTCATTTCAGTGGTAAAGGAGTCACTGAGAAGTCAACCAAGTTGCAAATCATCCCTCTATATTATAAGAAGGTCACTGAACACAGCTGAAGTATTCACATCATAATAACCGAACCGTGCCAGGTAATAACATAATTGTAAATAACATTTCTCGGAAAGAACAGAAACCAGTTTTCCTTCCAGAGTAGAAGTTTATCATTACAAAGGAATGAAAGTGACCATCATGTCCCTGCCAATGAATTAGCGTTCCAAATTGCAGATGTCCCTTGCGTAAAAAAACTGCCAAGCATTACATTACCAACCAACATAAAGTATTCTATTTTGTATATCTATATTCTAGTAGGCTATGTAACAGGTGGCAAGATTACTCGCCTCTTTTCTTGGATTTCCTTCATTGCACGATACGATATGTAACGTAACGCCCAGCTGTCACACTTGGACGAATAATTTTAATGACCTAAAGAAAAGCCATCAATAAAAGAGGTGTTTTTCTACAACAAGTACGATCATGAAACTTCTTGGTTGAAAGTCTCTTATTTTTGCTTGAAAGAACGAGGCATTACGCAATATTGTTCTTGTTAACCCACACAAAATTAACAAAGTTGTCACCGAACAGTAGTGATGATCCAGACAAATTTATAGAAAGAGACTCTAAAGGGGCGACGTCGTGAATCACATGAGCTTAAGATTTATGGTTCTTACACACTCAGACTTCCCAGAATTAACATTCCTTTGAGGTTTACAATATTTCTAACACGGTGGTGTAGCACCAAAAATCAATTTGAGGCGAGAGGTGCGATAATAATAATGGCTGACGGTAAAAAAAAGGGAAAAAAACAACAATCACATGACTCATGTCGTGGCACCTTTAAAGGCATACCGAACTACCCGGGGTCTATTTTTAATTTCGAAATTAAAATTTAAGCGAGAGAATATACAAACCGAAATTACTAAGCTGTTTTTACCAAAATATTTAGCATTAAAGTGTAAATATTCTTTTAAAACAACACAATAACGCTGATATTATTCAATAATGGCTGTTATGGCTAATAACCATTTAGCAGAAAAATATGATTTTTAAGAGAAAGTTCTGCTAAAAGTTTAGCGGAGTGAACCAAGAGAAGTTCTGCAGATTAGAAATATTAAAGAATACATTTTTATTATTTCGTTGCACTAAACTGTGTCTGTGCATCGAATATGGCCCACAAAAATTGATCGTGATTCTTCTTTTAATTTCTCTCCATTTTGTTTTGATTTCGAAATGATAAAGAATTGTGGAAATAATACAGACCAGCTAACTTTCCACGGTCAACAAATTAATGAAAGGTGCGGTTAATATAAATTATTATAAGTTCAAAATAAAAAAAGATTATTTTCTGTTCCGCATAATTCAAGAGCATGGAGCACGCTGAGACTTGCCCCGAGTGTTCCAACTCAAAATGCGTGATACCCTGGGTAGTTCGGTATGCCTTTAAATAACTAGGACGGGAGCAAAAACAAAGCCATGTTACAAAATATTATAAACCGCAAAGGAATGGTAAATTCTGGGTAGTTTGAGTGTATAGGAAAAAATTCTTTCCAATGAAAACAACATAAAACCGAAAGGCTATCAAATACCTATTGCAGAACTAAAAATTAGAAAACACGTCTTTGATGTCAGAAGGATTTTAAGAATACAAGTTTTCGTTAAGATACCTAATCGTGATCTTCGCCATCTTTGTTTTTTGGTCTATGTTAACGAAAACGTTGTTGGGTATTGCCTCGTTTGTTCAAACGAAAATAAGAGACTTTCAACCAAACAGGTTTTGTGATCGCAAACTAGTAAGTTTAGTTAGTATGCCTAGAGGAGAAAATCACAGGAACAATGTGCAGTGCAGCTTTGTGCTCCATCATGCCGGACTTATTATGTTTATTTGTTTCGTCTTAATTATTTGACACTATTTGTCAGCGATTGTGGGGGATGAAAGGTTACACTCTCCCCCATTTTTTATTAAAAAAAGGAAGCCGTTGCACACCAGTGTTGTGAAACCCGGAACGAATAATATCTGTACTACCTGTCCTCTCTTCAAGCCGTAGTAACGTGCTATAGTATCGCCCGGTTGTATTCTGGGTAATTGATGATCTTTCAACTTGTATCTACCCAGAAGTTCGGCTTTTTCGTCGCCAGTCAAGACCACGTGTTCTGGAACGAGCTTTATGGGAAAGTAGGAAAATATTATGAAACGGAACAAAATAATAAAGCAAGATATAAAAAAATAAACAACTGTAATAAACAACAAATAAACAAACAAACAAACAAACAAACAAATTAAATAAAAGAAACACACTTCGTGTTCCGTAACATTCACCAACAATTCTGTTTCGAGAAATTGCTCCAAGATATACTTGGGTGCCATGTCAACCAAAGCCTTAAAAGATAGAGATTAGTGTTAAATCATGATGGCTTGCCCCCCTCCCCTCCCCCCCCCCCCAAAATGACCCCCAAAATGACCCCCAAATTGCTTTCAAGATAACACTGCACAATCAAATCACCTGCTTAGCTGATGGGGTCATTCCTTGTTGTACAACAATACATGCCCTATTAATGCTCTCCTCTTGCATACGGGTACAATATCTAAAATAATAATATTAATGTTAGTTTCGAAGAGTATTTAATCTCTAATTAAATTGTTGTTACTTCTTAATTCCACGATAAATAATTATAACATGCACACTAACATTTAAAAGTGATGTTTATCTCCGTAGAAGAACAATTTGTGCTCTTTCCATTACAAGCTTTTTTATAAGTACCACATGCTAAAATTCATTAATAAGACCACCTAAGCACCACCCTGGGCTCAATATCATAGCGAAGAACAAAAGAAATTTCCTCTGTCCCTTACACTTTCTCGACATCAAAGTTTGGTACATAGGTTGTAGGTAGTTTAGGAAGTTGAGGATAAATACTTTGATATATCAAATAAGCACCAAAGTCGGCTCAAAATGGCCAAAAAAATAAGCAAATCATTGAGAGTCTGCAACCCAGTGGGCAAAATCTTCAAAAAATCTCTGTGGGGGAGTGTTTTTTAAATGAAATAGCAGGCCATATTGCTTGCCATTCCTATAGAAAACACTCCTCATAGATTGATTTTTACTGGTGCTTATAGAAAAACCCGAAAAAATCTCACTGTTTTATGGTCTTGATTCCAACCTTCTCTTCCTCGGGGAAAAACACAAACATTTGGTCTAAAGGAAAAGTCGTCAGCTTTATGGAATATCCATTCAATATAACAGTCACTCATCAATTTTCGTAAATGATATAATAACAACAAACAGTACCTGTAGGGTCGTCATTGTGAGCGACAAGCACAGATATGTCTCCACGTGAAGGATTGCCCTCACTAAAAAATGATAGTATTGTCCCATCGGTCAAAATGTTCAAAAAGTTTCTGTGTTTTTTATTGAAACAGCAGGCGAAATTGCTTGCCATTCCTATAAAAAACACTCCTCCACATAGACGTTTTGAAGATGATGATGATAAGTGTAATTACACAGTAGCCACGCTAACCTGACTTTCTCTAAGTTGATCTCTTCCGATTTTGAATTAATTTCAAGGTCCCTTCTCTTATGTTATCTATGTAAATGAACCTTCATAATTTGAACTTTTTTTGTTCTATCTGTACAGCCCAAACGAAACTTTACATGTCCACATAAGATAATAAGCTTTTCATCAAGAGTCACCATCTTTAGAAGTTAACAGATCAAAGGACTTAACAAAACTTAATAAAACGCGACAATTTCATAAAATCACATTTACAGATAAAACTTTACATGAAAATCTTTTGTGTTTTCATGTAAAAATTCATTGAGTTTCTTTCGGACTGTATTATACCTGTGGCAGGATATTTAATCATGCATACCTTGGTCGATCTCCAAATTGTTCAACAAACTGGTCAAGACTTTGATCCAACTCATCTTGTGTGACTAAGTAACCACGATCATGACACATCTAAAGAACAAAATACTATTATAATATTACTCCCAAAAAAAAGTTGGAATACAAGACACTCCCATTCAGTGAGACTTCAGATAACTGGGACCTTTCTCTAGTGGAACTGAATCGGCTGGTCCCTTGAAATTAAATTATATTTGTGTGGTAATATATAACAAGGCACTATTTTGTCATAAAAGGGCATTTTAACTCCTCACTCCCCCTATTCAAATTGTGTTTTTCCCGTTTTAGGTCAAAATAATTTTTTTTGATTCTCCATCAAGGACATTGCATGTGGTTGCCGCACCCAATTATATTTTACACTAATTTAAGCCCTTGTATCACATTGGTTCCATGAAACAATAATATCTACTTTATTAATAATCAAGTCTTCACAACATGTTAGTAAAGCATAAGCTATAGAGATTAATTGATAATTTCTGAGATCTTTTAAAAAACTTTTGAATCACTTTTTCTCAGTGTTTATTTTTTTCTTCATCACCCAACCAATCAATTTGTAATTTTCATTTAAAATTGAAAGTCAACCACAAGGGTTGATCAAAAATGTTTTCATTTTTAGGTTTCTTTGAAAATCTAATAAATAGCGTGAACACAAAGTTTCTTTCGAGTAATGTCGCATGAATAAATTTTATACAATATTAAGGTATATAATTTCACGGTCACTGTGTATAGATATAAATCATAAATATATATTGATATAATTTTTAGTGCAAATTTGTAATCTCAGTTCAAAAAGAACATTTTGGGTTTTTTAGATCCCAATCATGAACCTGAGAGTTTTCTTGCCTTAAATTTAAATAGAAACAGAATAATCAATCATCTAGAAAATCCTACCTGCATAACAGTTTTGCGAATCCTCCAAAGTTTATAAACCTCAGCTTCATCATCCATTGCACAAAGTTAACTATTTGTAAAAAAGTTTAAAGATTAAAAACATTTCACAACAGTAGATTCTTTTCAATTTTAAATAATGTATTTCAATATCATAGACAACTGTAAACACTATTGTTTGTAGTTATAAATACTCATTCTTAAATCATTTTTCTTTAGATAATAAGTTGAGATGATAATTAGAAATTAGTATTGTAGAATCTAGGCTACTCAAAGGACGTTAAGATTTGACAAAAGAAGATAACAAAACAACGTTCTTGTTAACCCAGACAGAAATAACCATGTTTTGACCGCAAACTATTGATGATCGGATCTTTTTAGACAAACCTATATACTCAACATTCTGCTAGTGAACACCATCACGAAGAAGAAACAGGTGGTCCTTCACTGTGTGTATGAAAGATAAACAAACATGTTTTTACTGTATCATAATTCGTTAAAAAAACTAGACCAAAACTGACTCTCTTCTTGCTTTATTGTCTCCCATTGCTTCCCAACTTAATTCACAAAACAATCTATTTTCATTTTGGTCAAAGTAGTCTTGAATTTTATTTTTACCTCTGAAATATATCAGACGTAACTAATCGAATAGTTTGATTATCGAACTTAATTGAACGCTAATTAAACGGATTATCAAATATAGTTGAACACTATTCAAGAGGTTTCAAATTCTATTAGTTCTATTAGTTCGATCATGCGTGAAGATAATGTTCGATTCCTATCTAAGTTTTCCATGATTCCTGCCTACCATATTTCTGATGAAGCTCCTTCCCCCTTCGACCAATCACTCATTAATCAGAGTTACTTCTAAGTAAAACTTAACATTGTGATCTCTAAAATTTTTCTCCCAAATTCTATTTTCCTGATCCGAGCGCTCTTTTTCCCTACGAAAAACAGTTGGAGTAGGGGATCCAAAGGCATAAATTTATTTTTTATTAAAACAAAAATTATGTTAATGCTTTGTTTCTTCGAGTTCATATTCACCTTTACAATAAAAAACATGGTTGGTTGGACCTAATGAATCACCGACATTGGCTAACCTCTTAAGCCGGTATTCCACGAGGCAAATTTATTCGTGTAAATCCACGTTTTTTGAAAACATACATGCGTAAGTGGAACTTATTTTAAAAATTAATTTTGCTTGACAAATTCACTGAGTAACATTTGGTAGTTCGAATGAATCCAACTTTTTCTGAGTGAAAAAAGTCGCTAGCCAATCAAATTTGAAGAAATATGTGTATTCACAATGTTTTATTTATATATACAGTAGAAGTCTGTTATTTCAAATGCTGCTTATTTCGAACATTAAGAAAATCTTAAGTCCCTTACCAAGACTTATCAAGTCAACTGCATGTAAGATCAACTTTAGCAGTTATATATAAAGAAAGAATAAATAGAAATAAATAAAAAAGGACAAGAAAACGAGATTGTGATTTTAAATTTATATCAGCAGGTTCAAGAGAGTTGCTGTATGGAAATACAATAGGAACTGCATCGTAGTGGAACTTTATAATAGAGTATTAGGAAAAAGTAGTAGAGTTTTTTAGGTGTGGTGTGTGTAGTGTGAAACTTTCTGTTGCCACACCGAAGAAGTGTACTTTTCCTCTATCTAGTGCCTAGGAAATATCTCGTCTTGTGCAGTGGGTGGCAGAGACTTTGTTAAATTTGAGAATGACATGGTGGTGATTGAAGAGGTTTTCAAGTTTTCCCGATGATAAACGAACATTTCTCGTCTGCCATTATTGATAAAGCAAAACACGCTTGAATATTTTCTTTTGAAATGTCTCGTCATGTGGAAAAATAAAAGACCACTTTTAGAATGTCAATTATCAACACAAAATCATTTTTTTCTCTTTAATAAAGGAATTAGTTACCTGAATAAGTTTAATTGAATTACTTTTGCCTAAACGATTACCTTAATTCCAATCTAATGCCTATTTTTTAAAGGTCCTGCTTTTCACATTAAGTGACCATTTGATTTAGGCGCCAAACATTTAAAGTGCCTTTTGTTTATAATGTCCATTTAAAAAGTTCTTACTAGTATGAAAATTTAGCGTTTTACGGAAGATGCAGCTTTAAACGTTATGGATTGCAGCCAAAAGAATTGCCAATTTTGTTGGAAGGATAAAGGACAGCCACATAGGTCTCTAGTTCTTCCCTCGATCATGTCTTTTGCTCCTTTTAGTTCAGTATTTTTTCCAACTACTTTCCAAGAAATCCCATCATCATATCTTCATCATCATCATCATCCAATTGCAATAAATAATTCTAAAAACGATTGTATTCATCCTTTCGCCGCTCTTCATGGATTCAATTTAAAGCCCGAGGATGGCCCATCAGCGAAGTTGCCACGATCTAGATTGAGTTTTTCAGTTGAATCAATTACTTCAGAAAGTTTCTCTTCACCTGTGTCAAATAAAGGTAAGCATCATTTTAGACTGCTTACTCTGAAGTTTGTTCTCTGTTTTGTTTGTCCTTCAATAAAATGTTGTTGCTTCAATAGAATTATTTAAATCCAAGAAAATTAATCTGTGGAAAAACGTTTTATGATTTCACTTTCTTTCACAATGTTACAGTGAAAACTGAATGGAAAACTTGCAATTTTGAACTTCTTGGAAAATCCTGCAATTTAATTAGAGAGTTGGAAGATGTTGACACTTTGCTCAAGACTTTTAGACTACTTATGTTGTTGTTTTTAAATGATTTTGCTAAAGTATTCATTATGCAAACCAAATATTGTTTACATATACAGGAGACTTGAATAACGAATAATCTTGGGTATAAAAACTTAATAGTTTTACAACAAGTCCATATTATTTATTACAACAAGTTTTTGACCTCCCTGTACTGTTCATGTCTGGCCAATTATGTTGTTTATTTTTTCTCACCCAAAAGGGTAGATACGATTTGAAGATCCTGAAAAATCTATTTGCACACTTCCTTTTTATCCTACAATAGTTACACTCTCCTTCTCAAATCTCAACATACCCTCTAGATCCGCTGTTGATCATCGGGGCTATTTGCAATCATGTTTGTATAGGAACATGTTATGTTAGATCAAGCAATGGGCTTTTTTCAATTTTATCCTGAATTTTATCTTTATTTGTCTTACTGGAATTTCAAAATAATAATGTACAAATTTTACGAAGCAGGGACATTATCCCATTTGTGCCACCCACCGTTCTTAAGAATAGGTGATTTCCTCTTCCCTACCTTACTCTCCTAATTAACTAGGTTCTGATAAAGTGTGTGTAATCAAACAATAATTCTCAGTGTAACAGTTGGGCCAAAAAATCTCTCTTTATAATATATATGGAAATGTTTTCTTATGACTGTGAACATGTATCAATCACATAGTTGTGAAAACTGTTTTTTGATAACCTGTCAGAAGTATATTAGTAGAAAGTTCTAAATCGATTCCATGTAAAAGTATTTCTTCCTGTTCTGAACCTGAACATATAATAGGATGTTCAGTGAGACCACAGATAACTGGGACTATTCTTCAGTGGGACCGACTCGGTTGGTCCCGTGAAATTCATTTAATGAAAGTCTCACTTAACGAGTGATTCTCTGAAGTGGGACCGATTTCTTCAGTCCCTTGACATTCCCAGTTGTGTGAGTATACTGACTGGCTGTTTTTATTGGTTACTTTAGGTTCGAACGCTAGTGTTATTACATCAGATAACCTTACTTTCTTTAGGAAAACCTACCGTGTTGAGAAATAGGGGACGTCCAAGTGCTGACTCCATTAACTTATTGAAGCAAAAATCCCTTGAAAACCCGTACCGTTACAAGTGCTCTGAGTGTGGACGTAGTTTTCCTCGAAAAAAATCACTCGATACGCATAAATTAACGCATAGTGATATAAAGCCATACGCTTGCGATTTCCCAGGCTGCAGGAGAAAGTTCAAGCAAAGTGGACAGTTGAAAACACATTTGAGACTTCATACCGGTGAGAAACCTTTTCGATGTACGTTTCCGTTGTGCGAAACGTCATTTACTCATGCCAATCGAAAATGTCCCCAACACCCGGAATATTCTTTACAACGTGTTTCAACGGAAGCCCTGTCGCCTAACGTCATCGAAAGAGTACTTGATATTAATAACGGCGATAAGGTTGATAGTGACAGCATACGAAAGTGGTTGGAAAAGCAATTTTCTGATCGTCTGAAGGGAGAATGCCCGTTTGAACAAAACCACGGTTGCCACCACGACGAAAACAAACCGCCGAAAGACGTCACCGGTGCGAAAGAAAACGGCTGTCTTAAACCGAACATGGCCGCTGAAGAGAGTAAGCGGAGATTGCTATCCGCTGTGGCGTTGGTTGAACTACGTAATCAAATGAAAATCAATGATCGGAAAGAAAATTTTCGAGCTTTATTTTCCATGTCTGAGAATTGATGTCACTTTTTCCACTTGTTGTTCGTTCTATATAGTGAGAGAAAAATGTATATGATCTTTATTTAAATATTTTTTCGTTATTGATTTTCATCCACCCGCTTAAAAATGCCCTAAAATAAAGCTTCAATTATCTCCTAAATTCTCATAAAACTCTTAAAATCTCAGTTGGAAAAAAAGAGTGGCAGCGGTCAGAAGGTACTATCCACTGCACCATGCTACACAAAGGGCCGGTATACACTTAGCAAATAAATCATTTTATAGATTGTCCAATTCAAAATATCACGAGTGGTGCGAATGAGATGTCTGTGTTAAATTTCGGTGAAAGGTCTGGTAAAAACATTTGAAAGAAATAGGTATGACCTGACTCTAGCCTCACTAGTCCAGACAAAATTTCAATGGTTTGGACGAGACTAAGATGAGAAATTTTCGTATAATGGTGATGTAAGAGAAAATGAAGACAAGGTCCTCGTTAAAGTCGGTTTTCTGTGCTCTGACTTCAACACTAATTATTTTGAAATAATTAAATCTCTCTATTTTGACTGCCAAATATCCTGTTGTTATGACTTCTGAATTCCCCTTTTGAACACTATTAGTTTTGTTAGCCTCAAGGTGATTGTTGTTCACAATACACACAATAAATAAAACAAAGCTTGTATGCTTTACAGCTATTGATTATCCTTTAGATGGTTCCAGTCATGAAAGTTATGACGAAACACCGGAACCAAGAATTCGTCTACTGATATAAATTATTTTGTTGGGCATTACGCCCTTCCGAAATACGCCTTTCCCGAATTTCTGTTTAAACGCCGTATTTTGACCTAATCAGTACTTATTAGAGCGAAACACGGCGTTTAAACAGATATTCGGAAAAGGTGTATTACTGCAAAAAGGTTCCATTCTTTTATTGCAGGAATTTGTGTATTTTTCTGCGTAATATCAATAGTTGACGTTTGGTGCGACTATAATATGGTTATGAACGATCTCCATGTTCTCTTGTCTGTTCGATATATGGACGGCTACCGCGTCTTCTTAATGTAACCAAACTTTGTCTTATGGAGATACATGCTTTTTTATGAGCAACACCAAATTCTTGAGGCTCATTGTCGCTTAAGTTACCCTTTTACAGGCTGATTTGTTGCTTACTTGTTGCTTGTTGACTTTTTACACGAGAAGACCAAATTTACGTGATTGTATATTCACATAGAAAAGCGCGGATTTTTATCAAACCAAATGGAAATTTTTTTACACGTTTTTCATCAGCCAGCGAAAAATATGTCCGTTTTTGATCTTTTTATTTTAGTGTTTAGGGGGTTTTGTTTGATTTTGGCTTGTTTCGCAAATCCAGTTGTGGCTTATAAAATGTTACTTATAAAGGAAGCGTGTAGCTTTCATGAGATTTGACTGTCTCCCCTTGATATTCGGTTAGTTCTTTAATACGCCATTCAAATGCTGATACTTTGTTAGCCCTTCTTACGACCGCCCTTAATGACGTTAATTTATAAGGATATGGCGTTAGATGTTTGCCTGTGAGAATTTGACCGGGGACGTTTGAAAAATAACGCCAATAAAAAAGCCGCCGTTTCGCAAATTAAAAAGGTGAATAAACGCTGGGGACGAGGTTGGAGAACGATCAATTGACAAATTTAAGTCTCAATTTTTTTCCATTCTAAAGCTATGTCCGCTGTTCTTATTTTTTGGGTCAATAAGAAACCGAGACTAAATCGTTTTTAGACTTGATAGTGCTTCTTGATCAAATTTTCAGAAGTTCATTGAAGAGACAGTCGTTATGTCGTGAATTGCATGGTAAGTATTCACAGCTTGGAATTTTTCTTAATGACCTTCTGAATCAGATTTTATTTTAGATCGTACTGTTCTTATTTTTGGCAACAGTTGTGAAGGATAAACGGCTCAGTTAAAATATTTTTATTGCGTGTGCGTGAAAACGCAACAACTAATTAAAATGAAAATTAACTCATTGCATAACGAGCATCGACATCGACAAGTTCCTTGTCACGCTCTCCTTCGTTGGTCATTTCTTTCTCTTCAATCTTTCATATCAACTATGTGAATCGCATGCCTTAAAAAAGACTAACTTTCGTTCCTACAATTGAAACAGCACTTATGTATGTCTCATAGAATCATTTCTTCGAGATCTGATGTTAACAAGCCATTTAACGCGAAATCCATTTTATTCATTTTTACAAAAAAACAAATCGACTTACCGTGAAGAAGAGACTGTAATTGTTTCTAATTATTTATAAAACATTTCACTGCCAATTTCATTTGCCACTTCGAAAATCTGATAAACACAAAATAACATGGATTATTTATAAAAAAAACAACAGAAGATGGGATTTTTCTGGTGTTGTTTTTATCTTTCTTTATTTGGGATTGTCTCATGTGACAGAAGTAAGTATTACGGGGTTTTTTTTTTTGCCCCCCTTCCCTCTCTCCACCAACCCCTAGATTTTTATAAGAACACGAGCCTTAAATAAATAACAACAAGTTTAAGAACAACAATTTATTTGTTTGTATTATACCATTTATTGTTTTGTATTTTGGTTTTAATTACCTATAATCAATTAATTAGAATCAATCTGACGTCCCCAAAGTAGCTATATAGGTTTTGAAACTAAGGAAAATTTGTGGCTAAAATATCAGTTACAAAGGCAAGGGACCTCTGATATATTTTGTAATTGGTCTATAAAGTACATAGATAAACTGACTTTTTCTTTGATTACCAAATTAAATAGTCCATGTAGAAGAAGTAGGAGAAATTCGGCCCTTCTTAGCCGTCAGTCCGTATATCGATAACAAGCCACCTTGCTAAAAATTCAACCTCGAACCCAGAGTCTCTGTTCGTGTTTGGAAGGTTACGTAAGGAAAAATGCCAAACAAAAAAAAAGCCTCGAAAAAATAAGAACGGCCAGGCTCAACTTCGGATTACTGGTTCTTGCAAAATCGAAAAAAGTGTAATGGAGATCTTCAGTTAGCGGGGAAATGCTTTCATGCGGAACAAAAATTTCCTCAACTAAGCCCGAAATGTCGTGCTCATACTTTTGTTCATATCCATTACGTTATTGTTTGACGTGAATTTAGAAACGGAACTTTTTGATGTCTCGAAAAGTTTTCAAGCAAAACCAGGGATATTTTATTTTAAACCCTTCTTAAACTAAAACCGTTTTCTAAAACCCACAGATCTAAAGTCACAAGGTTCTTAAGTGTGCATGGGGCCAAGACTCACCTCTGAAGTCAGTAGCTGTAAAAGCCATCGTGGTCCAAACCTGGCCAGAGATCACATACTCGCTTTGGAAAGGCGTGTCAAACATGATAGTCTCTCAAATATCTAGACTTACACTCTTTTTTTATTAGAAACTGGTTTGAAATTTATTCTGAAAGCTTAGCTAATTTTATTGTGGTTGGAAAAAACAAATTTTAAAATCTATAATTTCAAATGTTTCAATTTTATTTCTTTGCGATATTTTTGTCGCATTGCATTTATCTCTAGCTCAAAGCCTTGACGATAAATATTCCTTTTTTCCAGCGCGCTGCTTTTTCCCAAACAATGTGATTGACCACACAACAAAGACATTCCATAAAACTAAAAAAAAATCGAAATAAGACAGGCCAAATGTTGTTCATGAACAAAAAACGTAATTTTTGATGGTTTTACGAACTGAATTTTCTGAAAAAGTTCGAGATAGTAAATATGAAATGCACTCTAAATATTATATTATGTATGAGTTCGATATAAAGGAACACATTGTAAGGCGCCAGACTGTAAATGTTTAAAGGACGGAGACTTTTGTTCGAGATTGCGCTAGTCGACTGTAGATCAGACGAGTCGATGTTACGTGCGAAGCAGCACAGCAGAGAGAGGGAAAAAACTGTTGACATCATCATCGATTGTAGATCCAGTGTAGAAACCTCTCGAGCACATGTAAACATTTTTAAAAATGGCGTCAACGTCTTCTTGTTTTATGATTTTTGTATGCCTGGCAAGAGGGAGTTTTTTTAGAGTTGTCAAAGTTTGAGAGTCAGTTTCACTTACAAGTAGGTAAAATTTTAGCTTACTAAAGAAACCTTGAAGAAAAAAGGGCACATTATACTCTACTGTACTACTATGATGATGTGTGATATTGCAAATGAAACTTTGGTTTGGTCAAGCGAGCCTCCGTCAAGCAGCCTCCTTTAAGCCTCCGTTAACACATGAATAGCAATAACGTCAAAAAATACACAATACGGAGGTAAAATATATTATATTTGTTTCTTTCACTTGTTTAAAACCCTTTTAGAAATCAGGATATTAATCTTTATTCAACGAAATATAAAAACAACAGTATTTTTGAAATGACGACAAGACAGAACCGACTGACGGTATTCAATAATCTCCTTCGCAGAGGTATCACTTTTGACCTGGGTCTTTCAGCCAAGAAGTTCTCATCTAAACTTAAACATTAATTACATGGAACTAATCTCTTAAATGTTAAACTTCCTTCAAACTCACTAAATTCTGTAAAGATAAAACTTATCGAACGCAACAAAAGGAGAGAGTTCCCCTCCTTTTACTTAAAGGAGGCCGAACACTCCCTGCTTCTGCAACTTATTTATTAACGGAGGCTGGCTTCAAAATGTAAACATATGACGTAATAAAGGCTTGTGGGTACTTTACATAGTGTAATAAGCAGTTTTTATAGAGCGAGGTTGATTTTCTCCAAAAGAAATTTCCAATTTTTTCTGTATTTTGGCGAGGACTTTTAAGAGAATCATTGCGTAAACAGCGTTTTGCATCCGACATCGGTAAACTGTCGTTCTTGCTCTCTCCACTGAAGGGAATAAAATCAACTTTGTACATTTCCGAATTATTGCTAAAGATTAAAAAGTTCTGGGTATGAAAAAGAAAATGTTCATGGGCATTTGAGGCTGTTAGCATCAGTAATTTATCCATACATTCATTTCTAACAATCCCTATAATGAATGAGATATTAACGGAGGCTGCTTGACAGAGACTGGCTTGACCAAACCTGAAACTTTAATGAATGTTCTCGAATACCTGAAGAAGATCATGTTAATTAATAGCAGATTCACATTCATTATAATATTATTAACGCTGAGGATACAAAGAAAACATCCTAGATAGCTAAGTCTTTTGAACCCTATATAGATTTAGTGGCACCACGAAGCTGCTAGAGTTTGTGTATACATTTTCATAATAGACGATTTCGATTGGAAATGCATAAGAGAGATAGTGAGAAGGTATAAAAGAGGAAAGTTGTTATTTTATATATTGAGCAAGTTTCAGTGTAAGATTCAGGAGAAAAAGAGTCTAGATACCATGTTTGACATGTTTCCTGTAAAGTAATCAGGAAATGTTTTATAGAACGGACGGAGTTAGGGTTTTAGTTTGATTTAGTAGTCTGGTATCTTATGCCAAAGTAGTTTAGCAAAATTAGAAAGATATCTTTCAATACATGAATATGTGCAATACATACAAAGTTACTGTTCCTCCAATAGGGTCTATCAGGATGTTAATAAAAAGGTCCTTAATTTATGAATCATGTTGTAGCTTTCCATATTAATTTACCATGTTCTAATTGGATTATAAAGTGGGAGGATATTATTATTGTGAATATAAGTGTCCAATTGGACAATCAAACTGTTTGCATAAGATTGAATAAGGCCCTTGTTTTGTGAAAATATAATTGGTGGCAATGACTCCAATTGAGGAGATTATAATAAGATGCCAGTTTAGAAATCAATCTCGAATATAATTCCTAAGTAATATAATACTTAGTGTTGAGATCTGGGATGTTTAATTTCATACTTTGTTTTTGTAGGTTTTTTATACAACTCTGAAGCAAGTTCTTTTGTAAACTGGTCGATCAAGATTGAATATACTAACGTAGGTATTTCTTTTGCACATTGACCCACATTGAGCCTGACAATTAGGCTTCCAGACAAGGGAATTTTGTAATGCCTTTTAAATCATTTCAATGTGGAGTCATATGATGCATTCTGAATGTAAAAAATTTGGTCTGATCAGATAATGTCACTGCATACCATTTCAATTTTGGGATGGATGGCAACCTGGAATCCAGGGCCTCTTGCCTCTTTAATACTTGGACCCTGTCACCCCTCTATCAAAAAGGCAAGAAATTCCAGTTTCAAAGTTGGAAGGGTGGTTTGCGGATGGGTTATGAAGATTTTGTTGATGCAGTTTCATTATTTTAAATATCGTATATATACTATAAACATTAAACAATGAAGGAATTAAACCGCAACGTTATTCTTTTTTCTTTATTGCAGTACAGCTCGAAAGAAACTTTACACACCACCAGGGACTGAATTTTTACATGAAAACACAAAAATATCTTCATACAAGTTCGTTGTGTTATATATAAAATCTTAAAAACTTAAAAACCTTTTTAATAATCACAACAGCATGTTCCTTATAGCATAACATTATATGTGACTGTCAAAAAAACTAACATGGAATTTATATACTGAAATTACAGATAGTCAATTCTGAGAACAAAAGAATTACCTATAAAATTTACCTATAATTTATCTATAATAAATAAACTATAGATTAAATAGTTTGTTGTTTACCAAGCTTTATCTTTTAGAGAAAGAAAT
Source organism: Turritopsis rubra (assembly GCA_039566895.2). Taxonomy (NCBI): domain Eukaryota; kingdom Metazoa; phylum Cnidaria; class Hydrozoa; order Anthoathecata; family Oceaniidae; genus Turritopsis; species Turritopsis rubra. Next base: position 4,882,958 of record CM077622.1, read on the forward strand.
ATAGATAAAATTATAGGTAATTATAGGTTATCATTTTCTATAACATAGATTATAGCTAAAAATTACAGGTAAATTGAGATTTTGTGTTCATAATGTGACCATATGATGGAAAAAAACTAACATGAATTTATAGATATACCTAATATCTATAAATTCATGTTAGTTTTTTCCATCATTTGGTCACATTATGAACACGAAAACTCATGTTAAATAATCAAAGAACTGTTGAATTCTAAACATACCAAATCTTCATGAAAGTTAAAATATCTTATGTGGACACAAAAAGTCTGTTTCAAACTGTATTGTATTTTCTATGCAGTATGCATAAATCTTTTATAATAGATAACTAAAGTTCATTCTATTTGACACTTTTTTTAGAAGTCAGTGGAGATTATCAAGATACAGAATGTTACACAACAAATATTTTTGGAATTCAAAAATGATTTGTTTAGATATACTATTCGAAGTCCATTGGTTAAAACTTTTCCAGCCTGGAAATTTGATCTCAAGGTAACTTTTACATCTTTCCCAAACTTTTTCAAACGTTCCTTATTTTACTAATGAGGATTACTGTTAATAATTCCATTCATTGTAACGGAGGTTTATTTACTCCAGAATCATTCAGCAAAGCAGTCTCTTAGTTCATTTATTATCCTGGCCTTTTTTCATATCTTTCATAAAATTGCCTGAGGAAAATATGGACCAGCCACATGGGGTCAATTAACCAATCCCAATAGTTCATTAAAGAAGACTATTCCAGTGGGCAAACACTTCAAAATGTCTATGAGGAGCAGTGTTTTCTTTTAGAAATGGCAAGCACTATTGCCTGCTGTTTCAATAAAAAAACACTCATCCACAGAGATTTTGAAGATTTTGCCCACTAGGATACTTTGCTGTGATAATAATTTTGCTAACGTCCATCATGAAAGGTTTTAGTCCATTACATCATAGCAGTTATCCAGATGAAACTTAGCCTTTTTTCGACCATCTCACATGTTTCTGTCCTTGTTTATAGTTTCGCACGTTCTTAAATAACAAACCAACACCAAATGGTGTGTGTGAGGATTGTTATCATTGGGGGTATGAAGCCTTCACACACATTAATCATGTGAAAGATGACATGTTAATTGGTCAATATGTTTACCCAAAACTGGAAGAAGTTACCATGGCAGCAGAGAACCCTCCAGTACATTATAAATATTATCACTTTGGATTCATTCTTAACAATGTCGGACAGAGGTTAACAAAAAAGAATTTTAATTCTTTTAATGCTACGCTTTTTCAAGTGACCTACTTAAATTGTCCAGAAATTGTTCGTGGTTTAGCGTTCTATGAAAATGTACCTGGCTCACGTTCTGATAACGATCCTAAAGTAACTGAAGGGACGTGTGTGCCGCATGCCGAACGAGCTGATGGATATAATAAACTTCAAAGAAACTGTAGATCTGATGGCAGCGCACTATTTGTTGGTCAGTGTTGGTGTTTAGCAGGTTATGAATTGAGTAAGAATAGACAAAAATGTGAAGGTATGGTTCTTTTTTTTCTGACTAAGTATATAACAGGCTGATCAAAACACAGCAAACAGTGTTGATGATACAGGCCTGTCAATGATTCTGGAGAGGCCTGCCAACTTTAAAGCTTTTAGCATGAAAGACATACATTGTAAGAATTGTCTTTGCCATGCCTATTTTTTTTAAAATGTAGCACTTAAGCATGATTCAAGATTATTATTCTGTTATTTGTCTATCTTGTCTATCTATATATTTGTCTATCTTGTTTTAAACACACCATTGCTTGATTGTCACTTTTCTAGATTTTTGTTACAGTCAACTTTTAATCAGTTGTTCTGCAATATAACTGTACAGCAAAATTAGAATGATTCGAATATCGATGCCACAATGGTGGGCAAGATTATAAGTCATTCAGGCATTTTTTACCAAAATGTTGTCTAGCCTGTTGATAATTTTGCTTCTGACTTTTGCTTCTACTTTCATATTCAGTACTCACGAATTGCCAGGAATTGCCAGTTGATAGGAATTGCCAGGGAGTTACGAATTGACTCCATCAGATAGAACCATTATTACGAACTAAAACACTGAATGATCCTGTTCTATCTTTCAGAATGTGGAAGAAATTTTTTCCGTTCTGAAAAAATGAAGGAAAATAATATCACAGAATGTTATAAATGTGGAAAAAATTCCCAAGACTTTGACAATGGGAAGAAATGTACTTGTGTGGATAGATATCATCGGTTTAAGGACGAAGAGGGTGATTCGTCTAAAGAATGTTATGGTATGCTAAACATTATAACAGATAATGGTTTCATGTCGGCATTGTTGAAGCTTTCACATAAGCTGTTAATGTAATCAGCAAGAATAATCCAAGTGTTAATGGCAGGGAATACTTCATATGACGAATTCATTCTTTTTTAGCTTACCCAGATCCACCAACAAGTGTGGCTGTAGCTGCAAAGACTGACAATAGTGTTAAGCTCACTTGGAGAACAACAGATGTTCTTGCAACAAAGTATACTGTGGCCTGCGTCCAAGCTAACCACTGTCCATCTCGAGCAATATTAAACAATAGTAATCCTCTAACGCATACTTTTTCTGGATTGCTCTCATACACAGACTATTCTTTTCGGATTTGTTCACACAACGATGTTTCGTTAAGCAATAATTTTGAAAATGGACAAGTAAATTGCAAGACAATAGCAGTATCTACTAATGCTGGATGTAAGTCATTAAAAGGAAGAGATGATTTTTGCAGGCAAAACAAACTTTGAACCGCTATTTTTAGAACGTGTTGTTGTTGTTGTTGTTGTTGTTCTGGATGAATATGATCCACTATAATTACATCAACTAATCTCAACTATAAGGTTGTGTCACAGTTTCACAAAAGCTGCCAAAAATATTTTGATATTTTACTTAGGTAGCTGCAGAAGGTGTTATTTTAAACGTCAATAATGTTTTTTGATTGATTTTAAATTTTGGCATCTTTTTGTCACAAGTTTCATTTTCCACCAACTTAAATTTGAGCTTCCGTTACTGTTTTTCTTTTGTTTTTTTCTTGTTGTTGTTGTTGTTGTTTGTTCCTATACAGAGTCTTTATTTCCCTTTTTTCAGTACCGGCAATGAGTGGAAATGTTTGGCTTGAGCAAGTTGAATGTACCGATGTATTTCAATTGAAATGGAAAAAACCTATATCAAAAGGTGGTCCGCCTTCGGAGTTTTCCTATTCTATCCGATGTCCTGGGTTCTCGAAAGAATTTCGCGGAGAAGGGAAAGACACTGGCACTTCCATAACAACTGCAATCAAAGAAGACAGTTTACAATGCACGGTATCCTAATCGCAAAATGCTTATTTATTTATTTACTACTGCGTGACATCAATTGTATACATTTTATACATTATTAGGAAACAAAAATGTCTCCAGTTCAATATTATATGATGAGTTTTTTCACAATGTTTTGAAATCTCTCTTTACTTAAATTTAAATTTACGTAAATTTAAATTTTACTCTGTTTCTCGCAGTCACATGAATTTGAGTTGTTCTGACGTTTAGGTAACACCGATTGCAAAAGCTGGAATGGGAGAAAGCTTCCAGACAAACACAGCTGAGGTCTGCCATGGTAAGTGAATTGAATTTCAAAGAGACAATCAATTGAGTAAAGGTGATTGTTTAATTGATAGTGAAAAGTGGATTTATGAACGTTCAGACCTGCGTTTGAGTCTTCATCCTATCACTATTCGATACTCCACTCTGTTGTGCTTTAAAAACAATGTATCAGCCCTTTTTGACTAATTGCCTTGGGGTTTAAACTCTCATACAAGGATATCGTATCGCGTTAATTTGATTAGGTAATAATTAAAAAAACACATATGTTTAAAAAAGCTTTTATTTCTTTACCATTGTTCTGTTAAATGGTGACAATTCACTTTATATTTAGATAGTGGCTCCACATCATCGACTGGTGCAATTATAGGCGGTACAGTGGCAGCGGTGCTTGTGGCGTTAATGATCATTCTTGCTATATTGTACCGCACACATATGAACGATAAACGAAAGAGGTCAGCTATTGACCAAGAAATCCTTATCATGGAGGCTGTGCAAGAATTGATGCGGAATAGGACAAGAAATATCTATGTTCGTGCAACTCTTGATTCAGCTGTGGTTGATTTGAATGGAGAAGAGCCTACGTATGAGAAAGTTCCATCCATAGGTAACGTCACTTAGTATAAACTCAATATGAAATGATATGATGATAAATAATAATAAATAGTAATAGCCAGTTTAACGTAACGTAACATAGTATAGTAATAGGAGTTGATATGATACGAACATGAACTTAAGGGTTATTTGGGATTATTAGTCCGTATTTTATTTTGATGGTTTCCAAAATAAAAAACAGTCAAAATAAAATGATGGAGAAATCATAGAGATCATTATTGGAATATAAAAAATTCAAATGTTCAAAGTTTATTATTTTGCCTTCACAATACATCAGGGTCAATTGCAGCTGAGAGAGCTGATTCCAGCTAGGCAGGCCAATTATGGATCAGATGACCCTGTGATCACGGTAATTTTTGTAATCAACCAGACGTTTATAATAATAGCCGATTTATTTCCAGCATATCTAATATTTTCCAATATCATTTTTCAATTTGAAATATGCGAGTATATTATGTGTGAGTTGCATAAAATAAAAAATCTGTTAAAACAATGAGCTACTGATAAATACTTGATTACACATATGAATCCAGTGACCATTTGAGAACTATAGATATAAGGTAGTCGTTACTAGTAGACAAGCTAAATTATGTTTGAAAACACCATTATGTAAACAGTAACATTGAGCATTATTCCTAATTTCTCTAGGTTATATGTACTCTTACGACCAATTAAATAAACTAGATGAACTTGGAGAAGGAAACTTTGCCAAGGTATTTCGCGCAGAAGCTTGGGATATTTGCGGAAGCACTGGAAAAACGACTGTTGCTGTAAAAGAATTAAAAGGTGGGTTTTTCTTAATTGTTCTTGATCTAGAATCTAGCATGGATCTAGAACTTAGGCCAAATTTAAGAGAGCAAGATTATTTGGAGTAATAAAAAAGAACGTGCAAATAACCGAATCTACTCTTAAGATTTACTAGTGGCCCAGGTCTCATTCCGTACAGCGTGAAAGAAACTTTACTTTTCTGCGTAAGATAATTAGCTTTCACGAAGGATTGAAGTTATTTTCATGTCCATTTCTAACCCAAACTGCGTAGAATACAAAATATTTTTAATTTAATAGACTTAATATAGAAAAATTCATTCCTTTGCAGACGCGTAACGTTTCTGTCTGGCTTTACTTTACCCGGGCATATTAAAAAAAGAACTTGTGAACCCTACACTACACGCCACTACTTCTGGAATAAATTTATTACTCTGTATCATAAAGACAATCCTTATTTATAAAACTGAAGCAAAAAATAATCATACCTCCTTGTCTATTTGTATGACACACCACTCTTATACAGTTATTTTTAACAACTTTTAACTAATCTAACTTTATCATACGTTTCTTCTTTCTTTTTCTTGTTTCTTCGTCAACAAACGGAAATGTAAACATTTAACGCAATGCAATGGTTTTCCCCTATACTAAACGCATACGGATACGAAACCGTTGCCACCTTTGTCTATTAACGAAATTGATGTTTTTTGGTTTTTTTTGCTTAGGACTCACAACCAGGGCTTAAAACACTTATAGTATTAACATATAGACTAGTATAGCGTGTAAAAATTTTTTAGACATTCATCTTCCCCATGAGTTACTGCCTCCACATGCTCTTCCTCTTTCAAAATATAGGGGTGACGAAAAATAAAATCATAGAGTTGCAAAGAATAAGTATCACTTAGTTGTAGAGCTGGAAACGTTGATCAAGAAAATATATGGGATCGTCTGTGTAGGATGTACCATTAAGGAGAAATTGTCAATCATAGATTCAAATGACGTCACACCTGTCCCTAAAAAGTTTTTCACTAAATTTTTTTTTGGTCACCCCATCGCCAGAACCAAAAAAAGGCAGTTATTCCCTATTGGTTCTCGAGATATTTGCCCCTAAAAGTCCATTCCATTGGGGATTTGGGGATGTTCCCTGGGGATGTTCCCTGTGCAAAAAAAATTCACGTTGCGTCATTTGCTACTACAAATATACTAATACAGAAAAACGCTTCTCACAACATTGTGGTTTTACGTGCTCCTCGTGAGAAAATGACCATGAAATTTCTGAAAATGTATCACTCTCTAAAATAAAAGTGGGATACACACTCGCTATTAGTATATAGACTAGTATCCTGGGTAAAAACTTTTTACAGGTTTACTTTCCCTATTACTGATCCAAACCCTCATGGTTTTCCTCTTAATATGGCATTATATAACTATATAAAAATAAAATAAAAATAAAAGTTATAAAAATAAAACCACACAATCCAAAAGGATAAGTATCACTTAAGTGTAGAGCTCGAAAAGCTGATCAAAAAATTGTATGGGATCGTTTGTGTACGATGTGCCGTTACTGAGATACCGTCGATCAAACATTTTGAGGACGTCATACCCGTCCCCAAAAAGTTTTAGACCCAATTTTTTTTTCGTCTCCCGATCGCCAAATTATTGCGGCCCCAAACAAATTTTCCCCTAAACACCGCGTTCCATTGTGGGTGCAATGCAATGCCCCCTGTGCAAAAAAAAATTGATGTCGCTACTACAAATATACTAATACTGAACAAATGCTTGTCGTAGCATTGTGGTTTTATGCGCTCCTCATGAGAAAATGACCGTGAAATTTCTGAAAATGTATCACACTCTAAAATAAAAGTGGATGCACACTCGCTATTAGTATATAGACTAGTGTTGCGTGTAAAAACATTTTACAGTTTTTCTCCATAAATTTTCTCCAATACTGCCATAAGTCTGTGTATATACAAAAATTGTTGTGTTTCTTCATGTTGGAATTATATCATATTCATCAAAAAATTGTTGTATAAATATTTTGGATCGATCATTCAAAGAATGCTATCATCCCTATTTTTCAGTGCCATCTGGCCTAATTAGAGATTACTTAAGTTGTACAGTTAAACTAAAACCTAAAGTTCCAGAGATTAAGAAAAGAGACAATACAACGTAGACTCCTACCTCACCAATGTATACTCCTACCTAACCAGGATTAAACTTCTGAAATATAAGAAAATACTTTCACATTTCCCTATTAAATAGCTAACAAAAACAATACTTTCTGAGACGTTTTTATCTTTCAAATCTTTATTCTGCTATGAATTGTGGAAATGTTCAGAACCCAAAACTCGATTTGTGCATCATGATATAAAAACCATGTAAATATGTATATGACCATGATTTTTACTCTCTTCTTGCATTACATTCATCTATATACTATTCAATTTTCTAATCTAAAAAAAGATATTATTCAAACACTATCAAAGCAATATAATAATGATCTTGCTACTTTCGTTTCCCTAAAGGCGGACCTTAATAATAACAATCCACACACTACAATGAAATACCAAATAAACTGCTAGCTACACATTTCGGCATAGTAGTCAAAACTAACTGATACGAAAAAGCTACGTTCAAACACATTTAACAAATAGACATCGGTAGAAAATGATGAACTGATAACACATAACACATAACAGGTCTACATCGACTAACTCGTCGGATAGAATAGTTACTGATAAATATCAATGTTATTATTCTTTATTACTGAACTTAAAACGTTGGATATAAAAAAATTTAAAACCAAAACCAAAAATTTTTGCACACAGCCTCTTCATTTCTCGTTTAAAGATATGAACGTTGAGAAAATTTGATGGACTTTCGAACTCAAAAAAACATTGCATTGTGTTCTCCTCCGGGCGGCTTAATGATGTCTTCCTTAAGGCACAACACTCCACAAAGTAATAAAAACCCGTAAGATGGAGCTAGAGATTCCCTTAATGGGAGATTCCCCCTATACTAATACGAAAAAACCAACATCCATTGACAAACTTCTCGAGAAATTTTACCTGACATTCTTTCTTTTAAAGTTAGGTAAGAAAAAAGCAAGATTGCGTATTAGTATAAGAAGATAAGTAATTTCATGGTGCTGAACTTTTCCACTTTATGCTAGATACGCCACTGTTACCATTTTCCTTGTTTGCAAATTTTATTTTCCTTGTTAGATTATTTTCTTGTTCTCATGCATAGTAGCTGAATGCGATGAAGTCGACAGAGATGATTTTGAAGGAGAATTAAAACTGATGCAAGAATTGAAATATCATGAGAATGTTGTGCAATTGCTTGGCATATGCTCCGGTAATAATTCCCCTTTGTTATCATTCTTTATTCGAAATTTATTTCTCAATGGCTTTATGGTAATGAATCATTTAAAGCCAATCTTAACAGACCAAAGAAATATATAGAAGCTAGTGCATCAAAATTTCATTATGTTTGTTCCATTTGATATGATTTTATTTCTGAATGGGCCTGCAAAACAGTCAGTTTTCTGGGATATAACCCGCCATATAAACACGTACCCCAGCCTTTCTTGCTTCAAGCTCACTCCAGCCAACAAAGCCAAGTTTGTCAGATATCCCACACTTTCGAATAACCCACATCTTGTTAAGAAAAATTTTCAATTTGCACAGTATTTGCTTCACACAAGTAAGTGTACTTCGAATTTCACAATGATTGGCCGAAAAATAATGAACATATTAGATAACCCGCACCACACGGGTTAGATCCCGGAAAATATGGTATTAATTTATTTATTTATTTTCAATCTGTGCATCATGTTAGATATTATACAAGTTCCAATTAACAATTTCATATAACAATATGCATGAAAATTTTGGACAGCATTCTTTTGCTTTCATTTTACTCATGAGTACAGACAAAGCAATTAAACCTATTATTGAAAAGAAAGCAACATTTCTGTTTTGAACGCAACTAATGATAGTTGTGATGAATGCACCCTTTAATGATAAACGAAAATTCAAGCAATTTGTGATTTGAATGTCGTTAATGTTATTGAAAACTTTACTATGCGTATTACAATTTGTTTATTATGATAATAAAATGTATTATGTATTAATATAAGTTCTTCTTTTTTGTAGTTCCTCATCGTTGCATGATTGTTGAATATCTTCCTGGTGGTGATTTGTTAGGTTTCCTGTTAAAATCCAGAAAGTATCACAGCTTCGAAACCACTAATACTAAAAACTTTGAAGGCTCTTTCTTGAATTCCGATAATCTGTTGGAGTTTGCTTGGCAAATAGCTAAAGGAATGAACCACATTGCTGATCATGATGTAAATTTTCCTTTCATATCTGACACGTAGAAATGAATTTGTCGTAAAAAATCTCCCAATTAATGTTATAATGTAAACTTTGGTACTCATATTGCATTCTTAACAGTTCCTGCATTCACTATACCTCTTCAAAGTGGAGGTTCGTTTGAAAATTTCATCTCACTATAAAGCCCCAGTAAAAACCCTTATGAAAGTGTTTGAATGAACGAGACATAACTTGACTCTTAACACCTCACAAACACAAACAAAATTTCCAAAGGTTTCCAGCATTAACTTAGGTGAGGAGAAATTGTCAGATGAACTTTATGTTACCATCTCAGATTTTATTAGAAAAATAATTGTAAGAAATTCTCTTCAGAAATATAGTTTAGTCAAAATAAATCAAATTAAAAAAAAACAAATCAATGACATGCTCTGTAACGTATTGCGTTTATTTGTCTGAGATGATGAAGAAATAGATTCCTACAGAAAAGTAAAAAGTAAAAATCCGAAAAATGTTGGTTTGTTCTAATGTAACTTAACACAGGTATATTGCCAGTGGGCAAAATCTTCAAAAGTCTCTGTGGAGGAGTGTTTTTTATTGAAACAGCAGGCGATATTGCTATAGAAATTCCTATATAAACACTCCTCCACAGAGAATTCTGAAGATTTTGCCCACTAGGTTATTTGCATGTTAGAAAAGTCCCTGGTCTACAAACCTATTATCATTGTGAATTTTTTCTTTGAACTTTTCAATAGGCAAATTTTATCGTGCACTCACTTTGATCACATGACAACAATACAACCAACACACTTAGTTATTTTCCATCACGTGGTCATCATGCGATCATCACGTGATCAAAGTAAATGCAACACAAACTACAGTTAGACTGTCCACCAAGTTAAAAATACCGACAATAGAACTCTACAAAAGGCTTCCAGATCAGGGAATTTTCTTCTTAAAACTCAATACATAAATACATACGTGCTATTAATAAGATAGTTTTTTTTTTGTTTGTTAGATATGTCATCGAGATCTAGCCTGTCGTAATATATTGGTAGGTTACAACCGAGTCTGTAAAGTTGCTGATTTAGGTTTGGCGAGAAAGCTGAATGATCAAGGCATCTACCAGAGAGAGAAACAGGTATTTGTTATTTATTTTCTTGTGAAAATACTAATCAAGTCAACTCTCCTATGACAGTATTATTAAAAACAAAAGGTAATATGGTAACTAACACTAAAGATGGAACCGAGGCTACCAATGAATTTGTACTTGATCACATGAATCCTATATTACTCACATACGTTTTACAGAGACGAGTAGGGCGTTTATCTGGTATCCATGTCTTTATCATTCTCTTAAATTCCTTAAGTTCAGCTACCTTTTTTATATTATTCGCGAAAGTTAATTCCATGTGAAAATAAAGATTGTTTACACTCGTAATTAATTAAGTGGGATGGGAATAAATTTTTTTCCAAATATCTAGTAGTTTTTTTAATAGTTTGTTTAATAGTTTTTCAGAAGGAAAAGACAAACTATTAGGACCAAAATATTGGTGCTCTTTAATTTGTGTCTCGTCAATTTCATTATTAAGGCCTACCCAGTGGGCAAAATCTTCAAAATGTCTCCGTGGAGGAGTGTTTTTTTTATTGAAACAGCAGGTGATATTGCTTGCCATTCCTATAGAAAACACTCCTCCTCATAGACTCTATGAAGATTTTGCCCACTGGGTAGTTAACTAGTTATCCAATGTCCGAACTTCGCAACCAAATATTTTTTTATTGACAAATTGAATCATTGTTATTTTTAATTGTAGGCAAAACTTCCTGTGAAATGGCTTCCACCAGAATCCATTAGATACGGACGCTCCTCAAAGAAAAGCGACATGTAAGTATAGATTTTGTTATACTTGGATTCTGAGGAACCATTAGTTGAAGAAACATTAGTTAGAGGTACTGAAAGTTGAAGTAATTGGGATATTCGTATGTTGGCAACATGCTCGACATTTGACAATGATGAAGCAGTAACAAAAGTGGAGTATCTCGTAGAGAATGATAGATTATCAAGGGCGACATCACACAAAAAGTTGAAATATAGTGTGAGGCAACAATACACCTTTCCTTAATTTCTGTTTAAACGCAGTGTTATGGCCTAGCCATCAAGCTTAACCTCGTTTTCACTATCATAATTGCTTTTAACTACTCCACTGGGAATTGGAAGAATAAGTGACTATTAGTAAGTAATAAAGTTTGGAAATCAGTAAAACAATACAACGCACAGAAACGAGACCAAACTTGATAATACGGTCATAATACGGTGTTAAAACAGAAATTCGGAAAAGGTCTATTGCAGGATGACAAAAATGCTATCATTCTCCCATGACAACGTCACTCTAAGTTAATCCTTTTAGTTCTTTAATGTAAATTAAGTGTAGCAGATGACAAGACAGCTCCCCGCATCCCCACGCTCATTGCCACTCTGTGTCCCCGCATCCCCACGCTCATTGCCACTGTGTATCCGCCTTTTGTGACAATAGTCTGAACGTTATAACACCTGCTGAACGCCAGATCTATCTATCATAACTTCATCGATAACTCCTGTTCCTTTTAGATGGTCATTTGGTATATTGTTATGGGAAATCGTCACCATAGGTAAGTCTTACCTACATTTGGTAATGTCGTAAGTTCTTTTCAGTCAGTCATCTGAGACGAATAAAATTCTATAACCCTACATATTCCTCAAGAAACGGCATGGGATGGCGCCACTACGGGATTGGTGGCCCCCCTTTCCCCATAAAGAAGCCTAACGTATGCCGTCTGCGCCATGCCTAACATTCTTAGAAATCTCTCCGTTGCCGAACCATGGGCAACCATTTTCCTTGAACCCACAGGTTAACTATAATATCAGTAGAAGAACGAACTCTGGAAAAACTAATTTCGCAAGCCGGTTTCCAATTAATCTTGCATTCTGTATTCATTTCTTTTGTTTTAACGCATTTGAGTTGTGTAATATAAAATCATTCCGTTAAATACAAAGATCTCGTTTGCATGAAACTGTAATCTCGGCTAATGGGGTTGTTTTTATTTCTTCAAGTGAAACGTCAAGGCTAAATTTTAAAATGTTATCAGATGAACAAATGTGTATTCCCTTGATAGGAACAGGACAGGATGAATGGAAAATTTGTGATTCTTATAGGTGGCGTTCCCTATCCAGAATACAAATCCAAAGATGTGCCAAAATTACTTAGAGAAGGATATCGGATGGAAAAACCAGACCATTGTGACGATGAAATGTAAGTCATCAAGAATATTTTTTTTCAAGTTAACGCCCTACAAATAACGCCTCATCAGTTTTGATTATCTTTAAACGGGCGATAAATCGTTTTCTTTGATTCATATCAATGTTTGCAATTCTCTTTTCAATATTGTTCTTCTAAGATTATTTTTCCTTTCCGAGAAATTATGACGACCAAGAGAAATAACCGCGGGTTCCTCATTTGACTTGTTTTCACCGGAAATGTGGCAGATATTATTAGGGACCAAATTAAATTTTCCCCGACTTTTTTAACCCCGACATTTTTCACCCGATAAGGTATACGATCGGTTAACTTCAAATCGTTATGGGACAATTTTAGTAGTAGTTTTCAACACAGAAAAACAAGGTCTGTTACTGATAACCATGTCTAAATTCGACATAAAAACATGACCGTGGGATACGTCTATACTACCTATCATTTTTACTGCTTTCAGATATGAATTGATGACAGATTGTTGGAGTGAAACGGAAGATATCCGTCCGTCATTTTTACAGATTTCCAAAATATTGGAGAAAATGAAGGACAGAGTGGTAAAAACACAATCTTCTCTTTTACAATCTTTTCTTTTACGAATATAGGAAGTACCGTATTTTTTCTTATTTCTAAAACTAGGCTTTGAGATGCGCCCCCCTAATCCATCGTGTGGCGCGTTTTTTCTCGATTTAAATGTACAGTCTGTGTAATTCGAACAAGCACAGGACCGTAAAATACACGGGGTTTTTATTAGAACCTTGTTTATAAGAATTTTGAGGCTGAGATTTGGCTAAAAAATTAAGAGCATGTTAAGAATATAAAGAAACCCAAAAAAAAAGAATGGGAGATGCTAGAATTACGAAAGAAACATTTCTTTCCTAATAACAACAATAACAGTAGCAATTCTTTCGTAGTTGACACAAAATTTCTTTCAAATTAGTTTCAAATTAGTTCGAATGAGGGAGAGTTCGAATTAGGGAAAGTTCTCATTAGGGAAAGTTCGCATTAGGGAAAGTTCGCATTAGGGGGAGTTCCTCGTTCTTTCAAACAAAAATAAGAGACTTTCAACCATAAAGTTTTATGCTAACAAGCCACTTTTATGACCTTAGAAACCGTACATTAACTTAGACGACTACAAAGACGACGCTTATTTGCCGTTAGATGACGATGACGTGGAATTCCAAGATGTTGAAATTAAGGACGACGTGGATCTCACAATAGTTCACAATGTCTAAAGAGATATACAGTAAAATCTCTATATAAGTGCCACTGTGCTACTTGAATATGTTCATGTTTTTGCTCAGCGCAAACTTAGTGCAGTGAAATCGTTATAAAGCGAACAACATTGGTGCATATAAAGGCTGTCTGCGTTAAGGAGATGTCCGCTTTACAGGGTGTACGCTTTATAGAGACTTTATCTATGAGAATTGTCAATCCATCCACCCGTACATGGAGTATGTGTCCGTTATAAGGAGATGTGCGCTTTATAGAGATTCAACTGTATCACATACATACATTTCGTACCAATAAAAGGATGTGAATATTTACATTCAGAGGCTTCTTCAGAGTTTTATGAAGATGTCTTAACGGAATCAAATGGCAGTCAAAATGACCCTTTTTACGCCTGCCCCTTTAACGCCTGTCTTTATTGGCGTTATTTTTGGAAATTGCACACTCAAACACTCACTGACAAACATCTAACGCCGGCCTAGTCATGAAGGTAAACCGCCTTAAGGGCCGGGCGTAAATGGAACCGATAAGGTACATACAGATGGAGTCTTTTCTACTCAACGTGGTATATTATGAACGGCTTGGGTTGGACTACGAAACATTTTTGCGAAATAAAAGTTCATTTTTTTGTCTTTTTTTTTGTAATAATTTCCACGCCTTTATCACCTTCGCCATTTTTACTTCCTTTACAGAAATTTTGATTTCATTTACAGAAGTTTTGATTTCATTGATTTTGTTTTGATTTCATTGATTTTGTTTATTTCACTGCGGAATTAGAGAAACCAATAAACTTCATTTTGGTCAGTCACGTGTTTAGTTTCGAATTTTTCGCTTGAACATTTTTGGCACTTTTTCGACCGTGCAATGCTTTAAATTTAAGGTTTTTCTTTGATCTTTTCAATAGTCCAATTTTATCGTGCGCATACTTTTGATCATTTGGAATACCGACTATAGAAATTGACAATAATCTTCCAGGCAAGTGAATTTTTTCATGTAACATTTATTGGCGAACTTTGTAAAACTTTGTAAACTGAGTATTTAGAAATTTTGTATTTCAAAAGAATTGACTTTTAAGCTAGCCTTACTTATATGTGTTTTTTCGCGCTTCAATACCGCTCAGCACTACACGGCATATTTTAGCACCTCTTCATAATTCTTCATAATTCACTAAGATAAGCACCTAGCGTCAAAGTCATAGCAAAGAAAAGAAATTTTCTCTGTCCCTTATACTTCTCTGCTTCAAAGAGACAGGCCAGTGGCGGATCTAGCAGAGATTTTACTGGTGCAATTTGGAGGAGTAAATTGGCAATTAAATTGCAATAATCCTTTTGAAAACACTCTTCTCCGTAATTTTTACACCAGTAAAATTGCTTCTCGATCCGCCTCTGCAGGTAGTCCTTCTCTCTTAAGTTAAGGCATAGGTAGATGATGGGTTATGAGCTTAAGTATTTCTCTTTTCTTAGTTTATATGTCCATGGTTTATCAAAGTAAGAACCACTTAAAATGGAAAAACAAGAAAAAAGAGAGCACCCATTGGTCGCTTATTACTGCTGTCTATATTCTGAAGGGTATACTGCCATAATATTTAATCCAGGGTTTAAATAAAAGTGGGAGCTCATTGGATTCACAAATTCTCAAAAAATGTTTTCTTTGAACGAATTAGCAGCATTGTGGCTTTTAATTACTCGGTTGCCACTGTCCTGGAAAGTCCTGGAATTTGATTTCAAAATAACAGTGGCGACCATGCATGAATCATTCCATATATTATATAACACAGGTTTTTTTATGAAGCGCCCATTTAAGGAACTTTATTATTTAGCCCCCGGGCACACTATATCGTGCATCTAAGTTCTTTGGAAGAACAGCAAAAACGAGATGGTGGCAAAAAGCCGTATAATACTGATTGGTTAAAAAGCTTTCGTTGGAAAGATTTGCACCAATCACACTGCGTTTTTTTTATGCGAAAAATTCGCTTCGCCCGAAGTATTCTTCTAGTGGAAGTCCGGGGCTTTAATCATCAATTGATTCGGCTATTTACAAACAGTTCTTCTGCTTTGAAGACAGTTTGTTTCTTTTTGAACTTTATCTTTTAAATGCACCATTTTAGTTCTCACAGCATCTTCGAAACAGGATTGTTCAATCCATTAAATGTATTTGAAAATATTTCCCGCGTGATTTAATGGCTTTAAAAGAAATATTAGCATCAGGTATTTCTATGACAAAAATAGACATTTATTAAATCGTGAGAACTTTTTTTTGTTTCTTTTTTATTTTTTTTATTCGTTATTCAGAAATTCATCAAATGTTTTTGAACATTCATTTTTTTAAAAATTATGTAGCAACAAAACCATGTTCGATTAAACGTGAAATTGACAAACATCAGGATGAAGTAAAAAATGGTGTTAAGATTTCTTGGTGAAATGGAAAAGCTGAAGAGTGAAGACTGGAGAAACGTATACGGATATAAAAAATATCCTGATAGCAATTAAATCTGACAGCATCAACTGAAATGTTGATCGGTTGCCATGGTAACATTATAGTCACTTAATTGCGTGTGGTTCATAAAGTTCATCTGAAAATTTCTCTTCACCTAAGTTAATGCTGAAAACCTTATCAATTTTGCCTGAGTTAGCGAGATTTGAATCAGGTTATGCCTCGTTCTTTCAAACATTTTTATAAGACTTTTCACCGTAAATTTAAAGTGAGGAGAAATTATCTAGAGACAGTGTGTTTAAAAGTATAGCTAGTTTGGAAGGCCATTATGAGGTAATAATACCGAACCGTTGCTGTAAAAAAAAAAAAAAAAAGAAAAAAAAAAAAAAAAAAATAGTGAATACATCAGCAAAAATATGCATGCATTCATCTAACGGGGATTGGTTTCTTAAGAAACCATGCCCTTCGTTATCTCAGGCCAAAATAACAAAGTGTTCACCACAAACTATATTGAGATACCAATGCGTTAGATAAACTGTATGCATATTTTTTTCGTACTGATCGTTGACCCTTAGTAATTATGTACATGTTTTTCATGATATAAAGAAAGGAATTCCAGAAGAATAGTATTTTTGTTTTAAGAAGAGTTGTTTCATTTTTGAACAACATTTCGAACTCGTTAATTTTTTAGTTCTTATTTTCGTGGGTTTAAAGTGAAATTAGTTCCGCTTCATCCTCATTCTTTCTCCTGCTTCCTCTCTAGGCTTTTGATATTTGGCTTGGTAACTTAGCAACGAGCTCTTGCTTACGCAAACCTTAATTATATTGATTGTTTACGCAATGAAGTCGCTAATCTTTGTGTCGTATATTATGACTTTCGTTTGGTGACGAAGCGTTTTTGGAAAGTTTCTTTTAATTTTCCTCACCCGTTAGTAAGGAGTAAATTGTAAAAGGTTGGAGCCGCCTACATTACAATAAATGAATAACCACTAAAGGGATCCTACCATCTAAAATAGAAATGTGTTATTTGTTTATAAACCAGGAAAAAACAAGATTGCCATCTGACTTTTTTGACAGAAATGAATCACTGCTATGCAACACTGCAAAAATGTTCGCAAAATACAACCGCCATCACAGCCTTTCGCTTCGCTCCTTCGATCCAAAATTCAGTTATAGCGTCCAGTTCCCACGTGCCGTGTGACGTATGAGTGGACTAACGAATACTGAAAGACTGCACTCACCCAGTGGAGTGTTTTGACCTTTTTAAAGGCTCATTGAACAGATTTATTTATACCATGATCAGCCACAAGTATAAGAGAGGTAAAATAACAAAAAAGTGTAATGAAATTCAATTCCATTTCCACAAACAAAACAAAATATTTTATTCAAAATTCCCACGAATCGACTTTTCGGTCATTTCCCAGAAGAAAAATCAAAACAAACATTCGTCTTTACAACCCAAATTGAAAGATTCGAACCAAATTAACAATATAAACCCTTTTAAGTTCATCGATTTTTTCGAAGAGATGACGAAGATTACTGACGGCTGATTATCGACCCTTGCGTTTATTTTATACCTTATAAGATATGGGGATGTTTTATTTATGGCCTAAGGAATAGTTTTACAGAATATTGTTTACGATGGAAGGATCCCTTTAAAAGTGAGGGAAGGAGTCCAAATTAACCTTTCGTCCACAGGGCTTCTTGCTTTTTTTAAATTGTAGTTGTAAAAAATTATATAAAAAATATGAAAGGGAACGTCCATTATCATTCTAAGATATAGACGTGATCATCATCATCATCATTTATTTGGGATCCAATAGGTACAATTTCATATTCTCTCTAAGTTAAAAATTAAATAAAGACAATTCAACTAATAAATACAATAGGTATTTCAATAAATCTTTCTTTTTTGTCAGATTTTAGATAATATGTTTAAAAACAATTCCATTAAGCTGTATGTGCTGTTTCAGTCAGCACGATACCCAATCAATGCGACAGCAACAGATAAAGTTGAAAAGTTGAAACAAAAACTCGAAAAACTGCTACAAATGAATATAATGGAGCCTCCCGCAGGTATGAAAAACTCAAAACTGCAGCTTTATTATCGAGGCACTCTGCTGGAAGATGCCATCATTTTAAAAGACGTGGGAATAAAAACCGGCTGTACGATACGCTGCGAACAAATTGAGAAATTTAAAAGTCATTTAAGAATACACGTGCAATACTTGTCGGAGATGATCGATTTACACGATGAAATCAACATCGACAAAGCGTCAGTAGGGGACTTACGTATTTTAATACAAAATAGACTTGGCCTGCCTATAAGTATGTTTCGTTTAGTTCAGATGAAATATCAGAGGGAATTATATGATATACATCCGTTGCAATATTATTGTGTACGAGAAGGAGAGGTGATTCACCTTCAGTTGTGGAGAAATACGAAAGATTTCATTTTAGGAGCGTTACGCGGCGACATCAACGATACCATGAAAGCTGTGCCAAGTTTTTTTGAGAGCCCTAACATGAACAGATATTTAATGCGAGTGGCCTTGTTTATAGCGGCCCATTACAATTTCAAGAAATTAGCAGCTCAGATTATTCAAAGTGGAGTTAGGTAAGACTTCTTTTGCAGTATGTTTGCTTCTATTTTTTGTTACAAAAAAATATACAAATACACCTCTCCACCATCCACTTGTATTTTATGAGAAAGTCCCCTGTTTACGGGGTAAAAAAGTAAATAGAGTTTTGACCGTAGTGAAAAAATATTTTCTAGAAGTCGTAAAATGATAACGAGATCAAAAAAGGCCGTTTTTACAGTACAAATTCTTGAAGGACATGGTGAAGAAGTGTATTAAACATATAACCGAACTTCGTCCCCAGGGCTTCTTGCCTTTTCCTTATAATGGACTGTATATAAAAAAGGCAAGAAGCCTTGGGAACGGTGTTTAGAGTATTAAATTATTGTCTGTGGATCAATATAGATGCGAAGATCCGGTCAGCGAGCACCCTTCGCGGAGGTATTGTCTTGGAAATGCACACCCAGAGGTGCACAAAACCCCTGTACATCAAGCAGCACAGCGAGGGAGTTTTGAATGCTTAAAGTTATTTCTTCGCCACAGCCCCGCCTGTTTCGTTAAACAAGATGGTTATAACAACACGCCGCTCACTCTCGCGTCGAGGTTCAAACGCCTATACTGCTGGAAGCTCTTAATTACATCTCAGTTCATGCATAATCGTATCTGTGGGTTCACTGCTACCATCTATTTGCGAATTATGGAGTGGTACCACTGTGCGAAAAACCGAACCTTGTATTTCAACGGAGGCTCGAAAGAACGAATTCTGTTACGATCCAGACGAGCTATTCCCAAAGTTAGTTACTTGGGAGAGAAACTGTCGATCTATGGTTTTCAGCTGAACATGTTCGATAACGAGTGGCAGAAGGTGGAATTTCGAAAGAGATTCGAGGGAGAAGATAGTGGAAAGAGATTTCGATATAGCAAGAACAGAGAGGAAAACCTAAAACTTCCATCTCCACATGCGCCGATCAACTACAGTGGTCATGTGGTTAACGTCACCAAAACAGTGAATTGTAAGCAACAAGGCGCCAGAGCAGGAAGCTCCTACAAACTAAATCTCAACGGGTCCGCTAGTTTCGACCAGTTTGCTGCGCTTGAGAGCAAGCATTTAGTCGGCATGACAACCATGATAAACTCACGACAAATAGCGATTGAAAGCTTTAGGCTTGGTCAGTCTTTCAAAAATATTAAATGGGGGATGCAAATGGCGATTTCACTAAGGACAAGTAAATACATGTTACAACGTGGAATAACAAAATCCTCAAGCAATACCTTTGATGAATAATTTCCTTGGTATCGACGGTAACCGTATAACGTGAATTTAGCAACGCTTTCCATAGTGACACGCATTAAATTAAATGGTGATTTTACGGCTGATAGACCATTTCACCGATTTCTGTGTAAACGTCGTGTTACGTTGTGGTTAACAACATAGGCGTATCCACGGTCAGTCAAAAAAAGTGGAGTTATTTATTATATTTCTTTGTCTTATGATACATTAAATTACTATTTTTTTGTTTACCTTTCAGTGGCCTTTCCTAAATTACTGGTTCAAATACCGTATTATGGCCGTATTACTTAGTAAGAGGGACTCATTCTTCCAATTCCCCGGTGGAGTACTATAAAGCTTAGGTTATGATCTTGAAAAACAGGCAAAACATGTTGACTCAGCCATAACACAAGGTTTAAACATAAATTCGGGTTCTATGTCAGACCACCAAACGTCCTAGTGAAAAGTCTTTCATCATAGGTGGCAAAATTCATGAAGGAGAGTTAAGTTATTTAAAGTAGAAACAAAAAACGTGCAAGTAACCTAATTCAGATTGAAAAGAAATTTCACGATGCTGCACTAAAACACTTAATTTACCTAACGCAAAATCCACCGCTGATCAACATAGGCGTATTCAGGGTAAGTCAAAAAAGTGGAGTATAACGTTATGATATTTCTTTTCAGTCATAAGTGTTGATTCATTACTTGCACGTTTTCCTTTTCTACTTTAAATGACTAAACTCTCCTCTACGTATTTTGACTGAGCTCTGGCTACGCATCTAACAAGTTTTGATTGGCTTCCAAACATCTCGAACAAGTTACTCTATCCCTTACCGATAGCGGGAGTTGACTGTATATGCTTTTTAGAAACTTTACCTATGAGAATTGTCAATCCACCCATCTGTACGTGGAGTATACGATATGATATGATACATGTCACTGCATTGCTAAGTAATAAAATTACGTCAGTATAAACTCATGGAAACGAGGCAAAATATTTTTATTGTACAACTAGCTTTTGGTATCTTGAAACGTTTCGGTTGCAAGTCTCTTTTCTGTTGTTTGGAAGAAGGAGGCATAATGTAACCATGACCTCCCAGGCATATAAGACAAAGTTTTGACCACAAACTATTAAGATACAATTGTGGACAAAAAGAAGCGAGACAAAATCTCGATGGACTCTTTTCTCCCCTTATTGCTACCGTTTGGAAACTGTTTTTCTACACGGAGGAAGGTCACGTGACTTGACATTTAGCCAATGAATTTGGTGTATTGTTTAGGGAAAACAAACACCATGGTCAAATTTACCAACGCATTTTTTTCTACACAACTTTTTAAAAGGATTCGGGTGAGGGTTCTATTTTCTTTCAAAATGTATGCAACCTCGAACACAAGAATTGCTATATACACCAGCCTACAATCCAACACAAAAATGATAGAGACACCCTATTTTGAGGCGAAATCGGGTTACCCTGCATGCCGAAACCTCACTTCCCCATACATTCAATGTTGGAGAGTGTTTTCACACTTAAATGGTGCCAGAAGATCGTCTGAGTTCCATACAACATTGATTTTAGGGAGTTTACGCAAATACGAACACAACGAGGACGGTAACGCGAGTGCAAAAGTCTTTTTTTTCCTTCGTTTTTAAAGGAAGTTTGTTTCATACTATACCATTGCTAATATTTTATCAGTAAATTACACCATAAGCACATTTTCACGTTTTACAGACAACCTGAAAAGTTATGTTTTGATGTCGTACCAAAAGCGAAGACGCAAAAATAGCAGGAGATTGTTTTTTTCGTATTGGTTTTCTCCTTTTTTTCGAAAGCATTTCTGTCTTTCTTAGTTCATCGACCAAACGTTTTGTTGTTACAGACAAGTTCTTTAAACTTCCATTGTTTTGTGATTCATTAATTTTGGATTAATTCGTGGATCACTTTCACGTTGCCGATGCCATCGTAAACTTCCTTTTAGGGGAGATTGGAGACAGTCTCGTAATTTTTGTGAAAGATTGGTTTTAGGTAGGGAAATCTGGGCTTTTGCAATAAAGAAACATTTCTAAGTTATTATGTAAAAAAACAAACAAAACCATTTTAATATTCTGTATATATATCTGTATCCTGTCCATCCATCAATTCATGTCCGGTGTAGTTGTTAACGGTCGTCGAAAACATAAAATATACGGTTCTAAAAACGAAATGAATGAAAGTCTGAAGGTTGTTTTCCATTAGGCAGAATCGTTCGCGCATGCTCTTTAGCTCTTTGTTTTTATATGTCTCGATGAATATCTTTCAAATATCTAATGTTCCATGTTAAAGTATTCGATTATCAAGGCAAATTTGTTCTGCACGCTTTTTTAACCTTACAACACCATATAAAAGATTGTTGCCATTAGTTTTGAATTCCACACAAGAGAATCTCCAAGGAGTCCTTTGCACGAATTATGGTGAAAAGGT
This sequence comes from Turritopsis rubra, assembly GCA_039566895.2. NCBI lineage: Eukaryota > Metazoa > Cnidaria > Hydrozoa > Anthoathecata > Oceaniidae > Turritopsis > Turritopsis rubra. Next base: position 4,905,546 of record CM077622.1, read on the forward strand.
GGTTAACGTTTTTTACTGAAAAGCAGCCCGATTCGGCAGTTAAAAGTAATGCGGGACGGTCACTTCGGGCCGCTTTTCTGTAAAAACGTAAATATTATAGTGACATCTCGATATTACGAACCCGGATAAAACGAAATCTCGTTATAACAAACTCACTTCTGGTTCCCTTCCCTTAACAAAAATCTCGAGCTGATTTCTACATCTCTCGAGGGTTCGCTATATCGAGATTCTTCTATTTTTTTATCAGGTTAATTACAAGCTTATACCCTGTGTAAGCTAAAAATCTAAAGCTTAGTTTCCAAAAGACTGCATCTTGAAGTCAACTCTGCAGCAACGTTTTGTAAATCGCATGCGCAGTAAAACCAAAATGCCGCTGTCCGGACGTAATTTCATAAAAAAAGTTCTCTTGAGTTTCAGCGTAAAAGTTGAATTCATTCTACTTTTGAAGGTCGAGCTATTTTGCAATCGAGCTCTTTAACCAATCAGATGTTAAAGAATAGTAAATATTACATCACTGTCGTCTCACGTGAATATAATACAATAAAACTAATTGTTTGTTAGTTAATTAATTAGGTTTAACTAATTAAGCGGGAATTTCCACTTCAAAAAATAACACACGTATCAGCATGTACCGTATCATTGAGCATGCACGTTAATTGTAATTCTCTTCGCGTACCAAAAAAATAAAGTTGAATTGGATTCAATCACTGAAAAGAGTAACCAACTAAACTACTAAAATTTTGCAACGTCTGCAGTTTTGCATAAATTTTTGAATGGATATTAATACGCGTATTGCATCGAACGTACCGTACCGTATTTTGTGCTAATATGCGTATCAAAAAAGTGAAGTGGAAATCCCGCTTAATAGTCTTTTATTAAAAGCAGCCATACTTCTGATTTTATTCTGTGTTCTTTTATTTCTTGAACAACTGTAAAATGCAGTCATATGGAAATCAAATTTGCAGTCGACTGCAAAATACTCGGGAGCATTTTGCAGTTGAATGCAACATTTTGCAGTCTTATGGAAATTAAAGCTTTAACAAAATTCATAAAAATATAGATAAAGTGCAAAATGTGTATTGAACGAAATTGTGAAATGTGAAAAACATTGTCCTTATCTCCTCCAGAACACTGGAGAAACCATTTTTAAGTGTATAAAAAAGCATTTAATCACCTAGCAATATTGAATTAATGTTAAAACATTCAGCAATTATCGAGGAAAGAACACAGACATTAGCAAGCAAAACGGCACGTGAAGAAAAGTGGTCTATACATCTAACGCTGAAGAATTCAAAAAGTAGGAAGCCTTACCGGGTGCATGATAGAGATAGTGAATCCACCCTCTTGATTGAGTGACGCCCAAACTTCGCCATTCTTTTTCTGTCATAAGTCTCGACTTTGGTACATATTTCAAAAGTTCTTTTGGAATTTGAACATGTCTGAGAAAAGAAATAATTTTAAAATGATAGAGGCAAAGTGATGCTCTGCGCAAGAAAGTAAACGGACTTACCTTATTGGCCCAAATTTAACGCCGGTCCCTTTTACTCCTGTCTTTACTGGCGTTATATTTGAATAGGTCACGGTCAAACCTTCAAATTCAAACATCTGAAGCTGGCCCTATTAACGCCAAGTCATAAAAATTAACGCCATTAAGAGCCGGGCGTAAAAATGGACAATAAGGCTGTGAATGTCTTTGGAGATGCGCCCTTCTTTTTTCTCAGATTTTTCCTTATTGCGTTAAAAATATGAAGAGCAAAACTGCAGAAATAATTAAAAAATAAACTGGGGACATGACTTAAAATGTGTTTCTCTAACAGGATGCCATTATAAAACTTTCTGGGTGAAAGCCTCATTTTTTTGTTTGAAAGAACGAGGCATTGCACTACAGTGTTCTCGTGAACCCAGACAGAAATAACTAAGTTTTGACCGCAAACTTTTGATGATGATTGGATCTTGTCAGACAAACCTATAGGGTAGTAGGTGAGGACAGCTTGAAGTTTTTTTGTATTTATTTTCAATAATCATAAATTCAACAAATCTTTTGCAAGTAAATACATAAATCTTATGGAGGGTAGAATCAATCCTGTTCTAATCTTGGAGGGAAAAAATTGAGGAAACGTTTTGTGAGGAAATCGTAAACATGTTACCTGTATTCGTATTCTTCGTCAGTATATTTATCAGAATAATAAATCTGATGCGCCATCTTTATCTGTCCGATTCTTTCGACAACTGTCCGAATCACTTTAACATTGTAAAAACAGTTGACGCATCGTGATTTCTCTGTGTATGTGTATGAATTAAAAGCATTAGGGAGGGTAGAATTTACTGTTCCCAAGAGAATTACTCATTATGACGACGAAGGCTCCATAACAAGACCAAATTTCCAGAGGATTTCTTTAATTAAGTGACTCTCCTAATTAATGAATTTCATTGTTATATTTTATTTTATTTTGTTCTTGAATTAATGTCTTCAGTACTCTATCCACAAAACATTTAAAGCACGGTTTACACGTTTCAACTAGTCGAAAGTACATTTGAACAATATAGATGAAAAGTTTCCCCTCGCGGTTTTAATATGATAATCGCTTTTAGCTGTTGTTGTCATTGTTGTTGTTTAATTTATTTAAAGTCCAGCCGGACTGAAATGTTTACAACTAATCTTTTTTAAATTAAAATATTTACATTGATTTTGATAAATATAATAAAAGAGAAATTACTGAATGATAGATAGAGCAGAGTACGCAATACACAATACATATTTAAAACTGGCAGACTTTGCACTTGCTGTTTTGACCGTTCCACTTTTTTGTTGCATCTTTCAGAGGCGTAGCTAGAACTCAGTCCAAATTTGTGGAGGAGAGTTTAGTCATTTAAAGTAGAAAAGGAAAACGTGCAAGTAACCTAATCGACACTTAAGACTGAAAAGAAACTCCTCCACGTTGGACTCCTCCACTTTCAGTCAGAAAAAGATACTTGCACGTTTTATTACAATATATCTTTTCAGTGTTAAAGTGTCGATTAGGTTAGTTGCACGTTTTCCTTTTCTACTTTAAATGTTACAATTGAAATTTTAGGTCGTGCGTAACTGAGTTGCGACTTTAATGGCGATTAGTATTATAGGAGTAGCGCGACAAAATTTGAATAATGCGTTCTTTCTCTGATTTATTGGTTCAACACGAGCGTTAACCTTTTTTTTATCTGACAAATACCCTAAGAAATATTTTTTGTCGTAAACACGCCTTGATCAGCTTTTCGAGCTCTACAACTTAGTGATACCTATTGGATTGTGGGATTTTATTTTTTGTCAACCTAATATTGAACACGGGTGGAGATGGGGTAGTAACTCGCGGGAGGAATGTGAACCTGTAAAATGTTTTTACACGCGATATCTCAGTAACGGCACGCCGTACACAGACGATCCAATACATTTTCTTGATCAGCTTTTCGAGCTCTATAACGTGGTACTACTTATCCTATTGGGTTGTGTGATTTTATTTTCGGTTACTCCTATATTGATAGGAAAATCACGGGATGGGGGTAACTCATGGGGAAATTGAACCGGTAAAATGTTTTTACCCGGGATACTAGGCTATATATTAATATTAGTTAAAAGTTGTTAAAATAACTGTAAAAGAGTGGTGTGTCATACAAATAGACAAGGAGGTATGATTTTAGTTTTGCTTCATTTTGATAATTAAAGATTGTCTTTATGATAAATAAAAATATGTTTATTCCAGAAGAACCACAAAAGATTTTCGTGTACAGATTTATGTTATATGAAGTCATTATTAAAAATCTTTAGTAATCCATGCAGTTTCTTTGACATGCGATTAAACTGGACATGAAGATAACCCTTTCGACCTTCGTGAAAGCTAATTATCTTATGCGAACACGGAAAGTTTCTTTCGGGTTGTACTGTAGATTGCAACTTAATGGGAATTGCATCGGTAAAAACGTTTTACCCGGGCAGGTCATGGGGAAAGTGAACCGGTAAAATGTTTTTACCCGGGCAGCTCATTGGGAAAATGAACCTGTAAAAAATTTTACACGCTATACTAGTCTATATACTAATAGCGAGTTGTGCATAACAAATTGAGTTCGGTCAGTGTGAATAAAAGGACTGGGAACGAAATGTTCGTATGGAAAATGTTATAATTAAAATTTTAGATCGTGCGTAACTGAGTTGTGACTTTAATTGACCATCATTACAACGACGGAAAAACGTTGTCTTGAAGTTGTTTTATCGACGTCGTAATTCAGTCAGGTTTAATATCCGACCGCCGATTGTTTAATTTGCAACTAGTTTTTAGCATTAAGTAAACCGTTAGCAGATTTAAAGGGGATACGCCAAACAAAACAGTCACATTGGTTCATGTCGTAGCCCCTTTAAAGTTTATTTCCATCGTTATGTTAAAAAATTTTTAAATTAATTAATTAATTAATTAACTGATGTTGTCGTTCAACGTTTTTTCAACGTAGATGTGATGTCGGAAGAACTTTGTTTTGAGGTTGCTTTTTCCACGTTGATATTCAGCTGTATTTATGATGTCGTCGATTTTTTCATTTTCAACCAAACTTAGACGTCGTTTCAACATCGCCATCGACTTATGTTCAACGTTGAACATTGATACGCTACAATCTATTATATTCAAATATCTATTATAAAAATTGTAACCATTTCCCTCTAGTGGTGTAGATGGGCGAAATTCCCGTTTTACGCAGGAGTTTGAATTATTCAATGAAATAATGAATTATTGAATAAAATATTGAAATATTGCATAAAAAGGCAAAATATTGAATTTTGCTACATATCGGCAGTCAAAGTCATGACAAAAAACGTTAACTCAAGATTTTATTAAAAATTCAATTCTCGAGTTCTATGACTCAAAATTTTAACTTTCTTTAAAATTCCAAGTTACATAACTCGAGAATTTAACTTTAAAGAAAATCTCGAGTAATCGTCAATGTTAAAGTATACCGAACTATTTTAATTTAGTATATTAAATATTAAAAGTTAAAAACAATAATATATAATATTATAATAATATAATTATATAATATAATTTAAAATAATAATATAATTCAAAAGCATGTAACACGCAGTCATATGCCCCAATCAAAACACTGAAAGAAAAACATATTCTTCGACCCATAGATAAGTTGCATGATGACGTTTGGCACTCTGAATAAGTCTGACAAATTTTGCGTGTGTTGTAATGACTTTATATTGCCAGTGGCGGATCTAGCAGAGATTTAACTGGAGTAAGCCAATTTTGAGGAGAACGTTCTAAAAAAAGAATTGACAGTTGACAATCTTCTCCACAAATTTTACACCAGTTAAATTGCATCTCGATCCGCCGCTGGTTGCATGACTTTTGTCTGGTTTAATCGATGAAACCGTCTACCCGTTATTTCGCCACCATTTTGAATTTTTCGTGTTCTAATCTAGATCAAGCAACACAAAAAGTTTTCGTATAATATAAATTGCTAAAATCAAACTGCGGCAATTATATTATTATTATTATATCTTTTCCATTGAGAGAATGCGGTCATTCAATTCTTTAATTATAACATTCACAGATTTGTAAGTTCTACAAAGTCGTTTGGTCGCGTTTTACTCGTTATTGTTTTATCCTTTACTGAAAACATTTCTGTATTTCTTGATCAAAAGTTTTGTTATTACAGACAAGTTCTTAAAAACTTTAATTGCTTTATGATTCATTCATTTCTGAAACTTCATGGATCACTTTCACGTGGCCCTTCTGGTTGTAGTTGCATAAACTCCCAATTCATAAGACACGGCAACGTGAATGAATCTTTCCTTTAATAGTATTCTAACCACGTTTCCCATTCAAGGTTACTGTTAAGGAAAAACAGTTTATTTCATTAAATCTTAATAATGAACTGTTATTTCAAAATACGGGAATATTACCAGCCGTTTAAGAAAGGTAAGAAAATTCTTACTACGTTTTATAACTTTCGATTTATTCCCTCCTTTGTTGTCCCTCTCCCCTTTTTTTGGCCATTAGTTTAGACCTGTTAGTTTTGAAATTGGTGACAGTGATGCACTTGGATTTTAGTGACTCTCTGAGGTGCCTAGCCTGGGTTTTCGACGTCTCCTCTTTTCATCCCTGCGAAATTAAAAAAAAAACGAGTGATGAAAAATATCAGCATAAGAAATATCCAACAAAGAAAAAATAGAGTCAGGAGGTGGAGCAATGTATGAAGTGCCCCCATGGTGGTCACCGAAGGGAATTTTTTGAAAAGTAAGACTTTCGAATCGCCGGAAAAAGCACTTCTGATTATATAAAACCACTAGCCGGTGCCTGTAACAGCTTTTACGTTACTTCTGAGCTCTTTAAATACAGTAGATATTGTAGTTTCACTACATAAAATGCTGTTTTAGTTGTCGAAAGTTTCTCTTATTGATGGCCCCTTACTTGGAACAGATCATGAACAACATTATGTCAAAATAAACTACACAAATCACAGTAGCATAGCGTATTAACCGATTCCTTATGCACTAAAAGTTCAATTTTTTCCTAATACTCTCCTATAAATTTCACCCATAAAAATATGACACTTCGAGGGAGTTTACCTTGAACGTCGTCATAGCGAATCCGAGGATAAAAGACTTTTTTATATTCAGATCGCGTATACGCGAGGTGTTTGAAATGCAAAGCGCTCGTCGTCGTTCTTGTCGTGTCACCCAAAATATGGTTTGTAAGCTCTTGCAAATCACAAATTAAATTACTTCTAAATTACTTAACCTTACATTTATGTTTGCATGCTGATACTAAGTAAAGGCGATCATTATGGAGTTTTGGAGTCGTGGCTAGGTATTCACATCGAAGAAAAATTGCAAAGCAAAGCGCCAGGGCCACATGGAGAGAAATTGGAATGTTCTTTTTTAAAGCTGGTCTCCATGAAATGAATCCAGTTGATATAAATACTTCACTGAAACACGCTAATCATCATGTTTAGCTATCATAATTGTGGAAATGTTCAAGTATTACCTATGAAATCGTCGAAGAACAGAAAGAGAAAGTTTTGTGATATTGATTTGTTGGCCAACAAAATGATAGAATTTTCATTAATTTGAGAGAACCATTAGTTGCCAAACAAAGTATTAATTGTGTTCAAAGTCACTTTATATTGAAAAAGTCTGCATATAAAATTAACGCCTTTATGATATTTCCCCATATTAAATCAATGTTGAGAGAAATTAAGGTAGATGAAATTAACACAGATTTTTAAAAACCGCATTAATTTCCTGGAATAAGGTAGTTGACTTAAAACACTGGAGAAATCAAACTTTCGAACTATTTTCTTGTGAACCTTCCATATGCTTCTTTTTCGAAATCACTTGTTAACTCAAACCTTCACTTAAACAATCGTTTTCTCCATTCATTCTCCCGTTATAGCATCCCCCCTTCAGCTGATTTATTCGGATAACTTTTACTTGGGAAAAGGAATAAGAGTTTGATTTATTACAAAATTTAAATGTTATATTCAGTGATAATTTAAAGTACATTTGTCCAATAAGAATTATCAATAGCCTATGGGGCTGAACATCTTCACAATTTATTTTTAAGAGGATTTCTTAATAATAGTGAGATCTTTAAGTAAGCTAACAATACCAGCTTGCCTCCATATTAATATATACGAAACTTCTTTCAGTGAATATAAGTTATATCATAACTCATATATAGTCATCATATATTTGAACCATTCATTGTAATCTGTAGAAGAAATTGTCTTGAATAAAATTTCCCATTTTTGCCAAAATTCTTTGCTTTAGCTGAACTATTAAATATGTTTTTATTTATATATTTAAAAAAAAAAAGATTGTTTTGGTTGTTGAGTATGCACATATCACAGATTTAAGCCTGAATGCAAGAGCAAGAGTTGTGTATGTTTGTGAGCATGCGAACTCTGTCGAGCAAGGTTTTCAGTTGCGACATAATTTATTTAACACCTAACACGTAGAGCCTCCTTCACGCGATTTGTATATATGCAAAGCATTTCTTGTTTTATTTTGATAAAAATAATCCAATGATCAATACAGTACAGCTCGAGAGAATCCATGTAAGAGTATTAGGTTTCGTGATCTTATTTTGCTTATCAAACACAAGAATTCAAAAACTTGTGTTGAAAACAATGATATGTAACTAATAAAATTCATTCCTTCGCAGCCATGTTAATTTCTTTCGGGCTGTACTGTTTATACCAAATATACTGGAAATTTCATTGAAAAAAAAATTGAATTTCAGGTATTCTTGAAATTATATTCTCGTGAAATATCAGATTTTACTGATATCATTTGAAGAATACTTTTACCTCACTGTCAGCCAACGTATATTCAATTTTTCGACAATTTTTAAAAAATTCGAAGACTAATGATTTGCGAAATTCACCGAATTAAATTCCCGAGAAAAGTTTGTTTTATCTCAATTCTCAAAATTAAATTTGCATGAAAACTTCTAAACTGCTACTGTGGATCAGAAACTTTTGGACACTAAATTTTAGGAAGTTTTTAGCAATTTGTGTAACTTAACAACCTTGTACCCAACACATTCTTTGGTTTTAAGACATCATATATCAAAACAGACACAAGACCTCAAAAATTAGAATCTTAATTCAAAGTTTCTTCGTGAATATAAACTTTTGCAAGTTAACGAAAAAGCTTTTTTAAAATCAGCTTATGGTATGCGCTTTCTGATCCTTAAATAATGGTTAGAGAATATTTCACTAAGTTGCAATTCACTCCCGGAACTATCGACCTGATTTATAAGCCTGTAATGGTTTCAAAGAAAGATTCATTTTGACCCACATTTGTGAATTTATGCCATTAACTTTTGGGAGATTAAAGATAAAATATTGCAGATTTTTTTTTAACAATCAATTTTCTTTGTTTATTTTCCAGGTTAAATAAATTATATTTCACAGAACTTTTTAAGAACTTACACGTCCCATAGTTCGCCAAAAGTATTTCAGATACAACATCCAGCAAAAGCATTGTATCAGGGGGAGGAGTTTTGTTTAGTTTTCCGAACTTCATTCCGCAACTTTTGCCATTTTTTCACAACAGCAGGAATGCTGAGATGAACTATCGCTTTGCATTTCAAACACCTCGCATACGCGTATACACGCGTATACACGCGATTTGAATTATTCAATAGTTGAATTCCGAACTTACCTGGAAGTACACGGAATAATGAGATAGAAATACAATTTATTTCGATAAAATATATTATTATTATTAATATGGCAATGATTCTATCACCAGTTTTTCACTAGACGGACTATTCAGAGCGGAATGGCTATTGGAGAAGAAGGATTAGGAGGCAAACGCTGGTTTTTACATGTATTTCGTCCTACGGGGAAATATATAATTATTTATAATTGTCCATTTGATGTGATATAGGATAACCTAAAAATCATCCGGAATAGAATCATTATCACTTGATTCTGAACTATCCTATTAATCAGTATAAACGCTCCTTCACGGGAAAGAGATTACCCATTACCAAGTTTCATACCAATGTCAATTATTTTCTTTGATTTATTTGACTGTAAATATTAGTCCAAATTGTGTGTAGGGGTGCTGCTGTTTAAGTTTAATTTTTGTCGTCTCCCAACAACCATCATTATCCACTATCTAAATTTTCATTAAAAGTTTTTTTTGAGTAAACAAATCTTAACACAAGACAGGACACCACCCAACAATTTTTTAAAACTACAGAAACTGCCATCACAACCAGGGGCGGGCACCGTCACTCTCCAGTCCATATTATTTGTGTGTTGTGGGTGTGAAGTGAATTTATATAGCTAAGAGAACTTAAAGAGAACTTAAAAGGCCACAAAAAGGAGGAGAGGAGGGACAGAAGAGGAGGGAATAAAAATCGAAAATGGAATCGAACAGTTTCTCACAAAATCAATGTCATTATAAAAAGAAGCAGTAAGAATTTTCTAACCTTGAGTGCTGAACAGTGTTGTTCTCTGGAACACAAATTAGGATTGCACGTTTTCTGTATTTTAGGCCGCAATGACAATAATTAAATTACTTTATATAAGTTGTAGTTTACCATTCATACATTAACCACGGTTTGTAGACAGCCTCTATTTCAATGTTTTGCGGAATCAGCCTACAACTGTAGACAAAAAAAATTGGAATTACGTACGTACCTAGGTATTCTATCTTCTTCTCTTCACTTCCACTCCACGTTAAAAACGTTATCCAATAAACGGAACTTTCACGCCATTTTTAAAACCCGTTTTCTTGTGCAAACCAATTACAGATCGAATTTATGGGAAGGCGTTGAGGAAACGGCAAAGAAAGAATCGATATTTGGAACCGATATTTAGAAGGGTGTTACGAACGGGCGCAGAGAACTGCAACATTACAGACACACGGAACCACACGGGGAAATGAAAGGTCAGATGCCTAACGGCGCTGACCAATTAACTTGGCAGTTATTAATGCATAAAGGATTCGAAATATTTCAACAACTGTTAAATAGGAAGATAAAGCTAATATTTTCAGAATATTATGCGTTCGGCATTTCCATATTTTTAATAAGAAGTAAATTGTAGTTACATACATCGACAACACTTTCAAAATACACGGAAGAACCAATGTACCATATACCGTATTTCCCTTGCATTTCTATAATTTTCCTGGTAACTTCATTCTCTATAGCCCTAATGGAAAAGCGGGGAAAATAGCTCCACGTTTTGGAATATATAATTTTTATACTCCTTACTGACAGATTTTGAAAATGGTTAGTCAAGAATTGTTTTATTTCCTTCTCTGGCCTTCTAAGTACGTTTAATTGATATGTGGAATACGTTGTCACTGCCTTACCGTCATCTGCCAATGGAAATCGACTTGACTGATATTTTGGCCCTGTGTAATTGTGAATCATTGAAAATCCATCGATCATGAGCTGTACTCTACCATCCATAGCCATTTCTAGGTTTTTCGGATAAACATTCCATGGGTATAGGCCATGTTGCACACCTTTTGAGTCCACAATACTTATAGTGTAAGGAGTGACAATAATTCCATTAAACAGTTCTCTTTCGTCAGGAATTTTATTTACCCATCGTTCCATGCTCGTTTGCATCTCAGGACTCCAGATTAAAAAGTCAAAATGCTCCCACTTAGCAGGCTTGTTACCTGTAGCCATGTATAACCAGACTTTGGGATTGCCATCCTTGTACTCTCGATAAACCTTCTGAATATCGACATTAAAAGTGACACGCAAGCGTTCTTTCTCTGCTATTTCTTCCCATAACTTCTGGTAGCCACACTTCAGCGAGTATGTGTCTAAATAGAATATTAAAAGGACTTAATGGGCGTATTCAGAATCCCTCAATAAATTGGAAGAGTCCTACGTTATGATCTTTCTTTTCAGTCTTAAGTATCGATTAGGTCACTTGCACGATATCCTTTTCTACTTTAAATGAATTAACTCTCCTTAACAAATTTTGACTGAGCTCTGGACTTTTAAACGTGTTTAGCCAGGTTTTATATAGTATTAAAATGCAGTGTATGGTGGTGTTGGTTCTTATCTGAAGTTATTACACTGAGTAACTTTCGCCCAAGCCAGAATATTTATTTGAGAGCTTCAAATGATTACTTGGACAATAGACGCTTTTACTAATAATTAGCATTAAAAAATCGACCAGGCTTATTGGTGCTTATTCATTTCAACATTTTTGGCATACTATAGCGCTTTATAGATATAACAAGAAATCAGAGTCATTAAAACTTCCACAACTTCCAAAACTACAATATAACTTATTAACTTAAAAGAGAAGGATTATCTGTCTCCTTTGAGGCAGGGAAAATGTGAATTTATTTCTTTGCTATAATTTTGAGCCTGAGATGGTTCATAGGTGCTGTTTATTTTTTTAGTGAGTTTGAGCCTGTGGCGCTTATAAAAGTGGCGCTTATGAAGGTGGCACTTGGAAAAGGGCGTGTACTTTTTATAATACACCAGGAGCGTCAAAGGAGAGTGTCACACTTCAAATATTATTCTCTTTTCCACTGCAAGCCAACCGAAGGTCCTAATAGTCCAAATTTCTGAATGTTTTCATTATGGTGTGCAGTGCAGTGTAGAGGCTTCCCGCAACGGACGCTTGTTTGGAACTGCTGCTAAATTTCCTCTATACATTTTATAAAATCTGTTAAATTCTGATATATTTAATCAAACACTCGCTTCAAATTTCAATTAAGACTGGGGCAGGAGTCAATTGGACCCTTGTCGAAATTGATATTTTTGTACGCGTAAGAAGAATTCAAAGCTCTGCAACATAAATTGAGAACCTCCATTCACTAAAAAGATTTTAAATATGGCTACGCGTTAGGACGTGTATTTACGAGCTTTGGTACTTGTGCTATTTTTCATAAATTTTATGGTGAAAAGAAGTTGTTTTAATCAGCCTGATGGTATTAGCATAACATTAAATAATGAAGATTTATATTCTGGCAAGGAGATTTATTGCTTTTTGTCGCTTTATGGAAAGATTTCGAACTTGAGAACATCGAAGAAAAATGTTTGTTTATTTTTACTTCTTGTATGCCGAGATATTGAAACGCACCCTGGACCTAACGGTAGCTTTTCAAGCTTAAAAGATTTATGCTCCAAAAAAGGATTGAAATTGTTATAACAAAACTTCAGAGGGCTGCAGGGGAAATTGGATGAAGTAAAAATCCTATTACAACAAAATAAAATCGATATCTTTGGTATGAATGAAATTTTTGTTAACAAAAACGTTCCAACTTCGATGTTCGATATCCCGGGGTTCAGGTTTCTTAGAGCAGATCGAAAGAATGGCCAAGGAGGAGGGGTAGGCATGTATATTCGCAACGAGATACATTTTATTCGAAGAACTGATCTGGAAGATGACGAATATGATTCAGTTTGGGTAGAAATTCAACTTAAACACTCAAAACCAATCGTTTTTGGTATCATCTACAGACCTCCGGATTCGTCTCGACATCTATCGAAAGATTTTAACAAAATATTATCGACAAAATTAGAGAGCATTGACAGGGATAACAAAAAAACAATCGTCATGAGAGATATTAACACCGATTACTTGATAACTAACGGCCATCGTAATATAAATGACATCTTTAAAAGAAATGGTTTTAAACAAGTGTTAAAGTCACCAACACGAGTAACGTCTTTAACTGCGACCCTAATTGACGTTATTCAAACAAACAACTCACTAAACAACGTTTACAGTGCAGTAATCCCAAGTGGTCTTAGTGAACACGATCTTAAAGCATGCGTGAGAAAAATGAATAATATAAAATACGAGCCGGAGATGATCCGTTGCCGTGACTACAAAACGTAAACGAAATGACGTAAACAAAATTAACAAAAACCTTGTTGACACCAACTGGGAGTCCGTATACAACACCAACTCTCCTGTCAAAGCATGGCATGCGATGCAATCTATTTTAACGGAAGCCTTAGATAGGTATGCTCCCTTTATCTCTAAACGTATAAAAGGAAAACCTTCTCCTTGGATTACAGATAAAATCAAGGCTGAAATGAATTCACGTGATCAACTCAGCGCAAAGCTCGCAAAACGAAAAACGAATCCGATTGGAACTCGTATAAACGCAAAAGAAATTTTGTCCGACTGGTGGTCTTGTGGTAGAGTGGTGGCCTTTTTAATTACAGTAATGCTTTTTTAATGATAGCTTTCCGCTGAATGTGAATATTATTGCTTGAACACACCGGAAAAAATGCCGGAAAAAGGAAACGGCTGGTGGCCTCGTGGTAGAGCGCTCGCTTCCAGTGCGGGAGGTCAGAATTCAAATCCTGGCTGAGTCATGCCAGCGACTATAACAGTGTGAATCGATCCACTCAGCTTAGCACTCAGCTTGAGAGCGGGATTGATATCTAAGGGGGTTGTCTGGTTGAGCGGTTGAAGCATAACGAAATTAAACGATCCAAACAAGCATATTTTAAAACAAAGCTACAAGAGAATGCAGCCAAACCAGATAAATTTTGGAAAGTAATTAAAGAGATTTTCCCAACAAAATCAAAGAGTGATAAACTACCGACTACTTTCAGAATAAACTGTGAGCCTGTCACCGACAAACAAACCATCGCTAATCGGTTTTGTAAATTTTTCAGCGGAGTTGCAAACAATCTAAAGAGTAAAGCTTTTCCACTTACTAACTTTATTTGGAAACCCAAACCTATTCCGATAAACTTTACCAAGCATCGATTTAGTTTTGGAACAGTTACTGAGAAAGAGGTTGTGAGTCACATCAAAAAACTCAAACGTAAATGCTCTGTTGGACTTGATAATATACCATCATCCTTTCTCAAAGATCGGTTTACAGTATTTCGAAGCCATTGACGCATGTAATAAATTGTTCACTCCGAAATGCAAGAATTGTCTTAGGACCTATTTTATTTAAATTTTTTATTAACAATTTATTATTCTGTATTAAAGAGTGTGATGTTTGCAACTTTGCAGATGACACTTCTATCCAGTTTTAATGCCACCCTAGAGTAAAAGACGTGTGGCTAAGAAATAAGTTTTTTAATAGAGAAACAAATTTGCCATTTGCAGCCTGGATAAATCTCTAACATCAGATTTCCTTTTCAAAGCTATCAGATGGAAGTGATCGCTGCATACCACGACGCTATGATCTTTCGATTCAAAGTTGTTAATGTTCCATTGTCCATTGCTAACTACTATGTATCCATCGAGAGCATAGTTCACGCTCTTTCTTAGGATCTGGTATTTTAAAATAGTGTGTTGTTTCTTCATTTATTTTACGCTTGTATTTAAGCACTCAAATACTAAGCACGATGGCATTATAAAACTTTGAATAATGATTCCTAGTGGGCGAAAGCTTCAAAAAATCAACTAAGAACATGAACTATTGCCTGCTGTTTTAATAAAAAAAATACTCCCCCATAGAGACCATAGAGACTTGAAGAAACCTCACCCTTTAAGAGTAAAGAAGAAGAGAAATGCGAACCAGTTGGCAAAATCTTCAAAAAAGTTCTGTGAAGGAGTGTTTTTTTATAGAAACAGCAGGCGACATTGCTTTCCATTCCTATAGAAAACACTCTCCCGTACTTTTAAAAGATTTTCCCACTGGTACAAAGGTGCATAATATTGATTTTGAAGTTTCTTAAAAGGAACCGTTCTTAACATGTTTGGGGGCCTACTGGCGTTTTTTAAACGGCTTTCTAAACAAGATACGTGTAGTAAAGGGTGAACAAACCTTGATGTTTATCAGTAGAGTAACCAATTTGACGATAATATATCAAACCATAGAAAGCTGATATTTGGTCCTTGTAGCTGTATCCAAACTTTAGGAAATCGCAGTACAATAGAGGAATTAAAGACGTCAAGTTGTTTCTCACAAGAAAGTCTTGATAAGTTCCTTTCATTAACTCGAGATTCTAAATACAAGAAAGTATACTTCATACTGTAATTGGTTACGCTACCCTTTTGAATAAGCGCGCCCACATACATTTATTACAATCGAGCCAGTTTTTGGTAGAAATATGAATTGTAATCAACGTATTGTGTATAGACAGGGAATTCTTTGGAAAAAACTGGCAAATAACCTAACTTTTGATTTTTTTGATGGAAATATGCCCCTGACATGTAGATGATTCAAAATCACCGACGGCCCTCTCGTGATCTTGCCACAATGTGACGTGACGATGACGTCATGGTTTCACGATCAGAAATAAATCAAAGTTTATTTTTTTATATAATAATACACCAATGGAAAGCTTGTAAAAAAACAACATAAAATTGGTAAACACTTTGAGGTTTTCTTACGTCATCAAAAAGTTGATTTATTTAAAACGAATACTTCAACAGGATGTCCATTCAAACACTAGATACATATATACATATATACAAAGTTTCTGATCTTCCATGGGTCCTATTATGGAAATGTAAAGAAAATGCTGACGTCAGTGTATTTTACTTCCTCCATATTGTATTTCAGGGATTTCTTGGGATATTTTAGTGGAAATTTGACATTCTATACTTCTAACTTGCATAATTTTTTACGCTCTTTCCATTCATCGTGTCAAACAACATGTAAATGTTAATAAATAAAAATAAATAAATAAATAAACATATTACAAAACAAACGCAAAAGAAAGTCGTTCAAATCCGCTTTTACCACAACAACTGAATTAATGGATATCTTCTTTTTCTGTTACCCAGAAGCTATGTTGATTTCTTTTTCTGTTCATAAGTCCTATCCCTCCCTTTGACAAAGGGGTTAATTGTATTGTTTGAAGGATTCGTTCAGCGCTTGAACGTGAATTGCACGCATCAGTTTTGTACCAATTTGTTGTTTCTTTATGGACTGTTGATATAAACGTTGATTTTTTCTATAGAAGTTTGTCATAATGTAATGTGGATATGAGACGGATATCATTTATGCTATAATATGGTACTGACTAAACAGCTCGGTTCAGATCGTCTCAGGTGGTTCCGTTGTTTAGCCAGTACCCTATATATACGTTTTTACGACTTTCTTACAGAAGAGTTTCGTTTTTCAATACGATAAAAGGAAAGAGCGTAAAAAATTAAGTAAATTATAGGTACAGAACGTTAAGTTTCATTCCAAGAAATCGTCGAAATATGATTAAGAGAGAACATGATAAGTTGACGTCAGTGTTTTCTTTAAAGGACCGTAACTTCTTTGCACTGCAAGTAAACCCAAAGTATTTACCAACTTTTTGTTCCATTTTTTAAAACCATTCGATTGGTCCATTCAAAGTTAAATTTTTTTTATCTTTGAATTTTCTTGAGTGTCAAACCAGAAATCATCAGTCACGTGATTTTGGGGCAATATTGCGAGGTGGCCATCAGTCATTTTCAATCACCTGCATGTCAGAGGCACCTTTCCATCAAATAATCAAAGGTTTGGTTATTTGCCAGTTTTATCTAAAAAATCCCTGGCAAAATCCTGGCAAAAAACAGTTGAGACATTCTTGCTATTGTGAAAAAATTGGCAAAAGTTGCCGAATGAAGAACGGAAAACTAAATAGCACTCCTCCCTCCTGATACAATGTGGTTGCTGGATGTTGTATCCGGAAGTCGTTCGGCGAACTTTGGGACGTCGATGTTCTTAAGAGTTTTTGAATTTGTCTCAACAGTTTTTGGCAAGTTCGTAGCTATTCAAACATAAATCAAAAAGTAAGATGAAAGCTCAGTGTTCTGTAAAAAAAAAATTCAAAACGCTTTATTAAGAGAAAAAATAGAAAAATAAGAATCCTGCTTCTTTTGACCGCCCCTCTCAATTAAGCGCTGATGTAAAAGATCCAAAATCATAATTGTCGCCCAGGGCGTTAAGTCTTTTAGATAATGTAAACCTAAGTTATTTCTGACACGAAATTTTGGGATCTTACCTTTGGAATAAAAACATCTTCAGCGATATCTTCAAGAATTTGAGGAACTAAATCATTATATCTTTTAGCGGCTTTATCTATTTCAGCCATAATAGCTTTATCGTCCATATGGCTGTAAACACCTCCCAACACTTTCTTTATATAATGTACAAAGAATTCTGAACGATCCATTGCTTTTCCGTCAAACCAGATCGTGTCTGGTGAAATTGTCACTAGCTGGTTTGGTAAGAACTTCTTCACAAGTTGGTAAACTGGGGTGTTTTCATATACAACAATCGCTCCCATATCGATAGGTGTGTTTCGATGATAAACTGTGTATGTCTTCCCACCAATTCTCGATGACTTTTCCAAAACATGAACGTTAGTGAAACCTTTTTGTTTGAGTACGTAAGCCATGTGAATTCCAGATGGGCCAGCTCCAACGATTGCAATTTTGTCGTTGAATGATTTTGGACCTTTGATTTTGTAGGGCAGCTTTCTTTCCCCATTTGCCTGCACAATCAAACAAGCTAGAATGGCGGCAAACAGCAGTTCCATCTGTCAGTTTATCGATGATTTCTGTTGCAGGGGAAATCGTGATATGATAGGTTTTAAAATACTAACTATAAAATAAAGAAATGAAAAGAATTGGTTGTCTAATAATATCTAACGCTCCTGCCCTTAACAGCGTTATTTTTAATGCTGCGGCGTTAAAATGGTCTGCATTAAATTAGCATCCGCTTACAAAATTTGTTTCGGTTGGTTATTCTTAATTTTTTCTCTTTTCTAAGTGTCTCATACTCGTGGAAAATTTCTCATGGATATTTTATTTTCTCTAAGAAAATATACTAAGACTAGTGTAGCGTGTAAAAACATTTTACAGTTTTTCTCCATAAATTGTTTTTGCACGCAATACTGCCATGATAAGTCTGTGTATTTACAAAAATTGTTCCATGTTAGAATTACATCATTTAACACAAAATTGTTGTATAAATATTTTGGATCGATCATTTAAAGGGGCTACGACATGAATCACGTGATTGTTGTGTTTTGTTTACTTTTTTTACGATCAGCCATAATATTATTGCATCTCTAGCCTCGAATTGATTTTTGATGTGACACCATAAATCCTAAGAATGCTATTTTTAGAGACAATAGACAGTATACTCCTACCTAACAATGTATACTCTTATCTAACCACGATTAAACTTCTGAAATATAAGAAAATACCTTCACATCTCCCTATTAACAAAAGCTAACCAAAACAATACCTTCTCAGACGTTTTTATCTTTCAATTATTTATTCTGCTATGAATTGTGGAAATGTCAAAACCCAAAACTCCACTTGTGCATCATGATACAAAAACAATGTAAATATGTATGTAATCACTCTCTTCTTGCATTACAATCATTTATACTACTCAATTTTATAATCTAAAAAAGGTATCATTCAAATACTATCAAAACAATATGATAATGATCTTGCTACCTTCGTTTACCTTAATAATAACAATCCACATACTACATGAAATACCAAATAAACAGCTAGCTACACATTTCGACATAGTAGTCAACACTAACTGATACGAAAAAGCTACATTCAAACATATTAAAAAAATAGACATCGGTAGAAAATGATGAACTGATAACACGAACACATAACAGGTCTACATCGACTATCTCGTCGGATAGAATCAATGTTGTTATTCTTTATTACTGGACTTAAAGCGTTGAATAAAAAAATATTAAAAACAAAGACAAAAAATGTTACACACAGCGTCTTCATTCTCGTTAAGAAATGAACGTTGAGAAAATTTGATGAACTTTCGAACGCAAAAAATTGCGTTGAATAAAAAAAAATTCTCCTCCGGGGTTGTTTATGATGTCTTCCTTAAGCACAACACTCCACGAAGTAATAAAAACCCGTAAGATGGAGCTAGACATTCCCCTAATTGGAGGTTCCCCCTATACTAATACGTAAAAAATAAACATCCATTGACGAACTTCCCGAGATATTTTTCCTAAAGTTCTTTCTTTCAAAGTTAGGTAAGAAAAAAGCAAGATTTAGTATTAGTATAAGAAATTATTACGCCCTGTTATGAAACCATATGGTGCAAAGCGGTAGCAGAATTTCAAAACTAAGGCGTAATACCAACAAAATTGATACAAACTCATTATCCGAGTTATGAACTTTGTTAAGTGTGAACAAGGTTTAAATTTTGTTAAGTGTAAACGAGGCTTAACAGAGAAACAGCATTACATAAAACAAAAGAAATACATATTTGTGAGCTGTAACCATGGAAACTTTTATATATTTTAAAATACCGTATTTCCTCTAATAAACGCCGCCCTCTGATAAACGCCTCCCTCTATTAAACGCCGCACTTATAGCCAAGCATTTGTAATAAACGCCGCCCTCTAATAAACGCCGCCTTCTAATAAACGCCGCATCTTGAAAAGCGGCATTTATTAGAAAACAGACTAAATAAGCAACAGAAAATGGTTTACACGAGTTGGACTTGTTTTCTATCAACAAATTCTTCCACAACTAAAGATAAAAACGAATATTGTATTTTCCTCTTCAACAGTTCGTCATGAAGAATTTTTGCATGAACTTTACTTGCTGTGTAACAGTTGAATTGCGCAGGAACACTCAAACCAACTTCTCGTACTTCTCTTTTACAATTTACGATTGCGTGCACGTGATTACCGTCAATTTCAATGTAAAATGCTATTAGCTTAGACAGTTTTTTAGGAAGAGAAAACATTGTTGTTTAAAGTCTGTTTTTATTTGATTTTTCATTCTGTAATAAACGCTGCCCTCTGATAAACGCCGCCCTCTATTAACCGCCGCATCCAAAATCTGCAATTTGTAATAAACGCCGCGGCGTTTATTAGAGGAAATACGGTATATATTTTTTAAAAAAATATATAAAATACAGCCAATTTATATAGTTTCATCAAGGGAATTAAGGGGTTTAATGTCATTTCGGGCGGAGGAGCAGGAGGAGTAAGTAAGTAACCATTTATTTAGTTCATAACTCTCATACTTACAATTACAATGAAAGAAAGAATAACTAGGAGACCACTCCATATAGAAAATTCTTGTCAAAGGGAGTGGCCACCTAAAAAAACAAAAGTGATAAAAGTGATAATAACATATGTAATAAGTTTTCGTCAATTAGTCAATATATTGAGAAATAGGATACGATTTAGTTAAGACTTTTAATTTTGGAAATGTAAGCACAGATAAGTCGTCAAGTTGAAGATGGTTTTGAATGAGATTCCATTGGCAGATCGACTGATATTGGATGGAGAACTTACCAAATGAGAAAGTCTTGAACGGGTGTTGAACTAAAGAACCTACGTTCCTTCCGCGAGTATTATAATTCAAATCAGAGCGTTTAAAAATCAAATTGTTGCGAATGACTTGGGGGAGTTTATCATTAAGAACCTTGTGTATAAAAGATATATTTAAAAATTTTACAATGTCAAAAAGCTTAAGGAGACCTAATTTCCGAAACAGAGGGGATGGATGAGCTAGCCAGTAAGCATTACAAATAGTACGTATTGCACGTTTTTGTAGCAGAAAGATACGCTTTGTGACTAGGTTTTCCCTTTGACCCCAAACCTGACAGGCATAAACCATAGGTGAATAAAAGATAGCATAATAGACAGAAATTAAAAGAGGTTGTGGCATAAAGTGACGAAGTTTTGCTAAAGCTCCATTAGCTCTTCTTAGTTTGTAAGATAGCTTGTTGACATGCACAGACCAGTTCAAATTTTCATCTATATGGATTCCAAGATATTTAATGGAAGAACTCTTAGACATTTTTTTACCGTCAATCTTAATACACAAATTAAAATCAATATTACGACAAAAATTGTAGTAAAAATATAAAACAACTCGCTAAGAGGGTCAACATTGATTTGAAACTCTTGATGCACTGGTTAAATGCAAACAAAATCTCTCTTAATGCAACTAAGACAGAACATGTTTTGTTTAAACACAAGCGTAAAACATATTTGTATTATCGGCAAAATGGAATACAGAAGAAACTCTAACTGCCGCATGCATGTCGTTGATATAAATTAAAAACAATAAGGGTCCCAGCACTGAACCTTGAGGAACTCCATGAAGAATGGGAGAAATATTTGAACTTTGGCCTCCAATACAAACGAATTGCTTTCTATCAGTTAAAAAGGAATGAAACCAATTTAACGCATTACCTCTGATACCATAATGATTCAGTAGTATTCAGTAGTATTGAATAAGTAGTATTGAATGATCCACTGTGTCAAACGCTTTTTGTAAGTCTAAAAATATCCCACATGCAACTTCCTTATTATCCAGCGCTTTTAAAATTGTTTCAGTAATGTTAATCAGGGACAAAGTTGTTGAATGGTTCCAAATTGCAATGGGTACAACGTTTGATGAAATTGAAAAAAAGAAATTATGCGCTTATACATTAACTTTTGAAATATCTTATCTATATTAGATAATAGGGAAATTGGGCGGTAATTTTTGACTTCCAAGTGCGAATCTTTTTTGAATACTGGAATAACCTTAGCAAGTTTTAGTGCAGTTGGGTAGGTACCAGAGGTAAAGGAAAGATTGATTAAAGAGGAAAGGGGAGTACACAATTCAAATTTCAGTAAATTCAAGATTTGATGTGGAATACTGCAAGGTCCAGATGCTTTGTGACCATTTAAGCTATTAATGCAATTAAAAACTTCCACAGGTGATGTGGGAGACAAAAATATAGAGTTTTGATTAGTATTGAATAGATAATTCTGAAAGTATTTGGATGTATAAGGAATCTTTTCTCGAATAGATGTAGATATACTCCCAAAATAATTGTTAAAGGCATCAGCGATTAGTTTTTGATTGGATGTTAGGTTATTGTTGATAATTAATGAAAGACATTTATTTTTGTTTCTGGTATTGCTTGAGATTAGGTCTCGAATGCCTTTCCACATTTTCCGCAAATTTTTCTTATTCAAATTAAAGTAGTTTGAGAAATAATTTCGTTTACTTGTCCTAATAAGCCTCACAATAAGATTACGATAAACTTTATACTCCGATAATTTAGTAGGTTTTTCTAGAGGGTCTTTGCATTTCAGAAATTTTTGGAATAGTTTATTTCGCTGGTGGATCGATGAAAGGATACCTCTAGTTATCCAGGGTTTATAACCTTTCTTTTTTGGTTTATTGCTAATTCTTTTAATAGGTATATGTTTATCAATTAGACGAGTTAACTGGCAATAGAATTTATCAAAAGACGTATCCACATTATTTGATTTATTGTTTATTATATTTTTCCACTCACAAGAAAAATAATCAAGTAAAAAACTTTTCTCATCAAACTTACTCCAGTCTCTCATGGAAAAATTGTTACAATTTGGTACATCACGTATGTTATTTTGAGTATTTAAAAGTACAAATTGGGGCATATGGTCAGATATTGGAGTTGTGAGGTTACCTGAGATAGATGACAAATAAATTTCAGGACTGATGAAAATATTGTCAACGAGTGTACTAGATCTGTCAGTGACTCTAGTTGGTAGAGAAATTTGTGGAAAACAGGGAAAGGACCCTAAAATATCTAAAAATTGATCTTCAATACCAGAACAGCCAGATTTTATAAGGTCGATATTAAAATCACCAAGTAGAACTAGTCCTTTGTTTTCAGCCATTAGCTTATCAAAAAGTGGATTTAGGTAAATATCAATAAATTCCGAAGTAGACATACAAGGGTGACGGTAAATGCAACCAACAATTATGTTTTTAGATTTCAAACAAAGTTCAATGAATACTGACTCAAGTTCTTTGCACTTATAAAAACCGGATGAAAGGTCAGTTCTGATTTTATAATCAAGAGAATTTGAAATATACAATAACGCACCACCTGAATTTGATTCAGATAGAATATGTTCACATGTGTAATTCGCAATGGAAAAGTTTTCAAAAACAGGAACAAGACGAGTAAACTTAGTTTCAGTAATGCCTATAACCTTAAAGTTATGAGAAAGATCCTTTAAGAGAGTACAAAATGTATCAAAATGAAGACTTCGACTGGCGATATTTAGATGTAGAAAAGAAATATGAGAAGAAAAAGGCTTACAAGTTTCAACAAATTCTTCGGGGTCATAATACTTGCAATTTGGTGTGTTAACATTTTTCGACGATAATGAATTCAATTCAACTTGCCAAACCTCACACAAATGATCAACATCTTGACGACTTAAATAATTACACGCTGAATGATGATGAGTAGGAGTCCAATTGTGTTTTAATCCGGTATTCGCTTAAAAATTTGTGGAGGAGAGTTTAGTCATTTAAAACGTGCAATTAACCTAATTGAAAAGAAAAGAAAGATCGTAACGTTGGACTCCTCCACTTTTTTTTGACTGACCCTGAATACGTCTATGAATAAGACAGAGAAATTGTTTTTCTCGATCATTTCGAGCCTAGGGTTGTGCTATGATGGTGCTTTTCAGTGTGCAAAATCTTCTGAAGTCAATGAGGAGGAGTGTTTTCGAAAGGAATGGCAAGCAATATCGCCTGCTGTTTTAATAAAAAACACTTCTCTATAGAGATTTTTTGAACACTGGGTACTGGCATTACTCTTCTCTCCAAATCAAATCAAATATCTTTTATAACTGTTGTTTCCATTTCAAAATCAGCGGTTTCTAGTTTGTGGTTAACGATTTTGGTCCTGAAGTAATCAGTCTTATATTGAAGTATTGGATACAATTTTTATTCATGTTTATTATGAATCTATTGTTAAAATGTTAATAATAGTACAATATAACAAAACTTGTGTCAATGTAAAAACTGAAGATTATAAATGATACGAGCAATAGAAATCATTTTTTGGAAATATCTGTAAAAATAAATCTGGTCCAGTTCAGATAAGGGCGACAAGTTCAAACACTTCAGACAAGTCCAGATAATTCTGACAAGATTTTGAGGTCTGATGAAGCGGATGAATTCTGGCACCAGATACAAGGTAATACCAGAGATGCCACCAGCAAAGGAGATAAAAAATGAATTAAATCGCTGTTATACAATCTCAGGTCCAATAGTCATGAATTTCAATATTTAACCTGGAAAATAAACCAAGGAAATTTTAAAAGATAAAAAAATTCTGCAATATTTGATCTTTAATCTCCCAAAATTTAATGGCATAAATTCAAAGGAAGCTTAGCTGCATCGGCTTAGCAGCAGTTCATTCCGGAACCATTTCTTGCCCTGCAAAAGCGGATGATAATGAATCGTTCTTTGAAACCGTTACAGGCTTATAAAACTGGTCGATAGTTTCGGGAATGAACTGCAACTAAGCCAAATATTCTCTAACCACTATTTTAGGATCAAAAAGTGCATACCATAGCTGATTTAAAAAAAACCTTTTGGTTAACTTACGAAAGTTTATATTCAGAAACAAACTTTGGATTAAGATTCTAATTTTTGTGTCTGTTTTTATACATGATGCCTTAAAACCAAAGAATATGTTGGGTACAAGATTATTAAGTTCCATAAATTGCTAAAAAGTTCCTGAAAGTTTGGTGCTCAAAAGATTCTGATCCACAGTAGCAATTTAGAAATATTCATGCAAATTTTATTTCGAGAATTGAGATAAAACAAACAGGAATTTAAGCTAAGGCGCCACTAGAGCTTTTTTCATGCGCATGCAATGCAACATTGCTGCATTGCATGCGCATGAAAAATGTTGCACGTGTCCCATATCACTTTTTATTTTTCCGTGGGACAAAAATTACGCAATGGAGCAAAATAGATCTGAATCTATTTTGCTCCATTGCGCCCGGGACAAAATTCGACAATATTTTTGTTGTGGGACATTTTTTCATAGTGGCCCATGCTTTAGATAATGTTGCGGGACAAAATTTTTATTGTGACGTCATTTTACATTCGATTTGAAATTCGATCGAATGCTCTTGAAGTTCCATTGCAGTTAAGAGAGTAAACAAATCACTTTCTTGTTAAGAAGACAGGCTTGCGCAAAGAAAAGATGTCTGAAAAGAAGCGACTCAACGACAAAGAAAAAATTACATTAATTGAATTTTATAAAAACAATTCTGCTTTGTGGGACAGTGATAACCTTTATCACAAAAATGATAAAGCAAAAGAGCCCATAAAGTTGAAGTTACAAGAACTTTTCAACCACACGTACACCGTTGAAGCTTTAGAAAAAGCATTTCATTCATTACGATCTTCTATGCTGAGAGAAGTTAAGAGAAATGAGGGATCTGATGTACCGTCTTCAAAATGGAAGTTCTACTCGCACATGGAATTCATCAAAGGTGAATTAACTAAAGAGAAAAAGAAAAGCCCCGAGTTTTCCTTCGAGGACATTGAAGATATCATTGATTATTACCGCGAGAACCCCTCTCTGTGGAATTTCAATTCTCAAGATTATAGAGATCGTACTTTACGAGAGGCTCTGATGGAGAAACTAGGTGAGCATTTTTCCGGAAAATTTACCGTTCCTGAGCTGAAGACATGCTGGCATGATATCCTCACCAAATACAAAAGAGAAAAACAACGAGAAGAAGGTTCAAGAGCTTCCGGATCAGGAACATCAGAGCTGTATTTTTCAACTTGGGAACATTACAATCAAATGGAATTCACAGATATTACAGCTGGAATGGATGAAGCAACCAGCACGCTAGGAGAAGAAGTCTCAAATCAGCCACCCCAAAAGAAAAAAAAAGAACCAAAGGTTTCAGAGGAACAAAAAGCTAAAACAGAATTGTGGAAAACCCTTGCCACATCGATTGCTCAAAAAAGTACAAGCAATGAAATTCCAAGCCAAGATTCGTCAAACCAGATGACACCTCTTGAAAAGCGAGCCCACTTATTTGGTAAAATGGTAGCTGATAGTTTGATGCAGTGTGATAAAAAAGATTGGCCACTTTTAAAGAAAAAGGTTATGGACCTTTTTTATGATTATGAAGTGCATAAGCAGGAATCAGCATTTTCGCATGCTGCTTCTTTTGGTTATCAAATGAGAGCTCGTCAACAAGCACCAAGTAGTAACACATACACTGGCATGTTGCAAAGCCCATCTTCAACAGTATACACAAGCCAACAATTTTCACCTTCAAGTTCGAACTATTCAAACGAATATTGAGTGTTCATACTATATTACCGTAAAAGGACTTTACAATGTTCTGAAAAAGACAAAAGACAAAAGACGTTGTCAGATAAGTTCAGAAAAGTTGCCTTAACATGTTTATCAAATGCATTTTTCTTCAGACCATAGCTCCAAGTTAATATGCTGACTTCGAACAAGTGAATTAAGAACTGAAAAACCGAAAAGATCACCAACTTATTTTGAGTCAGCATAGAATCATTTAGCAATGTCCATCATCAACGAAAATTTGCGCGAATAACATAAAATTGCAAATTGTCCACTATTTCTTCCCTTAAATGTCCTTTGTATTTTGTAAATCATTTTCCTGTTCAAATGTCAACTCGTGCGCTGCGCCATTGCCATGTAACTGCCCCTTCCATATTGAAATACTCAGTAAATTCCTCTCGAATAGCCTTCGCTTGATTGCTTGATCGATTGCCAAAAATATCATTTGCAATTGGAAACCAGGTGTCACTTGCAGTATCGCTCCTCCAAGCTCCTTCTGTGATTTCTCCTCTATCACTTTCTTGATCAACAAGACCTGGAGGCAAATCAACTTTTCCTACGGAGCTGTTACTTACTCTTCTCATTCAAAACCACGTTCGATTCTATCTATATATCGAATTTTCTTTGCAACAATTTACTACCGGCGTCACTAACGAGAGTTTCATGCGCATGCTATGGGACATGTTGCATTGCATGCACATGAAAAAAAGCTCTAGTGGCGCCTTAGCTTTAATTCAGACAATTTCGCAAATCATCAGTCTTCGTATTTTTTGAATCGTATAGTAGATGAAGTTTGAAGAACTTGTCAGTAATAACAAAACTTAAGACAGAAATGCTTTCAATAAAGTATAAAACAAATACGAGGGAAACACGACCTACTGCTATCCTTGCGTCTTCGCTCTTATTACGACTTCGACATATAACATGGTTGTATTTAAAGAATGGTGTAATGGTGTAGGAACTCGAATTTGTCATTATATGTCATTATAATTACGATGCATCGCCGGGGGTGATGAAATACCAAATTTCACCATTTCTCCACCATAAAAAAAAATTGACAAAGATAAAGAGTATTATTTGATTTTTCAAAGATATTTTACCAGTTTTGTATTTTTGATATCCTTAACATGTTCAGTCCTTTTGGAAACTATATTAACGCACTACCACCCCCTGTCCCCTGCCATTTTTAAAAAAGAATAGTTATAATCATATAATTGCCGAAGTTTGATCCTTATCTACGGAAGCCCATTAGTGCCACTAGCCTATTTATTTTATAAATGAGTAGGCAACTACAAAAAAATGAATAGGCAACTACAAAATGAGTAGGCAACTGCAAAAAAATGAATAGGCAACTACAAAATGAGTAGGCAACTACAAAAAAATGAATAGGCAACTACAAAATGAGAAGGCAACTACAAAATGAATAGGCAACTACAAAATGAGTAGGCAACTACAAAATGAGTAGGCAACTACAAAATGAGTAGGCAACTACAAAATGAGTAGGCAACTACAAAATGAGTAGGCAACTACAAAAGTTTAGTTGCCTATTCATTTTTTGTAATGGACTAGCACTCCGTCACGTGAAGGAGAGCATCAAAACAAAGATGGCAGCTGCGAATCACGTTGAAAACGAGGAGGTAGTCACAGTTTCGGTTTTCTTTTTACACGTTTGGTAATTTGGCCGAGGAAAAGTACATGAATGTGTCATTCATGTGTCGTTTTTGATGTTTTATTATCTAGATTAGACGCTTTTTAGAAGAGAGAGGATATGGTGAAGACATTCTTCAAAAAGTACAGAAAAGTCGGGTAGGAGATGATGATGGAAATTTTAGACATTTTAGTAACATGTATTCTTTCATCGTAAGAAACGTTAAGTTTAAATAATGAAGTATCTGGTTAGTTTATATCTTTAGCTTAGTCTTTCCTTCCTTTCCTCACAGGTATGTGGTGAAAGTATTCATTTACTAGATACCCAGGACTTTGAAGAAATGGGAATAGGATTAGCTGACTAACGTCTGTTAATGCAAAAGTTTTGTTACGACTTGAAAAAGACTGAGTTGAAAAACATTGTTCAAAGTGTCAGATCAAGACAAAAACAAGTTAATGGTCCAAAGAAGAGAGAGCAAGTCAATATTGAATTTAGCTGGCGACATTATGTCAGAAAGGGAGGGAAAAACAAGTTCATAACGGTAAGAATAAGTCAAGGGGGTGGCTTGCGACGAAACCGATTCAATAGGGATACAAAACTATCAACATTATTGGGTCATATTGAAAATGTCTTTTTTCCGAATGGGAAAAGCAAAGAGAATGTGTGTCTCAATTTGATGGAGGTATCACTTGTGGGGACAACTAATGAAAAGGTAGAGGACCTATCATTAACTTTGGAAGAATATGCTGAAAAATACTCCTTAAAGATAATGAAGTTTTATTTGCATACGAAACCCCTAGTTATGGCCCTTACTGAGAACATGAGTTCTTCAGATAGTTCTGACTTCGAAATAACACACAAAAAAAAGAGAGATGTTACTGGTGTCATAAGTCCATTGATTGTAGAACAAAGTAAGATAGCTCAAAATGAATCGTTGACTTCATCAAATATCATAAAGAAGAATGACCATAGTAAACCGATAACTATAATTGATGATTTAAATGAAAGGAAAATATTGATGGCAGAGCAAGATGAGGCATTTGAACAGTCATTGTTGACAGACAGAGAAAAAGATCGTGAAAAGGAAGAAAAAGTTAGAGTAATGGAAGAATGGGAAAAACAGCAAGAACAAAGAAAACGAAAAACTTTATCATTGCTTAAAGAGGAGCCAACATTAGAAGATGACTGTGTATTAGTGGCTGTTAATCATATTGCTAGAGGGAGAGTACAGAGGCTATTTTGTTCTAATGATCAATTTCTACAGGTATATATATGGATATGGTCTATGACAGAAAGTAATAACTTTTCTCTGTCTTTTAATCCAACATCTTATATACATCCACAAGAAAGCATCAAGTTAGCTGAAAGGAGAATAATAAGCATGCAGTGGACAGATGATGTAGTGTTTCAAGTTGATGATGCATCCACACCTTCATCTTCATCCACCTCCACTTCCACTACCTCATCAAATTCTAATTTGCATTGTCCAATTTGTGGAGAAGAACAACCTGTTACTGAAATTGAAGAGCATGCCAGTAGTTGTGCTAATAACACTTTTGTTGAAGTAATTGAAAGTGACAATGACAGTGAGGACTTAGAAGAGCCATCATTTCAGGATATCAGTTCTACAAAGCAAGTCATAACAGATGATGATGAGTTAGTAGAAAAACTTAAAGCTACACTAGGAAAAGCCAGTCTAGGAGCAACAGGTGTATCATTGAAAGTCAGACGCAACCACATGTTTGGTGATTTTTGTAAAAGGTTTAATCTGCCTTGGGTACGAAAGAATCTTGGCTCAATCATAGTTGTAACGTTCTATGGTGAATCAGGAGTAGACCAAGGAGGGCTACGAAGAGAGTTTTTTTCTGGTAAGAATTTTGTCAATGTTTTAATTATTTGTCTAGTTATTGAGTGTTTTCTGTTGATAATTGGCTATATTACTAATATCAACAACACATGACTGTAATCTGCCTTGGGTACGAAAGAATCTTGGCTCAATCATAGTTGTAACGTTCTATGGTGAATCAGGAGTAGACCAAGGAGGGCTACGAAGAGAGTTTTTTTCTGGTAAGAATTTTGTCAATGTTTTAATTATTTGTCTAGTTATTGAGTGTTTTCTGTTGATAATTGGCTATATTACTAATATCAACAACACATGACTGTAATCATGTTATTAGTTTGTTATCATTAATTCAGATATGAAATTTGATCTATATTAATTTAGATGCAATGGAAGAGGGAAAGCAAATGTTGTTTACTGAGATGGAAAATGGTTTCATACCAAGAACAAACTGCTATGGTGATATTGCAAATGGCATATTTAAGTTATTTGGAGAGCTAATTGCTTCATCTATTATAATGAATGGTCCAGCACCCAATTTCTTTGCGAAGTGGGTATTTGAGTATTTCATTCATGGAACTAAGCATATATTTAGTAGTGGTGTTGATATGTCAAGGGATTCACCTATTGGAGAATTTTACTACAATGTAAGTTATACAATGTATTATCCCTTACTATGGACATGAGATCAATATCTTGTTGTACCACAGAACTTAGTGATTTCATTGATTTTTCATAAAATTTATACCTAATTTAATTCTTTTTGTGCATGATTCAAACAGTTTGGATGTATTTAGGTTTTAATTTCTAAGTTTTAATTTTAGTTGAAGAATGTTACAGAGGAAGAAACGCTGCGGTCAATGGTTACTTCAGATATAGGGATTGATATCTTGTGCCAAATTGGTTTCAAGGGAGTTCCACATAAAGTAAAAATAGAGGATAAAGATGCCATTTTAAGGTATCTTTATGACATTATGTTAATGTTGATTTTGTACACAGTTCTATTACTTGAATATCTCTTATTCGTGCAAACTTCAATATTGTAGCTTTTCTCCGCCTACCAAACGATCGGTAAAACAAAAAAGCAGCTCAGAAAGAATAACATTATGCACAATCTTTACCATAAATATCTCACATCCTCCCTATGTATGTCGATACTGCTGAAAGAAAGGTTGCAGCCTCTTATGATAGTACTTGATCAGGTAACTGAGGGATTGCGTCTATATGATATTCTTGACATGATGAGAAGCCAGCCAAGTTTATTTGAATATGTCTTTTGCATGAATAAAAGCCTGGATTGGACGTTCGAAAAGTTCGAAAAGTTTGTTATACCACAATATAGTGAGAATGGGTCATCTAAAAAGCTGACAGAAATCGATACGTTCCAAGCGTTTATGGAGTTCATGGAGTCGTTGTTTTATGAAGGTATGAAAATTCTCATGAATGTCTATTGTCTTATTTATTTATTTATTTATTCATTTATTTATTCATTTATTTACGTGCTCACTCATTTTAAAAATATACTTTCTATTTCTAGAAAATGACGAACATATTCAGTTAGGTGACGTTATAAAATTTTTATGCGGTGTTAAATCCATTCCACCACTTGGTTTGCCGTCAAAGTTGTCCGTTTTATTCAAGCATTGGTGTGCAGGGAAGAGTTGTTGTAAATGTAAGCCTTCTGTCTCGACCTGCTCATTGTCACTCACGTTACCGGTTCATTACAAATCAGCCGATGCTATGAAAGAAGCGTTTTTCGATGCCTTGAAAATGACCCAAGGTTTTGATTTATGAACAAGTTTATTTATGGACAAGTTTGGAGATATTTTAACATGTACCTTTTCTGTTACGCATCATATTTCAGTCTAGCTAATATTTGACATGTTTGTTGCTATCTTCATTGGATTTGTTCGCAATATTTCGTTAATCTTCTAAGTTCCAGTTTTGCCCGTCTTTGTTCGTTTTTTGCTTTTTGTGCACAAGTACTGAGTGATATCCTTAACCAGAACTGGAAATAGTTATGTTGTCGCATCTGACTCAAATTATGTTATTTTTAAAGAAAATAGTTGTGTTTCGAGTTAAGTTGTATTTATTTTACTTGTGTATGTCCTGAGAACCAGGTAGGGTTATTTGCATACGTTCTCAAAAACAAGTCTTTTTAAATTACAAATTTTCGATGTAAGTTACAAGTTGACATATAAAGTTTTGGCTTCTTCAGGACTTTTTGGAAACGAAAGGTTCTCGTTTGCCATCACTTGTAAAGCCAGTTTATCGAATTCCGAATCGCCAGTAAATATCGGTTTAACAGAGGTATACGGCTCGGCTAGCTTTAGATATGAGCGGTTCAGACTCACTTTATAGTCAAATGTACCTAAAAAGGTATTAAGTCATGAATCGTCTTGAATCTACATACGATAAACTACAAGTATTACATCATTTAAAAGATATTTCCATAATTCTGAGGAACAGAATAAATGAACTCCGGTCGACCACTAGGACATTCTTGGTTCGGATATTTACGAATTCGATGTGTATTATGAATATTTCTGAAATCGTCCAGCTCCTTTTGTATAACATCATTAAAGCAAAATTTCAAACACTCCCTGAATGAAAAAAGTAACTGTTGTCAAAACAAGATAAAGTCAGGATAAAGTCCAATTCTTTTTCAACTTCTAGATTGTACTTACTTGTGAATTACATCAGTACTGTCCCAAACCCCGGTGTATTCCATATCCTAACGGCAGATTCATAAAAGAAACAAAACAAAATCCATACTACAACTCACAAACAATAAAAAAAAGAATTAATGAGTGGCAGTTACCTTGAAAAAGTTTATCCACCAGATTGCCTTAGATCTTTTCAACTGACTCCAAAACGCCTCGATTCTCTGAAAAATTCTGACTATTTATTAAAATGGATCTTCCTGTTTTTTGTTTTCCTTA
This sequence comes from Turritopsis rubra, assembly GCA_039566895.2. NCBI lineage: Eukaryota > Metazoa > Cnidaria > Hydrozoa > Anthoathecata > Oceaniidae > Turritopsis > Turritopsis rubra. Next base: position 4,938,548 of record CM077622.1, read on the forward strand.
TTTTTTTAACAGGTGAATTTTTTAACCTGATTAGTGGTGGATTTACCAAAACGAAAACTTCTATCTCCAGCAAACGAATCTGTGTTATTCTGTCGAAAAAATATCTGCATTCCAGCAATATTTAAATTTTCATTACCGTGATCTGATCTGATCAACCTTGCTGTACCTAAAATGTATGTCAATGAAACTTCACTCATCAGTTGACGTTTTTATAATCACAAAGCTAAGTGTAAATTCGGAAATGAAATTTTACCACATATATTATTTGCGTATTTCAAGAAGTAATGTGCAACAGCTTTCGGACAATTGTTGGTTCCTGCCACTTGCAACCACAACACCTTACGTGAATAACTAAATATTGATTATCGTGTTTTTTTTTTCAAGAAATTTATTTTGATTTGAAATCAAACATAAAACTATGAAATGTACGCACGCACCCGTCAATGCAACCATGAATACAAAAGCCATATGGTTTTAGCTTATCATATCCGTCTAAGTGCCAAACTTGATTTGGTCCCTAAAAGACAGAGAATTTTTCCAAAATGATAGATGTTTGTAAATAGTATTATGAAACAACGTCCACACCTTACAAGTGTACTGTCTGCGCTGCAAACGTTTTGCTTTCCTTTCTGCAACACCAATTGGATCGATGATATGCTGAAGTTCTCTTACTTTTTCTCTTAAAAACAAAATATATTTTCCGTGTTCTTACCATGTTTGGAACATAAATAAGCAGTGTAAAATAATCTTAGCTATTGATTACCTGCTAGTTTGAATTTTATAAATTACCCTCAGTTTTTGATGCAAATGTCTGTATCCTAGTGCCGAACCACTGTTTTCTATCTCGTACTGGAAATTAAATGTCGTTATGAAAAATGAATTAAGGACATGTAGTGAAATGTATAAAAACTATGATCACGCACTTTGACAACAACTGATTCGAACAGTAACACTTCCTTCTGAACAGCCCCATACTTGATAAATCCCTTTTCAATTGCCTCAAACTAAAGATAACATCAAGATTCGATCAAGAAGACCGTCACTTCCGTCAGGAACCACAACAACGAGTAGCATTACCTGATTTTAATGCCATGGACTACGCTCAAGGCCGTCAGTATTTCTTTGTACATGTATCCTGCATGGAATAATTGCTCAATAGCTGTTTTTCCTAAGAACAAAATATAAAAATGTAACACTGATAATTCTCACACATCATCGTACTACAAACTATACATGTTTTTTATGAAAAGTGACAACACTTGCTTGCTTCCACGTCCACCATTTTGAAACACCAATAAAATAGCTTAGCTGCGCATGCACAAAATGAGGTAATCTAAAAAATTGAAGAGACAATTCCAGTAGTTGCCTATTCATTTTGTAGTTGCCTACTCATTTTGTAGTTGCCTACTCATTTTGTAGTTGCCTATTCATTTTGTAGTTGCCTATGCATTTTTTTGTTGCCTATTCATTTTATAAAATAAGTAGGCTAGTGCCACTAATGGGCTTCCGTACTTATCGTTCAGAAAAAAGTCGGCAAATAATGCAATACAAACAGTACACTTTTAAACTTCTTGAAACTGCGAACTCGATTTAAACGATGTTTTATTTTAAAGCTATTATTGCTTCAGATCTTACACCGAGAGAACAAAAAAATATGGGTGACATTAACAGTGATTACCTAAATCCCAAAACGCACCAAGATATTAAAGCCATATTTGGTAATAATGGTTTTAAGCAGATCATTAACAAAGCGGCTAGAGTCACTGAAAATGCATATTAGAGGGGGCGCTTATAAAATTAGTTTTTGAATTAAGGGGGCGCTTATTACAGGGGCGTTAAAAAGAGGAAATACGGTATTCATATAGTTTTTATAATAGTGTTTTATTTGCCGGTATTCTTGAAATATTTTTGCTTTTGAAAAGGTGTAAAATGGAATTTGTGGAAAGACATTATGTTGAGTTATAAAAATGAGATTTCTGCAAAATTGTTGTTATTTATTTCTTTACCACTTTTTTCCACTAATAGAGACTTTTTCCAGATTAAGAAATTATTGCATCTGAAAATTTACAGGAAGATGCATACTATGTTCAAAAACCAAAATTTTTGAGTTTTTTCTATTTTTTTCCTTTACCGTAACTTTAAAGGAAAGGAGAGCTGTTTGAGACTATAAGACCAATCAGCTTGCGAGATCCCGTTTCAATCCAGGCTTACATGTTTTCACTGGAATTTAGTCTCCTCAATACCTGAATGGCAATGATATTACTTGCTATTATATGATATATTAAAAATTATTAGAAATTAAAAACCAAACTGCAGAATGAATCCAACCTAAATTTTTATTACGGGATAATAAATCCCGTATTAAAACCAGCTTGTGTTCCTCCTCCGCGAAACGTCAATTGCAAATATTTTGGTGAGAAACATCAATGAATAATTCTGGTTTTTGGCTGAAATTATTAAATATGCTAAAACCTCACTCAGCTTCCAATATGCATTTTTCATCATCATCATCATCATCATTTATTTATTTAAAGTCGGTTGCATATATTTACAAAAAATGAAAATATAGAAATTCTAGTTTTCTTGTATAAAGAAGACTAATCAAAACCGACTATATTTTATTTTCCATCTATATAAAGTAAAATAAGACACAAAATAAATCAACAGAATTTTTCTATTCTTTGGGTTGTTAAATTATAAAATGATCTCAATTCCTTTAAAGTTCTTAATTGCATTCTTAAAATTTTTTAAAGTATTGCTGGATTTTAGGTCATATGGGAGGTTATTCCATATTTTAGGACCTAAAGAGCGAAGGCTATTTACTCCAAATGTTGTTGATTTTACTTTCGCTACGATAAGATTATTCTTACGAGAAGCCCTTACTGGACGGTCGTCTAATTTCAACTGAAAAATACTTTTCATGTATGAGGGATTCAAGTCATTTATAGTTTTAAAAATCTCTACACAAAGTAATTTTAATCTTTTGACTTTCAAAGTATCCTTTCCTAACTTTAACAAAATATTGTTTGATATATCTTCATGTTCACATAACAGATAAACGGATCGCCTCTTTATTCTTTCAATTTTCAATAATGAGTTTGCTGAGGAGAAGTGCCAGATAAGAGGACAATAATTGAAATTAGCATAAACGAAACTGTTTATTAAAACAAGCTTTGCTTTTAAAGGTAAGTTTTTTCGAAGTCTAAAAATGGCATTTAATTGCGCCGAAGCAGACAAACTGATTTTAGTTATGTGTTTATTAAAATCTAATTTATTGTCAATAATGACTCCAAGAAGTTTTACTGCTGTCTGCGACAATATTTTCTTATTTTCAATCTTTACTTTCACAATATTGTCAGTTTTATTTTTTGTAAGAATTATACATTGAAATTTATCTGGATTTGCGATCATTTTATTAATTTTTAACCATTCAATAGCTATCTTTGTATCATTTTCCAAGATTTTGACCAGGTTTGTTATAGAATTTGAAAAGCTTGAAAGGGTATTGTCATCGGCGTAGTTGTGAACGTTACATTTTTTTATAAAGAAAATAAAGTCCAGGTCCGAAATAATTTCGATCCTAATTTCGATCCAACTGAAAACATATATAAACTTTACATCATTCATTTACAAACGCCCGATGATGACAGTAGTAACTGTCGAAACGTCGCAAACAAAAACAACCGGTCTATGACATGATAAACTCTAATTATATAATATAAAATAAAGTCGTTTAAAAATATATTAAAAATTATTGGACCTAATATGGATCCTTGAGGCACTCCTGACAAGATTAATTGAAAAATACTATAAACACCGTTTATTCTAGTGGACTGCTCTCTACCAGTTAAGTAAGACAGGATTAGTTTTAAAGCTTTTAAATCAAACCCATAAGCGTGTAATTTGGCTATTATAAGATCGTGAGGGATGCTATCAAAGGCTTTGGATAAATCCATAAGGATGGCCCCTACTACATAATTCTGATCTAGATTTTGTTTCCATTCTTCAATTAGACGAATTAAGACATTTTGAGTACTGTAAGACTTTCTAAATGCAGATAAGAATATAGATAGTTTTGATTCTATATAAGAATTTATTTGGTTTTTCATGATTCTCTCATAAAATTTTGAAAATATGTTTAACACACTTACTGGCCTAAAATTTGTAATAGCTGTCTTATCAGCACCACCTTTATCTAAGGGTGTTACTGCAGCTCGTTTAGCATTTTTTGGAAAAATACCAGAATCAATGCTCATGTTTATTGCCTTTGTTAGTGGCTTCACTAAATGATTTCTTGCCAATTTAACCAATTTTGGAGAGATTTTATCTTCACCAGTTGACACATTAACATTCAGCTGAAATAGTAGTGTCTCAATTTCGTGCTCCTCAACTCTCTTAAAAGAAAATTTATTTAATTCATTTTGGTTCTGTATCTGTTTAATTTTAATTATGCTCTGATGATTTTTAAACTTGTTTATAATCTCAAGTATTTGTTCGTCGTTGTCCTTGTTTATGTTTGTAATAGAGAAAGGAGCTACACCTGTACTTCGTTCAACAATATTTACATAATGATCATTAAAAATTTCGACCAATTCATGTTCCTCTGTTATCATAACATTATCTTTGTTTAAGATAATGCTATTATTGTTTAGTCCGCTTTTATTTGTGATAAATGGCTTAACCGTTTCCCAAAATTTCTTATTTTCCATGATACCTGAATCAGTAACTTTTCTGAAATAACTTTTTATAGCCTTTTTCCTTAAATTCACGCATTTATTTCTTTGCTTCTTATATTTTTGTTTATTTTCGATGGTAGGATTTTTGTGGTATTTATTCTTAAGTCTTGATCTTGTATAAATTGCCTTAGATAACTCACGGTTCATAAATGGGGCTTGGTTACCACGTACAATTTTCTGTTTCAATGGAGCATGTTTTTCAATAATAGTACTAAATGTATTTACTAAGTTTTCATAATATTCATCGGGATCATTCCTATTACAGGTAAAGTTTGCATTTTGTACATCTGCGAGGAAACACGACTTGTCAAAATGTTTGTAATTCCTATAAAAAATATTTTTTGGTTTAAGACGAACTAAATGTGCTTTTAAAAAGGTAACAATCATACGATGATGGTCACTCACACCTGTTTCGATTGTTATTGAATATTGAAAATTTTTGGTCGGTTTGTTAAAATAGCATCAATTGATGATTGATGCGTTGATGTAAAACATGTTTTCTCCTTGATTAAATTCTTTAAGTTAAAGGTATCCAAGAGGCAAATTAGATCCCTGAACCCACTATCTTGTGGGTTATGAAAATCAATGTTAATGTCTCCCATAATAATAACATTCTCATACTTGCTGAAGGCTCTGTTGAGCGAAAAGATAAGTTCTTCAAAAAAGGATTTAAGATTTGAAAAATTTGGAGGCCTATAAACACTAAAGATTACCCATTTTTTCTTAAGTATTGTCAATTCAGAGCAAATACTTTCATGATTTTTCAAACAAAGGTCAGTAATTTGCCTACAGATAACACCTTTCCGGACATATTCAATTAATCCCCCACCATTTTTATTTTGGTCCGTTCTGTTCCTAATTTCATAATCATCCATTTTAAATTGATCCGAAGGAAAACTATCGTCTAATTTTGTTTCCGCAATGACGAGGTAATCTGGTAAAATTTTCTTAATAATTTCTTTTAGGTCTACAATTTTATATCGGAGGCTATTTATGTTAAGGTACCCAATCAGTGGATTAAATGGATTTTTAACTCTTAAATTTTGCAGCTTGTCTAACAAATTTTTATTAATAGCCCTGTTCGCTCTCCTGTTTCATGCTGCTCAGCTTGTTGTTGTTTTTTTTGTTGCTTTTTGTTTTTGAATTTATTTTATCGAGGCTGGTTGCTCTGAGAGCGGCTTCAGCACGTAGCTGATGTGGGCATACTACAGATTTTAAGGCACTAACTAGCACCTACCAGAACTGATAACTGATTATGGTCTTAATATATTTGTAGTATAGGCGGTACAGGCAAATTCAGTTGTCATCAATCATCTTTCATATCACTTATTATTACACTTATTATTACAGTGTGCATTACATACATTCAGTGCCGGGATTTGAACCACCATCAGTTATCACCCTAGTATTACAAGCACAGCGTCTTACCAAGTTAGCTATACACCCCTAAAACCGCAAACCACATATAAAATTATTTATCACAATTTTTCCACATTTCATACATTCAGTGCCAGGATTTGAACCACCATCAGTTATCATCCTAGTATTACAAGCACAGCGTCTTACCAAGTTAGCTATACACCCCTAAAACCGCAAACCACATATAAAATTATTTATCACAATTTTTCCAGTGATTGGTTCATTCATGAATAAGTAAGTAAACAGAAAATAGCTTTGAGGTTTAAAAAACAGTTAGTGAAAAAATTCAATATTTATGAGCAATAAAGGAAAAACCGCAATAAATATGAATGCTCAAAGGAAGTAAAAAATATCACACATTTTGTGTTTAGGAAAACTCAGTGTGAACTACTGTTTCAATTTATTCAATATCATTCAATTTTTATATCTAACGTTTTTTTTTATTCGTCTTCTTCTATATTTTTATATATGACATTAAATATTTTTCACATTGGAAACTTGTTTTAAAGGTGTCAATGGAAAATCAAGAAAGCCGTATCCAATTTATAGTAAGTCCGTATTTATTTCATATAAGTAATGATTCAAAAGAAGCTCTTCATCTTTTTTATTTCGCCTCGTCCGTAAAAAGCAGTTTTCTACAAATTTGACAGTGTTTGGACGAGAGACGTGGCTATGACGACGACTGAACGTCCGCCACCGACTATCGTGTTGTTCTTTCAAAATGAAAATGAGTGTTGTCACCCAGTTTGTAAAGGAATTAGTTTCACAATCCAATTGGCAGGGAATTGAATGAAAGGACATTTCGTAAGCTGGTGCACCATCTTGTATTGGCTTATTGAATATACTATCTTGTGATCTTAGTGAATGCATAACAAACTACAATAACAAGATGCGATCACCGCTAGTTTGCGGTGAAAACCTTGTTATTTCTGTCTGGATTTAAACAAGATAATGGTTATGCAATGCCTCGTTTTTTCAAACAAAAAAGATAGACTTTCAACCAAAAAGTTTGATGATCGCAACTTTTTAGATTAACACATTCACAATGTAACTTGAAGCTAGAAAAAGTTTCGAAACAATTCTTAGAAAATTTCCTGATCTGGAAGTCTATCGTTAAGTTTTATTGTCGGTATTTTTAACTTAAATTGTCTAACTGTGGTTTGTTGTGCATTCACTTTGATCACATGACAATAAATCGTAACTTTGTATTGGTTGTAATTTGTCACGTGTTGGCAACATAAATTGCCTATAAAACTGAGTAATCGACACTTTGATTGCAATTATCAAATCAGAAAGCAGATGGGGAACTTCTTTACGCCAGTGGCCCAAATCAAAGCTCATTGAAGAAATAACTAAAAAAGGAAACTATTTCAAATTAACTGTTGATGTCTTTGTTCTCATTTACGGTGCACATTGTATCAGCTGATGTAACAAATTTTAATTACTCATGGCAGAATCCAAGCATAGGTTTCATGATGTTGATGCTATATCCTTCACTTTGCCCAAACAAATTAAAATGGCCGATATGTTGTTTCAAAAAGCCTTCAATTCTAGCGGTTGTTGAAATTTCTCAAGCGTACTGAAGACCTGGCGTTCGGTAAAGTAGCATTTTCTTTAGACGTTGCTTTGGAAACGCATAAGCAATTCGTGCATGACGTGGTATGACTTCATTCGCTATTGTTTCGCAAAAATACCTTATTGATAATTTCTCAAAACCTTTCTTTGTGATATTAACGAGTTTACAAGCACAATTCCCCTAAAGACATTTTCATTTAATTGGATACATTGAAACCACCACCGTTGCTCATGAAATTAAAAGTTCTTGAGAACAGCGAAGTGTATTTAAATAACTTTTAAGCAGACATTTTGGTTTGCATATTCAGGTAAAAACAAAAATGGGAGATGAGAGCAAGGAATGTAAATTAATGCTACAAGCTCCATAGCTCGTTCTGCAATCATGGACAAAATATAATGAAATATAAGCTGTCACGAAAGCTGAGAGATTAAAACAGTTTAAGGCAGTAGATGATGGTAAAAAAAACGACGATGGAGGGCAACGGTTGTTGTTGCGTTCGACTTGTTAGTAATTGTTTACTTGATATTTCTTTGTTTAAAAGCTGCCTTTTTTTATCATCAGATCCTAATAGAGAAAGGAACATCTTCAATAGTTGAGAAATTCACCGAAATTTGTTCGATTTTCAAGAGGAACAGAGTGCTGTATCTTTCGTTTGTTTCTTATGTAGTTTATTCGACGGTTCATGAGAAGATGTGTATTTACATTCTGTTATTCGTCATGACATCATTTTTTGCAACAACGCAATCCAAAACAGGTAGAGTTTTGTTTTCGTTCTTTTTCTCGTAAAGTCATGTGATTTTACATTCTTCTAAGGGGAAATGCGTCGGGCGAATGGAAGGTGGGTGGCTCTAGGGCCGGGGTTGTTGGGGTCAAACATTCTAACACATTTTGATATGCAACTGTTATTCTGTCATTAATGTGAGTGTGGTCTATTTCCCCCCAAATAAAATATGATGTCATCCCGAATTGAAAAATGGAAACACCAGCGGAAAACGTCGAAATTAAGGTTCAAATGAAGACCCTTTTAAACGAAAAACTATGAGATTAGCTATTAGACTTACTTAAAATAGGTGACTTTACGAAATTAGCTTATGTTGTATCCTACCTAAATTATCTATAAAAATAATCAATTGACTGAAACAAAAATCGATTTCTATCATGAATAAACTTTCTACTTTGACCATCATTTATCTATCTAACAGTTTATTGTCTAACAGGACCTTAAAAAAACATTGTTGCTTCTTGTATAATCATCTCCTAGGCTAAGATATATAAAAAAATTGGCAATGTCCGCTCCGAGTTGACCGCCAGTCGATAATTTTATATATATATATATTTATTTTTTTCACTAGGAATAAGAAGTACTTTAAATTTCGAAATTGACAAACAGAGGCCGCTATTGAAGGACGACGAGCGGCTGACGTTAAATTGTTCCGGCGAATTACATAAGGACAAACTATACGCCCACAACGAGTCGTATTATTTTCGACTTAGCCTCACAAATGATAACAAAGAAATTTTGCGACAATCCACCGTAGTTTCAAATAATGACTTTGAATTATCAACATTTCAATGGATTTTATTTGAAATAAAACATGAGTACTATATCTCAACTAGAAAATATAACTGCAGATGGAGTACAAATTTCACTGGATTTACGAATAATTTGATGTCAAAGACGATTGTATTTGCAAGTAAGTTTTTACTTGTTACATTTCAGGGGCGTATGGAGGGTGGAGACAGGGCGCAATTCTTAAAGAGTCTTTTCAGCTGCTATATAACGTTAAAGGTTTAAAAATTACAAACCTTTATATAACTGGGCGTGGTGATGCAAATGGGTGGTTGTGGGTGTTGTCTGACAGGACTTGTCTTCTCCTGAGACGCCCCAACTGCAATTGTGGGCTCCCCCTCTCTATATGAAAATTCTGTATCCGACCCTACATTTAACAGCATGATATTACGTTAGACCTAAGTATTCTTTGAGACTTTTTTTTATATAAAACATGATATTTTGGAAGTATGCTCATATCTTTTACTCATATTTTGCGACACAGTGAACAATGACTGGACCAGAAAATATAATGACAAATCGAAATCATTTTTCTCCTTACATCAAACATTAATTGCTTATATCCAAAACATGGGAATTTAAAATCCTTATCGAATTCGGCAAGATCTAGTAGCAGTATAATGCTAGGCGATAATACGGCGTTTAAACAAATACTTGGGAAATGCTATTTCATTGTGGGTTTTTTGTTGTTGCTTCGTTTAGATCCGCCAGAAGCACCGGTTAATATCTCCCACTTATATTTCAAAAATGATTTATTTATTTTCGCTGACAGCCCTTACGGGAAATTTGCTCAAGACGAACTGGGTACAAAGTATTCATTGCGGTACCGAGGAGATCGGTGTACAACTCCGTCCAGGGCTTACTGGAGAGCATCGAAACCGTGTCAAGTTAAGTACGAAAAAAACTCCTTGGTGACCTGTACGTTCAACACAAAGATGTATAACAAATGCAAAGATTTACTCGTTACCGTAGTTTTAGAAAATCACAAGAGTTTGGGCAAGTCTCGAAGTCAACTGTTTCAGATAAGCAAAGGTAAATTTTCTTTCCATTTCAAGAAGTAACTTTTGGACACATAAGTTAATGGGACATTTGAAGTATTCATATAATGACTCCCTTGCCGACAGTTTTTCGTTTGTCCCACGTCATCCGACGAAATAATATCTCAGGAAATGGAAATCATTTAAAAAAGAAAAGAAAAAGAACAAAAATTATGGTCAGACGTCTGACCATGACTGTACTGCACTCACCTACAAGCATTACAATAAAGCGTTGTGTAGAATGATTTTATTATGTTGCATATGACCACATATGGTACATCGTTTTAATGACTCAAGCGTGAAGTCAGAGCAGGTGTGGCCTCGATCCCAATCTTAGTAACTATTACTTACTTGAGCGAGATAAGAGATGTCCTTAAAACAGTTTTTCCTGGGTATATAGTACAGTAGAATCTCTATAAAGCGGACACCGTTGGTACATACAAAAGGTGTTCGTTTACAGAAATTTCCTGTAAATCCATCCATCCGTACAAGGAGTATGTGTCTGTTATACGGATTCTAATGTATATATTTACGTAAACATCTATGTAAACATCTACATTTACGTAAAATCGTCAATATTACTCAGTATGATAACGAGTCCAAACGTGCTCCCTGACGTTATTACCGGAAGGTCTTCTACCAATCACAAAGCCAGACGCTGTTGCCTTTTTGAAATACGGTTGCCCTATTAACCACGACTCGATTGGAGCGATTTTTGGTTACAACACTGTGGAGCACAATTCTGTTTCTTTAGAAGAATGCAGTCTCTGTGCTACCAGTTGTTGAGACAATGAGAACTGTTGTTCCTCATAATCAACTGAAACGCTGCGATTCCGTTTCAATTCTCCTTTTACCGAAATAAATTCACCGCGCGGCAATTGTGCAGATCGACTTCGGCCGGATCGTCTTCTCCTGTTAATAAGTTCCTCTTCCGACATTTCTGAACTCGTCCGGTCTATATTTTTGTCCATAGAATTTTTATAAGTCTTCATTCTGGATATCGAAAATTCCATTTTATCTGTCAGTTTGGTGTCACGCTGTACGGTAGGCCCGGTATACACTGAATGCTTTCGTAAAATGCCTGTTTTTTGTACTTTTTTGCTAAGTTTCTTGTCGTCGTGTAACATAGGCAATGATATAGACCTGCTTTTCTTACAACTGTTATTAGATTTTGTGCCGTCTGTACAAGCCCTTGGTTTATTTATGAACTTTTGTTGCAAATCTCGAAGGGCCCTACCAACTCTTGAATTCTTACGTGTCTGTTGCTGCTTGTGTTTTCCGTTTCGATCTTCGGAGGAATTAGACAGAGTTTCACAAACGATTTGTTTTGTCTTTGCAGTCTTGACATGTGTTGTTTTTGCAGTTCTTGTACACATATAGTCGCTGTTAGAAGCAAAAAAATTTTCGGAGATATTTAAATCTCTTTCTCGATCTTGTAAGCTGGCGCTTCTAATGACTAACACGTTAGCCATGTTTTTTCTCCTACAGCCTAAACGAGAACAACAGCAACAACAATAATAATAGTAATCACAACAACAAATTATGCAATTCTTTTGTTTTCGTGGCAAAGATAACTGTAAGTATTGATAATCGAGACCAGAAAACCTATTTGTAATGTGCGATATAGTTAGGAGTTATATAATGCTTATGAGGACGGGCGAATCCCTGGGTATATTCTGGAGAAGGACGTTACAGTATAGTAATCCACGACAAAGTATAGAGGGAGTGACCACGGAAAATGACTTCCTATTATAACAGCACGCACACTATAGTTTGATTTAACAACTTGAACATTCTTTTGGTAGGAAACTCTCATAATATTGTCTGGTTAAAGAAGGCAAATTTCTAGGGAGGTCTCGTTTTACCAAACTTCATTTATAGACGGTGTAGGTAAAGTGCTTTTAATGTAGCAATTTTACGAAGTTTTACAATAGCGATCTCCTGCGACGGCGACGGCGACATGAGAGTAATCCATGAATACTCGGAAAACTGTGTATCACAAAGCAATGAAAGATTAAAAGTTTTGTCTGTTTATAACTGAAAGTTTCATCAATGAAATAAGAAAGAAAGAAAGAAAGAAATGGCTATCGAGTACAATCAATACGAGATGATTTGTATTCTTGCGTCTTTGTTTTCAACACGACTTCAAAACATCACTTTTCCTGTTGTGTGTAGAGAGCAGACAAAATTTACCCAATGGTGTAGTATGGAAAAGACTTCCTTTCCAAACGAAATCCACGAGAAAAAACGAATCTTTTATTTCCCTCACTTCGCCGCCTTCTCGTGCTCGTCGTATTTGCGTAAACACCCTAACTCGAGCATCAATGAAATACATAAAATGAGAATCCATGCCTCTATTACAAGAGTTCAGTAAATCATAATTGAAGAGGTCTGGTATCAAGCTTCTTACTGAAAACGACATGCACGCACTGCACACCCGTATCTTTCAAAAGAGTATGTGTCTCTGATAAATTCTCTCCTCACTATAAATTGACGGTCGTGTTGACGTTAACGTCACGATGTTATCGGTCAATTGACATCAACAATAAAATATGTACTTCTCAATAAAACAGAACGAGCATCATGGTACTTTTGACATTTACTATAACTTGAGGGTCAAAAAGTCTAACAAAAAGGTCCGAAAGAACCTGAATCTAACTTCACCATCACAGACAAAATTTATAAGGTTTTTACCATAAGCTTAAGATGAGCGGAAATAGTCAGTTGAAGTATATATGTACGCCATACAAACAGAACCGCTTCGTGTTTTACGAACTATGTAGTAACACATTTATAACATAAAAAATGGAACAGGATTAGTGCACAGAGGGTATTTATTTTTTATTGAAAACATCTTTCAATTACCTACGGTTAATAAAAAAACACAATCGGTTGCTATGGTTACCAATCATGGCAAGAAGTTCGATTAGGTTTCTGACTTCCATTCTTAAAAGAAAATGATGCGTTGCGCATGCGTCGATCAAGAATTTCGAAATACTTTTTGTTTTCCACTGCTGGTTCTTGCAGATCGACTTCGATCGGACTTCGAGTGTTTTTTACAATCTTCAATCAGAATAGGCATGATTTTATCCTGTAAGATCCAGCATTTTGTGAATGTTAGGGTTCCTTTCACACGGGAACCGAACTAGATGGTTAAAACAAATATGCCAATATTTTTTTAATCCGTTCATTGGCTCAACACAAAATAAACGTTTTACCATCGAAAATGACATATCGATTATTAAGAGCATTATTACTAACAGATCAGCGGCGAAATCATTGGGAGATAAATAAGTAATACCTTTTTTCAGATTCAATTCCATTGGATCGGAATTTTGATAATTATCATCAATTTTGTAAAAAAGAAATGAAAAAAGTTATTAAAGCCATTTTGTACTATCGCCAACGCAGTGCCAATAATCTGCAAATTTGAAATCATCAAACTTCGATGACCGGTGAAAAGGTCTTTAGAGAAAGTGTTTGAAAGTACGAGACATAACTACATCCTAACACTTACTGGCATCTTTTATATGATTTAATAATTTTTTAACCATGAATTTATGATAGTCTCTAAAAAAGGAACCCTTTAATATATTATTTCCAGACCAACTAATTAATCCGGTGGAAACACCTTTAGAAAATTGTTTGAAACAACGAGCCATAGTCTGACTCTCACTGACCCAAACCAATTTAACAGGGTTTTCAACCACGTTTCAATGATCTGGAAATGATATCTTATCTGCATGAAAGTTTTTTATGCTAAAAAGTACCGTATGCTCGTTTTGTATTATTGAGAAGTACATATTTTATTGTTGACGTCAATTGACCGATAACATCGTGACGTTAATGTCAACACGACCGATAAAACTCAATTTACAGAAGATGTTAATCTGACAAGTTTATTTATTTATTTGTTTGTATTTATTTAATTGTGAAACAAAAGGTTTATCTTTATTATGGTTTGTTTTCGAAATATTTACAGAAGTCAGCCATACAGAGGATAACATATCCTTCTGGTCGGAATGACATGTGACTTAGCTTCGAGCCAATGAAGTTGGTGTATTGTTTTGAGGGAAAGTACCAAAATATTTTCCTATGCAAGTCATAGAATATAAATTCAGTTGAGTGTCATTATCCCGACCTGAAGAACAAAAATAGTTGAGTTTTGTATTTCATGTTTTCGAAGTATGTATAAGCTAAATATTGTTCACAAACAAATTCTAAAGTTCCGGGATTTCAAAAAGAATTTCTTTCTGTTTTATGGACAGAACAGACAGGACAAAAAGCCTTTGGAACGATGTTGCAGAATTTTCTATTGAAACTGTATTTCCTGGAGATTCTAAAAGGCATATGCATTCCCAGCTATAGCATTCTCTTCATGTTGTGACAATGCTGTGGCAATGCTAAATAAAAGATTCATACCTTTTTATAAGGTCATTGTTGCTAAGTTCCACTCCAGTTGACGGAAACGTTCACCCCACACACACGTGCATGTCAAACGCAACCTCGTCCCCAGGCAGGGCTTCTTGCCTTTTCGATATACTGGAGACGAGAGAAGGAAGCCCGGGTTTGAGAGTGATGTTAAACGCACTCCCTTCAACTTTTGAGCAGTTTTACCATTTTGAAATGCATGCTATTAATAAAGAAGCCATTGGTTACTAAATATTTGCTTTAAAATTCTTTGTTTAATTAAAACAGCATTTCGGATTTCCTGCTTAAATATTGAAATATATATAGTAAACAGGCAACGCAAGGAATTCTTCATTATACTTTTTGTTTAAGAATATAATATGGTATAAATATATGCAGCTTAAAGCCTTTATGAGTAACGTTTCATGAGATTGGTGAGTCTTATGTGAAGCATTTACTGAGCCTAATTAATCTTTTTTATGCATACAAACATAGATTTTTCTTCCAATTTTTTTTTAGTTTTTGATGATGGGCGGATAATGGGCGGATAGATACCCAATAATGCTGATTAAACACTGATAACCACTAAATATATTTTTCTTTTTTGCTTTCTGGGACTTAAGGCCATGTTTACTCTATTCCCTTGATAGACAAGCTTCCAATTACACACGACAAGAGACAAGAGACCTCGCTTTATATAGATTCCAGTTTCACTTGTTTGTGGTGAAAACATTGTTATTTTGGCCTGGGATAACGAGGTCATAGTCACGTGCCTCGATCTTTCAAACAAAAAAGAGAGACTTTCAACCAAAATGATCCAAGAACATCGACACACTCCATTAGCAGTTTTCAAAACTGCTTCTTTCTTTTCAGTAATAGGTATTCAAATCAAAAAGAATGTTGCTCGAAATTTTCATGCATATTGTTACATGAAAATACAATTCGGAAAATGAACTCAACTGAACCGCGTGTTGATTTTTACAACTATAAAAATAGGCTGGTGTAAACAAAGAATAAAATCGATCGAATTCTCTGTTTACACCGTTCGATTTCTTGTAAAAACCATAATCGATTGATTATTGATTATCGTATCAATAGTGTATACACAG
This sequence comes from Turritopsis rubra, assembly GCA_039566895.2. Classification (NCBI taxonomy): domain Eukaryota; kingdom Metazoa; phylum Cnidaria; class Hydrozoa; order Anthoathecata; family Oceaniidae; genus Turritopsis; species Turritopsis rubra. The sequence goes on from CM077622.1 coordinate 4,954,405, forward strand.
TCTAAAATAACGAAGCCTAGTCATCGTAAGCGCGCTTTCAAACAAAAACATTCAGTTTACTTGGTATTTTTCTGGTGTTCGGCTTGCTCTTTTGTTCTTCCATTGAGATTTTGTATTGATCAACAACTGGAAGTGATTATTTTGTAACTTTGATGTTTGAAGATCACACTACTTTAGGAGTCTCCCTCATCATAACCATCTCCCTCATCATAAGCATCTCCGATATTTTTCGAAAAGGGTAAATTAAACAAGTTATAGGTGGAAACTACCTACCATCAAAACTTCATGTAAACCTTGTTGAACTTATTTGGTTAAGTGAGCATTACATCACGTGATATGTCTCGTTCTTTCAGACGCTATTATAAGAGTTTTTACCGAACATTTAATACCGAAACTGAAAGTCTCCGTATAAGAGGCCGCATTTTGAGCATGCTTTCACAACATCTCGTTTGTCTATTCTTTTAATTTCGGTTCACAACTAGTAGGAAATTTAAATTTCTCCATCAGAAATACAGTTGGAAATTAAATTATTGAAACAGAAGCTACGAAACGCACACAGGTTTTAAGCATGGGGATCTAGATATAAACCAAGTATATATGGAGAATTAAATTTAAAAGCAAACTAACAATCGAGACAGTTATCTCACTTACATAAACAGCTGTTTTGTTCCTTTCCAAAAATGATCAGAACCACCACATAGCACTTTATTCATTAGCACAATAACAACTTGTAGAGAAATTTGTTTTAATTAAAAACAAAAATTGATTAAGGTAATCAGCTTTTAAAACTTATTATTGCAAATTTCAATGAAGCTAATTGCAAGGTATCAATCCAAACCATGGAGGCATTTATTTTTATATTGGTGATCAGCGCATTAGAAATATATTTCGTCAATACTCTTTTATTCTTGATAAGAAATCATTTTGTGCATAGTAGATCTTACGTACTGAGCTTCACTGCCTCTTTGTCTTTGAAGTTATTAGCAGGACAAACCACATGGTGCAGAACGTATATGAACATGTTGATAAAAACATAGTTTTACATTGGGGAATCATTCTCCTTAATCTTCGTGGTAACGAACGAACGAAACGAACGAGAGATTGGCAATAGGGGACTTTATCAATACAACCTCCATATTCCATTCTCAACCTCAATTAGGAGGTCCTAAAGCATTCAAAGGGACATTTGGCATGTCTGCTTCAACCGCTCAACTAGACAACCCCCTATATATCAATCACGCTCTCAAGAAGAATGGATGAATTCACACAGTTATAGTGATATCAAGATTTGAACCCTGACCTCCTGCTGTGGAGACGAGCACTCTACCACGAGGCCACCAGTCAGTTAACTTGCACGTTCCCATAATTCAGTTGTCTCTGACATCCTACAACCAACCACAATGCATTGCGAAAAAACATAAAGGGGACAAAGGACAAAAAGCTGTTACTTTCTTCTTGCTTCTAATTTCCACATATAATCACGTTAATAATCCATGCACAAATTCTCTTAAATAAACCATAAAACTGCATCACCGTAAATCAAATTATACACGAACGGCGGCTTTTGTATTAACGATACATATCGAAGCCTATTTGCAAGACCACAACAGCTATTCATCTCTGTTGTTATAATGTGGGAAAATCATTGGGCACTTACAGCAGTGAATTTATAACGAGTGTGTTAACCTAACAAGATGAGATCATTAAGCTTTTGCGTTGAAAATCTCTTTTGTGTTTGAAAGAACGAGGCATTACATAACCATACAACGTCATGAATCTTCTTTTCAATTAAGTGTCGATTAGAATGTTTACGAAGACATAGAATTCATGCTTGGAAGAGATGGTCTTCCTTGGAAATCGAGAGGCGCCGTATAGGTGTGTATAAAAATGGCCGCAGTAGGGGACCGACTTAGTCATTAATCTCCAAACAAAATGAAGGGCAGTCTAAACGTGTAACGGATTTAGACTTGTTTACCGTTTTACTAAACAAACATTATAATACCTGTTTTACACGGGAACGGAATCGAAGAATCTTCATTCAAGAAAAGCGTGTCCTTATTCCTTCACAAAGCCTCAAACACGACTCAATCTCGATTTCAAATTTCATGTACGTTAAAATCATGCGGTGTGTGCAGTACCTTAGCAGTATTAATAGATAAATCCCTCCTCATATAGAAGTACATAATTAGTACGATGAAAAAAAAACAAAAAAACAATTAAACTTTCCCTATACGCCTGGGGCGCGTTTATGAAAGTTTGGAAGATTTTAGCGGGAGGAAGGGGTGGAGTTGTTGGGTGTTTGCTCGATAGAATTTTTTCAGTTCCTTCGAAAGTAATGTGAGATGTTAACGTAAGATTTTCACGTTTAACTAAAAAAAACATACAACAAACCAAAAAAAATCCATGAGTTAGGAAAGGAATGTGATTGAAAAATATCCCATGAAACCTGGCATCAACAAATTGGTTCAAAGGGGACTGTATGGAAGAATGGAAATCTCCTCATGTTATCGAAATCACACTTCCCTCTAGGGACCTTTTTTTAATTTTTTTAATTTCTTTAAATTCGTTGAAATCGAAAAAAAAAGGAGTAATATAACAGGAAAAAAAAACTGTCCGCTCATTATTTTTTTTTGTTGGGGTGGAATTGGGGCGCTTATTCAAGGATGGGGCGCTTATTTAAGAGTCTGACTTGCAGGAGGGGCGCTTATTCGAGGAAATCGGTAACCGTAATCCAAAATCTAAAACGGGCGCATCTTCAAACAAGCAGGTGGTTAATATTCTGAATAAAGAAGGAATTTAAATCATATTAGAGACGTTCTGAGGCTCTTAAGGATAATATAGGGACAATCTAGGCTATGAATTGTTATGTCAAAATTTGTGGAGGAGCTATTAAACTAACTATTAAACCATTAAAAAAACATGCAAGTAAGCCCATTGGTGATATAGACTGAAAACAGATTTTATGTTAATGTGCTCCTCCACAATTTTTGACATACCCTAGGTCCGCCACTGCAGTTGATCAGATTCAAAATGAAAACCTTTCGTTGGAGGATAACACAAAAATTAAAAGGCGGTCCAGGGTATGTCGAAAATTGTGGAGGACCACGTTGCAGTTTGTAATTTGTATCACCAAAGGGATTATTTAAACGTTTTTCATATTAAGCTTTAATTTCTAACACTCTCCTCCACAAATTTCTAACACTCTCCTCCACAAATTTCGACACGCTTAAGACCCGCCTCTTCCGTTTCTTAATCTATTCTCTGTTAAACGCTGTTTAATTTAGTAATATTAGTAGTTAAATTCAAGCAATGAAATAGTAAAAAACTGTTATGAAATGTATGGCAGCCATTAAATATAAATGAAATAAGGAAGAATTATGTAAAAAAAAATTATCAGCAACGATCATCTTCAGGCAATATATAGAACGATTCTATAGATAGAATCTATAAATAGAATCAATTCCCAATCGTAATACTCACTCGGTCCATTCCCTTAGCGGAGTTTGGAAAGTACATTGTGTGTAAAACGTAAAAAAATAATGATATTGATAATAACTTACTCTTGCAACCTCGAACCCAGGGTTTCTTTCCTTTTCGATATACGGATGGCTTTGAAAAGGCGGGAGACCCTGGGTTCGAAGTTGTTACTCTTGTGCTTACTGTCTGTTTTTAGAGAACGAAAACCAACCTATAACACTGCGGGAAAAAAGTTACAAAGGATACGACAAGATTGTTGTCGAACTGTCCGACATCTCCACCTTGACGTCATTTTTTGACGTGCGCTATAAAGTAAAATTTTGGCCTTCCGATAAAGATGAAAATTCTTTTCAGGTAAGGGAAAAAATATTTTTTTAATTTTGTTGGGGTAAATTTCTTTTTCTGTTAAAAGACTGTTAATATCCTGATTTATCATGATTATTCACTAAGTTCTCCATAGACAAACACAATTCAGCATTTTAGTTGCTATGGTTAGCGCTGGTGGTAAGTTCAGATAGGTCTTTATTGCTCGATTACCACTTCACGAATTTTTGCAGGAAAATTTTAATTACTTTGACTTGAAATGATTTGGACTATCTTGGGCGAACGAAAAAACTTTGCGTGGAATTATTTTTATTAACCAATCAAACGTTATATGGTTATCACGTGTCAAAGATAAAAATGCTTATTCAGCACATTGCATCGTCCACAAGCTTTTATGAGGTGGAAAAACCATTTTGTTTTTCTGAGCTAAAAGTGGAAATCGCGTATATAACAGTACCTTGTGTTTACATATAATTCATCTGAAGATTCGTTACCATCACAAATGCATGGTGAAAACCGTGTAGATTTTGTTTGGATCAGTGAGGTTTGGCTTTGCCTTGTTCTATGAAACACTTTTGTAAGTGTTTTGATCGTAGAAGGTTGATGGTAACGAATTGTCAGACGAACATGCTCTTAAGGAGATGAAAGAGAAATTATAAATTCAAACTTTTTTACAAGCAACATACTATAAGGCTGTCAAAAACCTTAAGTAGATGTGCCCAACAAGAAAAAAAACACAAAGAGAAAAAACTACCTGCCCAACATCAATCGCGAGAGTTGATCCCGCGAAAAAATTTATAAGAGCTCATATTCGCGAAAGTTAAGTCCTGCGAAAATAAACATTTTTTTACCCTTGTAATTTCTTTGGGATCGGAACGATCTTTCCTTAATGTGTAGTGATTTTTGTTTAATAGTTTTTCAGACGGAAGAGACAAAAGAGTAGAAGCAAAATATGGTTGCTCTCTATAATTCCCAAAATTTCGCGTTTTTTTTCCACTCTCGAAAGTTTCTTCCGCGAAAAGTTAGTAGGGACATGTTTTGTTAAACCCAAAAACTAAAATAAAAAGAACAAATATGGCTTTATATTTTTTGCTTGCTGTGTACTAAAATTTCCATTGGTTTAAATAAAAACCCGCGGTGGTCTACATGAATAGACAAACACGCAAATTTGGTCTTCTCATGTAGACAGTCAAAAAGCGGCAAGTAAGCAACATATCAGCTTGTAAAAGAGGGCAACTCAACATGTTGTTTATAAAAAAGCGAACAACAACCTTTTCATAATATTTCGACACAACATCCATCGCCTCGTTTTCAAGATGAATAATAATGACATTTACGTTTACAAAAAGAAACGATATCTCTGGGAAAGAATGTTTTACGATGTTCTTTTGTCATGGTTAATTACCTAATACGGTAAACGCAACCCTTCAAAGGGACCAAAGAACATTGCTCGAATTACCGAATGTTCGAGTTATCAAGAATCTTTAATGATAACAAAATAGTCCAGGGGAATGCTGAAACGGTTCGAGTTACTGCAAGTTCGAGTTACTGCAAGTTCGAGTTACTGCAAGTTCAAGTTATTGGGATTACACTGTAATTGAAAACATTGAAAACGAAGCGAAGCGATGGATGTTGTGACATAATTCATTAAAAGATATATTGAGGTGTTTAAACAGCGTTTGACACTTTATAGAATTATTAATTATAGGAGATTGCTTCCATCAGCAGCGTTATCACAATTTCCAACTTAATACCAAGTCAATGTTATAACATGGAGGCTAGAATTAAGGTGAAATTGTCTCCGCAAGGAAGAATGATGACGAAGTTGTCTAATCGAAAAAGATTTTGTACAGCAGATCAAGGTATTAATGTCTTGTAAAAAGTTGTTTTCAGGGGACGTTAAAACACGGATGGAGAAAAAGAAGAAACATTAACAAACCACCACGCCCAATTCCCCAATTCCGACTACAGGTCGAGACTTAATCCTAAACGGTTTCCGCGCTATGACGTTTTTAGTGCAGGCGGTCGAATTGTTTCCATGTACAACCGTGCCAGGCAAAGAAATCCCACCCTACGGCCGCTGCTTTTGGATTTTCTGAAGAAAATGTTTGAATTGATCTTGTTTTTCAGTATTCAATGATTTTTTTTAATGAAATATGGTTTATGTTTCTCGGCACGTAAGCTAACAGTCCTTTTTTATCTGTTACAGAAATTTCAAGTATTCCGCAAAATCTCACTTGTGAGGAAGTTCCGAAAATAAATCCGGATGACGTATCCACTATCCAACTGAAATGGAACGTAAGACGTTTTGTTTTTAGATTGTGGAGGAGAGAGAAAAAGGAGGAGGGTGCACTACTGAAGTCAACTTTCTGTCACAAATATATGTTTTGCACCGGAAAAATGCACTCCTCCACTGGCTTTGTATTACTCTCCATTGTCATGTGTATTATAGGTTCCATACGATGTCTACTTTGCTCTACTGTGCCCTACCTTGTTCCCAGCATACCGTGTTCTACAAGGAAAGCCGACATAGGAACGAGATTGTATTATATGGTGATTAGTTAATTTTGAGAATTTCAGAGTTTTTTTTACTTTCTGTTTTAGTATCCGGTATCACGGCATGCCGTACAAGAAACGATCTCATTCCGGCTATTGATGGAAGTCGATGGAGAGTCGCAAACGGTCAACGAGTCAAGTATTCCATTTCAAAATCGAACGAATCATGTGGTATATTCAGAAACTCGTTTCAAACCCAATACGGTAGTGAGGTTTTCTTTAAAAACATGCAGTGAAGATGGATGTAGTGAAAACTCAACTTCCTGTGAATTATTTTATAAAGGTAATATTTGTAGGTTTAGATGGGGGGCGGGCGGGTTATATAATGTCGAGGTGAGGGTGTTTGGTGTTATATAATTGCCAATTCTGTAAATTACGTCAGAGCTAGATTTCACCCCGTTTTTGATCTTGCGTGATAAAATATCGATTCGTTTTTATTATTCAACCTTCAAACCCTAGTCTATTCTTCAGCTCACCTTTATCGCAGGTTGGTTAATCGAGGAAAAAGAACCGGAGCGAATATTTGTCGTGATATCGTGTTTAGATTTTTTTTTAATTTTTTTTTTGAAACTCCATTTTTTTTTTGAATTTTTAGATTTACTGGAAGGAGATGGGATGAGTGATTTTGACTTGGATCTTTTCCTCAGTTGCATCATACCGACAATTGTCATCTTGTTCTTGGTACTGGGAGCCTTTTGGTCCTATTACAGGTAGAATATAAATTGTAATGATGTTAGGGGCCGGTTCCTTTTTTATCATTGATACGACAGGCTCATTGCACAACTTTGAACCCAGGGCTACTTTCTCTGCTTCAAAGAGACAGGTATTCCTTCTCTCTTTAAAGTTAAGGTATAGGTATTAGGTGGTTTTGGAAGTTTTAAGGATATATACTCTGATTTCTTGATATATCAAATAAACACCACTTAAAGTAAGCCCAAAAATGGCGAAAAAAATCCACTAATGAGCGTGGTCGATCTATAATGGTGGTTATAGATGGTTATAGATAAGCGATCTCAAATGTGAAGAGAAACATGGTTGAAGTATAAAACGTATTGGTTTTAATAATTTACTGACCACGAGTGGCTTAATGTTTATAGTGTCTACATTCCCGAATTTCTGTTTAAACTCATTCATTTGGTTGCATTGACCTTTCAAAGAAGATTCGAAAAAAATCGCGAACTTTAGGAACTAAATTTTCGCGAATGGTCCTTAAATTATAGAGAGTAACAATATTTGTGTATTTTGTCTTTTCTGCGTCTGACACATCGAGGAAAATCATTTTCGGTCCCAAAGAAATTATAACGGTAAAAAGTTTATTTTCGAAGGAATTAACTTTCGCGGATATGAACTCTTTTAAAAATTTTCGCAGGATCAAAGTTTTGCGATTTGTTGCAAAAAATCGCGAAATCGGGAAAATTTTTCTTTCTTTTAAAGTAGGAAATAATTTCGCAAACCTCTTTGAACTCGTTCTGTATTTCATATTGTTTTTTCTATAGTAGGAAAGAATTGTTGGCAAAATTTGACCATTTGGAATCTCAGGTGAAAACGGTAAAACACTTTCTTGATTACCAAGGCATTCGAATATGAACTCTCTGTGTATTTTTTTGGGGACTTATTTCAGGGAGTGATGGTGGGGTGGGGGGATTCAAGAGGGGCGTTTATTGATAATATCGACTTTTTGAGAGGCGCTTATTCAATAAAATACGGTATTTCGGATGAGAGAGGGCGTTTCGAGCTTACAGAGGTTTGACTGTAGTTGAAGCATTTTGACATAAGGACGATTTCCATTTCACGAAAGGGAAGCAGGCGTGCGGATTATTTTCTCTCTGGAGATTGGGCATTGATTTTCATATATTTATTTTGTCATAGTCAGCACAAATGAAGCATTATGATTGATGTTTTTTGTCCACCTGTGTTCGCTAAATTTAGAAAGCTTTTGACAACAACGTATTCTCGCCGCCGCCCGCTCAGTTTTTATGGAATACACCGCCTTAACGTATTTTCATGTTCTTTAGGATCTTGACACCAGCAGAAGCGTGTTCGAAGGAGACACTCACCGGACACCGAGTCCGTCTCCGACAGGAACCATAACAACACAGCTTTCTTTTGAGCAAACTACTCCCACATTAGGAAAAAGGTGATTACAAGCCGTTGCATTTTGGGATGGCGTTTGGTTGAATGGATGCATTGTGGAGGCGTGCATATGACACAAATTGTGTATTCAGAAGTTACAATAGACACGTTGAAAGGAGTGGCCGAAATTTATGAATAGTGTCCAAAATTAATTCAATTTTTCGTTATATCGAAATCGCGCATTTTCCATCTGGAGAGTTAAATTACTCCGAATTTTTTTGAAATTGTCGCCGCCTGTTACTTTTACCGAATTTATTTTCGCGATTTGATGACCCCACCCCCAACCCTAAAAAAACCCAAAAACAACAACAACAACAACAACAACAACAACAACAACAACAACAACAACAACAATGCGTTGACAATGATTTGACCGTGGAAATTTTTATTCCAGATGAATTTCAATAAATTTCCATTTGGGAAACAGTTTGAGTATACAGCAGGATCTAGGGTTAGGCCAAAAAAAGTGGAGGAGTACAGTGCCATGAATTTTCTGTTAAAACTTAAGGGTATATAAAGTTATTTGCACGATTTTCTTTTATACTCTTAATGACCTTAGTCTCCTCCACAGGTTCTTGATCAACTTTGAAGAAGGTTCAAAAATAAGTAATTAGGTTGAAAAACAATGAAGAAAAAACTTTTCATATTAATAAGGTTTTCTTTGAATGTGAATGTTTTATTTTAAACTGATTCAAAAGAAATTTAAAGATATCTAGTTCCGCCTCTTGTCTATGCTTATCTGACAATGTCTCTTTCACCATGAATTTACGGTGAAAAGTCTTATAAAAATGCTTGAAAGAAAGAGGCATAACTTGACTCAGCCTCACTTTCCAAGACAAAATTTTTAATGTGTTCACCATAAATTTAGGTGAGGAATTGTCAGATGGACTATATGGTTTTGAAATAAGAATGGTAACTAAATGATTGAGCACTGCGAAACCGCTAAAACGAATCCTGCGCTGTGGAACTGGTCACGAAATTGTCTAACCATTATCTAACAACTTCAAACCATCCAACTTCTTGGTGAAAACTCTTATAAAAGAGTTTGAAAAAACGAGGCATCACGTGATCTGATGCTCACCAACACAAACAAATTTAACAGGGTTTACACTATGAAATTTTGAACTAACAAGTTGATTTAAATGGCAGACCAGAAAAGTGGGACCCGAAACCCCTATTACTTCGCTTCCCGGGTCCCACTTTTTCGGTAAACAGACTGAAACGACATTTTGGAGATATTTCGCTCTCCTTCTTTGTAGTGGTAATAACTAAACTCCCTCATATGTATGAAACAAATTTTTTTTGAGATATAAATTTGTAAGTTAATATTTTTTGTATGAGCAATTTTTAAGTATGTAACAGTTCCTGAAACTTATCTTTTTTTTTATCGATTTAAGAAAAAAAGTAAATAAATAAACAGCGAAAAACATGTTAAAGACACAATTTGTCATTCATAAGTTCCATCGCTACTTGTCATCTATACGATGGGGCAGTCAGAATCAGGAGTTACCTGACGCCGCTCTTTATTGGCGTTATTATTGAAAAGTCTACGGTCGAACCTATACTCACACACAGACCAACAGTTTACGCCGGCCTTTTTATAACGCCATGCCATTAAGAGACGGCGTAAAAAGGCCCGATAATGTTGTTTGTCGGGTCCTTTGCGTATTCAAATCGTCCCAAGGGTCGTGGAACAAATTTGAGCAAATTTTGTTATTCGGTAAATAAGTGGTTTTATTTTTGTTTGGTTGAAGAACAAGGGCGTTCCGTAGATGGCGTGGTATCGATGCCCTTTCTTTAAGAAAGCGCCCATTTGAGAAAGTTTGATAATAAAATCTACGAAAGATTAGCCCAACGGGAAGGTTGGGGAATATTTTAGTCACTTTTTCCCGACTTTTTCCTCCGAGGTATGTGGTATTCTCTGTTCCGACTTGCGTCACTAATTATTTTGAAATAATTAAATCTCACTACTTTGGCTGTCATGATGGTTCCAAATATCCTGTTGCTATGACTTCAGAATTCTCCTTTTACACACTTATAAATATCACAATGCACACCAATAAATGAAACAATATGTTTTTTTTTACAGCGCTATTGATAATCCTCTAGATGGTTCCAGTCATAAAAGTTGTGACGAAACACCGGAACACAGAAAATCTGCACTTATCGTAAGAAACTATTCCAGTAGTGTAACTGAGTGGGTGCGATTGCACATTGAGAAGACAAAACTTCAAAACGAGGAGGGGTAGGATAGTTTGACAAAAATATTGGCGTTTAAACTGAAATTCGGTGTCTAGGTATGTTATTTTCCCCATGATAAAATGTCCCCCTCGTTTCTTCTATCCAAACTTGGGGTCCTTCTTCACTTATTGCGTTATACCCCAGCCGACACAACAACACGTCTTTTTCATGTGTAGATTAAGTCTGAAGAAAGACGCATACTTTCAGACGCCTTTAAGAAGGCTTGAAAAGTTACACGTCTAAAACAGGTCTAAAAGACGTCATGAAAAAGTTTCGATTTATTTGGGTTGACCAAAGATGTCTTTCAAACGTCTTCATAAAGGTGTAATTTAGACGTCTTAATCAAGACGCCTTTAATACGTCTTTCATAGACGCCTTCTAATTCTTCCCCCGCGCGTTTTACAATTTCTAATCAATAAAGATTCAGACCGCAAACAATTTGTACTAACTCACGACCAACAATCTGGATACCTTAACGTCACACATGGTGTACCACAAGGAGCATACTAGGTCCGATCCTATTCAATATTTACGTGGCCGAAATGAAAGAACTTATATCATGTTCCTGTCTTTAATACGCAGATGATACCAGCCTACTTTATCAATGCCACCCACGTCAACTACTTGAGTGCACTGAAAAGGTCAATGCTGAGCTCAGAGCTCTAATTGATTGGTCATCAAACAACAACCTTATATATTATATTGAACTCAATGAAACTAAAACCATGTTGTTTTCTACCGCTCAGATGAGTCGTGTGCATGACCTCCAAAACGATATTTACACTGTACATGATGTACCTCTACATCGAGTCAAATCTTTAAAAGTCCTGGACATAACCTTCAAGGAACAACTGACTTGGAATGATCACATCAACAAAACAATACAAAGTACCGACCTCACTTTAAAGTCCTTAAAACTCATTCAAAGATTTACTCCATACCACGTGCGAAGAAATCTTGCCGCAGTTCTGGTATTTAGCAAGCTGGATTACGGTAATATCCAGAGGCGGATCTAGAGGGTCGAAATTTGTCGAAATTTGTGGAGGAGAACGTTAACTATTAAATCATAAAAGAAAAACGTGCAAGTAATTCCATTGGTGATACAGTCTGAAAACATAAATTAGTTTCATGTGCTCCTCCACAATTTTCGACAACCCTAAATCCGCCGTTGATATCCTATTTATCAACACTCCAGTCTACCTGATTAAACAGATGCAGCGTTTGCAGAGTATGGCCACAAGTTATGTTACTAGACGTTTTACCACCGAAGGAGTATTGAAACTGAACTGGTTGCCAGCAAGAGAAAGAATAGAATCCACTATATGTAAAGTTGCTTTTAAAGCAACCAACAATCCAAACTGGCTAAGTTATCTTAAACTTAATGTCAGACAAAAAAAAAAAAAAAAAAAAAAAAAAAAAACACGCGAAAACTTCGCTCAAACACCACATGTGGCTCGTCCATTCAATGTAGCACCACGATTAACAACACTTTCGAATTCATAACACCGCGCGCATTTCAATGATCTACCTGCGCAATGTCGTGAAGCCGAAAGCAATCAGAAATTTTGTGGCTTATCAAAGAAGTATTTCAAAGATAGAGCCTTGGCTCGTCTGACATGCCAGTGAAAAAACGAACATTGTCATATTTTAAATTTTTCCTCATACATTAATTTACTTATTAAGATTTTTCTGTAAATTCACGAGGTCGTTGTGTTTCTAGTCACTTGCTTTCTCACAACCCTTCTATCTTGATTATTGATGGTTATTTAGCATAGCTGGCATGACTCGGCCAGGATTTGAACCCTGACCTCCCGCACTAGAGGCGAGCACTCTACCACAAGGCCACCAGTCGGTCAACAAAATTACTATTTTAGAAATAAAACAATACAAAAGAATCAACTTGATGTGGGATAGCCAGGTTATGGTTACGCCATGCCTCGTTCTTTCAAACAATAAAAAGTCTTAGCTGATAGGTATTAAGATACCAATCCATTAGCTAGAGATTTGCCTCACGTTTTTAATGCTTATAAAAAATTTCAATATTCCGATTTACTTTCACTTTTGAATTTTAGCATAAATTTAACAGAAGTTCTGTGCAAATTGTATTTGCATATTTTGCAGTGGTAATTATGACGTCTTCGCAAATATTTAATACTTGATAATTCGGGAAATATTGATTTTTAGATACGGGGGTTCTTGTATATTTTTTCTTTCTTTTTTGATGCTCTTTCGAACGGTATGATTGGTTTGTTGATTTTGAAGAATTTTAATTTTTGCTGACCGTAAACCTGTTACGTCATTACCACGTGACAACCAGGACCAAACTTTTTTGGACCCAGGTGGAAAATGAAACCTGACCATACAAGGACTTCATATCAAGTGAAAAGATTTCGGTTACTCTCTCCGCCAGTTTCTTCCAAAATTCTCCGTCTATAAGGAGGTAATAAAATAATTCTATACAATGTTCTATTAAATGTATTATCTCATCTCCTTAATGTCTGTGTGTGGTCATAAATGAAGAAAGAGCTCAGACTTGTTTCATTTACAATTTTAAACGGAACACTCCTGAGCAATTTGGACAAATGTCTCGCTCTTCCAAACTTTGTTCATCGTGTTTCGATCGCGATGGGAAAGTATTTCAAAATGTTAGTTTTAGCGCACTCGTACCGGGCGGTCGCGGATCGTAAACAGAGGTCAAATAATTCCAAGCATATTTTGAATTTTATAAAAAACTTGAAAAGAGATTTTTCTTTTATAAAAACAAACAAACATATTTAAGAAAAACATTGCAATTTTATGTTATGTGACAATTTAAGTTGTAAGGTTAAAAAGAATTTCAGAAATCAGTTCAGTGGAGTAGAGTATTAACTTGGATTAGTTGAAAAGAAGAACCAGTGACGACAATGTAATAAATCTCCTACGCAGAGGTTTCCATATAGATGATGTTAGTTTTTAAGCAAGGTCGTTATCTTATGTATTTTTCCACCGTTTATACACTCTTGTAGGCTCGGTATAAAAACCAAAAATTGGAATCAAACTCGGGTGATAGGATACGATGAACTACTTGACGGATCGCAGTCGTCGTCATCGTCGTCGCTTAACGGTTCATCTTCCACACGTAACGCCTCTAACGACCGACTCATATTCCGATTATATACATCAAGTGGCGTCGTGGCCCTTATCGGTGAACTATTTGACGATTGAAGTCGCCTGGAACAAGGCGATGACGGCGCACTGTTGCCGGAATCGGGCGACAAGTTGGGAGGTCTCAGTTTGTCTCTTTGAAGTGAAGAGGCTTTTAATACCTCCTTCCCATTTTTGGAACGTTCCTGTACTTCCGTTATCAATTGCCGATGACGGAATTTTGTCGGACCGTCAAGCTGCTCGGCACTAGCTGACGACGGATCATGTACACGAGGGATAGCTGCTGGCAAAGACAAATCCCTTTTGTCGGGTATAGTGATGTGTAATCTAATCTGTAATAGAGAAGAGTACAGTGAAATTCTTAAGGCAATCCTTCAGAACAACTCAAAATGAATCAAAATCACGAACAAAAAAGCAAAAACTACTTTGGTATAAGGAAGTGACAAATTTTGAAAAATCCTTTATTCCCGAACTTCTGTTTAAATGCCATGTTTTGGTCTCGTAAGTATACATCCGGCCTCGTTTGAGATTTCAAAATTTCCCCAAATCATTCATCTGTAAGTTTTATAGTTTTATGTCAATAATATTTGCACTTATTACATAAACAAATGCCATTTCTAATCTACTTATCGGATTTTAGCAAATTAGGTATCAAATGAAAAGTATACTCGAGCACTTTAAAATGGTGTAAAAACATTTTCTCTTTTTACAGAGAAACCATAGAATATCCATTTTTGCATGAGAGAAAGCCAACCCAGTGGGCCATATCTTCATAAAGTCTCTGTGGAGAAGTGTTTTTTATTGAAACAGCATTTCAATAGAAAACACTCCTCATAGACTTTATGAAGATTTTGCCCAGTGGGAAGCCCTAGTCCGACAAAGTGTTATTTTACTACAATTCGGATTCAAATTTCAGTTATGTCGCAAACTTTAGGGTAATGTACAGATTTTGAGAAGCTATATTAATAGAGATAATTACTAAATACAGTTTAAACATTATTGAAATAATAAATTTCATGAAAACGAGGTTGGATGGACTAACTAGGTCGAAACACGGTGTTTAAACAGAAGTGGGGAAAGGTGTGTTTAAACCCTGCAACCAGTTTTATCTTTGAAAGAAACGGCACATATTTTGCCAAGCTATATAAAACCATTTTGACAGGGACAGTGGGATGAGCAAACCCATTATTTTCTCAGAAACATGGAAAATTGTTACAATGGAATCTCTATAAAGCGGACACCATTGGTGCCTAAAAAAAGATGTCCACTCTATAAAGACTTTACTTCTGAGAACTTTAAACTGACTGTTTGACATTAACTAACCGGGACCAAAAAAAGTGTCCGCTATAAGGAGGAGGTGGTCTGTTAAGTACATGCACGGGTTCCATAAATAAATAAATTCCTGCAAAAAGTGTCCGCTTTAAGGACACTAATGCTGATAGAACAAGGACTTACCTTAAAATTTGAAGGAAAAAATTTATGTTTCTTGTCTTTGTTAGCCTTATCTAATTCCCACTGCTGTAACTCGTAATACATCTCGTCACGCCCGTTTTTCGATTTATGGATGGTCGTTCCACCGCCATTCGGGTGGTGTAGTGTAACGCCATGCTCCAGAAAAAAAGTATTGAACCAGAATAAGAACATTCTCTCCTGCAAAAAGAAATGAAGAGAATTGGTACGTGTCTAACTTGGTATGTGTCTAACTTGGTACGTGCCTAACTTCTATGATGTTCAGCTTGGGTATGTGCCTAAATCCCATTATCTGACAGAACATAAAACATAAATAAACTCTCCTACCTTCCGGAATATGTCCTTATGAAAAAAATCAATTTTTATATCGCCGCAGATGGGGATTGATCTGTCCAATTTCATCTCTAATTCTTGTTCGTTTTTCTTTCTCTAAGTAAAAGATAAGGAAGAAAAAAATAGATTTCTTAAGCGGGCAATACACGATCCAATTGATCAAAACCAATTTGTCGAACTTGCGAAGCTTAGTGATACACGCTTTCAATTTTTCCAAATCGAATCGTTCATGATTGTATCATTTCTTCCTCAAAACATCAGCATAACTTAACGTGATTGGTTAAACTCATTTCGTTACAATTTCAAAGAAGCTGATTGGTTGATGTTGCTTCCGACGAATTGAAAAACTTGATCATATCGTCATGCCAAATCCAATAATTTTGAATTGAAAACCTGCTGACACACGATCAAATTTGATTCAATTTATTTGATTGTATATCGCTCGCTTTGCAAAACAGCCAGTCAGTAAAATAACTACTACACCCATTGCCGGTTACCGTAATATCAGACAAAACTTTAAGTGATGAAATTTTGGTTTGAGGTTATGAAAATTTTGTCCGAAAAGTTTAGATCACTTTTAACATTTCATCTCCAACTACAACAACGTAATAGTACATATACTCGCTTTGGAGTTTGTTTGACCATCAAGTACTTTTAAATGAAAGTGAAAATAAGGTTTGTTAGTGAAACTGTTTCTGGGAAATTAGTTAACTATTCAATTTTGCGCCCTAAATAAAATCTTCGATAAGTGGGTTAAATCGGCAGGAGTGCTTGATAAAAAACTGAAAGCCGTTTTTCCCATTAATACGAATAAGCAACCCCTTTGGTTCAGAAAAGTTATTCAATTTAGCAGCGAGGGCGATTATTTGAGAGGGTCGTCCTTTTAAAAGTAACATTAAGAGTGACATAAAGAGGGGCGCTAATTCGAAAAGGGGTGTAAAATCGAAAAAAATGGCCCGCCCTTAACCTATCCTCTTTCAAAAAAGGATAAATTATAAAATTATAAATTATACAAATTATGCATTCGGTTCATACGAACCCTGCATGAGCATCAAACAAAAATACATACTTCATAACTTTTGGATTTGTGGAGAACAACTTTCGTTTGATACACAACAAATGAAGGAGCTATGTGTAAGAAGAACAAAAAGTTGAGAAGAAATAGACCAGCAGCATGTGTTCATTTTCGATTCGCTATGACGAATAAACAATAGAAACTCCATCGCAGTGTCATTTTTTTTTACTGGGTGAAACCTTATAAGAGAATATTAGGAACAAATTTCCGGGTTTGAAAAAAAACTGTTTTTCTCCTAAAAGTCTGATATATATTTTTCACCTTTTCAACGACGATGGAGAGTAAAGAAGTGAACTAGAGAACCTATATATACAAGCAACGACGACGGTAAAACGAAGCCGTGATTGAAAAGAGATATTCTGTTGTCCTGATCTAAACGTTTGTTTAACAAGATGCCATCATCACTAGTTTGCGGTCAAAACATTGTTATTTCTGTCTGGGTTAATGAGAACATTGTTGCGTTTTGCCTCGTTTTTTTAAACGAAAATAAGACACTTTCAACCAAAAAGTTTTATGGTCACATCTTAGTCAAACACGCTCTTATAGGAACAAACGCTAATTCCGAAATATCCAACGAAAAGATGGCCACCTCATTAGTAGCATTTTACGTTCTTTACAAAATGTGATAATCTATGTTTTAAAGTCTCACTGATCACGAATACGTAAATAGAAGGTTCTAAATAACGAGTTTTATTGCGGTTCACAGTATGTTCAAATGAACAGTTCTGTCATATGTGTCGGTCCTAGTCCTTATCCTAACAGTCCACAGTAAAACCGCAAATCGTTACCACATCAGTTTCTTAGAAAGTTTGAGCATAACGACAAATATACAAAATTATACATACAACAAGCTCCAGAATTGATCGTCGGTATACCGACAAACGTAATGGAATCCAACAGGACCGTTTTTGGAGTATAAGACAACTTTTTCCTGCAATAGAGGAAAATCCTTAAAATCAAAATGGAAGCATCAAAATATCGCTGATATTTAAACAAGTTGAAACATTATAGTGAAAAGCAAATGGGATGTATGGACATGAGAAAAATACCTCAGAGAGTAACCATAATACGTGATATATCGCCTTTGACTAGGTATGGTAACACCCTACGATGAAAAATTGTTCCATAAATTATTATCTCTGCGAACGTTTCTGTTGACAAAATTGTTTAATATTATAAGTTACAAGCGTTTCATTAAAGAATACTTTTTTTATTATAATCAAACAAAAAAAATTTATAATTCCCATGGCGGGAAAAAAGTGTACGAAAAAACCCGTCTATTTTGATACTCATCGTGCTAAAGCTGTTCAGTAAATAAAAATCATTGGTCACACTTTCTACAACAATGAGAGGAATTAGAGCTTCTTTTTTTTACCTTGGCGTTATATGTCCGTGCTTCACCATAAAAGTTCATGGCCGCCTCAGCATTATCGAAGTGGTTGGTATATAGAAGATAAGCACAGATCATCACTCCGGTACGCCCCTATGGAAATAATAAAGAATGGAAGATCAGCAAGATGTTTCGAAAAGTGGTCAGAGTACTCTGAAACAGTGGAGGTTGAAATGCCATAATTTTTGCAATAAAGTTTGTTGGTGAAACCATCATCAATTTATTTCAAAACAATGGGAAAGAATATCACGTGTAGATAGGTATCTGGTATGTTTTATAATTGACATTTCATTATAATTTCATTATAATTTCATTATAATTTCATTAATTATGACAATGTGCAATTCTACAGGTAGGATGATAATAAATACCCATTACATTGTTAGTTTTTGTGACAGACATTGCTGTGGAAAATGGAGCGTTATGTGGCGTAATTAACGGGAGAAAACATCTACCAGTATGGAATGCAAGAACAGTTTTAATGCACGAACATTATACACATCATTATCATTATCAAGTTCAGATAAATTTCCTGGAAACAACCCTGAGGACAATTATTCAGATTATTTACTCTATTTTAGAATAATGATTCATGTGGATAACGCCGCCCAGTGGGCAAAATCTTCAAAATGTGTTTTCTATAGGAATGGCAAGCAATGCTGTTTCAATAAAAAAAAACACTCCTCCACAGAGACTTTTTGAAGATTTTGCCCACTAGGCAGAACCTTCAAAACCATACAAAACTTTAAAACGTTCCTAACCGAGAATGGAACGTTTTAAATTTCAATTTCAATTCTCCAAATAATACTTCATAGCCACCGATGATCAAAAAAATAGAGTCTATTAGCTACTTCAGGCTGTAGTCAGCTTCAACGAGTTGGGATCCTGGTTAGTTCTTTGGTCAGTTCTTCAAAATAATTATACACAAAGTCGTTGTCGGAAATCTGCATGGGACATGGGACATGAAATAAACACACAGATTCTTCAACACCATTTTACATTATATGATTAATTGAACTGATTTTAACAGAGGGTTTTAATCGATTTTTCTTGGTTTTGACAATTTGATTTGTCGTAAAAATCAAAATCGGTTCAATTAATAGAATAATGTAAACCCGGCGACTTTAACATTACCTTTCCTGCTTTACAGTGAACAATCGCTACGTTATCGTTGTCCTTGGATATCCAGGCATACATATCTTTACAACAAGTTTCCATCAACTCAAATGGCGGTGCATTGTGGTCGTCGAAAGGCATAAGAGAAACTGTAAACAACAATAACAACATATTTACCAATTCTTCTTGTTGCAAAGTCTTAGCCAATCATTTTGGGGACAAACAAACACAGATGTTCAAACAATAAGACATGTTTTTCTATGCAACTGTTTCTCTTTTATTCAGGTGAGTGTGAGTGTTTTGTTTTCCCCTTAGTATAGATGTCATTCTGACATTCAAGAATTAATTTTCTGTCTTGGTAAGCATTTTTTTCATCTCAACACATACAAGGTAGCAACTAACATTATGGAAGTCGTGGCAGAAAATGCAGATGCAACGATAAAAATATCCCGCGGTGACCTTTTTCGCCTAGTTCAGATTCAGCTTTTCAGATGATAAGCTTTTTAGATGTTGACAACATTTTAAAATATTCTGCATAAACTCAGACAATGATTGGATGTATTCTCGACTTGAAATAAAATGCTCCTAATACTGTTAAAACACATAATTTTGAAATTATATTATACCCCTGTTTTTAAATTTCACTGGATCGTACACTTTCTCGGAACACCTAAATAGAAAAAAATAGATTTCAAAAAAGAAAATCTTCCCTTGTCTGGAGGTCTATTGTGAAGCTCTATTGTCGGTACCTAACAGTAGTTTGTTTGTTTTCCTAACAGTAGTGTATTTTGGATCACATAATGGAAAATAATGTGAAAACGAACAAAAGTTGTCATAATAGGTGTCCAGACCAAAGAATTTTCTAACGCAAGGAGTACCAAAAAGTAGCAGCAATATAAGCTACTGTCAGCTACGAATTTGTTTTTTAAACTTCTTTTATTAGAAGTTTACAGTGTTTCGAATGAAGCCTTTCACGGTTCTCCTCATTCGCTAAAACTATTTTTATTTTATTTATTACTAATTAATTCTACATAATGCAGGATGGACCGAAACTTTTTGTTTCTAATGAAATTTCATTGGATTGTGCAGGTGACGTTCAGATTTTATATAGAGAAGAGGAAACAAAAACACCAGATATTTGGTGAGGAATGAAAACACGCAAAGACAGATAATGACGTACTACCATCCACACACCATAAAAATCATAAAAACAATACACATGTGATTTGTTGTTGTTATAGAAACGCGGAAAACGCCTTTAATGCATAACAAACAAAAAAAAGAACAAAACTCACAAATTGTAAACTCTATAATGATTTCCGTGCTTTGTCTCTAAAAATCTTGTGAAAAGAAAAGAAAAGAAGGTTTTGAAATTAATTCATTAAGAGGTTGTCTCGAGGGAAAAGAAGAAAAATCAGTACTAGGGTGTTAATCTTGTATCTTGTGTTTTCTAGTATACACGAAATACTAATACCGTAAATGACCGATTAAACGCCAGGGGGTGCTCTTGTTCAAAATTTCATTATTGACCCTTTACCACTTATTATAACATTTGCTAGGACCCCCTCTTAAGTAAGTGCCTCTTTCAGTGATCCACTCTTTCAAATTAAGTTAATAACCAAATTAGAATAACAAAAAAACTTTTCAATGAAACAAGTACAAATTAATACAATTTTTTCATAGATAAATGATATATACAGACAAATTAAGTATAACCGAAATATGAGAGAAAAAAAACCCCATGGTTTCCTCATAGCCCTGAAGTCCCCACAGGACCCTTCCTTGCTTAATACTTGTCTAAACTAGTATAAGAAAGTAGGTGTACAGAATAAATATCTTTGACGTATGCAATCCATCTTTGATGTACGCAATGCATGCTTTTTTTGGATTTTGGTCAACTTTTTGGAAAGAGTAAAAAGATCTCTTCTATATTACCGAATAATAAAATAATCCAAAAATAAAACCGAAAAAAGCCCTATGAATAAACTTAACAAATCTGAACTAATCACTTGGGCCAATAACATAGAAAAAATCTGTATCATTGTAGTGAAGTTTATTTCAGAAATTTACATCTTAAATCATTGTAGTAGCTGCACATTCCATTTCAGTTTTGGATTCAAGAGAAGTAAATAGAAGAAAGCAATGTCCACACTTTTCTTTCATAAGAAATGTTTTATAAGAAATAAGTTTCTTAAGAATATTAAGTCGGTTGTCCACTAGACTGAATATTCACCGCAGAGTGGCTATTGTTTTCTCTACGTGATCACTACTTGATCCATTTGATTAGCTTGCGACATTCTCCGTGGAGGCTTTTGGCAGAAAGAATAATTGAGGCTGACAATCGAGTCTACTCAGATTTTTCACATTCTTATAAAGAAAAAAAGAAGAAGCGTGTATTGACCAAAAAAAAACCCAACAACAACCAAACAACCAAAAACCAACAAACAATGTTTTATTTTGCCAATTCATACAATAGTTTAATTAGCGTCCCCTCTAGCAGCCGCTTTCTATATCAGCCCCTTTTGTTCAGAGGGGAGCACTTATTCGGCTGAGGGTAATTAAATCGGTCATTTACGGTATCCATTTATCCACTATATTTTACATTTTTCAAACATTGATACAAAAAGGACAAAGTTTGAAAGATTCCATGTATGTAAAAAATAAAGAATAACTTTTTCTTTACCTGACAACGTCTTCGAAATGATTCCGATATACACCTTCCAAATTTTCAGATGGAAATCCCATGGCAACGATATTGGGTTTGATATCTGCCAGTAAAAAAGTTAAGGAAAACCAGTGCTGGCAATGAAATGATTTACAATTATCAAAATTGCATAATCAAACCCCTTCAATTTGACCCTCTTATAATTCAATATCTATTTACAGCACAGCTTGAAAGAAACTCTACGTCTCCGTGATGGAATGAACCTTTACATGAAAACACTAAAGTTTTATCTGTTATATATATATATATATGTTATGTTTAGTTGTTTATGTTTTCAAAGTGATTTTTGGACTTTTAAAGATGGCGACTCTTCATGAAAAAAAAATTAGCTTACGCAGAAATGTAAAGTTCCTTTTGGACTGTACCGTAATCCAAGGATTCAAGAAACCATACAAACTAGTTTGTTTTTTGATTAGTGTGTTTTATTATGGAAGTTCATTTCCATAAAAATGATAGGTCATACTTATTTTATAGAACAAAAGGTTTTTTAAAAGTCCTTTTTACACGAGCCAAATAAATTAGCTGAATAAATCACTTTCTGAACTTTTTTATCCACTTACAATTTACACTGGCCGAATAATTCAAATGTAAAAGCATTGGTCCTATTGTTTTATTTTTAAAACATTAACTGGTGCGTAAATGTCTTTTTATCCACCAATTTGCTGCATAAAATAAAGGTGGATAGAAGCGTACTTTTTATCCATCTGCTGTTTTTATGCAGGTCAATAAAGATTTTTTATCCATCTGCTGATTTTATAGAGGTCAATAAAGATTTTTCATCCATCTGCTGATTTTATATAGGTCAAATAAAGATTTTTCATCCATCTGCTGATTTTATAGAGGTCAATAAAGATTTTTTATCCACCTGCTGTTTTTATACAGGTCAATAAAGATTTTTTATCCATCTGCTGTTTTTATACAGGTCAATAAAGATTTTTTATCCATCTGCTGTTTTTATACAGGTCAATAAAGATTTTTCATCCATCTGCTGATTTTATATAGGTTAATAAAGATTTTTTATCCATCTGCTGTTTTTATAAAGGTCAATAAAGATTTTTTATCCATCTGCTGATTTTATACAGGTCAATAAAGATTTTTTATCCACCTGTTTCACTTTAATCGCCTTCTGTAAAAACAATTAATGGTCTTTATAGACCTTGTTAGGCTGTCTCTCTTGGATGTATTAACCTCAGTTGTTTTCATCGACCTCACTGAGTTTGAACCCATAATGTCACAACCTGGGCCAATATTCCAAGGGAGGCAGGCTAAACGATTAATAAAAGGCATTATTAGAATCAACAGAATGAATTAACAACAAATCGCACAAGCTAAAAAAAAAATCAATCATCCACTTGAAAAGATACATGCCAAATCCAAATCGAATCCATCTTCAATGTAACGTTTCTTTTTTTTGCTGACTAGATGCTTGACATAAGACATCACTAAAATGCTAGTTGATTTTTTTGCTCAACAATCATGGGTTATATATACATATTTCATATTATTTTTTTGTTTATGGGGTTTTCTAATCTTTTTTTTATTCTTTCTAAAAACAGAATAACAGAAATACACATTAACAGCGCTGGATGTCAGAAAAGAATATGCGTGCAAAACAAGATATCCTTTGATTGTGAGACCTTCATTATAATTGATTCATGGATTATATATATATATATATACACCGATATAAATGCTAATGTCTATTGTAAAGAATATATATCTATATAAGAATATATATTGTAAAGAATATATATATATATATATATACAATGGCAATTAAATAAGATATATATTCTTTACAATAGACATTAGCATTTATATCAGTGCATTTTCTTTCCCCTTTTTTAGTTTAGCACTGGATGTACTACGATGTTTAATTCTATTATTTATTTGCAATGTTTATATATGTCAACAATGTTAATAATTAGAAAATAGATAGTTTTCCAAAATGTTGAAGTTGAATTTACTGTAATTAATCTTTTAACTGTCACATGGGTAAGTACTTTGTGTATCACTATATCCATGAAAAAGACCTGGGACGTAGTTAGTTAAGCTTTGTAAGAGATGTCGAGTTGTTCTTTAAAAAGTGATACACGAAGTTGTTGCCGTCACATGCGAGTCCGGCTACTCTCGCCTTAGGGAGGGTTGCTGGAATTTCACCGATCCTTCATTAAAATTAAATTATCTTATACATGGACATGTTAAGTTTCTTTCTTCTTCCTTACAAAATAAAATAAAATAAAAACAAGTTGGCCTTAAAAAAAACAATCATGCAAATAAAAATACAAAAAAAATATTGACATACAGGTCATATAATAAAACCTCTTAGTAAAAAACTTAGTATAGTAAAAGAAAACCCAAGTAAAACAGTTCTATCATATGAATTGTTGTGGATTGTCAGCAAAAAGGAGAAAGTTGGAACATCTGGTGATAAACGTTGAAGGATGGATAATGACATATATATGCAGAGAAGAAAAATACTGAAATAATAAAATACAAAAAAATTATGTACACATGTATCGTTTATTTATATCAGCGAAAGAAACTTTGCATTTCTGCGTAAAGATAATTTAGCTTTTGTATTATAAAAAATGATTAGAATCATGGTTGATAAGATTGAAAAATTAATAATGATGAAGTTGACAAAAATGCCTTAAAATCAATAATTACACCATAATCATCCATCAGTCAGGTATGTGCAAACCTTAAAATCTTTGGTATACATTTCTGACATCATCCCCATCAGTAAACCACTGAAACGCTCCATGAGCACCCAGCCTCGATCAAATAAAATTAAAACAAAAATACAAACAAAATAAAATGGAACGAAAAAATGAAATATAATGTTTGTTTGAAAAGTTTAAGGTTTTATGTTTAAACTTACGCATTTTAATAAACCATTCAATATCTCTTAATCCCTTAGATTTCTGTTCCCCTTAAATTTAACACAATTGGATGTCTTTTAAACATGTTCACTGCCAAGTACGGGTACACTAGTCAGGACTGGCTAGTTTTGATGCGTTAACTTTGTCAACGTATATCTCGCAATGTAAGCCCTTACAGAAGCTGTGAGTTAGTTCTGTTTCAAAGTAGATAAAAATTTCATACAAAATCAAGAAATTATATTTGTTGACATATATTATTTTTTGAAATGACATTGATCTGAATAAATTATTTTAAAATGTGAAGAAAAATTGTTGTCACTTTCTATGAAAGCTTTGGTGAATTTTTATTAACCTTCGGATACTTTGCTCAAATTTTGAAAAAATTAGGAGCCAATATCTTAATTTACTGACCCTTAATTAATCTGATAATCTAATAATGACATGTATAGATTTTATTCGTCATAACAAACCGTCAGTTTTTCGAAAGCTATAAATATAGGGCATATATACGTTATTATTATGAAGATGTTTGTTATATAATAATTAAAATCTTTTTAAATTTTAAAAAAGTAAAGATGACAAGTTTAATTAAAATCTTAATTTACAATTTATTGACATTTACAATTCTTCAAGTAGAAATCAGCGATAAACTTTGTGAAAATAAAAGTATTAATATGCACTGAAAATTTTGTACTTTCTAAGATACACATTGCTTCAGAATTTCTGTCTGGCTAAAGCAAGTAGTATAATATAGTTATCATAATTTTTGTGTTTAAGAAACGGGGGTCACGAAAGGAAATTCAGCGGGAATCCCTACAAAGCTGTTCCATTATTGTTAAGATTGGCTCTACCTTTGTTCCTACCACAGAGACATACTGATGGCGAGATGGATTGAGGGAGGAAGTTGGGTACACATTGAAAGAATTCAGAAAGACCCCATACATTTTCTTGATCAGCTTTTCGAGCTCTACAACTAAGTGATACTTATTCTTAAGAATTATATGATCTTATTTTCCTACATTTTGAAAGAGGAAGAGCGCGGGCGGTGGGGGCAAAAATTTAAAAGTTAAAAAATTTAAAAGTCATGATTTGAAGTCCCATGGCCAATCTTTCCATTCCAGTAGTAAACAAGATGTGGCGATAACAGCACGCGTGAGTATCAACAACTTCATTTCGTTCGTGTTTTTTGTGTTTGGATTTGTTTAAAGAGGTTTCAGACTCATCTTGGATTTACCCCCAATTATATTAAGTGATATTTCAAATTTAAACTATTGGGTGAAAAGTACTTACTGTAAGCTTCCTTTTTAAATATTTTTCATTTTTTTTCGTTGATTAATCGCTTCAATTTAACATGTGTCGAATATAGAAGCATGTCCAACTTAGATGAAACTACCTTATGGAATTTTTTTCCATTTGTGGTGGAATATGTGCCCCTATAAATTGATATTATGCTCCCCTTTGAAAGTCAATAAGCAGGAAATTTCTTAAAGAATATAAAGTAAGTCCTTTTAATTGCCTAAAAAGATGAGTGCGCATGTTTGTAGGAAATCAACTTCGTTATAATAGCTAAATATAAAAAATGGAAATTCACCATCTTTTTTTTACCTACCCTTATTATTAACTTTACGAAATTAAAAATTACTACACTGGGTACATAGACATAGCAACGTGAAATTAAGGAATGGATCATTGGCACTACATCAAGCAATCAAAAGCTTGTTTAATGAATATATCGTTAAAAGGGAGACCAACACACGCAACCGTTTTGATCTTGACATTACACCATATTGAATCCAATAGGAAGCATAATGTTGCGATTAGCCCTGGGTCAGCACAATAAGTGAAGGAACTTTATGTAACAATTCATTAATTGATTGAAAATGAAATGCGATTGATACATTTTGACTACTTAGAAGGCAAATTTGAGTTTTAATAACTTTAAAAACAAGGAAGATTGATAAAATCAGGCTTTTGTGGACAATATTTACCTTATATCATTAATACAATTCTTCCACTTTCATGTTTCGCCTCATATGTTTGTGTCGTCTTGTGAGTGCATTGCCGTTCTATTGTTTTGTTAGAGGGGGTGGCCATCACGACTCCTCTTAGCTTCCAAAGTGATGGTCTCCCGTCAATAGCATTTTGTTCTGTTTTTTCTTCAATATTTACCTTGTATTATTAATGCTCGTTGATAAATACATTCTTTATTCTTGATGTTTGACTCTAATGATGCAACATATGGGGGGATAATTTGCCCGGCGGCATTAAAGCCGTCACAGCGCGGAAACCGCTTAAAGTCAAGTCTCGAGACCTGGCTGCTGCAGTCATTTTATAAAGAAAAAATTTAATATTTTATTTGATATCTACACATTTGGGCATGGGCATCTAATGGGCACCCGTATATTGGTCCTTATATTTTGGTTCCATTTCGAACCTACTTTAGTATTTAAGTAATGCTTATTCAAGAAATCAGAGCATATATTCTCGAAATTTGCAAACCACCTACCACTGATACCTTAACTTAAGAAGGTGGCCAAAATCTTCAGAAAGTGTCTTTGGAGGAGTGTTCTTTTATTGAAACAGCAGTCGATATTGCTTGCCATTCCTTTAGAAAACACTCCACCACAGAGACTTTTGAAGATTTTGCCCACTGGTAAGGACTACCTGTCTCTTTCAGGTAGAGATAAGAGATTGAAAAAATGTATTTTTTTGCTCATGATATTGAGCTTAGGGTGGGTGTTTATAAAGGTGGTACTTTTGTGTATATATGCGTGTATATGCGTGTATATGCGTGTATATGCGAGTATATGCGTGTATATGCGAGTTAGCCAACTGCTCTAGTTCCATTCCATCAATCACATAGCACCCTAAAGGGAAACGGATTAATGGGGATACCTTATAGGGGAAATAATCAGGAAAAAGTGACTAAATTTTTCACCGACTTTTCCCTTGTCTTTTTGTTTACTCTGATTTTACCCCAGGTATCTTTCTGGATCGGTATTTTTTTGTATATATATACCGTAGAGTTCCGATAGTAAGCGCTCCCAATAGTAGGCGCCCCCCGATAGTAGGCTCAATTTTTGAAGGCTACTAAAAAAACTCCGATTGTAAGCCCCCTCCCCCATCCACACACACAAACACACAAACACACACACAAAGTAAGCGCCCTTTAAAAGAAGGCGCATTAAGAAAAAATAATTTAATTTTTTTTTTTATCTTCGTCGTTCGACTCATCAGATTCAGAAGAATTCAATATCTTCTAACTTCATAATCTCGCCATCTCTGCTTCCATCAGTTGGCGGAGCGATACTACATTTTACAAACGATCGCTCTATTGTATCTTTCAAGCGCCTCGAGACTTCCTGTCATGCTTGACCTACCCACTTTGTAAACAGAACTCGTCGATCCGATGCTGTTACCTTACCATCAAGAAACATTTGCATGTTTGAAGACATGTGCTCTGTTGCTAGTATTTGATTGTACCTATATGATTTTATAAAATATCTTGCAGGAAATTCCATTTCTGTTGTCTATACTAACCAATTTTTTATAACGGTTTTCACTACCCAATAGTAAGCGCCCCCGATTGTAGGCGCTAAAAAGTGCTGCTAAAACTGAAAGTAAATGGGGCGCTTACTATCGGAACTCTACAGTATAGTTGTTCAGTGACTTTACCAACAAAAAAATACAAAAGGAATATACACAAGAAACGTGGTAACGAAAAGTAACGGTAGCTAGTGTAAACTAGGTATTATTGCATATACCACTTAACACTCGTGTCAAATAATTCGGACGTGCATGAATTGTTTATATTTCTCTCCTTTAATCACCAACCAATGACAGATCCCCATAATCCAGTTATCTCTGTAGAACAGACTACCACAATGCAATGCAATATAATTAATCACATTGTATCTTAATGACTGTTTGTTGTTTGAAGTAACCGAGTTATGTGAGCCGTTTGTTCAAGTATCAGGATTCGCAATACTTGTGTTTTTCATTAAGATAACACCGGAACAAATATAAGTTATCGTGCAACTCGTCTCTATAGACATATAACAAAAACCCAACAAGGAAACTTGAATAAGACAAAACAATGATTTGCACAGCTTGATATTTGTATCCATAGTGATTTCCCAAATGTTCCAACTTATTTGGTAAGACGGAGTCCATTTGGTAGATATGCGAAAAAGATCTATACGCTAGGACTTATATAACTACCATATTGACAACATCTATTTTGCGTGTTTTTCGAATTTTTATCTCGCTTTACCAAATAAGTTGGGACATTTGGGAAATCGCTATGGATACAAATATCACGTTGAAAATCTGACGTGAGCCGACACTACAAAGTGAAATCACTGCATTGTTTACCCAAAAGGTGACGCTTAGGGCCAAATATCTCGATAACTAATGGCAATAACAGACGTAATTTGAGTGTCCGAATTGGCAATAACATGGTACCACTCTCAGCTCGTTATTCTAACTTTAATTTTCATGAGTAAAAGCACTGTTGTTTTTTACACTTTCGCCTGCGAACAAGTCGCTTTTTTTAGCTTACGGCTGCGCATCCCTTAAGAATTATTGAAGATAGATCGTTTTTGTGATGCTTCGATATCCCAAAGATGATATTTCGATTATTCCAGACACTGATATGTAATTCTGTCTCATTTTTGTCTTGTTTGGTCATTCGCATTGCGTACGTACATTGTACGTACATCTGCATTGCGTACTTAAAAGAACGCCACGTTTAAGGTCGAATATCTCGATAACCAATGATCTCGAGACATATGCCAGACTTTCGACCACGCAAATTTAAATTTAAATTTTTTTGGTGATACAGAGTAGAAGAAATCCCCCTAACTTTTCTCTGGGTAAGCATTTTAAAAATCTTTTGTAAAAACAATAATTTCCCAGTTTCTCTCAGGTTGGTATGAACCTTGACGCACGGTACGCGATTAAACAGACTCGTTACAAGCGCTCGTGATAATAAAAATTACTCATTCGGTATTTTATCTATATACATAAAATCTGGTCCGTTTTTTAAACAATTTACTAAAACACTTTTTCTTTGTCCTTGTAGCGAATGTTACCATTTTCAATAACTCCTTAAATGAATGATGAACGAAAGTAAAGACAAACTGATTCATAATTCCGTCACATCCTCTGCATACCAGCACAAACCAGGATAAACCAGGATACCACAACCATGTAGAGAAAACCTACTGCAAAAAACCAAAATCAACAAGGTTATTGTTCGAGCAAGGCTGGGCAGTTATACTGTACACATGTTTCTGTTGCGATCTTATTCGCATTCCAACACGGTTCATTCACACGCGCAGAATTTCCACGTTTTTATTGTACGCAATAGCGATCCAGTCAGGCTGGTTGGAGGCCCACTGTACGTTGTTAATTTCACCCTCAGCCGTGTAAGCCAGTATAGGGTCCTCGATGGCACGCGGCATTTGTTGAATATCCCATATTAGAGCTTGATGGTCGTCAGCTAAAAAAAAGTCAAATTGTTAAAAAATAACTTACCGGCCCTTTTAACGCCAGCGCCTTAATGGCGCTAATTTTAATGCGCAGCTTTAAAAAGGCCCGCGTTAGATATTTGTCTGTGAAGGCTTGACTGTGGAGTTTTTAAAAATAAGGTCAATAAGACCGGCGTTAAAAGGGCTGCCCTTAAATTAGTGTTGTTAAGGTAGCCACAAAACCTTTCGGGCACCATGAATACGATGGGAAGATGATATGATACCTGAAGTACAAACATGGCATGAGGAGTGAGGTGCCCATGCTATTCCATTGACTGCTGCGCGATGGTTGCTAAGGCGAGCTACAGGGGTACATGGCATTCGCATGTCCAAGATGATCGTCTGTTAAAGAGAAAAAAGCAAAGTTGTGTTGAACTATGAAATTTATACCTAAAGGGCTTGTTTGTTAGACGGACAACTAAAAGATAAACTATTAGATAAACTATGCTCAAAGATTTTTTAAAATAGATTAGTTTTTGGAAAAGTTTATCGTGTATCTTACCTTAATTATCTAAATTATTTAAAAAAACTAATGAATTGACGTCAATGAAGAGAAAAAGAAAAATTGTGTTGAACTATGAAATTAAAAGTCGTTCGGAAACATGTCATACCTCCAGGCTATCCAAAGCAAAAGTTGCCAAGTAATTGGGATCTTGTTTATTCCAGGCTAGACGTAACAGGGGAGTGTGTTGAGGCTCTTCATAAATGATGGTCGAATGTTCTAAGTGTCTGAAAACACAAGAAACAGTAAAACAAGATAGGAGATAACAAACCTCAAGGTCAGGTCTTTAAAGTTGGTAAGAGTGGAGAACTTCAAGTAGGTTCATTGGTTGCTTAGCATTTAAATAGTGGGTTTATGATGAAAACCATGATTACTTTGAGTCTATTTTAGAGTGGAAGGGAGAAGGAAACTGTTTTAAAAAACCTCCAGGGGATCAAGTTGCTTAATTTTTGATCCAATTTGGAGGTCATTCTCAACAGGGTTGCTTGTACAAAAACGTGTAATAGCATACAAAGGTTTTAATGGAATGACAGAATGACAGGATGGCCAATCTGTAAATGGAGCAAAATCCTCATTCATTTCCAAGTATTCGAAGGTTCCAGTAAAAAAATTGCCCATGCATCGTGGTCAATTGTAAGTAGAGTCGTTAGATAATGAGGAGTCCTCAAGACAAAAATGAAGAGTTCTGTTCCTCTGTGAAGTGGTTTCGACCATGTTTCAAGGTCATATTGCGGGATGGGGGATCCAGGAGAATAAAAATCTAGTGAAATTAATAAACTCATCCAACTGTAGTAGTGACTTGGGCAATCGATTTTGTGTGAAATTCAGGGGAACAAATCCAGTGGACATGGACACCCTGTAGTGACAAAATGTTTTCGGTTAGCAATTGAAATTGAATATTTTAATCAACAAACCTTAAGTCAAACATCCTCACAGATCCATCACCACCAACCGAAGCAAATAAATCTCGACCACCACAAGCTCGACTGAATGCTATATCGTAAACCTAGTGGGTAAATGAGTAAAACAGTAAAAGCTCCATCGTGTAAACGGCACCTTAAAGCTTAGTTGGTGCTGAAGCAATTTTCACACATATTTTTGAGGAGCAAATTACACAAAAGTCAAAAAATGATTCGGGAAAATCTGTGATTGTTATTAATAAGGATTCAAGTCAAGAAGCAATAAGCTGTGTTTTCATGTGTCCTTTACCTCTTTATCATGAGCGATAAGTTGTGTTTTCACGTGTCCTTGCACTCTTCCTAAAGGCTGGCCAGTCTATTTAACATGAAGAAAAAAGAAAAAAAATTGAACGACAATATTGATGGTAAAATGGAAGTCAGTCATATCTGTCCAACATATGCAAGCATGGAAAACGGACACCAGGTACAAGGAATATTAATGCGAAAGTTTGAATTTGATATTATACTGTGCAAAATCATATTAACTGTATTTTAAACTGATATAAATGGTCTAGTTTGTTTTGTCTTCACTTTGATCACACAGTAAGAAAATAATTACTGTGCATTAAGTGTGAAAAGTTCAAAGAAAAATTGAACAATAATTTGTGTTCTCATACATCTGTAATGTAAAATGCTTATCGAATAATGAACAAATATTTCAGGTGAAATGGGACATCCAGAATTATTCAGTGGAGCTTGACGCGCAGCACAGTCGAATATCAACAAAGCGAGATTGAATAATTCCGATGACCCAATGTTTATATAGAATAGCACGGACTGGAAGCATTTGATTGGAATTTAGAATAGAATTAAAACTTTTGATTTCCTTTCAAAACACAGACTTAAAAGTATAAAACGTTTGATTTAGTTTTAAAAGAAAAGATGTGATTTCATTTCAAAATAAAATAGGACACTCTCGTTTTGGGTTATTTGCCTTAAATCAGCAAGCTACATGTGGTCAGATATTTCTTGTCTCGACAGAATAAACATTATCTGATATCCAATGTTGCTTAATAACAGGTTTCCAGACCATATAATGCTCTAATGACTATGCTCAAATAAAACATTGCCAACGATCAGCAAAATTATTCCTTTACAAATCGATTGCAATTAATATTTCTTACTTCCAAGCCCCAAATTGTACAGGTTGTATCTATACTGGATGTTCCAAGAATGTTAGGATCAACTTCGTTCCAATCGAATGATGTCAATGGAGCACAATAGTCCGAATTTTTATTCTGTATATAAATAAAAACGAGAAAGAGTCTAAGTAAAAACGGTCTCTGTGGAGGAGTGCTTTTTTATCGAAACAACAGGCGATATTGCTTGCCATTCCTATAGAAAACACTCCTCATAGACTTTTTGAAGATTTTGTCCAGTGGGTTGTATATCATAAATCTCTGAAAAACTACCTAATGGTTTAATTATATACCAACAAAGATGTTTTGGGTTGGAACTTATTCAAGTGGAGGAGCTTATTTCCACATTTGGGGTGCACATGTATGACTGAACTTTCAATTTGACAAATTGGATTCGATAAAATTGATTCAACTAATTTGATTGTGTATTGCCCACTTTAGACAACTTTCAAAAATTAAAAAAAGAAATAAAAAACATAAGAAAAGCCATTACATTATTAAGAAGAGCTTCTAAACGCACTTCTTCACTTCCAACTCTCCAAACACGAAGATAATCGCCAGACGTAGCAACCAGGTCAGGATAATGTCCCTTCTAAATGTTGAAATGGGTGCACTGGTTAGCACATTATCAAGTCATAAAATCCATCAAGCAACAGTAGGAATAACAGACTAGATACATTAATGCCCGAGATATCTGTGAATTCCAACACCCCTTTCTCGAATTTCTGTTTAAACACCACATAAAGTCAAGATATCTCTATCAAAATTATATTTAACTATGGAACAAGGAATTGTAATAATAGAGGCTTTTAGTATAAGTTAGAGAAGTTTTAATATCAATAACACATTGCACAAAAAAGTGGGAAAAGTTGTAAGGCCATAATGCAGAAACTAGAACTTTGAGAAAATCTGAAATTGGAAACATCATCTTACATCATCTGGTATCCAAATAATTTTCGTGGTAGGGTAAGGGTGGTCAAATGTTGATTGCACCACAAAATCACCTCGTTGTTCATCTAACTGTATAATTTGTACCTGAAATAAGTTGATCATACAGTAAAGCTTCCATATCATTTATAATTATGAGAGAGCTCCCTTGGTTTGGAAACCTGTTCAAGTTTTATTGTTGGTATTTTTAACTTGAACAGTTAAACTAAACAGTCTTATAACACTAAATTATTATCACGTATAGATCATTAGGTTTGATATTATGATTTACCAGCCCAGTGGGCAAAATCTTCAAAAAGTCCCTGTGGAGGAGTGTTTTTTAATCGAAACAGCAGGCAATATTGCTTGCCATTCCTATAGAAAACATGCCTCCTCATAGACTTTTAGAAGATTTTGCCCACTGGGTAGGTATCAGGTTTAGTTCGATACCTCGCAGTTGCTAGGGCGATGGCACAAAATGCTAAAGTCATGGGTTGAAATCCCAAACATCATTAGACATCAACATACACCCTATAATACATTGTACACTAACTGATGTATTAGGCTCTTTGTGTAAAACTTTATTCTTTTGAACCTCCTAATGGTCTATACATCATCTAGTTATAGACCGTTGAGAAACAGCAAATGTGTGTTGAGATTTCATTGAAGGAGGCCAGGGGGATTTGAGTTCCCGATTCATAAGTGCAAAAGGTCATTGGGTTGAAATCCCACTCGTGTGTTGGTTATATGGAAAGGGCTTGCGGTGAAGGTTAGATAAATAATTCTAGTTAACACACCATCTCTATATAATGTTTGCACACTATTACAGCATATTCACTCATCTACCTTGTTACTGTACTCTTCAATAAAGCTACCCAGAGCCAGTCGAAACTTTTTATCAGGCCTCACACTCCAATTCATACCATAAACTGTCCATGATGCGGAATATTTGTAGATTTCTTTTCGCTTTGGAGGTTGTGTACTCATGTCTCTATAAAAATACAGAAAATATAAGGGAAGCTTTAAATGTGTTGTTATATATATAGCAAAATCTGACATCAACAACAAGTGAGAGACAAGAAAAGGAATTGTTGTATTGTTTGTTCTTCATAAAAGTAGCATGTGAATTATCATTGGTCATAAATATAAGCTACATATATACTATTTTAGTTGCTTTTAATGATAACTTTCATAGAAGTAACTGAAAGGTCTGCATCGGTTTAATGTTCTTTATCAAAGGAACGTGTATAACTACAAATTGTAATAAAGACTTTGTGTATAAGTGTATTGAAAGATAACTCCAGAAAACATCATTCGGATGTTAAGGGGAATCATCAGAATGTTCAGACATTTAAAAGTATAAACACCTCAAACACCCCATTTATGATTATTTCAAATAATAGTGATTTTAGTGTCCGATCATTGTATGCTAATAGTTTATGAAATAAAGAAAATATTTGAGGAAGAAGAAAAACAAGATTATGTTTAAATTAGTTCAACATACTCTGAAGATTTTAAATGTAAGAAATGCAAAGTTAATTTTAAACTTTAAGCTCTCAAAACATATAACTAGCATTGCAGGCAAAGACTTGACTCTAATGTTAAATTTTAAAGTTCAGAAGAACTTTTTGCTTCTACCAGACGCTGACATGTATTTCTAGATAAGAGCCTGCATTGATAAACTAAAAGGAATAACGCTAAGATGAAGCCTCATTTAACAATTCATGAAAGGTAAAACTTTAGAAAAACACCCCTCACATATCCCCGATAAATAAAAACACTTTTTCCCTACTCAAAATGAATGCTATTTTATACAAAAAAAATTATTAAGATATTTTTTACTGAAATTAATAATGAAAGACATTCCTTCAATATTTCTTAACATTTCCTGAAGTTTGATATTATTTTATTCCAAACCGATTCATTCAAAAAATGTTGGAGTATATATATATATATACCGTATTTCCTCTAATAAACGCCGCGGCGTTTATTACAAATTGCAGAGTTTGGATGCGGCGTTTGATAGAGGGCGGCGTTTATCAGAGGGCGGCATTTATTACAAAATGAAAAATCAAATAAAAACAGACTTTAAACAACAATGTTTTCTCTTCCTAAAAAACTGCCTAAGCTAATAGCATTTTACATTGAAATTGACGGTAATCACGTGCACGCAATCGTAAATGGTAAAAAAGCAGTACGAGAAAAACAATATTCGTTTTTATCTTTAGTTGTGGAAGAATTTGTTGATAGAAAACAAGTCCAACTCGTGTAAACTATTTTTTGTTGCTTGTTTAGTCTGTTTTCTAATAAACGCCGCTTTTCAAGATGCGGCGTTTATAAGAAGGCGGCGTTTATTAGAGGGCGGCGTTTATTACAAATGCTTGGCTATAAGTGCGTCGTTTAATAGAGGGAGGCGTTTATCAGAGGGTGGCGTTTATTAGAGGAAATACGGTATATATACTTCATACATATATTCAAAACATGGCAACATTAGTACATTCTCTTAATACATCATAATTCAACCAATCCCATCAATAAACAAACACATAATAAAATTTGGGGGTCAGATTGCACATGCTGAGAAACGAGAAGTGCACACAATGTAGTAGTGACACAGCAACAGCACTAACAACGATATGAACATACTAACACTGAAATAATAATAATAATGACAATAATAATTTAGCAATACTACCACAAAAATCAGCACAACAAGCCACCTTCAAGTCAGAAGATATAAGTACTTATTAACAAAGAATGGGGGAGGGGAAAATAAGAAACAGAAAAGAAGAGGCCAAGACATGAAGTGATCGTATATATAGAGAGAGGTCTGATATAACCAGAAATCACATGTCCAAAGGCGACAGTAGGAGAAGCAATTGAGAGGAAATTAAATTGGCTTAACTCTTATCTTTCACAGAAATGAACATTTTGATGAGGTGACGTATTAGACATTTATTAAACGTTGGGGGTGTATGAAAAAAAAAGATGAACACATATGGTTGTAATGTCTCTCAAACTCAAGAATATCTTGGGTTAGTATATCCTGTTTAGAAGTTAAAAAATTGAGACGTGAGTTGAAAAAATTAAACTAAATAGCTTATATAAAGCAAATTCATGGTGTCTTCCGTCAAAAATTAAAATTAACCCCTGTGTTTGCACATAATTTTAGTCTAGCATTTATTTAACATTGTTTCCAGATTGTTTATTGTTGTCTGGAGTGCTAACTCATAATCTATGCTTCGAATGCCGAAGACTGCACAAAATATAACTCTTCCAACTCTTATTTTCTCCATTTTTTTTTTTCAGACATTTGGAGCAAAAGAAATCCGATTCTAAAGAACTGATATGAACATATAAGACAGATAATAAAAACATATTCAGCTTTAACATGCTAAAGCGAGCGCAACGCTGCTGAAACTTTCCGTCAAAACAAAAATTACCGCCATTATAAAACTCGGTTACCCAGCTTCGTTTATGCTCAGTGCTTGTCAAGACGCCATGTAGCATATATCAATAACATCGAAATAACCAAGCGGCGCGCGGGTTTTTTAGCATGGTGTTGTTACATGAGCGGCCCGAGTTCGATTCCCGTGAAGGTCATAACACCTGAAAACCTGCAAAACCTCCTTCAAAGGTCGGTGAATGAGTATGGGATAGTGGGGTTACACCGAAGGGTGTTGCGCCCTCCAGCTGCACAACACCAATGATCTGAAAATAACACTGTATCGAGCATCCTATTGTTTCAGAGCTCCCTTTTGGAAGATGGATCGCTGCCATATACAAAAATAAACAACGTTTTATTAGAAGTGTAGTAGTAATAAAACTTTATTTCAAGTTGGCAGGTTACAACGCTCAGCTATTTATAGGTGGTTTCTTCATTGTAATTCCAACAATTGTAGTAATTCCAAATTGTCATTGAACTAATTGGAAAACAATTTTGCAAGAGTTTACTATTGAGTGAAAAGACTGCTTGGATTGTACTGGAGAAGTTTTCCATCTTGTCACTTTGAAATATATTTTTTCCAACCTCGTACCCAGGGATTCTTGCCTTTTTGATATACATTGCCACCGTCCGTATAAAAAAGGCAAGAAACCTTGGGTACGAGGTTGTATTTTTTTCCTTATTTGTCGCTGACTTTACTGACTAGGCTGCTTCATTGTTTGTACCATAGGTTAACAGACCTAAATAATATGTTTTACTTATATATAGTTTACAGAAATTTAGCTAATTCACACTACAAGCAAAAGACAAACAGAGTGTGTTGTACATTTGAAATTTAAGCTATAAAATCTCTACACTCCTTTTCGTTGTAAAACCAATAAGAAATTCAAAATTCAAATTCGGTGGCGGCCATTGTTTTGTAGTAAGAAATTATATTTTCGCAATAACGATGGTTGAGAAGTTTTGGCGAAAACATCATGACATTCTTCATGACAAACTTCAGAAAATGAGAAAATGACGTCATAGAGTGAGGGAAACACAAAAGGGAGGTAATTTTAATTAAAAATTTATTTCATCTATTTAATTAATTCGGTTTAAAAGAATTTTTCTTCAATAAATCGTAGGTAAAATATATTATTATTATGTGATTTTGGTTTTCAGATAGCAAAAATGTTTAAGGTTTTCCAGCTTTATCACCGATGCAAACACACATATCTGCGTTGTGGCTGTGTGCTTGACTTCTTTCATATGATATAATTTTCTTTCCCCTGTCTTGACACCACGTCAGCACTTCACGTTTATTGTTCGTCGTCTCCGGTTGAAATGCCATTACAGAACATCTGTATTTGCTTGTTTAGTTTGACTTCACACTGCGCTCCGTTCCACGGACTAGATGGCGCCTAGAAAAGTATTTTAGGGGACTGGTAATCATACAGCTGTGTGTTCTCTCGTTAACCCAGACAGAAATAACAAAGTTTTGACTGGACACGTTTACAATCCCTCACATAAATTATGAGACACCCTCCCCCCTTCCCCCGTGTTTTCAATGTAATAATTTGCTGCGTAACTACCAGAAAGACATTCAACTAAACATTAAAAACGGGGGAAAATCAGCTTGTCACAATTATTTATGTCGGTGGGGAGGGTTGTAGTGATGATCAATTTGGAATCTAAACCTACTGTTAATGAATATGTTCAGCTAACTTCGTCCCCAGGGTTTTTTTGCAAAGGGAAAGGTTCAACGTATCAAATTCAAAGAAAATAACGCTTACACAAACACAGTTTTAAGCTTGGTTTCCACCAGTGAAAGAGATTACAAATTCACACTCAAATTCTCATAAGAATTTCATAATTCTCACTGCTGTGAAACCGTAAAGTAATTCTCACCAGCAATTCTCAATTGACAAATATTTTTCTCGCTGCACCTTTTTCTCACTGGTGAAAACCAAGCTTAAAAGATCATTTGTTCATACTTACACATGCTTTACACAGAGTGTACACCTGACAATAGCTGACCATGTATTCGCTGTCAATTAATTCATTTGCCGTCTCAATGTTCGTAAAAAACGATTTCCAATGCGCCGGACATTTCATGGCGTCAACTCTAGCCTGGACAGTCTCTTCAGAATATGGACAGGCTAAAAAAGAATCAAAATTAAGAACTGGTTTTGTGTATGTTTTTCCCTGACCTGTTCATTACAAGATATTTACACGATAACCACTTTACCAAATATGCAACTTTTTGGTAAACATCAGACATTGATAAAACTCTTACAATTTATATCACATGTAAACCGGCCTCAAAAGATAAAATAGATGTTGCATGAAACAAGGTTTTTTTCTCTCAAAATCATAATTATGCAATTCCTGAAATAAGAAACTCTTTACTATGTTATAAGTTTGTCTAACAAGATGCGATCATCAAAGTTTGCGGTCAAAACTTTGTTATTTTTGTGTCTGGGTTACCGAGAACATTGTTGCGTAATGCCTTGTTCTTTCAAACGAAAATAGGAGATTTTTAATCAAAAAGTTTACGATCCCATCTTGTTAGGCAAACACACTGTTAAAGAAACTTATTTAACCATTTTTGCTAGGTTTCTTATAAAAAAACAATCGTGCATGGAATACAACTTACGGTTCTTTTGCTTTTCTTTATAGAATTTTGAAATCAGTTTTTTAAAGAACGATTTAGGATTTAGTCGTCGCAAACGCAAACGGATACGCCTGAAGCGAATTCGAGGTATTCTGATTCTGGGCAAACGAATTCTTGGTAGTCGGATTCTCGGCAAACGAACTCTTGGTAGTCGGATTCTCGGCAAACGAACTCTTGGTACTCGGATTCGGATTCTCGGAGATCGGAATCGGAATCTCCTCCACAGAGGATCTTTTAGTTTTGTTTGCAGTGCGGTTTCGTCCATTCCTTCCGTTTCATCATCATCCTGGAGAGATGAAGAGAAAAAAATGGAGGAGAAAAAAGGAAAGCGAAAATTGGCAATTTTACTTAATCACACATAAAGGTTTTCAGAACATAAGGGAAATCGATTGGATCTATCATAACATCCATCATAATTCGTTTCTAACGAGCAGCTTCGCGTTTGTGGACATTTCAATTTTTTGTTGTTGATAATAAAATTTAACATTAACAAAAAATATGAAGTATCTTTAAAAATGAAATTTTAAAAACGAAAAAAAATTCCTCCAAAATACAAAAATTGAGTGAAACTGAAGACGCTGCAAGGCTTGGTGATCAAGTTAGATTTCAACAAGAAACCGTACGGCTTCGTTTCACAAAAGTCTCAGTGTGTAAATACGTTTATCACGTAGAATTGCACGTTTGACTAACGGGCTATACTTTATTTGCTCGGTTAAAAATGCCACTGGAATAGAAAAATGTTTATATCTAAAAAAACATGTAAAGTGAAGTTACCATTAGTTCGGGAGATTCATCCTCGTACGATTCTAAATCTACTTCGTTCGCAACATCGAAATTTTCGTTCTCGTCTTCGTCGTTGGTCAATGGATTCAGATCGTTGTTTGCTTTATCATCAGCCAAGATTTTTGCGAAAGTTTCATCACTGACGCCAGTAACCTCTTCCAGCAAATCTTTAATCAGATCTCTGTTGTTCAACTGGTAAGCTTCAACAGATAGACATATCAACAACACAGCTAGCACAAATTTATCAACCTGAAAAAGTGGATATATATCAGCAGGCGATGTAGTTGAAACCTATTTAATTCCCTCGCGACATCTTCCATACATGCACAATAATACGACCATTAAATCTCTGCACAGCTTTTATGTGTTATAGCTCGTTCCTTTTGGATTGCACATTAAAAGAATTTCCACATAAAATTGATTAAAAACATTCTATAACAATATGAAATTGATTAGCTTACCATTTTATTGAAAATGGAACAGCTTCTCTTATTGTTCTATCGAATTTAAGATTGTGTTTTGTTCATATCCATTCAGCAACTTTATACTGCTTGTAACGGGTGTGTGAAAACTGCTATTACAACTAGGAAGAAGATTAAAAACCGGGTGTTTGCTTGGTGGTGTTTGGTGTGGTTGATTTAATTATTTGGCAAACGTTTCAAATATTTTAATTAATTATTTGTGAATGACCGCAAATTTGCTGATAATGATAATATCTTCAAATAGAATTTTCAAAAGAAGATTCAAAAGATCGAAAAAGAACAGAACGTGGCTAATATTGTCACATTGCTCTCCCCCGATATAATAAGAGTTCGTTTTATCTTCCGTTTAACTTTCATCATTGTTCTGTCAAATTCAACAACTGAAACGTTAGTCACAAGATTTTAACACGAACTGAAAGATGAATACTTTCGAAATAAATAAACATATTATGACATAAAGACTTATTACAACCAATGGAATATACACTTAGTGCCTACACCAGCAAGTTTTCTACTATCATGAATTCATCTTCCGCTTTCCACTTGATCTCAAGGAGGAATTGTGGTTTGAGATTTTACATTTGCATTATTAATTCATAGAAAAGTGATTACGGGAGAGCTAAAGCGTCCTGGTTTAAAACCAGTTTGTGTTCCTCCTCCTCTTCGAAACATCAATTGCAAATATTTTTGGTTAGAAACATCAATGAATAATTCTGTTTTTGGGCTGAAATTTTTAAATATGCTAAAACCTCACTCAGCTTCCTATATGCATTTTTATTAATAGCCCTGTTCGCTCTCCCGTTTCATGCTTCTCATCTTCTTGTTGAACATTCACTTTGATGTTCAGGCTTGAAGAAGTTAAATGACGTTTATACTGGATGTTAATTTTTCAAGATTTTTATTCCAAAACAAGTAGCTGCACATCCTGAATATGCTGTTAATAATAATATATACATGGAGAATAGTTAACTTCCTAATGTTTTAAATTATTAATTTACTTCCTGCATTTAAGGACCTCAAATTATTACATTCATACATTGCCAAGAGAAGAGGGTGAGAGACAGAAATAACAACAATAATATATCAAATTGAATATATTTATATTGTTTGTCAGTCTAGTATTCATAATATATAATTAGAGTTTATCATGTCATAGACCGGTTGTTTTTGTTTGCGACGTTTCGACAGTTACTACTGTCATCATCGGGCGTTTGTAAATGAATGATGTAAAGTTTATATATGTTTTCAGTAGGATCGAAATTATTTCGGACCTGGAAGGAAGCAATGTCAATATTTCGGACCTGGAAGGAAGCAATGTCAATAATTTGTTTTGCGTAGAGCTGGAAACCATATCGCAGGAACATTATACGATGTACTATTAATACTGGAATTGTTTTTGACACTGTATATAGTATCTTTGACTTTTCGAGCAGTCCATCCTTTTTCCTTGTCAAGGATCTTTCTATTCTCCCAATCAAACTTGTGGTCATTAGTCCAACAGTGGTCAGCAATTTCGTTTTTTTATGTATTAATAGTACATCGTATAATGTTCCTGCGATATGGTTTCCAGCTCTACGCAAAACAAATTATTGACATTGCTTTCTTCCAGGTCCGAAATATTGACATTGCTTCCTTCCAGGTCCGAAATAATTTCAATCCTACTGAAAACATATATAAACTTTACATCATTCATTTACAAACGCCCGATGATGACAGTAGTAACTGTCGAAACGTCGCAAACAAAAACAACCGGTCTATGACATGATAAACTCTAATTATATATAACAATAATATAGGTTGCCAAATAATGTTTTTTTTCAGGTTGAATTGTTGTTCTTTTTTCTTCATGCCGCGTCTCCACCCGATGAAACAAGCCATGGACAAATTGAAAAGCTTCCATGTGTGAATGAGTGAATCGAGATGACAAATTTTCATAAACCAAACCATGCATGAATATAGTCATCAAAGGACATGTTGATTCTGACATATCCAGTAACGATCAAATAACCAAAAAATGACTGAAAGTACAATGTTAAGTTTCAATAGAAAAACAGGAAAGTTAACATCAATAACTACCGAAATGACGTATTGTTTATAAATATTTGTGTTCTTTGATAAATAATTACTGAATGT
The DNA here is from genome assembly GCA_039566895.2 of Turritopsis rubra. Lineage (NCBI taxonomy): Eukaryota > Metazoa > Cnidaria > Hydrozoa > Anthoathecata > Oceaniidae > Turritopsis > Turritopsis rubra. The sequence goes on from CM077622.1 coordinate 4,997,828, forward strand.
TTTAACATAAAATATTAATGATCTTCATCTTGGTTGTTAATTTTAATGCTCCTTGTTCAATAGATATTAGCACTTCATCTGTATTTTTATAATTTTTGAAAATCATCTAATGGACCAACATGGTAAGAGAAAATGAACAGCCTCATAGTGACTCCAATTATAAGCTAGAGTTATGATAAGACGGTGATCAATGTTCAGTTCCAATTTCAAATTCATTGACCAAAGAAATAATAGATTTACTAGATAACCACACTATAACCATCTATAACCCGAACCCGAGTAAGAAATAGTAACAATCAACATAAAACGGGTTATATACCGGAAAATACGGTAGTAGCAGTTTTATGCGTTGAAATTTTGTTTGCACACAAGTATTACGTACTGATAACCATTTGTTGAAAGTTTTTATTCATATTTGATATATTATACAAGATACGCCTTCTCAAAAAAATAGAAAAGTCTTTATGGCTTTATAATATATATTCATTTTCAGCAAAATGTGGACAAAGGATTTATCCTATATATTTTCATACTTCACAATGGTGATGATGGTGACGAGAATGAAAACCTTGATATAATCAACAAACTGACTTACGGATCCTATGATGATGAATCATCGCAATTAATGGTAAACTTTACATACGTTTATCAAATTTCTATTTATTATTCAAGAACATTGTGACTTTTTTTCGTCTATAACATTTCAACAGCCCTCGCTTAATATTCAATACAGATAATTACAACGTAATCACTATTAGCATAACAAAAGAACTTTGTCAAACTTTTCTTACCTGAAGTTATCGAGTCTTTTTGTAAAAGAAAGAAACATCATAACCATTCATCTTGAAAGTCAGGATAATGACTGCTGTAACGTTATTCAGGAAAAGATATGTTGACTCTTTAAAGAGATGTAATTCTGAAATCTTTTCCAATGGAAAACAATATATATTCTTTCATATTGATGTCTTTGTAAATTTCAGGATGATGATGATGACATTGAAGAAATCGATGAAAATGCAATCGAAGCTAAACTGAAAGATCCACTTTGGGCACGATTCCGATTTCCAAGATTCCGATTCCCAAGATTCCGATTTCCTCGAATCCGTTTTCCGCGAATCCGTTTCCCGCGAATTCGTCTGCTAAGAATTCGTCTGCCAAGAATTCGTTTGCCGAGAATTCGTTTGCCGAGAATTCGATTTCCCAGATTACGTTTACCGAGAATACGTTTACGTTTGAGAAATTTGCTAAAACCGAAAGAGCTCTTCCGGAAATTGCTCATGTAACTTTTAAAAAAGAAGATACCGCAACCACAAAATCGTAAGTCCCGAATTTCTAATATCTATCTATCGTCCCTCAACATGTCCATTGATTTGAAGAAATACTTGATATTTTGAAAATCCCCATAATAATATTTATTAATTCATCTATTTAGTTTTCCCATATTCAGACGCACAAATTTTAAACAGAATTAATGGCATGAAATGTCCAGCACATTGGAAAACTTTTTTGGAGAGGCTAAAAGTACAGCTAACGAAATCGTGGACAGAGAAAACTTTTTGAACTATTGTAAACCATACACCCTCTGTAAAGCTTGCGTAAGTAAACTTGTTTCCAGTTTTTCAGTTTTCAATATTTTCGTGTGTTTTTTTCTCTTTTATTGTTTGGCTTCATTTTTTTTTTGCAAACAATATGATTTTCGCAGCATGCGAAAACAAATTGAACAACGAACTTCAACAGTTTTGCAAAGCCATATCAACTGATGACGCAAATCTTCTTCTGTGGTGTAACGGAATAGCTTCGAAAATCATGTCGTATGAGAGAAGTCAAACACACAGCAACAATGCAGACTTGTGCAAATGTGGGGCTGGTGAAGCAGGAAAGCCATAAAGACGATTCTACTTTTTTAAGGCGTATTTTGTATGATATATCGAAAATGAATATAAATTTTTAAGAAATTCAAATGGTTATCAGTACGCTATACTTATGTGTAAACAAAATTTCAAAGCATAAAACTGCTGCTCTCGTATTTTCCGGTATATAACCCGCGTGTTTTATGTTGATGTTTATTATTATTATTATTATTATTATTATTATTATTATTATTATTATTATTATTATTATTATTATTATTATTATTATTATTATTATTATTATTATTATTATTATTAGTTTATATAGGATGGTTCATTGAGTCGTATAATACATAAATATATATTTACACTGTTTTCAAAGGAGTCCTATCAAATAAAAGGATAAATGTAATTATATGCAAAATAAGTTAAAAGTATTGTTTTATTTATTAATATACAAAAGTTAAATAATATAAACTTAGGAAGTCACACGAGCTCGTATGTTGAGTTTTATAGTCTGGCTATCAGATAAGTTCATTATTTTTTCGTCAATGATTTTGAAATTCGTATTGAATTTATTTATTTATTTGTTCTTTATTTCCAGTTGACAATTTACAAGTAGAAAAATGTATAAAGTATAAAAGATAAAATATAAATTAATAAATATTAAAACTTAGCTTCATATATAATAAATATGTGAGCCATTCTGGGAGAAATGTTAATTCAATTCAACTTTAAAACAGGATCAACTAGATGCCCTTACAGGCAAAAGGATTTGTGCACCATTAGCCGGTCATTTGCAAGATTTTCATAGAATAAAAAAAGCTTCCTTTAAAAATATTACAGAGTTTGTTTAGCCATATGTGAGACCTTTATCTGTGAAATAGATATTGGTGGAAATAGAGGAGATATGGGCCTTCAGTAAGTTTGGCGGCCTCCATCACTTAAAACTGATTAAATAAATAACCAATATGTTATAATTACCATTATGCTATTTGATTATGATTTCATTTCAATCTGAAAGTGTTTTTTCAAGTGTCAGAATATGTGATAGATATACTTAAAAGCCAGCGGCGGATCTAGGGTTTGGAGGAGTACAGTGACCTAAATTTTCTGTTAAATCTTATGTGTTCATTATTTGCAGGTTTCTCTACTCTCCTCCAAAAAATTTTGCTTACGCTCTTGATCCACTTTGAAGAAGGTTCAAAAATAAGTAATTAGGTTGTAAAACGTAAAGAAGAAACTTTTCATATTATTATTAAAGTTTTTCTTTAAATGTGAATGTTTTATTTTAAAATGATTCAAAAGATATTTAAAGATATAAAAGTTGGTCAAAAAAGAAAAATATACGTTTTCACATGTCCACCGTTTTCTTTCACGGCAATTACTATTTAATGGATATAATCTTAATAATTATAATTAATTAATATAATCATCTACTGTACAAAATTACACGGACAATTAACAAGTTACAATTAATCGCTATGTGTTATGTACTATGTAGCAATCGCAGGTGTCACCATTTTCTTTGAATACTTCGGTGGGTATGTCTGAAGACCTGCGCAGTTTTAGATGAATTAAGATTTTTAATTTCATTTTCAATATCATCTAGCTTCAATTTGGAAAATGCTCTATACTCAAACTATTGCCTTCAGTATTTTGTCAGTGATATTATCTGCAGCTTAATCACAATTTTTGTATGCAAAGATATTCATATGCGAAACAGCATCAATAAAGGACGTGTTTAGTATTTCAGCAGCTTCTAGGTCAGACTGTACTATACTATCGTTCTCAACATGAATTATTTATTCTCACATGTTGGGCCCTCATCTTCCAGAAAATATTTGAGGAAGAAGAAAAACAAGATTATGTTTAAATTAGTTCAACAAACTCTGAAGATTTTAAATGTAAGAAATGCAAAGTTAATTTTAAACTTTAAGCTCCCAAAACATATAACTAGCATTGCAGGCAAAGGCTGGACTCTGACGTTAAATTTTAAAGTTCAGAAGAACTTTTTGCTTCTAACAGACGCTGACATGTATTTCTAGATAAGAGCCTGCAATTGATAAACTAAAAGGAATAACGCTAAGATGAAGCCTCATTTAACAATTCATGAAAGGTAAAACTTTAGAAAAACACTCCTTACATATCCCCGATAAATAAAAACACTTTTTCCCTACTCAAAATGAATGCTGTTTTATACAAAAAAAAATTATTAAGATTCTTTTTACTGAAATTAATAATGAATGACATTCCTTCAATATTTCTTAACATTTCTTGAAGTTTGATATTATTTTATTCTAAACCGATTCATTCAAGAAATGTTGGAGTAACACACATATACATATATATATATATATACTTCATATATATATTCAAAACATGGCAACATTAGTACATTCTCTTAATACATCATAATTCAACCAATCTCATCAATAAACAAATACATAAATAATAAAATTTGGGGGTCAGATTGCACATGCTGAGAAACGAGAAGTGCACACAATGTAGTAGTGACACAGCAACAGCACTAACAACGATATGAACATACTAACACTGAAATAATAATAATAATGACAATAATAATTTAGCAATACTACCACAAAAATCAGCACAACAAGCCACCTTCAAGTCAGAAGATATAAGTACTTATTAACAAAGAATGGAGGAGGGGAAAATAAGAAACAGAAAAGAAGAGGCCAAGACATGAAGTGATCGTATATAGAGAGAGAGGTCTGATATAACCAGAAATCACATGTCTAAAGGCGACGGTAGGAGAAGCAATTGAGAGGAAATTAAATTGGCTTAACTCTTATCTTTCACAGAAATGAACATTTTGATGAGGTGACGTATTAGACATTTATTAAACGTTGGGGATGTATGAAAAAAAAAAGATGAACACATATGGTTGTAATGTCTCTCAAACTCAAAAATATGTTGGGTTAGTATATCCTGTTTAGAAGTTAAAAAATTGAGACGTGAGTTGAAAAAATTAAACTAAATAGCTTATATAAAGCAAATTCATGGTGTCTTCCGTCAAAAATTAAAATTAACCCCTGTGTTTGCACAAATTTTAGTCTAGCATTTATTTAACATTGTTTCCAGATTGTTTATTGTTGTCTGGAGTGCTAACTCATAATCTATGCTTCGAACGCCGAAGACTGCACAAAATATAACTCTTCCAACTTTTATTTTCTCCATTTTTTTTTCAGACATTTGGAGCAAAAGAAATCCGATTCTAAAGAACTGACGGCATATAAGACAGATAATAAAAACATATTCAGCTTTAACATGCTAAAGCGAGCGCAACGCTGCTGAAACTTTCCGTCAAAACAAAAATTACCGCCATTATAAAACTCGGTTACCCAGCTTCGTTTATGCTCAATGCTTGTCAAGACGCCATGTAGCATTTATCTTTAACATCGAAATAACCCAGCGGCGCGCGGGGGTTTTAGCATGGTGCTGTTAAATGAGCGGCCCGAGTTCGATTCTCGTGAAGGTCATAACACCTGAAAACCTGCAAAACCTCCTTCCAAGGTCGGTGAATGAGTATGGGGTAGTGGGACTGGGACTATCAAATGGTTTACACTGAAGGGTGTTGCGCCCTCCAGCTGCACAACACCAATGATCTGAAAATAACACTGTATCGAGCATCCTATTGTTTCAGAGCTCCCTTTCTGAAGATGGATCGCTACCATTTACAAAAATAAACAAGGTTTTATTAGAAGTGTAATAGTAATAAAACTTTATTTCAAGTTGGCAGGTTACAATAGTTTTATGCAAAAACTAAGTAAATCCAACCATATAAAACAGATCGCATAAAATCAGACGGATTAAGCGTATATACTTACGTCACGAAGTGCATATTTTGCACTTACAACAGTACATCCTGTCAATGTTACTGATACCAGAAACAAAACCTTTCAAAGATAGTGCAAAGTTTAGCGTCTAAGAAAGCGCTTTCCATGCGCCTGAAATATAATTTATTAGTAACTTATTAGTACCAAACTCCTTCAGAGTGATAAAAGGTTTCAATTTTTCAAAGCGGTTTGAGTTCACTTCTTGGGTCTCATGTAAACGGCCTCTAAGACAGGGAACGTCCAGCTATTTATAGGTGGTTTCTTCATTGTAATTCCAACAATTGTAGTAATTCCAAATTGTCATTGAACTAATTGGAAAACAATTTTGCAAGAGTTTACTATTGAGTGAAAAGACTGCTTGGATTGTACTGGAGATGTTTTCCATCTTGTCTCTTTGATATATATTTTTTCCAACCTCGTACCCAGGGTTTCTTGCCTTTTTGATATACTTTGCCGCCGTCCGTATAAAAAAAGGCAAGAAACCCTGGGTACGAGGTTGTATTTTTTTCCTTATTTGTCGCTGACTTTACAGACTAGGCTGCTTCATTGTTTGTACCATAGGTTAACAGACCTAAATAATATGTTTTACTTATATATAGTTTACAGAAATTTAGCTAACCCACACTACAAGCAAAAGACAAACAGAGTGTGTTGTACATTTGAATTTTAAGCTATGAAATCTCTACGCTCCTTTTCGTTGAAAAACCAATAAGAATTTCGGTGGCGGCCATTGTTTTGTAGTAAGAAATTATATTTTCGCAATAACGATGGTTGAGAAGTTTTGGCGAAAACATCATGACATTCTTCATGACAAACTTCAGAAAATGAGAAAATGACGTCATAGAGTGAGGGAAACACAAAAGGGAGGTAATTTTAATTTAAAATTTATTTCATTTATTTAATCAATTCTGTTTAAAAGAATTTTTCATCAATAAATCGTAGGTAAAATATATTATTATTATGTGATTTTGGTTTTCAGATAGCAAAAATGTTTAAGGTTTTCCCACTTTACCAAGTCCGCAAACACACAAATCTGCGTTGTGGCTGTGCGTTTGACATCTTTCATACGATATAATTTTCTTTGCCCTGTCTTGACACCAAATCAGCACTTCCACGTTTATTGTTCCGTCATCTCCGGTTGAAATGCCATTACAGAACATCTGTATTTGCTTGTTTAGTTTGACTTCACACTGTGCTCCGTTCCACGGACTAGATGGCGCCTAGAAAAGTATTTTAGGGGACTGGTAATCATATAGCTGTATGTTCTCTCGTTAACCCAGACAGAAATAACAAAGTTTTGACTGGACACGCTTACAATCCCTCACATAAATTATGAGACACCCTCCCCCCTTCCCCCGTGTTTTCAATGTAATAATTTGCTGCGTAACTACCAGAAAGGCATTCAACTAAACATTGAAAACGGGGAAAATCAGCTTGTCACAATTATTTATGTCGGTGGGGAGGGGGTGTAGTGATGATCAATTTGGAATCTCAACCAACTGTTAATGGATATGTTCAGCTAACTTCCTCCCCAGGGTTTTTTTGCAAAGGGAAAGGTTCAACGTATCAAATTTAAAGAAAATAACTCTTACACAAATACAGTTTTAAGCTTGGTTTCCACCATTGAAAGAGATTGCAAATTTACACTCAAATTCTCATAAGAATTTCATAATTCTCACTGCTGTGAAACCGTAAAGTAATTCTCACCAGCAATTCTCAATTGACAAATATTTTTCTCGCTGCACCTTTTTCTCACTGGTGAAAACCAAGCTTAAAAGATCATTTGTTCATACTTACACATGCTTTACACAGAGTGTACACCTGACAATAGCTGACCATGTGTTCGCTGTCAATTAATTCATTTGCCGTCCCAATGTTCGTAAAAAACGATTTCCAATGCGCCGGACATTTCATGGCGTCAACTCTAGCCTGGACGGTCTCTTCAGAATATGGACAGGCTGAAAAAGAATAAAAATTAAGAACTGGTTTTGCGTATGTTTTTCCCTGACTTGTTCATTTGAAGCTATTTACACGAAAACCACTTTACCAAATATGCAACTTTTTGGTAAACATCAGACATTGATAAAACTCTTACAATTTATATCACATGGAAACCGGCCTCAAAAGATAAAATAGATGTTGCATGAAACAAGGTTTTTTCTCTCTCAAAATCATAATTATGCAATTCCTAAAATAAGAAACTCTTTACTATGTTATAAGTTTTTCTAACAAGATGCGATCATCAAAGTTTGCGGTCAAAACTTTGTTATTTTTGTGTCTGGGTTACCGAGAACATTGTTGCGTAATGCCTTGTTCTTTCAAACAAAAATAGGAGATTTTTAATCAAAAATTTACGATCCCATCTTGTTAGGCAAACTCACTGTTAAAGAAACTTATTCAACCATTTTTGCTAGGTTTCTTATAAAAAAACAATCGTGCATGGAATACAACTTACGGTTCTTTTGCTTTTTTTTAAAGAATTTTGAAATCAGTTTTTTGAAGAACGATTTAGGTCTTCGCAAACGCAAACGGATACGCCTGAAGCGAATTCGAGGTATTTTGATTCTGGGCAAACGAATTCTTGGTAGTCGGATCCTCGGCAAACGAACTCTTGGTACTCGGATTCTCGGCAAACGAACTCTTGGTACTCGGATTCGGATTCTCGGAGATCGGAATCGGAATCTCCTCCATAGAGGATCTTTTAGTTTTGTTTGCAGTGCAGTTTCGTCCATTCCTTCCGTTTCATCATCATCCTGGAGAGATGAAGAGAAAAAAATGGAGGAGAAAAAAGGAAAGCGAAAATTGGCAATTTTACTTAATCACATATCAAGGTTTTCAGAACATAAGGGAAATCGATTGGATCTATCATAACATCCATCATAACTCGTTTCTAACAAGCAGCCTCGCGTTTGTGGACATTTCAATTTTTTTGTTGTTGATAATAAAATTTAACATTCACAAAAGATATGAAGTATCTTTAAAAATGAAATTTTAAAAACGAAAAAAAATTCCTCCAAAATACAAAAATTGGGTGAAACTGAAGACGCTGCAAGACTTGGTGATCAAGTTAGATTTCAACAAGAAACCGTACGGCTTCGTTTCACAAAAGTCTCAGTGTGTAAATACGCGTAACACGTAGATTTGCACGTTTGACTAACGGGCTATACTTTATTTGCTCAATTATAAATGCCACTGGAATAGAAAAATGTTTATATTTAAAAAACATTCGAAGTGAAGTTACCATTAGTTCGGGAGATTCATCCTCGTACGATTCTAAATCTACTTTGTTCGCAACATCGAAATTTTCGTTCTCCTCTTCGTCGTTGGTCAATGGATTCAGATCGTTTTTTGCTTTATCATCAGCCAAGATTTTTGCGAAAGTTTCATCACTGACGCCAGTAACCTCTTCCAGCAAATCTTTAATCAGATCTCTGTTGTTCAACTGGTAAGCTTCAACAGATAGACATATCAACAACACAGCTAGCACAAATTTATCAACCTGAAAAAGTGGATATATGTCAGGAGGCGATGTAGTTATAACCTATTAAATTCCCTCGCGACATCTTCCGTACATGCACAATAATACGATCATTAAATCTCTGCACAGCTTTTATGCGTTATAGCTCGTTCCTTTTGGATTGCACATTAAAAGAATTTCTACATGAAATTGATTAAAAACATTCTGTAACAACATGAAATTGATTAGCTTACCATCTTTTATTGAAAATGGAACAGCTTCTCTTATTGTTCTATCGAATTTAAGATTGTGTTTTGTTCATATCCATTCAGCAACTTTATACTGCTCGTAACGGGTGTGTGAAAACTGCTATTACAACTAGGAAGAAGATTAAAAACCGGGTGTTTGCTTGGTGGTGTTTGGTGTGGTTGATTTAATTATTTGGCAAACGTTTCAAATATTTTAATTAATTATTTGTGAATGACCGCAAATTTGCTGATAATGATAATATCTTCAAATAGAATTTTCAAAAGAAGATTCAAAAGATCGAAAAAGAACAGGACGTGGCTATTATTGTCACATTGCTCTCCCCCGATATAATAAGAGTTCGTTTTTTCTTCCGTTTAACTTTCATCATTGTTCTGTCAAATTCAACAACTGAAACGTTAGTCACAAGATTTTAACACGAACTGAAAGATAAATACTTTCGAAATAAATAAACATATTATGACATAAACACTTATTACAACCAATGGAAAGTAATTATTTTTTTAATATACACTTAGTGCCTACACCAGCATGTTTTCTACTATCATGAATTCATCTTCCGCTTTCCACTTGATCTCAAGGAGGAATTGTGGTTTGAAATTTTACATTTGCATTATTAATTCATAGAAAAGTGATTACGGGACAGGTAAAGCGTCCTGGTTTAAAACCAGCTTGTGTTCCTCCTCCTCGAAACATCAATTGCAAATATTTTTGGTTAGAGACATCAATGAATAATTCTGTTTTTGGGCTGAAATTTTTAAATATGCTAAAACCTCACTCAGCTTCCTATATGCATTTTTATTAATAGCCCTGTTCGCTCTCCCGTTTCATGCTTCTCAGCTTCTTGTTGAACATTCACTTTGATGTTCAGGCTTGTAGAAGTTAAATGACGTTAAAACTGGATGTTAATTTTTCAAGATTTTTATTCCAAAACAAGTAGCTGCACATCCTGAATATGCTGTTAATAATAATATATACATGGAGAATAGTTAACTTCCTAATGTTTTAAATTATTAATTTACTTCCTGCATTTAAGGACCTCAAATTATTACATTCATACATTGCCAAGAGAAGAGGGTGAGAGACAGAAATAACAACAATAATATAGGTTGCCAAATAATGTTTTTTCTCAGGTTGAATTGTTGTACATTTTTCTTCATGCCGCGTCTGCACCCGATGAAACAAGCCATGGACAAATTGAAAAGCTTCCATGTGTGAATGAGTGAATCGAGATGACAAATTTTCATAAACCAAACCATGCATGAATATAGTCATCAAAGGAGATGTTGATTCTGACGTATCCAGTAACGATCAAATAACCAAAAAATGACTGAAAGTAAAATGTTAAGTTTCAGTAGAAAAACAGGAAAGTTAACATCAATGACTACCGAAATGACGTGTTGTTTATAAATATTTGTGTTCTTTGATAAATAATTACTGAATGTTTTAACATAAAATATTAATGATCTTCATCTTGGTTGTTAATTTTAATGCTCCTTGTTCAATAGATATTAGCACTTCATCTGTATTTTTATAATTTTTGAAAATCATCTAATGGACCAACATGGTAAGAGAAAATGAACAGCCTCATTGTGACTCCAATTATAAGCTAGAGTTATGATAAGACGGTTATCAATGTTCAGTTCGAATTTCAAATTCATCGACCAAAGAAATAATAGATTTACTAGATAACCACACTATAACCATCTATAACCCGAACCCGAGTAAGAAATAGTAACAATCAACATAAAACGGGTTATATACCGGAAAATACGGTAGCAGCAGTTTAATGCGATGAAATTTTGTTTGCACACAAGTATTACGTACTGATAACCATTTCTTGAAAGTTTTTATTCATATTTGATATATCATACAAGATACGCCTTCTCAAAAAAATAGAAAAGTCTTTATGGCTTTATAATATATTTTCATTTTCAGCAAAATGTTGACAAAGGATTTATCCTATATATTTTCATACTTCACAAACACCTTATTTTCAGGTCCATAAATTTGTATTAGCTGTTTTGTTGGTATGTCTATCTGTTGAAACTTATCAGTTGATAAATAAAGATGTAATCGAAAAGTTGCTGCAGGAAGAAAAAGATAATGGCGTCAGAGATGAAGCTTTTGCCAAAATCTTAGCTGATCATAATATCATCATCATCATCATCATCTCCGTAGCCGAGGCGGCCCTGGGTGCACCCAGTTCATGACAGCCCTTCTCCAACCTTCCCGATCTCTCGCCATTCTTGTCAAGATGTTGCCTCTTTCTCCCGTCCACTCAGTTATATTCCCCATCCAGCTGCTCCGTGGTCTCCCTCTGCCTCTTCTTCCCTCGATACCGCCTTCCATCACTGCTTTATCAGTTCCTCCTCCATGAACCAGATGTCCGAAGTACTGGAGCTTCCTCCTCTTCACCACATCCACCACATCTTCCGGTTCATATCCACAAATTTCCTTGATCTTATCCATTACACACTTATTTGTCTTAACTCATTTGTCATAATATAGACAACGATGAAGAAGAGGAGGAGGACGAAAGTCTCGATGATCTAGAATTGAATGCATTGAATGATGATGATGATGATGGTGATGGTGATGATGGTGACGAGAATGAAAACCTTGATATGATCAACAAACTGACTTATGGATCCTATGATGATGAATCCCCGCAATTAATGGTAAACTTTACATACGTTTATCAAATTTCTATTTATTATTCAAGAACATCGTGACTTTTTTTCGTCTATAACATTTCAACAGCCCTTGCTTAATATTCAATACAGATAATTACAACGTAATCACTATTAGCATAACAAAAGAACTTTGTCAAACTTTTCTTACATGAAGTTATCGAGTCTTTTTGTAAAAGAAAGAAACATCATAACCATTCATCTTGAAAGTCAGGATAATGACTGCTGTAACGTTATTCAGGAAAAGATATGTTGACTCTTTAAAAGATGTAATTCTGAAATCTTTTCCAATGGAAAACAATATATATTCTTTTATATTGATGTCTTTGTAAATTTCAGGATGATGATGATGACATTGAAGAAATCGATGAAAATGCAATCGAAGCTAAACTGAAAGATCCACTTTGGGCACGATTCCGATTTCCAAGATTCCGATTCCCAAGATTCCGATTTCCTCGAATCCGTTTTCCGCGAATCCGTTTCCCGCGAATTCGTCTGCCAAGAATTCGTCTGCCAAGAATTTAGTTGCCAAGAATTCGTTTGCCGAGAATTCGATTTCCCAGATTACGTTTACCGAGAATACGTTTACGTTTGAGAAATTTGCTAAAACCGAAAGAGCTCTTCCGGAAATTGCTCATGAAACTTTTAAATGTTCAAATCTCCAGCACATTGGAAAACGTTTTTCGGAGAGGCTAAAAGTACAGCTAACGAAATCGTGGACAGAGAAAACTTTGTGAACTATTGTAAACCATACACCCTCTGTAAAGCTTGCGTAAGTAAACTTGTTCCTAGTCTTTTTCAGTTTTTAATATTTTCGTGGGCTTTCTTCTCTTTTATTGTTTGGAAATTCAATTTGATTTTAGGCACCCACAAGTCCATGGAACGCGTCAGCATGCGAAAACAAATTGAACAACGAACTTCAACAGTTTTGCAAAGCCATATCAACTGATGACGCAAATCTTCTTCTGTGGTGTAACGGAATAGCTGCGAAAATCATGTCGTATGAGAGAAGTCAAACACACAGCAACAATGCAGACTTGTGCAAATGTGGGGCTGGTGAAGCAGGAAAGCCATAAAGACGATTCTACTTTTTTAAGGCGTATTTTGTATGATATATCGAAAATGAATATAAATTTTTAAGAAATTCAAATGGTTATCAGTCCGCTATACTTATGTGTAAACAAAATTTCAAAGCATAAAACTGCTGCTCTCGTATTTTCCGGTATATAACCCGCGTGTTTTATGTTGATGTTTATTATTATTATTATTATTATTATTATTATTATTATTATTATTATTATTATTATTATTATTATTATTATTATTATTATTATTATTATTATTATTATTATTATTATTATTATTATTATTATTATTATTATTATTATTATATAACTTATCATAAATTTTTTGTTCCTTTGTAAAAATAAAATTTAAAAGCATTGGTGTGTAAATTTATGTTATTTGCACGTGTTCCTTTTTTCAATAGTTCCTTTTGAAGAAAAGGGAACAGATTTTAAGGGACACTTGGGACATTTAAGGTTAATGAATTTATAATCATCTATTAAAAGAGAGAAGAGTCTTTGTAAGACCGATATTTTATGTCGCTAACGGTCTTTACTGTTCTGTTTTGCACTGAAATTCAACAAATTATAAAAGACATCTTTGTTCCGTAGTTTGTTAGTCAATATGATCCCTTTAATACATTTGTTGTTAAAATAACACATGCGTGTATAATGCCGAATGTTAGTGGAAAACCCTAAATCAATTTTTACAGACCTATTTATTTCGGTCTGTCAATGCCCGCACGCTTACAATTAAAAATGTAAGTTTGGATTGGGTAAAAGTGACGTGTGTTATCATTAAAATCTTGCATAAAGAGGATCGCATTAATCATTTAAATCAGTGTTCGAGAGAGATGTTGAAAAAACGTATTTTATCAAAAAAGAAGTGGCAAATTGCTGTTGGAAATGACAGGAAACCAAAAAGATTAAGTTTGAAACCCAATAGCGATGGTGTTTACGTATGTCCAGTTGTGACATGTGAAAGTGAATGTTTTAAGACACAAAGGGGATGCAGGAAACAAGTTCTTACGAAACATGGGTGGTTTTATTTTTTTGACGATAAGCCTGACTTTAATACTGTATTTCCTGGATTGGCAACTCGTCTATCCACTCAAGAAAAACGAAAACGATCCTACACTACTTTAATGCCGATGTTTGTAAAAACATGCACCATTGACAGATTATTTTCAAAATGGCTACAAAGTCCAGGGGGAGGAGGTAAAAGTTTATGCCAAGCAGAACAAATAACAGCCAAACTCTTAAAATATGCCAAATTCTGTTGTGATGACGTATCTATTCCCTGGGATGTACAAGAGTGTGTTATCGACTATTGTATTGGATCTGTTACAATGCTTTCCGACTTTGTGGATTACTTGAAGAACACTTGGAAACTTGGTCGTTCTGGAATTATTGGTTATATGAACGCTATTTCTCATACACTTGACTATAGAAGGAGTAATGCCATTAAAAGTGAGAATATCCCTGTGTTCATTGCAGCTGAAATTTACTTAGACAGGGTAAAAAAGTGCTTAGCAAAGCAAATGAGGTTTGAATGGAGCACAGTTATGAGCATGGAATACCTTACGACTATTAATTATTGGGTTAGTCTTGAACAACTACAAAGTGTTATTCCTTTTCATGCGGACAAATTTTCACAGATATTGATTAACACCAGTATTGCGACTGCAGTCATTCCAGCTCACGATTTGTCGTTTTGCACTTCGTTTGTCGTAGCTGTATTGTTCCTAATGGTGAAAGCAAGTCGACCAATGACATACCAGTATTTATCCGTTACAATGGAACGTGGGGTTGGAAACGAAGGTGGTATTATCGATCAAACTAAATTCAAGACAAATTATAAATATGGATTTGACACTCTCATTATTTCAAAAAGAGTTGTTGATATTTTGAATGGATATATAGCTTGTATTCGGACTAGACTTGATCCCATTTGTGACTACCTTTTAATAACAAAGAATGGGACCCAGTTGAAACAATTAAGTGAGATTTTTGGAAGAATTGTTTACCAGGCTATCGGAAAGTACATAAACCCGACACGATATAGGCAGATTATCGAAACGGAGAGCATGGCTAAACTTAATGAACATGAGTAAGCTGCTTTATCACGTGATCAAAAGCATACGTCACACGTAGGTAGAATACATTATCAAAAACTTCAATCAGCCGAAGTAGCACGTCAAGGACAACAGTGTATGCAAAAGCTAGTAACCATGGAAAAGGAAAACGATCATTTTAACGATCATTTTACGATATCAGCGTCTAACGAATTCAACAAAAGTGGTGTCGACCGAGATGGTGAACGAGTGAACGCTCTCCCTGTCGTGGCGTTAAACAAGAAATTATCTGTTTCAGAAACACCTAAGGATAAAGCTACCAAACGACAGGGCAAGGTTTCGTTTTCGACTAATGAAGATTCTTTTTTGCCATATGGTATCAAGAAATATGGCCCTGGAAAATGGACAAAGATTTTACGAGATCCGGAATATAGCTTTCATCCTTCACGTAAACTAAGTACTTGGATGATCAGAGCAGAAACTATAAATATGATATAAAATCACACCTTGTGTATCAGATGGGACAAATTTATCCAAATAAGGTATTAATAATCAAGTATATTAATGCACCGTTTACAGAAATTGCCTTCTTTTACTCTTTCTTTAATTACAGTGAAGATGTATTTTAAATTCAAGAAAGGTACCTTTACAAAATGTGGCGATATCATTTCAAAGCACCATCTCAATGACCACAAAAAAGACTGTTTGAAAGCTATCTTTGCAACTCACAAGTTGAAACCTGATACATTGTTTAAATTTGCAAAGATTACAAAACAAGAAGGTCTGATGGCGAAGCTGTTACTGTTAAGAAGAAAAAAGAATCAAACGTTACTCTTACACAAAGATACAAAATATATTGTAACCGTCAACAGAGAACCAAACAAATGTAAAAAAACAGTAATAAATAAATATATAACTTAACAGAATGGTGATGTTCTTTGTATTACCGTTGCAATATCTAATGTTGAATCCAAGATTGATTGTCAATTAAAATCATGCTATTATCAGGACAATTGGCTAAGTTTCTTCTTACCTGCTTCTTACGCAAGATGGGTTGTTTCTGACGCGTTGTCTCCTCTTATCCCCTATGTCCTAAAGAAAAAGATATCGTCTCAAGTCTTACATACGAAGACTTAAGCAAGAACGAACAATAAAATATTCTTGTTCCCCACATCAGCGTTCTTATCACCCCTTCTTTCCCCTTGTCCCCTCTTGTTTCCCCTTATTCCGTATGTCCAGAAGAAAAAGATATCATCTCAAGTCCGACTCAGACCAGACTTAACAACGTATTAGCACTTAAATATTCTTGTTCCTTACGTAAGATTCTTATCCCCCCTTATTCTCCCTTGTCTCCTTTTGTTTCCCGTTATTCCCTATGTCCTAAAGAAAAAGATATCGTCTCAAGTCCGACTTGTTCCAGACTTAAAAACGTATGAGCACTTAAATATTCTTGTTCCTTACATAAGCGTTCTTATGCCCCCTTATCCCCCCTTGTCCCCTTTTGTTTCCCCTTATTCCCTATGTCCTAAAGAAAAAGATATCTTCTTAAGTCCGACTCATACCAGACTTAAAAAAGTATGAGCACTTAAATATTCTAGTTCCTACATAAGCGTTCTTATCCCCCCTTATTCCCCCTTGTCCCCTCTTGTTCCCCCTTATTCCCTATGTCCTAAAGAAAAAGATATCGTCTCAAGTCCGACTCATACCAGACTTAAAAAAGTATGAGCACTTAAATATTCTAGTTCCTCACATAAGCGTTCTTATCCCCCCTTATTCCCCCTTGTCCCCTCTTGTCCCCCCTTATTCCCACTTTGTAGATAAAAAGATGGAATATATAGAATATTGAAGCGCTCATACTTGTTTAAGTCTGGTATGAGTCGGACTTGAGACGATATCTTTTTCTTTGGGACATAGGGAATAAGGGGAAACAAGAGGGGACAAGGGGGAATAAGGGGGGATAAGAACGCTTATGTAAGGAACTAGAATATTTAAGTGCTCATACTTTTTTAAGTCTGGTATGAGTCGGACTTGAGACGATATCTTTTTCTTTACAAGATAGGGAATAAGGGGAAACAAGAGGGGACAAGGGGGAATAAGGGGGGGGGGGGTAAAAACGCTTATGTAAGGAACTAGAATATTTAAGTGCTCATACTTTTTTAAGTCTGGTTTGAGTCGGACTTGATACAATATCTTTTTCTTTGGGACATAGGGAATAAGGGGAAACAAGAGGGGACATGGGGGAATAAGGGGGGATAAGAACGCTTATGTAAGGAACTAGAATATTTAAGTGCTCATACGTTTTTAAGTCTGGTACGAGTCGGACTTGAGACGATATCTTTTTCTTTAGAAGATAGGGAATAAGTGGAAACAAGAGGGGACAAGGGGGAATAAGGGGGGATAAGAACGCTTATGTAAGGAACTAGAATATTTAAGTGCTCATACTTTTTTAAGTCTGGTTTGAGTCAGACTTGAGACGATATCTTTTTCTTTAGAAGATAGGGAATAAGGGGAAACAAAAGGGGACAAGGGGGAATAAGGGGGGATAAGAACGCTTATGTAAGGGACAAGAATTTGTTAAAAAATCTGTGTCTTCGTTATTTCCTATTGCTTGTATTGGTTACAGATATATTCTGCGTTTTAGGCTCTGTAGCCGGGAACAGGAATGGATGAGAAACTTTTTGCTATTCTATATTTCATCGTCCCTTATTACAATTTGATCTTGTATTTTATTAGCTTGAAACCTTTTAAATGGTTTGACGTCTTCCTTTTCATTTTCATCATCATTAATAACAATTGTATATGTTGGAATTAAACGAGTAGCAAAAGGCTTTCTTTCCAATATACATTCCTGAGGATTTTCAATTGGCACGAATATATCGACGTCATTGTCATTATCGTTTGGCTGACTCTCTGTTTCCAGCAAAGCATCATTTTCTGGTTCTACGTTTTCAAGTGCTTTAATTCTTGTTTCCCAATCTGGAAATCTGTGTTTGAATACACTTTTTCGGAAGGCCTTCCTTTCATAACCATTCATGTATAGCCAAGCGTCATACAGAGAATCGGATCCACTCCAACCCACGGTTTTGCGCATTTCATATACCTTGAACACCTTATGATCAAGGTTGGATACCAAGAAACTCCATTGCAGCATTAATTGCAGTACGTTCTCCATGTAATGCACGTCATGTGTTTCCCGTCCAAAATCCAAATAATCATTTTCTATTGACAAAAGCTGATACAAATTTCCTTCTAATTGATCAGCTTCTAAAACTGCATGCGCCACTGCCTTGTCGGATATTATTATGGTATTTTCGGTTTCCGGCATAACACATGGGACCTGCGAATATCTGAATTCATCATTTCCGGACATCATTGCTGCAGGATCGATTCAAAATCGTTATAAATTGCCGTAACACCAAGCTCTTCCTCGTTGTTTGTTGTGGCGAAAATGGGTGTATCCTTTAATTCGTTAGCCAAATAATAAAACACTTCTATGCAATGTCGCCGAAGCCAAGCTAGAAATTAAAATTGGAAATTCAAACATTGTATTTAGCTTGCAAAGGTCGCTAATCTACTGAAATTTAAAAGCACAGTCCTCACCGGATACACTTCCATCTTTTTTTGTTAATGCTTTAGTGTTAAAAACTTCGAGTCTTTTACGGACTGCTTCTCCATCACTGTTATCACCAAAGTCAGGGTAAACATTTGTGGTAATAAAAAACCCGCTGTTATAAATAAATCGCGATGCTTCTTTGTGCTTTTGTGGAACCATAATCAAACCACCTGCAAAAAGATCAAAACGAAATTCAAGCAATTAGTCCTGTGTTTCAGGATTTCGTGTTTGAAAGGTAGAAGTTACCTTGCAAGATTCTTTTAGCATCTTCACACGAAAGACTGTTGGATGTCCATTCGTCCATAAACACCACTTGAGAATTATTGTTGATCATGTGGCCAGAAAACCTTCCGTCTTCAACGACACCAGCTATTTAACGGGAGGGAATAATACCTAAAATGAAGCTTTTAATATTCAAAACTAAGAACAAAACTGAGAGAACTGGGGAACAAGCAATAATCAATTATATACCTTGAAATGGGCAAAACCAACTTGTTTTACCGCTGTCTGGTGGTCCAACTAAACACAACTTCGGCTCTTTCATGGGAAACTTGCCGTGCATAAGTATCTGATAATACTTCTGGTAGAATCGTTTTCGAACCACCGGATCTGGAAAACTGTTCTCTACGCCTGAAAAGAGTATCATTCAGAGACGGAAGTTACTCATTAGGAGAAGAACTAATAATTCAATATAGTAAATGATTATACACACCTTCAATGAACTTGACAGGGTATGGAATTACACCTTCATCGTACTGGTACCGTATGAAAGCACGTGGAGATCCTTTCAGATAACGAGGATTCTTTTCAAATTTTTTGCCTTCAATGTCAAAGCAGTAATTTTCGTTTACTTCTATGTAGTTGTAGTCAATTACCAGCGGTTCAATAAGGCGACACGAACTTTCAGACAACAATGCCGTCAAAGATGACACAAAAGGCGTGAGAACATCAGCAATATGACCATTGCCAAGCAAAGATAATAGATACTGCTTCACAGGACTACAATAAACATACGTATATGCTGATTTATCGATCTTCTTATAAACACATCCATCACTCAAACCATATCCATTGTCAGCCATTATTCTCTTAAGTAAATCTACAGCTTGGCAAATCTTTGATGTTAGCTTTGTTTGCCTTATAGAAACTGAATATGCATCTAAATATATGTAATCAAAAAGGAAACATTAGATAAATAGGACTAATTAAAGAATTTAAGATGAAAAAATTTTAATAACATGTTACCATTGTCTGCAAGATTCTTTAAGGACAACTGGATAGAAAACTGGATCTTGTTTACGCCTTCAATCTGATTTTCCCTCGTTTCCATGTCCAGGCTCTTGCAAAGCACAATTTCTGCAGGTTTTCCAGACGAAAGCACTTCGTCATGCAAATTAACATTTGCAATTGGAAATCCGGATTTCCCTGCTTCTTCTCTGATAATTTCTTTTTGGGATAACTGAATAAGTTCAGATGCTTTTAGTGAGTTCCAGTCCTTTAAAACAACAAATAATGAAGCAGCATATGCATCCAATGATGTTTTGCAGCTTATATGTCAAATTTCAAAATATATATGATAAGAAAATATTGAATTGAAAACGTGACAGCTAAAACTAAGGAAACTTTTACCTCTTCCTTTCACAATCTTGCAGCTTTGAAGTTCAAGGCCAGACCCCATGAACAATTTAGCAAGTATATCTTCGTAAGAAGACAAGCTACATTCTGGCCAATCAAGAGCTATCCAGAAGGACAATCCTGGCTCCTTGACGTTTCCTTCTTCTTCACTGTCAGGAATATTCTCATGTTCACCGTCACTAAGAACATCTTGCGTTAGACCAGCCAACGATTCACTATCGTCAACTTCCGACGACCTCTCCAATACCTCAGCTTTTCTTTTTGTAGATTTTCGCTGGATAGCAGTAAAACATGAAATGAAGGCTACCACATTATTTTGATCAATCAAAATTGAGTTAATTTTCTGTCTTTGCGCCCAGATACTTCTCAATGAATAACCAGCTTCCCACAAAACACGAACAGCGCACACATGATATTTGGATACAATCGGTGACACGATATAAGCCCTTAAAGCTTTCTTTAATGTAGTGTTTTTAATACACGTTTTGACACTAAATTCAGAAGACATACTAATTCTGTTTTCTACCAAGTTTGATTCATAAAAATGGAACACTTTTTTTCTTATACGGTTATATAACGTATCATAAAGTTTTTGTTCCTTTGTAAAAATAAAATTTAAAAGCATTGGAGTGTAAATTTATGTTATTTGCACGTGTTCCTTTTTTCAATAGTTCCTTTTGAAGAAAAGGGAACAGATTTTAAGGGACACTCGGGACATTTAAGGTTAATGAATTTATAATCATCTATTAAAAGAGAAAAGAGTCTTTGTAAGACCGATATTTTATGTCGTTAACGGTCTTTACTGTTCTGTTTTGCACTGAAATTCAACAAAGTATAAAAGAAATCTTTGTTCCGTAGTTTGTTAGTCAATATGATCTCTTTAATACATTTGTTGTTAAAACAACACATGCGTGTATAATGCCGAATGTTAGTGGAAAACCCTAAATCAATTTTTACAGACCTATTTATTTCGGTCTGTCAATGCCCGCACGCTTGCAATTAAAAATGTAAGTTTGGATTGGGTAAAAGTGACGTGTGTTATCATTAAAATCTGGCATAAAAAGGATCGCATTAATCATTTAAATCAGTGTTCGAGAGAGATGTTGATAAAACGTATTTTATCAAAAAAGAAGTGGCAAATTGCTGTTGGAAATGATAGGAAACCAAAAAGATTAAGTTTGAAACCCAATAGCGATGGTGTTTACGTATGTCCAGTTGTGACATGTGAAAGTGAATGTTTTAAGACACAAAGGGGATGCAGGAAGCACGTTTTTACGAAACAGGGGTGGTTTTATTTTTTTGACGATAAGCCTGACTTTAATACTGTATTTCCTGAATTGGCAACTCGTCTATCCACTCAAGAAAAACGAAAACGATCCTACACTACTTTAATGCCGATGTTTGTAAAAACATGCACCGTTGGCAGATTATTTTCAAAATGGCTACAAAGTCCAGGTGGAGGAGGTAAAAGTTTATGCCAAGCAGAACAAATAACAGCCAAACTCTTAAAATATGCCAAATTCTGTTGTGATGACGTATCTATTCTCTGGGATGTACCAAAGTGTGTTATCGACTATTGTATTGGATCTGTTACAATGCTTTCCGACTTTGTGGATTACTTGAAGAACACTTGGAAACTTGGTCGTTCTGGAATTATTGGTTATATGAACGCTATTTCTCATACACTTGACTATAGAAGGAGTAATGCCATTAAAAGTGAGAATATCCCTGTGTTCATTGCAGCTGAAATTTACTTAGACAGGGTAAAAAAGTGCTTAGCAAAGCAAATGAAGATTGAATGGAGCACAGTTCTGAGCATGGAATACCTTACGACTATTAATTGTTGGGCTAGTCTTGAACATCTACAAAGTGTTATTCCTTTTCATGCGGACAAATTTTCACAGATATTGATTAACGCCAGTAATGCGACTGCAGTCGTTCCAGCTCACGATTTATCGTTTTGCACTTCGTTTGTCGTTGCTGTATTGTTCCTAATGGTGAAAGCAAGTCGACCAATGACATACCAGTATTTAACCGTTACAATGGTACGTGGGGTTGGAAACGAAGATGGTATTATCGATCAAACTAAATTCAAGACAAATTATAAATATGAATTTGACACTCTCATTATTTCAAAAAGAGTTGTTGATATTTTGAATGGATATATAGCTTGTATTCGGACTAGACTTGATCCCATTTGTGACTACCTTTTAATAACAAAGAATGGGACCCAGTTGAAACAATTAAGTGAGATTTTTGGAAGAATTGTTTACCAGGCTATCGGAAAGTACATAAACCCGACACGATATAGGCAGATTATCGAAACGGAGAGCATGGCTAAACTTAATGAACATGAGTAAGCTGCTTTATCACGTGATCAAAAGCATACGTCACACGTAGGTAGAATACATTATCAAAAACTTCAATCAGCCGAAGTAGCACGTCAAGGACAACAGTGTATGCAAAAGCTAGTAACCATGGAAAAGGAAAAGGATCATTTTAACGATCATTTTACGATATCAGCGTCTAACGAATTCAACAAAAGTGGTGTCGACCGAGATGGTGAACGAGTGAACGCTCTCCCTGTCGTGGCGTTAAACAAGAAATTATCTGTTTCAGAAACACCTAAGGATAAAGCTACCAAACGACAGGGCAAGGTTTCGTTTTCGACTAATGAAGATTCTTTTTTGCCATATGGTATCAAGAAATATGGCCCTGGAAAATGGACAAAGATTTTACGAGATCCGGAATATAGCTTTCATCCTTCACGTAAACTAAGTACTTGGATGATCAGAGCAAAAACTATAAATATGATATAAAATCACACCTTGTGTGTCAGATGGGACAAATTTATCCAAATAAGGTATTAATAATCAAGTATATTAATGCACCGTTTACAGAAATTGCCTTCTTTTACTCTTTCTTTAATTACAGTGAAGATGTATTTTAAATTCAAGAAAGGTACCTTTACAAAATGTGGCGATATCATTTCAAAGCACCATCTCAATGACCACAAAAAAGACTGTTTGAAAGCTATCTTTGCAACTCACAAGTTGAAACCTGATACATTGTTTAAATTTGCAAAGATTACAAAACAAGAAGGTCTGATGGCGAAGCTGTTACTGTTAAGAAGAAAAAAGAATCAAACGTTACTCTTACACAAAGATACAAAATATATTGTAACCGTCAAAAGAGAACCAAACAAATGTAAAAAAACAGCAATAAATAAATATATTACTTAACAGAATAGTGTTGTTCTTTGTATTCCCGTTGCAATATCTAATGTTGAATCCAAGATTGATTGTCAATTAAAATCCTGCTATTATCAGGAAAATTGGCTAAGTTTCTTCTTACCTGCTTCTTACGCAAAATGTACTGCTTCTGACCCGTTCTTACACGTTGTTACTTGTTCTTACTCAGTTGCCACTTGGAAAAGGATTTTGTTAGGTTTCTTCTTACGTGCCTCTTACACGAGTAACATGGCTTCTTACGCCTTTTTACGCGTTATTACTCGTTCTTACCATGTTCACCTTTTAAATAGAACTCAACACAATTTCTTCTTACTTGCCTCTTACGCAAATAACATGGCTTCTTACGCCTTCTTACGCGTTGTTACTCGTTGTTACTCAGTATTCACTTTGATAAGTAGTTGGCTAAGTGTCTTCTTACCTGCTTCTTACACAAATAGCATGGCTTCTTACGCGTTCTTACACGTTGTTACTCGTTGTTACTCAATATTCACTTGGAAAAGATGTTGGCTAAGTTTCTTCTTACCTGCTTCTTACGCAAAATGTGCTGCTTCTTACGCCTTTTTACGCGTTATTACTCGTTCTTACTCAGTATTCACTTTGATAAGTAGTTGGCTAAGTTTCTTCTTACCTCCTTCTTACACAAATAACATGGCTTCTTACGCGTTCTTACACGTTGTTACTCGTTGTTACTCAATATTCACTTGGAAATGATGTTGGCTAAGTTTCTTCTTACCTGCTTCTTACGCAAAATGTGCTGCTTCTTACGCCTTTTTACACGTTATTACTCGTTCTTACCATGTTCACCTTTAAAATAGAACTCAACACAATTTCTTCTTACTTGCATCTTACGCAAATAACATGGCTTCTTATGCCTTCTTACGCGTTGTTACACGTTGTTACTCAGTATTCACTATGATAAGTAGTTGGCTAAGTTTCTTCTTACCTGCTTCTTACACAAATAGCATGGCTTCTTACGCGTTCTTACTCGTTGTTACTCAATATTCACATGGAAAAGATGTTGGCTAAGTTTTTTTAAAGTGTTTGCTTATCATTATACTAGGTTGAATGAAATGGGAAAGAAGACAATATTTTTCAAACTTTGACGTATTCTTCATCTTCCGATTCGCTGTCACTGTACAAAACTATTCTTTGCACATATTTATCTCCTACTAAAAATGGTTCAACAGTCATTGCTGGTAGCTGAATATCCGGTTTTATATCTTCTTCGGAGTCTGTAATCTCTCGCGGTGTCACTACACCTTGAGGCTCATCTTGATCTAGTTGTTGAGTATCAGGACAATCGTTACAGTTGCAATCACTGTCATCTGACGAGGTTTCTCTGCAGTACAACTGCCAGTTCGGATACATTCTTTTGAACTTTCTATATGCAAACCAATCTCTTCTCATGTTGTTTATCAGCAACCAGGCATCATATATTGAATCGGATCCTTTCCAGTTTGTTCTTACACGCATATTGAATACCTCCATAGTTTTCTGAGTCAGAATCTTTGATATTGTCGACCATGATGAAACGAGTTTAAAAACTTTCTCTAGGTATTCTGCGCTGGTTGCACTATTGGTGTAGTCTGCTAGATTGCTTTCAAATGTCAGGTGCTCGTATAGTATTCCTTCAGTTCTATCTGCGTCAAGCACAGCTTCGTCAACGGCTTTCTGTGGCACCACTTCGTATTGGCTGCAGTCGGTCTTGTCGTGGTCCTCCAGACTGAAGCAATTTAACTGCTCAACATCTAGAAGCAAGCTTGTTGATCCGCCATCAAAATCATTGTAGATCGCTCCTTCATCAAGGCTTTGCGTTTCCAAGTTTCCTTGTTCGAAAATCGGCGTGTCTTTTAGTTCGTTGGCAAGAAAATGGAATATCTCTATACAATGCTGTCTCAGCCACCCTAAGAACACAAAATGTTTCAGAATGTTCAGTGTAAATAGTAGAGTACAAAATGTAAAAATAAGAAACAAATAAAGTACTTGTCATTCTGAGATCTTTATCCCGTAGAGTTTTCGTTGTGAAAATCGCCAACCTCCTCTTCACTGCATCAACATCTTCGGCGGCACCAAAGTCAGGGTAAACATTGGTCGTAATGAAAAAGCCACTATTGTACACAAAAGTAGACACGTCTTTATGTTTATTTGGCAGCGTAATTAAACCACCTATGAGTAACATTCATTTGTTCATATGCAATGTTAACCACAACCACTAGGAAAGTCTCAATCCACATAACGAAATTATATTCTCAGAGATTCTATACCTTGTAAAACTGTTTTGGCTTGCTCACACGAAAAGCTATTGGATGTCCATTCATCCATAAATACAATTTCAGTCGTTGGTCGTATATTACTACCACTGAAGCGACCGTCTGGTACTACACTTGCTATATTTCGTATGGCAATAATACCTAAGCGTTAATGAAACCCAATTATATTAATTTATCTGTACGTCATGGACTATTTCACAAATAACTATAAAGAAAATCAGCTGCACCCACCCTGAAAAGGACAAAACCAACTTGATTTTCCACTGTCAGAAGGACCAACAAGTACCAACTTTCGTTCTTTTTTTGTGGGAATTTTCCGTGCATGAGCAGTTGGTAGTACTTCTGATAGAACCAGTGTCGACGCTTTTCATTTGGAATACTATTTTCGATCCCTAAAATATTATAAATAAAATCATCAGAAGTTTTCAAGTTGCAACAAATCATTTCTTAAAGAGCAACATTCATTTTAACAAAGTTAATATGCGTAAGAACGCGTAAGAACACGTAAAAAGCAATGCTATTTGAGTAAGAGGTACGTAAGAAGAAACTTAACAAAATTCTTTTCCAAGTGAGGACTGAGTAAGAACAAGTAACAACGCGTAAGAAGGCGTAAGAAGCCATGCTGTTTGAGTAAGAGGCACGTAAAAAGAAACTTAACAAAAATCTTTTCCAAGTGAGGACTGAGTAAGAACAGGTAACAACACGTAAGAAGGCGTAAGAAGCCATGCTGTTTGAGTAAGAGGCACGTAAGAAGAAACTTAACAAAAATCTTTTCCAAGTGAGGACTGAGTAAGAACAGGTAACAACGCGTAAGAAGGCGTAAGAAGCCATGCTGTTTGAGTAAGAGGCACGTAAGAAGAAACTTAACAAAAATCTTTTCCAAGTGAGGACTGAGTAAGAACAGGTAACAACGCGTAAGAAGGCGTAAGAAGCCATGCTGTTTGAGTAAGAGGCACGTAAGAAGAAACTTAACAAAAATCTTTTCCAAGTGAGGACTGAGTAAGAACAGGTAACAACGCGTTAGAAGGCGTAAGAAGCCATGCTGTTTGAGTAAGAGGCACGTAAGAAGAAATTTGAAAACGCTAATACCAATCATTATTTTTTTACATATACTGATAGTAAAACATGAAAAAATACCTTCTATGAACTTTTCTGGATAGGGTACGCTGTTTTCGTCGTACGAATATTTAATGTAAGCCCTTGGTGTCTTAACAATGGTCTCTTGTGTCATGTCGACGAATCTTTTCTCTTCCACATTAAATACGTAGCCATATGGCTGTACTTCAATAAGGTTGTAATCAATTTTATTTTTTTTATCAAACGGCATTCCCTTTTTGATAGAAGATTTGTAAGCTGCGCCATATGGTTTCCAATCACGTTGGTTATTTCTCTATTTCCCAAGAGTGTTAACAGGAATTTTTCAATTGAGCAGCAGAATATTGACGTAAATTTTGATTCAGGTATCTTTCGATAAATTGATCCTTCACAAATACCGTAGTTTCCGAAATCCATTGCTCTGTTGATAACGTCAATGGCCTTGCAGAAGTTTGAATCTGGTTTCATTTGTACCGGATTTCCAACATCTACAGTAAGATAACATGAAGTAAATGTTGAATATAGTCTCCAATCACTCTTATTTACTTTCTAAATATTAGTTAAATAGAAAACTTTACATACCATTTCCGTGATCAATTAGCAGATAATTCAAATTGGTATGCTTGATGTTATTAAGCCCAGATAGGATTTGCTTCCTAACGTTCTCATCTAAGCGTTCTGTTAAAATGACTTGAACGGGTTTGACAGAAAAGTCTTTTCCTTCAGTCGAAATCGAAACGTTGTTTATTTGGTATCCCAGATCATGAGCAGCCTTCTTAACAGAGGCTTTCTGGGACTTGATGACCAGTGCCATAGCCTTTTCACAGTTGTGATCCTTTAATACTTGCGACAGTGTAGCTGAGTACGCTGTCACACATGATTCTTCTCCTCTACCTGAAATTTTAATCATGTTTTAGAAGAAGTTAATCAACTTAAGTCATTAGAATCAAATGGCATTATATATTAAAAAAGGGTATGATTTACCTCTTCCTTTAATAGCTTTGCACTCTTCAATATCTAATCCCTGGGAAAGTAGCAGTTTTGTTAAATTATTTTCGAGCGTTAAAAGAGCATGTTCTGGCCAATCATGCGCCACCCAAAACGCCATACCCGGATAGTTTTCATATTTCTCATCTTCTTCTTCTTCTTCAGATTCTGTATCCTTATACTTCCTTTTCTTTGACTCGCACTTCTTGGCCATAGCTGTAATACAGGAAAAGAAACAAACGACGTTCTTGCACTCACACAAAATGTATTCAATTTCCCTTCGTTTCGCCCAGATCGTACATTCATCCAATTTCTGGGAATTCCATAACGCGCGAACGGCAATTACTTGATAACACTTTGCTATTGGTGTTACAATATAACTTTGTAATGATCTTCGCAAAACATTACTTCTTAAAGTCAGCCTCGGTTTAAAATTTCTAACTTGTGACATGGTTTTCTATTCGTTAAAATATCGTTACTGAACAACTTCTCAACCCGAAAGAGGAACACTTTTTTTCTTATACGGTTATATATTATTATTATTATTATTATTATTATTATTATTATTATTATTATTATTATTATTATTATTATTATTATTATTATTATTATTATTATTATTATTATTAGTTTATATAGGATGGTTCATTGAGTCGTATAATACATAAATATATATTTACACTGTTTTCAAAGGAGTCCTATCAAATAAAAGGATAAATGTAATTATATGCAAAATAAGTTAAAAGTATTGTTTTATTTATAAATATACAAAAGTTAAAAAATATAAACTTAGGAAGTCACACGAGCTCGTATGTTGAGTTTTATAGTCTGGCTATCAGATAAGTTCATTATTTTTTCGTCAATGATTTTGAAATTCGTATTGAATTTATTTATTTATTTGTTCTTTATTTCCAGTTGACAATTTACAAGTAGAAAAATGTATAAAGTATAAAAGATAAAATATAAATTAATAAATATTAAAACTTAGCTTCATATATAATAAATATGTGAGCCATTCTGGGAGAAATGTTAATTCAATTCAACTTTAAAACAGGATCAACTAGATGCCCTTACAGGCAAAAGGATTTGTGCACCATTAGCCGGTCATTTGCAAGATTTTCATAGAATAAAAAAAGCTTCCTTTAAAAATATTACAGAGTTTGTTTAGCCATATGTGAGACCTTTATCTGTGAAATAGATATTGGTGGAAATAGAGGAGATATGGACCTTCAGTAAGTTTGGCGGCCTCCATCACTTAAAACTGATTAAATAAATAACCAATATGTTATAATTACCATTATGCTATTTGATTATGATTTCATTTCAATCTGAAAGTGTTTTTTCAAGTGTCAGAATATGTGATAGATATACTTAAAAGCCAGCGGCGGATCTAGGGTTTGGAGGAGTACAGTGACCTAAATTTTCTGTTAAATCTTATGTGTTCATTATTTGCAGGTTTCTCTACTCTCCTCCAAAAAATTTTGCTTACGCTCTTGATCAACTTTGAAGAAGGTTCAAAAATAAGTAATTAGGTTGTAAAACGTAAAGAAGAAACTTTTCATATTATTATTAAAGTTTTTCTTTAAATGTGAATGTTTTATTTTAAAATGATTCAAAAGATATTTAAAGATATAAAAGTTGGTCAAAAAAGAAAAATATACGTTTTCACATGTCCACCGTTTTCTTTCACGGCAATTACTATTTAATGAATATAATCTTAATAATTATAATTAATTAATATAATCATCTATTGTACAAAATTACACGGACAATTAACAAGTTAATATTAATCGCTATGTGTTATGTACTATGTAGCAATCGCAGGTGTCACCATTTTCTTTGAATACTTCGGTGGGTATGTCTGAAGACCTGCGCAGTTTTAGATGAATTAAGATTTTTAATTTCATTTTCAATATCATCTAGCTTTAATTTGGAAAATGCTCTATACTCAAACTATTGCCTTCAGTATTTTGTCAGTGATGTTATATGCAGCTTAATCACAATTTTTGTATGTAAAGATATTCATATGCGAAACAGCATTAATAAAGGAGGTGTTTAGTATTTCAGCAGCTTCTAGGTCAGACTGTACTATACCATAGTTCTCAACATGAATTATTTATTCTCACATGTTGGGCCCTTATCTTCCAGAAAAGGTTCAACAGTCTTCCAAAACTTTTTATTGTCCACAACATCATTAACGTTTAATTATTATGATTTTCCTTTTTCGCTTTTTTCACAAAAGAAACACGGAAATTTCGCTGTTTTTTGTATAGAGTTGCATTTTCCCTGTTTTTTTTAGTCCTTCTTTATGAATGGAGATTGATTCCCTGTTTTTTCTTTATCGGGGCATGTTTATCCAGTGTTCTTTTGCAAATTCAATTCCTTAAAAGTCTTTCTTAACAAGTTGCGGGTTATATATTTTTCGCTCACCTCCTGTTACTGCTTGTATAGTGTGTAGTACCGTAAAATAAAATCACGGATATAAGCCCTGGGTTTATATTATTTCAAAGCCTCTTTTTGGAGGGTTGGGTCTCATAACACGGAGGAATTTTTGTTTTAAATTTGATGGGCTTATAACCGGGGGGACTATAACCGGCATTTTACGGTATCTATAAAATCGTGGGAATTAGAATTACAGTAGCATTCCGTTTAGTCGTACCCTGGGTAACTTGGACATTCGCTTAGTCGTACGGATTTCCTTGTCCCCTTGGATTTGATGACCCTAATCAAGCCAAAATACTCCGCTTAAGTCGTACCCCGGATAACTCGGACATTCGCTAAGTCGTACCATTTTTCTCGGTCCCTTCATCGAAAAAACCTAATGTAACTCGGACTTTCTGAAAACCGTATGTCAAATGATTCGAATTGGAAATCCTAAACAAACGCTTTCGGGATGGATGAAAGAAAAATCAAAGATCTATGATGCAGTGGAGAAAAACACACGAAAAAACAAAGGATGAGGGGTGCAAAATCAGATGACATCGACAATAATCTATCTGTGAATGGTACTTTACTTAAACACAAGGCCTTATACTTTGGAAAAGAACTTGGTTTAGAAGAATTTCAGGCATCAGATGGATGGCGATCGATGGAAAAAACGATACAACGTTTCATTTCAAGCTATTTCAGGTATTTAATCACTTATGCTTACATAATTCGTTACTTAATATGTCTATACAGTACACATTTTCGTTTACATTGACATTTTTTGTTACAACAAGGGCTGTAAAACTTCTTCCAATTTTTCCATGTATTTTCCCTGTCCAGTGAAAATCAACGTGCAAGGTATTTGAAGTCCTTGTCCATCACCAAGGTTGACCCTTTTCCCTGTAACTTTGATATGGCAACTGTGTGTGTCGTCGGCACGCAAAAAGAATGAAATTGTCTTGGCAAATCGACCAGATTTGCCTTTCGATAGATGTCTAATTACTTTACCAGAACTTTCTACAGCTACAGTGAATTTGTCGTATTCGTTTTCGGTTCACGTCGTGCTTTGAAGCGTTCTTCAATTGCTGGCTCCCATGTGCTTTTATAAAAATGATAGCCTTTGACATGTGATTCCAATTCATACTCTCTGAGCAAGATTACAGGTAACTCGTCTTCTAACGACACTTTCATATCTGTAGCAACGTTCAAGACAGATTTAGCCATTATTACTTCTTGTTATCTATCTGCTTTTTAATTACTGCCGGTCAATTTAGCCCTTGCAAACGTTCGAAATTTTCAAAAATTCGATTTTTTACCTTTGTTTTGAAACTTGCACTGCATTGTTTTCTTATGGTTAGGCCTTGTTTCCACTGGGAAATTATCGGCCCTTTTTACACCGGCTTTATGTAAATCAATCACAAATTCATTGCGTGTTTAATTTCTTAGTCTGAAGGATTCTTCGCAATAATTAAAATCTGATATTAAACTCTATTCTATCAACCCTGTTTATGTTTAGGCGAAGGGCGAGATGTCAGTACCGAGATGACTGCACCATGGAAAGAAACGGCGCTGTCAACAATATTGTCGAATTACCCCCCTGGTGATATCTTCAACGCAGATGAATTTGGGCTGTTTTATAGAGCTCTTCCCCAAAAGACACTGCACTTGAAAGGGGAAAAATGTAGCGGAGGAAAACACAGTAAGATTTGATTAACTGGTCTTGCTGCTGCCAACATGGCTGGAGAAAAGCTTCCTATGTTCGTGATAGGAAAATCAAAGAAGCCTCGTGCTTTTAAAAACATAAAAGCCTACCTTGTCGCTACCGTGGCCAAAATAAAAGTTGGATGAACTCCGAACTTTTTGAAGAATGGGTTAGAGAG
This sequence comes from Turritopsis rubra, assembly GCA_039566895.2. NCBI lineage: Eukaryota > Metazoa > Cnidaria > Hydrozoa > Anthoathecata > Oceaniidae > Turritopsis > Turritopsis rubra. The sequence goes on from CM077622.1 coordinate 5,030,252, forward strand.
CAGGACAAGAACTTTGAAAAAGAAGGCAGAAAAGTGGCGTTAATTGTTGACAACTGCCCTGCCCACCCTTCAATTAAGAATCTTAAATCAATTTATCTTTATTTTCTGCCACCTAACACAACATCAGCTTTACAGCCGATGGACCAAGGAGTGATTCGATCTTTAAAGGCTAAATATCGCACTCGCGTCATCAAGAAGATCATTGCCGCAATTGATCAGGGGAAGCAAGCCACGCCCATTTCTATCCTTGAAGCAATGAAAATTCTTGTGCTTTCTTGGGGTGACGTCACTTCAACTACAATTGTTAAATGTTTCAAGAAAGGAGGGTTCTCAGAAACCGCTATTTCTGAGGATGATGACCCGTTCGCTAACCTAAATGAAGCGCTGGATCAACTTAAACAACGTGATGAGAATGCTGTGCCCGAAGCCTACAATACCGAAAATCTTTTATCAGTTGATGATGACGTTGCGGTAACAGCCCAAGCGCCAATCGATGCAGAAATACTTGAAGAGATCTGAGGCAATACAATGTAAGTGGAAGAAGATGATGAAGAAAAAGGCACTGCTGAGGATGAAGTCCCTGTGAAACCTTCGAATGAAAAAGTGCGGCAAGCTATTGAAACGCTTCTTATATATTCACTGTTTACAGAAAGTGGGGAAGTAGGAGCAATGGCTACGAAGGTTTCCTCTGTTGTTGAATCAGAGCTCACTCGCTTCTTAAAACAAGTGACAATAACAGACTTCTTCAAGAGACAGTAGCTATTTAAAAGTTGTATACATGTGTAGCTTTTTCTATTTGATGATTGTTAAATGATATACAGAGTGATTAATTAGTACCCCGTTCTTTCTGTTAGCACTCACCTACAGGAAACCTAAAGAGAGACGACTCTTTTTAGTTTTCACCAAAAATCTTTAATAAAATCCTGATAAGTCCTACATTTCAAGAAATCCGAGTTATCGAGACTTCGGATATCTCGGACATTCGTTAAGTCGGACGAATTTCCTGTCCCCCCTGAGGGTCCGAGTTAACGGGATTCTACTGTATACAAAGATTGTCGATTTTGCAGCCGCATTTTGCAGCCGGTGTCACCGTAAATTTATACTCCCGTAAAAAAGCACTCCCCAGTACATATTTACTGGGAAATAAGCACTCCCCAGTCATTATTTCCTGGGAAAAGATGACTCCTGGGAGTATTTATTTACCAGGAAAAAAGTACTCCTTTGGGAAATATCCACTCCCCTTTTAGACAAAGTAGACAAAGTCAACATAGACGAGGCAACTTTTTCTTAGCAGTAAGGCTAACTTCACTGAAATACATTTTTGCCGAATCTTGGTATACTTAACGTTTTACTGTGTGCTATAGCTATAGTTAATTTTTGTTGAAACTTGATATTGAGTATTCTAGATATAAGAATGTTACATTTTGTTGTCAATATTGTCTATGTTCATTTATAACGTCGTCAATTTTGGATTTTTGGTACTGGAATAAAAAGCTTAACAACTCTTTGCAGCTTTGCTTATTTTTAATGAAACTTAGTATGCGAGTATTCTCGATAAAAGACCTGTTATTTTCTATCGTCAATATTGACCATGTCCAATGCCTAATAATTAGCATTCAAATAATGCATTATGTTAAATGCATGGATAGTAAAATCTTTTTGATCTTTTTTTCATTTCTAAGATTTTAAGGAGTTATAGGACGTTGTTTGTAAAACTAGTAACGGGCGTAATTGTCGTGTTGAAGATGATGGCTTTGATGATTTCGATTGTGGAGATGCAATGATGATTCTGGTAATTTTGATGGTTACTAGTTGTGCAAACGGCGCTTACAGGAGTACCTGACATTATAAGGACGTAATCAAGAAACATTAAGTAAATGCATGATTATCATAATCTATTGAAAGTTTAAAACGTTTTTGATATTAGTAACTATTACAAATAATAATATCAAATAGATAAGCTGTAATTTTAACCAATTAAAATTTATGAAATCAAAAACTTGAAATAAATGAAAATCCCTTGAAAAAAAGTACTTTCACTGAAAAGGGTTCAAGATCTAAATAAAAGAAGATCTTTCTCTTCTTTTCAAAAACCAAGAAACACAATTACAAAAAAAGTAACGAAATAAAAATCTTCTCCTAAGTACAAAGGAATTCTTGCACAAGTATCGGATTCACATTAGATTATAAATACTTTAGAGATTGATGTGACGACAGTATTGCCCAACGAAAATGTTAAATATTAACAAAAGAGCTACGTAGATTGTTAGCTAGACTAATTATTGCTTAAAATGAAACAAATAAAGATTTTTACCAAATGGTAGTCTTCAAAAAATTAACAAAATAATAACAAAAAAATCTAAACTTTCGGAAATGGTGTCAGTTGCTGCATCTGCAAACAGGTGATTAAGTGTCCCCTCATCTTATTTACATCAAATACAGCTTCTACAGGTGAGCGTCCGTCAAGAATCTCCGCAGCGTAGGCAATTGCGAAAGGTCCGCAATTGAAACTATCTGGCTGTTTTTGTACAGGTAGAAAAGTTATAATTTGTTCTCCACAATTGGCTACGTAGTGCCTATAAAGAGATCGAATTGATTTCTTTAATGAGCGGGTTAAACTTGAATGAAGGCTATCACAGATTTGTACACACGAATTTGAACAAAAACTAAGGAACCAATGGTTTTCTCCGTTATGAAGAAGCTGAACATGCTCTTGAGATACAGGGTGGAAGGGATCGATGGTTTTCTTTTCGGAGTTAAGCACCGACTGATAAGACTCGTCATCTGCACCAATTTCTTTGCAGATTAGTTTCTGCGCTGCATCCATAATGCGATCATTTAACCAGGCATCTTTTGATAGCAGTAAATCACGGTCTTCTTTTTTCAGAATATACATATCATTACTTAGCCATGGCTCTTCATTTTTTGCTTCATCGATTATATCTGATTGTTCAAGAAGATTGATAGTTTGAATAGTTCGTTTCTGTTTCCAAAATGCTCGCTCGATAATAAACCAATTATGTTTACGATTTTTAATTAATAACCAAGCGGAGCGCCATAGCCTATTCTTTCCGATGGCTTTTTGAACACTTTCTATAACACCACTACCAGGCCCAAAAAGTTTTGATAATTTCTTTACACTAATTTTCATTTTGTTAGATCTTCTCGGAAGACTTTGGAAAGCCTTTTCTGGAAAATTGATATGAACCATTGGTAGCATTTCGTCTTTTTTCCCTTCAACTATGGTATGAAATCTTTTACAGGTTCGGCTAATGGAATAAAACGCGTTGGTTGGATTGGTCTTTATTGCATCCATCAAAATAATTTCAAGTATTTCTTGAGGCAAGTTGTCAAAAAGATTCTTACCAGTTTCTTTCTGCGTATCTTCATCAACGCTCTCGTGATTTGTTTCGTTAGTCTCTTCAAGGTTGGAAGGATCTGAATCAGAGGAGGTATATGGTTTCAGCAAACTTACATTGTATTTCTTCTTTAGAGTAACATCTTTTTCATTAACGAGTACACAGAGTCCAGTTTTGGATACTGATTTCATGGTGTAAGGTCCAATCCATTTGAATGAGAATTTACCCCCTTTTCTGTCTTTCCTTTTTTGGTTCTGTAACAGCACCTTTGATCCTACAGGTAATGTTGTGGAAAGATTGGTATGGCGATTGTTGTAATCCCTTTGCTGCTTGGTCTGCGCCTTCTTTATATTTTGAGTGACTTTCTCGTTTGTAGTCTCTCTAAGGAGAGCTGTTGATTCAAGTACTGCCTCAAATGTAGCGGTGTCGTAGCCATTCTCCAATTCATCTTCGGTATTATTGTGGTGTATGGTGTCGTACTTGATATCTATTGGCAAAATGGGATGGCGGTTATACATTAAAAAAATGGTGAATATTTGGTTGAATAGTGGACACTCACTCTATGGGCGAACAATATACCATCAATGATGTTTGGCCATTCATTCGGTTTTTCCTCCAAGACTTTTATCAAAGAATCCTTGATGGTACGATTTTGACGCTCACATAATCCATTTGATTGGGGGTAATACGCAGAGGTTATTCTTTGTTCGGTGCCTGTCATTTCGAGGAGGCTCTCCGAGACTTCATTGACAAACTCTTTGCCTTGGTCATTAATTTGTATTTTTATACAGCCATGCCTGCATATGATTTCATATAAAAAATTTGCAACTGTTGATGCAGTTTTGTCCTTCACAGCTTTGGCTTCGGACCATTTCGAAAAGTAGTCTATGCAGACTATTAAGTGTTTCAACCCATCAACTTCAGGAAGAGTGCATAAATCTATGCCAATTTGCTTCATTACTTCATTAGGCACGGGGATACTTTGTAGCTCTGGGCTGATTGTTTTAAAAAATTTCCCTTGATGTTGGCAATTTTTACAAGCTTTGATATAGTCCTTAACGTCTTCGATCATGCCATACCAGAAAAATCGTTCAGAAAGTTTTTGGTATGTAGATTCACGGCCACGATGAGCTGCCAATGCTTTAGCCATTGAATGTTCTCCGATACCTTCATGTACATCATGAATAATTGTCTTTCTTCTTTCTTTTTCAAATACAACCCTTCGTTTACATTTGTACATCAATTCTCCATTAAAAAGGGTGAAGTTTTTACAGGCTCTTCTGAAATTTGCTTTTTTACCTTTATCTTTGGCAATTTCTGGTGGATAGGTTTTACTTCTTACAAATTCGTCAACCGCTTTCAGATCCACGTGTTGTCGTTGTTGGTTCGATATTTCTACTACTTTCGACACAGTTTCGTCATTAAAGTTTATTATATTATAATAATCAAAACATTCGATAGCCATATTCCCAATGGAAGGGCTTCTTTTAGGGAGTGTTTCTTTCCAGGAAAAAAAACACTCCCCAGTGAAACAAGGGGGAGTTATTTTTACCCAAAGGGAGTGCTTATTTTCTGGGGATAAAAGACTGGGGGAGTGCTTATTTCCCAGTTAAAAAAGACTCCGGGAGTATTTTTTTTCGGGGAGTACTTTTTGACGGTTACACCGGCACTTACCAGCTCTGGTAAGTAAAGGAAACCTTGACATAGTTGAAAAAACTTTGAAATGGATGTGATTAATTTTATGCAGTCTTTCATTAAATATCCATGCATGGATGTTCCACTAGATGAAAAAAACAGAAGTCTTTTCATTGCAGTTTTCAAGGAAAATCGAAAGTTTATAAAAACCCAATGATTATTACCATATTATTGTTTATAACAAAAGTTGACAACAAATCGATACAAAATATTTACATTATAAATACGAATAAATAGGCAAAACGAAATCATATATATATATATATATCACATGTTACTATAGCGACAAAAAAGCGTTTATTACCATACCTCACAATTTATATAGTGGTGATAGAGAGTATCAGTCATTGACTGACCTTACCAAAAGACAGAACGAAGAAAGAGAATGCCGATAAGCATTTGAGTATATTAGTTTTCCCGCTTGGTGCAGTTCTGTGTAAACAATAACCGCACTACAAGGATGCGATGGGGGGAAAAATCACCACACAGCGAGAGAGAAACTTCTAAAAGCGTATTATATCAAACGAAAAGAAAAGTTATTGTTGGTACTTCGACTAAAAATAAAAACTACCAGTTATTTCTAAAAAAACACAACATAAAATAAACAAATATAAAAAACCTACCAATTCGGTTTTATTGTAAACACACGTGAAGTTCTAACCTTTTTACTGTTTTTCGTTTCTTTAAAATCTTGAAAACAAAAGTTAAAACACCATTCGAATCGTGATCATGTCGATTTCAAGAATTCGATTTCATTCACCTGTTATTGAATTGGTTTAATTCGAAAACGGCTGGTTAAGAATGTAATTATAATAAATATACTTGTCTAACTTTTAAAAGTATCATCAGAATTTTAATGGAGAGCGTATGAAAATAATCATTAGATACAAGAAACTTCATTTTATACGGACGTGTCTTGTTCGCCATCCATCAATTTTGACTTTTCATTCGACCGTTTCTTTTCTTCTTTATTATTGCTTTTTGTTTTAAACCAGTTTTTCTTCTTCTTTTTCTGCGAGGTTCCTCGACGAACCAACGGTTCACCTTCGCTGACCTCGTCTCGTGAAACATCTTTATGGCCGACCTCTTGCATCTCAACATCATCATGTCTTCCGTACGAACTACGCTGGTTTTGTCTAGATAATTCAAGTTCCTTATCATCTACGTTAATATAACGTCTCGTATCACGCTCGATGGCAATAGAAGACTCCTCCATCTCCATTTCTGCAAACATCTCAGCGTCCTGCTTCTTCTTTCGAGTGTTATTCTTAAAGCCTTTTTCAGCGTCTTCAGCTTTTGTATGGGACCAGCCAGTCTCCGATATAGCTTCTCGGCATTCTTTAAATTCCCACATATAAAGCAGTACCTAAAAGTAAATCAAAAATGACTTAATTCACATTTTTCTTAGCAGTTGCGGAAAATTAATGAATACACAAAAAAACCTCTCCGTTTTAATAACTATACGCTGAAAAGTCTTATAAAAATGTTTGAAAAAACTCATACGAAATTAACTGCACCGCAAACTAAGGTGTTCTTTATACGGAGACCGATATATCATATCGTTTGGGTTAACTGTTTATGTGAGAGCATAATGCAAAAAAAAAGCTCAGTGGTAAAAGACAATGGGTTGTTATAAATACCGCCAGATACCACCTCATGCTGACATCATCATTACCGATGCAGACCTTTCAGTTACTTTTATGAAAGTCATCATTTAAAGCAACAAAAATAGTAGCTTATATTTATGACCATCGATAATTCACGTGCTACTTTTATGAAGATCAAACAATAGAACCATTTCTTTTCTTGTCTCTCATCTGTTGTTATTGTTCATGCTCATGTGCTGAGATCATCATGATGTCTGATTTTGCTATACAGTAGAATCCCGTTTAGTCGTACCCCGGATAACTCGGACATTCGCTTAGTCGGACGAATTTCCTGTCTCCCCCGAGGGTCCGAGTTAACGGGATTCTACTGTATTTATAACAACACATTGTCTTTAAAAACATTATATTCGTTCACCAAGCCAGTCGAACTATTGCTGAATTACACTGTGTCATTAATTATTTTTTGGATTTCGGACAGGCATTATAACTGTCCATTTTTATTTTTGGTTCGCTACGTGTGCTACATTACAAGAACTCATTGGCGTGTTCGGGAAAATAGGTATAAAAGTTGATCAGCCATTCCAAAAACGCCTCCAAAAACGTTTTCAAGTATTAGGCAGGAAGTTTCGTTCAATTTTTTAAAATGTTTGGAAAAGATTTCTGAATGTAACTCAGGTATAAAAATCCTTCGAAATGGCAAAAAAAAATTGGCTGGGTCTTCGATAATAGCTTTTATGAGCAGATGTTCAAGCAGTTCCCCCCTCCCCTCTTCATTATACTAATATGTGTATGTAGGGTGGTGCTGTGTGTATAGGGCGCTGCAACAGTTCCTGATTGCTCAGTTTTTGAACAGTCTGTTCTGCAGTTTTCTTAACACTTTTATAGTAAATTTATTTATCTTCCTCGCAGGATATAGTTGGACTCCTGTAATTCGAATCTTCATGGAACCGCGCAAAATGGTTCAATTTTAAAAGTGTTGCAGCTTCGTTTATATAGAAATCATCACATTTTTCTATTTAGAATATTCAGATCAGCAGATCAAAAATGGCAAAAAAAACCCGCTTGGTCATAAGTTTGTCATTTTCATCTCTAACAGATGACTTACCCTATTTGCTTCCAACACGGTTCTTTCTGAATATACCCGATGCGATTTTCCCTCAGATCGACCACCATCAGACGATCTGGTTAAAGCCACAAGTTTTGGTATACCCTCATCGTCTTTAACATACCTGAAAGAGATTTTGAAAGGAAGCAAAACGTTATAGCGTAAAGCAAAAGTAAAATTCAGTTCACAAGAGACACATGCGGGTTGACATCAGGATCAATCAGTCAGGATCAATCTGATGATCAGGAGGGTAATACAGATACCTTATCGGGGGTAGAAATCAGGGAAAAAAGGGAAAATATTAATATTTTTCCCCCAACTTAATTTTTCCCGACTTTTCTTATCCTGAATTATAATTACATAATAATTATACAAATTCCAAAGTGCTATTGGGCGCCGAGATTAAGGCTGTAAAGGATAGGTTGTTTTTTACAATAATTGATAAAAAAACCCGCGAAAAACAAGGACATTTTAGCAAAAGAATAGCAAAATTTCAATCACTGTGTAACAAGGAAATAAAAGCAAATTATTTTGATTATATTCCGAATTGCTTATCAAAGATCAATTTCTACTTTTTTTTGGAGCATTATTTGACTATTAGTTTACCATATACTATGCCTTTTACCTCCTGTAAATTAAACGTACTTACTTGGAGTTATGGTAATCCCTATATACAAGCACTTGCAAAACGGACAATACGGCACAGATGGTATACTCGGAAGGCTTCTTGGCATTTCCGTTCATGTCAGCAGCAGGAAGAATTTGAATCAAACCAGCGTGAGCAAACTTACCTAAATAAAATTTGAAATTTAGTATCTTTGAATGAAAATAAAAACATGTTTTCAGATTAACCATGCTAGATTGTAAAGCTGTCCAAATAAAAACAGTGGAGAACCTTAAGATGCTGCAACATATTTAACCAGCCTCAGACCTGAATTGTTCTTTAAAGCCTAAAATCTAATAAACGCTTATTCTTCAGGGGGGCTTTTCTTGGAGAGAGGGGTTTCGGGATTTTAGGGGTGTTGATTGGATAGGATTGCATAGGGGCGTTTAAAAAAGACTGAGCGTTTAATAGACTGATATAATTTGGTCATTGTAGACTACTCATATGATTGTTATAAGAGTACTTACCAATGGACCATTTGTTCGTTTTGTCGAACGCCAGATTTCTTAACGCGTACGCGACAGACCGCACCACAAACTGTTGATCGACAGAAAGCAGGTCGTGCATAGGAGGGATACCTTTTTGTAAGCGGACGTGCACTCGTAATAAACCAGCCCACTAAAAAAAAGGCCCAATTCACATTTGAAATCTTGCTGTATACTTATTATGACGAAATGCATAAAGCCGGTTCTACATTCAGAGATCTTTGTCAGCTCTTACGTAATATTCTTCGGGGAATAAACACGTGATCAGTTTTTGGGAAAAGAAGCTGAATAAATTTAATCACCTCAACAAAAATTTTCACTTCAAATGCACATAAAAGCCGCGGTAAATTTTTTTGTGTGATTTACAGCCAATGAAAATACAACATTTCAAGGTATTGTTTAATTAACCAATGAAAATACAGTATTCAAGATATCGTTTAATTAGCCAATAAAAACACTGTATATAGTGATTTTCGCTACGTATCCGAAAGCACAATGCAGATTAGTTTTTTTTTATATTCTTCGCGGAAATTTTAGCGCCGAATTTTTTTGTTGAGGTGAAAAAAATCTCTGAATGAAGGACCGACTTAATACTAAGAAAACACCATTATGGAATACTAACGTTCCATTTGCAGCCGCATAAGTTATGAATAGCAGCTGCAGCAGCTTCTAAAGTGATCGGGTTTTCGGAATTTGCCAACAGGTAGATGTAAATGGAAACAGTTTCTTGTTGCCAAAGAAGCTCGGCACCAATCGGGGTGGGACGGTGCTCCTGAACTGGCACTAAATATTTCCACTCTTCCGGCGGCGGCTTCTTGTTGGCGGTGGTACCTGTGAAACTGGCTCCTCGTGACCCTTTCTTCCGCTTCTTGATAAACGGCCTTTTCTTCATTCCGATGCAGCCTTTCAGCCCATCTTGGGAGATGTATTCCGTTTGAGACACACGCTCCGGGTTATTCTCTTTGTTCAGGTCATGTGGCTGATTGTCGTTATAAGGGGCGCCATCCGTGCCATCTTTAGCAGATATTTTAGCAGCATCGGGATAGATGTTACGATCGATCTCCGTGTCAACTTTGTAAGATAAATTACGTAATGTACAAGTCACGTTTTCCACAATCTAAAAGTGAACAACATGCATTTTCGTCAGAAAAATACCTATGAACCGACGTGGCGTAATTGTCTGCCTTATGTTTTCGTTTGAGAATGATATATACAATTAAGGAGATACAGTTAGGTGGCGGAACCTTTCAAATAACTTCGAATACACCTTTCCCGAATTCATGTTTATATGTCGCATCCTGAGTCAGTTGTCCATACGGGCCTTGATTCTGTGTTGAAAATTAACAAAAATTGTCCCACTGCGACTTGCTAATGAGCAAAATATATAGCTAAATAATTTCCGTGAACCAATGTAAGGCGTCTAAACGAGCCCGTATGGACAACTGAGTCAGAAAGCGACATATAAACGTGAATTCGGGAAAGGTGTATTAGGAAAAGTTCATATTAGGGAGAGTTCATATTAGGGAGAGTTCGTATTAGGAAAAGTTCGAAGTACTGAGGATTCAACTGACCTTGTTATTGATGTCTTCCCTATCTAAAGAAGTAACTGCAGCATTTAGTATCCACACTAACGAATCCACCAAACCATCGATAGCACGCATTTTCGTGCGTGCCTCTACACCGTACGATGAGACATTTCGCAATATTCCAGTAGAATTACGCAATAGCACCGACCAAGTGACAGCAGTCGGTTTGTTACCGAGTTCTGCATGTTGTTTTTCCCAACCAGAAAGGGGAATGACGATCAATTCTGCCACAGCCTCGACAGCATCTTTCAGTATGTCGCGTTTAATAGACTGGAAAAAAGGACACGAAAAATACGCATAACAATTATATTAAAGCCGAATCTACACTATGCACAGGAATTATTTTCTGTCATGTAATCAAAGTGAATGCAAAACAAACTACAGTTCGAGTGCTTTAGTTAAAAATACTGACAACAGTATCACGATAGACCAAGGAATTTTCTAACGAATAAGCTCAAACTTACCTCTTACCTCGATTACTCAAACATATATTATCTTACCTCGATTGAACTGACGTTCCACAGGATACCGGTCACGTGCTCTCTTACTTCAATCCAGGATGTTCTGTAAAGTAATCGAGTGCATGCTGCGATTCCCCCGCACTCCTGTATTGCAACCTAAAAATTGGGATTGCATGAAATCAGAGCTTAATAGAACATCAATCACTCAATATTAAGGCTTATACAGTCAAACCTGTTATTTAAGCAACATTCATCCTTTCTTTATTAATTGAACAGATGAAAGTGAGAGTTTTTTCATCTGACAATTCCTCCTTACAGTGAAGAATTTTATAATTTTTTTTTTTACTAGATTGAACTTGATTGTAGCCTCGCTTTTCCAGAGAAACTTTCCAAGGTTTCCACCATAAACTTAGGTGTGAGTGAGGAGATATGCGTTTTATGGATTGTGTTTGTCTTACAAGATGGAATCATAAAACGTTTTGATTGGAAGTCCCTTATTTTCGTTTAAAAGAACGAGGCATTGCAAACTATTAATGATCGCATCTTGTTAGACAAACTTGTAGACTTGTAGACCTACTTTATTATCGTCAATAAATCGCCCACACGATAAGTTCTTGAGAGCTCCTGCTGCATTGCGATGACAATCTTCGTCTTCGTCATCAAGAAGTTTCACAAGATGAGGGATCATATCCACTTCCCTGCAAAAACAACAAATTCCGTGTTTTCTTTCAACTCCGGTGGAATTTCGGAACGCCGGGAAATCGGCACCAGCACCCGTGGCGGATCCAAAGGTATGTGGAAAATTGTGGAGGAACGCATTAACATAATTTCTGTTTTCAGTCTGTATCTCCAATGAGCGTTTTTCTTTTATGCTTTAATAGCTAACGTTCTCCTCCACAAATTTCGAAATATACCTCTTGATCCACCGCTGAGTGAAGACGAAATCTATACATGACTATAACACGGTGTTTAAACATAGCTTCAGGAAAGGCCTATTTTATTGATACTGGCTATTTCAGCCTCTTGAACATGAATTCGTCCACTGTTTCAATCGAAGTTTGACGAAGTTGTTCTAACCTGATTCTATTTTTGACCTCATCGTCGTTATAACTAATATGCATGATGTAACCAGCAGCATTCGACTTCAGCACACTATCGTCCGTCTTTAAAAACATCAGCAAGTCCAAAAGGCTGACTTCATGCTTGTTCATTATCTTCTTATCCTCTAAACAGAAACACTGACGGGTGAACTCACGTCACGATTGTCGATGAAGATGCAATGTTATTTCGCGTATACAGGGTCTTATCGAAAACTAATCAAATTATAATCAAATCTAGTCTAGTGTAAGTGAAGCTTTAAAAATTTGTTTCAATCGAATTTTTGGCAGTTACGTATAATACAGCGAAACCCCTGTTAGTTCGAACATCTATGATTCAAACTCTCCCTTACTCAAACTTATTCGAAAAGTCCCTTCACCTATGATGATTTTTATGCAAATACACCTCCTTAATTCCAACTCTTTTCATACAGTCCCTAGCATGTTCAAATTACAGAGAGTCAGTCTACTGTAGAACCAGCAACGCAGATAGAACTAAAGATCGTGTGTACCTAAATTCACAGTGTAGCTTCCTTTGATTGCAGAAGATGTATCGTCGTGATAAACAGCATCTCCTGTACCAGTCATAACGTAGTCAGACATGCGTTGTCCTCCATCAACTTGATACCGAGATGAAGCTTTCGAACCAGGCCTTCCGCCGTCGCCACCGCCAGTATACTGATAGTTGATGTCATTTTCATTGACGTATGTATTAGTGACGTTGTATTCGGTATATGACGTGTTGATGTCGACGTTGTTTTCGCAAGCTTTGCATTGAGTCTGACCAGGGTAACCATTCAATTGATTGCTATTTCGATGAGAACTGGCCACACTTTCTATAAACAATTTTCACAGATATAATTATCTGTAAATAATAATATAAGGCGGAATTCTATATTATTGACAAACAGTTGTACCTCTTCCAGACCTTCTCCCTTGTTTCAAATCATAATCTGTCGCTTCATAACCGTTCTCGTTGTATGACATTGCCGTCTGTTCGTATTCCTGTGACGTTTGCATGTCGTGATGGGAATTATTCATTGCAACGTGTCTCGGGGAAATCGGCGGAGAGATTAGTGTCTCAGTAGCGGGACTGATGTGCACCTCGACTTTTGGCGGTTCATTCTTGTGGTAAGCGTGAGTAGTTGTGGCCGTCACCACGCGACGTATGACGACAGTTGAACCTGTAAGTGAAACATGCCAAAAGTTTCTTAACCACTTGAAAGAAAGTAAAACTTTATGAAAATACAGTATGACTAGGCAAGCTGGTGCAGGAATGGTGTAGTGGATAGTATCTTCGAATGCGACCGCTGAGGCCCGTGTCCGAGTCTCCTTCATGACGTATCTCGATACTTCACTCCGATGCACTTTAAAAGCAGCATATGAACCCAATTGGAGCAATCGACTAACTGCAGACTGGCCTTCAAGCAAGTTAGAACAATGCTATACGTATCTGTAGCGGTAAGTCAACTTTCCAGTTGCAAGTCGGCGGGTGGAAGAACCAACTAACACGGATGGAAGTCCAAGGATTCCAAACTTCGGGATACTTACTTACTTACTTTAAATCGAACTTTCCGAAATTTTTGGTATGACCACTATGTTATTAGCCTATTCAACGAGTTTCGCCTCGTTCCCAATACCAAAATTAACCACTTTATCAAGGATTGCAATAATATTGACCAGAAGTTATGAAATCAGTACCATAATAATATTCATGGAAACGAAGCAAAACATGTTGATCAGGCCATTGTATGGTGTTTGTCTTTAACAAGATGCGATCATAAAACTTTATGGTTGAAAGACTCTTATTTTCGTTCGAAAAACCGAGACCTTACGGCACATTATTATGTGCTGATAACATTTTTAATGAAGGAATTCTTGCAAGATCACATCGTTAAGTGCACACAAACACATCCTTTATTTCTTTAAATTTTGAGATATCGGGTGAGGTGAGGTTGGGGAGGCGCTCATTAGGAGAGGGTGGAGTAGGGAGGCGCTCATGAGAGGAGGGTGGAGTAGGGAGGCGCTCATGAGAGGAGGGCAGCGCTCATTACATTTTAGCTTTATTTTTATCATTTCCAACTTTACTTAACTTCTCTTCACTCCGCCATTTTAGGGGAATGCCATTTTCTACATTTTCCGCTTCAAAAGTATAGTACTCATTCGAAAGGACGTTGGCAGGTAATACGGTTATCCATTCCCAATAGCCATTTGGTTGAGGGGAGAACTGCAAAAGTCCGTTTGCGAGTCCGCATATTGCACCACAAGTAATATGATGAATTTAGAACACCTTACCATCAGCATTTACTCTTTGTTCTTCCACGATGGCTTCCGACGAGGGTTCTGGTGTGCTCGCCACAGATGGGCTAAGATGTTTACGTGGTAAAGTGTAACTCTTATACGCGTCATTACGCGGCCCAGTTCCATTTCGAGGCAGCGAACGAGATCTTGGCATACTTTGCGATCGCCGTACGTTTGAGTACTTCTCCATTCGACGATGTTGGGAGTTGTTATGGTTACCAATTTGTTGTTGGGCGGATGAGTAATCACCGCTATGCCTTCTTTGTGCGCCATACTCTTCAATGTAGCTTCTTTGCGTCGAACCGTATTTGTTATGATGAATGCTATTATAACCCGGAGGTTCGCTACGCCTTGATATTGAAGAGCGTCTGCTGTGACTATCCGATTGATCTGGAAGAAACGAAGAAGGACAACATACTCATTGAAGAAATAAGTTTGTTACAAATACAGTTGCCGCCATTAATCTGGAATACTGGATAACTCGAAGTATCCCGTTCTCGAACTGTGTTTGGGGCGGCTACTAATAGCAATTATTCTTTAAGGCCAGAAATTCTTCAAATTTGTCAGAGAATTTTGAGGAATATTTTGAAAAGTGTATTTGTACAATGTCCTATTACACGGTAAACTATTAGACAAATTATGCTCAAAATAGAAACATTTTTCAAAACAGAAAATCTATCTTTCATAAATTATTCAGAATAATCAAAATGATTAGATTTTATTTCATGCAAAACTATAAAAAAAATTTCTTCATTTGATTAATTCTTTGAATGAAAATTAAGTTAGTTTAGAGAATAATTTAATGAATAGTTTAACAGGACCGACTTTAAGATAATTTTGAGAAGGTAGTTGAGTTTCTAACCTGCTATAATAATATCATATTCTTCAGCATCTGCAATCCTATTGGAAGAGCGATTTGAGCGGACCGAGTTGGAACGACTAGGAATTCTCGCAGCACTACGACTAGACGGTGTCCTTCGCACATTCGTTCCAAACTCGTACGTGTCTTCCATAACGTCATGACTACGTAGCGAGCCCAACGAAATGTCGGCAGCGTTGTTGTTGTAAACTTGAAGTGACGTTTTGTATGAGGAATCATGTTGCGCATTGCCGTTGTAATTTGAGTAGGAACTATTCGCCTGTTGTGTGTAACCATACGATGACGATTTTATTGAACCAAGCCTGTCATCTAAAAGCCCAGAAATGGTTTATGTGAACTCATGATCATAAAAGCAAATTTGAGGCTTAAAGGCTAATAAATTTGAAAGTGAGAAAGGACAATGTTTTCATGGTAACAAAACACCTACCATACATATTCATCTTGTTTCCAGAATATCTAAAAGTTAAAAGACAAAAGGCTGAGGTGAAATAGACTTCTGTTAAAATGTTTTATTATGGCCTAGTCAACAAGTTTTGTTTCGTTTTCAGCATCATAATTGCTTTTAACTGCTCCACCTACCATCTACCACCTACTTCTGCCTGGGTAGTTACGAAAACATAAGATGCATAGAAACGAGGCGAAAATATCTCCACAGTTCCAATTTCAACTTAAAATATCAACCAAAAATACTCACTTGATGGTGTTATTATTAGTAGAAATATTCTCAACCAATCGGTGTCCCTCTAAATCTTTTCTAAAATGAAGCAGAGAAATTCATATTCTTAGTGTTGTATTCTTCCAAATCAAAATGAAAATGAAAAAGAAAATGAAAATGAAAAAGGAAGGTTAACTAAAAAATGACTTGATGAAAAAAAAACATACAAGCAAGAATCAACTAAAGCTTCGGAATCAAGCGAGTTGCTCCCACTGTCATGGTAATGTGGATTCCACGAATCGTCAAAACTAAAAGCAGACATGATAGAAAAATTTCTATATATCCTCTGTTAAATTGCTTGCAGTCTTTCACGATATCCTTTCAAAAATCCCAATCACAAAAATTTTGATCACAAATGTATGTTATAAATATTGCATGATGTTTACTGATATAACTAATGTTGAATGGAGAGTTGTCCCTCCTCTTACTCACAAACTCATTCTATTAAAAAGTCATTCTATTAAAACTCATAGGCAGAAAACTAAAAGTACAAGTGAAAAAAAATCTGTCACACAACTTTTGTATCCTGCAAATGTTTTCCATGAGGTAGAGTATCTCTAGAGATTAGACCATCGCCATTAGAAACTTATCTGGTCTGGAAGTTTGTGTTCTATTGTTGGTATTTTGAATTTAAACTATCTAGAGTGGACGGTACACATAAATTTGTCGATTTCAACAAGTTTGATTCCATCAGCAGATTTTCCGTTCAAATTATTGCATTCCACATGTTGAATTTAGCATTTTAAAAGCTCAACTTTTTCAATTTTTTGAAAGTGACGTCAAACAATCAATTTCTTTAAAATTGTAGTGAAATGAGTTTTTAACCAATCACCCCATGTTTTATCTTGATGCTTTAAAAAAAAAAGCGAATCTTGAACAATTCAATTTCGACAAATTAGAACCGTGTATCATAATACTTTGAAATTCAACAAATTTGATTCAATGAGAACATTTTGAGACTAAAAAGATAACGTCGAAAACAGGGTCAATATTTTTGTCCTTTTGACAACGAAGCAGGAAAATTTCGTCAGAAAACCGTAAAATGAAAATGAAAATGAAGAACAGTAATTTATTGATAACATTTTTCTTAATTTATAATTCAATTTTTAACATCTCAGAATTGCAAACAAAAAACCATTCACAATTATTCCATGAATTC
The DNA here is from genome assembly GCA_039566895.2 of Turritopsis rubra. Lineage (NCBI taxonomy): Eukaryota > Metazoa > Cnidaria > Hydrozoa > Anthoathecata > Oceaniidae > Turritopsis > Turritopsis rubra. Next base: position 5,047,366 of record CM077622.1, read on the forward strand.
ATGTGCTACATTGGCTCCACCTGCGCACAATGAGAATAAATAAATACCAAATTGATGAAGCAAGAGAAACTCAATAGTAATTAATCAATAAGTGATGAGTCATTTAAATTGGTTCTGATAGGACATTCAAAAGCACCTTCAGATAAAATCCTTTTTTAACATAATTAGCAATAATAATTATAATGAAATGCTAAAATTTCCAAGTGACCATGGTTAGACTATTCATTATTTTTGAATATCTAAAACACATGGGAATTGGTTTGTCAATGTTCTGATACAACTGATATACATATAATACGGGACCCCACCTTACTTTTCACAGATCTTCCCAGATCTGGTTTTTGTGTAACAAATTTTAACTGAAAAAAGTCAGTTCAAGAGATTGTGAGAAAAAAATGACACTAGTCACATAAATTGAATTCAACTTAATCTTAGAAGAAAAAAACTATTAAAAACCCATTAACGTTTTAATTGTTGAAAATCATTAGCAAGTATTCAGCAAAGTAATGGATCTTATGATCACAAAATAGCTAATAATCCTTATCAGATTACTGACCATTCTAACTTAACATTTTGGAAAAATTAATGCTGATTACTTCTCTGAAGATGCGAGCAACAACAATAAAACTAACCAAGCAAATGAATGATTAAATTTACAAGACAACTAACGTGATGTTCACCAAATTGATAAATTTTAAATGGAAAATAGTGTTGTTGCATTTATACTGCTGAAAAAGTTTTACATCTTTAAAACAAAAGAATTACAGCCCCCATAAATAGAAATACCTATTCCCCATCGTTTTGTAAATCCTTTATGAAGTACCTTAAACTCCTGATAACTCGAATACTTCGAGGGACCAATGAACATTAGCCTGAATAACCAAGTGGTTGAGTTCAAGAGTCTTTTATGAGAGAGTATTAGTTCAATGGGAATACAAAAACAGTTCGAGTTATATGTCGAGTTATTAAGGATTGGGATTATTGGGGGTTATTAGTTTATATTCGTATTTGTCGGAACAAACTTAAGTCTATAGGTATTGAGGATTTTGTATAGAGGAACAGACATTATAATAATATACATGTATATCAAAATCAATCTCCTTATATTTTTAATAAGATGAAATAAAACAGAATTCAGAGCTTATTATACAAACAAAAAATGCCTCGAACTGCAGAATATTAATATAAAAATCATAATAAAAAATCAAAACTTAAAAATACCTTTCTTTTTTCCAATACAAAATGCGTGCATACACACACAAAAACAAAAACCCTCTTGAAGTTAAAATTCAAAAAATAAAAAAAATTCATTTAATCAATTCAACATTATTCATCTGAACATATAGTACTGAATAAAAAGATTTTAAATTTTTCATGTACATTTAAATACAAGCTATGCGAAGCCCATTCATTAGGAGGATAATATTAAAACCTGATTAATAAACAGTTCAACAACATAATAACAACACACACACAGAGGATGACAAGAACTATACATAGTGGTGTTTATTTAGCAATAGGAATTATCATTTGCAATGATAGGTTGTATAAAATACATAATAATGGTATAGATAGTATTAAAATCACAAATGTGACATCACGAATAAGAATAACTGATTCCATATCGATTGGTAATAAATGTACCAACAGAGAAAATAATATATTATTTCAAGTAATATCTAACAGTTGAATTTGTAAGCATGGCTGATAATGGGGACACAACAGGAGGTTACAATTGTTTGTTTATATAGAAAGAATGGAAGTTGATGTTTGGCCTAGAAAAAGCAGGGCTATTCAGGTTGATGACAGTTTAGGAAGGATCTGTATGTATATTGAAAAATAAAGTCTGAGGTCGATAGTAAAGGTCAAGCTTGTAAGGGGTTGAGGGTTTCAAAAAACATGTTCATACTTTAAACATGTTCATATTCATTTCAAATAGTGGAAAAAAGGCATTATAAATTCGACATTCAAACATTTGATTTTATATTTATATTATTATAGATGTTCAATCATTTTGTGAAAAAAGATTATGATGATTAAGATTATTATGTTTCTTAGTTTGAAGTTTGAACATTACATTGGAAAGTTTTATTATTGCTGCATTTACGAGGTTACAATTTTTAGCGGGCAGTGTTGATCTGTAATAATTGTGTACTGGGCCAATCAAATCTTTTTTAATAATAACTCCTTTTGTAATACCCTCCAGGTAATAAATATAAGTAATATATTTTACAGTCACCCGAGAAAAATGTCTTAAAGACGTAAAAAAGTATTCGTTTAAAAATCGAGTTGCGGAACAATGGAACAACCTGCCACCGGACCTTGTGCACCATCTCTTAATTCCTTCAAAAGTCGACTTGATAAGCTATGGAAAAGTGCTGGTATTATGTTCGATATCGATCTGAATCTCGTCGAAACAACAGCCTGTTGACAAACGCGATATCGACAGGTCGTTAAAGATTGAACCTGGTGTTAAAGGCACCATGTGCCTACTTCCAGAAACTTGTATAATATAATATAATATAATATAATATAATATATATCATATACAGCAAATAAATAAGTGCAAAACTTATACTTAGATTTGATTAGATTTCTAAATGTAATCAAACCTTACCTATTCGTATTGGATGATAACTGAAATTCCCCCTGCAAAATAAAATTCAATATATACATCAATTCACGACAGTTTCATAATGGGTTCTCTTAAAACATACAAATCAAAATTAAGTAGAGCATGTGTGGTTAGGTTTATTCAGATCGCTACATCATTATGATTCTCCATGGCAAATTTCTGAAAAAACCTCTCTAAACATAATAATATCAGATAAATAATATAATAATACTTTATATAACTGCTCTGATACAGCTTGACGATCAATTTCTAATTCTTTCATCAGCTTCTCCCTTTCTTCCTCCTATAAATTCAGAAAGTACCTGCGTGATCATAATAATAAAAAATATCATATAACATAGAAGCTAATAGCTAAACATATTTTTGAGGATTTGGAGAGCTAAGGTGATAAATAATGCACCACCTCTCTCTCAATTGACTTTATGAAGTTTGCAGTCCTTTCTTCTGATGAGCTGCTACAATAACTGTCATCATAAATACTGGAATACATTTGTTGTAGAGGGCGCGAAGTCACCAGCAACAACAACCACACGTAAAAAAAAACAGTATTGGAACCACAGTCAACATGCCGCAGGGCGCACGTTTAGTTGAATAAAAATCTTTTAGAGCATTTTGATACTTTGTAGCAATATGAGCGTTGGTTTTTAATTTCAAAAACCAAATATTAACTTTTAAAATCTCGGATAATTTTTCTACTTAAACGATTAATATTCCGATTATGTGATTTCTCTTTGTTTACAATGTAAAGCTACCATTTTGAGAAATCAGCCATAGAGAGAGAGAGATATATGGGAGACCGAATGTGCTCAAAACCAATCCGGATACAGCTGGCTACTTTTTCATGGATACACGAAGTGTATTTTACACCGCCGTTATACGATTTGGCGCACACCTTCTAATTACCGCACGCCGCCAATAAGCGCACACCCTTTAACATAATCTTTGCAATTAACGCACACGATCGAATAAGCGCACATCAATATCCCGTTAATTAGGGTATGTGCTCTTATTCGCGAAAAGGTATGAAAACAGCGGATTTTTTTTTGTTTCGTCTGCTATCTTTGGCCACCTTTAGATATTAGCGCGCACTCTCTCGAATTAGCGCGCACCTCGAATAAGGGCACACCTTAGAAACTCCATATTGAATTTAGCGCACATTGCGTAGATCGAATAATTACGGTACTTAACCAGAAATTTCATGTACAGTTTCGACCACTAAATAAAATCTTTTAAATATTTTTAATCAATAAACTTTTACGTTATTAAATATAAGGTACCAGTCTTTTTAGCGTGTCAGAAAACCCCTCCCTTCATATCATCGACCTCAAAGTAAGATGTACTCTTTAAAAGAAAAAATGGCGCTATATTTACCCGACGATGTTTCGGCTTTGCTGCATGAAAAACATTTGTAGCGTTAAAATTTAGGTTGTCCTGGTGACGCTCTCCTGTAACATTTTGACGTCGTATTGATTGCGGGGTAAAATATTGAACTTTGCCTGATATGTTATTGTTTGTGTCTCGGAATCTAGTAGCTGTTTTATCATCTCTTCTTCCTTTTCGCTGCTGCTGTCGCGAACCTTCACGGGAAAGACTTCGTGTTCGCATTCTATCTTCCTTCAATCCTGCTGAAGAAACGCCATTGAACTGTCTCTTATGAACATGAACATTTTTTATGTCTTCATAAACTGGGTTTGAGATATCATTTATTTCTCCTTTGGGCATTTGATCAGAGTTGGAAATATCTGTTTGAATGCTATAAGTATTACTGTCGTTTCGACTTCTACTGCTTGACGTCGTCCTCCCCTCGTAGCTTTCTGACGATGCTAGTTGATCGCTTTGTTGAAACATTCTCGCACTAGCAGCGCTGGTGGAGTGCTGCAATTCCACGTAGGATGAAGATTGATAAAACTGTCTCGTATGATCAAACTGGTGACCTGTGGACGTGTCGATCAAAAGAGGACCACCATTTTGACTAGCCATCTTGTTCGCTGTTGTAATCAAAACTGAATTTAAAACGAATCAACAATTTACATAAACTTGTATCCCATTAAAGCTTTCCCACACAATTATCCAACGATCATTTGACTTTGCCAGTTTTGTGAGAAAGATGATCGTAACCACCTCACAACCGAGAAACGATGTTTACAAAAATGTTTGACAACAGAAATCATTTATCAGAAAGGAATTTCAAATTGTTTTTTGTGTGCATTATAAATACTCGAAGAGGAAATCAAACGAACTCAAATATAAAACTCTTGAATGGCAACAGAAAAGATAAAATAAAAGCCTATTGCAACAAGCCCCATTTTTTTTTATCCCTAAGAATGGGATGAAATAATAAAAGGGCACTCCGTCGTAGACGTTTTACACATACAAAGATTTTTCTGAAAAATGCTGAAAAATTGAACTTAAGGTATGGCGGATATGATGCAGGTATCAAATTTCTGTTTTTAATACAATTTTTTTACCAACCTCTAACACAAACAGCCTCGTTTAAGTGCATTATATTATATTGTTGAAAGTTATTACAAATCGTATCATACCGATTTGCAGTTACATAATAAACCATTTTATAGATTACGTCACAACATTCATCATCGTCTGGTTTTTAATGTTTATACGTAAACTCCCGACAACTGGAACCTCCACGGGACCAATGAACATTGCTCGAATTACCGAATGCTCATGTTACCGAGAGTCCTTTATGAGAAAAAAATAGTTCAAAAGAAATGCAAAAACAATTCGAGTTACTGAAAGTTCGAGTTATCACGGGTTCGAGTTATAGGGATGACAATGCAACTATCAAGTAATTAAGCACAACATAAGATCATCGTAAAAACACAACATAAGATCATCGTAAAAAAATCCTTCCCTGAGGTGTCGCTTCTTTTTGTAAATGACACAAATGTAATTATTATTCATCTTGCTAACGAGGCGATAGATGTTGTGACGAAATTTATGAGGTCTATTACCGCGTGAAACGTTTGGCGAAAAATCGGCGTCGTTTGAACAGTGTAACGCTAAGTATTGACGCTAATGGTTCAGCTAAACAATATCTCCGAAATCATCATAAATGCATTTAAAGAATTTTTTCAAACACTGCGTAGAAGGGTGTTGACGGTAACAACAAAAAAATATGGGAAAAGAAGTATCTCCAGGATTCATTTTATTGTAATAAGAGAGAATAGAAGTCATTCAAAACTATTCCATTCCATAATCCAACGATACATCTGCTTTGATTATATACCAAAGTTCAATTATGCAATACATGCTAAACAGTTTTTATAAAGCAGTCAGAAATAACAAAATGCAGCTGTGCTATTGTGTTAATGTTCTGGCCTACTCAGTACATCCAACGATGCTAAAATCAACAGTGACTTATATATAAAATATATATTATATATATTATATAGAAAAAATAAATAACTAGAAATTCCTTTAAACAGATAAAAAAAAAATAAACCTCGTTAAGTTCCTGTGGGACGGTAAACTATTCGATAAATTATGCTCAAAGTAAGGTCTTTTTTTCATAATAGAAATTAATTTTTTTCCCAACATTGACGTCAATTGATTAATTTGAATAAATTATTCCATCATAAACTTACCCTGCTTGGAGATAATTTTTTTAGCATAGTTTTGCTCAATGCAGCTGTGCTATTGTGTTGCCTAATACACTAATACACAATACACTACACGTCAAACACGACCTTTATAAATTTTAATGAAGATAAATACAATGTCTGGCATATTTACACTCTTCCAAACAGTTTTTTCGGACATGCCATCACACTCAATATCATATTCTCGGACAAAAATCAGGGATATATTGACCTTTCCTAAACTTCCGTTTAAACATTGTGTTATGCCTCTAGTCAACAAGTTTTTGATTGCTCTACAGTGGGATCATAAAGCAAACATCTCCGTATAACGGACACATAATCTATGTAGGGATGGATGGATTTGACGGCCAAATTCTCATGAGTTTACTTCGTAAAATCTTTACATAGCGGACATCTCTATAAAGCGGACATGTTATTTTACGTAATAAACACTTTATTTGCTTCTAAAAATACGAAATCGGTAAAACAATAAATAGCATAGACACGAGGAGGCGAAACTAGTATGTCTTGTTTTCATTTTCAGTTCGTGGTGTAAACTTTGTAAAATTTGTTTGGGTCAGTGAGGGTTAGGCGAAACTTCGTTCTTCCAAACAATTTTATAAGAGGTTTCACCGGAGAAGTTAGTTTGTCCGGAAATTATAAAAAACGGCAACACACGGTGTTTAAGTAGAAATTCGGGCAAGCTCTATATCAGGAAATTCGAACTGGGACTAAGGTGATTCATTCTCCAGTGGCCTTTAGAATAAATCAATGGATTACTAAAAGTAGACTTTCATCATCACCATCGTCGTCTCAGTACATATTCATGCGGAAGAGTTTTGGAGGGGAAGGGCTCTCCAAACAAGGTCTTTTCAGTTCAGGCACGACTTCAAACTGTTGTCGGAGGCTGTCATTAGCATCTTCACGACATTTTACTAGTGAATCGCACTTTGTCCCGAATAACTCGCTTTCCAAAGCATCAAGTGGTATACTATCGATATAATCCAAGAAGTCCGACTTGCTTTTCCGATTTTCTGTCTGTATCGAATTAACAGGGACGGTATTGATTCGTCGACTTGCTCTCAGCATATTAATTGGTCTGCTCAGAATCTGCTGGATATTCGGCTGTAGTAAGAAATTATTAAAATAGCCACGAGGAACTGCTGATGTTTCCGTAGATTCTCCTAACTTCCGACTGGTCACAGCTCTTCCATCATTGGACGAAAGGTTTTCGGAATACACTTGTTCCTTTTCATCGCACAGAACACGAGGCCATATATCCCGGACAGGAACCACAGGGGACTATAAAAAAATCAAAAACAATAATAAAACAAACAAACAAGCAAAAACAAAGGAAAATAAACAAAAACAAAAACAGATAACGAAGAAGTAAAGAAGAATTTTGAGCATTTTGACAGTACACAAATTTTCATGTCGTCCATTCACAAACCACAGCGAGACACATTTGCACCCTAAGCGCTTCCATTTATATTCAAGCCCCCTATTTCGCGGATGCCGAGAACCTGTCTGCTCCTCATAAACGATGCCTGACAAAGACCATTGAAAACCAAGTTCAAGTCACATGGAAAATATACACGCTTTTTTTTATAAGAAACGTTTTATAAGCAACAATAGAGTGTAATAGAGATCTGCAAATCATTATATGACGTGTCAGTACAAAGTAGTAAAAAAATTAATAATTTAGACCAAGTGAAGAAATTCCGTAAAATATTCATTGCACAGTTTGAACTGAATCAAAGTTTGAACAGGCCTGTGGTTATATTCACCTTTTCATCTAATGGGATTTGAACAGCGTGATTCGCTTGTAACGCATGACCACAACTTCCACGTTTCTCCGCCCCGCTTAACCAGCTTTGTTTGGATTGATCTTCCACTAGGCCACAAGCTCCATTCAGCCTGGTGAACAAAATCGTAAAGACAACTCATTCAAACCGTAGTTGAGGTGCAAAACATGGCAGAGACAATGCTGAAGAAAATACAGTGGAATCTCTATAAAGCGGACATCTCGGTATAACGGACACATACTCCATGCACGGATGGATGGATTTACAGTCAAATTCTCATTCCTTTTTGGCCCTTTTTCCGCTGGCGTTGGTTTTGTGAAGTCCACGGTCAAACTCTCACAGACAAACATCAAACACCGGCCCCTATAACGCCAAGTCACGAAAATTAACGCCATTAAGGGTTGGCGGAAAAAGGGCCAATAAGGTAGGTAATGTCTCCATAAAGCGGACACCTTTTTATTGCACCAATGGTGTCCGGATTATAAAGATTCCACAGTAGTTTGTTAGCGGATTATAAAGATTCCACTGTAGTTTGTTAGCGGGAAATAATGCCATACTTCGCCACTTCGTTAATATTATTTTCACGAGATTTCTCATCCAATTGAACCTTAAATAACAATAATAACGTGATGCTGGAACGAAAACAAGTACATAGACCTCTGCAAAGGAGTTCTATTTCCCACTAAAACATATCATAAGCCCTTACAAGTGAATTTGATTCTTCTCCACAGAGTCTTTTAGATGCAGGTGGCGGCGCTTCATCAAGCACTACACGTGAAAAAGAAAACAGATTCTTTGACCGACCAGGCATCGTGGTAGTGCTTGTCCTCAGAGCGGGGGCAAGATTCAGTATTCAAAACCTGACCAGGGACTATGACAGCATAAATTGATTCACTCAGCTTGAGAGCTGGATTGATGTCTAAGGCTCTTAGGTATTGGTCTAAGTATTGAGCTAGCCCAAACAGGGACTTTATAAGTTCTAGGACCTCCTACGCAGGACCCTCATAGATAACATCACAACATAACTGAAGAGCTATCCTGGGTAAACTAGGTGAAAAATAATTGAACCTGGAGTAGGTTGTGAGTAGTCTTCTTTTCGAAACTTTGGTGAAATATTCAACGAGCTAAAAAGAAGAACGAGCACTAATCGTCAGATGACGCGAAAATGGTCAGTGAATTCATAGCTCTAAAAAACAAGATTATCTTGTCAATGTGATGGTATAGAACAAAAGAAAAAGTCAACAAGCCCTTGGTAATCGCGAACATAGGTTCACATAACTTAAGTCCTGGCTCTGAGTACGCCTACGTTTGGCGACCGCTGAGGCCCGCGTCTCTCGGCCATGTTGTAACTCGATACTTTACTCCGATGCGCTTCTTTAAAAGCAGCACATCCGCCCATTTGGATCCATCGACACTAGCCTTCGGGCAAGTTAGAGGAGCGCTATACGTTCTATCTCTGGCGGTAAGTCAACTTTTCAGTCGCAAGTCGGCGACCAGAAGAACAAACCATTACGGATGGAAGCTCATGGACTTAAAACTCCGGATAACTTACTGACAGTTTCACATCCAAAAGAAATTTCAAAACAAAAAAGCTGCTATTACTATTCGGTCTCGTAAAATTTCTTCAGTTCGCTTTTGATGTTCTTTGCATAATCTAAAACGAAAAATATAGGCGTGGGTTCAATAAAGATTATCGCTCAGATAGTAATGTATTGAGTTTATTCACTCGAACATTTCTAGGTTATCTTCTCTAAATCAAAAGTCAAAAGAGTTAGTAACGTGTTGAATGAACCAATAGAATTGAAAGTTTACGCAAATACGACGACGACGAGGAGAGCCACGTGAGTGAAACATAGAAATCGTTTTCCTTGTGGATTTCGTTTATAAGGAAGTTCATGTCATACTATACCATTTGGAAAATGTTTTGAAGTCATAGTGAAAGGAAAGACGCAATGATAGTACTATCTCGTATTGCATTTATCGTGTTTCGATTGTACTTCTATCTTAGTTCATCGTTTAGTTATAACAGACCAAATCTTTAAACGCTCATTGCTTTGTGATTCATTGTTTTCCAAATATTCATGGATTACCCTCACGCCGCCCTCACGCCGCCCTCACGCCACCCTCTTCGTTGTCGTCGCAGTTGCGTAAGGTCCCTATTATTTGTCTTATAGCGCATATCACTTATTACAGTCACACCTCTGTAAAGCGAAAACGTGTCCACAAAAGTGTCCAATATATAGGATGTCCGCTATAGGAGAGGTTTCACTGTATAAAATTTGAACACTGTTGCATACACTGTTTTTTTTATAAGCACCAGTGGCTTAAACTCACTGAAAAAGATAAGCACCGCCTAGGCTCAAAGGATTGAGGATATATACTCTTAAAGAATAAGCACCAAAGTGGATTTTTAATGCTGCTTAAAAAAAGGTATAGTTCAGAATACTTACTATTTGCTTTAAACACTTTTAAATTCGGTAAAGACCTTCGTATGCTTTCGGCAATTTTCACATAAGCATTCTAATGAAGAAATGCAGAAGTTAACAATTCATAAAAATCTCTGAAAGAAAAATCACAAAAGATAATTTTATGTACAGTGGAATCTCCATAAAGTTTTTGATTGTCAAGCGAATTTGATGGTGTATTTAATCATTTAATCCGCCATGGAAAATCAGTCCCAATGGCAGAGGACATTTTTTCAGTTCAAAATTCACAGTTTGGCTTCTTCTTCCTTGCAAGATTTCTTGATGTAACTAAAGCCGGATTTCCATTCAACAAATTTGTGCGAGCGGCCAGGAAAAGCAACGCCAAGTGATGTCATGTATGTGTACTAAATTAAAACATTCCATAGGCACAAAAATCAATGCTCAAGAAAGTTTGAAAATTATAACTTTCTATTCGCACTCAAAATTATTAATCAATCAGTTTAGAGAATTTATAGAAATTACAGCCATATTCGCTTGTGTAGATAATGTTTTGAACTTCGCACTCTATGAATGGAAATATTTCCCGTTCACTCGCACCAATTTGGTTAATGGAGATCCACCTAATGTGAATTGAATAAACCTATGCTAATTTAGAAATTTAGAATTTTTTTTCACTTCACCAATAAATATTGTAATAATTTAATAATAATCATAATATGGTGATCATTTCATGCACTTAGGTATTCTTCATTAGACAAAAAGCAGTTCATCATATTTGACAATTTGAATTTGACCTAATTATCCAAATCAAATTTGCAGAACAATTTGATTCTCACACAGAAGGATGAGTCATGCTGATTACTAATAATAGTACAGAATTAGGTATCATAGCCATGTAAATATAACACTAAAATTAACACAGTATGGTTGTATGCAATGTCATTTTTTGAGATTTTGCATTTGATTTTGCACTCCATTTTCACTTCACATGTGTTATATACTTTTATGCAGATCATTTTAAAGGGATGATTTCATATTTCATATCATATATAAGAGTATTTGTGTAATATTCACTTTATTCAAAACATGAAACAGTATTCTATTATGCAACAATCAATACATCAGACAATTTGGGAAGCAGTTCATCATATTAACACAACTACATTTAAGCTCACCTGTAAAGGAAGAGGTGTCTTTAACGCTTCACCCTTCAAACTATTGTCACAACTATCTAGCTTGCTTTTCTCAGAACTATTTTAATAGAGATAAACATAAAATTTCAAAACTTCAAGCATTATTATGCTTAATTAATGCACAGACCGTCCTCTAAAATAATCTGCTAGAATACAGCAGCCTATTTCAACTTCCCCTGATTCTATCTAATTCAAACTAATTTGAAAATCCCTCCAAATTCTTTGTCAAATTCTTTGTAAATGATCCACTATTTTTTGTCCCTCCTGAGAGTGCGAATTATAGATTAGCTCGAAAACTGTTGCTTGAATAGTTTTAAGAAGAAAAAAAGGAACAAAAAATATTCACCTCGAACTTCTATCCCTTGTACGCTTATTGAAGAAGGGAGTTGAAAAATGACCTAAGAATAAGAAGCTAGTGCAACTATCACAGTAAAATGGACGAAACAAAAGTTGCAAAGTTTGAACTCAGATGCAGGATATGTATAAGAAACATATAATCATAGTCATCCGAAAATTCCCTGGTCTGGAATATTGTGAAGTTCTATAGTCAGTATTTTAAACTTATGCAGTGTAAAACAGTTTGTATTGTAATCGTTTTTGATCACATGAAAGTAAATAATTACTATGCATTGGTTGCCCTGTGTGATGGCAGCAGAAATCGCCTGCAAGTCAAAAGGTTGTCTGATAAGGTTTGCTTATTGAAAACAACGAAGAAAATTGTCAATAAAATTGCTAAAATAGGTTTCCAGACTGTGACAATGATGAATTTAGTGACCAACTTGACTTCTCCTTACAAAAGACTTTCGGGGAGCTTTCTAATAACTTTCTGCTGACTTTGATACCGACTGGTGGCTTTGTGATAAGTGCTCGCCTCCAGTGCAGGAGGTCAGTGTTCAAATCCTGGCCGAGTCATGCCAGCAACTATAACAGTGTGAATCGATCCACCCAGCTTAGCCTCAGATTGATATCTAAGGGGGTTGTCTGGTTGAGCGGTTAAAGCATACTTGTGGCTTCCATAGCCCAAATGGGGGCTTTAAATGCTCTAGGACCTCCTACGCAGGACCCTGATTGATAACAGTTCTACCAGAACTGAAGAGGCTATCCTGGGTAAACATTAATGATAATCATAATAATAATAATAATAACGAAGAAAGAATTATGGATAATTAATTTCTCGAGTTAAAGAGTCCCATCTATTAATTCAAAGAGACTTCTACAGCTTTTCTACAGTTTATGCAAAGTAAAAGTATTTTGTAATAGATTAGCATGAAATTCCCTAATAAAGCTTGATAGGATATCGTAATACATGACATCTGACAGGTGAAATAAAAAAAACAAAAAAAAAACAAACCAATAAAAACATAAGACACAGGAGAGCATCTCGAAATTAAGAATGAAATTAATTACATGGTGTTTGCAATTCAACGCTTTGTTCGTTTCTGGAAAGTGCAGATGACGATGAGTTACATGAAGGTGTATCAACACGTTTCGGTATAATCCTTGATAAACTTAATTCAACTTCTGATGCAACGGCTTTTGCTAACTGCGGCAAAGATAAAATAAAACGAAAATGTCACAAGAAGGTAATGATGCGTTTTCAAACAACAAAAAACATTGTGAAAGAGAAAAGGTATGTGTACTACACATCCGCTAATCCAAATGTGGCTTCAATGTGACTTAATTCAAACTTTGTCCACTGCATCCTGAATTAACATATGTACACTGTTTATTTCTTAAGTACTGATAATACGGATAATATTTCATAAAATCCAGAAGAAAAAACAAAATAAACAAAACAAAACAAAAATAAACAAAAATAAACAAAATATACAAACTAATCTCACTTTCTTATTTTGTATTCTATTCTGAATGTCTAAAGTGAAAACCAAGAAAATTATAAAATAAAAAATCTGTTAATAACAACTTCGGAAGTGAACAAACTTGAATGAAAATATCATATACCTCTGTAAACTGAATTCGATGATTTTGCATTACCAAATATACCTTTCACTCCAACCTACAAGAGAAAAAGTCATAACCAACACAAGCTTCTTAAAACATTTTTTGTTATCATCAGGGATTGCACATGTATACAAAAGGCATAAAGGTACACAGAAAAACGTGCAAACAAAAAATACATTTCAAAATTACAGAAGTAATAGAAAATAGGAATTCTTCGTATTTCATAAAAAGGACACATAAGAACCTCATCTCACATGTACATACATGGAAGACTGTGTACATGCATGTAAAAAACAAATTTTCTTGTGCATGAAATTTCTTGAATTTTCTTGTATGCAAACCTTTAGTGTGTACGCACACGAATAAATAATGTGCACCCAGATTTTCATATTGAAACTTAGAACAGTATTTTAAAAAAAAGTAGAGAAAGATTTGTAATTTCGCAACACGAGTATTCCATACAGTGTTTTGATGGATTTTGATTTTGATATATTTGAAAACGACAGCCACACAATAATAATCATGAACATTTTAATTTCCTTGAGAAATTTCTGTAAGAAAGAATGTTACTAAATGAACATAAAAATGCAACTATCATCCCTTCTGAATTTTTATCACTTTGACTAGTTTTGTTTTTATTCTGCAGAATATCATCACAAGTAAGTCATTCCGAATAGTACTCAATCAGCCTGTAACCTTTGAAAACGAAAATTCATTCAAACCTGCATTCCTCTATAAGAGGACATTATCGTATCCACTACAACAGGGACGGGAATAGGTCACTTTAAAAAAGCCAGAAATTAAAGCAAAACTTGTTTGCAAGTTTGCAGAATTGGGTATGGATCCTGAAGTTCCGGCAAGGACAAAATTAAAACTGTCCTAAATAACGAAAAAAAGTTAAAAATGAAAATGAAGCCCTTCAGTTTTGCACAAATTGGATGAGGTCATATTTTCGTTCAGAAATCCAGAGCATTTCCATCCCCCATTATAAGGATATGTTTATTAAACTAGACGTTTGGATTAGCCAGTTAACAATTTGCAAACAAAACAAAAAGGCATATGTGAGTATTACAGTGAGGCGTTTTGTTGTAATGATGGTACTGTTCACTTCACCAAGTTGAAATCGTTTCATATCAACTTTTTCATTTGGCCTCTTTCTCAATCCACTCTCCTTCTAAAAAGAACGAAACAAAATAATAAAGATAAAACAAAATAATAAAGACAAAACTAAATAATAAAGATAAAGACCTAAAAGCACTTCCACTTCCACGGTTCAAGCATAGATTTCCCAGTCCCTGGAGATTTTTCTTCATAAAAACATTATTTTCACTCAGTAATGGGTGAAAATTTATATTTTTTTATCCTGAGTGAATAATACAAATTAACATATCTGCAAATTTTAGGAGCAAAAGGTGTTAGAAAAATCTGCTTCCAAAAGTCTGATATTTTTCACTGAGCTTCCCCTGACCAACAATTTTCAAGATATTCCCTGAACTGGCAATAAAAACAGCACAGTTTCCAGAATTTCCATTTTGTAGGTTTGTCTGAATCTAGGCTAGTATACCAAGCTCATCTTTTTTCGCAGGAGATATTTCATTAGGAGTAAATTGACGGGGATGAAAATTGAAAAAAAAAAGGAGAGCTTAGGAGAAGCAGTTCACTCAAAAAAATTTAATTATGCAATGTTGCATAAATCAGTAAACATTTGCGTTTACTTATTTTCTGCTATACAACACCATCAAAAGATAAAAAAAATTGTAACCTGTTTTTATTTTAAAACTTTGTTTACAGTTTTCAATTATTAAATTTTGAGTATGATGAAGCGAAAGACCTGTTTGCAATCGAATGGAAACAAAAAATAACTAGCTGCCCAGGTAAAACATTTTTACCGATTCAATTCTCAGGAAGTTGCAGTCTACCCGGGGAGATTAAAAAACAGAACTTGTGAATAAAAAATACCTGTCCACATGTCTTTACTTATTATTAGGCATGTCACAGAGAAAAACCTTAATAAGATAACAGAAGCAAAAAAAGAATTATACCTCCTTGTTTATTTGTATGATACACTACTCCTATAAAGTTATTTTTAACAACTTTTAACCAATCTAACTTTAACTTCTCTTTTTCTTTTTATTATTACTTTGTCAACAAACGGAAATGTAAACATTTGATGCAATACAAGGTTTTCCGTTATACTAATACGCATACGAATAAAAACCGTTGTCACATTTGTCTCTTAAACAAATTTGTTGTTTTATCATGGCCAGGTTTAAAACTCTTATCGTATTAATATATAGATAGGTACTTGAAAAATTACTTCGTTATTTTGACTCAAAATGGAAACCATACCGTTCGACAGGTAAAAATGAATACTCTCAATAACATATTACTTTCATTTGTATAATTTATTACATTATGTAATAATATCAACCAATCAGCCCTTACGGACAAATACTGACCGTAATAAATTACTGATTCTCCCATACTATTTGCAATCAAAATAACATTGGGTAATCCTGACTAGTCTCGATCGCCAATATACATATAAACAGAATCAAGCAACAATCATCTTTTTTACATGCTGATAGTGTGAGAGAATATTTTAAATAGTGGAAATGACTTTATTCATACCTGTTCCAAATGACAACCACTGGTATGTCTGTCTTTGGACTTACAAACTTTTCTCGGTTGGTCATCGTTGCTCTTATTACCTCGACTTGATTTTCTTTTCGATGACATCCCAATACTTCAATATCTCGAATCAACATAATCAACTTAGAATTACGAATTATTTACAATGAACCTTAGAACAAATAGAAAAGTAACTTTTCATTAAAAACTGTAAACATAATATTTTGCAATCACCAAACTTTTTGTTTGGAAGTGTATTGATTTCATTTAAAAGAACGAGGCAATAGACAACAATGTTCTTGTCAACATAGACGGAAAAAACAAAGTTTTGACTGCAAACTAGTGATGATCGCAATTTGGTAGCTCGACCAACTGTAAATCACAACATAAAAATTGAATTAATTGAGCAAAATGACGATTTTCAGATTCATACTAATTTTCTAAGATTTCATGCAGTATAATATGATAAAGCTTATTTTATCTGGCAAAAACATAGATGGATTGTATAAAGTTCTTTCCTTAAACTAATAATGTCTATCCAATACTTAAGGTTGTTTAGGCACAGACACGTGCACTTTGGGATGACAATAATTGTGATGAAGGAGAAAGACAACAGTATGGCAGGAAAATTTGAATTCCGAATATTGAAATCCGTTATCTCAAATTCTGCAGATTTTAATGTTTCGAGCACTTTGAGATCACAATATTTTGGCCAAAATATTCATAAAAAATGAAAAGAAAAAAATTGCTTTTGCTTATTACCAATCTACTTGGTTCAAAATTATTCCAATTTAGTCCTTTACCTTCAAAACATGTTGATACAAAATAAAAAGCCATTATAAAATATCATTTACCAAATTTTCATCAATCAAACAGGGCGTTAGCTAGCACATATAGTGTCCGGTTGACAGACTCTTCCCAAATAAAGCATGTAAAAGATTTCCTCAATTGACATTGTAAAAGAAAGTTTGGTAATATGGAAATGTTGCGTATTTTCTGTGAAGGGACTTAGAAATCTGTGTTGAGGGAATCAGATTTTTGTGTTTATGTATATACTGTGAGGGTTAGATTTAATACCAAAATAAGGTGTTTTCAGCCAAAATAAGGTTACACTACAATTCAGTACTAGCTAATACTCAGAGTATATTTGTTTCTGATTTACGAATCAATAAAGATTCTCATTAGCAGAATTCTTTAACTTAACGTATCGATTCGTATATTGTACGGAATGAACTTTGAATTTCAATGGCCGCACGAAGTAGTTCATGCTTTCTAGTTCCTTTTTCATGGGCATCAATGATTCGTCAAGATTGTAGATGGAACCAGTAATTAGCAGAAGATTCTTGTCTTTATCCTCCGAGCTTAATTTAAGGGAGTTACTTAGCAGGTCAGACAACTTTTCAAGAGCTTCGACAATCAGGTAGACTTTATGAAATTTTTTCTTCACGCTCCGTTTCGATACCAACAAGAAATAACTTGTTTTATTGTTTTCTGTGTCATCCATGTTGAGATTTATCAACTCACCTATATCTGCCTTCAGAGTGATTTTTAAAGAAACAGCTGACAAAACGTAAGGTGTCGGAAATTTTGAAGAACGCATGCAATCGCTGGTGATAAATGAATCTTCCAAGAATTTCCTAGCTGGTGTGTTCAATTTAAACCATGTTCCTAACATATCGTTCTTCAATTCAACAGGTGAGCAACTGTAAACTTGGTATGTAGGTATGAGAAACAAGATCCAGGAGAAGCACAGTATAAACTTCAGTGCCGAACGCAGCACTTCCACTTGAGACATGACCAGAATGGCGATGCCAGCACCACCGACAGCTGAAGCCATTTGTATGGCAGATTTCTCAAACTTGTAACGGAGAAACATTTCGTAGACCATGAAGCCACCTGTAATTAACATGGGAAAAATAACAATGAACGCAATAATACGCTGACCGTTTGCGCTTTCCTTTTTCTTTTTCTTCTTCCTTTCAATAGAAAGTTCGTCGTCATCATTATCAGATTCACAACAATCGGCACATTCGGAACCAATGGTTCGAGGACGGATTTTGAATGCTCTTATTTTATTAGGTAACATATCTCTTGGTGAACTTTTTGTGAAATCCATTTCTTCGTCATCATCTTCAGATATCTGGAAAAAAAGGAGTCAAAAATAAGTTCTTACTCTTTTAAGCCTTGTGTCTACTGAAGGCAAACCCATCACTTTTTTATATTGCTAAAACTTTAGTGGACAAATTCTATTGCTTTAGTTGAGATCTATTTTTCTTAATTTTAGGTCTTTTTTTAAAGAGATAAAAATTAAAAAGTTTTCATTTCTAACACGTTCTTCATCTCTATGATCAAAATAATGCCACCCACATTTAAACTGTTAGAGCTGGTAGCTTTTTTTAAATGATAGAACTTATCGCTTTTTGGTGGACACAAGTTTCCCTCACAAAGGTGTCTATGACTGTAGTTTGCACTAAAGTACTTTCAATTCGTTGAAATCAAATTATTCAACGATTCGCTCATTTTTTTTCAAAACATCAACGTAACATAACGTGATTGATTAATTTCTTTTCGCTACAATTTTAGAGAGGCTGATTGGTTGACGTTGGTTTCCATAATATTTGAAAAGTTGAACCAAATCAACATGTAGAATCCAATAATTTGACTTGAAAATCTGCTATCAAATTTGTTGAATTTGACAAATATTGAATATGTGTTGATTTTGTCGGCATAAATCTCGAAATGCCTTTTACAGAAGCCCATAAAGAATTAAGATATAATATTACACAAAAGCAATCCCAATTTTTGCATCCTCTGTGCGTCAACTGAGATTTTTGTGAAAATTCTTGTAGACATTGCCATCGGTAGTGAACATTTAATGGGCTTTATGCAGTTACCTGATCCTCGCTTTGTTCATCAGTACAAACTTCATCAATTCCACCTGCAACTTTTTTCTTGCCGTTTGCATCAATTTGTCCGTTATCTTTAGTATCTTGTACTTTCTTCCCCATTTCTATTTCAAGTCTATCTCAAAAGATAAAAACCTATGAAAAGTGAGTTTGAATTTAACACCCTTGCTCATTTTCAACTGACACATTTGGCTAGAATTATCTTAAACCTTGGAAAGCCCACTATCTTCTTTTCTCACATGAAGTGAGAATTGGGTCACGACAGACAAATAGACAGTACAATTTTGGCAGAGATCAGCAAATGGCTGAAAAGTGATAAGAATAATATTGATTGGAATAATAAAAAAAACCCAATGGAACCAGAAATTGATTGGGGGCATATTATATATTTTATGTTTATAAATCAACAAAATTCATGCCTAAAACTTGCATTCATTCACTCTGAATGCCGCATCTACAATGGGGAATTTTTGCCAATTATGGGCCATTCTAAATTGCATAAAATATCTTATGAGCGCAAATAAATGCCCACATTTTGGGGGAACTACCTTTTGGGGGAACTATCAATCAATGTGTGAAAATTAGTAAAATCTGGATGGTCCCATCGGACTTACTGTTTCCATTTCAACCAGAATATAGTCATCCCGTCATGTTGGAAATAAAAACCTTGCCTTTTCATGTTACTGTGATATCAACAAGACAAAGGGTTACAGAACAAGAACAAAAAATAATTTCTATAGTTTCGATTAAGAACCCTGCAAAGTTTACTTCTCATAATAAATTCTTGCGTACAATGAAACGTGAATCAATTTTTTTCAAAACTCGTAAAGGCACATTTACACAAGCAAAAACATTTTTGGATAGCATATGAATTTATTTAGTGCGAATTTTTGAACAAATCAAAACTTTTTCAACAGAATTTTTCGTTATTTTCATTTAAAATAGGGCTTTAAGATTTATTTTTGTATATGAGAACTGTTATTATAACCATATTCATGTAAACAAAGTTTTAACAATCAAAGTTGAAAGAGGTGCTACTGTGGTGGATCAAAAGCAGGTGGTATATCAATGCATAGTTATAGGAGAAAAATGATTATGATTAATTTTTACATCCCAGATGTTATACATTATACATTAAAAACTTTTCATTATATATGTGAGATATTACGTTCGTGCTGATCATTCATGAAGTGGAAATCTCTGCGTTTACCTAATAGATTAAATATCAATAGGTCTCATCGGAGGACTTGCAGCAAAAATTGTCACTTTCTGTTGGTCAGAACACAAAAATTTGTTGCGACTGGGTGAAGAAGTTTACATTTTTCAACGACCACAAAAAATTTCTTTTTTTAAACTCTGTACATGCTTGCAATAGTGATTTCCTTAATTCCTAAATGTTTTATGTTTCTGTAACACGAATCCTAATTAAGTATATTTTGTCTCTTAATTTGGTGTAATGGCGTAAAATGTCAATATCTCTCCTAGTTTCCTCCGATTTCGTTTCACACCTTGTCAACTGTTATTTGGGAAAAAGAGTTTAGTGTTCATTTTTGTGATTCTAAAAGAATGGAAGCTTAATTTGTAGGAAGGAAGCCTAAGTTGGCATAAAAATAAGCTTAATTAGGTGCCAAGTCTAATTCGGATTTGAAGCCTAATTAGGAGTTATCCCTGACTGACTGATTGGCTGTGCACACTTTTTTCAGAGATTCCGATAAGGTTGTATTAAAAAATGAAGAATGAAATTGAAAATTGAAAATTGAAATTGAGCTGTGGGACAAATTTCTAGCTATTTTACAAATGATGTTCAATGTTGTTAGGCCTGGGAATATTATAGTTGTGTGTGTGTGTGTGTTTGGTTGGTTTGTATCTGTTGTGTTTTGCAACAGGCGCACACAAGCAGAAACTCAAGATTTTCAGTTAAAAGTTAACTTTGAGTGAGAAAAAAGTTCCCAAAGTTGCACACCGTTCAGAGAGAGGTTACCGTTTTTTCAAAGAAAATTCTGTGTGCTTCCATAAGTAGAATACAAAGAAAATGAAAGCCATTTCTTCTGAAAAACTATTATATACATACTCAAACCTCAAACTTGTATTCGCTAACCGTTATACAATGATTAAAAGGAGAATCAGATTTCGTATATAAACAAAAATGTATCAAGAAAATAATTCAAAACAGGAAAGGAGAATCTCTATTCAAATTATAAGTGGTCTCGCTCCACTCCACGAGATAAACATTCCCGCCGTTCCTTTGTCAATGCTTTATCTACCATTATTGCTGACACCCAACAAAAAAATTAACCTGGAATTCCTTGCGGCGCACGCGCAACACACGACACGAGGACGGCCAAAACGTGAGGACTGAATGTAACGATAGCTTTGTTGCGTTTTTTTTGTTTGTAAATTCATTGAGCAAACTCAATTAATTTGTTTTTGCCACATTGTACAGATTGTTCTATCAAAATTACATAAGCCAACCATAATTACCATTGACAAAAAATGGGCAAGGTGACCTTAATCCGACTATTCTGAGGAGGTGTGACCGCCTGTTGGGAAATGCAAATTTAGTTCCTATCGCTAATTTGAGCAATGAATAAAAAGAAAGGGGAGATAATGATAAAAAAATATTTCAACTTCAATATTTCAACTCCAGTAGAGATATGTACTGGTTGGTTAGCGACCTAAATTTTGTGAAATTCAATGGAGACAGGTTCTGGCTGAAATGCAATTGTAAGTGATTCTAGTGTATGAACAAAGTTGAAATGGTACTGACAACGGAGACGCGATAACACTTTAGAAATTTTGTTTCTCTTGTATTATCAGTTCTCTTCTGATTTCATACATTTCTTTCTTCAGAGTTCATCGATAGGAAATCGTTTTACTATCACAGACAAGATCTTGGCCTTGTCATTTATTCCCAGCCGGCATTTTGACGTCTTTAAGACGTCAAAAAGACACATTTTAAAGACACATTTTCGTGCGTCTAAAGGACGTCTTGAAATGTTCTGAAATGTCCGCTTTTCCGATGCATTTTCCAAGACGGCTAAAAGACGTGATTTTAAGTCGTCTTAAAGATGTCTGCCAAATAGGTCCAGAATGCGTCTTTCCAACAATATTAGATTCATAAAGGCAGTGTTCTATCTGAAAATTTGTGGATTTACTCTCACGTCGTGCCGTGGAGGAAAACTCAAAATGCTCAAAAGGAAAAAAATGCTCAAAACTTACTTAAATTAGATTAGTTTAGGGAATAGTTATCGTGTTTCTTACCTAAATTGTTTAAAAATTTAATCGATTTTTATTGTGAAAATTTACTCTGAGGACCATTTATCTAATAGTGTACCGTCTAACAGGACCACGTATTGTTTGTCAGCGGCGAATCTAGGGTTAGTCAAATAAAGTGGAGGGGTACAGAGTCGTGAATTTTCTGTAAAAACATAAGTGTTGATTAGGTTATTTGAACGTTTTTCTTTTATACGCGTAATGACCGTGCTCTCTTTCATAAATTTCGACTAGGTTCTAGATCCGCCTCTGTTTGTTTGCATAGTTTGGCTCGTTGCGTCAGAACAGAAGAGTATCAGATGGTTCATGATATTTGACTAGAGTAATCAGCTGGTTGTTCGTTCAACAAAGCTGAAAAAACACGACATCTGCATCATTCATGTCCGGTAATTTCCACTGCTTACCAGGTCCCTTTGACAACACCAATAACAACAACAATATGTCTTAAGAAAAGTCTAGAATTTCGACTAGGTTCTAGATCCGCCTCTGTTTGTTTGCATAGTTTGGCTCGTTGCGTCAGAACAGAAGAGTATCAGATGGTTCATGATATTTGACTAGAGTAATTAGCTGGTTGTTCGTTCAACAAAGCTGAAAAAACACGACTTCTGCATCATTCATGTCCGGTAATTTCCGCTGCTTACCAGGTCCCTTTGACAACACCAATAACAACAACAATATGTCTTAAGAAAAGTCTATGATTTTATACGGAAGAGCAGGCTAAGTACTAAATTGCTTTAAGCGGTTGCCATAAAAAGAAATGAAGACATGATCTGGTATTTAATTTTCTTTGGATTTACATGAGGTGAAGAACGATTTTAGATGGATAACAAGTGTGCTTTTGTTCTCATACTGCTAGCTTTGATAGTGGCTGTTGCTGCAAAAGGTAATCTAAAGCCTGGTTCTCATTGACTTGTTTTGTTATACGACATTCGTATAGGCTAACTCATCGTGTGATTTTCTTACGACATTGAAAATGACTTCAACAATAAAAATGAAAAATCAATACAAGATTAGTTTCTAATATATTTTGCAGAACACCTAATGGCATAGTAGACATAAGCTCTACATGTTTTATAATGTTGCAACAAAATTAAATGCCCCGCGCTTTTTATAATGAACATTATAGAAACTTTATATAATGGTCATCATGCGGCTGTCTGTACAATTATTGATTGCTCAACACTTTTATTTTTTACGGGAACCACGCTTTTTCATTTAAATATATTTCAAATCATTATTAAAATGTGAGGTATGTGTGTATAACTCGAGAATTGTGTAAACAGACAAATATTTTAGGGAAGAGATTTCAATGTTGAACTTTCACAAATTTGGATTTTTAGGGTCGCTGAGCATCAAAATGGTCGTTGTTTTTTTTGTGTGGACAGTTGGAAAATTCTCCCTAATACTGATCATCTCCCTAATCATCAACCGTTTCACTTTTCATTTGCTATCCTTAAGTTTAAGCTGCATTATCTATTCAAACACTTTTATTTATTATTTCAGAATGCGTTGATACGCTAGCTGTTTGCCAAACCGCCGACTGCCGAAAGTCGATCTTTAAGACGAAGTGTTGCCGAACATGTTCAGGTGACATATCTGTCCATACTCATCATAACATTTCCTGCCCTGTAAACCTATTACCAGTGGAATCTCTATAAAGCGGACACCATTGGTGCATAAAACGAGTCTGCTTTATAAAAATGTCCGCTTTATAGAGACTTTACCTATGAGAATTTGACTGTAAATCCATCCATCCGTACATGGAGTGTGTGTCCGTTTATATGAAGATGTCCGCTTTATAGAGATTCCACTGTAAAAAGACTTATTGTCTGATTTTTCTTTGATCTTTTAATAGGTTATTTTTTATGGGGTACTTACCTTGATCACATGACAAATTACAACCTGCAACACAACAAACTACAATCAAAACAAATCCCCACAATTTGATAACAAACAGGCTTACAATTTTCATGATCTCTCGACATGAAAACTAAAGCTAACAACTACTTTTTTTATGTGTTTATAGGGCCCAACCCTCCAACTGGTGGACCACCAATCTACACTAAAGGACCTAGTAAGCCAGTTGTCTTGATTTACACCTGAATTCATGCTTACATCAAGAGTGTCCTTTTTATGAAGTTCTTCTTTGGCGAAATCAAAATATTAACGAGGAGACGTTCTCTTGCATGATAAAAAGACTTAATTTCTTGGTTCCATAAAATTTGATGATCACTCATGAAAAAGAACGTCATTATTTTTCTGATTTGAAACGAGGCAAGGATCTTTTGAGCGTGAACATAAAGCCAAATCTCAATTAGGTGTTTTACAGTATTTCCATGTAGAGGAGGAAGAGGCGAAAAGTTCTTACATAATTTTGATGAAATCTTTTGGGACAGCGATTATTATTATTATTCAGTAATATTTATACAGGTATATACATTTCAACAAACCTAATTGCTGCTATCAACATGTGCCCTGAAACAATCTTCTACAAATTCCACTTCCCCATTACACTTTCCTCCATCCTCAATTGGTGAAAATAAAGTCTATAAACGGTGGAGTGTGTTTGTGTCCCTATCTCAAAAATACAATCAACGATGGAGAACTTTAATTCGATACGAGATTGAATTCCAATTCCATTTCTTTCTCATGGAGAACTGAATGCATCAAATTATTAAATAACTTTAAATTCTACCTTAGGGAATTGTGGAAATAAAGATTCAACAAAGAACTCTGGACCTGGTGCGTGGCCGTGGCAAGCCCTGATTTTTTACAAAAACTACCAGGCTTGCAGTGGAACGATCGTATCAGACCGCCACATTGTCACAGCAGCACATTGTATTCCAGCATTACTCAACATTGCTGAATTGGTAGTGAGGTAACTGTTCGTAATTAAGCGCTTTCGAATCAAAAAAGCTTATTCTGACACCGAGTAATGCGTGTTACGACCGTGGAATGGATAGGATTCACTTTGTATTAATTCACTCGGGGTTTAAATACTTAGTTATAAAGGGTGTGGGAGGGAGGCGTGGGGCGTGGAGCTTTAGGTTCCTCAGCCTTTCTGATATCGTAGGGACTGAGTAATGATAAGTAAGATGAATCAGCTGTTTTTCCATGCAAGTCCAATTTCCATGGATCTTCCTCTATCAGCCTCGAAACCAGGGCGGTTTGGTTCTCTTTGATATAAAGACAGAGAGACGAAAAGGCCATGGCGTCGCAGGTTCGAAGTGGTTCCTTTTTAATCTTTAAAAATAACATTTTTGCTTCTACTATTCTGTTTCAACCTTTAGGGTTGGTGATTATGATGTTCATGTTAGTGAAGGCTACGAACGTACCTTTAAGGTTACAAACGTTTTCGTACACGGTGGATACAGTGGGGTGACACGCGAAAAGGACATCGCCGTCCTGAAATTGAGTACCCCCATCCAATTCAATTCTCATGTCCAACAAATATGTCTTCCCCTTGATGACATCAAAGCTAGCAGTGAATGCTATTCGTTAGGTAACAAATCTAATTCATCATCTGAACGTTTCGAAAGCAGTAAATACTAAACAGATCTGTTGCATTTGTAGAGCCGGTTTTCCACTAGATGCACTATTCAGCATGGAGCAGCTATTGTTTTCTCCACATGATCACTAACTGAGACATTTTATTGGTTATGCGGAATACTGTGGAGGAAAACTTGAACTTGGTCCTACTTTTTCGCGGACGCGCTGCAGAGGCGTAGCTAGAGGTCAGCCAATATTTGTGGAGGAGAGTTAAGTCATTTAAAGTAGAAAAGGAAAATGTGCAAGCAACGTAATCGACACTTAAACTGAAAAGAAATATCGTAACGTTGGACTCCTCCACTTTTTTTGACTGACCCTGAATACGCCTATGCGCTGTTAGCAAAATTTTATTAAAAGGCAAAAGTCTGTATGCAGAATTTTCTGCCTAGTGTAAAACATTTATACACTGATTTCTCTTATTCGCCTCGTTTGGATGTTTAGAATTATATTAAAGAAGCAAAGAACAATTCTAAAAACAAAATCTCCCATTTACTAATGTTTACTAATGTTTAGGGAAAACGAGACCAGTAAGATAATCAAGCTCGAGTAAGTCGTTTAAACACGCCTCGAGAAGTATGTCTTCTCAAAAACCGACTTTGTTCATCAATTTTTGCGCTCTTCTTCTCTGTGACTTTATTTGAAACAGCAATTGAAAAAGTATAATCGACATTATCGATGATATGGGCTTGTTGTTCAATACTACCTATATGCCCATCTAACGGATTGATATCTCACTAGTTTGTGGTGAAACCTTTGTTATTCTGGGATAACGAGCTCACGTCATACAATAATACTTTTAACCGAAAAGTTTTAAGATACCAATCCGTTTAGATAGAGTATCGATGGATTCTTCAAATTTATTAGGTTGGCGAAAAGAACTACACGAAGGTCAAATGCATACCGTGCTAAAAGAAGCCAAGTTATCCAGTGTTGACAACGCAGTTTGCAAATCACAGTTTCCAAACCATATAGTAAGATAGTTGTTTTAGTTTTAACTGACTGTCGCCATAATTCTATTATCTCCGTAATATGCAGTAACGCTACCCGCCCAATGCAATGTAATTTGGGGATTTGTTTGACCATGCACGACAATATAAGTTTTAGTAATAAAACTGGTTTATCATTCAGTTTTAACTTTTGCTCAAGTATTTTTCGCAATGCATAGTTAGTTTTATGGTCCATTACAGAGATAAATGAATTACGAGAACTGTCAATAATTAGTTACAGTGGAATCTCGCTATAACAAACGCTGAAGGGAAGTTTCATATATTGAGAGGTATATTATATAAGAAGGTAGGGTATTAGGAACCGGGTTCCTAATATTTCACTGTACACTTAAGGCTGATTACCATTCCATGTAAGCGAAGTGGACGGGCGGATGTTTTTCGTTAAACTTAGATGGGCGTCGATTTTCATATTTTTTCATAGTCAGCACAAATGACGCATTCTGATTGGTTTTTTCTTGTCCAACTGTTTTCGCTTGGGTTGCGCTAAATCTAGAGAGCTTTGACGTCACAACATATTTTTTCCCGTCCTTTATAAACCGTTGATACAAAGGAATAAGGGAGTAAAAATCAGTTTGTCCAATTTATCTTTTCCTTTGTTTCCACAGATATTTGACACCATGATATGTGCCGGAAATCCGTCGGTTTCAAGTCGAAAGTGTCATGGAAAATTCATGGGCAATGGCGGCGGTCTTGTTTGCAAATCTGGTGCACACTGGGTGTTACATGGGGTTTTGAGTTACGACCATGATGACTGCCGAGATATGTTGAAGTGGAGAAATCTAAACTCGGTTTTCACTCGCGTTAGAAGTTTTGGCAGTTGGGTTTTAGAAGTCAAATCAAAATAACTTTGTTCGAATATAACTTTACATTATATTGAATACGTCTTTTTTATTTTTCAACTCCCTTATAATAATCACCCATGACTTCTCCGTATCTCTGTCTACTGTTTCCACGGTAACCTCCTGGGATGAGACTGATAAACAAAGATTTTGTTGGATGTTGGTGTTTAAGATTATATGAAATATTCAAAAAAACAAAAAAACAATCAATGCTGTCGAAACTGACAAGAAATACCCAAATCTATGCGTGCCTTTTTCCAATAGCCTGAAACCACCTCTTTCACGTGAATTATCGAGCATTTTTGTCAATCAAGTCTTAATAATATTAATAATATCTTAATAATAACCATTCTTCAATTCACAATTTCTTTTCACCTAAGTTAATACTTTAGGGGCAGTAAGTTTCGCGAGGAGAAAAAAACGCGAAATTTCTAACAAAAACTTTCGCGAACGACAATTTTTTTTACAAATTTCGCTTAAAAAGTTTTGCGAATTGACAAATGTGCGATTTCGAGGGAAATAACTATCGCGATGGAGAAATGATGGGGGAAAACAAATACATTTTTTTACTTCTTTAAACATCTGGCTGCAATTTGACTGAGTATGCCAAGGCATTCTTTTCCTGCCATGTCATCGCGCATGGTTGATCGCAGATAGGTTTCCAATCTTTTCAAGGTTGTGTTTTGAAGCAATGTCGTCATGTGATTGAAGAACTCGACGATCCACGATGCATGAATAGGTTTTAACCTACGGAGCTGTAGGCTTACTTTTAAAATTTCCAACCGTCATAACGTCGTAGAAGCATCAGGAATGAAAACTATGAGAATTTATTGAAATGAAAAAACTTTCACCAGTTCAGAATTATCTACGATTTCGCAGGAGTGCCAACCTTATAAATTTTGTCTGGGCTAGCAAGAGTAGAGTTATGTCATGTCCAGTTCTTTCAAACATTTTTATAAGACTTCGCACCGTAAAGTTATGCACGACATTTTATAAGCACCATTAAAAATCGACCATGATCATTGGTGCATATTTTTTGCCATTCTGAGCAAACTTTGGTGCTAAAGAGATATCAAGAAAATAGAAATATATGTCCTCAAAATCTCCAAAACCATTTGTTGTGGAAGGATGAATTAGAAACGTAACGGGGATTTTTAGGTCCTTGGGTTTCCAACCGTAGCGGTGGGATATTCTACCCGCCCACATTTGCAACTAGGAAGTTGACTTACCGCCGTATAACATTGCTCTAACCTGCCCGAAGATCAGTGTGCAGGCAGTCGATGACTCCAAATGGGCTGGTACGCTCCTTTAAAGTGCATCGCAGTGAAGTATCGAAATGCGACATGACTTAGACTCGAACACGGGCCTCATGAAAAGAAATCATTGATATGAACGTTAGTGAAACCTTTTTGTTTGAGTAAATTAGCGATGTGAATACCAGAAACACTAGCCAGCACTAGAGATTGCAATTATATCGTGGAATAATTTTGGACCTCTTTCCCCATTTCCCTGCACAATCAAACAAGCTAGAATGGCGACAAGCAGCAGTTTCACCTGTCAGTTTATCGATGATTTCTATTGCAGAGGAAATCGTGAGATGAGGTCTTAAAATAGTAACTATAAAATAAAGAAATGAAAAGAATTGGTTGTCTAATGCCTATCTTATTTCCCGGCCCTTAATGACGTTCGGTTAATGGCGTTAATTTTAATGGTTAGATAGGTTAGTTATTCTTATAAAAAAGGAGGCGTGTATTTTTTCTCTTTTCAAAGTGTCTCATACTCGTGGAAAATTCACTGCGAATTTCTCATGGATACTAAACATGCAGAAGACCCTTTCAAATTTTCTGTTAATAGCTAAGCTAAGCAAAGTGAGATATTATATTTAAAGGATAAAATGGTCAGAAATTTCATTTTCTCTAAGAAAATATACTAAGATTATGACGCACTTTTTATAAACAATAATCGACTTTTGCTATTTTGAACAAACTTTAGTGGTTAAGTGGTACTTTTTGATATACTAAGAATACAGAAATAAATGCCCTTATAACCCATCGCTTACTACCTATAGCTTAACTTAAAAGAGAAAAACTACCTGGTCTCTTTGAAACAGAGAAAGTGTAAGGGACAGAGAAATATTATTTTGATTATGATTTTGAGATGAAAGTGGAGCTTTAGAGGTACTTATCTTTTTAGTGACGACAGATGAGATTTTTTCATCGCTATCATTTTAAGCCTGTGACGCTTAGGTAGTGGTTCTATCTTTTATCTTTTCTTTTTGCTTATAAAGAAAAAAGCGTGAAATTAAGCCTTACAGGAAAAAACTTGACTCATACGCTCTTAAGTGACAAAATGATAAGAATAGTGGAAAACTAAAATTAGTCCGGAAGTTCATAAATTTTGTTTACATTCTTCTACATGAATGATCAATCACGAAATCACAACACGGTTAAAGGGAAATTGTAACTCCTACTTGCTGCGGTATATATTTGTAAAAATCTATTAATACTAAAAACTGTGAACCAAAGAAAAGCACGACAAACAAAAGGAAACCAAGGAAGTTGGTTTTTCCGTCTGATAAAACAAACACTTTATTGGTGTAGTTATTATCGGTGTACTATTACAGGTTCACAAGAAATCTTTTAGAATCTCCCTCTATCTAATCTTTTCCTTCGTAGCTTTGCCACCATTCTACTCGTTAGAATCAGCTGAAAACTTTTCAAACAATTATTTCTGTGAGAGGTCAGGTTACACCGCAAACATATTTTAAACCATCAATTCATGCTTATCTTAACTATTAACCGACTGCACATGGACAAAGTTAGAGCTATGCACGTATATATTATCTTCCTAGATATCAGCTTGTATGAACGTTGACAAAATTTCCCATTTCCTCTAAATCTCGTTCTTCTCAGCCTTCAACTGGGACAAACATTTTTGAGAATGTCACCTTTATCTTTATGACAAAACATCGTGAGGGGAAGTTCTTTGTTGTTTGAAAATTATAGCCTGGAATCATTCAGGGGATACGACACGAATCACGTGATCTTAAGTTTTATGGTACAGCACCAAAAATCAATATAAGGCGAGAGATGCAATAATATTATGGCTGACTTTGCTTGTCCTTATGAAGTTTTCCTTATAAAAAATGGCCATAAAATAATAATAATAAGTTTCAAAACAGGACTAGCTGGAATGAAGCAGATTTTGTCGACATTTTTGCAATAAAATTATGTAATTAATAATTGTGTTGTGAAAGATAAGCTTTATAGTTTTGGTCTTAAATGCGTAAAAGGACACACGTCTTAGGAAGTTATAGTATGCACGCCGTCAAACATCGTCAACAGAATACGTGAAAATATGAATAAAGATATTTTGAAAAATGCACGTCTATTTTCATGTTGGAATTTTCTTACATGCTTATTTTTTTGCTCAGCAATACATTTCTAGATAATAATGGCAGCCATCGTCACGAGAAATGCAAGAAATTGTCAAAATGTATTTCAAGAACTAACGTGTATAAACTTTATGTTCCAGTGATTAATGATTAAAAAAAAATTGCTTTGTTTATGTTTTTTCGTTGATTTGCACGCTGTCACACAACGGAAACATTTCAAATCTTTTAATACTTGTTTTTGAAACAACCAATTGAAACCGATCAATTTCTTATCCTGGCTTCATCAATTTCATATTCCATTCTTTCATTTTTCTTTGATGAACGCTCTTCCGCCGGTTCCTCTTAAAAAAATTTACAAATGCTTTTTTCTCTGTTTTCAAAGAAACTTCGTTTTCAGATCCTATCAAGCTATTTAAGGTAAAGATCTCGAAACAAAGTTGGTTTATAATCACGTTTATAAACCTACTTTAGAGATTAATTGAAATCGCTTTAAATGTGCCTGAAGCGTATCTAAGCTATGACCGATGACGTCATCTTGTTATTCTGGGCGGCTTCACACAGGATTTTCTTACGTTTATAAAAAACTATGTTTTAAATGTAGTTGATTAAGAAATATTTGTACAAATGGTACAATTGTTGGAAATTTGTACAACCAACTGCTTCGCCTGGAAATGTCTACAGTGGCGAAACTGAAAGCTTGCCCCGATTAACTTTTTTGATAAAAAAACAATGTGATCAATTCATACAGTTCAACCATGGTTCAACTGCCAATTTCACCTCACATAAGTTTATGGTGCAAACTTTATAAATTTCGTCTGGGTTACTGAAGTCTGTAACCTCGCCTCCAGGTTATGCCTCCTTATTTCAAACATCTTTACGTGATTTTCACCGTGATGAGAAATAGTCAGTAGAACATTCTCAATTTGAAGAAACAATATGTATTGGATAAGTGAGAGTATCAAGGGGTTAGCCAGATCAAAGAGACGCTTGCGCTCTCTGTGCAGGCAGAAAATTCATGAAGTTTTACCACTGGTCTAGTGTTTAGAGAATGAAATTATCGATCGAGACAAACTCTTACTTCAACCAGAAAATCCAATAAATTTTAAAAGGTTCAAAAAACTTCTTTAAACACATAATCAATATCGAGACATCATAGGTATTCTGTATTTTGTAACATTAGATATGTTTTCTATACTTTTAAGAGTAAATAAAATTTGGTTGATCACATTCTTGATATTAAGAAGGTACTGTATCGTGCATAAAATTCTTGAAAATGCTTTCTAATCAAATTGCAAACTCATTTTATGTTGATCTCTTCAAGGTACCTCATTGGTTGAAAGGTTTTCATTCTACGCTTTTTTGTGAGAGCCACAAAATTTTAGCTGAGGTTCAATGTTTGTTTTCTTTTACAGGCTGATTTGTGGCTTGATTTGTTGCTGGTTGACTATCTATAGGGGAAGAACAAATTTAGAGTTTTTAAAGATAACTCACAAGAAATAACCTTCAACTCTCTGAAGAGGGACTTCTTTTTAGTTAATCATTTTTTAATTACTTTTATTTTTGCGTTTTTAATTTTTATTAAGTTATAGTTTTTGTTTTCAGGATGTTTTTGGGTTTTGGATGCTGGGAAAAATCACTTTATAGCCCAGGCTCTTGCTTAAACTTCGTTTTTGGACAGATTTGAGCTTATAAAAAAGTGCGTACATGCTATATTATATTATAAAAAAGTGCGTACATGCTATATTATATTATAAAAAAGTGCGTACATGCTATATTATATTATAAAAAAGTGTGTACATGCTATATTATATTATAAAAAAGTGCGTACATGCTATATTATATTATAAAAAAGTGCGTACATGCTATATTATATTATAAAAAAGTGTGTACATGCTATATTATATTATAAAAAAGTGCGTACATGCTATATTATATTATAAAAAAGTGCGTACATGCTATATTATATTATAAAAAAGTGCGTACATGCTATATTATATTATAAAAAAGTGTGTACATGCTATATTATATTATAAAAAAGTGCGTACATGCTATATTATATTATAAAAAAGTGTGTACATGCTATATTATATTATAAAAAAGTGCGTACATGCTATATTATATTATAAAAAAGTGCGTACATGCTATATTATATTATAAAAAAGTGCGTACATGCTATATTATATTATAAAAAAGTGCGTACATGCTATATTATATTATAAAAAAGTGTGTACATGCTATATTATATTATAAAAAAGTGCGTACATGCTATATTATATTATAAAAAAGTGCGTACATGCTATATTATATTATAAAAAAGTGCGTACATGCTATATTATATTATAAAAAAGTGTGTACATGCTATATTATATTATAAAAAAGTGCGTACATGCTATATTATATTATAAAAAAGTGTGTACATGCTATATTATATTATAATAATTAAGCATTATATGCTTAATAAAAGAGGACGATACTCCAGATATTCAAAAGTTGTTGCTCTCAAATGGTTACCAGCAAAAGAACGAGCCGAATGTAGTCTTGCTAAACTTGCATGGAATCAATCAATTGCCAAGACTGACCAAAATTCTTGCCAATGCAAACCAACAAACCAACGAGACCAACGAGAAACTTAAAAGAGAATGAATTAAAACTCTATTGCAACCACAACATTCTATGCACGTTCGGGCATGAAGCCTCAAAATTATTTAACGATCTACCACCGTCGTGCCGTAAAAATATAAACTACAAACGTTTTTGCAAAGCAACCCAGTCATATTTTATTAGACAAAGCATTAGCAAAAAGTCTATAAAAAAAAATCTAACAAAAAAAAATAATTGGAACTCATGTTTCTCCGATCTACCAATCTCATCGAATCTGTTCGTTCATGCTTCAAC
Source organism: Turritopsis rubra (assembly GCA_039566895.2). Taxonomy (NCBI): domain Eukaryota; kingdom Metazoa; phylum Cnidaria; class Hydrozoa; order Anthoathecata; family Oceaniidae; genus Turritopsis; species Turritopsis rubra. The sequence goes on from CM077622.1 coordinate 5,081,480, forward strand.
TCATAGCTTTTTTTAATTCACAAATCACATATCAAATAAGTATTGGAATTGCATGGGTTTTATTGATAAAAAAATCATGTAAAAATTTATTATTATTATTATTATTATTATTATTATTATTATTATTATTATTATTATAATTTTTTAATAATATTTTTATAATTATTAATAAGTTTTGGTTATTTTTTTAATTTCTTCAACTTTTGTAATGGATTGTAATTAAGAAAACAAGAAACAATTACGATCTAATAACAACAATAACACAAGGTAACAAAGACGTTTACAAGTTTGACCAAAAAACCTTGTTTTATTACTGCTCACATCTCAATTGTTCTATATTTCATAACTTGTACTCCAGCCTGAGGTTGCTCTAAACTCGTTATACATTTTTAGGCTCGTGTTACATTAATACAGAGCGTATATCGATGAGAGAAAATAGAGACAGACGATATCAATTGGGTTATCGGTAAAATGAACGATAATGTCTTGTTTCAAACATATAAACACAATAACTGATAAGCGATTGTGTTGATAAGCTTTAATGAGGAATTGTGATTTTATTTGGACAGAAAATTTGATTTCAATGTTTTGATTGAATTTATGGGGATTAAACCGTTATAAAAGTGACTTACTCCACAAATCGATAACTTAATCTTCCCTGCTGTTATTATTATTTAAAAAAGTTAAAATTAATAATCCTTCCAGTGAAAGACTGTTGAATACAGGGCCATGAGGAATCTATAAAAACAATACCAATTTCACAATAAATATTTATGTTCTTCTTCCTTTAGGTTTGTTTTTGTTTCAAGACATCACTATTAGCTCTAACTAATAGCTTTCCGGGCAAAAATGTTTAACCGTTTCTCATTTCTCTGTGTGCGTTACATTCCCACCCGTACTGCCGTCTAAAATATGATGTTTTGAAGATTAACATAAATGTTTTTGTGAAGCATTATTATTGAATAGACTGATTTTCAGTTTAAAATACCGTATTATGTACGATGTAATCAACAAGTTTTGCAATCTATAACGAGAGAAAGTCACCCTGCTCCCGTTGTCATTGGCAACTTATTATGCTCCATAATTTATGTCATCTGTTTGTTTATTTTTCAGATGAAATTTCGAACGTGTGCTAGCTACTTCATGTAGTTGACAGAAACAAAAAAGATAACAATAAGTGTGTTACAGATAAGTCGAAGTTCTTATCACCAGTTGATAAACTTCAAACAAACAACCTACTGGCGCAGAATTATCCTTTTTCCAAACATAGACCCAAGAAAAGATGCAAACATATTCAAGTTCTATAGTGTTTTTTTCTCAATAATTTAATAATTTAAAATTATTTACAAGCTAAAATTAAACATCTGACTTTACATTTTTTATATTTCATTGATTTTCAGAAAATTTCTGCTAAACTTGGCCCTTGTAGGTTTCGGTGTTTTCGAATGTAACGAATTCGATTTCTTGCAGTAATGTGAATGGTCGATCTTTTTAATTACAGTGTCAAGTATGTCGTCAATATTTCTGTTTTCTTTTGCCGACGTTTCTATATATGACGCCCCACACTTGACAGCAAATTTAAGTCCTTTGTCGAATGTTACTTGCCGTTCTTCTGTATCGCTTTTGTTGGCGACAAGCACACACGGGAAATTTGCTCCTTTCAGCTCCGTAATTTCCAATAACTTTTCTTCAGCAATCTTTAGAGATTTTAACGAATCTACAGAATACACTACTACGCATGCGTCCGATTTTTTCATTATCAATTTGTTCATTACGGGAAAATCCATCGTTCCCGCCGTGTCGTATAAACACACTGTTCCACAGGTCTTTTCTTTCCGCTTTAATTGCACTTCATGAACATCTGATACCGTTGGTAAATGATGTTGTGAAAAAGTACTTTTCGCCAGACGTTCAATAATACATGACTTGCCGACGTTCGATGCTCCATAGACGGCAACATGAAAATATCCGTTTTTTTGATTGACGCTATAGGTCGGCGAATTTTCACGCTGCTTTTGTATCGCCACAAACATGCTTTTCTTTGAAAACTTTCCTCGACCCAGAATATTTTTGACTTCCTTCATTGTGTTGAATCCACAAATATAATATTCCAAATCAAAAAAATGATGAAAAGCGAATCAGTTCGTCAGCTCTGAACAATCTTAACTGTTATCGAGTTCTGAGACATGACAATTTATACCTATAGGCCAATTACCGTTATGGCATAAGTTAATTTGTAAATTTTCAGTCAAGTTAATTAATTCATTAAAAACATGTCAACAAAAGGAATTGTTATTTTGATATACACTCGTTATGGAGAACCACATTTTAAGGAACACGCGTACTCGACTAATTAAAGAAAGGAATTTTCTTGACTCATGACAACTTATCCTGCCTTAGCAAACAAACAAAATGCTAATCTTTAATGCGGTGTCAATTTGGAAATTTGAAATCGGATTATGCGACTAAGGGCTTCCTTGGTGAATTATGTAAGGTGTCAGTAGGAACTGAAAAGTTGTGAAATTCAGAGGTTTTTTTGGTATCAATTAAAAACAGACTTTTCCGACGATTAGTAGGCAGTCTTGAACCGAAATATGTTTTTGTTCTTTTTCTTTCCATATTTTTTCCTTTTCCTTTGTTGTTGTTGTTGTTGTTGTACATCGGAAAAGCAAGACATTCATTTCTGCAAACAATGCAGTTCACGTTTAATGGACACAGAGTGAAAATCCCAACAATAGCCAAACCCTTCAGGGACTGGCACCTAAAAGCCTGTGCTTCGAGTTGGCCTCATGACACGTGACCATAGATAACACATCGATAATCATTGGTAGATAATACAGGCAGTTGAGCTGTAACCTCCTGAAAGTAAATACATTAGAAAATGAAAAAGATGGGCTGGTCTGTGGGTTTGATCGAACTGAATCAGGTGCAACAATAATGTACTGAAAAACTAAATAAATACATTTGTTATTTAGACGACAAAACAAAACAAAAGATCCCACTTATTGAGCCACCTCGGACCCAGGGTCTCTTGCCTTATCGGTATACGGACGGCGGCGTCTGTATATCGAAAAGGAAGAGACCTGAGTTTGAGGTTGACTAATTCAGATGAATTATCGTATTTATCACTGGAAAATTCTCAAAGTTACCAAGGTTACCATCGGTATAATAATATCCGTGCGAACAAATGAAGACTTCTAATGGAAATTGCTTTTTTTTACCACACACTCATTTTAAGGGCTTGATCTTACATAACTAACACCTATTGTTACCATTCCTCTCTTTGGCCATGATGTTTCAGCACCGTTGTAAGGAACCTGAGAACGAAGCTGGATATTTTGTGATTGACATTCCTGTTTCCAATATTTCAGGATTTGTTGCAATTTTGAAACAATTTTTTTCTCCACCTAGCAGCAAAATTTAATCAATATAATTACGTTGGAAAAATATTGATAAAGAAAAAAAAAAAACACATGAATCTCATCGTCCTAATATCACTCTATAATATGATCAGCCATCTTTTCTCCAACAATATTGACACTGCATTATTTCATTTCTTCAGATTTTCCCACCATCCATGAAGCCTGAGAAGCAGATCTCCAGATGTTATTCTCCACATGAATCTCTCATCCAGTCTCTCTGTCAGCATGTACACGACGTCGTTAAGGCGTCCATATAGCATTGAAACGGCATCCTTTACCTGTTAGGCTTATTACCCTAAAAATGATTGTGACCGCTTCACAGAGAACAATATCAGTGGAGCGTGGCTCTTTCATTTTTGTCTTTAGATTGGCCAGCGATTGAATGATTGAATCAGCGATTATCGGTATCTCAATTCCACTTCCCTAACAATATATTGCTACTGCTTTTTTTTGCTTTCTAAGACATAGAGAAAATCTTTCAAGCACGTTTCCAGGGATTTTGCCTTCCGTATATAAAAAAGGTAAGAAACCCTAGGAGAGGTTGTTCACGTATATCTGAATGTATTGGATTGTCTGCATCATTAGCCCAATCCCCCCCTTTCTCTTTATGTTCTGAAGTTCTGAAGGTGACAGACTGCACAACATTGTCCATTGAGGAAAGGGATACAGTATTTCACCAAAAGAGAGGAAAGTTTCAATAGCTTAGGCGAGAATTGTGGTAACACAAAATTCCTAATTCCTGGTTTGGAATCACGAAGAAGGACTTCCTCCCTTTACGGTAGCATCGTAAGATGGCGTATCTTTTTATATTCCAGTGGAATCTCTATAAACCAGACACCCTATTAAGCACAAATCACCGTATAACGGACACTCCATGTACGGATGGATGAATCTATTATAATCTCATAGGTGAAGTCTCTAGAAAGCGGACATCTCTATAAAGTAGACCCCTTTTTATGCAAGCATGGTGTCCGCTTCATAGAGATTCCACTGTATTTAAATTCTGCCAAAAAGTGGAATAAAAGCGAAATATATGTCCATCTCCCCATTTCCGATTTTGCATCAGATAGATTATATTAGAGGACTATAAGAAACCAATAGAAGCAACGAAAATGACAAGTAATCAAGTTTCTTTTTCGTAAAGAGCGAGTAGAAGAATATCTTAGGCTCCCCAGTCCGTAGGAACAAGAAATATTTCTGCAATATGTCCAATCAATATGCTATTTTCTCGTGATGAGAAAACTTGTGTTGTTCAAGAATTAGAGGTGGTCACTAACTGATATCAAAATTACACATAAAATTAATATAAATTCTCCAATTACTTCCATTATGACTGTTTTTCATAGTTGAAAACGCAATCTACAACAGACTACCAAAACTGTAAGGTCTTTCTTAAGTTGTAAAAAATGCAACTGTAGAAGAGTTAAGCTATTTAGAGTAGAAAAAAAAATGTGCATGGTAACCTTATCAACGCTTAAGATTGAAAAGAAATTTCATGTTATTCTCCCTAACGCCAGAACCCTCTCTAAATGGTGTCAGTCATTCTTTCCCGAATGATATAAGAATAAGCTTTCTTTTTTATGATGGAAATAATTTGTCCTGCTCCTCCACCAAAACATTATGATCGTTATATTTTGTTCGAATGAGCTGAAAAAATGTTCAAGTTCAAAAATGGTCGATTTCATTTCACGGTCGCTTTATAATCTTTTGACGTAACATTTTTTTAATCACGCTGCTCTTTGTAAATTTCAAAATTATAAGTGTAATCGACATGGCCATAGAAAGATTTAGAATGACGCCATTTCATCTAATTTTGTACATTGTGAAAATTGACTGGATCGTTTTCTGAAAGTTCAGTGGTATTCATTCACCATAATAACGATCAATTTCCCATCAAATTTCTCATTAAATTTATTAATACTCGGATATTAAATTTTATCTGACTTAGATCATAGGACATATTAAGCTACATATTTTTTTAATCTTAAGCGCTGGTGTTAATGTGTTGATGGATTTCCTGTTTGCTTGTATAATAAGTGTAATTAGTCAGCAAACTACGGTCAAAGCTCTCTGTAGCGAACAATCCATGTGGCAGACACGTTATAGCGTAACCTTTTTGCAACGGATGCCTTTTCTCCTTGAAGTCCAAACTTTCCCAACTTAACGATACCTCCTGATAGCGGATATCTTTTTGATCCTGATGGTGTCCGAGTTATTAGACTGTAACATTGAATGGCGTGAAAAATATAGATACGCAATTAGCAAATGGGATTACATGCTGCCTTATTGGCTACCGCTCACCACCCCTATTTCACTCCCTGTACTGGTCTTCATATTGGCGTCATTTTCGACTAGTTGATGGACAAAAAATTATTACTGAAAATACATGCTACGCCAGCTCGCTTTACGCCACATAGAAAACACGCGGTTAAAGGCCATACATATTATCAAACAGGGCGCAATTTTTTTGAACGGTCAAAATGAAATGAAGGGCAACACGAAAACATGATGGAAAATTAATTGAATCCGATTTATCATTGTTTACTCACAACAATAACATCTCCACAATACGGAGAAAATAAACACATTTCGATAACGAAATTATGACTAAATTGACATAAAGGGAATAAATGTTTCCTTTTTTGACAAAATAAACCCCAAAAGAAACCCTGGGCACAAGGTTGGGATTTGAGCTATCAAGAGGTTTGTCTAAGAAGATGCGATCATCAATAGTTTGCGGTCAAAACTTTGTTATTTCTGTCTGGGTTAACAAGAACATTGTAGCGTAAACCAAATTGTTTTATGATCGCACAAACTCCCACAACACGTGAGTCAAGATATTCACACAGTGGCATTAGTAGTCAGAGGAATGGGGACAACAAGGAACAAGGGGGATTTGCTGCCCACATTATGTGGTGGGTTAACGCAATGACGTCAGGCTAGACTAATAAAATTCGTAAGCAAGGAGGACGTAACAACATAAGGAAGTTTAAACATGAAATTTTATCAGCAGTAAAAAATTCGAGATTATAGATGTACTTTCTTGAAAATACTGATGACTCAAATTTCTGATTAATGCAACAAGAACGTTCTTAGAATGAGATGGCAATTACAATCTGTCATCATTAGCAAAAGCATTGGCTATAATTCTGTAATAACGCCCTGGACTTTCATTCCATTAAAGATCTTTTGGGGGAGGCTTATACACGGTGAGGTTTCACTTTTATGTATTACATTTGTATCATTATAAAGCGTCTTTGTCATTAACGAGGCAAAAATATAATCCCATGGGCGGCTTATATTCGGTGCAACAATGTGTTAAAAATTATGGCGCTAATTTTCTAGGGGACGTGCTGTGTGTGTTTGCTTATTTTCCAGGTGGGGGCGGTGTTTTTGGTGGTGGGGTGGCGTGGGGCGTTCTACTTACACTATTTTACGGTATGTCATTGGCAGAGGAGTCGTCAATTTCTAAGCTGCTTTCGTGGTTCTTTTACAACATTATTTATTAACATTTATTAATTCTATAAAAAGTGAACAAAAGAGAATAAAAGAAAAAAAAAAAGGAAATTCAGAAAGCTTCCGTTCTGTCATCATTGTCTACATTATCAATGTGTTTCTTGAGGGATAAAAATCAAGTGCAGAAAATTCCATAATCGTTCATTGGTCCAGCGCCAAATAATCTTCACTTCCCTGACTGCCGTAAACAGCGTACGTCGAACTGTTGGCCGTCTGTCGTGATCGCTCCCGTTCGCGAGCTAAGATGTCTTCAGGGACGCTCGTCGTGTCGGCACGACGTTGCATATTCGGAGTCACATAACTTGATTCAACTTGGGGAGGCGTTAAAGTCAGACCTGTGTATGGATTTTCAACGCTTCTCCCAGTATTCAATCCTGAATAAACATCATTTTGGGTATTATTATTAAGTCCCGTGTAGAAATCTTCACCCATTTGAGCGGCAGCCGCCTTCACGTCTTGTGATTCCAAGTAAAACACATCGTCGTTTTGAGAATATTCCTCGATTCCTTGGTATAAGCTTTCACCATCTGCGCCCCTTCCGTTATAGTCGGGCGGCGGTGGCGCCGCCCCAATCGTCGAACGAGTCGGCGGGAAGAAGTGAGCACTGTTTGAGTAGCGAGAGTCTGTTGCTATTGATGACTGTTGGAAACTCGGATTCAGCTTTCCAAAATAAACCGATGACCCGTTCGGATGTTGCATGGTGATGTGAACATCTTTTGAGATATCTTTCTTTCTAGAAATAATTCAAATAACTTCAATGAAAAAGGGAACATTCAAAGAAACAAAATTACTTTTTGGAAAAAAATCCATGCCACCTCATATGAGGAGAGGCTAGACACACTGAAACACAGGATTTCCCAAAAAAAACCTGATCAAACAAAGTTGTCATTCTCAACTGACAATAGCTTCGAGTGCGACCGCTGAGACTCGTGTTCGAATCTCAGTCACGTCGCATCTCGATATTTCACTCCGATGCACTTTAAAAGCAGCCTATCAGCCTGCCCCCTTGGTGCAAGTTAGAGCAGTGCTATAAGTATCTCTGGCAGTAAGTCTACTTTCCAGTAACAAATCGGCGGGCAGAAGAACCAACCGATACGGACGGAAGCGCAAGGACTCAAAACTGGTTTGGTTGTTTTACATCCCTACTTGCTTACTATAAACAAACATTCTATCGAAAGTGTCAGAATGAAAGTAAACAAGAAATAAAAATTTTTCACGACTTTCCCGGAATATGACAAACTTTGTGACACTTTTCATGACCATTAGAAACGTTCCAATACTTCCCCTGGTTTCTCTCATCTTGTGCACATACCTCTTAACAACACAGCAGCCGATGGTAACAATAAACACCACCAAGACAATTACCCCACCACCACTAGCAGCACCTGCAAATCAGAAAGAAAATTATAAACATTGTCATCTCTCTTTAACAGAACTCAATTTTCCAAGGTGACCACTCATTTTCAGAAAAACATTCCCTGAATGAAAAACAATACATTTCGAAAATAAAGAAAAAGTGTACCTTACCCAGTGGGCAAAATCTTCAAAAAGTGTCTCTGGAGGAGTGTTTTTTTTATTGAAACAGAATGCGACATTGCCTGCCATTCCTACAGAAAACACTCTTCCTCGTAGACTATTTGAAGATTTTGCCCACTGGGTACAAACATCAATACCATAATACTCTCGTAACAAATAGAATTTGATAAAAACTTAAAAAAGGTCCTGGAAGAATTTCCAAAATTCCCAAATAAGAGCATTGGAAAATTAAACAAGCGATTTTTCCTTGACCTCTGAATTTCCAGAAAAGTGGCCACCCTGTTTTCAGAGCATCTATAATTTGAACAGGAACAAGACCGTCCAAAATTGTTCGATTTATAGAGTGTTCCATTTCAGAGGTTCATTTACATAGAAGTCATCATAGTTGAAGGGACCTTTCAAATAAGTTCTCAAATAAGTTCTCAAATTAGGGAGAGTTCCAAACTACAGGTCGGACTGTTCTTTAGCTTCGATTAACTTTCAGTCACTTGCCTGGAAAAATTATCCTAATTAACTTTTCCAAATGAAGTTTTAAGGAACTGTTAAAATCATTGGAAATTACGATCATTGCTTTTTTGTATAGAGGGTTTACTCAAATCAAGGGAAGACTGTCACATAGTTATACACTTATCCCGAGTTCATGTTTTCATGTCGTATATCTAGTGATACATTTTGCTTAACTGCAAATGGGACAATTTTATGTAATTATCAACACATAAACGAGGTCTGTATTGTTGACCGTGTCTGAATGTGACGTAACAACATGAACTCGGGTCTACATAAGATTCTTACATCACAAATACAGTAGGATCTCTATAAAGCGGACATCTCCGTATAACGGCCACACTCCATGTAAGGATGGATGAATTTACAGTCAAATTCTCCTAATTCTCTATACGGCATCTAACAACGGCCCTTTTATCAGCAAGTCATAAAAATTACGCTGTAAAAATTAGGGCCAACAGGGTTTGTAGGATGTTTTTACAGAGACAACTGAATAGTGTAAATGCGATTTTTGACATTTCTTACCTATGAGAACAAGATTGCTGTTGTCAGAATTGGAAGGTGCATCGGTGGGTTTCGGTTGTTCATATTTCGAAACCTTCACAATCGATGCCCCTAACTCATTGTTGATGATCTTTTCAGACTTTTGGGCAGCCTCGAGTAGTTGTTCGACATCGATCAACTTTGCATTAACAGATGAGCCTGGCGTCAATGGAATCAAAACAGTGTACAAGACCTGTACCTCGCCTGTACCAACCTCCTTCGGATAGCCGATCACAACCTCGATATGGTCAGGAAGAATCGTAATGGAATTGGAGCGACGTTTCCTGCGCAATAAAAAAATGAAACCTTTAGATTTGAAACATTTATATGAGCAGTAACATTTCCCAGGTAAATAGAGAAACAATTCGGTCTCAAATTTTAGAAGTACCTGCTTAAAGTAGAGTTCTACACAAAAACAAACATAAAGTTGCAACTACTTAACGCCCACTTTTATGTCGCTCCTATACTACACACCAGGCCTTAAATTTCCCGGTCTTAAGAGAAAACCAACAAACACTTAACTACAAGTCTAAAACTAAATAGAGGTTGTTAAACCAGCCATAAGAACCATACCTCGGTCCGTTTAGTAATCCATTCACGCAATCATTTTCTGAACAGAAGTCCGTGTATACTTTAGCCATCGTTTGTTGAAAAGATTGCTTTGTTATCTGACATAAAAACAAGAGCAGTGGACGACTTTGTTTCTTAATTAACAAGACATGGTTAAGACTTCGACTGGAGGCACATTCAAGGGACCTCATCGGGATTAAATGACCTATTTCAGAGGATAGTGATCCAAATTTCCCACCGACCTATAATACTTATCCAGGACTCAGTAACAGAGGACGATGGGGACGAAGAGAATGTTATGACGATAGGTATGTTGGATGACTTGCATCACATAGCGTGGCAACAAACCAGCGAGGAGAAACACGTTAATGAAGAGGAGCTGTTTATCAGGGATAGTGACTAATTTTTATTAGTAGTGATGGCAAATATTGTGCAGAAAACGCTTACCGTCCTTTCTGGTTCGTGTTTCAACTGGAGTGAAGCAACGTTGTTAGCTAAAAACAGAAGAAAAAAAGTGCAATCGATCTTCTCCTTTTCATAAAGAAAAAAACTCAATAACAATCGTCATAAAGCATTACATTAGAACTTCCATACAGTGGACACCATTGGTGTATAAAAATTGGTCCGTCCACTTTATAGAGACTTCACCTATGAGAATTTAACTGTAAATCCATCCAACCATATAAGTGCGATCTCTCTATAAAGCAGACATCTCCGTATAACGGATTTACAGTCAAATTCTGTGTCCGCCTTTATTTAAAATTCCACTGTATCGGAAATTCGTAATATCGACGAGATTTTACTGTTACTTCTCCCCTTGAGTAAACGAAACCAAAGCAATAGAAAAAAAGATTAGAAAGTTTTATACCGTAATTAATTTGACAGTTATCACCAGCGTAAAATTTCGGACACAGACACAGATATTTCTCTCCTTTAGGTGAGCAGACAGCGCCGTTCAAGCATACTCCCTTCAGGCAAGGATGTAAATCTTGACAATATTGACCAACGTAATTGTTTGGACAAGAGCAAAAGAACTTCCTCTCATCACTGGTTGGTACACAGCTCCCGCCATGTTGGCACGGGGAACTGTAACAGAAGTTTTGTTCCTCGCAATATGTTCCAGTGTAGGAGCCATCACAAATACAAATGTATGACGATGTTGTCGGATCTTTTGCGCAAGTGGAATGATTTGAACACAAGTGTCCTTCACAAACATCCCGTGCCTCACAATATCGACCACCGAAGCCTGGTATACATTGGCACATGAAATCTCCATAAAGATCAACACAGCTGCCGCCGTTTATACAAGGGTTAGACAGGCAGTGTCCAAACTCACAATGGTCACCATATAGTGGAGATGGACAAACACATACGTATGTGTCTGGGTAATCAACGCATAAGTAACCAAGACATGGATTGTTCTCAGCACAGAAGCCTACGTTGAAAAGATAAAAGCAGACAGCTATCATTTGTTCTGCGAAGTAGTAGTATGTCCGATAAAAGGGCTAATTTTTCTTGAACCATCCATGTGTGCAATACAGCTCTTCGCCATCTCACAAAAATAATGTGCACGGTTTATGCAGAGAAATCCTGTGAAAAAGAGAAGCAGCTGTGATCTTCGCTCATCTTCAGAGTGGAAGGTAAGCTCGAATATATAGGTTATAATAAAAACAACTCACGAAGCTTCTCATCATCCTATCTCTAATTTCCCTGATAGATTTTTTTCTTTTACTTTTTACTTCACTTTTAACCTGATTACTTTTCTCATAAAATGCGCAATGGTCAAGAGATGTATTGCAGCACGAGACATTAATACAGATGAAACGATATTTCATCAAGGGAAGCAATATTTTGTCGGATGAAACGACATTTCGTCAATATTTTTCTTACCATTATCAGCAACACAACTCTTTTCATCAGCATCAAGCAACGTATTCTCAGGACATTTGCAGACGGCTTCTCGATACATATTAGCCACACATAAATGACTGCAACCTCCATTGTTTGTTGCACATTCACTGATTTCTATATTAAGGTGAAGAAAGTTAGTAACGTGAGACCGATGTGTTGAGAGTTCATTCATTCAACATAAAAAGTACGAAATGTACACTGTTTTGGTATGTCTCGTTAATTAGTTATCAAATAAAGCTTTGTTTTCTAGCTAATTTTTTATAATCAAAGCTTATGCATTCACTAAACCAAATTGTATACAATCCCATTACTTTTGTCCTACCCACAATAAAGACTATTTGGTTTAAGACATACACTTTCATGCAAGAAGAACCTTTATATATATTTACACATTTATATTGGTTAAATAATCTAATATTCCATGTTAAAGAATTCGATTATGAAGGTCAATTTGTTCTGCAGGCTTTCCTACCAGCGTAAACTTTATATTGACCATACAAAAGTTTTTTTGTCATTACTGAAATGGGGCCAATAGTTTGTAATAAAGAATTCAAAACAGGAGAATCTCCACAGCAAATACAGCAAATACTTGATAGCGTAAAAGTGGTTTAAAAGCAATGTAAACATGAGATTAATCTATTAGATGATTAAATTTTTACATTTAATATCCAGTTGACACAAAAGAATATATACCCAGTGGGTAAAATCTTCAAAATGTCTATGAGGAGGAGTGTTTTCTATAGGAATGACAAGCAATATCGCCTGCTGTTTCAATAAAAAACACTCCCCCAAAGAGACTTTTTGAAGATTTTGGCAGATGGGTGGTATTTTGCAAGGTAGTCATAAATAATTCCTATTATTCACAAGGTATGACTATAATGTGCTGCATTACTGAAACAACAGTCAAAGAGTTTTCTCCAACCTTGACGAGCTTGACTTAAGCATTTGTTTCCACATCTGGTCGCACAACACTTTTTCCCACTGCCACATTGGTTATCTGTTATGCAGGCATCGGTAGAAACTGTTCCCTTAGCACAAGAATAAACTGGACAGAATCCAGTTCGAATAGCTGAAAAACAAAGTTCATGGGACTGTTAATATTCTATTTTGCTATCACAAAATGTTTTGGTAGAAAGTGTCGTATTGAAAGAACAAGACAACACACAAGAATGTTCTCGTTAACCCAGACAGAAATAACGAAGTTTTTACTGCAAACTTGGTATGTTAACTAAATGGTAGTGTTGATTCGAGGACTCTTGCAGGGACTGAAGTCTACACAGTATACTCCAGTTAAGTAAGACTATGTATAAGTGGAATGGTTAAGTGGGACCAATTTTGTTGTTCTCTTGTGTGTCCCAGTTAATGGGGATATACTGAATAGTTTCAACTGGCAAGGATAATCATTAGAAAATTTTAGGATAACTTACTAGATACCTTACTAATGCTACTACCAATGCATGTTATGATATGCCCTATGGCATTAGAAAATTCCCAGAGTAGTCATATTTTGATATTTTTAACTTAAACTGTCTAACTGTAGTGGGTTACTGTGCATTGGTTGTAATTTGTCGTGTGATCAAAGATGCACAATGAAGTTTGTCTACTGAAAAGATGTACAATACTTAGTTAAAATTAGGTTTTCGAGCAGGGAATTTACTAATGACTATGTCATGAAGAAATTGTTTCTATGAATTTCCCCATGTTACATAGCTTCATAAGAAAATGATTTTTAAGAAAATGAGCCTTAAAAACACAAAGACATGGAAAGCCCCATCCATGTAATTAAGATGGGACTGTACTGTATTGCAAATCGTTTGTTATGGGAGAATGTAGATTTTTTGTAAAGAACATAGTTTTCACCAAAATCCTTACCACACCAAGAAAATGAGAAGAAAATTTCATCCTCATTCCCATTCCCTTTTGAGTGCATATTTGCAAATTCTATACTTCTTCAGAAGAAAGGAGTTTTGATGAAGTAAAAAGGAGGCGATACACAATCAAATTTATCAAATCGAGTATCAGCAGGTTTTCAATTCAATTTATTAGATTTCAACATTTTGAAAGTGGATCATGTTATTTCAATTAGTTGAAAGTAACGTCAACCAATCAACTTTTTTAAAATGATAGTGAAATGAGTTTAACCAATCAAGTTATGCTATGTTGACGTTTCAAAATAAACTGAATGAACTGTCAACAATTTGATTTGGACAAATTGGAAACGTGTATCACTGAACTTTCAAATTCAACAAATTGGATTTCATAAATTTGATGTACAAACTTAACTGCCCGCTTAAAGAAAAAAGATAATTATTTTTGGCTTCAGAAACAATGGATCGTACATATCTCAGTTAAGATATTACTTATAAACGTTAACAGATAATAATTGACATTATTTGAAAAGAAACAGTGAGGGAAGATAAGTTTGCTAATTTTGTTTCTCAAAGCATCATAATGTTGCCATACTTTTTTGACATTGTCTTCCACGCACTTTCATAAATGGCAGTTGTCCATTACATCCAACATCTGTTGCCCATCTATGATTACATGTAACCCAGTTTTTACATTTGCAGGCAAACTGAGAACCTAATGGTTGATCGCATTGAGCACAAATATCTGAAAAAAAAGGTAATACAAATAAGGTTGTAAAGTAAAAACAAACCTAAAACAAATCAAAGAACAGGGTGTTGAAAGAGATTATATTTCTGGCCAAACTTGGTAAAAACATGTACTAAAGAATGTTTGGAACTAGAATTTTTCCAATTGCTGTTCCTAGGTTGTAAAATTTACTAAATTTCCATCATGAGAAACACTTCCAAATAGGTGCTTTAACATTTCTGAATCCCAATGTTATAAAAAATATTGGACTTTATTATAATAATAATGAAAGTTTCAATCCATAGATAAATGCATTATATTCTATGTTGTGCAATGTAATCTTTTCAAAGGAATAAAAAAGATTTCAAGTTTGATTGTTTGAGGTTTATTGAAAAGCTTTGAGAAAAAAATATTTATACCATTGCTAGTTCTTTTGTTAATATAACCAGCTGGACAAGCTGGTGGCTTCTGTGGAACATTTGATGAACAACCTGATGCAGCACATCGTTCCGTAAGTGATGATCCCAAGTACGAGAAAGTGTAATTGCTTATTGTAGCTGAAGTAAAAATAATACAGATTTTTTACAGGTCTCAAATATGTTATTTCACTGTTTGTACTTTCCTCAAATTATGCAACATCTCTAACAGAAAATAAAGGTAATACATGAAGAAAAACCAGATAATTTCCACATCAAATACCATGTCGTATGGAAACATCCTTTGATAACACTACATAATCCCTGGATAGAACCAAAGACTTACTACAGAATAAATGGTTTTAAAAAACACTTCAAGATGCTAGATGCTCTTTACTTATCAATACCTCGTTCTTTCAAACTAAAACAAGAGATTTTCAACCAAATAGTCTAATGATTACATCTTGGAAGACAAACACTCATGTGTAATAAAAAAACAACCATCATTAAACAAGAACAATTCCTTCAGTTTTTCCTTCATTCATTTTCCTCTCATGTTCATGTTTGCGTGTTCCCTTTCTGTTATATCATTATTATAAGATGAAGCTTGTAAAAGTTACATACCAGCCTTGGCTTCAGCGTAAACAGCAGCAATCTTGAAGTCCATAACAAAACTTGTGTTGGCTGCAATACCAAAGACAACTTGGATGTTACTGCTGAACCATTTGTCGGCTTGGTATAACACTTGCCTTCTTTTTTGAAACCAATAAATCGTATCGCCGACTATTTGAAGAGCACTAGTATGATCCACTGAGTCTCCAGTTTTAACAAAAGTCTTTGTGGAAAGGCTATAAACAGTTTCAGCAATCACAATACGCAGATTTTGACCATCAAATTTGCACGATTTTAACTGGTCATTTGTGATGAAGAACAGTTGTTCGGAATACTCGTCTACTGCCAATGCAGTAACAAACCTTTCTGAATAGATATCATACTCTGTATGGCTTTGGATCGATCCTTGTTTAAGAGAGCCTTTCTTGGTGTACGAAAATATGTAGCTGAAAACACAATACTACAATAAGAGGAAAGCAATTCTTTCTCATTTGGTCACCCAAATGGTCACCCAAATGTTACATTGAATCATTTCAATATTCTTAGAACAGGTTTCCATCATAATAGATAACATAAGGTACATTAATGGACGAAAGCCTAAACTTAACATCCAAGATAATTCTTTGCCACTTTAGCTTTCAATTGAAGTATATTTCTAGGTAATCATGGACATGTAATAAATAATTATGGTCATAGCATGTAATCATAGCATATAATCATAGTCTATAGATAATTTTCTATAGGTTATAGGTAATATAGATAATATATATATATTACCTACAATGTTTATTATTCTATAGGCAAAACCTATAATATAGATAAACCTTATAGGTAATTCTTACCTAAACATAGATTATAGGTAAAAACTAGAGGTAATATAGATATATCTATAAATTTCATGTTAGTTTTTTCCCTTCAAATATGTCAAATATGTGGAATGTCAGATCAAAATAGTATTTAAGAAAATCATTAGTCATCCTTGATTTTCTTTATCAAAAATGTACAAGCTTCTGGTTATACTTTTCATAATTCTTAATTCTCCTTTTTACGCAGTGTCTGTTGATCTGGCCCTGATATGGTTTTCCATACGACTAGATAAAAATATTAATTTTTCCTCATTTTAATGCCCGTTTGTGATCATGAATGCACGGAAGTTTGAATTAGAGGGAGTATTTTTGCCAGGGGACCGAAAAAATGGTTCGAGTGAGCAAAATGTTTGAATAAAGAGGATTAGAATTAAACAGTAGAAAGTATGAGACTTAAGCAGCATTCAAACAAGCAGATGTATACTGTATGACTGTGTGACAACTGTACCAATTAGAAAGGAAACAGGGAAAAAATATTTAACAAAGTTCTTGCTTAGGTAGGAAACTGTTACTAAAATTACTGTGAAACCTAACCTAACATTACCTACGGATATAGAGAGAACTTGAGAGTACTTTATTTCAATATAAAGTTTTGAAGGTACAAACAATTCATTTACATACCCTTTTCTTATTGCATATGCTACAAGAACCCTTTCCACAACTTCTGCAGAATATATCTCATTCACCATAGAGCCATCAGCACTGCTACAACTATACACAGCATGGTTCTCCAACCAATACAAACGATGACGCAAATGATCATATTTCAAACCTGACAAGTTCAGATTTGCACGAGATAATAACAATACGGTTTTCAAACTGTCTAGTGATGTTTTCATTATCTAAAACAATTGGATTAGTCATTTAGTTACCTGTGAAACAACATAAATAACCAAGCAAATAGACATTTCCTTAATTTCTGTTTAAACACTTTATAGCCGAGTCATCGAGTCATTTTGTCTAAGTGATTTTACTGATTTCATTACCTTTATTAACTTCGTAATAATCTCTATTATTCCAATTCCCGGTAGAATAGTTAATATTGGAAGGGAGGTAAGATTTGCTGAATTGGCACTTTTACACTTTTTGGCTTTTATCAAAACCGGTTAAATTTGATCAAGTAAATGATGAAATACTCACAGAATGATGGTGAGAATCAATCCAAAACATTTCTTGACCAATCCAATCAACATCGAATGAAACAGGAGATGTTTCGTTCAAAAAGCTGGAACCACCTAATTCATTACTGGTGACACCATAGGAGAAAGTTTTGTACATGTAGAATCCATTATTCTTCATTACTATCATTCTTAGATTCCATCCCGCAGCTACACAACTCCCATTGGAAATTTTATATCCAACATCACATTCACATTTACCACCCAAACAAAAGCCATTGTTGCATGTAATGTCAAAACAGGTTGATATGACTACAAAAAGCACAATCTTGTAGTACAAAATACCTTTAAAAGTTACATTAATCCTCCCTGTTGTTGTATACAAACTTCAAAGTTTAATGACCCTCCCTATTTTTTTGAACACTCGCAGATAATGTATAATAAGAGGCAACTAATAAAGAAAGATCTGTCATTAAACACTTTTATAAAACTAGGAGGGTGAAAATGGGTTCATTGAGAGTTTGCTAAATTGAAAGAGTTTGAGAGAGTTTGTTAAGGGGAATGAGAGCTGGTTCAATACAACAAGATTCTGTTATATTGGGGTTGGTAATACCAAAACAAATGTTTCAGATGTTATCGAAAGACAATCTTAAATAATTCTGTCAAGTTAACAAATGTCTCATCTGGAAATTTCAGATTATTATCAGACTTCAAAGTAAAGCGTGAGTTTGCGACAACAGTACCTCAATATTCATAAGTAGTATATGGGTTATTACCTGCATTTGAGTTTGATTCTTCAAAATTACTTCGCTTCGTATGTACAAAAAATATGTAAACAAACTTTTCTCTGTTTTTTTTGTTCGATTTGTTATTGGAAATAGAAAAATTGATGCAATGCAATGAGTTTCCTTAACTGTTTCACTTTGTCCCTGCAATGATTTTTCTGTGTTTGTCTATTATTTTATACATAAAATATAACATAAATTTGTGGAGAATGTTAGCTATTAAAGTATAAAAGAAAAGTGTGCAAATATGTCCCTTGGTGAACAGACAGAAAACAGAAATTATGTTAATGCCCTCCTCCACATATTGTGACTACCCTTTAGATCTGCCGCTGCAGGTAATCATTTATAGCACATAGTTAGTTACCTTCAGCAGTAGATCGAATTGCCATTTTCATTATAGTATCAGAAGACATATTATGAATTACAATGTTAGGCTTGGTGGCTTCATTTGGTTTATACTGCTTCAAAGATAACCCATTCTTTCTAATGCCGTACATCAAACCTAAATAAATCAAGGTGATCATAATTGCAAGTAAACTAGAATAAGTTTTCCATTTTTCCAGGTTGACTTTTCAAAAACCTAAATAGTTTTTGATAAAAGAGGGGAAGTATAATGAGAGCTAAGAAAACAAACTCTCACCAAAACAAACCTGGATAGTGACACTGGGCAGTGTCAGTATTAACACTGTTAGTTTCATATTTAGAACTATTTCTCTTTGTTTTTGAAACAAAACTTTAGTTTGATTTTCACCCTTGAAGACTGGAACACAGACACCAATTTCTATTTCAATTTATTGTGTGTTTAAAGTTATTACCATGAAAGTCAAGAAAATGAAAACGAAGACGAAACGAAAATGAAAAATAGTTCAAAGAAAACCATAAACTAAACCATTCTATCAGGTCACTTTGGGCGTGCGATATTGGCGGTGGGGTGTCGAAAAATTTGGGTCTAAAACTTTTTTTGGGGACGGGTGTGACATCAATATCTCTGTAATGGTAAGTCGTACACAGGCGATTCCATACATTTTTTTGATCAGCTTCTCGAGTTCTACAACTTAGTAATATAGGTTTGTATGGACAATTGTGTCAGAATGCAACATTATAGACATAAATAAGGGAAATGTTGTTTTCCTACAGGATTGAGGAGTCGTTACCCTTCAAAGACTAACAAAAAATATTGAAAGCACACAAACCTGAAGTAGGATACAACGTAAAACCGCTGCTCGAATTAAATGTATAATATTTCGAATTTTCACCACTATAAGTCACAGATACAACTCCTTTTTTACTGGTCCAGTACACAGCACGTTGGCTTCGATCAATTGCAAGATGACCAGGATTACTATTAGGTTCCATAACTTTGAAGAACTGTAGGTTTTGACCAGCCAAACCACTTCTGCCTAATGTTGGCATGTTATCAACATCATTGATCCAAAACAGTACTCTGGATAATAATAAAAATAATTTTTGTAGTTCGGAGAAAGTATCTTAGAATTGAACATGCTTTTACAAAACGCAAAAGAAGTCCAGTCAGAATTATACAGGTTCTTCATTAATAACAGTATTTTTAGTATTATGTGTAAATATGTACATTATGGCCGGTCTCATTTCGATGGGGTAACTTCGTTGTTCAGATTCATAAAAGCAGTTCAATAAATCTTAATCGAATCACGACACCTTCTAAGAGATTATTAAAACACAAAAACACTACAAAAAAGGTATTGAAGGATACAAAGCCTGGTAGGTGGAGGAAAAGATATCCGTTTCTCTGTCACACAGAAATCCAATAAAACACTGTTGTTGGTAAAGCAAACTTGTTTCCTCCCATCTTGACTTCTTTAACAACCTCAACAGATAGTGTAGTCCAAACAGTTTCAGAAAGCTGTTATGTACTTGAAGTCAAATTGACAAATATTATGGACAGAAGTCAAGTATTCCTCACCCATTCATAAAATATGGCTCCACCACAATGGATGTCGGCTTCTTTATGTTGCTATCTAATATCGTTCGGAACACTTTACCATCTAAGGTAGAAACAAATATTTTTTCGCTTGCAAAATCTGTCCAATAAATTACATCATTTAACTCATCAACAGCAATCCCTCGGACGTCGACAGCATCTAGATGAAAATGCACCAGAAATTTAATAAAGATGATAATGTAATCTTCTTAGTGTGATTTAAAAGAAAAATTTGTGCAACACTTTAGTAAAGGAAGTAACAAATAATTTTCATAGATTGAGATTCTTACAATTTTTATTTTCAGAAGAAACTGAGTGAGCTATTTATTATAGCATTTGAGTTCCCCAATTCCAAGACAGAGAATAGTCAAAAATGACAGTCAAATAGTAAAAAAAAAACTAGGCCTGACATTTCAAAAAAATTCTTAATATTCCTAAAAATTCGGATATGCTTCCTTGGCCAGCATATGGCAGAATTATCAAGAATTACAAACCATCCTCTCTGATGATTTGAATTGCATTGCCAGTGGTGGAAGCTCTGTATATCTTGCTATGATCCGTCCAAAATAAGAAATCTCTTTGAAAATGTATTCCAAATGCTTTGATACTATCTGTTCCATTCTTGTACAGCAGCTGTGGTGGACCGTTTAATGCCACGCCATCGCCTTGAAGTGACACACGCAGTATATTTCCACCATTGGTGTAATACAGACAAGGAGATGGGCAAATTGGTCCTAAAGATTGTAAAATGTAAGGTTAAATATTATGTAAGGTCAAAAGTATTATAGCAATATAATACAGGGACTTTTAAGTGAGATATTATGATAGTTTCGTAGAATCTGAATGAATTGAATAAAGTATCGTTATATTTCCTGCAATTACCATCCAGGTCTGTCTGTCTGTCTGTCTGTCTGTCTGTCTGTCTGTCTGTCTGTCTGTCTGTCTGTCTGTCTGTCTGTCTGTCTGTCTGTCTGTCTGTCTGTCTGTCTGTCTGTCTGTCTGTCTGTCTGTCTGTCTGTCTGTCTGTCTGTCTGTCTGTCTGTCTGTCTGTCTGTCTGTCTGTCTGTCTGTCTGTCTGTCTGTCTGTCTGTCTGTCTGTCTGTCTGTCTGTCTGTCTGTCTGTCTGTCTGTCTGTCTGTCTGTCTGTCTGTCTGTCTGTCTGTCTGAAGGACCTCTGACGCAGGACCTTCATTGATAACAGTTCTATCAGAACTGAAAGGGGTATCATTGGGTAAACAGTAGTAAATAAAATTAAATAAATTAAACCTTCAGCCAGCACAGCAACAGAAAGGTAACTAATTTGAACAGTTTGCTTGTGATTTATGGTGTCAAATATTAGTAGAACAAAGTTGTTATCAGCAGACTTGCCACATCTCACAGTTTTCTCAACATGACACCACTTATTTACTTGACAATACTCCATGAATTCATTATAAACGACACCGTATATTTTGATTCCAAAATTATTACTTCTCTCTGGAAGAGTATCTATGAATTTCAACCAAACGTTGAATCTCAACATTCTATACTCAAATTTTGAACTCGACCACCCTAACCACTGATAACTGCCTGATTTGTCAGCAGTATTCTGCCATGTGATAATTTGATTTGGTTTAAATGTATCGTCATTGGTACCGCCAATAAACATTTTCCCTACACTGTTTGATTGTGGAAACCCAGAACGTGTCATTATACGTAATCCTGAACTTTGAACATTGCCAGAAGATGAGTACGATACAAACAATATTTCGGTTACATCTACAAAAATTGAAGAATCACCTGTTGCTCACTGTTCTCATGATTTGTGTAAGAAGATTTTATTTCTTGATAATTGTGACTATGTTTTAGACGTCATCCTTGTTTTTGGATTTCACAAACTTTTGATTGCACTTATGCTTTTAAAGGCCCTTCTCCATTAGGCAGTATCGTCCTTTGGCAGACTTTGGGCATGCTCTGTAACACAAAAAATCGTAATTTTAGACAAGAAGGCATGCGTAATTCCCGCCAAAGTCAAGTCTGCTCAGATTATTCCGCCTTATGGAGAATGGCCTTAATTATCAATCCACTTCAACATCAGATTTCAGTTTCATGTGACATGGTTTGTGAAAGGGAGCATGTGATACAAAATTATGCTTTTTATAATTTTTAGTTAAAAGTTTCAAATATTAATAGTAGGCTGTAAATAAATTTTGTTACTGCTACGGTTTGCTCATTAGAAAACATGCAGACTTTTTTTAACCAGTTAATGAAGTTAATGAAGTTATTTTCACAACATTGCTGGTTATTGAACTGAAAAGGTATTAAAGTCCATAATATTTGTCAATGGTTTCACAAGCAAATTTTTAAATGCTATAATAGCAAGAATACTTCAGAAATAGCATTGATTAGCATTGAAATTAGCCTAAGCTAAGCTGAAATAATGCACCTCCTATAAAAATCTTCAAACTCTAACTTAACTATAATAAAAGAACTTTTCAGTACTATAGGTATTTCAGTCTCCTATAAAACTATCTAAACACAAAAGAAAAATCAAAACAAAGCAAATGAACGAGATAAAACAATACAATACATTCTGGAGAGTATTACAAAAGGAGTTATTATGGGAGAATTTGATTGGCCTAGTAAACAGTTATTACAAATGTTATAGAAATGGTAGCTTCAAATTCAAACCAAAACAAATACAACTTTCCTAGCAATGTTTAAACTTTAAACCAGGAAAACAAAACTATAGAACAAAAATTGTTTAATTATATAAAATCGAAATTTAGAGGAATTCAATAATCAAAAGTTAACCCCTTGTATCCACTATTTTATGCTATGCATGAATTATTTCTGAACCCCTAATAAAAGTGCTTTGACTGTCTTATCTTCATACAGATGCACAAAAACATCAGTATCCCGTTACTACGGAATCAGAAAGTGTACATCAGCAAAATTTTGTTGGGTCATTATAATTCTATTACACTTACACAGCCGTGTTTCACTGAGAATCAAACCACGGATTCCTGCAGTAGATCCCTACCTCTTTTTATGCATTGATAACGTACTTCAAGGTATTTTACAACACCTGGACAAGGATCTGAAAACCAGGGATTGGTTGCTATTAATGAGCAAGATCTCTTCTGCTGACATTTTTCATAAACAACTTTCCATGATTTAGAAGAGTGGCAGTTTGTAACTTTAGAACGTGACGAACACATTTCAGAAGATCGACGACCATAGCTTGCATATACAATATTTATAGATGTGTTCTCAGGACAAGAAATTTCTTCTGTGTTATAGACAGGATATTCACAAACAATCACTGCAATAACAGATTAGATAAACATAAAAAAATCTGAAAGCAGATGAAAAAGTCTCTTTTTTAGGCGCGTGTATGTATGTGCAGTTTAAAATTCTATTATTAAAACCCTGCTCTTGTAATTCAACAAATATTTTTTATCAACTACATTGTGAATCTAAGAATATACTACTTTTGACAACCTGATCCTACTGATAATACTTCTACAACATGGCAATCCTACTTTTTAAGAAATGTTTAGACATGACATACCCTTTTACAATGTGTGCAATTAATTATGATTCAATTTTTTGAAATTTCATTATTCTAAACATGTTTTGTGTAGGCATGCAACATTGGGAAATATTTTTCTATCACAAAATCAAGGTCTTGAACCGAAAATCTTGAATTTCTAACAAGTATTTGTCCTGAAAAAAATAAAAGAAGTCTTTCAGCAAGATTGTGATTCTTTTGTTCTTGGATGTACTTTTTGTATTAAATTGTTTCCCAAAAGTAAACCAAAGTGCACAGGTTGACTTGAGGCAACCAGCTGTTTCATATTTTACGGAATAAAATCGACATCAACACAAATAAAAAACTTAAAATATGCCACATTGGAAGATCTTTTTTAATTACCTTATTACATGAAATTAATGCAATAATTATTCTAACACCCCTCAAATTTACACAAACACAAGTAAATTTAATAAATTAACACAACAAGTATATTTCTAAAGTTAGTGATATGTAATTGACATTTCAGGTTGCTTTAATTTAATGCACCACAAAGTAGTTAAATAAGTCATTTTGTGAATTTTGTGAGAAAAAAAAATTCTATGTTGCCCACTGCCTGTCTGTGGAAAATTTCAGGAAGTGGTCATAACTGTTACTGTTTGTATAGCTGACTTCTTGAAGCAAACAAAACAAAGGTTATGAAAATAAGAATAAGTATCTTAAACAAAGTCACAATTCAATGAAGATTTAGAAATTGAAATACAAAGCAAACTATGTTAACACAGTAAATATTCTCTCCTAACGTCAAATTTTATTGCAGAATTAAAAGAAAGCTATTTTAAAGAATGGTCCAAAAACGCAACCAAACCCCTACATGTTTTCACTTTCACTCCATTTTTCACTTTTGATCTTACTCTTAGGACAAATGAAAGAAGAAAAAAGTATTAAGCCTACACCAGCTGAAAGGTCATTTCATCTTGTGTACACATTACAAATGTTTCCAATAACTATCAACAAAGCAATATCGATCAAGTACTACATTTCGGCTACTCAAACATTTAAGGTTTTAGTTAATTAAGCAAATCCCTTTATAGATTTCAAAATACGAGTGGAAAAACCTTACTTGACATTGTGTCACTGCTTCGATGAGTACACTTCAACTTAACCTGATCCAGGACCATTCCTTCTGGACAATGACATACGAATTGTGTTTGACTGAGTTGTAAACAGAAATGGCTGCAGCCACCATTGTTTTGGAAACAACGGTATGAAGAGGAACCTAAAAAGAAAAAAAAAAGAAATATGATGAAATTATACTTACCCAGGCCTCTGAATTTGTAAATAGTCTGGCAGCAAAAAAATGTGTTTGAAAATTACGACGGCAAAGCATAATTTACGGTGGCAAAAAAAATGCCTTCATATTTGTAAAATTACGACAATAAAAAAAATCTATTGTTATTTCGGCAAAATTTAGTTGACTTTATTCCACTCACTAAATTAATGTAAGACTGTAGTAATGAGAAGGAAATAAGTAAAAATGCTTTCTATTAATAATAAATGCTCGTTCTTTTTCACAACATCTCCAAAACAGGATAAAATAAAACTGTGAACTATGAACAAACTGAAGAAAACAAATAAAGCAAAAGACATGCCAAGTTGTAAATATATGTGCTACTGATTCTTTATCTTACTTGCGAGTGTCAAATAAACGGAGGGTCCTAATAATCCATGTCTCGAAGTAAGAAATGTCGTTGAATTAATTATGAACAGTTCAAATAGTCTACAATAAAAACAATACTACGATAAATACAGCTACTCGTCATCAGAACTCCACTCATCATCTGATATACCTTCAAGTGGTACATCCTCTGGGGCATTAATTTGCAGACGTTCCTCCTCTTCTTTCTCGTCTGAAGAAATGTCAAGAAGAACTGACGCTGCATCATGACGATGCTTCTTTTATGATGTTCGATTGGATGGATACCTCCCTTTGCTCTGGTCATCGTCTGACCGAATATGTAAAAGAATTTCTAGAGTGTCATTTTTGAACGATTGGCGTTCTTTTGAAAAAATGCGCCACAAAAGTGAGAAGACTCTCTCTGACTCAGCATTGGATAACGGAATAACAAGACATATTTCTAGAATGTGTAATAAGTTGCGAATTCCCAAATCATTGCCAATGCGAAAAATAATTGGCCAGCACTTTTCGGCTGATGATTTTGAAACATACCTATTGATATGGTCATGGAGAATATCAAGCTCTTCCTTCAACTTAGCGGTACGAGTTTTCAATGCTTCTATCAAAGATTCGAGAATGATTTTGAATTCCTCGCAGTTGATTTCCATAGTTCTTTCTAAATCTCCTTTGAGAAGATATCCATGAAACTCGCAATATCGATTGTTCGGATTTTCTGCAGCTCCCGCTCGTGTTCGACGCTCTGGTATGATATCGTCTTCATTATTGGAAAGCTGTTCCAATATTTCACTCGTTGTTTTAAAGATATCATCACGATGGAAAGCATCTTTACCGCCTCTGTTCAATACTAAAAGAAGCTTCTTGAAACTTTTGGTTTCGACAAACAGACAAAAGTTTCGGTGTTAGAAGAGAAGCTTCCTGCAGCGTTTTACTAACAGGCTCAAGAAGACGAAGTACATCAAGTTTTATAGCCTCAAAGACTACTCTCTTTGTATCACAAACATCACTTTTGTAGCCTTCAAGTTTAGGTACGATCTTTTTGATTTGTGGATTATGTGGATTAAGGATTTGATTGTTGCAGAATCCAATAAAAATCGGAAGATTATGGATATGCGAACCCAATGCAGCACATTGATGTTCGACCCAACAAGTGCAGCTTGGCCGCTTATTACGGATGTATGGTATTCCCTCAAATATTGATTGTCTTTTAAAAAGTCTCCATCTTAAGTTTGCTTTTTTAAAGAGATAAAATATGTTGACAATTTTTGTTTAGATCAGATAATTCGCGATAAAAAGCGTCTTTTATGGCTAACTCTATTTTGTGGGTAGGACATAAAGTCAATAATAATGTTCACCAAGCTCATTTTTGATTAAGTTATGCATCTTAACATTAACTGGTGCACCATCAGTACACAGTCCAATCTAAAATAAAAATAACAATAGTCATGCTGAAAAAAGTAATCATTGTGTCCTAAAGTCTTTGCAGAGATTTTTTTGCTATTATTGGGTCAGGGGAAAAACCCAAATGCTTTTTTTCTTCTCTATAGCAGCTAAAAAAAACACCTGGCCTCAGATAAAGAAAAGGAGCAAAAAATGAACTAATAAGTAGTCCCACTTGAACTTTACTTATTTTCAGCATATTATCATACAAAAGTCGGTTAAGTAAACATTCAGGAAAGATTCATGACACGTTAAAAAAAGACTAAATTTAAACCTTCTCAGGAAAAAGCTTTGAAATTTACATGACAATAATTATACACAAAACTGATAGAATTTTAAAAAGCTTTATTTATCCACAAATGAAATAAACATTACCTCTCTTTCTTTTCTTTCAATGATTAAACGTAGTTTCAAAATCGAATTTTCTAAGGCTAATTTCAATCCTTCTGCATTCACTTTGTCTGGTTCTTCCAAAGACATCACATCAAACTTAACTTCACCCTTGTGCGCCGTTTTGATAATGAATAGTTCCTTCTCGTCCATAGTTTTAGCACTACTAGAACCATCATTGTGTACACTATAGTATCGAATAGTTCCATCATTTAACGGCTTTGTTATGTTATTCATAACAATAGACTTGCTCAAGAAAGTTAGCATTTCACAACATGAAGTGTCAGTCAAGTAACTATTACCCAGGTCAACATTGTGAACAACCTTTTCAAAATTAGCAATGTCCAAGTACAGTTTAAACGGTTTGCCATGAATTGCGGTAAAGTGAGCTAGTTGGATTTCATGACGAGCTGGTCTTTCAGTTTTTCATTCATTCCTCTCACACGGGTTACAATAGAGGTTTGATGCGAAGGTCTTTCCAAAGGCTCATTCAAACCTTTGACTGCTTTCAAATGGGAAACACTTTTCTTAACGTGATCAGAAAAATTGTTCTTTTTAACAATCGTTGTTCCAGCTACAAACTTATCCACTTGTGATTTGATGAAAGTTGAAGACGCCACTATTTCATTTGCCGAGTAATATTCACGACATGTCTTGCAGAATATGAGACTAACCTCTCCGTATTTGTTGCACTCGAAGCCAAGGTTATTGAAACCCCAACTTTCAACTTTTTTTCTATTTGGCATTGCGTCTGACTTCTTCTGAAGCAATTGAATAAATGCTGTGCGATTACTTCATTTAAGAAACAATGATTTTCGAAAACAAAGAAATTACTTAAATGGCTTTTCTATCAAAAGATATTTTTTAATCAAAACATGTGTATTCATTTGTGAGAACATTCTTTTGTTTTTAAATCAATGAGTTTTTGAATGACATTAGAAAATTTGAAACATTCAATGTAATACTTTTTAAATAAAAACATGTGTGTGTATTTATTTGTGAGAACATTCTTTTGTTTTTAAATCAATGAGTTTTTGAATGACATTAGAAAATTTGAAACATTCAATGTAATACTTTTTTAATAAAAACATGTGTGTGTATTTATTTGTGAGAACATTCTTTCGTTTTTAAATCAAAGAAATGGCGTAAAAAACACTAAAAAAATCCTTTTGTTTTTGAGACTGCTAAAACGAAATTTCCATGACCTGAAAAACAACATTTAATTTAAAATCTGCGTGTGGTTTAATGGAAATGCTTCAAAAGCGCGAACATAAAACCAGCGTGCATAAAAAGCGTGCGGATTTTTGAATGGAAATCCCGCTGGTAAAGAAAACAAATATTTACTCTGCATATAGTTTTTTATTCATTTAAACTTTTGAAGAAAGTGTTTTCTATAAATGACTAGAAAACGAGACAAGAAAATTTGATATAACGAAGAGTTTAATGTTTATCTAAAGACTTTCTTTCTGATTTTTTTGTGTTGTTTTAAGTGTTTTAGATAAAAAAACGGTGACGACGGCAAAAGCCGAATGCTATCGTAAATTCAGAGGCCTGCTTACCACTTATGTCAATTATGATTTAGATTGATGATTATTTGCTTATGCCTTGCACTCATCACTTTCAACACTTTTCCCCGACTAATTTTTGAAAACTTACAGCTGCAAGAAAATTTTTATAGTCCTTCACCACTTCTTGCAGTGAACAAACAAGAACAAATAGTGGTTGTGAATATCACTGAAGTCCATCTTGTAAAGACAACGGTTGAGCATCACTTATACTTGCATCTTATACTGCATTTGTTAAAAAACTCGCATGCAAACGATTTTAAAGTTTTTGTAAGCTGGTTATAACAGATTTTCTTCATTACATTATCATCGCCGAGACTTTTAATCCAAACAGTTCCCTTTAAATGATATGTAACATTTTTATTTGCATCTCGTTCCAGTCATAGTGGAAATTCAAATGAATTGTGGAAAATTGTGGAAAACTCAAATAGTATCAATGTATGCGAAACATTTTCAAACACGTGAGATGACAAAATTTGAATTGGTATATTATATATTTGATTGGGGTTAGATGACCTGAAAATAACTTTGAAATTTAAGAATTAACCAACTTTGTTCTCATTTGATTTCATTCCCTTATGTTTCTGCATTTAGGAGAAAGTATGCAGACAGATGATGCATACCAAGTGAAGACATAAAAAAACTTACCTGCAGTCGATGTGCTTGGTGTAACAGCATAAACAACAGTAGTTTTAAAATCTTTCACTAGCACAGCTTTCGGATTTTGTTCAGATAATGAAGCCATATATAATTTTTCATAATCTGTGATCCAAACTAAGAAACCCTTGTAGGTAGTCAATGTTGTCACCATCCCTATGCCGTTGAGCAAAACAATTTTGTTTTCGATGTTAGATGATGTCACATCATGCGTCACTATTGTTTTGGTGAGATGGTCATACCAAACCACTTTATTTTCAGTCTCATCATCAATCGTCACAGGTCCAACTTTATTTGGACCAAGGGTAAAGGTACGGATTTTTTGTCCAGTCAAACGGTAGGTAGTAAACTGATATATGCCAGTTTTCCTTTCGAGAGTTCCAAAATATCTGGAAATAGATAAATCAAACAGTTACAATGCAGGTAGAATGTGTGCACAAACATTTAAGTTTGGTGATATTTCGGCATTTGTTTCATTAAAGTATGGAAAAATTTAGTGCCAAAAACACAATCAAGTATAAGAAACTTGAGTTCTTTTAACTTTAAGTTCCCCATATTTTTGAATTTCAAAAGATGACAGAGTATGAACGGAAAAGGTTTTTTTCTTTCCTTTTTACAGAACATTTCACCGTTCAAAGCTGAAGGCAATACACCTGGATGTCACCAGATGTTATTTCACCATAATCCTCACATCCTGTCCTATGACTCTGAAGGATGATAGCCTTGAAGCTACTGCACAGTGTTCAAACTATGCATGTCCATATTGCAGCCCTGCAGTATAATATTAATATATTATAGTCTTCTCCCCATATATGATTATGGTTCATTTACTGACTTCACATGGTCATTCAATATTGATTAGCGTATTGACCGACTTCAAAGAAAATGATGAAAAGGACTAAGAAAATTTTTGAAACAAAAAAAGTTTTAGCAGGGCTATAAATGGTCTGCCCTGTCAATACATCAACATCAGTAAATTATTTTCCCTTGTTGACTGGCTAAACAGGAGTTGAACACAGGGGAGACATTATCTCATTGTGAAATCATCTCAATTTCACCCATATGGGCGTCATTTAAGGTTCAAACCTATTCTAAAGAATGACAAAAATGGGTGGAACGTAAAACTCGCTAAACGTTAATAGGCCATTATTATCTTTTGTCTTACCTAAATTTAGATGACAATGCTAAGTCCACCAAAATAAAATCCATTGCCATCACAAGAACACCTATCTCACCATTTTTATTTGCTATTAAGAGCTTCTTTCCAGTAGAATCGATGAAGTAAAACAAACGTGAGATATCGTCGTATTGAAGATGTTTACCATTAGAATATGAAAACGAAGCATCAAGAATGGTCAATCTGTTGCTTGTTAAGTTGAATTCGCAAAGCTGTAAATGAAACGTTTTTAGAAAGATAGATTATCCGCATTAACAAAAATATACTTAATAACAAAAATAAAATTCTAAATTATGAGACCATCCAAACAAAAAAATATCACATGAAAATCATTGTCAATGATTTATCAATATTATTGATATTTAATAAAAAGAAACTGATCTATAATTGGTATACTGATTAACAAAATGTTCCGTTGTTAAAGCAATCACTTGTTTACCAATAATACATGGATAATATATGGAGTATAATACACTGATAGTGAGAAAAAAAATTCATCTGTTTTTGTTCCTGTGGAATTAACATGAATTTACACTTTGCAAATCATCAACAACATTATTTTACCATGCCATTGTCATCATCCAGATAGTACAAGCTGCCACCTTTAGCATATACTTGGCTAGATATTGTGGTGCTTTTCAATGGTAAGATATTCTTGATTTCAACATCTTTAGAAGTGTGAGTGTAATGGTCAGGCGTTGATGTATCATATATATCTAAGAAGTTAAATTTCTGTTTATTTGTCTTTGCTGCAACTGAGATAAGCTGAGCAGTTGGCTGTACATTGGCGCAACTTTTACCATCGGCAGACAGACTGTATCCAATGGCGCAAGCACAAACAAAACTAGTCCATGATGGGGCATACAAACAGAGATGGTCACATCCAACTTCTTTGCAAAAGTCAGCTGAAATTACAATAGTAATAGTTTTGTAAAAATAATATAATATACAATTTATAACTTGTTCAAGATAAATAAACCAGAAAGCAACTGCACCTTCTACATAAGCACCAGTGTAATTATCATACATTACGATTTTATCACTAGTATCGACTTTATCTACGTTGAGAAGGGCCAGCTTTTGTCTGCTGGTTACAGGAACGGATGTTTCGAATACAATTTTAAATGAAGGGTGCAGGAAATGTAGACCATATCCAATGACCAGACTTTGCATTGTTATTGTAGTTGTTGTAGAAGGATTAAGGCCATCAAAATCAACACTATGTAATTTTCCTACGAAAACATAATAATGAATGATATTATTAGATATATCAAGTTTGTTGTAGGAGTGTTGTAGGCATGAAGCCTTTTTGGTTCTTTCCTCAGCTGAACTGGTTCTTCCCAGTCCTGTCCGACACGGAACAAAGTAGCTGATGTACCCCCACAAAAGCATAATAGCATTGTTGTAACTTCCACAGAGAGTATAACAAGTTGATCCTCATTTAAAGACTGCAGTCATTTGTTGCTACTTACAAGAGCATTCACTTAAAACTAAAACATGCTTTTTAGAATGACGAAAAAACACATTATTCTCCAAGCAATTTAAGGATATGTGCACTATTGCAAATTCAAATCATCACGGATACCTTCATTGTAGAACGAGCTGTTCATGTCTATTTCTACCTATTGGATTATGCTGTTCACATGTATAAAAAATCGATTTTTCCGATAGCAGTCGATAGCATCCTAATAACACCACGAAATAGTAACCATTATGAAAATAATTATTTAACAAATATGCTACATAAACTACATTATCGTCCTCAATTAGGAATACATGACAATGATAAAGATTGCAACTTGTGAATCAAACATGTATGTATTTTTTTTGTTTTTATCTGTCCTGTTTTTTTTATTTATTTTGCATAAATTATCACTATTGCCTCACAACTTAAATAATTATTTAATTAGACTAAAAATGGCTGATTATATTATTTTGCATAAATTACTATGAATACCACTCCTCAGGTCGGAAAAAACCCAGGAAAAAGATGGTTCTTGTGGTAAGAGAGGTTCAACTGTATTTTTTTCTCTCAAAAATATCATAAAAAATGCTACAAGTCCCAACAATACCACTTTTACCTATCTCTGTTTTGAAGGCAAACGTAGACAGATAGTTTTACCACTAAAAAAAATTAAAAAAATGAGAAATTTTGGCATGGATGGCACTTGAAGCTAAATTTTGATATTAAAAAAAATGCACCCCTAATTATACCTGTGGCTGCCACAAATAGTTTCTTGTTTTCTCTATTTATTGCCAATCCAATTACATTTCGCAGTGTTGATATTTGTATTGGTGCTTTTCCAACATTGGACTGAAAAATGACAAAGTCTGAGGGCACTGTCCTTTTTCTCCAAGCAGTAAATATGTTACTAGAAAAAACAAAAAACAACACAACTATAATTATACCAAACAATATTAAATTGTGGAGGGTATGGACATGTTATAAATCAAGGACATTTTCCAATAGATGGAATAATCTGTGGGGTTGACTTTTGCGGAATTTGCACATGCACTTTTTTTCAAAACTATGATTTCCGAGCGGGCTCCCAGCAATCTCTGCTGGTCGACTGAAGTTGAATCTCCTCCATCTTCATTTTTGCTTGATTGCAATGAGATGACCAATGAGATTTCCAATTATCATATAAGCTTGGCTGCCCTAAGGAACGAGTATTTTTTATGGGCTGAACATTTTTTAAATAAATGTTTTATTATGATTTTATTATAGTACACTTTCAATCTGCATTGTGGTTGCTTTTTATTCTAGGGAGCATGCGCTAGTTCTGCCAAATCAAATCTGCACAGACGATTGCAGGTAATAGAAAATTTAGATGTATACCCATTGCCACCATAAGTAATGTATTGAGGAATTTCCAAGTCTCTCTTGAACAGTCTTGACTGATGAAGGCCAGATATTGTACTGACATCCAGACTACCGTACTTTTCATCAATCCAATATAAATTATCATAATTCCAATCGACTGCCAACCCTACAATGTCTCCGACTGACACACCTAGATCTTGTATGGCAGAATTATACAAGAAACCAGAAGAAAAAATTTTACGTGTAGATTTTTGAAACCAAAATATCAATTTCTCTTCGTAATGATAATCAAATGCTTTCACGTCTTTTGTTAGACTTTGGTCGACAGTGACGAACGATCGCAAATGATCAGTAGTATTATAGGCTAGTACGCTTTTGTAACTTATCTGAGTTTGGTTAATAAAAATCAAACAAGGCTCCACACATTGATCTAAAAATGAAGGATAAATTATAATTAAACAGAATTAAAACGTAAATGAACCAAAAAGTGGTTGTTACATCTCTCTATATCACTAAACTTTAATCATAAAAACCTTTTTATCAAAATTCCAAGATTTGCAGTTGTCTTTTTATTTCAATGTTAATTTATCTAACTTTAAAGCTATATCTACCATTTTGTAAAATTTGAGACCAAAATTCTTAATATTCAATGATGTAGATTTCTAAGCAACAGTCAGGGCACTGTGAGCAAATAAATACACCACTGCGTGTAATTTTGGGGAAAACGCAAAGTACCTTAAAACATTTTATTATCAACAGAAAAAAACAAGAAAACCTTACTGGGCAACTTGAATTTACTTGCTTCGTGTTAAAGGAGTGGTTCAGTCAAACAAAATCAATTTTCTGGAAATTCTGTTCTAATAATTATTGCTTTGACCAAAAAAATCCATAATGTGAATTTTTTATTTTAATTATTGAAAATAATATAAGTTTATATAATAATAAAAGTAACTAATTCTAAAGGCTTTTGTGAGATTATTTTACTGACGTCATTGTAGCACCATGGAAGTTTTAAACAAGTGTGGGTTTCTTAAATACTTTTTTTAAGAAGTTTTCAATACATTTAATAAATACAAAAATTAATATCAAAACTGTTTTATAATAAAAGGATACTGTGAAATCTAAAAAAAATGTCATCTTATCAAAACGAGTTTGATGGAAGTTTTTGTGTAAAAGAAAACGATTTCTCTGAACTATTAATAAATCTTCAGCCAATATCAATTTGAACCTTAAAAATGCTGACTCCAAAAAATGTGATATTAATTGTTTAAGCTGCAAAGGCATTATGTGGCATCAGATGAAAGGGAGTTCAGCACTCAATGAATTTCATAAATGTGCAGCGGAAAATCAGAAATCTCGTAAAAATTCCATGAACAATTATGTATTAGTAGATGTATGTAAAAAAAAATAGAAGATACATTTCTCTTATAAAACTGACTTCAAAATAATCATAATGTATTGTTGAAAGCGATCTTTGTCCTTTCATTAGGTGCTTAGGCATTCCAGTATCCGTATATATTATATATATATATCCAATATTGCATTAGTTGCAATTACTTCTAGTACTCTGTCGATCCATTTTTGCCAAGAAGAATTTTTGTTTCGCCTCTTTAATGGGTTTGGCGAACAGGTCTTCTTCAATTTTGAAAAGCTGACATTGTACCTTCTCACACCTTCTTTAGTTCTTTAGTTTAGCCAACTGACTTCTCGTAACCATTCCAAGATCAATCAATTAATCAATCAATCAATTTATTTATTTACTAATAGCATAGTTATATACAGTAATCAGGCCAGGAAAGTTGCAAGTTTTAAAGAAAAAAAATATGCTAAAGGAGGGAGACCATTGCTTCAATCAAAAACTAAGACAAAGGCAATGGCCACCCCTTGGGACAAGTACAGATGGACAAAGAACAGGGCCCACCAGACGACACAAAACAAAAGACAAACAGTAGTTTAGGAATGTGGATACAAGAAATGTTGAATTTTTGGAACCTGCTTGTGTTGTATAATGTTAAAACTAGGTATAACTGCTCCAAGCCAAATTGAAATCTGTCCGGAGTTGAACTCGAGACAGCTAACCTATCCGAGAGTTAAATATTCAAGTCTAACTTGAACAGAACAAATCTGTAAATCCATCCCGAGTTAGACATAAATATTTATAATGAAAAAATTTTGGTGAAGAATCTTCATTATCATGGTGTAAAATTTTCAATAAAAAACAAAAACTTAAGCTATTAATTTCAAAATCTTCAAAATCAATAGAATGTCAATAGAAGATAATGTCACATCAGCAGTAACAATGTTTATTAAAAAAACAAAAGGACATAGTTACTGAAGTAACAAAAAAAAAATATTAAATGTTTGAATGTTCAACTTGGAATAGCTAGGACCACCTGTTCTGAGTAGACCTTATGTCTCCCATGATTATCTATAAGATAATTGATTGTTATTTTCTTTTTCTAATATTTTTGTTACCTTGATAGCATGTGAATGTCGTTTTGCATTCCTGTAATAGCTGAATAAAAGTTATTTCGAAAAGGAATGTTTCTGATCCATTTTGAGTGAGAGTTCAATTCGTGATGACCACTATCCCGAGTTCAACTCTGGACAAAAACGTAAATTGGAATGGAACATATAAACCAAATGTTAAATCACTCACTACTGGAGCATTTGCTTGTAAAAGTTCATTGGCCAATACTGAGTATAAAGTACCATTTTGGATATTTTTTCTGGTTGTTGTCCCGTGCAGCGATCTTTAAACACAAGATTTTCAATAAGAACCTCTAAAAGTATGCTCTATGTAAGTTATTTTTGTGTAGCAATCCATCCTGGATTTAGTCCTGACAGATTGTTACTAATCAAATTCTCATGTCTTCTGAATGATCAATTATTCTCTTCTACATAGTAATCTTCAAATAATCTTCAATTCTCTGGAATGGAATTGGAAATGTTTTGGATTGATCATTTTTGTGAACGCTGTAGCTAAATGTCCGGCAGTTTCTTTTGTTTTGCAAACGCACGTGGGTTTTCTAAAGAGTTGGGCGTGGGAAAGAAGGGTGCAAGCTTCAGAAAAGCACCACATGCGTTTGGGAAGAAAAACTGGAGTAGCGCCACGCGAGGAATAGGAAAAAAACTACTTTCAGGTAAAAGAAGTACCCAGCAAAAGAAGTACTTGTAACTTTGATCTTGTTTGTTAGAAACATTTCTGTTGTTCACCCTGGTTTTAAGGTGGTAACCCAGCGGCGGATCTAGAGGGTATGTCAAAAATTGTGGAGGAGCACATAAACCTAATTCTGTTTTCAGTCTGTATCACTAATGGGATTCTCCGCTCTGCTCTTACCTTACACCGCTCACAGCATTATTCTTGTTATTTAGTTAGCTAATTTTTTTATACCTATAAGTTGTACTGTATAGAGAGAAGAACCATTATAATATAAAAAGAACCCAAATAAATGATTAATAATAATAATAATAATAATAATAATAATAATAATAATAAAATGGTCACAAATGCAATTTTTCTTATTTCATTGGGACGAGACGTAACAAATTCTGACCACACTTGATGAAAAAAATTGTTTTCTGCATTCATGAATAAGTAATCTGTTCCAAACTATGCCTTTCTTACCAAAATGTCGCTTTCGCCCTGGGAATTTTCTGGAAGAAAGGCGTTGTTTGAATGGCGTTGTGTTGCACTTAAATGAAGGATAAGAGGCTGGAGCGTGCAATGAGCGACGAAAATTTGCCCAAAAATTCATTTTAAGAAAATTAAGACTATTAACTTTAGAATTTGATGAAATTGGTCAATTTTGGGCAGATTTGACAACCCACCATGGGACTGGATAATCGAGCCTAAGAAAATCGTTCCGCTCATTGCATAACCGAACTGCTAAGAACATTTCTGCAAAGTAGCAACTCAATTCCATCAATATTTCTTGAGATATCTTTCCCAGGTATTCAGAAATACAACTTCTGAGTAATTCACGTTAAAAAAACCCAACAGAAATTTCGAGAGGTTTTCGGGTTTTCAAGCCCATCGACGACTTTTGAAACGACAAAACCGATTTAGCGCAACGTAATGCACTCATAGATGCCCTTACGCCATCTCACCAAAGAAAAAGGCAAAGGGCGCCGATAAAAGGGCGCTATCAACGCGTGTTGAAAGCCTGCTTATATTATTTATGCTCATTTGCTTTTGGAACGCTTATGGCGAACAGAGGGCTAGCAAGACATAAAAATGATTTGGAAATCTTTCTCAAAACTAGTATCTTTTAAGCGTAAATCATATTTTTTGACATTTTGGATGGGTTACCACCTTATAAGATAACAGGAACGGGCAAAACAAAAACATTGTTTATTATAAGGTAGATACATGGGGGTGAAATAAAAGGTAAATTTTAAAGATTATTGTAAAATAAAATGCAGCTTGAAGACACTCTTATAGCTGCAATATCATGGATCCCATTTTCCCATCTGTAAAAAGACGCCACAGACAGAGCTCGAAACCACCTGCTCGAAATCATGTCAACTTTTCTTATTGCTCTACTCAAACATTTCACGTTGAGAGAGAAAGGACGGCTGGAGTTCAAATGTTGAAAAAAGAATTTCTGGAAAATCATGGACCCACCATGAAAGGGTTACGCTGTTCTTATAGATGACTGTAAAACCAAATCAAATTTACATGTCTTGTGACTTTGACGTTTAGAAATACCATAAAATCCCGGGTCGAAATGAAACATTTTCATTTCGGGCGTCGTCATAGCAACGGAAAAGGATCTGATTTGAAACCAAACAGCAGCCGTTATCACTGGGGTTGAACATGCGCAATAATCTTCGTTTCGGGTTCGTTTCGGGTAAGTTTGTTTGTATAATGTGAAAACTCATTAAGAAGTTTCACTCATGAGAAATTGTATGCTGAATGATAAATTTTCTGCAACATTTATATCACAAAGATATCAAATAATGTGAATGGTCAATTTCATTTTTCTCGTGTTTTGCGCACAGACAACAAGGAAAAAGTTGAACTTTCTATGGAATGGAATGGAACGGAAAATTGTCTGACCACATGATGTAAACATTGCATGTACGCATGCATATAGTAACTTTTCTTGTCCGATCCGTTCCTGTCTGCGAAAAAAATTCGAGAAGTGGAAAGCCGCATTGTTAATTCGATTTCTGTTTATATTTCTCATCGTCAAAGCAACGATTTCCATATCACAACTTAGCATTATCATTTTCAATTATGTTAGCATTCGAAAACATGTGAAAGAAATTGTATCGTATTCACTCGAATAAACGCATTCTGGTTATTTTCTTCTTAACCACTTTGCTGATTATCAACGCCTTACTTTAAATTGAATCGTGAAACGAATGAACCATTTAACATTAAACGAAATAAAACTCCATGACATATTAATTCAAAACTAGGAAATGTTAACACGGCACTATTTCGAGTAATTACAGAAAGTAGGATTCAACGATATACTTACCAAAAGCCTGGATGAAAGTAAACCAATTCAGTACTATTAGGAATACACGTATGAGCATTTTTGTACGACTCTAAAACAGCAAAATTGATAAAATTTCTGATTGTGGCCCAGCATTTAGAAAATAAAAGGGAATGCAAGTCAAAACGTTTTGACTTTTAAATACTTTCATGTTTTTTTTTACAAGTAAGTCCGGTTTCTATTTTCTCCACCACAAGCTTGGTTCTGAATTCCAGATTATTTGGTTGGTTGGAGAATGTAGCGTCCAAGAAACAAAAAAAGCTTGACAGCTTGGCAAGCAGAAATTCATACACATAACGGCAAACTTACTTGAGAAACAAATTCTAAAAGAATTCTTCTGTTCATGGGATGATAACTTCAAATATTCAACTAGAAATTAAAGGTTCCGTTTTCGAAGCCATGTTTTTATTCGGATCACAATTTTTCTCATGAAATTGACGAGGTTCAAGCAAACTCACAACCCAACAACACACGTAACAACATCTGGTCTCAATCTTAAGTAATAACAACAAATAAGTTAAATCGTAATCATCCTTACATCTGTATCTTTCTCGTTAATGAGTTCTTTCTCATGGCATTGAGGATAACAAATTATAATATTATTAATAAAATCTTTTTATTATGTTCCTACATCTTTATCCACACATTATTATAGAACTCTATTTTACATAATGTTGATGTTCTTAGCTTAAGATTGTTAGAAATAGAAAGACAAAAAAACCCTGAGTAATAAAAATGCTTGATATTCTCTAGAGCGTATTCTGAAGAATGTTTTTACAAAAGTTGAATTCAAATAAAGACAATTGATCGATTTATTATTCGCGTTACATCTATTCAAAACATTCGTGTTTTTTTATAATGAATTAGACGTGGTTGAGATTGTAAGTAATCAATTGCATTAGTGAAACTCCCCCTCCTTTCACACAAACTCAAAGCGAAATAAACATTGAAATATTTCTGAATACGGTCCCATTAGCGTCCCTACCAAATATGCGCTCCTTCTAAGCAAGATAGAGGGCGCAAATTTAAACAAAATGGTTGATCCAGGAAGACCCTTTTTGCATACAAAACAAACATTTTCAAATAATTCAAACACAATACAATTATTTTTTCATTTATAACTTTCATTTCTTTTGCTAGGCCATGTTGACCAGCTTTGATGTGTTTACAACTAATTGTGTTATATTAATAAATTTGTTCAGTGGATCACATAATAAGTTAGTAGTGTAATCCTTGTTAAATTTATCTGGGTCAGTGAGCATAAGCGTGTCAAGGCTATGCCTCTTTCTTTCAGACGATTTAAAGAAAGCTTTTAATAAAGAAGTTGATTAAAAATCTGTAGGTGTATACGCTCCTCAGACGAACATATACAGGCAATTCCCGCTATCTTTAACTCTCAAAGAACCGAGTAAAGTGTTCGAGATAACGTGATCTTTTCTTAGGTAAAGAAACGCTGAAGGGACCAAGCTTTTTGTTCGAGGTTACACATGTTCGAGGCAGCGATAGTGAACCCACAAATCCACAAAGGTTCTTTGGTTTCGTTCACAGCATCCCCCAAGATCCCCAGCATACTTCTTTTAAAAACTGTATATCTGTCTTTTTATATGAATAGATAGACTTAGAAGTAGCAGAAGCATTCGAACCCTTACTTCATAACCTTGTAATCGAATGTTACGGAGGAGGGACTTCTTTAATGAAATGACATGTTATAACTTGCATGAATGTATTCTGAACAATAACGTATTATTAAATGCTCCCTGTGCTGTGAAAATATAATATTCCAACAGATTCTTTTTCAGTGGCTTGTATTTTGTCCAGCTACTGTTGGCATTGTATCAAACACCATACTCTTTGATGTACTGGTTACTAATAGTTACTAAGAAAACACTTTCATTCCCAAAACTCTAGGATATACCTTTTAATACCACCAGATTTTTTGCTCTAAAACATATTTCTCTGTGTGACCAAGGAAGATAACCTACAACGTTTTGAGTTAAAAATATCGAAAACAGAACTTGAGAATAGACACCAAGGGTTTATCTAGTTTAAAAGCTCGAGTAAAAATTATTCTAAAAGTGTCCATAGATGGATCCACCGTGACGCATTCTGTTGTCATATATGTCTCGATGATTAGCTAACAAATGTCGAATGTTATGAAAGTATTCTATTATCAAGGACAATTTGTTCGGCACGCTTGCCTCCCAACGTAAACCTTAAATACACTATACACAAGCTAGTAACGAGACCATTCGTTTGTTATAAAGAATTCAAAATAGGAGAATCTCAAAAAGGTCTTTAGCAAAAATTTGATGGTGTAAACGTGGTATAAAAACAAATGTAAAACAACTATCTATATCTGTAACAACTATCTGTAAAGCGACCGCGTTAAAAAAGAAATTCTATGCTTCCCTTTACGATTTAAAAGTGTTGACATTGATGTTGCTGATAAAACTTCCCAAATTTTCAAGCACAGACACACACACCACACTGTTATTTTTAAGGACAGTTTCCATTCAACGCGTTTTTTTTCTGTCAGTATTTGATGAACATTTTTACAAATTATCCCACAACGCTAACAATCGTAGTAAAAGCAAAATTTTATAAAATCAAGTAATTACCGTAAAACAATACAGCATATTGGCTATAAGACTGACATTCGGGAAAGGTGTATTGTTTTGAATAGAAATTGGAAACAGAAGTCTGTTTTCTTCTAATCCCCAGTGGAGTAGTTACCTGCACGGATTATTACGGCTGATTTGGGGTTTCGGTCACACCCAGTGGGCAAAATCTTCAAACAGTCTCTGTGGAGGAGTGTTTTTTTATTGAAACAGCAGGCGATATTGCTTGCCATTCCTATAGAAAACACTCCTCACCATAGACTTTCTGAGGATTTTGTACACTGGGCATATTTCACAAATTATTTTTTTACAAAATAATTATTAAAATTAAAAACTTGTCACTTGCATGTGCAGCAGTGAAAAACTAATTGGTGGAATACAGTAGCCAGTTGTCCAATCAGTTCATCCAATAATGTCTCAAGATCCGGATAGCCTAGTATAACTAAGCAGCAGCGGATCTACAATCGTGGGGGAGGGGAGGTGGGATTGTTTTCTCCTAATATATTTTGCACACGATTGTAGCTTGTAGATTGTAGATTGTAGATTGTAGCTTTAGATCCACATACCACAAATTGCGACTACCATCTAGAGGGCAGTCGCAATTTTTGGAGGAACACATTAATATAATTTATGTTTTGAGTCTGTATCACCAATGCACTTATTTGCGCGTTTTTCTTTTATACTTTAATAGCTAACATTCTCCTTTTCAAATTTCGACTACTCTCTAGACCTGCCGCTGACTAAGCTCAACTTATTTCTTCGTTCGGGAAAATTTACGGGGATCAAAATTGAGAAATTGAGGAGATCTCTTCACGATCAAAATCAAAATATAAATATTCGATGGTAGAATGTAAACATGAATAGGAAAAGCGAAAAGAGTTGGGTGAGTCCGAATGCGACATGAAATTAGAGGAGGTGTATGGGCGGTTAATTTTAAAGTTGGCGCATAGTGTGGCGTAAAATGGTGAGTATGACATTATAAGAGCACGTGCGTATAGATCAGAGCTGAAGTTAGATTTGTTTTGATTCAAGAAAAATCTTTTTGGATACTGGATAGTTCGGAAAAATCGTTTTTATAAGAAATAGAGGGCATCATCATTGAAGGAGAGAAAAAAAATTACTTTGGCAACAGATGACTTTCCAAGAATGTATAATTATATTGTTTACAAAAAGTCTATGTCCCTGAGAGATGAATGCGCGCTGGAATAACTTGAAAAATATTTATTATGATCAAGTCAATTTTCTTCAAATTGTAACTGTGCAGGTAATTTAATGCTTTTTAGCTATAATGGTAAGGTCCACTTTGTAAAAATCATTCCACTTAAAAGTGGGACAGGTTTTACTGTACTACAAAGTTTGTAATATATATATACATTTAAACCTGTCGCTTTTTGTAATAAAATCCTCTGTATTTACATATTTCCGATTTTGAACAACCGACATCCAACAGCGCCCATTGCTAGAGTCTCGCCAAACACTTATCTGAGACTGATCGCCGTCCTGAAGGAAAATTTTCCCCTCGGGCTAGGCAAGTTTTTGAACATGGACGGTCTAGTGGTTTACGTAACCTCCACTGTACACATGAACTTCGTGACTCTGTCGTTGACAACTTCTTTAATTCCTTTTGACGTGCAACTCAACTTTTTGCATCCAGGTAAGGGTTCTAAATGTTCTGGAATGTTTGCTCGGGTTTGTCAAGTGTACAAATAACATGCTTTCCAAGTAAAAAGATATCCCTTCCTTCCAAATTGTTACCGGGAGCTTTTTGCATGCATTTCTTCGCAAACTTCAGCCGTCTGTCCAAGTTGTCCTTTAGTAAGATCCCTCTTTTCTTTTCTGCCTGAAGCGGTATCCCATTTCGTTGAAATGTCTTCTCATGCTTCTGTTCTAAAAATGGCTCTCTGGGATACTAGTTTCACCCTATATGATGGTGGCTGTAAAATTTCCTCCAGTCTCTTTCTGTCACTGATAACTGCCATGGGTTTCTTCACATGTATTGTTGTTCTAACATATTGCAAATACATCTCCTGCAGCCGGTTAAGGGTTTCACCCAACTCTTGATGTAGGTACCGGACCAGTAGAGACACTTTGGTCAGCATCCGTGTGTAGGTTTTCGTTGTCGTCTTCTTCTTTGTTTTTTTTGTTTTTGTTTTTTTTATCCATCTAACACCACATCATTTCTCAGATAATCCTGGCCAAAACTATTGGAATTTTAATGATAATATGTCCATTCTCTGAAGGCAGAACCATGTCAGCAGAGTGTTTCATCAAAAGAGAGGTAAATGCCAATTTGTTTTGGGTTATTACTGTCCCACTTTGTAATAACTCAATAAATTCCATAGATTTTGACCAAGATTTTGCTCAAAAGTGTTATATTTTTGTGTGTTGATACATGTGAGGTACACCTTCACTTAAATGATGGGTGGTTTCGCCTATGTACATGCTATCATATTCACGTTTAGGACAAGCATAATGGAATACCAGGACCATATTGTATTCATTCTTGGTTTCTTTTAACAAGAATAACATCATGTCCATATTTTACAAGTATGTACATTCAGCATTATCTTCAAATTCAGTTCATAGTATTATATCTTTTTACCTGAAATATTGTGATAGGATTTAAAGTATTAATGTTTTTAACCATTTTATCACTAAAACTTCATTGCACCTGGACCATGTGTGCGAGAAAATTCTGGAGAATCCTATGCAGGACCCTCATTGATAACAGTTCTATAAGAACTGAACTATCCTGGGAATAATAAATAAATA
This sequence comes from Turritopsis rubra, assembly GCA_039566895.2. NCBI lineage: Eukaryota > Metazoa > Cnidaria > Hydrozoa > Anthoathecata > Oceaniidae > Turritopsis > Turritopsis rubra. The sequence goes on from CM077622.1 coordinate 5,125,994, forward strand.
AATTATAAATAAATATATCCTTCCTTCAATTTTTATCATTTTTTCAAAATTTCACTTACACCACATTTCAATGATGAATAAAAAATTATAATAAAATGATTTTGTTATTTTATTTGGCTTAACCAGGACCCTTGATACCAGTAATTTGCAGTTATTACAAAGTGGGACACTTTGATGTGGTAGTACAAAGTGCAACTTGCTCTTGAGATACCGATGGTTGTTGACGGAAAAGCTTTCCAAAGGTGTAAACCAGGGAGTTTAACCTCCTGTCCGACTTTTCGCCGGCTTTTCATTTCTCGAATAGCAGGGAGGCTAATTCTCAGTTCCCTCTCGCTGAGCCAGAAATTCTTAGATCCGGCTTTGTGAGAATCCAGATAGAAAGACTGTTCCACTACTTTCTGATACTGACATATCAAATGCTGGTCTACCTCAAGATTGGGCGTGGTGGCAGGGTCATTAATGCCGTTGTTCACAGTACGGCTCCGATTAACGAATTCCACTGTTTCCCTGTAACTGCTACCAATTGTAACAGATAGATTTGAGAAAGAGGCAAAACCTGTGTATCTTCTTCACAATTTGAAGTACTGATCCTCTGAGAAGCTAGATTAAGGTGATCACCACATCACCTTTTGGATTTCTTGCTGGATCCATAGTAAAATCCTCTGACCCAACTTGCAGCTCGGGGCTGTCAGTGCAACTTAACTACTAGTGGTATTTCACTACCCTGAAGTAGAAGAGGGATCTACTCTTGAGGGATATCTCTCCAGGTAGGCTTTGCTCATATAGCTGCGGTTGTGTTTCCCTGTTGAGTTGCTGTAACAGGGTCTAAGTTGTCTTTCTTTTACAGTAGTTGGGCCCTCAGCGCCCTAGCTCTCTTAGCAAGGGCATTAGACGAGGCTGTCCAATTTGAATTTCCCTTTGCTTTTTCCTAAAACCTATTCCTCAGGTATCTGTATACTTTCACCTATAGATGGATCCATTGTTTACATTTGCTATAAAACCTTGTTTACACCATCAAATCTCTGCTAAATCTCTCTCACCTTTTCTGAATTTTGCTGAATGAATTTTTGCTGCCTGGGATAAAAAGTTCCTCAGAAATTTGCATTGTTTGAAACATCCTGCCTGTCTGCGGAAAGGCTGAGGATACATTGCAGTAATAACACAGTAAGAACAGAGATTTTAAAAACCATTCAACAATTGATAATCAAAGAAGCTTGATCTTTCACATGCACAGAATCACTTTCTCCCAACTCTTTTTTTTTCATTCTTTCAAAGCAAAAAAATATAATTCTAAAATATTCTACTTTCATAGGAGAAAGTTTGGAAGAGTTTGGAGAGTTTGAAGTTTTCTATTAATTGTTGCAGTTTAAAGTCTCAAAAAAAAAAAAGAATAAACTTGTGTTTTGAAGCAAAGCTAAGTCTAGCATTTTGTATGATTAACAAAATAATATTCCTGGAAAATTTGCAAAAGACGTAAAAAGCTTCCACTACACCATCGTCACATTGCCGCATGTAAATACACAGTACACGATTAGATGATGATGTGGAAAGATTGATGAAGCAAATACTATTATATCAATTTTGAATTTCACTAGAAGTTCAAGTCAGGAGTCTATTAAATCGACTGGTTCTGAAAACATTTCTGTGAAAAATGTTGTAATTATATTTGCCATTTATAATGAAATAAATTCTGTGAAATAAGTTCCTGGAATGCAAATTTACAATTCCATTCAAATAATTTTTTTGGCATTTTTCTGGTTTGAAGATTGTTTCAGAGTAAAAAATTCTGTAATTCTGCTACAAAGGTTTTTTTCCAAATCAGGAGCAAATTTTTCTTTTGCGTAAATTTCTAATTACATTAATATGTTATCTATGAATAAATGAGTGAACGAATGAGTGATTGAATGAATTCTTGATAACTCTGCTGGTGTAAACAAGACATTATGTAAAGAAAGAAAGACATTCAAAGTGAGAGGTGGGCTTTAGGTTTTAATGCTCATGAAATATTATTGGTTTTGGCAATTTTTGTAGAAACACCATGTTTAAAGGTCATCAATAATGAAGGATTAGCTATTGAGAAATTTGATGACTTTCCTTCCTAAACAAATTGAAAAGATTTGGTTGCTAGGCATGGAGTGGTTTGCGAAATAATTTGAAAATTCTATACCGAATGAAAGATCTAAGATCATCAATCATTTTCTTGCATATAATTTTTTCCTTCTCCAACTTCGAGGAACAAGTTTCATGTTTTATAAACATGGTCATTGCACTAAATTGAGAAATGTTTCATTGAAAATGAATTTTTTTGCCTGATTTATCTTTGGTAAACACAAATTGTATATAAACATGAGGGTTTATTTTCTTGAAGGCATCAATAATTTATCTTGGCATTGGATACTTCCTTAAATACTCTGTTATTTTGTTTCTTCAATTTGTAACTGTAATGAACAAAATGAAAAATTTATCAGCTGAAAAATCTTCTAAATGGAATGAATAGATTTTGTTTCTTAGCTAAATTTACAAAAAAGATTTTCCCAAATGAATACAAAATTTCATTATTCATCTTTGGCAAAAAATAAAAATTTATGAGAAAACTTTGAATTGTAAAAAATAATGTTTTTTGTTTGTTTGTGATGTTCAATCGTTGATAATTTTAATTGAAGTTGAAAGTGTTTTTGGTGGTGATTTTTTATAGAAAAGCAATCCTTGCATTTTTTCTGATGAAAACTTGTTCAGTGCAAAAAGATTTGATAAAGAACAAGAATTGAGTGTATTTGTGGAGTATTTCGGCTAGCGGTGTATAGAACCTGTTGAAATAGGGTAGGTTTATTTTTTATAGTTTAGACTTATTTTTATTCATCATGATTATTATTATTACTTAATATAATATTAATAATGATGTCAATGGCTGTGCCTACATACTCAATGAAAAAATCGAAAAAAATCGAGAATTTATTTTTAAGGTTAGTCGCCGAGGATAAGTTACATAAGTTCACACAAAAAGTGTTGCTTATACTTTTACGCTATGTCAGTGTGAAACCATTACATTGCATACCAAAGGCAAATATCTCCATAGCCAATGAGAATAACTGATGTATGGGTAATAATGTGGCACAAAGAAATTGAGGAAAGGAACTGATATCATTAAAATCATTCAAAAACAATATCTCGGAACCAGTTGGCCATCTGTTTGCTATTTCGTGGTTTTATTATTTGTCCTCTTCTAGAGAGGGGTGTGACTGTAACTAAAATAGAAATAAATCGGTAAAAATTTTTACACACTATACTAGTTCTTATTATTGATACAATTCTACAAGTAAAGCTTGTAACATCTCTAATGAATTTCAATGTTTCTTTCTTTTAAAGATATTACAGAAGCAAAATAAGCGGCATGAAGGATCCTGCTAATGTTTTTATTCCAACCATTGTCATTAGAAAATTCCCTGCTCTGGAAATCTATTATAACAACTTATTGTCAATTATTTCTTTGATCTTTTCGAAAACTTTGTTTTGCGTAGTTTTTTTCACATAATGACAAAATTCCAACCAATATAATGGACCTGCACAGTCATTAATTGCCATCATGTGATCAAAAAGTGCGCAAAACAAACTGCAGTTAGGTAGTTAAACTTTAAAATACCAACAAAAGAACTTCATAACAGACTTCCAAACCAGGGAATTTTCTAATGACTATGTTCTTACATTTCTAATGTGCATCACAAAGGAGTGTTCTTGTGGAAGGATGTTCTGGAAATGTTTGGGCTTAGATGTATATTTTTATCTGAAATCTTTAATTTAGCTGGGTTGTGATTACTATGTATTACTGAATTATTCGGAACTCTTCATGATTTTCATTAATAATTAATTGTTGTAAACATTCCGTTCTTTTAGCTACACAATAGAAGAAGGATAAATCATTAGCAAAAAGCAAAGCATTGGGGATACCTATTGCATTGTTTCAAATTATTATAAGTATCAAAGGTATGATAAACTTATTTATTCAAATTGAATGGCATGAAATTTTATGAAATGTGGTTTGTTTCCTTGCAATTGTTTTATAGAAAACATTTAAGATGATAGAGTTGAGATGGAAATTATGCTGGATATTAAGTATGGTAAGTCTATGGATATTATCCTAGTCTAGTCCTTGTTCTAGTCTAGTAACCAAACCTTTTCTGAAAAAAGTAAAAACATACGTTAAGATTCACGTATAACTGTTTGAAATGATGGATAGTCAGTTGTTCTTTCATTGTTTTTTCCAATATTGTGTCAAATGTGATGGATCAATAACCAACCTCAGGCTCTCCAACACAACTGTCAGTATCACAGCAGAGATTTATATGTACCCACAGGCCATAGTCTGTGCCCTTTTTATGTCTGGCACCTGGATTCTGCCCTTACTATGTTAAAAAAAGTAAAACACTTTATTTTTAGCTTTTGCAAATATGCCTGATTTGAATTATAATAATGAAGATATAAATTTGCTGCCTTTCCTTTTTCTTCCTTATGCTAAACATACTCTATTTAATCTAATGTAACATAGAGAAAAGAACTTCTTTGTTGAAGATTTCCTTTCTTAGAACTCAGTGATCCCTCTGTTTTAATCGGCCATTTTGTTTGTTTTTAACCTGCTGGATTTAAAAATCATTCACAGGGGCCTCTCATGAAGGCGGGAAGTTCAAGTTCTTCTAGATGATTTGGAGATTATGTTTTTCTTGTATACATTTTTCTTCTTTTCTTTTCTTCATACACCAATTCAGGTGTGAGATGAGACATCTTTTAGTTGCAAAAAATGAGCATTTCTTATCAGAATTGTAAATAAACAAAGCCCAGGTGGGATAATATTGTATATCACTTAAACGTTTGAAAGAGGTGTTTTGTTTTTATAATATTTTGAAAGATTGATTCATTAAAATAAAAATGTCTTAGTTGTTAAATTATGTTGAGGAAAAAAATAAATATTGAGTGAATGAAGATTCCAGTTACTGTTGAAGTATGTAAAATAAGCAAATTTTCATTATCGTTAACTTGCTGGAGGGGGTATACATTACATTATACATTATGATTTTTACAGAATAATATATCCACACGTTTTATATGCGTTTATAAGTGAACTAGTGTAGTGTGTAAAAACATTTTATAGTTTTTCTCCATTAATTTTTTTTACACGCATGATAAGTCTGTGTATATACAAAAAAAGTTGTGTTTCTCCATGTTGGAATTATATCATATTTAACACAAAATTGTTGTATAAATATTTTGGATCAATCATTCAAAGAATGCTATTATCCCTATTTTTCAGTGCTATTTGGCCTATTTAGAGATTTCTAAAGTTGTACAGTTAAACTAAAAGCTAAAATTCCAATGTTCAGAGATTTAGAAAAGAGACAATACAACGTATACTCCTACCTAACCAATGTATACTCCTATCTAACCATGATTAAACTTCTGAAATATAAGAAAATACCTTCAAATTTCCCTATTAACTAAAGCTATCAAAAACATTACCTTCTCAGATGTTTCTATCTTTTAAATCTTTATTCTGCTATGAATTGTGGAAATGTCAAAACCCAAAACTCCACTTGTGCATCATGATACAAAAACCATGTAAATATATATATATAACCAAGATTTTCACATTATCTTCTTGTATTACATTTATCTATACTATTCAATTTTCTAATCTAAAACAAAAAGATATCAATCAAACACTATGAAAACAATATAATAATGATCTTGCTATCTTCGTTTCCCTAAAGGCGAACCTTAATAATAACAATCCACACACTACAATGAAATACCAAATAAACTGCTAGTTGAGAAAATTTGATGAACTTTGGAATGCAAAAAACATTGTATTGCGTTCTCCTCTGGGCGGATTTATCATGTCTTCTTTAAGGCACAACATTCCACGAAGTAATAAAAACCCGTAACATGGAGCTAGAAATTCCCCTAATGGGAGATTCCCCCTATACTAATACGGAAAAAATCAACATCCTTTGATGAACTTCCCGAGAAAATTTTCCTAAAGTTCTTTCTTTCAAAGTTAGGTAAGAAAAAAGCAAGATTTAGTATTAGTATAAGAAGATTTGGCTTTAAAAAACATCTAAAACCCATTTGTGGGTTAACAAGCACCCTCAGTTTTGAGGGTGCCCTTTTTTCTATGGCCTAAAGCTGTCTTTTCATTTCAGATTAGGGCCTGACCCACAATGCAATTAAGCGACAAGGAAGGTGTTTTTTCGTATCCTCTTGTCCTTTCAATTGCTGATCTCTGCCAAAATCGTACTGTAGATTGTCTGCTGATTGGATGAAAGGTTACGTAAGAATGCCCATTGAATGATCATTACCCTATCAATAAGAATTTATAAGTTAAGACTAATACTAACAATAGGAAGATACTGGAAACAGGGCTAGTACAGCATGATTTGAACATTGTTTAAACTTCATTATGGGGACATTTATTTTGGGTGCCCAAATTAACAGTTATCAACCAAGAGCATTGTGTATTGCTGAGTGTTTATCATCATTGCTCCGCTAATGGTACCCAAATTAAAATTCTGTATTATCTCCTGCAAAATTAACTTCTGAGACATAGGTCAGAGTCATCAATAATTAATGGTTGGGCATTTATTCTAGATGACTTTCAGCCCAGTAACACCTGACCCAGTTGGTAAGTTTTTATGAGGATTTTGTAATGATTATGTTGATGAGTTACGATACACCATTTCGGAAGGACTCTATTTTGGAAACTGTTTACTCAAAAATAGTATGGGGAGCTGAAAGGTAACATGTATTATAACCATTATAGTAAAAATTAGTGGTAATAGTATAAGAGTTAAAAATTTTCCCCCTGGTGACAACCTTTGAGAGACACAAATATCACTTGCTTTGTAGCTCCATGAAGTTGAAAGGTATCAACTTTCTGTGTTTGTGGTTTCCAAACTTCAGCTGCATGTTGTTGAGCTCTGAAGAAGTCAATTGACTTTTGTTGTGTAAAAACTCAGTTCTATAGTAAAAAACACTCAATGAGTCTCAAGTGAATTCTAATTTACATGGTTGATTAGTCCATCCCAATTTTCATTTTATTGCGTGTCAGTCCTGTGAATCACTTGTTAATGTCTGAATAAAAGTGAACAAAATTTTTTATCTTCATAATGTGGTTTTTATGTTAGACTTTTTGTGACATAAAAATTCACAAGGAGGTAAAAAATTTGTCATCCTAATGTATTGCTCCATGTTTGCTATTAGCTTTCTCAACCTTGGTTGATCTTTTTCTGGATACAGCAACTGCTCTGTTAATTTTTTGTTGGAAATATTGTTGCCATTTATCCAACTCATGTGGTTTTGTTTCCCCAAGCTTTTTCTCTTAAGATCGGGGAGAAACAGCGAAAACAAACACATTAAATTGGGTGGCCAGTAATTTGGTCTGGTGTATGTTGGATACCTCATTGAGGAATACAAGTGTTGCCAGTATCAATTGTTCTCATGCATTTCTGGCAACATCTTTGAAATTATAAAGTATATTATAGTATATATATATATTGGTATAGCAAGTGTTAGTTAGTTGATCTTTCCCTCACATTCAACCAAAAAATACCGACGTTTCACAAATTTTTATACTATAAATTTTATATAAAGTTTTGTGAGACCCGTTTTAGTCTGTATTAAATAATATTGAGAATTAAATAAAAAACCCAGTGTCTATTTTATTTTCCAAGATTTTACAGCGTATTGTTGTTGGTAGAATTTATTTTGTTCGAAATGATAAACCTAAAAATTTGGCAGGTTTTTCCAACCGCAAAAGAGGGAAAAGAGGGATGGTGTGTTATGTATCTCCATCTTGAGCACAGTTTTATTAAATTCTCATGCACTGTCTGAAAATTCTCGCACATTAAAAAGAAATTCTCACGCACAGTGAGCCACTTAGACCATCGTACCTTTCTAATCGTATCTTCGTATCTTCACTAATATAGAAGGATGCAAATTAATTATTATTATTTTAGTGGATTGTAATAATGGCTTTCCACAGTATATTGGATATACGGAAGAACCTTCTGCCGATTTAGTGGTTCCTGTAACTCTAGTGAACCCCAAGGTCACGCCAACACTACAATGGGGTAAGTATCACAAGTTTCTTATTTAAAGTTTGTGTAAAGATTTGTAGCCTTTTTTCAATCACATTGCCCTCCTAGAATACTCATAGTAACTGGCATGGTTTCTACTTAAAATAAGAGTAAATATTACAAGAATCTCTCCTTAAAGGTGAAAACTAAAGTTGTTTGAGGAAAATAAATGTTTTTCTGGTTTATTACAAATAAGGTTTTAACATAAACATAGTAAGGTATCCCAAGCATTAAAAATGTGTAAAAACCTCAAAATATACGAAAGATTAATGAGTATCACTGTAATCGAATAAATGTGAAGTCGTATCATGAACAAGCATTTAAAATCTTATACAATCATATGCAATGAGGGCATCCTGGTGATAGATCCGAAGTAAAAAAATTAAAAAAATTGTTTGGATAAAGTGAGAGATCTGTGAATATGAGTATTCATGGGATGGACTTTGGAGCACATGGTTGGAAGTTCTAATTAAAATTTGTGTGCCAAATGTATTAAAGGAAGGAAATTTGGGTTCAGATGTCGGGGAAAATAGAGAAAACAAAGGTATAGCTTGAACTAATATATATCCACAAGCAGACATAGCTTGTGCCAATATATCAGTGCCAATATATCATATAAAGGTACAGCTGTGTCAATCAACAAGTACAACTTGGCTGATGTACCAATACCTTAAAAGACCTTGTGTCTGAAGAAATTTTTGCAGAAGATTTTTTGCGAATTTTCCCCTAATCATCCCAGAAGAATGGTTTCTTCTTCTGTATTAAAAGTTTTTTTGTGGTGATTATCTAAAACCAAAATACTAAAGGGCTAAAGTAACCGTGGGAGAAATAACATAACAGCAGACAAGTCCAGGAAAGTGATTCATGGTATGCCAATATTTCAACACCAGATGCTGAAGATGACATTAACGTAAACAGCAAATGTGCATGAGAAAATTGGAAAAAATTGAAGCTACAAAGTATACAGTTTACAGTGAGGGCATTATCAAAATCATCAAAGCTTTTAAAGGCTAGGATAAGTGAGTTTCGGTTTAGGATTAGGTTTAGGATGATAGGTGTGGGATAATATTGTAATATTTGCGTTCGAATGTTCATCAAATTTTCCCACACCTATCTGGGAACACAATTAACCTGAGTTAATCCTGATAGTTTCGATCCGATAATTGAATGTTTCTATTTTTATGCAAACCAACATTTTCCAAATTTTGTTTAAGAACATTGTAGCCTTTTAGTAAGCTATTCACTTTATAGGTTGTTCTGGCAGAGTAGTCCATATTCAATTGATGGATATCGATGTACCAAATATAACTATACAGTTAAGCCAACCCAATGCAAATGTACGTAGTATTATGTGTGATTTCCACAGTGCCTAGCAATTATGATGAAAATTCAATATGGGGAAAAAAGTGGAAACATACAGTGTCATGAAATTTCTGTTCATTGTTAAGTGTTGATTAGGTTACTTTTCTTTCCTATTCTAAATAACTGAATTCTACGCCATTTTGCCTTTAGTTCTAGATCTAGAATTCATGTTGCAATAATGTTGAGTGCCGCTGACCATTGGTGTCTTCAGGCTCCATGGTAGTATTGGCCATGCTTCCAAAAGTAGAAATACTCCTATGTATGACTTTATAATTCACTTTCAGGAATTCATTCTATACAACAGTGGGAGTGCTGGTGTATTTTTTACTTATTATCCTGACCCAAATGAAATTGAAAATACAATTGTAAAAGTCAATGATGTGGTTAACCTGATTTTTCCCAGCGATGTTGAGACAGTTTATACTGTTAATGGTTTGTACAGCTCAATGATTAACGAAATTTCTCTGGGATTTCTTGTATTCAACATGAAGGTTGGATCAGGTACAGTCTTCTTTCGACATTTTCTGGCTCGGAAATCATCTCAGGAACAACAACTGTATCATGAGGAATGGATAAAAATAATAGTAAATAATAACCAATTACGGTACAGCCCGAAAGAAACTTACGTTTCCGTGTAAAGATAATAAGATTCAGCGAAGATTTGCCATCTATAGAAATTGAGGGTCTTTTGTCCAAAAATTTGCGTTGAAAACATAATGACTTCATGAAACAGATAAAACTTTAAACCAAAATCTTTTGTGTTGCCATATAAAAATTCATTCCGTATAGTTTCTTTTGGACTGGTACTGTATTCCCTTCATCCATTTACATATACAATGGCGCTATAAATGAATACAAACAAATTAATAAAGATAAACACTACAAAAAAGAGAAAAGAAGAAGAAGAAGACAATGGATTTCTGATGGATGAGCAAAAATCATATTTCCGAAATTTTTTCCTTAGTTAATACACCAAGAAGTGAAGAGTGGAGATACTTGAGTACTCAATGCTTGCCTGCCAATGGTTTTTATGGCAATGGTAGCATGATACAACAGCAAAAATGCTATAATTATGAAGTGAGTGAATATGTTGCACAAGACTTATGTGAAGAGCAAGTTTACCATTTGGAGAAATGTGAGTTTGAACCAGGTCTGTCACTGATTAATTTCACTTGTTGTTTGTTTGTTTGTTTGTTTTGTTCTTGATTTTTTAATTTTTTAACATTGCTTTGGGAGTGGGATTGAGATGTTTCCATTAGTCGATTACCTTCATGTTGCGATTTATCAAGCTTCCCCATAAGTTTTATAGCAAAATAATTTTTTTGTACAATGCTTTTATCGCATCCATATCTGCAATTTTTATACTTTTCCATGCAAAAAATTTTTTGGCATAAAACCCATGTCGTTTTTATCACTTTTGACTGTTTCCACTCCTAAAATCAACGTCACGAAACTTATCTGGTAGAATGTTATATCACTTTCAGGGTCGCGACATAGTGTTTCTTATCTGATATGAATATTATGTTCTTTATTATGAAATTACTAGTATAGCATGTAAAATGTTTTCACATTATATCCCCATAAAATGTTTTTACTCGCTATATTAACCATTGATAATAATTCTTTATAATACAAAAACGCAGTCCAAAACACTTTCCAAAAATCTTTTATCGATTCATAAATTTGATAACACATTGTTTTTAAGGTAAAATCTATTGATTTCTTCCTTATTGTCACCAAAAAAAGAAATCACAGAATGGAAGTCTGTTAAAAATGTTTTGTGCCATAACTCGAAGCCAATATGGGCTCCAAATGGTAACAGTAATTACGCATTAAAGAGTTACGGGTTTAATGTCATTTAGTCCATCGAAAGAATGCACACAAATTAAATTGTGGCCGACATAATAGTCAGCAATACATTTTACTGATGTCATAGTTTCAAGTTACTCAAACATCAAAACTTTTATATACATCTCTCTAATTAGCTGAAATCAAATAAAAGTTTTTTTTTTCAACTTCTGAATCCTAAACTATTCTCAATTCTTTCCACTTTCCAACTTTAAAGACAACCAAAAATACTCTCAGACTTGTGTGAACAGATTTGTAATTTTCAATATTGTGATCTCAGATAACAATATTCAAAAATTGTGAAATATCACTTGAATAAAATAACACTCACACTACTACCCATCGCAAAATTAACTTTTGGAGTATGGCACAGAAGATATACACCTAACTTATTGGCTAAATCTTCAAAAGAATCATTCCTCCACATGTTTCTTTCTTCAAAGCTGAGTTTTCTTTAACTGTGAATTCCAGGAACAGAGAGATCACCAATTAGAAAAACGCCATCGGTATTAACTAATTTTACTCACGGCCAAAACCAACAGATTAATCAAATCTGTAATCTTTTATTCCTTCTTGACTTTCTTCTTTCTATCATTATTCTAAAAACCACCATGCTCAACACAGTTTTTACTATTTTTCTTTCTTTTCTTTGGAAATCTAAAAAACAAACCAAAACTGAGTAAAATGCCGCTCTGATACTTCTCAAAATTTCAAAATTTCAATTTCCATCTATTGAGTGAAACCATAAAATTATGTCTTTGCATGGGATACCTGAATCAAATGTGAATTAAAATGTGAATCGTAAAAAAATTAAACCTGCTCAAGATACAACCGAAGTGTCATTCTTCTATGAATTCATTAAATAATATTCCAATTCTTGTACCATGATGTAAAACCATGATTGGCACATGCAATCTTTTTAGTCATATGAAGAAAATGGAAAAATTAATTAATATGATAACACTTCAGCACAGCATCATAGCTGCTAGAAATTTCACAAGTTCATTTGCAGGGGTTATTTACCTAGTACTCCCTTTTAGTTCGCATTTTGTGAAGATATTTTTCTTTCCTTATTGGAACCCTGTCTAAAACCAACGGTTATAGATAACATAAATTTACAGGTAAAACTTTTGTTCTCTGAATAGAAATCTATATTCTACAATCTATGTTTATCTATAAATTCCATGTTAATGTTTTCCCCTGGACGGTCACAAAATATTCCATATCTCGTTGAAACATCAAGTAATAATCTTTAGAATGGTCATTTTTGTCTCAATGGAGTGCATGTGAAGCTCTTAATACCACACTTGATTGTGGTAATGGTTCAAGATGGCGTACATTCCTGGAATGTAAAGACACTGTGACTGATGAAAATATCAACAGCTCCTACTGTGGTGAAGAGCATTATCACAGTCAACACTGCTATATTTATTGTCCCGGTAAGAATTTTTGTTTTGTTATTTTTTAATTCACAGCTTTAACTTTTATAAGGAAATAATCACTCAGGAGAAAAATGTTATGTTTAAATATAACACGTTTCACGAGTTAGTGCTTTAATTTGTATGCTGCGTAGTCTTCAGAAGAAATTTGAATTGTAGGTAGCACCATAATAGGGTTGGCCTCGTAAACTTCGCAGTGGAGTAGTAAGGAAGAACTTAATATATAAGAAAGTCAGTAAGGATGTAACAAAGGATAGGTTAGCATGTAAGTCAGTCATCAGAATCCGTCTAACCCATGCAAGCATGGAAAACTGATGTTTAGCCTGGTATGATGATGATGAAGATGATGATAAGATCATAAAATACAATAAAATTATTGCATTAATTTGATGATATAAAGTAAGCAAAAAACTTGTATGGCTACATCTGAATTAGTTTCTCTACTGTTTTAGACGAGTATTTCTGGCATCCAGATAAATGGACTTTGAAGTCTGAATGCACTCCATTATATCCAACTATACAAGGAAGTGATACCTGTGGAAATGGTGTTGAGGAGTACGAGCCTTGGATGTGCATGGTTGATGAAGACAATCCCCACCAGGCAGATCCATCCAACTGTCTCTCAAATGCTACAAATATTGTAAGCTGCTATTGGACGTGTGAGGGTATGTTTCCTGATTACATTTATCATGAAATCCCTGTTGAATGGTAAACTATTAAATAAACTATGATATATGCTAACTTAAAACAGGTTAGTTTATGGAATATAATGTTATTGTGTATCTTGCCTAAGTTATTCAAAAATTTAATCGATTAACGTTGACAATGAAAAAAAGAAGTTTAGTTTACCAAGGAATAAAATCAAGTCATTTCAAAAATAGATTATCAAAGATTTCTATTTTGAGCATAATTTATCTAATAGTTTACTGTCTAACAGGGCCTTAATTGATATGGTTTATGGCTGTTTGTTTTTATTCATGATAAACCTTCAATGACTGAGGAAAGGAAATGAATAAAAATTATGAGATTTATATATATTGATGGTTTATTTATCTCACTAGTCAGTAGTCATTATGCCCGAGGCAACCGAGAATGATTTCTGTACCTTTGCAAGTGGTCTTTCCGTTCTTTCAAAGTTTAAATGTTCTGGCAAGTGAAAACAATTAAGAGCAATTTATAGATTTGAAAGATTGGAAGGGCAATTAACATTTAGGGCAAGCTGAAAATTTGGGATGGTCAACCATTGCTAGTTTATTATGCTAGCTATTATGTGAACTGATATGACAGTGATATTCCTGTACTCACAGTGACAGTGATGCTAGATGACTTAAGGATGTTAAAACTGTTGATACCCTTTATTTCCTATTTGACCAGTTTGTACCTGCACAGTTTGCAGAGATATTTGTACAATGGTGAAAACTTAGCACTAACTTGAGAGTGAGATGGATGTCTAAGGAGATTGTCTAGCGGAGCGGTTAAAGCAGACATGTCCCTTTCAAATGATAGTCATTTTTAAAAGTGGATTAAATCGTGATTGAAATGGACCAATTTTTACTAACACATTCGGATGATGATGATTTAATTATCAGTCAACAACTTTACCATTATCTCTTTATCTTTTCTGTTTGTTTAGATTTATCCTTTTTGAGAAGTAGTCATGTGTCGCTCAAAAAAGCAAGCACTATTGCTGGTGATTTTGAAGACATTCATCTAGATAGCACTGACTTAATTATTGCTGTCGGGAGTGATTGGAACACGTCCATCTGTGCTGATGGTGTCGGGAAACACATAGATGGACTTGTGGAGATGCCAGTAAGCCAAAATGATCATTAGTATTAGAATTATCAATAGTATTATTATCTCACATTTTCAATTTTAGTGATAAGGTTTAACTTAGGGTTTGTTGTCTTTCCGTTTTGCAGATTGTGTATCAAAATACATAAACTCATTACAGAAAGAACAGAGACTTTCAAAGGGAAAAACCAATTAGATTTTGCCAAATCTTCTTCACTCCACCATTTGGTTGTGCTGAAAATTTTTCTCTTTGAAAATTTTGTATGCACAGGCTTTTTGTCAATTTTTGACTCATTTGACACTCATAGTCACTCCACCCTCTGAACAATCAAATCAAAATCAAAATCAAAAGTAAAGGAATGGACACAAATGGATTAAAAGACATAAATCAAAATGTATGAAATATCTATATAAAGTAAAATTTGCAGATATAAATCCTTGTGAAACATCCTCAGAATGCCAAATGTTTTAATTGTTAATGTTACAGTCCCTGTAACATCACAGTTGAACACAAAGAATATGTTCGTTCATTACTAAATAGTAGCAGCCTCACCGGAGCACTGCTGAAAAACAGCAATTAAACAAAAAAATTTCCAATATGAAGCTACAGCGATCTTCAACAATTTACCGAAACCAACAAGAGAATGTTCAAGTTTATACATGTTCAAAAGCAAACTGAAAGTGTACTTGTTCGACAAGGCTGTTGCAAAGACTTCAACTTTTTAATAATAATTATAAAAAAATAATAATTATAATTTAGTGTTAACTTTTATGCTAACGACACGCACATATACTATCCATACAAATTTCAGATGAAGAGCCAATTGTACTCTATTGGAAATGCTGAAATAAATGCATTATTATAATTATTATTATTATTATTTCGATTTGATAGTAAATAGCAGGAAATACCTCATTTCCATCAATGTTTTTTCTTTCATTGTTAGCAAACTCTTGTTGATAGTTTTTTGCTCTATACTAATACATGATACATACTCAGAAAGGTTTTAGCCATGATTGTATATTTTCTGTTGTAATCCTTATGATAAAAGAACTTGTGTGGAACAGGCCTGCAACTATAAGACTGTGAATGATCCACTAAGGATTGACGATTAAGTGGGTTGTCTAGCTGATCGGTTGAAGCTAAAATGTTGCTTCCGTAGCCCAAATGGGGGATTTAAATGCTCTAGGACCTCCAACGTAGTACTCTAATTTCTAAAAACTGATAAGGGTAAAAATTAGTAAGTAATAATAAAAATAAAAATATAAAATAAAAATAAATTTCTTTTGTTTAGATCCACTTTAACAGATATGTATATTTGATGACTAAGATTAAGGTGGAAACAAGTATTTCTTTGGAACTTGAAATAGAAATAGCATCTTCTAACATTACACTAATTGCTGTGAGTTTTTCATTCTTTTTCCTACTTAGATGCAGAAGGATGTGTGTGTGTGTGATTGAAATATCTTTTGTTCCTCAATAACTGAGGTTGTAATGTAATTTATATACCTTACTATAATATAATATAATATTATAATTATTACATGAAATTAAAAAGATACAGTCATTAGCATAATTTTTTTCTTTTTCAGTTGGAACAGGATTTTTCAATTGATGGCGCAATATTCACAAATGGAATAACGATTAAAGGACTACAGGCAATTAATTCCAGTGATGTCTGTTTTGAAGTCAAATTTCCTGAAGTAATGGGTGAGTTTTATCATCATTTCAGCTCTTAATGAATATTGCAAGGTTGACATCAGCCTAACATGTGCTGCCACAATTGTTATCTGATGATCGGTTGTCTAATTCATATGAAAGGCAAGTATAAAGCTAGATAACAAACACAATATCATTTCCAGACTTTTTGGCTAACAGTTTTGACTATATCATTTGCCTCAATACTTGAGGTAAATGCATCTAATCATCTATTCATAACTCAATATTTTACAAATTCATCGGGCATTTGCTTCTTTTTCATTGTTTTGTGTTTAATGATAGAACAATTATATTATTTGTTCTACATTTACTACAAAACAAAATTTTGTTGATAAAACTCCTAATAAATCCAACAAACAAATCTAAAATTTCATGGAATTTACGGAAACGCGAAAAGGAGAGAAAAGAAAAGAAAAGAAAAACACAAAACAAAACAACAGCACTTATAGAACATTTGGATCTAAATATTGATGAATGGAAAGAAGAACAAAGTCATACATTTTCTTATTTTGTTTCTGTAGTTCCTGGTGTATGGGGAATGTGGTCGAACTGGAGTATTTGTGATGGTCATTGTAATAACGGCACATGGAATCGAACCAGAGATTGTTACACAAACGAGTCCTTATCAGAACAAATTCCAACTCAGTATTGTGTGGGAAAGTTTATCAGTTTCGATTTTTGCAAATGTCTTGGTAATTTGAATATAGAATTTTTCAAACCAAATGTTCATTTTGGTGCTAGCTATGATGTATTTTAATTTTTCGAGTGAACAGTGATATTGGTATAATGGAAAAGTTGGTTTATTATTTTACCGTCTATATTTTACAGAAACTTATCTTCGTATGAATGCGGCATAAAGGCCATCCTCCACTTGTACAATCTATATATTAATACTTAAAGAGTTTTAAGCCCTGGTCGCGAGTCCTAAACAAAAAACATTGAATTTGTTTAATATACAAATGTTTTTTTTTATCTGTATGCGTATTAGTATAGGGGGAAACCATTGCATTGTTTCATATGTTTACATTTTCGTTTGTTGTTAATGAATAAAAAGAACAAAGAAAGATAGTCAATAATATAGTATAATAGTAATATAATAATATAAAGATAGTGATAAAGTTAGATTAGTTAAAAGTTTTTAAAGATAACTGTATAAGGTGTTATTATATTTTTGCTTCAGTTATCTTATTAAGGTTTATTTCTATGATAAGGTTATTCCAGAAGTAGTACAGAGTTTTTTATTCACCAGTTCTTTTTTTAATATGGCGGGTAGACTGCAACTTACTGATTGAATTGGTAAAAATGTTTTACCCGTACAGCTAGTAATATGTTATATTCTGTATGATATATTGTATGTTGCAATCAACTTTTATGCACATTATTTTAGATAAATATACAATTTATTGTATAAAGTCTGAGTAGCTAGTTCGCAAGCCAAAGTATAAAAAAGAATACCTGGAATGTGTAAAAACTTTTTACAGATTCATTTCATTTTGTGAAGAAAAATATAATCAAAGAATATCGAATGGAAACTATAGTACCATGTTATCGAAAAGCTGAGGAAAAAAATGTGTGGGATATTTGCACGTTTACTGTATACTCCTTAAATGATTAAAGCTTCTGAATAGGATATTGAAAAACAATGCCAACAATAATGTTTTTAAATCAAACAGATTTGATTTAAAAGGTACTTGTGCAAAATTGTGCCACCATATTGTATAATATATCCTAAGTGCCTTTTACATATTATACAATTACTTACAATATATTGCACACAATATTGTACAAGTGGAAGGAGGCCTTAAAGCATGCTCATATGGATATGCTACGTTTTGGTTGCTCAGTAAGCATACTTGACCAGATGCAGTGGTAATTAAGTAGGACTTGCTTTTGTTATAGAATTGTATGCATGGGATTCTGACTCTGGTGAATTCGGCGAATGTCAACCAGTGATTCCAGAACTGGAATGTGGTAACGGCATAGAGTACCGATATCCTGATAAATGTTATTACAACGGGACTGAGCTGGAGTCATACTATGAATGGCTTTGTTTAGAAAAACCCATTCATGCTCAAAGTTGCTTTAAAGTTTGTCTGGGTAAATATCTTAATTCTCACAGCTTAAAAAGGCCATCTTGTTGAGGGGATCTTAGGAAATTTCAAATTCTCTATTTTTGGATTAACCAGACGTTTTGGGAAATGACCTTTAGTGAGTGACTAGGAAACTATAGGGGCCTAATGTGAAGACTAACTCACCTCAGACATCTGGAAGCTTTGATAATGCATTTCCCAACTTAAATACAGAACTTCATTGGAAAAATAACATTCTCCAATCCTAGCTAACCTGCATGGATTTGTAATTACAAAAATCATAGATTGAATATCCAGAATTGTAATAATTGTAAAATGTTTAGAAACATGCGGCGGAATGGAATATCCCCTGAGGTTTACCATAAACAATGAATATACTAAAGAAGTTGTAATCACCAGTAATGAATCACTTTCAAATATCATTCAAGTATGGCGTTTTTTTAACGAGATGTTGATACTCTTCTGATAATGATATTTCTAAGCAGTGTTTATATCTTCGATTCCAAACAGTCCTTAGGCGTGGAACATTGGAATTATTTTGTTCACGATCTTTTGGCAAGATCAAATATTCTTATTTGTAGGTTATAGAAAGTTCTACTACCATCAAGGGTATTTGTTTGTATGTTTGTCAAAATGTTGTCTGCTTGTTATATTGCTTTGATGCTTTTTACAGGAGAGCTTGAGCGTCCCGTATTAAAACCAGCTTGTGTTTTTCCTCCGCAAAATGTCAATTGCAAATATTTTGATGAGAAACATCAATGAATTTTTAATAACTTTTCAATGTTGCAGGATTTTTCAGTTTATTATTTTTGTTGATGCCATTGCACGTTTGAGAAAACAAGTTAATTTTGTTAAAAAGTATTCCCAATACAAACTTTTTTTAGTGAAGTTTTCTTTAAACTTTTTAAACTTTTTTAGTTCTAATGTTGTAGAAGATTCTTGTTTAAAAAGTTAATTTCTCAAAAAAGGTTCTCGCAGTGCATCTCTTCTTTGTTTGATCCCTGTTCCTATGTGAAATGTTTTTCATGGATTAATCAAGGGAATAAGGGCATTTTGTTGCTTTGCAACATTTTATCTAAGGAGCACTTCTTCATTGAAATAAAAAAATAGAAAAACGGCGGAAAACGGTTTATAAAAAAACAACTTTTTTTTTGTTCTTCACATTATTCAAGCATTCAGAAAGGTCGATCATCATAATGTTGACCATCTCCACATGAATAGTATGAGATGTTGTACAAGTAAACAATGCAACCCATATCTTCCTTTCCCCACTCAACTCTTTTATTACAACTCTCACATTTCTTTAAGTGGATTTATTTTCATCTTAATTTGCATCTTAAATAGTTTAATTAATTTGCAATTAGCCAGTCTTTAAAGATTTTATGTGGATTTGTCTTAGAGAGGGATTTGACAAAAGGAAAAGGTCATGGGTAATGGAAAGTTATTTATAGCTTCCTCTTATATAAGGGATAAGAAGAAAGAGGGTTAGAAGCATACACTTTTTAAATCCTCATGTACCAAGTTCATCCACAGCAGTTCAATTTTTAAAATGGCACTTTGCATGGATTAATTTTTGCAAATGGTTACTTCTCAAAATTTCCATGTGGATTAAATTTCCCAAAAAGCCAAAAATAATTGCAAAAATTAATCCACATAGATAGGAATAAATATATTTCCTGGTTTTGTCTGCAACATCTTGCATTCATTTTTTATTTCTCTATTAAAGTTGCAAATAGATGACTTCAATGGGGATGACAAGAATTTTGTTTTAACAAACATAACAATCCAGACTACTTCCTTAAAAGATGAAGAAGGTCCGGTGTGTCAAACCAAACCTTTTGCAGAAGGATGCTACCAGGAACTGGTTGCATTGCAGAGATTAAAAGAGTGGGGATTATACAAAACTATGCCAATAGTAAGTGCTTTCAGTTATTGTTTGTTGATGCTTTCATAATCTTTGACTAGTTTTCTTCAGATTCACTTGTATTTTAATCCAATTATTTTGTCATCATAAGTGAAAAATGTAAAAGATATTTTTACCTTCTGATTTATGAATGAAAAGTTTCAACACAAAGTTTAACCTTTTTTATCCAACCTTATTTAGGTTAATGGAATTCCCCATTTATTTGAGCCATTTGTCCTCACTTAAGAAACTTTCTCAAAATTCGCACAAAATTCACACAGTGGAGATCTGGCTTAACAAGACAAATTTGCTTACAAGGAAAATGATTTTAATCTTGGGTTTGAAAATCTCGAGTTGATAACTCCTATTCCATCATTATGGTCAATAATGAGAGAAACGAAATCTGTTAAAATTGTGTACAATTGCGTGAACAAAATCCATAGAATAAAAAAAGAATGGTTTAGAACAACAACGAAGGAAAAAGCATTTTGATGTTAAGTCAGCCTCTTGCTAATATTGTCACAAAACCTATTCACTTTGATTCTCTTGGGTGTGCTTAAAATGGCTTTGTTTCATCAGCAGTCATCAGTTTGTAAAATTATAAAAGATTTCTAAATAATCTGTGTGCACCTTTTTGAACCAAACTCATAAACGACTGATTTGAAATACTTTTTTGACAAGTCGTTATGAAATTTGGTCTGAACATTGTTTATTGCCAGTATCTTTAATCATTAACAACATTTTCTTCATGCAAACCAGAAAAAATAGAAAGATTTATTCATTTTTTTTAATTGACCATAGAAAATTTCGAATATTCATGTTAGAAAGGCTTCATTTGATGGGGAGCCAGCTCTTATTGTAAATGGAACACTTCAGTTATATGACTACACCCCCTTGGTTTATCCAGACAATTATTTTGAGCGTACATTGAGAATCAAAGATATTGTTGGGTGTGGTAGGTTACATTATGTTTGGTATAATCTAATGGAAGTTTTGTATATTTGTTTATTTACGTTTGTCTTTGTGTAAAAGTCTTCTCCATTTAGAAAATGCAGGATAAGCCTCGATGGCTGCATGAGAGGAATTTGAGAGGAATTTGAAACAAAAAAATTGACGACTATTGATTGAAAAGTCTTTGAACCTAGATGCCTTTTTCTTTCTTTATCAAATTTTGTAACTGGCATATTTCTTTATTAAGCAGTTATTCTCATACAAGCCTGGAAAACTTTTCACATAATTTTAAGAGGACATTTGACAACCTGTGTGATATTAGCGACTTTAAAAAACTAAGCAGACACCGAAGACAGCAACATGAATGAAACAAAAGCTTTGTTTCCGTTATAGAGTTCTGTAAGAAAGAAAAGCAAACTCGAAATATCCATTGAGAAAATAAAATAATGTAGTTATCTCATGAGTAGGAATTTCATGTTCTTTAGACAAATGAGAATGTCTGTTTTCAAGTCATACTTACAGTGAAGACGTGATAGAAGTTGTAAATTTTATTTGTACGAGATTTATTTTAAATAAATTCCATAGCATTTTACTGAAACTATCCTAAATATATTTTGTAAGATCAGCATTCTTTTCCCATGTTGCCGTCTTAGTTTCTTAAAGTCCCTATCGGGCATGATCCAAACATGGATTAAATAAATGTCCAGGATTAAAATTATGATATGTTGAAAAAGTAAGATAGAAAATTGATTTTGATTTTTGGTCTCATTCTTTAGAAATGCCAAGTTGGAGTGATTGGTATCCTGATGTATGCAATGGGTCTTGTTCTGAAGGCTACAAGATCAATGGTACTGTAATGCTTTATAAGGAATGTCAAGGGGTTCAGAATGGGACCAACGTCACATTGGAAGATCATTATTGTGTCGGAGAGAGACCTATCAAGTATGAAATGTGTCAACCCGAGGAAGTTTGTTTTGGTATGTAGCAAGTTTCATTTTGTTATGTTTTTTACTCATGCAACACTTTCACGTGTGCGGCATTCTGCAAATTCTTCAAGCAATGTAGTTTTTAACCAAAATGCTTTTTCGGCTGTAAATCTTTAATGATTAATACACTATTAATATACTTTGGTTAGATGTTGAACAGAATACTGACCTCTTTCAAGTTGATAACACAACAACAATAAGCCAATAACCAACACAATTTTCTATTAGTTCTTATTATATTATTCTAAAGAGAGGAGAAGTAAATAATATTGGCACTTCTTTCCACATATGTAAGGACTTGATATTGTGACACTCAGGTTGGCTCAAGTTGAAACAGAATGACTAGTTGACCTGTTTCGACTGACCTGTCTTGAAATAGAGAAATAACCGTCACGTTAACAACGTGCATTGTGCATTATTCTGTGTAAGTTCACTTTTGCTTTTGAGATTATCTTCATATGGTAATTCAAATAAAAAAGCCCAACTAGCCCTTTTGAGTGTTTTTATTCAAATTGTTGGCACTGTAAATGTTTCTTGGAAGAATGATAGAAAGGAGTAAGTACACTGTAACCGTCCAATAACTTATTAGGGTTTTTTTTGTGGAGGGGCCATTTACTTCTAAATTATAAGCTAGACAAGGGCTTATTTGATTCTTTAATGAAACTGTGGGGCCTTAAACAAGGATTTATGGTAATGATTGATGTAACTTGCGTGCAATTTAAATTATTGGTTTCGATTAGTATCTTCAGTTTGTTTCATTTATTTTTATATCTATTTCAACAGGACCAATATTTATGTCAGTTGTACTACTGAAATCATATTCCTGTTAAAATTTTCAATATAATAAAAAAAAAAAATTAATTATTGTCATGTTTAAGTTAGTATATACACCTAAGTCACAACCAATCACTCCATTTTTAGTTTATGGGAATTTTTCGGAATGGACCGATTGCAATGGGATGTGTGGCAAAGAAGCCAATCAAAATCGTACCCGTCCATGTTATGGAGACTGGGAAGTATATCCACCAGAAAACTGCACTATGCTTGGTCTTGGTGATCATGCAGAGAACAGATCCTGTTACTTGCAAGACAAACCATGTTTATGTAAGTTGAATAAATACTACATACATGTGGCGACAGAGAATATACATGCTTTTTCAGGGCAAAATATTCAATTCATTCTTTTGTACTCATCTAGAAGATGTTACTGAGGCTTCAGAACAATTTTAAAAAGAGGTAAATCCATTTGTTTGCTTTAACTGTATTTTGTCATTTTCTTAGTCTGGAAAAGATGGTCAGAGTGGTCTGAAGTATGTGGAAATGACACAAGAACCAGGTCAAGAGGTTGTCTATCGGATCTGCCTCTGAATACCACGCAAGGTGTTGTTTGGAGTAAAAACGTAAAAATAATGCATAATGGAAATGAAAAGAAGCTTTGGTTAGCAAACTTGACTGCCTACGAATCTCAAAATGATGCGGAAGGTGTTGATTTGATTAAAAATGTATCGCTGGCTGATCTAATGTCCCTTGACTATTTGATTGCTGTCCATCATTCTCATTGCGTTGAACGGTTCAATTTGTCAAACATTGAAAGTGAATTTATCATGTCAAGTACACCATGTTACAGTAAGGCTATTTTCTATTATGTTGTTTTCACCTATAAGCATATATGCATGAAATCATTTATAACTTTTGATATTGTGCCTGATGAAATTCTCAAGTCTCTCATAAAAATCAATGGTCATTTTCTATTATAAAGCATCATGATGCATTGAGTGATGTGTCGAAAGCATCATCATGCATGGAGTGATGTGTCGAAAGCATTTTCCTTTCTAACAAGTTTATTTCAAAATACCCGATTTCCAAATCTTGTAGAGATTTCCAACTAGGATGTTAGAATTTTGTGTTCTTTTGATTTCCTATTGTTGTATTTGTTTCTTCTTATTTCTTGTTGTTCATTTCTCCTTGTTGACACACTAGTTGTGAACACTATTTTATTAACAATGTTTTGTAGATGCGACAGATTACGTGGAAGGGGAGTGTAGCGAAACCTGCGGTAGTGGAACTAAATTGTACACTCGTGAGTGCTTTTACTATAATGATACTAAAGTTGAATGGGAAATGTGCTCTCATTTGGGTGAGCAAAATATTACAGAGCCTTGTGAAGAGATGCCTTGCTCAGGTAAGCTTTTCAATGGTGGTGTTTTCTTTTGGAAATTTTCACATACACTTTTGTTCCAACTTTTGTCTTGAAAAGAAAAATTAAATGGAAATTATACATTTTTGCTATTTCCACACGTTTATGAAAATACATCCATGTGGACAAAGTTATAGGAATAGTTATATTATTAGGATTTGGAGAATGGAGTGTCTGGTCAGTGACTTGCTCGAAACCTTGTAATGTTGGAAAATTGGATCGATCTCGAGATTGCTTTTACCCTCATCAAGCCATGTGTATTGATGTGTTCCAAGAACAAGACTGTAATGTTGATCCGTGTCCAAGTAAGAACACTTGTTTATTCATGCTTTATTCAAAGTTAATGTTTTTTGTTGATGAGTTTGATTACTGTAGGAAATTCCAGACGAATTACACGGGGTTTTTTTTATATAAGAAACCTAGCGAATGGTTAATGTCCAAAAGTTTCTTAATATTAATGTAGTGAATTTAGTTCTAAAAATTTCTTAAATAGTTTCTTATTTCAGGAATTAGAATTTTGATATAAAGAGAAAAACACTGAACTCACTGAATGTGTTTTATGCTAATAACCTGAACTTTACAGTAAATTAATATTTCAATATTCCAGAATTACATTAACTCCATTAATGTCATTGCTTGTAAGCTTTTTCAATGTTCGAGGTCTGCCAAAAATCTGCTTATTTGGAAATTGGCATGACTATCTTAGTTCCAAAAGTTTCATAAATTTTGACAGGTCTAGTACTAAGTTTCTTTAAAAAAATGTGTAGTTTATGGAATTCAATGTAGGGTGAATGTTTGAACAGATTCAAAAACAAATGCAGGGTGAAATTCATCCAACATTGTCTGCAAATTCACCTAACATTTTTCATCCTACATGTTTGATGATTTTGAATGTTGCATGTTGGATTCCTAGGCCTTTTCCATTGGTTCATGATAATTATGTAGTTATATATACAAAACTTCAGTGGGATAATTTTGAGTAATTTTCGACAGGAAAACAAGGTATTAACTAACTACGGAATCAAATACAAAATCATAAACATGAAAGGTCTATTAATTCATAGACTGATTATTTTTTATTTATAAGAAACCTTAAAAATACAGCAAAAGTTTCTTAACATGTGGATTACGGAAGGAATGCTTTTTTTTCATGAAAATCGCTGCGTCGCACTGAGGACGGAGAAATTTGGATTCTTTTTATGTGAAATTTTATTTACTTTCAAATCAGCTGAACTTCAGTTTCTGTAAAGGCTTATATTCCTTGACAAAGTCATCCTGTTAAAAATGGCCACTCATGACAAGTATACTTGTCCTCAGTAGTCTATGTATTAACAATTTCAGTCTTCTACAGAAAATATTTTATCCTGTTTCTTAATTGAATAGTGTAAGGGGTGCTTTAGTCTGGATGGTCACATATCTGTTGCCATTTGTTTTTAAATTGCAAGAAAAGTGTGTTAGTGGGAAGTCTCTTCCATGTATTAAAGTGAACTATTAAAGTTACTGAAAAGTTTGGACAAGTTTCAAGAAAAAAAAAATTGTTAATGAAAGCATCTTCACTAGAAAGAGTAAATCTTCTTGTTACATTGTTTAATGATAGTTCAGTTTCGTTGATTGTTAAATTTTCAGTTGATGGTTACTGGAAAGACTGGCACGATTGGACACCTTGTTTAGTCAGCTGTGGTAACGGAACTCAGGAGAGACATCGAGAGTATGTTAACGCTTTATACAATGGAACTGAAGACCTGAGTTACAAAGGAGAAGACATAGAATACGAGACAAGAATCTGTGAAACTCAAGAACCTTGTCCTGGTAAGAATACAAACAATTATTGTTATTGTTGTTTTGTTATTTTATGATTATATAATGAACTTCAAAGTTGAGGTGAAATAAATGATACAGAGTTTTAGATAATGATAACGGTGACAGCAACATTTGTCTGATACGTTCTCGCTCTCCTGCGTGTTACTTTTTTAAAAAGCTTAAAATGAATGCCGATTTAAAATTTAAAGACATTGCAGTAAAATGTTTTTATTTTCCGCTTGAAAAAACATTCTTGTTTCATCAAAACATCAAATCGAATGTTTTCACATTCTCAACTTCGCTTCAGAATGAGAACAAGCTCAGGGGAAAACCAAAACAATGCAATGGCCTAAAAGTTATCATTCTCGTTCTAAGATCTAAAACTTATGTGCCAAAACTCAGGCTATTAACTTGAAGGTTGAAAATTAGCAATTACACTGTCTAGTGATAATTGAAGATGGAGGTCAGTTATTTTATAATTGAATTGATTGATTTTCTTGTTAAATCTTTCAATATTATTTGTTTGGAATGTTTAGGTCATCCTTTCTTCCACATTCCAAAGTCTGTTTTCCATACAATGTATTTTTCTGCCCAGATGGATCTTTCTGCCGTAATGTCGTTTTCTGCATGTTGCAGTAGGGCAAATTTTTTCAAGATAGACTGTCCCCTATGCGGAAGAAAAAATCGGAAACACATTCTACCTTTTTCACTATTGTTTTGAAACTATATAAATAAATAAACTGTCTGGTTATAAAGCCATTGTTTTAGCACTTGGAAAGATTGTTATTGTTTGTTTTAGGTGCTATGCTCACATATGAAATGGAAACTTGTGATTCTCGTTGCCAAGACTCAGGCTTTGTTTGTAATGCTACTATTTTGACACCACATTCAAAGGATATGTTCGAGGAGGCCGGATTGGTTTGCATGGCTGATACGTCACCTCTATACGGGAAGCCTTTCCATCCAAGTTACAATCCAACTACTGGTGAATGCATGGGGTATATGGGTAGTTCTAAGTATCTGTGCAACACTACTGCTCCAGAAGATGAGAAACGGATTTGTAATTGTATATCATATGGTAATATTACTATTATTACTTCCCTTTGTCGTTGTCTTCATTCATATTTTTTTGTTATTGAATTTAATTCCTTTGACTTTATTTTGTCCATTCATTTTCCATACAGATGAAGTTCTTGTTGGAGAATGGAGTGCGTGGGGAGAATGCTCGGTATCGTGTGATGATGGCATACGAAAACGTAGCCGTGTGCGCACACATTTGTACTTGGATACGGAAGATGATTTTGCTGTTTGTAACTTGGGTCTTTGTCCAGGTTTGATTTTATATATCTTAAAGACTCATTTTGTTTGTTATTTGTTGAGGAAGTGAAGTTCAAAAGCAAGACTAATGGGGTTTAGTTTACTGCTCTCAAGCTGAGTGGATCCATTCACACTGTTATATTCGCTGGCATGAGTTGGTCAGGATTGTCAATAAATTATCAATAATATCAACAATAATAATTTTATTGCGAATTATTAATAATATCGATAAATTTATTACAACAATGAATTTATTACTAAATTTTATTTATCACTAATTTTATCACTAATACTGTTGCAAATATAACTTATTAATTATTGGTAATTTATTACTAATATTTTCACTAGAACGACTTAGTGACAAGTCTGTACTTTTTTTATCATTATTATTATTATCACAAATTACCGCTTGTACTGATTTTCCCTGAAATTGTCACGTAATAAATCTAAAAGGTTGCCCAAACAATAGTGACTATTTTTTTTGTTTTCGTTAGTTGACGGTGGCTGGAGTGAATGGTCAGATTTCATGGGTTGTTCAGCCACCTGTGGTTATGGCACAAAGAAACGCATGCGATACTGCAATAATCCACCTGCCAGTTTGGGTGGCAATGTTTGTTATGGCAAACACACTGATGTGATGGGATGTGGTGATGTGTTGATTTGTCCAAGTAACTTAACTTTTCTATTTTACTGCTTCTAATAACCAAGGATTTTGATTCAAGCTCTTCAGAATCATGCATCATAAAAATGAACATTATACGAAGAAAAAAATAGATAGTATCTCCTATTAGTTGCGTGTGGAAAAATATTTCCTTAACTTGTTTTTCACTGATCATGTTTACATGTTTAGCATCTGAAATCGTCTTTAGATACCTTTTGTCAATTTCTTAATGAAAAGCTTTAGAAAACACATAATAATCGTAAGATTGTCTTATGGCTTCAGATCATTGTGTCCTAAAGTTAAGGCAATCAGAAAATGTTTTTACAAGCTTCATAGGACTTTGTAGTAGCACAGGATGTGTTTGGTTGTCACCGTTTACCTGGGTTATCTCCTCACTTTCATAGTACATGGTAATTGGTCGAATTGGAGTAACTTTACTGGCTGTGATATGGCCTGCGGAGATGGAGGGGAAAGGCACAGATACCGAAATTGCAACAGTCCGGTTCCTGAATTTAATGGTGAACATTGTACTGGTTCGCGAAATGCAACAGAACCTTGTCAATTACAGCCATGCAAAGGTAAATGGGAGATAGAGAGGAGTGCAACAATGGTACATTTTGACCAATATCCTCACATTCCAAAATTACAAAAATTATGCTTTTTTTATTTTGCTTTCCTTAAGTATCTGTTTAGAATTTTGGATTAATTTTGTTATGGTTAGTGATATAAATAATGCTCCATCGAAATTTATGGAAGTAATTTCAAGGAAATCTCTTGTTGATGTTTTTTTTCAAATTGGCTATTGGGCTGGAACATAAAATGGAAAAAAAATAGAAAATGGTTCATTTGAATCTATTTTATGTTCTACATTAATCTTTCTGATTTCTTATCTAGTGGTGAAAGTTCACACTAAAGTCGAGTTCATTAAAGAGATTTTTGAGCCAGGAATTACTGTCTTGAACAGCACAGAATCAGCGGCCTTCCAATCCAAAGTGCTCGAAGAGGTAATATTATACATAACAAGTATTTTTTGAAACTTTCATTTTATTACCCTTGTTCACCTTTAATTTTAAAGACATTATACTCCTTTTGAAGTGATGCCAAAAATTCTCCTATCTGACCTTTCTGTTAGTTATTCAATTTCTTTGTCCCTAGGTTCGAAAGATGTATGCATCAAAAGTAGGCTTAAATGTCACTGTACAGTTTCATAGTTTTGAGTGAGTATAAACTTTTTTTAAACTAAATAAACATATGGTTATGTGAAATTTCACCTGACATCACCATACAAATTCAAAGGCTGTTCTTTTGAAATCAACCAGAGTTTGAAACCAACCGGAACAAAAAATAAAAACCTGTTCCGAAAGGGAAGCCATTCAATTGAACGAATTTTGAATCTTAAATTCCGAACATTTCTATATCAAATCAACCAAAACAAAATCGTTTTTGTTTACAGTCAGATGTGATGAAATCACATTAATTTTTAGATGATTTTGGGAAAAATCACTCCTCATTTAAAAAACAAATTGAAATCAACCTTGCTTGCTTTGTTAATTTCAAAATTTTGTTTTAAACCTTTTGATTTTTCCCTAATGACCCTCCAAAACTTAATTACTAGTACATTTTAGTAAGGAACCCTGACTAATATGTAGGACTACTGAAAAGACAGTTTAGTCTAGATTGTATCACAAGAGAATGTAATAATAAAAAGCAAGTGTAATATTAACAACTTATTAACCATTTAGCCAGTCAATACAGAAAAATATTGACCAAGGTTGTACTGTCATGTACCAAATGCATACGAGCAACTGAGGTCAATATTTTCCCATAAACTAACAGGCTAATAAGCCATTTATTTGCCCTGCTAAAAAAGAATATCAGTATTCTCCTTACATTTTTCAATATATTCTGGCCCTAGCACTGGAATTTTCACTATCATATCCTACTTATGAAATAAAAATATTGATGCCAAAAGTAGTATTGAATAATCGTATAACCCAATAATAATTTTTTTGGAGAATAAAAACAGACTTTAGAAAATGATAAAATGTTCTATTTAGTTGCAAAACGAAAGAAGAAATTATTATTCAAAACAAAACAAAATTATACATGTGCATTTCGTATTTTAGTTGGTTTAGATTCAGCATATCAGATTTGAGATTTAGTCTGTCTCATTAAGACTAATCCTAACTCCAATCCTAATTGTGCATCCAGACAGGATAAATCTCGTTGTCTGATGTTGTTCTCTAGAATATTTTCTAGAGATGGCAATGGTGATTTTCTAGAGATGGTGCAATTTGGACATGAATATTTTTCAAAAATAAAAAATGAAAGTTAATTAAAAATTAATTGTCTTGCTAGATTTTCATTGAGTTTGGCATAAGGATAATGCAATGAAATAATCTTTTGCAAGATGCCATTGCATTGCATTCCATGAATTATCAAATTTATCACTGATTTATTTATCACTGATTATCAATAATGCTGATAATTTATGAGTTTTATCAATATTATTGATACTTATCAATAAAAATAACTTGTTATGATTTTCCCTCAAACTGCCACTATATATTTTATGCAATGTTAAAATAATATTCTCTGAAAATTTGGGTGTTCTTAATGAATCAGTTCTTGTTGACTTATATTTGTATAGAAACGGCACTGGAGAAGGAATAGACATAATGCAGAGTATATTCCCAGAACCCTAATTATTCAATCTTGAATATCACGGATTCAACGTCTGCACCAGATTGAATGAATTACGTTACGTAATTAAAATACCAGATCAATAAAGTGGTATAATTTTGACTTTAAATGAAATAAACATTTTCCATTGTTGTTGTACTAAATATTTTTACGTACATGCAGGACATACTGTATTTTCCTGTTCAAACCACCCAAGCGCTTCAGAGGAGAGGGTGAAATGTGAGGGAGTGGGGTAAGGCATGCCCTATAGTTATTTTGCACATCAGTAAAATAACACACTGTAATAAAGACTGAGCAATATGAATCGAGGTGTTTTTTCCAGAAATTATAGTCAATTTCATAATTACTAAATAGGGTTTTTATTAAACCTAGGCACTGATTAGAAATTTGTTGTTTTGTATTTTGTTGGTGTTGTAAAGAGGGGGCTTATTAGAAGTGCAGTGGTGGCTGTGAGAGGAAATATGGTACTTCATGCAAGCATTATTTAAACTTGTAAATAGTTAACAATGTAAACAATATTTAAAGCATGCACAAATTTATAGGGAGGTTTTTGAAGTTTTTTTAAAGTATAAGTCTTAAAAACCCATTACTTCATTTCTTCTTTTAATGATTAGTTTTTAACTTTATATTCTTTCTTATTGTTATAAAACAAATATTAAATATTAAATAAAACACTTCAACTTGCTGTTATAAATGTGTGTAGTGAATAAAAATAAAAATAATAAAAGCAAATTAATTTAGATATGGAATATTTCTGATAAAGAAAAGCTCATTCACAAAAATCATCAATGTTCAGAAAATCTTTTGTCCTCATTCAATATCTCTAAAACTCATTGTTATTTATTTTAATTATGGTACTAATTTTAATTTATTTGGTTGTACAGTAATTTTGTATTAATCAACCTTTTTTTTCGATTTGTTGCTTGAGAGTTGTTATTCAGTGAGCTACTAATAACTAAGTGACCATTTGCTGGTCTATTAAGGAATGAGTTGACCGATGTCACACCGAATAGAATGAACATAGTGAGGTCCATTTGTCCATTCGGTCACTATTTATTATTCCGACCTTTTGTTTTGTTTTGATTCATGAAATATTTTTAAAGCCCTGCCATATGGAGTCTTTTAATGGAGTCGATCGTTTCAAGAAAATATTGACAGGCCACGTGATGTCAATTAACCAACCAAATTATTCTATAAGGAAGATCCTACATTGCAGGGATAATAAATGTCAAAATCTTCCAATTAGATGGTGGGATTATTAACTATTACTGCTTGTAATTTATACTGAACATGCAACTTTTTATCACATTTCTTTTTGCTGGTAATTTTCAGGTGAATTATTATTAATAATTATATAACTAACTAGCTGTCCAGCGAAAATGTTTTTACAGATGGAATTCCCATTAAGTTGCAATCTATAGTACAACCCGAAAGAAACTTTATGTGTCCGCATAAGTTTTCAAGAAGGGTTGGTGTTATTTTCATGTACAGTTCAATCGTATGTCTAGAACAAACTGCGTAGAATACTAAAATTTTTAATAATGAATTCATATAACATAAATTTGTACACGAAAATCTGTTTCCATGTAAGACTCTTAAAGTTTCTTTATGACTGTACTTTACCTGAACGAACAGCTTATTAGAAACAAAACCCTTCTTCTGGAATAAATTTATTGTATCATAAAGACAATCTTTAATTATAAAACTGAAGCAAAAATATCATCATACCTCCTTGTCTATTGGTATGACACATCACTCTTATACAGTTATTTTTAAAAACTTTTAACTAATCTGGCTTTATCATACGTTTCTTCTTTCTTTTTTATTTCTGGTTTCTTTGTCAACAAACAGAAATGTAAACATTTGACGCAATGCAAACATTTGACGCAATGCAATGGTTTCCCCTATACTAATACGCATACGGATACGGAAACCGTTGCCACATTTGTCTATTAAATAAATTTGACGATTTTTGTTTTTTTCGCTTAGGACTCGCAACCAGGGCTTATAAGATTGGTGTAATTCCTTCTCTTTTTAATTTTCTTTTCCTTCCTGTATAACACGAGCAGTTGAAATGTTGATGTAATTTTTAAAACATTGACTTTAATATAAGGTTCAATAACATTTTGTTTGATTTCCCACATTTCTCAGGAACATTTTCAACTCCTAAAGACATCAAGCCATCAAATTTTGAATACAGTAAAATCACGTGTTACAGGATAAGTGCTAAGGTACATTGTAAGAGAGGTAAGAGGGATTTTCAGCTTTAAAATCACTCCTAGCAAGCCCTATTAGTGCAAATTATATTGAGATAAATGAATAAAGAATGAAAGAAGGGTGGAAGCTATTTCCCAGTGGGCAAAATCTTCAAAAAGTGTATGAGGAGGAGTGTTTTCTTTAGGAATGGCAAGCAATATCGCCTGATGTTTCAATAAATAAACACTTCTCCACAGAAACCTTTTGAAGATTTTGCCCACTGGGTTTATTACTTTATTTCATTAGTTTACTATCAGAAACAAACAGTTTCAGCCTTATTTATCCTTTTGCTCGAACTACAACCTTGATGATTTGGGCACCCAAACCTTTGAAAGTTTCAGAA
Organism: Turritopsis rubra; assembly: GCA_039566895.2. Classification (NCBI taxonomy): domain Eukaryota; kingdom Metazoa; phylum Cnidaria; class Hydrozoa; order Anthoathecata; family Oceaniidae; genus Turritopsis; species Turritopsis rubra. The sequence goes on from CM077622.1 coordinate 5,159,487, forward strand.
TGAATCTGGCAATGACGCTCTTGCTAATGTTGTTGTTGGAATTTTTTGATTCAGCTTCTTGGATTTCATAGAAGAAGCATTTTAATTTCCTTTAAATTGGGTGTTCCCATTATTAAGTTATCTCTGTAATACAACATACAACTACCATGCAATGTGAAAAGTACTTAGTTTGGGGTTAATTTAAGACATTTTTAGCAATTCGTTTTGCATTGTATTGTGGTAATGCTATGTATAAATAATGCTATGTATAACTAAATAATGGGGAACGGCCACTTGGAAAAATACTTTGTCTTTGAAATCCTTTGAAGTCTTTGGATTACCATTTCAAATTCCAAAATGCAGGAAATGCTTCAAAGATATCCATCCAAATATTTGCAATGTTTTTCTACATAGAACTTAAAGCAATAATTTTATAAATTATGAACATTGGTTTCTTAAAATAGATAAATTTCTATTTTGAACTAGAATTCATTACTATTGAAAGTAATTTTGGCACGAAGATTTTAATCTTGTTTGATTTTAGTTTTTTTCTTTTTCATTGGTAAGAAGATAAAGAAAAAGATTCAAATCATCATGATTAATTTCAATTTGTGTTTCCTTTCGACAATCATGTTCGCCAATCATGTTCGCCAATCATGTTCGTTTGAAGTATAATTATGATTAATGTTGTAATCAAAAAGGTTGACAAAAAAGCGATTCAAGAAGAAATATTAGTAGCAAATAAACAAGACTAGCCATTCAATAGCTTAATTTCATTAAATAAAATTAATCGAAAAAAGAGATCCCTACTCAGGACATATAATAGAAGTTCCATTGATCTGTCAATTATATAACGTACCCACTATTCAGGTTATAAATGTTCATTCTTCTGTTCATAGTTCTCTAATTTTGTCAACCATGATATAAAACCATGATTAACACAGTCCTTTTCATTGTTATTTTTATTTATACTAAATCCAATTATATAATCTAAAAAAAGAAAGGAATTATATATAGAAAAGAAGTGCACAGTCATCACACGGCAACATCAAAAATGTCCCTGAATGTAAAATGAATAAATTATAATGTCTTTTGTCCTGATTTTTACATCGATCGTTAACCAAGTTAGTTTGGATGTTAACCAGCACCATGCTATGGCTGACTGAAAAACTGACAATTCTCTTAAAAATACACAAAATACAAAACAATGCGATGTGCTGTGGTGGTTAAGGTTATTAATTCCACACCATTTCACTCTAAAAAATATCTTTCTCTTAATCAACAGAAACATGACAATATAATGTCTTTGTAATCACAATAACTCTTCTTGCGAACCTCCAGAAAAAACCCTTTTACACATATTTCATCTTCCCACTGAAAAACAAACATTTTTTGCAACTGTGAAATCATTTTATCAAAAAATCAATAAAAACCTCTATACACTTTGCTTTCTTACTTTTGGCTTCCTTAATAATGAATATCGTTTTTTAATACAATTATTTTATTCATTGAAGTGAAGCTAATTTTGACCGTTCTTCGTGATCTTTCTCTGTTATAATAATGGTCTAACGTACCTCAAAACATTTCCCATTTTTTTCTAAAAAAATGTTTAAGCGTATTAGACCGCTGTACTACCGTATCTATCATTTTGCGTGACAGACAAGCAGACAGACAAACAGACAGAAAAACAGAGAATTGGGTATTAATATATAGGATATCAGGCAACAACTGCATCCATCATTGCAGTATTTGTTGCTTAAGAGTTTACATTGTTAGCTGGTTAGTGTACCAGTAGTATAAGTGCCTCATTATTTTGCATTATGTGATACATTTCTAATTAAATTAAGTATTATATGAAACTCCCAGTATTATATGAAACTGCTTCAAAGAAAAGACACTTTAGGGCATAAACCTTGTAATTTATGTGGGCTATCAAAATTTCCCATGATAGGGATCCATACTCAATGCAAGTTAAAACTTATGTAGCAACTGTATTTTGCGTGAGAATCAAAGCAACAGATAATCATGATAAATTGATGGCTGTTTCATAGAAAATATAACTTATTTATCGACCACAGTATTACAATATTATAATAATTTATGAATTGTTACATGTTACGTAAGCGGAATTGCAAAATAGATTATTTACTCCATATTTACTTATTTACTCCATTTGAATAACTAACTAAGTGTTTAATTACTCACCCTCCATCCCTTCCCCCTATTCATCATTTTAAAATAAACATATTTTCGTGTACATTTCAAGTTTGGGCAATCATTTGATAATCCATGTTGAAATTGCATGGTAATGCTTGTTTTTTGATTGTCCTATTTGCATTGAAGGGTAAGAAGGGAAGCAAATGTTTCTTTCTCTGGTTCAACAGAAATAAACTTTCCATAAAAGAAATAAAAAATTCATGTGAATTATCTAGACATTTAAATGGCGTCTTCTTTATTAAATATTCATTCTTGATTATCTGATATTATGTTTGGTCCACTCTTCTACATTATCAGATTGACAAAGACTATAGTTTTTCTGTCTAATTCCCTGCCTTCAGCATTAAGTATTCCATAGTTTGAATAATGATGGCTTATGTCATGTGATGTGAGAAAAAGCAGATGAAATGAAAATGTTGAAACGAGACATAAGAAAGGAACGAGACATGATCCATGAAATGGACTGCACGAAAAATAACATGAATGAAAATATATGGAACCTAATTGTTCACCTTTATAACAAAAAGTCAGACCACCATTTGTTCCAAAGAGTGTTTTAATGTAACCTGTGTTTGATTTCCTGAATTGTTGAAATTTCGTGGTAGTTGTATTGCTGCAAAATTGTAAAGAACAACAAAGAGAATTCTTTTGCAAAACCTTCCCCCAAAAATATGGAGTTGCAAGGACAAACATATCCAAATAATTCAGCCTCCATACAAACTGCCAAGGTCTTGCGTTTAAGGAATTTTAAATTTTGGAGGGTTTATCAAAATTGAAAAAAAATCAATTGCAGCTATTTAGGTATGTAATAATATCCTTTGAAATAACAAAACAAAACAAAATATTGGAAGTAATTGAATTCTGGAAATAAGCTTTTTTGAAACCATCTTGAATTGTATTAACAATACGAATTCATCAATTTTTTAATGAATTACTTCAGATCAATTTAAAAAGGTTGAATACGTCTCAAAATGCGATTAAGTTGGTTCCGCCCATTTGATTCCTTGTGCTGGTTGACCATAGACATATTATTTATTCATTGCTTATAGCTGCGTCAGTTTACTGTAAGGGGGTTTTAATGCATGTGATTATGTAATCCTTAAACAAGAAAATGTTCAAATGTGTCACCCCTTGATCATGCAATAACAGTCTCTGCTCAAAGTTCACTGGTTCACAAAGTTCACAGTGGAAATAACAGATTCTTAACTTTTCTTTAGTTTTGTTTTGATGCAACGATAAATAGACTGTTTCACTATAGTTTGTCTAGGAATTGTTGCATCATTTTTTCATCTTGTTTTAAAAGGAAGTGTTGTTAGGTGGATGCTAGAACATAAAATTGTTCCCAAGATCCTGTTAGACGGTAAGCTATTTTAATAAACTATCTTTTTATTCGAAAAATTAATCAATTGACATCAATGATGGGTAAAAATCACAATATTTTGTTACTAAAACTTCAAGCTTTTATTCCTAATTTTAGACTGAGTGAAAATGCTGATACAAATGTTAATCAAGGTGAGATGTTCTTTGGTAATAAATTTTGTCAGAATTATTCCTTTCTCGCGCAATCAACATTTTGGTTATGTATACCCATGTACTTCTTTTCAAATTAATGTTGATTGATTCAAGTCTGCTTTCTTTGTCTTAATAGTTTAAACAAACTTAAATTCACTTTGAGAAGTACCAAAATAGAGATTTTATAAACAGTGCAGATGATAAGTGAAAAGTTTATCATGTCATCCATGACCTACATGTCAAGAGAACCTTCTCTACTCAGATGACAGTGGAGATATTTTGAAATTCCAGTGTCATTCTGATTCAATTCTATTTGCTTTTAGTTCATTCTGGGAGATCTCATGTTTTGGAGTAGTTCGAGTGCCTTACAACAATGTAAGTAATGTAAAGTTTTTTCAGTTCTCTGCAAACATTCACTCATTAAACAATTTCAGAAAAAGACAAACAGCAACAGTAACAAAAAACAAATCATTCCTAAGAGTGTTATTATGTCCCCAAAACAACTTGCCAGGTTCACTTTCGAAGGTGTTAATCAGTCACCAAGACATATTGCCAGGTTCATTTTCAAAGGTGTAAATCAGTCACCACTGCTCCGAAAGTAATTCCGTCACTGTTAATATATTTTTGTTGGTTAATTCTATCTAGTAAATTGCGAAGGAAATTTTCCTCAACTTCTTGGGCTGGAAGATCAAGTTTATGATAGTGACAAGTTTACAGCGCCACAGCCACCTGATGGATACAATGGAACATACCAAATCATTTTACAAACATTTGGTTTGTATTCTTTGAAAGTTTATTTACATTAGTTGCATAATTTCCATAAATTGAAGACAATAAAAGATAATATGAGAAGAGTTTATCATGTCATGTCCATATTCCTTCTTAATTGGTGGTATTTGGATGTGAAAGTATGATATGTTTTCAGCAAAGGTTCTGTAAAGAGTTCTGTTGACCAATAGATATCTGCAAAACTTGTTTTCTTATAATCAGCTTTTTGTTCTGTTAGATTGTCCTGGACGAATTTCGAGCCTGAAATTCAATAAGAACAAGCCGTCAATTGCAGTGTATTTAAAATCTTCATCTGGAGAATCTACAGAGGTGAGAACAATTTTGTTGGTGCAACTATCTTAAAATGTTTACATTGTTTGATTAATTGAACTGATTTTAATTTTTAACTACAAATCGAAAATAGTGTAAACAGAGAATTTGATTGATTATGTGTTGTTTTCACAATTTGATTCGTCGTAGAAGTCAAAATCAGTTTTCATCATCGTCGTCGTCGTCATCGTCATCATCACGTGCTTAAAATATTCATTACTGACGTCTTTCATGAGAAAGTTAAAAATTAGTTTCTTTTCAGGAAACACGAACCAACTGTCATCATGATACATTGAGATTTTCTTATTTTTAGATCGTTTTTTACCAACATTCTATGTACGGCATTTTTCATCAGTATTATCCACTTGAAAAAGATGTTAGCAAAACTGTGTTTGCATCGAACACCGAAGTTGGTTTTTTCATGGACGAGCCTCTAGAAATTCTGAATTCCACTGGCAGCTCATTTAGTGTTAAATTCGAAAACAGTGGCACCTGGTACACAGTCAGTCTTCCTGATGTTATGGTTCTCATGAATATGATCATTGATGGTATACAAAACATTTTGCTTTATTCGTTTTACATGCTTTTTCTTTATAAGCAACATAACACTCAATTTTTTCAAAAAACAAAGCAACTGTTAAGGAACAGCCCGGGCTGAAGTGGATTTGCCCAACAGGGAAAAAACAACAAAACTGAGAACATAACGTACCACTAAAATAAAAGGAGCAAAAGGGGCCATATAATTGTTATTGCTTGCTGATGAGGGATGTGCTATAAAACTTCCATTCATTTTAAAAAAACCTTTGTTGGCCTTTCTCATGTAGATAGTCAACAAGCAACAAAGTTAGCAACAAATCAGCCTTTAAAAGAAAGCAACTTAAGCAACATTGAACCTCAGCCAAATTATTGTGTTTGCTTTTAAAAAAACATGTATAAAGTAATCTTTGTAACCAATCTGTACATTAAAGGAATGACATTAAAGGTTGTTCTAAAAATCCAATAAAACAATACAATCTAGATTATAACTCAATCTCACTCAATCCTTGTGTTTTGTATTATTTAGCTGGAAATGTCTGTTTTTCTTTATTCTTTTATTGCGTTGAGATTGGTCATTCAGTGGTTACTTTTTATTCACTAACAATGAGTCGTAACCTTGAATTTCCTAAGTAACCGTTTTTAGGAAGTGTGACCACAATAAAATGGTAAGAATGAGATAATAAGAAAGAATTGTTAAAGAATATAAACACTAAAATTAAAAATGTTTTCATTTTAGTTAATATTTTAACTGATTGGACAGACTTTGGTAAGTGTGAACCTGTGACCGGGTTAACAGGCATTGGAAGTAAAATGAGTGAACAACAATGTTTCAACTTGGTAAGAAACAGTTACACTGATGTTAAAGATTGTGAAACACAAGTCGTTTACCTGATCGATTGTAACTATTCACCAAGTAAGGAATTTAAAATTGCTTCTCTTCTGTGATTGGTAGGGTATGCTATTATGAAGGCCCTAACAATTTCACATACCTGAATCATATAACTTGCTTTTGAATCTTATAACTTGCATCCGCAAGAAAATGATAGAGAAAATGAGGTGGGTCTAAGGTTAGGAAAAAAGCACAGTAAAGGAGAGTGTCATAAGTTCTTTTCAATCTTTTGTGTTGATTAGGTTACTTGCACATTTTTCGTTTTTACTCTAAATGACTCTTCTACATGAATTTTGCCTATGTTCTAGATTCCTCTTCAAACTGAAAAACTGACAACCCGTCCCCCCGTCCCGTCCCGTCCCCCCCCCCCCCCCCCCCCCGCCATATTCAATGTTGCTTGGTAGGGGGAGTAAGTGAGATGTTTGTCTAAATCACTAAAGGAATGGGAACGTAGGGAAGGGGATTTTAGCACTAAAAAATAGGGGAATAGCATTTTTTGAATGATCGATCCTAAATATTTTATACAGAAAGTTTGTGTAAAATAATGATGTAATTGCAACATGGAGTAACACAGTGTTTTTGTATTGCAATAATCGTATGGCTGTCATAGTATAGCGTGGAAAAACGTTTGATGAAGGAAAACTGTAAAACATATTTACATGCTATACTGAAACTGCAGACACAAAAACAACATTGAAATGAGGGAAGGGTATTTTACAAAAATATTTTGGTGATAGATAAACTTACATATTTAGGTTGGGGAGAGTGGCTTGAATTCAGTCCATGTGTTTACAATGATGGTTCGTGTGGACCAGGGATTTCTTCACGCAGTCGTTATTGCATTGACCCGGATACTGGGGACAAAGACACAACTGGAGCTTGTGGTTCTAATTCCGAGTCACAGAAGCCATGTGACCTAGAATGTCCAGGTTTAGAAATATTATTTTTGTGTTGATGAAGCATCCTGTATAAACAATTGATAATAATAATAATAAGGTAGCAGTCATTTACTTCTACAGGTTCTAGTAGGTGGTAAACTATTAGATAAACTAACCTTGAACTTACTTAAAATAAATTAGTTTAAGGAATAATTTATCATATATAAGTTATTCAAAAAAATTAATCAATTGACATCAATGAAGAAACGAATTTCTATTCTGAAAAAAGTTTCTACTTTAGTTTCTCTAATAGTTTACCGACTCATGTTAACCTTAACTTTGTTCTTCATTTTCTGTTTTATTGTCTTGTCATAGAATATTTTTGGAATTGGGTCGTTAGTGAAGAGTGCACTTTCCTCTACCCTGATTACCAGTCAGCCTCTGAAGTACTGAGCGATTTGGATTGCGGAAATGGAATGGAAAGACACATGCAGATTTGTATGGTGCAGCATCTGGGTCAACTCAATGTTACAGATGATGCTTTTTGTGGAAGTCCCAAGACAGTAGACCTCAAGTGTTATCAGCACTGTTCTGGTATGTATTAGTAAGTGGAGTGAATTTGTGGAATCTTAAGAAATCTCTAAATCAAGTTGTTCAATATAACATTAATTTTAATAGGCCTTTTGAGTGGTGGATCTATTGTGGAGGAGAATGTTAGTCTGAAAACAGAAGGATCTGCCACTGCTTTTTTTTAACTCCTGTTCTGTGCACAAAGCAGAACTCATAATGACATGTTCCCTTGCATGTTAGAAATACCTTTGGGGCCACAAAATTCTGTTATCACTATCATGTTTTTTGTTATTTTGATATTTTGATATTTTTGATATTCTAAGTCACAGCCTTGAAATTTCAAAGAATTGGATGACTGTTTATATTTCAGATGAAAGTCTATATGTGTTGGGAAAGAACACCTTAAGTTTTGGTACAGGCAAAAAAGTGTATGCTTTTACAGCTGAAGATCTAGCTGATGAGGATTTAACAGTGGCTGTGTCTGGAAATTGGAGTATAATCAATGAGACAAATGTTTGTCAGCAAGATGCTGCATTTTCGGGCTTCAAAGGAAGTATTTTTGGTGACGAAAGTTTAGACCTTAAGGTAGGTATTTCAATAAAAGGGGAAAAACAGAATGAAATGAATTCTTCTGGTTTGTTGAGAAGAAGGGTGCCATTATCTCTCAATAACTGTCTCTCTTAAAATTTCGTTCAGTTATTATACAACACTTAATAAGTATTTGTATTTTTTTTTTTTTTTTATCTTATTAATCTTTTGATAACTGTATTTGGTTAGAATGATCAAATGGTTATAATGTTTCCAAGGACAACCAGTTTGATTATGAAAATGAAAGTGAAAAGTTTCATTTTGTTAAAATAAATAATGTTCTTTTGTTGGTATTTTCAAACAGTCTTACTATAGTTTGTTTTGCACACATTGTGATTACATGATACTGAGTATCATTGGTTGGAATTTTGTCATGTGATCAAAAAGTATGCAAAACAAACTGTTTTAGACTGTTTGAAAAGATAGAAGAACTATTGTTATAATAGGTTTCCGGAGCAAGTAATTCTCTAATGATTCGCTCACCATTCAGTGATGATTGTCAACAAAATGTGAGACATTGACAAAATGATGTATTTCAATTTCATTTTCATGCTGTTACAGTTTGCAAAAGAGGGAACTAGTAATTTGGGTTTTCGCTTTTGGACATTTTTTGGACAAATGTTTTGTTTTAGATCTCCTTAAGCAGGCCAGTGTACCTTAAAGAAATTCTCTTCACCGTAATGATGTCTGATAATGGTATTGATGTGCCAAATGTTAATGCTACCTTGACCATATCTGAGCCAGAACATGGTGTCATGAAGAACGTCAGCCTGGTAAACAAAATATTTAATTATTATAAATAACATAATGCCTTGTGTTCACGAGACAATTCTTTCAGGCAATGGTAACAATCGCTCAAAAATTCTCATCATGTGGCCTCACATCTATGCAACTGGCAAGAGACTGTAAACATTTTTTGCAATCACAAAACTTTATGGTAAAAAGTCTCTTACTTTTGTTTGAAAGAATGAGACGATGTGCAACAATTTTCTTGTTTACCCAGAAATAAAAAAGTTTTTACTGCAAACTATTGATGATCGCAATTTGGTATCTATGGTAACCAATTGGTAACATTTGTATCGCAAGTAAACCCTGTTTGCTTTTTACTTTTTGAGACTTACCGCATTTTGAGTGGCTGCATGGAATAGTAGTGAAATGAATGTTACAATGCAGAGAAGATTCATACAATTTTTTGCTTCCGGTAACATTTAGTTGTTACACAAGATACGAAATCAAAATAACACTGGAAACACAAGTTAACCCAATTTTTTGCTTCTATGGCCTGAAAAAAGTTCTCTCGTGTTGCCGGGGCTTAAGCCAATAATTTCATAGAATAGAAGATTGAAAATGTTTGTTTTAACCAAATTAAGAAATCTTTTACATTGTAGGATCCCTTGAGTGGAAGCAATTATCTAAACTTTCAAGTGATTTTGTCATCATATATTTTCGGTTCCGCATTGGATTTAAAGTTGGTTGGTATTGCTAATCCGGTCGAAATCTGTGTGTCTGTGGAGCTGACCGACACTATTGGTCTGTTTTATAGCATATTCGGTTTTATTTGTATGCTTTGTCATTTCATGCTGTACAAGAGCTCCGAAATAAATTTCCAATTGTATTAAACATATATGATAATTGTATTAGTTTTTAAGTTTTTTGATTGGTTATCCTGCAGGAAGCAAATTCTTACTATTACTTCATAATTTATTCTAATGACTTATTAACCATTAAGCCGGTCAATATGGGAAGGTATGGACTGAGGTTATGATCTCCATACGAGCAACCAAGGTCCATTTGTTTCTCCACGTATTGACAGGCTAATGAAGTTAATAAATCTCATTAAATTTCATTGAATACTCTATATTATTGGTTGCGTTTCTGTTTAGCCATTGGTGTATGGGGAATGTGGTCCAACTGGAGTATGTGTGACGGACAGTGTGAACATGGAACATGGAATCGAACAAGAGGATGTTATGCAAGTTACGATTTTACTAAGTCCGTTGATCGAAAATTCTGCATTGGGGAATTTATAGAATTGGATACGTGTAAATGTTTAGGTAAAACTTTTTGTATATCCACTTTCTGTATGCAAGGTTATTTCACAAGGTGCTGATTAAATAGTAAAGTAAAAATTGAATATACTAACACAGTGGGCAAAATCTTCAAAAAGTCTCTGTGGAGGAGTGTTTTTTTTTTATAGAAACAACAGGCGATATTGCTTTCCATTCCTATAGAAAACACTCCTCCACAGAGATTTTTTGAAGATTTTGCCCACTGGGAAGCATCTCCCGGTTTAAAAGCATCAAAACTTTGTGCTATAAACCTTTGTAAAATTTGTTTCAGTCATCGAGGTAGGATTCAGATTCTGCCTTGTTCTTTCAAACAATTTTGTAAGAATTTCCAGGTTGGTTCGAAACTGCAACACATTTTGACTTTCCAGCATCCAATCTTTTCATCTAGACCTGTACCAGTGGGATATGAGTAGTATGGAATTTGGAGATTGTGAAGCAATGAATGTCAGTGCTGATTGTGGCAATGGTATAAAATACCAAATGCCTACACAATGTTACTACAATGGAACGTTTGAAGAGACATATTACACGTGGCTGTGTGGCCGCAAACCTATCCAAAGCAGTGGTTGCTTTAAGACTTGTTCTGGTAAATTTAGATTCTTTAGAGATAGCATTTGTGCAAAAAATATTTCCTTTCCTTTCTTCCCTGAATCTAATTGATCTTCATTTGTTTGCATTATGAATTAGGAAAAATCTGGTAGCCATTACTATTCCCATTGACGGAAACCAATTCTGTAAATGACCGATCAGACGCCTCGGAAAAACGCCCAGGGTACGCTCTCGGTGACGCCAATAAACGTCCATGCTCAAATAAATGCTCACACCCGAGTAAACGCCCAGTGCATATTGCTTGAAAATTAATAAATGTGAAAACCCCTTTGAATAAACGCCCACGGTAAAAGTTCGATTTTTCAATAAACGCCCAGGCGGTTTAATCGGTTATTTACGTTAACATAATTATCTTGGAATAGGAAAGGAAAGGCAAAATTGGTAAATTATCGACATTTTTGAGGATTGCAAAAGAAAGCTAGTTTCCATTTTGATAACAATTCATATCTGATGGGTGGGTGGGTGGGTGGGTGGATGGAAGGGTGTTTGAATTTCTTCATTTCTGCTCGTTCCACTAGATACCTGCCAGAAAGTTGGTGGCTCGTACTCGCTGGATGTTCGTGGAGAAAATAAAGGCAACAAATTAATTTTTGTTGGTAGTTCACCCATCACCAGGCATTTTAAAGTAAGACAATGCTTATAATTAATCACTTTTCCTGGATTTCAGTTTAAACGTTAATATTTTGTCAAACTATCCTACCCTGCCTTGTTCCGGAAGAGGTGTATTGTTTGTGATTTCTGTATCCTATACAGCTTATAAACCTTTCCGTAAGTTATGTCGGAGAGCAAGTTTGACCATCATCAGTGAGAAATAGCGAGGACGGATGTATATAAACGTATATGTAGTTTACATGAATACTTGCTCACTGCCAACAAACAAACAGGATTCTAAAGTGGGCGTTATTTGTGGAGGGCGTTAAAAATGTTGGCATTAATTAGAGTATTTGCGGTAACTGATTAATTCTATGAGGAATTTGTTACTCATGCATCAAATACAGTTAACTGGATCAAAGCAGCTTTGAACTGCTCTACAAGAATTCCAATGATATTTATTCAAACAGCTTCTTATTAATCCGCCACCCTGTTTTTGTCAGTCCATGCCAATGCACCTTAAACTTTAAACTTACGAATCGTTTGCTTGTAGATTGGCAACAGCACCAACACAAGTTACGTGATGGAATTCTTGGAGATTCGATCAAACACCTCGATGTGTGTGCCATCGTCTGACGGCTGTCAAACACAATTTTTATTTTTGAGTGTTGAGACACTTGAGAATCAGTATGAAGCAACTGACATGGTAAAGCTACTTGTACATCATTTGAAGCATTTGTACATCATTTGAAGCATTTGAATGTCAGATAAGTGTGAAATACACAATAATTCTAAGTTGCTCATTTTCAAATAATCATTTTCCACACCATTTTAAAAATTATTAAGCCACATGTTTACACGATCATGATAACAACATAGCGTTTATTACATGTTTTTTGTCGTTGCGTGGTAATCGGAGGGGGCCTTACACTATTTTTAAAGTCAGTATCAAACCCTAATGGAAATGAGACCACAGAAATTACTTAGGAAAATGTATTGATTAAAACATTGTGTAGTTTCCTGAAATTCTTACCTGGTTGCTTATTAGAGGATCACACTTATTGTAAATTCTTAGAAATTAAAGGGGCGATTACAGGAAAATGGTGTTTAAAATACCATGGGTACTAATTAGTGGAAATACAGTATGTTTGATATAAAGTTGCGTTGATATGCAACATCTTTTGTCTGTGTTCGAACTTGAAAATGTCATGAGCGTGTAAGCTGCACAAACAGGAAAAAATGAAATGAAAAGAAGAGCTCCCTGCACCTCCCTGCACGAAGTTGCTTACCTTATGCTAGCCCTTTATTTATGCTAGCCCTTAATGGTGTTAAGTTTCATGACTTTGCGTTAGAAGGACCTGCGTTTCATGTTTGTCTGTGAGGTTTAGCTGTATAACGTCACTTTGCAAAAATAACGTCAATAAAAACCGGCGTTAATTTGGATCAGCGTAAAAATGGCCAATAAGGAAGTCGGATGTTTTCACATTGTTTCTTTGATCCATCATGCCCCATAATTTTTTGTTGACGCTCAAGGAGTTTTCGGTAAGCATTTCCTCCTATTTAAATCCTGTTTGAGTGTGACATTTTGTCCCTCCCATTTTAGTTCATATCGAACGAGTTTAATTCCATCAGTCGGCACAACTTTTCTATGAATCTGCCGATGGTTGTTAGTGGAAATTTAAAATTGGTGGACGAATACAATAGTTCAATACAAAAGCAACCTTTCACGAGAGAGGTGGAGTTGATGGAACTCATTGGATGTTGTATGGAATAATTTTTTTTTTTCATTGAAACTCCTTCATTATTCTTTCGAATCTTAGCAGTAGCGACTTTAGTAGCTAGGAAGTAGGATTGAGAAGGTCGCTGGTTCGAGGTCACCTCATGTTAAAAAACTGCAAGAGCCACGTTCTCGGCGATACTGCAGTTAGTCTTTTCCCCTGTAAAGTGGCTTCGTTCATGTTTCATGGTCATATAGGTGTGAATGGGGGACTCATTGATATAAACCATTTTATCAAAACCCAGTGGGCAAAATCTTCTAAAAGTCTCTGTGAAGGATTTATTGAAACCAGCAGGCGATATTGCTTGTCGTTCCTGTAGAAAACACTCCTCCTCGTAGACTTTTTTTGAAGATTTTGCCACTGGGAAGTGATTATCCCTTTTTTTAATTGTTATTAAAATGTCTTCTTAACCTTTTTAGCCGGTCTCTCTGGGTCACGCGAGCAACATTTTGTTCAACTAATTCTCCTTTCGTTATCATTTTCATTGACGGAATATTTCATAGGCCTGTAACATAGAGTCTTCTTCGTTGTTATTCACATTATTATTTTTTTACGGAACCGGACTCTCCGGGAAAATATCGACTGACCAATTAACCAATTAAACTTTATTGGAAGAAGACTCTACAATGCAGGGCTACAAATACAAAAAAGGGGCCAATTATCTTTTCAGCCATGCCTACTTGGTCTGAGTGGAAATTCAGCGAATGTAATAATTCATATTGCATTGGAAACAATAAGACTATCGGAAGCAGGGAGCTGTGGCAAGATTGTGAGGGTACAAGTTACCATGGTGAATCCGTCACGCTGGATCATGTTTATTGTGTTGGTTCGCCGTCGAATAAGACGGAATCATGCCAAGCAAAGGAGATTTGTTTCGGTTTGTGCTTTTCTTGGGTTTTTTTGTATCATTATAATATGAACTTCGCTTCTTATTCATTTTTTTTTTACTTTCTTTTTTTGCATTTGTTTGTTTGTTTATTTTCTGTATTGCCTCGTTTTGGTTCACAATTACAGAATGTCTTTCGATTCAGTAGTTATGCAAATTTATAGTTAGACAATTATGGTAAAACGCTAGAACATCAGAACGAGCCGGGGTTGGTGGGTTCGGCCAAATATTAGAAAGAACTACAAGAAAGAAGTATTCTTTTGAAAGAGATACTCGATTTGCCGTTCGCATTATTCAGTTGTCCCAATACGACATACAACTACCACATTTTGATACAGTAAATATCCCAGTTGAAAAGACTAATATTCTCACCGCCATTTTATGACATGGTCAAGCAAGCCCCAAAGCGAGTAATTAAAGGATTGCTTTGTTGTAGCTATAGGAACTTATAGGAACGGCCAATTCCTTTTTCGTGTTCCGTATCAAAAGTGTGTCGTGATGATGTGCTCTTAAAGCAAGTGTTTCTTCTGGTAAATTGCACGTCCTCCCACTCATCCGCAGTTGAGGTTTCGGCAGAGAGGGATAGTTTCGCCCTTGTTATGGGCTATCAGCCATCCATAGGCATATTTCATGTAACCTCAAGGTCGATGATAGTCGATCCTGTCGCTGGCCAAAAGATGTCTATATAGCCAGCCTGTCTGTGATACCATAACTCAACTTGGATTGAGGGGATGTGAAACCTACTCAGGTGTCACGTTTGTTTGTGAAAATTTAATTTTTCCACTTTTCTTGATTGCAGGATATAGCAACTTTACCGATTGGAGTGTTTGCAACGGCTCTTGTGGTAGTAACAGTACTCAAACACGCAGTAGGACTTGTTATGGTGATAACGACATTTACCCAAGTGAAAATTGTTCTCATATTGGACCTGCAGTGGAACATAGACCGTGTTACTTGATTGAAAAGCCTTGTTTTGGTACGTAAACATTTCCTTGTCAGTTATCACAAAATAATCATTATTATTATTATAAGGCTTATTGCAAAACAATTGGACAAATCTGTAAAAGTTTCATTAAAAAAACAGTACTTTTGACATGATTTGTATTTGAAAAGTAGCGGAGCGTATCTAACAAATGCAGCACTATTTGAAAGTGATTTGAGTTTGTTGAAAACTTATACATGCCGTATTTTTCTCTAATAACCGCCCATGTTCTATTAAACGGCTCTCGTCCAATAACCGCCCCCTCTAAAATCCAAAAAGTTAAAGAAACGCTCAGGGTGTGTTTCAGAAAATACGGTTAAGTTGTCGAAAGCTAATAGTTCGTCATAAACAATTTCCCAGAAATGAGTCTCGCAAGTAGCGACAAAAACAATAGTTTTTTCGAGTTCAATGACGATTTGCAAACAACTGTCTGAGTTGCCATAAGAACTTAAGATTTTCATCTAAATGATTTAAGTAGCAGTTGTTGAAAATACCGCATTTGTTTAGCACCCCCTCCACTGACATCTAATCAATTTTTCTAAAAACAACACGTGTACTTTTTAGTACACGTAAGTGTATGTACATCTTTGTACCATTTCAGAATGGGGCAGTTGGCTATCATGGTCGACGGTCTGTGGAAACGACACTAGACACAGAACGAGAGTTTGTTTTCAAGATCAGGCTAACATAACAGAGGATGGTGGACACAATGGCTTCGACTATCATTGGATTGCAGTCAACGGAAGTTTGTGTGAAGAAGACCTTCAAACATGGCATAATGATTCCGAAATGTTCAGCTCCGATATTCCTTGTTACAGTGAGATTTCTTAAATTCCAAAATATAGTAGAATCCTCGGCATGTTAATGAACATTTAGTTAACAAATTATTTTTTGTCAATCTGAAAATGTTGGTCACGTGGTTTATCGAAACCGCTGTTATGATTTAATCAATTTCATCGATATGCCTTCTACGTTCTTCTAAATGTTGATATCACCTGAGAAAATAATGCGGAACCTTAGATACGTTATGAATATATTAATAATGATTCTAACCATTTCGTCACCAGTTTTCTGGTGAAAATCTATTGCCACACTTTGTAGTCGATGCGTCAATATCAAATATCAAATTGAATGGAGATGTACTAAACTTTCCATTAAATGTTCAACTGTTACGGCTGATTTTCATTCCACAAAAACTGAGCGGGCAGACGGAGTGACGCCAAAGCTTTCCTAAAAATCTGTGTCCGCTTCGCTTTCGTGCAAATCAGCCTTTAGTCCAATCTGCACTGATTTGTTTGCGTTCTGTTTTAGCTCCTTCCCCTTTCAATGTATCTGAGTGCACCACCACTTGCAATGAAGGCGTCAAAGTATGGACGAGACTGTGTCAATATTTCGATGGATCGATTGTTGATTGGTCATTTTGTGGTCTGTCCAATCAGACATTCAATGAACCGTGTTTTAATCCGTGTGGAGGTAAAATTAAGGTCTTGTGGGACAGTAAACTATTAGATAAATTATGCTCAAAGTAGAAAGTTTTTTCATAATAGAAATTGAGATTTTGAGCATAGTTTATCTAATAGTATACCAGCTAAGAGGACCTTTATACGCTAGAATGAGTCGTGAATTATCAAGGTTCAATACGAGGCCGTGAATGTATCATTTCCAGATCAGCTAACTTATCATATTGTTAAACTGCAAGTCGTTGTGGGAAAATTTGAAACTTTTTGGACGAGGCTTCTTAAAGCGGGGTTTACATTATTCAATTAATAGAACCAATTTTAATTTCTACAACAACTTGTATTGTTTAAACAAAAAAATTGAATTCTCTGTTTACACTATTCGGTTTTAAACAAACAACAAACAAACAAAATAAACTTGAGTCCATGCTCCCGCCAGGCACCAAAGGTGATATCGCCAGGAGCACAAACTAGTAGAAAATTCAATTGGTTGGATTAATCGAATGATGTAGAAAAATGTTGTAACACTCTTCTCTATGCACAGATCTCACTTTGAGTTGCTTTATTTTGTATGCTTTTCAATGTTTGGTTAAATTTTTTCGAGCGTGGGTTCAGTGACTGTTATTGGTATTAAGTTCATAGAAACAACATGCTTAATCAGTCTTTTTCTCAGTTTCGTGCACCGATATTGTCACGTGATTATTGTCTTGTAACTATGAAACCTTTAGACTGTAATTTTTCCAGGAGTGTTTAAAATAGCTCTGTTTCATCAGCTGATAAGATATCAAAAGATATCACAAGATTCAGCTGATGATGTGCACCGTGAATGTGAACAAAAAACATCAACAGCTGATTTGAAATAATTTCTCCTAACCAGTTATTTCTTCTATGAACTTTGTCGGAACCCGTTCGTTATAGGTTTGCCATACAAGAAGCGATCTTAACCACTGAAAACCTAATTATTTCCTTATTCCAGGTTACAGCGAGTGGAATGCCTGGTCCTCAGTTTGTTCAAAATCTTGTAACATTGGCAAACAGTTTCGACAGAGAGAGTGTTACTATGACGACCAATCACTTTGCGTCAGTTCTTTAGTTCAAACGAAAGACTGCAACACGAGCCCATGCCCAGGTAAAATACACGTCCTGTTTTGGAAGTACCTTATAGCGAAATACATTTTGTTATTTTTATGTTATTGTGAAACGTATTTTTTTAAACATTCTATTTTATTTTATTCGCTTTCTTGCTCTGCATCGTTGTTTTAGATATGAAAAGGAATAAAAGAGGTTGCTAAGAATACAGTAGTACTTTTTCTGACGCACACGTTCCTAGTAAAACCGGTGTCTGGAGAACTCATAAAGAATCCCAATTCTTTTCCACTTTTCCAAGAAAACCGCCATGTTATACCTTATTGGCCTTTTTTGACAGACACACCCTATTTTTTTTTAATCTTGGCGTTAAGTTATATGATTTGGCGTTAAAATTGGCCTGCGTTAGATAATTTCTTCTGTTAAACTTTGATAGTGACCTTTATAATGCAAATAAAGACGGGCGTAAATGGGCGTAAATGGGCCAAGAAACGTGAGAAATATGGAACGTGTGCAGTTCCATCATTGTTGGGATATCAAAAAGTCTATTTATTTCTTTAGTAAAAGGGCGTTGGTCACAATGGACGAGTTTTTCGATTTGTAGCGTGAGCTGTGGTGACGGTAAACAAACTAGGTCTCGGTATTATGTCCAACCTTTATACGGTGGAGCACACGAGCCGGACTATAACGGAACGACTATGGAGAACCAATCAGTTCCGTGTATCACCAAAACACCTTGTCCAGGTAAAAATTACATTAAAATTACGTATATAAAAAGGTCGTCTGATCTGATCGTCGATAACCTTTCAGACAGCCTCTTTGAATTACCACGGATTGGACTTAAATATTGAGATTTTTGAGAAGATCTGGTTGAACTTTCATGAATTTCATGTGAGTGTTTTTCTCTATTGTTTGAATATTCTTAAATCTTAATTTCTCAAGATTGTATATTATACTAATTGGTAATACAAGTTTCAGCAACTAAAATCGCAAACGTCTCCGAAATTTCTCCTTGATTTTTATGAATTTTTACCCTTTTGTTTTTTTATTGCAATTCCGATTTGTGCTGGAAACCATGTCTGGCTGTAATTCCGTGATGTACACAAGCTCTCAGACTCTCTGTTTCTAATTTTTTTAGGGCTGTTAATTGCTGAACCAGGACAAACTTGCATCGGTGCATGTGCATCAACTCAGCTGAATTGCAGCAACAAAACACCGAAGCCCTTTTCAGCCAACATTTTCGAATCGGTCGGTTTGCAATGTTCTCTGAAAAGCAGGCCCATCTATAGTGAAATTTACGATCCGAGTTATGACGTCAGCACTGGCGATTGTATGGGTTACTATGGCAGCGACATTTATAGTTGCCATGGTGAAACTCCTGACAAGAAAAAGAGAGTTTGCAACTGTGTGGTGGAAGGTGAGCCATTCATTAGGCGTTATCTCCATTGTGGGCGCATATTTCTGTTATTTCCTTTTGCGCCCTAAAAAGCGTCCTCTTAAAAGCAAACGGTCCTTCTTGTTTACTTTTTTTTTAAAGATTTCTTGTTGTTAAGAAAATAGCTCCACGTCTTAGTCACTTAAAGTGCGTTATTTAATGATTCTAATAAGCACACCGCCCTTTTTTAAGTACCTTCCGGGCGTTCCTGGGCGTTTAAAAGAGAAAATACAGTATTCTAAATTTCAGTTTAAACGCCAATATTTTGTCAAACCATCCCGCCCGTCACATTTGATGCGTTATATTGCTTCTCAGTAATGACTTGATAACATTTTTTGCTTAAATGCTTTTTTCCCATGTACCTTTGGGACAAATTGTGATAATTTTCATCAAATTATCGCGTCAGAACGAGGCGGGGTTAGGTAGTTTGGCAATATATCCACGTTCGGGACTGTGTTGTAAACATTTCTTGCAATGGACTTTTAGACGAGATGATTGCTGGCCCTTGGAGCACATGGGGAGAGTGCAGCGTGTCATGTGGGTATGGCATGCAGTTTCGCTCACGACAGTTTGCACCAGAAGAACAATATTCCATTTACACAGACATAAGGACGTGCAATAATCGAGATTGTGGAGGTAAGATGGCCAACTGTTTTTTTTCCTGATTTTGTGTTCATGTGTTTCAGAGAGAGTTTGTCTAACAAGGTGCGGTTATAAAACGTTTTTTGTTTAAAGTTTCTTTTTGTCGTTTGAAAGAACGAGACAATACTCAACAATGTTCTCGTTAACCCAGACAGAAATTACGAAGTGATGATTATGTTGGACAAACTTATAGTTTAGTTGATATCATTTCATTTCATTGAAAACGAGGCGATGGATGTTGTGACGCAATATATGAGAAGGTCTATCTGTTGACTCTTTCTCAAGATAGAGTGATCCATACACTAGCAATTTACGTAGACAAATGTTATATCAGGTTAAGTCAATGAAAAGACATTCGTTTTTTCAATACTCAAAGTTCTATGCTTTGAGAAATCTTCAGTTAAAATGGCCTGTACTATTGTGTAATTGAACACATTTGTGGTCTCGTTTCAGTGGATGGGAGGTGGAACAATTGGAGTGATTTTACATCGTGCTCTAAGTCTTGTGGTCCTGGACAGATGCAACGACAACGGTATTGCACCAATCCACCGCCTGCTTTTAATGGGTCCGATTGCATTGGTATGGATGTTGACGTCCAAGCTTGTGCAGTAGATTATATCTGCCCGGGTAAGCTTCTTCAAATTTACTGGTTACCTATTAATCCGTTTTGGAAAAAGCAACAAAATTTAGTCTGTACCTCAATTGTTGGACCCAAAGAAACTTCATACACACCTTCTTCGAAAACTGCGTGTTTTGGTCTACCTTAACGGTAAGAAAGATTGCGGAATAATAGAATATGGAAGACGCAACTCTCCCGGATGTTTTTAAATGTCGATATTTAGTTAAACTGTTCTACCTCTCCTCGTTTTGATGTGAAATTTTGGTGAAAATTATCTCAAAATTGTCCAACGGTGTTTTATAGTTAAAAAAATTAACAAATCAAGGAAGAAACAATTAAACGCATCAAAACGAGGCTTGGTATAGGATACTTTGTAAAAAATTGGGTTTCAAACTGAAATTCTGTAAAGGTGTATTAACGCTTGCGAATTTGCTTCGAATTTCGACTGACATATTTTCCTCACCATACAAATGATCCTCAAGACAGAACCGGACCCTAACCTCGCTTACTCGGACCAAATTTATAAGGTTTGGACCATGAACATATGTTAAGGAAGAGAAAGTGTCACATGAAATGTAATTGGAACATAATCAATTTATCCAATGCAGCAACATCTCGTGTTTAGTAACAACATCGGTTTCTGGTACAAAGTGACAAAACCAATAACGCAGTGACAAGCATTAGAACGGGCCTAAAAAACAGAAATGATCACGAAACGATGCTTAAATGAAAACTAGCCTTATGATGTTCTTGATGTTTTCTTATTCTGACGGGTTTTTTCAGTGGATGGCAATTGGTCGTCCTGGTCCCAGTTTAGTTCATGCGACCAACCATGTGGTGTTGGAAAATCAAGGAGTTCCAGGAAATGTGTTAATCCTGTGCCGGAGTTTGACGGTAGTGATTGCATGGGAAATTCGGTTCAAACGATGACCTGTAATCACCATGCGTGCAAAAGTAGGTTTTATTTCTTAATTTAATTATTCTTTTTTGCCACCTTTTATCAAAATGACTAACGAAACGAGACCTACTCTAACGAGACCTACTCTAACGAAACTAACGAGACCTACTCTAACGAGACCTACTCTAACGAAACTAACGAGACCTACTCTAACGAGACCTACTCTAACGAGACCTACTCTAACGAGACCTACTCTGAAATACCGACAACACCACTTGAAAATCATACTCCCTATGATTACATGTTACATAAAGTTGAGATTAAAATCTTCTTTCTTTTTTTTTCGTGTTTCGTTACACAGAAGTTGCGTTGGATGTGCAGGTAGAGTTCATAAACGAAACTTTTTATGATGATTATCCCAACCTCCAATCTAACAAATCTCTGCTGTTTCAACACAAGATTCAAGTTGAGGTAACTTACCCTGATGGTTTTAATCGAGAGTTTGCAAAAAAACATACAGCTTCTTTATAGCGCACACTTTTTTTCTCCTTGAAGTCCAAACTTTCGAACACCTCCTTATAGTGGCCCTCTTTTGATCCCAATACTATAACTCGATAGAATAACGTTTAAGAGAACATATGTTTGTATAAATCGATTTAATCGTTTTGATTTCGGCTGTTCGATACTTTTAAATGTGCACGTCTTTTGAAATGCTGTATTCGATATTAAACCGAATCGAATGTCTTTATTAAGTATTATGTTGACCAAGAAGCTAAGCTACCATTATGTTCTTTTTGTTCTTTTCAATAGCTCCTAAAGTTATACGCATCAAGGTCTGATATCAAAATACATGGATTCGTATTTCACAGTTTCGCGTAAGTAGTATCCATTGTGTTTTGCACTTTGTTTCTCTGTGTTCCGTAAATTTCTACCCAGCTTTTTCTTTATTTTCATTTGTTTTACTTTTTTCCAGGAATGGGACTGGTAAGGGAGTTGATATTAAGTCACTGAGACCGTACAAGTAAACTGTGAATTGATGTACGTGTATGGTCGCGGTTGGGGAAACAGACTCTCTTCTTCGTAAATCATAACAATGCTCAAGTGCTTCATTATGAAGTTCACGTAAATAGAAATGCGTAAAATATTGATACTTGTTTTTTAACCGTAACGTAAGTTCTCTAATAAACGCCCACGATGTTTAATAACTTTTCGATGATTTCAGGGGCGTTAATTGAATGGGGAGTCCTAACAGATGAGGATTTAATTAAAAGCTAAGATTAAAAATGACTTTTCCATTACTTCATCATTCATTGCCGCCGTCCATGTCAAACTAAGAACCCTCTGTGAATTTTTTTTGCACGCATGCGACAAGAAAAAATATCAAATCGATTTGAGCAATTATGTGAGCTCCACTATGATTGTTTTTACCTGCAATAGTTTAAAAATTGCATAGCATGGGTTCTTAGCTTCAGAGATGGGCGTTAATAAACTTTCATGATTTCAAGGCGTTTAGGAAAGCGTTTAAATAAAGGACGGCGTTTCTGGAGGGTTAATTGTACTTCATATGCTGTGACGATAACTGAGGAGGCGTTGTGTGGAAAATTTTGGTTTAAGACTTTTTGTTGAATCAACAAGTAAATTTCAAACAAACACACTCAAAAGCCCGTTGATATTTGTTTGTTAAACTTACAGTGATCCATGTACCAAGCCTCGTTATCGTTACACTTATACCTTAAAATCGACTTGATTACAATGGAGCAAGGATTATTTTGTAACAATATCGTAAATGAGTTTTTAGCAATAGACTTTTAGAAATACATTTAGTTTTTAGCGAGAAAAGTAATTTGCACCTACCATTATTACCTGTTCTTATACACACCAAGATTGTAGTAACCTTGTTGTATATAAATGACTATATATAAGAAAACAATCACGATTTCCATCTTTCTTTTTTAACCCTAGTTTTCGTCCAATCGTCATTTTCCGTCTATTTGACGGATAATCCTTCCCACAATTCACTTATCTACTACAACTCCCACAATGCAATGCTATAATTACTCGTTTTGGGGCTTGTTTGACCATGTCCTTAAATGGCAGTTGGAATGTTGGTTTTTTATTTAACTGAGCTATTTGTAAGTAACCCTTTGACTTTTGAGTCCTTGGCCTGCCATCATTAATGGTTGATTCTGTTACCCTATGACTTGTAACGGATTGCTCGAACTTGACCGAAGGTGCCAGTGTGTAGTCAGTCGATGGCTCTAAATGGGCTGATAGAACCCTATGTGGAATGAAAGCTAGACGATTATTGTATGCAACTCTAGAAATCTCATTCGCATGGCATCTTTCTAATTTTTGACTAACACGACATAATGATTATGTTGCGATGACGTTCTGTTAATTGTTTATTTATTCATTTATTAATTTTTGTACACTTAGCGCCGCAAAGGCGTAGGTAGAGCTCAGTCAAAATTTGTGGAGGAGAGTTGAGTCGTTTAAAGCAGAAAAGGAAGGCGTGCAAGTAACCTGATCGACACTTAAGACTGAAAAATCAGGTCATAATGTTGAACTCCTCCACTTCCTTTGAATGGCCCTGTATACGCCTATGTTACCGACTCATCGACTTAACTTTTCAACTTCAAAACAAGTCGGTCGGAGGACACTAACACAATATAATGTTGAGTAATGTTGAAACGTTTCAAATTGTTTTGCATGCATACGTATCTTCTTAATATTAATTAAAACAATTGTCAATGAATAAAAGATATAAAAATATAAAAAAATATAAAACTGAAAGAGAAATTATGTTAATGTGCTCCTCCAAATATTTTGACATACCCTGTATTCACCGTTGTATATATACAATAATATGACGCAATAACGTACTGGAGTGGCATTTTATAAAAGCAAGTGCTGCTGTTCGGAATGTCATAGAATTTCTAATCTCCTGCACAAGACATGGTGAAGAAATGTCTTTCCAGGCTATTTTAATGGTAAATGCAACCAATTTACTAATATTCAAACGCCACGCCTTCTTTCACTTATTTTTAAGATTGAATTTCATTAGGTGCAAGTAATTTATAATTTCACAAGAAATAAAACGTTCGTGAAAATTAATTCCCATGAGATACTTTTTTCGGTATCCTGTTAACTTATTCTCATTCACATAAAGTCGGAAAGTTATTATTCAATTTTCTGATGGTGACTACTAATCACAAGGTCAATTCAGTTATTCATGTGATTTTGCGCATGTGCATGTTCTTATGTGGGTTTCTTTTATGTTCTTTAATCAGTAAAGAAAAACCAATATAATTGTTATAATTATTTGTTAAACATATTTTTGACATAAAAGATATAATAAAACTTATATTTCTTCATCATATTGATCATAATCGGAGTCAGAACTGTCCTCGGAATCGTTCGGACCATCGAAGATATCTTCGTTTTCGCTTTCTTCGTCGTGATCTGATATGCTGTTGCACCAACTGGAGCATTGACATAAATGAGAGCACACCAGTTGAGCTTTTCGTTATAAACATCGTCTAGTTTCACATCCACTCGCATAAGATTAAGTTTTAAATACTACCTGGATTTTTTTTCATTTGATAACCACTTGATTTTCAATTTGCCATCTTCCATCATCCAACCATGTTGTAAAAAAATGTTTAACAGCGGTGAGTTTGATGTAACTATGGTGATAGTTGCATTGCAGCAGATGTTGCTTTAAGGGGGAACTACCCTCAAGTATCAAAAATTACGAAAAGTGTATTTTTTTTAAGCTTGCATTGATGTGACTTAGCAGGTTCTGTCAAAATATGATGAGAAAGAATGTTTTCGGGCCATGAATAATTAATGAGCTCAAAAAGATGGAATTTGTACCAAAAAGGCGTAATTGCGAAGGAACGTTTCTAGAGGGAGGCATTATTTGAAGGGCGTTGCTTTGGAAGTAAATGAAGCATAAGAGGCGTGGGATGAGCGACGGAAATTTGCACAAAACTTCAATTTAAGTAGTTTATGACCATAAAATTTTGGATTTCCTGAAATTGGCCAAGTTGAGACAGATTGGAAGTTTCACTGTGCGGTTGGATAATCGAGACAAAAAAAATCCCTTCGCTCATCCCGTGGAGGCAAGTGGTAATAACATTTCTAGGAAATGGCAACTCAATTGCATTGAAATTTCATGAGGTATCTGTCCCAGGAATTCAGAAGTTAGTTCAAAAATTATCACCGAATTTCCGAATCTTTTTCGGAACTGGAAGTACGTCCACACCTTTTGAATCAAAAAAATCCGATACGGTGCAATTGATTGCACCTATAGACGCCTCTACGCCATTACAAAGCAGAGGAAGCCGATTAACGCGTATAGAAAGCCTAGTGATATTTATGCTTATATGATTTTAGAACACTTGTGGTGAACAGAAAGCTAGCGAGACACAAAAATCATATATCGCCAAACCTTGTAGTTTCTTTCAAACAAAAAATCTCACCTCTCACTTTTTTGACATTTTAGAGGGGAATTTCCCCTTAATGCATCCATTGTTGGAGGCAGTTGCTCTTCAGCATACTTACCACTCTTGACTGAACAAATGGTTTCATTACCATAAAGATGACAGACAAATTTCATGATCTTAACATACAGACGGGTGTGATGAAGAGGATCACAGATCTTCGCCAAGATATCTTTGTACTCTTCTTTCTTTTCTACAACCTTCAACACCGTTGTTTTCCTTTTCCGAAAAAATGAACAAGTAGTATGACAAGCTGAAATGCATTGGTACACTCATTCAAAAAAACATTTTCCACGTTTCTTTCAAAACACTTAGAAGAATAAATATTATTGAGAGCTCCTTCATGTGAGTTAATTGGTTTCATTAAAATCAGAACCCCTAATGTGTACCTTTATATACATGTTAAAGAATGGAATCCAACTACAGAATCAATGAAAGATTTTCCCCAATTACCAGTCACTTCGTTAACATTATGCGCTTCTTGTTTTGAGTCGTGCGTGTTATCAGCAGTATAATTCAGAAATCCTTCTGCACGCTGTTCATCTCGTTCTGTTCAAAATAAGATAAAGAAGAAACGCCATTATGCCATTTACAATAAAAATTGTGTCGTCAAAACACAACTAATTGTCTAACTTATAAAAACCTATTCTTACAATCACAATTAGTTTTATTGATTAATACTTTAGAAAGTAAAAGGAATTGAATTTCGAATGTGATTGTCAGAAATAACTCAGAACTAAACGTTATATGTAAAGAGTGCGTCACCAACAAAGTTGTGTCGGTTTGCCGACTACGAAAATGAATTATATTGACAGACTTTGGGAAAATTACCTTACTTAAAATCAAGAACAATTTCAGGTGAGAGTTGATTGGATCTTGTTGGTTTTAATAAATTTAAAAAAAAAGTGTCAGAAACGTTCACAGAATATTCATGATTGTGTTATGTTAAAACTACTTGTTGCGTTAAAAAACTAAATATTCTTGAGGTTTTTTTGGGGGTTTTTTGCCTCAAATTCGCGTTAATTTCTTTTGAAATCTATTTGTTGTAACTGTGTTAATTTCTTTTGAAATCTATTTGTTGTAACTGTGTTAATTTCATTCAAAAACATAAGGCAAAGTTCGTCAATCGCGTTAATTTCCTTTGCGCTAATTTCATAGTGCGTTAATTTCCTGGAATAAGGTAAACATCATAAACAAGAAAACTTGATGAACCGATATAGTGTTTTTAACCACGTGAGTTTTTGTTTTTCATTATTTCCCGCTCCATATAAACAGTAATCCGATATGTAACCATTCCGCCGTCATGTAAACACTCACAACCGATATATCGTCTAGCCGAGTTATCTCTTCGTTGACAAACTACCTTAACAAACCGTAAAAGAAGCTGATCAGTTGACGTTACTTTCGACAAATTGAATATGGTACACGAGATTCAGCTACATTGTTCAATATAGCTAAATGGTTAAAAAAGTTAAACGACTAGAATTAGCTGTAATAAGCTGTTTTTTTTTAAAGATATTGCTCGCCTATTTATTTTCCAAAAGAAATTACATATAGACCTTTGGTCAAGCATTAAAAAAGCTTTAAAAGTTGCACTTTTGTGGTTTTGTGATATTTTTACATATTTTTGAGTGTTAAGATGTGGAGAATTCAAATTAAAAAAATTGACAATGCTAACCCCTGCAGTTTTCTCGAAAATGGCTCTTGAAATGACAACAGAGCATTGTATTTAAAGTAGCTAATTTTTATTACCCAAAAAGTTATAGAATTGTTGCTCGCGGTTAACAACCAACGTCAGTACTAAATAGCAAATTTAGGTATTTAGGTGCTTGTCAAACTTTCTTCTGCAGCATATGGCGCATTTTCAAAAAAACCCATCATCATGACGTCATTAGTACCAAATTTAGGCATCGGCATTCCAGTCCTACTAACGTTCTTTATCTGTCTGCCAAATTTCAAGGTGTTTCTCCCACAGGAAGTGTCCTTTTTAAAAAACACTTATGACGTCATCATGACGTCACCAGTACCAAATTTAGGTCATTGGAGTCCCATTAAAGTCTCTAGTCTGTGTACCAAATTTCAAGTTGGTCGGTGTATTAGTATCGTTATTCGTTTTCTACATTCCGGTAATATTGTCTGGTCACTAAAATTTTGAACTTGACGGTGGGACGGTGTATGTTGGACGGTGGGATGGTTGGATGGTGGTTTTGAAAACCACCTGCGTTTTCTGCATACATACTTAGGGGGTGATCACATGAGAAAATTCAGCCCGGGCTAGCCTGCTAAATCGAGATCTCGCTATCATTAAGAAACTCTTATAAATTTAGATGTGTGATCACATGAGAAACGAGCCAGCCCGCTTTGCCGAGATCCCGCCTTGTCTAACCGAGATCTCAGCAAAGCGGGATGAAATTTTCACATGTGATTGCTCAACCGGGCCAGCCCGTTTAACTGGTGATTGTCTTTTTTTATTTGAATGGAAAATAACAATGGAAAATTAAACTTCCATCACGTGACATTAACTTTGAAATTTTCTCATGTGATGGGTTGAAAATAATCGCCTCATGTGATCAGCCCCTTAGTTTTGTTTATTTCTATTACTATTTTTAAAGATTTAGTTGTGTATTTCATTTCAACCTTGTTGTATTGTTGATGTGTTTTTAAAATACAGTAAATTAAGTAGTCTGAATATCCGAGTGGTTTAAGGTGTTCACCTTCTTTTCAAGAACAGGGTGGTTCAATGGGAATTTGAAGTTATTCAATCAAGGAAACGGTATTGCTTTTAGAAATACTTGTCCGTGAGGAAACCTATGGAATTGTCCGTATAGATATATCAAGGAAAAGGTTTGGGATTCTTTTTAAATTCTTTTCTGGAGATTTAAGTTAATAATAGATTTGTGCAATATATACCTAGAACACTAGAGTCTGGGTCACACTTACCAAGCAGACGCAGAAGCTAAAGTAGAAGCAGACGCAAGCACTGTGTGAACACGTGTTAAGCAAACGAAGCAGAAGTGAAGCATGAAGCATGCGTTGAAACAAGAATATCAAATATGTTTGATATCCTGCTTCACCTATTGCTTCATAAGTTCATAAGGGTTTGAACCCTACCACAAGGCCACCAGTTGGTAACTTATACTTGAATTTATACTTGAATTTATACTTGAATTTATACTCGGCCAGGATTTGAATCCTGGCCGAGTCATGGAAGCGACTATAACCGTGTGAATCTATCCACTCAGCTTAGCACTCAACTTGAGAGCGGGATTGATATCTAAGGGGGGTTGTCTGGTTGAGCGGTTGAAGCATACTTGCGGCTTCCGTAGCCCAAATGGGGGCAGGGGGGGGGGGGAGTTTAAATGCGCTAGGACCTCCTACGCAGGACCCTCATTGATAACAGTTCTATCAAAACTGAAGTGGCTACCTTGGGTAAACATTAATAATAATTTTAATTCAATACTTGGTTCATGATTTTTGTAGTGTGAACTTGAGAAGTGCGCAAGTTGTTATTTCATGGAAGCAAATAAACAAACTATATCACACATTTTAAAATGGGAGCACTACAAGATGAAAAGCTTTCTAATGCTGTTAGAGGTATCTTGTTTTGTATGACAAGAAAAATAGCAAAAGTTTGGCTTGGGATAATATTGGTGAAAAACGTTGTTTTTTATATGGAAATTGTTTTTAGTTTTTCAAAATATCACTTTCGATTCGCTTTTGGAAGTGTGTTTTAAGGAAAAGCAGGTGAAAACCCCTTTTGCAACCTCCGAAACCATCTTAAATCATATGATTCACCTGCGCAGGTGTGAACGATTTGCTTCACATCTCGCTTCAGATCTAATGCGCATGCTTACTTCACTTGCTTCTGCGTCTGCTTCATAAGTAGTAGTAGTTGTTGTTGTTGTTGTAATAATAGCAGGAGGAAGAGAAGATGCGCATACTGCATAGTGCAAACGAATCAAACATCATAAATTAAATATTTTTGTTTTAAAATAACAGATTTTGTTTGCGCTATTCATCTATCAATATACTTAAAACAATTTAAAATAATTTTGTTTTAACGTAATCAAAAACTAAAAATTTCTTAAGTTTTCGCAATTTTGTGGAAAAAAGCCAAAAGGGCGCCAACAAAAGAGCAAACTATGGGCGCTTATTTGAACAACTAGTAACAATTTTGTTGGGGATGTCTCTTACTGATAAAATTGTTTGGCAAGAGAAGAGTCTATATTACTGCTCTCGTGTAAATTACAGTTAGAAAAAGATACAACTTTCCTTCCGAAAGACTTCAGCTCAGGATTCCGGACAGATTAATGTTAAATACAAAATTCTGCCCCACCGCACTTTTTTGGATTTGAGTGGGTTGCACAATTTCATGACAAATTGTAGCGAGTGTGTCGAAACACTGTACAACCTGCTAGCTAAGCAGGCTTAGATCTGAAGAAAAATATTCATTTTCTGTTTTTTAGACCTTTAAGTAGTGAATGTATCAGCCTTTTTGAGGGAGAGAACTAAAGTGTCGAAGAAAAATACATATGTGTTAATCATCATTATTCTCTGTTACAACTAATAACGTAATGACAAATAGAAAAGCTACTTAGCCAGCTATTGGAAAATTTACTGCTGCGACTGAAAGTTAGATTCACAATATTTTTTTCTATTTAGATTTATTTAACCGAGGTTGTTATTTCTTCAGGAATAAATACCCCATATTTTAAGGCAAGGATATGCACGTGCCAAACTGATAGCTGCTCCTTTATTATATATTTATGATTTCAGACATATTTTTTCAATTCATTCAGTTCATTATTATCATTATTCACCACTGTCAGCAATCACACCAACATCTTACCAAATGCATTTCATCCACATCAAACTTCTTTTAATTTAAATTTCTTACTTGCTTTAATAATTATTAAATAAATCTTACTCTAAAAACATACCTTATCCGGGGAAAAATAAATCGGGGTAAAAAAATCTGGCAAAATTTTAGTCACTTTCCCAATTGTTTTCACCGATAAGGTAGTTCATTTTATCTTTCTTACAAGTGGGAAGCCACAATGATAATACATATGAGGTATAGATATGTTTTATGGCGAATTATAGAGTTCTTAACAAAATGAGTTACCTTGTTAAAAAAGTTATGCATATTGTCGATATTATAGGCATACCAAAATATCAACAATGGAGCTTCAAAGATCTACACCAGCAATCTTCAGGAATCGAACATTGCATTCCACAACGCCACGTTTACAATCAAAGTCGCCCGGTCCTACTGACCTGGAAATGATACAACGATCAATCGACCTATCGTTTGGTTTGATCGTCATGTTGTTAAATATTGCAGAAATTATCATCATCGCTAGAATTAAAAAGAAGCTGAAGTATGAGCTGTTAATTCTTAGTTTATCTGTTACAGACATGTTGTTTGGTTTGTCTAATTCTGTAGTATCGTGCATTTACTTATCGCAAAATGCACAGAACGAAGAAGTTCTAGAGATTACATATACCACATACTTTTATTTCGTTTTAAGTTCAATTCTACATTTGATATGGATAGCGATCGATCGACTATGGGCTGTTTGTAAACCTTTGCATCATAAGGTTATAATGACGAAAAAGAAAATCTATATAATAATTGGTATAACATGGTTGGCTTCCACAGTAACAGCTGTTTCTCTGTTTGTGGCCGACGAAATGACTGAAGCTTTTACGCAAACCGAACTTAGTGTAACATACGAAAACGTAACAATTAATGATACTGATGCAAGTTTTACGACCACTTCTGTTCCTTTCACATCGCAACCAATTGCTTTTATCATCAATGCAAGTGTCTACAGTTTACAAAAATCAACGATCCCCCCCAAAACCCCTAAATATCGCTTAGTTTCTCGTATTCGAGTGACTACAACAAATAAATACCATAAGCTTATGGCTTTAGTGTTGTCGATATTCATCCTCATTGCAGACGTAATTTTACTGTTTGTCTATGTCATAATCATTTATCTAATTCGAAAAAAAGGAAAGGTTCCTCTAAAGAGCAATTCTGAAACTGAGGATCGTGTTTCTATTATCTGCTTGTTAATTGCTGGTAGTTTCATCCTTTTTACGTTACCATACGCGATAGCAAGATTGGCGATAGAAAATGTACCTCTGTGGGCGAACTTGATTTTACTTTCAAACAGTGGCATGAACAGTATTCTGTATTTTTTTCGTGGTCGATGTGAGAAGTGGCAAAGTAAATTGGAGAAGAAGAGTCAAGGAGCTGCACCCAGCTCAACCTTATCTACACCTGTATCAACACCATATCAAATTAGGAAAGGGTATAATTCCAGCCCTCGTGTGGGTGGAGGTAATAAATTGACGACACAGATGTGATGGGAAAATTCATCATTATCCTGTAAAGTTTCTAATCTTCTGAGAAGGGGTAATAGTATTCGGCATTTGATGTGTGTCAGTGAAAGTTTAACTATGGACGTAACGTCAATAATGACTGGTGTTAAAATTACTGGTACCTACATATCAAAAGTTCAACACGTGCACGTTATTAAAGCGGCTGCACGTTTATAATATATGTCCACATTATTGTGCACAGTTTTATTAGTAAATCTGCAGGTGTTTTCCAAAACAACCGACCAACGACTGGCCACTGACCACTTACCACCGACCATTAAAGGCGCGACGCGTTCAAATTGTGCAGTGACTAATTGGGCTTTATGAAACAATGAAATAAATTTCATTTTAATCTATTAATACAACATTATTCAACATTGTCAAGACAGTCGCATAAGATATGCAAATGTATGGGAATCCTGCATGACCAAGTAACAACTTAACTTGAATTTGGATTGGAACGGAATTAATGAAAGCGGATTAGGAATATACGATATTGATTTGTGCTTCATTTGGTTTATAAAGAACGTCGGATAAAGTACGTAGATATCTAATATGTTTTGACATTTAAGACAAACCGAAAATTTTGAGTATAAAAATCCGAATTTCGCTAAACAGAAATAATCTTTCCAGATAATTTTTTTTATCAATTATTTATTGCATCACATGCCAAGTCGACACTTAAATATTAAATTTATGGTATACCTTGATCAATACGCAATTTTAATTTCTATAATTTTCTGAAATGAATAAAACAAAATTACCGCGTCGCACCTTTAATGGTCGGTTGGTCGGTGGCCGGTCGGTGGTCGGTTGTTTGGGAAAACGCCTAAATCTGCAAGAAGAAATGCTATGTAGCTCAAAAATCGTATTTGTAGACAAGGGAGCTTTTACGTGTCCCGTTTGTTAAGCATGGTTTTGTTAATTTTGTCGTTATTTCGGAAACATAAATTTGAACTCCGTTAATATATTGGAACTAATCCCGACCTATTTTATAAAAATTATTCTTGGAGATTCATTTCACCATGAAAACACGATATAAAAATTAAAACGATGTTTTTTATAAACATGTTTCGACATATCTTATGTCATCACATCAGTATAAAATAAGAATCGTCAGTATATATAAACAATCATTTGCTAAAAGCCATATTTCTAAATAATACATAAAAACAACATAATACGTAAGTATATAGGTGTTACAACTTAAATATAGGTAAGTGTAAACAATTTTCACAATTGTAATAATAATAACATACAGCTCGTAAGCTCTTAATTGTTCTTATAAATTTGTTTTTATAAAAAATAGGGTATAACCGTTGACATGACTCGGTCGAGAATTGTACTACCTATCACCTCACGCACAGGAAACAAACAAGAACTAAGTCGGTCGGACTTCATTTCAAAGTGCAGTTCTAAAAAAGCGAAATAGATTCAATTCATCACTCCCCACTATAAGCTTCGTTGAAAAGTTCCCTAAAGGTCGGTTCCCACTAGGCGTGTATTAGGCGTTTATCAACGTTTATTTAACACTATTGCTTTGATTCTTCATTGAGGTTTATGTTTCTATGTCCCCAAACCATTCCTCAATAACATTTGTTACTTTTACAATCAAAGATTGTGTTCTCACTGGCCTGTAAACGTAAACGTTAGCGATAAACGCCGATAAACGTCTGGTGGGAACCGGCCTGAAGACCAGGTAAAACTTTCCCCTAACCTTACTAAAACCAATACAAAAATTATACTGTTTGCATCACGTTAGTACGTGGGGAGAAATTATATGTATCCTGCCAAAATCACAATCGCGTGTTCAATTTGTAAACAACAAAATCTCTGATGATTTAATATTATATTTTTGTCTACTTATCAAAAGTTAACAAAACCAAATGTTGCGATTTTATGCTACTTCTCTCCACCTTTCTTCTTTTTGTAGGATTGTGGTTGTTTGTTACATAAGCAGAAAGGGAAAACGTGGAGGAGTATGATGTCAAAATTCTTTAAAGCGGATGTAATCATTTTTTTGTTGGAAGGGAAATTGACATTACACAAGTAGAAATAAGTATGAAATTGCGTGCAAAGGCCGATTCACATATTAATGATATTAGCCTACAAAAAGAACAACCATAAAAAATAGAAGCTTTTGAATATTTTTCTTTTGGACAAAAAACAAACAAATGTCCTTTGAATGTTTGTAGTTTTAATGAAAATGTAAACAGTGTATTTTACTGATGACAAATTGAAGTTAGAAACCTCGTTCGTTCAGAAGAAACTTTAAGATTTTCAGGTAAGTTGTGTTCTATTCTATTTCCATTTGGTAATTTGGTTGTTTTCAACATACTGTAAATCAAATGAGGATAGTCACTGATACCCATGTTGAAAACTCATTTTCTTATTTGTGAGTATAAGATCTATGCAAGAGCCATCAAGTGATTTAAAGCATGTTGGATTATTTATCAAACTGTGAAGGCAGAAATTTGACATAAATTCGACCATGTCGGTATGCTCAATTTCAACATTAAAATCACCCATTACAACAAAGTTTTCGTAATGAGGGGAATAATAATCAAAGCTTTTTGTGATCTCCTCCATAACATATTTTAGACTTTGTTTAGGGTTCCTCTAAATAAATAATAAGAGCCACTTTTGTTTTCTTAAGTTTAGATCCCCAATGATACACAAATATCAACATTTTCACTGAAAAATTCAGGCCTTCTTTATACAGTCGCTTTTACCATGCTTTTACGTCTAACTTAATTGTGAAGTTTTTTAATTAAGTTTTACCAAAAAGCGGCTGTATAAAGTCATCATTTCTATCAATTGTCGCACTTGCTATTAAGTTCATCAGAATTTGTCGAACGTAATTCCTTAGTGCGAAATAAAATCGGCGTGACTTTATACAGCCGCTCTGTTGTCGCACTTACTGAATATAACAAGGAAGGGCACAACCGTTTATGATATCTTTCCATAACTGTGTTGATTGTAAGAGTTTGGAGTCATGTGTATTTCAGCGGCTCCCAAATTTGCCCAAATGAAGCGGTACTTGGCATCAATTAATGCCAAAAGAACGACATGATAAAAGTTTTTAAAGTTATAATACTGTTTCATAGATTCTGCTCTTCCATGTGAGAACTTAATTGGCAAATGGCGATTGACATACTCCATTCTTTGGCCAAAGAACTTTATTAGAAGTAATAACTTCTATTCTTGACTTACTGCAGCTACCCTTTATAATAACTGTTTACATTTAAAACACCTTTCTAAGAGTTTTTAAAAAACTCATGAACATTTCGAAGGTAAGTGTGGCCACGTAAAATGCTAAATATTAATTAGTGCGACACCACTGTATCGTATAAAGTCACGCTGCACTCATGTTGCATTTTTCTCGAGCTTAATTAATAAAGTTAGACGTAAAGCGATTGTATAAAGGAGGCAGTTCACGAAGTGGCACATGCTATTTTTCAGATACATTTTTTCAGATACATCGTGACGAATAGGTTGTTTAAAGCCTGGGATTGAGAGTCTAATTTGCTCTCAGATACACACAGAATATCCACATCCGTCAAGATTTAACTATGCAAATCATCAAATTTATTCCTAACTGAATTTATATTCAAATAGGAAAACATTCTGTTATTTTTGAGAGAGTTGAAAGGATTTTTTTGTCTGCTGATTGTATTGAGACTGAAATCGTTTAGTAAGCAGGATATCACACGTTTATCAGAAAGCAATTCGGTAATGTGTTTCAAAAGAAACGGTGGGAGGAACAGAAATCAAATTTGGATTGCACATAGAGTATGTCAAGTTTTTAGGCACGAAAAGGGTTTACATAATGTTGAATTTCCTGAATTTCCACTTTTGTTGTGACGTCACAACTTAGGATAAATGATGTACAGTGACATCAACATTGGCAGGTCACATCAATCTGAAGTCATTTGTGAGACAGGTAAAACGTTTAAACGCCATTTTGGGGGGCAAAATTTTAAAGGTGTTCAATTTACATTAAAACGTACACTAAGAACAATTTGATGGTGATGATTTTTGAATGATTGTCTTTTCTGTGTGTAGTTATAACAACATTACAGGCGAAAAGAGCAGGTTTTGTTT
The DNA here is from genome assembly GCA_039566895.2 of Turritopsis rubra. Classification (NCBI taxonomy): domain Eukaryota; kingdom Metazoa; phylum Cnidaria; class Hydrozoa; order Anthoathecata; family Oceaniidae; genus Turritopsis; species Turritopsis rubra. The sequence goes on from CM077622.1 coordinate 5,195,806, forward strand.
GCTTTCATTTTACTTTCAATGAGTATAAAGTCAATTCAACCTATTTACGAAAAAATCAACATTTCCTGTTTTGATAACAGGCTAATAATATTTGTGATGAATGCGCACCTGGATGTGAATATAACACGAAAATGCGCATAGTGCAAACGAATCAAACATCATAAATTAAATGTTTTTGTTTTAAAATACAAGATTTTGATTGCGCTATTCATCTATGAATATACTTAAAACAATTTGAAATAATTTTGTTTTAACGTAATCGAAAACTAAAAGTTTTCGCAATTTTGTAGCAAACTATGGGCGCTTATTTGAACAACTGGTATCAATTTTGTTGGGAATGTCTCTTACTAGTAAAATTGTGTGGCAAGAGAAGAGTCTTTATTACTGTTCTCTAGTAAATTACAGTTAGAAAAAGACATAACTTTCCTTCTGAAAGACTTCAGCTTAGGATTCCGGACAGATTAATGTTAAATACAAAATTCTGCCCCACCGCACTTTTTTGGATTTGAGTGGGTTGCACAATTTCATGACAATTTGTAGCGAGTGTGTCGAAACACTGTACAACCTGCTAGCTAAGCAGGCTTAGATTTGAAGAAAAATATTCATTTTCTGTTTTTTAGACCTTAGTGAAGTAGTGAATGTATCAGCCTTTTTGAGGGACAGAACTAAAGTGTCGAAGAAAATTACATACATCATTATTCTCTGTTACAACTAATAACGTAATGACAAATAGAAAAGCTACTTAGCCAGCTATTGGAAAATTTACTGCTGCGACTGAAAGTTAGATTCACAATATTTTTTTCTATTTAGATTTATTTAACCGAGGTTGTTATTTCTTCAGGAATAAATACCCCATATTTTAAGGCAAGGATATGCACGTGCCAAACTGATAGCTGCTCCTTTATTATATTATGATTTCAGGCATATTTTTTCAATTCATTAAGTTCATTATTATCATTATTCACCACTGTCAGCTATCACACCAACATCCTACCAAATGTATTTCATCCACATCAAATTTGTTTTAATTTAAATTTCTTACTTGCTTTAATAATTGTTAAATAAATCTTACTCTAAAAACATACCTTATCCGGGGAAAAATAAATCGGGGTAAAAAAATCGGGCAAAATTTTAGTCACTTTCCCAATTGTTTTCACCGATAAGGTAGTTCATTTTATCTTTCTTACAAGTGGGAAGCCACAATGATAATACATATGAGGTATAGATATGCTTTATGGCGAATTATAGTGTTCTTAACAAAATCAGTTATCCTTGTTAAAAAAGTTATGCATATTGTCGATATTATAGGCATACCAAAATATCAACAATGGAGCTTCAAAGATCTACACCAGCAATCTTCAGGAATCGAACATTGCATTCCACAACGCCACGTTTACAATCAAAGCATCCAGGTCCTACTGACCTGGAAATGATGAAACGATCAATCGACCTATCGTTTGGTTTGATCGTCATGTTGTTAAATATTGCAGAAATTATCATCATCGCTAGAATTAAAAAGAAGCTGAAGTATGAGCTGTTAATTCTTAGTTTATCTGTTACAGACATGTTGTTTGGTTTGTCCAATTCCGTAGTATCGTGCATTTACTTATCGCAAAATGCACAGAACGAAGAAGTTCTAGAGATTACATATACCACATACTTTTATTTCGTTTTAAATTCAATTCTACATTTGATATGGATAGCGATCGATCGACTATGGGCTGTTTGTAAACCTTTGCAGCATAAGGTTATAATGACGAAAAAGAAAATCTATATAATAATTGGTATAACATGGTTGGTTTCCACAGTAACAGCTGTTTCTCTGTTTGTGGCCGACGAAATGACTGAAGCTTTTACGCAAACCGAACTTAGTGTAACATACGAAAACGTAACAATTAATGATATTGATGCAAATTTTACAACTACTTCTGTTCCTTTCACATCGCAACCAATTGCTTTTATCTGCAACGCAAGTATCCGCAGTTTACAAAACCCAAGAATCCCCCGAAAACCCCCTAAACATTGCTTAGTTTCTCGTATTCGAGTGACTACAACAAATAGATACCATAAGCTTATGGCTTTAGTGTTATCGATATTCATCCTCATTGCAGACGTAATTTTACTGTTTGTCTATGTCATGATCATTTATTTAATTCGAAAAAAAGGAAAGGTTCCTCTAAAAAGCAATTCCGAAACTGAGGATCGTGTTTCTATTATCTGCTTGTTAATTGCTGGTAGTTTCATCCTTTTTACATTACCATACGCGATAGCAAGATTGGCAAAAGAAAGGGTTCCTCTGTGGGCGAACTTGATTTTACTTTCAAACAGTGGCATGAACAGTATTTTGTATTTCTTTCGTGGTCGATGTGAGAAGTGGCAAAGTAAATTGGAGAAGAAGAGTCAAGGACCTGCACCCAGCTTAACCTTATCTACACCTGTATCAACACCATATCAAATTAGGAAAGGGTATAATCCCACCCCTTGTGTGGGTGGAGGTAATAAATCGACGACACAAATGTGATAGGAAAATTCATCATTATCCTATAAAGTTTCTGATCTTGACACAGAAAGATCAGTAGAAGTATGGCTATATTTAAATTTGAAATTAAAGTTGTTTTTTGCTTTTGTTGGCAATATTATAACGGTATTTGAGTAAACACATGTTCAATCTATATTTTCTACTGTATAGCGTTTGTATAATAACCTATTTACAACTTGGGTCTGGGAAAATAATATGGATATTATGGACGCGAAGAAGTTTTATATATATATATTAATGAAAATATAAATTATCTGTGGAATATATAATATATAATTCCAAAATAAATAAATTTATCTATTATCTACTTCAATTAATATGTAAAAAACAACGGCAAATTTTTTTAAAAACTTATTAAAGCTTTTAGATTCTCGACAATTACATTCCATTCACTGAAGGCTTTAGCAAACATTTAAAAGCAATTGTTGTTGTTGTTAGATAGTTCTTCATATAATTGTTAACGCGATGTCTATAGGACAATACGGAAAATAACGTTTTCTAATTGGTTAAAACGAACTAAACGGCGGGCATTATTCGCCAGTATAGTTTAAAGTACTAATGGCTTATTAACCGTTTAGCCGGTCAATACCGGAAAATATTGACCGAGGTTGTGGCGTCATACGAGCGACCGAGCGACCGAGCTTTACTTGAAAATATTTCCCTCGGGTCTCGTAATGATCTCGCACGCTCGTTCGGTACTTAGACCTCGGGAAATATTTTCCAGTAAAGCACTTCCCAATCGTTTATTATTGTATTAATAATAATTGTGACATATATCCTATGAATAAGAACGTCCTTTTAACGATGAATATTGGAAGAACTGAAGTAATGGAAGGATACTGATTTATAATTAGAGACTTTAAATACAACTTTGATCAGTAATACACCGTTAGAATTTAATTAAGAGGGACAGAAACTTTATACAGCATGAAACCATAGTCATATGTATATATAGGTAAAACGATCCTTTCTTTAATCTGGAACACAGACTTGCTGAGCAGTTAATTCGCCCTTGGTGATTTATACATCAACTGTGTGTTATAACATTGGTTCCACACGTCCAAGAAAAAGGAATTCTTATTACGAAATATGAATACTGAATATATGGGGAAGGTAACTCAATATTGCATGCAATTCTGCATTTACACACAATACTTAATTAGATGACACATTCTTTTATTTATTGGTCATTCTTTCAAACGCATCAAAATATTTTTTTTTATAGATTTTTTATATATTTTTATTTTATAGAAGAGAAATTATATTTTTGTTAGATATTAACAATATATTCCATACTATATTCCATTCCAAACATATTCCAACTATTGAATGGAACTGTAAAATTATGTCCTTACCCACGATACCTGATATGTCAATTGAAATGTTAATCGAAAAAAAATTATACCTACTCACAGATTATAATCTAAGTGTCATTCTTCTATGAATTCGTAAAATGTTTTCACTATAATTGCGGAGGGTGGAGGGAGGAGCTCACAACCACTCATTAAAACCACCTAATTTTGCTTGAAAAATATCTTCCCCTTAATCAACATAAACATGACAAAAATGTCCTCGTAATCAGAATAACCCTTCTTGCAAACTTTCCTACAGAGAAAAAAAACAAACACTTTTACACCCATTTACCTTTCACATTTCTTCTTCCCCGCCGAAAAACAACATTTCTTGCAACTGTGAAACCATTTTATGAAAGAAAATAAATAAAAAAAACTTTTCACTTTGCTTTCTCACTTTCTCATTTAATTAGTCAGCGGCTTTAGCACGCTGATATTAAAATCGTCGTTGTTTGTTTTTCTCTTTTTGCGGACAGTTTGAACCTTCTTTCTAATAACGATTATCTCCCTTATATCTAGCCACTTCATTCCGGTGTACGTTTTATTTAAGTTTGTGTGTACAGTCGACTCTCGAGATTTTTGCGACGTTCTCCTTAAGTTTAAGCTACTTGTGTATAAACAAATGACGTAGAAGTTTCGTTTGTTCACATGTGGGAAGAAGATTGGGAAAAAACATTGAAAAAGGGTAAAAAAAGAGAAGTTCTTTCTAACTTATGAACGTAAATTAAAAAGATGTTGTTTGGAAGTTTTGTGTATTATGAAAAAACATTTGAGTTTTGTTAAGGTTGTGTAGCTTAAGGGTTAGGGTTAGACCCTATGACCTGGCTGGCGTCTCTCTTTGTTTCCCCTACACTTCTGGTGCTGGTGTTATTGGTCTCTCAGCGCAGTCTCTTCCTCTAGCCAGTTGCCATTTAATTCGACATTTCTTCCACACTTTCAGTTAAAGAAAAAGGAGATTTCCTTATTTTCTGTCGCTTTTACAGATATTTATTGACAGTGTTTGAATTTCATTTTAAAACATCATCCAGACATTATATTGAAAGACAGGCGACACAGTTCGAGTGCGACCGCTGAGGCCCGTGTTTGAGTCTCAGTCATGACACATTTCGATACTTCACCCCGATGCGCTTTAAAAGCAGCGTATCAGCCCATTTGGAGTCATCGAATGACTGCACACTAGCCTCCGGGCAAGTAAGAGTAATGACACATTTCGATACTTCACCCCGATGCGTTTTAAAAGCAGCGTATCAGCCCATTTGGAGTCATCGAATGACTGCACACTAGCCTCCGGGCAAGTAAGAGTAATGCTATACGTATCTCTGGAGGTAAAATTAATGCCAATATGAGTTCATGCCAATATGAAACTCATACCTATCTATGAGACAGGTTTGAAATTTCACGCTGGCATGAAAGTGAGTTTTTTGATACCACGCATGCGTACTTAAAAGAAAATAGTGGAAAATTCAAGTAAAAAAGCACGAAAACAGATCTTGTAAACAGAAGCAATAATCATGCCAGGATGAACTCATACTGTCATGAGATTTACCATGTAAACCCCACCTAAACTGCGTGTACATGATGGTAGATAATGACTTGATCATTAATATTCTTCTAGACGCCAAGGCGGAGTTGCTCGTCACCCATAAGTATTTGGGATGCAGTGGTTGTTTGATAAGCTAAAGAAATCTTTTACACAAGAATTCGTTTCCCACTCAATGTAAATCGTCTTTTTCGTACTTTTTAAGAACTTCATTTTATTTTCCTACACTGCACATAATTCGAATTTTAGAAATTTTGAAAAGAAATATTCGATTTATATAAAAAACATTCGATCATAACATTCGATTTAATTTGATTATGTTATAAACAAAGAATTAGGGGCTGGTCACTGGCGAGCCAACCCAGTTAGGCGGGTATAACTATATATAACTATATAAAAACATATTTTGGAACTGAAATATAATCCGTTACTATTATAATTATTACAAGTATCCCGGGTAAAAACATTTTACCGATCCACTTTCCCCATGAGTTACTGTCCCCAACCCCCGTGCTTACCCTCTCTCTTACAATATGGCGGTGACAAAAAAAATCACATAATTGCTAAGAATAAGTATCACTAAGTTATAAAGCTCGAAAACCTGATCAAAAAAATGTATGGGATCGTCTGCGTACGACGTGCCGTTACGGAGATATCGCCGATCAAAGATTTTAATGACGTCACACCAGTCCCCAAAAAGTTTTAGACCCAAACATTTCGACACTCCATCGCCAATATCGCGCGCCCAAAGTGACGTCAGTTATTCCCATTGGTTCTCGAGATATTTGGCCTTAAATATCGCGTTCTATTTAGGGTGCAATGCAATGTGCCCACTGACGTCGCGCTACTCCTATAATACTAATATCGCCTATATCTCGACAACTCAGTTACGCACGACCTAAAATGTCATTATATCATAGTCCATACGAACATTTCGTTCCCGGTCCTTTTATTCACACTGACCAAACTAAAAAGTGGATGCACAACTCGCTATTAGTATATCACTAAGTTGTAGAGCTCGAAAACCTGATTAAGAAAATGTATAGGATCACCTATGTACGACTAACCGTTACGGAGATATCGATGATCAAAGATCCTAATGACGTCACACCCGTCCCCAAAAAGTTTTAGACCCACAGTTTTCGACACCCCATCGCCAATATCGCGCGCCCAAAGTGACGTCAGTTATTCCCATTGGTTCTCGAGCTACACATTTCGGTATAGTAGTCAAAACTAACTGATACGAAAAAGCTACGTTCAAATACATTAAAAAATAGACATCGGTAGAAAATGATAAACTGATAACACATAACAGGTCTACATCGACTATCTCGTCGGATAGAATAGTTACTGATACTTATCAATGTGGTTATTCTTTATTACTGAACTTAAAGCGTTGAATTAAAAAATTAAAACAAAGACAAAAAATTATACACACAGCGTCTTCATTCTCATTAAGAAATGAACGTTGAGAAAATTTGATGAACTTTCGAACGCAAAAAATCATTGCATTGCGTTCTCCTCTGGGTGGCTTTATGATGTCTTTCTTTAGGCACAACAATCCACGAAGTCATAAAAACCCGTAAGATGGAGCTAGAGATTCTCCTAATGGGAGATTCTCCCTATACTAATACGCAAAAACAAACATCCATTGACGAACTTCTCGAGAAATTTTACCTAACGTTCTTTCTTTAAAAGTTAGGTAAGAAAAAAGCAAGATTTAGTATTAGTATAAGAAGATTATTGTTATTATTATTATTATTATTATTATTATTATTATTATTATTATTATTATTATTATTATTATTATTATTATTATTATTATTATTATTATTATTATTATTATTATTATTATTATTATTATTATTATTATTATTATTATTATTATTATTATTATTATTATTATTATTATTATTATTATTATTATTATTATTATTATTATTATTTATTTTCTCGTTGTATCAAATCTTTTACACAAATTCTTTTAACATGTTGGGAGTATTTAATTCAACAGGAATGTAAACAATCGAAAATAACTTTATGTAAAACTTTTTCCAGCAACGCGATTTTAATCTTCAAGCGAAGTATTACCAACATCTTTATTTGTCAAATCTCTTCAGATCTTCTCTCTCTCTCTCTCTCTCTATTATTATATGGTCTAACTTACCTTTTATAGGGTCTAACAAATTCTTGCTCGCTCCTTTTTATGTTAAGGCATATTAGGCCACCAAACTACCGTGTCTACGTGTCAGAAGTCTTGTGTGACTGACAAACAAACAGACAGACAGAGAAACACTGATCTAAAAATAACACTGGATCAAACATATTGTTAATATTGTTAAACCTATGTTTCAGGGCTCGATTTTTTAAGATCGACGCTGAGTTCCCACTTCATACACGTGAGCCGAAAATTACAAAAACAATCCATACACTAGAATTTACTACGAGCAAGCTTATCTGTAATTATACTTCAGATTTGCAGCAGCTTCCCCTTCTTCCTCCATCACTCATAAAACGAAGAAATTTTATTTTACTTTTTGGTTTGAACGTGCTACAGAAGATACTGTTTTTTCTTTGTTGTTTTAGATAGTTATAGTATCGTGAGCCAACTTGGCGGAAGGAGGGAAGATAGAAAAAAATGTAGAGATAAGTAGTCTATTGATATACCCGTTCTTAATATGAAACAATAGTCATGCAGATCATGCCGATTTTCTGAACAAGCTAGCTTAATGTAAACGTACACTTTTTTAGTGAAAGATCTGGTAACAGTTACAGGCAGGGGGTTTACCCTTTTTCAAAAGAAAGTGCCCTTTTTGTGAACATAAATTGTGTTTGACTTGAAAATACTTTATGAAGTTAGGGAGCATATATCTAGCTATATGGCGGGTTTATGCGAATGTTCATGTTTCACATATTGTGGAAAACCAAAAACATTAGAAGAAATGTGAATTGCATATAAATCTGCGACTTACATTAATACTTCAAAAGTATTACTTAATGTGTTCAAGATGTTTGATGGGCGTTTTCAGCGAATTTTAACGAATTATGTAGTATTTACCTTGATACATCTTAAACGAAAACAGCAACTTTAAAAAAATACCGGGAAACGCTGAGAGATCTACAGGAAGAATATTATCTTTTCTCTCCATTGTGAAAGTTTCAAGGCTGAAGCTATAGGAGTTCCTAAGGAATCAGAGTTTTAAAATTGGCGACAAAATAAATGGAAAATCTTGAAAAACATTTCTGGTTGGTTGTTAAAATCTCAGAAGCCAATAAATATATGCATTTTTAACTGGGAGGGTTAAAAATATATTTTTACAAGGGAGTTTTAAAACTGCCTTGTAAAAATTTCAATAAACCGATACACGCTTTATTTGAATAGATCAATGAAAGTTGCAAGTCTTTCTCTTATTATACGTCATGGTTGAGATTATTGAAACTAAAGTACCCTGATGCCTCCCGAGCAGAAGATCCGGAAATAATACACCCCATAAAATTTGAAAACATGAACAGTGAAATGTTTAGTAAAGCAGCTATCAAATTCAAGGGAGGATCTGGACATCCGATTTGTGTCAATCGTTTGCAAATGTGATTAGAGAAATATGTACTGTTCCTGACCTCAGTAAGTCATTAGAAGCGTTTTAATCATCCCCCTTATTCCACGAGATAAAAATCCTGTTCTGTGTCCTATTGATGTGGGCGAAGTATTGAGATACGTCTCGCAGGGAAAACAGTTGTATCAGTAATCAGAGAACAAATCATTACTTTCATTGTTGCTCTTTGGCAACTTTCTAATATTAACTTTTATAGGACTTCTAGTAAGACGTTGGCAGTAGGAAAATCTTCGGTGGTGCAATTGACAAACGAGTTTTTTTTTGTGTGCTTCGTGACTTAGCAAGATACTGGCAGAGTCTGAGAGAGCATTGTTGGAAGCTATACAAAATTTCGGAATACACAACTATTTCAAAGAGCCGAACAAAGACAAATTTTACAAAATCCAGCTGATGTCATCAAAAACAAAAGTGTCCGTCTACTGCTGCTTCGAGATACCCGCTTCGAAGAAGAAAAAGATAAGATCATGATACTGCCTCAAAGGACATTCGCGATGGTTATCAATACTAAACTGTCGATATAATAACAAAACACTGTATTCTACTACAAACAAAAAATGCCCGCTAAAAAACCAAACATTCAATAATTAAAGATTCTATTTTTTTGATATCGAAAATATATTTAATAATTTTCGAATTCTTTTTATGTTGTCTAAAAAACCAATTTTTATAACCTTTTCTGAAAAAAACAACACTCATCATGTTGAACATCTGCTACGCAAAAAAGACTGTGTAAAATAATTAATATGCAAAATAAGAAAATTTAAACTTGATAGAAAAACATAGAAATTTCCCTGATTCCCTTCGCTTAATTCATGGTTATTTTGCAAAATAAATAAGTTCTCTATATAAAAATTTATCAGTAGAAATATAAAACATATATTTATTCTATTTTTGTTAGTAACTGATGTCTTCGGTAAATATATATCTGGGGAATAATTGGTTTTCACTGTCAACTTAAAAGATCACCGCGTCGATAAGTGAGTCACTATATATGCAGATTACGAGGAGGAATGTGGTGATTTTACTTCGGGTCGCTCTTCCAAAGACCGTGAAAGTTGGTGTCTGTGTGGGATTTGTAAAGAACAGGTATAGAGTGTGTGTTGCCATAAAAGCGACGGAATAAAACATGGCCTTTTGCATGAAGGTATGACTAGTGTCAAATTTTATGAAAAAGATTTATGAAAAAATAAAAGAAGAAACATCTGATAATATGTTGATCTCCTTATATCAATCGCTAATACATTTTTAAAAATTTCACGGTCATTTTTTCATAAAGAGCGCGTAAAATCACGATGCTGCGAGAAGCGTTTTTCAGTATTAGTATATTTGTAGTAGCAAATGATGCGACGTCAGTTTTTGCACGGAAAACATTGCATTGCATCCCCAATGGAACACGATGTTTAGGAGCAAACATCTCGAGAACCAATAGGGATAACTGACGTTTTTCGGGGTCTGCTATATTGGCGACGGGGTGACGAATAAATTTTGTTCTAAAACGTTCCTCATGGGAGGAAAATTACCCTGTTATTGTTGTTGTTATTGTTGTTGTTAATTTATTTATAGTCGATATAACAAAAACCTAGTCTTTACAATTAATATTGAAAAACAAAAACTAATCAAAACCGACTAATACAAAAAGAAAATATTACTAAAAGAACATAATTACAATTAAGAAGTTTTCAAATTTTAAATTTTACCCGGGATACTAGTATCTTATATATCTTCTTATACTAATACTAAACCTTACTTTTTTCTTACCTAACTTTTAAAGAAAGAACGTTAGGTAAAATTTCTCGAGAAGTTCGTCAATGGATGTTTGTTTTTGCGTATTAGTATAGGGAGAATCTCCCATTAGGAGAATCTCTAGCTCCATCTTACGGGTTTTTATGACTTTGTGGATTGTTGTGCCTAAAGAAAGACATCATAAAGCCACCCAGAGGAGAACGCAATGCAATGTTTTTTTGCGTTCGAAAGTTCATCAAATTTTCTCAACGTTCATTTCTTAATGAGAATGAAGACGCTGTGTGTATAATTTTTTTGTCTTTGTTTTAATTTTTTAATTCAACGCTTTAAGTTCAGTAATAAAGAATAACCACATTGATAAGTATCAGTAACTATTCTATCCGACGAGATAGTCAATGTAGACCTGTTATGTGTTATCAGTTTATCATTTTCTACCGATGTCTATTTTTTTAATGTATTTGAACGTAGCTTTTTCGTATCAGTTAGTTTTGACTACTATACCGAAATGTGTAGCTCGAGAACCAATGGGAATAACTGACGTCACTTTGGGCGCACGATATTGGCGATGGGGTGTCGAAAAATGTGGGTCTAAAACTTTTTGGGGACGGGTGTGACGTCATTAGGATCTTTGATCATCGATATCTCCGTAACGGTTAGTCGTACATAGGTGATCCTATACATTTTCTTAATCAGGTTTTCGAGCTCTACAACTTAGTGATATACTAATAGCGAGGTGTGCATCCACTTTTTAGTTTGGTCAGTGTGAATAAAAGGACCGGGAACGAAATGTTCGTATGGACTATGATATAATGACATTTTAGGTCGTGCGTAACTGAGTTGTCGAGATATAGGCGATATTAGTATTATAGGAGTAGCGCGACGTCAGTGGGCACATTGCATTGCACCCTAAATAGAACGCGATATTTAAGGCCAAATATCTCGAGAACCAATGGGAATAACTGACGTCACTTTGGGCGCCCGATATTGGCGATGGAGTGTCGAAATGTTTGGGTCTAAAACTTTTTGGGGACTGGTGTGACGTCATTAAAATCTTTGATCATCGATATCTCCGTAACGGCACGTCGTATGCAGACGATCCCATACATTTTTTTGATCAGGTTTTCGAGCTTTATAACTTAGTGATACTTATTCTTAGCAATTATGTGATTTTTTTTGTCACCGCCATATTGTAAGAGAGAGGGTAAGCACGGGGGTTGGGGACAGTAACTCATGGGGAAAGTGGATCGGTAAAATGTTTTTACCCGGGATACTTGTATAATACTATTAGCGTTTTAAGCTCTGGTTGCGAGTCCTAAGCGAAAATACGAAAAAACGTCAAATTTGCTTAATAGACAAATGTGGCAACGGTTTCCGTATCCGTATGCGTATTAGTATAGGGTGAAACCATTGCGTCAAATGTTTACATTTCCGTTTGTTGACGAATAAACAATAAAAAAGAAAAAGAAAGATAATCAAGAACTTTGATAAAGTGAGATTAGTTAATTGTTTAAAATAACTGTATAAGAGTGGTGTATCTTACAATCTTGTCTTTCTTCAGACTCGCGCAAATTTTGCATCATTAGTTTTTGAAACTCCGTCATATCATTCGAGGAAGACTTTGGTGCTTTTTCCCCTTTTTGGATTCTTGTTTGGTTTTTCGTTGCGCCTGTGGTTTTTCTAGATATCATTTTCAGTTTCATGTTGTCTCTCTTTGTGATGTTCTTTATCATCAAAATCTTTCTCCACAAAGATTATATCCAACCTGGGCAAGAATTTTAGGATCTATTCCTACTTCGAATCCTTCTGGGGCACTTATTACAGCTGTGGTAGAAAGAACTTCATAAAGCACCCTGAAAAAAGCTACCTTATTACATGATATTAACGGAGCAGTTTATTAACAACACATGATTTGTAAGTACATGAAATTAACGCGGTCTAAGCCAAATCAAAATTTTTTATGCATAAAATTAACGCAGTTTCTAGGGAAATCATAACCAAAGTCATAAAATTAACGCGGTTCAGAGATAGGGAATAAAAAGAAAAATTTTTTTAAGCAAGAGTTAAAAAACCCTCATGACAAGTTTGCTGTTGCTGGACAAACGAACATTCCTGGAAAGCTCTGTTTAGTGACTGTTGGTCATGTCCTTAAGGAAATAAGTCGTCATATCTGGTACGCCATTAAAGAAGGGGCTGGATTTTCCGCAACCGTAACGTCTGTGTCACCGAAAACGTTCTCCTCTCAAGCAAGGCGGATTGGAAATCATTATAACAATGAAAGCGAAATGGCAAAACTCAAGAGCAATGGATGTACTCAAGCGTCATGTAGAAAACGTCTCGTTTCCGGAATATGGGGAGTATAATGACGATTCTTCGGAGATACTAAAAGAAATTACGGACAATCCAAAAAAAGGACAGTGAAGATGAAGATAGTGAAAGTGGCAGTGAAGAAAGTGATATAGATGTTACTGAATAGTAGTTAATAAATTTTAAAGAAAAATAAAACTTGTAATCTTGTTAAACTCTTTACCACATGCCCCGTATTTTTTTACAATATAATGGCTTTTATTCGTGAAATTAACGGTCATAAAATTACTAGAGGCAGAAAATTAGTGTATCACTAAATTTACGGGACCACAAAATGAACGCGGCATAAAATTAACGCTAAAATGGCCAAAACCCGTTAATTTCATGCTCCGTTAATTTCCTGTAATAAGGTAAATACATGACTCCAGTAACTCTATTTTTATGTTATTATCTTTCGCCATCTTATAGGCATCCTTTAATGTTCTGATTTTAGCTTTACCCTGCTTGACTGTTCTCGTGGGTCCGTGTCTACTCACCTAATTCTTTATTTTGTTCCAGGCTTCATACGATTTACAAAATTGTGCGTCCAAATGATTGTCCAAGAATTCACTAAAGCTGTTGTTTGCGACTTCAACGTTGTCTTCTTCTCTTGTCACTATCGTCTTCACAAGTTTCATCGGTAGCAGTCATTTCTTATTTTTCTTATTACAAAAGGTTTTCTTCACAAAACTCGTTTTTTGATAATTGAATCTATTCTCTAAGCTTACATAGCAATCTTCAAATGACGGTATAGCATATGTCATGCCGTACATTACAGTTAAATACCTTTTCGTTTCTTCATAAGCTTGATGTAACTCTATAAATTGCTGTTAGCATCTGCAGTCATCCACAGTCTTTTCTCAAAAATCTGAAGAGGAAAAACTGAAACTTAAGAAACTCTTGTTATGTTTGTAATACAGTGTTTTGTTATTACATAGACGGTTTAGTATTAATGGTTAATGTACGTTTTTAACGAATTGTGAATGTCTTCTTTGCCAGGTGCAGGGTCATGATTTTGTCTTTTTCTTCTTTATGCTTCCCTTTCTTGTGTTGAAAGCCTTTGTAACAAACCATCATTATCTTTCGTAAGTCGTTTATTTCCATTAATCTGGCAAATGTTTTGTATATTATGTATGTGAATATTTCACCGACGAAAAACCCAGAAATATTAAGACCAACTTCACCATTAGAAAGTCGCGAAAGAGCAACAGCAACATTGTTCTGCACAATTGACCCAATGACGATGCCATAAATCCCCGAAGGTTAAAGATTGCCATTGCCTCCTATGTTCGTTTCATTCAAGCATTTCTATATCGTGCGTATCATCATTTTGATGTAATTGATAAGGTTGTTGCTTGTTTTTCATCGCTCGGTTACAATTATCATTTAGTTCAAATCGGCTCATAATTCAATCTCGCATAGCAGAGATTGTTTGGTTTACCGATGGTGTCTCCTTCCTTCCATCCTTCCTTCCGCAACGAATTTTTGCATTTTACACTTCTACAGTTACTGATCAACTGCGATTGCTTTTTATAAGAAATTTCTGCATCTGAATCGGTTAGTAATTTGATAATATTTTGTTGCGTCATATGTATCTTACGCCTTACGATATATTGCGCCTCGTATTTTGAAATTTCTAACACCGCTCTGACAAAAATCGACTGCTATTTAGTTGTGATTGGGAAGAATCTATTGTAAAACCATTTTCACCTAGCAAACGGCTTTTTCTGAGTTTACAAATATACTTTTTTACTTTCGGAGAACAATAGAAAACAAAATGGTAAGATTGGGAGGAGGCGGGGGTGTATTTGCCTATATTGACTGTAAGATTGATGGGAGGCGGAGGCGGAATAGCTTACTTTCACTTTCGTGAGATCTTACGTGAAAGTTCTGTGCTCAAAACATGCGCGATTCGTAAATTGGTTTAAAAACAAGAAGAGTTTCGAGGTGAAGTTTCCCCTCTTTTTTGCTGGACTATTATTAGACTTTTTCATATAGTTTTGACTTTGAATTCCAAATAACTGATTTCTCCTGTTTTTGAACTGAAGTGTGTTTGAAATTGAACGATTGGTAGATTTTGTTCCTGACCATTTTTGGTTTATTTTTCATTTTTTTTTGCCCCAGCTATTATACTGATAGTAGTCACTGATAGCTTGCGAGGCACACCGTTGTATTATACCGGTGCATCAAACAATAACTCCACTACTTACTAGTAATACTGCTAGTGAAACCTTGATCGCTGTAGCTAGCTACTACAGCTAGCGCTACTATCATATATATTATATTATACATTTGATATTTACTTCTGTGTTTGAGATATTAAGGTATGATAACTATTCAGGCTTATCGTGCAGTAATAGGGTATTTTTATCAAAAAGTTAGGAGTATCAAACAACAAAATTATATGTATCAGTCATCATGTGACTGGAGAACAGTTTTAGGTAGGAGCCATAACACTAATACTTGGTATCCCTGTTGGGATATGATTTTTTATTCAGAGAACTTTTGTGTTGATATTTATTGCAATTATTATGTATTGCAATATAAATCTTGCATTTTTAAAACTGCTCGACCTAATGTGTGGGTATATCGAAAGCAATCCAGGCCCACCTTATGCCGTTTTAAATGTTGTGAAGGCATCTCATCACCAAGGAGACGGCAGATATGGAAGTACAGCAGGGAATCAATGTGCATGTATGTCATTTTTTTCAATTGTTTGGTCTTCCTTACGAAAGATCGCGCTTTGGAATACTTTAGGTTTAGATCAAGTTTTACTAAATGACGATTTAGTTTACAAAAGCCTGAACCTAAATAGACAATTACTTATATCGGATTTACCTAATACAATCAATACGGATATAGGCACTACAAACATTTCATTCTTAGGTAATGAAACAGGTTTTATAACTACTGATAATCGACTAAATTTCATGTATGCAATATTTAAAAAACATACAGTTGGTAATGGTCTTTTGTTTATGATACTTGGGTATACATTTTCCATTCTTTGGAACAAAAGAAATGACTTTGTGTTTGATTCGCACAGTCGCAGTAATAATGGCACTGTGGTTCAAGATGGAAACAGCGTTCTCCTCAAGTTATCTTCAATCCGACAATTGCAATTGTATATTTATGAAGTTTACTTTCCAATGCAGCATTCTGAATGTTTACAATTTGAGGTTCAATTCTTATCTTTGGGTTTTTGCAATGCAATAAAATACTTTAAAACTATCCGTGTTTTTCTTCGTGTACCAACTCTACATACTTTTATTTTATGACCTTAAGACCAAAAATTATAATAAAATACAGAACGGAATAACTGCGGCAATTTAGGCATACCGGAAAAATAGGACTAAGGACCCAGGACCCGGATTATCTTTTATTTTATTATTATTTTATTTTTTTATTTAGGTCTTCTCATAATTACCATAATCACGAGGTTCTAATCCCCAAGGGAAATATGTGACTTTTATAGAATTTTTGTGATATTTTGCAACCACAAGTAAAAAGGTAAAAAGTAAACTGACTTTATTGACTAATTAAATAATGGTCTCTAGAGATTTTTCGCGTAGGCTATGGACTAATTTTAGGTTTTCAAGCAAATTCGATGAATCAGACTTTCAAGCAGCTTCAGGTTCAAAGTCGATTTTTGACGTTGGCTCCATATGTATATCGTATTTAGGCCGTATTGGTATGGCGCATGCGTTAATGTTCCGATGACGCAATACAATCTATTCGTTTCAGCTTTCCTCTCTTCGTTTTGTGCGTATATAAATCTTCAACTTCCTAAACGATTATTTGCAGCGCTTAACGTCAAAAAAAAAAAAAAAGCGTCAAAATTTCCATACCCTATTTGTCGTTAGAGTTTAGGGTAGATAAAAAGAAGTAGGCATGCGCGAAAATTAGTACGAATTAGAAATAACATGGAGCTACCATGTTAAGTGGAGGTAAATGATTTTTTTTTCTCATATAACTCGGGGAAAGTACAATTGAATCTTTATATCTTCAATCCTGAAACAATTTCCTCCCCTGTTTACGGAAGTATGCAAAAGTAAATCCACGTAAGGTACCTTGAGAAGTACTCTACATTCCGAATTATCGCTTGCTCGTTTCCCCATTTCCCGCTCTTTAGTGCTCCGCTTGGGTTGCTTATCCCGATAAATTGAAGAGCTTGGATTGATACGACACTAGAGGAGAGAATGTTACGACTCTACACGTTCGTTAGCCTACATACAAGGTCATAAAATGTAGGATACTATCCGTAGGTTAAAATTCCTTCGTTAACATTCAACCTCGTTTCCAGAGATTTTTTGTCTCATTTGAAAATTGACCTGCCTTCCTATTTACAAAAGAGCCTAGGCCCTAGGTACCAGTTTGGTCAATATTACATAATAGAACAAATTCAAAAATGCCATTCTGCATATTCATTCGGCCGTTACAGCGAGATTGTTCACGCATATTTGCGTCTAGTTTGAATTAAGATAAAATAAAACATTAAAACGTTGATTAGTGCTGAAAGTTTACGTTCACGTTTCTGAATCGCAGTGAATAAATGAATTGGGCGTAGTTTCTAAATATCTCTCCCCCGCTTCTTGATACCGGAACGGAAAAAAAAGTTTCTTTCCAGCATTTCTACGAAACGTCGGAAATGTCTCAAATAAAAGGAACGATTGTGAAGATTGTGTATAATTCTTATACTTGTGAGAAGATACTTAAGAACAAAAAATCAAAACAGGTAGAAAAAGTATTTTGCTTTTTTAAATACAATTTCCAGATGTAAAGCTAGAAGACATCGGATTTACATGTTTATTCTATAACTGAAGCAGCAATATCGACGTAAAAAGAGTTGGTCTTATGAAAGAGAGGAGTATTGGTTTGAGGATCTGTGGTGATACAGGAGAAATGACGAAGATTTCCGAATGTCTAGTTCAACGTTTGAGAAGCTAGTAGCAATGGTTAAGATTTTGATTGAAAAGGGACACTGTTTTTGGCCGAGCAATACCTGGCAAATGGCAAATGTTATGTATAACATAACATTAAAAAGACTTTATAACCACAATAATGTTCATTTTATAATTCTCCTTCTGCACTTGATTGTCTACTTCGATCTGTCACAACAAACCTTTTTTTGTTTACAAATAGAAGGGCGATGGACCTGGTTTCCCCAGACCCACTAGATTATTCTTTTATTAATGGCCGGAATAAACGACGCAATGTGTACTAGCACAACAGTGTATTAAACGATATAGACATGTCTACGGATGTCCAAAAGGTCTAACTAAATCTCTTACATATAAACATGAGGAAGGACTCCTGGTAGAGGATTACCGAAATACGACCTCTCTATAAATCTCTTGATTGAATTATCGATATGCGAACATATCGCAAACGTAAAATAAAAATCGAATATCACACTCATAGTTTCTTTATAAAAGTCAACAGGGTCTTTTAGGCCATAATGTCGACTTATGACTATCGAGCGTTTATCGTTTATCATTCATTTAGTTCTATCGTTCAATTCTCCATTTTACTCGCTTGGTTTATTTGCCTGTTTATCTCGTTCTCAGTCTCTTTATCGGCTTCCCGTTTGTTGGTTCGTTCGTTGAGTGTTCTTAACAGATCATAATGTAAACATACTTAAAAAAAAGGGATTAATCTAATACTAATACTAGTATAGCGTGTAAAAAATTGTTCATTTTCATTTTCTTCATTAGTTACCGTCCCATCCCCTCGGAAAGGGTGACGAAAAATAAAATTACAGAATTGCACATGGAAAGTACCACTAAGTTATAGAGTTCGAAAAACCGATCAAAAAAATATCGCTTGTTGACAATGAACCGTTACCGAGATATCGTCGTTCAAAGATTTTACTGACGTCATGATGTTCCTCGTTTCACCAATTTTTTAGCCACATATTTTTCTCCATTGGTTATTGATATGTTTGCTTTTTAATTTGAGAAATTTTAGGGACGCAATGTAATTGTTTCCCATTGATGTCGCCCAAGAATGTAGGATAAAATCATTTGGGTGAACTTACATTGCGCATTCTCAGAAGAAAAGCTCGGTGACTAACCTTACTAAAATAAATTTATTGTTTTTTTCGATTTTATTATTTAGTACGTAGACAAATCCGACGCCTCTGGTGATAGCTACGCACGTTTCACTGATGGGTATTCCCCATGAGATTTCTGATTGAGGGGAATGAATTAATAGTAATCTAACTTACAATGGAAATAGAGTTTTTATCTATCTATAAAAAAACATTATCAGAAGATTATCAGAATTTAGCTATTGTGGCTTCATTGGTTAAAAGTGTCAGTTTCTCTAACAATGCTTTCTTTCCAACGTTATGAGAGATCCTCATGGTAAACTGTGCCTGTATAATGATGTCTTTGGTTGATTTTGAGTTAAAAAAAAGATCCAAATTAAACTAAAATGAAAAATTCATGTGCAATGCAAATCGGCTTTTACATTTTTGAAAGCTAGGTCTTATTTGTGTTAGATTTTAGACTTACTATAACTGATGATTTGCTATTTAAGTCACGTACTTTTAGAACATACTGTAGTTCCACTGTTATTTATCATTGTAAACTAATCTATACTAATATTTATGAACGTCGTTGCATCTCTAATATCTAATATGTTATTCATAGTAAGTTATTTATCTTCTTATACTAATACGCAATCTTGCTTTTTTCTTACATAACTTTTAAAGAAAGAACGTTAGGTAAAATTTCTCGGGAAGTTTATCAAAGGATGTTTGTTTTTTCCGTATTAGTATAGGGAGAATCTCTAGCTCCATCTTACGGGTTTTTATTACTTCATGGAGTGTTGTACCTTAAGGAAGACATGATAAAGCCGTCAAATTTTCTCAACGTTCATTGCTTTGAAGAGAAATGAAGACGCTGCGTGTTAATTTTTTTTGTTGTTTTAATTTTTTATTCAACGCTTTAAGTTCAGTAATAAAGAATTACAACATTGATCGGCATCAGTAACTATTATATGCGACGAGATAGACGATGTAGACCTGTTATGTGTTATCAGTTTATCATTTTCTACCGATGCCTATTTTTTTAATGTGTTTGAACGTAGCTTTTTCGTATCAGTTAGTTTTGACTACTATGCCGAAATGTGTAGCTAGCAGTTTATTTGGTATTTCATTGTAGTGTGTGAATTGTTATTATTAAGGTAAACGAAGGTAGCAAGATCATTATTATATTGTTTTGATAGTATTTGATTGATATCTTTTTGTTTTCGATTATTAGAAAAATTGAATAGTATAGATGAATGTAACGCAAGAAGAGAGTGAAAATGATGGTTATATACATATTTACATGGTTTTTATATCATGATGCACAAGTGGAGTTTTGAGTTTTGAACATTTCCACAATTCATAGCTGAATAAAGAATTGAAAGATAAAGACATCTGAGAAGGTATTGTTTTTGTTAGCTTTAGTTAAAAAGGAAATTTGAAGGTATCTTCTTATACTAATACGCAATCTTGCTTTTTTCTTACCTAACTTTTAAAGAAAGAACGTTAGGTAAAATTTCTCGGGAAGTTCGTCAATGGATGTTGGTTTTATCCGTAGTAGTATAGGGGGAATCTCTCATTAGGGGAATCTCCAGCTCCATCTTACGCGTTTTTATTACTTCGTGGAGTGTTGTGCCTTAAGGAAGATATCACAAAGTCGCCCGGAGGAGAACGCAATGCAATGTTTTTTGCGTTCGAAACTTCATCAAATTTTCTCAACGTTCATTTCTTTAAACGAGAAATGAAGAAGCTGTGTGTAAAATTTTTGGTTTTTGGTTTTATTTTTTTATTCAACGTTTTAAGTTTAATAAAGAATAACAACATTGATCGGTATCAGTAACAATGCTATCCGAGATAGTCGATGTAGACCTGTTATGCGTTCATATTATCAGTTCATCATTTTCTACCGTTGTTTATGTTTTTAATGTGGTTAAACGTAGCTTTTTCGTATCAGTTAGTTTTAACTACTAAATGTGTAGCTAGCAGTTTATTTTATTGTAGTATGTGGATTGATATTATTAAGGTTCGCCTTTAGGGAAACGAAGGAAGCAAGATCATTATTATATTGTTTTGATAGTGTTTGTAATAAAACTATGCAAGGGAATACTCATTATTATAATTAAAACATTCAAATTCCACAATTCATAGCAGAATAAAGATTTGAAAGTTTAAAACGTCTCAGAAGGTATTGTTTTTATTAGATAGGGAAATTTTGAAAGTATTTTCTTATATGTCAGAAGTTTAACCGTGGTAAGGTAGGAGTATACATTGGTTAGGTAGGAGTATACGTCGTATTGTCTCTTTTCTAAATCTCTGAACATTGGAATTTTAGCTTTTAGATTAACTGTACAACTTTAGAAATCTCTAAATAGGCCAAATAACACTAAAAATAGGGATAATAGCATTCTTTGAATGATCGATCCAAAATATTTGTATTAAATATGATATAATTTCAACATGGATAAACACAACAATTTTTGTATATACACAGTGCTAGTGCTAATATATTAAGATGGACGAAGTTATATTTTACGCTTTACTACACATACTTACCATGGTATGGTTCTGCTATCATTAATCAAATTTTTATAAAACAAATTTTTATTTTTATTCACTATAAATTTTTATACTAATATTTATGAAGGAAGTTATATTTCTAATATCTAATTTTCTATGTATGGATAAAGTTCTCTTACGCAGGTTTATTTTCATCCCATCTCACTTGGACTTACCAAATTAAGACTGACCAGTTGGAGTCAATTCTACGCACGGTGTCCCAGAAGCATCCGAAATTTTGTTATAAAAACGTTATTAGAACGTTCAAGGAACGTCTTCAAATAACGGCCTCAAGACATCCTGTGCACTTCAGGAAATGACGTTGCTGCTTGTTTCACACTGAACCAAATGAGAACGTTATTATAAAGTTATGTAATGACGTTTATATAACCTCTTGAGGGCGTTCTTTTATCGGTTTCTTAAGAAGGCGTGTGCCGAAATATAGTATTTTTTAAAATGGTTGTTTTTACTTAACATACATAGATAAATATATAAATATAAAAAATATAAAATATAAAATAGAAAATATTCCAAAGAAACAGAACTTTCTAAATACATTTGGGAGTTGAAAGACGATAGTAAAGAGCCATTATTAAAATGGAGCATATTGAAAACAATTAAAAGTCCATTATGATCATATATATAAGTTATTTATAATTAATAAATTTACTGATGGTGATTTATTGAATAAAAGAAATGAACTTGTATCTAAATGTAGACATCAAAACAAGCATTTATTAAGCAATGTGAAATCAGTTAGCATGGATTGAACTTTTCAAAAATTTGTTTGCGATTTTTTCTGTATGTATGTATTAAATTTGTTATTTATATTGTATCATTTTAGTTAAAAATGTATACCTGAAGATTGGTTAATACCATGAAACACAGTGTCGTGTACAAATGAGTATTTAATTTGTCAACCTCCAAACAACTAGATAAATATATAATATATGTTGTCGATATTATAGGCAAAAGCTTACCAAAATAATAACAATGGAGCTTGGAAAATCTACACCAGCAATCTTCAGGAATCGAATATTAAATTCAACAATGCCACGTTCACAATCAGAGCCAACAGGTCTAACTGACCTGGAAAGGATGAAACGATCAATCGACCTATCGTTTGGTTTGATCGTCATGTTGGTAAATATTGCAGAAATTATCATCATCGCTAGAATTAAAAAGAAGCTGAAGTATGAACTGTTAATTCTTAGTTTATGTGTTACAGACATGTTGTTTGGTTTGTCCAATTCCGTAGTATCGTGCATTTACTTATCGAAAAATGCACAGAACGAAGAAGTTCTAGAGATTACATATACCACATACTTTTATTTCGTGTTAAATTCAATTCTACATTTGATATGGATAGCGATCGATCGACTATGGGCTGTTTGTAAACCTTTGCAGCATAAGGTTATAATGACGAAAAAGAAAATCTATATAATAATTGGTATAACATGGTTGGTTTCCACAGTAACAGCTGTTTCTCTGCATGTGGCCAAAAATTTGACATTGGCATTTACGCAAACCGAACGTACGTGTGTAACATACGTAAACGTAAGTTTTACGACCACTTCTGATTCTTTCAAATCGCAACCAATTTCTTTTATCAACGATACAAGCGTCCATCGCTTAGGTCCTGATATTCAAGTGACTACAAAGAATATATTCGAGGAACTAATGACTTTAATTTTGGCAATATCCATCCTCATTGCAGATGCAATTTTGCTGTTTATCTATGTCATGATAATTTATGTAATTCGAAAAAGAGAAAAGATTCCTCTGAAAAGTAATTCTGAAACTGAGGACCGTGTTTCTATTATCTGCTTGTTAATTGCTGGTAGTTTCATCCTTTTTAC
Organism: Turritopsis rubra; assembly: GCA_039566895.2. NCBI lineage: Eukaryota > Metazoa > Cnidaria > Hydrozoa > Anthoathecata > Oceaniidae > Turritopsis > Turritopsis rubra. The sequence continues at coordinate 5,219,383 of CM077622.1, forward strand.
GTTACCATATGCGATAACAAGATTGGAGATAAGGGAGGGAGAAAAGGTTCCTCTGTGGGGGAACTTGATTTTAGTTTCAAACAGTGGCATGAACAGTATTTTGTATTTCTTTCGTGGTCGATGTGAGAAGAGACAAAGTAAATTGAAGAAGAAGAGTCAAGGACCTGGGTGCAGCTCAACCCTATCTGCGGCTGTATGAACACCATATTAAACTAAGAAAGGTGATAATCCTAGCCCTCGTGTGGGACGACACAGATGTGATGGGAAATTTATCATTATCCTGTAAACGAATTAGTAACGAAAACTATTATGAAGCTTGCACATGTGAATTCTGTGACTGACGAACAAACTTGTTGTCACCGAGACTCCGTTTGTTCGTTAGTTCGTTCGTTCGTTCGTTCGTTCGGAAAATGTTTTTATCGAATTTTGATTGCGCAAGATCTATGTGATGACGAACAAACATTTCAGGGAAACATAAACAAAACAAAATGGAAGACCTTTTGCAGTTGGAACTTGAATAAGTGCTTACCGACGACGTTCCTGCAATGTAAACGTGGGAAATAATTTCAAAATTTGTTTGGGTCATTCAGGGTCATTTTTCAAGAAATTAAATGATATAATTCGCCCCCGCCATACAATATCAAGAACAAGGACAGCAACAACAAATCAAGGTCAATTTCATAGTCAATTCAAAAACCATCGTTTGCTGTCCAATAATTCCTCTGCTCTTAAAAAAGATTTGAAAGATAAAACAAAGCTACTGGCGCTAACACCAAAAATGTATTTCCGCTTTCAAGATGGTATTTCAGTTGTTTTATTATTAGAAACGTAAGCACGTACAAGGGTTACTGGAAATGCACACATATTCACACTTTTGTTAAGTAGACAATGTTAGACAATATATCTTCTAAATGTATAGCTAGAAAAATGCTTATTACCCGCGTAGCAGGGCTGTAAAAATCCGCGCAGTCCTATTGGTTATGTATGTTTTAATGTGACGTCACTCCAGTCTATACTCACCGGTACAGCCCGTTGAAGTGTCAGAGCAACAATATTGTTTATTTAGTTATATATTTTGGTCATTAGCAAGTCGCAGTGGGGCAAGTTTTGATAATTTTAACCGCAGAAACGAACCCGTATGGACGACTGAGTCAGGATGCGACATATAAACATGAATTCGGAAAAGGTGTATTGCATCAGATTCGTAGATGAACACTTGGCGAAGAACAAAAAAATTGTGCAAGTGAGAAAAAACAATGTCATCAAATTAATGACCAACTCTCTAAGGTTCCAAATAATTACTTTTTGACGTAATGATATTCTCATTGGGGTGTTCTGTCAATTCATTTTCTTTCTTTCCTAACTATCGTCACTTATACAAGCAACTCCTACATTTTTCTCCTCCATTGATATTATTCTTGTAAAGGTCCATTAAAGTGCTCATTATGTATGTTGAATACGAGGAAGTGCTTAACTAATTATTTATTACGCATGCATTCCATTACTCTATAACAACATTATGAGAGCTAGTATTATTTAATGAAGTAAAGTCGTAGAAAAGAAAACATCTTAAGGTAGGAGTTTAAGTATTTTGAAATACAATCATGTCTTTGAATGGTTGATGGAAATTAAACCACAGGAGTTCTGACTGTATACATAATTATTTGGCATGAAAAAAGACATGAACACAGTGTGAAAGAAAAATATATTTCAACTTTGTATAGGCCAAAGGAAAACTTATACATTTTCATATTTTCCCGCTGCTGCTGGTGTCTGTAACCCATATAAGTTAAGTGGATGGACTTTCACGTTGGGTGGCTACTTATAGATTATAGCAACCTACCATAGCAACCTACTATTATTGGGTTCCCCCTAATTTTTGTTACTGAAATATGTAAACATAGGGGTTCCGCTTTTTTTCTTTTTCTTCTGTTAATAAAATGTTTTCAAACATTTGGTATCTGGTTGATAATATTGCATCAGACGTATAGTTTGAAAGATAAAGCAGATATAAACAACCTGCAAATGTATACATGCTCTTTAGACCTTAAGCAAACTATAACTTCTGGAATGGTATTCTTAAATTATTTTTTTATTATTTTCATTATTTGCTAATTGGCTCATCAAAATTAACGATCATATAGAAAGGTGATTGGAACAATTAAAAAGGACTGGAAGAATGAACAGGAAAATAAAAGCAAAGATGTGTCATAGTAGCAAATCAGTGTTGCAACTCATCAATAAACCGCCGGGGAAGAATGTAAAACATATCTGAGCAGTTTCTTTGTTGTTTCTTTTTGGATTTTCTAAATGCTACTCGACCCAACATTAAATAAGTTCCAACATGCTTTGCCCAACCTCCTAAGGTCGTTGCGAAAGAGATTTTAGGAATCCAAGTAGATTATAAACTAGATTTTAGATGACATGTTCAAAGTGTCTGCAAGTCTTCATTTCAAAAAATGAAACAAATTTTGGAATTAGACCATACTTAAACATCCTGTGTTCAAAACATTGGTGTAATGAATACATTTTGTCAACATTTTATCATTTGCTTCATTTGGTTGTTTAGTCGTAAGGCAAATGATAGACTAATAAATTAATTTGATTTTAGCTTTGGTTTAGTTTTATTTAAGAAATAGTCTATCATGTTATTTCTATGATGTAAATTCCATGATGTTATTTCTTTCATAAATTGCAGTTGCCAAAATCTCATAGAAGTCTCAATCATTCATTTCCTATAAACTCATTGAAGTTTATCAAATGTATATCAAAATTGGCGTCAAAGCATCATTAAACTGTACGTTATCCACTTTCCACCTAAACGTTTTTTATAAGAACAAAGGACATTCGAAGGTCTAAAAGTTAGGAACATGCTAAGAACATTTTAAGTTCTTTAGAAACTTACAACAATATCAACTCAACTCCATTAAAATCGGAAATGTCAACCAAATTTGTTGAATTTCGAATTTATAACTATATATAATATATAACTTAAGAACATATGAGGAACATTTTTAGGTTCAAAGTTGAAAAGTTAAGAACATTTGAAGGCTTCATGAGAGTTGAGTATTCTTATAAAAAACTTGTACAAGTCGGCGGCCAGAAGAACCAGCAGTTATGTAGGGAAGCCCATGGTTACACCTATTCATAAAAAAATGTTCAAAATTTGAATTAAATAATTGTCGCCCCATTCCCCTCCTTATGAATCTTGACAAAATCTTTGAGAAATTGATCTACAAACGCCTGTACGGATTTTTTAGTGTAAACAGTACCTTATACAGCCAACAATTTCGATTATGGAAAAACTATTCCACATCACATGCTCTGCTCAACATATCGCGAAAAATCATCATGGATGCTCTGGATAAAGGCAATTACGCATGTGGAGTTTTCATTGACCTGAAAATTGCTGACACTGTTGACCACAAAATTCTTCTAAAAAAGCTCTCTCATTATGGATTACTCTTTCGTTTTTAAATGGCGTCAGTTCATCTACAAAATATGTCAGATATGGTGTTCCCCTCAATCGTCAATTTTAGGACCACTTTCATTTTTGATTTATATCAGTGAATTATATTTGGCGGATGATACTAATCTTATTAATTTCAGTGATTCTCCGAAATAGTTGGTAAAGCAAATGAATCTAGATTTGAAGTTTCTAAGCTCCTGCCTAAGTGCCAACAAAATTTCATTAAACGCAGACAAGACTGAATATATCATTTTCAAATATAGCACAAAAAATTCCGACTTCTGAGTTTTTATTAACTAGAAAATAATATAGAGTAAACTCCCGATAACTCGAATCAATGAGCATTGTTCGAGTTATCAAGAATCTTTTAAGAGAGAGTATTACGTTAAGGGGGTTGTTAAAGTAGTTCCCGTTACTGAAAGTTCGAGTAATCAAGGGTTCGAATAACCGAGATTCTACTCTCATAAGATATCTTGGTATCCTCATTGATTCAGATATGATCTGGAAATCTCAGATTCATAACATTGTTGTCAAACTCAAGAAAGCTAACGGAGCTTAAGCTAAAGTCCGTCATCTAGTTCCTTCACATGTTTTGAAATTATGCCATATTCCATTGTCACTTGCAATATTGCATCCAAATTTCTGGTCAACCCAACAGTACACGATTATCTCAATTTTGCAAAACCATGCTATAAGGCATTTATCTTTCAAAACTATAAGAGTTTCTGCTACTCCTCTATATGCCGAACATAAAATACTCAAGTTCAGTGGCATGGTTCACCAAGAAAACATTTTATTCTTACGCAAGCTAATGCATCAACAACCGCCAATAGTAATTCAAAATACTTATGCAGATGGTCTCATTTTCTAATTGAATTAAGGAATAAATTTCCTTTTCTTTCCTTTCCTTTTCAAGGACTCAGAACTCTGGATTACTTGCATACTTACTTACATTTGATATTTTAGGCGTACCATACCATTAAAAATGCAGTTACCACTAAGACAATCTACACCTATGATGTTCCGGAATGGAACGTTTCATTCGCGAATGCCACCTCCAAAAGGTCCAACTGACTTGCAAATAATGAAACGATCAATTGAACTATCGTTTGGTTTGATCGTCATGTTGTTAAATATTGCAGAAATTATCATCATCGCTAGAAAGAAAAAGAAGTTGAAGTATGAACTGTTAATTCTTAGTTTATCTGTTACAGACATGTTGTTTGGTTTGTCCAATTCTGTAGTATCGTGCATTTACTTATCGCGAAATGCACAGAACGAAGAAGTTCTAGAGATTACATATACCACATACTTTTATTTCGTTTTGAATTCCATTCTGCATCTGGTATGGATAGCGATCGATCGACTATGGGCTGTTTGTAAACCTTTTCAACATAAAGTCGTCATGACGAAAAAGAAAATCTATATAGCAATAGGTGTGATCTGGATTATTTCCACAGTAACAGCTGTTTCTCTGTTTGTGGCCGACGAATTGACTGAAGCATTTACGCAAACCGAACGTAGTATAACGTACGTAAATGTCACAATTAATGATACTGATGCAAGTTTTGCAACAACATCCGCTCCATTCACATCGCCACCAATCGCTTTAATCAGAAACAAAAGCCCTCCACCAAAATCACCGAAATCACCGAAACCACCGAAATCGCCAAAGCCGCCCAAACCCCCTAAACGTCGCTTAGACCGTCGTATTCGCGTGAATATAAAAAATACCTACCATAAGCTTATGGCTTTAGTGTTGTCAATATTCGTCATCATTGCAGATGTCATTTTGCTGTTTGTCTATGTTATGATCATTTATATAATTCGAAAAGGAGGAAAGGTACCATTAAGAACCGATACTGATAATGAAGATCGTGTTTCTATTATCTGCTTGTTAATTGCTGGTAGTTTCATCCTTTTTACATTACCATACGCGATAGCAAGATTGGCGATAGAAAATGTACCTCTGTGGGCGAAGTTGATTTTAGTTTCAAACAGTGGCGTGAACAGTATTTTGTATTTCTTTCGTGGTCAATGTGAGAAGTGGCAAAATAAATGGGAGAAGAGAGGGCAAGTCACTGCCAGTTCCAACTTATCTGCTACACCGTTATCAACACCAAATCAAGCTAGGAGACCTGCCCAACCAAGCCCTTATACTGGTGAAGATAGAAAATTAACAACGGGGTTCTGATGACGAATCCTCTATATATTTTGTAAACTCTGCATTTGGTGATATTGTTTCATATTTTTTTGAGGTCATACTAGATGGTAAACTATTAGATAAATTATGCTCAAATTGGAACCTTTTTCATAATAAAAGTTTTTTTTTTTTCTTCATTGACATCAACTGATTAGTTTTTGAATAATTTAGATGAATAATTTAGGTGAGACAATAAACTCTTCCGTAAACTAATTTATTTAAAGTAAATTTTGAACATTGTTTATCTAATATTGTTCCGTCTAATAGGATAATAGGAAATTTAATTTTGAAGAGATTAAGATTTTTATTAAATAATTCAAATAATTTGTGTAATGGGAAAAAATAACGGTTTACTTTCTACACTTATATACACTTTTGGCGAAGAAATTATCTTTGCTGACACAATTTTTGTGCTACTCCTTGCAGCAAGGTTTTCACTATTTTGGTCTACTATCAAGTATTGTCTGTAGCTTGTCTGTAGTTCCTATAGCTTTCGCTTAGTCTAATTCGAATCATCCAAATGCTGTTGCGTACAATAATTACCACCGATTTGAAAAATTGCGTAGTCAACAGTTTGCGTTGTCACGTCATTCGTACAGCCGGCCAAATTGTTGCATCAGAGCTATTGTGAGCAGTAAAGGTTAAAATCTCACAATTCAACGAACTCTCGACATAATGAACTGGTTTCCACCTCCATTCATGGTTCGTTATATCGAGAGTCTAGTGTATATGTATTTGTTATAGCTAAGCCTAGGTGATCGCTAGAACGAATTTAACGAATGTCCATCTTCTGTGAAGCGATACTAGGCAGTCCAAGAACTTCAAGTCCATTTTCTCTCAAGTTTCGCCTTTTTCCAACTTGGGGAATTTTTTAAGCTCATGGTCATGAAATTGAAATACCAAAAACGTCTCGACACTGAAATTCCGCAGGGGAAAGGGTCTTCACTTCTTTTAAAAATATTTTTTTCCAATACACCCAAAATTTACATTTCTTTGGGGTTCACAATTGATGTCATCATGACGTCACAGCATGTATTCATAACGACTAGTTCTTGTTGCAGATAGATGTTGAAATTTGGTATACAGGTGAATGGCATGTATAGGAATTCTTAACCTTGGACTAAATTAGGTAGAATTATTGATTCCTTATTGTTAATGAGTGACTGAATCTTGATGAGTTAATGTATGTATATATTTTAGCATTATATACCGTCGCTGGATAAACACCTGTCTGACATGACATGAACTCTCTGACACCTGAATGATGAAATGCATGTATACGCATTATGCAAAAATATAATTAGATTTTAAGTAGAGCAGAAGTGTTATACGTGCCAGTTTCCCGCCTTAAAATGTGCTTCATTCTTCCTACCTAATGTCCCCTATCACTCTCGCTTCCAATTGTTAACTGGCCCAGCTTCGAAAAAATGGAATACAAAAGAACTTTTTCTCAGACAATGCACCCGCCAAGAAACGTTATTCAGCATATTTCCTTTAATGAGATTGAAAGGGAGGTACACTCAATGTGGATTGGGCATATAGGCTCAGGAAATTTTATGTATTCTTAAAGCAATATGTTTATATATAAAAATTGTTAAAAGAATTATGACTGCCGTCTACACTGCGTGTGTTGGGAAATTAACAACGTTTGAAAAAGAAAAAAACTAGCTGCTGTAGTTAAATATTGGAGAGCAAAAGGAAAATTTAAGTGTGAAGTAAATACATTAATGTACGATGGAAAGAATGTAAGATTAAGTTATTTTAATTTATAGGAAATAAAATGAATTACACAAGTCTTTAATAAAAAACAAATATATAAACCTTTTTGTTGGGAGAGTATGAACCTTTGAGTCTATGCAGAAGTGTGGGTGATCCACTGATCTCAAAAACAACTGGATCACTATAAGGACCCACCCGCAGCAAAAAAACAACACATATTAAGGCGGCGATTTCGCGCTTAGCGTAGTTTCTGTGAGTAACCCTTTGGATACACGGATATATTCACACATGACTTTTGGACGTTTTGATCACTTTTAAACCCAAATCTGTTATGTATGTACGAATTTGCCGTACTTCACTTTGAGATACAAGAGAAACCTTTTCTAGAAGCCATAAAGTTGTTAGGCTTTTCGTTCCCAAATCATGTATGCTGGACATTTAAACATGGTTTAGAGGCAATCCCACAACCTACTGGAAAAAAGGGATGGAACATCTACCCAGAATTTATATTGGTAACGGTGCAATATCAATGAAATACGCGTAATCCTTCAACGTATTATACGAACTTTCAGGTCTAGCAGTGGAATCGTTCTGGAATTGAAAAGAATAGACCTTTCTGGAATTTCTTTTAAAACACATAATGTGGCATAAGTGTTTTTTTAGTTCTTAATTGCTTTTAATTATTGTACTGGGGAATTGGAATAATAAGTGACTTTTGCTTGGTGACAACGCTATGAAATTAGTAAAACAATAAAATGCATAGAAACGAGGCGAAACTTGATAATTAAGCACGGCGTTTAAACAGAAATTCGGGAAAGGTGTATTATACAACAATCTAGGTGGAACTCAGCATGAATTATTTTAATGGCTGATGCGCATGGCTGGTTTATAATATTATACATATTCTGAAAGAGCAGAAAGCATTAAGTACTGAGGTTTACCGAATTATTATCTGAGCAATTTTGGAAAACTGTGCGCAATCAAATCGTTTTCGGCTTTTCCTCCTTGGGACACTTCATTCCGATTCCGTTTAGATCTATATTTTTCAGCTGATTGATTAGCCATAACAGCCATAACAGTAGCCACTACTTGAATATCATTTTCGATTGGGCACTCTCTTATATCTGTGGACTACTGTTTGGTATACCTTTTTTAAGAAAACACAATTATGTTCAAAGTTTCATATTAAGTTCATATCTTGTTGTTTACCTAAGTTCCCACCAGAGGTAAAATGTGATGGAAATGAGATACACAAACAGAAATTACAACTGTTCTTCATCGCATTTAAAAGATTTTAAACATTTTACAACGCGAGGAATTTTAGGTGCTGTCGGCACTTTTGAAAACGTTCTATCGCATTTATTAGGGGTTCAAAATATCTAAAAATGCAAAAATTATTACATCTCATTTCTATCGCATTTTACCTCAGAACCAAGCTTTAGCGTTTTGTTATATAGCGACGATAGTATCAATCATCTTATAAGATGATTAGAAGCATTGAAAGTTGCTATTTCATTATTTCCCCGTGGGTAACTATCTTGATAATCATGACACAGGAGAGTTGTATGTATAATGATCACCCTCCCCCTTCTTGTTACTTACTGGAACGAAGAAATTATCTCCTGGCAAATATCTGGAAAAAGCTGTTTGAAATGTAAGACGTCACCGGTACCAAATTTAGTCTAACTGAAACGATATCTGCGAAAGTCTTTTGCATACCAAATTATTACAAATTGGGGCAAAACAGTTATTACAAATCGGGGCAGCTTTGGTTACTACAAATCGGGACAGAAGTAATAACAAATCAGGGCAGGTCGTTTTATTAAAAATTGGGGCAAAATTATTACAAATCGGGGCAGTTATTGCAAATTGGTACAGAACACACCTTTCCTAAATATTTGTTTAAACACCAGTTTTAATCTAACCAGTACGCTCAACCTCCTTTTTATGCAATGTATTGTTTCAGAGCAGTAATTGTTTGACTTTATTACATTGCAATTATCTCTATTTATTAAAACTCTCTGCAGAACAATTGGAAGTAATTATGCCATTAAGATCCTGCGTCAAAAGAAAGGGCCAATAAACCCAGCGAAAATGTCACACATTTATAAACCAATTAGAAATTTCGAATTAAAAATGATAACAAATTGCAGCTTCTAAAATTGTCACAATGGTATATTTAATAGTTTTGCTTGAAAATAACATGAAACCTCAGAGTGAACAGCGAGTAAGGAGGTTGTATGTGGATGTGATGACCATAAACACACTTTTTAATAAGCACCACAAATTCACTAAAAAGATAAGCCCCACCTAAGCACCGCCCTAGGTTCAAAATCATAGCGAAGAAAAAAGAATTTCTCTGTCTCTTATACTGTCTCTGCTTCAAAGAGAAAGGTACTACTTCTCTCTTAAGTTAAGGTATAGGTGGTTTTGAAAGTTTTGAGGATACATACTCATGATAAAAGATTTAATGATTTATAAGTATATAACTAAGCACCACTTAAGCACTAAGGAAGGACTAAAAATGGCAAAAATAAACAATGAGCCTGGTTGATTTTTACTGGTGCTGATAAAAAAAGCGTGTATTGTTTTCAGGTTGTTTATCAAGAGTGTGAATAATCACAAGGATAGGAATGGTAGTTACCAATAGAGATAATGATGATGAGTTCCTGAATGGAAGCCATTGTACAACTGATGATGCTAATCAACGAACATAAATAAGGTGATACACAGAAGAAGAGGAAAGTACATGATATTGATTACAAAAAAATCCATTGTTGAATGCTTATTATTTATAATATTTAACAAGAGTGTTTACGTGTGGACGGCGAATACGTGACGCCTTAAAGTTTTAGTTATTCTAAGCTTTTCTAAAAGTTCATTCCTAAGAGGAGACAAATTTCCGCATGATTCTATTTTCACAATTGTATTGTTTTAGGTGAGTTCGCTTAAACGTACGAATGCTTGAATGAAAAACGTGTGTTTTTAAATCATAAATATTCGTACAATTCGCAAGGAATCTTTGAGAAAATCTTTGCCTTGGAAATTCATGAAATTTGTCTCTTTTTGTCAGGTGGTGTTCTTGAAATGAAATATCTACTTGCTGAAGATTCAACATTGGGATTATTTTTTTAATGGTTTTATATTAGCTAATATCTTAGTATTATTTTTGTGAGTTTTACAAGTAATTATCATTTGCGTAGCTGCATTGGTTGATCACGGAAAAGTAGCTACCTTTTTCTCACAGGTATTTATGATCTATCGATTTTTCACCAGCTAACTCCTTGGTTATTAGCTTCTTAAAATCGTCTGAAAGAACGAGGCATTACCTGACGCTTTCTCTCACTGACCTGAACAAATTTTACAAAGTTTACGTCACGAATATTACCTGGGTATAGGTACGCTTATGTTTATCTACCAGTCGTTTTCCGCGACGAAACTGTTTCATTTTGGTTCTCACGAAACGTTTAGAAGCGTTTATTTTGCTTAAACATGTATTTTCCGTTTAATTTCTTCAATTCTTGATTGAGGTTTATGTTTTTATGTTCCCAAACCATTCCTGAGCAACATTCGTTACTTTTACACTGAAAGATTTCCCAATAAATTGTAAACATAAACGTTATCGATAAACGCTGATAAACGTCTGGTGTGAACCGACCTTAAATGTCATAGCAACTGTATTGAATAAATTTTCTTTTCGTCAGTGGAATCTTTTAAACGAAAAAAATTAAAGAAAGCAGAAAAAATGTTGACACATCTTCTCCAGTCCACGTCTTTTTTCATTTTCACAACCTTTCGTCCATCAGCTAAGGGTAATGAAAAGTTCAAGAAAACTCGCACAGTGCATACTCATCATACGTTAACAATTTGAAAAGAATTAAAGCTTTGGCTAATTACTTTTTACTCTCATATCCAATGAATCCCGAATTCTTGTTATATATTCATGATGCGAAAGTTGATCGAGTCGATTTGTTCACCATTTTAATCAACTTTAATAGAATTTAGCATAAGTTATAATTGTTATAAATGGGAAATGAGATTATGAGAATTCAATTTTCGTTTGTACTTCTGGAAGAGTAGTATTTTATGAAGAGAGGCTCTTTATTATAGAGTTGATTTGATCACAATTACCTCCAAATAATCCTTTAATAATTAACATACGACTAACAACTAACCACAAGAAATTTCAAATTGTTGAAAACAGGAATCTGTTTCAGACACAGGAAAGAAATGACTTGAAGGAATCTGTGTTATTACAGCAAGACTTGCTTGTTATGAATATCTGATATATTGCTGCAGGCTTTACATTTACAATTGTTTCTTTCATGGATGCATATCATAGGTGGTACATATTGGAGGTTGCTATTATAAACTTCTCGTTTTTGTTCATTAACTACATCACTCGTGATTCAATTCGTTTCAAGTCAGAATAATAACGATGATAAAGAGTAATACCTTGGCCGTTATAAAATGATATGATACTCATTATTTTAATAATTTGTTCGCCATTATTTAAAGGATAATAGAAAACATTACAATATTCTAACGTTTTCGGCTTACGCCATCTTCAAGAAATCCATTTAGAGCGTTAGAACGTGTATTGTTTTTATATAACTATTATCATGCAAACAAAAAGTAATTATTACTATTAGGATCGAGACAATGTCTGCTAAATCACCAGTGATGTATTTAATGAAAAGGTCTTTTGATCAACGCCCTTTTCAGCGGCGGGTCTAGAGGGTAGTCGCAATGTGTGGAGGAGAACATTAACATAATTTCTTTTTTCAGTCTATATCACCTTATGGGCTTATTTGCACGTTTTTCTTTTATGCTTTAATAGTTAACATTCTCCTCCACAAATTTGGAGTACCCTCTAGATCCGCCGCTGCTTTTGGTGAAGTGATTAGTTACCTACGATACTTAAGCCGAATCTCCACTAGACAGTTTTTACGACAATCGCTATAAATTTTCGCAACGACACCCGCACAGTAGAAAAAAAGTGATTGTCACGGTGATTGTCACGGAAAAAATATTCTCTTGGTGAAAAGTAGAAATGAATTCAACCTTTCTTCGTGCGAAAGGCGATCGTCAAATTTTAATCCACGAATTTTAAACTTTGCAAAACATCCAGTTTTGGTACTGTTTGCTAAATAATAGTCTAGTGGAGAGAAGTGCTGAAAATTGTGACAAAAATCGTGGGGAAAATCGTCTCGAAATTGTCATAAAAATCGTCTAGTGGAGATCCGGCTTTAGATAGTATTACGAACGTGCTACCGAACAGGTTACCTTTCGAACCAATTATCACTTGTATTACTTTATGTCGATTGTTTTTGTAAGGAAGCAATACTTGACAGTCCATTTAAATCCATCAGCAGGAATTTTTTGATTAATGATAAATGCTTGTATGTAAGTCTGAAGGGACAGATCTGGCAGACAGATCTAGACACAATGGCCGTATGGAAACAATTTCATAGGCTGCGGTTGACGAAATGACATCACGGCGCGGAAGCCGTTTGAAATCAAGTCTTAAATGGTAGACGGTTTTTTAGGATCAATGCACGACACGAAATTAAAAAACAAACCATAATTTCGAGCATTTTTGGAAGAAAAAAAAGAAGGGTTAACAATTTGTATACTTTTCTAAGAAGAAGCTGCTTCTAACCATTGAAGAATGTAAGAATTTCAAAAAACTTTATCTAAAACATAAATTTAATTTGACTTTGAAAAAGTTTTGTTTATCCGCTATGAAGGCTTTGACGTCAGTTTAAGAGAGGAGAGGTTTGAGAGGAGATTGTTCAGAATGTTTACACAGCGAACGCCGTCACTTGAGTTAAAGGTTCAGAAAATGTAAATGCAATCAGACGTTGATCTCGTTGTTTTGTCTGGTTTAAATTTGGTTTGTCTGGAAATTATTATCCAATCCAATTATTGGGTAATTGTTCTTATACCAGATGTTTACTATGCCAAAATCTTGAGATAGTACATTTCCTTGTTCCTTTGTTTCATATCGCTCAAAAAATTAAACCACCTACAGGTTGTTTGTTGGTGAGTTAGAAACATATTAAAGATAATTACCATGTAGTAGGTGAGTGATTATGCGTGGATTCAGTTAAGGTAACATCTTTCTTGTAGCAGTAACCAGGTCCACGTCAATGAAATTGAGGATGGTGGGTGGATGAGGGACAATAAAGCAATGGAAAAAATTGTCTGAGAAAGAAATTGATGAGATTTAAAGGCCTTTAAAAAGCCTCATAAGCATATTTTAGACTTTATGGCCAAATATACCTATCAAGGAAGCATAAAAATTAATCCATTTATAACTGAATATTATGTGGGCTTAATTCCTGTATCATTAAAAATATAATTGTTTTAGCACTTTGAATCGAATACACATTATACAATTATACACATAAAGATACTATCTAACACACATAAATTCCTTATGGGTTTGTCGTGGTATTACTAAACCGCCTGTAATGTCATTTCCCTTCTCGGATATGATTTCAATATGTGATCACAGATATATATATAGCATAAGAATAAATCAATGTTATCGGATAAGTAGCATTGGAATCTGAAATGTTTCCTTGTTGAAGTAATAAAACAATAGTTGTTAGGTTGTACGACATGAAACAACCAAGCATCTCTTGTCTAAGAATGGGATTCAAATAAGTAAACAGATGTTTATAAATAGATTAATAGGTAGCCTTTGATAAAAATTAAAAAAGTTTTTAAAATTACACTGGCTAGCAGTCCTTAGTATAAGATGCATTACCATCTATTCACGTGACTTTTCGGCTTGGTTTGACTGCGACCACTTGAAATTAGAAGGCTGATCGAAATGTAGACTGGTTGTTTTTTCCTTGTCTACCTCGAATTGTTTTCCTAATGACCACAGAATTTTCTAATATTTTTGGCGGTTGATAAATAATTCGATCGGTTTTTAAACTGTTATTAAATGGAATCGAATTAAATCTGGCTATTGATATTCAAAACAACCAACCAACAACAAACAAACAAACAAACAAACAAACAAACAAACAAACAAACAAACAAACAAACAAACAAACAAACAAACAAACAAACTTTTTCAGCGGCAGATAGACTATATGTTGAAAATTATACACATGAACATAATTTCTGTTTTCAATCTGTATCAACAAATGGGATTATTTGTACGGTTTTCTTTTGTGCTAATCTTCTCCTCCACCAATTTTGACATTTCCTTCTAGATCCGCCACTGCTTTTTGGGGCAAGCTTAAGCTACCAACATTGACTGTTCACAAGATTTTAATATATCATCAGAGGTTCATACAACTGCTGCACAAGATGAGCATGCGCTAAAGCGCAAAACATCCACACCCACATCCACCCCTCCCATCGAACAAAGAACAGAACATAGAATCACAAATCGACAATGAACTAAGAAAATCGCCCAATAGTCTACGCTTATGTTCTATACACTTGATGTGGATGGGCAAAAACACTGTACATCTTTATTGCTTTCAAAAAGATGGTACAGTTTATATCGTTTGTGTTTTTGTGTTTCCAGTTAAGGTCTGATCTCAGCAGATAGATATAATCAGTTGTTTCATTCTTACTTAAGGACTTCATAAACTGTTTGACCTCTATGTTCTATATAAGACTTCCATGTGTTGACAGAAGGACTAGTAAACTAGTAACTAGTTTGATTTGCGCAATGTTTTCAATTAATCAAGGTTTTTAGTTTTTTTACAAGAGGAAATATTACGAAAACTCTAATAGATCATTTAACTGTTAACAATGATTTAACTACATATGGATAATTGGTTAATAAAGTGTTTTGAAAGAAATAATGTAGAGAAGTAATAAGCATGATATTCTATGGAAATTCCGAATACCGTTCAAATATAGTTATCAAACCAAGTTACCCTTTACTCTGACAGCAGAAAGAAATCATGATATCACAAAATTTCCATCAGAATCGTGTATGCATCTACTGCCAACTAAACCACCTTGGTTAAAAGCTTCTTGAAATCTTCTGAAAGAACGAGGCATAGCTTGCCCCTCACACCCATTGACCCAGAAAAATGTCACTTCTATGTCACTTATACTTTCCTTCCTCAAACAGACAGGTAGTCCTTCTCTCTGAAGTAACAGTGTCGATAGCAGAGTTAGTTTTGCAAGTTTTGAGGGAATATATTTCTGTATATCAAATAAGCACAACACCAAAGTTTGCTCATAATGGCAAAAGAGATTAGGCCCAATGCGAGTCTGGTCCATGTTTTTAATTAAAAAATTATCACAAGTCATCATAAACAAAGGAAAACATCCAACCAAAATAAAATGCTCGAAAGTAATAAACGTTATTAATTTTTCATTTCCTCTGCGGAGGAAGTAAATAAATCTGTAATGAAGAAATGTTTTTTATTTTCTGATCGATTAGTCGAGCATCGTTGATAAATGATTACAACTAATTTCAAGAACAAAGTAATGCAGTACAACGAATATTTATAAGAAAGTATTATCAGTTATTTATAAGAAAGTATTATCAGTTATTGGCGATTCGTGGTTTGAAAATTTACATTCAGATTTGTTTTGTTCATTAACGATAAATGACTATTTTCGGTAGATAGATTTTGATTAAATACTGCCTGGGTATAGTGTTGAAATGTTATAATTTATTTTAACGTGTTTCAACAATTAAGTATCAGATTGTTGAACATACACTTTGAAATATCAGAAAGATGGAAACATGATTGTGTATCCCTTCATAAATCAGGCACGTGGTCTTACGACGTTTGCACTGTGAGCTTTCACTAGTTTTCAATTTTGTGTATTTGGGACAAATTCGTAACAGTGTGGAGGTGTTCTGATCTGTTAGATTCTGTTTCTTACCCGTTTGTCTTCTTTCTATCATACAATTCAAGACATTCCTTTATGGCCAACTGATCAGGATGACATTTGTTTCCAAAAATAGCTCATTAAGCTATTGGGATTTGTTTCTTTAGTTGATATATTGACCAATAAAAAGAAAAACCAAAACCAAAACAAAAGACAAATAAACAACAACAGAAATACAATGCGCGAGACTTTTGTTGGAGTTCTGTTGGTTTATTGCTGTATCATTCACGTGCCTGGCGTAAACACAAAAGAAAAACAGAAAATTCACGTTGGTGCGTTAGTCCCATTTTTGGGTACTCATGATGAATACTGCTTTTACTCTGCAATGTCGGTTGCCGTTGAAATGATCAATAAAGACGATCGAATTCTCCAAAATTATGAACTGGTTGTCCATTATAAAGATTCCACGGTAAGTCTTTAACAAATGAAATCTTTAATACGACCCAGGAAGCACAAGGTGTCGTTTGAACATTATACGGACCTTTAACAACATCTGAATGTTGTACGGACTTCTTAGCAACGTCTGAATGTTGTGGGGAGGTTACAACGACGAACTGTACCTGCTGATATCGATCGAGTCCACTTCAATAATCTACAACTAATAGACTTTTTCATAAATTGTGTCACAACATCCACGACCTCGTTTCTTATCTTAATTCTTACTTCGTACTATAGTATTAAACAACTTCGTAACATATTATTTCCTTGAAGCGTAATTTCTCTTTGTCAACGACGACTGCGTCATTAATATTAATCTCTTAAACGAGGTAATGGATTTTGCGACATATTTTATGGGGGTTGAACGGTAAAATATCAAACAGTGTAGTGGGTGCACCTTTTCACACAAGATAAAACCAAGTGGGTGGGTGGTGGAGTCTATTCTCAACTTATCCTCCCTGTTGCCCTGATTATAATGATGACTGCAGATTCTTGTCTGTTCTTCACGTTTCATGGGATCAAATATTAGAAAAATATGAAAGGCACATTTATATTTGCTCACAATTTGTATCTGGTTCATTTAGACATTACTTGGCTTTGCTCTGGTATCTTTCTTTAAATTCCTGGACATGAACTTAACAATGCAAGCCTTACTTGGACCAGCATTTAGTTATTCAACGGAAGCTGTTGCTATACAGACCAATAAAAGAAAAATCCCACAGGTAACGTACGAATTATTTCATTTAATCGTTCTGCCATATTAAATTCAAAAATTCAAAAAAGACAACAAGTTTAAAAATGAGCAAAAGCTTTTCAGTATATTATACCATCTTCAGTGCTATGTACAACATACAAATTAATCCGGCACATATAACAGCTTCCTGAGATACGAGCAAATTAATCCGGCACATATAACAGCTTCCTGATATATGAGCATGCGCATGCACAGATTTACAACAAATTGGCTTCTTTAATTATGTTTTCTTAGAGCAAACGTTGTGTACATCTTTAAGTATTTCGTGAACATTTTGCTTTGGATCACAGGGGCTTTTAGTGATATACTTACGTTATATACAAACTGGTCTTTCAATGCTAAAGATTTATAAAATTTACTTATAAGGGCATGTCTTTATATTTTCGGAAATTAGAGTAATTGTGAAACCTGTTAAAGATTTCTACAGCGGTTTTGAGATAAAAAAACATGCGCGAACAGATTAAATGTTTTTCTTGTTGTCCATTTCATTTGCTGACCAATCGTGAGCATCTCCTGAGATCTATTACCATCTATTACATCTACTACCAAATTTTCGATACCGTCATCATAGATCCTGAGAATGAGAAACAGTTCCTGGGCTTTTTATAAATAACAGTGAAATACTGAATAACGCCTGTTTTACACATGCTAAAGATATGTATTGGTAGGCTTTTTCAAACTCTATTTAAATAGTATTAGCATATGATTTTTGAAGAGTCAATTTTGAGATAAAGAAGAAAGGGTCTGTACCTCTTGTTCCTGAGAAATACGTCATAATTAGAAACATGTCACAATTAGAAAGTTATTAGCGTACATGTTGTTACTTTTGAAAATCTTTTTGATTGAAATTAGGAAATCTAAAATTGGAATATTTTATAATTAACCAAATTCTGAACTTAAAGTTTACTCATCATTTATTTTTCTGAAAACACCTATTTTTTAGGTCCGGATTTCCACGTGGCATATTAGGACAAAAGGGACTAATTTAGATGAACTTTGTTAATAAATGTTCGTCATCATTAATACTGATGGAGTTCAATTTATTTTTAGATTACGTACGCTGCGTTGACGCCCTTAGAAAAAGACACATTCAGTGACATCTCCTCATCAAATGAGAAACAAAAAAAATTTCCCTATTTCCTCCGTACAACTCCCTCGCTGACGTCATATTTCAAAGGAATGGCAGTTTTATTTGAAAAGTTCAAATGGAAAAGAATTGGGATTCTTTATGAGTACTCCAGACATCAGTTTTTTACGGTACGTGTGTCATGAAACAGGAAAATACAGTGACTGTTTCAAATTTCGTAGATCCATATACATAGAAATCATAGGTGAAAGGATCTTTCAAATAAGTTCGAATAAGGGAGAGTTCGATCTATCCAGCTAATCAGGTTCAAACAACAGAAGTTTGCTGTGTGACCACAGAAAACGAAATTACTTCAATTAAAACGTACAACAACACATAGATATGTTCTTTCACTGGTACACGAGTTCCTTTCTTTTCTGCATTGACATTACTTCGAATCCTTATAAGATTTGTTTTCTACTGTCTTTATATTGTGAAATCATTTTTGTATAACCAGTGCTTCTGTAAATCGTTCTTTCTGTATGACTAGTGTTTCAGTAAATCTTTCTTTTTTTAGGCGGCTAACGAGTTGTCATCGTATTTAAGTAGTTTGGGGTTTACTACTGTAGCATTGCAAGGATTTTCAGACTCGTTTTTAACTGTTGAAGCACAGTTTGATGCCTTGATGGTAGGAAATGGTTGATAGCATTCATTCACATTAACTGTATACACATATTACTTGAAAAAGCTCTCAATGTGTCATTGTAGAACAACAGATTTATTTATTTTTCATTATTTATTCATTATTATTTATTGAATGTTCTTTGTAGGCAGCTGATGCCAAAGTCATTGTGGGGATTTTTGGTCAACCAGGGGCCAGAAAAATCTTCTGTGAAGTAAGCCCCCTCTCGTGTTCCTATCTCTGTTCACTTCTATCTTCTTGTCGTTTACTTGAAATATCACTAACGCTTGTTCTGCATAGGCTTACAGGCGAAAGATGTTTCATCCAAATTACCAATGGATCGTATTGAACCAACTGCAGGATGATTGGTACGAGGATGTGGACTATTTGGAATCAATGAACTGCACACGAAACGACTACATTAAAGTATCGCATGGATATCTAAAATTTATTCGATCGCACGCAAGACGAGATCATGTGAAACCAATTTCTGGAATAGTGAGTTACTTACAATAATTCACATTTTGTATTACGCGCCTTCGTTATTATCGTACAAAATTTTAGCTTTGATCACTTGATCATTGGGTGAGATCAATAATTATTAGATGGTCACACGAAAAGGTATAAATAAGTCGGGACACTTTTTTCAAAGTGCAAATCAATAGCGTCTTGCCACTTTGTGAATTAAAAGTGATCAATTTCTTGCGCTCTTCTATATACTCTCCATAATATAATAAAATCTCCAGAATTCCACAGTATGTGTGTGTGAGAGAGACTATGAACATATAATAAGAGAAGGGCATATAATTTCTATAGCCTTATCAATTCTATTGTTGAAAGCTTATATGCAAATATTCGTTTGATTTAAAAGCTCGCCTTAAATTTTACTGCATTTTGATTTACAACGGCCGGTTATAACGATCTTAGATCTCAATAAAAGCATGCATTTCTAACTCTAATTAAGGGAGTTTGGAAACTGCCTTTGATAATTTCAGTACTCCGAGGTGAGCTTTAGTTGAATAGATTTATGGATTTATAGATCTTTCAACCAACTTCTTCTTAGTCTCCAAGAGCCACGTGGAAACTTATAAGAAAGCGGAAAATAGAGGTATGGTATGACCATTGGATCAAACGTAACCCAAACGACACAGTCTCTTCGGTTCCTGAAAAGCAATTCTATGAGAACTCCATGTTTGCTTTTGACGCTGTTTACGTGGTGGCATTGGCGTTTGATGAAATACTTCTAAGATTTGGCCCAAAGGGTAAATTATTTATATAATTCAAAAAAGTATCTGAAAAGCTTTTGTGAAGACAATCGTGTAACAATGTTTAGTGAAGAAGTAATTGAGAGTTTTAAGATCTTGGCCAGTATTGATTCTTAGCCACTAAGTAGTTGACTTACAGTCAGACAGACTTACAGTTACAAATGCTTATACATTTGCTCTAACTGACACAAATTTTCTGATACGATGCGTAACATGTAGAGGAAGGTTAAATTACCACAGAGCTGTGACTCAATAACCAGCCTCATTATGTTTCATTTAATGCATTTCCTTTAAAACTCTTCATTAATTTTCATTAGCACTGATGACACGTTACAATGAAGAAGAAAAAGCGAAACTCTTCACAAAAACTATGTTGAACTCTCGTTTTGAAGGAGTCACGGTAAGGCAGTCAAATTTCGTTTTGCTGTTCTGTTCATTTTCATCTCAAAGTATCCCGTGTAAAAACATATTACATTTTACGGTTCCACTCTCAAGAATCATGGTAAAAAATATAAAAATGCAGCAATGCTTTTGTTATATTTTCCAACTATTGAATAAAACCGTAAAATTATGCCTTTGCCCGGGATGCCTAATCCATTAGTGAATCGTAAAAAGTCATATACCTGCTCAGGATACAACCGAAGTGGCATTCTTCTATGAATTCATTAAATGATAAACCATGATTGGCACATTCATTCTTCTTCTTCTTAATTTTTATTTATACTATATTTAATCTAAAAAGAAAGAAATCGTAAGAAATGTTACACCTGCAATGATATTGTATTTTCCCAAATGATGAAAATAAATCCGGGGGCTTAAAAATGGGGGAATAGGGTATATCTACACCATCTATCTTCATGATACAGAACTTCGGTTCAGGTGTGTTAGTTACTTAGTTAATTATGGAATATACGAAAAATGGCTAAAACTTTTCAGCTTTTTATTTCTTGAACAACAATTTGTTATATCCCACTCCCATATCCTATTCGGATGATGGAGCCTGTGCTCTGTTTCAAGGCTTGGTATGCACATTCACTGTCTGCTTAAAAATTAGACGAGGCTTTTTTCTTTCGAGGTTTTCATTACTTTTCGCATAAATTGACTTATTTACTTACAACAGGGTAACATTTTCCTACAAACCTGAATAACAAACACGAGTTCCTCGTTGCTTTCATCAGGATGCCACTTTTCCGACATGAAGTTTCGGATTATTTGTTGCTGTTATTGTTATTTGTTTGTTTGTTTTTTAATGTGCGACAATTTCTTCTTCGACGCAACATATTTACTATTAAAAATTTTGATCGTGAAATATTTTCCTAGATTACGTTAATTTCTTTGAAACAGGAATTCACAGGACCAGTAATTGCAAGAAAACACATGCCTGTATTGAATGATTCATGTAAACCATCATCGAAAACGTTGTTGCACATAAGAGCGAATTTGAAGTAATGTTTTGCAACGAATTGTTGCGACAAGTACCAATTAACAAATCACTCGCATTTTCATTTAAGGGACGCTTATCGTTTGATAAACATATGTCCGATGAAAGACTTGGTGAATTGATTCTACAGCAGGCTCGTGATACTGAAATAGGTAGAACATCTATACATTTTACAACTACATTTAGATTGATGTTTAAGATGAAAAATAACCAAAAATGGAACTTAAAACTAGGCTTCCAAACTGGGGAATCTTCTAACGGATAAGTTTTTTTTGAGGTGCTCACTTATAAACACTGACAAAAAAGGATAGTCAGATGAATAAGGACTTCTCCCTAATTTTACAATTGACTTTTCATCTTTGAATGCAAAGTGTCTAAATTGTACACCCGCGTGTACAGTATTTACATGGAAACCATATCATGAATATTGAAAATAACAGAAAAAGCCTTTTTATTTGAAATTCTAGTTCCTCTTCTCCGCAACGTTGATGTTGGCGTATATAAAGCAGAACTCAACAAATTGGAGTTCTTCAAAGATGAGAGCTACATGTTTGATGGTAAGTTTTTCTCAATTTGAAAGTTTGTGAACTTTCCAACAAGTACAAGATGTTGTTTGAAGGTTATATGGACGTCTTTACAACGTCTGAATGTTGTTAGGACGTGACAACGACGTCGTATTCCTGCTGGATCATGATTTCAATGTTGTGTTTACGGATATGTCTGTTTAGGTCTAAAAGTTCCTAAAGATCGCTCCTACGAACAGATTCGGCTTGTGAGAATGTATAGCTTATCAGTCATTTCAACATTGTGGGGTTTGGCTATCATTGGAATAATCATGTCATTGTTTTTCCTTTTCATAAATATTTATTTCCGCAACATCAGGTAAGAACATTGTTCTTCACGTTGGTAGTGAAATTGTTTGTTCTGTAGTAGCTACTGATTCACACCTTTCTCGCTTTCATTAGCAGTTCAAAATAATTTAATTCTTTATGAAAAAGTCCAAGTTTAGATTAAAACGTTATTCTCTGTTGATGTTATGGTCTAAATTGTAATATTTTGCCTATATTGAAAAAACCTGCTCCAACTTGTAGTATCAATTGTCCCAATTTGTAATACCTGACCCAATTTGTTATCACACCTTTTCCCTGATTGGTCTTTTATGTGATTTTCACATATCCGAAAGCTTAATAATTTTTGATGGAAACTCAACAAATAATAAAAACAAAACGTTCTAGTGCAGAATGCCACAAAAAAAAAGAAAAAAAGAAAAAGAAAATATGAAGCTCAAGCTAAAATATATAGAAGAAATGAAAATTTCGTTTCGTTTTAGGTTAATCAAAATGTCATCCCCAAATATCAATAACGGAATAATCGCTGGCTGCATTATCTGCTATATTTCCGTGATCATATATGGTTTAGATTCAAGAACTATTACCAAACGTGGCATCAAATTTGCTTGTAATGTGAGTGATATAATTAGATATATGTCTTCCAAATGAGCAAGGAATTAATGATATAGCAGTGTAAAAGTCTTGTGGGATTCTTAATAAAAACTTATAGTTCCCATCAAGATTGTCATTGAGTTTACCAACAGTGGTTTTAACAATATTGAAGTCAATAGAGTTATCAAACCTGTATCCAAGGCCATGCGAGGTCTATAGACATATCTCAAGTTCATGTTTTTATGTCACATTTAGACATGGTTATTAGTACAGGTCTCGTTTCTGTGTAGATAATTACATAAAATGTCTGACAGCGATTTGCAGTTAAAAATATGTATTACTAGATAATTAGTGTATCAAAAGAGAAAAACGTATCAAAAAGAGGTCCGTACTGAAAATCACGTCAAAATACTACATAAGAACACGAACTCGTGTTTGATTCTCTCGTGATGGTTCACTTTCAAAATGATAAAAGCATACAGACTTAAAAGCTAACTTTCATGCATGCGATAATTTTCTAGACTGTTACACTTACCCTTTCCCTTGGCTTCACAATGGCATTTGGCTGTTTATTTTCGAAGACATGGAGAATCTATCGGATCTTCACAGCAGCAAAAACCATGGAACGAGTGGTACGTCATTAATGTTTTTTTATTGCTAGACTAATACCGTAAAAACGGTATCGATCAATTTATGTTCGATAAAACGCCCACTTTAAATATTTCTTGTCAATTGAAGCCCGCCGATTTTGATCTGCCGCTCGACAACGTCACTTATACCTGATGCGAAGCATAGGATTTCTTAAGTTAAAATGAGTATTTACTTAAGACATGAAGTTTCAACACTGAAAATGTTCTTTGGACGCCCACTAAATAGTCGTTATTGTTAACGTTAATATCAGCAATAACAGAATTTCAACCACTTGATGTTGAAAAAGCAAATGTATGTTTTAGGCGATCAAAGATTCTCATCTGTATGCGGTCATTCTGTTTCTGCTGAGCATTGATTTGTTTGCCTTCATCTTGTGGATATCATTATCACCGTTTACTGTTATTGAACAAGAGTTGGAAACAAAGGTACCTTTAACTCTTAATCCTGCTGTCATCAAGCTCTATGCAGTATTGTAGGTTTTTGTACTTGAAGTAAATTTCAGCAGTGTTTGAAGAAACAGTTTTGTTAAAGTCTAAGGGAATTGTTATGGTGAGCAACTGAAGGTGACCTGCTGCTTCCGTAGCCTAAATATCGACTTTAAATGCTCTATAACCCCCTACGCAGGACTCTCTTCGATAACAATTTTATCAGAAGTGAGGATGACTGAGTAAACATTAGTAAATAAAAATTCCCTGGTCAAAAGAAAACTTATTCTTTTTTGATCCTCATTATAACCTTTTTTGATCAGATAGCTAATTACAACCGATGGGGAGTAATTATTAACTAATCATGTGATCACAATGCACGTTTATAGTACAGTTTAGGTTAACCTCTATTAGGCCTAGAGTTTTTAGGGGCTGTTCAGGACTGCCTCAATAACTTCTTACATAATTATTGGTATGACGTAAAATTTACCACAGTAATACAACACTTCTTAAAAATTTGAATGGAAAAAAAATTGTGCTGGCGTCATCAATTTCACAATGACGTCATGATTAATGAATTTCTATGAATAAAGGTGTTGTGTTCAATTAGTCATTCAAATCTCCTATTTTCTTATAAAAGGCTCACATTTTTAATAATAATTTATTGATATAATGGTGTTTGTTACAATATTCCTTTTTCGAAGATATATAATATCAGCATTTCTAAAAATATTCATTGTTTTTCGATAGACTACCTACCAATCTTTTGGTTCCGCCGGAAGTACCTGCTGTAATGGAACTGTTTTTTCACCATTTTTCAAAAGCCTAATAAATTTAAAGAAAAGCCACAAAATTTCAGTAGGAGCAGTAGTTCCTAAGATATTAAAAAAAGTCTTGGAGGGTTAAAATATATTGTCTATTGAGAAGCTCCAATGTCGGTATTTCTAACTTGAACTACCTTACTGTTTGCGCAGTTTTTGATCACATGAAGTTAAATAACTACTGCGGATTGGTTGGAATTTTGTCATGAGATTAAAATGTAACCAAAACAAAGTTTTCCTATTGAAAAGATAAAAAAAACCCCAAAAACAATAAGTTGCCATAATAGACTTCCAGACCAGGGAATTTTCTAATGACTATGCGACAATACAAGTAGACGATAGGCTTGAAGACCCGAGAATTTCCAAATGATTTGTGTTTCACTGTTACGGGAGAGCTAGAGCGTCCCGTATTAAAACCAGCTTGTGTTCCTTCTTCGCGAAACGTCAATTGCAAATATTTTGGTGAGAAACATCAATGAATAATTCTGTTTTTGGGCTGAAATTATTAAATATGCTAAAACCTCACTCAGCTTCCTATATGCATTTTTATTAACAGCCCTGTTCGCTCTCCCGTTCCATGCTGCTCAGCTTCTTGTTAACTCATAATTTGAAACAGCAGTCGATTCAATTAATTGAATCAATTAGCAAAAACTAGTTACGATCCTTCACACTGTGTTATTTTTTTATGGGACCCCTATGTTTTTTTGGTCTAATTTCTGCCCATTCCTATTACGAAATTGAAAAGAACTGAATGTTTGAGCGGAAACCATGGGGACTGGAAATGGAAGTGTTCCGTAATAAATACCACAGCTCGATTGATCTGATACGTCCAGTGAACATTCTTCTAATGATTAGCTGATAGTATCATCAGTGAACCTCAATTTAGTATATTTCTGACTTATTTCTTCTAGCAATTTCATGAAATCAGGGAGACTTTCTTCTTCCACAAATGCTCTTGCAAATATCAATTACATTTCACTGTTGCAACATATGGATACAAAGGTCTATTACTCGTGTTTGGCTTGTTTCTGGCTTGGGAAACGAGAAGCGTCACAATACCTGTGCTGAACGATTCAAAGCATATAGGTAAGAAAGCTACATCGTCCACCAAATATATCGAGAAAAGGCCAAACTTGCTCCTTGTTAGATATGATGTCACCGCTCCCACAATTATTTGTGGGATTTCGAAGAGGCTTATGGAAAAGTAGACGTAAAATGGGAAACCTATGGCAAGTTGTTTGTTTGGTGGAGAAGTGGTTGTTAATTTTATGCCAGTATGCATATATCACGTCAATGAACAGGGTATCTAGTAAACTTTAAAATAAATAGACGTTCGAACGTTGGCGTCTTTACGAAATAAGTGAGAATTTACGAGAATTATAAATTTGTGAGAATTATTTTTCGTTCCACCAGTGAGAATTTTAAAATTCTTGTGAAATTTTCAGTGAGAATTTCAAATTCTCACAGGTGGAAACCAAGCTTTAGTGAAATGCAAACTAACAATGTGCAATGCGAACAAACCACAACCGAGTAATTAGAGCATTGCATTGTGGTAGTTGTATGATGTATTCAAGTGATAACTGAATACGGGAAACAACCAATTCAAATGTCTAAAGATCAAAAAAACTTTCGTTGTGGTTGTTGTGAATACAACTATATATTCTATGTTATACCAATAATATGTAAACCGATATGTAATATGTAAACCGAGGAAAGTTTTGAATATGCATTTGACGTTTTTGAGCTTTTTGTTTCCTTTTTATGTACAGGAATGTCTGTTTACAACGTTTGTGTGGTATCAGCCGTCGGAGTCACCTGTGCATCAGCATTATACAGTAATCACGATTACGTCACTGGCTACATCGTCGTGTCCATGTGTATTTTCGTGTGCACTACAGGAACGTTGCTCTTAATCTTTGTTCCAAAGGTAAGCTTTCTATGTTTTGAGAAGTTTTCAGGTGAAGTATTCGACCATTTGCCTGTTTTTCTGTTAAGGTTCTGTTATGTTTTAATAAAATTAAAAAGGGTTTTCAATAAGAAAACTTAATAAAGTAAAGCCATAAAGTGAGGGTGGGTGGTTGTTGCATTGATGTTAAAAAAAGAAGAGCTTAAAGGCCATTAAGGGAGACAACATCCTTAATATCAACCAATCATTTGTCTTTAGATCTATTTATTATTTGGACGATCGTCAGATCGTGCAAACGCCAACGAAAAACCGACATCTCAAATCACGTGCTCAACATATCGTTCTAACAGACGTTCATCCAGACGATCAGTGGACGATCGGACGGCAAGTTTCGACAGTCAAACAGATTCGATATACGATAGGTTCCCATTAAGGTTTCACACATACGGAAACGAGGTTTACGCAACTTCGAGATGCGTGAAATTAAACGGTCAAAAGCATAAAGGCTATGTGTGGAACCCACCGCCATTGAATAACGTTTGAATAATGTTCAGTAAAGAACAGACTCTTGATGTCAGGATCACGAACATGTAGCGAATTTGAAATTATCGAAAAATGAAATGACTACCGTAAAATAAAGTGTGGTCAAACCGAAATGGATGTCTTACTGCGAATTACACTATATGAATTTTCAAAATAAACCTTTCCCGAATTTCTGTTTAAACACTGCATTATGACCATATTATCAAGCTCCGCCTCGTTTCTATGCATTTTATTGTTATACTGATTTCATAACTTTATTACTTTGTAATGGTCACTTATTATTCCTGTTTTCCAACGAAGTAGTTACAAGCAACTATGATATTGAAAACGGGGCGAAACTTGATACTCGGCCATAACACAGTGTCTAAACAGAGAATTTCGGGAAGGTCTATTGTCACTGAATTTTGTTGGTGCAATCTTTTCAAACGTGAGATAAAAAGGTATCGCAATAATATGTAAAGGTCTTCAGAAAGACAAAATCAAAATGAATGAAATTTAGTAGTAGTACTGTAAATTCTTCAATGAAATTCATATGGTAGGAAAAAAATCAGTTTACGGGTATTATTTTATTTATTTGTGCAGTGATTGTGTGGTTGATAGTACCCTGGAGTGTGACCGCCGAAGCCAGGGTTTGAGTCTCGGTCGTGTCGTATCTCGAGCCCTCACTCCGATGTGGTTTAAAAGCAGTGTATCAGCCCATTTGGAGCCATCGAATGACTAATGCTATACGGATCTCTAGCGGTAAGTCAACCCTCCCAGTTGCAAATAAACGGACACGAAAAACCAACCAATCTATAATGATAGTGATTAACTTACCCTCCCTCCTTTTTTCCTCTCCTTTTCTTGGGCGACTTTGATCATGTCCTTCAGAAACGTTAATGAGAAAGTCAGTACTTTGGAAATACAATTTGTGTGATGGCATTACTAGGCAAAGGTTCAATACATTCGCAATCAGGCGAAATACGTTCACTAGGGCATAATTTGGTGGTAAAACCGAAGGTTCGGGGATGGTCGATGGCAGGTCATGAAGCGTAATACAAAAATAAAAACAACATCAGTTAAAATATGCATGACAGGTTATGCTCAGTTCCTATGATCAGTGCTTACACTATATTTCACTGATGGTGGTTATATGAACCGAGAAACATCTGCTTATTTTAGCTACTGTTGTTTTTATTTTTGTTTTTATTACTGTTCCCCTCTGACAAACGTAAAAGGTCATGATTAAAAAAAGTTTCGATAAAGTTTTTTTTTAATTATTTACAAAGATAAGCTCGAGGTCGTGTTTCAATATTTAATATCTTTCACTTAGCAGTATTAAATCGAACATTCGCTAACGAAATCGTGAATTTAAAGGAAACAGGTGGCAAGACCACATATCAATGGAGAACTGGGCGCGCTTTGGTAACAGAAGAGAAAAAATATTCTTCAATAATATTATGCCATGCATATACTCAGTAAAAATAAAATCGATGAATAAATATATTAATAATGAATATAAAATTAAAGAATTTCCGAAGAGCCGAATTGTTTACAAGTATTTCTTGTTGAAGTGTCTGAACAAGGTGAGTTTCTTGCTTTAAATGCAACTTAATAATAAGGTATAATGTAATCTCTCATCAGATCATGCATGTATGGTTACCAGTGGAACTTAGGCCAAATTTATGAACTTACGAACTAAGGCAATATTTAGGAGGAGAGTAAGATTATTAAGAGTATGAAAGAAAAAGGAAGAAATAACAAAAATTTCACATGATGAAGTTCGGATATTGATTTCCCGAATATTTCCCGAATATTTTTTGAATGTCAATATTTTGCCAAACAACCCAATTTTGCCTCGTTTTGATGCGAGATAAAGATCCCGCGTTGTCCCGCAGAAATTAGTAGTTAGGGATACACAACTAAAGTATGGTAAGCTCTCTGTAATTCGAATGCCCTATCCATATGATAAGATGTATATTGTGTACTTAATGTATATGGAAGAAAAAATTAATTATTTGATCGACAGTTATAACTAAATATGCATGTTTTTTAAATAAATGAATGAAGTTTCACTTTTACTTAATATTTTGTTTAAAGCTACCTCTATTTAGCGAACTTGATATTGGGAAATAGAAAACAATCTGAAAAGATTCTTTTGTATAAAAACCTGATGGAATTTTTCTAATGATGGCTCAGGTGTGCCATTATACTGTCGTTTTGACGTGGAATATCGATGGAATGTATTTATGTTAAAAAACAATAACGCAATGCATCCATCCATGTCTTTAATTTAATTAATTTTTAGTTTGGCTCAAATTTCAGTCATACATTAGTCCCGGAGGATTTGAGTTTTTGTACATTAAACACAGAGTCCGTTATACATTAATCGTTAAAAGTTTATACGTATATTCATGTTGTACATGAAATAAGCGTTAAAAGTTTCTACGTATATTCATGTTGTACATGAAATACGAAAATGACATTAACTGAGTCACTCGCTCCATTTTGATATAAGCATTTGTATACATTCTCATATTATTTGATATAAGTCAATATCGCATTTTATTTTAGATTCACTCAGACTGCACCACTAATGTCCGAAAAAAAATTGGTTGATGAGCCTGTAATTAGACAAACGTTTCTCAGAGATGGTACGGAAGAAAGACGGAAAAGTCTTGATGAAAGAAAAGCGGAGATAGCAACCGAAACAAGAAAAAGAATCCAACAACTATCTACTGACACGTCGACTGTTGATGGAATAGATGATCTGGCAAGAAATGACACTAGCAGCCATGCTGTTTATGAGGGTAGAGGATTGAGTGAAAGAAAACCAACTTCTTCATGTTACGAAGCAAGTAATACTCCTCAGATATCAACTGTTAACTTCGTTTCCACTGAGGTTACTTACGAAAATGGCAGCTTTGATGAATCGAGAAATTTTCACTCAAACAAACGGAAAACGACTGCAACGAGGAACAAAAATGGGAAGCCTGATACCCCGAGGTATATCAGCAGTAACGATACTCATAATAATCAGGATTCATTTGAAATGAACAATCATATTGAAGCGGTGAATATCGACGATGGAGAATGGGTTTTAGACTTTACAGATTATAACTTCCACAAGCCAACGTTCTGTAGACCCCAACAACTGCTGAGCAGCAGGGTAGAATCTCCATCAAAAGATCCTATGGAAATTGCAATTATATCATTGACAGATCATCAACAGCAGGTAGACTTCCTGAACCGCCAATTAGATAACAAAGAGGATCTCATACAAAACCTTATGAAGACATTGGACGAAGAAAGTGACCAGTTACGAAAGAATACCAGTGACTTGGAAAGCTTAAAATCAGAAAATAAGAGAACATTGTCAACACTCAGAGACCTTGAACTTGAAGCCAATGAGGGTTCAGTGAAAATCTCTGAGATGGACAGACAAATTAACTCTTTAAAAGAGGTTTTAGATAGCGAAAGAGAAGTAAAAAGGATTTTAACAAACAAGTACAACTTACTAAAAAAGTCATCTTTAGTTGAAAAAGAGGAGTTAAAACAAAAGATTGAAGTCCTACAGCACAAAATCTCCAAGCAATATGATGATATTCGAAGCATGAAACAAAGTTTTCACAAAGAAAGCAAATGCTTAGCTACAGATAAAACTTCGACAATTTCTGGAAACAACATTGGTGGAAACAGCATTCCTCATCATAACGATGTTATGGGATGGTTAGAAACGAATGAACAACTAAAAGTACAAAAGGATGAATTAGTACATAATCTTATGGATTTGCTTGCTGAAAATGATCATTTACGAACTGAATTGAACAACATTCAAACAGAAAATAACGAATTACTCGCTGAAAAGAGAGAGGAAGTAATGAAATTAAAGTCAGAATTAGATAATGCGTTAAATCAAATCGTTATGAAAGATGCAGAAATGCAAAATTTTCAAAACGCCACTAAAGGAAAGAAAACACCAAACATAAATGGCAGCTTAAGCAATAACATTCACATCATTTCGAACGATATTGGAATAATCATGCAGAAACTAGATAACAATTTGAACGGTGAATATAACAAAGGAAACAACAATGAAATAAGGAGGGATGACTGCAACACAAGTTCTGATTCTAAACTGAATGAAGCAGCGCAAAGTAAGGAACAATATGGGAACGTAAGGCGTACCGTATGTCAAGATGAGCAAGATGCACCTTTTCATGACGCATATCGCTGCCAGATCTTTTCAGAAACAACCAACAGGATTGGAAATTGCACGGACTTCGACACATCGACAGTGAAAGTAATCACGCTCGATAAGTCAACAGATACGGATGGACTTAACCATGAAAATAAGTTGCAAAATGAAGAGACGGGTCGACTCAAACATATGCTTACGTTGGAACAAGAGCAAAATGATGTTCTGAATCAAAAATTGAAAGAATCGCTGAATCTCTATGACGATATCTATGAACAATTAGATGCTCTTACGAACCAATGTATGAACTTTAAGCAGGAAAATAAAGAACTTCGAAACGAGCTGGAACACTTTGTAAAAAACCTAAAATCATGTGAAAATACAAGCATACAGAAAAGCGATCCGCTTGACAAAACGGATGGCAAACACCACAGTGATGCTGAATCGAAATGCAAAATATGGAAACTAAGTGACACAGAGGAACAAACAAACACAATGCATAATGATATAAAACCACATCTTTTCAATAATTCAAATCTTTCTCCAACCATAATTCATGAACATGCTAATAATAAGTTTGATGGAAGAAATAAGAAGGCGAAAAGACAAGAAAACCATCCGTATGCAGAGCAAGGTGAAAATAGAAAACTACCAGATGACGAAGCGTACATAACAGCCAGTAGAAACTCAATCAGAGATAATAAAAATTTTCCAGTTGGTGCTTGGGGTGGTTCGAGCTGGAGTGAAGATCATTACTGCAAGTTCATCAGCCGTTCTGTTAGTTTGATAAAAGAATTGGAAAATAAATACTTCTATAAGTTAGATGGCAAAACTCCTGAAGACGAGAAGAGTAATTATAAACATTTAGATAAGGAAGTTCGTCATATAAGCAATCTGTTTAGAAAAGAATACCGAACAGCTTTGGCAATTTTCTTTTTTATCTTCATCGTGCAAATCACCTTGATCGCATGTAACCTAACAGATGTTTATTCCGTTGCAATATCAGTCATTATCATTATTTGCGTAGTATTCGTTAAAAAGAAGAATTGGGAAAAGCAATTACTTCTTGCGGAGCAGCGTTTGAAAACATTGGAATCACTGAATCTAAAATCTACTTTCAATTTAACCGAACAGCACACAGAATTTTCCGAATTGTATTCGATTATTGAGAAGCAAGAAGACGTTTTAGAAAAACAAAAAATGGTTATCAGTGTTTTAGAGAAACAGGTTAAGAAAGAAAGAAGGAAACGGAATGATATCGGTGAAAAGCTGAAGAAGGGTTTAACTTCAATGACAAATGTCTCAACCGAACAACAAACACTAACTAAAGAACCGTTGAAAGGAATCACCCTGAGTGAATTTCTCCTTAACACAGCGAAAAAAAACATGTCATTTGGTATCCTTGCTGTTTTGACGACAACGTTGATAACATTGGCATTATGCAACTATTCCTCTTCGGCATTATATTCTTCGTTCATTTTTATATTTTTGACGGTTATCTATCTGATCTTAAATCAGCATAATAAACCATCTCGACATGACCATATCATACAGAAAGAATCATTCGTCATTTCAAGTATAATTGCGCTAGTTCTTATGGTGATCTTCACCTTTGACAGTATCAACGACCGTGGGGTTACCTGTGCAAAATTCATCCTAGGAGTATGTTCAACGTTCACATCTTACCTAACAATCATGAATTATCGCAAAAGGCAAATATCTGAAGAAGAACTGCTAGAGAAAACCAAAGCAGTTGAAAATATTTCTTCCGATTTATGTGATGTACGGGAGGAGTTAGAAAGGAAAAAACAAATTCTTCAACTCAGAACATCCTACGAAAAGTTGAACATCGTACCAGTGTTGAAAAGGGAAGATTTGGATTCCATAGAGATACTTATAGAGAAACTTGATACCGAACGAAAACAGCAAAAACAACATTTAGAAGATAACAAATCAATGAAAGCTGATATCATACGATCCATTGATCTCAATAATCAGTTGACAAGTCAAGTCACTCTGAATATTTCCGACATAAAAATGATGAAAGATGCGAACGCAAGTTTAAGAAGACAACTATTTCAGGAGCAAGTAAACTTGATTGAACTCAAAGTTAAATTAGCAGATGTTAACAAGAAGAAAGGAGACGATCGTTCTGAAGTTGCCGAAGTAGATAATTTTCCCCATGCATTTGGGTCTCAAGACCATTCACTGCAACGTAGAGATTCCCTGGTTGCTAATGCTGGATCTGATATCAACGATATGGTTTATGACTCGAAAGTTGTAAAAAACGTTCAAAATGCTCCAAGTTCAAGGGAAGAAAGTGATTCGGAAGCGTCTGGAGATAGTGATAGCGATCTGTTTAAATCAGTGCCAAGTAACATTGCTAACGAATATCCTCATAAATCTAGTGATGCCAATGGTGATGCAAAACACGATAAAATCATGTACAACGAGGAAATCATTTCTACAAAATCAATTCCAAAAGAACATATTACATCAAGACAATTATCAAAAGATTCAGGTTTGAGCAGTCTCGATCATTCGTTCAGTATGTATTCCTTTTCAAATGGGAATCATAAAGAAGCGAGTGAAAATACAAACCAACAGTTGCTACAGACAGAAGAGGAAAATCAGAAGTTGGAAAAAGAGTTTCAGTCCATTCTATCGAATGTTTTGAACGATCAAAAATCCGTTTGTAATGAAATCCTAGGATTGACAGACTATTATGAAAGAGGACAGCAAGAGAAATTAGCCTTAAGTCATCAAGTTAATAACTTGCAACAACAAATCAGTAAGATAAATATACAAGGTAGAAAGTTCAATGACAAGTGTGGCAAGCAAGAAAAAACAGAAGGTAAGTTGGACAAGTTGATCGTGTCTAATAACAACAATAAGAATAAAAACAAGAAAGAAGAAGTTGTTTCGTTTCAACCATCAAACAAGAAAGAAGAAGTTGTTTCGTTTCAACCATCAAAGGAAACTAACAAACATAAAGTACAAGAGGAACAAGAAGAGACCAACAAATTAGAAGAAGAATTTCAAATTTTGTTAGCGAAGGTACTTAATGACCAAAAATCTGTAAGCACTGAAATCATTGACTTGACTGAATATTACAAGAGAGACCAACAGGAGAAGCTTGCCTTGAGCACACAAGTAACCCAACTGCGTAAGAAGATCGATATCATTAATACCAAGCGCAGCGAAGGACAAGAGAAAGGAGATGCCGCTACATCGAACACACAAGTTAGTGTACAATCTGCATGCTCTAAATGCAACCACTATCATTCTTTGGT
The DNA here is from genome assembly GCA_039566895.2 of Turritopsis rubra. NCBI lineage: Eukaryota > Metazoa > Cnidaria > Hydrozoa > Anthoathecata > Oceaniidae > Turritopsis > Turritopsis rubra. The sequence goes on from CM077622.1 coordinate 5,254,561, forward strand.
GCTGTGCTACAAAGAAAACATATACGATTTGGAATACCGAGTTGGTAATGAGAAACGGAAGTGTCAAAAACTGGTAAATGACTACGAGAACGAGTTAGATATTTTAGAAAATGTGTTAATTCGAAAATACAAGGAAGTCAACACGTATGTAAAAACCATGGAGGAATGCATTCAATCGGAAAACTTTGAAAAATTTGCGCAATTAAAGGAGGACGTTAGGTTGACCGTAAACAGCCGTTGATAGACGAGCATTTCTGAAGAATATATCTTAAAATGAGATTTTTCAGTTTTTTGTACTAATAAATGCTATAATATACACTCTCACATTCAGATGGTCCCCTTTCTCTCCCCAAGTACAAACCCAAATGAAAAAGTCAATAGTTTTTACTATCAATGCGGTTTGGATGTAGTAAACATTGAAAGAAAATTTACTAGTTCGATTCTTTGAGCTGTTCCCATGAGTTTTAGCTTCCCTTCATTATCTTCATTGCTTTCGCTTTCTTTTCTTTCATATCTCTTAAACATGCCTAACATGAACTAACAGAACTCGTTTGGAAATCAGTAGCTTTTACATTTGTAAATACGTATATACTGAAGCGACCTGTATAAAGATTTTAGAAATAAAAATATATAAATATAACAGTGTACATAAAAGCCTATCAAAATCAAGTTTTAATTTGAGAGCAAGAACTCTAAGTTGTTTTTTTGACTTTTAAGGAGAGCTTAAGTGTTTAAACGTACAACTGAATATGATTGAGTTCCCTTTGTAACTAGTTACTTTGTCAGTCCCATTAAAAGTACACAAACTTATTTCAAATCCCTTACATACGTGAAATCACGTATATTAGGGTAAACAAAAATGCCCCCACCTATTGTCACAGTTGCTTGGAAGGTTCTTTTTAAGCAATTTAATGTAGTGAAACAACTGGCAGCCAATGGAACACTTTGGAGTCATGCCTTGCGTATATATTTTTTTCTTGTCATTATCTACCCAGAATAGCCAACTCGTTCAGAAATCACTTATTATTTCACAGAAATTATTGAATAAAAATTGCAAAAATGTTTCTTAGGGAGCAGCACAAAAAGGAACTTCTCATAAGCAAATTAAAACAAAATCCAGTGAAACGAGAATAGCTTGCCTTCCTTTCTAAAGTGTGAACAAGAAATCACACAGCTTTTACACGGAGTAACGAAATGATATTACCCTTTATGACAGCATAGCTATACTTCACCGTTTGATCTAGGGTTAGGCTAAAAATCTGGAGGAGTCTAAAGTCACGGAATTTCCTTGTATTGTTAAGTATTTGCACTTTTTCTTTTAAATAAATTAACCCTAAACACCTAGGTATTTTTCATATAACTGGCAAGTGCATAAAGGCTAGTTTTTAGAATTCTTCTCCCATTTTTTACAATGTAGCCACACTCCTTCACTTGACGATTTCTCTATTCTCTGCAACACATCCAACGATTTTAAACTCTCCTTTAATGGATAAATCACGACAAACCTTCTCTCAACAGAGCTGTCCAATCTATGCCTTTAGAAGTTATACAATTAGTTTATTGGTTTATTCCGTTTTGTACCATCCCCGATTAGGTTTATATTTAAGAGACAAAATGGTACCTCCTCTTTTATATCTTTTTTGTTTCAATAACTAAAATTTAAAATTTAAAATGTTTTCATATAATATATATTAGTCTGTAAAATGACATGCCAACGCGCCATAAGTGTCATTTGTTTTACCTGGCAGAAAATAGATAGGATTTTCTTAAGGTCAGTTTCCATTCACCGATATCGTCCGAGCGAGCGACCGTTTGTCACAGATCGTGCATCAATCGAGCGTAAATGTTAATTTCCATTCAATTTTAAAAGCGTGCGCATTAAAATATCTTTCAATGTCTTTTCGAAAATCTTTTCTCTTGTCAAAACAAAAAGAAGTGATTTTTGTTCAGAAATAAATTGATTATTACAGAGTTTTCTAAAATTTAATGGTTGATATAGACAGGCGGAAAAAACGAGATCAACAATTTTAGATGTGCACGAGCGTTGATTTTTCCGACTGTATCCGCCAGCTCGAACATAATTCCAGCTCCATTGCGCACGCGCTGACGTCGGTAGCGTTGTTTTTTCCGAGCGAGCGGTCGAAACTGCTGAATGGAAACTGACCTTTAGTATTTCTTTTAAGAGGAACACGCTCGGTTTAAGGAAAATTGTATAAACTAATTTGGGAAATAACTACCCAACTTCTAGCTAAAAAAGAAAGAGAGTAGAAAAAAGAGCACAGCATTCGCGCAATTAACTTGCATCTCATATACTTCATTTATCTTATTATAATTTTTGTCAATCTTGTTTTTTCGTCCTAACTTAAAAAAGCGTCACAATACCAAAAAACAATTATGTAATATTGCTTAATCTTGTCGGCTATTATGGTTGAGCGACGAAGATAATTTGAATTCTAAGATTTCTTAAAGGTCTTAAAAGTAAAGTTTTAGCTGCTCAATGGTGAATATTTTTATATATCTTTAAATCAAAAATAACTTTGGCTGCTTAAATACTCATTCACACAGCTTCAAATGCACGGGAGATGGAAAACTAAAGAGACAAGTTTAACATTTTATTCTTCAAAGTATGGGTTGTTCCAGGTTATCAGCAAAGAACACTATTTGTTTAAGCAACGACGAACTGGAACATTTGTTACATCATAGATGAAACAGTTTACGTGCTAGTAGACACTATAACTCTCTTCCTTGGTAATTTGTGTTGACTGAGTATGCCAGCCATTCTCTTCCGGCTGTGATTAATGACTATAAATCGATTGGAAACCTCAATAAGACAAAAATTACCGGTCATATGTTTATTTACATGCATGAAGAATCATAAGATTCGTCAGATTCGTCAGGTTTCCAATCTTTTGAAGACTGTATTTTACATAGAGACTGCTGCACGGAAAAGTTAAGGAAAAGTTTCTCTCAGTTTGGCAAGACAAATAAAAAATGGTCTTGGGAAATGGTCTTTTATTAACGTTACCTTGATTTCTTTTTGATCAGTTTTTAAGAAGAGTGCTTTGCTCCCTGTCATTGCTTAAAAGCCACGTTCATCAAGAATCATTTGAATGAAGGAAGTTTGAACACGGACAAAGAAAAAAAGTATTTACAAGTGCCAAAATCCTATTGTATATTCTTCTCCCAATTTATATAACCACGAGGGAATCGGGGGCAGGGAAACTACTTTAAAGTACCTCTCTCTTGTATTGTAGTACCACAATAAGAGTAAATTCTACCGTTGGTATTATCTTCTCCATTGAAATAATTACGTATTTTAAATAACTTGGCAAGAAAATATCAGGTGGGGTGAGTGGGTGGGTGGGGAGGGTGCACTGGGGGCCACTGGTACGGCACTGTATTTTAAATATTTGTTTTTCTATATACCGTCTTCAAAAAAGTCTTTAACTAGATTGATCTATCCGAATGCTAATCAAAGTTTTGCTAGTGAGTACTTCTTCGATGTAAAAGTTAATCTTAAGCTTTTTTTTTCATCCAAAACCGATGGTGATTGGTGCGTTATTGTCTACGATTCGAAACAGAATGAAGCTACTATAGAGAGTAGGTTAAAATATATGCATCAAAGAAACTTGTGTGTAAAATTACGGGAAAAGGCTGTGAAAGAATATTTCAAAAGAGTTACTGATGGGAACAATTTGGATAATAAAAATTTCTGGAGAGTCATAACACCTTTTATATCAAACAAAAGTTGTTTCCATTCAATTTTCCTCTCCATTTTCATACACACCAAAAGTTTAAAAATAATTTTTAGAAAACCCATTATACTATAAATAGGATGGCATAATTAGTAACTATTTGGAATTAAGTGTGTGGGTGGGTCAAAACAAATGAAATCAAACAATAAAAACAACTAGCTACTACCCATTGTTTGGTTTAAATTGAATTTTAGACAGCAACTTAATATCAAACTTAAAAGTGCAACTTAAATTAACTTTAAAAACTGGAGGAGAGCTGAACTATTCATTGTTCACGTTTCGAATACTCACATGATGTTTCGACCGCTCATAATAAGAATTCCCGACCACTCATACGAACCCTCGATTTTTACATCAATCTTACTCCATAGATTGTGTCTATAACTTCAACCCAGTTCCAACAAACATAAAAATTACATTTCAAACACACAGTTGAAAGCAAAGCTTATTGAAGTGTAGAATAATCCAATTACCGTAAGAAACAACTTGCAGTAACAAACTTCCCTCAAAAACCTGAAAACCAAGCGTATGAAATAGACAAACTCCTCTCTGTCACGTCAAACTATTCACCACTTCTCAGCAATGCTACTACTTGAAGGATTTTGTTGATTGGGCACAGGGAAAAAATCACGAAATCAACTGATTAAGTCGCAATGAACGCATGAATAGTTTCGGCACAGTATTGTCTAATGCATTTTTAACACTAACCAAAAACAAACATTTTTAGGCGAGGTTCCCCTTCTCTGTTTCCCTTCTCTGTCCCCTTTCTACTCACTCCCCCTACCACTACATACCAGTAACAGCGCCGCTGTCTCTCAAAATACGTCTTTGTGTGCAATTAAAATACGACTCAATCGAATGGACAGTAACAATAACTTTGAAGACAGCGACAGTATGCATGAACATACTTGATGCTCTGTGAGTGAGAAGTGATCTTTTCCCATTATAGATACCACTTCTCTAAAGAATGGAGAGTATTTGATAGGCGTGATAGCATAAGATTTTCATAATAGTTTGACAATTAAACATAATTTATCCAAACGGTCTTCATTTAGATTTGAAGTCGATTATTTACTTGAAAATGATGAAGAACGATATATCGAGTGATGAAATTGTTAAAATAACATCGTTTTGTAGCCTGACATATGTTTATTAGGTACTAAAACGCTTTTTTCAGTTGTATTTATATTTATTTTTGTAATTTTGCTATGGATTATGCAGATCATCGATAAATCAACTTCTTAATCGATCGAGTTACAGGAAAATACTTTAAAGCAGCTTTGTAGCAAGTTACCAGTACTATTTTTGCCCTAAACAAATTATCCAGAACAACAGAAACAGCAAACACGATATCACACGATTTACATCACAAATTGCAAGGGCGATTTTCGAGAAAACTGCAGGAATTAGCGACGTCAACTTTTTTGATTTGAATTCCCCACATCTTAACGCGCAAAAATATATAAAAATATTTTGATTCTCAGAGGTGCACCACAAAACCATCACTTTTCTGAGGCTTGGCCAACGCCCTAATTGACATATAATGAAAATGTCACTTTGCACAATACATGTTTCCATTCCAGGAACTTCTCATAATGCAGTGAATAATTCTTTCTCTTTACGATTAGCAGACTTTTGCCAAATGTGTAGCATGATTATTTGAACGAGAATTATGTTTTAATAAATGACACTGCAATTCATATGTCTGGATCATTGATTAATCATATGTACGTCAACAAAGAGAACTGTTGTTAATGTTTCAATGCGTTTTGTTTACTATTCAGATCATGACGTAGTCAAGTTAAGGTATTACAACGCAAGGAGATCCCCTAGCGATGGCTATATAGGCTATTGGAGTGGACTAACACCCTTGTTAAATTTCATGCTGAATTTAGTATTAGAAAATTGCATGGTAGCCTTTGCTGACGACCTTACAGCCATTGGATCTTTAAAATATCTCCAAGATTGGGGGGACAACTTGACATCAATTGGGCCATTATTTGGCTATCAACCAACAAAATCCTCGATAAATATCAAGAAAGATTTAACGACTCCGGCTAAAGTACAGATAACATCGTTTGGACAAAAACATCTAGGAGCTGCAATTGGTGATGAATATTTTAAAACAGAGTAATTTTAACTGCAAATCAACTCATGGGTTAAAGAGCTTTTTATCTGCGATAGCGTTAATAGAACCACAACCATCATATTCATGCTACGTTACTGGTGTGCAAATTTAAGGCCATTTAGTGAACGACCAAGAAGGAGATCCGATTTCCCTACCAAAAAAATGTGGAGGGCTAGGAATAAGAAATAAAATGAGGTCAGCAAATTTCAAATGTGATAATTCAACAAATATGCTACGTGCACTTGTCTCAACAATATTGGACATAGTGATAAATCAAAACAGCAAATAAGATATCAAAAACAATCTTTGCACAAGGAGACGCTGGATAAATTAGATCAAAAATGAACGAAGATGCGAGAAGACTCAACAATATTAACATGCAAGCCAATACATTATAATTGGCTAACCGCACTACCAATAAAGGAAACAAATTACGATTTTAATAAGCAACAATTTTGGAATGTTATACGCATATGTTACACCAAGAGCATCGCAAACTTACAATCAATATGTGTTAGCAGCAAGAAATTCGACAAAAGTCATGCGTTATCATGTATTATTTCCTGGAAGCCATTATGCAAAGTGACAGTACATCTAAATGAGAGCTTCTGATTGGCTTAGACGCGTAAGTGACTTGTAATGTAATTCTGTTGTAAATGAAATACTGTTAAGTTACAAAGGAACTAGAAGCTGTAAAGCAAAGGATGAACAATTTATAAATTCTTCCATTTTATCTTCTTATACTAATACGCAATCTTGTTTTTTTCTTACCTAACTGTTAAAGAAAGAACGTTAGGTAAAATTTCTCGGGAAGTTCGTCAATGGATGTCTGTTTTTCTGTATTAGTATAGGGAGAATCTCCCATTAGGAGAATCTCTAGCTTCATCTTACGGGGTTTTATTACTTCATGGAGTGTTGTACCTTAAGGAAGACATCATAAAGCCGCCCGGAGGAGAAGGCAATGCAATGTTTTTTGCGTTCGAAAGTTCATCAAATTTTCTCAACGTTCATTTCTTTAAAGAAAAATGAAGACGCTGCGTGTTAAATTTTTTGTTTTTTGTTTAAATTTTTTTATTCAACGCTTTAAGTTCAGTAATAAAGAATAACAACATTGACGGTATCAGTAACTATTCTATCCGACGAGATAGACGATGTAGAACTGTTATTATGTGTTATCAGTTTATCATTTTCTACCGATGCCTATTTTTTAATGTGTTTGAACGTAGCTTTTTCGTATCAGTTAGTTTTGACTACTATGCCGAAATGTGTAGCTAGCAGTTTATTTGGTATTTCATTGTAGTGTGTGGATTGTTATTATTAAGGTAAACGAAGGTAGCAAGATCATTATCATATTGTTTTGATAGTATTTGAATGATACCTTTTTTAGATTATAAAATTGAATAGTATAGATGGTTGTAATGCAAGAAGAGAGTGATTACATACATATTTACATGGTTTTTGTATCATGATGCACAAGTGGAGTTTTGGGTTTTGACATTTCCACAATTCATAGCAGAATAAAGAATTGAAAGATAAAACCGTCTGAGAAGGTATTGTTTTTGTTAGCTTTAGTTAATAGGGAAATTTGAAGGTATTTTCTTATATATCAGAAGTTTATCGTGGTTAGGTAGGAGTATCCATTGGTTCGGTAGGAGCATACGTTGTATTGTCTCTTTTCTAAATCTCTGAACATTGGAATTTTAGCTTTTAGTTCAACTGTACAACTTTAGAAATCTCTAAATAGACCAAATAGCCCTGAAAAATAGGGATGATAGCATTCTTTGAATGATCGATCCAAAATATTTGTGTTAAATATGATATAATTCCAACATGGAGAAACACAAATTTTTTTGTATATACACAGACTTATCATGGCAGTATTGTGTGTAAAAAACAATTTATGGAGAAAAACTGTAAAATGTTTTTACGCGCTACACTATTTGAATTTATATTATTGAATATGAAGTTAGGAAACATTTATGTTAATAACAAAAATATATCACAGAAAATGAGTCAAAGCTCAAAACTTTCCATGATTTTCGCAAAATTTGAATTCTGTTAATATGCTAATTAATCTCAGAATCGATTTAACTTTGCACTACAGTATTTTTACGTAGGATCTATAGATCATTTGGGTTATATATTTTGAATACCGGGAACCGGATGTCAAATTATGGTTAAGAACGCAATATTGTCCGTAAGGGCGCCTCATAGTAAATAACGAATGGAATCTAGTTCCGAAGGAGACACACGCAACGGTTTCCATTTTTTCAAGGGTTCGATAAACAGTTAAAATAAAATTCATCAAATTCATCAAATTTTTGATCCGAACGAAATAAGTCTTCAAGGGAAACCAAAAGTAGCACTTCAAAAATCAGTAAAACAATCTATTGATACAGGCATTGGTACACGGCCAAAGACGATATCTGTCCATATGATATTCATTATTACGGTTACTTAACTTTTATGAAAGTGTTCATATTCTGGGACTTTATTTACATCAATTTTTTTTATTAACTTATTTCTTAATAGTATTTGCCATCACACACGCTTTTGTGTAAGCTTTAAATATCGAGACCTACATAAATTCTACTGGTCTTTTTACAGGAAAGTAGCTTATACTTTTGTGGTTCATCTCAAGCCGTCTTGTTAGTAATTTTTACACGAGCTGAATAAATTAGGTGAATAAATCACATTTAGAACATTTTTATCCACCATTCAAATGTAAAATCATTGGGCCTATTCTTTTATTTTTCCAGCATTAACTCACACGATCGGCTGAATAAAAGCGAGTAGTTTCTAAAAGTAGTTTTATAAGATAACGAAGAAAACGTTTTCTTAATTAGTACGTGTATTTCTTTTTGCTGTTCCTCAGAGAAAAAACTTTACGTATATTACTTACTCTTTCTAAAAAAGTTTCGTTTGTGCTAACACATTTATTTACCTGTTCTTTTTATACAAGCAAAATATTATTCATCCTGTGCATAAATGTTTTCTTATCCACAAATTTGCTGGATAAAACAATGGTGATAAAAGTGTTCCTTTTAAATCAAGCTGCCGTTTTCATATAGGTACATAAGTAGAAAAATGGATTTTTTTATCCAGTTGTTTCACTTTATTCGCCTTAGTGTAAAAACGGCTATTGATAGACGTGCTTTCATTTTGAAAGTTATGCCTGTGGCTTACAGCAACATCGTTTGAATATATTCGTCCTCCGTCTGACAGTGTAAGCCATAATACCCGCCATTAGTAACTCAATGATTCGAAACATTGTTTCCATGAGAAACCAATTCCAAACATCTGGCGTGTTCTCATTAAACATGTAGACCCTTGTTACAGAAAACACTATGCAGCAACAATACGAAATGCCTAATATCGCTGTGATGATGGCCATCCATGAAATTTTTTTCACGGATTTGTCTTTAAAAACCGCCTTTCTCTTGAACACAACTCCTGTATTGTTGTTGGAAAGGTTTGATTTTTATCACTTATTGATTTCGATGGGTTATTGCCAAATTTTGATATTTCTTTTCCTCCGCCATGATTTAAATGAACGAAATCTGACCTGTTTTTTGCTTGTACTTCATCAGAAAACGTACCTATGATACGTTTGCTTTTGCAGTATGTTTTTAACAGTTTCCTGCCGGTAATTATTGAAGAGAAACATATTGATAAACCAATCAAAAATTGCAGCAACTGGCAACACACTAGTAACCATACCGTATTTGCGGCAAAGACAAGTAGCAGATCAGCAGTAATGACAATTATAAAGTGAAGTAAAATAACAGCTCCAATAAATCGAAAGTTTTGAATTCGTTTCGAGTACAACTGCATCTTCGTTGCTTCTAGTAAAGAGATTTGAATTAGAGCAAACGATGACGTTAAACATGGTATCTTGAGGCTGATGATAAGAAACAGGATACCTCTGAACCTGATTTTGTCTATGTGCTCTCCAGAATTATATGGATCAATCAAGATGCTCATCGATGATATCAGACAAAAGAAACCTACTAACACATTGACCACAATAAATATTTTTCTCCGTTGAAACGGCCTTGCAATGTTAGATAGTGCCACAACACTTTCTATAACGTATATTAATAGCAATACAAACAGGACGCCAATAATATTATAATGCAGTGGCCACAAAATTCCCCATTTTTCTCTACCAACATCGAAGTTTGGTGCCGGCTCCGGAGAAATTTCTAGAAGGACGGTTTCGCTCATGTCTTGAATTCACTCAGAAATGTTTCGTAAACTTTAGAATTTTCTGAAAGAAAAACAAACAAATATGCAATTAACATTTTCAATCAATCACATAGAGATAATCAACATCATAACGTTTTGTGCATGGTAAAACACGATTATCTATTATTTTCCGGAGCATATTTTAACAGATGAAGTCATTAAAATTTCCAGCAATTATGCGAGTTTTCACCCCTTATAATAACATTAGTTCTAATTGGTAAATAGCCGAAGTCACACTGAGATTAGTTGTGATTAGTTAAAGCTTCAGATTAGTTATTTACTGACGTCACAATTTAAAAAAACAGTGGAACTTTGGTAGATTAGTTCAACTTAAGCGGGGCTCAAACGTTTGTTGGATGAATGTTGGACGGTCGTTTGTGCTACCATTCAACATGCATCCAATTACTATTTTTAGAACTTGGTCGAAATTTTCGTGCTTACTTTACACAAAATGTCGGTGAAAATATCATTAGTGTAATTCTCTAAAGAAATCGTCTTTGTTCGAAATGTGTCATTACTAAATTACATATTACTAAAAGTGTCGACTTTCAACTACGGAACTATGAAACAATGTAAAATGTAATAGAACGTATACTCTTAGTAAACGTAACACAGTCGTAACCACAGTCTGATAAAAATCATGATCTTTTTATTTACTAGACTGGCCTTGAATCTCCCCTTATCATTAATGAAAAAAATGAATAAAAAAAACAACAACAAAAAACCTCAAAAAGTAGCATATGTAAACCTGACAGGAAGCATTAAAGAATGAAACTACGATAGTACGGTCTTCCTTTATATACACATATACATACATATATACATATACACTTTTCAATAAATTGTTCGTAACACTTAAAAATAAGGGTTTTATGAGTTTTTACTGGTTTTCCCAAAAACATAATAATAAAAAAATATTTAGCACCCGGTCGCAAATTGTTCTCATTACTCAGCACATAAAATATAACATATAATCAGCATATGGTTATATATCACTGAGACTCATCACAACTTTTCTCAAGCTGTACGATAAAACTAAAAAAACATGTACTATACACGGATTATATACAGCAACTAATATATACTATACACAGAATTTTGTTGTAAACAACATAGTATTTTTAATCACCTTCAAAAAATGAAAACTAATACTTTTAATTTGATATTTAGTCTCTCATCACAGTCTCACACCATTTGAAGTTTCGTTCTGCCATCAGTTACATGAATCCCACACCCATTATATATAGTGACAGATCAAAACCGAAGACATAAATAGAAGAATTAGGATTCTTATCTTAAGAAAGTTCCCTTTATACAGTTAATAATTAATCATTCTATCGCAATGTTTAGCCTAACGCAAAGGAATCATACATATCCAACAACAGCAATGTTGACTGTTTGATATTAGACTCGTGTGGCCAAAGTTCATAGAATACATAACTGACAAGGAAATAGCGACAACAACAAAAGAAAACCGTGTAGACATCTAAGCAGTCGTTTTTTCAGTGTTGTTTTGCAATTGTGAGATCTTCATTCTTTCGGTAGTGTTTAAAATGGTTATGTTTGCTGAGCTGAATGAAAGTTTTTGATGAATGTTTTTTCGAGAAAAAGAATTTAACATTTATAAAACAGATTTGTTAATAAATAAGTAACCATGAAAACTAGTTCAGAGAAAAGTAGTCCTTAATGTTTTGTAAGCAATGAAAATAGAATTAATAAAGCATTAAAAAACATTTTGATTGTAAATAAAAGTAAGCATTCTCAATATTTCCTGTCATTGTTTCAGAAAGACAGGGAAATAGTGTAATTAACAAAATTCTGATTTAAAATGAAGCTTCAGTTGGCTCTGCCTTAAATAAACAATTGTTATGTGACATATTTTGTAGAAAAAAGAAGTGAGAGGGAGACAAATCAATATATTCCTTGATTTTTTTAATTACGTTTGTAGTTCAGAATTAGTTTTTGAATTCGGGTTTGTTGAATTTGAGGTTTTCTAGCCCGATCTACTGACTCTTCTATTCCCCTACTAGATTTTTTGTGCTGTTTTTTTAGAGTCAGGTACATCCTCCATATAATTTATGACAGTTAATGAAAAACATGAGAAAAACGAAATTAAAATTTCCAGCAATTATGCGAGTTTTCACCCCTTATAATAACATTAGTTCTAATTGGTAAATAGCCGAAGTCACACTGAGATTAGTTGTGATTAGTTAAAGCTTCAGATTAGTTATTTACTGACGTCACAATTTAAAAAAACAGTGGAACTTTGGTAGATTAGTTCAACTTAAGCGGGGCTCAAACGTTTGTTGGATGAATGTTGGACGGTCGTTTGTGCTACCATTCAACATGCATCCAATTACTATTTTTAGAACTTGGTCGAAATTTTCGTGTTTACTTTACACAAAATGTCGGTGAAAATATCATTAGTGTAATTCTCTAAAGAAATCGTCTTTGTTCGAAATGTGAGTTAGTTAGCAATGTTGGATGAAATGTTGGCAGAATCATCACAAACGCTTTGTACGTACTTAACCATTATAAAAAATACTTCAGAGATTAGTCACACTAATTAGTCATTAGTTATGCTCAACGAAATGTAAAGCTATTTTCTATAAGAAAGTTTAGCATAACTAAATTAAACGAGATGCCCATGCATGCAGAAGGATTTCCGCATCACTACTGATAACACGCATGATCGCTATTACATATGCTCACCAACCTCTGTTAAAACATAGGTAACCAGAATACATTCGTCACGGCATTCATTAAAGCATAGAAATACGATTAAAGTAAAAAAACTTTAGAAAAGGCTGAGCGATAAAACAGTAGTATTTTAAAAACATTTCAAAAACATCCATTCAATTTATAAAAAAACTCTTAACTAATGAATAATTAGGAGAACACTTAAAGAACGTGTAATTTTTCATTATCAAGAGTTTTGAATGATGTTAATATCTTATTTTTTAACGACTAAAAAGTTAATGATTTCAGAATTAATAACTAATAAGATTTCTCAAATTATTTATATGGTTGATTTCATAGCTGTTTGCACCAGTATTTTTAAAACCATTTTTTTTAGGCAAAATTCAGAATCAACAACCAATCAGAGTTATGAAATTACCGATATCAGCTAGTTCAGAGCTGTTGCTAAAAATGTCTAGGTTTGGACAGGCAGAAAGATTTCTGCAAAACAGCTGCAAAGTTGTTTCTGATGAAATAATGAAATGCGAACACGGTCCACAATTAAGGCTAACATAAGAAATAATACAGTTTCATGTCGCTAAACCGACTACCGCTTAAAATTATAAATTCCGCTTAAAATTTTTTTTGGTAATTTCTATTGTAAAAATGGATGACAAGAAACATCGAATATGTCAAAAAAAAAAAAAAAAAAATAATTTGAATGGTTTTCAAAAAGCATATGAAGTATACGTATATGTTTACCAGTAAAGTCGGAAAAGCAACAGATCATAGTTGCATTAAAAATTGAACTTCAAAAACATGAAATAAACAAAATACAAAAGTTGAATGGGTTTCGTCAAATATATCAATTAAATCTAAAAAAATTGACAAAATAGATACTGACCAACGATCTTTTATGACGGTCTAATCTATATTAAAGCGAAGAAATATCAAAGATAAGAAAAGTGTATATCCAAGTCTAAAGGTTTAGCTATGTGGAAACATATAAAAAAATGATACAATGTTGCATAGACCGACCGAAAGACCTACTCTAAAACAATGAAATTCTGAAAAGTTTAAAAACAGTACCAAAAAATAACCACCCCAGGTCAATCTAGAGTGGAAGCTGTGTTAATGCATATCCAGAAAGCTGCATAAATCATGTAATACAACTCCGTAGTATTATAATTCACTATAAAACAACTTAAGTAAAAAAAACTAATCGGTTTCTATGCTTACGCAGAAATTCAATAGGCCTTTTCACAAATTACGTCATAACATCCAGTAAGTCTATATATGATTTAACTAATCTAATGTCGAAGCCACAGTGGCGAAATTAAAACACTTGTGATTAAACTTATCTCAGCTTAGCTACAGAAATCACATCAGATTAGCTATCAGGCGGGAGCGAGGAACTACCAGGCCCGCGGAATTCTATCAGATTCGATATCTCTGGAACCGTTAATGGTTTTGACTTCATATTTCATGAGTTTTCCTAAAATTTAATAAGGATTAGAGCCTTTTTGCTAACGTCAGCACTTTTTTTAGATACACCCATTTTCAATAAAAGATACTACTTGGAAATCTGAGGCACGTTGTACTGATTATAACCTTTATATGCATCATAACTCTCCAGGATAGTATACTTCACTTGCCAAGCAATATTTTCTGTAACTATGACGTCATCAATAGAACGAGCGACATCACAATATTCCGAAATATCTCTTTTTTTATATATTTTTCGAAAATTTCAAAGATTTTTTCCGCGCCATTTATATGGAAACTTTTGTAAAACGACTCTAATTTGCACTTATGCTCAATATTATTAGATGCATTTTGTTTTCAAATGGTGTTTATGCTTACGTAGGCATTATTTCGTTCTTCTGTTGATGTGAAAATCGTTCAAATTTGATAGAAATTCCAATGTTAATAAAGTGCTGACGTCAGCATATTTCCAATTGCTTTTGCCCAAAATGTCTGCATATGTTACTTACAAACAAAAGAAAATAAGAAAACTAAGTTCAAACAGAATAATCTGCAAAATTTAAGGCATATCATAACTCATGAACAATTCTTGAAAATTTCGGTACCCAGTTGGAAATGTGCTGAAAATATTTAATGGTAACCATGGTAACAATTATAACTGAAAGAAATGCAGAAAAGGTTGAGCTACATTCCTACCAAGCCCCTCCCCCCAGCATCCGGGTTGAGGATCGACCAAAAAGCCCGGTATGATAGGGTTAACTAATCTAAAATTTCACTAATCCTCAATGTGACTTGGGCTTATATCGGAAAAAAAGACGTTTTCATTAATTATGTCATTTATAAGCACTACTTGAATCGTTCAAATCAGAATATTTAAGTTCTCTTGCATGTTAAAACATCTTACCTTGGGTGTCATAAGATTTTATGATCACTATTATCATGAAAAAGAAGGTAATGATTAGAATGATTCGAATCGAAACAAAGGTGGTTTTAAAAACAATGTAATAAATAAAAAAGTCGAAATTTAATATTTCAACCAATTAGCTTTGTGATTCTGGATGTAAACGAGCACAGGTTGTACCTGACGTTCTCCTCTCGGTTTATCTCATTTTTTTCCACAATGAGAAGAGGAAAGGCAAGAACCCTGGGTTAGATGTTTTCATGAACTAAACGCAAATATGTCGATAGGCTAATTACAGTTGAGAGTTTATTTCGTAACATTAATAATTCCAATGAGCGCAGCTGTTTAAATTATTTCCTCCAAACATCTTTGAACAAACTTCCACTGTGTCATTTTTTTTGTTCCAACTTTTCTTCAGTTTCTAATTATGCATATCTATATATAATTTGGAGTTTCACATACAAGACTGGAGGTTACGAATAATCATCTTCCGTGGCAACCTCCAGTAGAGATGCAATGGCAAACTTTTAACCATCTCTGATAACATCGAAAACATGGAGTGTATTTCTAAGTTCATTTAAGAATATTGGAAAAAACATTTTATGTTTTTATTATTAGTAATCTAAGCAGCATGACGTATTGAGTAGAAAGACTTGGATGTTGTTAAAAACATCCTTTATGACATTGTTTGTGATTTATACACGGACATAATCATTTTGCTTATAATGCATAGTTAGTGACAAATCAGGATGTTATTTAAGACTTTGTCTTTTTCTCAAATAAATACGAAAATAAAGTTCATTTTAAACTCGGTTAATATCTTTACTTCCCATGCTTTTATTTTTTTACTTTACTTTTATTGACTTTCAATCATGTGTGCTTAACTGCATAAATATCTTCGTCAAAAATAGGCGGGACATTTTAAGTTGGAAAATTGCTATCATAACAAAAAAATAATGATATTGAAGTCCAGACTTCCTTCTACGTCTTTTTCATTTTCTTATATTGTAACTAGTGAACAATTTTAAACAAATGAGCTTGTGAGATGATGTTCGCCAGAAACCAAAGGGAATCAAGTAAATATAGCCATAAAAATTAGCAGATTCGCGCGAGTCTTTCGTAACCCATTTTGTGCTAACTGCAGGTTGCCCCGAATATAACGTTTCCCTTTAATGTTTCCCTTTAATGTGACACTTAAAATACTATGTTTGGTCTTTAAGTGTGTCTTGAGAGGTTGAATTAAAACTTTTTTTAATGCACAAAAAATCACCAGGTAATTTCTAAGATTTTGGGGAATTTTTTTGTAGAATGTTTTAGCTTCAACAAAACACAACATCTTTGTTACCTTCTGATAAATTTTGATATTGCGCATGTTTGTAGATGTTAAGATCCTCAATTGATCAGCTGTCCCATCGTATGTTAGCATAAGAGAATCTATTTAAAATTTTGATGCATATATAAGATCACCAATTGAGGAAAACTGTGCAAAAATGAAGCGTTTATTATTGCTGATTCTCATGGTCGTTCTATATATAACGAAAGGTATTTCATTATTTGCAATAACTACATTAGTAGCATTTCTTGAAAAAGGCTTTTGCAACTGTCATTAAGTGAATAGAAAACCATCCGTTAGATTGATTAATCTTTCCATTATACACCATTCTTGAATTTGTATTAACATTGAGGTTTCGCCAAACTTTCAAATCCTGCTTCGTTTTGATGCGACAAATTGATGAAAACACAATTTGCCACATACCGATTTGCAGTTAAGCAAAATATATAATTAAATACTTACTGTAAAACAACAAAACGAGGCGTGGTATGATGTTTGACAAAATATTGAAACAACGTTCACGCCAGAAAAGTTGATTTGCGTCACTCCAAGTTTCATGCAACATTTTCATGATTCTTAAAAGCTGTCAAATCTCTCTTTATACCAAGTTGCCCTTCGTTGTAGCGTACACAATGTGTGCAGGAATGGATGCGTTTTCCCCTCAACCTCCAGACCTCTACTTAACGGACACTTCCTTATTGTACACACTTTTGTTGTTCACGATGCAGTTTGCCACAGAGAAGTTTGACTATTAGTAAATACAGATATAAACGTTTAATTATTTCCTAGGACAATGCAGAAACAACACAAGTGATTCATGCTCCTATGCTGTTGATATTGGGTTTTTAATTGATTCCTCAGGCAGCATTAAAGCTGATTATCAAAAGGAACTTTTATTCGTGCAAAGAATTGCAACCAGGTACGTTTGATTTCCATTATGTTGCTCATAGGTTTAGATTACATAGTAGCAGATATGAAATCACTAACAGTACAAATTTACACAGATATGATTGGCTTAGACGGAAATAATCAGAACTGAAATATATTAAACTTTTCTTTTCCTTCATCTTAAATAAAAACATAACAATTATAAGGAGGGAAAAAAGAAAAAAATATTTCATGACGAAAAACAAAACAAAACAAAAATACAAACTGGTCTTTTTAATTGACAATCTCCTGTCGAAGCCGTTACAGCTGCAATTCAAGTGTTTTCCAACCTTGTCCCCAGGTCTGCTTGCCTTTTCGATATACTGGATGGCGCGAAGAAAGCCCTGGTACAGACCAGTAAAAAACACCTCAAATAGTGTTGGTTTTAATTAATGCAGAGTTGACGTCATTTGTCTTTACGTCCCAATTTTTATGTAGATCTTATCTTCAGGCAAACGAGAATTCCATATATCTTGTGTATCTTGTTTTACCTATTTCGCTTAAGAGTAAGTATATTATATATAGTCATATTTGGTTGAGATATTCCTTGTTGTTCCTTCTAGCGTTTGAAAGAAGGGGAACCATGAAGGATAGCAACTCAGCTAGAAATTCAGGGTTCCAGTGATCTGACTGTCTTGGAAAATAAATCCAAAATAATAAGTGCACATAAAAAAAAGGAAAAATTATGATCCTAGGATTTAGGAAAAAGGTGATTTGTTATTGTAAATAAGTTATTTTCATTAACATTACGATTGGCTGCTTTATCATAATTTTGTTTGTAATTTTTATGTGGACCTATTATTTTGGATTTATTTTTCAAGACAGTCAGATCACTTTAGTATTTACATTTAAACCTTTTTTTATGTAAGCACAGGGGCGGATCTAACATTGTTTTTGCAGGCCACTCAAAATCTTGTGGTCTTATAGTTAATATCCGAGAAAAAGGATAATAAGAAGCTTCATGGTTGTTTAAAACCTATATATTCGACCTCACATTCCAAAAGCCATCATCAGAGTGAATATCCGATTATCTCGATTTTTAACCGGAACATTCCGATCACCGTGATTCAAGCAAATTCAGAATAGAAAGCCTTGTGAACAATCTGGGTGATCCGTATTTACTTCAGTAACGATAATTTCGTGTTGGAAAGATGTTATACGTAATATTTAGTTAACTGCGTATACAGAATAGATCATCCAATTGTATGCAGACCCCAAACACAAGCCCGAGCATTAAAGCTCACGGTTTTACTTCCTATTCCCTATGGACTGTCTGCAGTATAGAAAAGCTATGTAATATACTCTTATACGTTTTAGCTTTTTAGGTGAAACTCTAAAACAGCATGTTCTCATTATTCAATAATTCAATCTTTTTTTCTTTCATTTTAATAGCCCTTCCCCTAATTTTAATGCCTCATTTCTATGAATTTTATTGTTTTACTGATTTCAAAAGTTTATAACTATATTATTCCTATTTCCCGGCGGATTAGTTAAACGCAATTATGATAATGAAAACGAGGCGAAACCTGTTGACTAGGCTATAATACAAACTATAGCTAATTTCTTTCTTTCTTTCTTTAATGAATGTTTACCCAGGATAGCCTCTTCAGTTTTGATAGAACTGTTATCAATTAAGGTCTTGTGCAGGAGAACCTAGAGCATTTTAAGCCCAAGTCGTATGTTTGCTTCAACCCCTCAGCTAGACAACCCCCTTACACATCAAACAGAGTGGATCGATTCACACTGTTATAGTCGCTGGCAAGGTATTTGAACCCTTACTTCACGCCCTGGAGACGAGCACTATAACACAAGGCAGTTACAATTTTTTTTACATGTTTTTGGATCAATATTTACAATCTGTTAGTGTGAAAGATATTTTCGAGAAATAAAATAACCATTTCAAGTAATTTAAGTGAAAGTTGGGAATAAATGGAATAAATGTTATTGGACATCGAAAATTACAACAGCATCGAAAATTAAAAAATGTTTTGTTTAATTTAGTTACCTGGCAATAATTAAGATGAAAAAAATAACGATAAAAATCTCTTCAAATTCAGCGATTTTTGCCTTGGCGAAATAAAGGCCGACATAACATGCGCAGGCGAAAAATTAGGCGAAATAAGCCAATAAGATAACGTAAAGGCCTGGAAAAAAGGCGATGACAACTTCAAGATAATATTATTGATCATAGGTACTGTACTTTCATACGAAAAGGACAGCATCAATGAAGACATAAGTTGTTTTTTGAAAAATGTTTTTTTATTGAATTAAAATTAATTTATATAAAAAGTCATCAATAGCAGTTAATATACAAATATGCATTCCTAAGCCTTCACGAAATGTCCCACACTTGTTCAGCAAATTTTCAGCAAATTCTTTAAATTCCGGATTATCACTCTGCAGGATTGCAAACGCAGGATCCTGAAACTCCTCCACTTCAGAAAAGTCAATGGTTTTATGATGACAGGGATGGCAGGCACGAACGGTTGGAATTCCGATAAGTGGTCGTAGGGAAATATTAATTGATCGCAGAGAAGAGCGCGCACTGTTTCTGGCTTTGAAGAGAGCGCAGAGAATCATCATAGGAAAAGCGCGCAATGTTTCTTGAAGTGCACGCAGTTTGATCCTTTTGTGCCATTGTAATTTATATTTAACTGGGCTGATTATAATTATCAAAATATACATAATATACAATTAATGAAATGGGAAAGGCTGTGATCGACCCCCTGGATTGACCCGCTGATCCCCTAAATTATTCGCAGTCGTAATGTTTAGAAATTTCACTAAGAAAGTGTTATCCAGTTGCAAAGAATAGTGATAGTATAGTTCCAATATAATAAGTGCTATGAAAATCACAACTATTATGCAATTATCATGCACTACACAACTGTTATAAGCAACCCAGTTTTTTGGAATCATAAATAAATTTGTTTAGCAACCACGAGGGCTCGAATTCATCTCCTGAAGGTTTTCATTTTGCAAACTCCCTTTATCCTCCTTTCTCCTAAAAATAAAATTAATGATTTAGATGAAATGTAGATTTTTCATCGCAAAAATAAACCAACACATGGGTTAACCTAAAGGGACGGGTTGCGGTCATGTGGGCCACACAGGTGGTTCAAGAGACCATGCTGGTCATGAGGAGGTCGTGCAGGTGACCGCGGAGAATTTTCGCAGGAATTATCGACTTAAATGACTCCTTGCATAAAAACAATTAGTAATGAAAAAATATTGTTCTCCACAAATCAAGACATTTAAAGGACACAAGTTATTAGATGACTTTCCAAGTCACATTTTGTTAATAGTTGTGTTCTTTGCTAAATAATTACTGAATGTTTCAACATGGAATATCAAATCCATGCCTATCAGAATCATGTTGGTGCATTTATTATTCTCTCGAAATGGGTCTCTATGAACATGAAAATAAAATATATATCTTTAGTGCTGTGGCTATGAGAAGCAGCATGCAAATCTGAAGGAAAATTAAAGATAAGCTTATTCTATGTAATTCAAAACCATTCCCATTATTAGTGGCGCTGGTGGAGTGGTAAAAGAACAAGAAATCAGACAGTTTTCCTTGCAGCTATATATATATACTTAGTAGCAAACAAAATGTAGCAGGGAAAAAGTAACAACACCTTATAAATTGTACGGGCAGCTGAGAACAGTTCAGTGCTGGGCATAAAGAATTGCAATAAATAAAAATTTATACACAATTTATACAAAAGTTTATAATTCAACAACCAATGAAAGGCTTGTGGTTCTTGCTTTCCTTGGTGCTTTGGATGGAACGCAACACATGCAAAGCATTCGCGAACCTATAGGCTGAATTCCAGGGCTTATGCGCAAATTTCTTGATACGGCAACTGGGCTATTTTTGAAGACACGAACGGTTCCTATTTCAAACACTTCGCTTATTACGCGATTTGAATGAAAGCAAAAATAAGTTTCAGTGGCAGGTTCATTCAAACAAGAAAAACACATTTTTGAAATAATAACCATTTATTAGACAGTTATTTATTCATACAATATAATTTCAACATATATTTGAAGGATATTTGATTCTGATTTCAATAATCAGCAATAACAGTAACAGGAGTCAATTGGGTCACCAACAGAGAATTACATAAAGTAAAGAAATAAACAATTGTATTATAATTTCTCAACATGGTAATAATAAAGAAATGTGTTCCAAAAAGATAAACAGCAGCAACAGTAATAATGAACCATCCAGGAAATTATGATTTAATTATAATGTAAAACCAGAAACAACAACAACAACAACAACAACAACAACAACAACAACAACATTTTCTGTTTTTTTTCTTAAGAAACACCTCCAGAATATTTGGAAAACAGTGAGAAAAAAAGACAAAAACAGATAAGAAACAACTAAGAAACCTTTAGGCTCAAATTTAAAAATATCTTTAAATTGATGGTCCAGGGGCTGGTGTGTTTTTCGGAAAAGGAGAATACATAAATGGGGCACAAAATGAAAGAAATATTTTAGTAAAACCAGAATCTCTGATCTTTCCAAGTTGAAAAATATATAATTTACATCAAATAGTTATTCTCCCTACCCCTAAACATGAAATAAAATTTTGACACTGGTCACTTCTGAGGGCAAATGTCTCAAAATGAAAACTTTATTGAGTGGGAAAATAGTTTTTGAGAAAGCAGGAAGAATTTAGGAAGATGGACAGTAAAGATGCTATTCCAATGTTTTATAATATTAATACAAATTACAAAATAAGTGGAAATAAGCAAAAAGTGTGTTTTGTTCATTATTTGTCTATTTTTTTTCTATATTTGTCTATCTATATACTGACTTATCAGCAAACAAGTTTATCTTCTAAAATTTATTCTGGTAGCGTTGATTTTATTGAATTCTTCAATATTGGTTTGTTCATGAATTCTTAAACTCCTAATGGTTATTTTTTTACAATTTATATCTTACCAAATTTCCTGTATAGTAGGATACTAACGATTCCCTATCATACGTAATAATATAAACTGGCCTTTTCTTTTCGTTGACTATTCAGAACTGTTTTTTCAAAATCTGAGTGGTAAGTTTACTCTAACTGCTTTACGAGTAATGTACAGTTAGCGTCAGTTACGTCACAAATTTCGAAACTATGGCAACTACAATAACACTTTAAAAGCTCATATCTTGCGTTTGAAAAGCAACCAGAACTTACAAAATGCATTTTCATGATTGTTGGGACACACTCTTTAATTATTTTTTATAAAATGATGCAAAATTGTTTGACCTCAATTTCTCTTTAATGGAAACATAACACTCTTTTTAGCTTTAAAATCTCTGAGACCGGAACACATGCTGGTGTGGTCATCTTTAGCGATGCAGGAAATTATACTAAAGTCACCATCAAGTTGAACGAGTACAACACAACAGACTCCTTTAATAAAGCTGTCGAAAAATCAAAATTCATTGGTTACAGGACAAGGATTGATTATGCATTCGAAAAGGTTGAAAAAGAACTGTTCACAATACGGGGTGGTATGTACGCAGCACAATGAGATCTAAATATTAAAGGGGAAACTATCAAATGAATATTAATATGAAAGTTTATTTATAGTCATTTATGGTGCGTTTTTAGGAGCTCGCCCACGAATGAAAAAAATTATAATTCTTATTACTGATGGACGTCAAGATCCAACCAAAGACGTAATAACAAACAGTACCTTTGACCCAGTCATTGCTTCAAAAAAACTTTATGATACCGGTGTGAAAATATTCGTTGTTGGCATCGGCAGCAATATTGACCACCAGCAATTGAAGGATATAGCACGTGACAAGACAAAAGTATATTACGCCGACACACTTGACACACTGCTATCTGATGAGTTTGTGAATAACGTGTCAAAGAAGTTGTGTGTCGGTGGGAGATTGCGTAAGTAGATTGCATCATACCTGATTGATGTTTTTTGAGTATTTAGTCAATCAAATGAGTCTGAATTTAAAAATCTATATTATCCCAGTGGGCACAGGGACGTCCCATGAATGTTCAGTTAGGCCGTCCCGGAGATGGCCCGGGGACGTCAAAAGTGAAGTCTAATCTATCTGCTGGAGTTGGATGTCCAACAGGGACGTGAAGAGAACGTTCAAAGGACGTCATTTTGGCCAAAGGACGTATAGAAGAGGTCCACAATGGTGCGTGGATAAGAGGTGGACGAGAGGACGCCCACCGGACGTCTTAAGGACGGATGCGTGCCCACTGAGGTATTATTGAAAAATAAATTCACGACATTCATATGATCAGATGGGAGTTTCTACTTGAACGTGCCATTTCTTATCAAAGGAATCTTATTTTTTTACAAGGGCTAAAAGAAACCAAACAGACCAAAATACTAAAATTAGTTACATAGAGTTTCAATGAACTTTTGCTACTTTAGAAAAACAAGGAGTGCTCATAAGAAATAATCCTCATTGACTTTTATTTTATTCTTTAGCCAATGTTACCACTACATTGGTACCAAAGACTTGTAACACAACACAATCCACAATCGACCCATGTAAAGGTAACATATTTTTTCATAATCTTATTATCTGAGTATCCATCATCCAAGAATAACAATAAAAGTAATCCACACGTTCACTGCAATGGGAGCTGACTTTTTTTTCCCGAAACCAACAGTTATTTGATAGCATAAGAATATTCAGTATTGAAAGAGACCAATCTTACTGTTCAAGATATTACCATTTAATCGCTGTTGACAAACATTACATTATTATTACATCTTTAATCTTATATTAAACTCAATACTTTTGTTTTAATTGAATTTCTGATGTATGAACTTGCTCTACAGTCCACGCCTGTAGAACTACTTTGATATTCATGGTTCAGCATTTGATATATTTAAAAAATTAACCAATTGTGCTTGTTACACGGGTTTTTCACTGAGAATTTTTGAGGTGGAAAATCATGATATGGTCATACTCATCATTACGATTGTGTTAGGGTTATGGTAAGAGTGCGACAGTAGATTGTTAATTCTTTGGTGTGGTGATTCAAATCTCTGTATTGCAGAATTAGTAATGTTATTGTATTCATTAATTTACGGTGAACAGTCTTGAATGTTTGAATGATGAAAGAGGCATAACCTGACAATACACAATGATTATGATCCTAGGTGTGGGAAAATGCAGTGAATGTTGTGGAACCAAAAATGTTTACATAAATATTTTCCAACCAAATTCGGTATGTTATTTTAGAATCTCCCTATCATCTGGACATTCATTGGTTGCTTTTAATAATCAACGTTTGAATAATTTACGTTTAGGGGCAACATTACATAATGCAAGGTGTACAATAAATTCCATCAGGGAATTTTCTCAATATATCGGCTAGTAAAACAGCTCCTGTGACAAGGACTCTAAAATTAGGTACTCCTCAATCAATTGAAAGAACAATGACTATGCTCAAGGTATATTAATACGACTAAATTATAATTCTAGGATGTTTTAGGAGAGTGTTTGACTAATATACGCAATCAAAGTATTTTAGATTTCAACTTTCTTGAAAGACCAGGTGTATGTATGGTTATCCATGATCTTGTAAACCAAGGCAGAAATAACAAAGTTTTAACCGCAAACTACTCTTATTAGACATACAGTACGATCAAAAGGCGTCTTATTTTGAAATGAATGTCGAAATTTTCTTATTGCAGAGCGTTCTTCCGAACAATCCAAACCTTTTACAAGCATTACAATTACTTCTGCGAAGCAATAACGCTAATTATTTCAAACATCCTGGAGGCACAGAAAACATTCTCCGCGGGAAAAGGGTTGTAAGAGCCGTAAAAGACAAATCTAAAGGTTTGATAGCATGTTCTTTGTGTGGGATATGCTTTAATCAATGAGTCAACTCTCCCCGTTCTTGCTATTTTAGATGAAATGCTGATACAACTGTCAAAGATCGCTGGCTGTAATAAATTCTATACGGCGCTTCAAAAGTATGATTTGCTGGACAAATTCGTATATCAAAAGCATGTGACCATATTTTGTCCAATCGATTCAACTTACGAGGACATGCTTCAATCGAAGGGTTTATCGAATAACGAAAAAGAACTTCTGTTGAATCACGTAGCTGTTAAGCATGATAACCGTGGCCTAATGTACCGAACGTTATCAAGCAACGGCAAGATTGTTTTGACGAGAGCTGAAGGAAGTGAGGTAATAATTAATTATGTTTCGCTGAAGAATCAGACCATAGTAATTCAAACCCCAAACCCATACTAACTTTTAATTAATAACGCTGACAACCATTTCTTATTTAGGTATTAGCCAATGACATTCCAATTGTCCTTTCGATGTCAAATGGCAAGATGAACATCTTTTTGACAAAACAGTTTATTGTGCCACGACTAAAAAGCGTTGATCAGATACTAAATTCCAGAAAAGAACTTTCCTTATTTCATGACATGTGGAAGAGACGTTCAGCACTGAATATTTTTGATACACCAAAAGTGACACAGGTTTGTTTCATGCAGAACATATGCGTACCAATTACCCCTGAACTTCAAAGACATGTCCAAAACGTAATAGAGTTCCAGCAGTTCACCATCTTGGCTCCAACCAACGATATTATTTCAATAATGGAAAGACCAAATCTGGAATCTCTCTATGGCAACAAAGAAACGTTAAGACAATATTTGCAGGAACATGTCTATCTTGGTTTAATCGGTCAACAAAATCAAAATGGTCAAGTCACACACTCACTTTCTCACAGCCATTCTATAATCACCACTGGTATCCATGGCAACAAAATGGTACTGGTGGACGCTAAGGATCAATTATTGACAATAAAAGAGTCCATTTATGTTAAAGAAGGGATATTACATGTCATTAATAAAGTTGATTGATGTAAGAATGAATAAATGATAAATAAATTCAGTTCAAGTAAGGAGAATAACCAGTCATTTCAAGGTGTGTGGCTTCTTAAAAAAAGTTTACTACAGCGTTTATATTAGAAAACATTTATTCGGATTAATGAGTACAAAGTTAGCAAAATATTTGAGAGCACAAAAGGGGGTCACGCCAAATCAATTGTGCAAAATTATTACAATTGTGTTGTTTGCATCAGTGAGTATCTATTTTTTAGTGTACTTCGATTCTTCGAATGTATCATGCCTAATATGTAATATGATCGGTAAATTTCTGTTGATTCTGTTGGGTTCAGTGACTACAACTTAGAATTGTAATTGTCATGTGTATACAATCTGAGAACTTCTTGTCTGTTTTGAACAACGAATACACAGTTTTCTTATTAAAAACGGGAACCTAGAAACATTCCCTAAGGGCAAAATTAAGAAGTTCGTTATTTACGTAATAAAACACCATCGCACAATTTCTTTGAAACTTTTCTCACGAAATCATCTGAAATCAACGTATTAATTGAATTTGCATAATAAACTTTGGTTTTATCACGAGCTATATCTGCTAAGCTCTTTGGGTTTATCGAATCTCCAATACCAACGACGAATATATTAACGCCATTATCGTATAAAGACTGTGATGCAGCAACAGGATCAAAGGGGACCATTGTTGTTACGTTCATTGTTGGGTTTTGACGGCCGTCTGTTATCAATAAAATGATTTTTTTCATGTAACGGCGCGCTCCTAGAAATCAAATATATAGAAATCAAAATGATACGGAAATTAATTTTATGATGATATAGACATACAACATTATAAAGCCAAGAACGACAGTTAAAGACAGTTAGGCAACAATAAGGTTTAATACATTTAGGTATATTCTTGTACCTCCTTTGGCAGTAAATAGTTCCTGTTTCGCCTTCTGGAAAGCGTAATCAATTCTCGTCCTGTAACCAATGAACTCTGACTTGGCCACAGCTCTGTTGAATTCTTTTGTATTCATAAAATCGTCAAACTTAATGGTGACTTTGGTGTAGTCCTTTGCATCGCTGAAAATAATGAGCCCGGCGTGAGTACCGGTTTTTGAAATATCAAATCTGAAAAAGAAAAAAAAATTTATGCAGCGGAAAGGACTGGATAGAGAGCAGAAATTAAGCACGCGCACGACGTCGTTTTAACGCCCAAAACAATATTCAGACAAGTCCAAATAAAGTTCAAACGACATTGTGTGCTTGAAGGGTACACTTTCTATCAGTGAACCGTGGGTGCAGTTGCACACAATATATTCATATTCTATTTTCTGTGAGATATAGCTACGCAAATAATTTGCGTATCTAATTTAATTCGAGATAATTGTTTTAAATTCTTTCTATTCAACAAACCTTTCGGCGATTCTTTGAACAAATAAAAGTTCGTCTTCATACTCAAAATAGATACTGTGTGACGAATCAACTATGAAAGCTATATCAACTGCATTTGGACAAGCCTCTACTGTAGGTACACCTTTGGCCGCATCTAGAACAGTAAAATGGTTACTCAAAAAATTGTCATAAGAACCAGTTCTACCGAAATTCACGGTGGCAAGTGTTTAAAAGGGTCTATTACAAAATATGTTGGCCTCTTCGGAGAATTTCTAACTTCCAGGTAGTTTTCTATAACTAAAATTATCAAAATCTAAAAAATGTTGTCAATATTTTGTCATTTCAAACATCTCATGGAAGTAAAACTACAGGAACAATCAACTTCGTTGTAAACTGCCGGCAAACTATTCATTTTTGTAAAACTTTTAAAGTAACTATTTTCAGTCCGGCATAATTTTACACTTCGTAATGGACCTTAAACTGTCGTATCTGGAAGTATTTTCAACATTCTAACATTTATATGCGTTCTCAACTTGAAAATATATATTAAAAAAAGAAAACAAGACCACCTGAAGCCTAGCCATTCCATAATAAAGTTGAACAGCTATTCTACTTTTTCATCCTTTGCCTAGTTAAAACATGTAAATCCAGCATAAAATAACGAGAACGCCTGCACATAGGAAAACTATTCCTTGTTGACCAATCCTGCAATTATAAATATCGATGAAATCCATAAGAAATACTCCAGTGTATATTTAAACAAAAATACATACTTAGAATTACCTGCAAATAGAAACATGAGCGCAGTCACAATAAAGTCTCTCAAATACATTGTTGTTTGCACTAACACATTTGCAAATTTCGCAAAGGTGTTCAGAAAAGAAACGACTATTTAAACGTGTTTTAACTGATAACTTTACGGTTAACGAATGGCGAAAATAATACCCTGACGAAAATAACACCGAAAACTGTATCCAACAATTTGTTCTCCAACTGGGGTGTTTTCTCAGTGGAATGTCGAAAAAATATTTTGCTTGGCCTCAGTACTCCCCAGTACATGTGGCCAAGCAAAATATTTTTTGATGACTGACAACAGTTTGACTCCCTGATGATAACTTGCTATCCTTCATAACTAAGAACATCAAGAATTCAAATTTAACAAAGCAAATGTTAATAATCGTAAAGATGAAGCAAATTGTTGGGAGTTTTTATTTTCATCAGATTATTCACACATCCGCAGCGCGATCTAGTAACGCTACGAGACGTAATGTAATATTTGTTAAGAGTATAATTTACATACTCGTTACAAAGCCTCTATAACTTATTTATTTCCTGCAAGCCCTTACTTTTGTTTTGAGCGACCTTTTCTATAAAGTGAGAATTGTTTGGTGGCCAACCCAAACAATCGCTATTGTCACCCGCCTACATAAACAACAAGCTAAGAAAACTGTAAGTAAGATATATATCAAATTTCAATATTCTAAAATGAAAACAATTATTCGCAACTTTCTCAAGTTAAACCAAAATAGATAAATCAAATATCTCCTTAACTTTCCTTTCTTAGAGAGATTCAAGATTTTTTTTATTATTGGAAAGTACGTTGGCTCCTATGTGCCATATACTGAATTACAAAAATTAAAAAAATGTTTGTGCTTTTTGAGACTAGCAAATAGCAAATACGCGAGTTAAAAGCAAGGACAAAATTTGTATGTGATTGAAGGCATGCTCCAGAAATTGAGTGATTGTACCCATGTTGCCAGTTGCCGAGGGTTATGTACTATAGGCGAACGAACATGGTACAGTGACCGTAAAGCTAGGAAGCAAAGTAAAGCTCGTCCCTGTCAAAAATTTAAATTAAGTAAGTAAATACTTGGTGGTGGTTTGACTGTTAATTATCACTGTGCTGCTCTTCTTGTGACTTGACATGCAGTATATAATATAACCTGTGATTTGAGGCTCATCAAGGATTTTCAATACGTATACTTATTTAAATATTCATAGAACATTCAACTCCCATAATATGCATTCTGTATTTTGATTTCACAACTCAAAACATAATCTCAAGGTAAAATAATCCAGATATGCAATTATGGCTTCCATTTAATTTGGGTGCGATTTGGTACGTAAGTAATGTTACAGGAATGTTACTATAAATTGGTCAATTATAGCCAGATTTGACCTAGATTCCTAAAATTTTGCCAGTGCACGCTGCTGTTTGCCAAAACATCCATTGGAATTTCATGGTGACGATGGTTCACATATGTAATTATGGCTTTTTCAGAATTTGGCGTCAGTTTCGTACGTACTTTATGTGGCAAACCAATTATTTGACCAAAATACATGAAATATTGCAAATGCACGCTGTTGATTACCAAATTGTACAATAGAACTTCATGGTGACGTTGATCCAAATCTGTAATTATTGCTTCCACACAATTTGGGGGAGATTTGGTACCTAATTAATTTGAAAGGCCTGAAAAATATGAAAAAATCGGCCATTTACTCCAGGAATAGAACAAATAGTTCAAATATGTGGTTTTGGTTTCCATTCAATTTGGGGCGATTTTGTACGTAAGTTATGTGACAGAACAGTAACATGAAAACAATCGGCCAGTTATATCCAGATTTGACATAAATACACAAACTTTGGCCAATGCACAACGTTGACTGCCAAAATTTGCAATGAAACTTCATGGTGACGATGTTCCAAATATATAATTATGTTTTTTTCAAAATTTGGAGTAAGTTTGGTGCGTACTTTACGGTGCTTTACGGTGTTGATACCCTAAATTTGCATTGAAAGTTAATAGAAACGATGATACAGATATCTAATTTTGATTTGAATTCAATTTGGGGCCGATTTGGAACGTAATTAATGTTACAGGACAGTAAACTTCGCAAATTCGTTCAGTTACAGCATGATTTGACCCAACTCCCTAAAATTACGCCAGAGTGGGCTGTTGGTTGCCAAAAGTTGCAAAGTAATCTCATGGTGCCTATGGTTTAGATATATGTAAATATGGCTTCTTCACAGTTTGGATTCAGTTTGGTACGTACTCTATGTGAGAAACCAATGACATATGGAAAATCAGCCAGTTATGCCCTGATTTGACGAAAAACCTAAAATTTGGTCAATGCAAGGTGCTGATACCCAACACTTCATGGAAACAATGGTAAAGATATGGAATTATGGTTTTCATTTAATTTGGGGTCGATTTGGTACATATTTAATGTGAAAGCTCTGAAAAATATCAAAAATTCCGCCAGTTATGCTATGAATTCACTAAAGCACCTAAAAGTTCGTAAATGCATGGTGTTGACTTTAAAAAGTTGTAATGGAACATCATTGTGACGATTATTTAAATATCTTCTAATACTAATACTAAATCTTGTTTTTTCTAACCCTTACTTTGAAAGAAAGAACATTAGGAAAATCTTCTCGGGAAGTTCGTCAATGGATGTTTATTGTTTACATATTTATATAGGGTGAATCTCTCATTTGGGGAATCTCTAGATCCATGTTACGGGTTTTCATTATTTCGTGGAGTGTTGTGCTTTAAAGAAGACATCATAAAGCCGCCCGGAGGATTGTTATTATTAGGGTTCGCTATAAGGGAAACAATGGTGGGAACATCATTATTATATTGTTTTAATAGTGATTGATTGATATCGTTTTGTTTTAGATTAGAAAATTGAATAGTATAGATGAATCTAATACAACTTCTTGTATGTGAAAATCTTGGTTATATACATATATACATGGTTTTTGTATCATGATGCACAAGTGGGGTTTTGGGTTTTGACATTTCCACAATTCATAGCAGAAAAAAGATTTGAAAGATAAAAACGTCTGAGAAGGTATTGTTTCTGTTAGCTTTAGTTAATAGGGAAATTTGAAGGTATTTTCTTATATATCAGAAGTTTATCGTGGTAGGTAGGAGTATCCATTGGTTAGGTAGGAGTATACGTTGTATTGACTCTTTTCTAAATCTCTGAATATTGGAATTTTACCTTTTAGTTTAACTGTACAGCTTTAGAAACCTCTAAATAGGCCAGATAGCACTGAAAAGTAGGGATTATGGCATTCTTAGAATGATCAATCCAAAATATTTATATAACATTTCTGTGTTAAATATGATATAATTCCAAGATGGAGATACACAATAATTTTTGTATATACACAGACTTACCATGGCAGTATTGCGTATAAAAACAATTTATGGAGAAAAACTGTGAAATGTTTTTACACACAAAACTATTATAATTATAATTTCCATTCAATATGGTGTCGATTTGCTAGGAAATTGTTATGACAAAACAGTTACATACCCGAAATTGGCAAGTTATGACCTGATTTGACCAAAATACTAAAATTTCACTAATGCACGGTGTTGCTACCCAAAATTTGCATTGGAAGTTCATGGCAAACATAGTCCAGGTAGATAATTATGGTTTTCATTGAAATTAGGGACCACTTGGTTGTTGGGATCATTGTCCTCATAAACTTTCAGTAGCTTTTTTAGCCACCAACTTCGTACAATAGTCAAAATTAACGTATTTTGGCCAAAACATGCCATATAAAGGCGTTTTAGCGTATGTAAAAGTTGTGCAACATAATGTCCCTAGCCAATCACCCCAAAATTATGCAAAAACCATAATTGCAAGTTGGAACTATTGTGTACAAGAACTTTCAGTACCTTTTTTATTAACCAACTGTGTGCAATGGTCAAAATTTATGTAATATGACCAAAACAGGCCACACCTGGCCGTTTTAGCATATGTAACAGGTGTGTAACATAATGTATGTACCAAATCGACCCCAAATTGTGTGGAAATCGTTGTTTCATGTTTGGATCCTTGTTATTATGACTTTCAGTAGTTTTTTAGCTACCAACTGTGTACAATGGTCAAAATTAACGTATATTGGCGAAAACATGCCACATTAGGCGGTTTTAGCGTATGTAACAATGTTTAACATAATGTACGTACCAAATCGAGCCTAACTTGTGTGGAAATGATTGTTTTATGTTGGGATTATTCTCCTCATGAACTTTCAGTAGCTTTTTTGGTCACAAATGTCGTGGAGTGGTCAAAATTTACATAACTTGTCCAAAACAGGACACATCAGGTCATGAAAGTAGCGTTTTTGGCCACCAACTGTATACAACGGTCAAAAGTTACGTATTTTCGCCATATCAGGTCACATTAGGCTGTCTTAGCGTATGTAACAGGTGTCCAACGTGATGTACGTGCCAAATCGAGTTTTATGTTGGGATTATTTTCCTTATGAACTTTCAGTAGCTTTTTTGGCCACAAATGTCGTTCAATGGTCAAAATTCACTTAATTTGTCCAAAAAGGCCACATTAGGCCGTTTTAGCGGATTTAACAGGTGTGTAACTTAATGTACGTACGAAATAACCCCAAAATTGCGCAAAACCCATAATTCCATGTTGGGACCCTTGCGTTAATGGACTTTTAGTTGCTTTTTTAGCAACGAACTGTGTACAATGGTCAAACTTAACGTAATATGACACAAACAGGCCATATCAGGCCGTTTTAGAGTATGTAAAAGGTGTTTGAAATAATGTACGTACTAAATCAACCCCAAAATGTGTGGAAATCGTTGTTTAATGTTTGGGTCCTTGTTATTATGATATTTCAGTAGCTTTTGTAGGTACCAACTGTGTACAATGGTCAAAATTTACGCTTTTGGCCAAATCAGGCCTCATCAGGCCGTTTCTGCGTATGTAAAAGGTGTGTAACATTATGTACGTACCATATCGACCCCAAACTGTGTGGAAATCATTGTTTTATGTTGGCATTATTGTCCTTATCAACTTTTAATAGCTTTTTGACATAATGTAGGTACCAAATCCACCCGAAATTGTATCTAAACCATTGCTTCATGTTTGGACCCTTGTTGTTATGAACTTTCAGCAGCTTTTTTGGCCCCAAATGACGTTCCATGGTTAATTTTATTATATTTTGTCAAAAACAGGCACATCCCGCCGTTTTAGCGTATGTAACAGATGTGTAAGATAATGTACGTACCAAATCGAGCCCAAAATGTGTAGAAATCATTGTTTTCTGTTCGGATTATCTTCCTCATGAACTTTCAGCAGCTTTTGTAGCCAGAAATATCGTGCAATTGCCAAAAATTTACATAATTTGTCCAAAACAGGCCACATCAGGCCGTTTTAACGTATTTAACAAGTGTATAACTTAATGTCCGTACCAAATCATCCCAAAATTGGGCAAAAACCATAATTCCATGTTGGGACCTTTATCCTAATGAACTTTCAGTTGCTTTTTTAGCCACCAACTGTGTACAAATGTCAAAATTAACGTAATATGACACAAACAGATCATATCAGGCCGTATTAGCGTATTTAACAGGTTTGTGACATAATGTCCATACCAAATCACCCAAAACTTGTGCAAAACCATAATTGCAAGATGGGACTATTGTGCACAAGAACTTTCAGTAGGTTTTTAATTAACCAACTGTATACAATCGTCAAAATTATCGTCATCAAAACTGGCCACTTCATGCCGTTTTAGCGTATGTAACAAGTGTGTAAAATAATGTACGTACCAAATCGATCCCAAATTGTGTGAAAATCATTATTTTATGTTGGGACCATTGTCATCATTAACTTTCAGTTGCTTTTTAGCCACCAACTGTGTACAATGGTGAACACTAACGTAATATGACACAAACAGTCCATAACAGGCCGTTTTTGCGTATGTAAAAGGTGTGTTACATAATGTACGTGTCAAATCGGCCCCAAATTGTGTGGAAATCATAGTTTCATGTTGGGCACATTTTTCTAATCAACTTTCACTACCATGTTTGTCACCAATGTCGTCCAATAATCATTTTTATCGTATATTGTTCAAAACAGGCAAAGTCGGCCGTTTCAGCGTATGCCACAGGTGGGTAACACAATGACCGTACCAAATCGCCCCCGAATTGCGTAAAAACCATAATGGGAAGTTCGGACCATCGTCCTTATGAACTTTCAGTAGCTGTTTTGGCCACAAATGTTGTGCTATGGTCAAAATTAACGTATTTTGGCAAAAAGATGCCACATCAGACCGTTTTAGCGTATGTTACACATTTGTTACAAATAATGTCCGTACCAAATCATCCAAAAAATTATACAAAAACTATAATTGTAAGTTGGGACTGTTGTGTACAAGAACATTAGGTACCTTTTTTATTAACCAACTGTGTACAATGTTCAAAATTTACGTAATATATCCAAATCAGGCCACAACTGGCCATTTTAGCGTATGTAACAGGTGTGTAACATAATATACGTACCAAATGGACCCCAAATTGTGTTGAAGTCATTTTTTCAAGTTGGGACCATTGCCATCATGAAATTTTAGTAGCTTTTTTAGCCACCAGCTGTGTACAATGGTCAAAATAAACGTATTTCTGACAAAACATCGTTCATAAGGCCGTTTTAGCGTATGTAAGCGATGTGTAACGAAATGTAAGTATCAAATAGACCCCAAATTGTGTTTAAATCATTGGTTCAAATGGGGAACATTTTCCTCATGACCTTTCAATAGCTTTTTTAGCCACCCAACTGCGTACAATAACCAAATATAACGTATTTTCGCCAAAACATGCGACATCAGGCCGTTACAGCGTATGTTACAAGTGTGTAACATAATGTGCGTATCAAATTGACCCGAAATTGTGTGGAAATTATTACTTCTAGTTCGGACCATTGTCCTCATGAACTTCCAGTATCATTTGTGACCACCAACAGCGCGCAAAGTTGAATTTTTTGATAATTTGGCCAAAACAGGCCACAACAGGCCGTTTTAGCGTATGTAACAGGTATGTAACATAATTTACGTACCAAATCGACCCCAAATTGTGTGAAATTCATTGTTTCATGTTGGGACCATTGTCCTCATGAACTTCCAGTATCATTTATGACCACAGGCAACGTGCAAAGTTGAATTTTTTCATAATTTGACCAAAACAGGCCAGAACAGGCCGTTTTAGCGTATGTAACAGGCGTGTAACATAATGTACGTACCAAATCGACCACAAAATTGTGTTAAATTCTATGGTTCATGTTGGGACCATTGTCCTCATGAACTTCCAGTATCATTTCTGACCACCAACAACGTGCAAAGTTGAAAATTTTGATAATTTGGCCGAAACAGGCCACGACAGGCCGTTTTAACGTATGTAACCGGCCGGTAACATAATGTACGTACCAAATCGACCCCAAATTGTGTGAAATTCATTGTTTCATGTTGGGACCATTGTCCTCATGAACTTCCAGTATCATTTCTGACCACCAACAGCGTGCAAAGTTGAAAATTTTGATAATTTGGCCAAAACAGGCCACAACAGGCCGTTTTAGCGTATGTAACAGGTATGTAACATAATTTACGTACCAAATCGACCCCAAATTGTGTGAAATTCATTGTTTCATGTTGGGACCATTGTCCTCATGAACTTCCAGTATCATTTGTGACCACCGGCAGCGTGCAAAGTTGAAAATTTTGATAATTTGGCCAAAACATGCCACAACAGGCCGTTTTAGCGTATGTAACAGGTGTGTAACATTATGTACGTACCAAATCGACCCCAAATTGTGTGAAATTCATTGTTTCATGTTGGGACCATTAACCTCATGAACTTCCAGTATCATTTGTGACCACCGGCAGCGTGCAAAGTTGAAAATTTTGATAATTTGGCCAAAACATGCCACAAAAGGCCGTTTTAGCGTATGTAACCGGCCGGTAACATAATGTACGTACCAAATCGACCCCAAATTGTGTGAAATTCATTGTTTCATGTTGGACCATTGTCCTCATGAACTTCCAGTATCATTTCTGACCACCAACAGCGTGCAAAGTTGAAAATTTTGATAATTTGGCCAAAACAGGCCACAACAGGCCGTTTTAGCGTATGTAACAGGTATGTAACATAATTTACGTACCAAATCGACCCAAATTGTGTGAAATTCATTGTTTCATGTTGGGACCATTGTCCTCATGAACTTCCAGTATCATTTCTGACCACCAACAACGTGCAAAAATGAAAATTTTGATAATTTGGCCGAAACAGGCCACGACGGGCCGTTTTAAACGAATCTCCCGGCCGGTAACAAAATGTACGTACCAAATCGACCCCAAAT